>OZ020607.1:120494277-123120867 GCA_963971545.1 Philophylla caesio
TCGTTTGTTTTTTTTTTGAGTAGCGGTTAAAGCTAACAAACGACGTAGTTCGGAGAAAGCCAACTTTTAGTGCAACGCAAAAGGTTATTTGCTGTCAATTTTATTTTTTTTTTCACAATAACAATTATATTGAGTTACAAATATTATGCATTTAATTCCAATCAGGGTTATTCCAAAGCAGAAATTCCATGAAGTTTTCAAAGAAAATAAAAATAAGAAAACGTGATTGTGTCAAGCAAGAATTTGCGTACAAAACGGAAAGCATTTAGTCATCAAGTGAAGGGAGCAGCGAATTTAAAGTCGTATGCATTTAAAATGGCAGTTGGGCAAAAAAAAAAAGAGGGGATTTTTTGAAAGAACGCACCAACCAGCGAGCTGATTTATTTTATATTTTTTACTAATTTTGTGCGTTATTAATGAAAAATGTGGTCGCAAACCAGTTTTAAGAAAACAGATAATTAGAAAATTCAATACTAACTAAAAATACATACATTATTCATTCCTACATAAATATGTATACATACATTTATGAATTTTACTCTCTCAGCTTCTTCTGTTTATTTTTTTTATCTCGCATACTTTTGGTTAACTTATTTCGTTTTAACCAAATTAGTTTTTTTTACGCAGAATATAGTTCATATTTCTCCACTTGACTGACTCATACCAGTGTGAAGCCAAAAAAAAACAAACTAGAAAACCACACAAATTTTGTAAAAAAAAAACAGCTTAAAAGTAATTTTCGTTTCTTTTCTGTTATTTTTTTTTTTTTTTTTTGTATTCTTTTTTTGACATTGAGGCAACAAAAAATTTAGTAAACATTCAAAGCAGAAAAGGCAAAATGGAACAAGAAAACCAGTGTGTGTTTGTATGTACTTAGAGAAGTAGTCGAGTAAAGACTTCTTGTTTTGCGCGAATAGATTTAAAGAAAAATAAAATGAAATAAAATAAATTAAGAAAATAATAAAAGTCAATATTTTGACACAAAATTTTACTTCTGGCCATACCGTTGTTAAAATGTATGCATGTATGTAGGTGTGCATAGTCTATGGGCCACTTAAGCCAAGGAAATACGCGTAGGTGTTTCGCAAAAATCATTTTTGTTGACTAAAAAATTTACTCCCCGTTCAAAAAATTGCACAAATTTGGCTGTGTAAAAGACGAAGTGAAAAAAAATACTTGTTTTGACAACTTTTAAAGATCATTTGTGTATGTGTGTGATATCATTTCCACTAAATTTAGCGCTAAATATTTACTAATTTCGATTATTGCATCAAACTGGTTCTTACTTGCAGTGAGCAAGAAAAAAATAAAATAAAAATACGAAAAATTGTACAAACGTGAATAACTCAATAATTTCGAGCGAAAGAACTCGAATTCAAAGTTCAAAATTAACTGTTTCACACGCAACGCATCAAACGAGCCGCCGGCCGTAAGAGTTGGGCGTCAACTTTAACTGTCTGACGACTGACTATAAACCCAAATATTTGACTCAAATATTTTTTGCATGTTCGAGCGCAAATTAAGTTTAATTGTCAAGGTTAATTGAATTTGAATAAAAAAAAAGCAATAAACAAAAAAAACCAGTTAGCGACGTGGACTGCTGGATAAGTGAAATTTGCGTTTTGACGCGTCAAAAATTTTATATTCTACACACTCAAATATTTCAACCAAAGTGAGATGAGCGAATTTCACGATAAAATCAATATCTTGCTTTGTGACTTCTTAAGAAATTTAGAATAATGCAGAACGTTTTTAATATTTTATGAAATACAAGAATTTTTTTATTTAGAAGAAAATGCAAAAAATTCAAAAAACAGTAAATTATCGAAAAAATGTACAAAAACAAAAGCAAATTAACAAAAAACTAAAATAATTTAGAAACAAAAAATTTATGATATAATAAAAAAAAAAATTATGAAAAACCAAAACTGAAAAAAATATAGAAAAAATTTCAAAATACGAAAAAATAGTAAAACAAAAAAACTTCCAAAAATTTAAAACTATCAAAAAAGTTGAAATTGTAAAGAAACCAAAGTGGCATACAACTGAAAACTATCAGAAAACTACAAGCTTTCAAAATACACAAACTGTTTAAAATACCAAGATCTTATTAATAATAAAAAGCAACTAAGAGCGAACAAAACACCAAAAACTGTCAATAGAAAAACAAAAAATAAGCAAAAAAAAAATTTTAATTGTCAAACTAAATTTTTAAACACTTATGTATGTATTTTTAAAAACAAAATTTGAAAAACAAAATTTGAAAATCAAAATTTTAAAATCAAAATCAGAAAAACTCAATAGATGCAATAATTTAATAACAGTCATAACAAATACTAATTAAAAAAATTAAAAACCATCAAAACCTAAGAATTGCAACACCAAAAAAGTTTTTATTCGAATTTTTTAAAATCAAAGTTCTAGGGTCTGCTGAGTTCTTCATATTCACAAAGTGTGAAAAAGCCTAAAATTAATATTTGTTGTTTTAATTGCATTCCACAGCAAAGGGAAGTAAAACAACACAAAATTCGTTTTTTCAAATTTTATAAAAAAAAAAATAACTGTACAAAGAATTGTTTTTTTTTTTTGCGCGTATCTAAAACAATGCCGCAAACAAATGCCGGTTCACACAAAAATGTTAAATTTACCAAATCGCGGAGCGAAAGGAATTGAAAAGGCAATCGAATAGTTTTTTTTTTACAAAAAATTACAACAAAGTACAATTGTACATACATACATACATACATACATACATACATATCAACTTTGGCTGACGCAAGTTTGAGTCTGAATGAAGTTAGCTGGTTGAACGCCAAAAAAAAAAAATGTTTCCTAGAAGCGTAAAATTAAATTAGTAAGCATTTAAACGTAACATAAACAAATTTAATTACAAATTATGACTAATTGAAAAGACTGGAAGAAGTAGCAGGCAATTGCATAAATGGCCATTTGAGAGTGTGAGCGAGGTGTGGAGCTTAAATACAAATCGTCTCAACAAAAATTAATCATCACGATCTGTTAAATTGTATAGCGGAATGTATGGCACTTAATTCACGCACGAGTGTACGCCTTTCCATCATTGGCAATTTGTGAGCTACAACGCTTGCAATACATTTCGAATATTGCATCATGCTAAAACAGCCAATGACTGGACGATGTTGAACTTAAAAAAAAAAAAAAAAAAAAAAAAAAAAAAAAACAAAGTGTCCATACAATTACCCCTTCACAACGACGAGTGCGTATTGAATGTTAAATCGTTAATAAAAAAAAATCTTTTTACATACAAATGAAATTGTTAATAATTTAAAACGCGCGCATAGTCGAGAATGTACATATAAATTAATTGAAGTTCAATATGATCGAAAAAAAATTGGAAAAAAATCAGTGGCAGGCAGCTAACAAACGCGCAGTGAAGGGTAAACAAATTTATGAATGAATTTCGCGCGCGCCGCGCTTGTCAGTCAAGACGAAGACACGCAGGAGAAAAAAAGGACTGTGCAATGCAAATAATTACAGTGCGTACGTACTCGTAAATGTAAAATTATTTAGTATTAGCACAATTGTCTTTGTGTGCTATACCAAGCCAAGGCGAAACGCAGTAACCTAATTTCAAAGTCGGCGTAGCGGCGCCAGCAAACGGAAAACGCAGACAGCAAAAAAATTTCAAAGCAAAACAAAAGCGTTGCATTGATTTACACTAAATATTTATTTAATTTATGATATATTCACTTCAAGTATTATTTGAATGGTTTTTTTTTTTTCATTTGTGGCTTAATTAACCTTTCGCGTTTGCTGACGCTGAGCGCTAATTTGCTGCATTCACGGAAATGCGCGCAGTTTTCTTTTTTTTTTCGCAACAGCAACGCCGTCACTTTTAACACTAAAAGCAGTAAAATTTAAATTGCAAAAACAAAAAAAAAGCTACATACGCTAAATAGCAGCATAGAAAAGCGGCCACTGAGGTCAACGAAAGCTGAACTGCGCTCAGCGCGTAAGTAAGTACTTTGAAGCGCCGCCTTTGGTGAGCATTTACTTAATTTGCAGCGTTTAAGCGCGAGCGGCTAGGCCAGCAAAGGTGGCAACACGAATTTTAATGACACAAGGAGGAAATATACACACGAGGTGACGCGCCGAGAGCCGGCTGGCAGCACTTTTTTCGCAAGCGATGGCAAATAAAATTAAAGTGAAATTCGGTAACGGCAGGCAGGTCAGTAACACAAAATATTTATATAAAAAAAAAAAAAACCGCCCCACTCATAAATACGTGCATAATAAATCGCTTCTGCTTTTAAATTAAAAAAAAAAATATTATAGACATGCGCCACCCATAATTAGTGAAATACCATCAGTTCGACGACGCGCAAGAGCCGGCACCACCAATACAATACAAAAGTAAATTTAATAAAATTCAGTGGGAAAAGCAGCGTAGCGAGACGCGCCAGTCCGAGGAAGGAAAAGTTGCAAGATAAACCTTTTTTGGGTGGGAAAAATAACAAAGTCGCATTTTTCTAAGCATTTTTGTATAGACATACCATAAACCAACAAAGGCCATGTTGGTGAACTGGATGGAAAGTTGGTGTGTTTTTTTTTTGTGCAGACTTTTATTTTAGTTGCAATGTTTGTATGGGTATGTTTGCTGGTTTAGGTCAAATCTTGCCAGACTACGTAGCACAATAAGTCGATACAATGCAATATGAAATATGATTTAACCCGCCAGGTGGCGCTGCAGAAGAGCAAATTAAATTTATTTTTTAGTCTGATGTACCAACATATGAACAAAAGTATGTACAAGAAGAAGAAATACTTTTTCTAAACAAAAACTCGCTAGGTGTTGCTACGGTCGATAAATTTCAGTAAATATTATTTTTCTCAAACTATGCTGCTAGGTGGCGTTGTTGTCGAGTAATTTGAAACAGATTCTATTTATTGCGAAGTTTTGATGATTACTGTGTCAAAAAATGTTCTTTTACAAAAAATGTAAAATTCTTAAACGTTCACAATAGTGAGGCACGTCACAGTTCCCGTCACTTGGCGTTGTTTTTTTTTTTTTCAAAAACTACAACCAGTTTTAGCGGCAATGAAAATTATTAACATGTTGACTACAGCAAATTTAGTATCGAAAATCAATTGTTATCGACTATGCTTTAAGCGCCGTCGCTGGCTGGATGTTCACACGCTGTTTTGATTGATTACTTTTTGTATAGCAAACCAAAGCGAACTTCCTAAAAAGGCAAATACGAGCACAATTGAAATAAATATTCAGCGCTTTTTTTGCGTTTTTTCTCGCATTTGCTTTGCTTGCGAAATTCTGCTTTAGCTATGTAAGTATTTTGGCCAGCGGCAAATTTCTGCTACATTACAAAAGATTAAGAAACTACAAAAAAAAAAAAAAAAAAAAAAGTGAAAACAAAAAAGAAAAGAAATGAATGCAAACAGATTTGGTTGTGTTTAAGAGGCAATGACTTAAAATAAAAGCAAACATTTTACTAAAAAAAAACAAACTAAAGATATTTTAAGTTTGTGTCAATGAACTTTTAAATTAAGGTGTAGAAAATCCTTTACAATGATAGAAAAAATTATAAATCATTGAAAAATTATGTTCAACTAAATACTCGTACTTACGTTGATAGAGAAGTTTATCAAGTGGCATAAAAATGTGAAAATATTTCATTTTACGCCAAGCAATGCATTTCAACGTGAACATATCCGGTTGGAAACGGAATATCAAAAAAAAAAAATAAACGACAAAAATTCAAGAAATTTAATAGCACAATCGAATGCAACTCAAATGGCAGTAATTGTTGCAACAATTGTTTATTCAAATCGCGCACACGTTTTTCCGCCGCCACCCACCTTGCAAATTACAAATCTTGCAGTTTATGAAAGCATTACAAATGTTTTTAATTACATGTGTGCACCACCAAAATGGACATGTAAATATTTAATGAGTAAATTTTAGTAGAATGCTAGGTTATAAATTTAGCTATCGACAGTTAAAAGTACGTAATTAGCGCGGGCGTATGTGTGCGGCTATTTATATCCATTATTTGCACGAAAAATCATACCAGAATATCAAGAAAACGTGTTGGTGTTTAGAGGAAATTTTTATAGTTGTCATAAATTTCACAAATTATAGCACAAACACATATTGACACATTTGGACAATTAATTTATACTCCAAGTATTTAAAATTATTTTTCAATTAAAACATCGTTAATTTTCTTAACACTATTAAAACCAAATTTTTAAATTTAAAAAAAAAAAATTTTAAATAGACAAAAAAATAGAAAAAAAGGTTAAATTAAAAAAAAAAATTTTTAAACTGTAAATATTCTTCAAAATTTTAAAATTTGAAAATAAAAATTTTTGGGGTATGCAGATATGTAGTTTATGCAATTAAAGTGCAAGTTTCTAGTTGTTTCGAATTACCACTGATATTTGACAATTTTTATACTGACACTATTTCGCAATTCCTTCTACATAAAATATAGGCGCTGTTTTTCGTTATATAAAGGAAACTACCATTAAAAAAAATAATAATTAAAAAACATTTAAAACTTTCACATTTTTGCGTTAAAATTAAATTAAAATAGAAATGATCCAAAAAACTGCATACAGAAAAAAAAATTTTTTAAATTTAAAAAAAATTTTTTTTTTTTTTTAGTTTAAAATTTTTATGAAATATTGTTATTGTTTTGAGTTTATAATTTTTTTTAAATTTTGAATAATTAGAAGAAAAAATTAAGTACCCAAATGTGTCATTATGTGGTCGTGCTATAATTTATGAACAGACTATATATTGTGTGTAGTGAACGATATGAAAACATTTTGAAAATGCGTATGAATATCAAGTTAACGAGCGCATTTTGTA
The DNA here is from genome assembly GCA_963971545.1 of Philophylla caesio. Taxonomy (NCBI): domain Eukaryota; kingdom Metazoa; phylum Arthropoda; class Insecta; order Diptera; family Tephritidae; genus Philophylla; species Philophylla caesio. Next base: position 120,501,149 of record OZ020607.1, read on the forward strand.
TAAATATTTTCATTATACGAAAATGGTGATTACTTACAAGTCACATATTTTATGTAAATATTTATTATTATTTTCACATGAATGTGGCTAAGTAATGAGGTTAACAGCTGATGAATATTATAAAATTAATTATTATAATTACGACGTAGCGTAGTGGCTGAGCTACAGATGGGGCGGAGGACATGACAGAAAGTTGGCTGCGGTTATTTGAATAATTTTATTTGGCATTCGTTGAGTTTGAATTAGGCAATTAAATTAAAAATGTGAAAATATACATTTCAGAATCTTGCTTATGGCAAAAAGGCAATAAAAAAAAGCGTATATACATAGTTACAACGAATAAATAGATAAGAACTTTTTGGCCCAAAAGTGTGCGCATAATAACAAATATGTAAGTCGATACTTCTATCGATTGCCGCAAGGTATTTTTAAAATTAAAATTCAATACAACACTCAGATAAGTTTTGATTTATATTTGATGTATTTATTTTATTTCAAATAAAAAAAAAAAATAGATAAAGACGGTTGTGAAAAGTGTGCGCATAATAAAAGTTAGGCAATTTTTTACGTCATTTTTTTTTTAATCTAATCTATTTTTAGTATTATTTTCCTATTTACTTTTGCATGACATTCTCTTACAATATTTGTTTTGTAAATGACGTCAACATATATACATATATACATACATAAATACATACGAGGCGCATATTGACGTAAGCGCGCAAGGACAATACGATTTTCTGAATAGAAGTACTGTGCTGCATTTGAAACAACGAAAACAAAAAAAAAACACGGTTTTTGCATGTGAGGCTATTTATTTTATCAGTAGTCGAAAAAAAAAAGTTTTTAAACTTATTCATACATATGTAAATATGTAGTACTCGTACATGTACTCAGTATCGCTGTGTGAATAGTACGAAACTCGAATGCGGCAGATAAGTGCTGCGCAGCAAATCACATTTTCTATAATAATCAGCATAAATGTATACATACATACATACATATGAGTACATACATACATAGCTAAGCCGAACCGAGCTAAACTGATAACACACACATACACATGCACAAAATATATGTATGTAAATGCTGGCTCATTATTGAATTTCAATATTTGGCAAATATTCTGCGCGTTAATCTCATATACATACATACATACGTGTTGTATATGCTTGATTAATACGCAGAAATACTAAAAATAGTCATAGAAAAGTAGGCGTTCTTCATGTAAGCGTACAAATGTGTGTGCACTCACGCATTTAAGTAGCTAAATGTCAGATAAGATAAGAAAAGCTGATTGAAAATATTGTCAGCTGACACAAATTAAACAATTTACTACGAAGGCAAAAAGCTAAGTGCTAGTAATTGGAATAAAACAAGAGAATACGAATTACAAAAAGCAATGATTATTTTTTTATCAATAAACGTAAAAACGTTTCAAACAGCAAGAAGAAAAAAAAAAAGGAAGAAAAATATAACAAGACACACACAGCCGAGCAGAGCAGGCAAACGAGCAAATAAAAGTTAAACTAAATATTGACACAAATGGAATGTAAAGCCTAATGTGACGCTAATGGCTGAAAGAAGGGAAGCGTGTCATGCTAATAAATACTAAGCATATTTACATTTTATATATGTACTTATGTATGTATGCATTGTATATACATATGTATGTATGTAGGCGCAAAACTAGCGGAATTTTCCACCGATTTTAAAAAATATAAAATAGATTGCATACATTAAACTAGGTAAACAAGCGTCGAGTTGGTAAATAATTGTGAAATTCAGTGATAAAAAATTGAATAAACGTTAAAGTACTAAACGAATTAATGTTCTTTTTTTTTTTTTAAGAAGGTGCAAAACTTATATAAAAATATTGCATAAACAAACGGTTGAATTGTTTTTTTTTTTTTTCTTGTAATATATTTGACTTTCGAAAAATTCTAAAAAAAAAATAGCAAAGCTTAAAAAAAATATCGCAAAAAGCGAAGCATAACAAAATAGTGTGCTTAGGCACTTCCCCTTGCTCAAAGCATTTTAAGTTTCTTCAGTTTCAAAAACTTGAACCACGTAAATCGCTTTAAAGTAAAAAGTTTGTATACAATCTACACTTACATATATTATGTTTCCACGGCACATGATTCGTTCTCCCATTCGTAATTCACTCTCTCATTCGTAATTGGCAGCCCAAACACGAACCGAATTCATTCGATTCCTCATACAAATTTTTGTGAGCGAATCATCTCATTTGTTGTTGATTCAATCTGGATCAACATGCGAATCAAGTAAAAATCGATGCCGTCTCTAATTTTAATCGGAAATTTATCGAAAATAGCTGCCAAAGTACATAAAAATATCAAAACAACACAAAAATTAAACAAACAAGAAACAATTAAACGCTTAAATGTTTCCAAACGTTGAGTTTGTGAAGAAAATAATCATGTAAAAGAGGTTGTGGAGCAAACCTAGAGTGAATGAAGACGCAAAAGTTTGTATGTAAGTATTACAACAGCAACATACATACATATGTTTATGCCAAACGAATCACGAATGTGTCGTGATTGGGCATTCGTAATTTAAACATGATTCACTTGCCGTGGACACACCATTTTAAGTCGCACAAACAGCTGACTCTGCCAAATTAAATGCGACAACACGAAAGTAGCGGTACACTGGTCGATATCAACTTTAGTTCGGTGCATCGTGTAAACTAATGGTATCGAAAGTCGATGACTAACGGCTATAATATATCGGTTTCTTAAGTAGGTAACAAAGTGTGCACACGTACAATGAATGAATATTAAGTCGAAGAAATGTATGCATGCAACTTATTTAAAAAAATATCGTAAGAAAACGCTAAAAAAAAATTTTACATAGTATTTAATGAACATTTTGCGTTCAACAAATAAACAAAACAAATCTCTGAAACTATGTATTACATTTAAAGCGTTAATTACTTGTTTGTATGAATAAATGGTAGTTTGAATTACGCGAACTAAAAGTTATTAACACCAATTAAGTGGCTCATGCTAACTTGACAGCTAAAGGCCAAACCGTAGAGAAATTACAAAAAAACTCAACTAGTTTCAACCAGAAAAGAAAAAGCCGTGATCAATTTATTAGAACTCACATAAAACAATCGAAACAGACATATTTTAATACGTAGTTGTGAATAAAAAGTAAAAAAAAAAAAACTTGACTTTGCCGATAAGCACTAATAGCTAGACGAAACATTTACTGCATTTTATTCAATTGCAAAATGTAAAAGCAAATATTAATAATAAAAGTGTCAGTTCTGTTTGACAGTAATGTGATACTGATACCTCCAGGCAGACAGACAGACAGACAGACAAAGTGCGACGGAAATGGGTTTTCAGCGACGGATGCGTGATGCCTTTTGTTGTTTTTGTTCTTGGCAATTTAGAGCTGAATACCATCCACATGCCGCACAGCTGATTCGATTATTGGAAGCTAATCTATTTAGATTTCAATTCGCATAACTTTATTAATTCAATTAAGTGGCAATAATGAATACCGCATGTCATACCCACTACTGGAGGGGGAGTGCAAAAAGAAAGCAAATAAAATTAAGTGGCACAAAAGAAAAGTAGGAATGCATTGAGCGAGAGGAGACGTGTACAAGTAAACACAAAATGGCGGCGAGTTGTGCAAGAAGTACACACACGAGCACTTATAAATAATCTTAGTGGATGAAAAAAAAAAAAAACTTGCTAATTCACTGCAGCAAATTTTTCAACGCCATTTAATTTCGCTAATTGGCAGTGCACAGCGTTTTGATAACTTTCTAATGGAAAAATAACTAAATATTTATGTATATAAAAAATGGCACCTTGCCGATATGCGATTGTATAAATATTTGCATTTGAATTGTTAGCAATATACCTATTATTTGCCTGCAAATTAACTGCGCTGGAATGCGTTTAAAATGTGTTATTAATGCTAAATTAACAAAGTCGATTTGATAAACCACAAAGAAAACGAATATTCGTGCTTTGAGCAATTAGAAAAAAAAAAAAAAATTTCCATTATTTGTGAAGGACAGGCACTTAATGCGCATTCGAGCGCAGATAATTAATTTAAGAATTAAAAGGAAGGTTAACTTAGTAGTAAAGTATCTAAGTGCTAAAAAAAAAAAAACATGAAAATACAATGTGAAAGGGAGAAAAACTATAGTAAGAAAAATATCGAAAAACGATAGCAAATTGGAGAGCACTGACCGCTGAAAGAAAATATTTTTTTATCGTTCAGCTGCAGTTGCCTTTAGTTTTCATATTTTATTTAAAATAAAAAATATATATTGACTTAATTAAATTGTGAATTATTATTCATTTATAATAATAAAACTTTAATAAAATTTATATGCATGAATGAATGAGCACGCCTAAATGCATTCGAAACTTAGTAAAACTAAGAATTGCTAAAAATACAAACAACAACCACATAAACCAGTTTAAATAGCGGCAGATTAGCAGCTCTTGTTTGTAGTTGGTTTGTTTATGGAAGATGGAATAAACACAACAGCCCACTCGGCAAACGTAGCACAGCATGTAGCGTGTTGGCTCTGCAACTCTGAGGTCCCCGGTTCAAAGCCTGGGTAAGTGGTGATGAAGAATAAAGTATAATTAAAATTAAAATAAAAATGAAGTCTGATAATGAAATGTGATGATTTCCGAAATAGTACTATAACTTCTACCATTAAAAAGCTGTTGTTGTTTTTTTTTTCAAAAAAAATTTTGTCGACAAACTAGTCTTGAGCTCAATAAAATTGTGAAATATTGACTGATGTGAAACCCCACATCGCAAGTTTTTTTTTTTTTTTTTTTTGAATATTTTGTCATGCAAGTTAAGCCCACTAGTAATATCGTCCTTGTCCTTGCAGTTGTTTAAAAATTAAACGAAAACAAATAACGACCTTGCTTTTTAGACGACCGCAACATTTTTGGCCGCTAAAATGCGAAACAAGAAATTAAACGAGACATTAATGTATGTAATAAAAAAAAAAGAAATAAAACATAAAATACAAACATTTGCACAAGTGAACATTGGCAACTAAACACATATATGTACATACATACCTATAAAAGCATATTTTTACGTATATTTAATAAAATTACAGAATGATGAAAAAAAAGAAGAAAAAAAGAAAAAGCAAAATGTGCAATAAATAACATAAAATATGAGCAAACGAAATATCGTAAGCGAGAATTACATCTTGAAAAATAAACTCTTAAGAGAGCATAAATTGCCAGTGTTATGGGACCTACTTTATTCGCAGGCAGCTATGTATGAGCTGCTGATGATGTAACCTTCGAGAAGCGTGTGATTTTGCAACAAAAGTGGAGATAGCTAGAAAAATGACGCGAGCACAATGAAGAGGAAGAGAAAAGATAAAAAGCAAGCCGGCTGAACTTCTGCTGGTGCATTGAACTAAACCTTTAACAAATAAAAAAAAAATGGTTTGCAACAAAGTTGTTAAAAAAAAAAAGCATTTTTATTAATTTGGTTAATTATAGTTCAACATCTGTTCGTGTTCGATAGATTACTGTTAAATATTTATCGTTATTTGCCGTTTCATCGATTCGATGTATTCGCTTTTTAAAACGAAAATTGATTACTCAAGATATTTTAAAAATTTAATAGCGTCATTTACGTCATTCTAATGCTTTTCTGAGTATTTTTTTTTAATTTGTTGATATTTCATCGATTCGACGTATGTACATATTTAAATTGCGAGAAGAAAATTTGTTTTAAAAAACTTCTTTGCATGTCAAATTGTGTATTTAAAGCAGTGTTGTCCAATGCAATAGTATGTAGCTTTCACTTGTGTGCGTAAAGCGTTGCTGCAAACTGTGTTGGCAGAAAAGTACACTGAATAAATAATGAGCAATTTGTTTTTTATAATGTTGATGAAAATGATTTAAGTTCAATTTGTACAAATGTTGATCAGTGCGTTTTCCATTACTTTGTCCACATTTATCTCAGAATTATACTCCTTAATTCGAATGAGGTCAGCTATATGTTGATCCGAAAGATTGTTTCTATACTTATTTTGGACCAATTTAAGTGTTGAAAATGAAACTTCACAGCTATATCATGTTGTTTTTTATTTTTACTGTTATTTTTGTTATTATTATCAATATAATCGAAATAATTTAAATAATATTCTGCTTTTTTTTTGTAAAAGCAGACTTGATCGTTCGGTACCTAAAATTAAATCATACTGATTGTGGGAGGATTCATAATGTCTACATAATGCATAACGTGTAAGATGTGCAATCATTTTATTACAAATGAGGCAATGGGCTTCTCCCTCCATATTTTCAACAAAAAAAAAATTTGTCTCCCATTCAATTTTAAACATTTTTATAAATTACGCAAGGGGGTATTTTCTGGCAGTGTAAAAAATTAAACTTGCGCATACGTGCTAGCTCACAGAATTCTGAAACGCAACTGAAATAATTAGCTTCGCCATACGCTGCTGCCGAACCAAGCTATTCATAGATATACGAGCAGTTTACTGGCTCTTTCGTTTTTTCTGAAGCTGGCAGAAGAGTATACGTGTGAGTATACGTGTTTGACGTTGCAGCAGCTAGCCTATGCCCCGGGCATAGGAAAAATGCATTTTGGCCGACACTGATTTAAAGGCATAATAATGGTTTTCCAGTTTCAAAAACTCATACATCCAATGGATGAATTTTTATTTTTAGTACCATATTTCGTTAACAAGCTTACGTAAACTCATGCACGTACATACTTATTCAGTTTGAGCCTTTCTACAACCTTTGTTTCCATACTAATTGAAACTAGCATTAGTTTGTTAACTTTTTCATCTATTCGATGAATTTAATTTTTGGGCTCCAAAAAAGATGTGCTTAATTTAAAAATATTTATTGCTAAGTTTTCCTTAATAAAATTTGAATATGCACTGAAATTAAGAAAAAAAACTCAGTTCATCGTTTCGATGAATTAGTACTTTTTGACCTAAATAACTTTGTTAAGTGTCACACAAAGAATAATTCATCCATTAGATGAATCTTCGGATTTCAATTGTAAAAGTTCACACATTTTTACTTAATTTAATTTCTTGTCATAAAAAAATACGTTGCACCATAGCAGCTACATAGTACATTAAAGGAAACGATTTTGTGCAAGTAAAAAGTGACGCAAACAGTCTCGGTTTATCTTATTAAAGTACATTTACAATAATTATCAAAAAATCAACAATTGCGAGCAATAAAGTACAGCATAAAGTAGCATGAATGCGGATATGAATATACCGCCATTAAAAAAAATAAAAATAAAAAACAAAAACAATTTCAATAAATATTTATTTTTACAAAAATAAAGAATTAATCGTTTGACTATTGTTTCATGCGGTGTAATTTATGATTTTCTCAATTCACACGTCAGCAGTCTGGTAAAAGTCTACCGGATTGTTTCGCAAACTACCGCCCTTCCCTCTGCTTACATCACTCGCCCACCCCAGCGGTTCACGTTCGCTTTCATCTTTCCTCAACCCGTTGACATAAATGAGTAAATTTCATTGACTGCAATCGCCAAAATATACGAGAAATTATATATAAATACACATTCTCGTTGGCACTCGAAGCTGCATTGTTTGCATGGAAATTCAAATGTATGTATGTATGTGTTTTCTTATGATAGCCAACAACAATGAAACAACAACAGAGAGTTAATAAATTAAATAATTTATTGCGTGAAATACAATGTATTGTCTGTTGTTATGAAGAGTATTTAAAATTCGAATGCAATTCATTCCCATAAAATGGACGCGCGTGAATTTTTTTTTTTTTAAGCTAAAGTAAGAGTTGGAGTTAAGTTTTTAATACAAAAAGCGACGATGATAGAATTCAGTTGTTGCCACAATTGCAGTTGCGAGAAATTGATCTTCAATGGAAAAGAAATTTTATGATTTAAAAATCGAAAAACTGGGTCAGTTGCAGCAAAAAAGGTGTAAAGAAATGCGTCACAAAATAATAAGCTTTTTTAAAAGTAGAAAGCGGTGAAATTAAAGCTTATAACGGGTGTTTTTTTTAGGGGTATAGAACTTCGAATTGAAATAAAACACAAGAAAATCGTTTTAAGGTCCATCAATTTGGCTTTATTGGAAGGATAATTTTATGTCATTAATGTTTAAATATGATTTCGGGCATGTGGCCGCCGCGGCTGGCTCGAATAAAGCCAATTCTACAGGTCCAATTTTCAACCACTTTTTCGAGCATATGGGGCCGTATGTCGGCAATAACGCCACGAATGTTGGCTTCCAATTCCCCTAACGTTTCTGGTTTGTTGGTGTAGACGAGCGACTTCACATATCCCCAAAGAAAATAATCCAATGGTGTCAAATCACACGATCTTGGTGGCCAATTGACAGGTCCATTCCGCGAAATTATGCGCTCAGCGAATGTTTCCTTCAATAAATCGATTGTGACGTGCGCTGTGTGGCATGTAGCGCCGTCTTGTTGGAACCACAACTCATCCACATTCATGCCATCCAATTCGGGAACAAAATAGTCGGTTATCATGGCTCTATACCGGTCTCCATTAACGGTAACTGCCTCTCCAGCATTATTGCGGAAGAAGTATGGCCCAATGACTCCACCAGCCCATAGAGCACACCAAACAGTCAGTTTTTGTGGATGTAATGGCGTTTCAAGGGTCTCATGTGGATTCTCTTCACTCCAAATGCGGCAATTTTGCTTGTTGACGTAGCCATTCAACCAAAAATGAGCCTCATCACTGAACAAAATTTTGCGATGAAAATCAGCATCGAGATCAATCTCATTTTCGGCCCATACACCAAAATCACGACGCATTGCATGGTCTCGCGGCTTTAATTCTTGCACAAGCTGGATCTTGTAAGGTCGCAAGCCAAGATCTTTGCGCAAAATCTTCCATAAAGTTGATGGACAAAGCTCCAATTGCTGTGCACGGTGGCGAATCGATTCATTCGGGTCCTCTTCAACACTTTGCTCTACAGCGGCAATTGTTTCTTCGGTGCGCACTGTTCGACGTCTCTGCGGATGCGTATTATCACATAGAGTAAACGTAGTGCGAAAACGATCCATGGTTAACCGAATTAATTGCTCTGATGGACGATTATGTCGACCATAAAATGGACGGAGCTCACGGTAAACTTCGCGAACTGAACCATTATTTTCGAAATAAATTTGCACGATTTGCAAGCGTTGTTCTTTTGTCAACCTGTTCATGATGAAATGGCAAACCAAACTGAACATAAATGACATTAGAGTTGCCAGATTTGACCACAAAATGCCAGTTTTATCTCTATTCGAAAAACAAACCTGTAAAAAAAACACCCTTTATAACGCTATAAAAAAAAATTTACTTACATATATATTTTTTACAATACTGAATGAGGTTACTCGCTTATGAAAGCTAAGCACTAAGTTCATGTTAAGCTTTCGAACGAAGCGCCGATGTAATGAAAAAAGCATGCGTGAAAGCTACTCCATAGCTTTAAAAAAAAAAACAAAGTCAAGATAAAAGTAGTACTTAAAATGTTTTCAAAAACTTCCGACACTTTTTTGCGCGCAATATTAAAGGATGAAGGATAATTAAGCACAAAATAAAGAAATTAAAGTTTCGGTGAAAGCTCAAAAATCTTTCGCGCACATACATAGTTGAACAATTTGTGTCTTTGTTTATAAATAAAAATTACATATATTTTAAGAGGTTTACAAACTGTGATTACCAAAACCTTAATGCCACATACATATTTATAATGTAAAAAATGAAATGAAATGACTCATAACCTTCTCAACTAAAAAACAAAAAAAAAACGGCCAACAATTCAAACAAAAACAAAAACGTTCGGTAATTATGAAAACAAGCGCCAACAGCCACAAATGACACAAATATGGCGCATGACAGCCTGTTAAGCGTCATACAACAAATGAATACCTTTCTGTGGTCAATTTGTAGGCGAAATGCATGAGAAACGAAAATGTACTGTGTGTGTACAAATGTTAAAATACGCATTTGTGCGAATTTCTAGACTAAACACAGGTGACCAAAAATAGCACACAAAAGAAACTAGCAGAAAATGAAAAATTCAAAAAAAAAAAAAAAAAGTATATTTAATAAAAACAAATAAAAACAAAGCAGAAGCGACGAAGATAAATGTTAAATATAAAAAAAAAAAGTTTTAAAATTTTAAAACCACATTCCCTTTTGGCCCGCCTGCTCGGTGCATCGTTGTAATTGTATATGCGCGCTTTGTTTGTACGTGAAAATATTTTGTATGCGGCGCACGAAGTGCCCCAAAACGTACACAACTACAAAAAAAAAAAAAAAAAATGCAGCCACTAGACACGACACTGACGCAACAACAACAACAAAAACCACTCGAAAGGCATTTCGCATAATTTAAAAATAAAAATAGGCAGACTGTCAATGCAGCCTACAACATAGTCAGAGCGCAACAATGCCGCGCCAACCCCCTCGCCACCCCCCTCTAACAACCACTTAGCGGCGTTCGATGGCTGTCGCCACCCAACTTGGATTGCAGCCAGTTGACTTAAAGTTGGCAGTTGTTGCTACTCTTATTGATTGTTGTTGTTTGGGTTTTATTTGTAATTGCAACTAGGTAGGTGTACTTACATATGTACATATTTCATGGGCCGTACGATCGATGTTGCATGCAACACGCATCTTGTAATGTGCAACGATATTTTCAAGCAGCGGCGGGACGCAGTGATGTATCGACTGCTGCAGAAGCCACTTGCCAGTTGCCACACCCTAGCACTCACCAACCAAAGAATGTCCGATCGTCGATTGTGCAATTGTGCAAGACATGCAAACGTCTGACAACACCGCGAGCAAATGGAGAAAGGCGGAAAGTATAAAAGATTAGCGGAATTAGAGTAACAACTGAACAGCGATGGCAAGCGGCAATCCAAGACTTAAGTTCCGTGTTGTCTGTTCTCGTATGCCAGTTGTTGTCGCTACAAAAAAAAAACGCGAATCTCCTAAAATAGGCACTTGGGCGCCGAAGAGCAAAGAGATGTTAAAAATCTTCACTCTCTACATATCACATGAGCATACAAGAACACCAAGTGTAGGCAACAACTATGTAGTTTATGAACTTCCTCATGGATGTCGTAGCGCTGCTGACTACTGAGACTTAACGACTTTAAAGGCGGCGGCAAAATTCGTGTTCTTCGCCGTGGGCCAAGCAAGGTACGAGTAAACGTATAATGGAAATTTCCATTCGAAGCTTAGGCGGCCTGCTGAAGACTGGCACGTGATGCAATGTACATAGATACCTCAGTGCAGTACAGGGTGCGACAATGGGAAATTTAAATTTTCATATTCATCCTTATAATGCCTGGTTGTCACTAAGTCAGTTTTTTTTTTTGAACATTTTTCCGAATGCTGTGAAAATAGTGGTCACTTTGCGCCAGTTCATTTAGAGTTTACAGAAAATGTTAAAATACTTAGTTGCATTTTTGACATTTCGTGTCATAGTTCGGTGACAAAAATATGGCATAGCGTAAAACAGGCCTAATTTCAAAGTCGAAGATCTTACAGTAAGTTAAATTAGCGCGCAAATTCAAAGAAAACTGCGCCATATTGTTCAGAGCTCATTGCAAATAGCAACATTTTGTTGTTGACAAAAATATGTATGACAAAGTGTAAAACTAAGAAATATGAATGAAAGTCAGCTGACTTTAAAGTAAGCATAGTTTCGATTCAAATTGAGCTGCGACGGTAATTACACTACTCCATTTAAATATTATTGAGTAACTTTTGTTGAAGTATGCTTACATTCTTAGCTGACTTACAATGCTTACAAGCTTTTAATAGTTCATTATTGCAGGTGCTAAGTCGAGAGCCTAATTATTAAGTGCTCAAAGCTCTAGCTACAGTGCAATAGCTACACTTCAAATTCTAGAATGTTTTTAGATGCTCAACAACATGATAATCCAGAGCTGATGAAAACGGCGTTCAAAAGTTTTTTAGCGTTTAAAGTGTTTAACGACGAAAGTTTTTAGCTTTTAACGCTTTCAAATATTGTTTTCTCCTACAAGCAGCCGCCGTGGATTAATTTTGTGAGCTTAAGGCTTAAGACTTGTTCTCACTACGGCAAATGTTGTGAATCAAGTAAAGAACAAAAAATCGTAAAGTAATTCATTTTAATGTCATCATCATTGATGAATGCTGTTAAATCAAAAGTAATTTTTAGCTATTGGCTAGAAATAGGGTTTTGGAAGTGTATGGCTGGGTATTGTTGGCCGTTCATATGACATTATGATCACCATGAATTATGCCTAAGAGTAGGATTTTCGAAGCACAACTTTAAACGAAGTAATCAGGAGTTTTTAACTAGATCGCTGATAAACAAATTTCACAAGTTAAAAAAAAACTAGTAAGTTCATCCTAAAACTGGCGAACAACGGCGTAAAAAATATTTACTGGATTATAGGGAAATACAAATAGCAACTCTGTGTAGTATCAAACAACGATACAAGCGAGACATACAACAATGGAGCGGAAGTATCAAGAGCACTCTAGAATTGGCGGTTTTCTCGTTTTTGATTTCCTTGCCTACTTTATTCTTTGCCGTCTTCTATGCAGTCGTCATCAAACTCAGTTTAATGGCGTTTCTACCTACCAGCCTTCGAGTGTTACAAATCTAGCCTAACTCAGGCCTCACACGAGTACAATAAACAGTCGTTGATTTTCCTTCTTTTTTTTTTTTGCGACCTACACCCACCCAAGTCAATGCAATCAAATCCAATTCAATATTTAGTTAGAGACACATGCAAATAGTGCATCAAAACAAAAATAAAAAATGCACTAGCATGACCACTACTCAATCAAAGCTAAGTTCAAGGTCACATAAGTACGTTGGACAAACACGACGTCGTATGATTGATGACTAAGAAGAGCTGCAATGAAAGGCAAAAAATTGTTGGAAAAACAAAAAAACAAAATACCACAGATTAAAATATTTGCTGATATTTCACAAGCATAGCTTTTGTGGTGTGTACAGTCTAAGAACAGCCAAGGAATAGCTGCTATACAAACACCCTGCCAGCTAACGAGCGGCGCAAATACAAAATTCGCTAAAGCAATGCCTTAAATCGGCTGGGAATTTTCCATTGCAAAGAGCATGCGGTTTGTTAGTTTTTTTTTTAATTTTTTGTTTGCATTTTTTCACGCTTATTTCTTTTTTAAAATATACTTTTTCGTTCACTTTTTTTTAACGATTTTTAGTTTATTTTATTTGAATTATATGCCGTGACTGGTTTGCGATACACATTCGACTTTTTCGATGCTTTACTTATGTATGCACATACATATTAGGGATGTCAATTTTGGGCATTTTGTTGATCCCGAAATTTGAGAACGAAATCCCGGGACAATTTCGGGATCCCGAATTTTACGAAGTTTTGATTCGTAATTTTTAATTAAAAAAAAATATTTAACACGTCTGTAATCATTGTATTATAGTAGTATTCCATAAACCAATATTATAACAAAAAAGAACGATTTGTTGTAAATCATGTACATATGTACATACATACATATGTATTTATTGATATTTTCAAGAAAGAAAAAAAGGAAACAAACTTAAAATTTGACACACATACAAAATAATTTATACTAAAAGTACCAATATACATACATACATATGTACATATGTACATATAAAAAAACAAAGCCTTAAGCGAGTTAATAAGCTGGTTTATTTGTTGATTGCGAACTCTCTAAAGGCTTTGTTGTACCCTTGAAAGGGGAATTTAAAAAAAAAAGCTATTAAATTCTTTGTTTTCTACAATTCCGGGATTTGAATAGACTTATCCCGGGATATTCGGGAGCTAAAAAAGGCCGGGATCCCGGGATTGATATGCCTAGAACATACATATGTATGTAGATAAATATATAATTTTTTATTGCTTTAAAATTTTATTTTTTTTTGGCAACCATTTAAATTTCTTGTAGTTCTTTTACATATACACATTTGTATGTACATTGGAGTAAACGCCCGATGCAAAAAAAAAAATCGAACATGCGAATCGATATACTTATAAGTAGTTCGAATGTGGATGAGTATAGCGTTGTTGTCGCCGCATCGAAGCGCCAGCGGAAAGAAAGCAGTAAAAGGCAGGAAGGAAGGAAGGAAGGGCAGCTTTACGAGGCAGTCACGCCGACATTTCAAACGACAAATTCATATCACAAAAATCTCAACAGCTGAGGCGATTACTCGAACTCGTACAGATAAAGTGTTCGTACAAAAGAGCAAGAAACTCCAATAATTCGTATGTTTGTTTTTTTGTATTTTTTAAGAAAAGCAAGTGACAGCTAAAATCACGTGGTCACGAAGGGTCGCGAAAGATAAGCACATGGCAAGAGCGTAAGTGTCGAAAAAAAAGTAAAGTTAATATTTGAGCAGCAGTGCGCTAATGCTGAGCGCGAATGCTTTTTGTTTTTCTTTGCTTACGAGAGCGTGAAACTGACTGAAATGAAAAAAAAAAAAAAAACAGTCAAAGTTAATATTTTTTAAATTGCGAAAAAAAAATGATATCACCAAAAAACACAAAAAAAGCAGCGGCAGTCGAATAACTACAAACACAAACACAAACACACACTACACAGCAATTATTATGATTACGAATGTATAAAATATGCCTTTAAGGGGAATAGGCACAGCAGCGAAGTCGTGCCATAAAAGCTACAACAAGAGCGCTCAAAGAACGAAGAAAGGCCGAAAACTTGCACGAAGGCGTGTGTGTTTCATACAAGCCTACAAACGCTTACATAAATACATATGTACATACATACAATACACAGGCGTGTGTGCGATCGACTAATGCGGAATGTGACTGAGCGATCTGCAAGCAACGAAATAAATTGCATAAAAAAAAGAAAAAAGAAAAAAGGGGAACAGCGGAAAAGATGCGCCGTCGCAGGCATTCCAGATAAAACAAAAAAAATATATATATTTACATATATGACGTCGGCTACGTGAGTAATAGCTGACGGCATGTGGGTGGCAGCGCCAACAGAAAGTGGGCAGCGAATGGTTGGAAGAGCAAAAAACAAAAAAAAAGATAAAAATAAAACAAATTTTCTTGATTGAATAGAAAAATATGAAACATTTATTACGTACAGTAGTCTGTGATTGAAATCACGTAGTAAATTGTTGATAATACTAGATTTTAAAGATAAGTATTCAGTAGCTAGAAATCAATTGGTGCGATAAGCGATATAAGGCCGCAGTTGAGTGGATGAGTAAAGACCAGCTGGCAGCGGGTGAAGAGATATGTATGTATGTACATATGTGTGAATGTAACGGGTGTTTTTTTTAGGGGTATAGAACTTCGAATTGAAATAAAACACAAGAAAAACGTTTTAAGGTCCATCAATTTGGCTTTATTGGAAGGATAATTTTATGCCATTAATGTTTAAATATGATTTCGGGCATGCGGCCGCCGCCGCTGGCTCGAATAAAGCCAATTCTACAGGTCCAATTTTCAACCACTTTTTCGAGCATATGGGGCCGTATGTCGGCAATAACGCCACGAATGTTGGCTTCCAATTCCCCTAACGTTTCTGGTTTGTTGGTGTAGACGAGCGACTTCACATATCCCCAAAGAAAATAATCCAATGGTGTCAAATCACACGATCTTGGTGGCCAATTGACAGGTCCATTCCGCGAAATTATGCGCTCAGCGAATGTTTCCTTCAATAAATCGATTGTGACGTGCGCTGTGTGGCATGTAGCGTCGTCTTGTTGGAACCACAACTCATCCACATTCATGCCATCCAATTCGGGAACAAAATAGTCGGTTATCATGGCTCTATACCGGTCTCCATTAACGGTAACTGCCTCTCCAGCATT
Source organism: Philophylla caesio (assembly GCA_963971545.1). Lineage (NCBI taxonomy): Eukaryota > Metazoa > Arthropoda > Insecta > Diptera > Tephritidae > Philophylla > Philophylla caesio. The sequence continues at coordinate 120,517,062 of OZ020607.1, forward strand.
ATTGCGGAAGAAGTATGGCCCAATGACTCCACCAGCCCATAGAGCACACCAAACAGTCAGTTTTTGTGGATGTAATGGCGTTTCAAGGGTCTCATGTGGATTCTCTTCACTCCAAATGCGGCAATTTTGCTTGTTGACGTAGCCATTCAACCAAAAATGAGCCTCATCACTGAACAAAATTTTGCGATGAAAATCAGCATCGAGATCAATCTCATTTTCGGCCCATACACCAAAATCACGACGCATTGCATGGTCTCGCGGCTTTAATTCTTGCACAAGCTGGATCTTGTAAGGTCGCAAGCCAAGATCTTTGCGCAAAATCTTCCATAAAGTTGATGGACAAAGCTCCAATTGCTGTGCACGGTGGCGAATCGATTCATTCGGGTCCTCTTCAACACTTTGCTCTACAGCGGCAATTGTTTCTTCGGTGCGCACTGTTCGACGTCTCTGCGGATGCGTATTATCACATAGAGTAAACGTAGCGCGAAAACGATCCATGGTTAACCGAATTAATTGCTCTGATGGACGATTATGTCGACCATAAAATGGACGGAGCTCACGGTAAACTTCGCGAACTGAACCATTATTTTCGAAATAAATTTGCACGATTTGCAAGCGTTGTTCTTTTGTCAACCTGTTCATGATGAAATGGCAAACCAAACTGAACATAAATGACATTAGAGTTGCCAGATTTGACCACAAAATGCCAGTTTTATCTCTATTCGAAAAACAAACCTGTAAAAAAAACACCCTATATTTGTGTATGTATGTACATATATGTAGCTATCAAGTGAAAGAGTGGGCGAAATTGTAAATGGTAAATGAAGTGGTCTTCTCTTGACCCACAAACATTAATAAACAATTAATACTTCAAACGCTAAGAAGACGCTTATCAAAAATGCCGAATGAAGTGGGCGAGTGTGCTAAACTTGCAGTAAATGCAGTGGAATGTTAAGTCACATTAATATACTTTAAGATCTCTGCGACAAATATATACATACATTTATGTACAAAAGTATAATCTGGAAGAAAAAAAAAAAGTCGAGAATCGATAATGAAAATCGTCTTTTTTACATTCATGTTTAAATTTAAGAAAAATTAATCGAAATTGAAGATCGATTAATCTAGATTGAAGATCGATTAATCGAAATTGAAGATCGAGAATCGATAATGAAAATCGTCTTGTTTACATTCATGTTTAAATTTAAAAAAAATTAATCGAAATTGAAGATCGATTAATCTAGATTGAAGATCGATTAATCTAGATTGAAGATCGTATAATCCCAATTGTATAACGACAGATTGAGATTAAAGATCGATTACATTAAATTGAAGTTCGATTAAATGAGATTGAGAATATATCAATAAAGACTAAAATTCGGTTTATAAGAATTTTAAAACGATCAATCGTAATTGAATTAAATTCATTTAAAGATCTATTAATCATTATAGATAACTTATAAAATTTAAATTGAGGAATTAAAGACAAATTAATCAAGATTAAAGACCAACTAATTGAGATTAAAGGTCTATTAGTTGGCACTGAATATTGACTAATCGTATTTAAAACAATTACTCATCGAGTTTGAAGGTTAACTAATCGAGATTACATGCAAGAATTATAAGAGCTTTACAATTTTTTTTTTTCATGAAAGAAGTCCGACGAACTGATGCCTTCTTTTATTCAAAATTCAACCTAAAATGTTCCCGCCACAATTCACAATCCGAGGAGGTGCAATGAAGGCCGAATGCGGTATTTATGAAAAACAGCTTCTGATGGTTAACTAGAGAAAGAGCTTCACATTTTCCACCTGTTTACACAACAAGTTTGGCGAAGAACAAGAAAAAAAATTTAAAAAAAAAATTAAAACGAATTAAAAACCGCCACATCTGCTTGTGCCATTTTTGCTGCTCATTTCCAGAAATTTCTTAACAATCTACATATTCATCAACACGTCGAAGCAGCTGCCAGCACAGGCAAGACTTAACAAATGTGAGTCGTTGCAAGCGCATGAAAATGGCTCTAACCGTGCAGCTCAAATGACTGCCCTCTCTCTCTCTCTCCCTCTCTCTCTCTATTTAAGGTTGGGCCTGGCCTAAAAGCGCATGTTGGCATGACAGGTACTACTAAGTACACAGTGTACATATTTATCTTCGAGGTGTATATTTATTTTGGATGTGCCAAAGAATGTGAGTGTCTCGACGGTCTGAATTGTGTCGAGAAAACGGCAAGCACCGAGGGGAAACACGTAAAATGAGAGGTGGCGGTTTGCGCTTGCAAGATCCACTCGATCAGCATGGCTATGCCCATACATATGTACGTACACAGGTATGGGTATAGTAAAGTTAACATACATAGACTTACCAAACGAGCGAGGGAGCAACCGATGGCTGTGGATGTTCAGTGATCGCAAAATGAAGTGTTTGGAATATGTGTATGTGTGTGTGTGAGTGAAATGAAGAAAGACAAGAAGAAGAGTCTCGCAACTTGCCACTTTTGCTGCCACACGACTTGATCGTATAATGGCCAAAATACAAGCAAAAAAAAAAAAAAACAAGTGCAAAAACACGCAAAGCCAAATGTTAACTTAAAGCGCCGTAAAAAAGAAACGTCTCGACATGGCGAAAAGGGTAAAAACAAACAGAAAGAAACCGGTTCAAATTCCCCATAAAGCAGCTAGAGCGAGAGGGGAATGGTTTTGTGTGAGCGGGTTAAAATATTGCAGAAAATTTTCCATTGATAAAATTTGCGTTTTTGCTTTTTGAATGTGAAGAAGAAGACATTGAACAAAGGATGCAGGTAAATAATTCAGTTGGCGCAAAATTTTTAGCTTAAAGCGATTTATGGCACGATAAATGGAGTAAATTACGGTTATTTTAAAACTAACAATGAGTGGCTTTAAAAGTGAAATAATTTTAAATTAAGAGTAAAATTAAAAAAAAAAATATTAATTTAACTTTTTTTTCTATTTAAATAAAAAAAAATGAGATAAAAAATAAGATAAAATATAACATTAAAAAAATTAATTTAAAAAAAATTTTCTTTTTCTAAAAATTAAAGAATTTTTTTTTTAATATTAGTAAACATAAATAACCAAAAACAAATTAAATTTAGAAAAATAAAAAAGCGATAAATAATAATTAGAAATATTAACAATAAAAATGTAGACTAATAGTTGAAAGATATTAATAAATAATAAAAAAATGTTTTAAAAAAATTTAATACTACAAAATTAAAAATAAGTTTAAAATATTTTTAAAAATTATAAAAAAAAAAATTAATAAAAAAAAGTATATTAAAAAACATTGAAAAAAATTATCTTATTAAAAAAAAAAACGTAAAACTAAAAATATTAAAAATTCATACATATGTATTTCAAAGTTGTAAAAAAAAATCATTTAAAAAAAATTTATAAAAAAAATGTAAATTAAAAAAAAATTAAAAAAAAAAAGGTTTGTGATAATTATCATCTGTTTTTCTAACTAATCATAGCTTTATGTGAATTAAAACCGTTGTCGAATTGAAAAAATATAGATATGTACATATGTATGTCTGGATCTCAATTATTTTTTTTTTTTATAAAAGATTAAAATGATTGCCTTACTTCAAGCGCAGTCACACGCCCCTTTGAATGATTTCTTTCATCTCACTCTTTACCCATTTCTTGTCATATAATTTTTGCATAACTAATTAGCGAATATTTTATTATATTTTGAATATTATAAGAAAAGAAAACCAGCAACTTTGTATAAATTTAAAAAAAAAAAACTGAAGTGCTGTATTTGAAATACATTCAAATTCATGCCAAGTGCTTGTGTGTAATCCATGGAGAAGTGGAAGCGCTTAAGCGGCGTTCATATTGAAGTGCTAGTGCTTTAAAATGAGGAAAGGGCGCGGGGGAGAAATGATACATACATATGTATGTATGTACGTGTGTGGCAGTGGGTGTTAAGTGCAGTTTTAAAGGCCGCTGTTGAGACTCTTTTCAAATGAATTAAACTAAAATATTATTGGCGTACGTTTCTCAAGTTCTTGAGAGCAAATTAAAAAAAAATTAATTAAATTTAAAAAAAATATTTATGTACATACATACATACATATGTAGATATTTTATTTTAATTATTTGAAAAAAAAATGTGTGTTAAGTAGCATATTTGCATATCTGTTCGTATTCGTTTTTCGCACACCCTCAATCGTATGTGTATAAGTGTGTGTGTGTGTAGTGCGAAAGCAGACATCGCATATTTTTGCGATGTGTATAGCTTTTGGCATACTTTAAATATATCTAAAAAAAAATTGAATTTTGATTATTTTTATAACGAATACATATTCCTTTTTTTTTACTATTATACACATTAGCCAAATTACCCAAATGTTTCATATCGATTTCATTACTTTTATTAATTTATTTAAACGATTTTTTTTTCTTCATTTTGCTTTCTAATTACCCAAAACAGCTAAATGCTTTGAAAATTTCCCGAAATAGCGCAAAGTTCTACAGCTATTCGTCGCTTTTTTGTTTTTTTTTTTTTGCCGCACAGATTTTCACGTATTTTTATTTTGCCTGCAATAGCACTTTACTTTTTCCTTTTACGCTTTTTGCGCTTTTGATGGAATTTCAAATGCGGTCGACGTTGTTGTGCGTACGTGGTCGTATTTGAATGTAGACAAATTTTGCTTATGCAATTTTGAATTTTACTGGAACAGACACATCGATGCTCGTGAATGCGGAGACGACGCCTTAGATCCGTTTTCGTAATGTTTACGAAACTTAAGGGAATTAAAAAAAATTATTCGATTTAACAACCAATAAGGTTGTATCAGTTCAATTGTTTGTTGAGTTTCCAATAGAGGAAGTCATAGAGTTTTATTTGATCGAATTAAGTTAATCGTATTCACTGTAGGTTGAAAAAAACAACAACAAAAACCTTGCTCGAAAACGCTTATTCGTTGACGAAATCGAAACCGCTATCGCTACCACCGATATCAGGACGGACGACGACGGGGTCGTTGCTAAATTTTTTCGCGATATATTCAATTGTATTTCGTTGTTGTTGTGCACACAGCTTGTTCTGCTATTTTTCGGTTTTGCCGAATTCTCAAACGCACACTCACACACACAGCCACGTTGAGGGAAACACGAAAATACACCACTGCTTCGTAGCTCGTCTACAAGTAAACTAAACTGTAAAGTGTGTGTTGAAGCGGCGACGAGCGCAGGCAATGAGGGCGACGATGATGCATCGGCGATGGCAACGTTGGCGACAGAGCCAACAACAACTTATAGTAAGTAGAAACAACATCCACGAAACTTGTACGAGAAGTTAAGCTCAGCATGCTACTAGATAACCAGTTGGTGAGCTTGGGTTAGGAAGAGGTGGAGATTGAGAAGGAGAAGCTAGCAAGAAATCAAGATCACATCGATCGGTAGCGTGGGGGAAAAAGTTGTGCGTGGTGTCTTCAAGTGTTGCCATATTTTTTTATATTTTGAAAGTTAACATGATTTGAAAGTAATGGCGAATAAGTTTGATAAGCAAAAATTCAATAGAATAAACTTAAAAAATTGCACTTTCCACGCGACTGGGGCAATGATATTTTTTCGGTGCTTTCGAACAAAGTTTGTGTTGGTTGTCTCTTCATTTTATCGTCATTGACGAAAATTTCGAAAGGGAAAAAATGCTGTAATTAGAGTTCAAAATTTCAGCACAATGGCAACACTGACTGCGAGTGACTCAACTAGATATGTGAGCGTGACTGCGACTTTACATATTAACAGCAAGATCTACAACCAAAATAAGTGTATGAGCGCATTTTATAAGGCATTGAGAAATTCTGCTTAAAACAACAACAACAAATAATTATGGAATGTTTTAAACTGAAATTCGCAAAAGAGCAAAGTGTATAATGATGAAAGAAAGTTGCAAAAACAAGTCGAAAACGCACAACCAAATGCGTATTAAGCGTTATTTTGTTGAAATTCAACGATAAGAGGTAAGAGGAGTGGTTTATTAGGCAGATAAAACTGGGCAGTTTGAATATTTGTTCATGTTAATAGAACTTTTAAATCACATACATATGTACATATGTACATACATACATACATACATACAAACGTATACTACTGGTTTAGAAAAAAAAAAAAAAAGAAATAAAAAATAAAAAAATAAAAAAAATAAAATACATATGTATACATACAAAAAAATATATATGTATGTACATAAAAAAATATACATATGTATGTACATATATGTATAAAAATACATTTAATAAAATATGTATACATATATAAAATTATATATAAAAATATATAAAAAATAAATAAAATTAAATAAATAAATAAATAAATAAAAAATAAATAAAAAAATAAAATCATTTAAATTAATAATAAAAAAAATTTATTAAACTAATTAAATTAATAAAAAAAAATTTATTAAACTGATTAAATTAATAAAAAAAAAATTTTAAATATAAAAAATTAAAATAAAAAATTACAAAAATATAAAAATAAAAAAAAAATTATATTAATAAAGAAAGTTTAACAAAAAAATTTTATAAAAAATAAAATAAATAAAAAAAATTAAAATCGAAAAATGACAACTATTAAAACAAACAACAAAATTAAAAAAAAACTTAAAAAATATTAATGAGTTTAGAAATTATTTTTAACTAAAAATTAAGTTTAAAAAAATTTTATTAATATAAAAAAAATGTATTAAAAATTGTACATCGAAATAAATATCGATTTAAAAATTTGAGTTCATTGAAAAAATTGCAATATTTTAATTAAAAAAATATAACTAAAACTAATCTTATTAAACCTTTTTTTTTTTTATTAAAGTGTTTATTAACTTAAAAACTTTTATTTTAAAAATTTTATTAATTAAAATTTTTTTTTAATAAAACATACGTACATACATACATACATATGTATGTACATAAAAAGTGTGTATAAAATAAAGGAATTTAAGAAAATGTGAAAAAACAAGAAAAAGAAATATGTACATACATACATATGTATGTACATACATATAGAATCGACAAATTAAAATAAAAAAACTTGATAAAATAAGAAATGTATGTACATACATATGTATGTAGGCTCAAATTTCAATTAGCAAACGGAAAATAGTGCGAACAGCAGATGATAATTTTATTTTATTTTTTCAAGTTCAGTGAGCTGTTAATGTGACAGCAACAAATAAAGCAGAAGTAAAATAAAAATTGTAAAATAAAAACATTGAAACTCGTACATACATATGAACATATGCATTTATAATTTCCGGTTTCTGACTGGAAAATTATATATGGAATTATTCGAGTGTAACCAGGGCATTGACAATAATATAAGAATGCGAAATTATGCACGCGGACATAGAAAATGTCAAAAGGGTCAGTGTGAAGGCAATTTAAAAATTAAATAAATAAAACAACAAAAAAATAAAAAGAACATAAAAAAATCAAAAACAGAGCAAAGTTTGATACGAAATTAATTTAAGAAAAAGTATTTGCATATTAGCTCGCTTCTTCGTGTCCCTGACACTTTACAACGCCATCGAAAACTTAAAAATTTTTGCTCAGCTACGAAAACTGGCGCTGCACACCCAAATTTATAACAAATTATGTAGAGCGAAATTCAAAAATGTGATTTTGTATTTTTATAACACACGAAGTACTTATCGCGCACCGCACACGCACTGCGACAATTTATTTTCTCTCTTGAGTTCTTCGAACGTATGCGTTTATTGAAGAAAAAAAAAAAATAAAAATTCCAAATTTTCTAAGAGGCCAACCCAGAAAAATGCACAATCGTCACATACATACATACATAGTATGTATGCATTCAGCTTTTGTTAAGGTAGAGCTTTTCTTGCATTACCAAACTGCCAGAGAATATAAAAAGCAATGGAAAGAAATTGATAAGCAATGCAGAGCAAAAAAAAAAGAGTGATCAAGAGTTGGAAAGAGCGATCACAAGCGATGAGAGCACAACGAAGAGTAAAGAGCTCAAAGAAGGGTTGAGTAAATTAGCGCGATTGCTAGCTACACAAGTCTCTTCTTAGCTACTACTAAGTCACCTGGAGCCGCTTGTCAGTCAGCTGAATTTGACTTTTTGCGCTAAGGCAGCGAAAACTTGGCACTGCGCGTACAGCGGTTGTGTTGTGTGTACGAATGAACGCGGCTGATTTCTCAGCTTGTTTACCTTGCCGTAGGCAGACTAGTTCAGCTGCAACAAAGCTGTTTCAAATTTCACGTCAAACTGTGTGGCAGTCCGTTGACTTCGTTTTTGTGTTGTGCGGTTTTTCTTTTCCATTTTTATTGTTTTTATGAATGAAATAGCGTAGGAATAAGCTGAGTTGTAGAAAACGACGGAACAAAAATTTATAAGGCCAAAAATAAATTAAAAACAGAAAAATTAAAAAAAAAACAATTGAAATACAAAAAATAAGCGTAAAAAATATTTGAAACATTTTTAAATTAAACAAAAAAAAATCTCAAATAAAAATGTTTAGAAATTAAGAAAATAAAAAAGCACAAAGAAATAGTTTAAGTAACAAACACACAACAAAGGAAAATTAAGAAATGTAATAAAATAAAAAAAAATAAAAGAATTAAATTTTACAGAGTAAAGAAAAGTTACTTGTAAACAAAAAGTATAAAAACGGCAAAAATCAAAAGTTAAAAAATCGTTTAAAAGAAAACAAAAATTCATCAAATTTAAATTTTAAAATATATAAGGAAAAAAAAAAAAAAAAATAATGTAAAATATGTATAAAAAATAAATACAAAAAAAAAATGATTAATTTCGATGAACAAAATTAAAAAGCAAAATACACAACAAATAAAATGTTTAAGGAACACAAAAAAGAATTTAAAATTTTAATTGAATTTTTTGTAAATCTTTCGTTTTATTACTTAAAGTGAATAAAAATAAAAGAGAATGAAAAAATTAAAAAACTAATATAAAAAATAATTTGGAAAAACTAAAAATTAACTTATGTACATTACACTCACACTCACACACACACACGTAATAAATTCACATGTACACCATGTCGTATGAGCAACTTATCAACTTAAACTTCAAATCAGCGCACAGTGCAACGGAATTTAAAAGTAATTACTTTTATAAGTATTTTTTTTTTCCTTGCACATTTGCATTTCCCAACCAATTTCCTGACTGTGATTGCTCTTGGTGCTCCACAACGTTCAAGCCTAAAAATATGCAACAATGGGTGGAGAGAGCATGCAGAAGGAGAAATATTAGCACAATCTTTTGAAGGTGTATGAGCGGGAGAGCATACAAGTTTATGTAAGAGTATGTGTGAGTGGTGCTTAAATAACAGGAAAAAGCTCGTTATGAAAAAAAAACATTGCAGAACGCTGCTTTGATTTGACTTTGACTGCAGCAAAGCTTTTTCTTGTCTCATGGCAGATGGAAATGAAATGAAATTGGAAGCAAACAAAATTTAAAAAAAAATTTAAGAATTTAACTACGAATTAAAATATTTCTTTAAAGTTACATAACTAATTAAAGCACAAATATATTCAAACACAAAACCTATGCAAAAACTATCACACAATTAATTGATGTTCTCCATAAATATTTTATCAGTAGCAATAAAAAAAAAAATAAATACACATAGTTTGTACTATTAAATTAAGTACTTTTACTATTTCATTTCTCTTTTACATTTTCACTGCAATTCGAGGTAAGTTCACTTCATTAGCATTAATAAATATTTTCAGAGGTCATCGCGAGTACAAAGAAAATTAATATATTGAACGGTTCATAGAAATGCGTGCAGCAGAATGTAGAAAATAATTAATGAAATTACTTGTATAATCGCAGTAGATATAAATAAATTTTAATAAAATAAAATGTGCCAAAAATGCTAAAAACGACTTTTAAATCAATAAGGCATTAAATTCTTCTTTATTTTTACAGTTTCTCAAAAGAAATTTTTTAGCTCGATTTTTTAAAGAATGAACGAGTGCGTGTTATTAGATTCCTGGATGGTACGACTTCGCTAATATTTGAAATATGAGAAATAAAAATGGAAGTGCATGTTTTCGCAAATGTGTAACCGTCATATGGCGCTCGTCATTCCCACCGACAGATGGCGCAAAAGGCGGAGTATACACCTATGCCGGATTTCAATAATGTTGGTATAATCAAGAGATTATAAGCTAGAGATTTTTTGCTTTTAGATTTTTATTATGTGCATTTGTATGAATTTTTTGTGACCTGCTTATCACCTGGTCACAAATTAGAGACTTTATTTTGAGACTAATAAATGCCAACTGGTCTAAAAATTGTGATTTTTGTCTATATTAGAGACTGAGACTGCTCACTGATTTCGGGCAATAGTTTGTCAACAAATTAATCAATTTGGCTAATCCTGCCAATAACAGGTAAGCCACAGTTAGAGCAGTACCATAAAACAGCTATGGGGGTCTCCGCTGGTAATAATATAAAATTAAAAAAATGTTATACAAAAATTAAATTTAATTATCTTTTTATATGCTTGGAATCAGGTAGCCGTAAATGAGGTGTGTAATTATCGACCAATCGTTAAACAAAGCACAATATCAAAGTTATTTGATTCCATCGTTAAAGTAAAACTATTGAGTAGAATCAACGATCGCATTTGCGAGAACCAACATGGCTTTGTATTAAATATTGAAAAAATGATGCATTGTTTCATATAAGAAAAGGCTTAACTCTCTAGCCTTTGATTACTATTTAAATGATCTTAAGCTCACTCGCAAGGAAGAAATTAGGGACTTGGGCGTAATTTTCGATTCAGTACTAACGTTTTCTACACATGTGGACTACATTGTTGCGAAGGAGTTTTCCATGATCGCATTTCTTCGTCGCAATACCGAAGATTTACGTCTCTTTAATTCGATGGCGCCTAGATTATTGTTCATTAATTTGGAACCCATTCTATCAGTCCTATGTAAGCAAAATCCAAGAATGCATTATATACATAGACTGCGCTGGCCTAATGGTCTCCCTAATTATTTAGGCAGACGCAAATTGCTCGGTCTGCAATGCCTTGAAGACAGACGTATCTATTTTTTTATTATTATTCGTGTACAATCAAAAACACTCAAAACATAAATTGTAATGAATTACTAAAATTGATAAAACTTTCGTACTAATCACCACGATTTGAGACGGGTACGTTTATTCGAAGACAAAGTTCATAAAACAAACTATGCATATAATGAACGAATGGTAAGATGCATTCGTTTCGGCAACAATTAAACTAATCTAGATTTTAGTCTTAATTTATATAACTTTAAGCAACAATTGTTTGCCATATTTAATGGATTATTCTTTATATATTCTTTATATAGTCTGTAAGATGCATAGGTAGACTGAAATAAATGTCAAGAGTATGAAGAACTTCCATACAATGGTCTGAAAACTTTTATTTTTCGAAAGTAAAAACGATATCAAATTGAAAAAAAATAAATAAATCTTTGATGTTCAGAATTGCTTACCACTGGATCTCTTAGATATGTTTTGTATAGATGTCATAATTTGTTTATATATTTAAACACTTACCTGAAAAGAGAAAAAAATTAAGAGATCATTAATAAAAATGTACATATAAAATAGAAAAGAATTTTTTCATAGTTGAATTCATATGTAAATTGTATGGAATTTTTAAGATCTTCAATCAAATACAAAAATAACTACCAACGGCAAACTGTAATTGTACTAAGCTGTATACTAAAGATTCCACCATTTCCGATTGGCGCACCAATTTCGCCTGTTATATCAAGTATTGGTACTCACACTTCAGATTAACCTGAGCAAGCAATGAAAAGGAACTAAACAAGTATTGGCAGTGTTTGCAGTGAAAAAAAAAAAACTAAATTCAGCATAAAAATTCCACACTCACTGGCTGCCTGTAGCCATGAAATTTGGACCAGCAACTATGCGTTTGACTGGCCATGACATCATTCGTCGATCCAAATGAAGATCACCACCAATCAATCATGCATTTGTCACGAATTATATCATTTTGTAATCGCTTGAATTTATTTATTTATATATTTTATTTTTTCCTTCTTCTAGTTGAGCAAAACACCGCTGCTGGGCTACTCGTTTGCATACCTTCAGCAACACATATTGCATTGAAGGACGGAAAAGCTATCACGAGACAGCTGCTTACGATGCGCATATTTAAAGAGAAGTGTGAAAAAAGAGAAAACGACGAAGCGAAAATTGCATACCAAGAAGGAAAGAATACAAAAAAAAAAACCTTTGTTTTTTGAGGAAACGCTCAAATAGCGGAGCTAAAATAAATATTAGAATTGTAATGTCGAATTACTTATAAGGCGAAAAGTTGGCGCAAGATCATTAATTAATTAGAAGTGCACAGCTAATTGGTTAAGAAGAGGAAGGAGGTACTCTCACTCGCTGTGAGCGTGAAAAAAACGTAAAACTGCAAATGCAATACAAAATAATGTGAATGAAAAAACGTTCAACTTCCTTCAATCTTTAGCAGTCATTGAAAGCAAACACGTTTATTGTGACGGGTTTAGCTAACCGGTATTCTGGCGAACTGATAACGCTGACAATTACACATGTATGTAAAACACACCACATGGTGTGGTGAAATTTGTTATCATTTATATTATGTACTGGATTGCCGATTTTTTTTTATCACCTACATATGACGACTTCACAATTTGTTACAACTATTTTTTTGCTTTTTTTTTGTGAGGCGATAATTTTAAAAAAAGCGCACATTTAATATTATATATCATTCAAACAAGTAATTGTCTTACTAAATTATTTATGTTAGTGCATAATTGATAGACAAAGTATGTGTTGGAAGTTTTTTTTTTATCACGTACTTTTCTTTATTTCTTTCGGTAATTGAAAAACTGTTTTCTCTAAGTTTTATACCTTTTCAATTTTTTCAACAGTCTAACCAATATGTGGTATACTAATAAACATACACACTTTAGATATGTACGAGCGCCATACATTGGCTGGCTTTTGAACAAACACATACTTTTGGCAAATCAATTTTAATTGAATAATATGCGAGAATTTAATGTCCGTTCGTTAATTATAGTCATGTTTATAGATTTATTCGATCGATTTTTGGCATTTGGCCAAAAGTTAAAATATTTGAGGTATACAATCATACTTCGACACATATGAAAACTAAAAAAAAAAAAAAAAAAAAAAAAATTTAAATAAAATAAGTAAATTGCAGATGTTTATAAATTGGTCAAAGCGATAAATTCAAGGGGCAAGGGGCAGTTCAGAAGTTGGAAGCAAAAAAAAAAAAAAGGAATTTAAATTAAATACAGTAGAATCTGGATATAGTGAACTAATTTTTGCAACGCCTGTTCACAGTATCCAGATCGGTCACTATATCAAGGTTGACATTTTTTATTGAAAAACTTGCTTTATTTACTCAAATTCATGAACAAATTTATTCTCAGAAAAATAAAAATTAATATATGAATAGTTATTGAAAGAATTCGAGAATAGATGTCTGCTTCTTGCCTTCGCAAATTGACTTTTGAACCGCCTTTTCGCGTAGTCTTGACAATACTGTTATGTCGGCGTAGTGAGTCGTGTTGGCTTCAGCCCATGAGATTGCTTTGTCGAAGATTTTGATAGCTTCGGTACTTTTGATAGGATTTCTGATATTTCCTTCGACTTGGTCGTCATCAGATTCTTCCGTATCCTCGTCATCTCTATCTAAATCAATTGGTTCATTATTTTCGATGCTATTCCAATTTTTTTTTATTGTTGTTTATTTTATTGGCACTTAATACTTTTTTTGTTAATTTTTTAACAATTTTATTATAATTTTATTTTTTTTAATTTTTAATTTTAAAGAGAATTCATATTTACTTGATTCTTTGTTGCAGTTTCAAAACATTTTTTATTTCATTTATTAGTTGTTTTTCATTTACACATTCGATATTTATTTTATATTTAATTTTTTTATTTGTTTCACTTATTTTTATTCACTTTATTTCTTTACTATATTTAATTTCGTTTTTTGTTTTTATAAATTTTATGCTTTTATTTTTTAAATAATTTGTTCCGTTTTTATATTTCGTATTTTTTTTTTCATATTATATTAAAAATATAATTTTTTTTTGTATTTGAGTTTATTATCTATCTATATTTTTTATGTTTCATTTTTAGTACCTTTCATACTAGATTTTTAATATTTATTACTTATGCTTTAATTGTTATATAATTCTTTATTTTATTTATTAATTTTTATAAATTTTTGAATTTTTTTTCATTCGATTAGTATTTTTTGAAATGCGATTTTTTATTCCTTTTTTTTTTATATATTTCCGTAAAATTCGCTTATCTAATGTTAATCAATGCGGCGAGCAGTTTACATTTATACTATTTTTTTTTTAACTTTAATTTTTATATTATTTTTTCATTTTCGGTAAGTTCATAAAGAGAAATGTGAACATAGAAACATATATTTTGGTAAAGTAAAAAAGTTAATACACAAAAACTTATGTTCATTTCATAAATAAATCACTGCAACGAAGAAAAAAAGTGCAACCAAAGGCAAACATTTTCGAATTTTATGCTTTTTGCTTCTTTTCAAGAAATAACGGCAGCCAAAAAAGTTCTCATTAAAACAAAATTTTAAACGCAAAGCAAAGCAAAACGCAGGTGGATAGCAAAAAACAAGCATGTGTGAATGTATGTATGTATGTACATATGTATGTATGCATGTATGCTTGTATGTATCAATGCAAAAGTGAAAATGCGCAAACGAAAAAACAGTGAAAATTTGCTTATGCATAATTATTTTTAATTTTCTTCAAATTTCACCCAAGTACATACAAGCACAAACGTCCGGCAGCCGTTGCCGAGGACGGGGCTATGAAGCGCCGACGCGGCGGATGTGCAGCAGCAACGCTTGCCGCCGCAGCAAGACAATTTACATTTTTCTGGGTATTCAGGTATCTGGGTCAATAGCACGATCCATGGACGCCGCCGCCGCCACAACTGCTAGCCACCACCATCCATTGCAAGTGAGGCAGTCGGTGGCACAAAGACGTTAGGCACGGCATGATTTGCATGACTACTGCCGCCGTTGTGGTCTTGATTTCATGCGTCTGCACTGCAACTGCGGCAGTGCTGCCTAAAGATCACGCGACAAATCTGCAGGCGCAGTCAATTTAAGGTTGGCAAACAGACGCAAACTTCATGCGCTACTGTCGTCGCAGTCAGGGCTAAGAAGAAACAATTTTTTTTTTTTTTTTTTTACATAACATTCATTGGCGCTCGATTTGCGTCATTTTTGTGTGACAAAAGTTGAGGTGAGGTGGTCAAGTTATGAAAAGCGAGCGCAGAAGATGTTGCGTTGCGGCATTCCCCTTTAATTTATTTGAACTAGCTTTTTGATTTTATTTATACTGAATAGAAAATTTAGATGTGCCCGCTTCGCCATTGGATATGGATTTTCGCTACCAATACTTTTATTTCGGCAATGCTATTCTATTTAAAATAAAATCACAAACGAATGTAGTTTGCTCATCACATATTTTAGCGGCAAACAAAAGGTGTTGAAACGCACATACTTATGTACATATTTTATGTTCTGCCAAATTTTTAAAATCACAACATTTTCGTTAAACATACATACATACATACATATGTACATAGTTGTACAAATCTACATACATATGTAGTTATGTACATATGTCTTCTGAACTCGTATATTTGGATGTATGTGTGTTAGATTGTTGCTATATGAGCTTGTTCGCGACAAAAAAAAATGTATATACATATAATTAATTCTGACAAATTATAAAGCGTATAAACATACATACATATGTACATATGAACATACATAGCTGTGATTTGCTTAGTAAATTTCGAATTTAATCACACAAGCACTACTCCAAAAGCAACACAGCAATTCACTTGCAATTATCTGGGAATTCAATGATTTACGTTAAAACAGACATTGCTCTAGCAACAATGTACAGCGGCTTTGGTTAAAGTAAAATAAATTGCATTGCTGCGCGATGTGACATCAAACATGAATCAGCTGTTAGCTGCGCTGTCATCATGTGATATGTGATGTCAATGAGCGAGGTGATACTTATACATAACACAGAGTGCTTTTTCCAATTGAGTGCTCGCACAAGTTTTTAATGGCGACAATTATTAAAAAAAAAAAAAAAATTTTTAAATGACATAAATTTAATTAAAAATGTTAAAAATTTCAAATTTACAAAAAAACGGGTTTAAAATTAAAAAAATAGTTTATATTTAGAAATTTTTTTACATGCATACATAGTACTACATATAAGTTCTTTACTTTTTTTTTTTAATACAAACAGTTAATTTTAAAAAGAGCGCTTTAGAACATAGAAAAAGAACTTTTTGAAACAAAATTACAGCAAATGTATAGTTTTTTAACCAATTTTATTGATAAATGTTATTTTTGTATGGTTTCAATTCGGTTTGATTTTTCATAGCCAAAAAAAAAATAAAAATCAATACAAAACAATTGTTTTTGAAAAAAATAAAATATCTTGCAATCAAATTAAATTAAATTTTTAATTAAACAAGAATTAATTTAAAATAAAAATTTATAAAAAAATATATTAAAAAAATGTTCTTCACTAGAACATAGAAAAACAAAATTTTGAAACAAAATTACAGCAAATGTATAGTTTTTTAACCAATTTTATCATGATAAATGTTATTTTTTTATGGTTCGAAATTCGCGTTGATTTTTCATAGACAAAAAAAATAAAAAAAAAAACAAAACAAAACAATTGTTTAAAAAAAAAAAATATAAATTTTAATTAAATTTTTAATTAAACAAGAAATAAAAAATTATAAACACATTAAAAAAATGTTCTTCACTTATTGCCAATTTAAAACAGCAAAGTCTCTTTTAAAACTTGCTTTCCACGAGCTTCAAGAAAAAAGGAAATTTTAGACCAAAAACGCACGAACATTTTTTAATGAGCTTTTGTATCTAAAAATTTGCCATTCCGATAAAACTAGGTTTTAAACAAGTTTTAAAAGCTTTAATGGTTTTGGTTGAAATTGAAAAATTTATCTCATTTTCTATTTGAGTAACAAAATATCTTTATAAAGTAAAAAAAAAATGCACAGATTAAAAAAAAAATTGAGTTCTCTGAATAACTGGGCAACTGAGGCGGCCGCAGACGTACCAAAATTTGAATGAAAAAGCTCTGAGGCGTAATGAAAAAAATTGGTACACGGATTCTGTGCCGGTTTTTATGTGTGCTTTCAACTAAGCGCTCGTTTTTTAATGCGAATTAAAAATGATTGCTTTGTGATAATACTTTTTTTTCGCTATTTCCTGACTATGCGATATTTTCAATAAAACAATTTTAGTTAGCGACTTACATACATACATCAAATCATCAATTGAGAAAATTAAACAAAATGTGTACTCATTTCGGAATATTTAACACTTGAAAAATTCAAATGCCTGCGCTTCGCTGCTACACACACCCCGCGCTGTTCGGCCCTGACATACCAGAGGCAGGCAAATGAGTAACAATTGTGAAGTGTCTGTGCCCAATCGGAAGACTCTTCAGTTGTACTTTGACGAGGTCGAATGCCGCCTAAGCAAACGAACGCCTCGTTAGTGTGAGGCGTCGGCAAGCACAAAGTGACGAAAGCAGATAATGACAAATAGCAGATAAAGAAATAACACATACAAATAATGAAGAAAATACTACAGCCAAGGCGGTGACTATAAGCACGCGAGGAGATAGAAAAAAGTATGGAGAGCAAAAGTGAAAGAATATTGAAAAATGAAAAAAACACCATTAACAATAAGTGGATAGACTATTAATTAATGCTCGTCTTATTACCTTCGAGTAGCGCACAACGATTGAGCAACATTTCTCGAGCTGCATTTAGAAGAAGCACAAAGCTTCATAAACGCCACTGGAGATCACAAGAGAAGCAAATGAATAAACAAATTTTGCTGGTCTGGTTTTCGGGATAATGCACTACACTGTTCGAAATGACACAATGTGGTAAACCACCGAGGGGGGAAACAAATTTACGGCGAGAAACACCAAAGCAAATACGCACGCACGTACGGCGAAGCTCCAGAAGAGCGCCACTTTTTTTATTTTATTTTTTGAGATACACAGTCAGCAGCGGCACTTGCGTAAAGCTTTACAAGAGCACACGTTGCGACAGCCGCTCACACGTATAGACGGCACGACGTCGCCCCAACATCGCACGCATTGCCGCACGCGCAATTTTCTTTTCGTATTTTTTGCTTTTGTATATATTTTTAATTTCTTTTTTTTGCTGCCTTTTCAATTGAACTTCTTCCGTTGTGCGAGCCACGCGGAATAGGCGGCAGAACGCGGAAAAAAAACGTGAAACTATAAGTAGGCGCGCGCACGTTGCTCAGTTCGTCGCACAAATTGTACTGAAGGAAATTCCGAAATGGACTGAACAACAGTGCACAACACGAAAATACATACATACAAACGTGCAAATAAAAAAATTAAAAAAAAAACCAAAAAACGACGCAGCGAACGGCGGCAGCGTTGACTAAAGCGGCAACGCTCAAGTGAAATTTTGAAAGGAAAAAGAGCAAAACAAAAAAACAAGAAATCGTATTGAAACACAAAAATAAAACCTTGTAATAAAAGGGTGAATAACAATAACAGCAAAGCAGCAAGCGATACAAATCAACCAGCGAAACAACAAATGAGCTGAACTGAGCAGCAGCAGCAGTAGAGGCGGCGGCGCGACGACAGACATGACGAAATGCACGAAGCACAAAACTTACATGAAAACAACAAAAAGGCAGCAGCAAATGGCGCAAAGTAACAACAGCAAAAATAAAAAGAAAGTAATAAAATCAGCAGCTGAAAGTGCAACAATTGCAACAACAAACACAAAAATCAATGAAACACACAAGTTAAACTTGAGGTTAACCCCACAAAGGCGGCGTCAACGCTGGCAGAGCGTGAAGCCCACAGTCACACAGTAGCGGGGGCGGTGGTGTTACGGCAGCGAGGGGGGCGGGGGGGGCTATTAAAAGAATCAAAGGCAACGAAAGAAATGCGAAGAGCAAAAACATCTGCAGATGTTTCACTTGTAAAATTTAAGAAGTAGATACATACATACATACATACATATTTATTCCCATCTCGCAATGGCAGAGCAGTGCTATTTATGGGCGCTACGAGTAGATTCGAATGTGGCGAGTAACAACTTAAAAAAGATTGAGTCTATTTGGAAAAAAAATTTGGGGAAAAAAATTTTAAGAGCAGCTGCAAAATTCCAAATTATTTAAAGAAATTGAATTGCGAAATTTTAAATTATTTGAAAACATATTGCTATTAATCGATAAAGTTGAAATTTGTATTCAAACAAAATTAATTTATTTTAAATAATACTTTTAAAAAATAAGTTGTGTGTAACAATTGAAATTGTTGTACAAAATAAAATTTCGAAAATTTTAATTATTTATTAAAGCACAAACTCAAATTACGTACCTGCAACATACCAAAATACAATTTAAAAACTTTAAAATTGTTCAAAACAATTTAAAATATGTGTTAAAAAAAAGTAAAAATTATAATTAATACCTTCAAAAAATTATAATTAATACCTTTAAAGTTTAATTTAAAAGCTTTAGTTATTTAGTAATTAATATTCAAAACTAAGTTGTGAAAACATAATTGAAATTATTTATACAAAAAGTAAATATTTAGAAAATTTTGATTGTTTGCAAAATATTTAAATTATTTTATAAAAATCAAATCACGTAACTCAATAAAAAACATTTTTTTAAATATGAAAACGCTTAAAAAAATTTAAATACAATAAACAATATTAAAAATTAAGCGCGATTTTAAACCATTTAAAGAAAACTTTTGATTTTTTTTTTGATTCATATAAAATTCGAAGCAAAAATTAACAGAAAGACTGACGTTGAAATATTATGAAAACAAAATTTGGAAAACAGCAAGAATACATGGGTATTTAAAAAAAAGTATCTAATAAATAATAAAAAATTTTTGTTGTTTTTCGGCCTTATAAATTTTTTAATAATTGACAATTTTATTGAGCTCGAGGCCAGCCTTGGAGAAGTGGTTATGAAGAATAAATATTATTAATTTAATAATAATGAGTCTGATGAGGAAATGTGGTGATTTCCTAAATAGTACTATAACACCTAACATTTAAAAAAAAAAACTGTTGGTATTTTTCCAATAAAATCTTCTATAAACTGGCCTCGAGCTCAATAAAATTGTCAATTTTTAAAAATTTAGTTTAAATTTGAAATTGCCTGCACAAAAATACCTACCAATAAACAAAATAACAATTAAAAAAAAATTTTTTTTGTTATTGAAATTTAAAAATTTATAAAAACTTTATTCTGATTTATTTTTCATTATTCTTTGCCGGCTAAATAAAGCCCGTATAAAACATTTGAGGTTATGAAGAAAAGTAATAAGTTATTTGGACGAACTTGGAAAGGTTTTTTTTTATATGAATGTGTAATGAAATTTTACATGCCACCAATCGCGTATGAGGAAATACGATTGTATACTCAAACAATAAAATGTATCGATCGAAGCAAGAAAACACTTACAATAACACAGAAAAAAAACTGCATCTACATTTGTATGTATTAATAATTTAAAACGGAAAATAACACAAAATGAGAAAATGACGCGTATCACAAACAAATGCAGCTGCAACAAATACAACTAAAACTGACACAGCAAAAAAGACGCTGAAAAGAAAACGAAAAATTGTAGCACTTAGCAATTGAATGAAGCGCAGGGAAATGATTGCTAGCCAATACAATAAAACTGCGCACACAAAAAAAAACAACAACAATGCTGTTGCGATACTATTAATGCCCGCAGGTCAATATATACATACATACATACATACATACATATACATATAAATATGTATATATATTTTGTTATTGTTGTTTATGTCGCCGCTGCCTATTCTACACGAAATGCATACGAATCTAATTTACAATTGAATTGGTGTTCGGTGCCGCTAAATACTCGTACAATACTCGCACATACACTTTCAAACATACCAACACATACATATGTATGTATGTATGTATGTATGTATGTACAACCTTTTCCCCACTTCGCGTGCCACAAAATTCCGAAATAGAAAACTCCAGCCACTTTAACAACAAAGAAGAAAACAAAAAAAAACGAAATTAAAGTGGAAAAAGTTCAATTACGAACAGCATAGAATTGCACACGTCGCGTGAGAATGCAACATTTTAAACGAGTCAGCAACATTGACGTATTACGAGCATATCCGAAGGCAGCCAGCAACATGCCAGTGGCAATGAAAAAACAACACCTTTGCCACCGCACGGCAGGCCTACGCTGCTCAGTGAAGCAAAAAATACCGAAATAAAAATAAAATTTTATATTATAAATAAATTGTATCGGCATGAATGTGTCGAAATGTACGAAAAACAATTAAATATATGAAAAACAATTTTAAGCATTAGCCGAAGTAGCTGGCGAGTAAGGGAGAGAGAGAGCGAGAGAATTGTAGTAGATAAGAAGATTACGCAGTCACAAAAACTCTGACGTCAGTGCAGCACCGCGTAGAGAAGATGGCGAAGCGAACAAGTAGAGAATGAGAAAACAGAGAGTTAAGCAACTTTTACACAGAGCGGGCCATTTAAAGTTTCATCATTTCATTCCGATATTTCACTATGTTTTCTCAATATTTGTGAACATAGGAACGCAAAACATAAGCATTGAACGAAATTAAAGTACAACACCCTGCATAAACAAACAAAAAACACACAAATAATTAGCAAATATTGTAATTATCAATTTCAAGTACTTGAACCATGTGAAACACTTGCCAAGAAAATTGCTTGTTTACAATCTGCACTGACTACACAACTGTCAAATGCGGCAAAACCAAAGTAACGCTACCCCGAAATGCGTCATCTTTTGTTTGCTGCATCGTGCTTGCGTGCGATCAATGGAAGTGAGAGAGCGCATGCGATCGCATTGGAAGTACATACATATTGCCCTCTGTAACACTCACACATTTTTAATAGCGCGTCAAGTGTTGAAAAAGTATGAGTAGCGAGCGAAGGCCTTCGTCGTTTGGCTTTTGAGCGAATTTAATTTAATTTCGAACGAATAAATAAATTATGAATTCAGTGTCGCGGAAAGGGGTGCGTATGTTAAGGAGACATGTTAGAATTACTATATACATTTACATTTACAATTACAATTACAATAACGTTCGCCGTGCGTTGGTGAAAGGTCAGTAAAGTCCAGTGATTTGTTCACGAGTCAATGCGAGATTTTAAATGCTACAACAACGTAATGGTGTTTTTGTTTTTTGTTTTAAATTCTGTTATTGGGTAGCAGAGCTGTTAAGTTTAGATTACGCCGAGTTATCAACACGTTTAACTGCTTACATGAATTGTAAATTTTTTCTTTTTTCGTTTTGTATAAACAAGCGATTAGTAATCTATACAATTTTTATTGATATTTAAAATCACACAGCTGCTTAATTATCTCTAAAAAATATTCCAATACAATAAAAGTACGAAATATTTAAAACTGTTCTGCATTCGACAAATTTGGTTGGAATCGTTATCAGATAGAAAGCAGCACACAACGCGCTTAATATGATTTTACATTAACTAAAAGAAACTGCGGCGAACTCTGCAATCAGGCTTTCCGAAAATCAGGCTGCTGAAGGCCGACGCAGTACGGGCACAGTGTAGTTCTCGATGGGCTGTTAGGAGCAAATGAACCTTCAGATTATATACCCCTTTGCTGGACTTCAGGTAAAACTTCCAGGTGACGTTTCCATCTAGACGGGATTGGAGCAGGGACAGGCTGGCGGACGAGAACACCACCTATATTTACACCCCGACGGGTTGAAAATTAGCTGCGAGGTGGGTGCTGGGGTGTTCCCAGAGAAGCTAGAAGTGTCTCTCTCGTTCCGGCTATTTGACTTTGTCAGCATCTTCCAAGCGGAAGTGATGGAAATTGAAAGGGCTTGTTAGGTACTGAAAGATAGAAGCGAAGGGGTAAAAAAACCATACATTTTCTCAGATAGTCAAGCAGCTCTCTGGGCACTAGCATCACCAAAAACATACTCCACGATAGTCCATGATTGCAAGTGCGGCTGAGTCTCTCTCTCGTTTGGGTTCCCGGCCATAGGAACATATACGGTAACGAGAGGGCTGTCATCAAGAGAGAACTTCATTTGCAGTTTGCGCGAACAGCGGGATCAAGATGTAGCAGATTAAAGATTTGCAAAATCGCGAAAGAAATCCGGCCCATCTATGATGTATCAAAAACGGTAGACCTCCTCAATAGATCAAGAAAAGAAATATTCCGTGTAACAGCCACAATTACGGGTCAAGATTGGCCTCCCATATAATAATCACTGTAGGAATTGCAAGCAAGCACGAAAACAGCAGAGCAACCATTTTTCACTATCTCTATGAGTGGCCAGCTCTGGCACTCCTTAGACATGAAACACTAGGGTTTCTTCCAAAAGAGTTAAAGGCGAGGAGATCTCTAAGTGCAATATAAACTGCTTAAGCCAGACATACCAGAGGTTCCACGAAAATAGCGTAACAAAATGTGGCTTCCAGCGAGCGCTAATTGGGTCCTAGTAATTCTTAGACTAGGCAACGCTTCTACCAACCAACCAAATCGGAGCATGTGTACATACGAGCTTTCCAAATGTCTCAACTCCAGCGCAATCTAATGACTTGTTTATTGTTTTTTTTTTTTTTTTCCTTACAAGTGTTCCGCATAGGAATCAATCGATTTATTTCCATAAAAATGTATTCATAAAAGTATTCACTTCATTAGTAATCAGGAGTTTTTGACGGCACTACACAAAAAAATTGTATAATATTACAATAACTTAACAACAAAAAGTACAAATTGTCTTGCATAAGCACAGACGACAACGAAATATCGATCCAACAGTATGGCGGCTATGAAAATTTGTAATAAAAGCTGACAATTACCAGCACTACTTCATAAACTTACTATTTGCTTCATTTCGCAATGAAATCGGTCTATTTAAATGTAAAATTTGTGTATCCATTATCGTATTTTTTCTTATATTTACGTTTTAACGTAACACATTTTCGCCTAAACAAAGAGTAAAACAATTAAATATTTATTGCCTTTTTTGAAAGGACTTAACCGAAACGTTGATGAGTAAAAAATAATATAGAAAACTTAATAACCAACGCTTACTATTTGTTTTAAAATTTTTTCCAAATTATTGCTACTAAAACTTGCTTATCAAAATGAGTGAGATTATAGGAAAACTGACAAAATGGATTTTGAGGTTATTAGCATGTGTTTTCTGAAAAATTAAACAACAACAACTGAAGTGAAGCAATATAAATCTATCTAACTATATATTCGTATAAGCTACAAACGGTCGATTTTAAGGCATCCCTGGCATTCAGTGCCAACAATCCGGAACATTTTGTTTGCAAGTTTGTTGATAAAGTTTGTTAAGATGCATTATTTTTTTTTATAAAAAACAATTTACTTAAACTCTAAACTGAAGGAAAACTGTATTAGTAATCGATTGGTATGAAGGCTTTGGAAGTTTTCTTTATACATACCAATTTAGACCAGTTTTTGTTTAGATTTTTGTTTGTTAAGAGCATTATTTTTTTTATAAAAAACAATTTACTTAAACTCTAAACTGAAGGAGAACTGTTTTAGTAATCGATTGGTATGAAGGCTTTGGAAGTTTTCTTTATACATACCAATTTAGACCAGTTTTTGTTCAGATTTTTGTTTGTTAAGATGCATTATTTTTAGAAAATAACAATTTACTTAAACTCTAAATTGAAGGAGAACTGTTTTAGTAATCGATTGGTATGAAGGCTTTGGAAGTTATTAGTTATACAAATTTAGACCAGTTTTTGTTAAACATTTTTTAGCATCTATGATAAAGCTTTGGAGATAACCAGATCTTATGAGAAGTTTGTTTGTGATTAGCTTAGGGAGTGTGGGCGACCAGTGTTACGAGTGGGTTTAGCTGTCACCTGCCTCTAAAGACTTGAAACGAGAGAGAGAGAGGAATATAATGGTATGACGACGAGGATGAATAGCGAAAAGGTGCACTGAACATCTTCGGAATGAAGTATTATTATATTCTAAGGCGAGATAGTCGGGTATACTAGTAGCTTATTAAACATGACAGAAAGAGCATCATAGAACGCTTCGCATCTATAAGCTTCCACAAAACATATGTACTTGTGTAAATTGTTTATTTACAAAATTTAATATATCATTGTACTTACTACTTGTTTTAACACCGCCAAGCACGAGATTTTGTTGTGCCTGCTTATTGCCCTCAGCGAATGAGGTTGTCCTTGGACGTCCACTCATATCGTCGTCCGTGTCTCCTACTGCGGCGGCAGCTAGAGTGACGCTTTTGACGGCGACAGTGCCAGCAGCGGCAGCAGTAGTGGCAGCGGCGGTCGCTGATGTACCGGCGGCGGTATTTTTTTTACCAACTGCTACGGGCGCACTAATTTTGCTTGGATTTCTTCGCCTTTACAGCGGTACACGAAAGGAGTCGAAAATTTAATATATATCTATATATATATATGTATATATATATAACTTCTGATAAGTTGCTGCTGTATGCGACAGCGTTTCTTTCTTTTGTTTGTTGCTGCAGTACCACCGTTGTTATATTTGCCAGTTATATTTGACTAAAACAGTTTTGCTTTTTTGTGAATTGGTCGTTTGATTGTTGTTTAATTTAAGGAAGCAGAAAAATTAAACGATCATACGGCGTGATGTGCGGTAATCTGTGGGGGAGAGGGGAGAGCAAGAAAATAACGATTGTTAATATTTACTAAATTTTGTGTGCTATAAATGCCAATAAAAAAACTTACCTCCAAAAGCGAAGCTAAGCGATTTTTACGCCAGCAACTTCACATCGAACGTCCAATCTGCGAACGATCCACACTCAACACTCTGCTACTCTGCTTCTTCTAATATTCGCTTGGTTTTGTTTTGTTTTGTTTTTGTTTTCTCGTGTTTTCCAATTTGCTTGCAGCTTTAGATTTCAATGTCTTTCCACTTGCGCAATCCGTCAGCACTTAAGCTGGCCTTTGTAGCATCTGCTGTGCCGTTTCCACTATCGCTTGCGCTTTGTTGTTGTGTCAGGATGATTAGCTAGCTCTTTTTGAATTCGATACAATTGCACAAAAATGTTCATTTAATTAACTTGGCTTTAAAAATGTATTCTGCAAAAAAATTTTTTTTTGCAGTTGTTGTAAAGTAGATATTACACGGACATTCTGTGTATTTGTTGCGGTTCCCCGTCTTCTTTACCGCAAACCAACAGCTTTCAGTTTAATTTGAAGTAAACCCTGAAAATTGTAAAAAAAAAAGAGAAAATATTAGTTTGTAATTTTTTTTTAAATATGTAGTTGTTGTAATAGTCATGTGTTAAGTGCTTAAAAAAACAAAAAAAAAAAAAAAAGAAAGAGCTTTCGGGGCTTGCACGGCAGTTGTAACGACGTAGAAATTTCTATTTACGTTGAAGTTGTTCACTTTTATGTTTCTTTAAATTTTTTTTTTTTTCTATTATTGTATTATTATTATAATTATTTATTTCACTTATGTAGCGCGTTTTGTTTTTTTTGCCGAACACTGCTTTAGATTCTCTTTTTAAATTTACAGGCATACTTTTAGGCAACTTTTTTCGCTTAATACTCCCAATTATTGCCGTCCTTTTTGTAAATGTGTTGCATACGGTAAGGCGTGCATGCCTGCTTCACTTCGTAGCGCTTCCACAGAACGTTGCATACTTTCGAGGAGACGAGCTTTTTTTTCACTAAATCTAAATAGTATTTTAAAGGTTACATTTTTTATACTTTTTTTTATAGTACGTCGTGTACTTAAGAGAAGTTTTTATGGCGGCAAAAACGATAAAAAAAATGTTGTAAACATTCAGCAACTAGGCCGCCAATCAATTGGAAATATGTTTTATTAATAAATTATTGGTCGACTGCAACATAAAAAAAAATTGCATACTTTTAGGCGCGCAGCCATAAAACACTCAATTTGCTGTTTACCACGTTTTTGTCGCGCATAAACCTAAAATGCAATTTATTCAAAGCATTTAAAAATAGTTTTGTTAGTTATGGTCGAGTAAAGCTATTTATTTCGCATAATTTTTTTTGTTGCTTTTTCGCAAATTTAAAAGAAAAAACAATTTTTACTCTCATACTTGCGAAATTTTAAAATTAACAAAAAAATAGAGCATTCAAATACATACAAACATATATTTATTTTCAATCCAGTTTCATTTAGCATACTTTAAGGCGCTAAAACGTATTATCCCCTTTTTTTTACTTTAAATTATTTAAGCATAACAGCAAACAGAAAGTTTGGTCAAGAAAAAGTTCAACTTAAAGCATAAAATTACACATTTCTTACGTAAATGTGTACCTTTTGTGCGAGACTTTGTCGTCTTCTTGAATCAATTAACAATTAGTTTCCCTTTTAATTAATCAAGTACAAAGAGCAGCTAATCAAAAAAGGGTGCAATCCTTTGTATACCAAAGAAAATATCACACAAATCAAACGCACACACACACACACATACACACACACACAATCACAGGCAGAGCACACAGAGACCTTTACGAAAATGTGCAAGCCAAGCGTTTGAGAAGTGAAAATAACTAAACAACGACACACAAATGTCATGCAACAAAATCAACTATATACACAGACACACATACATACATACACACATACATACATACGAGTATACACGCAAATCTACATATGTATGTGTGTATGTACAAATACATTGAAACGTTATGACGAAATTTAGATCAAATAAATCATGTGCACTCGCGCGTAAAATACAAAAAAAAAAGAAACAAAGACAAAACAACAATGTGATGTTAGTGTGTGTGTGCATTGGTTTTGGCCCGATATGACCGTTGCTTGTTGACCCAATTATGCTGGCGTCATCAGCAAAAACAACAAAGCAATCGCTCTGTAACAAATTGCTAGGGCGCATTCACTCGCTTACCACACAAGCACACACACGCGCGCAAATACAACATAGCCACACAAAGCAGCGCATAACAAACAATTTATTGAGATCGAAACTCGAAAAATGCAAACTTGCGCAGATTTAATTTATTTTATTTATGTAGAGCGGGGAAACTGGCCGTCAAGTCAACTAAAGGGTGTTTTTTTTACAGGTTTGTTTTTCGAATAGAGATAAAACTGGCATTTTGTGGTCAAATCTGGCAACTCTAATGTCATTTATGTTCAGTTTGGTTTGCCATTTCATCATGAACAGGTTGACAAAAGAACAACGCTTGCAAATCGTGCAAATTTATTTCGAAAATAATGGTTCAGTTCGCGAAGTTTACCGTGAGCTCCGTCCATTTTATGGTCGACATAATCGTCCATCAGAGCAATTAATTCGGTTAACCATGGATCGTTTTCGCACTACGTTTACTCTATGTGATAATACGCATCCGCAGAGACGTCGAACAGTGCGCACCGAAGAAACAATTGCCGCTGTAGAGCAAAGTGTTGAAGAGTACCCGAATGAATCGATTCGCCACTGTGCACAGCAATTGGAGCTTTGTCCATCAACTTTATGGAAGATTTTGCGCAAAGATCTTGGCTTGCGACCTTACAAGATCCAGCTTGTGCAAGAATTAAAGCCGCGAGACCATGCAATGCGTCGTGATTTTGGTGTATGGGCCGAAAATGAGATTGATCTCGATGCTGATTTTCATCGCAAAATTTTGTTCAGTGATGAGGCTCATTTTTGGTTGAATAGCTACGTCAACAAGCAAAATTGCCGCATTTGGAGTGAAGAGAATCCACATGAGACCCTTGAAACGCCATTACATCCACAAAAACTGACTGTTTGGTGTGCTCTATGGGCTGGTGGAGTCATTGGGCCATACTTCTTCCGCAATAATGCTGGAGAGGCAGTTATGATAACCGACTATTTTGTTCCCGAATTGGATGGCATGAACGTGGATGAGTTGTGGTTCCAACAAGACGGCGCTACATGCCACACAGCGCACGTCACAATCGATTTATTGGAGGAAACATTCGCTGAGCGCATAATTTCGCGGAATGGACCTGTCAATTGGCCACCAAGATCGTGTGATTTGACACCATTGGATTATTTTCTTTGGGGATATGTGAAGTCGCTCGTCTACACCAACAAACCAGAAACGTTAGGGGAATTGGAAGCCAACATTCGTGGCGTTATTGCCGACATACGGCCCCATATGCTCGAAAAAGTGGTTGAAAATTGGACCTGTAGAATTGGCTTTATTCGAGCCAGCCGCGGCGGCCACATGCCCGAAATCATATTTAAACATTAATGGCATAAAATTATCCTTCCAATAAAGCCAAATTGATCGACCAAATACCACTCAAAATTTTGGTATTTATTAAAAGAAATATAAAAAAAATTTAAATAAAAAAAATTTTTTTTAAGAAATTTTAAAAATTTTAAAGAAATTAAAATTTTTTTTTTTTTTAATTTAATAAGTATGTAGAAAACGGAACTTTGGCGGCGGTAAAAAAACGAAAAATCAATGCGCTGCGACATTATATGACCAAAAACGGGAAAACAAAAAGAAAAACCATTTGTTCTGTGCGTAGGTACATATGCACTCGGTTAAGCAAACATAATGAAATATTTACATACATACATACATACATTTTAATAAATAATGAGCTCAAGTGCAGCATAAATGTCGACCCAAATACCAGTGAAGGCTGCTAAGCGCCGAGCAGACAAATAGATAGACAAACAAAGTTAGCACTGTTCAGTTGCAAAAAAAAACAAAAAACTACTTAGTACAGCAATAACAAACATTGTGTAACCAGCTATACATAGATCATGCATGGTAAGCGTGCATCAAAAGAATATTAAGTCAAAAGAAAAATTAAATGACCGACCACGCAGTATGCAGTAGCATAAATTAATGTTGCATACTTTTGGGCGTTGAAAAAAAAATGTAGTAATAACCAAGGATTGGGGACTTGGGGTCTAAAAACCTAAAAGAAATAGCAAAAAAAAATTAGCGAAAAAGGCAGGAAAATCCTGTAAAAAACGTGAAAAAGACAAAAACAAGACCAAAAAAAATTATCCCTTAGCAATTTGGAAGAAAGAAGTTATCAAGTGATGTTTCTAAATTAACATCAATTTAAGCAATTTTGAAATGCAAACATAACCTCTTTGTTCAAAATATTTAAAAAATTGTGAACAATTTGATGTGGACAATATTAATACATTTATTTCGAAAAAAAAACGCAAAACATTCAAAAAAAATTTGAATAATTTGATGTGGGGAATATTAATTTAATTAAAGGTAACAGAGGCAAGAAATACTTTTATTTCGAAAAGGACACAGAAAAAAAACGCAAAATCAAATATGACTAAATACGTATTTGGAAAAAGGTAAGGCTAAATTTTGTTGTTTTTTAAACCAAACCAGTCAATTTGTTATAAGAAAATAATAAAAACTGGTTGCACTGTCTCAGCTGGAACTAACAATCTATTATTCCAAAAAATTTTAGTTTTAAATTATTAAAATCAATTCTCACTCTGAGGCTTAGCTTCTTTCAAAGTAAGGCTAAAACACGAACCTACTTTCAGGCGCTATTCATTTATCGAAGTAGAATACAAACGGAACTGCGTGAAAATCAATTTACCGCCTTAACGAAAAATACCAGAAGCAAAAATATTAAATCTATTTTTGAGCGCAACGCATTAAAAGGGCGTGGTTAAAAATTAAAAACTTACAAGTGCCATAAAAATTGTATGAGAACGCACCGCAAACAATTGTGATAGTTGCAATTTAGTTGACAAGTAACAGCCTACTTTTAGGCGCTTGTGTGAGAAATATTTTGTAGAAGCATTTCGCAGCGTCAGGCCTTCCCGCCGACTATCTCTCACAGTTGCCAACTGCGACAATAAAAAATAGGAATGTCGTAGCAACTAAGAAATGAAGTCTTCAATCGAATAATTCGTATGTATTTATGTATCTATCTAACATACGAAGTCAAGTGCTTCAAGTAATGCATACTTTTAGGTGTCAGTGCAACACTTTAATAATTTTAAATTATTGCAACTTTCGATATGAATAAAATGCAAAGGCTTCTAACTACATAGTCGCCAGCTTAACTTGTGATAGCAAAATGTGTTACATATTTTCACAATCTTGTCATATCTGCAATGAAATGCAATTTTCCGCATTATTTGCCTGTCATGTCACAACAAAATTGCATTTAACAAATTTATCGCTTATACGCAGCGTTGCCCACGCTAAAACTAGGAAAGCGCCAAGTCGCCACGAGCGTTGTCATAATAAAAATAGCAAATATGCGGAAATCCGTAATTTATGTAAATGCAATTTTAATCAACATACTATAATGGGAATGTGAGGATATGGAAAGCATTAGAAATATGTAAATATAAGGCAAGGCGAATACGAAGTAAGCAAAGGAGGTACGCGAGAAGACGCCACCAAGCATGCTGTCAAGCAAGCCAAGTGAAGTAAACGTGAAAAGCTTGAACTGAAACACACACACAAAAAGGGTGAGGCCCGGTCGCCATAAGCTGTCATTTAGTCTAGCAGTCAGTCATTTAATAGCAGTGAAGGCTGGTGAAGGTGTAAGAAAGCGAGGCGGCAGGCGGCAGGCGGCAGGAACGAGCAAAGGATAGGAACTTAAAAGGAGGCAACGAAACACACATTCGAATACATACAAATGACTACATACATACATATGTATACACGACCGACGACGAGTTCAAACGACTAAATGCCATAGCAATGCGCACAGCACAAATACATACATACATACATACATACATTTAAACTTGCCTCTCGAGCATGCAGCTCAGCTTAAAAAGTGGGCTAGTAGGATTCGTCAGCTGCTATTGTTATTATTGCTGTCATTCATTGCTACGTACATACATATGTATGTACATACATATGTTGTTGTAATCAGCCGATACATTGTGAAACATTTCTGCACTCACAAAAGCATTCAAAGAATTCATTGTATCACCGCTTGGCTAGCTCACCACTGGCCGTCGTCTGTTCGGTTGGCTAGCAGCAGCAGCAGACTGGTTGCTGTTGACAATGACACAATTACGAAATTAACGATTTTCGGCGTTTACATTCAGTCCAAACAAACAAACAAATAATAAAAAAAAAAAAATATAAAAAATAAAAAAAAAAATTTAAAAAAATAAAAAAAAAAAAATGCTACAGTAGCAATTGATTTTGTGGCATAAAAGACGCAGTAATTAAGAGAGCCACAAAAGCGAATATTATTATGCGAAAATGTGGGCGAAGGAAAGGGGATTGCTAGAATTAACAAAAAAAAATGTCACTTCCTTTTTTTAAGTAAAACACATTTTTTTAATTAATTCAGTTTTTGCAAAAAAAAAAAAAAAAAAACACAAAAATTGAGTCAAAATCCCACGTCATTTTATCGGCTTACTTTGAAGCATGCCACACAGAGCAAAAACTCTAAGCGTAGAAGAGAGCCAAACATTTCATGATTTCATGAGCGAAACCGAGTTCGAAGAAGTGTCAAAAAAGAGGTTTGCTCGAGAACGTGTGCACCGCGCCGTCACTAACAGTGCAGCAATGCGCAAAAGCTTGGAGAGCGTGCTTTATAAAGTGAGGTTAGAGAAGAAAATTAGAATAGGTTACTTGCGAAAAAATTGGGAGGGGATTTTCAGCAGCTGAATAGCGAGTAAAGATTTTTTTTTTTTTTTTTTTTGTTAAATAGTAACTAATTAGTAAAGGCATATTCGTGTGCTTGTATTAACAATGCAAGATTTCGCTTAACTAAACTAAATTGAAGGCAGAGCGCAGTTGCTGGCGCCACAAATACAGAGCAACATACGCTGCTGATCGTGGAAATATTTAAATTGTAAAATTCTGAAAGAAGTAAAAGTCGAATCTTCTAAGCACTGGCACTGTGCTTTTGATTTTTCTTTTAGGAAATAAATTTTTTTTCGCACATTTTCAACCACTAGTGCGTACATACATAAATATACTGTTAAAGGCAAGCAAATGTTTTTCACATTTACACGCCTTTATTGAATTTTCACTATTTTTTTTTACGCAATTTAAATTTTATGTAGTTTCTTTTTGTAGGAGGCAATCCGCACGCGCCTCTACAGTGAACATTGGTGCGTTTATTTGGTCGCACAGGGCGTATGAGCAACCTTTTTAACGTTTACATGAAAATTTGTCACCACTTTGCAACTTTTCACACACACACACACACACACACACACGCACGTTCGCAGGCATGCCACATTTCTTATCGACACCTGCAAATGCATACATTCAATCGCAACTGCGAAGCGGAACAAATTTAGAAGCTTTTCACAGTTTTTTTTTTTTTTTATAAGTTCAAATCAAAGTACTTTTTTGCAGCTCTTACTTTTTCTCAACGCCGAGACTTTGGTTGCTACGCAAGCTGCATTTGCAATTTTCTATTTTTCAACTAAGACGCTCGCCAACTTTTACATTTTGTACTTTTTCACTTTTAAATTAAAAATTTAAATTTAAAAAGGAAAAACAAAAAAACAATACGGAATTTTTACTTAGTAACAAGCGCATTTTCGATGCTTCGCAACTTTTAGCCGTTTAAGTAAATTTCGATTTTTCTTTCAGCATTCCCACTCGTTGTCACCGAGCAAAGTGAAACGCGAAGCGCGACACAGCAACTAGCAGCGCGTTCACTCACTCAATACTTCGTTGCGTTCTTCGTCGCAACCCTTACTCATTCGTTTGATGCGCAACGAAAGCGCAATGCTGAGCGAAATCATCACATCGGTAGGCAGGCAGGCGGGCAGGCGGCAAGTGGCGAGTGTGTTGCGAGCAATAAGCCATGATGACAGCAACAACACAAACAAAGGTGCTACTCGCTGAATTGTGCATGGATAAGCTGTTGGCTATTAGTCATTGCGTTTAGCGAGTGGCGAGTGTCGAGTCCTTCTCGTCATTACAAATACTCAATGGCCTAAAAGAGTGGCACTCCAAAACAAAAAAAAAGAATTGGTAGGAGTCGCGCTCAGTGACACTCGCAACCTTAGTAGCACTCTCATGGCAAGCCTCTGAGGCGAGCAAATATGTAAGTGAGGCTGTCGCTTAGGGATATCGCGCATTACGAGTACATTGTCACGGCACAAAGTCGCCTTTGTCGTGCTTCGGTAGGAAGAATTTGTTTTTTTTTTTGTTCGATTGCAATCTTTTAGTCGAAATAACTCATTTTTAACAAACACAAACTCGTGAAAAAGAATAAACAAATAAATAAATAAAACGCAGCGTAGTCAAGTGAAGCGAGCCGCATGAGAGTGTGCGCGCCAATCGATTATTCACACACGCCTGCACACACAGCTAGCTATGTAGCTAAGTAATAGCAAAATGCCGTTAGGAAGTTCGCTTTCTATGGATTGACTTCAATTCCAAAATTAAATCATACACGTTTACTTGCGTGTGTGTGTGAATGTGTGTAGTCACTGCTTGGCTGACCAAAAACCAGACAGCGGAGTTTAGCGTATAGGCGCCTAAAAATAGACTAAAAGCAAGAAGTGCTTAAAGAGCTGGCATAATTTGGCATAGAAAATTATGTTAGAGAGTTAAAAGAATAAACAAGGCAGGAGCACAATTTACAAAATAATATAATAATAATTTTTTATACATCTCAGTGTTTGGCTGCGCTTTTCTTACAGCTTGTTGTGTGCACCACAAAAGTGGAGCGCCAACAGTTTTGTGCCAACTCCGAACCGCAAAAATATTTTTTGAAGAGCTTTTTCGCCTCTCGAGGGGCGACCGATATAAGAAATTTTTTTTTCTAATGTCTACATAACTCTAGTTAGTTTAATTTTGATTTTTGATTCAAACCGGAATTGCAAAAGCTCGTTCGTTTGTCCACCGTTTGTCAATGTTTGTCCACCAAAAATTTTCGTTTGTCCACATTTTTTTTTTAATAGCAGTTTAAAAAAAAATTTTACAAAAAATTTAAAAAATATGCATCGAGTAATCAGCTGTTCACCAATGTGTTAATCGGATATTTTTTTTAAGACAAATGTTGTTTAGAATTTTAACACCACATAATTATCATTGCTGTGCAAGTACAAACGCGTACATTTTACAGTGACGTCACCTGCCGTAGAGGTAATAGCTGTTGATGTTTTTTTTTAGCATTTTATGTCATTAATTTAATTAACATTATGCTTGCTTAAGCGGTTACCGAGAGCAAAGATTAAACACTTATTTTTAATATTTTTGTTCTCAAGCATTAAAATACGAATGGACCACAGGCAGGGGAGTTGTTTATTCGAGTGGATTTAGCGGGGTATGAATACAGGTAAGTGTTTGGGGAAACAGGGTTTATTGTGGATACGTAGAAGTTTAACTTATTATAATATTCAGGTCTTAATTAGGCCAGTGTAACGCGCACCGTTTCTTTGTCTTTGTCCCAAATGCTGCCGGCGGGCGACTTGAGGTCTTTGTTGCGGCTCTGTACTTTGTTGACGATTTCGGTTATGTGAACCATCGGAATAGGGGTATCGTGGGTTGGATGTCTAAATTCCTACAATATATAAATAAGGTCGCCGTGGATTTAGCAGTGGTGATAGAGGTGATGTAGAAATTAAAATGTTATAAGGATAGAACGTTCCCTCTGATTAACACTTCTCTGCTTTTAAATTGCGTATAAAAAGCAGTCCGACTCCTATCGCTAGCTAGACAATTCGCAGTATAACGACACTGAGAGGTGAGTACGTTCATCAGAAGAATTGCGTGGCTGACAGTCTCGGACAGCTCCAGAACCACCACCACCACACTTTGGAGGCTTTCGCCTTCCGAATGCCCTTAGAACAAAAACGGAGCGCTGTTTCTGTTTGCATAGCCTCCTGGTCACGGCTTGCTTGGTCGGCTAAAAAAATCTCACGGTCACGGTCATTTACGGCTACGAAGTTCAGGTGTTTCTCCCACTTATCACGCTTGCGTTTGTCGACTAGGCGTTTATAGCATTATAAAACATTTTGGGGTTACACGACATTACTGATAGTTCTAATATATACTATTGAAATCATTGATTGAAATTACTATCGTTTTTTTTCTTCGGAAATGGTATTTAAAGATCTGATAAGCGCTTATCGCGCTAAAATAGTGTAATATTTTCCACTCGGATATGAAGTGCTGACCAAAAGTTCCTTGTGTGGCGTTGTGGGGAATGGAATACGCTCATGCTTATCAATATTAAATACACACCAAATTTCAAATTATAAATTTTTTGTAGCGATTTATTTTCTTTAATTAATTTGTAAGTTTTATTAAGAAAACAAAACCATTTCCTATAAAAAAAAACAATCGGAATTAATTAAATAGAATACATGTACTGGGGTATGTCATACCTCACCACATCACCGAAGGGTTAAGAAACCGGCCCTAAATTTGTACAAAATTTTAATGAAAAAAAATCACATTTTTAGACAAAAAAAAAACGATCTGGCAGCACTGTAAAGAACTGACAATTGTGTCCCAACACATAGCTTCATCTCGCTTCCACAGATATGACCCCAAATGCATAAATGGAAGAAAGAAACGAGTAGAGAAAATACGATGCACAAATGAAGCTGCAGAAAAGAACAAAGAAACAGCTAATATGGCTGCGGGCGCTAGGTAAAAGCACTTGAATGAACGAATAAACTCGTAATGCAAGGTGCAATTTGGGAGAAATTTGAACTTTATCGTTAACAAAATATCATTTTCATATAAACACATATTCCAGGAATGGATAGATGGTAATTATATATTAATTTTTTTAAAACACACACATATAAATTAAATCTTACTAAAATTACACATACGACGCAATAATGGCCAACGCGGTAGCAGTAGTACACACCGCCAGAGAAGCGAAAACGAACGCACGAATACACGAAATTTTCAAGCAATAGCGAGCAGAGAAAGCAACAACTGAATACGCCAACGGCAGGCCATTGGAATACAGAGAAGAGAGATCCCTCACTGACGAGTGGAAATCTAGGAAAAATCTGTATATACAAAAGCGGTCACTGTCTGACAAATTGCCGACACAGACATCAAACTGACCATTATAAATGATAAAAATTCACATAGTACTAACTGCTTGCAAACTATATACTTTTTTAAAGCAAAATTTATATTTAATTGTATTTTTTCTGAAATAATAACTCGATTTCCATGTAAATTTACATTCACTCCCAGTCTTCTAATGGAACCACTGAGAGAGTAAGAGCACACTGTTTCTCCCCTCCCAATTAAAAAAAAACTTCGATTTCAATGGAAATCGCTAGTTCCTAATTGGAGCAGAAGTTGGCAGCAACGACTACATTCTGTAAGATTACTTAACCCATCCGCCGACTCGCTTTAGCTCACGTGTTTCAAATGCGAAATATGTTGAGCACGTTACAAAGACAAAATTAAACACTATTGGTCTCGCTTTGTAATGACAGCAGTCAGCTATGGCGTCGACAGAGGCGCTAACGTTGCGTATGCGTCCGTTCACTTGCGCTCGCTCATTTTTTTTATTCAATCTCTTCCCAGCGTCAAACTCCAATTCAAGGATATTCATACATTTTTCTACTCGACTTCCGCAATTTTCCAATGACTCTACATAGCAAGACATCGACAGAAAACTCCTTGCACATTAAACTGACTAAGGGGGATGAAGCTTTAGATAAATTAATTGCAAATCGGAGTTACGCATATTGTTGAAAGTCTAAGGATAGAAAATATATTCGCTCGACATTGATCAAATGGTTCGAAATTGCTTTCTCTGGAATTATTTGGTAGAAACTCAATTTTTGTTTACAATAGAATTTCAGTATTATTTGACAGATTTGTATGCACGCATTTTTTCAGAATATCTTTGGTTGCAATCGCCTAAAGTATATATATAACCTAAGTAAACAAAAGTATCAAAGAGTAAATAAACAAAATAAAAAAATTTTGTAAATTACAAAAAAAAATCTGCTTTGTAACTTTGGCTTTGATTCAGGTTTCTGTAATTATTTAAAGCCATAATTTTCATTGCAGGCCTATTTCTTATTTGCTACTTCTTGTGAGTCCCAAAGTTTAATCTCAAACTTATCACTTGACTTGTGGCTTTAACGAAATTCAAAAATTTAATTTGTAAGCCCGACCACCACAATAATCCAAAAAAAAGTATTTAATTAAATATGGTATTTCTAGTGTAGTTCTTTTTCCTGTTATTCTATTTTTTGCACCGTTATTATTTTTATAAAACTTGTAGGTATTTTTTTTATTCTGTAAATTTTTTTTTATAATTATAGATTCAATAAACTTGAGTACTGAAATCTGACTACGCTGCGTCTCAGTTACTTTCAGTAAGGGATTTTTTCCCTCTTCATTAAAAACTAAAATCCACTTTTTTTGTATACATACACACTCACGCGTATTTCCTTTAAGATAGAATTTTCACTATGCATAATGCATTGTTCAAAATATGTTAAATTTTGATTAAAATCTATAGAGTAAATGCCCGAAAATTCAGTATGCACTCACGGAATCTCTGCTTTACTGCGTTGACGACTGCAGCTATTCAGCTGGCTAGCTACCCGAATGGCGCTGTCGTCGCTGCTTTTTGCAACACACGTACGCACAGGTACTCAGTCTGAGTAGCCACACAGCACTTGATTTCTTGGTTTTTCTTTACTTTCTTAAGTTTTTTTTTATTCTGCGCGAAGAGTTCGAACTTTTTCCTTTTTAACACTATTCTCCAGACGATTTTCGTATAATGTGCACACAATTTAATTCACAAAATGCAGTATAAGTACATTATTTTATATAATATATTCAGATTTCCGACATAAAATTTCAGTTGATTCCGTCACATTAAAAAAAAAACACCTGACGTTTAAAAATCAAATGCACTTTGTAAAAAATTCGACGAACGTAGAGAAAATCGAACTCACTTTCGAAAACTTATTCCGCATTGGAATACTTAAAAAAAAATCTTTCCCTTTGCTCTTTCTTTTTTCTACTTGTCAGTTTTTCATCTACCAATTATTCTCTCCGCTGCGACGACGATGACGATCCACCTCGACGTATTTTAAACGTTTTTTAAAGCACACACAATTACTTTTTAATCACATCGATTAACGCCAATCCACCGAATTAATATAACATAGATAATTATTTAACGTAATGCAGCGAATTTATATATTTAATGCAGAAAATTACAGCGCCACACGCCGAGAAACCAAGAAACGACGACAAAGATGATCTTTGACGACGACTCCTTTTTTCATCAATATGGCGGTGCAGTACTGCCAACTTAACAACTTGGCACACTTCAGCGCTGCCAACTAGCACCAAATCGCTAATCAATTAACCAACTTTACAAGTTTCAGGCAATGGCAAAAATTTGCTTGGTTTTATACTAAAAATTAAATGATAAGACAGCTATTTGCCCTCATGAAAACATGATACAAAATTAAAATACGAAATGACATATGACACAAGTCTAGATTTGGGATAATGGCTTGACTTCATTAATGTCTCTACTAAAGAACGTACATTAACAAAAAGGTGCAAGTGCCGTTCCGTTCCGCTAACAATATATCTCGCACATTTTTTTCATACTTGAACGAATTGGACGTTCGTTAATTGATATCAGAATCCAATTCGATCTAATTGGATTTCGATGAGCTGATAAAACTTGCCAGAGGGAACGAAACGCCATGCATATTCTCCAAGAACGATAGAATACAAGATTGCGCCTTCCCGACGAAAAATGATGTGAAGCAAAATGCGTGCAACGTCACGAACACGGTTTTTCTGAGAATCGAAAGAAATTGTAAACAAAAATGTGAGGTTAGGTTCTGCTAGGATTTCTAAATTTTAAAGTTTTTACCAATTGCGGCACTTTATGCAACATATTTATATTCAAATAACTTCATTTATGCACTGTGTTTGATTGGATGCTTTGAAAAAAACTGCATTGCAGCATTAGGAGACACAAGAAGCTTAACTTGCTACCAAGTGCGCACAGCTACACTTTCACATCACTTTTAGCGAGTTTTATAGCCCCGTATCATTGATAGACTCTGTGATTTAACACTTAACACTGCGGACTTCATGTTTAATAACTTTATTTTAAATAAAATTGCTTTTAAGCATAGAAATTAAGTACAGACAATTGTATGCTTACAAACATACAAACAAAACTAACCGCGTTCTGTGACGTAGCATAAACAGCTGATTCTGTCAAATTTGCTGAGAGCGAATAGCGGTTTGCGGAAGGCGCAACCTCTGTATTTTCTAGATCGTGCATATTCTCTATGTAATATACGTTTTCTGTCTTTACCCGCCAAGAATGATAGAATACAAGATTGATGCAATAGTCAATAGTATCCTAAGAATAGGAGAGCAAAGAAGAAATTGTAAAAAAGAAGTGGAAGCTGTCAATTCGACAAAGGTCGGACTAGCGGTTTTCGTATGTCGCAACCTTTGTAGAAACCTCTTATTCTTAATCTGTTTCTTCAGTTCTTTTCTCTTCGGAGAATCAGAAACAATACTTTAAAACCCAAAATAAATGCTCGCTTTCGATGTATAGTAATGTCTGTCATTCCGATTCCGACTAAATTTGTCGAAAAAAGGCCTGATGGAAACTTTACCAGAAATCTCTGGTAGAGCTCTCTGGTATTGCAAACGTTATTTAACAGATATTGTTCTTGCTGGGGACTAACCGAAACTGCAATTCCCGTAGTTGTTTCGGGTATTTATACATTGATATAACTGTCTGCATATATATTTTGCATACATACTGAATCGCATGAGCTAGAAAGTGATGTAATGTAAGAGTTTCGGTTATAATTTTCAATCCACCCGAAATCGCTGATAGAGCTCCTAGGTTATTTAACCGAAAGTGTTATTGCTGGGAATGTTACCAGATATATTAAAAGAAATTCTCTGATGTTACCGTTCGATACCAAGGATGATAAATTAGAAGGTTCCGACACTTTCGTTCCGTTCTTTTTCGGTTTGAGAGCTGTGTAACGTCATAGCATACCGGAATATCGAGTCAAAATCTAAAAGAAACAGAAAATCACATTCGCGTGCAAAACAATGAAACAATTATTAAGGTTTTATAATAAAAAAAAGTATATAGTGCAAATTACAGTAAAGACAACATGAAACCGTTCCATTTTGACTATATTTTGATATTAAAGTGTTTAAACGAAAGCATTTTATAATTTAATGTTTCTTATTCACTATTTGAGAGTGGTACAAATACATAATTAGCTGAGTCAACAACACCGGAATATCACAATTTCACATATTTCATTATACCAATTGCCTCATATTCGCTAAATAACCGTTGTATTTAATCAAAAACTGCTTTTTTAGTTGTTGGCATGCATAAAACACAACACTTCTATAAATGCTTTACAATTGCACTCTGTTGTGCTTTTGTTTATGATTTTGCCACCATGTTAGTTTTTTCATTTCGATTCATACTCATATTCCGTTCGCAATCTTCTAATTTATCAGTCGTTATTGTTGTTGTTGTAGCAGCACAAATTATGCTGAAGCGACAGTCCTTGGCCGGACATAAATCCGGGTCGTTCCGGTATCGTAGACCCGACTGTCATGGGAACGATCATTCGTTCGTACTATCGGTTCGATAGTAGCATCGATAATTTAACAGCTCGAATCACTAGATGTAATCATATCGGCAAAATTTGTATTTTCGTAAACAAAACTGTTTCGGTCACTGAATTTATTTGATAGCGGTTCGTTTGCATTTTTGGTAGTGAAAAGAAAATGCAAAAGTATTTTTGGCCGGTGTTATTGCCCATTCTATTTCTGGCCTATTCATTGCCGCTATTTTTGCGCGTCTATGCTACAGCTCCCACGGTTATTGATGAGGAGTTCCACCTTCGGCAGGGGCTACATTTTTGCAATAAGCGCTTTGATGTGGTGCGTATTAATGCTTTTTCTATATATATGTATAGTTTTCCTGCTAATTGCCGGAATATTTTTAGTGGGACCAAAAAATTACCACTTTCCCAGGCCTTTACCTCGTCTCGCTTATTCTAATACCGCTGGGCGCTTGCACCCAACTAGGCTTACGTTGCATATCGCTTGCAGCGGCTACGGTGAATGTAGTTTTGATATATAAAATACGACGTCGACTTCTTGGCGGCGCTCATGGGCAGCTAGCCGCTCTGGATGCCTTTACTTTGGGTGCGTTGCCGCCGCTCTATTTCTTCAGTCACCTCTACTACACAGACACGCTATCGCTGACCACAGTGCTGCTTTTCTACTACTATTGGCACAAGGAGTCACATTTGCAAGCTGCTGTTTATGGTAATTAATATGCGCTTTTACAACTACATTTTTCATTAAAATTTCTTTACAGCTGCATCTGGTGTATTGGTGCGTCAGACCAATGTGGTCTGGGTCGCTATGTGCTTTGGCATTATGGCACTGGATGTGTTAAGCGGCAATTATGCGCGCAGCAAGGGAATTAAAAGACACCAAGTAGAACTGCACAATCCCAAGGTATGTTTTGTTTCAGTCAGAGCCAATATTTTGAATTTTAATCGAGGCCCTTCATTGCAGGTGCTGTTAAGCATAATTACCTCATACCGGCTACTGGGTCGCAGCATTTGGCAAATTTTACGCAAGGGCTGCTACTATCTTATTATTATACTTCCTTTCGTATTTTTCGTATTTCTCAATGGCTCTATTGTCATTGGCGATAAGCGAGCGCATGAAGCCACCATACACTTGCCGCAAGTA
Source organism: Philophylla caesio (assembly GCA_963971545.1). Classification (NCBI taxonomy): domain Eukaryota; kingdom Metazoa; phylum Arthropoda; class Insecta; order Diptera; family Tephritidae; genus Philophylla; species Philophylla caesio. The sequence continues at coordinate 120,559,992 of OZ020607.1, forward strand.
TGTAAGCAAATCGAAAGTGTTTGACCATTTGTTCATGCATATTTTGCTCTCTACACAGATTTTCTACTTTAGTTTGTTTGCGCTAATTTTTGGCGTTTCCAATACTCTGCACGAGCTAAGTCCAACGTTGCGTTTGTTAACGCGTGAAAAGCTCATTGTGCTATTTCTACTTGGTGTTTGTATACTCACTGTCAAATGGAATACACTTGTACATCCATATTTGCTGGCTGACAATCGTCATTACACGTTCTATATCTGGAATCGCTTCTACGGCCGCTACGACTGGTTCAAATATGCTATGGTACCCATATATGTCTTCGCTATGGGACTACTACATTCTGGCTTGCAACATATGCGCACCAGCTTCAAACTGATGTTTTGGATTGCTACGCTGCTAGTTTTGTGCTTTCAGCGCTTGTTAGAGCTGCGCTACTTTCTCATTCCATTTGTGCTGTATCGTTTGCATACACAGCCGCTTGCTAAAAGTCGCTGGGCCGAGTGGCTGGAGCTGGGCTGTTACGTAGCGCTAAATGCGCTCACTTTCTACATATTTTTCAGCAAGGAAATTATGTGGAAGGATTTCTCGGAGCCACAACGCATTATTTGGTAATCGCCGAAGAGAAGCGTAGAGTATGAAATTGAAGAGGGAGCAAGGTAAAACAAACGCATGTAATGCGCTAGTTACACAAAAACAAAAAAAAAACCAATTCATAGTGTTATAAGTTGTAAGTATGTACGTTTTGAATATTTATTCATTGTTTTGTTTTGTTTACTTTAATACTAAACTTACTAATTTTGCAAGAACGCGCGCGTTTGTACAGCAAAAAACCGTAGTTGCTTAAATTTTTTTCGGTGTCAATCAATTTTAACCTATAATAATTTATTTTTAGTATTCCCTTAGCATCACAATTAAAACAAGCATACTTTTTTTTTTTTTTTTAATTTAAATTGACCATCTAATTTTTGTAACGTACAGTGCTGATTAATAATAAGTTTGTATATTTGTATGTATTTTTTATGAATAACAACGCCACTAACAATTACTTATATTTCAAGTACATATGTACGAGTATGTATGTAATTACATAATTATTTAGTAGTAGTTAATAAGTATAAGTTGATATAGTAACTAGTACATTGAATTAATATGCAAATCATGCATACGCGCGCCCCCAAAAATGTTTACATCGCTTAACAAGTCGTACGCTTAAAATATAAAAATAAGAAACTCGCAATGCAAAATAAACAAAAAAATAAATAAATAAAAAAAATTTAAGAAAAGTGCCGACAAAATTTGTGTAACGCATCTGTATAAGTCGAAGCAAATATTTCTAGCGCACACTGTCAGTCAGTTGCCCAATTCACCAGCATTGTACCATTTCCCACTGGAAATTTGTTCATTGTTTTTTTTTTTTTTGCCCATCTCCCCGTTTAATACGGTATTTGGTTCTGGTAATACTGTATCATATCATAGGTGCGCGTGCGGAAGTTCTGATACGAATTTCTTATTACCGCCAACATGTGCGCCGCTGCCTCCTTATTGTTCTTGGTCGCCACAAAACGTTGTTTCAGCAAGTTAATCGTTTGGCCGCGAAAGCACGGCAGTCCGGTGTCGAGCATTAAAGAAACGAGCGATACAATGGCATCCTGATAGGGCCGCACCGCAAGAAACGCTTGCACACACAACTCGCAGAACCACTTGAAGGCCGGCGCTTCCATTTTGCCACCCATAATCATAACCATTTCGTCAGTGAGTTTCATGTCCGGTTCAAAACCAATATTGCCGCCGGGCGAGGATTCAAACATAAAACCGAAATCTGTAAAGCACAGCAGTTTACAAATAAGAAAAAAAAAAATACGAGTGAAATTAACCTAACAAAAAAAAATGTGTACTCACCAATATGTATGACATGTCCATCTTTGTCTATCATTATATTGCCATTATGTCGATCCTTGATCTGCAGCAAGTAACCGATTAGCGAGTATGCCGCCATGGATTTCACAAAGTTCGCGCGCGCCGTCTGGAATTCCCTTGAACTCTCATCGCCGTACTGATGCAGGAAATACTCGTAGAGTCCCGAGTCGGTTTGGCGACCCAACTGATCGCGCGACTTGGCATTTGGCACGCACTCAATGACGCCACACTGGTAAAAAAAGAATCTAAATGAAATTTACTATGCCACATATTTTTGATTTTTGCAAATACGTACACCCGGCGCCGTGGCTACCACGCGATATGGAAATAGGAATGGCTCTAGTCCCACTTGTTGGAAAATATTCTTGAAAATTGTTATGACCTGCAACGCCAATATATCCTGCCGTACATCGTCGCCCACTTTAAAAATTGCAGCCTGCCACGATTCAACGCCCAGCGTCATTTTAGCGTCCTCTTGCGAGTTCTGCGAAAAAGCCAAACGTACATATTTGTGGCGCATTTTATTTTCGTGCAAATTGAAATGTAAATACAAATGCTTACCGGATTATTTGATACTTCCATTGCGCGTGTTTCCAATTCGGTTATGCCGCAGCGATATACACGGAATCGTGCCAAATACGGCGCCTTGGCTGCACTCTGCATGGGCGTGCCGCTGTTATAGTCGATATCTAGCACCATGGCCTCCGGATTAGAGGGCAAATAGCAGCCTGGTTGCACTTGTATGCGTTTAAGCGCCGTCAAGCAAGCGTTCTTACGTTCGATGCCTTTCGGAAAGGAGCGTATCTCACCCGACACCGCTGTTATCTTGCCGAAGAAGTCGAATTCGCGCTCGTAGAAACGTTTGGCGGCACCCGAAAATGAGGAGATTATATTTTGTGACAACACCTCCAAACAATCGTACAAATTCGGATCTCTTTGTTGTTGATCTTCGTCCATAAACATATTTGTTTGCATATTCCAAATCAGTTGATGCGCCACAATTTGCGAACGTTTCGAAATATTTTTAATAAATTCCGAAACATAACCCATGGTGTCGTGGCGCAACGCCTGCACCAATTGTGGAATGTATGGCAATACGGATTCCGCTTGATAGGAACTCAACGTCTTGACGGCATACTGTGCAGTCAGCGGATGTGATGGATATTGGCGTGAGAAGTAGGAGAGCGCTTGTATGGGATTGACAGGCGCCCAAGAGAGCATGTAAACCAAATCCGGACTTTCATGCAGCAAATTCTTTGTGTTGCACAGATATTTGAGTGCTTCCGGTATATGGCTAACGGCAATGGGATCAGCGCAAACCAAACGCGACACTTCTTCCTCAATCGGGTCGGCGCTTTTAATGCGCAATGGCAAAAAAACGGCCAACGCTGGGTTATAGGCCCAAGCGAGACGTGTGTAATCGCGCCACAAGTTGGGTTTGGACGGTCGTGCGCGCCACTCGTTAACCTGTTCTTCGCCTATGTCGGCCGTGAAACGGAAATGGGAGAAGAAAATATTTATAAAATATTTGTAACATTTCGACGATGTCGACGTTCCGCTTACCGGGTATGGCCAAATCAGGCAGACTATTGGGATTGTACCATGTAATGAGGAATTCCAGCTCGATGGCCAATAATTCCAAAATCAAGTTACGTTTCTTCATATAATCTTTGTCGTATGAGTCCTTTTGGTAAGGTAATCGTTTCGAGCGATTCGAACGTTTCGATAGCGTCGATGTGGAGTGTGGTATTGTGTTGTACCAACCGCCGGTGCCACCGGTTGACATCGATCGCGCCACATCGCCAGCACTTATTAGTGAAGCGGTCTCGACATTCTGTTTCACCGAAAGCATTTGCATCGATGCTACCGCCGTAATATCGTATTCGCCCACTTCCGAGGTGACTAAATGTTTCTTCTCGCTGCGCATCGTCTGCCAGAATTTCAACAGTATCAAAATGTCATCCAGCAATTGTTCCTTGCTCTGATTGGGGCATGTGGGCGGGCCACAGAAATAGTCCAATGCATTGCTATAGATGCGTTCGCGTAAAATGTTACGCGACAATGAACGCGGTATTGTATTGCCTTGGAGTAGCGAGAGGCCACATTGCAGTAGCTTGAAGCGACATCCGACTGTCGACACTTGGCGATTCTGTTTTAAATTCTTTGATATTGGCAGACAACGATGCAACAGCAGACAAAACATTTCCACCTTGTCGCGATTACAATACTTGGCGGTATCAACCATTTCCGAGAGCAGCTGTAACCATATTAGATGTGGCGCAATTTGTATGGGCTTCGACACCAATTTGCAGCCATCGTAGGCGGCTAATGGTATTGTCGTCTCCACCTCATCGGAGAAGAGACCCAACTTTTTTTCAAAGGTTGTCTGCCAAGCGCTCACCATTTCTTGAATGAAGCAAAGTTCTAGATCTTGCCGTGCCGTTAGCACCCATTGCCAGCATTCGACAGCCGTTTCCACGGCGTATTCGGTAAAAAGTTCCACTTGAGAAGCGGCTGAAAAACATTGGTCGTTGAAAGTGTATGAAAAATTTATAAAAATTGAGTTAGTGAGTATTCGCGTCAGAAAAAATGGACTAAATTTTTTTTTATTTACATACGAAATCGTAATGCACAAAAAAGTCTGGTGGACTACTAATTCGAAAAAAAAAAATAATAAATTTTTAAAAAAGAAACATTTGTTTTAAAATGTGTTCTATAAAATTTGCTATAGCGAAATTTCATGCGTTAAAAATGTGTCATGTGTAAAACTACATAACCAAAATTTAGTCGACAAAATAGATTACAGTTTTTTCTTTTAGAAAATAATTAGGTTAGGTTGAAGTATTGCTCACACTAACACACCAAGCCACTTGTGGCAGGGCCTGTTATAAATCGTATGAAAAAAATTTAAAATTTTAAGTATAAAAATTTTTAGTACGCAGATTCAAATTCGTCGAAATCGTAATGCACAAAAAAGTCTGGTGGACTACTAATTCGAAAAAAAAAATAAATTTTTAAAAAAGTAACATTTGTTTTAAAATGTGTTCTATAAAACTTGCTATAGCGCTTGAACAGAACTTTTTTCTAAGAAAAAATAGCCTGCATTAAAAAATTTTAAATTTTACGTATAAAAATTTTGAGTACGCAGTTTCAGTAAACAATACGACCAAATTTGTCGAAATCGTAATGCACAAAAATGCCTGGTGGGCTACTAATTAAAAAAAAAATTTTGCAAAAGAAACATTTGTTTTAAAATGTGTTCTATAAAATTTGCTATAGCGAAATTTCATGCGTTAAAAATGTGTCATGTGTAAAACTACATAACCAAAATTTAGTCGACAAAATAGATTACAGTTTTTTTTTTAGAAAATAATTAGGTTAGGTTGAAGTATTGGCAGGGCCTGTTATGGTGCCGCACGAATGATTGTGTTACCGAATTATTGAATTTCTTTCCCTAACGCCCATTCGAAAAATAAACACGTCACGTTCTCAGTCTCTTCCTCATCTTTGATTTCCACCTTTTTGTTTTGTGTCTTACAACTTTTCTTAAAACTCACCCACTGCATGCAAAAGCTTCCGATTCACATCGGAGCAAATAATCAAGTAGGCGGTCGCGCGCCACAATGCACCACGATGACGTGCGTCACTTTTCTCAGCGCATGCGGCCCACACATCCTGTACCAATCGATCAGGCAAGCCCGCTTTGTCCTCCTCGCTCAGCACGGACAGCAATCCCGAGATTTCACCAGCATATTTGCTACGCAGGCATAGAACCGATACGAAGCGTGGTGTATTACTATTCACACAATTCGGACGCTTACTGATCGAGGGTAAAGCGTTCGGATACAAAGTATTGCTGCTTACGACCGAATCAAACGCCAAAGCCAAGCCGCTGTGATGTGCCAACACCGGTGTGGGTATCTGATTTGGATACTCTTGTAGGTGAGAGCATGTGGAGCGCGGTGCCCATTTCATGGCTTCATTGACAATACCCTGACAACGATCAGCAAAGTCCTTGAGACGACTTTCGCGTGCCGGCAATGAATCCATCAGTTGTAGCGTGTATGGTGTAGATACGACACGCAACAGCGGTGTCTCCTCGTTGGGATCTAGTGTTAGCGAGAAAGCAAGCAATTGTAGAATATCCAACATGCACCAGAGTACGCGACGATTCCACAACAAATGTGGAAATTTATCGACCAACTGTGAGAGGTACTGATCGGCGACCAATTGAATTTGCTTGTGTATGTGATTGAAGTAGACGAGTAGCAGCATTGCTTGTGACTCCAGCACCTTCTCGCGTATTTCGTCATGGCCGAAGAGTACATTGCGAAACTTCTCGAAGACCTGATCGGCAACACTGCGAACATTTAAAGTGGCAGTTTAATAGACATTTTTTTTTAATATTTTTTTTAATTGATTAATTTTCAACTCAACTCACCACTTCACGCACTGCCAGATGCCCGATTTGTCCTTTTGAAGCGCATTATCACACAAATAGCTCAAAATCGGTTCCAAGCTGGGCTCCTCTGAATTCTCAACACGCAAAGTCTCCAACCAGTACACACTTAATAGATAGGTGCACTGCGCAAATGTCAGCTTATTAATCGAAGCGGTCACATCGGCCGTAGGATGTTCCAACAACAATAGTATCTGACTACGCAACTCATTCAAACTCACCGAATCGCTTTTGATCGCCGATGTGTAGTTCAATTCGCGCATGTCGGACTTGTGTGTCGTCTGCGAGATGAGTAATGGCGATTTGGCCGCAATCTGTTGTACTCCTTGATACCAATCGGCTGGCCAGAGGCGAGCATTTGTAAAGCCCATGACGACACAATACACCCAGAAATCCTTAAATAGTTTATGCAAGCGCATACGTGGATTCTTGATTGGCGGTAGGCGACGCACCAACACCGCAATTACCGGTATTAACATACCTAAATTGCCGGCACTGGAGCTGGCCTTCTGCGCACCCGGTGCATTGTTGTCATAGGAGCGCTCGCCCTCCAGACCGATCTGCACAAAGAGTTCGAGCAGTTTGCCCAACAATTCGAGCATCTCCGAGTCACCCTGTATGTTGGCGGCAATATTACCCAAAGCATTGACCACCGCATCCGACACGTTATTGAATTGTTTACGATGTTCCTGATCGGAAGTGTATGCGAGCGAAGCTGACTGTACTGTGACGCGTGAAAACATTTTCATGATCTCTTCAAAAACTTGCGGCTCACATTGTGAGATGATCATACAGCCTAATTGATCGACGATTAGTGCATTCTGTTCCGATGGTACTTTACAAAATCGTTGAATGAAGAACTGTAAAATATTTTGTGTTGTTTTCGAAGTGTCCTTGAGTGTGACGGCGACATGGCCCAGCATTACTATGATATTGAGACTGACGAGCGTCGACTCACTGTTGATGAGAAACATTAGATTGGATTGGATTGTTTAATAGAGAGAGAGAGAGAGAGAGAGAGAGAGAGAGAGAGAGAGAGAGAGAGAGAGAGAGAGAGCGAGAGAATATTACAGACGCATGCATTTTTCCTACTTACGATTCGTGCTTTTCTGCAGTGAACAATCGATTCGAAAGATTCGCTACCAAAGCTGGCACGCAATACTGATCCAAAGTGTGAGCGGAACGTAATGCGATACTTAAATTTTCGATTGCTGCATCACGCAATGCCTCGAAGGCTGCCTGACCCGAACGCATGCCCGCATGCTTTTGATTTTCACCATGAATATCAACCGTAGAACGCGATTCGCTATTTTGCACGACAATCTTAAATGGCGCCAATTTTTCCTTTTCCTTCTTCTGCAGAGCAATAGTTTGCTGGGCATAAGCATGGAGCTTAGCCAAAATGGGGCTTGGATCGACAAGAAAGTCGCGCAAATATGAAATCGAAGTGCCGGCGATATTGGGAAATTTTTGCGCCAGCTTACCGAGCCCCTCCAAACAGACCATCAGCAGCGGCATGTGATCCAGTACAATTTTATGACTAAGTACAGAGTTCAGCTTCTGTGAAAGACGACCGCAAAGCTTATCGGCCTCTAAAAAGGGAAAGCGTAATTGTAAAAGAAGGTAAACAAGGAGAAAAAAAAAATGCCAAAAACAGAAATGAACAGAGAAAGGGAGGAAATGTATGTTAACGTGATCAACTGCATTCAAAAAACGACAACAAAGGGTAATGTTGTAAACAAATGTGACTACCACTTCGGCATATTTTATGCTTCTATAACAACAACAACAACAACCACTTGGCTACAACAGCATTGGCGCGATAATGCGGGGAGCGTATAATAATATGTGTGTCTAAATTAGTATTTTAATGAGTTTTCGGATTTTTTTTTTTTTCGGAAAGAACATATCAACATGCGCAGAACCGCACAAAAAATCGGTTCGAAACAAAATAAAAGTCTTAAAAAATTAACAACCTTTTCTTAATAAAACTTTTAAACCCAACTGCAATGAAGGTACATTGTACTCATCATCAACTGAAAAGAATAATTCAAATTAAATTAAATATAACAAAATTAATACCCAAATTATATAAATACATAAGTATGCAGTCGTAATTTTTTGGCAGCGTTTTTTTTTCCAAAAATGCTTGCTTTTTTCTCTCCTTGAAATAGTGTGGCCTTTTTTTTTCACCTAAGCTTCTCAAGAAAAGAGAAAAGTTCTCACAACACAATTTTTTTTTTAGCAATTTTCTTACCCGTTTCATCGCGAATCGCCCAAACAAGCAGATCGACGCACGCAGCATTCGCCATCACGTTCACCTTGTATTTATTCACCACAGGTATGCCGTTTTCTTCACGTTTCTCCTTCTCCTGATCCTGCTGCTTGTTTGCCAATTCTGTCTGACCATTCAAGAATAGTCGCTTAACGAATTCTTGCACATCCTTCGTGAACGGTGTAGGCAAGTCGATTTGATGCTGCAGCAACTCGCGCAGCAAAGTCACCAACACCAAATTGAGTGTCTCCGAAAAGCTTTTATAGCAATAACCTTTGATTTGATGTAAAGCAAAGATATCGCTTGCTTGTTCATCCAAATGTTCCAGCGTCTCTTTGGTAAGCAACTTTTTGGCCACTGCGAAAATGGTCTGTAGGTGTTGTATTGGAAAAGGTGGCACCGTGAGCTTTTTCTTAGTTTTCGTTGGTGTCTCACAAACGCGCATATTTGGGAATTGATTGAAACTTGAGCCTGTTTTGGTAAAGAAGTGAGTGCACGGATCATAGGGCACAGAATAGTATGTTTGCAATTGTGGCCGATGCTTGAAATGACCGTTCGTCATTTGCATTTGGCGCATACGCATCTCGGCCGAATCTTGACTCAGACTACCGGACATGGAGCGCGGTATGATGGGCCGAAATTGTGAGTAGCATGCAATGCGTTCGCTGGAACTAAAACTGCCACCGTCACGACCATTCTGTTTAACTACCGGCATTTCTTCACGCGGAAATATGCGACAGAGCAATGTCGGATCTTGGCTGGCATATCGGCCCATTGAACGGGCCAAGCCAAAAAGTAATGGCACAGTTGCCTTACATAGAATGATTGGTGGCGGCGCCGAGCTGCTATCTTTGCTGGCTTTGATTATGTTTGCCAGAGCGCTCAGCGTCTCTACTTGATTGAGTATGATCTCTTCGCGTAAATCAGGACATTTCAAGGCGATGTCGGAGAGCAAAGTGTTCAAGCAAAAACTGAATTTTTCGGCTGATGGTATGCCTATTGGTTGAAAGATCAAAAGTGTGTGTTTAGCTGAGGTTAAATAATGCTTAGTAGTGAGTTTGATTAACAAATTTTGACTAATCCTTTACACTAGTTTGATAATTTTTGAATTAATATATGTAGGTACTAATCTTCATATGCCAATGTTAATGTAAATATTTCTTTATGTATATTAATGTTGAGAGTAATGTTAGTTTTAATCTTCACATTAATTTAGTTGTAGTTACACATAAATTATTTGAATAGTGGAGGTTCAACGTTGTCAAAATAACTTGACCCGCCCTAGTGCATGTGCATAAATACATACATACATACATACATACATACATATGTATGTATGTTTGTGTATAACTATTTCATACAAAAGTCTATTAAGCTCTCCTTACTTACGATCGATTTTGCTCCACTTTGCATCATCTACCCAGACAGCTTTTGGCAAACACTTCGCCAGCCGCAGCAAGTATGGCACAATGCGCTGTTCATGCTGGCAGCCACTTTCCAAAAAATAAATACCCAATGCAATTACCGCGTCCTGTGCGCGTGCATCAAGACAAAAAACGCCTGCAGCATTTTCTTGTGGGCAATAGCGAAAGAGCGATTGCACCTGTAATTAAAGGTATGAGTCAAAGGTGAAAAGTCGATATTACATTTTAAGTTGGCCATGAAATTCAAGGGGCTACCTTGTCCCACGGTGTTGGTGTTATACGCGCTAAAACGCGAGCTAAACTCTGCACAGTGCGCTGATAAGAAAACGTATTCGTCATTACAGCGCGCCGAGAAGCTAATTCGCGAACTTTTACTCTATATTTAATATAATCTAAAACTCTTCACTTTTCACTGGCAAAAATACGTTTCGTCGATGTTGTCATTTATTAATCACTGGCAAGGTGGCCAGCAGGTGTATTGTTGGAAATTCACTATTATATGGAAATATGTGATGAAAAAATAGTGTAAAACTTTATTTGAAACGTGGTGTAGAAGCTATTTAATTAATAATACAAATAGGTTTAAAACGCCATTGAACTAATATTTGAGAATTGAAAGAAATTGTAAATATTTTAAATCTGATTCACGTTTGGTCACTCGAATGCTACGAAAATGTCAACACGATTGGATTGATTAAGAACAGCTGAGCGTCCAGCTGGCGTTACAGGGTGTGATAAATGAAAAATATGTACTTGCGGTGCGTGGAAAAATTACAAAAACAATAAAAATAAATAAAAATAGATTGACACTTGACACTTTGCTGAAGGACCCATATTTGACGCGTACCTATTTGACTTGCGATTCCATTTTGTTGTCAGCGATAATTATTTTCGCAGAGATCAAAGCTTTGGATGAAAATCTTTAGCTCGAAGAAAAAAATAATCACAAAAACTTGTAAAAGTATCATCATCGTAATCTGAAGTCGCACTCATTTTATGGGAATAGGATTGACGAAACAAGTGAATATGCCAGGAAACTCCTGTTCACTGTGTAAGAGCAGTTGGGACCACACGGTGTCTATGTTCTCACCCCCAATTGATCAGTACATGAGAAGCGAATGGGAAGCTGCATGTGGAATGAAACTATCGTCAAACTCAAGGGTGTGCGCCAAGCACTTTTCTGCCAATGATTTCGCATCAGGGAATTTGAGACGCACACGATTGACTCCTGATGCAGTACCGTCATTGAATTTTCCAAAAAATTCCTTTAAACGAAGGTGCGTACAATAATGTTTTAGGCAAGCGATAAAGAAAAACTATGATATATTTGAAAGTCGTAGAAAACCCTCCCGAGCTACTGTGGATCAATTAGAATACTTTGTAGCTTTTGCGCGCAAGCATCCAAAAATAATGGTATCTAGATTTGGAGCAGTGAGGGATTTATGGGAAGAATTGGCAGAAGTTTTAAATGTTATGGGTGGTGCATTTCGTACGGCCGAAAAATGGAAAGAAGTGAGTAACTACTTTTACTAGAGTGGCATAAATAATCCTAAACAAAGTAAGTGTTCAGTCCATGGGTACGTGGCGAAGTCAGCTGAGATGTCGAGCACGACGCGGTAGAAGTAGTGGCGTACAAGAGTTTGACGAATTCGCTATATGTAATTTTGGGGAGCAAGATCAAACCGGACATTCGGAAGTAAGCTGCGAAGTGTTTTCAATTACATACATATCGTCTCTAATACAAATTCTCTTTATAATAAAAGAGAGAATTTCCACTGACTGAGTACACGGACGATGAGATCACAAGCCAGCCGGCAAAAAAATTTAAGATGGTATCGGAAGACGGTATAGAAGTGGAGGTACTTATGCTTATGGTTTATTTACATTCTTCGTTCGAAAAATTAATTTGTATACCTTTAAAGGTTTCACTTGATTCGGAAGCGGAAGTAGAAATAAAAAAAGAAATTGATTGCTCAGATACAGAATATATTGCATCCAACGTTCCACACTCTTCCAACGTTGTATCGGAGCCGGAAGTTGGTTAAAAGTTACTTTATAATATTTTAAAATATTATTCCCCTTTATTACATTCAAGGTCGCGCTCGAGCTTGAAGCAGAAATTGATATTGGATTGATGGAAGAGGAAAGTTTGAATAATCAACCTCAGAATACCACCGAATTGGAAAACTTACCGACATTAGGTTTCACGGTACATAAACACTTTAACGGATTATAACTTTTCAATTAAATTTTGTCAATATTTAGCGCAAATCACGGTCAGAAAGTGTTGGTGTTCACCGCTCAACAACTAGTCTGGTTACGTCTATAAAATCCGAAGAAATAACTGACGATGAAAAAGAAACGCCTATTATGCAGGCATCAACTGCTTCGAATAATATTAACAAAACCATTGAAGAGGCGTCTAATAAAAGAGAAATTCTTCCTCGGCCAACAAGTATGTTGAATAAAACTTCTCAACGCTTAGAAGAAGTGGGCAAAAAAAGTGGCGTCGTACAAATTTCTCCAACTTCACCGTTTCTAATTAAGGGCGCTCACTCTATAGCAGAGTCGAGCAGGCATAGAAAAGGAAATAAATTATTTAGTACTTATGGTCCAATAACTGTTATTGATACCCCTAAAAGCGGTCCAAAAGTGGTGGACGCTGAAATTTTTACGCCAAATTACTTTTCTCAATCGGCTTCATCGCCTACTACGCATGTATCTGATGATGTACAAAGCACGTCTAAAAAAAGCAAAGCAACAACACTCAATGCAATGTACGAAACAGTTTTGAAAAGCATAAAAAAACGCGAGGATCGAGAAGACCAAATAATGACTGTTTTACAAGGATTGACGGTCGCCGTAAACAGACTAGCGGATAACGTCAAGAAACTGGACGACGTATTAGTGCATTGTGTTAAGGATTAATAACGAAAATTAAATGATTAAAATTAGTATATTTACACACATACATACATATTCATATGAATGAATTATCAGTGAATTAATTATTTTTCACAAGCACTTAGAAATATTTAAAATATATACATACATGTGTATAAGAACTCTTAAACTAATCTTTTAAATTATAAACTCTGCACATAACCGTCTCTAACATGTGCGCCATCTACGCACCATGGCATAAGCGTCACACTCGATCCTCTTGATATTGCTTCTTCCACCGGCGTTTCTAACTCGTTTTTATCCAATGGCCTTTCACCGCCATGTTTTAAAAGTATATTATGCAATATGACACATGCATATATAATATTGGCCGCACGTTCGTGTATATAATACAACTTACGCTTCTTGGAGAGACATTTGAATCGAGTTCTTAATAGACCAAAGGCCAATTTAATAGAATTATGAGCGATTTTGTGTTTTTTGTTGTAGGCCTTTTCTTGACCATTCATTGCTTTCGTCACAGGAGTAAGAAGCCAAGGTTCTAACGGATATGTTGCATCACCCAACAACCACGCATTTTGTGAACTTTTTTTGTGGTTGGACATTAAAAAGCTGCGTGCTGGTGTATTTTGCCAGATTAATAAATTACCATGAGAACCAGGAGATTTTGCATTTAGTGAGGTGAAAAGCAAGCGATGATCACAAATCTAAGAAATAAACGCATAATTACAAAGGATAGTGGCATATTCAAAGATAAAGAAAGGATTTTCAGCTTACTCCTTCTACGATGATACTACATTCACCTTGCTTGTTCAAGTACTTTGACGATCCACGTTTTTCTGTTGGCGTCAGTATATTAATGTGCGTTGTTCCAATGGCACCGATAACGTTATCAATATCACATTTGGCTTTGTAGCTGAAACAAAATTTTCAACACATAAAGAATTTTTTAGCTTGATATTTAATGCGCCGGCGAATCATACCCTTCTTTCACCTCTAATTGCTCTTCTACGGTTTGCGGAAAGCATATTTCACTAGCTTTTTGCGTTACCAACAATTTAGTAATGCTTGCTAAGGAGCGTGAAACTGTTGACTGACTCAAACCCAACACATTGCCCCCCACTCGCTTTTGGAAGCTACCAGTAGCATAGAAGTTGAGTGTTGCTAAAAATCTTAAAGCAAAAGGTAAACAAGTCCCCTGTTTATCGTGTGGCATCAAATCTTCGATGAATGACCGACAAATTGGTTTCGGTAGGAGGAAATGAGTGATGAATACTTTGTTTGACAAGTTGAAGGGATCGGTGTGATCACGCAGGTGTCTAATACGGGAATGACTGCAGTTGAAAGCATCATGCCACTTGACATATAATAGCAATAGTAATTCTTCTTCCATTTGCAAGTTTACAATTTGCCAGATCTATAGTCAATTAAAAAAACTTATAAAAAAGGCAAGTAATTCTTTGTTTACGTTTCGAAGCACTTTTGTAGAAGTAACTTTCTTACAATTTTTTGGTGCACTAGCATTCTGTTCCGTTGCGGATAACACAGGGTGTTAGTCTCATTTAGATTTTATTGCTGGCCATCATTTTATAGCAAGCAATTTTTGCCGTTTTTCATGGAATTCTTAACATGTTTTTACTAATAGTTTCCACAATTCACACTTTTATTTTGGGTTGACTTCGGTATAATGCACCACTAGCAATATTCACATGAAATTTTGCGGGAGCATAGCTTTATTTTGTAATTTATTTTATAAATTATTACCAATTAAATAATACAAAAATTTTTAATGGAAGTAACTTTCATTTGCACAAAAAATGTTGAGATACGTTTGTGAATAGCAAGCGGGGCCTGCAGGCTAAACTCTAGAAAAACTGATTTTGTTCGAGAAACCCGCATTTGCCTGCATCAATTATTTGCTCGATATGTAAGCGGTGATCCAGCTGCCCTTCAAGTAACCAATCCAAAACAAATTCCGTTTTTTTTTTTTAATAATTCTTAGTACACGCTTGCAGGGAAGTAGTCCGCTTTGACGTTTGTACCGGCACTAGCTGGTGGAACGGCCATCTGGTGGTCTCATAAATCAGCAAAATACTTACCGAGTCCGGCTTAAAATTTTCAAACAAATTTCTTTACCTAATAAATAATAATGTGTATATATTTATATCTTTATTGATTTAATATTTTGCATAGTGACTCATATTTTCTGGTCAACGCATTAATAATGCTCCTTGCTATGCATTTTTTTTTTTGTATATAGTATGTACTATGTATGTATGTATATTATTTTCTTAAACAAACAAACATTTATTTTTTCAACTTACATTTTTTCTGGAGAAATACATATGTATGTACATACGTCATTAGGCTATCTTGGTTTTTTTTTTTATTTTATAACTAAATTGCATATTTTCGAAACAAATTTGGTAGTTTTTCTAAAGGAAAATTAAAAAAAAAATAATTATTTAAAACAAACTGCTCAAATCCTTTACATATATACTATTTAACTGTGTATAAGGATATGGTTGTTGTAATTTTAACATAAACACATGGCAATTTGGCATTACTGTCGCAATCAACAAGTTTCATACACATTTTATATTTTTTCATGTTTCGAATATATGACAATACATATGCAATTATTTACGAGTATATGTACGTATGTAGTATGTGTAAAGCGAACGCATATTCAAGTTAAATTTAAACAATTTCAATAATACAATATTAATTCAACAAGCATTTCAATTGATTTCTCAATAGTGTAACCTAGAAAATGTTTGTTGTTATTGTTATTCTTTGCCGTTTAGCTGGAACTAAAGGAAGCAGAAAAGGCTTGTCACATGTTTTGTCGTATATTTTCAATGAATGTTTCAACGTTTTTTTTCTTATTGTTCATATGAAGTGTACGCGGTCTTCTGTGCCGTTGAAGGCGTGTAATTTTTTTGTTTGTTTTTGTTTTTTTTTGTCTTTGGAAGGGTCAGCTGTTAACACATTTAAATGCCTAATAATTCACTTAATTAAGATAATTATCTTACTGCGTGGTTTTCTTTTTTTTTTTTTTGTGTGTCTAATTATCTAATTTTCGCTTGCTTTCTGGTTTACTTAGTATATGTATGTATGTATGTGTCCATTTTTTGATTGCTCCCCTTTGTTATAGTTTTGCATTTTACATAGAAATATAGTATGTGTTTAATATACTGTATGTGTGTACATATTTGTTGTATGTTTTGGTTTACTCATTACATTTGTTTACTAATCATTACTGGCTAATATTGAATTGATTTTCCTGTCTTCTGTTGTTTTTGTGCACCGCTTTGGTAAAATTGAATTATGTATGTATGTATGTTAACGGTTGCTTCGCGCGCGACAATTTATGTATGTATGTATGTGGCAACCACAAATGCGCGCTGCCAACTCGTATTCATTTGTTGGCGACAGTGGCGTCTGCATTTTTTTACTTTCGTCCGAAAGAATTGACTGACCTGACCCTCTTAACAAAACCCAGCGCCGAGCATTGATAACTTTATTCATCAACTTTAATAATTCCTAAACACCACTTACATATTTACTCGTATTTCTGCCTGATATTTTATTACGTTTGTGTAAAGCGTGTGTGTTTTTGACTAATTTTACTATAGAAATTTGCACGCATTCTTAGCGTTTGTTTTTAGTCGTCTGCACTTTTTAGTTGTTGCTGTATAGTATGTACTTAGTTTAGTTTTAAATTTGTTTTCTTCTCATATGCTAATAAGTGAATGGATTTTTCTAGTTACCCCACACTTTACTACATACATGTCTGTATGGTTTTTGGTTTTTTTTTTTATTTGTGTATGTAGTGATTTCTTAAATGTTTTGCTTTAGACTCGAACGTCTGTATACCTTGTTTACTTTGTAATCCCTAAAACAAGCTTAGCTCAATATTTTTCTGTCTGCTTTTAAATGTATACGTAGTAATCGGTTTTTATTGGTTTTGTTAGTTTTAGAGTTTGCTTTGCTTAGGTATTTTCTAAAATATAATTATTTTCTTCATTTAATTTTTAACTAATTTTTTCTCATCACTTTTAGTTTTACATCTTGGGACAAAAGTCCTTTACACAAATTTTACTACGGCGATTAATAATTTTTTTTTATACATATCTCGGCTACACGACAGTACACGTATTTTTCTTGTTGTGGTTGTTATTCATTTATTGGGTATGTATGATGCATTATATTTTGTGTATATATGTATATATATATACACTTATGTATGTATGTATTGCGTATGAGCATACAAATTTATATATATACTTATGTCAGACAAAGTCAAATGTACACATTAATTTTGGTAAGTTTTTAGGTCGCAATTGACCAAACAAAAGTTTACAAATTTATTTTTACTGCGCTTACAAGCCTTAAAATTGTATAAAGAAATGTCGCAAAAATCTGCCATTTTACAAAGTGTTGAAATCTATCAAAATCGCGCAGACACTCATTTTGCCAAACAACATAGAAATATTGAAATCAAAATTCTGCATTGAACGCATTATTTGTATACAATCGCATAGTGCGCGTTCGGCCTTATTACGCCAACTAGCGCCTAAATGTATGCAACGCGCCACAAACGTTCTATTTGAATGCTTCCGTTCTTTTTTTATGCAGTGCGCCGACCGCCTAACGGTATGCACCGGATTAGCGGCAATCTGCTGCGTACTACGCATCGAGCTGATTACTGTTAAAGGGCGCAACACAAGCGACGGCGACGACAAAATGAAGTTGGAAATTTCGTAATGCGACCAACTGTAAGGCAAAAACTAAAAACTATGTAAATAAATGAAAACAACAGATTGCGTATTTTTCTTTGTTCTATTTTGTTTTCTTTGCATTTAATTTAAGCACATTTATTTAAATGTATAATATGTATGTATGTATGTATGTATGTATGCGTATTACTGTAATTGTGTGCGCACGAGCACGCGCGCTTGTGTGTGTGTGTATGTATTTGGTACATTATTTTAGAAGTTCGTTAGTTCAACGTATAAGAATATTAAATATTTTGCATGAATACATGTATTTACAAAATAATATAAACTAATATTTTTTTTTTTTTTTAAAACATAATAGCAAAATAGGGAGCTAGTGTGCGTGAGAAAAAAAATTAAAATATTTTTTTTATGTTTAAATAAATCGGTGGCGCGTTAAAGCGCACTTTTTGTGGTTTTCAATTTTTTAAAGTAATTTTTTTATAACTACGTACATAAACACTAATTAATACACAATAATAATTAAATTATACATAAGTTTGGTGAAATTTTATTTCCATAAACAAAAATTATTGTATAAACAAATCAATTTAAGAACTCAACGACTAACCTACAGATATTTATATTTAAATTACTTTATAAATTATATATGTATGTACATATATGTATGTGTATGTATGTACTTACAAAAGTAAAGAAGAAAAGTTGTGTGTGTAAGCATTTGTATGTATGTATGTAAGTTTATAAATGTTGCAGCGAAAGTGTTGAAATATTTTATATTTAGCACTTATATATGTATGTATGTATGTATACATGCATGTCGCCAAAGTGTGCCGAACTTTAGGAAAAAAAATATTTAAATCAAATTTTATGTAAATTACTTGCATTACAACTAGAAAATACATATGTACATATGTATGTATGTACTTATATAATACAAATAAACAGCCGCGTAAAAATAAAATACATATAAATAAAAAATTTAAATGTACTGCTGCTGCGTACTTTTTCCCAATGAATTGTCGAGAAAATAGCACAACATTTCAGAATCACTACAGCAATATGCAAATATGTACATATATTATGTATACTGGTAAGTGGAGTAATATTTTGTAAAAATTAAATTTTTCTTTCGAAAAAAAAAAAACGTTGCAATAAAATTTCGCAAACAATTTTATGAAAAAAAATGAATTATTTCACTTATTTTTCCTTAAAGATTTCCTTACACTTCTTAAATTATTTTTTATATGCATAGTTTTTGTTGTAAAAATATGTAATTTCTTTCTTTCTTCTATAGAAATATTTTGTCGTTATGTGCTGCTCTTTTTTGATAATTATTTCTGCTAGTCATATTGTTCTGCTTTAGTTATTCATGTACTTTATTACGTCATTTCAAAATTTTGATTCTCAAATTTATTGCTTGTAGGCATTATTCGCAGACTGCTTTTTTTATGTAAATTGCAACAAAAATTAAATTAATAAAATTCAATTCGAATAAAATTAAATATTAAATTTCCGCATTTTTGCGTTAATGATCTCAACGATTTTTTTTTTTATATTAAACATTTACAAAAACTTTAAAATTTTATTTAAAAAAAAATTTTAAATTAGTTCGCAAATTCCGATTTTTTTTTTTGAAATATTACAATAATTTTTGCATAAGAATTTGTACAATGTACATAAGTTGTTTCGAACTGAAAAATAATGTTGAAAGTTGAGAAATGAAATTTAAAATTTTCGATTAGGTGTTAAAATTTGTTTCTTGAAAATGAATATTTTGCTAGCAAGAATATGCTTTAAATATATATTTTTTTTTAAATTTATATGCCTTATCAAAAACAATTACTTGGTTTTTAGAACAACAATTAATTTTAAAGAAGCAAAATTTAAAGTCAGTAAATTTATTTTTTTTTAATTTGTGTGCTAGCAAGAAAAAAAGAGAACAACAACAATACATTTTAAAGAAGCAAAATTTAGTCCGTAATTTTTTTTTTTTTAAGTTGTGCGCTAGCAAGAAAAAAAGAGACGCAAAAATACACATAATATGGTTGTAAATTTTTTTTACCGAAAATCGAGCTAAAAAAATGCAACTCTATTTTTTTTTTAAATATGTTTTAAATTTGCATATTTTGGAAATAAAAATACATTTACGTATGGAGAAAAAAATTGCAAAAATATTTCTGCAAAAAAAATGTTGCAAATTTTCAATTTATAAATACAGATGCACCTGAAAAGCATAAAAATTTTTTTTTTTTGTAAAATCACAAAAATCAATTTAAAGAAAATTGCATTTCTGACTGTTGGTTGGTTTTGTTTTAAAGTGTACCAAATTCTTTGAAACTATTACTGCTTACAATAACTGTTTTCAAATACATTTTATTATTATTAATTTTTTCTTTATAAATGTTTGTAGTTTGGTTTTTCTTAGTTTGCCTGTTCGCCTGTTCCCTTGTTTAATGTTATAACTGCAGTTATTTCACTAGATTTATTTGTATATGTATCTTGACTGTACGTCTTTTAAATATGCCTAAATATTTGTATGTGTGTGATTTACTCATTTTTGGTTAAATTTCCACTTCCCAGCGCGATTAACTCTCAGCAATGCAGCGCATAAAAATTCACTTAGTAATATTTTTTGTGTTTTTTTTTGTTTTTTGTTTTACCTACAATAATAGTTTTGTTTGAGGCATTGACTTATGCCCAGTTTTTGTTCTGTGTAAGTAGTAAATGAAGAAAAAAAATAGATTTTTTTTTATAAATATTTCAAGTTAACATAGAATGTGCTAAGAAATGACGAGGAAAGTAGCGCGAATAATGCATTGTGGCAAAAACGCCATACATCGAAGTAAAAACTTACACATACAACGGTAAATTAGAAAGTTTAGAAGAATATATGTTTGTATGTAAAATAAGTCACTTAAACAATATCACTTAAAAATAATTAATGCAAACAAAAAATTACTGTAAAAGGCCCTAATGACTTTACGTTCTTACTTCAAGAGCACAACTTATCTGCTTGTTCCTATTGTAGCACCCTATATGCCATGCCAAAATGTTTTAAAACTCAAATACAATACTTTTTTTTTCTCTTTTTGTTATCAGCTTTTGTTGCTTTTTTTTCTGTTCTGTTCTGTTCTGTTCTGTTTGCAATCGCACCTAACACCTCACTTGTAGTGCCGTGAGGAGTTTGTGGTGCACATTTCTCTTGTGCTTTGACTTCTACGCACACACAGCACGCTTAGCCGTTCACAACAATATAGTCCTGCTTGTTTGGCATCTTTAACAGTCGCCTTGTGCGAAACTCATACGCGCGCCGACAAAACATTACCAACTCGGGATTGGTATTGTCAGGCACGGTGCGTATACTATAACAATTGGGTCGTTTCGGCACAATCGACACTTCCTCTTCGATGTCCTCTTCCGCGGCGCGCAAACGTCGTCGATATCTGTCGAATAGAAGACAAAATTTCGTTAGTTATGACACAACACCACAATGAAAAGCATTGCTTTTGATAAATGCGCCACTCATCACCTGCAATATTCGCTGAATGTGAGCACATAGCACTTATCCTCAATGCAGGCAACCGAATTGTGATCACGATGTCGTGACGCGTACACTTCGTCGGAACTGTCGTTGGGCTGACGGCCTTGTTCGGTGTGTTCAGGCCGGTAGTACCACAGCAGTGACATCATCATTTCGCCTGCAATAGAAAGCAAAAAAAAAGTGAAGTCACTCTCTATTCGACACTTACATATGCACGTTCGTGATTGTTGTTAGCCAACTCACCATCCTCGGGGTTCTCCCAGAGATGTGCCACCTTCGCCACATATGGCAAATCGTTGTCTTCGTTTGCTTTGAGCAGCACACAGTCGCGTGTGCGTATTATATCGCCCTCTGAGTGTCGCATGGCGGGATAGCAGGTGCGTATTACCAGTGGATCGTCGCTCTGTGAGCGAAAAACAAATTGCACAAAATTGAATATGAAAAATTAGATTGCACCATTTGACGATCAAGAAGTTCTACTTACATTCAAAAATACCGCGCCCTGGAACGGCTCACCCTCCCACGTCCAGCCGTTATTCCATTTTGGCACCACATCGACACGCGTTGCCGGCGGCAGACGATCGTCTAACTCAAATGAGACGGTGGAATGTTTCGCCTTTTGGCGTTTGCGACTACCGAATTTTGAGCGTGAACGCGTGCGCTTGCTGCCATGATGGGGTTGGCATACAATGCGTGGCATTGGCGGCAGAAACATTTGTGCATTGGAATGTTTTTCTATTGGCTGCGCTGTGTACTGCTGCTGCTGCTGTTGCTGTTGCTGTGTGACTTCTTGCAAGGCGCTCACTGGCGACTCGTCGTCGTCAATATCTTCGTCCACAGTCATTTGTGCTGTTTGTTTGTTGGCTTCCTCTGCCGCTGGCACATCTGCCGCGCTGCATTTGTCATAAATGTTATTATTGGTTTCCAACGGCGCATCCATTTCCATAGCAGGCACCACATCGTAGACGAAGTGTGACTGTTGTCTTTTCTTGTTTGCCTTTTGTTTTTTCGGCTTCTTCGCTTTAGTGGTTTTCCGCTTAGCAGGCGTGCGTTTTGACTTCTTTGTTGCTTTACTTGCTTTACTGGTACTATTTGCAGTCTCTATTGGCGTTGTGGCTGGCTCGGCAAACGCTACGGCTGTGCCCTGCGTCAAATCAGTAGGCATCTTGTGCTCTATATCGCTCGAACCCGATGCCGCAGAATCTGCTACTGAGGTAGTTGTCGTGGCACGCGCCGCTGTTAGTGTGTAGTTGACATCAATAACTTCGGACGCAGCGTCGGCTGTGGTTGCAATTTTGATTGGCTTCTTCGTCTCGGACTTGGAACGTTTCTCGGCATTCGACTTCTTGTCCTTCGTTTGTTTGCGTCCAGACGCTGCCTTTTCAACGGCTTGTTCAGTATCAGCCACGTCACAGCTGGCGTTCGAGTTTAGCGCGCCACTGCAACGCGACGTTTCAGGTTCAGAGAAGTAGCCGCGTGCCACTGAGTCGATTGTTTCTAGCAGATGCAGTGGTATACAAGTTTTACGCGGCGGCTTGCCGCGCTTGGGTGAAGGTTTCGGTGTGACTCTGTGTGTGTTCATGCTGCTGCTGCTATTGCTGTTACTGTTACTGTTACTGCTGCTGCTGCTGCTGCTTATAAGGCTGCTGCTTTCTGATAGCAGCATGCGCATTGTTGGCACTTCCGGTTGTGTAATTTCACTGAATTCGCTTTCGGTTTGCTCTGGTTCCTCCACCAGATCGACAATCTCATCGACGCATGGCTCACATTCTTGCTTTATGCCGCGTGCCGCAATCGACTTCTTTAACAGTTTTCTGCGCTGCAAACGCTCCTGCTTGGCAGCGGCGCGTCGTTTCTCTAACAACTCCTGCTTGCGGCGCTCCAACGCTTGTAGCTTTTTCTTACGCAGCTTCAGCTGCTTCTTTTGCTGATCGGTGAGCACCAGCTGGCGACGACGGAATGTGCCACCAACGCCTCCAGCCTTGCCAGCTGTCCGCAGTTGCAGTTTGCTGTAGCGTCCGCGTTTGTCCAGCTTACGTCCGCTTTGGCACAAGTAGGAGCGCGGTTCGGCTTGCTTGATGAGGCTCTTGTAGCCATTCGGCGATGTTTTCTTACACAGTTGCTGTGTGTTGTGCAAATTAAGTATTTTGAGGCGTGTCTTTTGGCCACTGCCCGATGTGGATGTGGTCGGACTGTGACAGAGATCGAGCACATCATCGTCTGAGGTTGTGGACAAGTCGATGTCGCATTGAATCACTGGCGGCTGTTGCCAGCTGGGCAAAAGGCGCATGCGACCTAAGGAGGGGAACAGAGATAGCGAGTGAAATATTTGGGAATTATTAAGAACGAAAAATAAAGACAACAACAACAACTTACCCAACGGTTTAAGTATCGCGTTATTGGCGACATCATTCATTACAGCCGCCACATCATCGCTGGCTAATGTCAGTGGCTCAGCCTTGATGAGCTTCAGCTCGGCCTTTTCACTGTCCTTGTCATAGTTATGGCTACACTCTTGCTGTTGCTGCAACTGCAATACCGCGCTTAGCAGCGGCTCTTCGTCTTCCAACTTAATTTTCTCTGCCTTAATTTCTGTCTTAATCAGAAATGGCGTCTGCAGTGGCGTGTGTGTTGGCGCCGTCGCAGGAAAGGACCGGTTTAGCGTCGCTGGCACTTGTGGTGAAGGACTGGGTGTGATGGCAGTCAGCAACTGTTCGGGCGGTAACGCAGGCAACTGTGGCTGCGCTTGTTGCTGCTGCTGTTGCTGCTGTTGCTGTTGGCGCTGCATTTGTTGCGGCTGTTGGTGTGGCATTTGCAGCGCCGCACTCGGTTGTTGCGGCAGCGTGCGTACTTGTATCAATGGCGTCGTTGTCACTTGTGCGTTGCTCTGCGCCTGCGCTGCTACATTTGCGGCCGAACCTGCGTATACCATTTCGCGTGCCATTGTCTTGCCAATGCGCGCCTTGCGTCCCAAAAGTGGTAACGCTGCACAGTTGTTGGTTATTTTGCTGCTACTGGTTGTTGTGGCAGAGGTCGGCACTGAAGGCGGTGGCGTCACCGTAGCTGCCGTCAAGTCATAAGCTTCAAGTATTGGTTGTGCAGTGTTTCTATTGTTGATTCCAATTTTCTGTTTCGACTGCTGTCGACTACTTTCCATTGTCGTTTTGTTGCTGCACAAAAGCAACTTGCCTGTAGCCTCTTCAAGTGTCGCCGGCAGTGTTGTGGACGACAACTCTTGCTCGGTTAGCGTGTCTAGAAGCTTATCGTCGTTGGTCGTGTAGCTTTCAGGTGGCGTCGGTGGCTGCACCACGATCTCTTCGTACTGGCTTTTGTTGTCCGAATCTTCTAATTTCAGTTCGGACTTCACCGCCTGCAGCAGGTCCAAATGTTGCTGCGACTGTTGTTTGCCTATGAGCAGCAGTTCGTCGATTTGGGCTGGCGTTGTTGCTGTTAATGTTACAGCTGTTGCTGCTACTGGCGTACTGGTGATTGTTGCTGTTGTTGTTTGTGTGGTCGTCGTCGATTTGTTAACTGGGCCTCTACTGGTAGTCAATGAATGGTTGATCGAGCTGTTGCTGTTGCTGTTGCTGCTGCTGTGCTGACTGTTGTTCGTCGTACTCGAACTCTTGTTGCTGTTGCTGCTGCTGTGGATCTCCTTGCTGTTGATGTTGCTGCTGCTGCTGATGTTGTTGCTGTTGCCATTGATCAGCGCATTGCTGCTCAAATGGCTCATCGCTGAACAGTTGTTGTTGTTGTTGTTGGTGCTGGCGCTGTTGTTGTTGTTGCTGCCGTTGTTGCTACCAATATGAGGCCCAGTATGGACGTTTTTTGGACACGATTGTTGCATTGGACACGGACACTGTGGTGGATATTCTGTAAACATACGAGAAATTTCTATGCTAAATTGCGATTTATGTCCCAAATGCTAAGTACAAATGTGAGAGCGAATATGTATATCTTAACCCCTTTTTCCCCCACCCATCTACCTAGATGAGAACCATACTTTTCCTTACCCATATACGGTCCCTGTATGCTCCGCGTATAACACTGCCCCGCAGCGCCACCGCCTGGACTATAGCCGGTGTAGTAGCCCGGTGGCCCGGGATAGTGTTCGAGGTGTTGTGCGTGTGCTGCCGGTCCAGCCGGCACAAGTTGTGTTCCGGGGGGCGGTGCTGTTGGTGGTGGTGGTGGTCCCTGCATGGACGTTGGTGGTGGCTGTCCAGACGCTGGTCCTGTACCACTAACCGCTGTCAGCGGTGGTGGTGGTGGTGGCCCCTGTTCGTACAATTCAGCCGGTGGGGGCGGATGACCGGGCTGATAGTATGGATAGCGTCGATATTGGGAAGGTGGTGGTGGCGGTCCCGCGCTCTGATAAACTTTGGTCGAAAAGTACGGCTGATAAGCGGGCGGTGAGTAACAGACCGCTTCCACCGGATATGGTGTACAATAGTTGGCCGGATACGCGGTCGAGTAGTGCATTTGTGCGTGCATCGAGCGTGGATATGGCGAACTCTGGTGAGCGGCGGCGGCCGCAGCAGCAGCAGCTGCGGCAGCAGCGGCGGCAGCTTGCTGATGTAGCTGTTGTTGATGCTGTTGCTGTTGCTGTTGCTGTTGCTGCTGCACCTGCTGGTGCTGTGTTGTGGGCGCGCCGCTGTGTGCGACCGGCGGATAGCGGAAAGGTGTCAAGTCGCCGCCAGTGATAAGCACATCACCGTCGTTGCCGTCTGTATTTGTGGCCGACAATGGTGGCGGCTGTTGGTTGGCTGCAAGCTCCGGATCGGAGCTAAGCGGCGCGGGTATTTGTGGTGATTTCTTGATAGACGACGCGGAAGCGGATGCAGCACCAGTTGGTAGAAGTGGCACATTAGGATGCGGCGGTGGAGCAGCGGCTACAGGTGGTAGAACGTGTGGTGAGATCAATGGACCGGCAGGTTGGTAATAGCCTGCAAATAAATAAGAGAACAAAGCAAGAAATTAAAAAAAGCTCAAAATGGTGAACAAAGGCATGACCTGACACATATACACACATATATGTATACTAAATTTGCTTCGTTAAAAACATATGTAACATACATTTATACATTCCCTGGCTCGTAAGACGATCAAATTTATAGACGTTAAACTGTAAAATATGGCTATGAGCATTGGCGAGAGCGCGCTTTTGCCGCTGGCGCAGATTGGAAAATCTTGTCGCAGCTCGGTTGGAGGCGACAAACCGACCCCAACACTGCTTACAAAACAGACGCCTATCGTTGTGGATTTTTCTCAGCTCGCGCGCTTTCGAAAGCAAAGAAAATGAGAAAACAAAAAATATAAAAAAAAAAAACTGAGTAACAAAAGTGACTATTTATCGCACATTTTATCTATTTACAGTTGCAGTAGTGGCTGCAATTGTTTTTGTTTTGCGCACAAACTTTGCAGTTAAACTAGTTTTGCTATTGTTGTTGTTTTGTCGTTATTAAACAAACAAACAAAAAAACAAGCCTTACGTAAATCCAGCGCGCACACAGTTCCGTTACATTGCTGTTGCTGTTGCTGCTGCTTGATGCTTTTATTGACGGCGTGTGCGCTTCCATTGGCTATCGCAGAGCTACGTACACACTGCAGAGTGGTTCGTTTAGCTGCTCGGACGGTTGGCCAAACGAGTGATTTTTCTAAAGTTGTTGCAGTTGCTTTTTGTGTTGCTTGTGGTTGCTTTTTTATTTTTTGTTTTACCTACAACTGCACACAATTGACAGTTGCAGACTTGCATTTAGCTAACAGCAACCGCGCTGTAGTGAAACCAACAACAGCAGCAGCAGCAGCAGCAGCGACAACAAAAGTAGAGCTTAACAAAGCTATAAATTTAAATGTGAAAATTTCCTGGTTAAATTGTTTGGTCTTTTTTTGTAATGGTGATTTTCAGGCTCGCTGTTACTTTTGGTGAGATGTCTTTTGTAGTGTGGAAATTTGACATTTTGACTTTTAAGTCGTTAAGCGACAAAGGTTAGTGAGGCATTTGACAAGTATGAAGTGAGAAAATCAATTGCAATAGTGGAAAGTGCACAAACAAAGTAAGGAAATAAGGGTATGGAATTAAAAAAGAAATAGTATTTTATAAAAAACCAAAATGTTTGGTTGTGTTTGATTCATAGATAAGGTTGTCTTGTGTAAATGAAATGTCAAGGCGAATTCATAGAAGGTGGTATATTCCCACCGGCTGATTGCTTGTTCTAGCTACGCTTTATGGTGAAAATCTCAAAATGGTTACTTTGTTTACATTAGAATTCCATGTTTAAGAGAACCAGCACATAATATTATAAATAAATTAAATATTTTTACTATCTATAAAACCTCAGTAAGTTTGGTTTTTGTGTTAAATTTGGAGTATAATTCAATTTGTTTATTTTTGTTTTTCTAAGTTTCTCTGACATTTTCACCGCAAACTATGCACAATTTTTTTTTTCTTATATATAGAGTATACCACCTTGAATGAATTCGCCTTGCTGAAATGTATAGGTTTGTTAAAAACGAATATCATCAAAAAATCACAACGTTTAGGGGGTCTTTTATGTTTATGGTGTAGCGCTTTTGTGTAAGAAATCGGCAAAACTATCGATTATAGGCGACGTTTCATTCTTTCCAAATAACATGTCACCACCTCAAAAGCAAGTGAGTAATAGCGTAATAGTATACTACGTTGCATAGCGTAGGCGGCGGTAGAATCTTATTTTTGCAAAAACTCATTACCGTAGACTTAACGTAGAAATCAGCTGTTCTCTCATTGCATACCAACTCGCTTCTTTTTGGTTATTTTGTTTTGTTCGCTCACTTTTATACAATGTTGCCATTGATTTATATATACATACATACATATGTTTTTGCATAAAATTACAATTTTAGTTAACATTTTATAATGTAAATGATCGAATCGAAATGCTGACCTATTTAAATAATATATTATGCTATAATCTGCTATATTCGGAAGTATTTTTCTTATAATTTAAGAATATTTCAAGTATTTAGAAACTTACTTTTTAATGATTTCAAAAAGTACGCGGTGGCAACCTTGTACGAGATTGACGAGAGAGATAACAATCAGCTGATACGTTTCTACGAAAAAAATCAAATTCGTTTGGATTTCCTACGTAAGTTCTCCGTCAACACGAAAATTCTACGGTGGTGAGTTTTCATTAACAAGGCGCTCTCGTCAGATAGGTCGTGTCAGCTGACACCTACGGCCGTTCTACGTCGGTGTGTAACTGCGCTTTAACACATTATCCGTAAGAAACTGAATAAATGAGAGTGAGATCAAATCGAAAGCAACGCTCGAGATGAGTAACAAAAACGATTCCAATAATTGCAAATGATAATTTGTAAACACAAATTAATAGCAGTCATGAGTCATGACTTATTCACACCTTAATTTTCACAAACAAATGCATTTAATTATACAAAACACCAGCTGCCAGCAACAGTCATTTAATGAGCCAATAATCAATTGACATTTTAATTTAAATTCATTAAAATAATACAATAAATGGCCGACGTTAACAACACCGTAAACGTAATCTAAACTCAATTCAATTACCACACATTCATGTTAAACACCAATGAAGCGTCGTGACAATTGTCATTTCTAAAGCTTGCGACAAGTACGACATGTCAACATACATACATACATCCTTAATGACAGCTTAATGTAAATACTACCCCCATTGTGTCGGTAAAAAAATCACAAACACATACACACACACGAAAATATACATTTGTATAAACATATAACTACGGGTAATCGTTTAAGTATGCTTTTCTCTCCTCCTGTAATTATAAATGTATATCCTGTCACTTGCAGTGCACGATTGTTGTGCTACCATCATCATTTTTTTATCGAACCAAATTCACACATCACTTCATCAGACACACACATGGGCTTTAATTTCGTTCTTTATTCACACGCTGTCGGCATTTGGAGGTTTCCCAACACCCACACAATCCACCTATCATTCATTTGCTTGCACTGTCAGTTAGTTCAATCAGTCAACTTAGAAGTATTAATGTAGGATCCACACTTATGCTTGTATTTACATACATACATACATATTTATGCCTGCCATCATGGAACCCAATCACGAGTGACAATTGTCAAACATAGTGTATGTATGTATGTATGTAGAAGTGTTTCAGACAATGCAGCTAATCAACCGGTGTCTGTCAATCAATATCGCGTATAAATTTCATATGAAATAGAATACATATATTCAATCAATAGGTGGAAACGAGTGCCAATGTGAGTATACGCGTGTTTTGTGACACATCACGAAGTTCGTGATTCCGCATAATCTACCTACAACAGCTGCATTGTGTGTAGAAGCTTATTAAATATGCACGGGCGTTTTTTTTTTTTTTTGGTGCCAAGCGAGGAATTGGAGGAATTGAGATTTTTTACATTGTAGCTGTGTTACGTTACAGAGAGAGCAAATATTGGTGCTTGAATGGAAGAATTTTAGTTAAAAGTTCAACCCTTCGAAGCGATGATAGAGACCTAAAGCTTCTCTAAGGAAAAATATAACTTAAAAATAAGCTGTAGAATAGTTATGTTATTTTTCACTTTATTGTAAATGTCAAATTACTTCTTTTTGGTTGGCTGGCGATGTAAAAAAGTCTGTTCGTTTTAAAGTCCAGCAAGAATTATCCAGCAACAAAATTTCATAGAATTGTGGAGTATTCTCTCTCAAAGAGAGATGCTTGCAAATTTTTACGCGAACGCAAAATTTGCAGAAACTCGCAAGTTTAATGAACAGCTGATTGAATTCTTGTCCGCATCCAAATATGCAAAATGAAAAACGTTGCATTAGTGTTTTCTTGAAACATCCCACTAACAAAACTAATTGCAAATTCCCCTCAAAATGAAATGTCATTTTGCGCTCTCAATTTCACCTTCCTTGCAAATTTTTTAGTCATCGTGATATTTTGTAGCAATTCGTATTATCAGCACCGCGAACACTCTTAATGTCTACAGGAATTTGTTAAAAAGTACACTAAAAAGCAGGAACAAAATAATCTTGTGTGCATATTTTGATTGTCTATAAATCAGCTGATTTTAATTAGCTTACAGAAATAGTTGCCATTAGACGTAAACTGTTTCTCTCTGGCAGATGCACAAAGATTGTAAAATAAAAGGTTTTAGTTCGAAATGCAGATTAATAATCCGCGCTTTTTTAGCTATTTCTTTTGACCATCGCATTCTTTTTCTTAAAGAAAAAAAAAATCAAATGAAAAATAAGAATATTTATTGAATTACTTACGTACATACAAATGTGCATACATAAATGAGTTTAAAAAAAAATTTATACATAATATTTTGCAAATTTGCATTAAATTTGAGTATGCAAATTTTTATAGTTTCTTCTTTTCCGAGTCAACAAATACCAGATGAAATCAACTCTTGGGTGCAAAGCAAACTGGGAACTCAAGCGAAATGGCATACATTTTAACAAATTCGGTTGAGAAGTTGCGTAGAAAAATACGATACGAAAATATTTTTTTTTTATGCGCAACAGAAA
This sequence comes from Philophylla caesio, assembly GCA_963971545.1. Classification (NCBI taxonomy): domain Eukaryota; kingdom Metazoa; phylum Arthropoda; class Insecta; order Diptera; family Tephritidae; genus Philophylla; species Philophylla caesio. The sequence goes on from OZ020607.1 coordinate 120,590,800, forward strand.
AGAGAAAGATGATGAGTAAATAAAGTGACATGAAATAAAAAAAAAACTTAAATAAAACAATAATTTGCATATTCTTTGCGAGAAACATATGCGGGTTTAGGTTTATACATTTATTTTTAAAGGGTGTTTTTTTTTTAGACGTGTGGTTTACAATGGGGCAATACTTTTTTACGGAGTTGGCCTTTTTGACAGCTGTTACTTGAATTTATACTCAGTTGGGTTTGCCCTGTGAAAGAGAATATTCAGCGCGTTATTGCTGACATACGGGCCCCAATTGCTATAAAAATTTTGGTCGAAAATTGTGCCTCTCGACTGGAATTTATTCGAGTCAGCCGCGGCGGTCACATGCCCGAAATTATTTTTTAAACATAATGGCAAACGCTTATATTTATATTAGAGCTATATTCTTGGCCATAGCATTAAATTATATGCGTTTTATTGCTTCTTAAAATCCACTTGTCTTAAACAAAAACACCCTATACATTTACTTAATTTAAATGTCAAACGTTTAAATGTGCACATCGGTTAAGGCTGGGTTGGTGTGGCAAGTTGACATAAACGAATGTCATTGGGAAAATATTTAACGGTTTGTGTGATATAAACGTGCGAGTAATTGCCACAGAGAGGTGTGACCGCCAGTGTTAAAGGCAGATAATAAAATAATACATAAATATACATAAATGAAAGAAAATAAATCAACAAACAGCTGTCAACACTTCCGCCCAAACCTAACCAAATGAGTATGTACATATGTATGTACATATGTTTGTATGTAACGGAAATAACCAAACAACTAAGTAAGGTGGTAATTTTGCCTTAATTTGTTTGCCGACATGAGCGCAATAAACGCCTTATGAATCAACAACCACCCCCAAAAATAAGCAAAAAAAAGGTTGAGCAGAAGTAGATAGCGCGTCTGCATATGAGAGAACAATATTATAATCGGCGTTAGAGCAGAACACGATTACTACCGGGGTCGGGGGTTCAATGGCATGTCAAAAAAAATAAATAAATAAATAAAGGTTCTAACAGCTTGCTCATGCGTGCGCTAACATGAAGTTAGGTGTAGTTAGGTAATTGAAATGTGTTAACAATAAAAATCACAACATGCTTAAATGGTAATAAAATTGTGGTTGCCTAATGTTGCCGCAAAGTCGTTATTCAAAGACGCACACACACATATCGCACCCTAAATACAAAAGGGTCACAACTCAAAATTTTCCAAAACTGAGTTTTTTTGCATAAAATAATTCAGAGTACACATCTCTAACTACTGCAAAAATTTCGTTCACATAACTATCTATCTTCTTTAACAACTGGAAAAATACAGTTATGTCTATTTTTATGTCAAGTGTGTTGCTTTTGCACGATCAACTAAAGAGAATTATTTGTTTTAGTTGCGTTAATGTGCTCAAGAACAGCTGTTTACTTTTATTACACATAAAGAGTTTTATTTTGAGTTCTGCCTCTATAACTGTAAAAAGTGATAAATTTCGTGGTATATTATTTTGCATTGTGCCTCTTTAGTTGTGAAAATTTAAAAACATTTCATCAGTTAAAAAGGCACAACTTAAGATAATATCACTAGTTAATCGAAAAAATTTCAGTTAAACAGTCATAAATCAAAATTTTGTTTTATTTTCGCAAACATAATATAAAATTGAAAAAAAATATGTTGTATATTTTCATGAAGGAAAAATATTTTCTTTAAATATTACAATAATTTTTACATAAAACGTTTTTCGTCTCTCCTGAAAATCTTAGTATTTTGAGTTGTGACTCTTTTGTATTTAGGGTGCGATATGTACGCGCGCTCTCTTCACTTTAGATTTCTAAAGCTCACTCGTCGTGCAGTGTTGATTTTCTCGCTTACGCGCACTTCCTGTTTCCTGTTAGCTAATAACGCGCGCGCGCGCACACACAAACAAGGAATACTTGGATGATTTGCCAGCAGGAACTGTCTGGAGTTGGCTTGGATCTTTAATACAAGCTTTACACATACGAGTACATACATACATACATATATGCGGTTGATCGATAATTGTATTTTATTTTATTTTTTCAAATCGTTGCTATCTTTTTCTCGAACTCCTCTTCTTCAATTGCTGTTAGATGGCTGAGCAATAAAAATGCGGAAACGAAAAGGAATAAACGAAGTGAACTCATAAGGAAGTATCAATGCATGGTATGCCATTGTTGGTGGCTTTTTCTCTAATTCTTCTTCTTCAACATACGTACATACATACTCGTGTGTGTACTATTTGTATGTATGTGTGGTGCATACCAGACATGTCTGTGGCTGGAATTGTAATTACCTTGCAATGTTTATGGTTAAATGACTTTATTATGACAACTGCACGTTAGCACGCTCAGCACATTAAAACATTTAACAAAAGGTGTTAAGTAATTTAAGATATTTGATAGCAAATACAGCAATGTAAAGAGGCGACGACTTACGATAATCAAATATTTATTGCGGGAAAATTGCAGATTTGTTTGAAGTTACGAGTATTTGGTGTTTTGGGTGCATGAAAACTAAAGTGATAGTGATTTATAGTAATGAAAAACGATCGTTTACAAAAAAAAAACACCAGAAAAATTGGAAGTTGCAATACGAGTATAAACGAATAAGTAATGTACATATGTTTTAGAAATTTTTAATTGAAGATAATTAAAACAAGTAAGAAATGCTAAATTCGGGCAAAACCGATTTTTATATACCCACGCGATGTATTTTTGTATGAGCGGTGCCCATGATTTCATATAATTCCCGTTTCTTTGTTTCAAATCGCTGCTAGTATTAAACTTTACTCAATTTCTTCCAATAAATACTTATTTCAGTCAATTGAACAATAAATTCTTACTGACTATAAGACAAAATGACTTAAGACTAATTGAAGTAAATATACAATCAGCTATGTACTGCTCTACAAGATAAGGACGGTTTGTAGTTTTAAACATTATTTAGTTCCGAAAGAGTCCTGATTAAGCAGTAGCATACTTTGCATAGTTAGATTTGATAAACCCGAGGTAAAAGACTGGAACACTGAGTAGACTACGCATAGGAACATTAAAAGTTATTCTTTCTAAGAGGTTAGGGCAGTCAACTATTTTTTAAGTTGAAAAGTTGGCAGCGTGATTCATATGAGGGACTGGGTTCGCTAAAATTTAAAGAACGAAGAGCGAATTTGATACATTTTTTCTGTATTCGCTCTAGACGAATTAGGCAAGAGTTGTGTGATATGGTGTCCAAATAAAAGAGGCATATTCTAATCTACATAGATATTACTAGGGAAATGTAAAGCATATTTATGGTGTACGGATCAGAAAATGAAACACTATTACGACGAACAAATGCCAACATTGCGTAAGACTTGCTGACTATATAGTCTATATGCGTGGAAAAGCTTAATTTTGTGTCGAAATAAACACCAAGGTCCTTAACTTCAGTTACACAATTAAGTAACGATCCAGGTATGTCATAACGTGTTGGAAGCGGTATAAGCTTGCTAGTGAAAATACAATGTGAAAAATTTTTTATATTAAGATGTAACTGATTCCTTACGCACCATGAATGCAATTCATGAAGTTCATTTTGAAGTGCACTGGAGTCATGCCTGTTCCTAATGACCCGAGTAAATTTTAAGATCGTCAGCATATAAAAGGTATTTAGATGAAGAGAAGCAAGACCCAATGTCATTTATAAATACAATAAAGAGAATTGGTCCCAGAACACTACACTGAGGAATGCCTGACGTAGCGATAAAGGGCAGTAAGTAAACAAACTCAAATGCAACTACGCAATATCTGTCAGACAAATAAGATTTTATCCATTCAAGAAATTGAGAATGGAAGCCCATGCTAGATAATTTTGACACTAATACATTATGGGAAACTCTGTCGAATGCTTTCGAAAAGTCAATATGTTACATCGTTATTGAGATACATACAGATTTTTTTTTATAAGTGGGCGTGGTAACGACCATTTTTCAAAATTTCCTAAAAATCAAGTTGGTTAGTTAACTATCTCTCTAAATAACAAATTTAAATTAATATGTTCCAATAGAATAAGAAAAAAACGAAAACTTATATGGGAGGTGGGTGTGGTTATTGACCGATCTTGGTCCATTTTCAATACCAATCTACCCTGTCCAAAGAGCAATCTATGTACTAAATTTCATTGAGATATCCTAATTTGTACTCAAGTTATCGTCTGCACGGACGGACGGATAGACAGACATCGCTAAATCGACTTCTCTTTTCATTCTGAGCATTTTGGTATATATATGTCTATATCCATCTTGATTATTTTTTGCTGTTACAAGCAACCGTTATGTGAACAAAGTTATAATATCCTTGTGAACAAGTACGCTCGGGTGTTAAAAACTCCAATTCCTTTTGTAAACACTGTTAAGTTATAATTTTGCTGGTTAAACTTTCCTTCTGAATTAGTTCGCTAAATTCATCGCTTGTTAGTACAAATTTTTTCTATAACAGTTGGCAACGCGCACACCAATAAACAGCTGTTCTATTACTTAGAACACACCAGTGAAATGCAAGTAAATTGTAAATATAAGCAGACACACAAATTACAATGATATAATATAATCATCACTTGCTGTAAGGCGATAACGTGTGCATTGGTGCTTATTTATAGAGCAAGCTTGAGAAGTGTGTAGATACTTTTCAGAAGTGGCATATCTACGATAATCGAAGTGCGACCACTCGAAGGTAATGTGTAATATTAATTTAATTTACACTTTGTAGCGTCAAAGCACAAATATCAATATTTCATATTTGTGAAGTGCACTGACTACGCAGAATTGAAAAGGTAAATATTATAAAAGTGTGAGAAAAGTGCAGAGTCATGAAGTGGTCTAAAATGATAAATAATTTAAATGAATAAATCAAATAAGTAGAGATTAAGCAAAAGAAGCATACAAAGCTGATTAAAACACCAGGACTCTTTGCATGTATTAAAAAACAACAAAATGTGATACAACAAGAAACAGAAGTATGTATGTATGTATGTAAATCAAGTAAAGCGAGTAAGTCGTAAAGTGCTGCAAAGTGGCCTAATAATTATTGAAAGCAAAATGCAAACAATTTATGTATAAGCACAGCTGGGCAGGTGGCAGCAGCAATTCAAATAAAATAAACTCAACGCACATACATATGTACATAAGTAGAATAAAAGCAAAAAAACAGTCTAGCGTGCAGCGTACAACAAACATAAACAAACGCAACAACAAAATGGCATATTTTTGCCCAAACACTTGCAGTAATGCATACCAAGTAGGCAGCTATTGAGCCACACTTTAAGATCACGAATGACCACGCGCTAAGCGCATACGACGTAATTGAGAAGACCCAGTGAGGAAAAGTAAAGGCGATTCGAAACGACTGTTGCAAGAGAGAACCAATTTTTTTTTTATGTTTGTTTCAAGTGGTGCCCAAGTGACAGCTGAGGAGTCGAATAGCGCGCATGGACATTTTGCGGAACGTAAAGCTACTTTTCAGTCGAACCAGATTTTGATAATGGAAAATGGTAGCGTAATTACTAAGCCGCAGAGATAGAATCGACACAAAGTTTCTCCGTATACTCTCCTGTCCACACACCGCAGGCTCCTTTAACTGGGTAACTGGGTTTCAATGCTATGGCTTTGTTTATAGAAAAAGCACCTCGAAGCTCCATTGTTTTTTTTTTTGGAGAAAACTACAAGGCAATACGACTCAGACACAACTCAGACTTAGAAGTTTTGCACCCACAATTCCTCTCGGCTCAACTCCAACACTCCTGGGCTAAATAAATTCAATACAAAACATTTGCTTTGCCAAACGGACGTCAGAAATTAATAAACAGATAGACCGTATAAATGACTGATTGCCGGCTCATTGCTTAGTTGACAGCAAATAGCGTACGTCAGTACACACGCAACTCGCTTGCAATATGTGACGACTTTACATTTTGTGTTTTTGCTGTACATGTTTATGTGTGTGTGTTTGCGTTTTTCGAACAAATTGTGCGCATAATTAGTCGTCAACATGATGAACGCGTCAAAAGACTTAAGCGTTTGACATAGGCATAAATAAAAAGTTTTGGATATGAGCCACATGCATAGTTTTCACTGCGTGTATGAACGATACATAAAGTCTGTTCGTGTAAAAGTCCAGCAAGAATTATCCAGCAACGAAATTTCTTAGAATTGTGAAATATTCTCTCTCAAAGAGAGATGCTTGCAATTTTTTTACGCGAACGCAAAATTTGCAGAAACTTGCAAGTTTAATGAAGAGCTGTTTTAATTCTTCAATGGAAAACGTTGCATTAGTGTTTTTCTGAAACATTCCACTAAGGAAACTTAACTTGCTTCTTGCATGTTTAATACCCACATTTTATAATTTTCGCCTTTAAAACTCTTAAACAAAAATGTCGAATTTATTAAAATTGCAAACAGCTGCTTTTGATCAGCTGTTTTCTTGCTTGCGCAAATTTGTGCTGGATAAAATTTGTCCAGCAAGAATTTGCAAATTCCTCTCAAAATGAAATGTCATTTTGTGCTCTCAATTTCCCCTTCCTTGCAATTTTTTTGGTCACCGCGAACGCGATTTGACAAAAATCGTGATATTTTGTAACAATTCGTAACAATTATCAGCACCGCGAACACTCTTATAATCGAGCCGCTGCACTTTTGGGCGTTCACAGAGACAATCGCTTATAAAAAAAACCATTTCTCTTCAAATTCTTCGATATCCACAATTTTAAATAAACTCTTTTTCATTCATTCATTTTGCATTCATTCACAAAAGTCATATTTTAATTTCAAAGTACCCAGATAAATAGCTGATTCATTACATTCCCTTTACGTTTTTGTTATTTTTTTTAAATTTTTTTTTGAAAACCTGTACTAAAGCGCATAAATAATGTCCCATTTAATGCATTCAACGGATCATCAACAAGAATCCCATGTCGCCTTGCCAACACACATTGCACATGTGTACATATGTATGTATGTATGTATGTATGTATGCATGCACATAACTTTATCATCATCACCATCAGCCATATCAACGCAGCCATCATCAATGTCATCAGCGCATAAATAATTAAATGCTGCACTGTGTCACATAACGATGCAGCCGCGCGCATTCTCCGTGTCAACGCGATGGAATTTCGTTGTGTTATAATTACGTTGAGCCATGCATGTATGGTAAACTCACACACGCGCGCATTGTACGCACAGTGCAAATACGCAATGGACGCAAAAAATGGCAATAATGCAACGACTGTCATTGCCACCACCACCACCACCACCACCAACTAATGCCTATGATTATGGTTACGATAATTATGTTATGTTGCTGATGATGTTGCATCATTGCTGTTGATGTTTATGGTGACGCGCTGATGTCAGACGTGTGAATGTGCTATGTGCTGACGAACGTTGCGCAGCGTGTGTATATGCCCGCCTTAGGAGTAAAATTACAAAAAAAAAAAAAAGCAAGAAGTAGAAGGCTAAATAAGCTGCCGCAGCGCACGTAGAGCCGCGGGACAGCGCTGTAATTCTGTCGGTTGCCGACGACTGGTGGCTGGTTGTTGACTGTTGTCTGTTGATGTGCGAAAAGTTGATGGTGCGTTGCAGCTGAAGCAATGCTTGAGTGTTAACTGAGGTGTGGCGCATCATAAGTTCTGCGTAATTAACCGTATTTTTATAGCCAACACTGAATGCCGCGCTCCGAGGGCGCAAGTGATAGATAGCGCTGCTGTAGTAGTGAAATGTAATTAAAACGTGCGATGCGTAAACGCGCAATGAGATGTAGCGGCGGCAGTGTTTTCATCATTTCTATTTAGATGTTTTTTTTTTGTTTGTTTTGTTTGCTGTTAGTGAACTTGCTTAATGTCAAGCGTCAAGTGTGAAAAGCGTCTAATCAGCCACGTGACAGGGTTGATTGGTTGGCGTAATTGACTTGGAAAAATGTCAAACATACAAACGAAATTGCTGTCAGTGAAACAGACATGAGTGGCCAAAAATTATATTTAAAGACATATTTTAAAGTTGTGGAATATAAAAAACTGTGCGTACTTATTGACCCAAGTTAGGTAAAAATTTAGTTTTAAAATCCAGCAATTTTCACAAGCACACTGTAAAACTATTTTAATCGCTTTCAATTGCATTGAATCATGCTGAGAATTTTCTCAGAAAATTTACTTCGTACAACGAAAATCCTTTTAAAATTCAAAATTTGTGAGACAACTTATTTGCAGTGATTTTGGGTGATGCAAAAGTGACATAAACATATTTAAAATATGCACAAAATAACTTTTTGGTATTGCGGTAGTGTGGTCAAATATCACTAAAAACAGTGATGTAATCAAATATTTTTATTACTTCGATCCGCCCCAAGTGATTGAAAATAAAATCTGCGAAACAAAAAAAAAAAATTTTTTTTTAATTGTATTTTTTTTATAACTGACAACTTTATATATTTTTTTTGTATATTCCAATTTAAAGATTATTTCAAAAATGTGTTTCGCTCTGCTGTAAAATTTTAAGTAGTTTTTAACGCTCTGTCGACAATTTTAATATATTTTAATATAGACGATTATTAATTTTCTTGAATTAGTTTTTTTTTTAGATAAAAAAAAGTTTTCAACAAATATACATATACCTGCATATATACAAATTTATAAAAAAATTTTAAATAACTTTACAATTTTACTTTTACATAAAAAAAAAATTGTATTACAAAATTTGGCTAAAGAAACACGAGCTTAATTTTTTTTTTGCTATTTTTCACAAAATTTTTCTAATTTAAAATGCGAAATAAGGATAGATACTTTTGATTAATTGTATTTTTTTTATAACTGACAACTTTATATATTTTTTTTTGTATATTCCAATTTAAAGATTATTTCAAAAATGATTTTCGCTCTGCTGTAAAATTTTAAGTAGTTTTCAACGCTCTGTCGACAATTTTAATATATTTTAATATAGACGATTATTAATTTTCTTGAATTAGTATTTTTTTTAGATAAAAAAAAGTTTTCAACAAATATACATATACCTGCATACATACAAATTTATAAAAAAAATTTAAATTATTTTACAATTTTACTTTTACATAAAAAAAAAATTGTATTACAAAATTTGGCTAAAGAAACACGAGCTTAATTTTTTTTTGCTATTTTTCACAAAATTTTTCTAATTTAAAATGCGAAATAAGGATAGATACTTTTGAAAATTTGTAAAAGCGAAAATTCTAAAAAATTAGTGATAAAATGACTGTTCACTTTTTCAACCAAATTTTTTAGAAAAATTCATAAAACTTAAATTTTTTTTTTTGTTATTGTTTGGCCATTTAACTATTTATTTTTAAATATTTTTGAGCTTTAAGGCCGATTGGTTTATTGGAAAAATATTAGGAAAAAAACAACAATACTCAAAGCGGTAGAAGTTATATTATTTCGGAAATCACCACATTTCCTCATCAGACTTCTTTCTGCTTGGCTTCCAATAAACCAATCGGCCTTAAAGCTCAAAAATATTTAAAAATATTTTTTTTTTTTATATCGTTCTAGTAAAAGATAATCCATTATTATTGCATTTAATTGAAGGCTTTATTTACCATAGTTAGAATTACACGATTTATGTCAATTATGTACCGTTTTGCTCGATAACTAGTTGTCATTATGCCTCTCTCACAGAAACCCTTGTCCCTATTGGCTAAAAATTGGGACAAACGATTTTCAGACAAATCATTCGCCAAAGACGAGAACAGATGAAAATTTTCATCGATTTAAGCATTTACCAATTTATTTAAATTAAAAATAAACTTTTTCTATAATTTTTTGAGCACATTTTCCTTTCAGTAAAATATGCACGCACGACGCCACTGTATGTTTCTAGCTTGCCAAACAAATTTAAGCGGCACCGCAGAAACAGATTTGCATAGAACACATAGAAAGCACACACAAGTAGCGCAAATTGCAGGCCACACAAGAACGGAAATCAAAATGCAAAAAAAATGTAAAGCAACAGAACTGCTAGCAAACGTGATCAACATAAGGCGACCTCATCAGTTACCTGCCAGCAGCAGCGGTAATGGCTGTGTGTAATCAGCGCAGTCCAATCGTTGCAGGTGCAGCTGGTCAGTCAACAGCATAACAGCCTTTTCAATAAGTTTGTGTTGTGCTGCGTTGCGGTTGCAGCTGTGCGAATGATTGTGAATGAATTGGGCGTAGGTAGAACTTTCTCTTGTAAGTATTGCGGTGTTACAAAACAAACACACCAACAACCCCAAGTGCTGGGTATTCAGCATTGTAGCGCCTCTTGGTCGCTCTCCACGCCAATTGGTGGCGTATGCAGTGGTGCACCGCAAATGCCAACAACTAGCAGCAACAACAATCATGTATGTATGTATGCCGACTAGCCAGCCTTTCATGAAGTTATCAGCAGCACACAGTTGCGTAGTAGCTATGCAGATTGGCTGCTCTTGATGGTCACACCACTTCTGGCCACATGTTGTCAAATGTCCTCAAGCTGGCAAATCCTGCGTAGCTACTACAAATCACAACATTCATGCACACATACAAACATATGCGCACATAGACATACATTTTGGCCAATTCATCATTTTGTCAGCGTGACAAACTCAACAATTGACAATTTTTCAAGCTGCCAGCGCTATAGAGTTGCTGGCTTGTCGTTGAATGAGTGGTTGAGTGGCAGGATATGCTCGGCCGGTATTTGGCGAGTTGGTGGGAAACATGAAGGGTATCTATACGTTTGGCTGTTCCATCAACGCTGCGAATATGTAAATGTGTGTTGACAGCTGTGATGTGATGGAAGATGCACATACTCGTACATATGTATCTCAAACATAGATATTTACATACGAATAAATAAAGAGACGCAGCTACTGATTTATTCATGTGTACATACATACATACATATGTATGTCAATATGTACGTGTGTAGGAGTCTATACTTGCGTGTGTGTTTGACTCCTTTTTTCTTTTGAATTTTTTGTCAACGTCCTGCGTGAATGCTGATAAAGTGTGACAGATAAAAAGCGACTTTTGAATATTTTAAGTGGACTATCACCGGCGGTTGAACCGCATGCCACAAAAAGTACTTGAACTGTCATTGTGTGTGGGCGGGGGCATGAGTGCGTAGGTAAAATAGTAGATTTAAAATGACGAAGGTTTTTTTTTTACCGCAAGCCTGTAACATGGAATTAAGGCGAGCCAGCTTTTTTAGTAAAATATTTTTTTTAAGTTGATTAAAGAATTCTTTTCATTTTCGAAAAAATATAGGAATAAAGGCAGCATATAGTAAATGCTTGTATATTTTCTTTTAAAATCTAAATTTAATTGTGTTAGCATATATGTATGTATGTATATGAAAAAGCTAACTTAAAATAAATTTAAGAATTCGTAATTGCATTTTTGAATAGAACATTTTTCATTCAAATTTCCGGATTTCATAGCGAAAAAGTTTCCTTTTACGCAAAAGAGATAAAAAATATATGCCATTATATTGCGACCGATTTTTTATTTTAAATAATGAAAGTAGATAAAAAAAAAGTTTTCAAAAATTCGAACTTAGGCCTAAACGTTTTACTGTTATCACGAAGAGGCGCATAAAGAGTATGCCATTATGTCGCCGTAAGACAAAAAGAGGCACTCGATTTTATTTTTTTTCTAAAAAAAAGTTTGTGTTTTTTTTTTCAAATCAAAATCAAATATCTATTGTACTTGAAAATCAATATATTTGTTGACAATAAAATAGTCGCTGGAGAAAAACTTATATTAGTTATTAAATTTTTTGTAAGCAATGTTGACTACATACATATGTATTTGAATAATAGAAACTTTTTTAAATTTCGAATATATTCGAACTTAAAAAAAAGTTTCACATTTATATTGAAATTAATATTTAATATGCCTTTGACAACTTCGAAAAATTTCGAACTTCCGAAAATTTTCGAACTGAAATATTTTACTGCTATATCAAGGCGATAAAGAAAAATCTAGCCTTTATTTAATTTTTGTAATTTAAAATAAGCTATTTTTATTTTTTGATAACTTCGAAAAATCCAATATCAGCTAAATTGCGAAAATTTCCGAACTGCAAACAAAAAAAAAATTACTTTTTACATTAAGAAATAAAATTTGTGTAATGCTAAATAATTTACGTTTCGATAACTTCGAAAAATTATGAGCTATCGAAAATTCGCTGATGGAAACTTTTGATTATGGTTTAGAAAAATATTTAGTTATTAAAAAAAGATATGTACATGACGTTGATGAAACGTAGAGATTTTTTTTTTTTTTCAAAATATGACTTTTTCATTTTTAAGTAGCTCACACTAAAGCACAACTAACTAAACATTTTTTAAGCTCTAACCTAAAAACCAAGGCAAGTATGTATGATGGTTTCTAAAAAGCCCTTTGTACTGAAAAGTATGTTTTGAAAATTCGTTTTTTGTTTCTTCTTAAAGAAAAAGGAAAAATATCAGCTGGCGACGTTTGTTCTTTATATATTCCTACAAACGAGTATAATAAGCTTTATTTAATTTTTCAACCCTTGTTAGCTGCTTTAGATCATCGTTTAGGCGCTGAGCACTCAAGGAAACGCATTAAATTTATTTTATTACACTTCACACTACTACATCGCAGTCTTGGCTCAATTAAATGCGGATTACTACCACATGTCTGCATAACCACAGCACACTAACATAGCTGATATACGTACATACATACATACGTACATACTTAAAAGTGGCAGTAAATTAAGAGATGTTGACAAAATTTGCGACACGGATAAATAAATTGGCACTTAATCACATTTAAGGGTTTGAGTGAGCCCCAAAAACATCAGCACGGCGCCAATGATGGATCGACTGAAGGGCCGCCGTCCACGCAACATCGCAACCGACAGGCGTCAAAATCCTAAACTACAAACACACAAATCTAACATTCGAAACAAAAACAAACTCGTAGTTACGCACTGCGCAGTTAGCTCCTTCTTTTTCGCTTAACTAAAAAGCCTGATTAAAAATGTCGCATATGCTTCACAGTGTGCATTTTATGCCGCGCGACGCAAGCTACCATATTGTCTGGCCTTTTTTTTATTGATTGTTTTTTTGGCGCATTGATTGCGTGACAAATTAGTATAGGCACGTAAAAATGTATATTTTTTAAGTATCGCAAATGCCACAAATTATTGGCGGGCATTTCAACGCGACACGCCATCTGCTACCACAGTTCTGTGTTTTTTTTTGTTCAGCCCTACACACACGCAATAATGTTAACTCAAACGATGGCAATGGAAGTGTCTCGGCGGCAAAAATATGTAACTTCAAAAATCAAACGACACACATATTTTCAACAAAGCACATAAAAAAAAAAAAAAAACAATTCACATTAGAAGCGAAATCAAGAAAGGGAAGTCGCATGGGCATCTGCGAATCTTTGTGGCGATAGCGCACCAATTTGCGGGTGCATTCACGCTGACAGCCATAAGCTCCAAATGACAAACTGCGCTGATCTATGAAGCAACGCAATGTGGATTTTGTGGCAGTTGTTAACTGTAGACACAAAGGCAAATTGCTCTACAGATCATCGAGAGCGCGCGCCGCATGCAAAAACAAACATAGAAATAAGCAGCAATCAAGCGCGCTCCAGACAATCACCACTTGGCAGGCGAGTTTGATGATGTGACAGATGAACACTGACAGTTGTGATTAACTTAGTTGTAGCTACATACTTGTATGTATGTTCATGTGTATGCACAGCGCAGAGCAGCGATGAATGTTTGATATTGTTTTTGTGCGCTGTTTAGTACGCGCCGAATATACATACATACATACATACATACGCGACAACTAACACAAAAAAAAAAAAAAAACAACAATAAAAATTTAAGCGCAAAAGTCCATTAAATTTACGATGAAGATAAATTTATTTTTAATTTGTTTTGTGTTTTATTCAAACTGGTTCCAATTTTACGCGCGTTGCTTTTACACTTTTTTTTTTGTGCTTGCTATGCTAGCTTTGCTATTGTATTTTTGTATTGTGCTCAAAGAGGCATTCATCAAATAGGTGATTTGAAAAATTGTGGGCGTCTATGACACTAATGGACAAAATTTGTTTGAATGCAATCTGACTTGTTTAGCATGACATGTACGATGTTGTTGTTGTTGGACTTACTTGTTTTTTTTTTATTCGATTGTTTTTTGTCGTCGTGATTAGTTCACAATTTTTTCACGCTTGTCCGTTTTGTGCCACTGTGACATTTTGTTTGACAATTGTCAACTTTAGTTGTCTGCTTTTTGTTCAATGTTGTCGCGGCGATAAGCGCTCTGCTCTGCGGCGCGACCGCACTGACTTAACCTGGGTTTGACGTGCACGCGATAACAGTTGATAGCTTTGTGCTGTCAGAGTGTTAATTGTTTGTTTATTTGTTTCGACAATAAATGGGTTAGGAAGGTCAATTAATTAAGTGCAGTATATGAACAAAATAAAAATCAATATTTTATAAAAGTAAATTGAAAATTAAATTTTCTGCGCGACAAGAAACATGTTCTAAGCATAAAAAATCAGTTCTAATTTTTGAAGAAAATCATATAATTTTATGCTTTTTTATAACTTTTCTTCTAAATACTGAACGAAGTCCGGCATCCTCAGTTAAAGGAATGGGTAATGTGTAGTACAAATTTTGTGACGTAAAAACAAAATTTTATTTTTGACTCACCGAATGGCGAAGTTTTCTCTGTCATAATTGAAACACCCAAAAAATAAATGCAGCTGCATACAGTTACAGCGGAACGAAAGTTCGTGCGCCATCGTTTCGCGGCGAATAATTTGTTTTTGTCGCTGCCGCTGGATGAAGGCTTACTACACACTAAAGGTAGACGTATTTCTTATTGGTTTGAAGAGTTTAAAATTAAAGTTTTTTTTCGGTTTCAAAATAAAACAATAAATTTGTTGTCTGCTTTGAAATGGCCCCATATCTACATTATATTTTCCCACGATTATTTAGAGAGTCAAAAAATCATATTTAAATGCTTAAGTTAATGCTGACGCGACGATTACAACGTGGAAATTCACTACTAGGAAACATTTTTTTTTTTTAAATGTCAAATTTAATAAACTGAACAGTAAGTAGATATGCGAATTCGATAAGGTTCTTGATGTTACGTTTACACTAAGATATTTATTGAATAAAACAAATATACCAAAATTAAGAAAGAAAAAAAAAATGTTATTATGCTAAGTCTAAGGCGAATTAATTAAGATGGCAGCAAATGTTTGAGAAAAAAAAAGTCAATGTATTTTGTTGTTGCTTACGGTACATTGAATATCAAAACCAACCAACAAACAAATGATTTTGACATTTGCTGTACCACGGCGATAGAAAAAAAAACAAATCAATCAGCTGCTTACTGCGGTCACCTTACTAAATTCGCCTTGGCTAAGTCCTTATCACAACCACTTCTTTTTTATAGTAAAGCGGAACTTTTTTTAAATTAAAGTTGAACTTTACATTTTACGCAATACTGTTTCGGGCAAACCATATTCAATCGTTCTTAATCAAGTTTATTATTACATAAGCGATTTGACATATTCAATCTTTAAAATCTGGAGTTTTCCTGATTTTTATTAACACACATTTGTTTACCAAAAGTCATTAATCTTTTTCAAACAACCCACAAAATTGAATGCATTCCCGCTGTTTATCACAAACTCGCCTACCCCTTCTACTTGCTTGGCCGCAGCACTGCCACGTCTTGCCAACTGTCAAAAGAAAAATGATAAATGTTTATAATTTTACTGAATAATCGCTCACGATTAGGGGCTAACATTTTTGTATGGAATTTTATTTTCTCACAGCCATCAGAGCCGCCCCTCTGTAATCTAATACAGCTATTTGTCTGTTTAATCAACATTTTCTAAACATAATTTTTTCTCTTGTTTGTTTACAAAGTTTTCTCTAATATTTGCTTTTCAATTTTTGTCGAGACGCTTGCATACAAGTAAATTAATTTTTTCTTAATTTCTTTTTTTTTTTGTTTACCTCGTCCAAGCAAATGCGCCGCATAGAGTATGTCACGAAAATGTTGATGCGCCTGTTGATGCAATAACGTAAATGATTCGGCCAAATTGGCAGCCATCGCCGCTGCACCGAGCCCACCGAGCGCCGCTGTGGCCGGCAATATATTGACCGTTGGTAGTGGCAGTGAGGGTATTGTTGTTTGCGCCGCTTGTTGTCTTGCCGGGGCGCTTGACACATTATACGGTGGCATCACTGCGCCATTCCCAGCAGTGGCAGCGGCAGAAGCAGCGCTCGTTAGTGTCGTGGAGAGAGCAGTGGCGCTGTTGGGCAGCAAAACATTGCCATTGCTCGGAAATTTGAGGCTACCGCCGTGATTGTTGCTGGCCGTTGGTGACAGCGCTGAACCGGACAGCGAGGAAAGCGTGTCGCAAGTGCTGCTGCCAGTGCTGCCAACACTGGAGCAACGCTGTTGTTGTTGTTGTTGATGTGCCTGTTGCTGTTGTTGCTGTTGGTGTTGGCATAACGGCTGCATATTGAGTCGCAGCGATTTTATCAGCTGTGCCGCTGTCGTTTTTATGCAATTTTCCTGCTGTCGCTGCTGCTGCTGCTGCTGCATCTTGAGCAACTCACACAATTCACAATTTTTCATGTTGCCGTTACTTGTTTCCTTCTTTTTTATTTGGAGTCTTTGTAAAAATTTTCTACTTACTTTTAATTTGAACGTTGATTTTATGACTTATTTTATGACATTCGCTTTTAATTTGTTTCTGTTATTTATTGTTGTTGTTGTTTCATGGTTTTGTAACAAAAATATATGCAACGCTTGTGTTTTTTTTTTTTTTTGTATTTACACAGGATTACGTTTATTGCTTTAGAGTTTTCAACAAGTAAGCGTTTCTGTTCACAAGTATTTTTTCTTGTTTTTTTTTTATTCGACGATAAGGCAACTATTTTTACGTTTTGTTAAACTTTTCAGCACTTTTTATTTAAAAAAATTTTCGGTGTGTTTTTTCATTGTTCTATAAATTTATGAATATTTATGATGCATTTAAATTTAAAAAAATTTTTAAAGCAAAATTCGATTTTTGCTTTGGCACTATTTTTTTATTTTTTTTATTTTGATATATCTCACATTCTGCGTATAAAAAATATGTTGGTTTTTAATTTTTATTTTGTAAAAAAAAAGTCGCCCATATTGAAAATATTTGAAGCAAATTTTTTCGAGAGTTATTTTTGACAATTTACGATACAGTTTTTTTTTTGTTAATTTTTTTTTTTTACATTGTAAGCTTATTCCTTCAATATTTGTTTCTTAAGTTTTAAAAGAACGGACTAGAACTATTAGTTCTTGGTATTTTTAAATTATTTTTTTTATATTCAATTTTTTAGCGAGTACTTTGTATGTATGTAAACACGCCAGAAACTGTAGTTTACATGACGTTTACACGCAGTTGAATTCCGACTTAAACTCGTTTGCACCTCTTCCTTCATGACAGCTGGCTAAGTTTATTTAATTTTCATCAACTTCAAATCAAATATTTTATAAAAGATTAAATTTATTTTTTCCTCTAACACAATACCATACACTCATACACTGCATTCAGTCCACTAGCTGTCACTCGAAAATTCATCAACATACTTTGCTCAAACAATTAGAACGCAAAATATCTCAAACATTTTAATACGACAAAAAAATACACGCTACAGTCGCGGCGCGTAAATTTCTACAAAAGCGTTCGCGGCCAAAATTTTGTTCTGGCGCCGACACACCACTCTCCTTTCATTTAAAACATTTTATTCGTGTTAATTAAAATTTTTGCTGTTTTTATTTTGCTTATTGCCTTTCTGAAATTGGCATAGCAGCCTTAATAAATAAATGCGCTTGGCGTGTTCGTGCCATTGAGTAGTAGACCAAAAAATACGTATGACTATAATTACATGTGCACAAACAAAATAAATATCGAGAAATAATAATACAAAAAAAAAACCCCTTTGAGCTTAAAAAGAAAATAAGTTTATGTCACAGCGCACAGCTGGTGACCGCAGCATTGACCAATTCAAAGCATCACACAGCAAGTCGACAACGACTGTCGCGCAATGACTGTCACATCGGCAGCTACTTATTGACTTAAGAATTTTGTATATAGCGGTTGGGTTTTTTGTTTGTTGTTGTTTCTATTCTTGGCAGTTAGTGGCTTGACGTCTGATGTCCGTCCATTCGATTATTAGCTGTTTTGCCTCCTACTGTCTGACAGTGTGCCAAATAAGCATTAAGCAAATGCAAAACAAATAATTTTCTGCATAGTTGGCAACGCGAATGAGTGCGTACAATTTTGGCATATTTTATTTGTATGCATGCGCACATACATACATACATACATACATACGTACACATATGCTATGGATATAAGAGTAAACAATATGTACATTATATTTTACATTTTATTGCTTGAATTCCTTTTTGCGTTGTTTTTTTTTTTTGTTTTTTTGGAAGGCAACGTAAAACGCTGGTCGCGTAGTAGAAAACAGCAGGCAGCAGGAAATAAAGAATTGTGAATGTTTCCTGCTTGGCAGCACTGGCGTTAAGACGGATGTAGAATGTCGGAGTAAGGAAATGACGCTAGTAGGCAAACGCCAGTCGAAGGTAACATTTATATGCATGCAAGTAGCGTTAGTTTGCAGATGTACCAACAACATGAAATATTAAAGTTGGCAGCTTATTTGGTAAAAGTTGTAAAAACTGTGTGCAGTCATAAAGCGAAAAAAGTGTGACAGCGGCAATATAGTTAGTGCAATAATAATAATAATCCCAAAGTGTCGTGATCTAAAACTGTTCAGCTATAGAACAAATGTTCATCAGCTGATCGAATAGTAATAAATATATATGTATGTATGTATGTATCAATTATTGAGAGCATTGAGTATAGTTTCCTTTTTATGTAAAAAAGCGAGTCTGAAATATCAAAAGAACCGGAGTTAAAGTTAAAATCCTGACACAAACTACGGAGTGGCTCATTGAAATCAAAATTACTTTTACATGGCTTCAGAAAGAGAGGCCCGGAAATGTCTTGAACATCTGGAGGGAACGAGATGGGCTAGAGATCAAGCCTGTCAGTAACTTGACCAAAAATACAATGCCTAGCATTTCTCTGCGACTAGCAAGTGTAGGAAGATTATTGAGTTTTAAACGACTTCTGTTTATATGGCGGCCGGTTGTACTGAGAATCCCAACGAAAATTTCTTAAAGCAAAAAGCAGAAATTGTTTTTGAATTGACTCTATTCGGTCGGAATGAACTTGATAGCGCGGGTGCCAAACAACACATCCATATTCCAGTATGGGCCTCACTAACGTTGTGAACAGAGCCTTCGTGATGTAGGGGTCATTTAATTCTTTGCACCACCGTTTTACAAATGCAAAAACACTCTCGGTTTTGTTAACTGTAACATTTATGTGAAGATTAAAATTAAATTTCGCGTCCATTGTAATTCCATGAACAACAAAGTTAAACACTTGTTCGAGGTTATGTTTACATATGTACATATGTCATAAGAAGCTGGTTGAACTGCTCTGCGAGAAAAGCACCTTACTTTACATTTTTTAAGGTTTAGTGGCTTGTACGAGTAATTTACTTCACACCAATTAGTCATGCTAATTAAATCCGCTTGTAGTAAGGACCTTTCCTCAACAGAATGATACGATCTAAAAAGCTTTACATCATCAGCATACAATAGAATTTTTGAATAATTTATCACAGAAGGTACATAAGTAAGTCATTTATAAAAAGTAAAAACATAATCGGGCCAAGGTGACTTGCTTGCGGGACCACTGAAGAAACATAAATAATGTTTGAGGAACTATTTTTAAGGCGAGCAACAATCGAAACTTTTATCGAGTTATCGATGACTTGCCAACACTATTGACAGTTACCGAAAATCAAAGGTTCTAGAATTTCGTGTATTTCGTTTTATATTTATATTAAAGTTTAGAAAATGTGAAATGTGAAACTTTTACCAACTTCACAGTCGCCTAAAGACCGATTAAAGCAAAAACAAATAGCCGATGTGTGTGTGTGTTTGGCGGTCGTTAAAAGGCGTTCTCCACATAGTATGTGTTAATGAATTTTAATGCAGCAACAACACGCAGAATAATGTCGCGAGTGCACGGTACGTGCGGTTGAACTGACACAGCCAGTCAAGCGGTGCAGTTGAAAGCAATGCAAGTTTGCTATCGGAGCTTGAAACATTTTCCCACACATACGATGTGTGGTGCATGCTTGAGTGAGTCGCAGGGGCGAGAAAAATACTTAGGCGCATACGAGTACACTGCATTTAAATACCAAACCGTACGCCAAGTGGTGGTATTCAGCTTCTTTCTTACTGCATTCAAGCGGCAAACAACTGCGCTTTAGTACGCAAAGTAGTTAGGTTTTGTGTTAGCTGCCCATTCGTGTGTAAATGTACGATTTGCGTGAGTTTACGCGCATATTTATTTTTAATTTTATTTTAATGTTTTTTTTTTTCTTTCTTTATCTTCTAAAATAACAGCGACAATGAAGACATGCCGAGAAGCAGGGTTATCCAAAACATAAGGTCTTACAAAATGCGTATGAATGAACTATTTAGTTACAAACACCAACTGCTTCAACATGAACAGCAACGACACTAAAACCTTTCGACGACGCCACCGGCTGTTTAGTTTTTTTTTTTTTTCTTTTTTCTAGTGACCAGCGCCGTGGCATGTGAAAAACTTCCTGCACAATAAAAAGTTAAAAGAATGAAAGAAAAAAAGGAAAAAAACAAGATCCAGGCCGCAAATTAACTTCAAAGCGTTAAAGAGGTGGGAAGAAATGAGAACTTAATGTTGTTTGTGTGAGCCCGTCCATCCGCAACGCCACAATAATCAAAACAACCCAAGGTAAACAATAAGAATAATAATAAAAGCAACAGCAAATTGCGCCGCGACCTAAGAACATGGCATGAATGATCAGCGTATGAGCAATGAACACCTTGTCGATATGTTTAAAATACGCGCAAGTGTATGCTCATGTATCGGCGGCTGTGTTGCGAAAGATTGCCTATAGAGCTTTTACATAGTGGCACTACTGGCGCGCTTTGTTGGTGGCAATCAGCGGCTGGTTGGTACTTGGCCGCCGACAATCGTGTGAGGAACACCAACTATTGCGTTGGTATTTGAGCGCGGCTTTACTGTTGATTCCTTTTGATTGTCGGCAAAGCGGCTATGGTGGCGGCAGCAGCACCTGAATTGACTGAATTCTTTCGTTCGCTGATCGTTCGGCTGTATTTAATGCGATTTTCGGTTGCTTATTTTGCCGTTCAAGTGACTGACTGCTGCCGCCTGTGCTGGTTTTTGAGACATGCCGCTGCTGGTATGCGCGGCAATTGTCGCTTTTTCGGGTTGAAAATTCCAAAGTGTTTTCAATGATTCGAAAGAAATGCAAAAAAGTAAACGATATTTCGTGTAGCTCGTTACGCAGCATGTAAACGAGACAATTTTTCGAATTTTCTTGGTACATTTTATATGTATGTATGTATGTATATGCATGATTCAATCATACAAGGTTGGATAATTAGGCAGTTGGCTCACTCTTGCACGCTGCCTTAAAGTAGCCTGTGTTGCTGTCTTTTAATTTAAGAAAAAAATGTTATCAAACACGTGCAAATTAGTACTTTTCTTGTAAAGTGGCCTGGCAGGCAACACTGTTGCCTTTTTATAGTTTTATTTCAGCATGCCTTACATTTAGTAATCGAATTGACGGCATTCTCGTATGTTTTCCACTAGCCTTGCTTTTATCTAAATAGTAGCGAACATGAATTGAAATTTTTTTCTTTGCATGTATGAAATTGATAGGTCGTTGTTTCGACTGCCGGCCAGGTCAGATCATTTTGTTTGATAATTTTAAAATTTTTTACTGTTTATATTTTATATAAAATAACATAAAATTATAAAAATATTAAAAACAATAAAATGATACAGTTAAAATATCGAATAGAAGAACATTTATTAGTATTTTGACCGGTTTTGACTAACGTCTTTACTTGATTTCTAACAGATGTATGTATGTATATCAATAAAAATTCCGTTAATATTTTGACGAAGGTGTTGTATGGTGTTTTTCATATAAAAAAAAATGTTGATCGCACAACTATTATTACATTTTTAGTGACTTGAATCTTATAATTTTATGATCTATAAAAATGTTAATTATATTTAAAAGAAAAAATTTTAATTCTAATGAAATATGTATGTATACACTCCTGGCTTACTGGGCTTTTAATAGATACCTCTTATTTTGGTTGCTAAAATTGATATTGAATTAAAGAAAAATTTATTAACAAAATTTTGCCAAATGTGATAGTTCTTTTTTCTGCAAGTAAAAAATTAAAAAAGGTTGAAATCGCATTGTTTTTGTTGACAAAATGTGTAAAAAATATTTGCTTCTAAATCACACTTGCGGTTTTTGTTTATATAGTTTGGTTGAATTAAGGTGATATTGAATATGTGTTGTTGAATATTCGGTTATATTATATTCTATTGATACATATATCAAATATCTGCAAATAGTATGTTTCATGCTACTAGTTGCCTACTTTTCTACTACCTTTGCGCGATGTGGGATAAAATTTTTCCCCCTTAATCAGACCATTCTAAATGCAACCTTGCAAGGCAGTCATAAAACTTAAACGTCAATAAATATCCAACCTTGTATAATTGAATCATGATGTATATGTACATATGTATGTAAAATAAAAATTGTGTTTTAACTGGAAAGTCTGCGATTTAAAAACTGTGAAATATCTGCGTTTCAAGGTAGAATTTTGAGGGTGATACAGTTGAATATTTACAATATAACAGTTAAGCATATGTACTTATATTTTGGTGTGAGAAGCATCGAGGGAATACCAAACATAATTTTTATTCAATTAGCAAAATAGCTACAAACATATTTCGTCCGACGAAAGAGATTTTTACAGCTTTATTCGCTCAAACAAACGTAAGCAAGGCGTGAGTGTGGGTAATTGCATCTATTTTGATGGCATTCCCATGATTCGCGCTGACATAACGGTGAACGATAAATCGTGTGATTGTTATTATATTACGGAAATGGAAATCCAACGAGATATACGTTTACCACTAATAGAGAAATCTTTTACATAAATTATCAAAAGAAATATTAAAACTCGTTTCTTCGATTTCGCTCACGACAACGCGGATAACTAATTACCAATTAAGAACTTTGTAAACGGCGCCATCAGCATACACAGTCAGTCGTCCACAGCTCATTCGTACTCACTCAATGCCCGCCATTCATTTATTCATTCACTCGAGTGAGTCTAACAACATTAGCGGTATGATTCCATTAGACAAACACGCCCGTAAGGCCAAAACACTCACGTTCAATGTCAAATTTATGAAGGTCGGAGTTGGAGAAAAGAAAATGTACATGCTGGTGAAAATAAAAAATGAGAGTGAAGAAAAATACTTGAGTAAAAGAAAAATTAATTTCCTTTTAAATGTGTTCCGAGTTCCCTTTTCTAGCGTCACTTTGCTAACTCAAGCGTGCTGCGTTCGACGTGGTCAATGGACCATTTGAATGGGTGGAGGGAGGGAGTGAGTTTTCGTCCGACACTGAAACGCAGCAATGCGCTGACGCACTTACTCGCCCACTAAATAGAAATGTAAAATTGTAAAACGTAGCGTCACGTACGCAAATATCGCTAACTCTGAGCTCTGAGGGTGGCCAAAAAGTCAGCCAAAAAATGAGTGCTGCCGTGCTAAACTGACACAACGACACGATTATTATGACATTCGAGGTGGCAAGCGTTAACGCTCAGGCGTCACGTCACTACTCGAAGTGCCGTCAATTTTGACGTGGCGTCTTTAAAGTTAAAAGCTCGCTTCGCAAGCAATAACGCAGATGGCAATGACGATATTTATGTTGATGGTGATGCTGATGTTGATGTTGATGCTGTTGCCGATAAAAAATTTTGCCGCTAATAACGTTTACTGCTAATGAAGACAATTACTACATAGCAGCAAAGCGTTTGCCAACGATCTGTGAAATAATGTGACTAGGCAACGCGACTTGTGTGCTAAAGTTGTTGATTAAACTGATGATAAGTGCACAATTTAAATGCTATAATACAAGCGGAAGAAAATGAAATGAATATGGCATCTTCTGTTGTTGCAAGAACACAATCGAGTGAGCTAGCACAAGGGTGAAATATTTACAATTCGCTGTTGCGACCGACCGCCATTGGAAAATTGTTAAGTACATTTTGTCAGTCTTACTGCCTGTTCACTTTTCCACGCAGCTTAAGTCAGCCTTGATTAGCATGTCAGAAAATGTCAAAAAAAAAAGAAAAACAAACAAACATCCCTACTCTACTTCTACGCACACAAATGAAATATAAATAACAAAAAAAAAAAAAAAAAGACCTTGCCGTGGGGGAAAATAAAACTCGTGAAGGCCAGCAAAGATGCGCGAATGCGAAGAAATAGGATTTGAGAAAAAAACAAAAAAAAAACCACAGCAAAGTTATGTCAAGATCGAAACAGTTGATGTGGCTGCATTGGCGAAATGACTGTGCCCGCCGTTGATGTGCTGTGGCTAGATACACGAACTGTAGAAGGAAAGTGCGTCAACATCAGCGCAAGTGAAATTTTACTAAAATCGTGGCGACTTTGAGGCTGAAACGATACACCACCCCGCTGGTGTACATTAATTTCTAACAAGTGAAAATATTCATTTTAATGTTAAACCCTACTCCCCCAACGTACAAGATGCAATGAAAAGTTATAAAAATTTATAAAATCGCCTCTTAAAAGTACTTTCTTCGCGCTATAGCACAAATATTTTTTAATTTCCTTTCACTTGCACGTCCTCTTTCCGCACAAAACGCTAATACTTTACGCCATTCATAGAACTTAGTATATTTTAATGACGCTGTCAATCGTTAAGTTCAAGGACATGCAACCCCTTTTTTGCTTAAACACACACACACACACACACACGCTGACATGTAGCATATCGTGCTGGCGAAAATTCGTATACAAAGCCTTGCCATACTTTTGACTATACTTTCTAGTGTAAAATTCTCATTCATCACATACACACACACACACATGCATACTCATATGTATATGTTCGTGCATCAACTGGCTGGATTCAGTGTGAAATATGTCATTAAGCAGTGTTAACACACACCCAAGTGGAGTTGGAACGTATGTATGTATGTTTTCACATTGTTGAAGGATTATTGATTTTTGTTTGCACTCTCCATCCACGTCGACAGTCATCAGTTCAGTTGTTATTGAGCGCGTAAACGTTTACTGTCTATGCAGTGGTGGAGCAGTGGATTATGACAGTGGTTTTGTGTGGAAGGTTGAGAGGATTATTAACGTCAAGTACTGCTGAGGTGGTATTTGCGAGCAAATGTTGCATGCTTGCTGTTGTTAAATCTATAGCAAGTCGTTGGGAGTACTTTGTTTAGTAGCATTATTAAAACTTAAATCCGCTCCAAGTAAGTGGGAAAATTCTCAGTTGATGGAGGAAACTGGAATACATTTAATACAAATACCAGAAGCAACGCCGAAGCGGCGACCTTGTTTCGAATCCTCATTTCGTGTTGTGAAATCGAGAAGCGCCAAACCAGCGTCATACTTACGCAGTTTAGGCGTCTGTCAATATTTTTGTACTCGATATTTTGGACACAGATTCTTATAACTACCGATCTTCATATCAACCACATTAAATACTAAAGTTTCTCATATCAGAAATTAATCAAAGCTAGCTGAATGTACTTTTTAGGGCAATCGCCGAGACGGATGTAAGCCAATTAACCGACGAAATCCAGACGTATCTTAAACATACCTTCAGAGCCGACGGTGCACTGATGGGCCATAAATGATATTCATCGAGAGATGGAGGAAGAACTTCGTTTAATAACGTTGTGGAACCAGATATTCTTCTTCGCGCATGTTCTCTCAAACCGACTCAACTGAAACTCCCTTACTATGGTCGAATTGACACGTTTTCTGAACTTCGATTAGCTGAACTCCATGACAACGAGTGAAAGACAAACCAATAAGACAAAGTTTGTAACCACAACCAATACAAATTAATAGCCTTAAATTTCCTCGTCGGCCTTGAGAATTTCACGCCGTTGGTATACATAATCCTTTCGCGCGTTTTTTTTTTTCATTTTCTTATTGTATTGCTTAACCTAAAATCGTTAATATTCTGATTTTTCGTTGTTGTTGTTACTTCCGACAAGTTGTGAAATGATTGGTTTTGAAACGAATTTATGTCATCCCTTGTCAAGTTTGGTTTTAAGACAAGCCGGTTTCGGCGTTGTGCCAACTTCAGTGTCATTTTTCGAACGACAAGGGATGACGAAAATTCGTTGCAAAACCAATCATAAAATCGTTAACTAAACCTTAACCCGGCGGCACACGCTACTTTGTAAAAAATACCACAGTGTACCTAAATTTGGTTTGTATTTTTTTCGCTGAACCTATTGGCATCACTGGATTTTAGGAACCTTCAAAACGACAATTAATATAACGTCACCCTGCTTGGCAGTCATTTCACGCGTGGCGTTTGTTGACAGCGGACGTATAAAGTGAGTATGGATGAAAAATACCCGGTAGCGACGGTTCATTTTACACAATTTTTCGGTATGTTTACGATTGTGTTTTTTTCCTAGAGTTATAATAAGATGAATTTTCAACTGAGACATAGCCAAATAGAAGAACTGCTGCAAGAAGACGACAGTTGAGAAGAAACTGTGTTAGAATTAGACGATTTTGTGGTGCAGAGTGACCACGAAAGTGAAACTGATCAAGAAGCTAACAATTCAGACGAGCTCTCAGATTCAGATGATCCTTTACGTTCATATTTTGGCTTTGAAGAAAATGAAGCAGTATGTGAATGGCGGAAGGATCGAAAAACAAAGACAGTCAGCGATTTGTGCTTCACAAACATATGTCGCAAACATACTTACAACCCCTATTTGTGGCGATTGTTATAATAGAGTGAAGTAGTTTCGTTGAACAAATGTTTGATGTGAATTATCTCAATTTTTGTTTACATATTATAAAGATGTATTTATTTTATATTAATTTGCTAGAGTATGAAGTAAATTTTTTTTAAATTGATATCAATTTTTTTTGTAATTTGTAAGAAAAAAAGTATGTTTGTTGATTTTTTTAAGAACGCTCTGAAAAAGTTCACATTTTGTTGTTTTTTTTTTAGCACAAGCTTTAATTTCAAATATGTAAAAGAATATTGCAACTTGCATATGTTATTTTATATACATATGTATGTATGGAGAATAATGCAAGTAAAACTAAAATATTGTCAAACATTGACAATCTAACTTATTTTCTTAAATAACGACAATTAAACTCTGTGGTATTTTTTACCCGGTAGCGAGTATTCGTGGTCGTAAGTGCCTAGCGAGTGCCGCTGGGTTAACAAAGCATCGACATCGAGAGCTCGAATTGTATGCAACTATTTTTTCCAAGGTTCAAAAAACTCGCGCTTCAAAAGCTCATATTCGAATTAACATTTTGAAAAAACCTTTTTGAGCAATTTGACACCGCAACAAACGAGACGCGGTGCGTTTTATTCTTCAATAACTTCAACATTTGACACTTGCTTTTCATATACTGCACTTGTTATTCGTTCATCACATCTCTGCCGCATTCTTTAACTTGTTAGCATGCAACCCAGCGCGCCGAGACCACCAACTAAATCCTCTTCGCTTCATGCACACATGCAAACTTCGATGCACGAGTGAGCTATCGAACAACGTGGCGCGGTTTGCGCCGCGTCGCGTCAGTGATGCGAGAAATATTTTCACGCCTCTGTGGCAACTGCTAAACAACCTTGGCCAACAAACGTGCCACACAGCATTCTTAAGCGTTTAGGTTGTCTAGTTTTATTAAATATTACAACACGCAAGTGTTCTTAAGCGATTACACGTGAATACATTCGAGTATTTTCTAAAGATGGTTGTTGAGTTTTTTTATGCTCAGTCTTCGACTGTTTTTAGTGCATACATTGAAAGTTTCGTGATTTGTATCGAGCCACATGATGGGCCGTCGTATAACGTAAATTGTGGCTATTGTGGTGGTGGTGGCGTATCAGCTACAAAGCAGTTTTTTTTTTATTGTAGAAAAACTTAAAAAAGTTATGTATAGCAGTTAAGGAAGAAGACGACGATGTTGGCTCGTTAACAGACGTAACCAATACCGCCATCATTGAGTTAATTAAGCCAAAATGCGTGCGCGCACGCCTAATCGATCGCCAAGTCAGCGGACACGGAGCTAACACGAACAAACGTCGTTGAAATAGCGACAAAGCGATTGCTTTGAAATGTTTTGTGTTTTAAACCGCTAAGCGCTTTGGCAGCTTCTTTATTGTTGGGCTTAGCAAATTAGCTTCTTATTTTTTTTTTTACATATTTTTTTGGTGCGTTATAGCATTGTTCGTTGCCTATTTCAAATTTTGTATAATTTTTCAATTTATTTGGTGACTTCGCTTCTCACTGATTTCCATTTATAGTGATTTTTCAACACGTTTTTTTAATCTTTTTTTCCCCCTTTCAAATATTAAAACTTGAATCTCTACAAAGAAGTCGTATTGCTTCATATTTACTTATGTTTTTTGTGTTTCTCTTTTTTTAATTTTTTGCGCCTTTTGAAATGTCTCATAGCAACTTAATAAGCTTAACCGCCGCTTGGGGCGTATTAACTTGGCTTACGCGCATTTAATGCGCTTGATTAGGTTAAAACCAAGGCAACACAGCGAAGGCGTTGCGTTGCGGCGTCAGCTGTCTTGGCTGGTGTTACGGCATTTTGTTATTGCAACACATTTACATAAATGTTGTAAATATTATGAATTGCTAACACTGAGGTGTTTTATGGCATCAAGGTGGGCTTAGAAGAGGAATGATTTCGAAAATAATAAAGAGTGGAAAAAATTTCAGTTCAACTTGTAGTAGTACGAGTGTATGTGTGAGCATTTACATACATACTTGAAATTATAAAAAAAAAATTTTTAAGAAAAAATTCAAGAAATTTAACAATTTTTGGGGTAAAATATGAAGAAAAATATATTCGCAAAACGAAGTAGATAATATAAATGTGAAAATGGAAAATTGGGCAAATTTAATTTTTTATTTTAATTCAAATATAACAAAAAAGGAGTTTAAATTTAAAAATCATGAAAGCACTGGAACCTACAAAAATTAAATTTTAGAAAAACAACTGTTCTGCCATGGGAAATATAAA
Organism: Philophylla caesio; assembly: GCA_963971545.1. Classification (NCBI taxonomy): domain Eukaryota; kingdom Metazoa; phylum Arthropoda; class Insecta; order Diptera; family Tephritidae; genus Philophylla; species Philophylla caesio. The sequence goes on from OZ020607.1 coordinate 120,620,177, forward strand.
AAAATCAGCTTAAAAAATTCTTATGAATTAGACACAAAAAATTTAAATTGATGATTGAAAATAAATCAAAACAGAAAATATGAATGCAAAAAAAAAAACGATTTGAAATTTAAAAATCATGAAAACAATGAAATTCTCACAGAATAAAATTTTTTGGATTAAAAAAAAGTTAGAAAATATGCATAGCTATTTATTTAGCTTTGGCTTAACAAATTAAAATTGATTATTGAGAGAATTTAAAAAAAAAGAGAAAGTTTAAAAATCATGAAAGCACTGGAACCTACAAAAATTAAATTTTAGAAAAACAACTGTTCTGCCATGGGAAATATAAAAAAATCAGCTTAAAAAATTCTTATGAATTAGACACAAAAAATTTAAATTGATGATTGAAAATAAATCAAAACAGAAAATATGAATGCAAAAAAAAAAAACGATTTGAAATTTAAAAATCATGAAAACAATGAAATTCTCACAGAATAAAATTTTTTGGATTAAAAAAAAGTTAGAAAATATGCATAGCTATTTATTTAGCTTTGGCTTAACAAATTAAAATTGATTATTGAGATAATTTTAAAAAAAGGGAAAGTTTAAAAATAATAATATAAAAAAATGTTTAAGCTTAAAACTAGAATACATTTAAAAACATAAATTGAAAATTAAAATTTATAGCAATAAGTATTTTTTAGAAATAGAACCACTCTAATGTTAAAAAATGTTAAAATTTAAGCCGTAAAATGAATAAAAAAAAAAATATTGAAATTTAAAAATTATTCAATATTCAATAAATTTAAAAAAAAATCAAAAAAAAAAGGAATTAGCAAACAAAATATTTATTTCATAAAATTTAAATCGTACGTAACAACTAAAACAGGTTTAAATAAAAAATTAAATTAAATTTAAAAAATATTAGTTTAAAGATAATATCTCAGCAATGCCAAATAAATGTTATTCTTTGAAAATTGCTTTATATATTGAAACAAAAAAAAATATGTATATAATAAAAAAATAACTCACAATTTTATTGATTGTGAATTGCTAATTATTATTCATTTAAAAATGCCAATAAAAATCTTAACAAATGAGAAAACTCAGCGTGAGAAGCGTAAATATTCAAAATTTACTCATTATTAGAAGTGAAAAATATGCAATAAAAAATAGGTAAAAAAAATCTAATTTATAGCTAAATAAAAATCACACACTCCATCATTCACATTTCAACAAAATCAAAGTATAAGTCGTCACGAGAAATCAACACCTCTACGGTTTGCGGCGCAACAAATTGGCTACCACAGCTGTGCGCGTGTTGGTCGCACGCAACTAACCAACCAACCAACCAACCAACCACTGATAGCCTTTTACACGCTCAAAACCATCGAACTTGCTTGCTTGCCGACTGCCTGCCAAAGTTTGCGTATTTTTTTTCTTTTCTTTTCACGCCTACAGAAGCTGAAGCGATTAGCGTCAAAAGTCGCAACAGTCATCGCACGCTCAATCGGCGACGCAGAGGCACGCTTTTAGCGGCCAGTTATTATAATTAGCTATACTTGATTTTTTATTTTTATTTAATTTTTTGCATAGAATGCGTGACGGGCGAATATTTTATGAATTTTATTAATGACGTTGCGCGGTTGGTAGTGTCAAAAGCATTTAGGTTAATTGGATTTGTTGCAAAAGAATGCTTTGCTGGTGGTTTTTGGATTTTTTGAATTTTGATTACAATCTTGCGTTTGAACCAATCCGCTTAGAAATCGGAATATACTCTATTGCTAATGCTATAATTTGACTGATATGCGGAATTAACGTCAAATAATTTTAATGTGTTTAAAGCGATGTTAAAAGCTTAAGGAATACGAGTATACATGATTTTTGCGAACTAAAAATAAAAAAAAATCTAAGCGGATTAATTGATATTCAATATCTTGAGGTATCAATTGCAGTTTAAAATGCTTCTCTTCAGAGAGTTGGCTAAGCTCAAAGCCAGCTAGCTCAGCAAAAGAATGTCACTGTCAAACATTTCCCTCTGCTGTCGTATTTCTCCTTTCGAACTACTCAATGCAACCCTGGGCTAATTAACAGCAGCAACATTTCGAAAATCTTCGCATCAATCCAGCTGACAACTCAACAAAGTGCTGCACGAATACTTACTGTTCCGCACCTTTCCCAAGAAATCCGTGGAGTAAAGCACTTAGTGCCATCAAACTTTTAGCTACGGCAAGTGCAACCTGTCATCACCAGCTCGTTGCTGACACCCTTCAATTCAAGCTAAGGCATCTCAACAGCTTTCGCACACATTTCGTATGCGACTTGCATGCTTTAATTGCGCATAATTTAATAAGTTTATCGCGGCTTTGCGCGTTAATGATTTCTGGAATACAGCGAAAATTGGTAGTGACCGCCAAAAAAAAAAAAAAAAAAGGTAAAACCTAAAAGAAAGCAAATCATCAAAGCAAGCAAATTAAGAAAAGAGCAAGAATTTATCAACACAAATTAAAAGGTCGAGCTGTATTTTGGATTGCTCGCAAGAGAAGAGACAATGAATGCGATTAAGCGAAAAAAAATATGCGAACTGTGAAAAGGCAACCGCGAACAGACATTTTCGCAGGCTCGCACTGCCTGTCTCGCGTACAAATCACATGTTGACTGTCAGTGTTTATGCCACAAACATGAAATGCGGTGGCATGTACAAATCAAAGAGTCAATTGGCTGCATGACTTGGCGACGACGGCCACGACTGGCTAGCTGGCTGACTGAACGCGCTCGCTGGCTGGACGCTATGCGGGATTACAAGCCGTAGTCTGCCCACTTCGCGCCTGGACGTGCGGCAAACAATTGCAGAACAGACACGAGACATGGGTATTTAATCATAAACATCAAAATTAATAGGCCCACAAGCCGCGCTTCGGACGCGCTTCGGCCGCATATGTATGCCCCGCATCGCCGACACTTCAGCGAATGCCTCCTTCCTTGCCATTGCTGATGGACTGTGCTGGCTGAGTGAAGGAGTGAGTGACAGCTTGGCTGCCTGATTGCCTACCTACGTCGCATTTTGATGATTTACAACAACAGCTGTAACAAAAGCAATAACGTACTACATAACAAGGTGGCATGAAAACATGTCTTCTAACAACAACAACAACAACAACAGGGGCAAAAAAATAATACACAAGCGGCAGGTGAAAAAAAGTGGCGGCGGCAACAATCAAAACTCACAAACAACAACAAGCCAGCAAGCCAGCAAGCAAACAAACAAGCGACGAAAAGGTGTTTACAACACATTGGCGTTTATTTAGACCTTTTTCGCCGTGTCTACCGCTGTTTTGTTTTGTTTTTCCTAGTTTGTTTAGCGTACAGGTTATTTGGCGTTGTTTAGCTGCCCTTTGCTACAGGCAAATTGACCACCTGCCGTTGCTGCTACTTGCTGCACATAGCCGCCAGGCTGATTGCTTTTAGGTGCCATTTATGTTGGTTATTCCCAGCACTTTTTTCTTGCACTTTAACTCATCGCGTTATTGGTTTAGGCGGCGTACGGAATTGTTGGTTCGCGTGGAGGAGCTGAAAGGAGGCAAATGGTCAATGGCAAGAAGCTCAAGACATGCCATTAGATGATTTATAAATATATATCTTCTTAGTACTTTGTTGCATACGCTTCCAGTGGAGTAGAGTGACAGCTAAGGGTCTACTCTGCTACATATGTTATATGTATCTATAGTAAGTCGAAGTGATCACTTGTCAAGAAAAATGAAGGAGTCCCTGAAGAGCATAGGGTTCTTAGCTTTGTACTTTTACTTGTGGTTATATGAGCTCGACTTCGGGTGCTACCTTCAGTCTTTAGCTTCTCAAGAGTAGAATCAAAGCCATAGCTTCACTGCTAAAGCACGGCGCTTATTACAAGAGACTTCTACATTTCAGAAAACGCCTTCATTCCGCTGAAGAGTCATGCAGCCTGCAAAAGTCTATTATTATTATTATAACCCAACGGAAATACAAATACAAATCTTTGGTGCCGAGTCGTGACAGAAGAAAGTTTGTTAAGCGTCGAGATCCCAAGCTGCTCAGCTGCAGAATAAGAATTCATCAGTCGAATACAAAGTTAGATAAATGCAAAGTAAGAAAATCGGATCGTTAGCTGTTACTAAGAGAGGATAGAATAGTTCTTTTAATTAAAAAAAGTGAGTCCGATACATCAAAGGTGCTGGAATGATTGTTAAAGTCTCGGCATAAGCGCCGCAACGGTTCATTCAACTCAAAGTTAGTTCTGCATAGTTTCAAGAAAAGTTGTTTTAAAGTTACTCGTTGCACGGGAAGATACATTAAAATTAATTTGCTCTAGAAGAAATGGGTTTGAGATCCATCCATTGACTAATTTTACCAGAAATATTATACCTAACATTTCACTGCGACTCGAAGGAGTAGGAAGATTAATAAGTTTCAAACGACTAGTGTAAGGCGACAGATTGTATGGCTAAACCCATCAAAGATTTCTCAAAGCAAAAAGTAAGAATTGTTTTTGTATTGACTCTTGTTGGTCTGAGTGGACCGGATAACCGAGGATTCCCAACTATCGAACCATACTCCAGTATTGGTCTTATCAATGAAGTAAAAAGTGTTTTAGAGTTATAGACGGGTCGCGGAATTCCTTTGACCAACGCTTTACAAAAGCCAGCACACCTCTTGCTTTATTAACTGTGGAACTAATATGAAAATTAAAATTGAATTTACAATCCATACCAACACCCAGGTCAACAAAACTGTTTACATGTTCTAGAACGTAGTTATTTATTTTTTAGTAGGGACATCCATTAACATAAGAAACTAGAGATAAAGTAGAGATGAGTAGAAGATGAGCCCCACTTTAACTGCTTTGAAACATTTTGTCTTTAGTCGAGAGCAACTCGATAGCCCAAAAGACTGTGGTAGTGCAGAAACTGTCTCGTTTCCATTGAAAAATAAGCAAGCGAGCTTTATTACCGCTTGCTTGATTGTTATACTTGAATTTCGTTAATGCATCGAAAAGAGCTAAGCTGCTATGAGATAATCTGAGTGAAAGCTGTCTTCGACGAGTTCAGCGTTGCAGCGCCGCACGCGTCTTCAGTGCAAATCAATTGAGTAATAATGTGTGCAAAGCGCTACTTGCAGAGAAGATCTCTGCTTAATAGCATTCAAGCTATTACTTTATTGCAAGTATAATAATTAAGTTGTGTTATGCAGCACTCAGTAAAGAAAACGAACAATTTATTTGCCATAGCAACGGTATTAAAATGACTGTGTAATAAATATAAGGAGTACTACCACAAAATGCCACAAAAACTTCAATGAGCTTGTATGACACTGGCTCACACAAAGCAAGCAAAACTAACAGAGCAGTAACGCTTAGCGGCTCAGCGGCAATAAAGTCAACTAACTACATATAAGGTGCACAGGTTGCAAGAAAACAAAAAAAGCAACATCCAGCAACAAATCTGAAACGATAGTAAACCAATCAAGCAGCTGGCATTGATATGCCAGTCTCGAGCAGTGGTATGCTGCAAAAGTCGAGCTCGGTACGTTGCGGCGAGTGAGAGAAATGTATGTAGCACAAAGCAATACAACAAACAATTCAAGCAAACAGCAAAAAACGCAAAGCAAAAAATTATTTATTTTTTAGTTTACACTTTTTCTTTTCGAACAAACGAATTGGCAAAGAATATAAAAAAAAAGAGAGTTTCACAGGAGAGTTACAGGCGTAGAGCGAGTGTCAATCGCAAGGATGAAAATATTGATTATAAAAAAAACAAAAAAAGAACACAAGGAAGAATATGGTATATTGCAGTTGAAATCTATAGTCACTACAGTATAAGTATGTATGTATGTATGCAGACTAACAGTACATACTCGTTTGGCAAAAGTTTGCCGCTTAAGGAACGAACAGTCGACAATTGCTTTGCTGCGATGTGGATTTTGTAAGTGAGACGCAATGGATATATGTATGTATGCACGAGTATATGGTATGTAATATTACGTTGGGAAAAGTATTCCAGTGAGATAAGTATAAACGCGCAAATCAACTACAGCGATTCGCCAATAAAGAAAGTTTCGTTAAGGCGTGCAATAACGAAGGAAGAAGCGCAATTAAAATTTATATGTAAGTAGATATGTGAGAGAAGTGTGCAAGAAACAAAAAAAGGAAATGAGAAAAAGATATTTGCGCAAGAAGGTGAACATTTAACGTTGTGGATACAAAGCAAGCTAAAGAACTTAAATATAAAAGTAGTAAAACAATAAAAAAGAAATATATACTCGTACATATCATCTTTCTTTATATAACCACTTTTCTAAAATTGGTTGACCCATCTACATACATACATATCTATACTAAAGAAAACTCTAGTACGAAACTATGTATCTAATAAAATAAGATATTTTTAAATTGTATAGATTTATCAAATGTTCCTTATTTTTAAGTATATGTTCATTTAATTTTCATTTCAATTTATTTAAATTTTTTATAAATTTTTTTTTTTTTTTTTTTTTAAATAGTTTATAATGTCTCATTGTATTACCTTCTTAATGTTGTGCTACAAAAGATGTATGTATATATGTTATTGCACTAATACATTAAACCTTAATAAATCAAATCAAATTAAATCAAATCATATATGAAATACATAAAACAAATGAAATGTAATGTTGCTATGCATTACTAAAAAGTAATAATGAAGGAAATTGAAAAGCAGCTAACGCACGACAAGTTATGGTATACAACTTTTATGTTCACTCAACAAAAATTAATGAAAACAAGTAAAGAAGCGGCTAAGTTCGATCGAATTTTATATACACGGCACACGCTTTCAGCTAAATTTTTAAATTAACTATGTAGGTATATGTAAAATCTAACATGTGTGCCAAGTTTAGACGAAATCCATAAAGTAGTTCCAGACATATACATATGATCTCGTATAGTCCGATTTTTGGCTGCAATACAACAACACATACTAAACTCAAGATATTCCCCTTCAACATTTATTGAAATGTCCGATTTTCAGTGTTTTCTAAAAGTACCGTTATATGGCAGGTGGGCGTGGTTATGGTCAGATTTTGCTAAATATCACTTAAATAGGCATAGTGTAATACGTATACCAAATTTGAACAAAATCGAGTGTGTGGTTCCAGAGATATACATACATACATATGAACTCATAAGTGGGCGGGGCCACGCCTCCTGTAAAAAATTTTGATACAGTCGGATTTCCTGCTCGAATACAATAGCATATAGAAAATTTGAGCAAATTAGCTTCAATAGCTACTGAAATATGGCGATTTTTGCATTTTCGACAATTGCCGTTATATGGGAGGTGGGCGTGGTTACTGTCCGATTTTAACCCATTTTCAATACCAACTTGCTCTGGATCAAAGACAATCTATGTACCTACCAAGTGTCATTGAGATATCTCAATTTTTACTTAAGTTATCGTCTGCACGGACGGACGGACGGACGGACAGACAGACAGACATCGCTAAATCGACTTCTCTTTTTATTCTGAGCATTTTGGTATATATATGTCTATATCTATCGTGATTCCGTTATGCTGTAACAAGCAACCGTTATGTGAACAAAGTTATAATATTTGTTGGAACGATTTTCCGTCATCCCTTGGCAAGTTTGGTTTGGAGACAAACCGGTTTCGGCGTTGTGCCATCTTCAGTGTCAAATTTCGTTCTGTACATTTTATGTCTGTTGTTCCGTATTTATTTCATTTTTTTTTTGGTCAACCAGGTATTGGTTAACAAATGTGTCCTGAGTATAGGTACCTAAAGTCTCGCGTCGTTAGAGTCCAAAAGGGTATATTTTATCTCGAATCTGTTTTCGCGGTAAGAACAGGTAGATAGTTAGTAATTTTAGTCCGTTTAGGTATGGCAGGTTTGTTTTGTATGTTGGTATCTGTCATTTTACCTACGTCTTTGTTTTGTGTTTTTTGTAAACAAGCCTTAATGGTGCAAATATCGCATCAGAGTTGCTGTCAAATGTTTTTTGTTTATATATTTCCATGTTTTCAAGAGCATTTAGGCGCCGTCCTTTTTGTTGTACGTGCAGTACCTTCACGGTTTCCTTTATAAAAAAGGAAAAAAAAAAAAAAAACTATACTCTTATGAAAGCAGCGATAAAAAGAGCTTCACAAACTATCATTCATCGGTTCGTTGATACTTTCGAGACTATTACTTAAAACTGTCGATAAATCACGAAGTTATCGCACAGATTTATATGTAAGTTCCTACTACTCAGAAGCGCGAGCTTCTATCCCAGGCAGGAGATGTACTCAACATGTGCTCTTTAGGCGGCTTTAAATCCAATAAGGGTATTTGGGCGCACTTCTAAGGCCCAAAAAGTTGTACTCTCGATGCACATGGGGACCTTCGGTAGCATCTTTCAAGCGGAGTTCTATGCCATTAGTTTGTGTGCGGAGGTGAATCAACGTATGTAGGAAATAACGTAGCGATGTGGCACTCAAAGCTCTACCCTACCTTAAGGTAAAATCTTCATTAGCACTGAAGTGCATTCAAAAGGTGAATGTCCTGACTAGCATCCTGCAACTTGTCTGGGAGTCGGCGCGCATAGGACTCGAAGGAGATGAAAAAGCAGCCCTGTTAGAGCAAGATACTGCTGCCTGGGATCTGAGACCTCAGGAGGGGAAACAAAAGACTTTGGGAACATCAAAGGAGTAGCAACATGGGTCTTTGACAGTCTAAAAGTCTTAGGAGAAATGAGCTTCTTATTAACCTTTCCAAAGGTAACTCTAGGCTAAGAGGGTACCATCCACGCAAGCTGGGGATCTGTTCGACCGACTTATGTATGTCGCTTCTATGAATCAGTCAAGAAAACCTTAATCTACCTGCTCCAGGATTGTAAGGCCGTAGCATGAAGACGGGGAGGGTGTCTAATGGATATAAAGCTGAGGGAAGAACGGATTCACTCTTTACCTCCAAGTTCTTTACCAGGATTACTGCAAGTTCCAGGGCTGACTGTGGTGCAGTGAGAAGATGAGCGCAAAATAGACCAAGAGGTCGCAATCTTTGCCTATTATTATCTATCCATCAAAGTATCTGTAACCACAAGGCTTTTAACTTAAGTTTTAAACAAACAATTACCGAAAAGTAAAAAAAAAAACTACAATTCTTAATGCAGGGCAAATGTAAAACAATTGCGAGCACTACCAGAAGGCTCAAGGAAAGTTGTAAAAAAAAAGGCTAAACAAAAAAATCTCAAATCTCAACGGAACAGTTGAAAGAGTTGTTTGTCGTATAGAAATTTGTACGCTGTCAAGCGACAGATAAAATACAGCAAGCAGCAAGCGGCACATAAAATAAGGCACGAGAAAAAAATCAACAAAAATTAAATCCTATAAATGGAACCAGAACTCAATGCAGCACGACGCAGAACGGGTTGTTGTAACGAAAAAAAAAAAAAAAACCAAAAAAAAAAAATTGTGCAAAAAATATTAAAGGTGCACACAAAAGAAGACAACGATTGTAGCAACAGCTAGAGACAGTTTAACTGTCGAATAACACATTTTCCCAAGCCACCAGTTTTGGGTTGTGTGACTCTAAGCAAGTAACAACAAAAAAAAAAAAAAAAAAAAAAACGTAGGCCACCTCGAAAAGAAATGGCATTGTACTAAATTTGCAATTTGAGTTATGCGTTCCTTAAGGTAGCTTTTTCCCACACGACGCGATTCGCCTGCAAATGCACACACACACGGAATCTCATAGATTTCAAAAAAAAGTGCATACGACCCATAAGCCAGGCAGACAGACAGCCAAGCAGCCACTGAAGAAGTCATTGAAGGATTTGAGTACGCACTCGTTGCGTGCACTCATTGCCATACAAACACACAAAAAAAAAAAAAAAAACAGAAATGAACATGTGAATGTGTTGCGAGAGTGAGGTGAGGTGAGGTGTGTAAAAATTGCTGCGTCTGGCATCTGCAATGGATGTACACATACATATGTATGTATGTATGTATTATAAAGCAATGAAAATGAATAATGCAATGCAACATAACGTCGTGCGTATGAAAGAGTGAACGCTGGTGGGATCACGTTGACCGTGGCACAGACAACTGTGGGGTGGTTGGTTGGTTGGTTGGCTATGTGCAGACGTTTGTGTCGCTGACAGCTGTCGTTTGATGCTTACTACTCCTTTTTTTTCCCTTAGCTTTTATTTTAGATCTCACGCGCTGCGTTGCGCATCGACTTGCATGAGATTTGTGCTTAGTTTTTTTTTTTCCTTTTCCTTTTCGTATTTTTTTGTATTCTTTGGCTGCTGGCTGTGTGATATATTATTTGATGCGCAAACACAACCAGTGAGGGTAGTTTTGTTGAGATTGAAAAGTTGCATGAATGAATCTTTACGCAAGACAGAAATTTTTTTTTTTAAGTTTTTGGAAATTTCTGTTTTCGTGAGAATGAAACTGCAATTATTTAACAACTTCACGACGTTGTGTTGAAAAAGCGACAGAAAACGTTAAAAAAAAGCCTTGTTTAACGGAAAGTGTTTTTGCTGAAAACTGCTTATTCTTTAGAAACGCCAAGAAACTGGTTAATCAAATAAAAAAAAAAAAAACTAAGTAAAATCTCTTAAATTTTTTTATTTTATGCAAAAACTAAATTTTGAGATTTTATAAAAAATCTAAGTGGTACGACGAGTTTCTCACGCAGTTTAGGTTTATTTTTGCTACACGCAGAATAAATTTAAAGCACAACTGCATCGTTTGGATTAACTCAGATAGGAAAAGCTTCGTTTAAAGAGTTCACTATTCGTTAACTTTTAAATCTTCTTTGTAGTTTGGCACCAAACCTTCAAGTCCTCAAAGAAATGGCACCTACCGCAGTCGTATCTTTGAAAGTGTTTGGGAAAGAAGTGCTAATCGGACTCTGTTTAATTCGTGGCCTTAGATCTCTTGTAGCGTTCGGTTCGTCAGGACTCCTGCTACTTTGATAATCCCATATAGGACTAAAGTTAATCAAATTTTGTTGTGCTAACTTCAAACTTGCATTTCCATTAATTATTTAGGTCTTGCTTCAGTTATTTTCCTCGCGCATTCTGTTGTTTTTTTTTACTTTCCCGTTAGAAGCCAACTTGCTTGAATACAACGTGGGCGAATTTAGAATTAAACTCGCTGAAATATCGTTTGCTTAGATCTCTGTGTAAGACAGAGTTGCTGGAAGTGGAACTCAGATTTTCTACCAAAATTTGTCCGCAGTCGTATGGAATGCGACTGATTTCTCATCTCTGGCAAGTTAACATGAAAGTAACTAGTACTTTAACTAGATCTCTGGCATCTTACATTCACACTTCCTATGTTTCAGAAATGGTGATAAGACTGGCTGGCTGCTGGTTCCTACCGCTTTCCAGTTCAAACTGTTGAAAACCACGGCAATAGCCTGAGCAACGACTACAGCGTACAACAGAGGACCATTCCAACTCATTTGCATCACTTGAATTTCGGTCACATTTATTGCCTTGTACTCTTCACCAAAAAATTAATTTATTATCCTTTACGTAAATAACCACCAAAGTTTTAACACAACTTGTCTTTAGTGTGTCCTTTCAACTTTCAACCTCTTTAACTTTGACACATTGAGTGGTGCGTACGGGCAACAGTAGCAGCTGTATTTTGTCAAGCAACTGTTCCCAATCATTTGACAAACAAGCACTAAACACCTTAGAAATTGAGAACGTTGTAGGTGGCAAGCGTACAAGTTGCATATTAAATACTTCAACTGCTGAAGAAGAAGAAGAAGAAAAAAAATAGTAACACCGAAGGTATGTTTTGCAACAAAAATCAAATATGTAGAAAATATTTGTCGGTAAAGTTAGCTGCTGTTTTTGTTGCTTTTTGCTGCTGCTGCTGTTGATTTTCGTAGCACAAGTTTGGCATAAGAAAGGACACCACAACAACTGTTGGCAACAAGAAGAAACAACAATGTTTTTTGAAACATACAAATTTATGTATGTATTAGGGATGTCAATTTTGTGCATTTTATTAATCCCGGAATTTTCGGGATCCGAAAACAAAATCCCGAAACAATCTCGGGATCCCGAATTTCACGAAGTTTTTTATTGTAAATTTTAATTTGTCAAAAAATGTAACATGTCTGTAATAGTTGTATTATAGAATTATGCAAAATAACATGAATAAAACAAAGAACGATTTGTTGTAACTCATGTACATATGTATGTACATATGTATTTATTGGGCTTTTCAAGAAAAAAAAGGAAATATTAATATATGACCATTCAGTAAAAAAAACGAAATACATCCAGCAAAAATTAAATACATCAGCCATTCCATTTTGAACGAGGCACAATTATTCCTTATTTTGATAAAAATGCAGTCTTAAAGAAATAAAAGCCTTAAGTGTGTTATCCTCCAACCTGTACCTAAATTGTTTGCATTTAAAATCTGCAGTGAAGAAGCACCGACTCAACACTTGGTTGAATTGTCGATATAAAAAGTTAAATGATCTCTGTAGGAATTAGACTTTTTTGCCACCATTACAAAAACTATTAACTTCGTTTACCAAACTCTCTGATACATTTTGAGACATTCCATTGTTGGATACTCGCTCGTTCAATTCATCTTTGAGACTTTCTGTCTTATCCACTTCAAGCACCTCGTCGTTAGTTCTATTAACATGGCTTTCATAGAAAGGCTAATTTTCTACTCAAATGGGATATTCTCCAGCTCATTTATAATGGCAAGGACAAAACAAAGCCTTTAAGGAGTAAACAAGCGGTGTTATTTGTCGTATTGTATTATCGTAATACAACAGCTGAAAACTTATTATTTTTGTTTCTCATGTTTATTTTTTTTTTTTGTTTGCAATACAACTCTGAAAGGTTTATTTACAGCTCTATTCTGTGCACTTGACAAATTAACAAAATATTGATAATTTATCAAGATTTGTATCAAGCAAGAAGCTCTGTTATTCTGTGGCAACCTTGATAAAACGTAAAGCTTCAGACAGCAGGGCACAAAGAGTAAAACAGATGATTTATTTGTCAAACACATTTGACATCTTGACAGTTTATCAAGAAAAGAGCTTTTTATTTTTGACATACAATAGCAAAATCTTGATAAATTGTCAATCTTGATAGATAAGCAAGATGTTGAAATTGCCAAGTGCACATAATAGAGCTGTTAGTGTGTTTTATTCGATCTTGCCCTTTCTGTTTTAAATCATTTAAGGTTTATTTTTGTTTGAAAAAATGTTAATTGAAAATTTAATCCGGGATTTGAGTAGACTGATCCCTGGATATTCGGGAGTTGAATAAGGCCGCGATCTCGGGATTGACATGCCTAGTATGTATGTATGTATGCTGGCACTCGTGGTTATGCCAAGTATGTGTGGCAACACTATTTTCTAAAGCAAACAAATAAGTATTTGCTAGAGATTTCGTTTGCTGTGTGGCGCGCGCGCGTATTAAAAATATAAAAAAAATAAAAAAAGTTTGCAACGCAAAACTTTACAAATATGCGGTTGGCTTTACGGCTTGACTTGGTTGCGTTGCAAGAGAAAGAGACTTTTGAGCAACGAAACGTGCGAGTCAAAGTGCGAAAAAGGTGAGGTGTAGTTTTCAATTTTATAGCTTTTCTCACACAAACGTTTTCTGACTTTGCGTTTCTTGCTTTCATTACATGTTTTTACAAACAAATAGTGATTCGCTTACATGTTATAAATGTTAAAGTGTTACACTTACAACAACAAATACAAATGCAAAAGGCATCGGGCTATAGCAATATCCTGCAGGCGAGTTTCTAACAAATACAAATATTTATGTGGGAGCTTTGAGAAAAAAGGTAGCTTTACCTTTAATTTCTGATGCTCCGACTTGCTTACATAGTTTGAATGTATGTACTTTTAGATTTTGGATTCGGGGAAATCTGTTTTTTTTGTTTGGACAAAAATATTATTTTTGTGAAAATAAATTATTGAAACTTTGCAAAGGACGGTGAACATATTCGATATTCACCTTTTTTTTATTCTGCGCTGCTATAGACCGAAAAGCAAATTGCTTTATAATTAATAAAAAGAAAAGCTCGTAAAATAAAAATGCTCTGTGTTTTCTTTCTTGATAAAAGTATTTTTTTTATTAAAAGTAGTGTGGCAAACTACATTTTTTCCCAACAGAAATATAATTAAAAATGGCTTCATTCATTCAAGCGAAGTTTTTCTTTAATCTTGCCTCTTAAGGATTAAGGGTAATAAAGCAAGAGATTTTAGTCTGCGCAAAAAATACAAAAGAAGTTACAAATAAAAACATGCGCACAACTGTTTCACACAAAGGCGACAAAGTAAATATTAATAATGTGAAAAATAAAATCGCTGCCAAATTATGACTACAACGCCACTTACGTAGGACAGCGATTGAAATGCCAAGAACGGCGCTGCGTAGATACAAGTGGCCAGCCAGCCTCCTAAGCGCTACAGCCATCAGCGGCAATAATCGAGGAAACGATCAAACATTTAATAAACGTAAGAAGCCCACAACAATGGTAAACACAATGAATGTAGTCGACCACCGAAATGTGCAAACCAGGTATGTATGTCGGTAGGCAGGCAAAATGATGAAAGCAGAGGAACCGCCGCATTGATCGACAGGCGCAACCACTAAACGGTGGTAGTAAGCGTTGAAAAAAAACAGGTAGCCGATGTTGAAAAAAAAAAAAACAAAAACAATAAGGTATGCAAAAGCCGCAGCAGCTAAAGAAACAGTGGCAAAACTGGCGGTGATTGTTGGCAACACCAAAGGTGCGCTGGCCGGCAAACACACACAAGGTGACGATATCGGCCAACAGATAATAAAGACAATAGAGGCAAGGCGAAGGAGTTATGTTGCGGTGGCTAAATAAATACAACTTACAAATAAAAAAAAAAACACGAATTTGAAAGAAAAATGTAATGAGTTCAAACAATGAAAGCACTCAATGAGGTTTTGACGACTTGAAAATTGCTTAGACACGTGTGTCTTACTTGACGTAACTGCAGCGGTTGCTAAGAATAGTTGCACTTAATGTTTTATAAAAATATATACATACATATGTACATACGCATCAAATAACATCTTTACGCCACAGATGCCACAAGTTTCGTCGTCAGCGCAAAAAATGACATCAACACGTACAGTGGCGGCCATATGATTCGCAGCTTAATATAGAAAATTCTTAACGCATTTTCATTTCGTAATCAGATGTATACAAAATCTGTTGAACAATTTCTTATTCGAATTGAAAAATATATAATACAACGTTAGCAACAAAATAAGTTTAAATAAAAGGACTTCGATGAAATTTGCAACTGTTGCGCGTTACGGAACAAATGAAAGGAACAAAAATGTGAGATAATGTCAAGTTTATGTTCATTTATATATTTTTAGGAAATTTCAATTAGAAAATGTAAACAAAAACTACATTAACACAAGTTTCAAAGTTTGTAGAAAATTTAAAAAAAATTTACAAATTCTTATGAAAATTATTAAAAAAAATGCAACTTTTTTAAATGAAAATTTTATAAACCCAAGTTGAAAACTTTTTATAAAGTTTAAAAAATAGATTTAGAATTTTTTTTTGAATACAAATTTTTTAAGCATAGGCATTTTCGATAGGGTAAAAATTTTTTTAAGCAGCTAAAATTGAGCGTTGATTTTTGAGACTTTTTTTGACGAAAGGATTACAGAAAATTTTAAAAAAATTTACAAACTTTTATGAAAATTACTAAAAAAAAGTTGCAGTGTTCAAATTTTTTTTTAATGAAAAAATTATAAATTTCAAACTTCTTCTATAGCTTTAGCATTTTTGTTGGAATTTAAATTTTTTCGATACGGTAAAAATTTTTTTAAGCTAACATTGAGCGTTGATTTTTGAGACTTGTTTTGTCGAAAGGATTGTATAAAATTTTTTAAAAATTTTAAAATTTTTATGAAAATTATTAAAAGAAGTTGCAGTGTTCAAATTTTTATTAATATGAAAATTTTATAAACCCAAGTTGAAAACTTTTTAGAAAGTTGAAAAAATTATAAATTTCCACACAAATTTCAAACTTCTTCTATAGCTTTAGAATTTTTGTTTGAATACAAATTTTTTAAACATTTTTTTAAGCAGCTAAAATTGAGCGTTGATTTTTAAGAATTTTTTTTGTCGAAAGGATTGTGGAAAATTAAAAAAAATTTAAAAATTTTTATGAAAATTACTAAAAAAGTTGCAGTGTTCAAATTTTTTTTAATATAAAAATTTTATAAACCCAAGTTGAAAACTTTTTAGAAAGTTGAAAAAATTATAAATTTCCACACAAATTTCAAACTTCTTCTATAGCTTTAAAATGTTTGTTTGAATACAAATTTTTTAAGCATAGGGATTCTCAATGTTTGTTTAGGCATTCTCGATAGGGTAAAATTTTTTTTAAGCAGCTAAAATTGAGCGTTGATTTTTGAGACTTTTTTTGTTGAAAGGATTGTAGAAAATATAAAAAAAATTTACAAATTTTGATGAAAATGATTAAAAGAAGTTGCAGTGTGCAAATTTTTTTTAATATGAAAATTGTAAAAACCCAAGTTGAAAACTTTTTAGAAAGTTGAAAAAATTATAAATTTCCAAACAAATTTCAAACTTCTTCTTCTATAGCTTTAGCATTTTTGTTTGAATATACATTTTTTCGATAGGGTACAAATTTTTTTAAGCAGCTAAAATTGAGCGTTGATTTTTGAGACTTTTTTTGTCGAGAGGATTATGGGGGGTTCTTTCATACGTAAAATGGTGTAAAAAAAAAATTGTAAAAATTCAGCATTGAAAATTTTTAGCATTGCAAATTTTTATACTATAACTGATCGAGCTAGAAAACAGTATGCTTAAAAAGAATTCTAACGCTTTCGAGAAAAGTTTGCAATTTGTATGAATATTTAAAAGAAAATAATTTTGTTTTCCATAAGCTTTGAAACATGTTAGAGAAAGAATTGTATTTTAATTGAAAATTAATAAAAAAATATATAAATAAACACATCTAGTGCACATCATATTAAACTAAGTTACAAATCATAACGCCACCACTGTATGTATGCAACGCTTTCAACATCTTAATAAAAAAAAAAAAAAAACGTTTGCTGTCATCTTGTACGCTTTTTATGTGGCAAGGCATACGTCATACATACATACATACAAGTATATTAAGAGGACCACATACAAACAAGTATGCTGTCATCAAAGACCGACAGCCAAGAAGAACGCCACCACTAATAACACAAGCCACAAAATTATCGACACAAACAACAATAACATAGTGCTAAAAAGATCATCAGCAGCCGGTTCGGTTCGCCCACGCACACTTAAAACAATGTTTGTTTTTGTTAATTTTTTTTGTTGTGGCGCGCGCGTTGGAATTTTTACGCCACGAGTGCCGGCCTCCAGATGCGCGCGTTACGGTCAGCGACTGTTGCCATTGCCACTTTGGCTGTTAGCGGCTGCAGTTTGCTGCTTTGAAGGGGCGGTGGTGTTGCTTTGTACATAGTGAACAATTTAATTGTTTTCGTGCTTTATTATTGTTTTTTATCTATGCTTATGTAGCCGGTTTTGTTTTTGTTAAGCGTTGCGTTACGTTGCGTTGCTTGATTTAATTTTATTGCATGCGTTTTGTGTTTATTTCTAACTTTCCATTATAATTATTTATTGCTCATATTTAAGTGGTAATTTTTTGCATTTACATATGAATATGGATGAGATAATTGAAAATAATTTTCATTACAACGATCATCCCGATTAACTACGCCAATGTTGCGATGAAAATTATACACTAATAGACGGCGGCATTGCATATTAAGTAACCAATACCTTTCTTTTCATTTGAATTTAGTTCATGTTTGAAATGGTTAAAAGTACAAGAAAACATATTAAAATTACAATTTTTTTGAAAGGCGCACGCACGCTGGCTTTGCAACGCGATTTTCTGTGGTGAAGGCACGTCTCTATTCATAGTCGAACTTTTGAAATGTTCATATTTTCTTTCATCTGGATCACTCTGTTTTCATATAATATTTTCTTGATCGGCATTAATTTTGAATGCGGATGAACTGCTGTTAACAACAAACTAGCGCGTTAGTGCCGACCAACGTGCGTGTGTGATGATTTTTAATCGATTTATTTTAATCGATTCATTTTGTATGCTCTGTATAGCGCTAGCAGTTGATTGATTTTTAATCACTACTAAAATATGAGCTGCTTCTAAACGAAATAATTTGTGCACAAAAAATGCCAGGCCATTTTTACTACAATTTGCTGATAATTCACAACAAAACTGTGCTAATTGCCGCTTGATGTAGTTATTTCCACTTTAGGCCTAGCTCCATAACACATCCCACCTTAAATGTTAAGTCCACTGCACACCTTTTAGCGTTGTAAAAACGCATTTAGTACCATTATTTCTTTACAAATGATCACAAATATTTATCATGTTCGCTATGCGCCGTACAACATAATTTGCCACAAAGTACTCGTACAGACTCGTAAAATGATTGCTGCACGTTTGTGGCACTTTGCGAGTAGAGAATAAGTAAAATGCAAAATGTCTATTAAAAGGCCATAAAGCGCAAATCAAATTAACACATTTACATAGAGCTTAAAAAAGCACGGGGTTTTAATGTGCCTATAAAAAGCAAGCGCAGTTGCAGCATTGGCGAGCCGTGCGGTTAAGTAGTAATCGCACGCAAAAGTGCTGTGAGCGAACGCACCGCCGCACCGCAGACAATTTTTGCAACACAACATAAAAGAACAAGACACGCAATGCCGTGAATGTATTTAGTGAAAAATATGCGGCACTATTTGGAAGAGATGAGCGGGTGGCAGCACTGTAAAACGGAATGCGTGCAGGAATGCGAAGCATTGGGGGAAAAACGAACGCTTAGGCAAAAAAAAAAAATGCAACTTTTAGGAAGCTGTCGACTTCAGATGCCGACGAATGCCATCAGCGGCGACGAGCGGTTTTGAAAACGACAGAAGAAGGCAGGCGGCCGGTGAGAAGCCTGAAAATATGTATGTATGTATGTAGGTACTTGAGTGACTAGCAGTGGACGGACGAACTTAAATGCAAAAGTTGCAAACAGCGCTTGAAGCAGAAAATAAAAAAATGCAGTTTTTTTTTTCGAAATAAAAAGCTGCGCTAAAAAATAAAAAAACAATAAAAGCAAAAGCAAAAAAAGGTGGTGCGACTTCCAGCAGCACGCCGACATGACAGCAGCAAATTGTTCAAAAACTTTACGTGCGCCTTGCCATCGTACGAAAAGTTTTGTATACAACACACTGTGCACTTTATTGTCTTTGAACGAAAAACCGATTTTAAAGCGAGTAGGAAAAAACAAAACAACGCAACTGACTCCTTAAAATTTTTCCCAACACTCAGCAAGTGTGAAAGTGCAAAGTGAAAAAAAAAAAAAAACCATTGCGCCAAGTTAGTGCCCGCAGTCTACCTCCAACACCACACCTCCGCTCGCTTGGGCACTAGAGAATGCGCGCCGCCTCAAACTAACCGTAGTGCTGTTATTCGAGTGCACACGCGCGTCTCAAGTTACCTCCCAGCGCCACAGCGATGCGGCTGTATTGCAGCAGCAGCAACGCATATGCTATGTCAGCGCAATGCCTGCGTTTTATAAACTTTGTGACCGTCTCGACTGTGTCTGCTCTGGCTATCTGTCTGTCTGTCTGTCTGTCTACTTGTATATCTACTGTAGCATACGCGCTGAGTGGTTACATTGGCACGCGCTTACAATTGCACAAACATACACCATCGAATTGACGTACGCATCAGCCGCAGTTAGCTAGTTAGTTGGATGGTTGGTTGGTTGGTTGGCCGGCCTGTCGTTTCGGCTGCGTACGACCTTTCAGTGACGTTGCTTTTCCCGACTGCTTGGTCTATCTCTTTATTTTGTGCATTTGCACTGTAATTTTCACTTCACTCAATGACTTCAACTCGAGTACCTTTTTTCACTTCCCGCCGACTATTCACACTTGCTTGGCCTTTTTTTTGGGCGCCAAAACGAACTTGCAAATCTTAATGAAAGTTGAAAGCAAAGTTGTCGCGTTGAAAACTTGTTCGTAAATTTCTTTTTTCCTTTTAGTTTTTGCATTTAGCGCCACCTTGCACGCGCGCGCGTTGCCCCCTTTTTGGTTGTTTTTGTGAGAGAGCATTCAGTTGTGACAACTAAACACAGCTGTAGTTAAGAACTCTTGCACCGTATGAGGGCAGGTGTGCTAAGCAAAGCATGGTAATGCACTTGAAATGGTCCGTACGACCGTGTCTTTCTGGGATTTTATGCGTTCTTCCAAGCAACTTGTTTAATTAGCTCCACAAATGTACATACTCGTAGACTTAGATTAGTGCATTGCATTGGCGGTTAATTTTCGGGTTTGTGACTTTGTGAAGTGAGCGAAAAGTTCACAAGTTTTTATTGTCTAGTTGATAGGAAGTGAATAATAATTTTGGACACCTTGCGAACCGCAAAAATTCCATGATAACGCCAAATTGGAGTACTTATTGATGTAAGGTGACATTAAACAGATGATAATCACTGCTAGCTAGTGCATACGTTTTGTAGTTTAAGTGACGTTTGAAAAGTGTTCGAAATGGGTATGAAAATGACAGTGCAACTGACAGTATCGAAGGGGAAGACGTACGAAATCAGCTTGGAATAAACAGGCAGTTTAGCGTAGCGTAAGCGAACTTGATTAATGAAAAATATTTGAAACGAAATAAAACAGAGGTCAAAAAACTAGATATATTTTATAGTTATAAAATTAGCGCAAAATTGTAGCAACCTAATTGTTTTCTATATATTTAAAAATGTAAAAAAAAAAAAATTTAAAGTGTGAACACTGGGTAATCAAATATTAATGCACTGAACTCAACAGCATCGATAGACATCGACTTTCGATACTTTCATGCCACAATTTGAAAACACATTGTACTCGACAGACCAAAAACTACAGCTACGAGGTTTTTTATATTCCTTTTCTAAACGCTTTGTCGATGGCGAAACGAATTTCTTGAACACGTATTCATGAATTTTTATAAATTTGACATAAGAAAAGTGAGAAAAAACCTTATCGTTCGTTCGAAAAATGAAAATATGTTATATCAACTCCGGTCGCGGCGACAATTTAGGCCAGTCATAGAAAAAGCAGTTAACATTTTAGATCAGTTGATTTTTTTCAATGCATTCCCTTTTTTTAATGAAGTGATGCAAACTTGCAAATTAAATTTCAAACAATTTTAGTGTTAAGTATTTTTTAAGTATGATATTTAAGGCCTATTCCATTCTAGTAAAATTAAGTTCCATAAAGTGAATGAATGACAGCCGCGACGAAGCGAACTGCAAAAATGCGCCATCCGTCATCGCTGTCGTTTTTTTTGCTTCGTTTGCTTCGTCGTATCTGTCAAAATATTGCGACCTAGTTTTCATTCGCTTCGCAACTTAAAATAGGTTCCTTAATTTCAAATTATACATCTGCACAAATTTAATTTTCAGCGTCTCTTACACAATTAACATTTTAATTGAATTGTTTTATTTTTTTTTATTTGTATGAGCAGCAAAGGCGTACTTTAAGAAGATAAATATTGATGAAGTATCTGTGGGAATGTAGTAGAACAAAATTGATATTAAAAAGAATTCAATCGCAATGTCGCTGAAATGATTGACACAACGAGGCGCGAAAAAGGCCAGGCAGAAAAGGCAAAGGGCTGTTTTCGAGGGACTTGTGGGAAAATACAAGAAAATGAAAATTTCTTTCTAAGAGAGTGGGAAAAGGGCAAAATATTTCCTTAACGTTGATGTGATGACTTTCGTTCTCATAGTTGCTGTTGCTGTCAACTCAACTGACGACTTGGGCACATCAGCACACAGTTTTGACAGCTACAACAATAGCAACAATAGCAACATGAAACGAAAATGATACGGATAAAGCGTGCACATACGCTGCATGCAAAATGCGATTGCTTATAATGCGCTACATAAAAACAGTTGGCAATAACTGCAACTGCAGCTAAAGCCACTTTGACATAGTCCCAAAGCCACGGGTCGTGTTGCGTTGCCAACTCTACAAGTATTTATGTATTTATAAATAGGCCAACAGTATAAAAAGTGTGTGTGTGTGTAAGCGCTTAATTTTTGTGTGGCAAAATTTAAAGTTATGAGCTGCAATTGGGGCAACGCAACAGCAACAAGAACTAAAAAAAAAAGAAAGAAAAAAAAAATCACAAAAAATATGATTACAAGTTTAACGAAAAATACTGCACAACTGCTGCATACGAGTAAGTAATGGAGTAAAAAAATATATATTTAAAGCTGGCACTCAAAAGTATACCGCCGCAGCAACTGGACGACAGAAAAAGTAGCATCGCGTCGCGCGGCCTGTTAAAAGCGAGCAAAAATGAAAGCAGCTATCACGAAATGCAACAAAAACAAAAAACCACAACTGTAAAGCAACTTAAGCGACAAGCGAAGCTGACTAAAAATCAGGCTGCGGGCGAAAATGTGTTTGTTGCGCTTTTTCGCCAGTGGCCGGCGTGAGCTGTTCGCTTTGTGCGCCCACTGAGTGGCTGTTGTGCAAGCAATGCAATTTCGTTGTCAGCGCGCGGCCAAAATATATACACACACACACACACATGCATACATGGTGCAACTCGTTGCAGTTGTTTTTGTTGTTGTTAGCACTGATATTTTCATTATTATTATGCGCTTTTTCAACTCTGCATTGTTTTTTTATTTTTTTATTTAGCTTTTTTGTGTACAATGTATTGCTGTTGTTTTTTGGGTGAAAGGAGAAAGTTGCTAGCTGTGTTACAGCTGCAATATTGTTGCATGTTACTTAGCTTTGTGCATTTCAGAGTTACACACATACACACACACATTGTTGTTGACCAAGCATATTGCAACTTGCAAAACAACAGAAAGTGGCAACAGCATTGGAAGCAGTGCAAAAAATGCAAACAATAGTTTGAAAGCCGACGTGCAAAATAACGACGCATTCGAAAAAATGGAGAAAAAATTAAAAAAAAAAGTAAACTTAATTAAATAAAGCGGAAAACGCAGGCATTTTGTCAAGAGCTGCCGCGCGACAATGAAAGGTAGAAAATATTTACCACAGCTGACAGCGAAATGTGCTACAAAAACGAAGTAATCTTATTTAAAAATTCTGTTTACAACTGGTAAAAGTGTTAATTAAACTGCGAAAATGTTTGATTTCGATTGAAATGTAAAACAAAGCATAAATTTAATTAGCGTAGCTTAACAAAAAAATAAAGTCATTAATAAGGGAAGTATTTTTCGCTACTTTAAAAATTAACGAAGGTCTAACAAGCACTTAAATGGGCAATATCGGCTGTTGAAGTAAGACAAATGCAACCCTACATCAGCTGTTTAGCACAAAATGTACACAAACACAATATAGTACAACTACATACAATTACTTAGAAGCCTTTTCAGCAACAGCGCTAATCACCTGCAGACATTTCCCTACTTGCAAATTGTAACCAAAACATTTACCAACCACACAACTACATATTTCACAATCACCGCAATAGTCCAAACATCGTTTGAAAATCGTAAAATTGACTTTTCATGTTTAAGTGTGCATTTAGACACGCAAAAGTTGTTGAAGAAAAAAAAATATTATTTAAATAAAACAAATATGCCATAAACAAAAATTTACAAATCTTATGCAATTGCGCACTCGCATTACACCAAACTTGTGAAACGGCAAAACGGTGAAGCTGCAACATGTATGTACATAACTGCTACTTAAGTGAGCGCTGGACTTAAAAACAACAACAACAAAAACAAAGAAACAATAAAAAAAATGTGCAGTTTTCCATTTTTGGCGAATTTTTTTGTGAAAAAAAAAATGTTTAAAAAAAAATCAAGCGCGCAAAAAATTAAATTTACAAGTAAACGCCAAACCGGTCATGCGGCACGTACGACGTATACGTGTACTATGTGCATGCATGGCTGCGCCACCGATTGGTTGGCGTATATTGCAACCAAACGAGCGACGTTCACTGATGGCAGCAACCGATACGGACGACGACGACGCGAACGACAACGAGTACTTGCTGTCGTCATTATGCGAGTGGCATAGCAACTAAGGCACAATCGAGCGCGCAGTGTCAGCTTGAGGAATAGCTGAAGGAGCAAGAATTATCGCAGCGAGCGCAAATGATTGCTTGATTTTGCTTCGGCCTAAGTTTTGCCTTATGCATATGCGTTGACAAGAGTTTTTGTGCACCCCTGAATTTAAGTTTATGTACTTATTTTGAGTGCTGCTATTATAAGGTACGCGTTTGTATTTAATTTACTATTTTTTTTTACCAGAGATCTTTTTGCTACGCCTTCGCGCTGCTCAGGCTTTCTTTCCATTGTGTTGTGCAATGCTGCACTTAAATTATAAAAAGTGTCTAGACAACTTATTAAAAAAAAAAAAAAAAAATATGCAATGCAGCGAATGAAGCGAAGGCACGCAGGTAAGCAGTTGTTGTTGTAATGAATAAAATAAATAAAAAGAAAATATATGAAAGACAGAAGAAGTGTTTGCGCCGTGGCAATAAAGCACAAAGGAAAAGCTTTTGGTAGCAAATTTCGTTTAATATAATTGTTGGAACTGAAGTATTGTTGTTGTGATGCACTGGCCGCTGTGAAAACGGTAGCGCAAGCGCAGCCGAAAAAAATAGCCAGCAAAAATTGTTCGAAAAATATGAATAAGCAATACATGAAAAAAAATGCAGTGCAGTAGTGGAGTAAGAAATAAAAGTAATAAAGAGAAATAACAAAATAGCAAAGACAGTCGCAAGCACACACGTGACAAGTGCGCAACAATTTTTTTTTGTTTCAAGCGTACTCTCTATGGCTAGCAACACTTGAGCAAAATGCGCCGCAATAGCGAACGCAATTCAGCGAGTGAACTGTGCACTCGTTTTTTGTGATTTACACTTGAAAAGGCGTTGGCAACACTCGAGCGGGCAATGCGCTCAAGCAACAGCAGCAAGCCGGAAAAGAAATGTTGTAGCAAAAAAAAAGCGTATCAAAAGAAGCAGTTGCTGCTGACTGACATGTCGAACGGCTACGGGGGGGAGGGGGGGTAAACGGTGTGTGCAGCAGGTGTATGCGATTGCTGCAAGGAGTGCAGTAGAATCATCATCCGGAATTATGTTGCGCGCATAAATTACACGGCATACAAGCGATTTTGCACGATTATTTGCGTGCTTGCTGCTTTTTTCAAACCGATAATAAAATAAAAATGTGTGGTTGTTCTCAGACTCATTAGTAATGAGTCATTACAGCAATAGGGTGCATATTCTTGTGTTTTTGGTTAAGGCGTGCAATATTTATAAAACGACGAGAGGAAGCAGATGCGGTTGAAATGGGGAAAAAAATGCATTTTTGCTTGTAAATTTTCAACATCTGTTGAGGAAATAAATCATATTGCTACTAATGAACGAAGCTGTAGTGTAAATAGAAATATATTTATACTCGTATATTGCAAATGATTGTAGAAAACTAAAGCAGCCACTGGTGTGTGAATGCAGCATTAGGCAAGCGAGTATCGATTTTCAAAGTTATCGACCGCTGTGTTCACCACTAACACATATTTTAGTTGTATTTTGCGCTACATCACAACGTTTTCTACAAGTTCGAGACAAATTGTATTAACAACTACAATACTTAGAAATAATTCAAAAGTTTAATTGAAATTCGTAAGAGTTCCGGCGCGCGTCTGATGAACTTAAAAAAAAAAGTCTGATAACGAGATGTGGTGATTTACTGCACGAACTATTGATGTTATCAAAGTGAAATCTTACATCAAAAACAGACCATTAAAGATGCTTTAAAGTGAATATTTAGTTATATTTAACCATAAAACCGCAACCACCGCACAAAATTTTTGCAAACTACTGCACTTTTCAACAGCAGCTGTTATAGCTTGTCTCATTGCCTTGTCATTAAAAATTCAATAGTGAATTTGTGCATCAGCCAAATTTTAATAAATATTACCTACTCCCCGCCCACTTCCTTTGGCATGTGCACCGGCTCAACTACGTAATCATAAAAATGTCATCTGCTATTCACCGCAAAAAACGAGCACGCGCAAAAAAACACAAACTTAACCTATAATTTCACCAAACTAAATGAAGCGCTCGTGCAAAAAGATGGAAATTACCATAATTTCGCCATCATTATGCTATCATTTATGTATAAATAATGGTATTTTTGACCGATCGCCGAAAAGCGCAATTGCATGCAGCGTGGCAGCAACAGAACTGACATAACCACATAAAAATGCGAAAAGGAAACAAAAAAATACAAAAATTTCAGCAACCTGTTGTCTGCCAATTGAAGGACGACTACAAATTGCAATTGAATGCAACACGGAGGAAGCGACTAATTAAATATGCAGTTAAGAAAAAAAAATAAAAGAAATAAAAAGAAAAAATACTCGTATATGTACATACATACATATGTATGTAGGAGCGTTAAACAAAACGCTTCGTTGCAACGTTTTTATCAGCCGCTGATATCGAGCGTAGGAAATTTCTGCTAAACATGCAGACGCGCTTAATTTATGGTTGCCACACATCTGTGTGTCTCATTTTATTTCCCTACACAAAAATGCGTATATCCACCGCTTCGAGCAGTGCTTATCTGAATATTTGCATCGCACAACACAGAAATTACCAAATGCTGACGATGAATGTAAAGAAAAAAAAAAAACAAAAACAAAAAACAAAGAAGTATTTTTTTTTATTAATAATAAAACTTATACAAAGTGCTGCACTGGAGATAAGCCAAAGGCGGCGGCAAACTCGATAACGAGCAACTGACAATAACGACGGCAGCAATAGCAAGTACAACAAGCGATAAGCGAAGAACAACCCTTAAGTACTTAAGCCGGTCGGTCAGCAAGTCGAATGCTCGAATGGCTGTTTGTGTTTGGCCTGTTGGCCTACAAACACACCCGGTTACCCGGTAATTATGCAAACGACTTCCTTCCTAAATGTACTAAAGCAGGCGAATGTACACACATACTCGTATGTATGTATGTACATACAGATGGTCAGTCAGCAGCAGCAGCAGGCGTGAATGTGCTTCGTTGCTCTGCTTCTTTCAAACATTTCCTTCCAGCTAAATTCAATTAGCAAACAGACGTCCACACGCTCAATCAACTCCACCAACTTGCTTTTGTATAATGCGAATGAATGCGATACAAGAATGCCGCGAAGAAGTCGGCCAACTCATATGAAGAGCAAACGAGCGACGAAATAGAAGAGTCAAGAGCATTTTTGGAATTTGGCTGCACTGTAATTATAGTTTCACAGGCTTTATTATTACTGAGGGCTCTATTTAACACGCGCTCAGCTGAGCTAATGCTGTGCTTACAGCGCTTCTCGATTCACAAATTGTATGGATGTGTTAAATAAGCGACAAGTCGATTTGGGAATTGTGAGAGGGCAATGCAATTGTAGGCGAAAAGTAAATTTGCGGTTATGCGAAAATTACGCACCAGAACGCAAGCAATGTTTGTGCGCAAATTGAGTGATAATGAGCTGGCTATTGGCAGATAGATACACGAGACGGAAAATAGACTTAATGTCAAAAAAAAAAAAAAAATACAAGCCGAAAATAAGTCAACGAATGCAATACGAGTGGGAGATTTCATGCAGAATGAATAACAAAAAAACTTTAATGGACTTGGCGCAAGAAAAGAGAAACCAGTACGCTGAATCAAAAGCGATTGGGTATATAAATAGATGAAACTTATTCAGAACTTAGCTAAGAGATCCGACTTAAGTTAGTAGATAAACCTCAAAATAAAGGGTTTTTCAATAGGGACGCTACAATAGTAGACCGATAGGGACAGCAAACGACGCCATATTTTTTCAACGCTCTCTTGACATTTCTCTTCAGTAAGTTTTGCCATTTCATCATGGAAAGATGAATACGATCCAACAACGAGTCGAAATTATTAAAATTTACCACCGAAATTGGGAGTCACTGGTCTCAACTTTAAGAGCGCTACGTGCAATTTATGTTGAGGCTCGTTTCGGGCTGAATGGCTTCGTCAATAAGCAAACTCACATACTCAATGACTTACCGTTGTGCATCTCGAAAAAATTACGGTTTGGTGCGGTTTATGGGGCCGACGGCGTCATTGGGCCGTACTTTCTCCGTGATAATCAAGACCGACACGTTACTGTGAATGGGAATCGCTACCGCTCAATGATAACCGAATATTTTTTTGCCCGAATTGTATGATATGGACTGAGACAATAAATATGTACATATGTGGTTTCAACAGGACGGCGCCACAAGCCACACAGCGAATGCCACAATTGATTTATTGAAAATCAAGTTTGGTGAACGAGTTATCACACGAAATGGCCCAGTCAATTGGCCGCCTCGGTCGTGCGACTTAACACCGTTAAACTATTTCCTGTGGTGCTACAAACGTCAAG
This sequence comes from Philophylla caesio, assembly GCA_963971545.1. Lineage (NCBI taxonomy): Eukaryota > Metazoa > Arthropoda > Insecta > Diptera > Tephritidae > Philophylla > Philophylla caesio. Next base: position 120,648,698 of record OZ020607.1, read on the forward strand.
TCTATGGTCTATGCCAAAACAAGCCAGCGACGATTGATGAACTTCGTACGAATATCGAACGTGAAATTATAGCAGTATCGGCGGATTTATGCTTGAAAACTGTCGAAAATTGGGTTCAGCGTCTGGACTTCTGCAAATCGAATACGAGTTCCATACATAATGGCATCGAATATACTTTCGCAGGAATAAAGAATTTCATTGATATACAAAGCTGTTTTTGTTTTATTTAAAAAAAAAAGACATTTTTAGCGTCCCTATTGAAAACCCCTTTACTTTCAAGAGAAAAATAAGTAAAGAAAAATATTTTTAAAAAAATCCAGCTTTCAGCACCATATTTACGCAGAAATCGGCTCGTGAGGAATATCTGGTTCAGCTTAGTTTTTTAGTGAGAAAAAAATGCGCTACGTGACTTTGTGCACAGCGTGTCTACACAACTGCTGCGTATAGACCTCATTCCAGCAGTGCTCTACAACTGCTACGCCACATCGACGCGGCCACCTGTTCTCACCGCAGACAGTTTGGGACTTATACAATTTAACATGTAACGTTAATTTTGTCTGCTACAATTGCTTGCATTATTATATTTATTTCATTTCTAAATATATCGCTTACATTACTATTTGCATGCTCGAATCCCAATGCGATACCCATTTCTATTGTCTTGTGTCTGCGGTTGTTGTGTCTGGCGCGTTGCGTTTCTTTCACTGTTTCTTCTACGGTTAGCTGCTGTTTTGCGGTTGAATGCAAATTACACAAAATGCATTGCATTAATAAAATAATTGCCTTCAGCAAATACCAGTCGGCTAGCCATCCAACCAAACAACCAACCAACCAGCCAACCAACCAGCCAGCCAACCAGACATCTTTACTGCCGGTCGGTGGCTCTTCATTCATTCTTTAATTCATACGCTTCGACTAGGTTAAGGTAGCGTTGCTGAGACGGCGTGTCGTAGGGAGAGAAAGAAAGAAAAAAAAAAAAAAAACGAAACTGAAGGCACACCACAAACGACAGTGCCGCTGGCAGCGTCTTATCTGTGCGCGCTCATCTCTTACCACGACCAGCTGCTGCTCAGCAAGGCATACAAGCGCTCGCACACCTTAAGTCGGCACTCGCAGCGTTGCGCTCTGTAGTTGTTGGCTGTCGCTGAACCGCAACACTAATTCCCTTTGGAGCCAACTGCCTGCTGCTAGCTGCCACACACCGCGCGCCCCACACTTCTCACTTCTTAGGGATGCGTCACATTTGCTGCAGACGGTTATTCTCGACGTGCCACTTATTGCTTTTGTTTGGTATGTTGTTCATGATGCATTTTGTGCGTTGCTAATAATGTGGCATTTTGTTGTAGCAAGCAAAATTTCGTGTTGCTACCACTTTACTTAACTTTACTGAACGCCAGCCCGTCGCAGCTTAGTAGCCATGCGGCGCGGGCACAGACAATGGTAAAATGTTGAAATCACTCTGTATCTGTTTGCTGGCACGCATGTGTCAGAGCTTTTGTTTTATGTATGGCCCACGGCGCTTGGCGCTCACTTTACCGCAGCAGTGTTGTGGCGTTGTGCTGCTGGCACACGGATGGGTGTTTGGGAAAGTGCAAATTTCTGGCAACAATGCAATGCGCATGCATGTAGCGACGGCCGCTGAGTACGTAAATTCTACGCAATCTACTGCCACACTTGCAACATCAACAACGAACAACAACGAACAACACATGCGGCAACAATGCAAACACGCCTAATGATGAAGTGCCACGCTGACCTCATTATGTCGCCTCACTTTATCTGGGCGGTCGCTGAGTGTGTGTGCGCTTGTCCGTTTGGCAGCTGCACGAGTACATGCATACAAACATACCCAGCAAACATCAAAAAAATATTTCTCAAATCTTCGAGAAATTTATAGTTCTCAAGTTGATATCCAACATATTTCTCCAATTTTCTCAAACCTTGGAGAAATTTATAGTTCTCAAGTTCATATCCAACGTATTTCTCCAACTCTTCTCATTTTTTTTTTGGTATTTTCATATGATTATCAAAAGCCATAAAGTACGAGTATAATGAATTTACATACATTTATTCACGGTGTTTTAAATTCAAAAGGAAGAAAATATATTTTCGATTTTAATTTCAGTACTGCTACTAAACGTTCGAAACCAATTGGAGAATCACATTTGAGATCAAGTTGAGAACTAACTTTTTCTCAACTTGAGAATCATAATTATTGCCATACAAAAAATAAATGCCCTTTTTTGTTGAGAACGCTATGATTCTCAACTTGAGATGCACTTGAGAAACAACGTTGGAGGTTTGAGAAGTACATACCTTAGTTCTCAACTTAACCTCAAGTTGAGCTCAAGCCTAAATGTTTATTGGGTACATACATACATACATATGTACGTAGTGTCCTGCGGTTTGTACAAAAGTCAACCAGCCATCGAGGAAAGCAAAGCTAGTAATATGCAAACAACAGCGCATTTTGTATTCGTATGCATTACAAAACCGATAATTGCTGGTGATGCGTATGATGTGGAGGCCACATTGGGATTAAGGATGTGGCTCTTTGGAAAGTGGGACACAATCTGTGTGTTGCACTTTATTTATTTTAGTGTTAAGATTATAAACTGTGGCGAATTATTATGTATGTATGTAAATGCAATGCTCAATTTGGCATTGTTTAGCCACAAGGAAATTGTGTTGTTGTGTTGGAGATTAAAGATTGATACTTTATAGTCGAGCAGTAGGTTAATGGAAGTTCGCATGTGGCTGAAGTTCGCAAAATTGTACTAATTGCCTTTTGTAAGAGAGGCTAAATTCGGGCGAAACCGATTTTTATATACACTCGCGATATATTTTTGTATGGTCGGTGCCCATGATTTTTTCGTTTGAAATCGCAGCTAGTATTAAACTTTACTCAATTTCTTCCAATACTTAAATACTGAAAAACGAAGTTTTTTGCATTTTTCAAAATTTCCGCTATATGGGAGTTGGGCGTGGTTAATGTCCGATTTCAGAAACTATTGAAGGTGAGGCTAGTGATATCAAGGACAATATTTTCACCAAGTTTTGTGACGAAAGCTTACATCGTTGTAGAGATACTGACAGACGATTTTTTTTATAAGTGGGCGTGGTAACGCCCATTTTTGAAAATTTCATAAAAATCAAGTTTCTTAATTAACTATCTCGCTAAATATAAAAAAAAAAATTAAATAAGAAAAAAACGAAATTTTTGCATTTTTCAAAATTTCGTTATATGGGAGGCAGGCGTGCAACATTATGGTCCGATTTCAAAATTTTTTAACGATAATAACAATGATATTAAGGAAAATTTGTTCACCAAATTTTATGACGATAGCTTATACCGTTATTGAGATACAGACATTTTTTAATAAGTGGGCGTGGCAACGCACATTTTTCAAAATTACATAAATTCCAAATTTCTTAGTTCAAAATCGCTCCAAATACCAAATTTCACTCAATTTGTTTTAATAGATACGGAAAAATGAAGTTTTTGCATTTTTCAAAAACTTCCGTTATATGGGAGGTGGGCGTGGTTATTGACCGATCTTGACCATTTTTAATACCGACCTTCCCTGTACAAAGAGCAATCTATGTACCAAATTTCATTGAGATATCTCAATTTTTACTCAAGTTATTGTAACCACGGACGGACGGACGGAAGGACGGGCAGACAGTCAGGACTAAATCGATTCCTCTTTTCATTCTGTTCATTTTAGTATATACATATATGTATGTCTATATCAAACTCGATTACTTTTTGCTGTTGCGAACAAAGCACTTCAAGCTATACCAAGCGACCACAGAACGGCCTTCAATCCATATTTGAGCCGAAAATACTTCCGAAAAGATCTCACCTTTCGTAGTTGATACATAGCGTATCATCTGTCATCTTTTCGCCAGAACTTAGCTCCACAGAACGGAGTTGAAGTTTCGATCCATGACATGAGTTTACATGCAGTGCAGTGCCTGATTGATATTCCAAAATCTCCGAAACCTTCAATTCATAGTTGGATTGTAAGAATATATTAAAAATATATTATTCAGGGTAGACAACAGATAGCGGATCATCTGGCATCTATTCGCCGAAAGTAAGCTTCACAGAATGACTTCGAAGTTTTGATTACTGACAAAAGTTTCTTTCGGGCATTGATAACCCAAAATTACCGACACCTGATGAGCATTAGAACCGTCTGCGGGCACAACTTTATCGACTAATGGACGAAGAGAGAGTTCAAGATAATCTTCTAGTTTAGACTGTTGTGCGTTTTGAGAAGCTTTACCACAAATGAAGAAGAGACCTACGGATCTACGCCGACTCTGCAAGGCAGATTTAGGAAGTGTTTAGGAAGCTCTTTTAGGAAGCACTCATTCAATGTAAGACGAGGAAGCACCGCTATTAGCAAAATGGCTCTCGATGGTTAGTTTCCTTATGCGCTTGCTAGAACTTTGTACCGAGTGATAGAGAAACTCTTGCGCGATTTATCTGCTACTACTAGTAAACTGCTAAAGGAAGTCCCACTGCTGAATTCAAAGTTTTTTTTTCTTTCAAATACAAAAATTTAGTTTCATAAACTGACGAGTATATTCATGTCTTTATTATAATTAATTTTTTTTTTTGCACAATTTATTGCAATTAACAATTATCCTTTGCACTTGCTTGTTGCCATAGCTCAAAAATTTCTTATCTGCCTGCCAACTTTCACATCGCTCGCACTTTCTAGTACCTCGCCGCCCCCAAAACAATTTTTCAAACTTCGCACACAAAATAGTTTGCAAGCTGCTTAAGTTTGTAAGATTTTCGAGTTTATCTAAAGTTTAACACACAAGCTGAATGGTAGTAAAGCAAACTTATTGTTACGGCGTATGCAAAGTATGCAGTGCAAAGTTTTGCAAGTTAGGCAAGTCGAAAGTTTTCGAGCAAACCGAAACGCACACTTCAGCCGGCCAAATTTTTTTTGTTCGAAATGCCCTGAATTGTCTGTGAAACAAAAGCGCAGTTAATACACTTTTAAACTGCTGCACAGGAATAATAATAAAAATTTGGAATGTATGTGAGAGAAAAGCGAAATGCAAATGCAATTCAAAACTATTGAAAAGCCATAAACAAAAAGTGAGTTAAAGCGAACAAAGGCGTGCACTGATTGCACTACAATGGCAAGTGTTTTCTAAACATACAACAAATTCTAGTTGTTTTTGTTTTTCAACACCTCTCCATGTGGGTTAAGCGTAGCGTGCAACCGACCACAACACATTTGCATGCGCGGCGGAAACGCTACCGAATTGCAGCTAATAAACTGACAAAGGACACGCAAAGGACGCGATAAGTGTTGCTGCTGTTATTGTGGCAGGCATTTCAAATTGAATTGTGAATGTGAAGAAACAAATAATAGAAATGAAAAAAAAAGAAGAAGATTAAAATGTGCTGAGCCAAACCTTTGGGATTAGTGAGCACCACTAAAAATAGACAACAACGCACACGCGTGGGCGCAAGGGATGACTGCAGGTAGAGGCACACAGTCAGGAAGCCGGCAGGAAGCGCACAACATATGGCTGCTTTGCAAGCATGTGTGTGTGTTTTGTTGAAGAAGTTGCTTGTGGCTTTACATTGTAGTAAAAAATAAATTACAAGCAGCTGCTGCCAGCAACAAACGAGCCGAGCCCAAACGATACGAGCCAGGCAGAACAAAGGCACAACATGGCGCTGTGTAACAAACAAAGCGCTCGGCTAGATAAGAAGCCAAAACAGCCAAATAAATCGACAGAGAACAAATGCAGCCAAGGGTGTCGAAGAAAAGAACCAGCAAAGGCAGCAAACAACAAGAATATCACAAAATATTTGCTCTTTAAGTAGTAGAAAAATATTAAAGGAAGCAGATAGTCGAAAAGGATGCCGTTGATAATTAAGTTGCTGGCAAACAACCCGAGCGGTGGTGCCACAATAGCATTTGTGTGAAGGAGGTTGCTGGGCAAGCAGGCAGGCAGGCAACAGTAAATAACTATAAATCCTTGTCATTTTGTTGTAGTTGCAGTTGCAGTTGGCAGCGTCGCACGTGACAAACGAAGCTATTGACATATTGATGGTGGCGCCGAGTGAAAAGGGGATGCAAGCAAAAAGAGGAAGACAAAGTACTCAGTACAAATAGCAATTAAATGGGAAGAGCAAAATCACATGAATACGAAAAAGTCACTGGGGAGAGCGGCCAAAATTAAAAAAAAATTACTTTAAAAATAGCAATTTAATACTATAATAACATTTATATAGATTTGTGGCAGTTTTCATTTGTTTATATGTATGTACTCGTATATCACTTTAACAGAGTTCAACAAAATTGAAGATGGCATAAAATAAAAAGAACTTTAACGTGTGCCAGATTTGTTAGCAAAATACAGCAGATAAATTTAGATTAAGACAAAATTGCGCAATAAAATTCACTAAAACTATGCAATAAAAGTATTTACTTGGCGTACTAATAATTTATTTCTTTTCATAAATTTCTTTTTGCTTTAAGTTGGCGCTTGAAATTTTAACTGATTGTGGTTATTAAAAATTGTGAGTAAATTAAAGAAACAAATAAAAACATGCACAAAAATTTATGTATATCGCAAGTGTGTATTTTTTTATTGGCATTTTCCGGTGTACCGGATACATAAAAATTTGTACAATGTATGTATGTACATATGTATGAGGAATAAAGCTACAAATTTTTTTTTTTTTTTTTTGAAAAAATAAACCGACAATTTTTAATGGCACATATTAAATAAAGAATTTTGGCATTAAATGTGCGTGCTTCTACTAAACTTTGATAGCTGTAAGAAAAATATTTTTTTTATTTAATTTTAGAAACAATATGAAAAAATTAAAAAAAAAAAAAAAACTTGAATACCAATATTTAAAATCATGGTTTTTAACGCTTTGCATATACCCAGTTATTTCAAATTCTTTATATTTAAAACTATTTTGTAAATTTTCTGACTAAACTTTTAGGAAGCAACGCTTTTACAATATTATTATTTCGTTTTAAATTTTTTTTTTTCAATACAAAAAAAAAATTGTGCTTTAAGTTTTAAATTAAAAATATTTAAAAAAAGAATCAATGTATTTTGCAATAAATTGTGTTTTTAAGATTTTTGAAACTTTTTTAAAATATTGAAATTGTTTTGCTTTTCAAGCAGCTTTTAAAAAATCTCCTTTTTAAGAAGATACGCTTTTTATTTATATCTTTTTTTTTCTTATAAAATTTTGTGATTTAAAAAAAAAAGTTGTATTTTGAGATTTTTAGAAACTATTTTACAATTTTGTTGAGCTCAAGGCCAGTTTATGGAAGATTTTTTTGTGAAAAAACAACAACAGTTTTTAATGAAGTCTGATGAGGAAATGTGGTGATTTCCGAAATAGTACTATAACTTCAACCATTAAAAACTGTTGTTTTTTCACAAAAAAATCTTCCATAAACTGGCCTTGAGCTCAATAAAATTGTAAATTATTAACATTTACTAGGCCAACGGAAAAATTAACAAACATTTTTAGAAACTTTTTTAAAATATAGAATTTTTTTGTTTTTCAAGAAGCTTTTAAAAATATCTTTTTTAAGAAGAGACATTTTTTATTTATCTGTTTTTTTTTTCATATAAAATTTTGTGATTTGAAAAAAAAAGTTGTTCCGCTAATTTTTTAAGCTTCTCCACAAAGAAGCGCAACTTAAAAAAAAAATATATAAAATAATCGAATTTAAATATACTATGTAGATATGTAGATATACATATATAAAAAAAAAAATCTTTACCAAAAAATTATTTTGTTTTCATTTGCACTCCAAATGCAGTCCACTTTCGCCATTACTTAGAATCGTTTCTGCTATTTACATATGTAAGACATTTTGAAAGTTGGAGAAGTTCTTACGAAACATTTTCGTGTTTCATTAAAATACAACCCTGTGATTGAAAAGATCTTATTTAGAAATTTGGAAACTCAATAGCAAGCAAAAATGTTTTTCCTAAGCTCCGAACAAAAAAAAAGAATGAAAATATAAAAAAACTGCATTCCCACGAAAGTTGGGTCTAACGTACCCGAAGTGCGCGCGACTGTTTCTTCAAGTTCAGAGTTAACAGATAATAAAAAAGTCACGTATTGCACTTATCAAACACAATCGTACATTTGTAATTACCAATTTTGACAGTAAATGAAAGTGTCAAAAAGGTCTGACAGCTACAAACTTTACCGATGACTCGCAGCTGCCATCGACACAATGAGTGACACAAAACGATTATTAACTGCCAGACCCAGACATGGACACAGGCACAGGCGCAGAGCCAGCGACGGGAGTACAATCACGGCAGACTAACAGCCGATGGGCCGCCAACGCCGTCGTCGTCGCCGTCGCCATTGCCGATAATAATAATATAATAAATGCAAATGCAAATGAGTAAGCAGCGAAGAGTCAAGAGCGCGCACAAAAGTGAGTGTCGTCCGGTGCGAGGCACAAACACAAAATACTTGAAATTTAATATAAGTAGTATGCACAAATGTGTTTATTATTGAGCGCACATAAATTACTAAATTAAAGAACCGCCGATTACTGACATTTAGTGCGCCGCGTCGGTGAACTGCCGCCGCCACCGCCGCCATTACCATTGCCATCGTCACGACGCGCGTCGTCTCATCGATCGTTCGATGGATGGATGTGTCACGTATGGACAAAATTAACACATTTTAAGCGCGCAGACAGACAAAACGTACTTTAATGCACCTACAACAACATACTATATTAAGTGGTGAACCACTCTTAGCCTTCAAAAAACAGAAAAAAAAGAATATAAAAGAAAACTTATGCACGACGCATGCGCACGTGCGACATAAAATTTTAAGTAGCGTATAGGTGTGAATGCGTAATAAGTTTTTAGGAAAATGTTTAAAATTTTAGTACAAAAGCTCAAAGTCAGTTGCTTTTTAAAATTATAAAATTAAGCGGTTTTTGTAATGTATAATTAAAATAAACAAAATATGAAAAAGAACTTAAAAAAAATTACGCCCAAATAAAATATTATTTTATTGTAAATTTTTTTCCATTACAGCCTGCTATTTTTTCTTCTTATACATTTATTTTATTTATTTTCGCACATTTCTACACAGCTGTCAATATTTATTACAATTATCGATAGCTATCTAAATGTATTCATACATTCATGTGTATGTATATCATTGTTTTGCTTTTTGTTTTTGCTATCACATTTGGAAGTCGTATGTAGTATACCCGTGATTTTTATTCAAGGTCGATTGGTTTGTAAATTTTCGCCACACAAAAAAATGTTTTAATTTCTGAAAATTGTTTGCAACTCAATTCTGATGCACACTGATTTTTGAATGGAAAATCTAAAAAAAAATAGAATAAAATAAATGCATATTTTAGATTAATGATAATGCTATTTAAATCTTTTGTAATCTCACTGCTGTTATACAATTTCAATAACCAGTCGCCTGAAAGTTTTTGTGAACCGTTGTCTTAGAATATGAAAGGAGGAGACAAGCTAACAATAAGGCCTTTGACAGTTGGAACTCGCGCAAAGAAGACTATGGATGGGGGTACCACGAATTGACAGAGGCAGACCTCTCTGGGCAAATCGTGAAAAGTGTAGAAGAAACATAAAGCAGCGTTTTTTTTTTTTCTAAACAAAAGTTAATTACAAAATGTATATTTTTAATTAATAGTAAACAAAATATACAAGAATTTGTTCCCTTCTCCCCTTTGCTTTAACATGGGGAAGGGATAAAAATTCGCCGGGAGTTTCTATTCAGTACTCGCTTGATAAATAATAACGATTTTTTGGTTTTTTTTAGAGAAGTTCGCTACACATTTGTCGAAATATTTGCTGAGGCTTTTTTTATTTCAGTTGTGGGCAAAAGTACAATGTATGCATGTAATTATGTTCGTACTTATCACCATGCGTTCTCGCATTGAGTTGACGGTTAAAAATTTATTCTTGGAAGACCTTCAGTTTTTATCAGTTCAGTATTTTTTTTTTGTTTTGTAACGTATACAATGTATGTACGAATGTTGCCAGTGATGGTATTGAAATTTCATTTAAAAATTTTTGCGGTTTAACAGATGTTTTTAATTTTGTTTTGATAAGACTGTGCACAAGAAATAATCACTATTGTATTTTTCTAGTGAAGTCCAAACTACAAAACAAAAACATTGTCGAATTTATCACTTCTTTCAGACATATGTATGTACATACATATATGTGTACATATGTAAACGGATTTTAAGAGAATCTAAGTATAATCCAAAATTATAATCACTAGATGAGTTCCAAAACACGATGCTTTTCATAGCGATCCAATTATGTAGGTAACGGGGGAAAAAAAAACGAAACTCAAGCGTCCGAAAAGTATCGAAAGTCGATAACTTACATCATTGTTGCCTAAACGCCAGATTACACCTAGCTTACACTTTAGTTTGAAGAATATGCGACACTCTGTCAATGGTGCTCACATGTCAGCAATTCTCTCACATAACGAAGTTTTTTTTGTCAAGACAAACAAAAAAAAATATATGCAACTAAAATAAAATTAATATTTTAAAATTAAAAAAAAATAGTATACGAAAATAAAAATACAAACATTTCAAATATGGTAATCCGAATTTAATCCACATAGTGAAGTCATGCATGCGTGCGGCTTTGATAATCGGCGACTGCTGCAACGACGTATCCACTCAAAGCGGATTTACTCAAACACTGACAGCAATGCTGGCGTTGCTGTGACAGCTGATGACAACAAAATGGTCATCTAAAGTGCAGCACTTGTAATTGATTAATTCAACTTATGCGTTATATGTAAATAATAACTTATAATGCTTAGTTAAACAGAATTTCTTTATTTTTTATCATCAATACTCGTATATAGTATATTGATGCAAAGCTCTTTTTGGTGGCACTTTTTTACACGTGTAACAAACAAAAGTAAACAAAAAAAAAAAACAATAAACACACACTTTTTGGTGAGACAAATTAATGACTTGACATTTATGTACATTTGAGCGCAGAGTTGCGCTGTTTGCTAGCACGTCATAAAAACTGTTTCGTATGACAAATGACGTTGACGTTTCAAGTATAGCACACCTAAACGAATGGTAGACACAGAAAAAAAAAATAAAATATTAAAACAAATATTCATAATTAAAATGACAAATATTTAATATTTTTTTTTTTTTATTTGCTTGAATTGCTGTATGAAATGCGTTTGCGAGTGCGCTGCACACTCGCGCGTACACCGAATTTTGACTTAAGCGTCATTGCCGTTTGCTTTTCATTTAATTGCTGGCGACACTGTGAAATAAACGAAAGCACTACACTAACTGATTACTCTATTATACGCTTGTTGTTATATTAAATTGTTGTACATGCATTGTGAATTGTTATTTGTTGCTATTAATGTTGTTGTTGTTGTTGTTGCCTTTGTTTTGACGCGTTTTAATACAGTTGACGCTTGTTAATGTTGTTTTGTTTGCTTTCGTTTCGTTGACTGTTTAATGTGGTATTTGTTTTCGTTGTTTTCTTTTTTGTTTAATTGTTGTTGTTTTTTCACCATTTGCTGCACGATGTACATATGTACATACATATGTACATATTATACTTCTTGTTAGACCGCACGCCAACAGCATTTATGACAGCTCTGTTAAATATTTATACGCTCATGCATCTGTTTTGCTTTTTTAACGAGAATGTAACAAAATATGTAACAGACACCCACGGAAAAATTTGTTTGTCAGGTGCAGCGCAAAAGGAATGGAAAAGGCAATGAGAGCGCGTTGTGGCAAAATGTTTGCTTTACGCTCACTTGACCTTTCACATTTTTATTCATTTATTTATATATTTTTTTAAGTGAAATTCAGTTATTGACATTTATATTTTTGCAACTTTTATTGTTGATTAATGCAGGCAGCATTTCGCTTTCGCAATTTATTTTTGAATTATGTATCTAGTAGATACTATCTACTCATCAAATGTGTAGAAAAAAAAACATTTTTTAGTAACTGAATCTAAAATTTTTTTTTTATAATTTTTAAACAAATATTTCATCAAAAACTCGTTGTCTTTCAGAACTCTCATTAACTTCAAAATAGGTGACCCCAATTATGGGGAACCTGCACCATCAAAATATTTAATCAAGTTGAGTTTGACAAAGACCTACCAAATTTATGTTTTTCATTTTCCGCCTTAGCGTTTCTAACTTAACACATGCGGCTTTTCACATCCTACAAGTTTGGAAAATTTGTGTATTCAACTGTTTATGCGAATATTAGCTGTGTTCCTATTTTTACTTGCTACTTTTTTATTCGAGTTTTTGTTAGTTAACTTTATTTATCAATTTTAAAAAAGAGCCCACAACACAAGTCAAACGATCAACACATTTGATCAAACCAACATCAAACTCATAGGTGTGACACATATGAACTTACAATTTGAACAAACAATTTGACGGTGTGAGGTTCCTTTAAGATCAACGTATACCCCTCTATCCACACGTAAGGATTCTACGCTAGTTTTTGTTAGACACTCAAATCTATTTAACGCCCACTCATACTACCACCTACTTAGATACACCTACCACAACCCACTTCAATTTCCACACACGCCAGTGCAGCCAACTTAATTATAAACTATACATCGTAATACATATGCATTTGGCTCTTCATTAATTTTTGCCCACAAACCTACTTATGTGTGATCTTTTACGACTTGCGCCGTTTATTTACATTATTGTAAGCATTTACAACAATATTTGACTTTACTTTTGCTTTGCATTCACGCCAATATATTACACAATCAACTGTTATAATTTCAATAACTTTAACCATAAAAAAAAAACCAACAAATACATTTTATTAACATTTCAACACTTGTTTTGTTTTCATTATTCTAGCTGCGCTTACGCTTTGCAAATCTCTAAATACAATGTAAATATTGCATTAGATTTTATAGTTCTTAATATTTGCAGTGTTGCATTGTTGTGGCTAACGTGTTAGTAGGTGAACTAGTAAGTAGTTCATTGTTGCTTCAACTGTGCCCACCGACTGAATTTAGCTAATTTATGCTGCTTTGGACACTTTAAAGCCACTCGTCTGGTCGTGCTACCACACTCTAGCAGCGCTATTATGTTGCATTTATTTGCCTTTTTGCGCATTTTTGCTATTGTTCGCATTATTCTGTTTGCTTTTTAATGACTCTAAATTGTACTTAGCAATTAACTTTAATTATGTTGCTGCTAATTTTATAGCCAACAATAGTTGCAGTCACAACACGAACAAATAAAAGAATAAAAAAATAAATAAGAGCGCACACAACTGGGTAGCTCCTATTGTGGTAGAATATTTAGCGACGTGGCAGCGTCAGCAGGAGCAGACTTCGCAGCAGCATTGAGTGGCCGGCCGCAGTTGGAATAGATGACAGCTGCTGGCGCCATCGAAATTGCGTTCTACAAAATTGAACACTTTATAGACGTGTGGTAATTGGCACCTTTCGGTGTAATGATTAACAAATAGCAGACACAAAAGTTAATTAAAAAATAAAACAAATACGTAGAAAAAAGAATTAATAACTTAAGTGGAGTGTTGTAGCAAATAAAAAGAACTACTTCATTATTTCGCAGATTTTTCTGAGCGCAAACGCGAAACTAATTTATGTTTAATAAGGCACACCAATCAGCTGTTTCAATGCTTTAAGTGCATGCCAATCCGTAAACGAAAATGTATCGATTATTTCTACTATCTGCTTGCCAAATGTGATCGGAAAAAATCTAAAGTAGCTGTAATTGGTATGAGAAAATCACTTCATACTATACTTCAGCAGCTTGTTAAGTGAAATTTCTTTCGAAAACGGAAGCAACACTTAAATTTGATGATTTACAAAATCTAAGCTATTTCCTTTAAGAATGAAAATATCAAACTGATGACTGCTGCACAGAGCACAGTTAAATTATGAAGGTGAAGAAAGGTCCAAACTGAGAAACAGTTGCAGAAAAACAATTTTTTTCTCCAAGTAATTTTGTATGCAAATAATTTTGGTCTTATACTCGTACATCAACGAGCTTAAAAACCTTAATAAAACAAAAGTTTTCGTTTTAGCATACATTTTCGTCTTTGTTGAAGACATAAGTATCTGACAAAGCTTAAGACAAACTATTTGGAAGAAATTAGTAAACAACGGCAAGAGTCGCCTAAAAAGTGCGAACAAAATGTACCTAAAAAAAAAAGCGAAAACCTAGTGAAAAGCAAAATTGAATTAAAACTAATTAGCATACATTTATTTATTTGCGCGAAATTAGCATAATTTTTAGGCACAGCCACAAAGCACATTAAAAAATGTATACAGCAAAATGGTCGCATATGAACTCAAACTCATGCGCGTTTTTAAGTTTGGTAATAATTAAAAAAAAAAAAAATATATATAAAAATTAAAAAAAAAAAATAGGCACAGAAAAAATCACTTTGCCTCGCGTATTTTTGCAAGGCTTACAAACATGCATGTACATATAAACATACATACATATATGTGGACTTTTTTGATAATTTTTGCTCCATCACCAACGCCATTACTTTGTATGCCTAAAATAATTCTGTGTTAATTTTCCAATATACGTTGCTTGTTCGATTCTAAATATGTAACTCTAACATTTCCGCGTTCACGTTTTAAATTTTTTTTTTTTTTTTTGCTTGTTGCTGTTCTTCAATGCGTCGCATTGTTGTCGGTTAATTTATGAGCATAATTTAAATGCTAATTTTGCGGACACGCCGATCATTATATTTTGCAGCTGATAAGTAAATAATACATACGCGTTATATGTACAGCAACCCACGCACGAAAACATTGTTGGCTATTAAATTTCTTTTGTTTTATTTTTGGGAATGCTTGAAAAGAAATTTGTTTTGTATATTTAAATTTACGACCCTAATTCAGTTCCCTGTGCAGGCGCTATACATAATTTGGAATATTTTAAAAAAGAAATGCGTTGACTTCTAGAATTTGCGGCTGGAACACAGCGTTGCTTTTCACTACCTTCAAAACTTGTGGAAACTATTTCACTTTTGAGTAAAGTGTACACAGACAAATGCATATTTTCTTAACAACAACAACAAATTCTTCTATAATTACCTGCACTCAATGCAGCCAATGTTCCAAACCTTTTCAGCAAAAACAAAAAAAAAAAAAAATAGTGCTGAAACACCACAACAATTGTCTAATTTCTTCATAATCTTATCGGCAACGCCCAAGAAAGATAATCTACCGCTTTCCGGTCTCGCTTTGTTCCTTTTCTGCTGTCATAGTACACTTCTATCGACTTTACAGAATTCCGCTACCTAAATGCTATAGTACTTTTGCCTTTTCTCACGCTACTAACAACAATTTTTCCCAGCATATTTGCATAGCGATGTGCAGAGGGTAGAGTTAAGCAATCGATTGAATGCGACGACTTGTATGCACTATGAAGTGTTAGTTTTGATAAGAACATACCTTCAATACACGAAAACATAGCAATATGCATTTAAAATCGATAATTCAATAATTTCCACACATCATTGAACATTTGAACAACTTACAATTGCCATAAATATTATTGATCTGTGTTACTCAAGTTGGAACGTTTCGTATTTCGCGACACTTTAGCTTTGCAAGCATAGAACAAAATTGTAGGTACGTAAGTGAAGAGCCCTTTTTATATTGTTGCCTCTTATGTATTTTTGCATTACTTTAATCCGCAACAAAGTAGATAAAAGACGTTTTGTTATGTTTTGAAAGAAAAGTGTTTAGTGAATTTGAGACGGAAAATTGTTGAGACAGATTTCTTAAGCTGGTGGTAGAAAGTTGAGCGGGCAAGTATTGAAGGTAACTGAAGGGATAAGAAGGCAAATAGCTTTTAAATAATTTAAATATAAAGAAAGACACAATTGAATAATGTAAAATAAAGTAATGGGTGTGCTGATGAGTGAGAGAGAGAGAGAGAGAGAGAGAGATTACAAATAATTGCAAAAGTGAACTGTAAAAGAAATGCGGGTTGAATTGTTGTTGCCTGCACGACTTAAAAAGCATCGCTTCACGATTCGGAGAATGCAAATGTCAAGCATGAAACCGTTATTTTCCTCCTGTCGCATTTGACACTATCAGCTGTTTGTGTAACGTCGGCTCTCAGAGGCGAACATGAATTAAAACAGCTGTTCGTGAAAGTGAAAAGTTACTGTAAAATCAAAATGAGAGAAAGTTCTGCGTTCCTCACTCTCTTGCAAGTTTCACTGCGGATCTATTCGAACAGGTTTAAAACTTATTCAAGCACTTGAAATTGCAATTTATATTATCTTTTAGGTTTTATTTTGCATGCTTAAAATTTAATATAATTAAGGATTTAAATTTTTTCTTTCAATTCACTGTTCATTCTTGGCTTTTGGACGTTTGTTTATTGACTTTCGATTTTTGTGTTTTTTTTTTTACAAATTTTCTTGCTAAAACTAACTAATTTAAAGTGAGAGTTTCTTTAAATCGCAAAAAAGTGCTTCTGATTGTGATAGGTCTTTGAAAAATAAAATTCGTCTGCCGCTGCGTCACTGCATTGCAAATAAACTAACTCAGATTTGCATTTATTTAGCTCAAATTATAAATCAAATTGTAAGAATCAGGTTGTAAAGAAATAAAAAGCAATAGGAAACACAAAGTATGCACGCAGGACGAGCGCCACACGATAGTGCTGAGCAATTTGGGATTCTAAGCAGTTGGACTTGCCAAACATAGCTACTTGCATAGCATAGCATACACACATACATACATATTTACAACGAAAGCTTGCATTTCTGATTTAATACATTTTATTTTTCGCAGCACTGCGCGACAACTTGTTACACACACACACAAACGTATCCATACACTTGCAAACATATGCTTTTGGCATTAGCACAATCAGATTCTTGGCAACGTGCAGCACACAACTGCCACATAGCAGACAACATATGGACAGGTTGGCAGGCAGGCAAGCAGCCGTAGTCGTAGACGCGCTGATCCACCGAACGCGTGTAGAGCGCGCGCGGCTAACGTGCACACACCCAAACATACATACTTACATACCTACCAAATATGTTTATATATATGTAGTACATATGTATGGCATGTAAGTACCCTGTCGGAAAAAAAGCAGACGGTCTAAAAAATTAACCAATTTTAAAGTAGTTGGAAAATTAACTGCTTTGAAACAAATGAAGCGTGCGAGTCTTTAATTCTTCGTACTCGTACATTTATACGAATATGAGCGTAATACAAAATAATTTAAAAACTTTTGTAGTGCAGAGAAACATATGTGTATAGTATAATTATATGTATGTATGTACATACACTGTACTCATAAAAACTGTCATCCGACAGCAGAAGGCTGTGGTGTCATTCACTTACAATTTCCAATAAAAACAGCTGACGAAATGATAGCAGTTGTCGAAAATATTTACGAAGAAAACAAAACAATTTAAGTGAGAAGCTAAAATATATTCATAAAATTCTAAATATTTGAAAGCTTTTTCCTATATATTCCATAGCTTAATGGAATGAAGTGCCTAATGAAAGGAAAATCTAAAGAGTTGGTTTTCGCTCTTTTGTTCAATGACGTTGTAATGAATTTCAACCTTAAACTCACGAAAAAAAGAAAAGATTAAAAGCGAGCCCATAAAATGCGTGATTCTTAAAATATTTCAATTTTTCTTTATCATTTTTAAGATTCATATGTAGATGCCTTTTGTATCGAAAATCGTGACCCAGAGGAAGTTACTCGCAAGGCCAATCAAGCGGTAAAAAAACAATTAAATTTTATTTAAAACGTGTAAACTTGCGTTAAAAATTAACTGAATTCCTTGCTTAGTTTAAACAAAAATACATATGTATGTATGTAAATATATTTAATAAAAACTTAACTAAAACGCGTTTTTAAAAAGTTAGAAAAGAGTAGGTATAAAATAAAGAAGTTTAAAAACAAATCGAGTTAAAAATAGTAGTTGTAAAAAAAGCAGTTTTAAAGTAGCTGGAAATAAATACATTTTATTGCAGTTGCAAAAAAAGTAATTTTAATGTTCTTTCTTTCAAATAAGTATATTTGAAACTGGTTGAAATCAAATGCAGTGTCGGATAATTGACTTGCTCCTAGGACATCGCCAATGTTAAAAAAGTTAGTTGATGACAAGAAAATAGAATGAATTCAAACCACTTGTGGTTAGAAAAAAAGAACTTTTTAAATTGCTTTTAAAGTACTTTGATTTCCGACAGGGTATATTTCTATGTGTGTGAGCTTATGCCACTTTGCGGCAATAAAAATGCAGCATTAAAAAAATGCAAAGAAATCAAGCGTAACAAAATGAAAATCTATGCAGGTTTTTACACAGACAACTACGAGTATGTACATAAATATATGTAAGTAAATATGTACATACGTACATACATATATATCATATATTTGTATACATATAAATATAGTCATAAACATTTTTAGGTTGCATGTTGCGGCAACAAATTTATGAATTATTATTTGTGGCTGGCATAATTCGGTTCGTCGCTAGGAGCCCAACTAGGCAGTCAGCCAGCGAGACAGCCAAGTGCCTTTGAATAATTTTACAAATTTAGTTGCATTTAATGGCATATTTTGTAGTTATTGTTGATAATTTATGTAAATTTTTATTTTATGAACTGCAAAAAAGTTGCAAATTTGTATACATATGACATAAAAAATTGGAAAAAGTATACAAAATGCCACTTTTAGTGGAGTCTGTTTGGTCACTGAACTAGAATGCAGCGTTTTTGGTTTTTATATATTTTTTTTTTGCAAAAAATACGATAAAGTTAGTGAGCGATTTGTGCAATTTTTAACGCCGTCTACTCGCTGCTTTTAATTACTACATTTTCTTTTATATTAATTTTCAAGAAAAAAATATAAACATATATTATTTTTCTACATATTTGCAGCAGCGCTGATACTTCCGTTCGACTGCCGCTTAAAAAAAATTTTTTTTTTGCGAACTAAGGTATCGTTGAAAGCAAAGCAACAAATGGAGAATGTCAAATCAAATGCAAACGTCATAAGCAAAATAAGCATCGTAAAATTTATGTCAAACAATGAATTGAGAGGCGACGTGTAAATAGCGTTGCCAACTATCTTTCATAATTTTTAATTGCTTATTTTTTGTCAAAATGGATTACGCTCGTTTTGACTGTCAATTTGTTGCTAAAAAAAATAAAATATGTAAATTTGTGAATGCAAAATAAGGCGCGACGGCGAGCAAGTTAAATGAAAATGCCAAAAAAATCGTTTCGTTGATTATTTGCATATTTGCTTAACGAAAAAGAGCACAAAACTGAAATTGGTATTGGGTTTGAAAAGTGTTAACTGCTTAGTCAAATAACGAGATGAACGACGGAGCAACAACAAAAAAAAAAAAAAAATTTATCAACAAAAAGTGCTAGCGATAAAAAAGAGGAAGGCAAGAACAAAGAAATGGCAGGAGGAGTAAGAAAAAAAAACATGTTAATATAGAAATGTGTGTGCGTGGAACGGCTCGGAGATAAGTTAAGCTTCTACAAAAACAACATTGATCATTTTTTATTTATAGTTTTTAATTATTTATTCTTTAGCATTATTCTTTTCTTCAGAAAAACAACCACAGAGTTCAAAAGAAATTAATGTAAGTGAAAAATAAAAGAAATAAAAAGAAAAAAAATTACAAAAACCTCAACGTTGATGTTAAAAAAAAAAAAAAAATGTCGGGCAGTGAACCTAAAGTGTGGGGGGGGGGGGGAAATGAAAAACTTAAATAACTAAATTTAATAATTATTTTTGTTTACAAGCAAAATTGCGACGCGAACGCCGCATGAAAAATAGTTAAAAAAAAATTTAGTTTTACACGCAGATAGAGAAAAACAAAATGCGGCGATTTACCGGAAGCGCTGACTAAGCTAGAGAAACGTAAAACAAAGTACGAGTAAAAAAAAAGGAAAAAGTGGAGAATGAAGCAGTGGTGATTTTTTTTTTTTTTTTACTTAAGCAACCGTTGACAAACATAAATTTCTTTCACATCACAGAACTTCTTTTTATTTTATGCTTGTTTTTTTTTTTTTTTTTTTTTTTTTTGTCAAAGGCATTTGTAAGTCCACGCTGCCTCCATTCAACTCATTTTCGAAAAATCAACATTCCAGAAATGCATATTTTTCCCAACAGCAAACCTAGTAATAAATATGCATTACGTTGGCGAGACCGAGGTACATACTACAGAGTAAACAATGTGTAGGAATGTGAAAAATATTGCTAGGAAGCTGGATAGTTCGCAAAGCGAGCAATCACCGAGCGATCGCCGTGAAGTCGCAAATATGTATGTAAGTATGTGCGCGCATGTCTGTCAGTCGACGTTTGGCCCGATTCAAGGCGAACTTCAATGAAACTGGCTTTGAGTTAGAGGCGCTGGCTGGCTTGCTGGCTGGCTGGCGCTTGTAACTGGCGCACCTACAACATACAACAGCAGCCAATGGGTCAAACAAATGAACAGACAGAATAAGCAACTATACAGCCATTGAAAATAATGCAAAGTGATAATTGTTACAACAACAATAAAAAGAAGAGGCAAAGAGGCAATCGTCAGTCGTTGGACAGCAAGTCTGTTGTTGTTTGTTTGGCGTCGTCTGTCTTTGCTTGCTTGTCGCAGACGAAAGCGTGATCAGCAGCAAAATGCGCAAGAATGCAATAAAGTGAAATGAGAAATATTTTTTTTGTTTTTTTTTGACGCTGCATTTGTCGCACGTGTAACTCGTGAAATTGTTGTTGTTTTTTTTTTTTTTTTTGCTGTCGACAATTGCAACATAGAAAAATGTTTATGATTGAAACATAAAATCGTGGTTTTCTTCGATTGCGACAGCTGACTTTTGTAAGCGCTCATCAAAGAAAATAACAACAACAACAACTGACTTAAGCAGCCACCATTGTATGTAAGTAGGGGTATTCAATATTGTGGCATATGCAAACAGTTTAAAGCTACGCGCTTACATTTTTATTCATTTATGAATCTGTGCGTTTTGTTTGTCGTCGCGCACTTGAAATATTGCCTCAGGTCACTAAAGTAACCAACGCGTTGCCAACGAGCGCTGAAACTACATAGCCAGCTATAAATTTACATGAGATGTGTGCCATTACATTAACACAGGAATGCTTGCATGTTTGTATGTAGTATTGTCTGTGGCATATGTTTACACTAATCCGCCACAGTCACTTAAGTGTTGCTGCCATCACTTCTGTGTATTTTTGATCTGTTTCTGTTTGATCACTTCGCTGCTTGTCTTGCTACATACAACTTCTAGAGTTTCAATGTCTCTGCGTTTAATTTCAGCAACACCTTAAATGGACACAAAACAAATTTGGCAGAGTGAAGAATAGATTAAAAATAAGAGGCAAAAAAAGAAAGAAAAAAACAACTTTAAAAGTGAGCAACAAAATGGCGAGTGAGCGCGTTAAGCGCTATGCGTAGCAGGAAACTAAAAAAAAATTGTATTTTACCAGTCACTCAACAGATATTTGAGAGTAGTGCTTGAAGATGAACTGAATTAAAAAAAAAAAAACAAATGCTAGAGTCACACATTAAAGAAAAGAACAAAATTATGTGTTATTACAAACAAACAAACAAACACACAAATTTATAGTTAAGAATATAGTAAGCACTAAAGTTAATTAGTTTACGGCCATATTATACAAAACGCGACGAGTCACTTTTCCTCATGTGAAACATAATTCGTATTATATAACAGCATTCACTCACTTCAGTGACTGTCAGTGAATGTGAGTGAATATATTACGTATTAAGGCCACAAACTGACGCGAACGTTCATTTCAGTTGTCAAAATATTCACTTGCTTCTGGTGTCGCGTATGCTAGTTTTTCGAAGGTATATTGCGATAATATACATAAAAGTATCGACACCAATACTAAATCAGTAGTATCACAATATCCCTACGTTTAGTTCGTTTTGATTGCTTGTGTTGTTTGGTTGTTTACGTTTATTTCCCTTTTGTTTAATATGAGTTTTGAGCAAGTAAAAATTTATGTAAGTATGACACATACATACATTACTATTCTAGCATAAAGTATTGGAAACAAAATAATAAATCAATATTTTATTTTTTTAAGTATAAAAAAACGACAAGTGAGCAGTTTGACATTCTTTCCCCGAGAAAAGAAAATAAAAGAAATTTAGAAATTGCAAGAGGCGCCGCCCCCGTTTTTGGCAGAAGTTGAGCGCAGTTTTAGCAAAAAATGGTAGGAAATCGCACTTAAATTAAATGCTGCCAGCCCACCACATAGAAGCGTTAATGAATGCAAGAAGGTAAGCAAGCAAATTTGTTTGCACATTTGATTTAACATAGCTATAGTTTAAACAAATTTTTTAATAACATTTTAGTTATGGACCGACATGAGAATTTGGACGAAGAACAAGATTTCTAAAAACAACAATCTTCGCCGTAGAACTGAAAGTCCTTTAACACCACTGGAGCAGACGGTCGACAAAATTGTCAATCTATTGCAATCAGCGACTCAAACTAGTGTTGCGATTTGGTTTATTTTTATTTGTGAATTACATGTTCAGCACCGCAGTGTTACCAACTCATTGAAATACTTTTGAGACGAGAAGAAATCAATGAAAAGTATTTAGAAATTACAGCAAAAAAAAAAAAAAACGTGGCCAAATGGGCTACGTAACGCGTATACATCTGTTTGACAGTCGTAGTGAATAAGCAACAGGGTGAAGGCGTAAACGTAAAAGGTTATACATAAAATACGAACTTTTTAGTGAATGTGAATGTGAGTGACTGGAATGCAAAGTGTCACGGTGTTTTACATAATACGGCCATTAATGCACGAAATTATGAAACAGCGATAAGCAGCGAATGATGACCTGTGCAAATAGTATCGAAAGTCGATAACTACAGGGTAACACATATAATGTTTTTTCCGCTCGAGGCAATCACATAAAAGAAATCGTCTCTCAACAAAAAATGGGAATGTTTGCTCTTTCCAATGGTTTAAAACAGAAATTTTTTTTTGTGTGATTTTTCAAAAATTTCAAAAAAAAAAAAAACCACTGTAGTAGAACTGACTATCCTATCCTATAAGTTGTTAAGAAAGCGTGTTCATGTTTGCTTTAGTTGATGTATCGAAATCTGTATTTTAAGTTACAAAAACACTAAGTCAGAAATATCTTTAAAGTCTCTAGCGCTCATAATTATAAATATACATTTAATTTATTTGAATACTGCAGCTTAGCTACCAATTCCTCCGCACGTTCTTGCCGCTCTTCTTTTCTGCTATTAAATTTTATGAAGTCGTACACTGCGCTTCAACGATTTTCTATTCCTCGTTTTTGTTTTTTTTTTGTTAGCTTTTGCCACTTCCCACTCATTGCTTCGCTTTGCTTTAATATAAATGTATACATACATATACATATGTATGTATGTATGTATATTTTCTTTCTTTCAACGCTTTGCGTTACGCTTAATTTTTTTTTTTGTATTTTTTTTTTTTAATGAATAATGAGCTAACCAAAATTTCCGGCAGCCATAATTTCTTAAGACGCAACAACTGAACAACTGAAATCCCAAAGCGTTACTACTCCCCTAAGTCAGCTGACAAAAACCGAAACCAAAAATTAAAACGATGAGGAAATGGAAAATCTTAGGAATATTTTTGTATTAAATAAAGCGACGTGTACGACGATATACATACATACATACTCGTACATATTTTAGTTGTGGAAATTAGAGTGAGGGAGACGCATTTTTTTTGTCTGTTGGAGAGTTCAAAAATAGAAAATAGTCGATGTCAAGTATCGCATGCAGTCCCGTTAGTAATGTGCTAGTTGTATCGATAGTAATTTTTTTTTGACACAAAAAAATAGTTCTCGTGAAGTTAACTAACTACTAGACGTGCGTAAACAGGGACTGGCACCTCAACATATGCTTTACCCTCAGCAACAACCGCTTCGTTCCTTTGTACCGTCAAGCGCATGGTTGCACTTCAAACGTCAGTGCCGCACAGCTGAGCTTATATGAAAGTTTCGACTAACGTTATAAATGCAACAAATTGATTTTTATGTTACTCTATCTCTATGTCTGTATGTACTTCCAGCTGAGCTTTTCCTAACCCATTCCCTTCCAAATGCTGGCCCTAACCCTACCTTTTGCTTTCAATTTACTTTCGAATGTATTCGTAAAATATACAAATTTGTTGACACTCTCATTGTTATTGTTGTTGTTGTTGTTGCTGTTGGTTTTCGTTGTTGGCGATTTTTTTTTTTTGGAAAATTAATGAAGTTATTTACTTTAAAGCAATTCGAATATGAGCCGTGAGTGATGCGCTGGTGCGTATCTACGAAACGTTTTGTCATTATGAAAGGAAATATGTTTTATGTGAGTTCGTTTTTTTTGTTGTTTTTGAGCACAGCAAATTGACAGCTTAATTTGATTTATTCTTTAAGTAATGAACAAGCAGACTGACGTGTAATTTAATGAAAAAAACATGCATGTAAAGCTAAAAAATTGTGTGCTAGCGATAAATTAAAAAAGAAAAACAAATAAAAAATTTAATAAAATAAAATTAAAAAAAAACTACGAAACGAACGAAAACGGAATATGAGCGCATTTGCTGGTGATGGGCAGAAAGCTTATCATATAGAAAAGCGAAAAAGTGAATTAAAAAAAAAAAAAATTTTAATTAATTTTTATTATTATTTTTTTTTTATTTTTTTCTAAATTTTGATTTCCGTTTTCTAAAAAATTTTTTTTTACAAAATTTTTATATGAGTTTATTTTAAATAATATTTTTTTTTATGTTGTGGGTTCTCGAATTTTATTATATATGTATGTACATACATAGGTATTTAAATTTTTATTTTTATTGTTTTTTTCATTTTACTTTTATATTTCACTTCATTAAACTGTATTTTACAAAATTTTATACTCTTTTTCGCTGCTTTACTTCTGTATTCCACTCAGCGTTTTCATACACAAATATGCACGTATGTACATACATACATATGTAGATATATATAAGTATCATAAGTTTACATTCTAATTACATTTTGTAGATACTACGCACTACCAGGCACGCCGACAACATCAGCAAGCAGCAGCAGCAACAAAACCGCCTCACCTACCTGTACGCACGCCCACAAGCTCACCAACTCATTATCTCAATAACTTGGCCCGCCCACTGAGTGTTTTAATTGAAAATATTGCACTTACATATATGTAGTACGGAGTATGTAGACATTTGTGCTGCTTGCATTACTTGTTGTTGCTACAATTTCAAGTAAATTTTAGCGATGTTCATTTCTGCTTTTTGCATAACATTACAATGAGTCAGAGCGTTGAGGTGCAACAGAAATGGAAACAAAAAAACAAAAAAAAAATTATAGAATTGTGTCTGCGACGCGTTGCATGATGTGCGCGCAGATGTGCTGTGATTACAGTGTAACCCCTCCCCCTAACCTTTTACAACTTGTCTTTAAGTGGAGCAAATTTAACCTCAAAATTGTTTTCTATTCACTTTTTCTATTTTTTGCCAAAGTGCGTTTAGAATAAACGGAAAAAAAAGGGTTAAAATTCATACAGAAGTGAAATGAGTTGCTCTCAAATGTAATCATTTCATTTCTCCTACGAAAGGGTATTTTTTGACCACTGAATTCTTCTTCTTCTTTCATTGGCTCGATAGCCGCATATGCGATTTTGGCTGAGTGTAGCATACAACGCCAGTTATTTCTCTTTTTCGCTAACTGGCGCCAGTTCATACCCAAGTCCCTTACGGCCTGGCCTGGTCTTTCCAACACAGAGGAGGCCTCCCTTTTCTTCTGCTGGAGCTGGAGCGCTTTAATCCATTCATGACCAAGCCAGCGAAGCCGCTGGATCTTAATTCGCTGCACTATATCGGCCGTTATAAAGCTCGTACAGCTCATCGTTCCATCTTCTACGGTATTCGGCATCGCAAAGGCGTAAAGGCCCATAAATCTTACGGTGACTCTTTCTCTCGAACATTGCTAGAGCCTTCTCATCAGATATCTTCATCGTCCATGCTTCTGCGCCATACATTAGGACGGGTATAATGAGAGACTTATAGAGCGTAATTTTTGTCCGTCGAGAGAGGACTTTACTGCTCAGTTGCCTACTCAGTCCCAAGTAGCACTTGTTGGCAAGAGTGATTCTCCTTTGGATTTCAAGGGCTGACACTGTTATTGGTGTTATTGCTGGTTCCTAAGTAAACGAAGTCATCTACTTTTTCAAAGTTATAACTGTCAACAGTGATGTTTAATCTCAGTCGTGAATGCGCCGACTGTCTATTTGATGACAAGAGATACTTCGTCAACGCCCTCGTTCACCTCCAGACCCATTCGCTTTGCTTCTCTATCCAGTTTGGAGAAGGCAGAACTAACTGCGCGTTTGTTACGACCAATGATGTCAATGTCATCGGCGTACTCCAGCAGCTGCACACTCTTATAGAAGATGGTGCCTGACCGATTTAGTTCGGTGGCTCGAATTATCTTCTCCAGCATCAGGTTAAAGAAATAGGCCGACAAAGAGTCACCCTGTCTGAAACCTCGTTTGGTATCAAACGGCTCGGAGAGGTCCTTCGCAATCCTGACCGAGCTGGTGGTGTTGCTCAACGTCCAACGACCATACTCTGCAGATAAGCTGGTGCATGCGCTTTACCAACTCTTCTCCCCCGTATTTGAATAACTCAGCTGGCAGCCCATCAGCTCCGGGCGCTTTGTTGTTCTTTAGCCGTGCTATTGCTATACGGATTTCGTCGCTGGAGTTTCGGGATCATCATCTTTTTCAAGGTGGTCTCTGCCACTACCACTAAGTAGTGTGGAGAAGTGCTCCCTCCATAAACCAAGTATATTCTGAACGTCAGTCACCAGGTCGCCGTTGTCGTTCTTACAGAAATTCGCCCCAGTCTTAAAACCTTTTGTTAGCCGTCGTAATTTCTGAAAGAATTTTCGGGCGCTTTTCCTACAAAACAAAAAAAAACTGCCCTTCAAGCAAAATCATATTTTCTAAAGTTAAACTTATTTGCAATTTAGGCGAATTCCTGCACATTTTACATTTATGCATACAAAATCAGGTTCTCACTTTGACTCTATCATTTACTGGCTGACTAATCATTAACCCACTTTTTTTTATACGTTTCAGTATTTTTAGCGCAACTAAACACTTACTTTTTTTTCAATTTAATTTTCCATTTGTTTAGCTTAACTGTCTTTTATGAATTTTGTTGATTGGCAATCGATTTGTTTACACTTTTAGTTTTTGCGGATTTTTATTTCTTTTGAATTATAGATTTCAGTGTCTGTACGAGTTTGATTTGTTTATCTGTTTACAAATTTGAGTTGTGCGATTTGAAATGGTGAATTTGAGGCGGCAGAATTAGCGCGTCACGCCGTTGATGGATAGCTTCCGGTGATATTGAGGCATAGATTTTGATAATAATTAATATTGGTGGATTGTAGGCGAGAGGAGGAACAGCATAGATAACACTTTGCGCTAACATTAAATGAGTCATTCGAGACCTGTGTTTCATACTAGACACACAAAGAAGACAAATAGAGAGAAAGATGTGTATGAAAAGGTATTCAGATGACGACAAAAGCAAGCAAACGAAGTGTCCAGTGAATGACGTATGCACGTATATGTGCAAATGTTGAAGGAGGCTTGAAAGGACATAACCAAAGAGCATTGAAGTAAACAAAGAAATACAAGCAAGTATTTATGTAGCTTGAAACCCCAGCCATTCAGCGGACGACAGGTAGGTTAATGCGCAAAACACGGACAGTCCTCCTAAACAAAAATTTTGCGTAACTAATGCAACCCACGGGAATTGGAGTAAGTACATAGATAAGCGTAAATGCTCTTACAGCTGTCGTCGTCTTCAAGTGGCTTCTTGACATAACATAATACGTACCTAAGCCAAACAAAGAGAGAAGCAGAGCGAACAAAGGAACAATTGACGAAACGTGAGAATGAGAAAATTAAAAGCTAACTGCGTAGTTAACAAGCAACGGCGCAGAATAAAAGCTAGAAATGACGAAATACAAGACGTAATAAACGAGAGGAGTAGCAACGCAGGCGAATTGGTTTGAGCGCAACGACGACCGTAAACAAAGGACATGGCACAGGACACTTAAAAGCTTGTGACGCGTCGGAAGTTGCTTAAGCGGCGTGTATTTCGTTTTAATGTTTAACTTTTTTCTTAACAAAAGTAGTGGCTGAATGCGTAGCAAACAGAGCAACAAAAATCACGAATGTTTGTATTTAATAACAACCATAAAATTCTAGCCTCGCTTGCGCAACACTTCTTGCACATACATAATTCCTTTGTAGGGATTGTGGTGCGGCTGTTGCTTTTGTAATGGTTGTTTGGTTGTTGTTGTTGTTGTTACTGCTGTTACTCGAATTCATTGCCTAACTGCTTTTGTATGGCTTTATTATAACATACACAACAACAGTGTTGCGTTCGCTGCTTTCTATTATCCTTTTGCGCAAACCGTAAGAACAAAAAAACAACCAGAAAAAAAGGGCACTTCAGGTAGTTGTTGTTTTTCGTATTCGAAACAACAACAAACGTCGGCAACAACAGACGCCGCCTCGTACTCGCACACTCAGCTGTTGCTGCCACCATTAAATGTTTTTGTTTTTGTTACTTATTTCGTTTCTTAAGGAGTTCCTCCTTTTTGTCTTTGGCTTTAATGCCTACAAAGAAGGACGGCTGCTGATATAAATGCAACAAATTTGTTATTGCTGTTTTTCTATCTGTTGTTATTGCTCGCTCGCGCTGACATCGAACACCCGGCGCAGCTGGCAAATTTAACACAAAAACAATATTTCGGCAGAAGTACAAGAAAAATAATCAACAATGCGTAACGCAGGGTTAGTGTACACACGAGAGAGGGAGAGCGAGTGCCAGTGAGTGGTAATGGTAGGGAGATAAAAGGTTCAAGCGATGTGTGCTCAGCTATGACAATTCACATTTTGTGGGTCAGAAGAAAGTTCATTTTGTGAATAAAAAGTTTAGGTTAGGTTTGAATGGCGGCGATGGAGCTCAATGCCCAATTAGCAACTAGCGTAGTTGATGAACTTCAGAATGTTGTTGAGACTGCCAAAATCTTGCAGTGAATTGTACTCAAACGCTCCCAGACTGGCATTACGCTTTCTCATTAGAGCTGGATATCTGCACAGAAGTTGCTCAACTGTCTCTTGTTCATATTCATCCCGGCAGTTGATGCAGTAGTCATAATGGGCAATGTCAAGTCTTCTAGCGTGGACACCTATCAGCCAGTGCCCTGTGAGAACTGTTACGAGTCTTGCAACGTTGCCAGAAGAGTGGATGTCCGAGCCTTTCCTCCGGAGACCAACCCTCCTATTCGAATCTCAAGGCATGAAGTAGCTTTGTGCCTTTGAGTGTCCTAACTCACGATAAGCTGCATTAGTTTAGTCTCGACTCCGAGCTTACCTACAAACACATCGAATAGTACGTAAATTCATGACCCAGCCATGCACCAGCCGCGAAATCTCTGTTTCTAAACGATTGTTCTATGAATTTATTAGTAGTTTGCAGCGCAGATTCTACACATGAACCCTTTGTGTAGGCACTCTGAGATGGACTGGCTTTCTTTATAGCAAAATAGAAAGGCAAATTCGTCTGAAGTTGTTTGACGATACATGAGAGCAGACACATTTACAATCGACGTTTATCGATTGTGGATATCCTTAAGGGGTCCGTATATGTATGCAAGTCACCGTCAAGCGACAGCAACTATTAAATGTTCAAAACAACTGAATATAATATTTTGAAAAAATACCCCATTTTCAGCACATTATTGAATCCTTGTTTTTTACAGCAATAATAAATACTTTTATTATATCAGCAATACATTTTCTCGCTATTATTTTATTTCCATACTTCAAACAGGTTTTACAAGTAGCACTGTTTTAGTAAATTTCTTTTTTGTCGTTTCTAAGTTTAAGCCACTCTAATCGAAATGGTCAGTAGCGAATTTAATGCGATTTTTAATATTAAAATTTTACCTTGGAAATGTAATTTTGCAATGAATTGTGTTTTTTTTGATAAGTCATGCACATTTGTTACGGTCGATTGTTGGTAATCGCAAATATTTTCCCACGACAAAAAAGCATAAAACAAATATATTTTGAAATTTCATACATAAAAATGTGCACTTTTAGCATTTTTAATACATTTTTAAAAAAAATGAGCATTAGATATTTTTATTTTTTTTATTTTGCGAAACATCTAAATTTAATAGATCACGATTTTTAGAAAATTTAAAGAAAATGTGTTAAACAGCAAAGAGAAAACAAAAAAAATGGAAAAAAGTAAAATCAGTAACAAATATTTTTGCAATTCAAGGTACCTACGAGATAAAAAATAAAAAAAAATAAAAATTTCATTTTACTGCAACAATTTTAATGGCTTCTAGTTTTAAAAACTTCAGCAACATTTTTATTTTACATTTTTAAGAACACTTGCAGTTGTTTACATTTTAATTAATTTTTGTTCAACTGCTGTTTTTTTTTATTTTTTTTTTCAACAAGCTCATTTTTATTGCCAGTTGCACAAAATATTATTTTTTTTTTTTGCCACAAAACCACAAAACTTTACCACCACTTTAACCTCTACGTTCTTATTGATTTCCGCGAACAAAAAAAAAATTATCTTTTAATAATTCACACATTTGGCAGGGGATTATGTTTGTAGTTGAGTAAACAAAGGCAACAACAAGTGTTAGCAAAAATTTTCACGATTTCTCCTCTTTCGTAGCCTTTCACTTCAATTTCAGTTTATTCAACTATTTAAAATATTATTGCACTCATCACTTATTTTCTTTTCTTTTTTGAGGATTTAGCTTTGATATTTTTTATGAACACCATTAAAATTTATATAAATTTATACTACAACAAATATGGGCGATTTTTCTTTCACTGAGGCGCAATCTTTTTTGGTGCGCAACGCTTTTTATTGCATTTAGCAGGTAATATATGTATATTAAAAAAAAATTTGATTTTTGTGATTTTTATTTTTTATTTTCGTTCACAAGTGCGCGACTAATCTTTTGTACTATGTCGCCCGCTTTCTAAATTTTCACATGTACGCCAATTATTTAAATAAACAGGTGCACAGATCTATATTAAATTGTTAGCCGCAGTCCCAATAATTCACGCCAGAATACATAAAATATGTATATAATCTCTTACTGCAAATTTATAGCCGCGCGCGGTGCTCAATCTAAAACTCTAGAAAAGGCGACAAAAAATCAACAAAGCTTGGATATAAATTCTTATTTACATTTCACGCGCACGTTTCGAACGGAAAACGTAACGCGCATAGAAAAATATTAATAATCAACCAGCGAGCGGTGAGTTACGCGCCGAGTTGCCGCCCACCGCACGCCACAACCACCTTCAGCTATAAGTTAGCGTACGAACGGCCGACCGACAACCATCCGACCGACCGACAACCGGCTATTTTACAACAATTGTTGTTGCTAAATTGTTTGTTTCTAACGCGTCATTCGCGTCAACGCTTGTTTTTTTTGTCTTTCTTTTCTTTGCACCGGTTAGCGCGTTGAAGTGTTGTGGAACGGCGGTGGCACAGCGCGCTAGATGTCAGCGGACGCGGCAGTGTACACCCGCGCGCACAGTGGCGGCGAGAAGACCATAAAACGCTCACGCTTTGCATAGATTGTGGAAAAAAAACGACGACCACAACAACTACATGTTCGCTCTAGCCGACGTAGATAGAATCGCGTTGCTGTGCGAATTATATCCAAAACTTATTTACTACGCGGTTAAGTTGTGCCGTTGCCGCTGCCGTCTTCGCCACCTCTGCGTGACCGTTTTAGTGCGACACATTGCCGGAGCGGTTTAACAACTACTTGTTTTCTTGCTTACGTACGTTTCGCTTAGCGTTCCGTGTGTGTAATACATTCAGTTCGACAGGTAGAGCAATACTGACGTAGCTAACGAACTAACAGTGGAACTATAAGAAAATATTGCATTCGAGGCGCGCTCCCACAAGAGAGCGACAGTCGGGTGAGAGTAGAGCGCGTAGCGTATTCGAGAAAAAACGTCCGAACGAGCGGTCGGCGAGCAAAGCTACCAAAAAGTCGTCCCATCACAGTTCCAACCAGCGACAGTGGTTACATACTGTGCGCGCCAATTCGTGTATCTCAAAGATATAAAAAAAAAAAAAAATATTGCACTGTCGCACTCTGCCGCGTACTAGCTAGCTAATCAGCTGACTCTCACTCTAGGGGTGAGAGTAGAGCGCGTAGCGCATTCGAGAAAAAACGTCCGCACGAGAGGCAATAACAGTGGTTGGCGAGCAAAGCGAACAACAAGTTCCAACCAGTGCCAGTGGTTACGTACAGCGCGTACTCCTGTCTGTGCGCGCCAAGTCGTACATCTCAATAATAAAAAAGCTAGTGGAATCAGCTGACTCTCATTCTCGCACTATGTAATGGAGCGCGCGCTCATGCACTCTCACGTTGGTCTCACTCATTCCACTTTGCCAAAGTAGCAACGCGGCACCTCCATTTCTTGTTTTTTTTTTTCTTTTTTTTTATTGCAAAGTCAGTGCAAAAATTTTCCACACGTTTTCACATTTTCCCCCTCTTAAGTCATTGCTTGTATTGCAGCGTCTTCGTGCGCCTTCTTGCGGCTAGCTACAGCTATGTAAGTGAAAATTTTTACTGCTCGCAAAGAACGAAATGACGTTGTACGTTTATATGTATGTTTGCGCACACAACTCTCGACAGTTTTCCACTCGCATTTCGCTTGTGCGGTGTGGAAGAAAATGACGAAACGGGCAGCAGTGGATGTATGTATGCATTCTACGTCGTTTCGAGAATATTCGTTGCGTCTTTTGGGCGGATTAAATTGGCTTAAAAATGTGATAGTTGTTGCGTGGCTTTTGGTTAAATTTTGATAGTGTTTGTTGAAATTTTAAGTGTTCAACATAATATTCGATGAATATTGGGGCACATACCTACATATGTATATATGTATTTTTAGTTGGTAATGTAGGCGTTCGGTTTGAAAAGGTGATTATTTTAAAAATTTTTTCTGTTCTGGTTCTTTCTTAAAAATGTTCCTTAAACCAAAAGTTCTTACAATGGAAAATTGCCTGAATGCTGATTTAATGATCTTCCACAAACTCTCCTCTTACAGCGTTCTGGTGCCGTTTAAGCTTATTTTATATTTGTCAATGTTGCGTGGACCTTTCACAACTCTACCTTTGACTCTAGGAGTTCTACCACCAGAATCGATAAGGTAGATTCACCAGCATGTCATCTAAAAGATTGCTGATTGTAGGAGGTGAAAAATCGGCATTATGAAAATCGTGGCAAAAGTTTGTTATGTAGTGGACTCTCAATTTAGAAAATAGAAAGGCTTCGCTTACGTCCAGGCTTACCGCTGATCATGTCGGTGCACTAGCACGTGGAATGTGTCTTAGGACTGCTGATTGGAGAATTTGCAAGGTGTTCCCAATAAGGCCAGCAAAAAAAAAGTTCCTTTTTTACGCGGAGCATAAAACTAAAAGGTCTCAACCCTCCGGTGCTTAGAGGCGCAAGCTTAAATCTTTCGCTGTAAGTGAAATATTTGTGGATAATAATAATAATAATTCCAACGGTTTTTACACTCCATTTTCGCCCAACCGACGCGAGGTGCGCATCCGCATGACGCACGGATTTTGAAAAATTTTTTTTTGTTTGCGATTCATGAAAGGCAGAAGTTTGTTGGGTGTCGAGACTCTATAATTGTTCAGCTACAGAATAAAAGTTCATCAGCTGATTTCAAATTTAAATTAATTTGTATAGTAAAAGTGATTTTAAAGCAAAATTGTATATGTAATCCATCATCTATTGAGAGTACAAAGTTTGGTATTCTTTATGTAAAAAAGTGAGTCGGAAATATCAAAGGAACCGGAGGGAAAGTT
Organism: Philophylla caesio; assembly: GCA_963971545.1. NCBI lineage: Eukaryota > Metazoa > Arthropoda > Insecta > Diptera > Tephritidae > Philophylla > Philophylla caesio. Next base: position 120,682,773 of record OZ020607.1, read on the forward strand.
AAAGTCCTGGCATAAACAACGGAGTGGCTCGTTGAATTCAAAATTATTTTTGCAAGGTTTCAGAAAAAGAGGCCGGTAATGCCTGGAAATGCGGGACGGAACGTTCCACTTTACTTCGGCCAGAAGAGTTGGGCTAGACGTCAAGCGTGTCAGTAACTTGACTAAAAATATTATGCCTAGCATTTCTCTGCGACTAGCAAACGTAGGAAGATTAATAAGTTTTAAACGATTATTAATAGGGTGGCAGGTTATATTGGAAATCCCAGCGAAAATTTTTTAAAGCAAAAAGCAGAAATTGTTTTTAGAATTGACTCTATTGAATTGAACTCTAGATGCGAAGATAATGTCGAAGACTCACGACTAGGGAAGCTAAATTAAGCGCTCAACATTTTGGTAAAGTGAATTAAACGATCCCAGCGGTAGCACTGAAAATGCTTTTTGTGTGTGTGTGGTACGATGCTCGAGTACAGAGAGTTGTTCGTTGAAAAACTGTTGCGTAGAGTTAATTTTGCTTGAAAGTACGCTGTAAACTGTAACCAGAAACCGTTCGCACATATTTAAATATTGTCCTGCTGAGTCTTAACTCGATCCCAAGATGAATAAACTTAAAACTATGTTGGTGTCGGGCACTCTAGTGTTCACAGTAATGAACTGGTTGATGATTTGACTCACCGGCGATCGACTGATTAACCAATGGGACTGGAGCCAATTATAGAGTCAAGTATAGCAGAAACCTTCTAAGGGACTCAACCCTTAAGGAAGCAGGGGACTGTTGGAAAAACGGAAACACCTGTATCAAGTTCAAGCTCTTGTGGCCGGAGTGGGACGTCAAGCGATCACAAGGTCTTCTCATGCTGAGCAGAGAAAACCTGTCCTTAGCTTTAGGAATCATAACAGGTCATGTACTGATCGGCAGACACGCAGAGAGACTAGGTGTTCCCTGCAACGACTTCTGCAGAAGCTGCAGAAATGAAGAAGAGCCTGAAGCCGTGAGGCATCTTTTATGTGAATGTCCTGCCCTATGGGCTAGAAGAAGAAAATTCTTGGGATCAGAGTTCTTCGGAGACCCTAGCGATCTGGCCAAAGTAGAGATTCGCAAGCTATTAAAATTCGCAGTTTCCACATGTTGGTTCGAGTGGGTATATTTTTCAAATCCGCGTGGTGCCACAATGGCCTAAAGAAGGCCGAGGTGTGCTGGCGCGATCGCCAGCAGCCACTTTAACCTAACCTAACCTATAGCAGTAACTGTTAGGCATATTTGGGCAGTTGTACATACGATTCATAAGGATCTTTTATACAATTCCGGACAAAAATGGCGACATTTCTCCTCAAAACAAAGTAGGACCTTAGAACACCGACTCAGTGGATTATGGGACACAATATGCAGAGGAGACACATGTTTGCAACTGGGATCATCGTCGATACACTGGCAGTTTTCTATGCCTTATAATGGATCAAATGTTTTGAGAATGAACGAGTTAGATTCTCTCTCCCTCGATAAGTGGCTAAGATTCGTCTAAAGGGTGTGGTAAGTTTGCCGAGTAGTAAACTCAATAAAATTACACCCCTTCCTCCACCAGTTTCAACCATTCCAGACTTACAATAACAATAGTTTTAGCAAAAGCACAATACTATTTGGAGAATCGCACTTTCTTTCAGTCATATATCTTTGATTTAAGCTGACGAGTGAAATAATATAGCAATTATGTATATTCATATCCATTTTTTACTAACGACAAATGATAACAGGGCTTTAGAGTGTCTTCTACTCATTTGTACTCGTATGCATCTATTTGCCTGCTGTCTGGACTATGTTATCGATAATAACTTACTGTCAAAACTGATAATTACATGACTGTTGTCTCAAATCTTTAGTGAAGTGTAAAACTTTAAGGAAAGGACCTTCAACGACCAACAATAACCATAAAGATATAAAAAAATACTTTGTAGTGCGGCGAAAAAAAGTTCGCCCAGTTTTTGTACTTAATCGCATAGACTGGCCTCGCTTTCTCTGACGTATGTATATGGTACATATGTATGTATGTATGAATGTATGAATGTATATTTACAAGAAGTTCTCACCCACAAAAGTTAAAATTAATGTGGCGAACGAGCGCAAAAGCGAGTGATAACGAAACATTATGAATATATGTAGCTGTGTATGTGTGCATACAATGCCAAACTTCCATCTTTAACTGGTGCGAAGGCCGTCGATTGAGTGCGAAATAAAAACAAAACAAACAAAAAAAAAGTTATCAAACAAAGGCAGGGAGTGAGATACATAGAAAGGCCTTCGAAAAAAAAAAAAAAAATTTATTTAGCGATTTTTTCGCTTAAACTATTTTGCTATATGCTGTACATTATTGTTTATTTGCAAATGAACAACAAGCATGCAAAAATATGAGATTAGCAATAATAATAATTTTCAATGTTTGCATAAAGTTTATTGCTTGTTTACGCATGTTGGCGGAAGGCTAGTGGGATTTTTGTTGTCTAAATAATAAAAAAATAGTGAGTTCATTGAACTTGGTTTGGAGGTTATTGGCTGTTTAGTTAGCCAAATTAGGCGTTGCATGAAATATTAAAAAAAAAAAAAAAGTTCGGCAAAATATTTTTATTATAAATGTTATGTTTGAGCGTACTCTGGGACATTATTTCACTGAGCTCTAGTTAATTTTTTTTGGTTTCTAAACTGGCAATCGAACAACTATTGGCACTGAAGCAATCTCATACAGGCATACAATTGTTAAATAATTAACCTACTTTTAAAGTTAGTTTAGAGAAACCTCCTAACGAAGCTTCTCTAAACTTTTGGCAGCAGTCAAATGTATTTGCTTCCGAGAGACCGAATCTATCTTAAGCTTCTTCTTATCCGATTGATCATCGTGCGAGTAAGTAAAGTTGTCTTTCAGCGATCTTGAAACGCTGAAACAGCTTCGAGTTGAACTTTAAGGAGAGAGCGTAACGATCTGGGATAGTAACTGCATACTTTTGCAAAAATCTTTAGGCTCAATCCGGACGATAGGCTTTTCTTTCCATCTACAAACTTCAATGTGCCATAGAAACCGTCAATGAGTTTACCGAATCTGTCAACGATTTCGGCGAACTTCTTAATCTAAACTGGTTCCAAGCATATAAAAGTGGGAAATCTGAATTTTATACCCCATCAAATCCCACCGATCCAACTCGGAAAAAAAAAAAAAACTGTATCAAAAATGTGCTCCATCATCGCTGTTGAATTCACACACTTAAATCTTCTAGCCAAATCAAAAATATCTTGCGCTGGGGTTTAAAAATATTATCTCTCACTAACTTGTTTATGAAAAAATTCCGCAAGCACCAACAACAAATAAATATGTATGTACATATGTATATGTATGTATAAAATTATACAAATATCCAACTATGTTTTTTTTTTTTAATACGTCGAGGCAGCGGAGCAATAGTGGCCATAACCACAACAACATATAACGGCAATAGAATCGAGCAAAAATAAACAATGAAAACGAAAAAAAAAGAATAAATAGCAAACAGTCAAATACAACTAATGTGGTGGTGATACACTTGCAAATCGCCTTTGTTGTTGCTGCTTTTGTGCAAACGTACTCTATGATAAAGTCAAAGTCCACACCAAACTAACAACAACAACAAGTACGACAGCCTGCAACTAACTGACCAACCGTCGTCGCACGGCCAAACACACAGTCGCGTGTGTCGGACAGAGAGCCGAATGGAAAATGTACCATCTTAGGGAGCAGTTAAAAAAAAAAAAAAAGAATAGAAAACAAATTTGCAAACGGCAAAAATACGACAGCGATGGCAACACTAAGGCCAATAACTTTTTGCTCAATGCCAATGACATCCACAAGAGAGTGAGATACATAGAGAACACACGACATGCAAACCACAAAGCAGAGTGAGAGCGGTAGCAACAAATTTCGTACACGAAAACCGTTGTGAGCGCGAGCGATAAAAATCGATGAGAGTGAGCGCCTGAGTGCGGTAGCGAGTGAGTTGGTTTCAATAGCAGCAAAAAACATAAAAGTCTCGTGCGTTTACACGATGATGACAACGATGTTATTTACCTTCGTCACCTAAGGCGCTCCAATGTTTACAAGCTAACAAATTTGGTGCTCGTGGTTCGCAAACGAATTGCCACGAATTGTTCGCTGACACTTGATTGGCCACCGAAGAGGGCTTGTGTGCAGTTCGTTTATGAATCGGTGACGAGTGTGTTTAAACAAAAGTCAAAAAGAGAGCATGAAGCAGTAATTTTACGAGCAAAATATGTAAATGTAAAGCGCGCTCACGAATGCTCACATTTGCTTTTTTGTTATATTTTCTTTGGTTGAGTGAATTGCAAATTATTTATTATACAAAACATTGTCTTCAAACGCATTTCAATGTGCTCAAGTAAGGTAACGAAAAGAAAAAGAAAAAAACATAGAACGCGCTGCAATAACGTTAAAAGCATATCGCTTTGATTAATAAACTTGCAATGTTGTTTTTATTTTTTCTTTATTTTTTTGTGTCTTTTGCTTCTCATAATGCAAAGCGATCAAATCAAGTGTGTATCGTAATAATTTAATAATTTATTTTTGATGTTATGAATCGTTTTTATTGCTCTGCGTTTTGCACGACAAATTTAAATCACTTTGTGTGACAGCGCGAATTATTGTCTATGGCGCACGGCGCTACTGATTATATAAAATTGCTAGCAAGCAATCAATGCTTCGAAATATGGTAGCGCGAATTCGCGTAAAATTTTTCAACACACTCTTCGACGTCAAGCGCAACAAAATTAACACGAAAACGCCGCTGCCAATGATCGCTAAATAATTTATATAGCAAATAGTTTGCCAAAACAGTGCTCAGCTGTTCCATCATTGTGTCCGCCGCTCGGCACCTGTGGCAAATGTCAACAAAAATGCCATTGTGTACACATGTCATTTTAGCAAGCAACAAATACGCCTGACACCTTTAGTCGCACTCAAATACAATTGAACACTCTTTTTTTTGCTACCTTCGAACTCATTAGTGCTATGCACTTCATCGGGGCACGCATCATTAGCAGTCGCATTTGACACACACATTCTGCCACAACCAACGCCGCTGAATGTCGATTATATTTCACACATTTAAACAGACCGTTGCAATTCGATTAGTAACGCTAACAGCAGCTACCGGATTTATATTTGTTTTAGGCGGATATTTAGGTATAAATTGAAGCAACAGGCTGAAAGTGAGCTTAGACAACAAGCAGGTATTTATGTAAATATTTTGTATCGTGCATTCATCTATTTTTATGTTCGATATTTATGCAGCGTAGTCGACAATAACAGACCATCACATATGTATGTTAACGCCATAATTAATGATGTGTCAAATGTGGAACGTAAAGTTACATATCTACACAACAGTGTGTGTGTGTGTGTACATCGTGCTGATATGACAAGTGAAATATTAAAATGTGTCAAAATATGGGAATTATTGGCAAGTCATGGCCGTTGGCATTCATGTAGTAACAATTATTAATTACAAATGCTGCGAGAGGAATAGAAAAAGCAATTTAGTGAACAAGCGGAAGAGGATAAAAGAAATAAAAAGAAAAAAAAAAATAGAAACGTTTATAAAACAGGTTTGTCATTTTCAGTAGAAAACATATGTATGTACGTGCAGGGCGCAATAAAAGTGTAGAGTATTATGACACCCCCTTAAAAATGATATTTCTGGTTAAAAGTAGTGCAGATCTATGCAACACTAGACGGAAAAGAAGAATAAGATATAATCGTCCTTGGTTGGCGGGTTTTAGTGATTTTTCAGTTGCGCCAGCTTTCCATATTTGTGGCGTACGCTGTCAGGCTCTTAACTTCGTTGTTGTAGAAAGTTAGTCTCGCATGATTTCGGCAATTTTTTTGCGTTTAGCCTTGACAACATTTGAAATGTATAACTTATAAAGCGGAAACGCAATTCAGGCAATGTATAAAATGCGACCGCGCTTAAGCATCCAATACTTCAACTCCAGCCATCGGAATCGTTTCCTGAAAGTTATTAAACTCAAAACGAGCAATCATATCTATTGGCAAAATATTAAAGCTTATTCCTTTTCGGGTTGCATGCTGCTTAAGACAGAAATTTGGATGAACTATGAACATTTTTCTTGCGCGTAACCAAAATCTTTTCAATTTCACGAAAAAATACAAAATTTTTTTCATTTTAGAACAAATATTTCTCTTAACGAATAAGTCCCGTATTGAATATATAAAAACTTTATTTTAAAGCGCTTTAAACAACAACAACCATGCATATGCTTGGCGCACCAAATTCTACATAATTCAGTTGGTGAACTTATTACTCAACAGAGCGAAGTACAAATAATATAAAAAATAATCACCAACATTTGTTGGACAAATGGACATGACAGCAGCAGAAATACGTACGTATCTTATCCCCATTATCCAACACACCAAGCGAACACAAATATATGTAAGTATTACATCCGATGAGGACGTCAAGCACAAGGCAGCCTGGAAAACTCAGCATACGCTACGATGGAAGTGCAAGGAGAAGGAAAAACAAACTGCTGCTGCGGCTGCTGTCTTTTGTGAGCCAAGGTATGTACATAGTTGCTGAAGTGTAGCTCATGCTTTTGGAGTACATTACAAAGTTGCAGGCGACAACTCTCAACCGCAATGGCAGTCGACTGAAGTGGAGTGTGTGACACCAGACGATGATGCTCCAATACCGAAAAATCCACTGATGACAAGCCGCTGCAATTTTACCATGCAACTGTATTAAAACAGTAAAAAAAAAAAAACAGCAAAGAACGACGATGACAACAACAACAACAACAACAATTGTGTGTTGCTTGTGACAACAGCATAAGCGCACTGACAAGTCCTGAGCACTGACAACCTGAACACTTTGCACGTTTTACTGTTATAATTCCTGTCGAAAAGCAAACCCAACGAACCCAAGCGACACATACGAGTACTATGTATGTACGAATATCTACAAGAAAACACATAAAGTAACGCACAAACGAATGGCAGGCAGGCAGGCAGCGATAAACGGGTGAATGTTTGAGTGTTGGTGCAACGAACGAGAGCAGACATTTGTTCAGGCTGGCGCACATGGTGTGGCCCGAAGCTGGAGACTATGTATGTAGGTGAAACATGCTCAAAGCTAGCAAAATTTCATGTTGCACTGGAGTGAGGCGCAATGGTGTTGCAAAAATGGTAGGGGCGTAGGGTCAGGTAAACCTATTAAGCACTTCTTAAACCAGGAAATGCGCCTCCAAAATACAGCAAATGTGGAGGCGACGAAAGCGATAAGTGAAAGAAACAAATTCGCAGTCGTAACGAAAAAGGAGCAATTGCATGTAGAAACCGCGTGGCTAAACACGAACTGGCGCGCTAGCTGCAGTTAAAATTTTTTCCAACAATCATACTAGTGCCACACGCGCGTACGAATGAAGCCGCCGCAATGGGCTGACACATTTTTAATGGATTTCAACGAATGGCAAAGTCTGAGTGCGACTAGAATTCGGCAGCATGCAATGTGTTTGCAGCAAAAACCAGTTCAATACGGCGCGCGTGGTGGCTATAGCCAACCTATTGCCGAAGCCATCACCATGCAGGCGCAACACAAAACAGCTATGCGATATGCTGCTACTGCTTGGACTTGTGTGACTAAAGTGGACGCCGTAAGTGGAGTGGGTGTGCACGACGTCAAATGATGCTGCATTTTCACGCTTGTCTTGCCAAGTTCTAGCACACTGTGTCTCGGCTTCGTATACTTGGCGGTTGCTACCGTGAAATTGTTGCAGATTACAATCGGCGCAGCTCAAACATAGTGGAGTGAAAAGAAATAAACGAGGAAAAAAATCAACAAAGCTGTTGAGGCGAGAGGAGGTGCAACAAAACGAGTAAAAATAAAGTAAACGAGGTGCGCGCAAACAATCGTCACGCATTCCTTGCTCCGGTAGCCGTTTAACGAACGCGTGGCACGTGCCAGCACAGCAACGCCGCAATGCCGCAACGCTGACCTAAACTACATACGCGCGTGGTTTATTGTGTGGAAATAAAAGTGCGATTTAGTGCACGCAGTAGAAATGTAGAAGATGAGGAATTTAAGAGGACAATGAAAGCGGTCAAAATTATTTAATCAACAGCGCTTGCAAATCGACTGACTATTCATTTGCTCAGCGTACGCGCCTGAGACACAATTAATTGGTGTTAAATACTCTGCTAATTCCGCTATTTAAATTTGAATGCTGTACTTTTTTCGAAGCGGTGCTTGTAACGAGCAATTAACAGTCATCGAATGAGCACTAAAATCGACTCAGCTAATTTCGATTTGCACTTTTAGTTTAACAAGCAACGCTTGCTCGCTTGCTTGTGCACAGTGCAAGTTTTAATTTAATATTGCTATTGTTGTTACTGTTGTTGTTTTCAATGATACTTTAAACTTGGTAAAGGTTTTAGAGATTATCTCACTTAGTAGTTGCAGCATAAGAACAAATAAAAAAGTTAACAAAAACAATAACAATTACTTTGGTGTTGGCAAAGAAGATTGGCGGCGAATTGAAGCGCAGCAAAGTCACGGTGGTGTGGTAGGAAAATCAAAAAGTGGAAATGTGCAAAACTTGTTGGAAATATATGTATGTATTCATGTAGTGTGTATGTATGTTTGTACATATGTATGTCGATTTATTTTCATTGCAAAACTTCTTTTCCAGCAGCAATGAGAATCGCAGTGGCAACTTTGCAAAATTTCACGAAGAAGAAAACAGTTAAATATTTGTTCAACATTGTGTAAAGTGCAACGAACGGTGTGAATAATAACTGCCAGACAAATACAGTACTAGTGTGGCACAAAAACGAGATACACATGTGTGTTGGATTGATGAAATTTGTACAAAGGTTAAAATGCAAAGTAAAAGAAAAAACTGAAATAGATTTTTAAAAGAAAAATAGGTTTGCCGAAAAGGGAAAAAGTAAAAGAAGTGTGCAAGAAAATAAAAAAACCAATATTTCTGTACGTTTTAGGTACATTCTCGATGCACTTGCACGTTACTCTAGTTTAGATTTTAGGTACAATTCCGGTACAACATTAAGGTACTTTTGCGATGCACTTTCGATACTTTTTACGTACTTTAGGGTACATTGTAGGTACTATTTTGGTACTTTGGTTACTTTTTAGGTACATAATTTTGGGTACTTTTTCGGTATATTTTAGTTACTTTTTCAATACATTTAAGGCGCTATTTTGCTACTTTCGTTACTATTTCGGTACATCATTTTGGGTACTTTTTTGGCACATTTTAGGTACACTTTTTACTTGGCTCTAACTGGTTCCTAACTAGTACCCATCTGACCATGTAGTAGTCACGAACTCGTCCCAAAAAGGTGCCGAACTAATCCGAAATTGATCCCGAAAAGTTATTGAACTCGATACACTTTTGTTATTTTTTGTTACATTTTAGGTATAATTTCGATACAACATAATGGTACTTTTTCGGTATACTTTCGTTACTTTTTCTGTGCTTTAGGGAACTTTTTGGATATATTTAAGGTAATTTTTCGGTACATTTTAGGTACTTTTTTAACTTTTTCGGTACTTCACTTTGGGTACTTTTTCTGTATATTTTAGTCACTTTCCTAATAAGCGGCAAAACAAAATCAAATAACGATTCTACCTCCGGGGAACTTTTTTTTTTTGCAACAGCAAAGTTTAGTAAACTGAAGTGCGAAAGTAACGTGCCGCAAAAGAGCTATTCATTCATAAAAACAAAAATAGGATTCGCCAGGTTACATTTGTTTAAGCCTTGTTGGCCTCCTACAAGTTGTGCTTCATATATATTTTTATTTTCTGCTTCTAAATGAAATTGCAACTCCATTACGGTCACTAAACTTACAATAATCCCACCTACGCTATAAACTACCAGTTTGCTCAACCTAACCTAACCTACAAACGAGTGTGTACCATTTTTGTATGTTTGTATGTATGTACGTCTATATTTATGTAGAGGCTCTCAACGTTTTGTTGTTGTTGCTTTTTCTTTCTTTCTTTCTACTAAATGCGCACTATTCTTTTAGACCTTCTTGCAATATTTTTTTTTTTACTTTTTGCAGCTTTGCTTCATATTATTCTCATAGCCGTTGCATCACTGGGGACGAGTACAGTTGAATTGCTGTGTGGGGGATTGCTTTTACGTTTGCTGTTTTTGTTTTTTTTTTGCTTTTTTTTTTATTTCATTGCGAGAAGTGATGTTATAGCGTGTGTAGAGTGTTGCCAGAGTAAAAGCAAAATATTATTGTGGAATTTGGTGTACTCTAGCAATGGAGCTGACAATGAAGTAGGCAATCTATTGCGTCTTCAATAATCAAAATGAATGGACTTAACGAGCAACTGTTGGTACGTGAGAATTTACTTTAAAGAGACTTACCAAAATACTTGCAATAGAGGAGCACGAGTTTAGCAAAGGAAAGTGTGTCATATATTACACGATGTTTGGAGTATGGCTGGCGTAAAATAATTGTGAAGCATATAAATTGAGAGTTTTCGGTACATACCTGCAAGGAGAAGAGAAAATTAAGTTATTAATGTTAAGCAATGATTTATTGAAATCGATTTTCTTTTTTTTTTGTAAAATTCTTTAACCTAAATATTTTAATTTTTAGCGTACGTATATTTAACGCAAGGTCTATATGTACACCAATAATTGATTTTTAAAACCTTTTGACACTTTTAATTATTTTTGTAGTATTTTACATGTCACGGCTCTCATTGTACAGGCAATAAAAACTTCAACCCTTACCATTCAATCGACCCTGACACACTTCTCAGCACGTCACAAAGGCAACGCTGTCATGCTGTGTTTGGCGCGCAAAGCCAATCGCTTTACATACCCCTTCAAACGAAACCCGCTTGAGTTTAATCTGCTTTTGTCGGTTACGCGCTTTACCCAACACTCTCTTTTTCGTTTGCGTAAAACGCTCAAAGCAACCGACAGCACCGTTGTACGAGTGGCTACGTGCCGACAACCCTAAAGCGACCATCAATTACGTGGCAACAGCACATTTTAATAAATAATCGCGCGATATTCAGCGATTTCACTACAATTTATAGCCACCGCGGCAGCCGCAACTGCCAAGCGACAGGAAAAAATAAAACGGACAAAATAAATGCACACGAAGACGAAATCGCAGCTACTTAATTAATTAAAAAGACAAACAGTGTGGCGGCTGTCGTAGTGCTTTTGCTCCACTCCACTTAGCGTGCCACTTTGAAGCGTTTATTAATTTTTAGAATTTCCCTTGCTCGCCTTATTCGCGGAGGGGGCGGGGGCAGCAAAGTGCGGGGCGTTTAAGCCTGCGAATTTATGAGTTATGGGAAAGACGCGAAATGACTGAAGCGGTTAAGCGAAAACAGGCAAAAGGTAATGTACGACAAATGAACGGGGCGGGGACGCAGGCAATCAATACCAAAAGAAAATACGCTTTTAAGTAACGATTCTAGTGGAAAAGTCGTCAAGTCGTCGCACCGTAATGCGCGTAGGTGAAATTAGCGCGCCGGGTCGGTTGCCTGTTGCTCTGTTGCTGTCACGGATGCGCAGCCGTTAAGAAGCACCCAAATCACAGGATATTAAAATTAAACACTTAATTTGCTTACAACGTGCAAGCAAACAAATAAGCTGCTAAAGCCGGCGAAGCAAAATGCACAACAGCAACAAAAGATGTTGTCGAAAGGAGTAAGAACGTTGGAAGAATTCAGCCTTTTCAAGCAGGACAATAAGTGTCGCCATTCGCGAGGCACCTTGTTATACCAACAGCCAACAGCCAAGTAGAAGCAGACAACCAGCAGAAGTCAGTTGTGGCAACAAGCAGCACAGTTCAGCTAATGTTGCGGCATGCAGCCGTTGCTTGCCTTTGGCGAAATTTCTTAACTTTTGATATTTCCTGCTTTTCTTTACATCTTCCGTTTCAAGTGACAGCGAGTAACTTTAATTTTGCCACCATTTTGTTGGTAGGTCTTCAGGCTGGTGCTGCTGCTGTTTCTGCTTCTAACTTCTTATTTAATTTTTAATTTAAAATGTAACAACTTTGGCTGTTGACAATCGCTTGCTGTTTGAGCGGCGATTTGGTGTGGATTTATTTTGCTTAGCTGCGTGAATGTATTTGAAAGGTTGAACTTAAGTTTGTACAAGGATAATGAAGAATTCAATTTGTTGAGTCAAATGACTGCAATTTGCGGAAATTGAGTTTGTTAAGTGTTTACTTTTTGTTTTTGTTCCGTTGCTTTTTAGGTTTTATCGATGTACAATTCAGTTTTTTTTTTGCAAAAGCTTTGCAAACAAGTTAAATCGCAACGACAGTGATTTTTTGCATGCTTTCTCTTGTCGCCATTAGCGGACGACTGTACTAATGTCATACATCGTATTCTTAAAACACGCATTACTTTTCACATTTTCTTTAAAATATTATTCCATCAAAAATAAGTTACATGTTTTTTTAGTATAATATAAATGGGGACTTTACACGTTCTAATTGTTTGATCAAATTGCGTGCCTTTGCAATTGGATGATTTGATTTACACGCGTCAAAAACACAAACCGTTTTTGTTGAAGTTTTATCATTACAAGAAAAAAATTGTAATATTCTTGTCTTCTGATCTTCCTTCTGTCCTTTTCTAGCTGTTTTTCATAGGCCGCCGCCTTCGCTTTTCTATTTTGCACAGGCGGCTACTCACATTTGAAAACTTTGGGAGCTTTTTGTATTAAGTAATTGATTTATTTTTAAATGAAATTGTTTGTTTTACTTTTCTAAAACAACCTTCAAATTTGACACAAATCGAAAGTATATACTTTGTCTTTGGGCTACAACTATCACTCTCAGACATACAATTAGTTAATTAAATAATTTGACCGTGTTGTAGGTCCCTACAACAACTTATGCGGCACACTAAATAAGTGAAAATTTTCCATTACGGAACCAGGCTTTGAAAAGAGAGTGAGTTTTAAGGTGTGGTAGCGGGGGGATCCCCGAGTCAAAATCAAAAGGTCCCACCAGCCAGAGGCTCATAGTTTCTAAGTAATTTGCTGTTAAAGTGGCGAAAAATTTCAATTTTAACCTCACTTTCTGCTTTGTGCAGCAATGAAATGAAAGTACGGTGCTGCCACTAGAGCTGTAGCAAACCGTATGTATTCATTACCGAGTAACGAGTACAACGCCTGAGTAGAAGTACCGAATCGTTACTCACAAAATAAACTCGGTACTCGCATATTCCGTATATGTAAATGTCATTTTGATTCGATAAACGAATCAGAACTACGCAACATGTTTATTTTGTGCGGAATGAAACAGTTATGAATATATGTACTCCTTTTCAACGCAACGGTATCATCTTACACCTTGCAAGGCAACGTTTCGGTATCATTCGCTTTTGCCGATTTATGTACAAGTTTTTGTTCTTTCTTTCTCGCACAAGGCAATGTTGAATTCGCAATTATGAACTTTTTGGAATCGTTACAAAAGTACGTTGCGTCTAAATATACATATTTATATTTATCAAAAATTAATTTAAAAAACTACCCTATTCACACTTTTACATCTGAATTAAAAATGTAAATAAAAACATTTAAACGAATTATTTCTCATAACAAACCATTTTGCATTTTCATATTTTCATTAAGATGTTAAACGATAATATTCTTTCGAATTATCGAGGCCATAAATGTACGCAAACATCGATGATTCTACAGCTTGTGAAACATACCAGTGTTTGATTGTATCAGAAGTAACGAGTAACGAGTAACGATACGAAAGAAACATGTGCTGAGTGTTTTAGTAACGAAAACATACGGTTACCAAACTTTTCGTTACTTTTACAGCTCTACCTGCCACACATGACAAATATATGTCGGAAAATCGAAAATAATAAAATCTATGCGCTTATTACGAGATTTTTATTTACACGCTTTAAAAATATTACGAAATATTGATGCATTTAAGAACAGCGACGCAGGCGAAAATTTGTAATAAAAAATCGCGCGATTTTGTTTGCGAAAAGTGGTAAACATTCCAGATATACATATGTATGTATGTACATATTTAAAAACTTGTCTATTAAGTTAAATATATATACAAAATTTGAACAAAGTACTATATACGCACGTATGTAAATAACCCAAATTTTATACACCGCACAAAATATAAGTGATAAGTGTAATTTTGACTGAACATTTGCTGGTGGTAGTGAAGAAACTTTAACAACAAATTTCTTAAATAGTAATATTAATAAAAATTAAAACGGTGATAAATTTAGGTAAAGAGTGCATACCCCAACATTGCCACCAAGTTTCGTTACCAAATTCCTGCTACTTTCGCTGAAATCGCGAATGTTTTCGTAAAGAAAATCTCAGCCCTAAATAGAAAACAAGAACAATAGAACGCAGATTTATTATTTATGAGTTACAACTAACAAAAAAATATCAGTAAACTAACAACACAAACCCATTATGTATAAATTAATTAGTTACATGCATGCTAGTGTACAGAGTAAATAGTATCGAAAGTCGATTGCTATCCGTCGCACTTGGCTAGCATGTTAGGCAGTGTTCACATGTTTCCTTTAGCTTTGGCATTTTTTAAATATCTTTGTATGCAGCAATTGACATTTGATCGATTCTATTTAATTTTTAATATGATTTTTCCAATCAATGTCAATGAATAAATTCATTAAATGGCTTTTCATATGTTCGCTTGATATTAAGTATATTAAATGAACGTATTGCGAAGAGTAAAAGCAAAGAACAATTTGTAAACAGTAAGCTTGTCTGCACACTATACGCTACATACTTGCATATCCGTATGTTTATGTATTTCTAGGAATTCACATACAAATTTTCATCCTTGTATGAAATTTGCATATTAAATTTACGATTTATTGACACAATGAAGCAAAAATATTGGAATTTAGAGTGTGTCTGTTGGAATAATATACTCGGAGGCATGCACGCAAACAGTGTGCATATGTGTGTTTGCAAACCACAAGTGTTATGGAATATTTGCATATTCATATACATTTGTATACGTACATGTTTACTATGCATATACATTTTTAGCAATAAAAGTTAGTATGTTGACCGGAAAATACAACAACAACAACAATAACGATTGCAACTTTATAAATATATTAAACGCTTCATTTTATTTACTTTATCATATTTGTTTGGATTTTTTTTTTACTTAAAACATTTATTTTATCTGCAACTAACAAACTACATACTTGCCAGCGCCATCTACCGCATGTGGCATGCATAATGCATATGGCAAATGAAATACAATTTAAACTCTAGTTTTACATGTGTATATACATATGTATGTATTTTACACAGTACCCTACAAGACAAGACTAAGCAGTTTCCCCTGAAAGTCAAAAAATTTACACAAACATTTACAACTTTAACGCATTTTACCCACACATTTACAAATTTTGTTTTCGAACTGTCGAAAAATTTCCATATGTTAGAGCAGTAATGCCGTCCTCCAATAAGCATCTTATGTGATAGAAGGAGAAAGAAAGAAAAATATTAGACAAAATTTTTATCAAAGTAGGCTATGACTAATCGGCATTCAGCATCAGCAAAAATTGTATGTCAAAAAATTATTTAAAATTTTTTATTATGCTTATGCATGAAACACTTTTTTTTTGGATGAACTTTGGGAATATTTCAGCGTCAATGCTGCAAAGAAAAGCCGTCGTTTGTTCTTAACTAATAATTAATTGAATTATCTAGTTTGCGTCAAAGGCAGACTTAAACATGAAAACCAGGCCTTTCCATCTTCTTTAGTGTTAACGACGACTTTTATTTGCAGTGTTGCAGCAGTGATTGATGCTCGAAAATCCCTATTCCTTTACCGATTTGATTATTATTTTTTTATTTAATACTTTATTCAACAGTTTTTTATTGTTTTTATTTAGTAGTTAATTTTAATAAAAAACGTATAAGATAAAATATTGATTACAAAAATGAGTCGTTTGTTTATAAGTACTGAGGACTTTGTGATTACAAAAATGAGTAGTTTGATTATTAGTGCTGAGGAGTTTGTGATGAGAAAAATGAGTAGTTTGATTATTAGTGCTGAGAAGTTTGTGATGAGAAAAATGAGTAGTTTGATTATTATGAGGACTTTATAATGACAAAAATGAGGAGTTTGTTTATCAGTACTGAGGACTTGATGATGACAAAAATGAGTAGTTTGATTATTAGTGCTGATGAGTTCGTGATGACAACAATGAGTAGTTTGATTATTAGTGCTGAGGAGTTTGTAATGAGAAAAATTAGTAGTTTGATTATTATTACTGAGGAATTCGTAACAACAAAAATGAGTAGTTTGATAAATAGTGCTGAGGACTTTATAATAACAAAAATGAGGAGTTTGTTTATCAGTACTGAGGACTTGATGATGACAACAATGAGTAGTTTGGTTGCCAACGCTAATTACATTATAAGCATAAAAATGATTAGTTGCCTTATCTGTTAGAGCAAATTAGTTATATTCTTCAACTATATGAAATTTTTGTATGTAGGAAAGAGATATAAAATCACACCTACAAGGGGAAACTACTCAGTTTTTTCCCACGTCCTGAACAAAAATGACAACTTTAATATGAACTTTTGAAATTAAAAAAAAGAATAATTTGAGCACTTACATATTTCATGCTCTGCTGTCTTGTAGGGTATGTTTGCACTTATGCGCTTACTAGTATATTACTAAATATTTGTGAATTTTGCCACTTTGCATATGAAATTTATTGCACATAATTTAACGACTGCGCCAAATTTGAGCGTCGAACCGATGACTGGCAGCATATTTACACCAGAATGGCAATAGAAATATATTAAAGTGAGAATTATTTGCTGTATAAGTACATAAGTAGCAGCATACATACATATATACATACGTCAGTGCAAAAGCATGTGGAGCAGACATACATATGTGTAAGTTCAAAAGTAAATTTTGCATATTTTTATATTTGCGGGGAATGCGTTTATGAGCTGGTGTAGCAAGCAAGCGCTCTACATTTGCTCACAAGCATACATATTGTACTTGTAATGTAAGTAAGTCAAGAAAATACTTAGATACTTGAACTTAAGCGCATTTGCCAACTTCTACAAAGGCACTATATATGTACATATGTAGGTACTCGTGTGTCATTACAATAGTCATGATTTTTTGATTATTGTCATTATTATTACAATATGCTTTCAGAGCGTTCAGCCAGGCAATGACGTGGAATTTTTGCTTTCAATGCGTTTATAAAATATGCAAAAATACTTAAGTAAGTACGCACACCATTTTACTTTGTTTGTTGCGAATGACATCTGGCATGCGTGTAAGTGTCACATGCTTGCATTTGGGTTTTGAGTGCTGCTTGTCAAAAGACGCGTATCAAGCACAGCATTTTAATACGTAGGTAAAATTCAAGAACAGACAAGATTGCGCCTTCCCGACGAAAAATGATGTGAAGCAAAATGCGTGCAACGTCACATGATTTTACTGAGAATCGGAAGAAATTGCAAAAAAAAATGTGAGGTTAGGTTCTGCTAGGATTTCTAAATTTTTTAGTTTTTACCAATTTCGGCACTTTATGCAACATATTTATATTCAAATAACATCATTTATGCTCTGTCTTTAAATGGAGACCTTTAAAAAAAAAAACACTGCAGAGTAACATTAGGAAACACAAGAAGCTTAACTTGCAACCAAGTGCGCACATAATTTTTAGCAAGTTTTATAGTCCCGTATCATTGATAGACTCAGTGATTTAACACTTAACAAGTTTAATAACTTTATTTTCAATCAAATTGCTTTTAAGCATTGAATTTAAGCACAAACAATTGTATGCTTACAAAACATACAAACAAAACTAACCGCGCTCTGTGACGTAGCATACACAGCTGATGCTGTCAAATTTGATGAGAGCGAATAGCGGTTTGCGAAAGGCGCAACCTCTGTATTTTCTAAATCGTGAGTAAAATTCCTTCTCGTGCGCCTTCGCCACACAACATGTGATTGATTAGCTGTAATTAGATATTTTTATCGTAAAGTTTGGTATTTTTTTGACATAAACTTGCATATAACGTTTTCACTTACGAGTTTTATTTGTGTTTATTTAAAGTGAGTTTAAAAATTCATATTGCCTAAAAATGGAATTAACTCGTGAACATTTTCCTGCGATGATTTACTACTATTTTCTAGACAGGAGTGCATCAATCAACTTACTTCTACTTTTGGTGTTGAATCACCACACTTAGCCACTGTGTAACGATGGTACAACGAGTTCCTACGTGGCCGCCAATCTTTGCAAGACGCCAATTTCGTGAAGGACGTCCAACAAAAACGGTGGTTGTGCCAGAAACAGTCGATGCTGTGCGTCAATTGATAATACAAGATCGTCATGTGACATATCGCGAGATAGAGGCATCCTTGGCCATTAGTGGGACCAGCATAGAACATTTGGTCGTAAAGAAGATTTGTTTTTCTTGTTGGATAACGCATAATTTGACAATTGCCCACAAAAAAGGACTCGTGTCGATTGGTGTAAAGAAATGTTGAAGAAATTTTGTCGCAGTGGTTCAAAGCACGTCTATGACATCGTAACAGTTGACTAATCTTGGATCTATGCATATGAGCCGGAAACAAAGCAGTAATCGACTGTATGGGTGTTCCAAGACGAGCCTAATCCAATAAAAGCTGTTCGCGCAAGAAGCATCTCAAAGCAAATGGTCCCGTGTTTTTTCGGAAAATCTGGTCATGTCGCAACTGTTCCTTGAACTAGATAAACTTAAAACGGTAAATTCTGAGTGGTATACAACCATATGTTTGCCAAAAGTTTTTGGATAATTAAGGAAAACCAACCGCCGAAGACAAATCATTCTTCACCAAGACAATGCGAGCTCTGACGTATCGATTCACACAAGAGAGTTTTTGAGCACTCAAAAGGTTGTAATTGATGGGTCATCCGCCTTACAGCACTGATTTGGCACCTAATGATTTCTTTTTATTCCCGAACATCAAAAAAAAAAAAAATGCGAGGTCAACGTTTTTCAACGCCTGAATGAGCTGTAGAAGTCTTCAAACAGCTCGTTTTAAAGGTATCCTCTTCTGAGTGGCAAAAGTGCTTTGAAAATTGATTCAAGCGAATGCAGAAGTGTATTGACTTGGAAGGAGAATATTTTGTAAGACAATAAAACTATTTTCCTTAATATTTGACTGTGTTTTCATTATTAGGATCAAAATATAAAATGCAACCAACGTAATGTTGCTCATATTTGACCGAGAAAAATAATGAATGAAAAAAGCGATAGCAGTCACAGTAAAAAAAAAAAACGGAAATATTTACTTAATTTCTTATTTAAAGTGCGACTGCCAAACGCCAGGCATTCACAAAAAGTTTATTCATACGACTTATGTATATTAAGAATGCAATCTCAAATTTTTGATAAAGTGAGCTTGAACTCAATTAAGACCTATGTATGTATGTAAGTGCATATGAGTAATTTGTAATAATTGTATTCGTCGCGTTGCCTACCGGTTTAGAGGAACACTTGCTATTAAGAGTTGTACAGAGTTAGAGATTAGTCAATGGTTTGTGTAATGCAATATCAAGTGAGAATATGCTGTTAGGTCATACAGGGTGGCGCACAAATCGTGCTATAAAAACAAAACGTAATACTTTTTTTCTGTGTGAGTAATCGGCTTACTTTTTTTTATTTGGATTTTAGTATTTGGATAGTGCAGCGGTACCTCGCTTTGCAGTCCGTCATTGCCGTCCAAAGGGAATTCAGACGGGAGTTTGGCGGAACTCACCCCCAGTAGATGGACCATTATGAGGTTGGTAAATATGTTTGCCGAATCTGGAAGCGTTGCAAGAAGACCGTACCATCGTGATCTGTATGTTCGTGTTGAAGACACAATTGCGGTTGTTGCATCGTCAATTCAGGCAAATCCAAGAGTTTCGACTTAAAAACTTGTTTCGCCTGGAATTTTGCCAAAAAAAATGGTTGAAATGGCCGAAGTAGACAATAACTTGATAAATTGCCTGTTTATGGCTGTTGAGGCACATTTTGATCTAACCGACAATGAGACGTAACTTCACCCAGACCGAGTCACTGTGTGATGCGCAACTTCATCAAGGTGCATTGTCGGGCCATACTTCTTTGAAGTAAGCGGTGTAACCGTGACTGTCAATGGGCACCGTTATTTAAAGATGTTTAAGGAGTTTTTTTACCCCAGAACTGCACCGAAGACGTACCCCATTCAATAGCGTTTGGTTCCAGCAAGATCGAGCAACTCCACACATAGCCAGACCGACAAAAATTTCAAAACAAATTAATATCCAGAAACTCCACTGTCTGCCCAGAGTGGAGAGTCTTCTTCGGGATAGAGAAGGACATTGGCTCAGAAGGTGCACGACAGTCTCTTCCTCTTCCTCGTCGTGACAGCTTCTACAGAAGTCGTTCAGTCTCAGCCCTAATCGTAAGGCGTGTTTTCCTATAAGACAGTGTCCTGTTATGACCGATATTATCATGCTCAAGTCGTGTTTATTCATGCTTAGTAGTTGCCCTGTGCGTCTTGCGCTAAGAGCCGGCCACAGTTGCTTCGATATTTTGCAGGTTGTTTCCTGCCGCCATCTATCGTTCGATAATTTTGTAAACCTTTCGGCTATACGAAGCTTGCAAGTTTGCAAGGGTATTCCTAGTTCATCTTCTATATCTTCGGTCGAGAGCCCAGTACCGAATCGGGCTAGCTCGTCGGCCTTACAAAATCCCTCTATTCCGCTGTGGCCTGGGACCCATGTCACCCTCAGGCGAAATGACTAAGCCATCTCGTCAAGAGATGCGCGGCATTTCATAGCCACAATGGAGGTCGTTGATTGTTCTGTGAGAGATTTTATTGCCGCCTGGCTGTCAGTGAAAATGTAGATATCAATCTCGGGTATCGTATCACACTTTACCAGTTGTGTGGCCTTGTATATCGCCATCAGTTCCGCCTGAAAGACGCTACAGTGGTCCGGAAGACGTAAGCTATAAGAGATCCCCAGATGCCGGGAATATACACCTCCACCAACCTTCCCCTCAAGCTTTGATCCATCTGTGTATACATGGATGGACTCGCTATTTCCAACTGCGTTCAGTTTCCACTCTTCCTTTGAAGGTAGGAGGGTCGTAAACGCCGTAGTGAGGGTAGCGGGCGGAAGAGCATAATCCACCAGACCAGGAAGCTCCGAGAATTCCGCTAGTATCTTGCCGTGACCGTAGGTACAGTTTGACCATTTCTTCAGGGTGTTCAAGCGTATCGCCGTAGCACTTGCTACCTGTTTGGCATGCAGGTCTACTACGCTCTAACTTCTTTAAAAATAATTTATTATATAAAATAAAATGAAATTTTCTATATAAGTAGTAATAAATAAATAAATGAAATGCATTGATTAAAAAAAAAAGAAGTTATTTAAGTTTCTTATTGTAGCACAATTCGTGCGCCACCCTGTACTTGAATTGAACGGTGCAGGCGAAAACATTATGCGGCCTTTAAACGACACAACTAAGGCATTCAAACAACTCTTAAAAAAAACAGCTAGCAAACAAGTTATTTCAAAAGTAAAACTGCAAAGTATAAATTGCATTGAATGCACTTTTTTTTTGTTAATATTCTTGACTAAGTACCAGTTCAATAATTTAAATTTTTCTTCTACTTGGCTTTCTCCAATATTCTTATTTTGACTTACAGTTACGTACTTACATTCGTATATAGCACTTTTACAGCTGCCGGTACAATAATTGCAAATATTCAATGAAAAAAAAAAAACAACTAGTTTTGCATTTCGCAATTTATAGTACATTTCTTGCCTTGTGTGCTTGACTCCACACAAATGCAATAATACATTTTTTAATTTTCATTTAAACAGCGGCGTTAGTTGTCTAGTTGTCTGAGAAATGCCAGTAGCGGCTTGCGACTAAAATGTATTCAGCTCAAACTCTTATCGCTTTACGCCCGCTCTTAATCGGTTAGTTGCCAAGTACTGCCTTCCGTTTGGTAACGTAATTTAATGACAATTTCATGCGCCAAGGTCGGCATGGCTGGCAGCAAATTGTGATAGCGTGCATGGTTGAAGGGATACAAATGCATGAAAAATTGGCTTTAAATTGGATGAGTTGTCTATGAAGGGAAGATTTTTTTCTTCTTGTCGAGAGACATGTGAAAGCATGATGAAAATGCGGGCAAGACTTTAAGGTGTTATTATTTGCTTAACTTCACACGTTCATCAAATTCCTGGGTTTTTAGTTGCTTTAATACATTGGAAGCCTAAATTAAAGAGTAATGATAATATTTCGATAGTAGGGAAATGATGAATCTCGAAAATATGATCAGATATTAATTGTAAGAGAAGGTAAAAAAAAAATCAGCGCCACCTATTAATACAAATCAAAAAGCAACTAATAAAAAAATAATGACAACAGCATTCGGCGCCGCTAAGCAGCAACTTACAATGATTGATGAAAATGAGCGCCAACACAGCAACGCAGCGAAATCATCGTTTGGCAATAAAAATAAATTTGTAAAGTATGCAAAGCATGTGACAGCAGTAAAATGAGCACAAAAAGTGCCTGTTGGATTTGTAACGTTGCCAAAAAATTTTCGAAAAAAAAAAAAAAAGCAATGAGAAAAGAAGTTTGCGCTTTGCGCTCACGAAAAACCGCATGACTTGTTGCTAGTTTTGCTTTTCTTGTTGCACGAATTTACGCTGCCACATTTCCTAAGTACTTTGCTGCCGCTGTTGGCTATACTGCTGGCTGTTGCTTGCTGTCAGGCGACAATTGATTGATTTCACATTGCAACAAATCACACACAACAGCAATGTGCAAGTGAGAACATGCCGCAGGCGTTTGCACATACACGCGTGCCGCCGAGGAAAACATGTGGCGCTGGTTGCAAGTTGCCAATATTTGTGCTGATTCAATGTTTTCTTTTTTTGTCGGCAGTTTTTTTTTTGTTTTTTTTTTTTGGATTCTTTCCCCTGCCGTGGTTTAGCAAATATTCAGCATATTCGCACATATTTATCTGCGCTGACTTCCTGCAATTTTTTTGTTTTTTTTTTTTGGATTCTTCCCCTGCCGTGGTTCAGCAAATATTCAGCATATTCGCACATATTTATCTGCGCTGACTTCCTGCAATTTTTTTTTTCTTGCGCGTATTTTTATTTTAAAATTTTTCTAGCTGCTGTGTTTTGGAATGCTGTTGCTGTCACATGCACGAAATTAACATGCAACATGCAGTTAAGCGCGTTAAAGTGCGGCATGCGTACGGAAGAGACGAACAGACATCTGCAGGCAAAGTTACGTTGCGAATAACATTTTGTGGTAACTTTAGTGTTGCTTAAATTTTATTTGCCGAAAATGACACGAGAAAATGTTGATTTGCGGAAAAAATTGTGTGTTTTTTCGGTTTTTTTTTTGTCAGCGCTGACAATGATGTGTCAAGCGCAAATGCAACCCTGTGTTTGTAAGAGCGAAAAAAGCAATTGCGTTCACAGTTGTTTGTAAATTTATTTGCCGCAGACGAAAATCGTAAAAAAAAACAATTTTTTGAGAAACAATGTTTGTATGAAAGCAAAAGAAAAACAACAACAACAACAAAATAAACTTAGCAACCCTGTTCGCCGTAATTTTGCAACGCATCGCATTTTTTGTGCACAGACCAAATTTAAGGCGCGGCTTTGACACCAACAACAAATTCACAATCACATTCATCCGCTAAACATCAATGTTGCTGGCAATGCGCAACAACAGCAACAAGCGCGCGCGCGCGCAATTGTACAAGTTGAAGTGCAACAAGATTTGCATTGACTGCAATTAGCCGGGCATTGTGAGCAACATGGCGTAGTACAGTCGTGCGCAAAAGCATCAAGCAACAAGCAATCCATGTGTTTCAAACAACTTTGTATACAACTAGTGCGTTTTTAAAATATTGCAGTGATGTATTTCGTGTTTGGGAAAGGAGATTTGGGTAAAGAAAACCAAATGGTTTTTTTTCCTGTCTGAGATTGAGAGTGAGTTATTTTTTTATTGTTGGCTTGGGGTCGAATGAGAGTAGGCAGACACAAATAAAAATAAGGGATCCAATCTCCATTGTTAAAGTAACATCCATTAGTTGCCGAAGTGTCACTAGACATATTTTCTTCCGCAGACATAGCGTCTACTTTTGCTGATCCGACTTCTTCTTATATAAAACCTAGGCCTACTCTTTTCACTCGAGAATTTCGTTTGCTGATACACATACGACACAAATGTCTTTCGTGCATGAAGAGTCATCATCTAAGCATATTTACTTCACATTTTCTTTCTTTCATTTTTTTTTTCCGCTTGAGTGTACAACGCTACGGCACGTTGTTCGTGTAACTGTAAAATAGCAAATAGCATGTAAATACATACATTGTAACTCGCCGTAGAAATGCCGCTTTCAAGCAAATTGCGCGACTTTTCTTGTAAATACCTTTTGTAGTTACTTAACATCTTAGCCTTTGACTCTTCTTACTGCTTACTTTTGTTTGTTCGTTTTGTTCTCGTTATTTGCGGTGAATGTTATTATTTGTGTTGTTGTTGTTGTTGTTGTTGTCGTTTTCGACGACTTGACTGTGATTACTTTCATTTTGTTATGTGTCAATGCATTTTTTGCAAATGCTAATTGCACAGCGCGGGCGTTTTAAAATGCAATCAGTCGTGTAGACTTGAGTGTGTAGAGTTGAGTGGGGTGTGGTGTGTTCTTAAAGCTACCGCTGCCACCACCGCGAACTGCTTATATAAAATCGTTTGTATAAGAAGAAATCTGTAGACGTCAGTTTATTTATTTATAACCCAACGGAAATCCACTTTCCCGCCCAACCGACACGACAAATCTTTGGTGCCGAGTCGTGACAGAAGCAAGTTTGTTAAGCGTCGAGATCCCAAGCTGCTCAGCTACAGAATAAGAATTCATCAGCCGAATACAAAGTTAGACAAAATGCAATGTAAGACAACTGGATTGTTTTGTTGTTATTAAGAGAGAATAGAACAGTTCTTTTATTTAAAAAAAAAGTGAGTCCGATACATCAAAGGTGCTGGAATGAATGTTAAAGTCTCGGCATAAACGCCGAAACGGTTCATTCAACTCAAAGTTAGTTCTGCATAGTTTCAAGAAAAGTTGTTTTAAAGTTACTCGTTGCACGGGAGGATACATTAAAATTAATTTGCTCTAGAAGAAATGGACTTGAGATCCATCCATTGACTAATTTTACCAAAAATATTATAACTAACATTTCACTGCGACTCGAAAGAGTAGGAAGATTAATAAGTTTCAAACGACTAGTGTAAGGCGACAGATTGTATGGCGAAACCCATCGAAAATTTCTCAAAGCAAAAAGTAAGAATTGTTTTTGTATTGACTCTAGTTGGTCTGAGTGGACCTGATAACCGAGGATTCCCAACTATCGAACCATACTCCAGTATTGGTCTAACCAATGAAGTAAAAAGTGTTTTAGAGTTATAAACGGGTCGCGGAATTCCTTTGACCAACGCTTTACAAAAGTCCCTTGCTTTATTAACTGTGGAACTAATATGAAAATTAAAATTGAGTTTACCATCCATACCAACACCCAGTTCAACAAAACTGTTTACATGTTCTAGGACGTAGTTATTTATTTTGTTGGAGGCCGGCTGAATGGTTCGTCGAGAAAAGCACATGAATTTACATTTCTTAAGGTTAAGCGGCACCAATTGACTATGCTGTCCAAATCTTGCTGCAGCAAGCATCTTTCTTTAGCCGAGGCATAAGTCTTAAAAAGTTTAACATCATCCGCGTACATCAATATTTTAGAATACTTTACTACTGTAGAAACACGTTTAGCGGTGGTTTTCAAGTTCGTAGGTGATATTCTTCTTTAGCTTCGTGCGACGCCCATTGTACCGCAGCTATTCAATTGGGCACTAAATTCGTGGACACAACACCGATAACCAATTTGACCCATTTAGTGAATAACATTCGGGATTCGCTACTTCTTCTAACAAAAGCTTAACATTTCAGCAAGAAGACATCTTATTCTTCTTCTATTATCTTATAATATCATCTGCAATATTTTCACCATTTTTTTTTTTTTCTTTTTAATTCTTTTATTTTTTCCTCCATGCACACCGGCCTAAATCGCACAAGCAATCATTTTGTATCGTCAACACAGCGCAGGAAGTCAACTCTATACTTAGCACATTACTGAATGCTCTACATTTTCTATACTTGCCACATTTTCTACTCGTTTTATTATACTTACTGAACGCGTTCTAATTTTCATACTTCCACATTTCTTTGATTTCCACTCTTTTACGCGATACCGTGAGCTCCGCATGCGCAGCGAAATGTAAACCGTTGGCGCGACCAACCAAGTGTAGTTGTGTTTACCGACCGTAGCCGGTGCCAATGTCTATGCTTTTCACAATTATAAGCCGCTGGCACATTCGTTATACGCAGTCTGTGTGGCCGGCCGGGCGTTTAATGCGCTCAAAGTCAGCTCTAAATATACGCTTCACAACTTGACCGCTCGTGGCGTGAGAAATTTTTTCCAATTGTCTACCAGCCAAGGCGCACCTCAACTCGTTCGCTTGTTCTTTGTTTGTTTGTTTTTTTTTTGGTTCGCTACAATTTGATATCATTTGAATTTTGCGTAGAAATTTGTTTGCGCTGGTTTGCAAAAATTTTTACGTCACTTTTCTGCTTTGCTGGCTTTGTGTTTTTTTTTTTTTTGTATTTAATTTTTCATTTAACTACTTTAAAATTGCGGAAATTGCGTTTCTATTTTTTCCATAACTTTAATAGTTGAAACACGCTAACTTTTGCCAGTTGTTCTACACAGTTTCGTGCAATAAATTATGTGTTTGTGCGGGTATGTGGTGCCCCCTTTTTGCGTAATTACTCGAAATTACATTTAGAAGCAGTTTGCGAGATTGCTTTTTAAATACATACATACATACATTTTTTTTTTTTATTTGCCGAAACTTTATTTCATTCCACATCACGTGGAGTGGACAATTGCAATTGCCTTTGAAAATCAGAAAACAATGTTTACATGTGAAAAAAAATATTAATATTACACAGAGAAGGAAGCTATTCAGAGTCCCTCAAGCGTGAACTTAACCTCATTTAAGTGCGCAAAATTTGGTTTTGTTCAAGTTTTTTTAAGTAAAAATATTTGGTGGTTTAGTTGGTAAAACCAATGAAATTTTATACCAAACTACACAGAAACTTCACCGGGGAGTGAGAAATAGCACAAAGAAATATGGAATGAGGTAAGCAGCGAAGAAAGAACAGACAACAAAGTACCACAAACTATTTTTTCAACAAAATCGATTAAGTTTTAACTTTTAAAAAGACAGTTTACATTCAGGCTTCAATATTTTATCTTAGGGTTTTGAGAAGTACCTCGATTTTTAATATTTTTGGTTTTGTTTTACAAATATTTTGAGTTATTTTTCTGCTAAAAAATAAATGTTTGTTTATTTTTCTGTTGGCCTAGTAAATGTAATTTACACTTTTTTTATTGAGCGCAGGAAGTCAATAAAAAAAAAAAAAAAATTTTCCTTTGCAACACTTACTTTTAGTGATCTAAGTTGCTTTGGTTCTCAAAAAAAGCGTTAGTTCTAGTTCACGAATTCAGTATTTTTTTTTGGAAAATGATTTTTCAAAATTTTTCAACTCAAAACCAATTTTCACCAACATAAAACAATTTTTTTGATACACATTTTCGGGAAATTTATTTTGAAACAAGCTTATTCTTATAATAAATAACAGAGGAACGTCGTTTATAACGAATTATTTTGAGCATTAACACTTCTCAATAGAAATATTTTTGTTATTGTTTGGCCATATGTATAATTATTTTATTTAAATATTTTTTTAGCTTTATGGCCGATCGCTTTATTGGGAAAATTATTAGGAAAAAACAACAATACTCAAAGCGGTAGAAGTTATAGTACTATTTCGGAAAACACCACATTTTCTCAGAAGAAAGAAGTCTTAAAATGCCTTAAAGCTCAAAAATTATTTGAAAAAAAAAATTCTTTTTATTGCTACTCACCTATGGTCATATAAGTTGTAAAAAGCATAGCTTTTCAATGCTTCAATGATGTTTTGACACGCTTAAGCAGATTCAAAAAAAAACATCCAAGAAATTTTTTTTTTTAAACAAAACTGCCAACTTCGTTGAGCAATAGCGCTGTCATTTCAATAGAATTAAAATTATGTGGAAGTTTCACACGAAATTACGCAACTGAAATGCGAATGACAAGCCAATTAAACGCTGCCACTGCAAACAGTTATTTGCATTGTTGTTGTTGTTGTTGTTGCTGCTGCTGCTCGCAGTTACTTTGTAATTATCGCAAATTTGACTCACTCAAAACAATCGACCATAGAAAAATTTCCATTAATTTTCAATGCGATAATCAATTTTTGCGTAGCTTCTCAAAACACTTCCCAGAGTCACTTTGTTTACATTCCAACGATATCGTTGTTGCTTTTACTGTGGTTGTTTTAGTTGTTTTATGCCATTTTTTCACT
The DNA here is from genome assembly GCA_963971545.1 of Philophylla caesio. Taxonomy (NCBI): domain Eukaryota; kingdom Metazoa; phylum Arthropoda; class Insecta; order Diptera; family Tephritidae; genus Philophylla; species Philophylla caesio. Next base: position 120,711,422 of record OZ020607.1, read on the forward strand.
TGGCAATTTCAGTAGTTTTCTGCTTTACTTTGGCAATATTCTTCGCATTATTTTCTTTTGCATTTAATTTACGTTTCGCTTCACAACACTTTTGTTTGTTTTGCGTTTTGCGTTTTTGTTTTTTATTTTATTTTTCGTTTTGTAGAATACGAATGATTTCTGCTAATACAATTTTGTTTTGTCATTTATTATACGCACACATACATACAAACATATGTACATATATATATATTCCTACATTTGTATATATATACTCGTACATACGCTCCTACTTCTTTATTTCAATTTATTTTCCATTTGTTTAACGCGAATTTATCGCAGCTCGCTAATAAACACGTAGCATTACAAAAACACTAACAACACAGTAGTGAACCGTAGAGTTATAAAATTTTCTTTGATTTATTTATTTATTGGTCGAACGATTGGCGCACGAAACCTAATAATAATGGCAATCACAATAAAAAATAATAATAATAATGTCGCGGTAGTAATGCTAAATTAAAAAAAAAAAACAAATTGTTTTTGGGCGCGCCGGCAATGAGTGTCATTCATCGTTGCTTGACAAAAACAACAAATTGCATGCAATCAATATTTAGATTTTGTGAATACAGATTTTCATTGATTTACCTCTGCCATGAATGTAAATGTTTTTTTTTGTTAGAAATTTATTTTGCGCAAAAAAAATTAATTATTAAAGGAAACTCAATTTTTAGTGTTCCATACTTTCGGTAAAAAAAAATTTTAAATTATCAAAGTTGGCTTGTTTTTAATTTTTAACGCTTCAGCAGTGCCAAATTTCTTCTTTTTGAACTACTTCTCTTCAACATTTCAGAATATTCCACTTATAATATTCACGCAAACTTTTAAAACCCTTTTCCTTTAAAAATAACAAATGACTTTTAATTTTTCTCCTATTTTACAGTGACGCGTCGCGCTACATTTAAAATCGCATTGCGCACTGCCGCCTGCACGAGTATATTCAACTAAAAGCAGAATTTGCATAATTTTACGAAATAGTACGTCGAGACGTCGAGCGTGGAATTGTTGACGCTAACTGTAATTGTTTTTTTTTTTTTCAAGAATGAGCTGTACGAATGCTCTCGGCATTTCCGTCTTATTGATAAATTTTAATAGTTCACCGAAGTGTTATATGCTTACATAGGAAAAACTATATATTTATTTGATGTATTAAAGCGTTTGTTTGTGTGTGTGGGCATTGCTTTGTTTACAACTTGAGTTAGAGTTTTGCGATAAGCTTCATCAGCCTTGGCAGTTCTGATTAATTTCAAGCATTTCGCGCGTATTAAATGTCGCATTTCACATATATGTACGAGTACAAGTATATATTCTTATAGTGTAGGTACGAGTTTATACCCTGCAAAAAAAGTTTCCGACACATTTCTTAAGAAAGTATGTAATTCTGGATATGTCGCCAAAAAGGCATAATCGCGTATTAAATAGTCGCAATTCATCTCATACGAGTATAATTGTAGATTAGTTCTCGATACAACACTTTCGCGTATAATAAACAAATATCAACTAAAAATAGTTCATTCCATATAAAGAGATCAAAAGTTGTATTAGTCGCATGTTCGTTCGCGACTATTCCCGTACTCATCCTAGCCTAATCAAATTTTTTGCTAGGTGAAGAATTGAAACCGAACTAGGCAAAAAAGCTTCAGAAGTTGTGTGCGATTTCGGTAAACTCAAACATCACTACTAATATACAGTATGCAAAATCCATATTCGTACACCACGTGTTTTATAACAATTTTGCAGATAACAAAAACATTATCACGTGAGATGAATAAATTTAAATGTCATTTCAGGTATAAACGTATATATATTTTAATTCATTAAACAAAATGTATTATTCTGAGAAAATTTCGTACTTTTAAAAAAGCTTTTACTTTTATACAAAACAAAATTCATATTCGTACACTACTTAAAGTACAAAAAAAAAAAAAAACAGTTATAATAAAATTAATATTTTGTTGTATATCCCCTTTGTTTTAAAACAGCATGTAAGCGGCGTGACATCGATTTCACCAATTTTTTTGTGAGTTTTGGACTCATCTCCCACTCTGTACGTAATGCTCTTTTCAGGTCCTGAATGTTTCTGACCACAAGTTTTCAATTGGGTTTATGTCAGGGCTCTGAGGTGGCGTTTTCAGGTACTTTGGGCAGTTATACAATATCCAAAGCCTCGTATCTAAAGCCGTATGTTTGGGGTCATTATCCTGCTGGAAGACGAAACGACCCCCTAAACGACCCCTAAATTTTTCGGCACTTTGGTGTAGATTTCGCTTTAATATATCTACATATATGTATACTTCTTAGCATTCATGATTCCATCAATGAAGTGCAAATTTCCTACTCCCGAAGCACTGAAACAACCCCAAAACATCACAGATGAGACACCGTGTTTAAATGTGGGCATAAGATTTTGTTTATGCAAGCTGGTGTTTGGCTCCCTCCATATTTTAATTCTTCCATCTGACATCTTCAAGTTGAATTTCGATTCATCACTGAAAATAACCCTTTTCCAGAAGCGATACTCCTTATTCTTATATGTTTTTGCAAAAATTATACGCTTTTTTCGATTAATTACACTGACAAATGCTTTTCTTCTCGCGACTCTGCTACGAAATCCGAGTTTCCTTATGTAATTTCGTACAGTTTGTGCTGTTACACTTATCTCCAAGTTTGAATACAAAAGAACAGAAAGCTTAACCGCACTTACGGTCACATCTTTTCTTATTTCTCGCAGAATAAAAGAGCGTTGGCGCCTATTTAAAACACATCAGTTCTGATATCTAATCTTTTTATTGATTCGTCCGCTATTTTTATAAATTTTAATAATGGATTGAACGGTGGAGCAACTTCTTTTAACAGTTTTTGCAATTTCCCGCAGAGATTTTTCATCTTTATGTAAATTTATAACTAAATTTCTCATTTCATAGCACAAAAATAGCACAATTGAAGAAATAGAGCAAATACCGGGCATTTCTTAGCGAAAATTTGCAAGTAACAGTACATTTCCAGCTTCGTTATTGGAGGATGCCACGCTGTACGAATACGAATTTTGCTCACAAATTTCCACGTGCTTACCATAAACTTAATAAAAATAATTTGAACCTGTTTAATTTAATTAAGCATTAAACTTGACGATCAGGTGTTCCTCGGCCCGCAACCAGCTATTGCACTCCCACCTTCGGCCATCGATGCTACCATCAGAAACTGGGTGAATACTTCGTTCAGCAATGACTGGGAGGCTTCGAGGGTGCAGATGGGCAAAACTCACGTTACCTTCAATCTCAGAAGGACTATCAAAACACTTGCTCTCACAACAGGCGAGACTGCAGGCAACTTGTTGGACTGTTGACAGGACACACACCTGTCAATGATAGGCGTAAATGACAACTCCATATGCCCATCCTGTTTTGAAGAGGAAGAGACGGCGGAACACTTTCTGAGCTTCAGCCCCGCCTTTGCAAGGACTAGGTATTAGAAATTCGTAGCGGCGTGTTATGAGACCTGAAACAACTGAGCTGACACCCCAAAATCTCCGTAGATTTACCGTAAATGCTGCAGATTTAAAACAGATTAAAAGGAACATGAAAACAGTACAATGGACGGCATATAGTTTGAGTGCTGTTTTCTAGACGCGTTGTTTCGTGCCTGATTCCCACAAAAAAAAAAAAATTACGATAAGATTAGGGCGCTAATGCAGTTCCTGCGGAGCGAAGTGGATTAAAAGGAAAGAGGGGTAAATTGCTGCATCAGAAATGGTCGCAAGCCTGAATTCTGCTAGGAAATGCTGTGCTCAATCTAACCTTATTATATACCATCATCGATTTGCTTAAATATGTTACTTTCCGATAAGAGGTTTGCAAAGAAACTTTGAAAGTAGTTAAATGTTTCCAGTCTTCCGAGTTAACTTCCTTATGAAAACAGAATTAAAAAAAAAAGAAAACTTCTAAACACTCCAACTAAATATGTTTAATTAAAGTGTGAATTAAATTAATTATTTATATATTTACAATTATGCTATGTTAATGAATGTACTGCATAATCCATCGACACACATAAATTTCCTGTGTGTTTGCCATTGACAAGTTCAACAAAGATAACATGTTAATGCAAAAAGCTTTGTGAAATTTATTTATGTATGTATTAAACCGACCAGCAAAATTTAGTAATATGCGGTTAAAATTTCATTACCCTTGTTAACACATAAATGCAAACACAAATTTGATAAGAATAACAAATATTTATAACAATTAATGTGCGGTTTTTTTGTGTGCGTGCTTGAGTCACCAAAAAAATTACAAAAAAAAAAAAAAACAGCAGAAACAGCGGTAGCGCTGTATCATAAACCAACTTTTATTAGCGTTTATTATATAGCAGCTGTGCGTTGCGGGACATGTACCTTTTTACGAACATTATATTGGTGGCGTGTTAAGTGGAGTATCATAAGTGGAATATAAGTACATAGCAAGCAGAATGTTGGCATGGTATTTTGTTGAAAGAAACATATGTTAAACGATAGCCGAACATAGGTTATATATGATTTAATTTCCCCGAGATCTAGTACATAAATGTGCGTTAGGAAAATGATAGCTCTTTTAGCGTAAAACTTACTACTTTAACTCTGGTGTTTTAAATAAATATTTGTAAATTCTTAAAGTTCTTTTTATTCTATCTTCAAGTTATATTTTCTTTCTTTACATATTCAGATCTCGTTCATAATGAAGGTCGCATATTCCACTTCTGAGTTAAACGAAAATAGCAGTAATTATGTATGCAAGTATAGATACTGAGCACAAATATTTCAAATCAATTACACATAAATTTGTTAGATGAATTATTATTGTCATTTACACATAAAAACTTATTACGTTTTTGCTGATAACACTTGCACTAACATTAAATACCAGACAAATCAATCTCGCTTACAATTTTAAATATTAAAAAACTAAGTACGAGTACTTTACCGTTAAGTTAAATTTTTTTTTTAATCCACACGCGAAGTTGTCAACGCTGTCACTCACTTGACGCTTGCTTCGCGCTTAATTATCAATAAATCAGCTGTGAAGGCGAAATATGACAGCCAATATGGCGACTCCCATAACTTGCGAGCTAGATGCCAAATATACGAGTGTGTCGCCGCAAATGTCAGCACAATCATAAAATAAATGGCAGCTGTAGTGTCACGAGATATGTGCCGGGCGGCAAGCGCAGCTACAGCACAGCTGGAAGAAATACTCGTAAAGGCAACAAGAGTAACGAATCTGCTACGATGGCAGCATAATTTTTAATGTGCGCATTTACAAGACATTAAATGCTAAAATACGCAAGCAGCAGCAACTAGAAAGGCAAGAGCAGAGTAGAGGGAGGAGTCAAACGACATTAGAAGTGTGGTGTCGTTTCTGCGTGTTGCGACTCACCAAATGCACAGTAAATGTACTTATATTTGCCAAAAATGTAACCTTGTAGCCATAAACACTTTTATATGGTGCACCACTGGATCGTATAATAGCCGCGACGCATGTGATAATTTGTGCGTACGCTACATAAAATGCTACACTTAAAATTCGTATAAATGTGAAAAATTGGCAAGTCAGCGTGGCAGCGAGCAATTCTGGCAATGTAAGAGCCTCCCGCATGTCAGCCGCACTTGAAGTGTGGATAAATGGCGGTGAGTTAATAAAATAGCAGCACTTAACTGTTTCGACACGTTATCAAGCAGATATTGCGGTTTTAAGCAAGAGCAAATGCAAACAAAATATACATAAATGGTAAGAAATTTACAGGCCATAATCTAAGTGCTTGTACAACGGCGGAGTGTCAGCCAACATAAACTATTCGTGAAATGAACGCGCGCGAATGTTAAATGCTCGATTTTCTAGTCAGTAACTGGTTTCCACGAGTAGCGCACTCCTGAACGCAGTTCGACCAGGCAGTTTACGATGCGCGCAAGTAACGGTGTTAACCTGCTGCAGCTGTTTAACTGTGGTGCCGGTGCCAGTGCCGATGATACCGGTGTCGCAGTTTCCATGCGGCTGCCGTTAACTGTGGCCATTTTTTTTTTTTCACGCATTGCCACTCGCCACGTACGCGCATCATAGAATCGAGTCTTTAATGTGCGCGTATAAATAAATATGTATACGAATTACACTGACCCCAGAGGCTAGCTGTGCATAAATCAGGTAGCGACAAAAAACAAAAAAAAAAAACTACAGCCATTCATCGGCAATAAAGCAACTCTTGCAAATGCATGTATAAGAACTAGCAATATATTTTGCTATTTGCTGCTGGCAGTCGTGGGCTGCCGCGCTGCAGCAGCTACTGTTAGCTATTTTATAGCGTTATTACTTGTTGTAGTCGACTGTTTATTGCTTTTGCTACTGTAAACTGCTGCTGAAATAGTTGCCTATCGAGCGTTAAAATAGCGAAAAGCAAATATTCTTTATTGTTCTTTGTTTTCTTTTATTTAAAAAAAAAAAAGTTTGCTCGCGCGCGCAACAGCAACGATCGCAGCATTAAAAAGGCGGAGTAGTAGGCGTGCCACCGACAAGGGCGGAACTGATTTGACGGCAACAGATTGGACAGCGCTGCCAACTTGATTGAGTGCAAAGCAAGCGATTTTGCAAGCCAGTGCAACAAGTGGCGTAATGTGCCTCCTTGTTTCATTCGCGCGGATTATGACTTTTAGTAGCAGTCAGTCGTGCAGCAGCTGCAAAATGAAGGTGTGCAACAACGGAAAAGTATGTACTCGTATGTACATATATAATCAAGTGGCCGATTGTGAAACGAGTCAAGGGCAATAGGCTGGTTGACCTGGCACTAATCTGGCTTATGCTCAAACTGGTGAAGTACGACTTCGATTTTTGGTGTGGCGCGATGAAATTAAATTGCGCCCAAGGAACTGGAGCTCACGTTTACTCGCGCAGTTGCCGATTTCTCGCATCTTTCGCATGGTTCTCTTAGTAAAAAACTTCCATAAAAATTATGCTGCTTCTAAATTGCCAAATAAAACTTCACAACTATAATTTTAAAACGTAATTTATTAAGAAATTTACACTCGCAAACTTTTAAAATTGTACAGAATTAATAAGCTTTTAAAGTGCAATGCGTCCCTTTTTTAACACAACAAAGAGCAAAAGCGTGACCTTTTCACAATCAATGTCGCGCGACTACTCAAGAAATAAACTAACAACTCATTCGAGTTAGAGATATCAACACACGCTCTTACACTGAAGAACACTGAAGAGTAGTAATTTAGTTTCCAAAAACACAGCAATAACTGTTTAAACGACATAAAAGGAGGCAATGAAAAATTCACTCACTGCAAGTGTATGTAGATGACACTGATATACAAATTAACAACAACAACAATAGTAATAATGACAAACAATAGTTGGAGCGACGACAACAATGGCAAACGAAAACAGCAGCATATGCGAAGACGAAAATGTCAAGGCCTTGGCGATAGCAAAAACAAAATGAGAGCAACGATGCTGCTCGCGCTCAATACAACCCGCTGCGCTGCGCTGCCTTGAGTTGGCTCTCGCGACTGTCGCCAGCGTCTTGATTTTTGCGACGCGAGTGCAAGTGACCCTTTTATTTAGTAGTGTGTGGGTTTCAGGTGGCAGCGAAATGTGCAGTATAACATAGTTTGTAATCGAAAAAAAAAAACAAGAAAGTGACTGCTGTCGTTGTCAGAGTTTGGGTGGTGCCACTAGCATTACGCATACGCACCTTGAGAACATAAAATTTGCTAAAGCTATAAAAAAATAATAACATCATCAACATCGCACATCTTGAAAGCACGACAGTGAGTCAGGCAGTCAACAAATATATGAAGTTGTTAAGAAAACGACGAAGCAGCGCAAAAATACAGCACTAAATGTGGAGCGCAGGTGAGGAGGATGCGATAGAAGCGCAGCGCAAGCGATGAAGAGTGACAGGCGTGGATGTGGCCTTGCAAGCACTGGCTGCCATATACGATGCCATTGGCATTTTAGACGCCCTTGCTTTTGCGTTGCCGCAGCGACTTAAGTGGATTTGTCGTTACCCTGCTGCCAATTTAATAACGGCGCGGTAGTAGTGCAAAAGCAGCTGCACTTCAATTTCAAGGATATGAGCGGTTGTGAGCGAAAAATCGTTGAAGCAGATAAATTGAAAAATGCAAAAAATAAAAGCAAATAAAATACACGACATCATCATCATCATCAGCGTACAGAAGCAACGTTGATTGCCACAAACAACGAACGCATTGCTGCTGGGGAAGCCACAAGCAGAAGCGCGATTACCCGTTGCGCTCACAGCGCGGCCGGTAGCGGTGTGTGTTATACATAATGTGCCAACCGCCGCCGCCGCGCCAGCTGGAGTAAAGGTAAGATACACGAGTGCTCATAAATTGAATAATTTATAATTACAGTTTATCTGCGCCGCTGACTGTCTGTCATTTTTTTTTTCACCCCATTCACATCTCGTTGATTCATTCGTTCATTTCCATTTATCACTTTGCCGCAGAACATTTTTTTTTTTTTTCAAATTAAAAAAGGAAATTATGATGCGCTAGAATTTTTTCGCACACTATTTGCCAACAGGATAGAGCTAATTACGCGCAAAGCAAAGAAAAAAAAGAAAAAAAAAAGGGAGCAAACAGTCACACAATGTAATAAGTGCTAGCAGCACATCATCTCGCACACCAATTATGTACATACCATACATACATACATACTTACATACACCCATATGTACGCCTGTATGGTGTGCGCGCTTTGAACGTGTGTTAGTTGGTGCGTTTATGTTACCACCGCGTGTGGTTAATTGCTGCCGCACGCCACATGCCGACGCGTCACATTAGCAAATTACAGAGCCATTGCTTTTGCCGCGGCACACACACACACACACACACAACTGAACTGTTAAGCGAAACATAGTATATTGCACTTTGGATTGGTAAACAAACAAGCGCGCTAGCATTAATACGAATTTAATTGTTCGCAACTTAACACATATTTGAGAGGCAAACGCCCACCTAACCGGCACCCTCACTCAATAGCTTGCACCAACCAACCAACATTTGCTGTGCGGCGCGACAAAGTGCTTGTTGCTCTTGCTGCATGTGGCACCGACTTCATTTTGCTGTGTATGGGCAAGGCTAGCGCTGTGTATGGCAGGATGAGGAGATCGTTATTGGGCATGGAAGCAGTGTTGACATATCTGTAAATCTCTTAACTACTTTTTAAGTCATAGCAACACGACATTTACGGCAACTGCAGCCAGATAGCGGTAGACGGAGCCATGCGGGAATATTAAAAATAAAATAAAAAAAATGCAGACAAAATTCAGCAGCGCTATTAACTGTAGCAATTACAGAAATCACTTGAATATTTGTGCAGGCACAACTGGCTCTATAAACAGTTCTTCGTTCGCTTGGGTATTTGTGGAATGTTAATGTGTGGCACAACAATAGACGAAATGACTGGACGAACGCGAAGGTAAAGTGTTTGTATTCCATTGCATATTTCTTCAATAATTTATTCTCTTTATGAAACTCAGTTGACTCTGGAGGTTTGGCAGAACCAGCGCAGCTCAAACGGAAGTTAAAAAAAAGTGAGGAAACAAAAAATTTATTTCGCAAATGATAAGGTAAGTAAACAAGGCTGTAAACGAAGAATTCATTTGCATCAAGTTTGTTAAACTGAAATTTTAAGCTTTAAATTATAAGAAAATCTGTAGTTCTATATTTTTCTTAGAGCAGAGATATAAAATTGTAAGTTATCCTAAAAGGAGTGGAATTAAAATGTACATTTCAACGAGTTAAACGTATTAAGCAGCAGGACGCGATGCGCTAAAAATAAAAGAAATATAAAGAAAAAAATACCACCAGCTTTAAAACAAACTTAGACGGATTAATTTGCCAGAGTGTCGCACAGAAAAAGTTGAGATTTAATGTAAGAAACTATTGACTTTCCAAACAAATTACTTCAGACCATTTTCGTTGTAACCACTAAGACACATTAAGTGTTCAAAAGCGTATCTTAAAATTTAAAAAGGGGCTATGAATGTATTCATATTGGAGGCTGAACTAGAGAATAGAATAAGTACAATATTTTTCTTTAGAAATAACAGCTAGAACGCTTAGAAGATTGCTGAGTTCTTAAAAAAAATATGCTTCGAGATTAAATTTGGAGATTACTGCAATCGTTCGAAAACTTTTTAAAGAACATTTACTTCCTAAGGTTGCCCAAAAAAAAAAGGCAGAATTTCTTAAAGTTTATGAAACCTAAGAGCGCTCGCCCAATTTTTTACACTTATCTTCAATATTTAATAACGAGATTTTGAAAAAAAAAAAGCTTTATAGTACGAGTACTCGTATGTTGAAATAGGCAGTTAAGTGAGCCGTTTTCCGGTTCAGCAATCTAACGCGATTAAAAAATCGATATTTTTTTTATTTCACCAATGAATAAGTCTACATTTGAAGAATATCTTTACAAGATTTCAGCGCTGAATTCCAAATGTTTTGAGATATTACAGCATTTTGAACAAGACAGGGTCGGGCGAGAGCGAGTGGTAAGTAAACACTTTGGAGCGCGTATTCTCGAAACCATGTTTTTGAAACTTGCGGGCGGAATAAAAAGAAAACTATTCCAACATATTCAAATGATTCAACGTTTATTTTGTAGCTTATAAAAAGCCACGCTATGTGAAGCTCAAAAAATGATATTAAAAATAAACTTCTTTATCTTTGCAGCGAAAAAAAAAAAATAAAAATTCTTAGTTTTGTTTAGGATTTTGAGGTTCACAGACTAAAATTAAGTATAAAAAATAAAAACGCAATTTTGTATCTCTGTGTCATACAAGAATTGTGAACGCTATCACGCACGCAAACTGACAATTCCTGTAAGGAAGTGATTTCCGTCATTTGGCAACTATTTGAAGCCAACAAATTTTATTATAGTTTATTTCGTTGTTGAAACAAACCTCAAAGTTCGGTTAATTTAAATTTTTTTCATATTGTCAAAAATTTTTTTTTTTTTATCGAAATCACCTTTTATCGGCTTTCTGGACGGCATTTACAACCCTGCTTTGTTTTGAAACATATTCCACAAACAAACGGCAGTAGAATTTTTTTTTGTGGCTTTCATTTGGTGTGCTCGCCAACAGACAATCAGGCATTGTGCGTTAGTTAGTCAAGACTTAACTTAACTTAACTTAACTTAAGCCAACCTGTTATATGGAAAGCAGTGCAAGCGATTAGTCAACACTTAACTTACCGTAAGAAACTTAAGAATCTGTTGATTTTAGATTCTTAAGTTTCGGCCTTACGTAAATTGAGAGCCGTGAGAGCGGTGAGAGAAGCAGGCTTACCAAAACTTGACATTTACAATTTTTGAAAATAAATGTATGCAAAAACTACATTTAAAACAAATTTATTTGATGTGGTAACATAGGCGGGCGCACCGTCAAATAGCTGCAAATACAATTATAGACAAAAGGAAAATTTAAACATAAATATAAAAGACGAAAAGTTGTTCATATCCTCCAATAAAGAACTGTACGCAAAATTCTGCCGAGATGTAAATTGGCACAACAAAAAGTCTCTATTTATCGGGTGGATTTGCCAACACCTTTTCCTTTGACCAAGTGACTGCTTCTTGCACATTTTGTACATTTGTGCTAAACTTAAAAACGTTTCGACACAATTTAATTCTCCTTGATATTTTTACAAGCAATATGCGATTTAAAAATAATCACACAAGTGCTTTTATTTACTACTTTGTACTTTGTGTCAGCGGAGATATTCAAAGAACAATATGCAACAAAAATTAATCATCAACAATTAAGTTGACATGTTAGTAATCGTCGCCAATTCTTAAGTTAAGTTAAGTTAAGTAAAGTCTTGACTAACTGACGCTTTTTTATTATTGTTTGTGTGTTTTAGTTAGTGCTCTTGGCATCGAAAACTAGCAAAAAAAAAAATATCGAGAAAGTACGCAAAATGGTTGCTGTTAATTTCGAGCAGCTGGCTTTTCCAAAACTTTAATTTTTCCACTCTTTATCAATGTAATATTCTATTTATCTTGCCTCTGCTAATTTTTAACAGGAAGTCAGTAATATTACTTGAAAAATACAACCGAATAGAAAATGCGCTCTTTGCTGCAGGACTTGCTATACATAAATCTTCTTTTGCACTTTGGCAATTTATCTTTTAAGCGCCGCTTTTGTCGTAAATGACATGCCAGAAGGGTGATGAATGGCGCCACTGCAGTGCAGAGCAGCAGTAGGTCAAGGTAAGACTGCTTGCTGCTATTTAGTAGCAATTTCTTTATGCCTTTGCACCAACAACTGTTGGTGGTGGCCAATTCGGAAGTCGATTGCACTGCATGTAAAATCTTGCAAATGTTTATGTCGCAATCAGCAAATTTTAATATGTAAATATTTAAAATGTTGATTAGATATGCCTTGACAGCAATAACACGAACAACAATTGTAGCATGCAACAATCAGCAGCTGCTAGACAGCAACATTGCACGTACTTACATACATTGACGGCAACAAATTGAAGGCGCACACACACAAGCGCAGGGTTGTTGAGGGGTAGTTAACACTTGCGTGCACAGCAAGTCGACTAAGTGGCTGCAGAAATAATCAAAAACAAAATAGTAACCGCATAACCAGCGCCTAAGGCACGCACGCGTTTAGCCGCCGCGGCATTAGGAGTAGTTTGCATGCGTTTTTTTCTTTCTTCTTCTTCTTATTTTAAATCGAAAAAAAATCACACAAATCGCAACGCGCGCACACAAATCAGTTCGAGCAGCCGCAAAACAGCAAATAGTCGCAGTTGTGTAGCAGTGCAGCAACAAATAACGCCGCGCAAAATGAGGCGACAACGAGCACGTTGGCACGTCGTTGCAAACGCGCAAAACGTTGTGTAGCACTCAGCGGCTAATGAGCTTTTTTTTTTGTTTTTGTTTTGTTTTAATGCAACATGCATGGCGGCGTCGCACGTCGTTGGCATGATGGCCGGCAGTAAAGCGCATTAACACGCGCGCGCGCAAACGCGCATTTTCAGCCGACATTGGGTGCGTGCAGCCATGTGTTTTGTTATTGCAATTAAAACGAATGCAAAACTATTTTGCAAACACGTAATTTCCTAAGCGACTAGCTGCATCTGCTTTACATACATTAACCTCGAACAGTGTGAGAGGCTGTTGCTGACCACTGACGCGCGCTTATAATTTCTACAAAAGCTTTGGCAGCACTGCTAATTGTTGGTGTTGTTGATTATCGCGGTACAACAACGGGTCAATGAGGCGACGCAACGCCAACACAACAAACGCTGCCAGCAAACAAGTGAGCGAGCGCGCAAACGAGTACTAGGTCTACATAGTTAGCTCAGGCACAAAACGGCGACCGACAATGACGCAACACGGATGGGGGGAAGCAATAGCTGGCAATTATGCGCACGCAATTTCGTAAATTTACTCGCCAAAAAAAAAAAAATGTTTTACAAATTGTTGCGCTGCGACAATTACTACACGTACAACAAGCGCGTGAACAGTGTGACTCAACTGCAGCAGCGCCTGCTGCCATTCCAACAACTTCACCACGCATTTAGCGGCGACAACAATTCGTATAATAACTACAGCGATAATAGACCTTTCCGCCCAACTACAGTCATTATGTTTATAATTAAATTAGTGCAAATTACACAGATACGTTGTTGAGTTATATAAATTGACTGGTCACATACCCGGCGGTTAAGCCATTGCCGGTGCGGTAGGCGTGCGTGCTGTAGCAGGGGAGTGTTGGAGAAGTTGATGAACAGTGCGCGACAATGCGAATGAGAAGTTTATTTGGCGTTGACTATCGTTAATTTGGAGACAAAGGGTCAGACGTACTAGCTCGACCGGAAATGGTGAGTGTGCGAAGGAATTTGCGTTGAAAAATTCTTTGTATAAAATTATAATAAAAAATATATTTCGTTGAATTTGTCGAACAGTGCGCGCGGCTGACTCAGAGCACAAAAAAAAAAAAAAAGTGAAGCGAAATGTATTTATTGCGGCAAAAATCAACGCAAACTTGTGGTAGAACTTTTATTCCGTTACTTTATTTTGTTGCTTTACGAGAGCGGTTTGATAAGTCAGCGACTTTTTGAATTTTTCCTGTGCAAATACTTCAATAGACTACTATCAAATTTTGAGCAAGCTGAATCATTCGGTTTATGCTTGACAGCCATTGAAAGCAGATAACCTTTTGACTTTTAACAAAAAAATGGAAAAAAAGGTGAATTTTGTGTGCTAATTAAACATTTTTTTTTGCATCAAAAAACCATCACCGAAATCAAAGAAAGGCTTGATAAATACTATGGCGACACTGCACCATCAATTTTAATGGTTTAAAAGTGATTTACTGAGTTCCCTGTGTGGTCGTATCAGCACAAGTGATGTCGAAACTTCAGGTCGTCCAAAAGAGGTTCTTACACCAAAAATCGTCGATAAAATCCATGGAATAATATTGGATGACCGTAGAAAGAAAGTGCATGAGGTGGATGAGGCTAGAGGCATCTCAACTGACCGGGTACGTCACATTTTACACGAATATTTGGATATGAAAAATCTATGCTCGCTAAACCATTAGGCCCACTTCAAAGGATTTCTCAAAGAATTCATGTCTTGGTGGTAAGAGCTTTGGGTCAAGTGAAGAGATCGGTCACAGAAACCAAAGCCTTGTTTAAAAGTCTTGAGAAGACCTGTTATTGGAAAGGGTTTAAAAAAATTTTAAAATATCGGGCTAAGCGTATAGAGTTAAAGAGTACTCTACTCTCGCGTTTAACATTTTTTTTATTTTTATTTAATGTTAATCTTATGTTAATATATATCTAAGAATATGCTACAGAGAAGATTTCGTAGAAATCACATTACCAAAGATTATATGATACGAAACTCTCTCAACCGCTATTAAAATAGGGGGACTGATCTCGTTTTTCATGCTGGCAATGAGTCCCCCTGTTATCAGCTGACAAGTAAATTAGCGAGATGCCAGAGTCAAAATGTGTAAATTATCAATCAAATCAGTGCGCTTTCTAACTGTGTAGAATAAGATATTGAGTGTTTGTTGTTTGCAAAAAAAAAGTGTTACAATCTAAAAATAAAGAGCAACGTGTAAAATTTTAAACTTTTCACAAAAATGTTACGTTTTTTTTAGAAAATGCGTCTTTAAAATTGCTAATAAAAATATTTTCCAAAGAAAACTACTTTTTTAAATACTTTTTAAATGTATATAAATACAAACATATGTATACACATTTCGATTGAATTGATATGTTTGATTATGTGAAAACTGATATTTTTTATTTCAGTCAAAATTGTGGGCATACTATAAAGTTTTCATGCTGAACTCATAAATTTATATTTTTTCATTAAAACCCGTATTTTCCGTTTTTACTTCATTGTATTTGTATTATTTACGTCTGCATAACGCAATGGTCGTATTAAATTCATAAAATTTCAAAAAAAAAATCCAATGGTAATTACCACATCAGGTTTCTTTCATAGTGGCATCATTGGAAAATTCTATAAAAAAAATGGTCATTTGGTAGGCGCTCTCACGAGAACGAGAGTTTCGTATCATATAATATTTGACATTACTTTGCATGCTTCTGTGTTCCGCCATGTACCCGTCTCCATCAAGTTATACACCGTAATTTATCTTTAAACGCTTTTTTCCGAAAGTAGTGTTTTTTTTTTAGCTGTCAAATAAGACTTTTCGTAAAAGTTTTGGTCCGATTTCTAAATTTTTATTTATTATTTATTCAGTGAACATACCGCTATGTTTTTCCGAGTATGATATTTTAAACAAATTACGTGAAATTCTAAAATTTTTACAAATCGTAGCATAAATTTTACATTTTGCTGAAAAAAAAAATCTTTTGTCTCGGGCTAACATAGCCCACTTAACTGTGATTATAAAGAATATTTAATTTCTGATTACAGATTACCCAACAGTCAATGACGTTTCAAGGTCGACAATGTTTTTTTTTTTGGTATTCAATACAAAAATTTTAAAGTCAAAACATGTACCTTTAAAAAAAACAAAAATTTCTTAAATCCATTCAGTAGATTCTTCGCAATTTATTTCCAAATAAAACCGCTCGATTTAAGCACTTGGGAGTAGAGGACCCCCATAAAAGGAGATTATTGTGAGAAATTGAACTACTTTTTGCCGAAAAAAAATTATCAGGCCTGTTCTGAATTTCGATTTGGTCGAAATCGGAATGAACGACATTGCTACACATCGAAAGCGAGCATACATTTTTGATTTTAAAGCATTGTCTTTAATTCTCCGAAATGAAAAGAATAAGTTGTCATCCTCACAGAACTGAAAAAAATAACAACAGATTAAGGGGAAAGGGTTTAAACATTCCGAGTCCGACCAAATTTGATCGGAACAGGCAGCAGAACAGGCCTGAGTTTATTCAAAAACTCACTGAATTTTCAAACCGCCCTCGTATTTTTCGAATTTCAAATTTTTGTCATGAACTTGCCTGTTAGAAGTCTGAAGTTGATGGAGCAAAAATCTCTATCGCTATTAAAGTATCAAAGTAAGACAAATCGCAGATATTTTTTCCGAAATTTACTAATCGGCTTTTACTTACTTACTTAATTGGCGCATCTACTGCCTAAGCGATTTTGGCCGGGGTCAAGAAAGCACGCCAGCTGTCCCTATCTTTTGCTAACTGGCGGCTATTGGAAATCCCAAGTATAGCCAAGTCTTTTTCCACTTGGTCTTTCCAATGCAGAGGAGGTCTTCCTTTTCCCTTTGCTACCTTCAGGGCTGGAGCTATTTCATCCATTCGAACGACGTAACCTAGCCAGCGGAGCCGCTCGTACAGCTCATCGTTCCATCGCACGCGGTATTCGCTGTCGCAAAGAGGCAAAGGTTCATAAATCTTTCGAAGAATCTTTTTCTCGAACACTCCAAGAGCCGAACTCATCTGATGTTGTCATCGTCCATGCTTCTGCGCCATACAATAGGACGGACATGATGAGAGACTTATAGAGCGTGATTTTTGTCCGTGCAGAGAGGACTTTGCTGCTCAGTTGCCTACTCAGTCCGAAGTAGCACTTGTTGGCAAGAGAGATTATGCGTTGGATTTCAAGGGCTGACGCTGTTCCTAAGTAAACGAAGTTCTCTACTTTTTCAAAGTTATAACTGTTAACAGTGATGTTTGATGCCAGTCGTGAATGTGCCGACTGTCTATTTGATGAGAGAAGATACTTCGTCAACGCCCTCGTTCACCTCCAGACCCATTCGCTTCGCTTCTCTATCCAGTTTGGTGAAGGCAGAACTAACTGCGCGGTTGTTAAGAACGATGATATCAGCTTTTAGGGAGTAAATAATTAGGTCAGTGAGCCTCTACCAAGCGAAAATATAAATTCTAGTCAGTGTCGAGTTTTGAAATGAACATTTTTCACTATCAAGTCTCACACGCAACTTGTGGGATTAAAACCCTTCGATTATAACAATTAAAAGTTGCGTTGGAGAGCTCAAGTGGAGAACGATTTCCAAATCTGACTAAGACTTACTTCATAACCAAAAAGTATTGTCTAAAACAATGGTTTTCAAAAAAGTTGTATTATTTATACTATGTAAGAACAATGACAACGCATTTTTTTTTATTATAGGAGTCTTCACACGCACAACACTTCACACAATCAAATCGTTGAACTACTAAATAATTTATAGTCGTATTAGTGCATGAGGCAATGCAACCACACGTGGTGATCCATCATGCCGTGCAGACAATTTAAATTCATAAAGTTCCATTAACGGAAACACATAAAAGTGAATAGTTTGTAGACGAAACACTTTTCAAGGCAGCGGGTGGCTTATCGGCGTGCAAAAAATGCAAAAAAAAAAAAGCAGACAAATTTTAATTAAAAGAAATTTAATTGATATACAAAAGGAACGCTTTTTATTGACTCGCTACAACAATAAACACAGGCACATACCGAGTATTTGTGGTTGTTGATAAAAAGTTATCAGTTGTTAAAAAAAAACAAAAAAAAAAAAAATTAAAAAAAAAAAAATAAAGAAAAAAAAAAAAACTTAGCAAAAGGAAGAAAAGCAAAGTACATTAATAAACAGACTGCTGCTATAAATTTCTATATTGAAATTTAATTCTTTTAATTACATTTTTTTAAGCTTTGACCTTTTTTCAAATGAAAGACCTTTGAGAATTGCCAAAATATTAGCTTTCTGATTCATTAAACTTCTTTTTTGCTTGCTATATTTTCTTTAATCTCACTTTATGTTTAATATGCCGCCAGCTAGTTGCAAACCGCATTCAACTAAGCACTCGAAATTATTTCACAACTTCTTAAAAAGCTTAAATAAATAGGAATTCAGAAATAACCAAAAAAAAAAAATAAAATAGTTATGAATTATATTCAAAACTCACGGGCAGACCAGACTCTTGCGCTGAAAAAGTCGCACTCGAAGAATGAACAACTTGAAACAACTGCAAAAGTAAACACAAAACAAATGTTTAGTCAAGATAACCCTCGTTGTTGGAGTTGCTCGAAGACGCCAAAGAACTTAGCCTAGATTTTGGGCAAAATAAGCGACAAATATTTATAAATACATTTACGAGTGCATGAAAAGGCAGCAGAGTTTGAGTTTTGCAAACGGTGAGCGAATGAGTGAAAGAGGAGGAAAGGTAAAGTGCAGAAAAAAAAAATGCTAAACGTCAAACGGCAAAGGACAATGCTGCGGTGGTTATTTTGTAAGCGCCAGGGTTGCTGTTGCGCAGCGAGCGCACTGCAGGCGAAAAACTGAAGTAGCAAAGAGGAGGCCAAATCACTGGAAGACGAAGTGGCATTTTGTGGGCGCGGATAGGATGGGGCTGGATAGAATGCAAAACTGTTGGTGGTGAATAAATAAAATAAAAAAAAAAAAATGTCCGCCTACTGGCTGCTATTAAGAGTAAGCGGCAAGCGAAGCCGACGAGCTGTAGCGGTAAAACTTTGCAAATACACTATGAATTATTATATTAGAACATTTATTTGTTTACTTTTGTATATTTTGAGTACAATTTTTATTTATTTTTTGTTGACTATAATCTGCCGGTAACTTTGACTTCTTCTACAAAGACGAAGTATGAAAATCGCTAGAGTGTGTGGAAAAGTTTTGTTCGCGTGGAAGCAAAGCATTCGCCAACATTCAGAGGTTCGCTTGCCGTTGGTGTTCGAAAATCAAATGCCGCTAAATGCCGCCGCTGCTACGCCAAACTTTTGCCCAACAAATAATGCAAACAGCAACAATAAGCGTAATAGTTTTTTGTAAAAGCCGTTTAGCAACAGCTAGCGGCGGATGTGCTGCCTCGTATTTATGTAACGCCACTAGCCAACTATTATTAACTGTATGGAAACTCAAACCCACTGCCGCCAAGTGAGTGCTTTGAGTGCTTAGTAAATACGCGCGTGGCAGTTAAGTGCAGCATTTGGCGGTGGCTTGTGGCTGCAGACAGCATTTGCAACATTTACTTTCAAGACACACTTTCAATTTGCCACTGATGCGCTCACTTGCTTTGCCACGCCCATTTTATACTCCTTTTTTGTTTGGAAAAAAATTTTTCTTTTTACTCGCCGCTCAGTGTGTATGCGCCGCTGCACTACAAACTTATTTTTGCAAATATATTTCATTGCCATATTCTGCTTATGTGCAAACTATTTTTCAGCTTTTACTGATTCTTAACACAATCAAAGGCGCGATTTACAACACTGTTGCTGCAGAACCAACTCCACACCTCCTCAATTTCACTTAAAACAAGTCGGCGGCGCTTCTTGCTCGATTGAATGTTGCGTTGGCTGCTGACCGCCAGCTTCGCTTGGCCACATTTCAAGGTAAGTTCAAGGTGATTTTGTGGCATTAATCTACTCAATTTACAGCGCAAATACACACAGAAATAAGAGTAGCAAAAAACTAAAAGATATTAAAACAAAAAAACGAAATCAAGTGGCATTTAATTCAATTGAAATCTCCGTAAGTTTAAACTCGCCGCATTGTGGAGGATTTGCAGGATTTTTCATGTGGGTTTTGTGGGTTGGCGGCTTGCGTCAAGGCAATGTCCTGTGCAGCAGCGTGACCTTGTGTATTGGAAAAGCCGGACAGAAACTGAAAGCAGAGCCTTCGTTGAAGGGGACTTTTTTTTGTTTTTTCAGAAGCGATTCATTTTTACTAATGTTGGTTATTTATTTTGGTTTAATAATATGCAAGTTTCAATTGCCTAAATACAATAGTTGATTTTGGAAATTTTTTTGCCGCACTTGCTTCCATGTTATAAAGCTTGGACCAAATTTATTTTTATATGAAAAAAAAAAAAAAAAAGTTTTAACCAAATTTATTTTTATATGAAAAAAAATATTTTAACCAAATTTATTTTTATATAAAAAAAATACAAAATTGAACCAAAATTTTTTTTCAGAAGCGATTCATTTTTACTAATTTTGGTTTAATAATATGCAAGTTTTCATTACCTAAATACAATCGTTGATTTTGGAAATTTTTTTGCCGCACTTGCCTCCATATTAGATATAAAGCTTGGACCAAATTTATTTTTATATACAAAAAAAAAAATAAAAAAATGTTAACCAAATTTATTTTTATATAAAAAAAATACAAAATTGAACCAACATTTTTTTCAGAAGCGATTAATTTTTACTAATTTTGTTATTTATTTTGGTATAATACTATGCAAATTTCAATTGCTTAAATACAATCGTTGATTTTGGAAATTTTTTTGCCGCACTTGCCTCCATATTATAAAGCTTGGACCAAATTTTTTTTTATATGAAAAAAAAAAAAAATTTAACCAAATTTATTTTTATATGAAAAAAATTCAAAAAAAAAAAATGATTGAACCAAAATTATTTTTAAGGTTATGGAAAAAAAATTCAGCGTCATCGATAAAAAAATAAATTCTCAAAAATCAACGCTAACATTTAGCCATACGAAACTTAAACATTTAGGTTATTCACAAAGTGTCGTAAAATATCGTAGCGTCTAACCAGCGCCACCCAAAACACCACATCCTTTAGCGCTGCACATCCTGCATACCACATCCGTCATGCCGATTGCCACTCAAGCTCGCTTTGTTGTTGCTGTGCGTTTCATTTCGTTAGCCGCCCGCTGCCAGCTAACGGCGTGTGAGATGCCATTTCCGCTGAGCTCAGCAACCGTGAAATATCAACGTGCCAATATCGGCCATTTGTGTTGCTGTTGGCAGCGAATTTTCATGTCCTTGCCGCAATTCGCAGTTTGTCGCGCAGTAAACCAATCGCAAAAAATCAACAGAAAAATTTTTGGAATTTTTTTTGTCAAAATCTCAAAAATCCAACAGGTGCTTCGGAGCGATGGAGTTAAGGTAGTAGCGCATAGTTGGCACATGTGCGGCCATGCGGGGCGGCAACGCATAAATTCTGAGCGTCTACCCTTTAGCCACTTGCCGACAGCGCCTGCCATTTCACAAGCGGCATGGCATATTGATTCCGATTTGCTTGAATTTTTTGTTAAACTTTGCAAATTTGGCGCTAAAAGCGTATCCGGTGGCTGTTATTAGCAAAACAAGCAAACTTGAATAGGAATATTTTTTGACGCCAAAGAAAATTCAAGGAATTTAATTTTTGTCGAATCTACACAGATTGCGTGAATATAATTTCATTTGATGTTATGGACAACAAGCCGCAGTTAAGCAAATTCGTTTATAAAATTTTAAAATTTATTAAAAAAAAAAAAAATAATCGAAAAGCATAAAATCTCTTTTTGGAGCTTTCATACACAAGCTTCAGCGGAAGCTTTAAGCCGCTTCCGAAGCAAGCAAAACTTTGAGAACACGCCGGTTTCTAACGGTTTTCGAATTTAATGAGAAAGAACATTTACTCCATAAGAAAATTGAAACTCAACCCACAGGCATGGATGAAAGCTTACATAAGCTTTTGAAAAAAGCTGTGTAAATTTT
The DNA here is from genome assembly GCA_963971545.1 of Philophylla caesio. Lineage (NCBI taxonomy): Eukaryota > Metazoa > Arthropoda > Insecta > Diptera > Tephritidae > Philophylla > Philophylla caesio. Next base: position 120,733,464 of record OZ020607.1, read on the forward strand.
AAATGCGACCCTAAAAGTCTCCACTTTAAAAAAATGCCAGGAGCACTCAAAATTTCTTTAAAAATAAACGACTTAGATTTAATAATCAAAATTTAAAAAAACTTTAAAAGCTCCGAAATTTGCTTTTATTTTTATTTAATCTCCATCAAACATAATTGCTTTCGGAATATTTATGAACAAGGCCGCTGTGCAACCCTGTCGAAATATTCTTGGAATATCGAACTTTCCGCCCAAAAGGTGCTCGAGTTGGGAAGGTATAAAAGAGCCTGTCTAAAAGCTTCGAAGGCACTCCACTCCACATTTTGGCTTTAAAAATAGCGAAATAGCAGAGCTTTTTGCTTTTTTTAAACTCATGTTACTTAAAAGCTTCGTTGATTAAAGCATTCTTAAAGCTTCCGAGAAGTTTTGAAGTTTGAAAAATGTAAAGTTTTTTTCTTTTGATTCGCTAAGAAATATGTACAAGTTTTATAAGCTCAATATAAACGCAGAGCTTCAAAAGCTTCCGAAAACTGATGACATAATTGTTGGCATCTTATAAGTTCTATTGAAAAGCGCTTTGTACAAAACAACTCCAAAATATATAAATAAGCATTGAGGCTTTGCTAATTTCAATTTCTTTTATTCTCCTTCATAAGTTTTTTAATATTAAATTTTTTTTAGGCCTCTACTGAAAGCCTCTCTGAAAAGCTCCTTCACTTCAAACGAAATCCTAAAGCTACCAAATAGAATTTAGAAATAGAAGTTTCAAAAAGTTCTTTTGGTTTTATTTTTAAAAGCTTTCAAAAATGAAATAAAGCACCAAAGCACCAAAACCTAAGGCAAAGTAAATTTCGAAAATTAAAGCTTCTAAACGCCTGAGTGTACTGGAAACCTTAATCCTAAATTCAAAATTAATAGTATTAGATGAAATCGACAGCAAATTGCCACAGGCGCACAATACCAAATTTATTTCCATGTCAAACCATTAAATATTAGAAAAACATTTTTTCTCTCTCGAGAATTACATTTTAAGAAAAATACAAAATTTCCCTGCAACACAATTTGCAACAATAAAATATTTTCCAGCCGTTTAACGCCTAAAAGCACACAACATGCGACAGCGATTTGCCATGCAACCATAACAACAGCAACAACTAAATACAACAACATCGAACAACATCGAACAACAAATTGTCCGACTGGATTTAGTTTGTAGTTAACACCGTTATTGAAAATGAACAACCGACAAACAAAATGAAAAGTGAAAATGATTTTCAAATCACTTTCAATTACATTTGCTAATTGCAGCAAAAACTAAACAAAACCAGCTGCAGCGACAACAGCGACAACAACAACAACAATAAGAGTGTGAAATCCGATATGAAACCACAAACAAATACGAAAACAAAATTCAAATGGAATTGCAAATGAAAATGAATGAATTGTAACTGAAATGGATTTCGTTGTTCGTGTCTGTCTGTGTGTGTGTGTGTATGTGTGTACGCAAATTTAAAGGCAATAAAAACAAAAAAAAATATTGTACAGCCGCACGCAAATATGCAACAAAATGCCGTTCTGACCAAAAAGCATTAGGCGACAAATGCAACAACAACAACACAAATGTAATGCCTGCAATGGAAACAAAAAAAAAGTGGAAAATCGGAAAATCGGCAATTTTCGGGTGATGGCTGCATGTTTTAGAATATGCGACGTGTGTGTGTGTGCGTGTGTGGCAAGGTCGCCAGAATGCCGTTACATGTTGCCAAGGTATTTGGTATTTACAACATCAATGACTGGCAGCCAGCTTTGGCCTTAAAAAGAGAGGGGTTGTGGGCGGCTGGCTGTTTGGGGTCTCTGTTGCTGCCGTAAGGATGGCGGATGCTGACACAGTGCGCCGTTGGCTGCGGAAAATAAATGAATTTTCCAATGAAAATCGGATTTGCAGTGATGCGAGCCTGCATACAAACATATGTATTTACATGACAAGTCGATGCATGAACATACACACATACATATGTATGTACATTAGGGATGTAAATTTTGGGCATTTTCTTGATCCCGAAATTTTCGGGATCTGAAAACAAAATTCCGGGACAATAACGGGATCCCGAATTTCACGAAATTTTTAATTTGCTAAAAAAATTTACAAACATACAAAATAATTTCTACTTCAAGTACAAATATATGTATGTACATACATATGTACATATTTGGTACAGAAGCAAATGCGCCTACATAAAGTAAAGTTATTTTTAATCACTGTTTGAGACCAATATAAAATATTAATATATTATCATTTAGTACAAAAAAGAAATAACGGGGTTTCCAATAGGGATGATATGATTTCTAAGTGTCGTTTCGGCCATTTTTAATATGTCATGTTCTGTCTTTTTTTGTTTCATTGTATTCAGTAATGCTTTCATCATGAAAAGATTTACGCAAGAACAACGTTTTCAAATTATTCAATTTTATTATCAAAATAATCGTTCTCCAACTTTTTTAAGAAAGCCTTTAGAGAGTTAACAAGCGGTGATATTTGTCGATTGGCAACTCTCCAGCGGCTTTGTTTTGCCCTTGAAAGAGGAATTTTTAAGACTGATACAAAATTTAAAAACAAAATGGCTATTCAATTCATTGCGTTGTAGTACAATTCCGGGATTTGAATAGACTTATCCCGGGATATTTGGGAGGTGAAAAATACCGATAACCCGGGATCCCGGGATAATGTACATACATACCTACATACACATGGAAACATACAAATTGCAAGTGTTGCATGCAAAATTCAATTTCGCGGCAGTGAGGTAAACAAACAGGCTGAGAGCCAGCAACATTTGGCCTGCAGCAGATTAAGCAAGGAAGCATGCCGAATAAATGGATATGTATGTATGTATGGATGTGCACAGCTGCAGGGAATTGTGATTGGCAGGCATGTTGTGTGCTTAGAGCAGGTAGTGAATATACAAACATATGTGTGTATGTATGTATGTATGTATGTGGCATATTGCAAGGTCAAATCGACGTGATGTACATACATACATACATACATACATATGTGTATACTTTGTGCAGTGCAGACGTGAAATTTTTGCGCTAGTGAAAACTTTAAGTTTGTGGTGAAAAAGTGTTTAAAAACAAAAAGAAAATTGTGTGAGTGAGGACCTGAGACTCGTCTATATCCGAAGGAAGTGGTTTGTATAGTAGACCACCAATCAGGTATGTTTTTATTGGTTTTAAAAGTTTTCTTCTGAATAGAGAAAACACAAAAACAAATCGGCTGCTTACTTTGGCAAGAACTCCAAGTTCATTTTTGGCGCCAGGTAAACAGCTGATTTTGACATTGGAATAAAGCTGATAGCTTTATAAGAGAACATAGCTGCTGAAAGCTTTAAGCATAGAAGCTCATTGACTCAAGCTTGAAAGTTTCTGTAAAAGCTCAGCTTAAAAGCTTTCGGTTTGAAGACTTCCGGTTAGCAAAGCTTTTAACACTTCCTTCAGACGGGTACGTAAAAGCTGCCTCCTTTGGGTGATGTCAACGCACCAAGGAGGGCAAAAAATAATAGATATGGGGGAAAACGTGAATTTGTCTGATCCTTTTAAAGCAAGTGGCAAAATTCAGAGGTCACCGTCCGCGAATATAAATATGGCGGAGCGAAATTTTGTAGCGTCTGATAGTCCGTCGGTAGTGCGAGCCCGATCGTCTCCGCCGGACCTTGATAACGTAAGGCTGGCCACTAGCCAGGGCCCAAATCTGGCAAAGGAAGAAAAATTGAACGTGCTGCTGCTTTTAGGCAATAAATTGAGCAGTCTTGTCGACTTAATGGCGCCGCCAAGGCGCTCCATTCATCAGCCGATTCGGGATTTGGTTGATGAGATTGTGGAAATTTACGAAGAATTAAAAATTTCGAGAGTCGTAGGTGAAGTAAAGGAGAGGTCGCAATAAAGGCAAGCAAAAAATCTTGTTTCAAAGAGCTTTGTAGTGAGATTGACGAGTACCCTTGGGGTGGCGCCTATAAAATTGTTATGAAAAAGTTTAAAAGTAGCCAAAAGCAGATGCCAACATGTCCCACTCTGCTCAAGCAAATAGTCGAAACGCTTTTTCCCAAAGATAGCCCCCAAATGAGGCCTGTGAATAACAATACATTGACAATTTGTCCACCTGTTATACAGGATGAAATTCTAGCTGCAGCTGAACGGCTAAAAAACGGCAAGGCTCCGGGACCCGATGGTATACCGAACATTGCCATCAGAGCGGCAGTAGCTGATTCCCCTATGGCCTTCTCACATGTCGTTAATATATGCCTGCAAAATGGCGTTTTCCCGAGGAGGTGGAAAAAGCAGAAGTTAGTGTTGCTTCCAAAGCCCAACAAGCCTCCAGGTGATCCAGGTTCTTACAGACCGCTTTGTATGATAGATTCTTTAGGCAAATTGCTGGAACGTGTAATTTGCGATCGCTTATTGAAACACATTGACACCTATCAATGTTTGTCGGAAGCCCAGTACGGGTTTCGAAAGGGAAGATCCACAGTCGATGCTATTTGTCGCGTCACTGAAATAGCGGAAGAAGCAATATCAGGCAAGCGCTGGAAGTACGGTTCGAAAGAATACTGCGCAGTAGTAACCTTAGACATAAAAAACGCGTTTAACTCATTAAAATGGTCGCACATTATTAATGCATTAAAGGCAATAAATACTCCACCTTATCTTATAAATATAGTAGATAGCTATCTTACTGATAGAGTTCTGTTTTATAATACTGATCTAGGTAGAAATAGATATGACGTCAGCAGAGGAGTTCCCCAAGGCTCAGTTCTCGGCCCAGTGTTGTGGATTATTGCTTACGATGGAGTCCTGCGTCTACCTGTTCCAAAAGGAGTGAAGGTAATCGGATACGCAGATGATATTGCGGTTATCATTGTAGCGAAAGACATAGAAAAAATTCAATTGGCTACGAAAGACACGGCTATATTAATCGATGACTGGCTCAAGACCAAAGGGCTCCAATTGGCAGCTCACAAAACCGAAGGGGTGCTTATAACAAGCAGAAAGAAAAAGGAAACTACACGTCTAGACATCAATGGGTATGTATACGAAACTATGCCTGCAGTACGGTATTTAGGTGTTATGATAGATGCCAGGCTGTCATTTAAACTACATATAGAAACTGTGACACAAAAAGCCGCAACAGTCCATAGTTCTCTAGCTAGATTAATGGCAAATATAGGTGGACCTGGTCAAAATCGCAGGAAGATGCTAACTAAGGTCACACAATCAGTGGTTATGTACGCGGCCCCTGTATGGGGCCACGCGCTTCAGCATACGTCATATGCAAAAAATGTGAATTCCATATTTCGACTTAGTGCACTACGCGTTTGTAGCGCTTTCCGCACTGTTTCATATGAGGCGGCCTGTGTAATTGCTGGCATAATGCCTGCCGATCTGCTGGCTAACGAAATCCAGCGAACCTATCAGACGGCCCGAGATAAAGGCACAGCCCTCTCAGTACAAGAGACAGCGGCCGAACGCCATAAAAGCCTAACCCAATGGCAACAACGCTGGGCCACGTCGACAAAGGGACGCTGGACTTTCCGACTCATCCCGAGTATCGAGGCTTGGCTAGGCAGATCGCATGGCGAAATAGACTTTTATATGACCCAGGTGCTAAGTGGGCACGGTTGTTTCAGAGAATACTTATGTAAATATGGTCATGATAATACAATGGTTTGTGCCTCGTGTGAGACTGTGGCGGAGAACGCAGAACACATACTGTTTTCTTGTCCTTCGTTTTCATTTGAGCGGGAGAAATTAAGAATCATTATGAAGGTAGATCCAAGGCCAGAAAATCTGATATCCTATATGATTAATGATAAAGCAGTTTGGAATACAGTTAAAAACATCTGTAAAGAGATAATGACTGAGCTCAGAATACGCGAACAACGCCGTCGTTTAGCAACGCGATTAAGTTAGTCCTGAATATGTTTAATCTTTTATTTGCTTGTATCTTTCACAGGTGAAGTCGTAGTAGAACGCTCCTGAACCCCTAATCACCTTACGTGGATGGGGGACTATGGAAACGGCGTCATGGAAGTCAGGCATATTTATGCCATAGCCCCTCCCTGATGAAATGCGTGAGTAGTCCCGGGGAGGTGGCTTCACCAGAGATTCATACGGGCCTCTTGATGGATAGCGCGCTATCCCAACGTCCGTAAAAAAAAAAAAAAAAAAAAACATACATACATACATACATACAATTAATTGAACGCATGCATGTTCGCACTAAATATTGATGGCTTGCAGCATTGAATTTTCACCCAGAAGAGTTCAAAGTAAACAACAACAACAACAACAACAATAACCTTAAACAACAGTCAACCGAAAAAATGAAAAGTCAACCGACGTTGCAGAAATGGAAATTGAAAAATTTCCTTTAAAATTCCAAAACAGGCTGTCAGGTGCAGCTCCTGTTGTGAGCTTTAGAGTTTGTGTGTGTGTGTGTGCGTGTGTTTGTGCGTCACTGGTCACGGTCACTTGAAAGTGAAACGCTGACTTGGCGTTGTTTGCTTGTTGTGCGTAACATTAGCTAGCAGTACAACAAGAACAAGCAAGAATATGAGCCGCAGCAACAGCAGTAACTACAAATCAGTGATAACAAAAAAAAAATAAAAATAAAAAAAAAAATTTAATAAAATAGTAAGGAAGAATCTGTTTGCATTGCTGCCTCAATTCTCACCGTTTCTGAATCCACCAGTGTGGGCGTTGAAAGCCTCAAAAATAATTTTGTATGGAATATTTTGAGACTAAAAAGCGAACTCTTTGTTAGTTAGAGTCATATCGGAACCCATCAAGTGATAACATTTTATAGATAACACCTTCATAAGTTCGAGTGTATTAAAAAGTCGCGGAGTATGAACCCACGCATTTCGATTTAAACTTCATATGATCTTTGGAGAGGTTCTGAAACCGAAAAACGGAAAAGTTAACGAAACATCCCAGAGGAGATTTCTGCTTCTTTGAAGGTCTTTGGCAGCGTTGACCGACTTCTTTTATATTCACCAGTTTCATAATTATTTTTCCAAAACTTATCAGCAAATATCATATAGAACAAAGATATAAATCATATAGCTCGCATACAACCGATTGTTCATATATTGCAATTAGTACGAAAACCGCTCCATTTAAGCAGCTAAAGTCTTGAAGCCTTAGGCTTAGCCGAATACAGCCTTTTTACTTGTTTCTACTGAGAATTGTCAATGCAGATCATACATATCTTCCACTTAAGAGACTTGGAAAAGTGTTAATTTAGGTTAAAAGTTACAGCTGATTAGAAAAACTTGCTTTTGTGTTTTGAAGGTTTGTTTTTTTTTTTAACTAACTAACCTAACTTTTATACTTTCATGAGTGGTATAACACTTTTGGTGCACTTTGAAACTCCAAACAATAAAATGCAAGATGCTATCTAACCTAAAAACATAAACAAGCAACACTAACACACCTGTCTACTGCCACATACTCGCACATACACACACACATGCTACACTACACTTGACGCACTGCCCGATAATGGCAATAATATAACCAACTTTGTTGTTGCCGGAAGATGTTTTTTTTCCAAGCTCTGGCACGTGCGTCCAATATCCTATCTTTGATGTTGCTGACGTTGCTGTTGTTGGTCTTTGGGTGTTTAATGTTGCAACGACTGTTGAACAACGCACGCAACGAAGTTGTGGCTACTATGCAGAAATATATGTACATATGTACATACAAACATACACACGTATGTATGTATGTACGCACATTCCCTCACGTTCCGCTAAAACTTTGCACAATTTGTACCTTTTAAAATTTTGTGTGCAATTTTGTTATTTCTTTTGTACTCAACCTTTGCCACATTATCTATGTATACCTTTCCGTCCACACGCTCATTTTTAGGCCTAAACGGGCGCACAGAAATCTCCATTCTCATGCCTGGCACTCGTATTGTACGCTCTGTCGTACTCTTATTAGCCATCATGTGTAATTGCCACAATTTGGCAGCAGGTACTGATGTAGCAGACACAGAAACAGGCATAGAAATTTGGGTCAACAGCTTTTGGATGCTGCAGCAGCCAACAAAAACAACAACAATCAAAGAGTATAGGCATGTTTATGTAAAACTCGGCTTCAATATGTAAAAGGGGCAACGAAATTGGCAGTTTCAGGCCAATCGAAACGAATCGACAGCCGGATTGCCCTAACTGACTGTGCTACAAATTGTAAAAAAGCCGTTGCACCGACCAACAGTCCGACCGACCGTCCGATCGCCCGTCTGTGTTGCGAACCGGTTTTTGGCAACTGCGCTTAGGTGAGATGTTTTAGTGGCTTTATAAGTAGGTCTACTGATTTATTTCAGCTACTGTCGGCACAAACATACATACGTTCAAATCAATATAATATGAAAAAGTCAACGTAAATATGCAATCTTATTACATTCCAGCGATAAATTCTACATCGCCGCAACGAAAATCTTTACATACAGAAGAGTATAGCAAAGTTCGGCTTTAGTATGAAATTAAACCGCTGTGGTCGGGTGGATAGCGTTGCGTGCTATAACTCGACATGTCACTGGTTTCGAGGTTCGAATCTCAGCCAGTGCAAGTAAAAGCTAAATCATAGAAAAAGTTTTTTTTCTAATAGCGGTCACCCAGGCAATGGCAAACCTCCGAGGATATTTCTGCCATGAAAAAGCTTCTCATTAAAATACATCTGCCGTTTGGAGTCGGCACAAAACAGTAGAGCCCTCCATTTGTGTTACAACATAAAGACGCACACCACAAATGGTAGGAGAAGCTCGTCCTAACACTGAGCTATATAGTGTAAGCGCCAAAATATTATTATTATTATTAAACGGAATTTGGCTATGTCATCCTCTGAACGGCATTTATTCCGACTCGATGAGAGTTGAGCTTAGCTTATAATAACGAAAATTAGCGGCGATGACGAGTTCGTACAACGCATGAGACGTGCCGGATATTGACATTCTGGCCCCTTTTATGAGCTGCATTCGATCTTTGACAGCGATCGAAAATTCTGATCTCAACGAATTTCCATTTGGTATTATGACACTCATTCGATGAAGATTGGCGCTATTGTGAATTTCAATCATTTTGATGGTTCACGATAGTATACAAATGTCAGATGGTGTAAAAACTAAAAGCGATTACAAAGTGGAAAGGGAAAAAAAAAATAAATAAAATATATGTATATATAGAAAATATAAATAAAAGTTTAAATAAAATATGTGGTTTGACGATGCTTCAGAGGAGGATGAAAGTTTGCTGGAATTAGCTAGAAATAGGAAGAAGCCAAGGGACTCTTCCAACCCTTTGGAAATGGATTCTACTACGTAAGTTTAATGCTATTTCTTAGAGATTTCGGCATGTACAACATTTAAGTTTTGTGTGCAGATTTATAAAAAAAAATTCCGTTTGTCGAAAGAGGCGTTTGTAGACTTGCTGTCCACTACAGAATATTGCTGCTGCAGCGATGCACCCGAGCGAAAAATATTCCCAATATACTTAAATTGGCAACAACTTAACGATTTTGTATAGGGAATGAAAACATGCTTGGGCTTGCACAGCCTGTACTTTTGCCGCCTGTACTTTTGTGCAAATCCCTTTAGTAAATTGTGGATTTTCTTCCATCAATGCAACTAGTCTTTCTAACTGCTGTTTGATACTCACGACTTTCGACCTGCATACAATTAAAAAAAATAATATCATATTATTAATTGTTTACCATAAAGCAATAAATAAGCTTTAAAAACTTACATTTTCACAAAATTTCAAATTCTTCGCTTTGCTATCGAAAGGAAAATTCTGTTCGACTTAAGATTCGATGCTCAGCGAAAATTTCGACAGGGTTGCACAGCTCATAATACGAATTTGACATTCGATCTTCGATGTTCGATAACCAGCGAATATCGAATGTAACTCATAACGGGCGGTCTTCACCTGCTTTCAATGCTAGGTTGCTTTCTGCTTCTTGTCGTCGCAAGCGAGAGATAGATTTGTTTACTGGGCATTTTGAAAGCATGCTTTTTCATTTGCAACGTGTCGTAGAGCAAGAAGGTTCGTGCCCTGCGTGCTATTCAAACTCCAAACCCACTAATATTGTCGGTATAAATTAATTAATTTACAAAGATCAGTAACGCGACACTCGATTTTATCATTATATCTTATTAAAAGGCTTTTTTGTGCTCGAAGAGCCTATGATAAACGATGTTGCCACAATGAAAGATGCTACGAAATGCGAAAATGGCTGTCAAACTACAAAAATGACAGTTGAAAGCAAGCGACCGCTCGCTTACCGATCGGTTTGCTAGACGAAGCATACTTTCAACTTTTTGCGGTCTTCACGTGCGACATGTCGCTTGCTTTCAGAAGTAAGCGAGCGTTGAAAGCAGGTGAAGACCGCAAGTAATAGGGGCCTCTGTCGGTTTCACATACTGGTCTGAGTTGCGGTATATAGTACATACATACACACCTTCTCGGAAATTTACCTGCTTCCGTCGACACAGTTTAATTCGCGCTTAACAAAAGTTGTCTAGTGTTTTTGTTGCTAATTCATTGCTTGCACTCGAATTCAATCGAAAATTATGATGCAGAGTAGTCCAAAAATTAACAATATGCACAAATGATTGTTCCTACACACATACTTATTTATACCATAAGTGCATATTTACTTATAAATGTGCACGAAAAATCAATAGTTTGCCATCACTTCGCCAATGCCAATTTCGAGGGAGGTAGCTGCTAACTCAACACTTCGGTCAAAATAAATTTGACGCACTCTGTGACTGTGGAAAGTCTTGTTGTTTTGTCTTGCTTTGTTTTTGAATTTTGATTGAAGAGCTGATTTAGAAGAAAATTGCTGATTTAATTACCTAAACAAAAAAAGTTGTATTCAATAGGGGAAAGAAACATTTTTAGGAGTTTAAAGTGTTTCGATTTTTGGATTTCCTGGAACTAAGTTCAAGTTGTTACACTTTGAAATTAGAGTGCATGAATTGCGCAGCTTTAATTTAATAGCCATCATTGCAACAGAAAAACAACAGCGCCAAAAATTAATGTGCATTAACAAAAAGAGCAAGAAATATAAAAGATATACCTACTTATGTGCTATATATCATGATAAAAGCATTTTAAGTTTGTGTATCATAATACAACCAAAAACCAACAACAAACTGCATGCGGACAACATTCATGTGAGGAGAAACATAAGAATGACACATCAAGCCAAAGGTACAACAACACATTCAATAATAAATGTACTAAAGCGCAGCAGAAGCAAAAACAACAACAACAAGAAACGTAATACTGCAATATAAAACTGTTTGTAAATAAACGAAATAAAAAGCGACAGCAAAGCGCAACGAATCTTAACATTTCCATGCAACTTGTCTTAGCACAGGCAAAAAAAAAAAAAAAATTTAGGCCACACAAAAGGCACAAAAAATGAAGCATTACACGGCCGGGAAAACAACAACAACTCCTGCTGCTGCTTAGGTGGCCAACAAGGAAAGTAGAGAGCGGAGGGCGGATGTAGAAATGCAGAGTGTGGTAACGAAAGAGAAGGGAGGGCATTAACGAATACATCTGACATTTCTACAGGCTACCAAATATTGTATGTATGTATATATGTATGTATATATGTAAATGCATGCATACAGTACATGTGCATATGAACATATTTATATGTTGCGAACAAATATTGACCGACTGTAAAGTGAAACATCTAACAAATCTCCTCAAGCGAATGCGACAAAAGTAATGATAATGCTACATAGGCGCAAAAGAAGAGAAAATATATGTAGCTACATACATATGTATGTACATATAACTATAGATGGATGCGATATGCAGGCAACAAAAACATTGTAAGCTTGCATCATTCATATGTAGGTATGTACATGCGGAAGAACTCCAGGCAATGTACATTACATAAATGAAGGGAAGAAATCACAAATTAATGGGCAATTAGTTGAAGAAGAATGTAGCTACATATTATGTAATTTGGTACATTTATAAAGAATTAAGATGATAGGCACTTTGAAAGGTCGTGCAACTATTTTGCAAAATTATATTCAATGTTGCTATGACCGGGCAAATCAGTTGAAATTGTTGTGACTATAGTGACCTTGAATAATTTTTTTTTTTTTTCATTTTCAATTCCTGCATATGTATGTATGGCACAAGATTTCAGCTAACCACGCCACTTTTTGTCTTGTATTACATATTAAGCTTATTAATTACTTACATTAATTTTAAGAAAAGGACTTACATACACTGATATATTGGGGAAAACTTGTCGTTGGCGGGTCTTTGCCGGGCTTTGTGAATATACAAGCACACCGAATTTAGCAATAACAATGCATTCTTTCGAAAAAAAAATTTATTCACTTAACTTGAAACCACAATCAGATATACATTCACACACAAATATTGAATTTAAATACTTAAATTTTTTAATACAAAATGTAATTACGCGCACTCAACACATTCAATTAATTATAACAAATAGTGATGGCAGTTTGAAGCGTATGCAAATAATATCGGAAATCGATAGCATTCTCTAAACATCTTAGGCCACCTTACACGCTATTCTACTGATTGGCAGATTACGGTTTTAGAGCAACAAAGTGTGATTTGCATATGAAACAAATTATTTGAAAGCCAAGGGAATAAAAATGGTATTTGCCTAGCTATTTTTACTTTATATCTTTTGATTGTACTAAATTTTGCATGAAAATTATATAATGAAACTGTAGAAAATATAATTATTTATCAAACTAATAAAAATAAATTGAAATTGTCATTCAAATAAAATCACTCTTGCTGCCTACGAACAAACGACCCGAAAAAATAAAAATCGGTGTGCTTTTACTGTACTTTACAGGTTAAATAACATGTAACGTACGTTTTCATATCAAAACAAAACCATTGTGTCCGATACAAAAAATTTAATTTTTCTATTTAAGCATTACACCCAACCCAACTAAAGACTTCCAAGGACGAAGCATGCGATACAAAATCAACACAGGCGAAAGCTTAATGGAAATCAGCTTGAGGCAAAACGGCAAAGTGTACGGATGTGCCGAAAATTGTATGCTCTTAAAATTTTATTAGCTTGACGTAAAATTTAACTATGCAATCGCATACAACATTGAGAAGAAAAGCAAGGACACGTTGAATGAGTACACAAAAAAAAAACAAACGAGAAAAAGTTGAAAGCAAACACTAAAATTAAAAAAAGTGCTGAAGTGTTTTATGCAACGAAATGGTAAAGGGAGAATGTCATGCATTCGCGTAATGAAAACAACGTAAGAATTACATTAAAAGGAAACAAGAGTGAGAAAAAAATGCTTTAATTCTAGGAACTAAGATTTCACGCCAAGCTATTTGTCTAAGTTAAACCCCTTTTATGATGAGCCTTTTAATTGCAAAAATGCAATGCCTATGCAGAGACAATGGCGTGTGACAGGCATCGATAACAAAAATATCGCGAATCGTTTTTATTATAGTTTAAGATAGATTTTAGAGCTCTGATCTTACCCAGAAAATTGTGCTCAAGATTCCAGGCTTTTATGGAGGAAATGCGTAGAGCAAGTGTTCGAATCGACAACGAAAAAACGTAAAAGGACGACCGACCAATGGAAACTGGAAACGGCTTTGCGTAGGCAAATGTCCGAATCGACAACGAAAAAACGTCAGTTGTAAAAGGACGGTCGACCAATGGAACTTGGATTTAGGGGAAACATAGGAAAGGTGAGAGCACATCAAAACAAAGGCACAAGCACCGAAAGGTTGGTAGTGTCTATTAGAAGCTAACATACGCAAACGTTTTAAGCAACCTATGAGCCTCTCAGAGAACAAGATAAGGATATTTCTAGGATCTCTGGATCCAGGTACTAACGTCTGACATTTTATATACACCTTTTTTTGCACAAGGGACTTGCTATGAACTTAAACTCTATGAGGTTTACAGAAATTTATTGAATTACATTTCGGCCCCTTTATCATAGTTACATATAAAAATATGCTTTAAACTGATACGATTCAGTACCGATTTATATTTGTTATCGAGCAGTACGCAAAAATTAAGCCACAAAAAAAGAAAGGTGGATAAAAAAAATAAATCTAAAACTGCCAAAAAAAAAGCGCAATTATCTCCGCTCAGCTGAAATTTCCTGTTTTTGTGGTTACCGCCTATCAATTTTCAAAGCAGCGTTCAATAGGCGGCGGCTAATCAAGACATCACCGTCGGCAGCGACAAAACCAAGCACTGCAACACCAACAACAATGGCATGAAATATGAATAACAGCAAATTAAATGCAGCGACTACAGAAAAAAAAAATCACACAAAAGAAGCGAAGTAAAAAGCAAGAATTAAGTGAAAGTGCAACGAATAGCGGCAAGCAAGTGACGGCAAAAGAGCAAAGGGGCGGAGTATGAATGACAAGTGCCGAGTGGTGAATACGGAGCGTGATGTGAAGAGCGAGCGGCTGCTAGAAACGCGAATGTCCTTTCCAAGGCTAATGTAATGCCACTCAAACACACAGCCATACATAGTGCATAGTGTTGTTGTTGTTGTATAAGTGAATATGTGCTGACGACAAATGACAGCAAACCGCGACAACAACAAAATGCAAGCGACAACTATTGTGACAGCAGTTTGCAGCGAAGCAAACAGCTGTTTGGACAGTGAAAAAAAGTTAAACGAAATAAAAATCAATGAAGCTAGTGTTGTGATGTGAAAAATTGTTTGGGGAAATATTTTAAATGGCTACGAAAATGCCAACAAGTAGTAAGCAGATTTTTTTTTTTTTTTTTCAAAAGGCGATTTCATAAAGGTGGAAGCAAATGTTTAAGAAAAAAAACGTACATGTATTTTGTTGTTGCGTTCGGTGCAGCGAATGTCAGAACCAACCCACAAACAAATGAGTTTGACATTTGCTGTACCAGGGCGATAGAAAAAACAAATCAATCAGCTGCTTACTAAGGCCACCTCACTAAATTCGACTTGATTGCACAGAAGTAAAAAATTTGACAATTTAAATTGTTTTAATTTTATTATTGAAAAACTTTAGTGCCTTTTATTTTTGTGCTAGCATCGTATGTTTGTAAAACAAATGCACTAATTTAATTTTTGGTTTTTATTTTATATGTATATGCACATACATACATACATATACATATGCCACAAAATCGAAATGAGTTGAAATATTGAGTGAAATTCAACAGATACTAAGAAAGCCAGCGATAACAAAAATCTCAAAAATCGGTAAATTTCAAAATTGTACTAAAAGAGAATTTTATACGAAACTACGCTTAAGAATATTTTTAAAAAATTCTGAATAAAATGTTAAAAATTTGTTCTTTGAAGCTTTAAACTAATAAAATTAAACATATGATATACACAATACAAACCATCACGATATTTAAAAAATTATAAAAGTAATTATTTTTTAAATTCTTCATACATTTTAATACCACTTTTAAAATCAATAAACAAATTAAAGAATTTTCGCTTTCAATTACAAGCACGCAACCATTTTCACTGATCCTATAATGATTGCCTTTCGGCGTACATATATCTTTTAAGTTGTATGTACATATGTATGTATGTGTGTATATGTATCCAAATGCGTGTGTATGTGTGCTATTGATACAATTTGCCTTTACTCGCCCACACACACCAGCGCAAATATTAGTTAAGGTGAGCGTGTTGTAGTTTTGATGTAATTGCGTGCCGCAGGACAGCCGAGACACACCTGTGCGCGCTGAGTGTCGGTCAGGCCAACACCTAACACCCAGCAAATGTCAAACAAACTAAACACACCGAGTCACACCCACACACACACACCGTGTCTATCTATGTGAGTATGTATGTATATATAGGCGTGCGTGTGTGTGTGTGTTGCAATTTGTGCACATCTATCTTCCAACCAATCAAGCAGCCAACAAATCAACTCGTCCATCCAACAATCCACCAGGTCAGCCGTCCAACAGTCAACGATTGCACTGACACCCTTTTCATCAACTCAATGAATTCAATTATTTGCGCCAGCTGACTGCAAAATGGACTGAAGTGGTGAAGGATTGAGGGACTATTCGGTTGACTGCGTTTGAAGTGGTTACAATGTGCAATGCACACTCATACGAACATACTCGTTGTACGTTGGGAAAAAACGTCAGCAGTAGTAGTTGCAGTGGCACAAAAAGAGTAAAAGTCATTTAGTCAAGCCATGGCATCAAGTGGCGCGTGGGTGTTAATGTCAACAACAAAAATATGTTTGCTATATTGTTGTTAAAACAAAGTCTAAAATTCAACATCATTTGCGTCATCAGTGGGCTGCAGTTGTCGCCGCCGTCCGCTCATTTAATTTTTGCTTTAAAGTGGTGCACTTGTAAGCGAATGAGTGTGTGTGTGTGGTGATATTGTTTGCTGTTGTTTTAGTTGTAATTGAAAAATAGCAGCGCACTGCCACTGACACCTAACAACAAATTACCTGCTGAAAACTATTGTCACACATATATTTTTGCGCAAATTGCGTTTTTATGCAAATTTTCTCAGCTGCCAGTGACGCTGACGAGACTACAAAGATTTGGAAAAAAAATCTGTCAATTTGAGTGGCTCACTTTGCAACGATTTGTTTGCTTTCCTTCTTTAGCTTCGTTGCCTTAAGCTATTTCCTGCAAATCATTCCAAATGCAAGCGAAATTTAATACGAAAAATCGATTTTTTATACTATTAGCTTTTTATTTGCGTGGAACTCGGCCAGATCGGCAGGAAAGTTAATTGAACTTTTAGTATTATGTTTTCAGCAGAAATGTAGTCACCTGTGAATTTTTCAGCCTCAGTAGAGCGTCTTTTCCGAGCAGGTTAGGTTGTGTAAAGTAAATTAATATTCAAAAGCTCACGCGAAAGTCTGTAGAGGATCGTTGTGGAGCGAATATGAATACTCGGAGTCCTTTCAAAATGTTCATGTCTAGACTGTGAAAAGAAGAAACGATGACCTTCTTATCTGCATGAAGTCCATAGTCATGCACTTCTTTATCTTTTATGGCGCTACAACCGTTTGACCAAAAAGCTTCGCCAGTTCCCTCTCTTCTTCGCTGGGTTTTGCTAGTTATTCACACAAATTGAAGACAGGTCCTTCTGTACTTGGTCTTTGCAGTGTATTCGTGGTCGTCCTTGCCTCCGTTGTCCACCCATGTGTGCCGATTCGAAGGATTTTTTCCCCGGAGTATCATCATCCATACGAACGACATGGCGTAGCCATAGCAGTCGTTGATTTTTTATGCGCTTGACTATGTCCATAGCATTATACAGCTCATAGAGTTCATCATTTCATCTTTGTCGGTACCCGTCGCTAACGCGAACAGGGCTATAAACCTTGCGAACAATATTTCTCTCGAGAGCCCCCAAAGTCTTCTCATCGCTGTTTAGCATCGTCCATGTTTGTGCGCCATATAAAAAGACGGGCATGATGAGGAATTTGTAGAGCGAGACTTTCGTTCGTCGAGAAAGGGCTCTGCCCTTCAATTGCCTACAGAACCCAAAGTAGCACCTGTTGGCAAGTGTTTATCTTCGCTTGATTTCGAGGCTGACATTATTGGTGGTATTAATGCTGGATTCAACGTATACAAAATCTTTGACTACTTCACAGTTGTAACTGAAAACGAGAGGATTTTTTGTTTGTTGCCACAAGGTACTTTGCTTTGTCCTCGTTCACTGCAAGACCATCCTCTTTTGCTTCTTTCTCTAAACTGGAAAATGTTGCACTGACGGCCATTTTGTTGAGGCCAACGATGTCAATATCATCCGCATACGCCAACAGCATTGTACTTTTGTTATAAATACTGCTAACGCGATCAGAATGGCAGCTCCAATTACGGATGCCAGCATCAGATTGAAAAAGTTGCACGGAAGTGAGTCGCCTTGTCTACAACCTCGTTTGGTCGCGAACGACTTGCGAGAGATCCTTCTCAACTTGGACGGAGGTAAATGTTGTGCTCAACGTCATTCTACATAGCCGTATAAGTTAAGCAGCGTTTCCAAATTTAGACATGGCGACGAGGAGCTCGTAGGCAGCATTTACCAGCTTTTAAGCACAATTTGGTCTGACGAGTACATGCCAGACGAAGATTCCAATCATCCATACTTTGCCCAATCAATGATCCCGCTGTTTGCACCAACTGCCGTGTAATAAACCTTCTGAATATCGCATACAAGATCCTATCGACGATACTGTGTGAAAGACTGAAGCCGTATATGAACCAGCTGATTGGACATTATCAGTGGGGCTTCAGGCCTTGTAAATCCACCATTGACCAGATATTTACAGCACTTCAAATCCTGAAAAAGACCCTAAATAAACAAGTCGACACACACCATCTCTTTATCGATTTTAAAGACGCTTCTGACAGCACGAATTGAAGCTGCCTGTACGACGTCGTAGTCATGCACGGCTGGGTACAAAAGTAGACACAAAGGAAAATGATTTGAAGTAAATTGGGAACATTCTGTAAGATGTTTCGACGCAGTATCATCAACCACTACTTGACGTAGCTTGACGGAAAATCGTTCCAAATATACATCAACAGTCCACTCTAACGAAAAAGAGAAAGAACATTAAGAAACCGTCTTGAAGCAAGAATGCACTTAAACTCAGGTAAGCGTTTGTAATGCAAGCGAATTTTTCCGCTCTACATTGGCTCGATTAAGCAGCTACGTGGTACCCGCTTATGGTGGCAGAGGAAAAGGTAGACCTTCTCTGCGCTTGGAAAGACCAAGCGGCAAAGGGCCTGGATACGCTTTGTAATTTCAAATTGTCGCCAGTTAGCGAAATACAAAAATAACTGCCGTCTATAATGAGCTCGGGCCAAAATCGTCTATGCAGTAATTGAGCCAATTAAGTAAGTAAGTAAATATTTGCACTTAGTATAGTTCCTAAATTTCTATAAACAAATAATTACACAAATGACGAAATAGTCCGTCATTCATAGTCATTGCGAAATTCTAATGATTTCACGCCTATTGTTGACTAACTGCAAATGATTGCAATCAACGATGAAATCACTGAAGAGTCACACACTTATTTATGTTCTACACACTAATGAATGATTCACCACGTTCGCTAGTGATTACTTCAAATAATTACAAATATATTCATATGTACATATGTTTGTGTAAAGATATTTTGCTAGCCGCAAATGAATTTTTGAGCTGAGTGTGAGGCGTCAAATTTAAGCAGGCGATTGTAAACGGAATGTTTTAGGCGTAGTTATAAATGAATTTAAAAGCATTGGTACGATTTAATGACTCTCAGCTTTGAACTTTTCTGTTTATTTTTTTTTGTGCTCGAGAGCCGAAAAAGTCGTGATATTGTTATTTAGAAAATATATAAAAGGCAAAGCAATAAACACATTATCATCTCCTACCGCTTATAAAGCACGCGGCTGCAGAGAAAACTCAGCCATAATAGTTGTAATGAGTTGAGGAATATCTGGCGTGAGTTTTTCGAATAGGCTCAGTCCCTTCATACATCCTCTTTCTCTACAAAATAATACTTGTGATATTTTGTATCAAAACCACTAAAACTAAAGAGAAAAGAGTGGTCTACAGCTACAGAGTTTTACTCAATTTTTGGCTACGAGATCATTGTAGTCCAACATTTTCGAAGACTCCTAATCGAGCGTTTTCTTTGTTAATATATTTTTTTTTTTGAGCCATTATTTTCATTTCTCTGCGAAGATCTCTTCTAACATTATTTGTGCCAAGGACTCTAATGCTTCTAGCAATCATATCAACCCTAACAAACTGCAGTCGTCTGTTCAGCACTGCCAACATTCGTGGCATAATTTATGTTTGATATCACGGTAAAAAAATAAAAACAAACCAACAAGGATTTCTATATCTTGGGTAATCAATTTGAAGAGGCGTTTCGATATGCGCTGACAACTTGCACTAATCCATGCATATTCATGTCTTTTTATGCATTTGTAATACAATATTCTTAAAACTCTATTAGTGCGAAGCTGCTTTCGGCATCGGTGCCGACTCCAACAGCTGTCACGCAATTGCGCTCCGATTTTTAGCGCTTTCTTTCATCTTTACTCCTTCGTTTATACTAAATCACTCGCGCGCACCCACTCAAAATTACATATCAATTGCAGCAAGTCATTGAACATTTAAAGGATATTCGCTTAACCACCCAGATCGTCGTTCCGTCACCTGCTGTCGCTGCTGACTGCAAGTGAGAGGTCTGAGGGTAAGCGGATGCTTGGGGGAGTGGTAGAAATTCAATTGCTTCCCCTTTGGCGGCAGCATTAAGCGCGTGCAATGTGTAATCGCGTCATTCAAGCTACTCGTCTATGGTGCATTGACTCGCCTGTCACTGCATGTGGCACTGCCACAGCCACAGTCACAGCAACCGGCAGCTTACACGAGGCAGCTGTGTGACAGCAGTTAGTCGATATTCTTGTCAAATAGTGGCTGGCTTTGTTGTTCATGACGCTGTGTTTTTGTTATTGTTGTTGTCGTTGCTGCTGCTGCTGCTGCTGTTGGCTGGTGAGTAGCAGAAACAGCATTTAATAAATTTGTGGGGGTGTGCGAGCGGCGGTGTATGTGGCACTTGACACATAACAAAGGATAGTTCGAGAATTTTTAGTGGGACTTTTAGTTTTGGTGACAAGTGGGTTCGTGTGAGATTTAGAGCAGAAGAAGCGGTTGAGCCACACACACACACACACACACACACACACACACACACACACACATACTACTTACTTTGTGGGTATGTATGGGTGTTGCTTGCAAGTGTGTGTGGCACAAGTGGATCGCAGCTTCTAAAATCAGTTTTTTGCATATTGTTTGTGTGTACTTAAATACACAAATATTTGATGGAAAAATTTCGGAATATTTAATTAAATTTCAAAAATGCTAATAATTAAAAATATATTCCATCATGACTACAATCACACGCTTAAAAATATTTTAGTGCACATTGTCCAAAGTTATCGATTTTTTTTTGTTCAAGCAAATTGTTGCAAACAAAAAAATTTACAAAAATCCTAAAAAAATATTTTTTAAGCTACTCAAATATTCATCAAAAATTTTTATATTGATTTTAAAAAACATTCGAAAATATTTTTGAACTACACTAAACGTTAATTATAAATTTTTAAGCTTATGTAAAATTTTTTGTTTTGAAATTCTAAAATTTCTAGAAAATTATGATTTTTAATGGTTTTTACTACCAGATTTGTGGGTAATCATATTTAAAAATTCGACTTTTACAAATTTTCTTTTAGGTAAATTTAAAAAAAAGTAGCCTCTGCCGTTTCCACTTTCTTTTAACTTCAAATGTTTTAATTTGTTATGTCAACAATTGGTTTTCTAATTTTTTTTTTATTTTTTTGCTTTAAAAATATACAATTGAAAAATTTTTCACGGTTTATGTTTTGATACATTTTTGGTCACACTATTTCAAAAATTGATAATCTTGTATTTTATCTTAATTTGTGCAATTAAGTTTTAAAATTTTTGTTTAAATTTTTCTTATACAACTTTCTAATATTTTCTCTTGCCGCTGGATTTTAGATTTAATTTTTTTCAATTAAATTACTTTCATCGCCTCTCGACTCACATCTGCTTTTATTTGGCCATTTGTTTTGCTCTGCCTTCAACAAAAAGCCGGCTACAACACGCCACTTGCCACATGCGACATGCCATTTGCTACATGTGCCAGCCTGCGAATATTTCCACATAATTTCCGCTCTGTCTCACATGTTTCATCATGTTTCATTTCCATATTGTTGTCGCAGAGCAGCATAAAGCGAGCCTACAGAAGAATGCACGTGCTGCCGCCCGCCACAATCGACTCGAAACTCGACTGCCACCAACCACTCTCTTGGCACCAAATGCGAGCATGACACACGCACACGGGCGAGGCGAGTCACAGTCCTACCAAATGTGGCGCATATCGGCCATGTGGCTGGTTGCCTGCTTTGGCAGCGAGTATCGAGCGTCGTCACGGCGATGTCAAAAATTTCGTTTCATGCTACAAGAAACATTAATGCATTTTGATGAATTTCTTGTTGAGCGTTTGCTTGTCTTGCAGGTCATCATATTATTATAGTTGTTGTCTTCGTCAAGTCTGTCATGAAATGAGTAACGTTGCCGTTGCATTTGACATATTGCGGCAAGTGACGAAAACTTCAGCAGCTATGACGTCGTCACGTTGTTAAATAAACTTGTCTGTTCGCCTTCTCAAGTGTTCTTAACATTTTTACTTGAAATACGAGCACTCACTACGCTTAGCGCGCTCTCACTGTTGCTCTCTCGGCGCTGCATGATTATTCCACAGGACTTCCGCTTGCTGTTGTCGTCCTCTAAGTTTCTCTAACTTTTTTATTTATATTTTTATTATTTTTTTTTTTCATACCACTTTTCTCCTGTTCCGTGCCACGTGAAAAAAAACCCCATCTCGCTGTGGAAAATTTCTCGAAAATTTCGCTGGAATACGTCAGCTTTGCGGGTAATGTAACTAGAACAACAAAAACAAAAAGAAAAACGGCAACTAACGTTGAAGCAATGCAGAGTATGTAACTTTGTTGGAGAATAGGGAATGCCTGGCGACGGCAGTTGGGAGTAACTACTCTGCATGATGCGGCTGCTGGATGGTTGGTATGATTTCGTAGCAAACCGTCTGCCGTGCTGGCAAAGGAAGTGCCAAAAACCCTTACGAACGATGTGTAAGAAGTAAACGCTGAAGGATGTTTGGGGCACTGACTCAGCACATAAGCAGACAGACATTGTTGTAACAGCAACATACATACATACATATGTACATATATATGTATGAATATTTGTATGTAGTTCAGGAGCCAACAGCAGTGAGGCACATAGTGAGTGGGTGAGGGAGTAGGAGAGTTGTGATAAAGTAGAGGACCAGCAGCAATGTTAGTGAAATAAGACAAAAACGTGGAACAGCAAACGAAAAATTTGTTGAAGGAAAAAAATGAAAAAAAAACCAAAAAAAAAATGGCATTGCTGCCAACCCAAACTGTGCGCCACGAAGTTCGAGATCTCGAACACCCACTTTCTCTCAACAAGCTTACTAAGCGGAGCAGGAGTGCACATGCAGGGCAGCCCTGTAATCAATGTGCGAATGTGTGCACTTCTTTGAATATCCTCTGGAATGCCAGTCGCTGGCGATATTCCTGTGAGAAATGGGCGCAGTCGATGTAGTCGGGCCAGTGTGTAGTTTTTCTTGTTATTACAATTTAATACGTATTTTATATTGTGTTTGATATTGATCGTCATGCACTAATGGAATACGCTTGTGCATTTTGGTAGTTAGCAATATGAGATGGTACAAAATGAATGAATGAAAAGGGTGTCACACTGACAAGCACTCAATTCCAAAATATGTAGCTTTAAGTTTCAATAGCTTCACTAAAAAGTGAGGTTCATTAGAGCTATGGAGTTTCACCTAAAGACAGTGACAAAAGTATGCGATTTGCTGAGAAACCCAAAAGTGTTCAAGGAAAGAATTTGACACAGAATCCTAGAATTTGTGGAACGGCTCGAAAAATCACTGCTGCTTGATTGATTGATAATTAATTTAGAAAATATAAGAAAAGAGGGTCTCAAGAAGGAAGTGGATCACTTCGAGAGAATATTACGGTACACTGTATGTTGTTGTTGTTTCAGCTAGACCCTGTCATGAGTCTTTATTGTCAAACTAAACTAGCGAGTTGTCCAGGAAACGCGCGGTTTTAACTGACTCGGACCAAAGGGAGAGGAGTGTTTGTTGAATAGATTAGACGGACAGGAGGTGGGGTGATCGAGTTGATTCTGGATAGGTGGGAGTTTAGCCTATTCATAAATTCATATGTTGATTCAGACAGAGCGACGCTTGACTCGCGAGGCAGCTGGAACTCCTCTGCTGCTTTGGTTGGTGGTTGAACCCTCAGACGACGTTCATAGGTCGGATGTCCAGAAAGATGGAAATATACTCGTTGGAAATGTCGCCCAGGCAGCGTCTGTAAGTCATCGGTATCCAGTGGCTCTCTGATTTTCAGCTGAACCTTGTACGTCAATTGCGACAGATGTCCCTTGATGTGTCTGCGAGCCGTTTCTAGTGCGAGTAAGTGGCTGTTGGGGTGCCCAGGTCGGTTACCTTCATCGGAGGTACGCTGGCCTCATGGTGTAAGTGCTCCTTAGGTGACATGAAGATGCATTCAGTCCCTATATAGAGTGCGGCATTTTGGTGTGTCTGATCTTTTTTTTACTGTATTCAACTACATAGTTTTCCAGGCGAACAAATTGGTGCTGCGTAGTTTAAAAGCGGATGGGCCTTTTATGTTATGTCATAATGTTTTTGTTATCTCGAAAATCAGCGATACATTTTAATTTACTAAAATTTTATAAGCTCAAAAACTCCAAAAAATTTTATTTTTTTCAGATTCGAAATGTATACGAAATTTTGTTGAATTCTCATAAATTTCGAAAATCAGCGATAAATTTTAAGTTATTAAAATTTTATAAGCTAAAAAACTGCATACTCCAAAAAAAAAATTTTTTTTTTTTCAAATTCGAAATTTAAACGAAATTTTTTTGAATTCTTATAAATTTTGTATGAAATTAAAAATTTTTTTTTTTGATATTTTTTCGAGAAAGTATAGTATTTTAATAAAATAAACAGTCAAAACTGAAGAAACAAGAATTTTTCAGTGATTCCAAGTACATATGTAGTTTGTGTAATAAAAATTTCGATGCAACACTGTGTGGCTGATCTAATTAGTTAAAAAGCTGCGTTCATAGCTGTCGTGTTTTTGATTTTTTTTTTCAAGTTATCAAGTGTATTTAAACAAACTTTTTGTAGCTGTATACTTTCATATAGACGACGTGCTACTTAAGGGTTTTTTAAGTATTAAAATTTGTGCTTTGCATTTTTTGCAACATTTCTTTTGTTTAGTTAATACATATAACTACATACGATAAAACACATTGGAATATAATTTTATATTTATTTTCTTGCTTTATCTTCGACCTTGACACATTGCAATTTTTTGCTGGCAAATATTTTGGGTGGGATTCGATATAGCGCCGCATAAGTTTGGTTTACTGTGGCTAAACGCGTAAACCAAATTGAAAAATTCCAATGCACACAGATGAACAACAAAATGAACTTTTGTTTAACTATCTTTTTGCAAAAATCCGTCCACAAATTTTAACAGAATTTAACTTTAAAAATGCCCTTTTTTTGCATTTTTCACATATGTATATGGTGTTGGAATTTCATTCACTGCAGTTAATATCGAGCCACTAATGCATTCATTTTGGCACACACATATTACTAACACATTGTGCTATCAGCTTTTACTGTTTTTAGAAACTAAAACTATTTAAATACTTTGCATTTCTTAAATAAATAGTTGCATTTTTAAGCCCCGCACAAAAGACTAAAATTCTTGCCAAATGCATCTGTCAAACTACTGAAAACAACGAGCGAAGGAGAAACAAAATGGAAGTTAATATATCCCAGTAAGCTTAAAGTACGCGGAAAGTAGTTGTGAGATACGTTTCAAAAGTATATACACCATAATTAAGGTCTGTGGGATTTTTCAAAAATAAATATTTCGTGATGAAAATCGCGCGATTTTTAAATATATATTTCGCTATATATTGAAAATTTGTAATAAAAAATCGCGCGATTTTTTATTACAAATTTTCGCCTGCGGCGCTTTTCACTAAAAAATATATATTTCGCTATATATTCAAAATTTGTAATTAAAAATCGCGCGATTTTTCATTACAAATTTTCGCCTGCGGCGCTTTTTACTAATAAATATATATTTCGTAATATATTAAAAATTTGTTATTCGAAATCGCGCATTTTAACATGTGTAATGAACTCACATTTTGTCTGGAGTTTAATAAAAAATGTTTACTGGGTAACTTTGTCTCCCTTTTGTATGGAAAAAGTTGGATTTTTGCCCATTTTCAAAGGCTTCCCTAGGGCCTCACCGAGGGTCTAGAGCAACCAGAGGGGGCTCATGGAAAAGTTTATTCTTTCCCCTTTCTAACGGTGTGCTGGGGGGGGTGCCACGCCCCCTCCTTCACCGCCCACCACCCCCTTTTTATGCGGCGCTATACCGAATATTAACCAATATTTTTATCTAAAATCGTAATAATTGTTGTTACATTACCACGATAATTTTTATATTTTTCTACAAATTTCACAATTCTCGCCGCACAACTCACAAAAATCACAATAAATTTGCTAAAAATGCTCGCAATAAATTAAGCGATTTGACTTGCTCACTGCTGCTGCTTCTCCACTTTCTAGCCCTTTCCATTGCATTGGCACTTACACTTGTTATTTATTTATATTCAGTATGCATATACATGTATGTATGTATGTATGTGTGCATAAATCGAACTTAATATTTTTTTTCACTTGCACTTTTGTTGTTGCACAACACTTACAGCTTGCACCAACTGACGTTTTGTTTGTCGAACAGACAAACGTCGTAGATAAAATGCAAATAACGCAAGTCGCACTTGTTTGTTGTTATTTTTTTTTTTTATTTGTGTGTGATATAGAATTTTAACACATCTTTTTTTTTTTTGTTTTGCTGTTGCTAACTATTTATTGGTGTTATTCCGTTTTGTTTTTAGTATTTTCGTTTTTAATATTTTCCATTCACATACATATTTTAAACACAAATTGCTGCTATAACGCGTCGCGAAATAATCGCGTGTATTGGCGATTTGAGTGTTTCGATTTTTCCATAACAGTTCGCCTTGGCTGCTAAATGCGCACTAAATTTGACAGCGAGTGGAGCGCGAGCGATGAGCGCCAAGTTTGCATAAGTACAAACATACATACATACATACATCTAAGTATGCACTACACGGCTATGCATGGGTATGTGTGTGTGTGTGTGTGTGTGTGTATGTTAGTTCGCCTGATGGCTTGCACGTCGACTGGCTGGCAGACAGGCAGAATCGTTGACTGGATGACTGGTTCTCGTAAAAAGCGAACAGCAGCGCCAACAACAAGAGTGGCCAAGGCATGTATGGCACAGTTGCGTTTGTAACAAGAGCAACAACAACAACAACAACAACAACAACAACAACACTAGATGGCATTTGCCATTGTAAGCTTAAGCGAAAAAATTCCTTGACTTAACAACAACTACACATATGTTTGTATGTAAATATATTAGCAGACGAAAAATCGCAATCGTGTTAGCTGAGCGCGAAATCGCTGTTGGTGCTCTCGTAACTTCCTACAGTCGCGCCGCTGTAATGTCGCGCTCCACTTGTGTCCCCACAAAACAGTGACAGCAGCTAGTTAACTACATTTTTTATTTATTTTTTTTTGCAAAATTTTAAAATGTGCCGAGTCCCGCTCTCTCGCACGTACGCCTTTTGCAGCACAGCTGAGCGCTCAGTAGGAATTATCATTCACTGTGCTGCGAAATTTTTGCGCATGCTGTTGCTGTTACTGTTGCTGTTGTGATGCTGTAACATAACACAAAGTATAGCTTTCTTTACTGTTTCCCGAATTGTATTTTTTTTTCTACATTTTGTTTTGCTTTCCTGCTTTCAGTAGTCAAGTCGTTTTCTCTCCATCCAAACGTCATTTGTCGTCTCATTCGTTTTGTCATTTCTTCGTTCGTTTTCATATGTGACGACGTTTCGTTCCGCCGTTTTTATACCGCCAGTTAATTATTAAGGTTGAGATTTTAGTTCGATTGAGAAGCTGCACAATTGCTCATTTGCACTAGCACTCTCTTTCAGTCACCTTCTCTGTCTCTCGCTCTCTCAACAGCAGCTGCAGTTACAGCTTACAGCTGTAAGCATTGGAATTTTGCACGTGCGCGCGCCCTTAACTCACCAGTGGTGAGATCCTTATTACGACTCCTGCCCCCTCCACAGCATCTGCTTGGCTGCTGCAAATTCGTTTCAACTGCATCATTTTCTCTTCTCATTGCATCTCACTGCTTAGCTACCAATTCGCTTCCCATTACCACCACTTAACCACCCTCTGGCCACTCTTGACTCGCCTTCCTAATCAGCTGCCAAACGATGATAATAGGCTTTAGTCACCTCCCTAATAGCTTTATGCAGTAAAGTTTTCTTGTGACCAGTAGCTTATTCTTTTATTTCTTTTACCTGCCCTCCACCGCTCTCCTCCACCCACGATGACGTCTTGATTGCTGACGCGCAAAGCGGCTTACGGTATACGCTTGCTGGTTAAAAGAGTTTTCCGTGCAGAATTCAGGTTTTCCTTGGACGAGTGGCTGTGAAGATTTTCGTTTTAATCGCTTTACTTTTAGTTGTTAAGGCGTTATTTTGTTTATTATTTTACTTTTCTCGCTCTTTAATTTGCACGTTTTTATTTTCTTTGTCTGATGGTTTACAGGCTCGTGTTGGCAGCCGGTGGACTGAGTTGCTCTCCGGAGGACGTGATTTTCAGAGCTGCATTTCTTACTTTTCCTACTCTTTCTTTTTTGTTTAATTTTTTTTTTTTTTGTGTAGCCTTTGTTGTATTTTTTTTTTTTGTGTTTTAAACGCACATCGTCGATCGATTGCGATAACTGATTTACATACCTATTTATGTATGTGCATGTCAGTGGTGCTCGCGGCAATACACAAATTACGCAAATTGCTTGTGTAATGGGGCAATTAAAGTTTAGTTTACGGCTAACAGATGAAAGCAAAGTTAGGGAAGATAATTGTGGCGTAGTGATTCGACCATCCTAAATGGAAGTTTGTAGCTTGATAGTAATGGTTAAGCGATTTTGAACTATTCGATATCAACTAAGATTTGGCAATTAAAAATCATTCTTAGATCTTGAGCAAGTCATTGCTGAGGTACTCTCACGCGTATTGCAAAGTAATAAGACGAATTTTTCGCAGTTTTGTTACTTAAAGGTTTGCCGTTATCTAAGTGGAAGATGGACTGCTGGGTTTGACTTTTCTCACAGGTAAAAAAAAAAAAAAGAAATCTTCTGTTCCTTAACTACTTAGGCGATAAGACTCCCACGACTAAAAATCCAACGTTTTCATCGTGTCAAAAAGACTATCGAGCGTTGCGTGAGTGTTTAACTCAAGACCTTAACAGAGCGTGATGCGTTGTTCCCCTGGAATCTCTGAGGGCATCTCTTGTCACCTTATATTGTTAGCTAAGAAACAACCTATTGTATGAGACCCATTTCGTTCTAAAGATGGAATTGCGCCAAGTGTATTGCAGCCCTGTTTTCTTTACCAAATTTCGAAAAGAGGCAGCGAGTGTCGTTATGTTACAAGTGTTTGTTGTTCAAGAGACCAGGGTTCTGTGATTATTGCTGTTACTCTGAATACTATTGCCGCTTGATCTCATTAGTAAATCTGCCTATGCTAAAGTTAACTGCTCTTACTTCAACTCACTTCATACTCAGTTCGGTTTCAAATTTTTTGTCGCATTGCCAAATAAACCGCTAACGATCAATCCATAGCACACATTCCCACATTTCATATTGCACATTTACTGCGCCACATACTAAAAAAAATCGTATGACCATTAAATAAGAGTTCATAGCAAGTTTGCCAAATAACTTTTGCTAAGTCCTTTCAGCCGTCCAACCACTGCCCAACTTGTGTTGTGCACTCATGCAACACTCATTATCGATTTAATCAGCCGCAACGAAAAATCCGTGTAGAAACGCCTAAGTATATTGCTACTAAAATGCGCACACAGAGCTATGTTCACCACATAAACAACAAATGCTTATGAGTTAGCCTAAGCGATGGCTCGCTCCAAAAGGCCTTTATTGACTTCTTTACTTCTCGTGTGGGCGATTGAAGAAGCTGCGCTGGCAACATTTTTTTTTTTTTTTTGCTGTTTAGTTGCATAAATGCCAGAGTAGACCTATAGGAACGCGGTGTAAGTTGACTGGAATATGCGAAGAAAGTAAAAACAAAACTGACTGGCTTGACGAGCCGAAGGACTGAGTATAAAAATGCCATTTTAACTTTACTGCATTTATGCGAGTATATGCGCTGAAATATTTGAAATGGTTATATAGTGATTGCGTACGAAACACACACGCCTACAAGTGTGACAAGCTTCCTGTTGGTCTGCTTGCGACTGGCCGACAAGTGGCAGCGAGTGTTGCGGTCAGTCATCAGCCAGCGAGGCGTTGGAGTCACAACATTTCCTGTTTGATTGGAGTATTTACGCGCATCTTCGCCATCGCTTGCTGTGTAAAAAAAAACAAAAATATTTAACCAATGAAGGTCTCACATAACTGCATTCTCCACTATGGCCGCACACTTTCTACACAACAGGTCAATTCGGATGTTTTTTTGCCAAGGAAGTAACCGGCCAGGAGTTTAAGCATTGTTAAGCGAAATTACAGCGGCAACAGTATAATTTTTGTGTTTGCCGCTTCTGCAGCTACATTGCATTTGTTCTTGTAGAATGGAATTTTTGGCAGCAAGAATGTGCGCACCTTTTGTCCGCACCACACCCACTGCCGTAATGCGCTGGCAAAATAAAAATTGGGTGTGATTTATGTGCCACAACAGCCAGTGCGAGTACACATGAAAAGGATGGCCGGCGGGTGTAAGAGGCAAACGTGTTTGTACTCGCACGAGACATGGAATAAGTGACGGCAGGCGCCTATTTGTAGGCAACATTGTGCCTCGTGTGCGGAAGTAAAGTATAAAGGAATGCTAAAGAGAGGGAATGATAATAAATAAAATTAGTTAGTGAGCGCTCATAGCGGCGCATACAGAAATGTGTGCTATTTGGTTCGTATAATGAAAATGTAATAAATATATAATAAAGATTTTTATTTGAAAATTTGTAGTACATAAAATTTAGCTTTTTAGTTGTGTGTGGATGTATGTATGTATGTATGTATGTGTGTCAAGTGGTAACAGAAGAAGTCACTTAAACATATACGCGCTGCTTATATTGTTGTTGTTGTTGCTATACATACTTATGGAGGATAGTAGGACAAAGCACAAGTGAAAGGTTATTGTTTTCTAAACGTTCGGAATGTTGGTTGCTGTGTGTGCGTGTGTGGGTGTGTGGGTGTGTGCTTTAAACTCACATTTTTCACACAAGTCGGAAATTCTTGAAATTTTGTCTCAAAAAAATAAAAAACTGAAGGAGAGTAAAGTACATAGTGGGTACTGTTAAAAAATTTAAATTAAAAAAAAATGGTTTTAATTTGAAATTTTCAGACTGCTGCTAGAACAGAG
The DNA here is from genome assembly GCA_963971545.1 of Philophylla caesio. Classification (NCBI taxonomy): domain Eukaryota; kingdom Metazoa; phylum Arthropoda; class Insecta; order Diptera; family Tephritidae; genus Philophylla; species Philophylla caesio. The sequence goes on from OZ020607.1 coordinate 120,764,755, forward strand.
AAAAGCTTATCAATTTTTTGAAAATAATAGTAAACAATATTTTTTTCCTTAGTTTTTTTTTTCTTAATTTTACTACAACTATTTTGGCGGCGAAAATAAAAGAGAGAGAATAAAAGTTTGAAATTTAATTTTTCATTTAACAAATTTGCAATATTTTTCAATTAAAATAGAGTTCGTTTTCTAACAAAGCAATATATGGTAAACCCAAGTTTAAAATTTAAAAATGTATAATAATTCAACTACCTCAATTGCAATAAAATTACGCAGGTTTATATTTTATATTAATTTAAAAAAAACACCTTAAGCTGAATTTCTGGTGTTTTGTTCTCTAATTAGTAATGGTAAAAAAATCCAACAGTAAATTTGCAGGCATTTTAAACACATTTTTTTTCATTAAATAAAAATAATTAGGCAATTAAAAAAATACATATTTACGGAAAGAAAAAATACGAATAAATATTTTTTTCTTAATTTTATCTATAACAAAAAGGAACGAAATATTAAAAGAAAATATTTATGTATGTATGTATGTATGTACATATTTATGTACATAGCGGCAAAAAAAATTTTAATAGGAAAATTTTTCAAAACATTAAAAAAAAACGAATAGTGGTCGATCAGAATTATATGATTACATGACTTTTTATCAAATTTAATACAAAACACTAAACTATCTAAAAGAACTGTTGAATTTCAAGGTCTCAGGTAACTAAAATATCAAGCACCGCAAATATTTAAAATTTTAAAATACCCAAAAAAAATTGAGATAATTAATTTCGTTAAAAAAAAATTCCAACTAACTAGTTCGAGGTATAGTTATGGGCGCTAAGGCGAAATCAGCGCCTTTTACTAGATTACAATTTTTTAAGCTCTTGCGTGAAATTTTAGTAAATTTTCATCAATAAAACTGAAAAGTAACCTTTTTTCAATTTGTCATACAATTTTTTAATGCCTGCAAATAATTTTACAATTTTATAAATTACAATTTTTTTTTGTGTTCACGTTGCCATTTAAAAAAACATTGTCTTTACTTTTTAAGCGTCAAAATTTGTCAGCCAATTGCGTTACGAGAGCAAAAAGAAAATATTCTAATCGAAAATTAAGAAGCGGAAAATTTCAAATAAAGTAACGGTAAACGCAGTGCCATTTGGTCACTGGAAAAGTGTCAACACTTACAGCGAACTCAAAAGCGTGTACTCACCACAAAAAGATACGCAAAATATTTGCTCTCTCTCGTTCTCTCTAAACGATTTTCCACTCGCTGTAACACCAACAACTATTTACGAATTCAACAAAAACAAAAACTTTCACGAAAACTTACAACCACAGTTTCTAGCGCTTTTCGTATTTTTTTTTTTGCAAACTCGCGGCGAAGGCGAAAAAAATAAAAAAATAAAACAAAACTAAGCGAAATAAATGAGCGGCGAACAACAAAGGAGGAACGTGGTGTTGTGGATATATTGAAATTGGTAAAATGTGCCGGTTGTATGGCGTGTGTGTGTAGTTGTTATTGTTGTTGCTGTTGCTGTTGCTGTTGCTGTTGTCTGTCAGCAGTGTTCATGTTGATGAGTGCAATGATGTTGATGGCGCTGACGCGGGCAACGGCGATGGTGTTGATGATAATGATGTTCGCTGATAGTTACTGTTTTTTTTTTACCTCTGGCTCTGTGCATGTGTATGTGTGTGTGTGCGTGTGTGTGTTTGCTGCATTTTCATTCAAAATGATTTTATCGATCGATCAACTACTGGCGTGCTGACTGAACTAGTGAGTCAGGGCGCCAGTGTGCGGGCGTTGAACGAGTGAACGGGCGGGCGGGCAAGTGAGTGAGTTATGATTTAAGTGAGGAGACGTGATGAGCGAGTGAGTGGGTGAGTGGGTGAGTGGGCCACAGTGGGCGTTCGGTTGGTTGTGCCTGAAGTGATTGGAAGAGTTTCTGTTGGCGGTAGCTTTGTAGGCAAACGTTTTTTTTTTTTTTTTCAACATCACACCCAAAAGCAATTTAAGCGAGTATGTTCAATATTTTTTTATATATCCCCTGTCGGAAATCAAAGTACTTTAAAAGCAATTTAAAGAGTACTTTTTCTCTAACCACAAGTGGTTTAAATTCATTCTATTTTCTTGTCATCAACTAACTTTTTTAACATTGGCGATGTCCTAGGAGCAAGTCAATTATCCGACACTGCATTTGATTTCAACCAGTTTCAAATATACTTATTTGAAAGAAAGAACATTAAAATTAATAAACTGTACTTATTTCCAGCTACTTTAAAACTGCATTTCTTACAACTATTTTTAACTCGATTTGTTTTTAAACTTCTTTATTTTATACCTACTCTTTTCTAACTTTTTAAAAACGCATTTTAGTTAAGTTTTTATTAAATATATTAAAATATGTATTTTTGTTTAAACTAAGCAAGGAATTTAGTTCAATTTTAACGTAAGTTTACACGTTTTAAATAAAATTTAATTGTTTTTTTTACACCTGAATGGCCTTGCAAGTAACTTCCTCTGGGAATATCGATACAAATGATAAAGAAAAAATTGAAATATTTTAAGAATCACGCATTTTATGGGCTCGCCCACTGTCTGACCTTTCAAAAGCGGCTAGAAATTAGCAAATTAGCAAAAGCTTTTAATCTTTTTTTTTTCGTGAGTTTAAGGTTGAAATTCATTACAACGTCATTGGACAAAAGAGCGACAACCATCTCTTTAGAAATTCCTTTCATTAGGCTCTTCATTCCATTAAGCTATGGAATATATGTATGGGAAAAAGCTTTAGATATATATTTAGAATTTTATTAATATATTTTAGCTTCTCACGTAAATTGTTTTGTTTTCTTCGTAAATATTTACGACAAGGGCTGTCATTTCGTCAGCTGTTTTTATTGGAAATTGTAAGTGAATGACACAACAGCCTTCTGCTGTCGGATGACAGTTTTTATGAGTACAGTGTATGTACATTCATATAAGTATACTATAAACATATGTTTCTCTGCACTACAAAAGTTTTTAAATTATTTTGTATTACGCTCATACTCGTATAAATAAACGAGTACGAAGAATTAAAGACTCGCACGCTGCATTTGTTTCAAAGCAGTTAATTTTCAACTACTTTAAAATTGGTTAATTTTTTAGACTGTCTGCTTTTTTTCCGACACGGTCTATTCACATACTCTCTCACACACACACGCGCGCTGAGCTTTGTTGTTATTGCATGTAGGTATACGTTTTTTTTTTTTTTTTTCTTTTTTGTATTATTTTGTTTTGCCACATTTTGATTGAGTTATTGCGCACGTGAACTTCCGTCAGCTTTGTTGCGGTTACAACTTGCAACTGGCAATTACTTTTATTGCATTTAATAGTTAGTAATTTATGTGGACAAACACTGTAAATGTTTAATACATATTTATAATCAATGCAATGCGCTAGTGTGAATTTTTATGAATTCAAATGATACTGCGTGACTTTTTGGTATTCATTTAATAATGGATGAAAGCGCGATTTAATAACTTTTTAGCAACATAAAAAATAAAATTAATTAATTTATTTATTTATTGGTCTTGGGGAAGACTTATGTAGTTGTTAGGTTAAACGACGACCTAAGAAGAATTTCCATCTGGGCCAAAACAAATGACCTTTGCTTGAACGCAGGTAAAACGCAGGCACTATCAATAGCGCACGACTCTTTTGACCTGAGTGGTTTGTCGCCAATTGTTCTGAACGATACAGAGATCAAACTTCAATCGGTTGTGACTAGTCTTGCATTTAAAATAAATTCCCGTTTAAGTGGCAAAAACCACATTAATTACATATATCATATCGAAGAAATCTGTGGCAAAGATGTTACTGTCTACCCATCAACACAAAACTTAAACTCGTACAGACCTTAATTGTCCCCCATATATCTTACTTTGAAGCAATTTATGGTCATATAGAAAGCGAATCTAAAAATAAATTAAATTTAGCTTTAAACAATGCCGCACAATTTATTTATTTCAAGCGAAAGTTTGTTCATATTTCGTTTTATACAAAAAGTATTTTAGGTTTTAGTCTGGAAAATTACCTTAATGTTCGAAATATTTTATTCCTTTTCAAAATAATTAGTTATCATCAGCCTCGCTAAGTACTTGTTTCAAAAATTAAACTTTGTTCAGTCCGCTCGCACACATAATATTATTCTTCCAAAATATACAACTTTAACGGCTTCCAGCTTGTTTTTTGTTAGTGCCATCAGGCTGTGGAATTTCTTACCATTATCAATTAAATGTATTAAATCAAGTAGATTGACGAAAGTAAATTGCTATCAAAAGTTGCTCTTAAATCCTTAATCTCATGGACGTATTTAAGATAGATATTTGAAAGACTATACAACGTTTGTAAGACAGTGTTACGCTTACTAAAAGTAACGTGATAGCGCTTTTCGATGTTCAGTGATAAGCGATTTGTCTCACACCAAGTGTGAAGATTATTAAGCTCCGCCTGAAGCATCTGTGAATCCTCCGTTTTTTTTATTGTAGAGAAAATTTTTAAGTCGTCAGCATATAGGAGAAATTTTACGAAGGAGAAGCAACTATCATTAATGATAAAAAATAAATAAATAAAAAATAGAGGTCCCAATACGCTTCCTTAGGGCACCCCGGTGGAACCAAAAAACAAAAAGGGATGCGATAACGTATTGACCACGTTAACGACACACTGGCGATTATTTAGATAGGATTTTAATCATTTCAGAAAGGTAGAGTGAAAACCAATAGCTGCAAGTTTGTTGACTAAAATTGAGTGAGACACTCTGTCGAAAGCTTAAGAAAAATCGGTATAAACAACATCTGTCTGAAGAACATCTGGGTTCCAACAGATATGCAATAATCTAAAAAAACACGGCTAGTTTAGACACAGTCGAACAAATTGGAATATAAACATTGACTTGACTTTTAGAATGCAATGAAAGGCAATCGTAAAATGTATCGGCCAGCTAGGCAATCCAAAAAACTCTGATAGTTTAGTGTTTCAAATGAAATTGGTGCTTGGTAGTCTGGTAATCCAAAATCCATACACTCGCTGCTGAAGCCAAAGAAATTTACCAACTAGTAATACTGTGATTGTATTTGCTTTCAACAGCGTTAAAAACATGAAACCCTGCGGCTGTTGCTCTCAGATTCTGGCTAAGGGCCAACGCTAAAAGCACACACACAGGTATCTAGCGGTCTTAACCTCAACCGTTCTTGAGAGAAAACTTTCAAAGCAATTCGACACAGTACGCTTTGCAAAGCTACTGTAGGACGTATGTAAAGACGTCAGCTATTTCATTGGCTATGAATTAAAAAAACTAAGATTTAAGTAAAAAAAACCATCAACTCTCCCTCTTTTAACCCCAAAATCTCGAAGTTTCTTCAGTTGCTAGTATGGGAATGGTCTCAAATACCAAAAAATATACAATAGCAGGAATCTTACTTGGTGAGCTAAACATCTATCACTCCGACTTTGTTCGCTTATTCACTGAATGATCTTAATACAATGTGGAGAACAGAGATCCAGTTAGGTCCAAGCAAACATGGTATATTAATTCCAAACGGTTAACCGCGAAAAGAAGCTTGCTTTGGTTCTCAGTCCACACAACCATATTCGTCACTAACGTACAGCGTTGAAAGGGTTGCACTCGTCTTGTAGCCACAATCCCAATAGTGTTTGGATAGCTTCTGATTTCCCCTACAACGCGGGTCTTGTATGCCAACTAAAAAGGTTCACTGCTCCAACAAATCAAATTAAGATCTCGATATTCACCGCGGTACAGGAACCTGCTTGGAACAGAGCTTCTTATTAGGCAAAGTGAAGTCATCTCCCCGACTTGACGAATGAAATGCCATTAACTTTTATTCTCGAAGTTTGATCGACATCGCCAAAAGACTGAGTAGCACTCAAAATTTTGCATTTAGCTTCAAATTTGATTGAGCTTCACAAAACAAATACTCGCAACATAGCACAACGCTACGAAAATCAGATAGATCGCCCTTGAAAATATTAGATTGATGGATAACTTTTTGCTTTTCCCTTCAATTGAGATTGTTTTTTAATCGAAGTTTTAACGTCGGATTACTGCAAGTAATTCGCAATGTTATAACTAAAAGAAAATGACAGCTACACTTTAATGCTTTTGGTCGAACTAAACCTGGTTAGGTCGCCGAGACAAAGGACCTTCATCGGATAAAGCGTGGCTCATTTGTGTGCGCCTGTCTTGGTCTGCACGTGCTTCCGCACGCTGGAATTCGAAACGGTACGTTGCCATTCTTCAAGATATTCTACGCATTGAAAAATAACCATCGTGCAGAGGACAAAAAAAAAACCAATCTGTAAGCTTTCAGTTTGAATGGAAATCGATGACTCGTTTCAGTCTGATTCAAATAAGCTGACGGCACTTCCTAAACTAAAATTTGATTTAATAAACTAATTTGCGTTTGATTTATATTGTATTAAAAACAAAAATACTTAAAGGTTAAAAAAATTTAATCAAAGCTGCAATCCATTAGTGCTATGTTGTAGCGGCTGAAATTGATAGTAAATCCAAGCTTATGCGTTAGGAAGGCAGTTATAAAAATATTACCACCCGCAACGAATAAAGAATATAGAGAGAGTAGTGGCATTATTGCACGGACTGAAATTAGGCTTTAGAGGCAGAATGAGGCATAATTGATTTAGTGTCAACGTCATAAACACTTAATTATGCAGAATTTATTAAAAGTGCAAAATCAAAATAAATTATGCACATTAAATAGACAGTTTGAATAATGAAGCGTGCAAGTTCAAAATAAATAGTACTTTGTATGAGAGTATTTAGTATTGTGTATGAGACATAAATATGGTACATAGTACAACAAAAACTATATGTGCTGGTATTTTTTATGAATTTTCGTTTGTTTAATAGTCATTAAGGTCTGCATTTAATGTTTCAATTGTATATTTGCTTACAACGCTATGTGTGTTTTTATTTCACTGTGTTCATATTTGGCCATATGCTGCCGCGAAATTGTCATAAATATTACATATGTAAGTGCCACATAAAAGCGTCGTAAAAAATTGTCTATCAAATAAATGTCAGTTAGCGTACAAAGCGTGTGAGTGACATTAATACGAGTACTAACGCATACACGCACGCATAAAGCGATGAAATTAATTTTTATTTGAAAAATTCGGTAGTGCATTTACATTCTAATAAAAAACGCACACACACACACACACACACACACACACACGAAAACTACTTAAACCATGTGAACCAATAAATCAAGTGTTTTAATCAAATTAGTCATTAAGCGTCACCGCGCAAAGCACTTAATCGCTAAATGCAACCCTGTTTAGTAGCGGCATATTTGTGGCGCGCGTATTAGTGTGTACTCGCGTCCTTTTTACACACACGAAACCTTTACTTTTTTATACCCCAGCGTATTTGTACACAAGGTTACGCATAACTGTTGTTTGTAACAGCAAAAAATAATCGAGATAGATATAGACATATACATATATACTAAAATGATCAGAATGAAAAGAAAAATCGATTTAGCCCTGACTGTCCGTCCGTCTGTCCGTGGTTACAATAACTTGAGTAAAAATTGAGATATCTCAATAAAATTTGGTACATAGATTGCTTTTTGGACAGGGTAGGGGTATTGAAAATGGTCAAGATAGGTCAATAACCACGCAATAACCTCCCATATAACGGAAATTTTTGAAAAATGCAAAAACTCCGATTTTTCGGAGTGAAATTTGATATTTGGCGCGATTTTTAACTTAGGTATTTATGTAATTTTGAAAAATGGGCGTCGCCACGCCCCTTAGAAACAAATTTCTTTATCTCAATAACGGTGTAAGGTATCGTCACAAAACTTGGTGGACATATTTTCCGTGACATCACTGTTATCATCGTTAAAAAATTTTGAAATCGGACCATAACCTCGCCTACCTCAAATATAACGGAAACTTCGAAAAATCCAAAAAATTTTTTTTTGAAACATATTAATTAAAATTTGATATTTAAAGAGATAGTTAATTAAGAAACTAGATTTTTATGAAATTTTGAAAAATGGGCGTTACCACGCCCACTTATAAAAAACGATGTAAGCTATCGTCATAAAATTTGGAAAACATATTGTCCTTGATATCACTAGCATCACCGTCAAATTTTTTTGAAATCGGACCACACCCAACTTCCTAATAACGGAAATTTTGAAAAATGCAAAAAAGTTCGTTTTTCAGTATTTATTGGAAGAAATTGAGTAAAGTTTAATACTAGCTGCGATTTGAAACAAAGAAACGGGAATTTTATGAAATTATGGGCACCGACCATACAAAAATATATCGCGAGTGTATATAAAAAAAATCGGTTTCGCCCGAATTTAGCTTTTCTTACTTGTTTTTTAGTGAGAACCCTCTCCTGCTCTCCCGAATAGTTAAAATTGCTAATGCAATGTCATAACCAAATTTGATTTTACAGCTGTTGCGATTACAACTCTGCGCAGTGTCTGACATTTGTTTGTAGTGATTTATGATTGGGTCAATAAAATTATGTTGCATTTTATTTGTTTTTTTTTGTTTATAAGCTTTTTTTCTCAAACGTACAATTCACGCATTTATTGATTCGACTAATGTCCTAGGCGCGATTTGTAGTCGCCGATATTTTATGAGCGTATAGATTTTATATTATTAGATTTAATATTCGACTCGAGAAAAACTTGTGTCAAAACGAAACCAATTTGTAATTGAATCATTGGGTGTAAAAAAATGTAAAAGCAGAATTTCCAAGTTGTTTCAAGCTAGTTAAATAACAAAATTTTCAATCGCGATATAAAAAGCTAATAAATAAAAATTTTAAAGATTATCAATTCTACAGATATTTTGAAGAACTTAAAATACTGCAGATTTTAAAATTTATTCAACGGGACACAAGTTTGAAAAATTCTTCCAGCCATTTTAAGCGTACACATATTCAACACATTTTCTAATATTAAAATTTTCCCTTTTAAATTTTTTTTTTTTTTTTACAAATTTTTGAGAACTTACAATTTTAGATATTTTGGTGGACATGAAAAAAATTTTTAAATCAATTTTAAGTGAAAAGCGTTATGAAATAAAAAAAAAAACAAAAAAAGTATATTTCGCTAAGACAATTTATTAAAATTATTTTAAGCATATATTGAAAAAAAATTTACAATGAACAACAAAATTGCTCATTTTCATTACATAAACTAATGAGAATAATTGTTTTATTTAACCAATTTAGCATTTTTAGTATATTTTCATGGAACTAAGAAAATTGCTTGAAAAACTTTAATTTTCCTTCAAAAACTTAATATTCATACAGTTGAACAAGTGAAACAAATGACAAGTGTTAGCTGTCTTAAAAACAACAACAACTCTGTAAAGTCCTTAAACGGCTTTAGAAAGAATCACAACGACAAGAAACCATCAACCCCAAATGGCGTTGAGCACGAAAAATTGGCACAAGGTCAGGCGCAATAACCTTGCCTTATTAAAGGCAACGACATCAGCTGCAACACCAGTCAAATTACGTTGCTTGCAACACGCAAACACCGCCGCGCTTCCAGGCTTATTGTTGTTACCAATTTATGGGTTTTTAAGCTGCGCGTGTGCTCCATATTTTATTGCTTTATATACCATTTTGAGCTTTATTTGTTTTACTTGATTTCCGCTCCTTTTGCTCTTTGTGGCACGTTGCATGCACATATGCAGTGTATTTATTGCGAATTCCTTTATGCGCGGTGATCATGTACATTATGGCTGTTTTCAACAATAACAACAGATAAAATAATAAAGCACTCGCAGCATCGTCAAGTCACAGAAGTAATAAAAAAAAAGAAAAAAAAATACATTAAATGACTTACAATAAGAAAAACCATCTATACAATTTCTTGGTAGCCACACATTTCAGCAGCACGCGCGAAAATAAAAAGCGAAAAACTTCAACTAAAGAAAGAAGAGCAGTAAAATATCTTCACTGGTAGCATATTTTAATGCGCTTCACCTTTGCTTATCGCTTGTGCGCAATACTTCATAATTTTTTAATGAACCGCGCTTAAATTAATTGCTTCATTAACTACTGCGACAGCATCGAGCTCGTCGACAGCTCGTCTGCCTCCCGCCAACTCCAACGACAGCCGGCATCCTCACAGTGTGACAGCGCCTGAAAGTTGACAATGCACCTGTGCGCTTTATTTATTTATTTCTTTATTTTATTGCGGTCGCAACAGATTTTTTTTTTTTTTTTTTGCTTTAATATGGTTTTCAACTTCAACCGACTTCAACCTGGCAATGCAATGCAGCGCTTATGGCCGCTAACAGCCACTGGAAAGGGTGACAAGGCTATGAAAGTTAAAATGAAGCAGCAGCGACATCCTTGGGTCGAAGTTGAATGTATTTGTGAGAGAAGGAGTCACTCGCCGCAATTTAATGGCATTTTATTGCCTTTTAAGTGAAAAGCAAATACGTTTGCTTTCGCTGCAATTGCCGCTCATCCGCATTGATTGCGTTCATAACAGCCACCACGTCGCAACAACACACCACATCGCCTTCGCTGTCGTCGTGCCAAATGAAAATTAATTTCTTTCATCATACGCAGAGTGCAGAGAAAAATATTTTTAATTATTCATAAATGTGCAGTAAATAAATAGCCGCGGAAGACACTGTAAATGTCTTTTAAGCACAGAAAAGACAAAGTGTGGAATTACCTTCATAAAGGAGGGTGAAGTAAAAAAAGAAAGAAAGAACGGAGAACATTTACCCAAGAATGCAAGAAAAAGTTAAGTGGATATTAAATACAATGGAAAGTAAGTGACACTTGCTAACTTGAGAAGCAATTTAAGTAACTTTGAAGAGGACAATAAAATATTGGAGTATTTTATTTGTGAGTTTAAAATTTTGGTTTGTAACTGAGCATTTGAGCACGCAGTGGAAGTGGAAGAATTGCAGTTTGACACTCATTTTCGAATTTTAGCTAAAAAGCGGAACAATAGTCGGAGTAAAAAAAAACAATAGCTGGAAAAAACTGTAGATGGCGCACTACCAAATTCGGGTGATATGAAATCAAATTTGGTAAGGAATAAAGGTTTGAGAAACGGAGCATTTGGAACAGCAGGGAAAATAATATTTCAAAATCAGAAGTGGCATATTTGGTTTTAATTTTAATATCAACTAAAAAATAATGAAAACGAAAACAAAAAGTGTGGCTGAAGATTGCGTGTCGTAGGATTTGAAAAAAAAAAAAACAGAAGCTGGAGGAAAGACCATGTAACAAAGTCGGCGGTGGGATATTTATTTTCGAATTAAAAATTTAAAGAGAAGCTAATCTGGTTTAAGGTAATCTACTGTAAAGTTTTGAAGCACTTATGGTATTTCTGGGCAAATCTTATTTTTTTTTGTAACTGAAGGAGTTTTTTATATTCTTATCTTTTGTTGTTGTTGCTTCCGACATTCTGTGAAATGATTGATTTTGGAACGAATTTTCGTCAACCCTCGTCAAGTTTGGTTTTAAGACAAACCGATTTCGGCGTTGTGCCATCTTCAGTGTCATTTTTCGTTCTCAGTTTTTTTTTTTTATAGTGGATTAAGAAGACCCGGGTTGAATTGAGGGCAATATTGATTTATGTCTGCTTTGGTCAAGTTCCAGCTCGACTGCAAACATGTGGCAATACAACGACGCTTTATAGTGATAAAGAAAGCAGTAATTTGGGGGCAATACATTTTTAATATTCTACTATGCAAAGATAATTTAATGAACCGCTTTGTCTTCCAACTTGTATATTTCGCACCACAAATAGAATAAGAACGCCTAACACCTTTCGCATCCAAATATTTCCATATTTACAATTAAAAAGTAAGCTAAGTGGAGCTTTTCATCAAACCATTGCTAGCGTTGGCATTGTTATGCCTAACTGTTTGGTGAGTTGCGTGCTTATGTAGCGATTAAGGCGCCCAAAAAAGCAATGAAAAACAAAAACTACCGGCCGACTTCTCGCCCAGTTGCCTGCGTAATATTGTATGTTGATATGCTATAATAAACAAGCATTTGTATGCTTTTACCACACCCACACTGTAACGGCCGCACCTCCCCTCATCCGCCGCTAGCCGCATGTAGCCCTTCGGCAAACATTCGAACTAAATATTACAAACTACCGCCGCTAAAAGTTGCATTCACTTGTTTACAAAGCATACATTTAGGCGGCGTAGCGCGGCGCAACGAGCAATAACTCGCCCACATTACTGAGAACGTCCGCCAGCTTTGTGCTGTTTTACGATGCTGCGCGTTGTAAAAAGCGAGCGTTAGCTGAAAAGCAACCCATTCCACTTCAAACATTATTTCTTTCTATAGCGCTTTCGCGCGCATTTCCTTATATTTTTGCCTACTTTGCATTTGCTTTTTATTTGTCGATTTTTTTTTTATATGCTTTTGTCAAAATGTATATTGCCGCCGCACAACCTCTATTGATGTCATTTACCTTTACTCATACAGGCATATAAAACACACACACACAAAATAGGGGGGGGAGGGGGGAGTTGTGTTTGCATAAAACATCCGACATTTAGACGAGCGCAGACCCCGTTGCTGCCACACACACACAGCTCCTCCTCGCCCTCATTCGATACAAGCTTTTACTGCCAAAGTAGTGTGAGCCATGTTAAGTAACGAGGACATTTGCGGCGCAACAGCTGCAACAGCACCAGCAACAACTATTTGTAGAAACTTACAAAAAAAAAAAACCTCGATTTACTGTGTATGTTCGCTGCCTTGTGTGCGCCTAAAAGTATACAAAGCTGCATAACAAATAGGCCGTTGGCGGCGTCGCGTTGCCGTCAACTTTGTTGCCTTCACTACCACTCTTTCAAATTTCGTTTTTCATTTCATTTTTCTCCATGTTCTTTGTCGTTTTTATTTCCACGGACGGTTGGTATTGCAGCCTGCCTGTCTATGGCAGCCTGCGGTGGCATAAAAAGTCAGCTTACCTGCTTAGCTACCACCCACTTTCTTAGGCTTTTGCCTCATTTTTAGGCGCGCTCAATGTTGACAAAATGCTGTCGGCGGTAATAGAAATTCTTTTTCAACTTTTCATGAGATGAAATAAAGTGAAATGAAATAAAAATTAAATGAAAAGTAAAGTGGCACTGGGAGAAAATACGAATAAAATTGAAAGCGTTATGCCACCGCTTTGTCGGCGCATACTAATCAGCCAACACTGCCTACTTTTAGGCGCGAACAAACATTTCAAACTGTTTGTTTTTTTGCCTAAATGTGCGCGCTACTTGAATTGAAAAGGATGTTTTAGGCGTTGCAAAAGCGGTAAGTAAATCAAAGAAAATGTTATTTAGGCGCTGAATTTAATTTTCAAATTGCTTTTTTTTTGTCACTCTCAAATGCTGAGTACACTGGTTTGTATTTGAACACCTGTTTTCGACTTAAAAACAGTGGATAATTTTGACATATTTTTGCAATTTATTTTGCCATTTATTTACTTTAAAATTTTCAACTTAAATTAATGGTAAATAAAAGGTCTGCAGCAGTAAAAATAATAAGCGCTCAACTACTTCAGAATTGCAATTTTTGTTGAGAAATAATTTTAAAAATTTCCAGCGCAGCAAGTTGAAATGAAAAAAAAAATGTTTAGATATAAATACCGAGCGCTCAGTTAACACCCCTAAACTAAACTATTTTCACTATCTCATTCTCTGCTGCCGACTTTCGCATTCGTTTTCAGCACACCTGCTTGTCAATTATGCTTTAGCCACATAAATATCGCTGCACTTACTCAACAATATTATTCAACTCCAAGGCATTAAAACATTTTCGCCAGCTCATTAATCCCTTTGCCATTTTCCTAGCACACTTTAATCAATACTTTTCCAACTAACAACTCATCGCAACGAACAGCGTAAGCAGTAAAGAAAAGGAGAATTAAATTCCGAATCATCAATTTCAGCCGCGCAGTTACACAGTTTGCTTATTCTATTTAGACAAGCTAGGCTTCCAAGTCACTTTGTTTTTTTTTTACACGCCATGCCACTCTCATATTAAATTGATTACAGTTTAACACTTCGAAGAGTTGTTGAACGGCGGAGTGGCGCGTTACATCAGGAGATGTCCCGAGCAAATTATAAGTGCAGTAATAATTTCATTAAATTCGCTATAGTCACTTGGCTATACACGAGTGTGTAGGTGATGAAATGAGAGGAAATTGCGAATAACTTGCTGAACGGATGGGTGCTCTTTGTTTGAGTAGTGTGTGTGAAAGTGGGGAGATCAATGAATGGGGTTGGTAGTTGAAAGCTTCGTGGATATATTTGATGTCCCTAGCTAAGGAGAAGTAGCAAAAATATGTTTTCGATTCGTTGCTGTCATCGGAAAAATAAAGATTGCCAACATTGTCACAAATTTAATTAGATGGATGAAGCAAAGTCGACCCTTGCGACATCTTTGGCACAAAATTGCAACGAAAATAAAGCCTCTTCTATGACAACGAATTCAAACGCCTCATACTAGTGTGAAGCACTAGATTCCAGTGTAAAAATATTATCAGGCTACTACAGGGAAGGCGTCTTTTCGGTTAGCTAAGTCAACTCAAACTCAAAAGAAATCGTATAAGGCAACCAACAACCTCACCACACAACTCACCACTCTACTCTCTGAGCGCAAAAATACATGTGTAACGCTATTTTCCAGCAATGGGATCCCATTACGCGCTCTCTACGTATCGCCGGCCGAAGATCTCATGGCCAATCAGCGTACTCAAAGGAACCACTGATATTATAGGAAATATATTGCCACCGCGGAACGAAAAGATGCTGCGATCGACTGCAACTTCAGCAGTGCGGTAAGGAGATCATAAAATGAGAAAGGAAGGTTGAAGTGGTTTTTTTTAGAGAAGAAGAGAGGAGATGAAAAAAGTGAGTGCGAAATAAATTATCGTTTAAGAGGTGAAAGTTTAAGTCAAGAAGAAGTAGTTAACCGGTTTATGTACACTCACTACTCAACTACAGCATACTCAATAGTGATCGACTTTCGATACTATTAGCTCATCACATGCATTTGTTGGAGTAATCATGATTCAATAATTTAATGGTTGTCTTAATAGGGCAACTATAAAATTTACCGTTTGATGACTGCATTACCTTATGTCAAACACAGCTGATTTAATTTGTTTATGTATTTGATTTGTGCATAAAATACAAATAGAAGCGATGGAAATAACAAAGCTGGTGAAAACTTTAATAATTTAAATGTATGTATATGGATAATATTATACATTTTTTATATTTGTAGTTAACTCTTTGAATATGTGGTTGCATTCCTAATAGTGAAGAAGCGTTCCGAGGAATGGGTGAATAAAATATTATACGCTGCATACATATACTGTGGGAGCACTTATTGTTATTAAGCATCTTCGGAAAGCAGCAGTCCTGAACTAGGGACGGCGTTCTATCAAGGGGATTCAGTTGCAATGTATAAAAATATATGACGGCATCAGTCTGCTCAGCTTGCCTTGAATCAGATCGGTCTGTAAAAAATTGTCTTCACATACAAAATTGGTTACCCAATTTGTTATGCCGATGGCTTAACTCCACGCAGTTCTGCGTCGCACATCCATCGGAACACGGAAAAATGTTCCGCCTACCCTTTTGGGTTTGCCACAAACATCGCATATGTATATCGAATTTTTATTAATAAAAAATAAAATCACTACATTTTTTCCACAATAAATAAGAAAATACTAAACGCAAACGAACTCACAATGATTCCCGCAAATTGGAAAATGTATAAACACAAGCAAAACAGCTGATAATTTGACATAAGGTAATTTGACACTAGAACGGGTAGAAGCACGGTTTCCTATAATTTCACCTATAATTGATACATCTTAGTTAGAAATTAACAAATTTTTTCGTGTGATGAGCTCATTTAATTTAATTTCATACTCAACACGTGACGGAATTTTTACTCAATATGACTTCGTCTGCATTCAGTTTTCACATAACCTCACTTCGATTGTTTTTTTTTTTTTGTGTCTGTGTTGATTGCATTTGAGTTGAATGGTTATGCGTTAAATTTAATTACCACAATTGAAAACTGTAGTTAATATAAGTTTTAGAATTAAAGTATCTGTCTACGTACATACATATGAATAACGAGCGTTAAAACTACGCGAATCCTTTGGAACAACATTGCCGACAATCGTATCTACACTCACAACTTTACTTCAATCCGTGCGCGCTGTACAACAATAACAATACAACAAATAGAAATGGCAGAAAATAGATTGTGAAGAAATATCGAAAAGTTATATTGAAGCTGTAAAACATTTTAATGAAGCTAGCGACTTACAAGTTGCTGCCAATGTACATAGAGAGAAATTCGTATTAATTTACGCACAAGTACTTGTATGTATATGTACGTTTATACGAGGGCGGGTCAATAAGTCCGTGACTTTTTGAATTTCTTGCCACTTTACTGCAATGGCAACACTGCTACTATCAACAGGCATCTGTCAGTTGACTCCTGTCAAAATTTGAACAAGCTGCGGCATTTAGTTTGTGTTTGACAGCCATTCATAGCAGACTACCGCGTGATTTGAGGAGAAAATTAGGGATGGGCAACTCAACAAATTTACAGGAGCTAACTCAATGACTCCAACTCAATTTAAGGAGCCAGCTCATTTATCTAACTCATTTGACTCAATGTATACTACACTCATTTGAGAAATATGAATGCGACTCATTTTGAAACTTGATGACAGGGTTGCAATTTGTATCGGAAATTAAGGGAATTTGTTTATTATTATTATATTTTTGGAGGAGGAGAAAATAATTATATAAATTGTAAAAAAAAAAATAACGAATGGTCAATAAATGAGCACAGACACGGTGTAATGATTTACACCATCGTATTTAAATTTTAAAACTATCGAGGGGTACACAACATAAGATGTCTACCTCATTTTTACATTTATCTCCTCCTGTTATTCTTTGCAAATTGAGTCACAATGAGTTATGATGTTGCATTGAAGCAGCTAGAGTGAGAGAGTTATATGGAAAAAATCGAGCCAGCGTGATTCAATTGAATCATGAGTGCGGTGGAACATAACTGAGTTATAGAGTTACATTTTTTTGGAGATGGGAGTCTGAGTTACCGATTCACTGACGGGAATCAACTCAATAACTCAACTCTGAGTTGAGTTACCCACCTCTAGAGAAAATGGAAAAAAATTAATTTCGTGTGCTCATTATAAATACATTATTTTTTGCGGAAAAAGACCATCACTCAAACCAAAGCAAAGCTTGATAAATACTATGGGCGCTCTTCACCATCAATTTCAATAGTAAAAAACCGTGGTTTAATGAATTTCGTTGTGGCCGTACAAGCACGGTAGATGCCGAACGTTCTGGACTCCCAATTGTGGTCTCAACACCCGAAACAGTTGGAAAAATTTGCGATATGGTGTTGGCCGATCGGAGATTGAAAGTGCGAGAAATTGTGGAAGCCTTAGGCATCTCACATGGCTCAGTGGTTTCAATTTTAAATGATCACTTGGGTTTTAGAAAGCTTTCCGCAAGATGGGTGGCGCCGCGTTTGCTGACAATCGACCACAAACGCAAACGCACACATGTGTAGTTTCCATGGCAAAAATCTACGAATTTTATACGAATTACTCCCTCAACCGCTCTATCCACCGGATTTAGCACCCAGTGACTTTTGTCTCTAACGATGAAATCAGCTCACAAACAAATGCCTATTTTCATGCCCTCGACAAATCTTATTTTTTCGAAGGTTTAAAAAAATTGGAGAAACGTTTGACAAAGTGTATAGAACTCAAAGGAGACTATGTTGAAAAATAAAATATTTGTTTATCCAAAAACTTGTGTTTTATTCAAAAAGTCACGGACTTATTGACCCGCTCTCGTATGTGCGTATGGTTGATATTCAAGGGAAAGCGCACAAATAAAAACAATGCTAAAAAATAGACAATTAACTCGACAGCACCTTCTAGAAGTCAGCTTCAACACTGTTCACAAATTATAGCACAAACATTTTTCCTTCAATTATTTAAAATAATTTTTAAAAATTCAATTTAAACATCGCTTATTCTCTAACGAACGGTATTAAAAACAATTTTTTAAATTTTATAAAAAATGTAGAAAATCAATCAAATATAAAAAATCAAAATTTCGAATTAAAAAAGAAAAATATTTAGTTTTTTTGGGGTATGCAGATATGTTAGTACATATGTAGCTCTTTCTACTGATTTTTGACAACTTTTATACTGACGCTTTTTCGCAATTTCTTCCATATAAAAATCAATCGCGATTTTGCGTAGGAAACAACAAAAATTTTTAAAACTCGGTGATAACTTCTAGACCATTAAAACTGTTCCTAAAAACTGCATACTCAAAAAAATTCCAAAACTTTTTTTTTTTCAAAAGTTAAAAATTTTGAAGAAATTTTTTTTTATCATTGTACATTTAGTAAATAATTTAAAAAATGGGTTTTAATTGTTTCCTGAGAGAATGAACCATATTTTACTTACAAAATTATTTTAATTAATTAGAAGAAAAATTAAGTGCCCAAATACGTTAAAATGTGGTTGTGCTATAATTTGTGAGCGGATTATAGCTGCCGCTGTGCAATAGTTTATATGAGTGTGTGAGTGTGTGTTTGTGTGTGTGTGTGTGTGTGTCTGCCGGCGCTTGCTTGAGTGAATTTCGCCACCAGATAACTTTTCAAATTGATTTCATTAGTTTGTTCACACAACTCGTTGCCATTTCCTTCCGAGTGTCGCACTTTTCTACTACTAGCTACTGCTTTGTGTGTGTGTGTATGTGTGTGAACTAACTTTTTCAATGTGACATTTTTATTTACTTTTTGTTATTTATTAATTTGAACTTCCTACTCCTCTGAAACAAGTATTCAGACGTAGTTTTATCAATAATACAATATTCCAATAAACTGCAATGAATTCTAGAATGTCTAATCTAATCTCAGCAAATAAATCGAAAGCGAGCTATGTAGCTAACTAAAGAATTTACATTCAAATGCAATCTAAGCGAATTTTGCTTTTCAATTGCTATTCATTTCAACCATCCATTGCTGAAGCATCGATTTATGTATGTACGTACAAATCTCCCACTGCCACACTTTACACTTTTAATGCCTACATTTAGGCGCACGCACATGCATAGTTTTCTTCCCACTAAATACCTAATGAGCAGCAGTAAATAATGATTCGCACTACAGTTTGGTATACACGCTTACAGCATACGCGCAGCATCTTGCGTGCTCTTACTCATGCGAAAGTCTAAGTGCAGTCAATTAAGCGGCAATCGTGCATGAAAATGAGTTTGATTTGCGTTTAGAAAGTGCAAATAAAAAAAAAATAAAAAAAAAGAATTTAACTAATTGCATGATGTACTAGCCAAATGTATTGACCAACACTTTATAGAAGTAGCGTTGGAAAAGTTTAAGTGTGTATATGCGATGAAAATGCATTTAGAAAGCAATTGCCCACGAATCGTTTGTAAACATTTCAAATATGAGTGTTTATATTGAGGGCAACTTTTGCGAGCCCATAAAAGGATTTTGCGATGAGCAGAAGGTTTTGTTTTTTTTTGTGATGCGCATTCAGTCCTGGCGGCATGAGTGTGGCCGAGACTTGCGAATGGTTCTTGAACACAACGGAGGAGGAAACAGTCAAACAGTCAAACTGCTGTCTGGAAGCTTCCCTTTGCCCGTCACAAGAGAAAGGATTTTTGGACATTAGAAAATTTAGGAAAGCTTGTAAGTGTGTCAAATTTTACGTTTATTTTCTTTTTTTCTTGAAAATACCAATAAATACATACATGATTTACAACAAATTGTTCTTCTTTGTCATATTAATAATTTATTTTGTATACTTCTATAATGCAACGATTACAGACATGTTACAATTTTTGCTAATTTAAAAATTACGAATTAAAATTACGAATTAAAAGTTCGTAAAATTCGGGATCCCGGATTTGTCCCGGGATTTCGTTCTCAAATCCCGGGATGAACAAAATGTCTTAAATTAACAACCCTAATATATGACTATAAAAAAATTATGAAGGAAAAAAAACATTATGCAAACCGAAACTTTTTAGGTCAAAAATTTTGTGATTTTTTTTTATAATGTAATAATGTTTTTTTTTTTTTGCAAATATATCATGTTTCACACATTTTACTTTTAGAGGAACGCTTTACCTACAAACAGAAAAAAAAATTTCGAAGATCGGTCATTTTTTCGCAAAGTTATCGAATTTTCAAAAAAAAAATTAACATGCACCAATAGAGCAAAATCGAGTTTTCAGACAAATTTTCAAAAATTCCCCACGACAAAAGAACTCAAAATCTAGCAAAAAGAATAAATACGTGTCTCATGGATTTCGATGTGGAAACTATTAAAAAGAAATGTATTGCAAAAAAAAAAGACCTAACCCTAACTGCCTAAACGATTTGAGATGATATGATAAGTAAACAACCCACACGTATTTTGTTTTTTATTTTTAGTGAACATCACGTCAAATACCATTCGACATTAATATTGACAGCCAATCAGAACGCAGCAGTTTGACATAATGCTTACCAAAGCGAAAAAACCAGCTGGCGTCTCAACAACACCTTATTGCATCCGCCTTGGCTTTATCTGCTCATCTGCTTATCTGCTGTTGTCTGCCATCGTCCCATGACTCAATAATTAAAGATTGTGTTGATCAGGCAACAACAAAATGTCCCGTTTGACGACTGTTTCACCTTATGCTAGAAACGGCTGCTTTGCTTTGTTTATGTATTTATTTTTCATAATACAAACAGCTAATGAAATCGATAGAAACAATTAAAAAAGGTAAAAACTATACAAATTTACATTCATACATATTGCTAGTTAAACGCATTATTTATATTTGTAGTGAACTTCAATAATATGTGGTAACACTTATAACAGTGAAGAAGCATTGTGGAGCATTTACAATGCCGATGGATTCACTTGATGAAGCTCTGCGTCGCACATCAAGCGGAACACGGAAAAATTATCCGCCCATCCTTTTCGGCTTTCCGCAAATGTCGCACATAATTTAAATTTAAGTTTTTAGCAAAATTTTTCACCAAAATAACGTGTTGTCACAAAACACACTCCTGTCGCGAACAAAAATTGTAAACAAAGGCAACACACCTGATAGTTTAACATACGATTTTTTGACAAATGGAATGGTCGATATCACCTATAATACATACATCTTGCATCGTCCCTTTCCGTTGCTTAGCATTTTATTTTTTACCTAAATTGAAATAATGAAATTTACGTCTTTGAGCTGCGCGCATTATTGCATTATTAATTTCTTTTTTATTGGTATTTATAAGTTATTCATTCACTTCGTACTACATATATGTATGTTAATGAATATTTTCTTGAAATGTTTAGTTAATTCTCAATTACATTTGAACTCAATTATTTAACCCGACGTGCCAACACTCGCCATACATACAGCGTCACTGTGACCTTAATACATAAATTCCAACACCTCAAGTGTCACCGCAAAAGCAATAATTAACATAGATTTCTACATTTTATTGACACATTATTGCACAACAGCACAATAACAACCGACCGTTATACATAAGTACATATATATGTACATATGTATGTACGTACATGAACTAAAGCACTTAAATATGCCTACTTAGTACTTCAATAGCAATAACAATAACAACAATAACAACAGCTACCACCTGTCAAACAACACTGGCAACCATTAAATAATGTTGACAAGGCTCGGCAGCTCGTTAAACAAAATTCCCAACACGCTCATTCGTCTTGTCAGGCAACCAACCAGTCAGTCAGTCAACTAACCAGTAAGTTAGTCAGTTAACTAACCAGTCAGTCAGTCAGTCAGTCAGTCAGCCCTTTAGTTACGTAGGGAGACAGACAAACGAGACGATGATAATAACAAATTAAATGGCATTTAATGCAAATGCTAAAATACCAATAAATGTTGCAGGAAGCAGGAAGCAGAGCAATCGAATGGAGTACACATCAAGCACACAGACTGAACTCAACACTCGAAAGGATAAGCAGGCATACGCTTAGATATAAATGATGATACGAGTTGAATACGAATGTTCATACAGCACAAACTCGAAAGCATTTTGGGCGAATTGATTAGGTTAAGGGGGTAGCAAGGAAACAAGGAATCACGTATGTACATACATACATTTGAGATGAAAAGATGAACAGTAGATATAGGCTGAACAATTTTTGAACTAACTTTTTCTGAAAATATGGCAGTTTTCCACCGTTTCGCTCGCTAACGCTCTTTAAGATGTTAACATTTGATTTGAGAATTAATTTAATAAGTAAATTTTCTCAGCATTTATTGTGAACCAAACGAAATTTCAACCTGCATCGTGCTAATCTACATCTCGTCTATCATCTTCACTTGCAACAATAATTGACAATTGCGTACAACAACAACTGCCATGCTCTTTTCACTGTAGCTTGTCGCATTGGTGTTAAAAGGTTTTCACTGTCTTCATTCAACTTGCCTAGTTTGGCTAAGCTCAACGGAAACGCTACATACCCACATACATACATACATACATACATACATACATACATACATACATACACACATTTATACGATTATAAGACCCAACTAGAATTTCAATTAAATATTTAATTGGCACTGAGCGCAGTTGAAGTGTGTGTGTGGCCATACAGCGGGCCAGAGGTTGGCGTTACTGTGCTTAGTGAGTGCAAAATTTGAGAGTGCAGCGTTGTGGTTGGGTTAAAATATTAGAGGACGCGTTTGTCTTCGGTTCACCCACAAGTGGGCAGCAAACTACATTACACGACACTTCGCTTTTTGTTGCTCTGTATGCTGCAACTTTTGCACATTCGAAAAATTCCCTCAACTCTCACTTTCTTATAAATAATAGATTTGTTGTAAAATTGATTGTATCGACTCACCACTTGCGTCCTGTTGTTGTCCCGCTTGGTGTTGCTGTTGTTGTTGCTGTTGATGTTGATGCTGTGCTTGCTGCGAATGTAAGTTGGGCGCACAGAAGGCGCTCGCACCACCACCCGCTGTCATTGAGAGCGTGGAATGTGGCGGTGGCAAAAGACCGACAGGCGTCGCTTGTGTTTGTAGTGGCCCCGTTGGCGGCGCATAAATGCTTGAACGATAGGTTGGCGGTGGTGATACAACATCGCAGCGCCCTGGACCGACAACACTTGCTGTGGGTGGCAGTGGTGGCGGTCCATAGTGTGACGGCGGCGGCGGTGGTGGTGGTGCTTGATAGTGATGTGATGGTGGCGGCGGTCCACTGGCCACTGTCGGTGGTCCACCATGCATGCCATGTTCACCGCCCACCGGCGGATACGGATGCGCATGTGCGTGCGCATACTGATGCTGATGATGTACATGCATGCCGGCAGCAGCGGCCGCTGCGGCAGCGGGAGACATGTGATGTACGTGGTAGGCCGCTGCAGCAGCTGCGGCGGCGGCGGCGGCGTACGATGGTGGTGGCGGACCATGCTCTGGGGCGCCATGCTCGGGATGTAGTCCCAAATCGCTGGCGTGGTACATGCCAGCAGCGCTGAGCGCCTCCGGCAAGGAAGCAGTGGGCATGGATGGTGGCGGTGGTGAGCTTTGTGCTGTGTAAAAGAAAATCATGTTTTATGTTATTCAATAAAAGAGTGAGTGTGATGCGTTGAAACTTACCTTCGCCCATCGTTCCACCAGCGCCGGCGGTAGCACCCGGCGGCAACATGCTCGAGAGTGCGCTCAATGGGGTATACGATTTTGGTGGATCAACGGAGTTGGGACGCAGCAATCTCTCCTCGGTGACGCTCGATTGTACGCGATATTGCATCTTACAGTAGGCCTCCTGACTTGACCCAGTTGTGGAATTTACATATACACCGGTTATAGTGACGTCGGTGTCCTGAACAATGACCACGCTGGAAGAAGTTGGTCGACTGGAATCCTTTGCATCTTTCGTACTACCCGAATCACGAAAACCAGCCGTTGTCGTTGTATCTGTGTTGGTCTCTTTGGTTTCTTTGGAATACTTTGAGTCGTTGCTCTCTTCGTTTATATTCAGAGGCCTTGACTCCCTAGCAAAGCCGCTGGCGTTAGATGCATTCGAACTGTTGCCTGTAGCAGTGGCATTGACAGTTGCATTACCAGTTTCTTTTGTGCTCAATGACTCTTCAGTGGCCGCTGTTGCTGCGGTTGCTTTTTTGCCCTCCTTTGTCGTATCCTTGCATTTCTTAGCGGGCGTAGAAGTTTTCTCTTCGCCGTCGGTGCTTTCATAGCTGCCGTAGGCAAGATTTTTGTCCAAATGACGCTCTACTTCATAGGTTGCGGCCACAATTGCGCTGGCATTCAGGCTGGCCATACGTTTGCGTGCCAAAATGCCCTTATAATCGCCGATTAATTCCTCACGCAGCATTCGCTTTCGTTTCTTTGGCGGCTTTCGTGCCTCTAGTTTGGCTTTGTGTACCTTTGCTTTCTCCTTATCGTGCGGCTTCTCGTCCTTGTCGCTTGCCTCAGAGTTCTCGCGATCATCAGAGCTGTCAGATTTTAACTTTACTATCTTTTTCAAAGGCTTTTTTATCTTTGTGTACTTTCGTTTTACTTTAATGGGCTCTTTTTCTTTAGACCCATCTTTCTCTTTATCTTCTTTTGCTTTAGCAGATTTGCTACCCGATGCCTCGTCCTCCTTTTTCTCTTTTTCTTTCTCTTTTAGCTTTTCGGCCTCTTTCTCCTTTTTGTTGGCCAACTTTTTCTGTAACTTCTTACGCTTCAATTTCATTTTGTCTATCTCCTCGTCTTCACTATCGCCACTTTCTTCGAACTCCCAGTGTTTGCCGAGGCCACGACCTCCTGGCACATACCGCAACTCGCGCTTTGGTTCGGCCTCTTGTGGTTCCTCCTCGGACTCCACTTTCTTTGGGTCACCACCAATTTTGGCCGCATCCTCTGGTTTCTTCTCTTTCTTTAATTTAACTTTTTCGTCGCTTTCTTTTTCCTTTTCTTTTTCATCGTCACTTCCATCGACGGTACGAATTTTTGGCGGAAGCTGTGTCGCTTTCGATAAACCCAACTCATAGGCTGTACGCGATTCATTCTCGTAGAGGCACTGAACTTTCGCCAGTGCGTTCAATGATGCCATACGATGGCGCTTTGGACCAAAATCAATTAACTTCTTTTCATCTTCTGAGTCACTGCTTCCTGTTGATGATTCTTTTTGCGCTTTGCTGGACTTTGCTTTTGGTTTTGATGATTTTTGGAACAATTTTCCTTTGACTGTTTTGAGAACTTTTTTGTTAATTAACGGTTTCTTCTTGTACACTTTCCGCACTACTTTTGGCTTGCCAACCTTTTTAGCTTTAGCTGCTGGTTTAATCATCGGAACTGGACTTGTTGGTGCTTTATCTATTGCAGTTTCAGTATTTGTAACATCTTCGGCATTTTCTTCAGTTACGATCTTTCCTGCCGACACCTTCTCTTCCTCAACTGATTCTTCAACATTTTGCTCATCTTTTGTAAGTATTTCTTCTACTAACTTTTGTTGCTCTTCTACAACGTTCGAATTTGTTTTGTTCTTTAGCGCTTCTTTAGCCGTTTTGGATTTATTTTCTTCTTCGGCGAACTCTCGCAGATTTTTTAGTGCCGGCAAAACCATTTTAATATTATCTTCTTCTTCAGAGCCTGACCTAAAGTCGTAGATGTCATCTTTTGAAGCGACACTGGCCGCTTTTTCAACTACCGATTTTTGGGAATACTTAGACTTTTTGCCAAGTAACTTGGCGGCATTGGGTTTAATCGGGTTCACTTTGTACTTGGTTTGTAATCTGTGTTTAATATTCGAAGTCTTCTTCTTACCAGCCATAGTCGGCGTGGATGTTGTCGAGCTCGTGGCTTTTCCAATTGCTCCTTCTTTCTTTAGTATTTGTGACTTCTCGTTAGCTTTTACATTTTCTTGCAGAATATCTATTTCACCTTTCTGGTGTTCCACTTCTTTGGGAGCACTTGCACATACCGGCATTTCTTCTAAATCCATTTGCACTACTTCCGTATTGGCATCTAATACTATCCTTAGGGTTTCCTCTTTTTCCATCAGTTCCTGATTTTCCTCAGTCACCTTCTCAGATTCATTGATATTGCACTTTTCTAAGATCTTTGGATTTGCTTTCACTTTTTTCGGGGATGGCGACTTTTTTGGCGTCTTTACAGCCCTTTGTTCTTCACAGTTGTTGTCAAGTGTATCGGGTGGTTTTACAATTTTGCTCTGCTTAATTGGCTGCTTGTCTTCAACCGTCATGCTTGTCTCTATAAGTTCTTCTTCCGTCAATTTCTCATCAGTGATTTTTTTGATAGGTTTAGATTTTAATAACAATTTCTTGAATGGCGTTCCTATCTCGGCATTATTTGCGGGCTTTTTAACCACTTTTTGCTTTTTGAAACCATCGTTGCTCGGTTTTTGAGTTGCCACATTTTTATTCTTTTGATTACCTTCGGCTTTATTGGCGCGCTTCGCTACTAATTTCTTCTTCGGCGTCATTTTGGCTACAGATAATGTATTCGTTTCACTCGAAAGCGTTTGAGATTCGTTAGGTTTTGATAAATCAGCTATGTTAGAGTCAGTCGAAGATTCTTTTGATTTTTGAGCTGTCACTTCTGTGCCTGTAGTTTCTTGTGTAATTGCTTTTGCATCCTCTTTGGAAGGTCGTGCAGTCTCTAGCAATTTCTCAGTTTCTTTGCACTTCTCTTTGTCTACCCGCTTATCTTTTTCTTTGTCCTTTTCCTTACTCTTCTCTTTTTCCTTTCGGTCTTCCTCTAATCGTGATTTCATGCGCGCTATATTTGATTTTGGTGGATTTAGACTAGCTATCACCTTAACCGCCGCTGCGCGTGACTTTGTCTTCACATTCTCCGAAATGGAGGACTTGAGCGTATCTTGTATACGTTCTTCGCTTGGCAGTAATTTATCGAAACCGCTTATTTGTATATCCAGACTTTTGAGCATTTTACTTATAGCCTTGGTCTTGCCATCTTTGCGTTCATCCGCTTTGTGCTTTTCGCTCGCGGAAGTAGATGAGGTTGATGCACTGGTGGGCGGCTCAGAGTCAGCCTTTTGTTTTTCCAATTCCGTCTTTTTGCTGGAAGTATGGGAAGACTTTTCTTTCGTCTCGGAAGCGTTCGATTTTTTCACATTCTCCCGCGAAGGAGTACGCTTTGCTGATTTGATAAAACTCACGTTAGCGTTGACTAGCCCTTCACGTTGTAAGGCTTGCACTTCAACTTGATCCTTTGCTAAGTTAAACGTCTCCAAGCTTTCCACGTTATATTTTACGCACTCAGCTTTTTGCAGTACGTCAGTTGGTTTTGCTTCTACCTTATCAAATTCTTTGGCCTCCGACTGTTCGACTTCTTTCTGCTCTTCTTTATCCTTTTCTTTTTGACGCTCCTTACTGACCGCTGTTTGTAACTTCTTTGCAGGCGATGGCGTACGCCCGGCGGTACTACGTTTCACCGTAGTCGCGTTACCAGCAGCCGACTTTCGACCAACTGGTGAACTATGCGCTTGATTTGGGGTGGGACGTTTCTTTGCCGTCGCGACTATATTTACAGATGAACGTTGCTGACGCTCAGTGGTGGTGGCAGCAGCGGCAGCGGCGGCGGCAGCTGCAGTAATGAGACGTTTCTTTGGTCCCATTCCCCTGTAAGGAAAATAAAAATAAAGGTAAGTTTTAGTAAAGTGGTTGTGGAGAAATAATTAAAAGAGTATGAAAAAAAAGAGCAAATCATAAAAGCAACGACTATTAAACTATATTCGATCATTTGCATGCCCTCAAATGCTCGATAATCGATAACAGTTTAAGCGTCCGCACGTGCCAAACAACAAGCGAAAGCTTCGTAGACAACGGCAATGGAGAACAAGAAAATGCTCTTCAGCCATCACTCGAGTGTGGCTTAGTAATTTGGCAACGTTGTTGCTTTGCCTTCATTCGCATAGCTGCGCCTTTACGAGTAATCCTTCGTCCGTTCTTACGTCCGTCTAACTAATCGCCTCAACGACACATGTCAGCCGATAATAGTCTTCCAAAACCCCCTGCATACCTATGCAAGTTCGCTACTGTAGTGGCGCTGATTCGTTAACCTAACGAATGCTTAGTGAATTAAGTCTTTACATGCAACAACAACAACAACAACAACACGAAAGTGGTAAACGTTTGTAAAGGATTGTCAGGCAAATGCATTCATGAGCACACTACAAATGCTCTACGATGGCATTCGTGCGACACACAGTGGTCTAAAAGTTGAATCTAGCTGGCCAAAAGTCGGCTTCTCGATTTTGAATCATCTGGGACATCAAAATGGCTGACAATTTCAAAAAAAATTATACTAACATTGTTCTTAATATTATTCAAAGGGTTTTTGGGGTCGCTGATTTCAAATCCAATATGAAAATTGCAAAATCCAATATGGCGTATTCAAAATGGCGACAATTTTGATCAAATTTTTGGTGATGATTGTTCATAATATTTCTCTCTTCACCTGTCGTCGTTAAAATAATCTTTCGAATGCGCAGCACCAACTTTTATATAATATAACACGCATCACGTAATTGAAATATAATTGCTTTAAACGCAAATAAGTCGAAAAGTGGCAAAAAGTGGCAAAAACCAAAAATATTTTATGCAAATATATGTACATCCTAATAAACACTTTATTTAAAATAGTAGGTCGAAACAAGTCGAAACTTTTTAGTTGCGTCATTTTGAAATTCAGAATGTAAAAGTAGAGAATACACTAATCTTTGTTGGCGATTCGCCAATGTAAACATTGAAGATAGAATAATGTGCTGTAAACTTTCGTAAAGTGTGCAAAATGGACTATCAAATTCATATAAAAATTGTTAAAATATGACGATTCGTCAGGTAACTAGTTGCATTCAATTGCAGATACAATTTTGACGGCTAAATCAGCTGTACCTAAGTCTCCGCAGGTTAGAACATTAATAAAGTTGTGCAATCATTTTTTTTTTTTGGTAAATCCATGAAAAAACAGTCTAACTACACATACTACTATATGAAAAAAATCAAAAAAAAATTTTTTTTAATGACTTGAGTTTTTCGACTTTTGGCCAGCTAGATTCGATTTTCAGACCAGTATGCGACAGCTGAAAAACTGGCACAGCTCGGTAGCAAAAGGAAAAAAAAGAAAAGAAAAAATAAACGACAGAAAAAATGACGACTGCAAATCAACAAAGTATATCAATACTTCAACGTAGAACTGACAAGAGTTGCACAAATGCAGCGCGCTGCATGCAAAATGTAGAGGCGTTGGCGTGCCGGCGCGGTGAGGATAATGAATGTTAAGTAGCGTAAAAAATGTAAAACTGGAACAACAACAAACATGTGAATAGGCATTAGGACGAGTGTGGAAAATTGTGTAGAGCATAGCGTTTGAAGAGAACTCATCAGCATTGCTAGTTGTATGTATGTGACACAAATGCATCAGCAGTACTTCATCAAGTCACATTTGCTGGGATAGGACGAGCCTTGGGTATGTGGCTTGGTGGAGTCTATAAACTATCAACCAAGTAACCACAAGTGACATGTGAGTGCGCCCCGTAAGCAAACAAATGAACACAAGAGCGTGTGGACTCGCGAGTTTGAGCTTACTTTGCATGCGCCCTCAGACCTGTGCGCGTAGTCGCCGTGGCAGCGTTGCTATTGCTGCTGTCACTACCCGCAGCACCGTCAACGGTTGGTGACATGTTTCGCGCACTTAATCCACTTGTTAGACAGATTTGGAACTTGCCTGCTGTGTGCCTTCACAACGCCAGCACGCGCCAGTTGCTGTTATACTTAAGTACTTTTTCAACCACATTTTTTAGTTTATTTTTGGTCTCAGCACTTTGTTTTTTTTTGGTTTTTTGTACTACTTTTTTAAGCATACGAGCATACAGCATTGTTTTTGCGCGAGTGTCCTGTGTCGTTTGCCGAGTGTCGAGTATTTGAAAGAAAACACCACTCCAAATGCCTTGCAACACGATGCGCGCTCCCACAGCACAACTTCAAGTCGAGAAGGCAGCGCAGCTTGGCGCTCGCCTGTCGCATAGAGACAATGACTGCTTTATGAGCTCACACAATGGGGAACACAAGCACTTGCTTGTCGCGTATGTATAGCGTGTAGTGCTCAACTTTTTGGCATATGTTAGCGCTTTTGTGCTCCAGAAATTCAGTTAGGAGTTTTTACGTCACAAAGGACTGAATTAGTTGCAAGGATTTGATGAAGAATTCGCGCTAAATTGTGTTGTGCTGAGCTGAGTTGTTAATTGAAAGGCTTTGTAAATATTTGCAGGCGAGCATTGTGTGCTAAAAATGGGTTAAAATGGGTGGATAAAACTTTGCTTGGCAATGTTAAATGCACTTTACGTCTCCAGCTATGGTCTGCCGTCTGCAGGCTGTTAATGTAAAGGACGTGTAGTTATCGAAATCAGACTAACTTTGTAAACCAATAATACGGCAAGCTTTCTGAAATTGTTGTCTAATTATTTTGGGTTTAAGGTTGATAGTGTGGCACTACAATTCCTGAGTAACAGACTCTTCGCGCTGTTTACAGTCTTACTTCCGTTAAAAAAAAAAGATATCATTTTTTTTTAATAAACTTAAAGGGTGACACTTTTTGTTGCTTATTCGATAATTTAGACTTTAAAAAATATTCTGTAAAAGTGGCAAGGTCGTGTCTTGAATAGTTTTTGAATGACCGCGTTTTAAAGAGTGACCGCTCGCAGCTAAAAGCCGCTCCACCTGCCTCTTTAAACGCCATTTTTTTGCAACGACATTTTTCAAAATTGCTGACATTATAACTTAGAATTTGACCGATTCTTGAATATATTTACAATGACCTACGCTCTTTTTAATTGGTTGAAATATGTTAATTAGGCATTAAAAAAAACTAACATTTTTTTACCACGAAAAACGACACTTTATTTTTAAAACTACGCCATTTTGTTAGTTTTTGTTATTTTTCAAAAATCTTAAGTCATTGTATAGGAGATACCTTAAACTTTAATAACCTTTTTCAATTTTTTTCTTACAGCTACTCATTCGGCCGGAATCACGGCAGCAGTGGGGGAACTTTTTTTTGGCACTTCCAAAGAGACAGCATATAACTCCGTTATTTTTCAATATTTTTGTAAAAAAAAAATCTTTAAATATAGCTGAAAATATACCTTATTATGTCGAAAAAATTTCAAAACATTCTATCGAGTACTTTCTTTTAAACAAATTTCCAAACATCGCTTAATTTTTTATGTGTTACACTGGCATAGCCCCCTTAACAATCCGAAAACATAAACCTCGTCTTTCCTTTGCGCATGCTTAGTATTCGTTAAATAAATAGCATTTTGGTTCTCCTCTAATCTCCTCTCTTATTTGACTTTTGTTCTTTGAAGAAAGTGGAAGAATTTAGTTTTTTAAACGAAAACCCTCAAAAAGTCAAGTTCGAAGATCATAAAGACCGACAAGTAATAGTGAAATTGGCGAAGTTGACTTTAAGGAATTATGCGGAAAGTTGCAAAAGAGCAGTGAATCAGCACCGAAAGGTCGTTTAGCTTACTCAAACATATGGTCGACATAGCGAATCACTGTGCTATTGAAAGGCCCATTATATCTCAGTTATTATTAATGTATAAATCAAGCTCTTCATGTAACCGAATCAACTCTGATTTAACCTCCAATCGGAACCTCAACCGGAAGTCGTTGCAAGTAAGCATCAGCTATGTCACGGAACTTTTGGAAAATTTCGAACTGCAAAGGCACGAAATTCCTTGTTAAATTGAATAGGATGGAGATTCGAACTCTGACGATTCACTATATACAAAGCAAGGTCACATGTACCTAAAATGGTCAAGGAACATTTCCTTTACTTCGACAAGCAACTGAAATACTTCAAAGAATTTACTCATTGGCTGCTTCCCGTTAACCTTTGATTTGTCAACAGTCCTTGAAAACAATGGAAAAAAGGCCTGAGTGCTTGGAAGAAAATCTTCTAGACAACCACACAATTCTATCCAATCTAGATATGGAGTTATAATGAGTTTGGTTTTATCGAAATCTGACATTTATTTTAGATATTGATCAGGCCCGCTTTCTCATTTCTTGTTGCTTTTAAGTAAGAGTTAAACGATATACAAGTATTAATGAAAATTAGTATTAGAAGGAAATACATTTATGTATAAATTTTGAATTCGTTCGATTTATTTTAATAAAGGTTGTAGGCGAGAACAGCCAAAATAGCGGCGAGCTTTCTAGTTTCCCAGCAAGAACGAAATTTTTGTAAGACATGTGTTAGGAGTGCGAGCAAATGGGTTGAGCTTCTTTTGCAATTTGTGATGGACTGCCTCTTAGACGCGTACCACGTCTTGGGACAAATAAAGATATCACATCTATATTTCTTTTTCTGTTATGGATTACTGAAACGGGTACGCGATTCAACTATATTTAGGTAATTATGAAACTCTACGTGTTCAGTGCCAGTGCATGTTTCAAATTACACAAGTACTCGTATGCAAAAAAAACAAATAATTCAGAGGTGTTTTCGTTTTTTTTTTTTGTGTAATTCTTATATTCTTGGGTGTACTCATGATGGAATAATGAAAGGTGCTGTACGTTGTGCCAGCGCCAGTTTGAACGCCCTTAGCTCAATGTGGTATTTTGGAAGTATTAGAGAAACGGGAATAAAAGCAGGCCGTTCTTAGAAAAAAAGTACAAATGAGTGAAAATATTTACATTAAATTTAACCACAATGATAAGAATATTATGTATTTTATATGAAAAATGACAAAAAAAATTAATAACATCATAATTTGTATTTAAATTGCTGGTAAAACCTGCGCACAGTACGAATTTTTAGTGTTTTTGGATGCCAAAATTAAACAAGACAAAACTTCTTCGATAATGATTATTCTTTAGTAATTAATGTAAAATGTTCAAATATGACGCAAATGCATTTAAACCGTACCAACAACATAACAATGTTTGTCCAGCGATTAACTTTTTTTCGGAAAAGTTTTCCCACATTAATATAATTTATTGGTTCATGCAGAAAGTGAAGGTAATCCTCAATGGTTATGAGCATAAAAGCACTGAAGGCGGGATTTTAAGGAAAGAAATACTAATTGAACTAACTGAAAAAGCATAAATATACAGATTCATGGAGTTCCTTTAGCCTTTATGGTAATTAAATTGAATATATAATTAGCTTGTTCCAAAGACGAGCGGAGAAAACTAACAAAATTGACGTTGACGAGACGATCGAGTCGGTTGAAGGCGGCAGATAAATGGGAGTTCTTCTATGACGTTGATTTTATGGAGAACTATTTTTGATCCTTTATCAAAAAAAACGGACTTTTTTTTCTTGTCAATAAAATATTGTATTGGAAATGCCAATAAAATTGTTTATCCAGTCTTTCGAAATGAACCCCAGAGCTTTATTCCACTTTATAATTTAACAAATAATAGGTCCATTCCTTATCTACAGTTTTTTACAGGATTTAGTCCAAAAAGCATTCCCATACTCAAAAAAAACTGTAACTGAGAGCGCACTTGAGAGAGTAACTGTGACTCTCTTCTTGTCCGAAGTTACAAGATTTAGTCAGAAGTTTTTTTGCCTGTAAATATCCAAAAAGTGTCAAAATCAGCTGTTAGCAGTATTGTTGTGAAAGAAAATTACAAAATTTGTGTAAAAAATTAAACATTTCAGTAAAAATGGAAAGTACTCAAGTAATAAATAAAATCGTAAATTCTTGTGATAGTTTTGCTTGCGTTTAAGTGTTTTTATTACCATTTTTTGTATAAATATTCTGACATTCTCTGCTTGGGCTAAAAAATAGTTTTTTGCATTCCCGTACTTTTTCCTGTAATTCTCTATTAGAGAGCGTTTTTACCTGACTCTCTTGCATTTTGACACTTTTTAGGAACTTACAGAAAAAGTAAAGGAATGGACCTAATTTATTTCATTATACAAATACTTAACAATTTTTACAAAAACTTATTCAAATTCTCGCTTTAAGAAAACCAATTATCAACAAATGAGAAAAATTTCGCAAAATGTCAAAACAATCGATAAAACATATTATAAGTTCCACATGAAAAACTTGATTTTCTGCTACAATTCAACATTTTTTTTTTGTACAAAACTGGTAACCAAATTCTGCAAAGGAACAACACAGTTTCTAAGCGCGTTCTAGATCGCTGATTTAGAGCGAGAAGTTGCCAACGTACAACACCTTTCATTATTGCATCATGGGGTGTGTTGAATCCGAAAATAACTTTAATTTTGTCATAGAACGTCACGTTTTCTGACAATGTAAGTGTCTATGTTAAACAAGTTATCATCTTAAAATAAAATAAAAAAAGATTTAAAAAAAAATTATAATTAATAATTGCGTAACAACACAAATTTATTTATGTAAAATACATTAATTAGTAAGCACTAAACACATCTCTCGTACTCAGTGAGACTCCTTTTGGTACATTTTCGCTTGTGTGAAGCATCTCGAAGGTCTCTTTGTAGCGTCCAACAGTAGTCTGCCATCATTGAAACGCTCCATCTTCCCTAGTATCTTTTTTTCATCTCCTTAATATCTTGGTGACATCGTTCACCTTGCTCTTCACTCACGTCTCCTAAACTTTCTGAAAAGTAGTCGCGGTGGGAATGAAGAAAATGCACTTTTAAACTCATCAAGCGACCTAAAGCTTGAAATGCTTTTAACATTCTTTTGACGATTTGTTTGTAGTTAGGATCTTTGTTATTGCCTAAAAATTTCTTTATGACCGACATCTTTAAAGGCAATCCACACTTCGCTTTGAGGATCCGTCATGGTTGTGATGAATGGTGGATCAGCCATAAGCCGTCTAATATCTGGTCCAACGAAAACACCTTCCTTCAACTTTGCCTCCGCGATGGCCTGTAAACTTTGATATTAAGCATTTGAAGCAATTTCCAGCTCTTGGAAGTTATTTTACAAATTGCTTTATCAATCCCAGCTTTATGTGAAGCAGTGGTAGAGGAACTTTATGAGGAGGCACCAAGGTTTCATGCAGGACACGCTGGGTCGTATGAGATCTTAAATGTATCCATCAAAACTTCAATATTGGTACAATAAACCAACTCGTCCTCTTGGGCAAAGTAGTAAGTAAACTGCTTCTCACGATATCTAAACCATGAGGAAGACACTCCCGGCAAAGGTAAGTTCCTTATTTAGAAATTAAGACTTATGCCTCGGCTGAAGAAAGATCCTTGCTGCAGCATATATAACTCTAAAACACTTTTTACTTCATTGGTAAGACCAATACTGGTTCGATAGTTTGGAATGCTCGGTTATCAGGTCCACTCAGACCAACTAGAGTCAATACAAAAACAATTCTTACTTTTTGCTTTGAGAAATTTTCGATGGGTTTCGCCATACAATCTGCCCCCCTTACACTAGTCGTTTGAAACTTATTAATCTTCCTACTCTTTCGAGTCGCAGTGAAACGTTAGGTATAATATTTCTGGTAAAATTAGTCAATGGCTGGATCTCAAGTCCATTTCTTCTACAGCAAATTAATTTTAATGGTACCCTTCCGTGCAACGAGAAACTTTAAACCACTTTTCTTGAAACTATGCAGAACTAACTTTGAGTTGAATAAACCGTTTCGGCGTTTATGTCGAGACTTTAACAATCATTCCAGCACCTTTGATGTATCGGACTCACTTTTTATAACTAAAAGAACTGTTCTATTCTCTCTTAATAACAGCTAACGATCCAATTTTCTTACTTTGCATTTCTCTAACTTTGTATTCGGCTAATGAATTCTTATTCTGTAGCTGAGCAGCTTGGGATCTCGACGCTTAACAAACTTTCTTCTGTCATGACTCGGCACCAAAGATTTGTATATATAAAACAAACATCCGTACGTTATGCGGATTGAGCCCTTCGTGTCGGTTGGGCGGGAAAGTGGGTTTCCGTTGGGTTATAAAATAAAATAAAAATATAAAAAAATATCGGAAACATTTAAAAACAGTAATCAAAATAAAATTATACCTAATATTAATGCCTACAAGTTAGCCCAAAAAAAAAACAAATTTTTATAATAACATTTTGCATTTTGTAAAAGAACCTTACGTTGTGTGAAATTTTTTGAGTATTTTTTAGTTTTCAGAACACCTAAATATGTACATAGAAATCAGTTGGAAATATCCAGACAGCATTTTTGTTTGCAGACCTGTGTTATTTATGAATGTGTTGAGAATCACAGACTTTCGTTAATCGAATGAAATAATGACCTGTGAAACAGCTTATACTAAAGAAATAGTCTCTAAAATTTTAGATAAAATATTTAAGTGAAAAATATAAGAATCCCTTGATTTAGTTAAGCATTCTTAGTGTTGCATGGCTAGCTTAGATTCATTCGCTTCAAATAATATTTAACATTAAAATTCACTCTTGCAAAGTTACCCACTTTTTCGCCATTACTTTATTATTTAAGCACTCGTGCGAGTATGCAAAAGCGCAAAATGCAAAAAATGAGTATGCAAAAGAAAAACGGATCGTTAACAATTCAGAAAGACATTTCGCGCCCTTTTTCGCGCGCAAAAAAAAAAACAAGCAAACGCTTGCATTGTGCATGTGACCACACGAAAGAGGAAATGCATGTGCGCGCACAAATGTAAAACTTTCTCGGCCCAACAACTACAATTGCAACAAGTGCAGCGAGGAAAAATGTTTGCACAAAAAAAAACACAAACAAAAACAAAAACAAAAAACACGGCAAATAACGCCTGCAAGTATGCAATGAAAAGCTTTACACGCGTTGTTGCGTGCAACAAAAAAAAAGTGGGCGCGGCAAAAGGGGGTCCATATATGTATGTGCGGGATGCTGGCAACAACAGCGCCACCACACAAAACGAACGAAACGCGAAAAAGCCAACGTCAGTGTAAATAAGCAGGAACAAAAATGCAAACAAATAAAGTAGCGCAACAATGACTGCCTCTGCAAATATACATATATATATACGCTTGGACGCAACAACAATGCGCACGCTGAGTAGTGTATGTACATATGTATGTATTTGTTGTAAGTGGCGACATGAATGCGCCACACTTTTGCCTCGATGCCTGTGTGTATTTGTTTGCTTGTTTGGCTTGGTTCGTCGCTTGTTGTTGGTATGCAAATGCAGGCAACAAAATAGCTGGCGCTGCGTCTGCCTACGCTTCCGCTTTGCAAAAGCCCAGCGATCTCCCGTCTACACACGCCCGCGCTCACGACTGCAACTGAAGCGAACGCAGCAATGCTCGAGTTGAGTGTGTAGCTGTTGCTAACTGCCTTTTCACTTTTCACTTTCAACTGCAACACCAACAATAATTAGAGACAACAAATAACGGCCTGAGCGTATTTTAGCAGGTCCTACTCAGCTGCTGCCGGCCGCCTTTATTACTCCAATAATCGCAAGCTTTTGTCTTTAGACTCCTTCCACCAATGTACATCCATAAGTATCCACATAAGCGTCTGCTTATATCCTCGTTTCTCAACGGTCTTGCGGATGTACAGTGTCAGAGACGTCGCACAACGCCACCGGAAATGCACACCACTCACTTACTCAGCTCGATGGTGACGCGACTGTAAGCGCCTAGAGCGTTGGTAAAGTAGGATTTAAATCTGCGCGCGCGACACACATCATATGTGTTGCTGACAGCCCCAAAACAACAGCAACAAATGTCTGAATGATGTCGGCAATATACCGTAGAGACCCTTTGCAATTCCGACACACCTCCATACCAGTTTGTATGACATATGAGCGTGAGTGTAAATGCAGAAAAGGGGGTTAAGTGTTGGGTAGAGAAGTAGAGGAAATTTGGTAGAGAACTCGTCGCTTGTTGTGAGTAGACAGGAAGTATGTAGTGTAACATAGCCAGCGTTGCTTTATGTTCCTTCTGTTTCCTTATCCCTTCGCTTTTTTGCTGTTCGCCTTTGCAGTTTTCTTGTAAATAATTTCACCTGACAACGTAACTGACGCAGGTGTTGATAGTTACGCCGCTGGTGTTCGTATAATGACCGATGACAGCTGTTGTAGCGTTGTGTTGTAACGAAACTACTACCACCTTGAGTGACAGATGTATGGTATACGCGTATTTTGTTGGGTGACAGACGGTGTTTGATCGTGATGACGCGCGATCAACGAACATGAAGTAGTATTTTACATGAATTTGTTCTGCTGTTTGGTAAAACTTTGCGCAGTCTTACCCTTAGCACTTAATTAATCACAGCAACCTCGAAATTATTCTTCACTGAAAAACTGCCAGCAAAACGCAATGTTGATACTCTGGGTGTTAAGAGTAGAGCGCTTATTAGTAAAACATATTAAGGGAAGTGATGATTTGTGCAGAAATCATGCAAGGCAGTAGTTTTTGAGCACCAATCAACAGGAGAACAATAGTTTCTGTCTAGAACCCAACCGAAATAGGATTATTACGACTTCTTTGGCTCAACGAACAACCAAAGTATTTTGACTCTTTGTAGCAGAAGATGGCGCAGCGAAAGTTGTTCACAGTTGACATTTGGATCACAAAGTTCTTGGTTGATATGGACTATCACGGAACGGTGGGATCTTCAATGCGGAAAGAGCATTCCTCACAACGTGGTTTATTTATTTATTTATTTATGTCTAGCAACGGTATAGTAATAACAGACATTTGGCGGATATATAATTAAATATTACACATTCTTCTTAACACTTAGTTACCACTTAAAGATTACTAAAAACTTCCGATAAATTACAATAAATTCAATTAAATTCGAATAAAAGAGTTTAAAATATTATTGATTAGACATAAGGTAACTTTCCAATTCCAACTTGGTTGCACTTGGATTAGTAAAGTCTACATCCAAAAAACTTGAGAAATAGTTGAAATCTGACAAGGTTCTGTTGATTGGCGCATTCGCACCATAAACCGTTCTGCTCAGCCCAACCCTAAAAGCGCCAAACCGACGCAAATTCCGGCTGGGAACATAGAAATTGATTTTTGCAAGTAGGAGCTGACAGTCAACTTTTCCCGAAATGATACCCAATAGAAAAGAGATAGACTGCGATGTTCTTCTGTTTTGCAGAGTTGGTAGGCTAATTAACCGACAGCGGGAGCCATATGGTGGCCATGGTTCAACAAAGTTTAATGATCGTAGAGCAAAGCGTATAAATACCTTTTGTACCTTTTCTAGACGATTTATATGAACTGTGTGACTCGGTCTCCATATAAAAGCAGCATATTCGAGTTTAGAACGTACAAACGCGGTATAAAGCATTTTAAGAGTATAAGGATCGGTGAACTCAGAAGAGTGACGTCTAACAAATGCTAGCATGGCAAAAGAGTCGGCGATGGTTTTATTTAAGTGCGAAGTGAAAGTAAGTTTTGAGTCAAAATGTACTCCAAGATCTTTGGTCTCACTTTTCGAGTCAAGGCAGATATTCGCAATTGAATAAGATGTTTCAAGTGGTAATTTTGATTTGGAAAAAAATACTTTATGGCATTTCTTGATGTTAAGTAAAAGCCGATTCTTAACACACCATATATGAAGCTTGTCAAGCTGCGATTGAAGCTCGGCCGAGTCATTAGCGCATCTAATCTCCGAATACATTTTCAAGTCATCGGCAAACAGAAGAAACTTGGCATTAGAAAAGCAGGAACTGATGTCATTAATAAAGAGTAGGAAAAATAATGGGCCCAAGATACTTCCCTGTGGAACTCCTGAAAGAGCAATAAATGGCTTAGATGAAATACCATCAACAACCACCTTACTGGGTCTCAAGCATAGATAGGACCTGATCCAATCCAATAAACGCGAATGGATTCCTATACATTCTAATTTAGTCAATAAAATATTGTGAGAAATCTTGTCGAAAGCCTTCGAAAAATCGGTGTAAATCACATCTAATTGAGAGCCGTTACGAAAAGTTGAGAAACACTCTTCCGTAAAGACTGCAAGGTTGGTTACTGTGGATCTGTCAGGTACAAAGCCATGCTGATTTGGACAGATCAAGTGCTTGACATTAAAGTAAAGTTTTGTTTTAATTATACTTTCGAAAATTTTGGCAATTGTTGATAATTTGCTAATCGGTCTATAATTTTCAACGTCGCATTTGTTACCAGTTTTGAAAATTGGCGTGATTGATGATCTCTTCCAATCATCAATGAACAGACCCTCAGAAAGAGATTTATTGAAGATTAATAGCAAAGGCTTCACTAGGGAAGTACAGTTTTTAAACAGTATGGCGGAAAAACCATCTGCGTCCATCTGCGACGAGCTTTTTATATTCTTGATACCTTCAAAAATATCATCTTCGCTTAGAGTAAGTAAACCTAAGTCTAAAGTAGACGTGCTAGTAGTGAGATTTTTACGAATATTCGAGAGTTCATCAACTGACAGGTCATTATCAGATACAAAGTTAGACGAAAAGAAGCTGGCAAAGAGATTAGCCGCCTCGGACACAGAGGCCGCATTTTCACATTTATAGAGTACAGTCTTAGGTACACTTGAGCCAGTTTTTCTGGATTTGATGTACGACCAAAAATATTTCGGACTTATTTTAATATTTGACTCGAAACCATGAATATAGTTTTTATAACAAATCTCATTCAATTTGCAAAACTCTTTTTGGTAATAACGATATTTACTGAGAAAGCATTGCTTTTTAGTAACCTTGAATTTTTTATAAAACTTATTTTTCAAATTTTTTAGATGCTTTAAATCCTTCGAGAACCAAGGAAGTTTATACGTCTTAGGTTTGAAAGTAGGCACGTGGTTAGAACATTGATCAAATAAATAGGTTTTGAAAACATTAAAACAACCTTCGACTTCGATATCCTGAAATAAAATATCCCAGTTTATTCCACTTAACGCAAGATCCAATGCATCAAAATCGCAGCGACTATAGTTTAATGAAGCAGTTTTTTGTGCTGGGGAATCATCAAAAAATTCAAAAAATTCAAAAACTAATTCCAAAGGCAAATGATAAGAGTTAGGTGGAGATATAGAAGAAGAAGGTTTTGATATTACAAAGTTAATGTTGTACGTTACTAAGACTAAATCTAAAATGCGATTAATATCATTTCTGTGGCCATTTATTTGAGTTAGGCCAATACTTAAGAGGTTATCAATAACATATGACTCAACAGAGCTGTGAACATTTGAGGGAGTCAAGAATAGATTATTATCGTAAAACGACCAATTTATATTGCTTAAATTAAAATCACCAAGTACACAAATTTGGCTATCTCCAATGCCATGATGCAGCGCCAAGAGATTATCGATATGCGACTTGTACAAATTTTCACAGCTAAGTGGAGGTATATAAGAGACGCAAAGATATAACAAACCAAGGGAACCGCTTACACGAACACAAAGTTGGTCGATGATTGTGTCCTCGTTCAGAAGAGGACAAACCGACGCTTTGAGGTTGTTTCGGGCCGCAATCAATACTCCTCCGCCTCGGCTACATCCAGTTTTAATGGGATCCCTATCCTTCCGGAAAACATCATAAAGGTTAGGATCGAAAAACTCCGCATTGAAAAAATTCGCATTGAGCCAAGATTCGACAATAACAAACATATCATACTCCAAGTGCGCACTCAGCATTCGAACTGTATCAGCCTTGGTACGGAGACCAGAGGCATTTTCATAATATATTTTAATGTGTTTATTAGACTTTGGTGGAACAACTACTTTGATAGGAGATCTTCTCCTTGTTTTTGAAAAAAACGGAACTGTCTAATATTAACGCTGATTGGCCAGATATCAGGTTTCAGCAGATTAGAATATGCATGCTCAGGAACACCCAGCTTAAAGTTGATGTATTTGAGAGAGTCCTCATTAGCATCTTTCTTTACAAGTTTGTAGCAGGCAATTTGTTGCTTATCAATGGTAACATGTTTCGCCACATAATTGATAATATCATCTTCAGAAACAGATGGCTTAAACGACGATAGATGGAGCCACTTCAGACGCGCAAATACTCCCAAATCATTATTATCGTTACGGCCAACCACAACGTTTCTCTGCTTCGACGCCCTCTTACGCCTCACAGTATTCCATGTAGCGCCCATCGGTGGCAGGGTAGTAGCATTCACTGTATCTAACAAAGCACACGGCGCTTGTATAGATGCTGAAGGCAGATCAATCGCAAAGTCACTGCTAACAACAGCTTCAGAAGGTGCAGTCGTTTCAGTCGATAACGCAGTCGGTTGTCGTTTAGAAATCGATGTCAAAGACACAGACGCAACATTATTATCATCATCCGGCGAACAAACATTGTTATTAACCGCAGAGCGAGTAGTAGATGATAATGCAGTCGTTTGTTGTTGAGAAGCCGACGGCAAAGTAATATCAATCGCCTCAGCAGAAATAAATGAAGATGTAATGGCAACAGTCGGAGAACTCATATTGGCAGAAGGGCCACATAATGATTTTGCAGCAACAACAGCATTGGCAATTTGAGAGTGAGAATTGCTTCCAATTGCCGAGCTCGGCGATTTCGTTTTCCGTGAGTCAGGTAAACGATTTGGTTTGACCTTGTTGTTGTTCACTCTGGCAGATGAATTTGCAGAATTAGCAACAATATTACTTAGGGCATCGAACTCTGATCTCAAAGAGTTTAAACATGAAGAAACATTTTTGTTGTGTTCACCATTATTTAGATTTATTACAGCAATTTCTTTATTTATTTCACCAAATTTGTCGTTTATTGCAGTTACGATAGATTCTAAGCCATTTTTTTGCATGTTCATGAAAGAGTCTAACGACTTTAGCAATTTAACAGGCAATGGCAAACACTCAGGGCAAAGATAGCAGATGTGCTTATTTTCGCCAAAGAGCCTGACATCATACTCCGACAATTGGCCCACACAGCATGCACGGTGGAACCGATTTTGACAAAAACCACTACACGGCACAATTAACGCATCATTTCGCGTAAATGATTTCTGACACTTTCCGCAAGAATTCATAATTTTTCAAAACTAAACAAACTAATCGCGAGAGCAAGAGCAAAAACACGTCTGCACTGTAGCGCCGTAGCTTATGGTTTATACGCTATCGCTGCGACAGCAGAAAATATTTCAGTGACACATAATGCATAGCTAACTGCATGCACTCTTTTAATTGGTTACGCTATTATTGGAAAGCGGAAAACTAAAATCATTGGAAAAAGAGGTGGAGCTATGGAAATGACTTTTAGTTACATTTTAGTATAAATAGACTTGAGTTTTGTAAAATAAATCAGAATTAGATTAAATAGAACTATCGCTGTTTTGATTTCTTTCTCAACTTTCTGGCAACTTGTTAGCTGCCTACCGACTGGCAGAATTCTCCCTGCCTTATAAAGAGGAGTATATATGTATGTACATAAATACCATAGGGCCACCACATGGCGATCCTGCCAATCACAAAAAATTAATAAGATTGTATTCATGGCATACTGACTTACAAACGCCATCAACATGAATCCGCTCAAGATTCTCTATTTCATGGCTTGAACTGTGGCCGCCGCCAGCGCATCGCCCAGACATGGCAAGAACAAGGACAATACAGTGTCGAGTAGTTTGAAGCTCACCGATTGTGGTTGTCGCTGTCCGAACTCGAGTCGACGCAATCAGTTGACGATATCGCTTTGCAACAGTTAGATAATATGTCGGTGGAGGAAGGCGAGCGAAAACTTAAGAGAATTTATCACTTGTCCCAAATCAACCACGCACTGGTACCTTCTGATCCAAGTCCCA
The DNA here is from genome assembly GCA_963971545.1 of Philophylla caesio. Lineage (NCBI taxonomy): Eukaryota > Metazoa > Arthropoda > Insecta > Diptera > Tephritidae > Philophylla > Philophylla caesio. Next base: position 120,808,650 of record OZ020607.1, read on the forward strand.
CCAACGTTCCTGTATGTAGTAGTGCTGATGAAATCCAACGCCCAATCCGGACAAACCAACCTCAAAGATTTGGTCGAAACTTCGGCAATGAGGAAATCACCATTTTCATCACTGACATGGCGCAAACTAGTCCTGCAGTTGCTAAGGCGAACAAGAAATTTGTTTAAGCTGACATGTACCGCTAGCAGGGTCAGCAAAAGCCAATTAACAACAACAACAAGGACATTTAATAACGGATAAAGGCATCAAAACCGACCCAGCCAAATGCGAAGTAGTACGTAATTACCCAAAACCAAAAAATGCAGATGAGACAAGAAGATGCATAGCATTTTGTAATTATTATAGACGTTTCATACCAAATTTTGCCCAAATCGTAAAATGTTTAAATTAATTATTGAAAAAGAGGAAAACCTTTTAATTGGTCAGAAGAATGCGAAAAAGCATTCAATCATTTAAAACAAAAGCTAATTAGCCCTCCGATATTATAATATCCAGACTTTGACAAACCTTTTATTCTCACAACGGACGCATCTGACTTTGCTTTAGGAGCTATTTTATTACAAGGAGAAATAGGTCATGATTTACCAATATCATACGCAAGTAAATCATTATAAATACACGATATTAACAAACCAATTATGCATTAGTACGCATCAAGATAGACAGTGACATACATATGTACTTAAAGCAATGATTCCAACAAGTAAAAATGAAAAAGAAGATATTAAAAGCATTAACGTTATAACAAGGAGCAAGGCCGCAAAATTAAGGAATATTGAAGGAAAAAGAATTAGCGCAAAAGAATATAAATATGTACCGGTACACGCATTATTAAAGAAAACACATCTCTCAAGAAGTCTGATCAACTTTACATGTGGGAATGTACAATCTTTTAATGACGTAAAGAAAATGAAGAAATTTAAAATTTATATTGAAAAAGAAAGAAAGTTGTAGCAGCAAGGACTGACGGTGCAACCACTAAAGAAATGAAATGGCTTGAGCAGCTGAGCTCGATATGATAAGATGCTGTTAGCAAAGTGACATTTTGGTTACTAGAGAAATTTCTATAATTGGCTCTCCGCTAGCTCTCTGAGCGCACTAGTCAATGGCACGATGTCCGTCAAGTTAGCATGGTAACCCGAGCAAAAAATAAATTAATTAAGTGGGGAATTCGCAGCTAATTTGTTGCCATTTTTTAAATTTTTTTGCTTTAGCCGTTTTTGAAAAAAATCCAAATTATGCTAACTTTAAATCAAGCTAGCAAAAATAATTCCAAAAAATGTTCGAAAAAGAAAACAATTTTTAAAATTTAACTTTAAGTCAAGCTAGCAAAAAAAATTCCAAAAAGTGTTCGAAAAAGAAATCAATTTATTGGGGAATTTGCAGCTAATTTGTTGCTAATTTGTTGCCATTTTTTTAATTTTTTTGCATTAGCCGTTTTTGAAAAAATCCAATTATGCTAACTTTAAATCAAGCTAGCAAAAATAATTCCAAAAAATGTTCGAAAAAGAAAACAATTTTTAAAATTTAACTTTAAGTCAAGCTAGCAAAAAAAATTCCAAAAAGTGTTCGAAAAAGAAATCAATTTATTGGGGAATTTGCTGCTAATTTGTTGCTAATTTGTTGCCATTTTTTTAATTTTTTTGCTTTAGCCGTTTTTGAAAAAATCCAATTATGCTAACTTTAAATCAGGCTAGCAAAAAAAAATCCAAAAAATGTTCGAAAAAGAAAACAATTTTTAAAATTTTTTTGCTTTAGCCGTTTTTGAAAAAAATCCAAATTATGCTAACTTTAAATCAAGCTAGCAAAAATAATTCCAAAAAATGTTCGAAAAAGAAAACAATTTTTAAAATTTAACTTTAAGTCAAGCTAGCAAAAAAAATTCCAAAAAGTGTTCGAAAAAGAAATCAATTTATTGGGGAATTTGCAGCTAATTTGTTGCTAATTTGTTGCCATTTTTTTAATTTTTTTGCATTAGCCGTTTTTGAAAAAATCCAATTATGCTAACTTTAAATCAAGCTAGCAAAAATAATTCCAAAAAATGTTCGAAAAAGAAAACAATTTTTAAAATTTAACTTTAAGTCAAGCTAGCAAAAAAAATTCCAAAAAGTGTTCGAAAAAGAAATCAATTTATTGGGGAATTTGCAGCTAATTTGTTGCTAATTTGTTGCCATTTTTTTAATTTTTTTGCTTTAGCCGTTTTTGAAAAAATCCAATTATGCTAACTTTAAATCAGGCTAGCAAAAAAAATTCCAAAAAATGTTCGAAAAAGAAAACAATTTTTAAAATTTTTTTGCTTTAGCCGTTTTTGAAAAAATCCAATTATGCTAACTTTAAATCAAGCTAGCAAAAATAATTCCAAAAAATGTTCGAAAAAGAAAACAATTTTTAAAATTTAACTTTAAGTCAAGCTAGCAAAAAAAATTCCAAAAAGTGTTCGAAAAAGAAATCAATTTATTGGGGAATTTGCAGCTAATTTGTTGCTAATTTGTTGCCATTTTTTTAATTTTTTTGCTTTAGCCGTTTTTGAAAAAATCCAATTATGCTAACTTTAAATCAGGCTAGCAAAAAAAAATCCAAAAAATGTTCGAAAAAGAAAACAATTTTTAAAATTTTTTTGCTTTAGCCGTTTTTGAAAAAAATCCAAATTATGCTAACTTTAAATCAAGCTAGCAAAAATAATTCCAAAAAATGTTCGAAAAAGAAAACAATTTTTAAAATTTAACTTTAAGTCAAGCTAGCAAAAAAAATTCCAAAAAGTGTTCGAAAAAGAAATCAATTTATTGGGGAATTTGCAGCTAATTTGTTGCTAATTTGTTGCCATTTTTTTAATTTTTTTGCATTAGCCGTTTTTGAAAAAATCCAATTATGCTAACTTTAAATCAAGCTAGCAAAAATAATTCCAAAAAATGTTCGAAAAAGAAAACAATTTTTAAAATTTAACTTTAAGTCAAGCTAGCAAAAAAAATTCCAAAAAGTGTTCGAAAAAGAAATCAATTTATTGGGGAATTTGCAGCTAATTTGTTGCTAATTTGTTGCCATTTTTTTAATTTTTTTGCTTTAGCCGTTTTTGAAAAAATCCAATTATGCTAACAGAGTGCGCCCAAAATTTATTTTTTAAAAAAAGGAGTAAATTGATGCTTTTATTCTACCAAGTTTAATCTTGGCGTATGTTTTAAATATAAGCAAAATTTGAATTTTTTGTAGAAACGGCTTAAGGAAAAAAATAAAAAAATGGCAATAAATTAGCAACAAATTAGCTGCAAATTCCCCACTTAATTAATTTTTTTTTTGCTCGGGTTACCATGCTAACTTGACAGACATAATGGCACGACATTTGGAAATTTCTAACACGCGTGTACCGTGCCAGACGATCGGACGCAACAAGCGCCATGTTGGAGCGTGACTGGGAGTGAAAGAAGATAGATAAAAGTTTGTATAAAAGGTGACTAGCGTAAAGTTTTAAGATCTTGACAAACTGCGATAAAAGTAAAATTTGATCGCGCTGGCCTTCAAATTGCTAATGATAAACTGTTTGAAACTAGAGATAAATACATACATACATTCAATGACGCAAAATCGTTTCGAAATTCATCCTGTCGAAAAAATCAACAACAACAAAGACAACTTCTGTCGTTTGAAAGACCAAGTGGAAGAGAACTTAGTTAAGAACTTCTACGTAAATCAATAATTTTAAACTATTTAAGAGTATTTAAAGGCGCGCCCTAAAATGTTGAAGTCCAAAACAAATAAAAAAAAAAAAAACGACCTCCACTCGACCCAAGTAAACACTCCACACAGAACAGAAACAAATTTTTAAATACAATGAAAAGCAAATAAATCAAGTAAAACACACAGATAACACACAAAGCTAGCGGCTACAGCGTACTTTTATAAAAATCCACACAACAAAAACCACCGACAGCCAAACGAACAATAAGGCGCACATTCAAAACCCCTTCACTTAGCCGCCAAGCATTTGAAACGACCTTGTGGCGCTGCTTATTTTTCAATTAAAAAATCAACGAGAGTAAATAATTTACTTTGATTTAATCTTACTTTACAACACATTTGTAATTTTTGCTCTTTTTTCGGTAATTCTACGTGTGAAGCGTCAAATAAATATACAAATCTTTTTTTGTTTTTTTTTTTTAGCTGTTTCGGTTTTTTCTACTCTTTTTGTATGTACATATGTACACACATTATAATCGTATAGAAAATTGTAAGCAGATAATAATGAAGCCTAAGTAGTAAATCGAAAATCAACACACGCGATCCACCTGTAAACAAAATAACAAGCAAACAAAGTTGGAGTAAATGAAAAAAAAAAAAAAAACTACAACAACAATAGCGCATAGAAAAATCGATGCAGCGTGTTTTTTTTTTTTTGTTGCTTTTCTTTTGATTGGAAATGTTTAAAAATTGTTGTATATTTAGGTACTGTCGGAGTGGGTGGTCATAGCGAGCACAACGCTGATATTTTTTATTACTTAGTGTTAATCCAATTAAGTAGTAATGAATTAAATGGGAGGGGACGTTAAGGCGGCCAAACGAAAACACTAAAGTATTTCAAATTGTTCAATTTGAAAACCAAAATAGAATTTCCACTTAGACGAATGCAGTCACGAGATCTAAATTTATGCGTTTTTTCGCTGAACATTTTTCATATGTCCTCGCTTACCCTCGAATTCAGTGAGCAGTCTCGAGTCTTTAATAGCGACAAAAGTCACAATTTTAGAGCAGTTGGCATTCATTTGATTGAAAATAAAGCCTTTAGTCTCAAAATTGTGATGTGGTGATGAGCAGATCAAAAAAAATTTAAATAAAAACAAAAGAAAAAAAAACGTGAAAGCGTGGAAAAGCAATAATTTCTAGCTCATTAAGAGACTTGAGACGAGACTGAGTTACTGAATTCGGGTATTGGTATTGCTATACGAAATGGTGGCACTCAAAGTGAAGAGAAACTTTCTGAGGAGATAAACTTCTACCGCGTTAACAAAGCCAGCTGACTACCGCGCTATAGTGGCATTGCACGAAACCAGGGCTGCTCAACAAACGAAACGATACCATTTTGTTTTGTTAACGAGCAAAATTAACTTAACGAAATGAGTTTGTTGCGTTTCGGCGCCATGTTATCAAAACGAAATCAAATCGTTAATGTTGCAACGTTATAAAATTTCCGTTTTCGTTAATTTTAATGTGCCTAAATGTATGCAGCGCTTCTGTAAATCGCGACGAGTAAATCTCCAGCGTTTTTCTTAACGTTTTAACGTTAACGCCAGCATTTCGTTTCGGTTAAAAACGTAATGAAATTTGATGATGATAATTGCTTTAACGATAATATTTTGAAATGTTTCAACCGAAACAAGAGAAAACATTTCGCAACGGTTAAATTTAACGTTAAAATGCATCCTTGTACGAAACTGATGAACTGACTAAGCAAAAGTCTCTTAAGCAGATTATTTTCGCTTTAGAGCGACTGGCGGTCCTTCCGGCTATTTAACCCTTAATAACCCATTGGTACCGCTTGGAACCAACCGTTTAAATTCAAAATTTTGTTTAACGAATTTTATTTTAAAATTTGCATGTCGTTAAAAGACCATTAACTGACTCAAGCGTCATCTGTTAATTCTATACCCACTTGTGATAAACGTCAGTTGGCATATTGGTATCGAGTTGAGTGCATCTACCACGCTTGTAGTGAACTTTGTCAAATCGCATTTTTGTAATAATTATTTGTGTGAATAATTCGTTCAAATCGGAAAGGAAAAAAAAACCTTACAGTTTACATAATAGTGTAAATAACACAGTACAACATTTTTCAGTTCATTGATTGCCAACTCAATTCTGAGAACTATATGTGAAATTAGATCGGAAAAGAATAATTTCTGCATCATTCGTTTTGTCTTCTTACCTGTCAAAATAATTTTTAATATCGATTTGAAGTTAGTACTATCGTTGAGGGGAATTTATCACGTTTTAGGCCCTGTTGTTTGACATAGCTCGACAGCCACTAGCCCGATTTTGTTGAAATAAATTTAAAAAAATTTAGAATTACAATTCCCTTAATCTGTTCATATATTGTTTTCCTATACAAGCAACAGTTTCCAAGTGAAAAATGAGCGCATGAAGAACAATTTTTTTTTTTTTTTTTTTTTTAATGCATAAAAAATACAAAACGGAAATAAGTTCCAAGTCTAGTTACTTTTTCGCAAAGTCACATAACCTATGAGCAAAATGAAATAAATATCATGAAAATCGATGCACGCGTTTCGCTTTTATTCGCAATTGAGTAAAGGTATGAATTTCAAAAATTTGCACAACATTCAATTGCGAATAAAAGCGAAACGCGTGCATCGATTTTCATTTTTGCAATCATTCAAATTATATACAAAATGATTTTTTGTAGTTTTTCCAGCAATGTCTCGTAGAGTACGTGATTTTCGAACTGAAGAAGAGCTAAGTGAGTTCGTTAATACTAGTGCGTGGTCGGAAAGCAAAGATGGTGGCGAATTTTCTGCTGAAGACGGTGATGTAGACCACGATTTTGACTTTAATGCTGCTTTGGGTAATAAAGATTTAGAAGACGTTCATAATACAAAAAGACAAAAAATTACAGAGAACATTCAATGTCCAAACGTTATCGACGAGTATAACAAATACATGGCTGGCGTTGACCTCTTGGATTCGTCACTGGGGCGTAGTCATATTCACATTAAATGACGAAATGGGACAAACCGATTGTTTTACCACATGTGTAATATGGTTATGATCAATGCCTGGACGTTATATAAGCGCCATCATGCGGACACCAATCAAACTGAGCACAAGATGGTATTGCACGAATTTGTGTCAGAAGTTGCCCAGTGCGTGATAAAATCTTGTACTGATATGAGAATTGGAAAAGGTCGACGAACAAATGTGAAAGTAGAAATATCGGCAAAACGTCAACGCCCCATGTCTGGTCCTCTACCACCACGTGACATTCGCCTAGATAACGTTGGACATTTACCAGAGTATGTGAAGGAGGGAAAGCCACGATGTAAGAATCCCAATTGCACATTTCGTACAAAAGTGCGATGTCAAAAATGTGAGGTACATTTACTATGTTTTACACCAAACAAAAATCGCTTTGTTATTGTTTGGCCATATAACTATTTATTTTAAATATTTTTGAGCGTTAAGGCCGATTGGTTTATTGGGAAATTATTAGGAAAAAAACAACATAACTCAAAGCGGTAGAAGTTATAGTACTATTTCGGAAATCACCACATTTCCTCATCAGACTTCTTTCTTCTTGGCTTCTGCGGGAGTCGAACCCGCAACAACATGCGCAATGCTTAAGTCGGCAGCTAAACGCATTAAGCTAAGCTTACGCTGTGTGAGCTGTTGTTATTTTTCCTGCTTTTCCCTTCACAACTTACTTCAGTCGCTTTGTTGTATTTCACCAGAACTAAAAACGAATAATAGTGTACATACATATATACATATTTCTGGGCTGTAGCCTGTCCTTGTCTTACAATAAAAGAAAAATTGACAAGCAGCAGCACTCAAAAACATTGACCAACATCGAAATAAAAATGTTTTTGTTTAAAAAAAATGCATCCTGTTTATTTTTGAAGTTCGGGTGTTTAGTGGTTCCGCTAGGAACCAAGCAGTTATTTTCTACCTAGCTCAGGTAAATTTCACTTAAAAACAAAGTCGTAGGACAAAACTTGTTCAGAATCGTGAGTTATAAAACATTAATTTTTTTGAGCTCAAAAAAAAAATCTGGCTTTTAAGGGTTAAGGTCTGCTTATGGACAAATAGAGGGAAATACTAACAAAGTCAGTGTTCTTCACTAGATATTAATTTGCTGAAGCTTTTCCAGGATAGCTCCAAGTTTCACCTGCGGCAGTTGTTTGGTTGTGTTGTTGTGGAATCTACTAAGTATCCACTACTCTACTGCACCTAGGCGCTTACTGCTTGCGCCCTTCCTAAACGCTTTAAGCGGCGGCTGACTACCCCTACCCTACTTACGAAACTTATTACTTAGCGCAGAGCTTTTTAGTTGTCAGTCATCGTTAAAATCTTTAACCTCATTCCCTTTCCGCTCAATCTTTCATGTTATATTCAACTAAGAGTCGTTTTTTTTTTTTAATAAATTTTAAAACTTATCTGCCCTTTAAATTTGGTTCTCCAAAAATGTTTTTGTAGGGCAGCTTACATTTTTGATGCTACTTGGAAAAACGACTCTAAGGGTCAATTTTTCAGTGCAAGTTGAACTCTGTTTGTCGTTTAAACTTAAAGTTTTTAACTCAGTATGCAGTTTTTCAGTCAACTTTAAATGTGGTTTAAACAAATTTTCAATGACCGAGATTGCAGGGTTAAACTTAATTTAATTTATCAGCTGTTAGCTGAGTAAGTACTTTGTTTAAGTTGAAACAAATTTAATTGAGTGCAAGAAAACGAAGTTTCAATTTAAACTGAGTTTAATTAAATTTAGTTAGAAAAAAAACATAGTTTAAACTAGCACTGAAAACTGGCCGAAAGAGATTGGTTGACATTGAACAAATTTTTTACTTTCTGTTCAATGTGACACTCCCTTACAAAAGGTTGCATATACGAAGTACGGAAAAAGGGTCAATAATGCGTACCCTTTTTGTGAAATTAGGAGTAGCATAGTATGGAAAGTTTGAAAATAGTAGTGGTAGAATACAATATTTTAATTTTAACATATTTGCAAGAAATTTTGTGCTTAAATGACAATAAAAATTATTCTTATCTCAATTAATTAATTTAACTGCTATTTAGTAAGCATATTAAAACTGCAAGCTAAAATTACGTTAAGCTCTAAACATTTTTTTTTTAATAAAAAAGTGGCTCTGAGTCCGAGTTTTAAAATAAGGAAGCTTTTTCACATCATTGCTGCTGCTTATGTATGTGTTGGGAACATGCAATGAGGGTTTGTGTAGAACATAGCCACGATTTTATTTATGCGCCATTAAAATTTTCCAAAATACCAGCTCCAGGCTTTTGATTATAACCAAAAACTCGCTGGATGGCTAGGCCAATTAAACGAAGCCTCATTTGCATAATTTTGCGACAAGTTTAGCTTTCTTACTACGAAGAAGTTATAATTATTCGGTTAATTCCTTTTATTTATTTACCATTGGTAACAGGGTTATTCTTAATATTGTGATGAACGCCTGGAGGGTGAAAGGACCAAACATTTTAATTCCGATAAATAGTAAGTAACTTTAATGGAGTTGTAAGAAAACCACAATAATTCGAAAGAAAGAAATCTTTATATATGAAAAGAAAATAAAATCAAACTTCATAACTCAAGAAATTATTTCTTACAAATTCTTATTTTTTAATTTATTTAAACTCATTCCTTCTAGAAATTACAAAACTTTCCACTCGAGTCACATCGACTTTATATGCGCGTGAAAAGCGTTCAATGAAAAAGCGCGTCATTTATATACATTTACATGAAATATTTACGAGACGGAGTCAATCTTGTAATCAGAAAAAAGGTTGTCATTAAAATCCGGATTAAAACTTACTGTTTACGCGCACATAAGAAACAAAAAGTGTTGCCTGTTAGTTTTTGGTATTAAAAAGTTGTGAGTTTACTACTTTTATTATTTTGGAAGAAGCAACACGGTTTTGATGCTAAGGCAGCCGTTTGACATAAAGTGAGCGAGCTAGCTGTTTATCGAGCTAATCTTTTATAATTGAATCATGCTTTCAGTGAAGAGTAAACATTTTTTCATTGATATCTATGTATGTATGTATAAATATTTTTTTTTTGTTCGTGCTCAATAAAGTGTGAACTTACTTTTGCGCGTGCAAACAGCTGATCAATGTTTGTTCTTCTCTATCCAATGGACATTTGTTGTTGTGCGTGTATTTAAACTAAACACGTTTTTAGGCAATTCCCAATAGGGCAAGCCGGCGATTTTTGTGGCCTTTGTTGCATTGCATTCTGGTTTTATTTGGTTCACACTGATTTGCGTGAATTTTTCCAAGTCACCACACACATTTAACATTTTGGCTATGCATTTTTGCATTTTTCTTTGTGCGTTTTATTTTTTTTTTTTTTTGATTAACTGACCGTTGTTTTGTTGCCGTTATTATTTTTGAGTATTCTTTAAAAGCCGCACAAATGTTTGAATTTCACATTTTCGAAAATAATATTTTTATAAACGTAGCATTTTTCGTGTTTCATTGCCCAATTGTTGTTTAATGGATAAAGGTTTTCAATTTAGTTGCATGCTTGTGATTAACACTGAAAATTTATTTAGCGATTGCAACCCTGTTACTGTGACTTTCTTATATTTACCTTTGCACAACAAACAAAAAAAAAAACAATATTAAAAATGATTACTTAAACGTTTTTCATTTCAAAATTTACAAATTCAATTTATGTAATTTTCTACTATCCGTTTTATTGATAGTTAATTATTTAATAAATGCAATCGAGTTGCGCGTGTATACACACACAAACACACACACACATACATATGTACATATGTACACCTACATTGCTAAAACGACGCATGCTGGCAATGCTGCAACGTAAATAAACAAATGAAGATGCACGCGCTGACCGAAGAGCATTGTTGAATCAAGAGCAGGAAGTAGCGGAGCAGCAATCTCCAGTATTTCCTACACAGCGCGAGCGAGAGAAGTCTTAAATGACATACATACACACATACACACGTTTGTTGGTGTGCGTATGCGAATAAGAACGGCTGAGCGTCTTTACAAAATGTAAATGTCAAACTCTTTTGACATTTCACTGACACCTATAGCGGCACTCTACCAACTAAAGTGACAGCTGTATGCACACCGTTAGCTAATGTCGTGTGCGAACAGGCGAGAGAGAGAGAGAGAGAGAGAGCGCGCGCTCGCAACATTTTTTTAAACTGATTGGGAAGCATTGTCAACACTTGAGTATGCTGCCGTGCGCCCACCCACCCTTTCACAACTATTTCGGCACACAGATATGCACGCATACAAACCAAAAACATATCCATACACATTTGCTGCTACTCAGTGCGCTCTTGCTCTCACTCTCGCTTGTTAAGGCTATTTCAATATAGCGCTCTCCACACTAATTAAATTGGCTTTGTGTTGAAGTAGGTTTTTTTTTTGTTTTTTTTTTTTCTTTGCTGAACAAGAAAACTTGTAGATACACAGAAGCGCTGATACACGAAAATGTTGACGAAGTTGATGTAGCGTATGCAGTGAGAATGAAGAAAAACACACAAAAGCGCATGAGGCGTAGAAAACAACAATAAATTTTAAAGCCGAAAAAAAAAGTTAGAGAAAAAGTAAAGAAAACACCAGATACATTGACTGTAGCGCTAACACACTCTTTGTACATACATACATACGCACAAACATATGCAAGTGTATGTTTGAGTGTGTGTGCGCACTCTCCTTAGTGTGCTTGTGTACGTGCTGTTGCGTTTTGTTCGCGCAACGGAGCGGGCAGAGGGCGGGTGGCAGCAGCAAGCAACTCATTAAAAAGTGGGCGCGTTTAGAAAATTACAAATTACACAGTTGGTTTTTTTTTTTTTTTGACAAATTACTTAGCATAAATTTTCTACGCGGTCGCTATGTAATTGTAAGCTCAAATTTCTATGCGAAAACGGTGCAGAAAATCAATTAATTTTTGAGTAAAATTAACGTATGTACATATGTAGCTGCCGAGCTGCGCTACGTTCTTTGTCCAATAAGAATTTGGTTGGTGTTTTTTTTTGGTTTTAATTTCCCTGGCAGCAAGCACTTTTTCGTAAGTTGGTTGATGCTCTTTACATTCATACATACATACGTACATATTTATATGTAAAATATACTTGCGTACGAAGTCAATCAGACAGTAAGTCAAGCGCGTCAGTCCGCCAGTAAGCCACTTCAAGCGCTTTTATGGCGCGTCTCTCACTATTTAATTTTGTTTTTTTATTGAAATTCAATTTTGTTGGACCAAGACATGCAATAGCAGTAGCATTCATTGTGTGTATGTAGAAATAATAGATATGTGTCTTTTGTATTTATGCATACATACTTTCATGCGCGCCCTTGCCTTATGCATGTATGTATGTATGTACGAGTTCAACACTTTGCAACGCAGCGCTTGTATGTACATACATATATTCAAAAGTATATTTGTATGTATGTGTGTGCTTTGTGTGGTATGCATGCATACGAGTGTATGTATGTATGTAAGTATGTACGCACGTCCAGCGCTCGCATTGTCACTCATTCGTGCGCCGCACCAACCGACAAACACTAACACCGTACCTACACTTTGTACGGCACAACGCTTTTTTTTCCACCCCCTGCCCACTTCGGCTTGTCGCACGTTTGACTGGAAATTTTTCACATTGCCTTCATCACTTTTTCTTCATACATATACTTTTTTTTTTTGTATTTTAATTTTTTTTTTCTTCACTTATTCGCTGGATTTGCTAAATTTCTTCTCTTTTCACTCACTTCACTCACATTTCGCTTGATTATTATTTATTTATTTTGCATAATTTACTCAATATTTACTGTGCTTGGCATTTATTCGATCAGCGCCGCAACGTCCTCCAGTTGTCGCGCACTGTTCGCGGCTCATTTGCACACTCGCACTTTGTAATTTGATAATTTTCCACTTCATTTCTATGCGCGCAATGCGCTCATTTTGGTTTCTTGCAAATTTTTCGCATTTTTCTTTTGTCTACATTTAATTTAAGCAAAAATTAATACCGTTTTTTTTTTTTGTCCTGCTGCAAGCTGTTGCAGCCAAACTCGACACATGACACGGGACACTGAACACTGAACACTGAACACTCAACTCCCGCCTTTGGTGGGTGGCTGACTTTCTTGCTGGCTGGCCGATTTTTTGGTTAGTTGGCTATTTGTAACCGCACTGCGCTGGCGTTTAGCGGGGTGTGTGGGGCGCCGCTAAATGGAAATTCGACAAATTCCAACCGTCCGCAAACAACATATCAAAGAGATTTTCAATTTAATACTGAATTTTGTTTGCATGCCATATGAAAAGTGTGAGCGCACCAACACGAACACACGACGATGCGTGCAGAGAGTCAATAAAGCACATGCACACACACACACACACACACACACACACACACACACACAGTTACTCAAAGCTCTATGCACGCATGCCAAGTGCAGTGTTGCTCTCTGTGGTCTTCAATATCCGCTGTGGCTTTGTGGTGGTGCATGTGAAATACGAGTATATGTATGAATGTGTATGTGGGTGGGTGAGTGAGCGAGTGAGCGCTTTGTGTGCATACAACGGACTTTTAGCTATTTTCCTTACGGTTGACATTTGCACTAACTTGGCAGCACCGCTGAAAATTTAAAGTGAATGTGGCAAGGAAAGTTTAGTTAAATTTAAAATGAGCATTGAAATGCATACATACTTTTTTAATTATATAAATATATACGTACATACATACATACATATGTGTGTACCTTTCTAGAGTTAATTTTAGAGTGATCGTTGATTAATTTAAAGGAGAGAGTGTATGTAGTATAAATATACAATGAATCCATTATCCAGCAGTCAGCATCATTCGAGCCACTTGCAGTCACCGCAAATATTCAAAAGCTCGCATCTAAGAATCCAATGTTTTCAACGAATCTACAGGCATTTTCGAATTACCAAAAGAATCTACCGGTTTTCTTGCATCGCCCTGCTTATAACTACATATGTATGTACTAGGCATGGAAATCCCGGGATCTCCGCTTTTTTTAATTTCCGTATATTACGGGATCAGTCTATTCAAATCCCGGAATTGCAGAAAACAGTGAATTTAATAGACATTTATTTTTTAAATTTTTAATTAACATTTTTTCAAGCAAAAATAAACCTCAAATGATTAAAAACAGAAAGAGCTGTTTGAATAAAACAAACATACATATTTCAGAGTTGTATTCAAATAAGAAAATTTAACATGAGAAAAAAAAACAACAAGTTTACAACTATTGTATTACGATAACACAATACAACAAATAACACGACTTGTTAACTGCCCTTGCCATTACAAGTGAGCTGGATAATATCCTTCTCGAGTAGAAAGTGTGCCTTACTATGAAAGCGATGTTAATAGAACTAACGACGAGCTGCTTGAAGTGGATAAGGCAAAAAGTCTCAAAGATAAATTGCATCACGTTTTAACGAGCCGCTCGCAATTGTCCAATAATTGAAAGGCATACAATTTTTCTGAATGTTTGGCAAAAGAAATTGATAGTTCTTGTAGCGAGGCGATAAAAAGGCTTTGTCATACAGAGAACATTTAACTTTTTGTCGAAAATCCAACCAACAAGTGTTGAGGCGCAGCAGTGCTTCTCCATTGCAGATTTAGGTCGAGGTTGGAGGATAACACACTTAAGGTTTTTATTTCTTTAAGATTGCATTTTGTTCACAATAAATAATAATTCTGTCTCGCTCAAAATGGAATGGGTGATGTACTTAATTTTTACTTGAGGTATTTCTTATTTTACTGAATGGTCATATATTAATATTTATTATTTGTGTCAAACAGTGATTAAAAATAATTTTACTTTGCTACTGTACCAATTAATTTTATTTGTACCTGAAGTATAAATTATTTTTATGTGTGTAAAATTTTAAGTTTATTTCTTTTTGTTCCTGAAAAGACCAATAAATACATACATACATATGTACATACATGAATTTCAACAAATCGTTCTTTGTTATATTAATGTCATTTGAAATGAAATGTACATACATATGTATGTGTTTGAAGTTTTCGTATAAAAATTTAACGACTTCCTTGGACATGTCGAACGTATGGATGTTTCCATGAAAACATCCTTTGACTCGGCGCACACGAACACATTGCATGGACCAAATCGGGAAAGATCTTTCTTCGCTTCGTTAGAAGTCCAACCTCCATCAGTTACTCTGCACCAATTAAAATCTGAATATTGTTGCAGATTAAACTCTTACTTATCCAGAATCAACCAGGACACTCCTAACACCTGCCCGACATGCGGTGAGTCTCCGCACGACACCAAACATCTATTCGCATGTCCGGCCAAAACTACTCAACTAACACACCTCTCCCTATGCTCCAACCTCGTTGAAACAGCGCGTTTCATGGACCACCCATTAGTTGAACTCGACTACAACGATTGATTGCTCGGTCAACCCGGACAGGGTCTGGATAACATCACTATAACCTCTACTTGGTCAACCTCCCTTTCGCCGCCAACTGAAGTCAACATATGATTGAATGATGTTGGCAATGCAGGCTTTTGGTTTTGAATGATGAAAACTACGCTCAGCAGCAATACTAGAAGACGAAAACCGATGGGAGTAAACACTGCTGCAACAACGACAATAATAACAACTAAAAATAGAAAACGAGCAACTTTTTCTGGTTTTAAAAATATTAAGAGTGTTCGCGGTGCTGATAATTGTTACAAACTGTCAAACAAAATATCTCGATTTTTGTCAAATCGCGTTTGCGGTTAACAAAAAATCTGCAAGGAAGAGGAAATTGAGAGCGCAAAATGACATTTCATTTTGTTAGGAAGTTGCAAATTTTTGCTAGACAAAAGGTAAGTTCGGGTACGGATAATTATTGAAAGTTTTCGAAAACTATCAGCTTTTAGCGTTCGCGTACGCTAAAAACTAACAAAGTAGGAGAAATTGAGAGAGCAAAGTGACATTTCAATTTCAAAGGAAGCTGTTGGTTTCTGCTGGAAAGATTTTTGCCAGCAGAGATTTGCCAACACGAAAAAAGCTGATCAAAAACAGATGATTGCAATTTGCATAATTACGAAATTATTGTTTAAGAATTTTAAAGGTGAAAATTATAAAATATGAGTGTTAAACATGCAAGAAGCAAGTAAAAGTACGTTTGGTTAAGTTTCCTTAGTGGAATGTTTCAGGAAAACACTAATGCAATGTTTTTCGTTTTGCATATTTGGATGCGGACAAGAATTCAATGAGCTGTTCGTTAAAATTGTAAGTTTCTGCAAATTTTGCATTCGCGTACTGTTTTGGATATTTTTCTTTTGTGAGAGAAGATAAGATAATTCCACTGAATTTTGCTGTTGGAGATTGTAAACGAACGTACCTAAATGTTACCCAGCACAAATTAACATCTGATCAAACGCAGCTGATTGCAATTTGGATAAATGCGAAATTTTTGTTTAACAGTTTTAAAGAGAATACGCTACAATTATGAGAAATTTCGTGGCAGGATAATTCTTGCTAAACTTTAACACGAACAGACTTATTGTCTCTCATTCCCCGAAAAGCACAGAATAAATTGTGTTTGTCGCAAAACTCAAGAAACAAACAAAAGATCGAGAAGAAAGGATTTATACATTACGATTTTGACCAAATTTTTTCGTAATCGAAAAGCAGAACGGGCCTGCATTCTGGCTGTCCATATACACGCATACAATTTTGGTTATTATTGACCTAAAAAGGTTTTAGTCTAAACATTACTTTGAGAATTTGAAGCTAATTAAATTAATTAAAATTAATTTTTTTTAAATTTTAACTTTTTTTTTAATTAAAAAAAAATTTTTTTTAACTATTTTTTATTTAATTGTTTTATTTAATTTTTTAATTTCCATGCTAACAAAAATAAAACGCAGCATTTAGGTACATATGAGTTTCCGATTCAACACGAAGCCAAATTAATTATTTTTAATGAATTCAATGCATTTTAACTAATATAAAATTAAATATAATACATACATATGTGCATACATATGTACATACATACATACTTACGGACAGAAACATATTTAGTAACATTTTAAATTCGAGTTTTCTAAGTAAATTCAGCGATTACATTTAAGACATTCAAATCAAGCGTTGTTTCTTTAACTTTTTCTTTTTTTCTTTTTCTTTTTTTAATTCAAAAGCATTACGGTATCGTACTCGCGCTGTAGTACTGATTGAAATTAATCAAGGCAATCAGCTGGCCAATCTCCTCCTGATAGCCATGCCGCACAATCTTATTACCCAAATATATTGTGAACTTAATGAATTTGTCAAACTCCTGTTCATCATTCGACAGTTTTTCGTAGCGTGAATGTGTGAAGTGCTCATCGCTGCTGCGTTGCTTGAATTCGCGCGACTTCAGATTACTGTGTGAAATGGAAAAATATTTAAATATACAAAAACAAAAAAATAAAACAAATTAAATAAAATCAAAGCTTTCACGCTAAACTCACTTGTAGAAGCGCAATGATATTTTAAATATATTTTCGATGGTGTTGTTAAACTCGGCGCTATGCCGATTCAGCATACACAGGAAGAGTATACGTTTCACATATGTTGTATGCTTGCGATAGATATCCTCAATGGATTTCGCCTGCAACAGATCATCTTTGAACGTTTTCCACGATGCCTGCAGCGCATTGGCGGTTATGTGATTCTGCAGCGCATGCACAAAGTGATAGAATTTGTGACGCATCAGCTGTACGTGGCGATATTGTGGCGATTTGAGAATTTGTTTGCCATGCTTCTTCACGGCCTCCTTGAGCAGCTGATAGGCACGCTCCAGCACCCAACTAATGCGCCGCACCTTAATCAGATACTTAAAAATGTTGCCATACTGTTCGAGCGTTTCGGGATTGAGTATAAGATTTAACGGCCATTCGATGCGATAGCTCAGACTGAGCACATTCAAGACGCCCGGATTGGTGAGATCAAATTTTTGCGGTACATCGCTGATGGTGAACGAAAGATTTTCGGCATTCTTATCATTGCCCGTTATGCTCGAACCGAGCGCGGTGTCGAGTATCGAATGTAGCATTTGATAGTTGAGCAGCTTTGTGGGAGTGGCGCCGCTCTCCAACTTACCAATGATGCCATCGCAAATGATCGAACCGAATTCGCCGTCCATCAAGAAGAAGTAATGCCGCAAACTACGCAAATGATCGACAATCTGCAACTCCTCGAGAAACAAGCGCATCACTTCGTTGTTCACCAAGCCGAGGTGTGTGGTCATCGGTAGTATGACGGATTTTTGCAGAAATTCTGTAAGCGTTATAACGCTCATGCTGTTGACCTTCAATTGTTGCAGCGACTCGCGTGACTTACGCGCCGCCACCACCATTGGCGTATTGCTCATGTTCAGGCGTATGTAAGGACTGCGCGTGGCGCACGTAAAATTACTTTCGAGCAGCTCCCGACTGCGTTTATACGGATCGCTGTAGTCGATAGTTGGAATGGTGGCTTCCTCATCTTCTTCCGCGCTCGAGGAAGCAGACAAAGAGTTCGGTTGTATGGGAAGCGCTGCACCAACAACTAACTGCTGCTGCTGCTGCTGCTGTTTCACTCTTGCAGCGTCAGTGAAATCAAAACCAAGCTTGGCCTGCAAGCCGGCAGTGTTCAGCGCGCATTCGGGTGTATCCGTCTTGGATTGACAGCCGAGCAGTCCATCCGCACTCGTTGCGGTTCGCGTTGCTTGTTGTTGTTGTTGTTGTTGTTCGCTTGCCAATTCCACATTAATTTTCAAAGATGTCTTCGCCAACACATTACCATTGGTTAGATCGGTCTGCTTCAATGCCACAGCACACAATTCTGCAACGCTCTCTGTCAGCGGCGTATCTGAGGTGGTGGACATCGGTGTTGGCAACTGTTCCACGTTGAATGTAGTACTTGAGGGCGTTTGCCCAGTTAGTATATCGTATTCGCTTTCCAGCACACGCCGCCGATTGCGTGCACGTTCCGTGTCAAGGTTCAGAGTGAGCTGTGCGCGTTCGGCCAGCGGGCTCTTGTTGTTGTACTCGGCGAAGAGATCGTCCTGCATCATGCGCCGGCGATTACGCTGCAAATCCGTCAACTCACTGTCCGGCAGGGTGTTCAAATTGATGTCGGGCGTGGTTGAGTGTTGGTCCGCTGGGTCATAGCTACCGAACTCGTGTGCGAGTACACGCAACTTATTGCGCTGTGCCTCAGTGAGCGCTGCAAAGGTGGAAAAATTGTTAAAAATTTTAATTTATAATGACAACAAAGTGCTCAGGACTCACGTCTCTCGGCTGTTGGCGCACTTCCACGGCTAACTGTAGTGCTACTCGAAGTCGACGCTAGTGGCTGGGTGGGCACAGTTGGCACGATAATCATCGTGGCGCTGCTGATGTTTTGCGGCACTTCGTTCGAATTAATCACATCGGAGGCGCTGCGTTTCAAGAATGTTGTCTTGTTGGAAGCATTCACCAACAGCGCGCCGTTGACAGATGCCGTAAAGCCCAAAGCGCTATGTAAACTGGCATCCGAACTGGTCTCGTGTGGCGCGGTATTAGCAGATTGCACGGACACAACCAACGTCTCATCCAACTCATTGCGCTTGTGTGACGAAGTTGCGCAAATCGTCTGCAGCTCATTTTCATTCGCCTCGAAATTTTGCACAAACTCCTCGGACAAGCATTCGGCATAGAGCGAGGCTGAGTCAGCATCGGCGTCGACATATTTGGCCTCCTCGCCGCAACATGACTCAAAGTCGGTATCGGTGCCGCCGCTGCCTGGCGTTCGTGGCGCCTGCGCGCTATCCGCGCTGCCATCACTTTGTGGACTTAATTTCGATGGCTGCTCTGTTTTGGCGGGCGCTTCCACCAACTGTTCGCCTGCATCGGTGCGCATCATGTCGCTTAGCTCTTGGTAATACTCTATACGCTTGCGCAGATTGATATTTTCGCGCAACAAGCGCTGCTCCTCCAACTTTTCCCGTTCACGCAGCAAACGCAACTCCAGTTCGACATTCGCGCGACGCTCATCAATTTTGCGTTGCTTTGCTTCTTGCAACTGCATCGTCAACTCAGCGAGGCGCCGCTTTTTATACTCGGCAGCAAGCATAGCAAGGTCGTGCTGCTCCTGCGTCCATTTATCAAGATTCTCGCGTGTGCGTTGACAGGCGCGTTGATAGAATTGACGCTTCTTTGCTGTGCGTGCTTCGAATATTTGACGAATGCTGACTTCTGCGTTGCCGCAAGCGGCCAGTGCACGTTCTCTGTACTTAATACACTTCTTTTTCAAACACTGAATCTCATCGTAGGTGAGACACACCGAAATGAGTGGGTAGTCGAGCGTGAAGAGTGGATGCTTGAATAAGAATAGAGGAAATGAAATTTAACCAAAGTCGTCCATAAAACGCATTCGTGTTAATATACATTTGGTTTGTAGGCTTTCAGCAGCATCGTATACTTGCCGCACTGCAGAATGTCATCCTCGTAGCCTTGAAAGAAGCCCGGCACCGATTCCTTGCGCACAAAGTAGGCTTTATCGTAGAAGTATTTCGTATTTTGGCGATAGTGGTCTACAAAGCATATGAAAAGCTCATTGGAGGGATCGTCCAACAAGCCATAGTAGATCCATTTCTGCAAATGCCTGCGGGTTGGAGAATCGCAATGACGTAGCATTCAGAGGAGAATATGCGCAAAAAAAAAAACACTTACTTGAAGTAAACATGACAGCAGGACTTTAATATGTACACCAATAGCATTATATAATCCTTCTCCGTGGTATGAACAATTTCGCGATACAAATAACCGAGAAACTGTGAGCCCATAGGCAGTGATATGTGCGCATCAACTGGGAATAAAATTAAATTAATTGTGTTTATGTCATTTTGTAAGCTTTGCACACCATTTACCATCTGTGTGTATGGCCAGCGTAAAGGACAAGCTGTTTATTTGTCGCATTATTTTGCGCATGCGCGCATAGTAGGCAATTAAGTTGTCATCATGTTGCGCAAACACATACTGCCGAAAAGTCAGCAGGTACTCGTCGATAGCGCTACACAATGCCTGCAAAGCAAATACAAAAATTGTTGTTGTTGTTATCATTATTATTAACAACCATCGAACACCAAACGATACACACCCGAAATATAAATCCTTCAAACATTAGCTTATAGTCATTTTTCTGTATCATTGTATGCAAACGTTTGTAACAGGTGCCACACTCTAGAAAGCTTGCCGCATAACTGCATACGGTCTCCGGCAGCAAGCCTTCCACAGTGATATTTGGCCGCATGCTAAACACCATTTGATCGTCATGCCAAAAGGTCTCGGATTGTATGCCCGCAGTTAGAGCTTTCAGATCGTGCAAAAAGTCGACGCATGTCATAATATTTGTTTCGAATTGCCGTCCATGCATTTGCCACAAATAGCACTTTAGGTCGATCAACACTTCCGCTTCACTGGCGAATGGCCGTTGACGTCGCACGCCATGACAGCCCAAACTTTGCCAATTCCATGAAAATATGCGCGGCTCTTCCTTGTTAGCCAATTGTTTTTCCAAAACGTTCACGTCTTTTGGTGGCAAAGGAGCCTTGAACACGAACTGCCGGCGTGTTGAGAGTTTAATGATATGCGTGTTTTATATATAAAAATAAGAGCATTATATATTTTTACACACCTTTGGTGTTGTTGACAATTTTTCCGCCAGCAAGTCGTGCGGTTCATTGTCGGTGAGCAAGCGAAATGCGTTCACATTCACGCGCACCGAGGCGCCTAGCAAACGGCGCGTCATGGCCGTAAATGTGCAATCCTGTGCAGTCGCTGCTGGACGTTTGGGTTTGGCACCAAACTTTTCCTCGATTTTCGCCAGCAAATTACGTTCTCCGCTCAACAAGTTTTTCGGTAGATATGGATTATCCAAAGTCTTGTTATCTTCCACGCCTTTAAATAGCCGCGGTTTTGGATTCAACCAATCACATGTACGTGGTTTCGGATAGTAACGATTATTCTCGTAGTTGGCGAATAGCGTGAATGGTCCGGGTACTAGCAATGCAGGTGGACTTGGCACAGGCTTTCAATAGCAGATACACAAATACACATTATAAATGTTAAATAAACGTGTAGTTAAGTAACTCATACACTTACCACTTGTTCCTCTTCACCCAAATCACCCTTCAGCAAGAGCAGAAACTGTAGCACACTACGCCCGGTACCCTCAGCGAAGTATGGCATATCTTTGATGGCCTTCATTCGTTCCTCGAGTGCTGTGTAGCGTGCACAAACAGTGGGGTCGGCGCGAGAATGCAACTTGGCGGCAAAGATATGCATGTCAAGCGCACGTTGTGGATCGAAATCGGACTCATCATCCATTTGCGGGTATATATGCGGTCGCGTCGATTTCTTTAATAGTATTTCGAAGGCTTCCGATTTCATTTTTCGCACAGCTGTGCTGCACTCGGGCTCCTCCAAACCGTGTTGGGTAGCAAGGTTGCGACATAGTTCTGTGATGAGGTAATTAACGCTATCCGAATTTTCAACCAGATCGGCGTCATGCATGGTGCCGCAGTGAGGGATCACAGTGTATACTGTGTGTTAGGACAAATTAAACGAATTTTTTAATAAATTAAACTTTTCTCAAAAAACAACTTCTGCGCCCATTATTCGATATTTGTGTGTTTTTTTTTGTACTGGAGTTTGTACTTATTTCCAATAGGTGGCGCTATCTGTAGGTTTGTTGACATTAACGTTACAAAAACAATAATAACTATAACAACAAATTGTTTTTCACTATTGGTAAAAATATAGCAAACGTTCTGTAAGTTTTCTACCCAAAACTCCACGTTTATGGCATAATATAAACAATAAAAGCTTAACTCATTCATAAATTGTCGATAATATACGTTTCTCATGCGATCGGCGTTTTGTGTTTGTTTATAAACAAAAAACAGCTGTTTACTATCCGTAAAAGATTAGATATTTATAATTGTAAAAGACTTTTTGGTGGATTCTTGCCACATCGCTTGCAGGTCCATTTGTGCTGCCATCGAGATACAAGAAAATACAAAAATCACAGGATTTCGTTATCGCTGGGAGAGTGGGAGATGAAATTTGCATAAATTGGTTAAAAATACTTGATTTTAATTAGTTTAAACTCATACGCGCAGCAATTTGGTTCACATATACTTAAGTTTCGATGCGTTAACCAAATCCAAGAGAATGTAGAGAAAGATAAGGGGAACAAAAGAATAAAGTAAATTTATTACATAAATTTATATATCCTTTCTTGTGTCGCTTTCCAAAGGCTAAACTAAGAAAACTTAATTTTAAATTTGTCATAAAATATTAACCCCATCCACTTTGACCTATATTTTCGTGCAGGTAGATGTATTTAACATATTTGGTTATTTTTTGGATGTTTTTCGTGAAAATCCATCACTATTCAAAAAGGAGTGTGGCAGCACGTCAGACAATCGAAAATTTTCTTGAGATTCTCGACTAAACTGACTGGAAAACTTGCAACGTTCTTTTCAATGAGAATTATACAAAGAAAAACTTGAAATTGGCTTTTCAAAATATTAAATAGTTATAGTGGAAAAGCGGCGTAACAAATTGGTGTATAAATTGTAACATAAATTTCGAATATAAAGCGTGAAAATTGCATATGAAAAAAGTTGAAGAAAAATCTTGAGCTGTGTGAAAATTTTGTGAGTGGTTTGCATGTGTTGGTGTCTGTGCACTATAGTTGTGTGCTGATAGTGCGAAAGGGTAGTAAGTGAAGTTCGTAACTAGTAAGGGTGCAGATTTCCATAGTAGTACGAACAGACTTTCTTATATACTAAATAAAATAATACTGTTATTTTAAGGTGGGGGTGTGTGAATGAACCACGCGTGTGTAGGGTCTCCGCTGTGTAGGATCGAGACTCATTAGAGGCGACGTCGCGGTGGCAGCAATTTACGCAAAATTGAATTTTTCCAGAGACCGAACTGTAACATATACAACAACAAAGACAACACTTAACATCGATTAGAAATATATATGTACATATGTATGTACATAAATGTATGAAAATACATATGTATGTAAGTGATATTGAACAGGCACAACAACAAAGAGCAAGAACATCAACACAAACTGTTACACGGTCAAAACAAATCGACAAAAGCGAAAGTGACGACATCAACGTTTTAGCGACACGACAAACAAAACAACATCCCAGGGAGGGGCAGTAACCACATCGCATGGAACGTGAATTTTTCGATCAGAAAAGCGTGGTGGGCGGTGGTAAGATTTCATTTGTATGGCAAATCGTGTATAAATATATGTATGTACATACATACATACATAAATATGTACATGCGAATCTATTGCTTCTGTTGTGCACTGTGTGAGAACCAAGCGGTTGCGCTTCGTTTGAGAACCCGGGTATAAGCGAAGAGGTTGTGCTACCGCTTTCTGGAGGTTAAAGCAAGGTTCAATAATCAAGTACACGTTTGCAATTGAATAAATTTAATAAAATTTGCCTGCAATTGAATTCTCGTACATATTAAATTTATACAACGAGTTAGCATAGCTGGAACTCTTTAACCAGCAAAATAAAATTAATCAGTGGCACAACAAGCTTTTGCACGATAATCAACTACAAAATGTAAACATACTGCTGCTGTTTAGACAGCAACGAAACACAACAGCGACTAATCAATATTCCTTACAAATCTTACAAAAAAAAAAAAAAAAAAACCATCGCATTACTCGTCTTAAATTGGAAAAACAATAACCCATCCACGCTGTTTTTATTTTGGCATTTAAAAATAAGCCCTCAAGCCCTCACATATTTGCCTTAAAATCAATAACGCATACGCTGTAGCTGCAAAGCAAAAGCTTAAACATCAGTTATGTCGTCGTGTAATTCCTCTGCTGATCTTTACCTGCGTCCGCTACCTTTTCTCGACTCCAAATGGCTACGTGCCGATCTCATCGCCAGCTTGCGCAACGTGGAAGATGCCGCCGTGCTATGGAATAACCTCATACAGGATTGCGAATTAGTGTCATCACCAGCCGCACCTGTTCTAAACGCTGCTGGTCACCTATCCTACCTTGGCGACGATGGCAAACACTATTGTGGCGTTCAGAAGCTACAATGCTCGTGCTGCCCGCTTGACTATTGTGGGCCACTGTCGGCATGTAATTGCTCCGCTTGCCGTACGCTTGACTCGGATTCAGCGATCAAAAAAATGACAACAGCAGTTCAAAATGCGACCGCTAACCGCAACTCATCTGAGGTGATTTTCGAGTCGTGGCTTTGGGGACAAAGTCCTAATACAGCGGCCAAATTAAATTGTCAGAATACACTTTTGGCTGAGTTGCATGATATCTCACTAATGGCGGCAGGCAACTGTTTATCGGCAATGCATTTACGACAACAGCTCTTCATTTATGAACGTTATTTTGTAGCGCTATCAAGATTTAAGCAGCAGCAGGAGCAACAGGTTCACAGCCTACTGGGCGGTGTTGTAATGTCATCAAGCGCAGATAAGTGTAAGTTCAATGAAGAGCAACGCAGTGGCGGCAGTAACAGCATGTCCGCCATGAAAGGCAGAGAAATGAACTACTTTGCTACAACTAAATTAAGACATTTTTCAACTGTGGACGTGCCGTCGCCCATTAAGGAGAATGAGCGTGCCACATTGGGCTTAGCACGTGTGGGTACACGTGCGGCGCTTAATTTTTCCTTTGCATTCCTGCGACGTGCTTGGCGATCTGGTGAGGACACGGAAATGTGCAGTGAATTGCTGAGTGAAGCCTTAGAATCGTTGCAAGACTTACCCGAAGCTTCACTTTTCGATGCCACGCAGGTGGGGAGATTTTTTCGTGCTATTTTGTAAAGCAAACATTTTTTTTAACTTTTTACTTCTTTTCAGGTCTCAGCATTGTGGATTGAAGTGCTCGAACGTTCTATAAAATTTCTGCGCCAGGTGGCGCTTGGCGATCCATTGGGTGGACGTTGTACTGCACCGCGCGAAGACCGTCACACCGCTTTGTGTTTGCTGCTAGAGTTGGGCGCACAAAAGGGCACACTCGCCGCTACCCTAGAAGCCATCATTCTACTATTAACGCTTTGGGAGAAAGAGAAGGAAACCGATGACAATCGTGATGTGCCACAAAATACCGGCGCCCCATTGGTGCCCATTTTACGTCGCTATGAAAGCATTGGCAACTATGGCATCAATAATAATGCAGAGGCTGCACCCGCCAGCGCAACAGAGTCGTTTCTACGATTTCTTACACTACCCGAACAGGACACCACCAATGTAGATCTAAAGCAGGCAGCTGTAGTCATTGTTTCGCATCTCGATCGTTTGGCCAAACCACACTTGCCAACTAACGCCACGGCAACGTCTCTCCCGGCTCGTGTTATGCCGTCTACGAAACCACCACTGCACGCGCAAGCTTCACAGGAAAGCATGTCGACAGCCTCCACTCCTCAACTACATGAGCAGCGTATTTATGCGCTCGGTTGGTTATCTCTGTGCCATGATCAACATGGATTCACAGCCGAGCCGGCAGTGGGTCTTTCAACGGCCGGCAATGCCATATCTGGCGCGCACTATCCAGCACCTGTATTGAATTTCTATTTCCAAGTGAAACAAGTCGCCTTCTCAGAGGAGTATGTACTCTTCCTCACACACGAAGGCAAAATGTATACGTGGCGCATTGCCAAGCCGGAGACGGAGCCGATGCTTATCGAAGAAATGACCGACATTCAGGTGGTAGCGGTGGCTGCGCACTGTGAAGGGCGTCACTTTTTGGCCGTGGACAGCATGGGTAAGTAGAGAAAATATTGTGTAGAAGCACTTTTAGCGTTCAACTCTCAATTTTCATCACAGAAAACGCCTATGCTTGGGGTTGTGGCGAAGGCGGCCGACTGGGACAGGGTGACTCGTCGTTGCGCGAACATCCAACCAAAATCCAAACACTCGAACATAGCGTCAAATCGGTTTATTGCGGTTGCACTTACAGCGCTGCAATCGCCACGAACGGCAACCTGTACACATGGGGGCGTGGCACCTATGGACGTTTGGGTCATGGCAATTCAGATGATAAATTATTACCTACACACGTGCAGGCCTTACGCGAGCATAGCATTATTGATGTTGCGCTGGGCAGCGGTGATTCTCATACACTTTGCTTGACGGCCGAAGGCTTGGTGTTTGCCTGGGGCGATGGTGATTATGGCAAGTTGGGTAACGGTTCGTGTAACGGCTCGCAAGTGCCTTTGTTGATCGAAACGCTGCCACCTATCAAGCGCGTATATGCCGGTTCGCAATTCTCAATGGCGTTAAGTTGCGATGGCAAGCTTTACTCGTGGGGCAAAGCATACGATGGCCGACTTGGCCATGGGCTACTTGACAAAAACGTACAGTGTCTCAATACGCCGAAGCAAATAGGTGCTTTGCAGGTGTGTAGATGTTGCGCTTTTATTTATTTTTTAACTCTTGTTTTTTTTTTTTAACATTTTTTTTTTAAACATTTTTTTTGAACATATTTTTTTTTTTTTTTTTAACATATTTTGTTCTTCCGTGTAGTCAAAAGTAATTGTGGACGTATCGGTTGGCGTCTGGCATTGTCTCGCCATGAGCAACAAAGGCGAAGTTTTCGGCTGGGGTCGCAACGATTTCCAACAGGTTTGCCCGGCCGCCATCTCTAAAGAGCCTATACTACGCGATGCCATACTGGCCACCCATCCTACAGTGCAAGCGTTTGGCATAGCCTGTGGCGCCGCACAAAGCATTATATGGAGTCAAACATCGGTGCAGGGTGTTCCAATGAAATTACCATTTGTTATTGATCTCAGCGAACACACCTTCCGGCTGCTCGATCAACTGCTCGGCATAGTTAGCGGACAGGACAGCAATAATCGGCAAACGCCCAATCAAGAGTCGGAATGTGTGGCGGTGGCCTGTCTGAATTTGATACGCTTACAGCTGCATGCGTTGATAGTGAACGCTGTGTCGCCTAAGTCGATCGGTTTGTCGGAGGGTTCGCGCTTATTGGTCAGCCTAAAAACGCGCATACTCAACTTGGCGGGCGGTTCGAATGTGCTTAAAACTATGCAGGAAGCAGCACAGTGGACGCTGCAGGTGAGTTGCAAAGATTTCAAAAAAAAAAAAAAATTTTTTAAAATTTCTTTTTCGTAGGTTGGTTGGAGTGTGCTATTGCCCACAGCTTCGGAGCGCGCACAAACATTGACTTCATTGTTGCCCACTGAATCTGGAATTTCCTCTTCGGGCCATCGTTTCATGACAGATCTACTAGTTGGCTCCCTGATGGCCGAAGGTGGTCTTGAAACTGCACTGAAACAAGCTATACGCCTGGAAGCCAACGACTGCACCGACAATGGACATAATTTGCCTTTACTACATCTTATCAGACAATTGCTGCGCAATAATTCAGCCTTGACACAGGCGCGTTTGACGCAACTACTGCTAAACGCCGGCATTACAAAGCCCGAAGATGATTCGTTCGCTACACTTTCTGTTGCGCAATCTACGATGGCCGAGCACACCAGTCCTAGTCTAGATCTACTGCATCGCTTTCAACGTCTACTCTTCTCGCATATACATCAATCGAAGATTGAGGATATAAGTGGCGCCGAGGCGTTATTTAGCAAATATGTGCAGAGCGCCGTCTCTCTGTGCATACTCTCATTGCAGAAGGCACACGAAATTGCACTGCAAGGCAAGGAAAGTGTTGCGGATATCTTAAAAACTGATATATCAGACACACTGCTTTACGAGCTGCTAATCGGTTTGATTATATTGAAACGTGATCGACCCAATATTTTGGCGGCTTTCGAGTGGACAAAGGTATTTCTACCATTGTTGCATGCGTTGGACAACTTAAATCGCGTCATATGCGACAGTGAGATACAAGATTCGGACGATATGGGCTGGCCGGGCATTATTTGTAGGGGCAACCAGAAGTCGGCTAACATGCAGGCGACCGATGATGTCAATTTGATACGTAAAAATGATTTCGAAAATCAAATACTCGACGGCGGCCAGTGGATCATATTGAATGGTTATGTTTGCGATGTCCACGACTATCAGTGAGTGTGACCAAAGTAGCGCTAGCAGCTATCGAATTAATATGCAATTATGCTCGTTCATTTCAGATGTGACAACGCGACTATAAATGAGCTGCTCGCGAACGGTATTGGCAAGGATCTCACCGTTGAATTGAATACACCGGTTTATCGCATTTGCTTGGAGCACATTTTGAACAATTACAAAGTCGGCCGCTATGCCGTCAATTTAACTGAAGAGAAGGTATTCGCTCGCACGTGCTTCCCCCCCCTCCCCCCCTTACACTCACGTACCTGTTCTTTTTGGTTTTTTTTTTTTTAGCCTCACGTACAGCAGAGTAAAGTGCTTACCCATTTCAACTCTGAACGCGCACTCGCTTTCCTACTCGGCCTCGTTGTGAATCTTCAGCAAACCGGCCCTGTCCAACAACCTGCCGAATTGCAGTGCAAAACGATTGTATGTTCGAGCATACTGCGTGGTGGCTTACAGTTACAACAGCCGAGCAACCCGTTCGACGAAGAGAAAGGTGAGGCGCGCAGCAGCGCTAGCACAGCGGGTAGCACGCCAACCGAGCCGCCAGTGCACAGTCTCACGGTTTGTGGTGGCGTTGGTGTGGGCACAGCTGGCAGTGGTGGCGGTAGCATGGCGGTCACGCATCCCGTCATCAATAGCGTACAACAGCGCATCGAATGTTTTATTGCGGGATTAAGTGAAGCGCGTTTAACTGATGCGCTCGTCGTCACTTGGATGACGCTTTCGGAACGTTACTGCAAGGATAATAATTTGATTTGGCATCAAGAATTCCCACCTGAGCATCCAGTACAGGATTTAGAACGACTGCTAACAGCCGTACTTATACGCCATCAGAGCCTCGGCGGTTTGGTGTTGAATGTGCTCGAGCGTGAGCTTAGCGGCGTGGCAATAGCCAAGACACCCAGACAAATTGCCGATATGATACGCCTCATATATCAGACAAAATGGTCGGTGGTACGTATAAGGCAGCAATTGAATCGCAGCTATAAGGAGGTGTGTGCACCAATGCTGGAGCGTTTGCGCTTTCTGCTCTACGAAGTGCGACCTGCGGTAAGTTTAGAGCAGGAGGCTTTACGCAAATTGCCCATACTACATCGACTGCCACGTTTCAAGCACGTCGTCCGTCGTATAATAGCCGAAATGCGTATGGCCAAGAAGCAGCTGGCGTGCGCCAAACCAGAGGACATACTCAACGTCACCATACAAAGTCAGAATGTAGCCCAGAAACTGAATCAGTCGCATGTGAGTTCACTTAAAACGCTTAAATCCAGTTTAAGGTAAATTTTGTTCTTTTCTTACAGGAATCACTGCTACAAAGCGATAGCGCTGCCTCCGAAACAACGGACAAAGATTCGGCGCTGGGCACAAACGACAGCACTTCCTTGGCTAGCGCTACTGTGCTCATTCCACCATTGCGAAGCAATGCTTCTAATGAAAATCTTCTAGATGCTGGCGATAATAACGTCATACTTAGCGATCGAAAGACGTCCAACGATGAAATAAAATTACAGTCGAATGAACTTGATTTTGACGAAGACAAGAAACCGGTAGATGATGAACCGCGGCTAGATAACGACCTTTTACGTAAGTTACGCGAGAAATGGTACTTCTCCGGCGAGTTGAATATGCCCATTATGCACGAGATCGTGGAATTCGTAATGCAAGAGGTATGTGACGTAGAGACTGTGCGACGCGCCATGTACTGTCAAGTGCAACGCTATCAAATTAGACGCAAAGGAATGGATATGCTGCATACCTTATTGCAAGTGCACGGGCTACTCGATGCTGTGCAATATAATATGCTCAACGGTTATCTGGGCTTGCATCTGAAAAGCATGAATAGCAAGCAATGTACATTGAACGTACTGCACGACCTCAACATGTTAACGGCTTTCCAAAAGTCCGATCTACTGTTGGCGCAATCACGCGTGCTCGAATGGGCGGTACGCGAACTACAACGGCTAGTCAATCAAGAACTTATACAGCTTAAGGGAAAATACAATGCCGGCAGTGGCAAGGATACCTGTAATCTGGGCACTTATGTGTTTTTGAAGAAGCTACCACGCGCTCGTTTTCTGCTCAGCATTTTTGGTATTTTGGCCAAAGATATGAGTGCCAATGAATTAAGTTTGATTGTGAATTCGGGCACGTTGGGCACAGTTCTTGGATTACTTAGTCAAACTGGTGGTGAGATGCTAACAATAAAGAACACCTATGATCTGTCGGTGGTATATGAAGACACCATATTGAAGCAGAAGTCAAACAAAGCGAACTTGACTGGACCTGAGCTTGCGAAATTGATGAAGATTGGCACGCGTATTGTGCGTGGCGCAGACTGGAAATGGGGCGAACAAGATGGTAATCCGCCAGGTGAAGGACGTATCATCAGCGAAGTGGGGGAGGATGGGTAAGTGCAAAAATCAATAAATAACATTTTGTATATTGTTTGTATTGCAATCGCAAATCTCAGAAGTGGAATAATTTACGCAGTGTCTTAGCCTAAAAG
Source organism: Philophylla caesio (assembly GCA_963971545.1). Taxonomy (NCBI): domain Eukaryota; kingdom Metazoa; phylum Arthropoda; class Insecta; order Diptera; family Tephritidae; genus Philophylla; species Philophylla caesio. Next base: position 120,840,010 of record OZ020607.1, read on the forward strand.
TATAAAAAATGCGCTAATAGAACGCATGTAATCTCATTCCCTAAACTAGTTTCTTCAAAACGCCATCCAATCATTTTATGAACATTAGTCGCTTTCCTAAGGTTAGACTGATAGGGTTCTCATTTCCTCTCTTTCAGTTGGGTTCGTGTTGAGTGGTACACTGGCGCAACAAACTCCTATCGCATGGGCAAAGAGGGACAATATGATTTGCGTTTAGCTGATAGCGCCTTAAATGTTATTTCGCCTGACACGGAAACCGAAAAGGATGAACTATGCTGTGATACACAGTTGAATGGCGAATCCCATCCAACAAAACTTTTGCGATACGCCTGCACTAAAACGCTGCAAATCATTTCAGTGAGCATAGGATTGCACAGCGCGCAGATGGATAAAAATGCAGTGCGTTGTATATCAAGTATGTTTCGGTCCATACTCGACCCAAAATCGACGCTAGGCAATATTTACGGCTTGGACAATTGGACGACTTTGGGTTTCTTGAAAGCTATTGCGGGTAAGCTTACAGCAATGTAGAATTGTAAATATTTTTCCTCATTGCACGCTCTCTTGCATTTAGGCGAATCAAAATCTCTCGCCAAATATTTGTCCTCAACCACCTGGATTGACTTCTATATAAATCTGCTTGAACAACCTGTAACGCGCGAACAGGATCTCTTTCGCAACATTCACTGTCTTCGATTGTTGCAAAGCATACTTATCCATTGGACCGATGAGGTACATATGCAACGCATGTCTGTATTGGTGCGCCAACTCTTCTCAACGCTGGGTAAGATAACGCTTTACTGTCCTCATGACATATCGCTGGCACAAAATGTCGGCGAATGCAAAATGCGCGTTCTCTTGAGCGCCTCGCACTCGGGCACTATGGCCGAAGAGATCATAACACTGTTGCGACGCTTGCACACACTACCTTACTGGAATGCGGCAATTAATTCGTTTCTCGCACAGAAACTATGCGTTGCGGCCGAGCTGTTCGGTGAAGATGGCTTGGACTTGCAACACTTGGAAAATGAATACATTTATGTAATGGGCGTCTTGTGTACAATTGGCGGCTGTGACATAAGACCACGCGTAGGTCTGCAGGTATGCTACGAAGGTAGCACCGCCACCATTTGTGGTTTCACCAACAAAGGTAAGTGTTTGCTTAGCACCGATAGTCAAGCATTGAATAGCGAGTTTCGTAAAATTTCGCTGAGTACGGCACTTGAGTGCGCAGACTACTCGGTTTTCAGTCTATCACGCTTACCGCTAAACGAAATGCTGTTGAATTCGTGGGCTGTGCTACTATTTGGTCCCGGCGAGCGTAAAGAATGTGCTCCAACCAGCGTGGACATCAGCCTGTTGCGCGCACAACAAATTCAGCTCTCTGTTCTGAATGCAAATTGTGTACTTTATCGACACCAAGCAGCGCTCAGAAAAATACTCAAACAACGTTCGCCCGGCTTGTGCGCTTACTCCTCGGACGAAAGCCTTTCCGAGGAAGCTGAACCTGCCAATGTTTGCAGCGATAGTAAGTTGAACGCGGAAGGTGGTGATGCTTGTGGCGATGCTGATGTGGCAAATGGCGCAGACGGCGAGAATTTGATCACGCAGCCTTCAATCACCGACACCGGACTGCTCATACAGAGTATTTTGATTCGTGCAACACAGCCTTCGCCGGCCAAGGCTATTTACTCCTACACCGATTTGGCAACTGCTGCATTGAATTGCATTCAAGTTCTTGCCGCTAAAGTGCATAACGAGCTGAATGAAGCTGCTACGACGAGCACTGCGCGTGGTGGCTTCGCTGCTAAAACACCACCGATGCAGCCGACGATGGTGCATGGCGTGCCCGTTTACAATGTGGGCCTTTTGGATGAGGCAACGGGCGGCAGTCAGCCGCAAGCGCCAAAAAATAATACCGAAGCTACGCCACTCATTGCACAGATCATGGAAATGGGCTTCTCAAAGAAGTCTGTTGAGTTGGCTGTTAAACAGCTGACCATTCATCCGGAGGTCATACCCACACCCGAACAAATCGTGCAGTGGATACTCGAGCACCCGGACGTTTGCGCAAACACCATCGATACTACAGATTATCTGGAAGCGCCGCTGGTGGCTGGTGGCACTGTCGCTATTGGTGGTCCATCCAGCGACACTTCTCTACAATCGAAACTTCAGACGTTACACGATCCAGAAGCTGATTCGGACAATGAGAGCTTGGATAGCAGCTCAGACACCGTAGAGGGATCCTCCATACACGAACAACTGGTCAAGTTCGAGACGCGCCAGGATTTTCCCTCCGCCGACCAATATGCATTGTACGTGCGCGGTCTCGTCAGTCCCGGCATGCTGGTGCGTTGCTGTCGCGACTTTGAGGAAATCAAGAAAGGCGACATTGGCACCGTACTCAAGGTGGACACGGAAGGTTTGCATGATCTCAACGTGCAAGTGGACTGGCAACTACATGGCAACACCTATTGGGTTTGCTTTGTTCACATCGAACTGTTAGAAATGCCGCGCGAGAAGACGACAAGCGAGCGCGCGACACAGGTGAGCGTTGGCACACAGGTGCGTCTGCGTGCCATATCGCGCTACAAGTGGGGCTATAAGTTGCGCGGCAGCATTGGCACTGTGACTTCAGTGCGCGGCAAAGATGTGACAGTCGACTTTTCACAACACGCCGGCTGGAAAGGCACGCTAAACGACATTGAAGTGGTGGGTGGTGGTCAACTCGGCGAAACCGTCGCTGGACTATTGGGCTTGAACAGCCGTGCAGCGCCTACGCCTAGTGATCTCATTGAAGACTGGTCGCGTTGCATACGTTCGCTGACAGTATCCTCTAACGAAACTACCGCCAAGCATTTGCTAGACCGCACTTCCTATTATTGGCAAAGTTCGTCGACTAGCCAAACTGAGCATTGGATACGTTTGGAGATGCATGAAAATGTGCTAGTGCACAGTCTTTCGATTGTTGTCAGTCCAGCGGATCATTCGCATCAGCCATCCTTGGTGGTGGTACGCGTCGGCGACAGCATCGGCAATTTGCAATACAATTCTTGGGTCCCTATCAAAAATACCGACACCACAGTGACGCTGATGAGCGATGTGCGCCAATACTATCCCTGGGTGGAAATTGTCATCAAGGAGTGTCGTAATAATGGCATTCAGTGCAAGGTACACGCCTTGAACATCATTGGTTGTCGCAAACAAACCGAAATCGATCAGATGTTAATGAACGCCTCCTTCTTGGCTTGTGAATATGATCAAATGAGTGATTCTGATTTGCGTTTATCCAGCGCGTACAACAACTCAAATCCGAAAGTAGCATCGCTGCGTGAACCATCTTGCACTGTAATGGTTTGGGGTCTCAACGATAAGGAGCAACTTGGTGGTCTCAAAGGCTCCAAAGTGAAAGTACCAACCTTCTCGCAAACTATCAGTCGTCTGCGTCCCATACACATTGCGGGCGGTTCAAAGTCACTGTTCATCGTATCGCAGGACGGCAAAGTCTACGCGTGTGGCGAGGGCACGAACGGTCGGCTCGGCTTAGGCATCAGCGTAAATGTTTCAGTGCCGCGACTGGTGCCAGTGTTGCATCAGTATGTCGTTAAAAAGGTTGCGGTACACTCTGGCGGCAAACACGCGATGGCATTGACGTTGGATGGCAAGGTTTTCTCTTGGGGCGAAGGCGAAGATGGAAAACTTGGTCATGGCAATCGTCTAACTATGGACAAACCAAAGCTCATTGAAGCACTGCGTGCAAAGAAGATACGCGATATTGCCTGCGGCTCATCCCACAGTGCTGCCATCAGCTCGGCAGGTGAGCTGTACACCTGGGGATTGGGTGAATATGGACGCCTTGGCCATGGTGACAATGTGACACAGTTGAAGCCGAAATTGGTCGTGGCATTGATGGGAAAACGCGTCACACAAGTGGCTTGCGGTAGTCGTGATGCGCAAACACTAGCGCTAACCGAGGATGGTATCGTTTATTCGTGGGGCGATGGTGATTTTGGTAAGTTGGGCCGTGGCGGCTCCGAAGGCTCTTCGATACCACACGAAATTGAGCGTCTGACCGGCATCGGTGTCATTCAAATTGAATGTGGCGCACAATTTAGTCTCGCCCTTACACGCACCGGCGAGGTTTGGACCTGGGGCAAGGGCGACTACTATCGTTTGGGTCATGGCAGCGATCAGCATGTACGCAAACCACAGCCAATACAAGCGCTGCGCGGTCGCAAGGTCATACACCTTGCTGTAGGCGCGCTACATTGCCTGGCCGTTACCGACACCGGACAAGTGTATGCGTGGGGTGACAATGATCACGGTCAACAGGGCTCTGGTAATACTGTGGTAAATAAGAAACCGGCTTTGGTTATTGGTTTGGATTCAGTGTTTGTAAATCGGGTCGCTTGTGGCAGTTCGCACGCAGTCGCTTGGGGTTTGCCGCAATCGCCAACGGAGGACGAGAAGAAGGGTCCGGTGCCATTTGCGACGTCAAAGGATCCACTTGGTGGCAGTAGTCTCGGCATCTATGACACCGATCCCCAGTCAAATGCAACAACAACAACCGCAACGAATGCGCTAAAACCAACGGCGAAGGTAAGCCTCAGCGAGATGTTACTTTCATTCGAGACCGATGGTGCACGACAAACTGCACTTAATTACGTCCTGAACGCCATGAGCATTTTGCAGGCGCGCCAGCTAATCGTCGCCGCGCTCACTAGTCACAGCAAAGTAAATTTGCTTGAGAAAATTACGAATGACTTCGATGTGCAAGAAGGCACCGCTACTTTAGGCAAAGAGGTAACCATCGGTGCTTCAGGCAGCACACCACAGGGCACACTTGGCGGTCATAATAATGGCCACAACACCAACAACTGCAACAACAACGAAGTAATTGCTCAAGGTGGTGGCGAAGCGCCAGCTGATGCCACCGATCCGGCCGTACACGAACCCTCGCCAGAGGCGGAGATTCTGACCGCACCAGCCGGCCCATTAAGCGCATTCCAAAGTTTGACCGGTTCACTTTCGCTTTCCGCATCGATTTCCAGCAATGCACCGCACAAACATTCGAAAATGTCAGCCAGCGCCATGTCAGCGCTCGCTGCTACAATGACCAACCACGACGAGATCATTGAGGAAATTAGTGTTACCGGCTTGGATGATTTCACCTCACTACTGGGCGAATCGGAGGCTAAGAGCCTGGTGGAACTGCTGAAATTGAGTGTTGCCGGCCGCACCGGTCCACTAAGCAGTTCACAGACCATTTCCGATACACTCGTCGCGCTCGGCTCGAATTCGCCAGCAATTGGCGCTATGCTGCTTGAAACTTGCATCACAGAGCTGGAAGATTTGTGCACGTCGCGTTATAGTTTGGGTAAAGTGCCGAAACCGGTGATGCGCGAGAGCAGTCATCCATATGTGGACAACATGACTATAGTTGGTCAGGTGAAGATACCCGGCGCCGAGTCGTTACGCATAGAATTCGATAGCCAGTGCTCCACCGAGAAACGCAACGATCCATTGGTTATAATGGATGCCTCTGGGCGCGTAGTCGCCGTGCGTTCCGGACGTGAATATGCACAGTGGGCACCAGAGGTGCGTATACTTGGCGATGAAATGCGTTGGAAATTCACCTCCGACAGTTCGGTAAATGGTTGGGGTTGGCGCTTTTGGGTGCACGGCATTATGCCAGCGACCGCATTACATGAACGCATCTCGGAGCGCGCGGTGCTCTCACAGCCATCAATGCCACTTGTGATGGCTTTGTTGAACGAGCGCCTCGGGCCGCATAACAAGAGCGTGCTGTTGCGTTTGGCAGCTGCGCTGGCTGCCTGTGCGCAGCTAAATTCGCTCACGACGACACAACGCATCTGGTCGCTAAAACAACTACACACAGTACTACTCTCCAAGTATGCGCCGAAGCCATTGGAATCAACGCTAAATTTAATTTTATTGCCACTCATACCGGATCTACTACGTCAGTATGAGTACGAGGAGCCACAGGTGCGTGGCGGCATACATCTCATGCATTCCGATTATTTCAAAACGTTAGCGGCGCTCGCCAGTGACATGCAATTGGATGCCGCACTACCGCCGGCCGACGTACACAAATGGGCTTGGTTCAAACGTTATTGCATTGCGGTGCGCGTGGCACAGTCGCTGATTAAGCGCACCGAATTGCCGCGACCATTTTGCATGGAAGTGCGAAAGAAGTTCGCCGAAATGATGCCAGCGCCACAAGAAAGTCAGTCGCCAGTCGGCGGCAGTGGCGGTTCAATGATAAACTCGACCACATCGCTTTCGTCTGCGGGCAGCACGAATAGCAATCCAACACCGCCGCCACCGCCCACAAATTCAACGATGGTGAACACATTGACGCCCAGCACCAGCAATCTCGTACAATACATTGACTCGATGATGTCGCTTTCCTTAAATGAACCGAACAGCGCTAACGCCAGCATTGGCGCCTCTGTCAGCCTACCACCGTTGGCGCCTCCGCCAAGCAATGACACATTGAAGTTTTTGCATGAAGACCATAGCGTTTTCAAAGGCGCACACGATAACCAACTACTGCAATGGCTTAATCGACGGCCCGACGATTGGGCATTATCTTGGGGTGGCGCGAGCACCATTTACGGCTGGGGACACAATCATCGCGGCCAGTTGGGTGGACTTGAGGGCAGTCGCATCAAGACGCCAACACCTTGTGAGGCGCTCAGTTTACTGCGTCCTGTGCAATTGGCGGGTGGTGAGCAAACGCTATTCGCTGTCACACCCGATGGTAAATGCTTCGCTACCGGTTACGGTTCGGGTGGTCGACTCGGCGTAGGCGGCACCGACTCGTGGGCTATACCAACCTTGATTGGCTCGCTGCAACATGTTTTTGTGAAGAAAGTGGCCGTGAACTCGGGCGGCAAACATTGTCTCGCCCTAACCACTGAGGGCGAAGTGTATTCCTGGGGCGAAGGCGAGGATGGCAAACTTGGTCACGGCAATCGCATGAGCTACGATCGTCCGAAATTGATTGAAGATCTCACCGGCATTGGCATTGTGGATATCGCTTGCGGTAGCGCACACTCGGCGGCAATTACCTCCTCGGGTCATGTGCTCACCTGGGGCAAGGGACGTTATGGCCGGTTGGGTCATGGTGACTCTGAAGATCAACTGCGCCCCAAATTGGTAGAGGCGCTGCTGGGCTATCGTGCCATTGATGTTGCATGCGGCTCTGGTGACGCTCAAACACTTTGCATCACCGATGACGACAACGTTTGGAGCTGGGGTGATGGCGACTATGGCAAATTGGGACGCGGCGGCTCCGATGGCTGCAAACTGCCATACAAAATCGAAAGTCTCGCTGGTTTAGGCGTTGTCAAAGTCGAATGCGGTTCACAGTTTTCCGTGGCGCTCACCAAGTCGGGCGCTGTCTACACCTGGGGCAAGGGCGATTTCCATCGTCTCGGACACGGTACGGTCGATCATGTGCGCAGGCCGAAGAAAGTGGCCGCTTTGCAGGGCAAAAAGATTGTCTCCATAGCGACTGGCTCGCTGCATTGCGTTGCCTGCACCGACACGGGCGAAGTCTATACATGGGGCGACAACGACGAGGGTCAGTTAGGCGATGGCACTGTGAGCGCTATACAACGTCCGCGACTGGTGGCCGCACTGCAGAACAAGCACATTGTTAAAGTCACCTGCGGTTCGGCGCACACGATTGCCATGTCCACATCGCAACTCACAGATCGTATGCGGCCACCGCCCAATCCACCGTTGCAGTATGATTTGGTGCGCGATATGCCGCCAGAGGCATTGCATGCGCGTCTAGTATTGCTGCATCATTTCTCAGAGTTGCTATGCCCTTGTCTAGCTATGCTGCCGATTGTAGGTAAGTGCAAAGAGGCTTTCGCGGTTGCTATGTTGTGGCATAAACTCTTTTATTGTTTTTATGAACATTCCTACATAACAGGTGAACTTAGCTTGGGCGCGTTGAAGGAGGTGCTGGTGTACACCATCAAAGAGGCCGCTTTTCGCAAGGTCATACAAACAACTATGGTGCGCGACAAACAGCATGGACCAGCCATCGAATTAAATCGCATACAGGTAAAGCGTTCACGCAACAAATCCAACAACGGCTTGGCCGGCATTGACGGCATGAAGAGCGTATTTGGGCAAATGGTGCAAAAGTTGCCGCTACTCACGCAAGAGGCACTTTCGCTGCCGCATCGCGTATGGAAGGTGAAATTTGTGGGCGAAAGCGTGGACGATTGCGGTGGCGGTTACAGCGAATCGATTGCAGAAATGTGCGATGAACTGCAGAACGGCAGTGTGCCGCTACTAATTACCACACCCAATGGACGTGGCGAAGCGGGCGCCAATCGTGATTGTTTCCTGCTCGATCCAACGCTCGGCTCTGTGCTGCAAATGAACATGTTCCGTTTTCTAGGCGTGCTGATGGGCATTGCGGTGCGCACCGGCTCACCGTTGAGTTTAAAGTGAGTGCTCGCCGAAAAGGTTTCACAACAACAACAAAAAAAAAACATAAAATGTATGTAACTTTTAAAAAATACGCGCTTATTTTTTTTTTTTTTTTTGAATTTTAGTTTGGCTGAGCCAGTTTGGCGTCAATTGGCTGGCGAGCAGTTGCGTCCCTCCGATCTCATCGAAGTCGATCGTGATTATGTCGCTGGTTTACTTTGTATACGCAATATGGACGAGGATCCCAAAATGTTCAGCACGCTGGAGTTGCCCTTCTCCACCTCCTCGGCCAAGGGACACGAGGTGCCGCTGTCGACGCGCTACATTCGCATCTCAACGCAAAACCGACTGGAATATGTGCGTCTGGCATTGAATTTCCGTCTGCACGAATTCGATGAGCAAGTGAAGGCTGTGCGTGATGGCATGTCCAAGGTGATACCTGTACCGTTATTGTCACTGTTCGCGGCACCCGAATTGCAAGTGATGGTTTGCGGTTCGCCTGATATACCGCTGGGCCTACTAAAGTCGGTGGCCACATACAAGGGTTTCGATCCGAATTCAGCATTGGTGACGTGGTTCTGGGAAGTGATGGAGGAGTTCACAAATCAGGTGAGCGAGACTTGAATTTGAATTCATTTCTTGTCACTACATATTTGTAGAAAAAAATGTATGCTATCAAAAACATCTATTGCTCTTCAGGAACGTTCGCTCTTTTTACGCTTTGTCTGGGGCCGTACACGTCTGCCACGTACTATTGCCGATTTTCGCGGACGTGATTTTGTACTGCAAGTGCTGGAGAAGAGTCCACCAGATAATTTCCTACCGGAGAGTTACACATGCTTCTTCTTGCTTAAAATGCCGCGCTATTCATGCAAAGTGCGTACAATACAATTTTAATTTTTTTTTTTTTTTTTTTTTGTCAAAAACTAAATAATTTCTGCCTGCGTCATTTTCAGGCTGTGTTGCTGGATAAGCTAAAATATGCCATACATTTTTGCAAGAGCATCGATACGGACGAGTATGCGCGCGTTGCCATGGGCGATCCCACTGAAGCAACGGGCAGCGAGGATGACAGCGATCTGGAATCGGCTGCTAGTAATGAGGCCTAATTTAAAAAAAAAAATAAAAATGCTAGTGGAAAGTGAACGTGATTTCACAATAGATGAATAATATAAAGAATACATAACAACATACATACAAATGTGCGGCAAATATTCATGCATACATATACAAATTTAAATTTTTTGAATGTAATTGTAGTTTGTAGTAGCAGCGAACGTAGTTTGGTAAGTGTTAATAAATCTGTTTTATATGTTTTTTTTTTTTTTTTTTTTTTTATAAAATCAAAACTAAACAAAGACTAAAATAAAAACCAAAAAAATTTACAACATTCAAAGTACAAAAGCAAAAAAAAAAAAAAAATAGTCACCAAACTTAAAAATGTATTTTTGTATAAAAAAAAACTTAATTTGATGCCAAAATAACACTAACCAAATTTTCTTACTATTTTACAGCACCACACAAACCCACTCGACCCCACAGAAGCAAAGCAAAATATGAAAATTCCCCAAGTGAAATAAACGGCCTCAAAGGCCACTTAAAACAACATGAATTACCAAAACTAATTATATTATGCGACTATTTAGCATTATGCAGCAACTGTTGTCACAGTTGTAACGTAGCAAGTGAACTTGTTTGAGAATATCAAAATTATTGCAAACAAAATAGTATTACAAATTTCATTTTTAATTTTAATGAAAAAAAAAAAAAAAATGTGGCGAAAAATTGGTTGCTAGTGACTGACATACGACAAACAAAAAAATTAAAAATCATAATTTACACACACACACACACACACACACACACACATACAAATATGTATATTGACACTTTTGGCCACATGCATATCCTAATTTACGGTTTTATGCTATTCCATTACCTTTTTGTGCATTCAATGAATTTACTATATATTCCTCTTTTATTTTAAGAATTTCTGTACAAAAAAAAAAAAAATACAAAAATAACGGCAATAATCAGTTTAATGGCATTATTTAAGCTGATTATGCCTACTGATTATTATTATATTATTTGCAAATGAATTTTTAACGAAGCAATCGAATAAAACATAATTTTATAAAATTCTATTTACTTATAAACTAAAGTAGGTACAAATTTTGTTGCTAAAAGAAGAGAAAAGCAAAATATGAAAAAAAAAATCGAGCAATAATTATTTGCGATACTTGGTAATTTTTAGTAATTTAGTTATAAACGAATTGAGTACTAATTAGTTTAGTTTAGTTCTATTATATCAAATATATGAAATTTAAAAAATAATGTGTTTTTATGCATGATTTTTATAATTTAGTGTTTTCGTAATAAGCAAATTTTTTATTTTTTATTTTTTTGGTCAGCTTTCTTTAGTAAAACTTTTTTTTTAAAAACAAATTTTTTTCATTTAGTAATTCTCGTGCGATACTCCGCTTGAAAATATATTTTATATGTTTTACATGCAAATAAGCAGTTGCTAATTTGGAATGTACATTTCTACACAGTTTATTTATTTTAAATTGGCAGTAAAAAATTAAGCGATGCCAAGAAAAAAAAATGTTTACCAACAAATAATTATAGACAAAATTATGTTCGCCAAAATCTTTTTAAAACATTCACACTTCGTAAATATTTCCTTTTACTTTTCGATTTCTGTATACATTTAGATTGCGATTGTAGCGAATTCCGTGTTATTTACTCTAGGACACTGTGACAAATTTTTTTTATTATACGAATGTATGTCAGCGATTTACTAAAAAAAATGTTATAGGCAAGATTAGTAATTTGCAAAAAAAAAAAATATTTATGTAGCAATTTGTTCTTTATGAATATGCATAGACCCATACACTCATACTTTTATGTATTTATAACAGAAAATACCCTTTTCCAACTTTTACACTAAAAATTAGCAAATATTTTTTTTATTTGTAACGTATTTTAGCTTACAATGTAGCAATGCCATCACAAAGAAATTTACCCAACTAGTTTGGCAGAATTAAAAAAAAAAAAACTTATTTAGCAACTGCAAAGTGGAAGATGTATGTATGTATTTGAATGTATTTGCAGTTGTTGTGTAGCAATTCGATGGTAATTTTATGAAATACTAAACTAAAACTGAATAATAAAAGCTATTAAAAATTTTAAATACGTTTGTACATATTTTATTTGTAGTTAAAAATGTATGTATGTATGTAGCACAAAACTATTGTGGTACGAGTATTTTTTTTTTGTAACAAACTTATTTAACACCACCAAAAGCCTATTCCTGTGCTAGAAACGGCAGAGTATTCAAACATGTAGGAATATTTACAATATTTTGCGACTATAAAAGAATAGATTATAATTTTTTTTTTTAGTCAGTCAGAGGCCAATTTCTGTTGCATGTGTATATGAACAATTTTTATAAAAGCTTTATGCACAACTAAGAAATTGCGGGCTGTAGTGTTTTTCGGAATTTATTAAATTGATTAATAGATTTTAATATCTATAATTTATTTCAATTGAGACGCAAAAAAACTTATAAATTCTGTGCTATGGACATATATGTATGTATGTATGTACATATGTATGTATATTTTGGAATAGACTAAAAAAAAAATATTTAAAAAAATAAAAAGCTCTTGCACGTAATTCACAAATCGCAACCCCACACTTCATTTATAATAAAAGGTTCATCGGTTATGGCATTTTGATTATCCGCATTTACCACTCGTGCTTCGACCTCCTCGACGCTATTGGAATTCTTTGTTTGTGTTACTTCAGCCGCACTAATCGAGCTGCTTTTTTTGACACCGCTTTCTGCAGCTGACGTCGTAGTTTTACCACTGTCAATGACGCGCTTCCAAGTTTCGGCATCACAAGTGCCTTCTTTCACTCCACCTTTGCTTTGTATACCTGCCGAGGCGGCTGTGCTGCTATCATTACAATTTTGACAACTGCAGTCGGGACATTTAGCGGCAGCTTTCGAGCGTTTGCGTAAGCGATGTATTATATAGAGTAATGCGAAGGAGGCGTATGTAGCTTTGGCGACCTGCCAATATATTTAGTGAGTGTCATGGGGAATTTTGTGTTTTTGGTTTTAGTTACTTACGTTGGCACGTCCCGTTATTGTTACGCTATTGAATATTTTATTAAAATTGGACATTGTATAGGAATGATAGGCAATTTTGACAATATTTCTTTTAAAATTTGTTTATATTTCGATGTTTTAGAATATGACAAATATATACAAATGATATTTTGAATATGCCCCAGCAGTAAGGGCATATGTACATATGTATGTATGTATATAGTATATTCAAGTTAAAATTCATTACTGGTATTTCAATGCAGTGATTTATATCAAAATACTTATATTTAGCACATACGAATTAATTGCAATATTTATTTTTATTTTAATTAAAATTAATTAATTGGAACGATAATTTGATTGTGGTTAAAAAAAATATATTTAGTTTTTATTGCTAATGATAGTATTAAAAGTTGAAATACTCCTTCTTAACACATACAAGTTATTGGTAATATTTTTTGAATTCATCTACGAGCGTATTAAAAATACAGTAATAGTTTGGCTTGGAAATAAACTAAGTTTGACGCTGGCCTGGATTGCCAAAAAAAAAAACAAATTTGACTAAAGATTACGGAAAATCAATTCATGATACTTAAATATGTTAAATTTCTACCCTATCAAATAAAAAATTAACATTTATAAAAAAAATTCAGTCAAAACGTAAAATTAGAAGGGAAGAGTAGGTACGCTAGAGCACACTAGAACGTTTTATAAAATCTGTGTTATATAGCCTTCAAATTTCTAAGTAAATACATAACAATTCACATCAAAAAAACGATTTTAATAAGTAAAATCAGAGAACTTACAAGTTCTCAGGTAAAATGACCATTCAAGAGTTCATTCTATGCCGAGTCAATTGGCAACAGCGCAGTGCGTGAATTTATCAAGCTACTGTCCCTACTTTCATATAATTCAATTTTTCTATATGGTGTCGACGAATAAGCCTCGACCGCGCAGTTCCAATCGCTGACAACTGCCATGCCACTATATTGATCGTCGTTGTTGTCATTAGATAATGTTACTCCCAGCACACATTTAGCGTAAGTATCTATATATGTCAAGTTAATGGGCTTTAAAACCAAATTGATAAATTGATGCCTTGATAAAATAGCGCCCAATAGTTCAGCAAGACGTTGAGCATGACGCCGATATTTGACACGAACCACTAGACGAGTGCTATGCGAGAGTGACCAAATATTACGGCTTGCTATGTAAATAATAATAAATTTAAAACATACACATGTACATATATGTATGCAATTTTCACGACTCACCCTTTTTTACGAATCTTGCATAGGTTTCGGTGATGGGTTCGAATACCTCATCTGTGAACTCCTGTTCCGTCAGCATTGTAGCCAGTATTTCGATGAACACATGTGCCTGCCACGAGTTGAAATTTAATAGTCCTTGTATTGGCCGGCGATTTATGAAAGGGCCAAAACCGTGAAGTTTTGCGAAGAATCGCTTTTTACCTGGGGAAGAATGAAACATTTATTATCTATTGCATGCCAGCATCAGAGAACTTATAAGAAATCTTTCTGCTACTACGCATATAATTGATATTTGATATACATATGTACATACAAAAATTGAGCAAGTAGAACTTACCATATCTGTTTGCAACCATTATCTTTCCAATTTGAGTATTTTCCAAATTATTAAATCGCTTTTGCAGACAAAAATTAAGTACCTGGCGATTGTTAACGGTTCAATTTAAACGTTAATTATCAAACTCTGACTCAAAGAAGAAGAACCATAAAAATAAACATGTTGCCAACACTCACTTTAAAGTATTTAAAAATACTTTGTAGGGTATTTTAATATGAATTTTAGGACATTAGTTTCAGACATTGACCAGCTGATATCATTTAATGATTGTTACGTAAATATGTATGTATCCAAGATTGATGAATAAGAGATTGCGCCTTACGCAAGTCCCTTACTTTTTACTTTACGATATTGGTTGTCTGATGACGTCACATCATCAAAGTTTCTTTAAATTGCAACACGAGTGAAGTGAACATTTGGTGTTCTATTATTTTAAAGGTTTAATTAAAGTTTTTTAGTAAGTGCAATGTGATTTTATTATATTATTCGAACTTATAAAGCAATTCTCCAATCAAAATGAGAATACGTTATTGATGGTGTGACGTATGCATGTACATGCGCAGATCGTAAACTATTTTTGTTAGCTGTCGGCGCAATCTCTTCTATCACCAAGGCGAATTTAACAAGGGGGTGGTGAGCGTATATAAGTAAAACGCGTCCATGTATTTTATTTTTGCTTTGCTGGACTGAATATCAAATTTCTTTAGGTCATTTACATCGCCAGCCAATCGGAACTAAGTCCTTTGACTTTCAATCCAGCAAGGCGACAAAAACCCGCTGGCATCTCAACAGCACCTTGTTAAATTCGTCTTGGTATGTACCTTTGTTGCTGCTATTGTTTGTGCATTATATTTTGTATGTCGTTGAACTCTCAGTGAACAAACACATTAATTCAGGTATGGACATAGATACATATGTATGTATGCATGTTTGTAAATATCAAATTTGATAAATCGCAAAACATTTCTAAATGACCTTGATGACAAAACATAAACAAATGAGGGTCTCTAGAACGAAATTTGTGTTTACCTACAAATGCAGGTATATACCTCATCTAAATCTTTTTTTTTACGCATTTAAATTTATAAGCGTGTATGCATGTTATAAACAAATAAAACATATTTAAGTACGAATGAATGTATTTTAAAAATTCATGAACCGCAACACACATTTATCGTTTCAGAAAGAAAGAGTTTAGTGGAAACTTATGTTAATACTAAGTATGTATGTATAAATATTGCGTTGTTGTAGGAAAATTGACAGCCGAGGAAATATTTACAATTTCCAATCGCCGTCTATAAAACGGGAAAAAAGTTGAAATAAACGAAACCAATTAGTATATTTAAAGTGTACATTGGTATATATGTACATATATATGTATGTACATAGGTATGCCAACAAAGAAAATAATATAAACTAGACGCTTGCTTTTCCAAACGTCAGCGAGATGCTACGGATGACAACGGCAGCGTACATTGGTCTTTCTGTGACCAAAGCGCTTTGTACTAAATTCGCCACATGACTACTAATTTATTTACATACATACTACATATAGACATACATACATATGTATTTACCATTTGTACATATACTTACATCAAATGCATATATGTATGTATGTATATGCATATATGCATTTACTTTTCTGCTTCTACCTCAACTAGGTATCTACTACATAGTACTTACATACATACGTACATAAATCGATAATATTTTCCAGATTTACGTTTGGATGTGTATGGTAAATAGGTGATCTTCTTCCTGCGCCTAGGGAAAAGGCATACCTATGTACATATAAACAAGTACCTACATATGTATGTACATACTACATACAATAAAATAAAAAAATTTGGTATAAAACTAACTACCTAAATAAAAAAAAAATGTACCTACCTACCTACATAAATAAAAGCAGTTCTTCGTCATTGGTTTTTCTATTTTGCAAAAAGTTAATTTCATCATTCTTGATGGCTTCTGCAACATAGGTAAAAGAAAATGAAACAAGTCTTCCGCTTTCAACTTTTCATAAAAAATAAACAAAAAAACACTGGAAAATCGATCGCATTAATGTTAACTTGTTTTTTGAAGCTATTTTTTTTTACTTATTCTACATTTACGTCTGAATTTTTAACAAAAATAAAACCAAAAAACTTTTACTAAATTCGTGTCCACATGCAATTGCAACGTGAGAATTAAAACCAAAGCAAATTAACAAGCAAATAAAGTGTAGCAAAGAAAGAAAAAGTAAGTAAAACATTGGCTGTGGGGAGGAAGACAATTTGCATAACAAATTCGTTCGTTTTAGTTTTATTTAATTATGTAGTTCTTGGTGGACGATACGTATGTATGTATGTACATATGTATTTATATAAGTATGTATCTGAAGTGTGCATATACATACGTATGCATATATATACATACATATCTATGCATATATGTACATGTACATATAGATATACATACATATGCATATACATATATGTATATATTTTTTCGCTTTGTTTACTCAGTTCACGTTCTCCTTTTCTGGAACAAACCATGTACATATGTATTTATATAAGCAGTCGCGCGCACCACATCCATCCATCCATGTACATATGTATGTATATTTATATTTCAACTTGAGTAGATAAGCAGCAAATCGATAACAGCTGTTTTTATATACTAAATTATGAGATTTTTTTTATAAAAATGGAAGAAAATTGTATTCGTACATATATGCATGTATGTATGTACACATTTAAATCTTCATATGGATATGTATGCTATATACTTTCCAGTGGCGCTCTAGGGAAATTTTTGTTCTCATACAAAATTTTTACGTAGTGCTGTAAAACGCTTCATAATAAAACACCATTATTATGGCTGGCATTATGAGTTGCGAAGCAAATGTATTTGGCAAAGCGAATAAAATAAGGTAAAAATATTTCAAAAGATGCAAGTAAGAGAACGGCGAAAATGTTTCAGTGAGTATGCTAAAGCCTGCCTTGAAATATTGACTCTCTAATTTTCATTAGCTTCGGCAAAAACCAACTCAAAAATTTTGAAGACGTGTTACATGAATTACGTACATATATTATTGTAAGTAATATGGAAATGAAACTGAACTTTTTTTCAAATATTGTAATATCGCTTCAAATTTAAATTTGTTTGCTTAGTTTTCAGTAACTTATCTCGATTGAGGCCACATTTTCGTCGTTCGCTGTCAAAATATTGCGACCCGTTTGTTGCTATTTTGATTATAAAACCATGCATGCAATTGGAATAGTTTTATATATTCAACTTATCGTATGGCATTGCACATTTAAATTGTAAGAATATAAAATTACTATATCAATTTCTCAAAATGCCGTATTTTTATTGAAAAATTATAAATACCATTTTTTTCATTATTGGGGGCCAAAAATATCACAGTTACCAGCACTTAACATAAAATATCCCAATTACGCAAAAGAGACAGAAAATTCTTGAAAACATTTTTTGTTATAAATGCGCAGTTGCGAAAATTGCATTGAAAACAATTAATTCGTGCGAATATCAACTGCATTTCATATTCCACATGTATATCACACAAATACATTGCAAATAATACGCAAATTTAAATGAAATAATATTAAATAGCGCTTTAATTATAGATAAAGTAAATGTCAAGCAAAAAGTGTGGAAAAGAGATAGCAAATGCGCGATTTGTAGTATATAGTGCCATTATGTACACTTTCCCGGCAAATTCGGGAAATTTCCATTAAAACCCCTATATTTGCTCAATGGTATAAATACAAGGAACTGGTATTCGTTTAGTCAAACTAAATCTGACATTTGTGAGAAAAACACTTTAAGGTTTACCAGCGCTTGATAATTGTGATAATTTTCTGTGGAAATTAGTGAGCTTTGAAATATATATAAAAAAAATATTTTTATGAAAATAAGCAAACGTGAATTGGAGAACTGAAGAAAAGAACTATTATTTAATTGAAAATCCAATTTCTGTGTGAAAAAAGAGTTTAAGGTGAGTTCTTAGATTATGTAAATACGTTTTACAGAGATTTTTTTTTTAATTGACGTGGAAAAAGTGCAATCGTGCAAATTTAAGGGAATTGTGTATGTACCTCATACAAGTTGAGCAGCCGTTGTGAAATCGATTTTTCCCACTTGGTAGAATTTTAAGATGGCGCCAGGTTGACCCCGTTCAGTATGGTACATACATACATATGTATGTGTTTGTATGTATTTCATTGTGCATTTACTAAGGATGTATATATAGATATAGATATATGTATATTTAAATATGTATATAATTTTTCTTTATCGAGAATTATGGATGGCCTTTAGTAAAATGAGTGCAATTTTCAATTTCGAAAAGCAAGTTTAAATATGTACGTAATGCAGGAAATGATGAGTCATGTAAAAGATTTTTCTGGAAATTATAAATATCGCTTTCAAGTTTATGGAAGTTGCTTTCAGTGGAAAGGTGGTTTCCAAATATACTAAGTACAACGTCAAACTCTGGCTTTGCAACCTTATTGTCTTTTTGTGTTAGATCAAAATTTATTAAAAAAAAAATCGAGTATTTCTTTATATTCGCTCCAAGGCGAATTCATGTCTGGTTGTAGCAGGTCTAATTTTCTTGAAGTTAAAAGGTAGAAATTTATAATAAAAAATTAATTTGACAACAAACCACCAATCAGTTGATTAATCTACACAACCTTATTTGAAATAGTATCGGTGCGTTCGAAATTTATAAAATTCCATTTAATAAAACATGCTGAGTTCAAATATGATTTGAAATTTACAGCTTTTTCAATACAAAGCTGAATTTTGTTGATTCTCAAATCAATTTCCAAACTTAGCAAATCCACTTAAAATGTGCCAAGTTTATTTAAATCGGCTACAGATGTAACCTGGCAATTTATTGAGAAAAACATAGTTTGCATATGACATCCAAAATATCCGAATTACATAAGTACATACATATGTACATATATGTATGTATGTATGTATACTAACTGAACCTTTCCTTTTACGAACTTGTTACGAGTCTTACTTTGTTTCAGAAAAGTGGGTGGTAAATTTGTAACATTTTCATTTAAATTTTTCCATCTTTTCGAAAATGACGCCATTGAATTTTCTTCGAATTTGTTTTTAAATATATAATTAAACTTTTTCTTGGAATCAAATTTGAGCTAAACACTTTTCTTGTTATTGGTTGTTTGCACTTACAGCTCTCTTCCCAAAATGCAAATCTTCGTGAAGACTTTGACTGGCAAGACCATCACTCTGGAGGTTGAACCATCCGACACTATTGAAAATGTAAAAGCCAAGATTCAGGACAAAGAGGGAATCCCCCCAGACCAACAACGTTTGATCTTCGCCGGCAAACAATTGGAAGACGGACGCACCTTGTCCGATTACAACATCCAGAAGGAGTCTACACTTCACTTGGTTCTACGTCTACGTGGTGGCATGCAAATTTTCGTCAAAACTTTGACGGGAAAAACCATCACTTTGGAGGTTGAGCCTTCCGATACTATTGAAAATGTCAAAGCCAAAATTCAGGATAAGGAAGGAATCCCACCAGATCAACAACGTTTAATTTTCGCTGGTAAACAGTTGGAGGACGGACGCACATTGTCTGACTACAATATTCAGAAGGAATCTACTCTGCATTTAGTTTTGCGCCTGCGTGGAGGTATGCAAATCTTCGTAAAGACTCTGACTGGCAAAACAATCACATTGGAGGTTGAGCCTTCAGATACGATCGAGAATGTAAAAGCAAAAATCCAAGACAAGGAGGGTATTCCACCAGACCAACAGCGTTTGATTTTCGCTGGCAAGCAGTTGGAAGATGGACGCACTTTGTCCGACTACAACATCCAAAAGGAGTCAACCCTTCACTTGGTCCTGCGTCTGCGTGGTGGTATGCAGATCTTCGTGAAGACCTTGACTGGAAAAACCATCACCTTGGAAGTCGAGCCATCAGACACAATTGAAAACGTTAAAGCTAAGATCCAAGACAAAGAGGGCATTCCACCAGACCAGCAACGTTTGATTTTCGCCGGCAAGCAGTTGGAGGACGGGCGCACATTGTCCGACTACAACATCCAAAAGGAGTCAACCCTTCACTTGGTCCTGCGTCTGCGTGGTGGTATGCAGATCTTCGTGAAGACCTTGACTGGAAAAACCATCACCTTGGAAGTCGAGCCATCAGACACAATTGAAAACGTCAAAGCTAAGATCCAAGACAAGGAGGGCATTCCCCCAGACCAACAACGTTTGATTTTCGCCGGCAAGCAGTTGGAGGACGGGCGCACATTGTCCGACTACAACATCCAAAAGGAGTCAACCCTCCACTTGGTCCTGCGTCTCCGTGGTGGTATGCAAATCTTCGTGAAGACCTTGACTGGCAAAACCATCACCTTGGAAGTCGAGCCATCAGACACCATCGAGAACGTCAAAGCCAAGATCCAAGACAAGGAAGGTATTCCACCAGACCAACAGCGTTTGATCTTTGCTGGCAAGCAGTTAGAAGATGGACGTACTTTGTCGGATTATAACATCCAAAAGGAGTCAACCCTCCACTTGGTCCTGCGTCTTCGTG
The DNA here is from genome assembly GCA_963971545.1 of Philophylla caesio. NCBI lineage: Eukaryota > Metazoa > Arthropoda > Insecta > Diptera > Tephritidae > Philophylla > Philophylla caesio. The sequence continues at coordinate 120,860,808 of OZ020607.1, forward strand.
GTGGTATGCAAATCTTTGTGAAGACCTTGACCGGCAAAACAATCACCTTGGAGGTCGAGCCATCAGACACCATTGAAAACGTCAAAGCCAAAATTCAAGACAAGGAAGGCATTCCTCCAGACCAACAGCGTTTAATTTTCGCCGGCAAGCAGTTAGAAGACGGACGAACTCTGGCCGATTACAACATCCAAAAGGAGTCAACCCTCCACTTGGTCCTGCGTCTCCGTGGTGGTATGCAGATTTTCGTAAAGACCCTGACTGGCAAAACAATCACCTTGGAAGTTGAGCCATCGGACACAATTGAGAATGTTAAAGCTAAAATCCAAGACAAGGAGGGCATTCCCCCAGACCAGCAACGTTTGATTTTCGCCGGCAAGCAGTTGGAGGACGGGCGCACATTGTCCGACTACAACATCCAAAAGGAGTCAACCCTCCACTTGGTCCTGCGTCTCCGTGGTGGTATGCAAATCTTCGTGAAGACCTTGACTGGCAAAACCATCACCTTGGAAGTCGAGCCATCAGACACCATCGAGAACGTCAAAGCCAAGATCCAAGACAAGGAAGGTATTCCGCCAGACCAACAGCGTTTGATCTTTGCTGGCAAGCAGTTAGAAGATGGACGTACTTTGTCGGATTATAACATCCAAAAGGAGTCAACCCTCCACTTGGTCCTGCGTCTTCGTGGTGGTATGCAAATCTTCGTGAAGACCTTGACCGGCAAAACCATCACATTGGAGGTCGAGCCATCAGACACCATTGAAAACGTCAAAGCTAAGATCCAAGACAAGGAGGGCATTCCTCCAGACCAACAACGTTTGATCTTCGCCGGTAAGCAGTTGGAGGACGGACGCACTTTGTCCGATTATAATATACAAAAGGAATCAACACTCCATTTGGTGCTACGTCTTCGCGGAGGCGCATTCTAAATTTAAAGAATTCATACAAATTCAAAATTGAAGAGTATTTATTGTATCTCATTAATTAGATCTATTTTGTATTTTAACGCTTTTTCAAACAGTTCTGATTAAAAATTTAAATATAGATACCGTTTTTACGTTCAAAATAAAATAAATTGATCTGATGCAATATTTCAAGATAACTTAAAATATAGGCTTGTAGTTTTTTTTGACTTGGATTTTGGCATACGAAAGGTGATGTATTTTCTTTTGAATATATGTAAGTTCGGGTCGTTCCGGTATCGTAGACTCGACAGTCGTGGGAACGTTGAACTAGCAATAAAGCGTCTGTTTAAAATCCAGCCGTCGGACTGACGGGTCCTCATATGCACTTTTTCCTAAAACCAAACTTGCTGTCAAACATGTAAATGTTAGACATCCGTTAATATCTGCCATAACAATTAAAATTATAAATTAAACGACTAAAGCTATATTTTCCATGTTCAGCTGTTTTTACGGCAGTGGGTAACGCATTAAAAATTTGCGCCCCTTTACCAAGAACGCTGCATCCTGGGCCTTTACGATATTTGACACAACTGTCAAGCATTGTAAATACAACCCTGTGCTTGGCAGCTGTTATAACAGCTGTCATTTGTTATCAGAGTATTTGCTTCTGGAAATCGTTTGCATTTAGACGCATTGCGTGTGAGAGTCTCAAAATTTATAGTTAACAAAATTCAGTTGTAATTATTAAACAAATGGCGGCACCAAAGTCCTACACCTTAGAGGTGGTGAAACAGCACAATACTCCAGAAGATCTATGGATAGTCATAGAGGGGAAAGTTTACGATGTGACCAAATTTCGAAACGAGGTAAGTAATGCAAAAAATATTTGACCTTATCGCTACACATTCGCATTATATACGCAAGTAATTTTATGTATAATAACAATAAAACAGCATCCCGGAGGCGAAGAGACGCTCGACGAAGTGGCTGGACGTGACGCGACACATGACTTTCTAGATGTGGGACACAGCCAAGAGGCAAGGTTAGTCAATTATCTGCTGATACATAAATTGACCTTAAAAATGTAGAATTTGCTTTTTTCAGACAAATCTTAAAAAAATACTACATAGGTGATCTGGAGGGAAACAGTTCGGAAAGTAAATTGCCAGTGAGGTAAGTGACGGTCGACTCTGTTAATATTATATACATATGTATGTATGTCCATATATCTAGTTTAACCGCATGATTTCCATATTTAACTAATAAACTAAACAATTTTAAATTTCATGACATTCTATCCAAACAAAAAAATGCCGCAAGCACTATATAAAGTCAAAAGCTGGCGACAGTTCTCCACTAGAACTAAGACAAATATCTGCAATGAAAATCAGCTTTCTTTAAATGTGCAAAATATTGAACACCCAATAATCAAATAATTCAATCCCCTTTTCATATTTACAACAATCAATATCTTGGCGGCATTTTCATTTGTGTTAAATTATTTTATATTGTATTATTTATAAATGTGCAGCGAAAAACAAAAGCAATATCATAGTTCAGTTTTCACATATGCATGTACATATGTATGTATATAATACCATATGTTTGCATTTATAAATATTCAGGCGGTGATGGCGTCATTAGCATAAGCGCTTGGTCAATTGTGTGCAATATAAAAGTCATCAATTTAATTCTAATGTGTTTCATGAAACCATACAAATTCATCAAAATTCATTACAACTATGACTAGGCATGTATTTTGAGTGGCTGCTTTAATAATTGTATTCATATCAAGTTATCATAACGTTTTTCGTTTATTGCAACCAAATCAATTACAACTGATAAGCGTATGCCCTCTTGAACTGAATTTTACTAGCGCTTAAATTAATACATATGCGCTAAAGTAGGGTGTGCGAATGATACTGACAGTAAATCACTTGAATGACTTAAATAACGAAATTTTATTTAACAAAATGATGAGGAGTTCGCTAATATCATTGGTGGTGGTAAGGTTACCTTTCCATCTTTTCAGTAAAGAAGAATTTTATCTGATGTCCGGTTTCAAGGTTCCTAAGGTTTTTGGGACTTATTTTAAACTAAAGCAGTAACAATTGCATCACTTGATTACCGTATCCAATTTCCTCAATAGAACCGATCGGCAGTATAAAAAAGACGAGTTTATGTACATACATACATACATACTATGTACATTGAAAATTTTTCACAAAAACTGTATTCCTAAAAATTAATGATATGTTTTAAATGCTATAGCAATAACAACAATCACTTTAGTAGATTCTAGTTTTCATGTAAATTTTAAAGGGAATATCAGGCATGAATACCAGGTTTTTTTTTTAATTGCATAATTTATAGACAAAAACCCATTACTACTTATGTATGTATGTACTTTAAATAACTTGCCTGAATGCTTATTTTAAAAATTTATACATACATATGTATTGTATTTTTTAGTTTCAAATATTTTTCGACAAAAAAAGTAAAATTTTTCAAATCTTAAGCTAAATGTAAGTGATTTTCATGCATGTATTTAATAAGATTAAATAATTGTGCTTATACTTTAACATACGCGCACAACATGAAAGCATATTCAGCATAACACTCTCATTCGCATCATACACGGATTATGGAGCTTTCAATATTTTTGGCCTTTTTTTGTTTGTTTTGCTAAACCACAATTTTCCTTTACCGCTTCTTAAACATGTAACACAGCACGCCATCAGCGCCATCAGCGCCACCATTGTCAACACAAACACCACCAGCTCAATCAACTACTGCTGCCAAGCAAGAGAACAACGCCACGGCCACTAGTGGCAAGATTGTTGCACCACCAGAGAAACAATGTTGCGCACTCGCTTAGTTACTATCGCATCACCTAATCCTTAGAAAAATCAGTTTTTTTCATTTTTTTTTTGATTTCAATATACTCAAATATCTAATACATATACAGTCATATACTATGTGATATAAATAAGTACGATAATTTTCAAAAACCATTTAATGTCACTTTTACGCTTAATTTGTGCTGTACAAAATTCTATTTTGTCTTGTGAATTTTAATTTGAAACCAGTCGTTCTTTTAACACATTTCTCCCCCTCCAACTTAAAACAGACAAGTTTGCTATGCGATTGGAGCGTTCGCTACTGGACTTCTATTGGTTGTTATCATACGCAAAGTTCTATCGAGCAAGTGAATCAAATACATCTCATTAAGCTAAGGTGAAACTGAGACGAGAATTTAATCAAAAGGAAACGGAACTGCTAGCTGAACATGCCTCAAAAAAACTCAACATTTCCAAAAAAAAAACCATACCTGCAGCAAAGTGTTATTTAGCTGTAAATTTGTATTAAAGTTATACTCGTATAGAAATAAAAGCGGAAAGTAGTAATTGTTTATTAAAAACTGATCAATTAAATTTTATAAAACAGTTATCCTATCTGTGTTGTTGTTGTTGTTGTTATAGCCGAAGAAACTGTTTACCAAGTGCACTGAAGATTTTTCTTTAGACATGTGTATGTACATAAAACAAAGGTAATTCGGTTTTTTTTATTGATTCCTATTATTTGGGATTTCTGTGTAATTTTATTTTTCTGTAGCGAAAACCCGAAAGTAATGAAATTGATTTATTTTAATAGACAACAGGTTATCAATTTAATTAAACACCTTCTGACTTAAAACGCTTATATTTTCAAATATAATCACTTTTATTTAAATACCCAGCGCGAAAATGTGTCACGCATACGTTTTTTTTTCCAATACTTTAATGAGTATCTTAAAAATAGGATAGGTTCGATATCTGGTCGAATTGAATTTTTAAAACTTGTATTTGAAAAAGTGTAGCGAAAAAACGATGCCTTCTGGAATGTATCACTAGAACAAAATATTTACTAATTTTTATTAATTTAAAGCCGTTTTCTCTAATTTTTGATTTTATTAGTAATGTCGTTATTCATGCAAAGATGTGTTTTACATATATTTTTTTTTTTATTAAACGCCAACACCTTAAATATTTTACTTAAATAATTTGTTTGTAAAATATGTACATACATCGAATTAAAACTATAGTTTTGCTTCGCCCTTTATTCCCTGTGTATGAAATTATTACAATCTCTTAACTCTGACAGTCCAATATCTCTCGTACACACATTAATCCATGAATGCTTCATTCAGCACCTTTAGATTGCGTTCATTCACTGCACCATGCAGCTCATTGCGTCCCATCAGTGAAATCACCATTTTCAGTGTACTCCAAATCGATTCGGACATTTGTGATTGACCGCCGCCAATGGCGCCCGTTTCCATCGACATCTCACGTGAAGCTGCCGAGTTTGCCTGCATGTTCAGTGCCGTGAGTAGATGCTCAACCGCTTGTTTGTATGCCTTAAGATTCATGCAGCAAACGCCAACGTTGTAGCGCACACGTATGAAACCCGGTTCCAGCTGTAACGCACGTTGATATGCCTCCACAGCTTCGACTGACCGCGAACCATTCGCCAAACTGGCGCCTAGACGATTCCACACTTTTGCATTCTGTGGATGGACATGCAGTGCGGCACGAAAGCAATCAACCGCTTTGTCATAATCGGAGGAGAGATTATAGAGCACGCCCAGCGCTTCTTGTACATCTGCATCGACTTCTTGTGGATTTATGCGTACAGCGTCGAGAAAGAGGTTCTGTACTGCCTCTAGTTTACTACCCACAATCAGCGAAGAAGCCATGGCACCGCCGTCAATTTGTAACTCTGGATGCTGTTGTAGTATGTGTTTATATTTCGGATTCACTTGCATCCAGTTGACCAGCATGCGCAGCGCATGACTTTGTAGACTCTCGTTTGTGTAGCAGACGGCAAGTGCCATTAACACACGATTGTTTTCTGGTCGTAACTCTAATGAACGTTTCAATGCGGCTATGCTTTGTGGATCCATTTCGTTCTCCGCCTGCGAAAGTCCTAGTAACTCCCAGGCTTCCGCATTTTCTGGTTCTTTTTTGGCAGCTGCTTCGAAGCAGAGTACTGCGCTTGGTATGTCACCCCTTTGCATATACTGCCTGCCCTTCTCCAATGCGTTTTCAAGTTCAGCCATTGGATTTTCCTCGGCAAAGTCATATGCCTTGTACGGATCATAATTTTCGCCGTATTCGGATAACCAGGGATGTTCAGCGTCTTCAGATAACTTTTGCCACTCATTCTGCAGGCGTTGCCAGAATGTGTCATTGTAGCTGCTTGCTGATTGTTGACGCTCTCTTGCACTTTCCTGATAATCTTTAATCCATTCCTCTATATATTCGTCTGAAGATGGTTGCGGTAGCAATTTTTCTGTATCTTCTTTGGTCAACGTCTTGGCTTCCTCAAAGAACTGGTCGGTACTTGGCTGATAGGCTGGACAAATTGCAAGGTATGGCGTGGGCAGTGACTGGTTTGGTATATATGGTGCAAAAGATTTTTGTCCTAACGCGAATGCTGACGGGCTGGGTACTTCCTCATCGAAGAATTCCCGCACATGCACCAGCTGTTGCTGCTGCGGCTGCATGTGTACCATTTGTGTAGATGGCAGTAGCGATTTTTGCATTCCAAATTCTTTTAACCACTGATCACGAGTTACCTCATCTAATACGCTTGGCGCGGGTTGGGGTTGTTGGATGCCCATACCACTCGTATGCTCGATTTCACGCATCTCTTGCAAGAGCGCGTTCATTTGAAAAGACTGTGGAGGCAAAGTCATCTGTCCAAGAAATTCATTGACCATTTGTTCGTCGGGTCGCAAGCTGCGCTCAAGCTGAACATTACTGAATCCTTCATCCTTGCGTGCAGTATCACGTGTTAACTGACCACCTAGTTGCATGAGCGGATTAACGCCACCACAATCACCATCCACTAGCTGGCGCAACGACATATTGCTTTTTGTTTAACTAGAATAAAAGAAAATCCGATTTATTGCCAATACGGAGGAATGCTAAATTGTTCTCTTCTTCGGGAGATTGATAAGCAAAGTCTAATGTCCACAACAAAAGGTAAATAATTTTTGACAGCTGTGTTTGTTGACTCAGTTTGTCCACAAACGATGGAATGAGTTATATGAATACTTGTAGCGGTGTGGTATATGAAACTCAAACGCTACAATTATTGATCTCGGTTATAGAACCTGGTATTAAATATTTAATTAAATTCTTCAATTCAAGATTTGTGTAATCAGCTGATTTCGGTTCTGTGCTCATAAATTTGACAACTCAAATTGACAAGACAGCGTTGCAATTCGTTAATTTAAAAACAACGTCGCGAAAGCTATCACAGGCAGTAGCGCGAACCATTGTGTATAACAACAAGTGAGATATCTTATTTGTCAGTTGCTTTTGACAGGATACCTAAGATGGCGTTTGACAGGATACCTAAGCTGGCCGCCAATATGTCGACAATTACGAATGGCCCGAAGTTGGAAAAAGCTGATCTGAAAATATTTTGGGGGGGGCTTTCAATTTTTTAGGATATTTTACATATTTTGAGATTTCGATTCATATCCATTATAAACATAGATATAATAATATTGGGTAAAATGTTGAATGCATTTTTATAAAGCCATCGATAGGCTATGATATAATTTGAATCAGATGAATCATAAAACGTCAGGGGTTTAAAGTGCTTCATCGATTCTCCTCTTTTTCTTTGCCAAAATATCTAGGTCACTAGTAACCTCAATATCTCGAGATACGTCTTCAATTTCCGTAAAATAGAAAAAGAACGTTCACTCGGAGCCACCGTGACTGGCAATGTAACACTGATTTGAAAAATTCGGTAAATGTGTTTGTAAAATTGCATATTACGAATGTGGTTTGATAAGTCATAAACTTTTAGAAAAAATATACTTTTCGGCAAAAAATCATTTCTTTGTATTCCAGTTACTGGGTAATAATTTTTAATTTTTTTGTCTAGAGTGAGTTTTTGTGTGTGCTACGAATTTGAAAACACGGTTGAAATTTTCTGAGACTACCGATTTTTTGGGGGGAATCCAGACACCCAGAACCCCTCCCCTGTATCCGTCCCTGCATTCGGGTAAAATATACGAGGAACGCCAGGGTTGCGAATTTACTTTGCAAAAACAGGTGATCTCAGCTGTTCCAAATTTTGACGTTTATCGAAAAGATGTCTCACTTGTTATTATACACAATGGCGCGAACTCTGCACTTTATTATACGCATTGTGCAGTTTTTGCGATCTGTGGATAATAGAAAAAATAAAACTCCTTTAGCAGCCGCAGCTATCGGCTAATCGTGAAGTATTAGCATAGGGTTGCATTATCGAAAACACCGAATACCGATTTCCGTTTTCCGCTGGTAGCATACAACTTCCGCTCAATATTTAGCTTTTAAAATTTTAGTAATAACCTAATGAATTGCATGCTGAACTTCTTAGATAAATGTTTTCTATGTATATACTCTTATTGTAATTAGACATGAAGTGTTCCACATACATACATACTTGCATACAACTTCTGCGAAAGCTTTTTAAAAGTGAAAGTCTTTGGCCGGATAAAATTTAAAGTCGTTTCTGTTAAGCTAGCGACTGTAGTGGGAATTGAATTATAATTATCAAGTTAACAATTAATTCATAAACTAATTGATGGAACTTTTCTTATGTTGTGTTCTCAGTACGCGTAACTTCGAATATATAACATCCCAGTCAACATAGGCACCAAACAAATGACGCTTATTATTTGGTGTATCCATAAATGCAGTGCGTCCATGCATAATGCGCATATTGTTGAAGACAAAAACGTCACCTGGTTGTGTTTTAAATTCTACACTCTCCGAGTAGGCCAATTCATTGAATTTGTCGTAAGCTTCATACCAGGGTGCCACCTGCTCAATTGGCACCGTGAAGTGACTATCCCGTTTGGGGATGTTGTCATTAATGCGGTGATAGCGGCCGTCTATGTCCAAACTATTTTTGAATGCAGAATTTCATAAATTATTTATTATTTAGTAGCTATTAGATACTTACCAAATCACTGGTGCGCGCCATATATTATGGAATGACCGTCCACTATCTTTGCCCATGTCATACCAGTCCACTGGTGTATTTATTAGTATTTCAAATAATTTTGGAAATTCTTTGCGCATCTTGTCTGCAATGTAGAAGCCATCGGTCACAATATTAGCGCCACCATGTGACTTCGATTGCACATAACAGTGCAATAGATTGATGCCAGCCTGATATTCGTAGTAAGGCAAATCCGTATGTAGTGGCAGCGGTGACATTAGATAGGCATAATTGGTTGCATTTTCTTTGGTCTTTACTTCGAATTCAACACTTTTAACAATGTGATCGTTTAAAATAATTAATTCGATTAAAAATCACTTAACAATAGATTTTTTTAACATACCCATAAGAGGTGCGTTTTATAAAACCTATACGACCTGCCAATTGTCTGACGATACTTGTATCATGTGGTGAATTTTTAATAAAGGAAAACCCCTGCATCGCCAATGACTCCAGCCATTCCAATAGGCCTACAAAAGAGTGACATGTTTTGTTCAAGTCACAGGTTTTCGCAAATTATACTTACATTCATCATTTTCGAGGACATCTTTAAATTCGAATGTGTGCACTACATTCGGATAATCCGCCTTTGACCACAACTGATAGGACGGCTTATAAACGTCCTCAATGTAAAGATTACGATTTATTGGTGAAAAATCTCTGTGCCGCAGCCAATCGAGTTCAAATGTCGATTTGTGATCATCCTGCCAATCAATTGTTACCACATTCTCCTCTTGGCATCCATTTATGCTACGAATGCGTGACTCCACATTGTTACGTACCCAGTTAGCTTGACGACTATTGGTATTTTTATGATAGCAAACGCTGCACTGACAATTGTCGCGTAGCCAAACACTAGGAAATTGTAAAGGTCCACTACCATTCGACTCATCCACAACGACCACATTTCCTTCTGTCACAGATGCACTTAGTAACCGGTGCACTATTTGTGGGTGACGCAGAACAGTCAGTTGGTGCAAAATGCTTTTACTGAACTGTCTACAAAGCATCATTATCAATTCAAGGCTCAGTGACGAGTGAGTGAAAAAGGGCACAAATATGTAGATAGTTGGGATTTGCGCTTATCAACTAGTAACTGAATGCACAATGAATAGTGCTGATGTTGCAATAATTGATCTCATGCTGATTGTTGGATTTGATAATGAAGTCGAGTAAAGAAAGTTCAGCTATCTCTTAGTGATGTAAATCGATTTTTTTGAAGTCTTGAAAATTTCTATTGCTTCGCTCGTGTTACGTGTTCGCAATTAAATTTTTTATATTTTTTTTTGTTAACGGTAAGGCAATACTTCATTAATTAAATTTATTTATTTATTAAATTTATATTTTATAAATCAATTTATAAAATATATTTGGAGGCTCGGCTACTGGGCCATTTTGCCTCGCAAGCGAATTTATATGTTATGCAGCAGGTTGTGTTTTTAATTAAATTTACTTTTCTTATAGTATGAGATATGCACAAAAGGGAATGGTTTTTTGTACATTTGTTTTGTTCAATTTAATTAAGTGAAACACGTCCTTTATTCAAAAAAAGGTTGATTAATATTTTTTGCTTATGTATATGTCCTACTTATTAGGTTACATTTGCCTAAGATAAGTGCTTGGCAGTATTAAATATTGTGTAATGTGTCTAAACCGAGATTAAGTTCATTAGAAGCTAGATTTACTTTCGGTGGCCCTCGGCAGAAATTTATACCTATCTGGGATACTGTTTATTTATAAAATACAGATTTTAACTTTCATTTTTGGCATGGATAAGAACACATCATACCATAACAATTATATTACACTTCCCAAAGTGCAGTCTTTGTGAGCTGTTTGATTTGTTTCTTTTTTCACAGTGCCCTTCTGTTTCTTACTATTGGTTGCCTCGTCTAATTTAGGATCATTATTTTCATTTCTTACAGTAATTGCTTCCACCACGGATTCTTTATTCTCCAACCAGAACTTGTATTCTGGATTCACTACATATCGCCGCTTACAGCCACACTGACGACAGGACAACTGCAAGCATGCGTTTTCGTCTATATTAACATTATTTTTGGTTCTTTTTCGACGATTTTGTTTTGAATCTGCACTCAAATCAGCCGTAATGCCCGGCCGCAATGCAATCGAGCACCGTTTGCACAACTGCCGTTTCACGTCCGGATCCCTGTTGTTAATAGGCAATTTTGGTGGTATGTATTTGAAACAATTCTAAAGCATTGACGTTTTTTTTTAACTACTTACATCTTGAGCACGGCTTTTTTACCAATATTCTTGCATAGTTCGCCATAGTAAGCCGCCAATGTGTTGTTACTGCCAGCCATCAACATCGATGCTTGATACAAAAAGTTCATGCGGCTGAAGCATTCTTTTCCTTGAAATGTCTGTTGTTTCTTGCCCGACATAGCGATGGCATTAACTTTTTAATGATTTCACAAAAGTTTATTGTAATTTTTGCAAACAAATAAAAACTAATTCGAGCTTGTTCTTCTCAAAAAAGATATAAAATAAAATAACAAAAAAACATTCAGTGTAATGCTGTAAACATAACCAAATAGCATAGCGAACTTCGTCGGTTGATATTCGCCGCAATTTTTCGCTTAATAAATAGCAACGAAACGAAATTTCAATATAATTTTTTCTATTATCCTTTTCATTTTATTTTTCAGTTCAAGACTCAAGCGACAACTCTGCATCTTGATACAAAAATTAATAAAGCTGATTCGCTGAGAAGTTTCCATAATTATTGACATTTTCAAGCAAATTACTGAAAACCCAAACTCACCCAGACAATCATTTTTAATCTCAAACTTAAACAATTTCAAACAAATTATTTTGTTTATTTTCGATTTTACTTTGGTTTTGCTCAAAAATATAATTTTCATGATGGTTATTTTTATTATGCCCTAAAAACGAAAAAAAAAATCATGACGTATGAATTTAGAGAACGGTTATGGCTTACTCACATTTTGGCTAAAAGAAATGTTTCTTTTCTTTTAGAATATGCATTCTTGAAAATTATTTAATTTATTAATTGTTATTACAATAAATATTAAAGATAATTTTTAAAATTTAAGAACATATCTCCTTCGGGTTTCTGCGTGCCTTCGCCACGGTATTCACACTTCCGTCCGTATTTGTATGCAAGACATTCATGTGTTTCATCAATATGCGAATGGAATAAAATTGTTCCGAACAAATGAGGCAAGTGTAAGCGCGATAAGGTGCGTGACGCAGTTGTTCTATCCACAAAAGGTGGAAGTTCGTGCATCCATCCAAGACGCGATCACAAAGAACACAATATGGTCGCAGGCGTCGCTTTTTACAAGATCTGTTAGTACTGGGCGCAGAGCCGGAGTTCGCTATTATCAAAGCCATATAAGGTGCCTTAAAGAAATCATGGTTTTCATTGATGTGCGAATGCCAGTTATTGGGATCATCAAATTTAACGCCACATATCGGACAATTAAATTCTACATACGTCAGAAATCTTGCGCCTTTGTCATTTACCCTGATATCAATATTGAACTTGGCATTTTTTGGTCTCAAATTAGGGGGCAATATAGCCTCCTCATAAACTTGTGCATTCTTACAGTGCAATAATAGCATATGCATTTTAATTTCGTTGCTGTAATTGAAATGTAGATGGCAAATTGCACAGCGGAACGCTCTGCCACGTAAATGTATCAGATAGTGCTTTCGTTGACACTGTTCCAAGTTGTCACCAGCCAAAGTGGCGTCACACACTTCGCAAGTGGTAATGAGATGAGTTTTTTCCTCCATAGCTTGGCCTATATGCACGTTTCTAAATTTTAGTTTAACGTCTGAAAAAAGTGCATGCGTCTCGGTGACATGGTGCATCCAGGAATCGTATTTTCTATAAGTTAACTGACATATGGGACACATATAGAGCAAAAACTTTTCATAATCTATACTCTCGCTCAATGCAAACCGTTTCGGACGTACAATTTTGCCATTTATTTTCGCTTTGAGCATATGCACTTCCATATGTCGTTTAATGTGCTGAGCCATTTTCACTCCAGTGCATTCCAAATGATCGCACAAACTGCATTTGTAGTAGGCATTAAAATTCATATGCGAAAAACAATGGAGTACAATTTTTCGGTATTCAGTGCAATTCATTTCAGCTAAGCACTTTTTACAGCGATACGTTTTCTCATCTGAAAATATTTATTAAATTTAATTTGTCATACTTTCGAAATTTATATCGACTTTACCTTCATCTAAGGTCCCAGGCAACATCTTCAAATTGTTAAAAAAATGTACATTATCCAAGTGTTGCTGCCAAAGTGCAGGCGAGGGAAAAGTTTCACCACAGCGCGGACATAACATATGTACGAAAATCGCTGGATTTACATTTTCAATGGCTTTTGCCATAGCGACCTCTAGTAAAGTCAAGTCCTCTTCGACGCCCTCTATATCATCCGTAGAATCGTCTTCATCCAATCGATTTATATCTTCTATAGTAACTTCCGTTGAGTCTGGCATATGTACGGCGGAAAATGGATCTTCATTCTCTATGAAATCCATTTTGAATTAAAAGAAAATTGTTTATTCTTGGTTGTTTACAGATTTTAGTTGCTCAAAATCCAAATTATTAAGTGTATTTAAAAGATGTATATCCTTTTCCCTTTTCAATCAGCTGTTTTTTTTTGTTTACACCGGCTGTCCATAAATTCCTTACACTCGGTGTTCACAATAAAATCTTGCTTGTAACAAAAATACAACAAAGCTGCAGCCAAGGCGAATTAATAAAAGGTGCTAACCAAAGATAATTCATATATGGTGAAGATCAGGGCGAATTCATTAAACGTAAAAAAATCAACAGTTTTCACTTTGTTACTTTGACAGCTAATTTTGCATTTGGTCGTAAACTTTGTGGGGTCAACATCAGAGGTATTTTTATTCATTCAGAAGCAAAAACTGAATTGTTTTCTACTGCATTTTTAAATGTTTTCGTATTTGGAAGGAAAATAATATATTTCTTGTAATATTTTCATCATATTTGCGTTTGATTAAAGCGAACTTACTTGTTTGACGCCATCTTACAAATGCATATGTCAAGACATAAAAGTATCCACGTATAATAATTCGCAACATGTTTTTCACATTTTCCTGTCAAAATGAAAGAACATCAGTTATTTTCTGTGGAGATGTCGGCCATTAATGTACTAAGTCAGCTAGTTTTCGTTCGTTCACGAGTATTTTTTACTCATTGAAAAAAGAATAGAGCCACAATTTTTAAATATTCGAGTTCAGAGTTCGGTATTCGTAAACGTTACAAATCCGAAAGCTGGACATGCACCAAACCAATATTCGAAAAAAATAAAGAAATGTTTGTGGTCATTGCAAGCCAAAAATTGGTTGCTGTAAATGTTCGAAAATTAGTTCTAACTCGAACGATTAAGAGTATAAAAGCATTAGTCTTTCGAAAAAAAATTCTTTTCGATTCGAAATACAGAGTAACCCCCCACTATTCGAGCACGTGTATTCGAGTACTAAATTTAAAATACTTAGAAAATAAGTTATAATTCGAACGATTCAGAGTATAAAAACATTGGTCTTTCGAAAAAATTATTTTCGATTCGAATTACCGAGTAATCCCCCCACTACTCGAGCACTTGAGTACATGAGTACTTTTCAAATACTCGATAGGATATTCTAGTCGATTCGTGTCGCACATCAATACCTGACGTACATTTTACTCCTGCCGATTTGATAATTTTGTGAAAATTTAGAAATAAAATTTTTTAGATTCAATTAGTGTTTTATAGAAAATAGCCTTAAAAAGAAAATCGTTTTATACGTAAAGTTGTGTTTTACATGAAAATACCATGTCATACTTCAATTTAACGCGACCACCCGTGCGTGAATACGCGGGCGGTAGCGTTGGAGGCATACTACGTAAGAGTAGCAGCAGCACATCTTCCAACAACGGCGGCGGGTACACCAACTACTCGTCCACATCAACCTCGACAGGATTGAATGCTGGTGAAGCTCGACAAGTAGACCTGCTAGTGTTTGGATACGCCTGTAAACTATTTCGCGACGACGACAAGGCACGCGATATCGATCAGGGCAAACATATGATACCATGGATGGGCGACGCAAGTCTCAAGATCGACAGGTTAATAATTGTTGCTACCTACACTACAGTTTTGTAACATTTTTGTATCTACTTGCATTTTTTTTTTTACTATAAATTGTATGATTATGATTTTTCGGCATTAGAAGTGTATGTATGAATTTTATAACCTCCAAGAAGAACATCAAAACAGTCGCACCGACAAGAACGAGAACAGCCAGAAGGCCATGCTGACTGTATGCATATATGTATCTATACAAATTTTTTTAATGCAAAAAGTTATTAATTTTAGCATGCTTTAAACACTTGCAAATTTGTATGCGAATAGTAAGCTGTAAGTACATACTATGTACATACATATGTATGTATATGTAAGTAAGGAGGTTCAGCAATTTTTTTTTAAAATAGTTTTAAAAGATTTAAATACTTGAGCGAAATGTTAAAGCAGAGCAGGCAGTGGACAGATGTACTATATATTTACAAACTTAGTATATTATTAGTTTGAAAAGGTATGCAAAATAATTTTATCCAACTAGAAGATCAATGCATCTTAAGAGGCTTTATTGTCGGGGGGAAATTAATTTTTCCAGCTCCTTATTTTGAGGCGTTAATTCAGTATGCTTTAGGTATCGTACCAACGCAATTGATGTCGCGTGCAAAGATTGAATCTGAACGGTGCTACAAATGAAATTAATAAATAACCCTCAAAACTTCAACGACGTCTTGCAGATATCCTTTTGACTCTAAATAAACGTGTCACGCGCATGTTTTATAACCGCTTAATATAAGTTAAAATCATCATAACTTTGCATCATCACGTAGTGTTGTAAACGAATTTATTTTCTAATAATCACTTTGTCGCAAATATCATTTTTTAGCTAAAGGAATGGTATGTATAAAACATTTATACCACTTTGATTAACAATTTACATGTATACATACATACATACATACATATATACATATGTACATATACTTACATATATGAGGATATTCGTGAATGAGCTTTTGAATATCTTAAGAAAAAAAATTGTTACACATTTATTGATTTACGGCATGTACGCATACAATATTGTGCAACTATTTTCTTTATGATATTTTTATGTTCATTTACAAAATTTGTTGTATATTTAATTTACAAACGTTTTCATACATTTTTTTGTTTCTTAAAAATTTTAAATTTTTTATTTGGTTTTTTAATTCATATTTATCTTTCTTTTTCATTCGCCAAACGCTACTTCCTCCTCGCGCCCACAAAATAAACAACTACACATTTGTAATTTAAATACTTACGCACAGATATGACGTACGTGGCGCCTTGTCGGAATTGGCGCCCCATGAACCACCGCCGGGTGGGTATGGCAATCGTCTCGATTACTTAAGCGCCGATGAACAACGCGCTGAGCAATTGTGTGAGGAAGAGCGTTATTTGTATTTATACAACAACGAAGAGGACCATATACTGCAACAAGGTAAGCAAAAGTGCTGGTTCTTTAGCACGGCGGACAAGGTCGCAAGGCTTGTCAAGCTGTTAGCTAACATAAAACAGAAAGTTTACTTTATCACCTGTTGGTCGCTCTTATAAAACTTATTGTACATTGATAACTTGCGAACGCTTTTACCGGTAAAATAGAAAAAAAAAAAACCAAACAAACAAACATTATATTGCTCTAAAGCAACAAAAAACAAAAAAAAAAAGAGAACAGTCACTTTCGCAATAATATAATATAGTATTTAATTAGATGTTAGCTAAATAAGTCGAAGAAAATCGTGTAAAGAACGAAAATGAATAACGAAATGTAGTGCATCTTACACGTAAGTAGCATTAAATAAAAATTAACAAAAAAAAAAAAAAAAAACCACCTCAAGAAAATCGTAAAAAATGCAGGTTGCTGTCAACGTTGGGAGACGCGTGCCGCACGAGCTTCCGCGACGACGCTTGCCCTGTCCGGTACGCTTGCGCGCAGGTAAATATATGAATTTCATTGCTCCAAACTAATATTCCATTGCAGATGTGTGGGTGTGTTGTTATGCCGCAATACGCAAACCGCAAAACTACCTGCAATAGCAGAGCCGCATCAGCACCAGCATCAGCAGTAACAACAGCTGCTAGCCGTTTTGCCATCTATTATATACAGACATACATACATATGTAGACAACGCAACGTCAACTACGCACCTATCACTCTAAATGTCCCCCCTCATAACTGTAATGGCTGTTACAATTTGATAAAAGCAATTGTTTTATTTTTTAATTTATGACAAAACAAAGTACGCTAAATACTATTGTGTAAAATGTTTTGTTTATGGTGAGAATGCAATTGAAAATCCACCCTAAAGAAATTTATACAGAAACGAATAACACCACAAAAATGATAGAAAAAAAAAAACAAAACAAAGATAAGAAAAATTCGCATTAAAATGCATTAATGCATTTGCAATTTTGTGTAGGCGTAGCTGCCTTTTAATCACTACCAATATCGACTCATTTTGGTTTCTCTTTCTCTGCCATTTTTGTTTTTATTTGGTTGAAATCTTAAACACGCCGATGCTTGATGCGTTTGTGACACGCACACCCAAAACACACCATTGCCATCAACGATTTAATTACTTGCGCCGCAACCACAAACGTGTATACGCTAGAGGAGGACTTGAAGCGCCTCAAACAGGATGTCGAAGGTGGTAATTATGCACAAGTGGATTTTCAATATGGCATGGAGGCTACAGGTGTAACGCCGCATGGACCAAATCGCGAAGAGCATAGTAATTCGCCATGTGGCGAAGAGGCGGAACAGGCCTTTACACTGCCTAAGGGTTTTGAAGTGCCTGCCAACATACTATTGGTAAGTTTTCTTTTCATTGTTGTATTTTTTCTTTTTCTTTTTTTTGGCGCTACGAGTAATGACAAAATTCTTCTGCTTAATTCACTGCAGCCCGATACGATGAAACTACACGCAATTATCGAAAAGACGGCGCGCTTTATTGCCTCGCAAGGCATGCAAATGGAAATTTTACTTAAAGCTAAACAATCGAATAATGTACAATTTGATTTTCTTGCTATAAATGGCGCATTGAATCCCTACTACAAATACATATTGAATGCCATAAAGAACGGCAGTTATCCCGCTGAGCGTGTAACACCTGTAACTCTGCAAGAAAAAAACGAGTCAATAGCACGTTTTGGTCTCGATACAGCGTTGAGCGACTCTACGCATTTACCGCCAAAAACTATTATCACTGTGCCAACGATTAAGTATAAGCCATCGGCGAATTGCGCGTACACACAGTTGATTAGCAAAATCAAGGGTGTGCCATTGCCCGCTGTCATCGATGGAGAATTGGCCAATATGGCCACATCCGATTCGCCTACGCCCAGCCCAGCAGCGAGTGGTGGTAATTTTACACCGGTCCTGTTGCAGTACAATGGCAGCACGTACATTTCTGCAGAGCCAGATGAGGGCACGAACTCGAATTCGACTTTACAATCGAATGGCAATGTGAAAAGTGAGGTGGAGTTGTTAAAAAATTCCAGCGCTTTAGCATTGGCACAAAATTACGCCTCCGATTCAGAGTCGGACACCGAGCAGGAGGAGGAGATGCCAAAAACACCGCCACCACCAAAATTGGAGCCAGTGCTTAGCTTTCCAGTGCCAACGGAAACGTTGAAAAATATCATTGATAAGACGGCGACGTACGTCGTCAAGAACGGGCGTCAGTTTGAGGAGACACTGCGCGCCAAAAGTGTCGATCGCTTCACATTTCTACTCTACGACAATGAGTTTTATCCGTACTATTTGTACAAGGTTACCGGCGATCCGGATGCGGCATCCAAGGAGCAAAAGCAACGAAAGGCCGCGGCGGTGGCGGCTGCGCTGATGAGCAAGAAAGGACTGCAGACGGCCGAGAAAGCGATCTGTAAGCGCGTTCGCTTTAAGAAAATCAAAATTGTATTTAATTACTTTTTTTTTTTTTTTTGTGTAATTCCAGCGCCTGTTTGTTTCTCCATCAAGCCCAAGGAAGAGAATGCCACAGCTATTATACAACCTGTGCTGCCGCACGAGCCCAGCGACGACGATGATGACGAGTGCACGGCGAAGCTGGCGAGTTCGGCGCAAGCGCGTTCAGTGCCCGAACATGTGCAGAAGGCTATACAGTTGGTGGAGAGTCAATTGATGGCTAGAAATGCGCAAATTTCAGCCACGACGGGTAGTCGCAACGCGTCAAACGCCACCTCAGCTGGTGCCGCTGCGCTGCTCAACTTGCGTACGCCTTCCAATCAACATGCGCATCAGGCGACCGCCAGCCGTTTCGATGTCGACTACAACAATAGCAGCAACAGTAGCAGCATCATTTGCAGCAACTCAACTAAAACGCTGTTGAAGAGCTCTAAAGCGGAAATGGAGCGCAATGCATTGTTTGAGCAACAGCAACAGCATCGGCAAAAGGAGTTGAAAAAAGGTGAGTGATGCGTAGAGAGTTTGTGAAGTGTGTTGTGAACTCATTCATTCTCATTTATACAGCCGAGGAGAAAGTGAAGGATAAATTGGCGAAGATAGCGCGCGAAAAATTAGGCGGCCCCATTTCCAAAGAAAAACAGTTACAGTTGGAGCGTAAACGCAAGGCGATGGCTTTTCTTAATCAAATTAAAGGTAAGTGAATTGCGCGTTAACTATTTCCAAATAATTTATGCTCTAAGTGGTGTTCGTGTTATTACCGAAATGCGACACTGAGTAGTGTGTACTGTACTCATTTTTTTTTTTCGAAAAGTAAACTCTTCTCTGCACATCACCTCATGGCAAGAGCTAACCGAGATTTTTTTTTTTATTGATTGCAATAAGTTGTGAAGAGGAAATAGGAAAAATAACAACAGCTCATACAGCGTCATGATGAAATAATGAAATGTGTTGTACGTTGTGACAGCGCCTGTTTGAACGCCCTTACCTTAGCGCAATGTTGTATTTTGGAAGTATTTGAGAAATGGATGGGAATAAAAGAAGGCCGTTCTTAAGAAAAAGTACAAATGAGTGAAGATATTTACATAAAATTTAACCACAATGATTGGAATATTATGAATTTAAAATGAAAATTGACAAAAAAAAAATTAATAACATAATTTGTCAAGGCGAATTCATATAAGGTGGTGTGGTAATCAATCAGCTGGTTGCTTGTTCTTCTTATTTTATAAAATTAAGGATGTCAGTAAAAGTTAATGACGAAGAATTTTGTTTACATATTTTGATATTTTAAAACTTTTTGTAAAAAATTTTGTAAAAAATAAAGACATTTCAAAATATAAAAAAATGGGAAAGTGCGCGATGTGTCTAAAAAAAAATAAAAAGTGCGAAAGGACCTTTTTTCAAGGTTCCAATAAGCGGCTGATGTGGTTGAGTTCCTGCCGTACGCAGCTTAGAGCGAAACGCAGGCGCTAGTGAAGCTACCAACACCATCTGACAACAAAAAAAAAAACAATAACTTCCATTCTTCAATTCTCTTCGATTATGACATTCTTAATTTGACAAATTTTGATGAATTCGCTTTGCCACCACCTTTAATCAATTCGCCTTGATAATTTGTATTTAAATTGCTGGTAAAACCGGCGCACAGTTCGAATTTTAAGTGTTTTTGGATGCCAAAATTAAAAAAGACAAACTTCTTCGGAAATAATTGTGCTTTAGAAATTATTTAATTAATAATTTAACAAATAATGTTTCATTATACAAATACTTGGCAATTTTTACAAAAACTTATTCAAATTCTCGCTTTTAGAAAACCAATTATCAACGCAAAATGTCAAAACAATCGATAAAACATATTATAAGTTCCACATGAAAAACTTGATTTTCTGCTACAATTCAACATTTTTTTTTTTAACAAAACTGGTAACCAAATTCTGCAAATGAACAACACAGTTTCTAAGGGCGTTCAATATGGCTGATTTAGAGCGAGAAGTTGCCAAAGTACAACACTTTTTATTACTGCATCGGGATCAGTTAATAATGCAGTTATACTAAACTAATCAAGATTTTTAAAATGACGTCATTAGTTTTTGGATTCCTCGTGAGTTTCCGAAATATTGAGTAAAATTTTGTCGTATCTACAAGGTCGAAGCCACTTCGTCCAATTTTGTCGAATGTCACACTCATTTTTTTATGTACGATATTTCTTAATATAAATTTCGTGCTTTGAACACTCGGAAAATATTGTGAAATGCTCAAATTACCATTTAAGATCTTAAAAAATATAGTCGTAAAATGTGGTAATTTTGTTCATATTGTCGCACGGATAATTAAATGTTGTATGTATGCGAAAATATTGCAAATAAAGTTAATAATGCAATTACTCTTCATATATAAAGCCGTTTTCAAATGAGTAATTCGTTTTTTCAAATCTTATTTAGTTTTTGATATTTTTTTTTAATTTTTTATTTATTTTTTATTTAATAAATTATTATTTTACAATAAAAGCAGCACTGTGGCTAAATATAACATACGACAGAATTTTACTGAAAAAAAAATTCTTCATAAATTCAAAGGTAATTAAAAATAAACAAAAAAATTAAATAGTTTAAGATTTTCGTGAACAAGTAATTTTTTCCGAGGCTTGGGGAAAAAAATCGTTGTCCCTTTTTGGAAAATTGAGAGTTCCAAACTGCAATTGCGATTTCCAAAAAGTCTTCAAATGTAACATACGACATCTAATAGGCCTTGATTTAAGCCCACTACACTGTTTTTTTTTTTTTTTTTAATTTTTTATTTATTTTTTTTTTTCTCTTTTTTTTTTTTGAAATTCTATTAGAACTTATAGTACAGCCTTAAAAACACGTAACTGTGACTCTTCCTATCGTAGGTTCGGTTTAAAGGATAGACCACAAATTGTAAATTTACATTCTTCAATGACATTCCTTTGCATTGGTGCAAAAAATACACATCCAATTAATGAAAGATACGCACATGTGTACATAAACATGTAAAATTTATGCACTTTGTGTTTGAAATACAATGAAATTAAAAATTAAATCTCCAATGTCTGTTTCATAGTAGTGGCAATATTGGGTGTCTGCCGTCGAAAACTGTTTCTGTCAAAAAATTCAAAGTGAAACTAACTCTAAAAATATTTGTATTACGGTTGCCGGCTTAAGTATTGCGCATGATCATGATTTTTTTACACTTTTTGTTAACAAAAACAATGTGATTTCAAACCTTTTTAAAGTTTTTACATGCAGAAAAAAGAACTATCACATTTGGCAAAATTTTGTTAATAAATTTTTCTTTAATTCAATATCAATTTTAGCAACCAAAATAAGAGGTATCTATTAAAAGCCCAGTAACCAGGATTGTATACATATTTCATTACAATTTCAAACTTTTTTAAAAATTTAATTACCATTAAAAATGTAACATTAGTTGTAGGAAAATTTTATTTTTTTTTTATTTTGAAAACACCATACAATACCTTCGTCAAAATATTAATGGAATTTTTATTGATATATGTACATCTGTTAGAAATCAAGTAAAGACGTTAGTCAAAACTGGTCAAAATACTAATAAATGTTCTTCTATTCGATATTTTAACTGTATAATTTTAATATTTATATAAATTATTAAATTTTTAATTTTATGTTATTTTATATAAAATATATACAGTAAAAAATTTAAGAACATAAAATGCTTTCTTTGAAAAAAAAAAAAAATTAAACAAAATGATCTGACCTGACCGGGA
The DNA here is from genome assembly GCA_963971545.1 of Philophylla caesio. Lineage (NCBI taxonomy): Eukaryota > Metazoa > Arthropoda > Insecta > Diptera > Tephritidae > Philophylla > Philophylla caesio. The sequence continues at coordinate 120,883,590 of OZ020607.1, forward strand.
ATCGAACCAACGACCAATCATTTTCATACATGCAAAGAAAAAAATGGTCAATGCTGTCAATTCGATTATTTAATGTAAGGCATGCTGAAATAATTTAAAAACTACAAAAAGGCAACAGTGTTGCCTGCCCGACCATTTCACAAGAAAAGTACTCAATTTCACGTGTTTGATAACATTTTTTTTCTTAAATTAAAAGAGAGCAACACAGGCTACCCTAAGAATGCAAAAGTGATCTGCATCCTTTTGTGTCTATTTATTTTTCAATCCAAGGCGAATTGATTTAAGGTGGTAGCGATTCTAAAAATGCAACCCTTTGGTGGGTTGTTGTCAAACTTTTTGTCCTTTGTATTTAACTTTCGCGAAATAATTTGTAAACAATTAATTTTCTGTAGTTAAATGAAACAGTTCATTATTTGCAACTAAACAATTTATCTTGACAACCAACCGCCAATCAGCTGATTGATTAACGCCACCTTTAATGAATTCGCCTTGGTTCAATCGAAGTAAATGTATACGAAAATGTAAACTGAAAATTATCAAATCGTAGCGAGATTGGCTTGCTAGAAAATTCTACACACTTCTGATTTCATTCTCAGTTTCTAAGTCACACTCAGCTAATCGCTTCATCGCTTCATCGCGAAATATTTACATACAAATCAGCATAAAAGCGAACCCGCTCCTCTTACCACTTTACCACGAACCCTTCTTGTCATGATGGCAATAATTACGTCGAAACATTTTTATTTGCGCAAAATTTATTCGCAGTATTTATTTAGATTTCTAAAGCGCATTTAAAATTTTTACAGGTTGCAACTTGTTTGTTGTTTATTTTATTTTTTTAATTCGGTTAGCACATTGTCCTATAATCAAAATGATAATGACCGCGCTTGGAGAAGCGAAGTCAAAATACCAACAACATTTTTTGAACGAATTAAAAAAATCATATTTTAATGTTAAGCGGAAGTTCATTGTGCTGATTGCGAATTACGATTGCGGTCACGAAACAAATGAAATCGTATGAACGTAATGAAAAATTACATGCGCTTTATCGCAATGATTAAACACGCTTTTGAAAATGCCTTATAAAACAATCACCCACCCAGATGAATGGCTTTTACCCTTACGCCTATCATTGAATTGAATTGAATTGAACACGCGCAGCTACAAATTTTACATTTACACTCTCATTGCAGGCGCGCCCTCCAACGCCAACGCAGCAGACCAGGCCAATCTCAATGCCGACGAAAACGTTTCTGACTCCGACGAATCCGTACACTCTATACCCATAACATCGTATGGACCCGAGGATGATGGTAAATCTGATGTTGAGGAGAAGCTACGCTTAATTGAGATTCCCACAACGCATATCGCTGGTGCAACGTCGTCCACGCTTGCCGCCAGCAATGCGAACACAGTGCCAAAAGAAGCAGTGAAGCCCAAACCTGCACCCACAGTGACCGTCTCCGACGATGATGACGTACAACTGGTGGGCGAAATAAAACCGATCTCACGCCTTTGTCTACCTAAACCACGCACCGCCGAACGTAAGCGTAATTTACGTTCGCGCACACACGACAGCTCACCGGATGCGACGCCCACGTCGTCTAAGGCGATACGCGTACGTAAACGTGCAAATACGAGGCGCAGTCGCTCGTCGAGTCCAGCGTCTGAGGGTGGCGAGAGCGCATGCTCCTTCGACTCCTCTACGAGCACGTCTTCGTCGTCAGCAACCACAACGGGTTGCACGTCTTCGTCTTTAAGCGATGACTGTATAGACGAGGGCACAGCGGAGCATTCACGAACGCATCGTAGGCACAAATCCAGCGCAAAGGCGTCGAAAAAGTTGAAAACACGAAAGTCTTCAATTGCGAAAGAGTCCGCCACGCGTAGAGTGCGTAAGAAGAAATCGAAAAAGCACAAACATGCTCGTGAGCTGAGGAGCATTGAAGAGTATGAGGATTACAAGCAGCGCGAACGCCGAAGAAAGTGCGCGATTAAGAGTAAGCGTGAACGCGAGCAGCAGGAGGCAAGCGAACGCGAATATGAGCGACGCCATCATCACCATCACGACAAGCGCCCAATTCGTCAAGGCAGCAACTCGGCCACCTCTGTAGACGGTGAATATCAGCGACGAAAGCAGCGCGTACAACGGAGCGATTCAGTTGAGGTGAGAAGGGAACGTGAGCGTGAGCGCGAACGAGAACGAGAGCGCGTGAAGAATAGAGAACATGAGAATCGTGAGCGGCGCACACAACGCGATGGCAAGCAACGTGAACGTGAACGTGAACGTGAACGTGAGCGGGAACGGGAACGAGAACGTGAGCGCCTACGCGATCGCTCGAACACGCCCACTCACCGTTACGACACATCTGCGCGCAAAGATATGAAGAAGAGGCGCGATCGTTAGCGCATAGTCAAGAGCAACGCCGCCGCACTTATGTAAGTTTAGGCAATCTGTAGCGGTGATAACTGCCGCATGACTGCGCATGGCGCTCCGTCGCGCGATAAGACAGCGCCACGCCATGCAGCGCACTGCGCTGCAGCCTTATGCTATGACTGACTAGGCTGTTGGGCAGCACGCGGCGCAGCGCACGATATGCAAATGCATTTTTAATTTCTTTTTGTATTAGCTATGTAAGCTGAATGTGTGGCACGTGTTGCATTGCGTTGCTGGTGTAATTGTATGTAGTTGTGGCAGTTTGTAATATAATAAAATAAATCGAATACAAAAATGAGTCACTCACTGGGCTTCCTACTTTTCAAGAACAAGAACTACTAGCGAAGGTCAAGAGGAAGTAAAATTTTATCGGCGTTTGTTCGTTGGAATTTTTCATGCGAGAGAAAAAATGTTTTTATTTTTTCAAAGTTTTATTAGAATTCAAGGAATTTCTGTTATATAAAACGTGATGGCGATTATGGGTTTGTGGTGAAATTAAGAGAATCTTTATAAAAAAAAATGCTAAAAAAGAATCCGCGTTGAGGTTGCTTTATATTTAAAAAAAAAAAAAGATAAATAACTAGAATTAAAGTAATTTCATCGCAATTTTTGAGCAACTGATTTTTTTTTGTTAGTACAGTGCGCTCAGCTAAATTTCCTTTTCTTAAATTTGAGTTATTCTATTTTGTGAAAGAACTATTCTTTGAGTTAAATTTTTGTAAAAAATTTAAAAATCTTACTGAAAAATTTTCTTGCAAAACATCAAATTTACGAGTTTCATAAATTGTTGATAATTTAAAAAAAAATATGATTGACACAAATCTGCACAAAATATTTTCTTGAACAGAAATGAGCTAAGTAACATTTTTTTTGAAAATTGATAAAAATAAAAAATTTATAAAATTTTGAAATTTTTTATTAAAAAGATACTAAACTCTTTTGAACTGAAATCTGAAAAAAAAAATATTTATAATTTTAAAGAGTTAACCTTAAAAATTTTTTTTTCGCAAAATAACTTAGTAAACCAAAGCATTTTAGTACACTTTTTGTTAAAAAAAAAAAAACAAAATGTGACGAAGTCGATTATTTGAAATTTAAAAATGTGTACTTACAATTTTTTTTGGCAAAATTTTGCCTCACAGCTTAAAATCAACTTTCAATTAAAAACTTTGCAATATGTAAATACATATGTATGTATGTTCTTTGACTATTGAATTTATAAAATTTTTCTTGGCTTAGATTTTGTGTTTAAAAAAAATAAAGAATCTCGAAAGTAATAATATTTTTTTTTTGTAGTAAGCAGATTTTATAAAAAATAAACTAAAATCAGAAAAAATATATTTAATATGTTTAAGAGATAACATAAAAAAATTTTTTTCGTAAAATAATTTAGTACATCAAAGCATTTAAGTACACTTTTTGTTAAAAAAAAAAAAAAACAAAATGTGACAAAGTCGATTATTTGAAATTTAAAAATTTTGACTTACAATTTTCTTTTGGCAAAATTTTGCATCAGAGCGTAAAATCAACTTTCAATTTAAAACTTTGCAATATGTATGTATGTACCTATGTTCCTTGACTATTAAATTAAAAAAAAAAATTTTTGGCTTAGATTTTGTGTTTAAAAAAAATAAAGAATCTCGAAAGTAATAATAATTTTTTTTTGTAGTTAGCAGATTCTATTCTCAATCGTTTTAAGCTAATCACGGCAACACTTTTTAGAACTATTTTGCTCTTTGTCAAAGTTTCGATTGAGTTGGAGCTGGCAGTTTTTATCGCGGCGCCGATACGTTGTGGAAAAAGTCAAAATTCTCATTAAACACTTGCATGTATGTATGTATGTAAATTTATATACATACATATATTTATTTTATTTTTATTTCTTAATTTTATTTTTATTTATTAATTTTTTCTTTTGTAGTTCAAATTCGCTTACATTGTATACAATTAATATTTTAAGTCTATCGGCAGCTGCTGGTTACAAAACTTTAACCTTTGCCGTCTGAAAGTTAACTAACTAATTTTCTTATATTGTATATGTTTGTTTGTTTGTATGTATGTATGTATGTATGTATATAAGAATATTCATAATGCTACTTTAAAGCTTTGTTCCATTAAGAATCAAGTAAATAGTTGTCATAGCGCCAAACTTAGAATTCCAAAACACCTGGCAGATATTTGTCAATCAACGATTGGTAGTACGGCCACAAAGCATCGATATCAGGCAACTTCTCGCTCTTCGTGTACAAATCGTAGCGGCTGTAGGGAAAGAGAGAGAGAGAGAGAGAGAGTGAGAGAGAGAAAATCAATATAATTTCTAATTCGTTTAAAAAAAAAAGAACCAACTCCACACTCCACTCACTTAAAGATCAACACCCATTTCTTGGTCTCCTCATCACCGGGCGCTTCCAGATGTTTGTAGTCGCCACCATTGTGCCATGGGTAGAACGAATGGAAGCGTATAATGTTGCATGCCATATGTGGCAATTTAGTTTTGTTGTGCTTCAATACGCGAAACATGTATTCGTCATGTCCCCATGACAAGAGTAAATTATCAACACCACAATTCGGTTGATAAATACCATATTTGGTATTGTATTTGGGATTATCACCATCGGGATTGCCCGCGAAACTATCGGCACGATATACAATACTCTTGCCCCATTCACAGCCCACGGCAAAGGTGTCGCCCACCACAGCCCATTGCGGCTCATCGTAGAAGGCCATCACTTTGCCCAAATCGTGTATGAGCGCAGTCAAGTGTAGCCAATCGTGTTCGGGGAATTCTTCGCGTGCGCGTTCGGCTGCTTGGAAGGCGTGCACAATGTTGGGCAAATCGATATCGGGATCGGATTCGTCGACCAAATCGTTGAGCTTTTCGAGCGCTTCGCGCACCGTTGCCTTGAAGGTGTTGAACTTGAGCCAGCGTGCATGTTGGCCTGAAAGAAGGGAGATGGCAGGCAAGAGATGATTATAGATGGAAGGGAATGCGTCGAACGTTTAACTCACAGCCTTTATTATAAATAAATATAAGTGAACATAACCTCAAATATTACAAAATTTTGTTTTTGACCGTTCAAGTAAATAAATATCACTAAAAGTAAAAGAAAAGTTCAAAGCAACCAAAAAAAAAAAAAATAAAAAAAAAATAAATATAAATTCAGTGCTGAAATTCACTTGTAAAATTAAGTTTTACTATTAAATTTAATTTCGTATAAATTTTCTATGCTTTGCGCGCTTGTCATTTCAAAATTAGACAAAATGAAGAAAAAAAAATATCAAATATCAAAAATATTCTGTCTAAGACTAAATACAATTTTTAGTATTTTCTTATGAGAAAAGTTTTACGCACTTTTTAGAGAAAAAAAAAAAAAACAAGATTATTTTTCCATTAAAAATTTATCCACTCACTTTTAACGAAATCAACAGTTTGATTGAGATGCATTTCGCGGTAGGTTCTACGTACACGCTCCTTCAAAGGATCCTCCTCATCGATGCTGTAATCTCTGAATTTCGATACCGATTTGTCGGCGAAGGACGCTTCGGGACGCAATAGTTCCGAAGGATCGATAAGTTCAATTTGCTGCAAAAAAAAACATTTAAATTGTTTCTTAAGTCAATTTTTAAAACTCTTTATTCTTAAACGATATAAATGATTTTTTCGATCATTATTTTTAATTTTGCTGCTTTCGGTTTTTTTTTTAACGACGAGCCTTTTGAGTTTTTTTGTAAAATTTTGTTTTTTTTTAGTACTTTCAGTTTCGGCTCAATTACTGACATTTACAATTCCTTTTTACCTGATCCAATATCAAACGCATTTTTGAATACACTTGAATTGCTTTCAATCACAAAAATAATTTATTAATTACACGTTTTATTGTTATTTTTTATTTTTTTTTTGTTTTTGGTTGTAGAAAAAACACTGCTCCGCTTTTGATTTAAACCAACGCTTTGTTTATTTTTTGTCTACGTCTAACCGTTTACGTCTGCACTTTACAAATTCTAAAACGCTTTGAGTTGTTGAAGGCGTTGCGGTCCATTTTTTATAGTTACGAGAAGCTTTAGTCGGCGATCAGCAATCAGCGATCTTTGAATGCCGACGATCGAACTTGGTGGTGCGTTGGGCGGTCGACGAGCGTCGTTAAGCCGAAGACTGATCACAAATCACTGCCACGTTCGGGCCGGCCAGTGGCAGTGCGTCGTCAATGGAGGCGCGCAGTCACTACTGTGTTGACTCAACGTCACAAAATGATTTGCAGTTTTCATAAAATTTTGTTTTTTTTTTTAATTTCATAATCATAAGCGCTTATACAACTGCTACTAAAAAACAAATCGGCATATATGTATGTACATAAATCAAAGTCAATATATATCAACAACAGCATCAAATTTCAGTGAAAGCGTAAAAAAATTTTTAAATTAATAAAACGTCATTGGAAGGGGAGGTAAGCGGTCAGCATTTCCTTCCAAAAATAAGATTTAATAACAGAGAGTGACTTATTTATTCATTTATAAACAAACACAACTACCAGATGGTTATATTTCTAGTGTTTGTAACATAATGAATAAAACATAAACGATTGAACTTAAAAAGAGATATCTTATTATTCATTTTTACTATTTACTTTTAAGCATCAAAGTTATAGTAAAAAAAGTTTAATAATAGAAATTAGGATAGAGATAAACGTAAGTGAGATGTACGTATAATTAATTTTAAGAAATATAGGATTTGGTTGAGAAAGAGGATAGAATATTGGGTAACAAATGACTTAATACTTTCATGAGTGCTTTTTCTTGATAGAACCGCATTAGCATCCTTCTAAACTGCAATGTGCTTCTAATACTCCTAATCTCCAGAGGCAAATTGTTACAAAGACGGACTGCATACACGAAAAACTGACGCTCAGATATTTTATAATTAAAAGTTGTGTGAAGCAATTGTGTAGAACGCGAAGTTCAAGTTGCGTGAAGTCGATCGAATAGATAATCTGGATTCTCGTTTATCAATAATTTATGTACTTGTATAAGAACCTTGAATCTTGTGGCCGCTGTGGTCGAGTCGGTAGCGGTGCGTGCTATTACTCGATATGCCGCTGGGTTCGATGCTAGACATTCTTTGTTAAACCAAATACTTGCTTTAGTTTTATAAATCTTTTGTAACCGCCGTTGTTATACTGTCAGAAGTTCAGTCGTCGTACACCAAAATTTGCAAAAATTATAATAAAAACAAACACGGAAGCAAGCCGAAGAACTATCAGGAAAGCTGAAAGAGGCTTTGTAGAGAATAAAATAAGAAGTTTATACGCTAAGAAGTATCGATCAAACGAGGAATGCCAACAAATATCAACAATTCACCCTGTCGGACAAGAAAACGAAGAAAACAATTTAAATAATTGTTGAGGGAAATCGTATTTATATATATTTTAAGAGCATGGTCAGAAATATGGTATTTGCGTTCAATACCATAAATATTTATAACGGGCAATATTGTTAAATAGAACATTGAGAGTTTTTTATTGCACGCGCTGTCGCAATTAGCATAGAGTTCGCCACTGTAGAGCATCTTTGAAAGCAAATAGCTTTCGGCTAGGAGCAGTTTAATTTTTATCGGCGTGAAGTGCTGGGTAGTCCATAAGGATCGTAACGTAACATACACTTTTCCTATACTAATTGTAAAGATGTGATCTTTCCATGTCAAGGTTCTGTTAAATGTTATACCCAGGTGTTTAACGGAGTCAACGAATTTTATAATCGAATTGTCTAACGTTACTCTTAAATAATTGTAAAGCTTCAAGTATTTCTTATAAATCGCATTGCACTGGGACTTCAGGGTTAAGCCATTATCTTTAGTCCAACCGTTCACGAGACATAAATCTGCATTTAGATTATTTATACACGCATTGATTGAATTGAGGAGACAGCTAAGATATATATATGTACATACTTGCACGTCATCTGCATAAACATGAACTTAACAATGTTCCAGAACTTCTGTTCGATCATTCACTTACAAAAAAAAAAAAACAACAACGGACCAAGTATTGAACCCTGTGGTACACCTTCAATGACAGACAAAAAGTTGAATGAAGAGCTACCAACGCATACCGCTTGCGATTTCCCTAGGATATAAGATCTGACTAGGTTAACAGCTGTAAGAAAAATTTAAAATGTTAGAAAGCTTTAAGCAAAGTAGTGGGTGATTGACGGAGTCAAATGCCTTGGAGTGGTCAAGTAATGTTAAACAGGTTTTGTTATCTTTGTCCATGTTTTGTCTTATGTCATCAGATACTTTTAAAATAAATCGTAGTAACGCAGCTTCTTTTCGCTCTCAAGCCCGATTGGTGTGTACTTTCTAAGAAGTTTTTGTTCACGTAGATGTTGATTTGGCGGTGCATTATTGGCTCTAGAACCTTAAAGAGCAATGGTAATATAGCAATTGGTCTGAAGTCGCCATTGTGCTATAAAAGGGGAATAACTTTAGCTCTTTTCCAACAGTTTGGAAAAACGGAAAACGGACGTTGTCAATATATTATTGAAAGTGTAAGTGTAATTGGTAATATACACTTCACAAATTTGGCAAGAATTTCGTCGACAACAAGGGCATTCTAGTATTTAGTAATTTTACTGTTTTTTATTTTTTTTTCGGTTTACCATAATGATCTGCAACATATTTCTCTTAGCTGTGCTATAAATCCAAACTGTCGATTAAAAAACAAAAGATAAGTAAAATTTTGAAATTTTTTTTTTTTGAAAAAGGATTTTTTTTGTTTTTTTTTTTTTGTTTGTGTTTGTAGCAATTAACGTAATTAATTTTTAATTGTTTCAGGTACACATATGTATGTATGTTTGTATGTATGCAACTTAACGAGAAAGAGATGATTAGTGATTACCTGAGACCATTTTGTTGGTAGCGAAAAAATTGTTCAGGCACAGACGACAATTTATTCGTCCTGTTTAACGAGTTTATATTTGATTGACTCTAAGCTAAGCGTTTTTCGAAAGACTTCTCGGATTTTTAAAATTAAAAATAATGTGAGAAAAATTGTTTTTATATGAACATATATTTTTAAATAAAATAAAAATTTTAACACTGATTCTATTAACATACAAACATATATACATATGTACATACATTTCTTTTAATTTAAAAAAAAAATTTTAAACTTTTTTTTGAACATATATTTTTAAATAAAATAAAATGTTTAACACTGATTCTACTAACATACAAACATACATATGTATATACATACATACATACATACATTTGTTTAAATTTTTTTCTATATTTTTTTATTTTTTTTTTGGTATGCTTATTTGCATTATTTTTTTTATATGTATGTACATACATATATATTTTATTAAAATTTTTTTTGCAATATTTTTAATTTTTTTTTCAACTTCGCTTTAGTTTTTTTTTTGTTTTTCTGTTGCATGCAGTCCGTTACATTTTTTAAATTTCTTTTCAATATTTCATAATTCATTGTTTGAACAAGGCAGCGTAATATTATATACAATTTACTAATGAAATGTGAATGTATAAAAAATGTATTGTATCGCCTCAGTAATATTTTGCTTGACGTAGGGGCGAAAACGCTCATTTTGTAAATGATCTGATTGCTGCTGTCAATAGCCACGCTCAACAGCTGCTTGCGGGTATTTTATAATTATTTACGGTATTACAGCATTTTCTAACGTTTTGCAATACAATCAATTTGTAAATAATTTTCCACGCAGATAACCTAATTGAACTCTTATCAATAATTGTACATATCGTATACATATGTATGTATGTATGTATGTATGCCGTGTACATCGAGAAGACTCCTGTTAAGGTCGTATAAAGAAAAGTTTTGCTTGTAAACGAAAAAATGCAAGTGGAAGTTTTTGGTTTTTTTTGTTAAAGGCGGCTAAGGTTTAATTGAAATTAAATAAATCACTGCGCAATTATTGAGTGCTACATAACTCGTATGTTTTTTTTTTTAATACTTGTGGTTAGTGCGGTGTTCTTTGAAGGCTTCATAACCTAACCCAACTTCAAGTGTCTTTCACTAAAAATTAATTTAAATTTTATGTATTTTTTATATTTTAAGTATTAATTTATATTTTAAGTATTTATTGGTTGTAGTTTTTTGTAGTTAGGTAATTAACGGCAAAATATGAGTAAAAATAAATAAATCATAAATAATTCTGCGAGTTCTGCGTATCGCACAATGCTCCAGTACAGCACAACACGTTTGCTACACGTTTGGAAGTTAAATAACTATTAAGCGGCCATTCAAATTGTTATCAGCAGAAAAAGAAAACACTGACATTCATACATACATGCCCTGCAGGAAAATGCAACAAACTAGTGGCATACAAAAGTGTAGAATACTGTGGATAGCTTCGAGTTTCTACTTATTTCTATGTAAGACATCTAAGAATTTCTTACGCTGATTTCAACTAAAATACTCGTACTTTGTCAGAGTAATTGTAGCAGGTAGCAGTAGTTCTCAATGAAAAAAGTATTTTTGTTGACTCACGGCTTCGAGACAGATTTCCCCAATTTCTGTTATGCTCGTAAATCATTTAGAGGTTGCTGCAATGATTCGCTTTCCAGTACATACTTTCGTTTACGCTTCGCATACATCGACTCTCATCGACCCTAATGCTGCCACCGCTGAAGTTCAACTGTGACATTTCCCATTTATGTCGTGTTCGCGCGCTTTTCGCACAGGATGTTCCACGCTCTCATTCAGCATTTGCTCGCAGAATACTTAAGATTTGCATCTAGCTCGTTGTTGTTGTATTTTTTGTTTTTTTGCAAACTGCCCAGCGTCGTGCGCCCATATATTTCCGTCGCTCTGGACTTTACTGCCGCTTGTACAACATACTGGCATACATACTTATTTAATTGATATTTTTTTGCAGAATCACAAGAACGTAGTGCTCATTGCTTGACCTTGACTTATCTCCACAAACGTCGCTAGACTGAAAAATATGGGTGATATAGTGATTGCGGTAACTTTGATATGCAATAAATTAAGCTTGTTTTGATATTAAGCCAAACGCGTATGTTTGTATATATATATATCGTTTTTATGCGTTGTAATTCGTTAAACAATTTTCTTTAAATATATAGCACAGTTACATTTCTCACTAATCAATTCATACATATTTTACAACAACTTCCGTCATTTTCCAGTTTCAACTAACCAAGCGCCCCTGCCATTGACTTTGATTTATATTACAATATTAGATAATTAATTGTTCTCGATTGGGTTGCAATGAAATGTGCACACTATTTATAGTTTTTTTTTTTTAGCTGCACATTTGTTGCAAATTTTATTTGCATTCGTTTAAACATTTCTATTGTAGAAAATCATGCATTTTCACACATTCTCTTCGTAGTTGAACGCGATGCAATTAACTCATCGCACAGATGCGCGCGCTTTTATTAATTTACGTAAATTGTTAGTTACGTTGCAATAAATATTGTTTATCAACTACACGCAAAATTCTTATCTAATAAATATGCAAAGCAAATCAAAAACTTGTAGAATATTCGCTGCAAGTTTAAAAACGTTAACAAAATGCAACTGTCACACTTATTTGTATGTGTGTGCGTTCGTTAGTTTGAATGACATTTGATGCATTAGCGAGAAACTAGTTTGGCAGCACTTACTAATTCTAACGGAAGGAAAGCGCTTTGACAGTTCACAGCAAAATTGTTTGTCATCGCGTGTGTCCAGTTGCCGCTGTGAAATTGTGAAATTAAAATGAAAAGTTTTAGTGTAAAAATGTGCGCGTTTTACTTAAATTTATGTTATTCACATTCGCAAGTAAAGTATTTTCATGTAGTATGTGGAAAAAGTGTTGAGGTGTTTGTTAATTAAGCCAATTAGTGTTAGTGCAATAGCAAGGAAGGTGGCCGGCGTCACATCAAATATCGTTCATTCTTTAACAAAAACAACAAAACGACACTTTTTAACTTTATACAAAAAGTAAGTTGATTTAACAAAATTTAATCAAAATGTATAACTTAGAAAACAACAGTAAATCTGCTTTGCTTTGCAGGAACTTTAAACTTGCACATTAATATTCTAAAATTTAGTTCGCTACAAAATTATGTACATACTTAAAAAAATAAATTTTTTTTTAAGTTCGAAATTTTGATTTCGTTTTTATGGTTTTCGTATATAAAATAATTTTAAATAATTTACGAAGTTACTTGCTAAACTTCGATTAAATCGCAGACACATTTATAGAAGTGCTCCGCGTTGATTTGTTTACGTTTCTTTGCAAGCCGTTTAAAAGAAATGCTAAATAAAAATTATATTTATACACACAAATATCTTTGCGGGCGACAATTAGTGAAGCCTTACTGGAGTTAGACCATTTTTTAGCTGTAGTGGTAGTTTCAGATTAACTTTTGCTGGAAACTCAACACAAGTATACACATTTTTTATCCGAAACTGATAATTTTTTAATCCAAACCTGAAAAAGATAGTCGGCCCTTTCCATTTAAAAACGTCTGGTCGTTTCGGGTCATGATTTTTTAGATTTTAACGAAACTTTAATATGTTGTTTTTGGGTTAATTTAAGGAGAAACTTATTTTTTTTTTTGCCCAAATAAACTTTTTTTTGTGAATTTTTTGCAATTTAATTTTTTCGTAAAAATCCAGTTTTCTCGTTCCTTTCACGAACTTTATTTTGTAAACATGCATAACTTTGACAAACATCAATCGATTTAAGTTTTTTTTTTTTAAATGTTTGTAATTGTCTATTCGTTTAAATACAAACGTCAGAAATTACATTATAATTAAAAAAAAAAACAAATTTATTAAAAAATTGCCACAAATTTTCGAAATTTATTTTTTAAAATGCCTTTTTTTTTAAATTTTTGTTTTTTTGAAGTTATGATTTTTTATAAATTTTTTTTTGCGCTAAACGGCGTATTTTTTGATATCATATAAACCAGGAACTCTACATTTTTACAGCTCTATTCTGTGCACTTGACAAATTCAACATCTTGCTTATTTATCAAGATTGACAATTTATCAAGATTTTTCTATTCTATGTCAAAAATAAAAAGCTCTTTTCTTGATAAACTGTCAAGATGTCAAATGCTCTTGACAAATAAAACATCTGTTTTACTCTTTGTGCATAGTTGTGAAAAAAATTTTTTCAGCAAAAAAAAAAAATACGTGTCTCCTTAAATTTACCCAAAAACAACATATTAAAGTTTCGTTAAAATCTAAAATCATGACCCGAAACGACCGGACGTTTGAAATGGAAAGGGCCAGTTAGTCTTGATGTTTGTTGGGACGATTTTCCGTCATCCCTTGTCAAGTTTGGTTGGTAGACAAATCGGTTTCCGGTTGATGGTTAGGCTTATTTAATTGACGGTCATAGATATTAAAGTTAAATAAAATAAATTTTAAGAGTTACGTTCATAAAATTAAATGTGGCCTGAAGAGGTCCATTTACAAAGCTCATAAAAAACCTTCGACAAAGAAATTACGTTCTGTGGTGCAGCATTTAAAGTGTGTACCATATTTATGGTAGTAATAAATATATTTTATTTATGTTGCACATACACACAAACATACCTCCATATACATATGTATGTATGTACATACATCTCCAAACGGCGATTCGTTTATTTTGGTTTAAGCATTTTTTAAAGGTACGAATAACTAAATGAGTAATTGATCATTTTCTTATCAGATTTCTGTAGAAAATATATACATATGTATGTATGTATTATATATGTACATACATACGAGAATATTAGAACATATTCATAAATGTATGTACATATGTACATATGCACATTAATATGTACGTAATTATATTTATAATTTATTAGACAAATTAACAAACACTGAAAAATAATATTTCCTAAGCGCGTCATATTGAAGCTTAGTACACAGTTCTCAAGAATATGGAAAAATGTATATAAAATGACATTCAAGAAATGAAAAAGAAAATTTCTTTTATACAAATAAATAATAACCTTAATAAATGAAATCAAATGAAATCAAATTTCTTAAATCGGTCTAAAGCTCTTAAGAAAAAAATGTTCGTTACATTTTTTCTTCAAGAAAATGTTCAGCAAGTACTTTTCAACCAATAAAAATAATGAAAAATATTTCTAGTGATTTTTCTTGATATATTTTATTAAATTTTTATATAATGTTTAAATAATTTTTTTCTATATATCTTGGCATTTTTGACTTTGCTAATTTCATATCAGTTCATAACAACTTTGTTTTTGTATTGCAGAAATACATATGTACATATGTATGTATACATATATTTTCAAACTTGTATTTGAAAACTGCAGCGAACATGTAAGTGTGTATGTAAATATATATATACGGGTACATTCCATCCGGCAATTTTCTTTAAATGATTGGCAACACTGCCACATCCAAATCGCAAAGGAAGTAAAATACTGTCAAAAGTTGCGCAAAGGCAACACTTACGTTGTTGCTCTTTAGTTTTCAACTTACAGTTATTCGTTGTGCATCGCATTAGCCTCGTGGCGTCATCAAATAAGTCCGTAAATTACAAAGTTTTTATTTAATTCAGCCGCATATTTCTATTGAAAATGTATTATTAATGTTCTAGTGCAAATCGATTTTGTGTCGGTTGGCTTCGGTGACTCTGTTTGCCGTTCGATAAACACATGTTTCGTGCTGATATTAGCTGTGTAGCATTTTTTTTTGTATAAGTTACTCTTTTATTGTCCATTGACTTTTCGAATCATGTTTATTGAAGATTTGACTACAATTACTGCTCAGTGTAGAAATGAGATTCTTTGTTTTCTTATCGCTACGAAAAATCGTAAAACGATTAAAATCTCTTGAAAATTAAAACGTGCACAAGTGAAATATATTTAAATTAGTAGATACTGAAAAATAATTAATCGTCTGCCAAAAAGTCAACAGGTCAATAGAGGTATACGAGTACAATACAAATTTAGTAGGAAAAAAAAGTAAACTTATCAGAGAGGTTACGCACTTGCAATGATGCGAGGCTTCGTTTGAGGAATATGCCATTCCGTACGAACATTTTTTTTTTTTTTGGAATACGTTAGAGCGCAATTCTTATGATTTATGCGGTTCGGTGATGTGTGTTTAGACAAGAGCTTTATTTGGATTACTGTTGGTGGTATTTTTATCGCAATAAACGGATGTCAAATAATAATTTGATTTAGTGACTTGTTTTGGTTACTGTTGTCGTTGAATGGCAATCAAGAGAGAGAGACGATTTTGGCAAGGGAAAGAAAAAAATAATCAAACTGTTTAGTTTAAAAGTTGAAGCAAGTGGAACTGGGCGAGAATTTCTAAACTGCCTACTGATTTTAATCAAAGTGACATTTTTTTCCGTGAACATTCGTTTACAGTGGAGATGAGTATGAGAATAAAAAAGACATTGTTTTCACCATATTTCTGATTTGTCATAATTTATAATGTTTTTAGTGAATAAAAAACAATTATTTGAGGGATTTTTTTGCTCCTAAAGTATTTAACGGAACTTGATGAACAATTGTTTTCAAGCGTCAGTTTTTTTGCTTTTGGCACATTTTTTGTTTAATTCAAAATATTTTTTATTTAAAATCACATATTTTTTTTAGAAATCGTTTTCTTGTAAAATTTAATGTTCTATTTTTGTAAGCGTAGTTAGCTTTTAGCTATAGGAGACTATTTTTTTATAAATTAATGCATTTTCATTAAAAAAAATTCGTTTATTTAAAAATTTCAAAATTCGTGAAGAACATACAGCTATCTAAAAAATTTAAATATTAATTTTTTGTCTGCGTACTGCAACTGAAATTTCTGTTATTAATAAACAAAATAGGTAAAAATTTTTTTTTTTGGAAATACGTATGTATGTATGTATGTATGTATGTATACCCTTCATTAAATTCAGTTTTTGAAAATTAAAAAACTATATATTTCCGAAAATTGTTTCCATTGTAAAATACTTGAAAAGTATACATACAAATTAAAAAAAAAAAATTTTATTATAAAATACTTGAAGTGCAAATATTATTTAGAAAAAAAATCATCAAATAGATATCGTAAAATGCCTGAAGGGATAAGGAGTTAAAAAATGTCTGAATTCCTCTCACTCCGCCTGAGTTAGAACCGCATCCGTCCATGAATATGCCAGATTCGTGCAGTGCGTTCAAACAAACTTACAAACCTTCCCAGCGTTGCTCAGCATCTCAATTCCATCTTTGCAGCTTCTCCTTGTTTACCTCAAATGAAAAATGCTTGTTTTTTTTAAATAATGATAATATTTATTTGATAAAAAATAAATGCAAATTTACCAGCAAAAATTAAAAAATCGCACTTAGAAAATAGAAAATTGAGTCTTTTAGTTCAAAATCAATACAGACAAATTAATACTTTCATAAAAATATATTTTATAAAACAAACGGCAAGTTTACGGCTAATTGTCGTTTAAAAGAGGCAACGCATAAAAATATAGTTTATTAAATAATTGCGCGTAAGAAATATTTTAATCTAAAACTGTACAATTCGTATTATAGCACAAATATATTTTTTGCTTAGAATTATTTAAAAAATAATAACTAAATATACTTTATGAGCAAACAATAAAAATTACTGGAAAACATTGCAAATCAACGAAAATTAAATGTTTTAAAGTATTATTGCATTTTTTTTTCAATTCAACTTACACGTAACTTAGGGCTTTTCATAAAACATAATACATACAAATATAAAAATTTATTAAAAAAAAAAACTTTTCAAATTTTTTTTTTTAACTTTGTTACTGCAGTGAGCACATAAATTACATACTCATAACTCGCTTATTATAGAAATCGTTTAATTTGCAGTTAGCTTGCGTGTTTTTTTTTCTAAACTCGTTTTGCTTCAGTTGGCATTTCTGGCTTTCGATAGGTTTGTTAAATCCGAAATGTCGACTATTTTTCTGGCAGTTTTCTTTCATTTAAAATTTTTGTCTTTCATTTCTGCTCTCCTTTGCCTTGTAAGTTATTATATTTTCTATTCTAGCGGCTACTATAATTCTACCTTCTCATTTTCACACTCTCATTCCTTTACTTATCTCATCTGATTCGTTCACATTTTACAACTTTCTTCCCACTGCCACGCTACTATTACTTTGCGCAGCAACTTTGCCGCCATCTTTGCCACCCGTTAACGCATTTCCGCTAACATTACCGCTACCGCCATTACCCAATAATGCCGCCGCTGTTTTATACGTACTGCTACATTGCGAGTCCGCCACAGATCTGCCATCTCCTTCATCTCGGCGACAAAATTCATTGAACGGACTGCTCGCTCGCTTCACATTCGTCATAGTCATGCACGCCACCACTTCGGCCTTTGTCTTGATCGTACCAACATTCGTTTTGATCTTGTGCTGCCGCTCCAGTATGTCGGCTGTCGTGAGTTCGCTGGCCTTAACTATGCTCGAAGGCACATTGCTAAGCCACGGTTTGAGCGTCGCTTTCTTTTGCATCGTGGCTGCCTTGCAGCGACATATTACGTCGGCTGGTTCACCACAAATTGAGCAAGTTTCCTTTGTAGTCACTGCGACGCTGGGAGCAGTGTTGCCACTGTTGCTTGTAACGGTGGCATTGTTAGTTCCAGATGTGCTGATCAGGGCCGAATTATTGCTGTTGCTCGTGCTGTGCGGCGGTATGTTTAGCGTTTTTGTGTTCGCCGTACTGACAGACGATGAGGAAGATGTGCCGCTCAATTCGAGCTCATTCACGGCATCCACAATACTCTTGATGGTGCACGTATTATTGAGTTTGCCGCCGACATTGCTAACACTCGTTTCGTCATCATAATTTTTGCTAAGCAACAATTTGGAGAGTGGTGGTGCGAGACCCAGTCCAAGATTACGTTCATGATAAACCTCTGAAATGGTGGGTGTCTCGCGGTTCATATGCCGCATTATAGAGTCCTGTATACTCTTGTGATTAACTTTGTTGGCTTCTTTAGAAACTGCAATTTGGCTGCTGCTGCTCGTAGTTGAGCAACCGGCTGCTATGGGCTTAAGTTCTTTCTTTGCTTCTTTAAGCAGTTCGGCATCAGCTTGCGAGAAGTAGAGATTTGATGCGTTCACGACGAGCGCATTATCATCCTCTTCTGGTAGGCTTAAAGGTTTGCGGCTACCTGGTAGTGCGGCGGCTGTACCACTGCCACTAGCATGATTCACATTCAAATTTGAAGGAACCTCAGTACGCACGTTCAGTCGATCCATAAAGAGTGCGTGTTCTTTGCTAAGGCGCGCAGCCACCGATGATTGAGCGTTACCAAGTTTTATTTTAGGTTTGAGTCGGAAGTGAGACATCGGTGTCTGAGTTAATTCCAAACCACGTTCGATTTCCGATTCGGAGCTAGTTGACTCTAGGTTTGCTGATGTCAGCGTGGCGCCAGTCATTGAAGTGGACGGTCCGAGGTTGTTGTAGACGGGTGCCATTGGCGGAACGGGTCGTAAACTGTCGACCAGTGGAAGGTTCTGACGTGGTGGTGGGAGTGGTGGCATATGTCCGTGATGTTGAGGCGGTTGATTGTTACGGCGCAATACAGTCGCATGCCCAGATATCTCCCAGTCTGTGGTAGAGCTGGCAGAGCTTGAGCTATCTGGACGTCTAGAGATGCCACTCGACACAACACTCATTTCTGGTATAACACTATCTCCCAAATAATTCATACCGGCACTGGAATAAAGATTGCGTATGCGTGTTTGATGTGCCAATGCTAATGAAACATTCTGTTCCACTGGGTTCTGCGTAGTGACTGGTGGGCTGGGTGTAAAAGCGGCATCACTTTCGCCACCGCCACCAGGGCGTGACACGCGAACCGGTGCGCGTAAACTGGAATAACCTAAACGTGCACCAGCAGCAGTCTTGTTAATATGTGCTTGCGAGATGTAACCATCCGACAGTTCACTGTCGGTAGTGTTGGCTAGGCTAGAATCTTGTGTCAAATAGAGCGCCGAACCAGTGCTGCCCGGCGCGCTGGGTATTGATTCCGTGTCCGTACGGCCGCCATCGGGTTCACCACGACGACGCACGTATGAAATAAAGGCGCTGCCACTGCTACTAATAACGCGTGGACGATTAAGTGGCGGCAGTGGTAAACCGAGCGCCAGCGATTTCGACGCATCTGCGGTGAGATGTGACGAAGCTGCTGTGGGTGTGGACGTGAGACCCAATGTCGGATGGGATACTGAAACTTGAAGATCACCATGCGCGTCATCGGCGAGCGATTCACAGCTACTGGATGAGTCCAAACCCAGACTTTTCGGCGCCTCTTGTGTGTCTGGTTACAAAAATAGCAGAACATTTATAAAAGTTGCGTAAGAAATGTAAAAAATTAACTTACCGAATAACGCTAACAGTGCTTGCAACACAAATTGACAGTTTCGACGATTCGCCTGTTTGCCCGTACGCAACGTCACCTGGTCCTGACCGACCTCCGTCAGATCGAATCCAATAGACGCTAACAGTTCGTGACAGCCCGCAACGCGCCACAAACGCACACTAAGCGGTATCTCGATGCAGGCTTCTGTCTCGACGCTACCTTTTGGTGGAAATTGTGACAATACATTTCGAATCAGCGTTATAATATCATCTGCCACATCGGCGCTGTTAACTAATTTCGCCAATGCCTGCAGTGTGAGTGGCGTTAGTGCCAGCAATGCTTGAAGGCTAGCCGAGCATTGTGATAGTCGGTCCTCTGGATCAGATTGTGGAAAAAATACGCTTGATGGTATGCCATTGGCAGCTGGCTCGAAACGAAAACCCACAGCCATTAGCAGGTCCTTCCAACCGCCCACCGGTCCAGCCTTATTCTCAATGCTCTTTTGTGTTGTGTACATGGCATTCTTTTGGCCACGATGTATACGCTGCAAACTTTTCTCCACCAAATGCAGACAAACGCGCAACGCATCACGACATTTTTCCGGTGTACGCATTAGTTCGCAAAGTGCATTACCCATCATGGCGACCTTGTTTGAGAGGCGTACATTACCACCTATAAGCAAGAAGCCGGCCCAATTTGCCGGATGGGCGAAATGTTTAGTGTGTTGAACTGTTTGCATGGCCTCGGCCAAAGCTCTGTGAAGAAAAAAAATAAAAACAACAAAACGTTAATGTTAATGACAAGAACACAAGGTTTAAGCTTACCTAGCAGCACGCGCACCCTGCAATAGTGCTGAGTAAAATGCACGTAGCAGAATTTTCGCAGCTGTCTCTGGCACGGGCCACAAAGAGATTAGCACAGCGCCAGCGCCAGCGCATAGCCAACTGCCTGCCAAATTAGCCACACCTGCGCCTGTAATCGGTTCGATGGAGTGATAAGAGCTAAGTACTACCAACTTGGCTTGCAGCTTCATGGTGAGCACATCTGCGGCGGATAGTATGAAATCTGAAAGCTGTGGCAGTTCTATATTGCCACCGGAGAGTTCGTGCGCTTCATCATCATCCTGCGTTCCATTGCCTGCTGTCGATTGATAATAACGCTTTTGTGTCTGCGAGTCAACCACATCGCCTGGACTGAGCACTACCGCACCAAGCTTCCAGCTAAGATTAGCGGCGAAGTGTACACACTCTGCGGTTGGTAGCTCAGAGATAACCGCCTCTTTGGTGGCATTACAGCCAGCAATTGCTTTCGCTTGCAACATATCGGCAACCATAGCCGCTTCTTGTAACGAGGCGGGTGATTCTGACCACCCCCACGTTTCCGATAATACGGTAGGTATGCGCGGACCGCCAACGACTAAGGCGGTGTTTAGATTTTCGGTTAGTTCGCGTGTGCGTAGAATTTTGCTCTTTAGCCGCAGCGTTTGCAACGAGGGAATTGTGATGATGGAGCAACGTTCCGATAGATATTCGCCATCTTCTTTCGAGCTACGCAATATAGCGAATGGAACCAAATACAATTCATTCTCAAGCACTAAAATGAGTTCTTTACGTCCCTGACGTGAGACTGAGCAACCAGACGGCAACAAGTCATCGAATGGTTCGAGTAGTAGATTATAGAGTGTATGCAGACAAGTGGGACCTTGCCAAACGGGCAGTGTGGGTGCACGGCGTGAGCGTGTCGAACCTTGTAGACTGCCAATGGAACGTGTGGAGCCTTGTAGGCTGGCGACCGACCCACCAACCGAGCCCAAACTAAACAACGAACTTAACGAGTAATTTGAAGAATTCATCATGTGATTGCGATTGACCATGCGCAGAAAGCCGCTACGTTCGTTAGCGAAATCATCGAGCAAATTCTCTGAACTCGAGCGCCAGCCACTGCCATCGCCTTCAAGCAAAACACTGTCCGAGTTGACACCCAAATTGTCACGTACCATATTTATGTAGCGCTCCAAAAAGCTACCCTTACGCTGTGTATTCTTCGAATGTTCCGACAATTTTTCGCTCGATATTTTCAATGTTTCCTCATTTATATGCACAACATGAAAACGCACAATGCCCTTTTGTGGCTGCAGAAACCAAGCGTAGAGCTCATCGCCAGCCAAACTAAAATAAAGCACGTTCGTCTTGGTGCGATTAACGATCTCATAAATGGACTCGCTACAAGTGATAGTGGTTTTGCGCGAAATACTATTCGTATCGGGACTGGTGCGTGCCTTGCAACGTTCGGCGGTAACCAAGGCGTCTTCATTGCGCTGTGTGGCGACAAGTATTTGTTGAAGTATGTGATAGCATGATGTTTGCAGATCGAAGAGACTCGTACGGCCTTCGGGACTGCGCTGATCATAGCGCACCGACTCAAGCAGCTGGGCGGCCGTCTCCATTTGAGTGCGAGCGTCTTCATTGTCGTCGGAAGCGCGTAGAGCAAGACCTGAACGAACAATTTATTACAAATTATTAAAAAAGACTTCACGAAACTCACCGAGTTGATATCTTATTTTGGCCTCCTCTTCCGATTTATTGATCGATTGTGCGATTGTCAGGCCTTGACGCAAAAAATTTATAGCTGGCGTATGCTGGCCCATCTGATGAAAAACTCGGCCTGGTATAGCAAATTGAAAAGGAAATTAAAAATAAAGTCGAATTTTTTTATGTGCGTGTAATTGTGACCACTTACCTAGCGAACCGCATGCGTATGCCTTGCTCAGACGATCTGCCGTTAGCGCCAATTGCTTCTCGTAAAACTTAACTGCATCGATGTAGCTGCGTATGGATTCATACACCGCACCGAGATTCCCGCAAGCGCGTGCCTGTAACGCACCAGCACCCAAGTGCTCACACATTTCCAAGTCCATTTTGTGTAGACGCAATGCGCCATCGGCATCGTTCATGCGCTGATAAACATTGCCCAATGCACTCGTAGCATCCGAAACTAGCGCACGATCGCCCAGCTCACGTGCAATCTCTTGCTGGTGTTCCAAACAGTTAACGGCCTGCTCATAGTTCCCCAACGCCGAATGTATATTACCCAAATCGCCATAGGCGATCGCTTTCACCTCAGGACTACCCAGCTCATGTGCGACTACCAATCGTTTTTCGAGACAAACCAGCGCTTCTTGAAGATTTCCAAGCGCACGATGACTATGGCCGAGACCACGGTAGGCGCGTTCTTGATCGCGATAGCTTTGTAGCGCCGTAGCCAGTTGTAAGTGGCGTTCATGACACTTGATGCCTTCTTCAAAGTCGCCCAGCGCATCGTAGCAATCGCCGAGGTGACCGAGCGCGCGTGCGCGATCATGCTGTGTCGTTGGCATATTGACGCGCTCCAACGTGCCCAATTGTTGTTCCAAGTAGCCGATGGCATCCTCATAGAGACCCATGTTGAGTTTAGCGATGCCAAGGTTGCCATATGACTGCGCCTCTATGCCAGAGTCGTGTAGCTCTTGCGCGCGTCCCAGCTGCTGCTGATAGAACTTGACAGCATGCTGGTAATTGCCCAAAGCCATGTGCACAGAACCGAGGTGTCCGTGCGCCTTACATTCGCCTGGTAGATCAGTCATTTCTTGGCGCAGTGCCAACTCTTGTGTGTGATACCCGAGCGCTTTATCGAATTTCTTGATAAGTCGATGTGCTAGTCCAAGTGCACCGCAGGCGGCGGCTTCTAGCGGCCGTTCGCGTGCATGGCGCGCAAGCGTTAGTTGGCGCTGGTACATTTTGACCGCCTCTTCGTGTTCTGCGGTGCGTACAAGTATATCGCCGATATTGCCTAGAGCACGAAATTTACCGGGTAGATGGTTGGTCATGTGCGCCACCGCCAAGAAGTATTTCTGACATTCCAAGGCGGCCTGTGTATTACCGAGCGCCAAATGTGCTAGACCCAAATTGCAGTAAGCGCGCCCCATATTTATCTTGTCTTGTAAGTCCTTTGCCAATGCCAAGTCCTGATCGTAGTAGCGCACCGCCTCGCGATAATTGCCAATGCAGTAGTGCACATAGCCAAGGAAGTGACAGGCCTTTCCCTCGGCCGCTACATCACCCAGCTCCTGCGAAAGCATCAAATACTGTTCGTAGTAGGGCACGGCTTGCGCAAACTCCTGCCTAGAACTGAAGCAATTACCCAAATTGAGCAGCGCGCATGCTTCGCCAGCTGTGTCCTTTAGCTCGCGAGCGATGTTTAAGTGAGCGCGATAATGCATGAGCGCCATGTCGTGTGCGCCCAATGCCTGATAGGCAACAGCGAGATTGCCATGCGTCGACGCCTCGGCACTGCGATCGTGCACTTCCTTACTGATCGTCAACTCTTGCTTGTGATACTTAATGGCTGCCTCATAAAGACCTGCGGCCGAATATGCATTCCCAATATTGCCATAGGCACGACCCATACCGGCGCGATCATGTAACTGTCTGGCAATGGTTAGATGCGCTTGATGCAACTTTAGCGCAGCATCGTGTTCGCCCAGCAGCTGATAAACAATGCCCAGATTGGAGCAGGCGCGTCCTTCGCCCACCTTGTCACGTGCCGCTAGCGCCATTTCCAGCTGTTTCTCATGCCATTTCTTTGCTTGCACACAGTCACCGGCACAACGTGCCGCATGTCCCAAGCCGGCATAAGCACGCGCCTCAATATTGCGATCGCCCAACTGCTTGGAGATACGCAACACTTGCTCGTGAAAAGTGATGGCCTGTGCGAAGTTGCGTCGATAGTGATGACTTGAGCCGAGATTGGAGTAAGCGCGCGCCTCCTCCACTTGATTGCCTAGCTTGCGCGCCAAACGCAAGTGTTGCGTATGACAATCCACCGCCGAGTCGAACTCACCCATGGCCAAGTAAACGGCGCCGACATTGCCAATTTCGCGCGCCTCTTGCAAGCGATCACCAATTTGTTTGACCAATTGTACGCACTGCTTGTGACTGGCTAAAGCGTTGGGATAATCACCGATGGCGGTGTATACGTGTCCGAGTGAGGTGAGCGCAGCAGCGGCGGCCTGTGTGTCTTTGCACTTCATGGCGAGCACAAGTTGGTAGCGGTGTGCGGTGAGTGCTTCCTTGTAGGAGCCCTGGCTAAAATAGGCTGAGCCGAGATTACCATGCGCGCGACACTCACCAGCCGTATCGCCGAGACTTTTCGCTACAGCCAAATCCTGTTGCATATAGCCAATAGCTTTGTCCAATTGATTGAGCGCCCAATGTGCCGAACTCAAAGCGCTAAAGACGGAGCCGCGTAACTTCAACGAACATGAACCGATACGCAACGCAGCTTCCAGCACTGTGACCGCCGAATGATATTGGCCAGCCTGCAGTAACTCTTGGCCCACCACTGATATGACAACAAACGGCGATTGATCCAGATTCATGGCACGCAGCTGTTGAAAGGTCGGCTCCAGCGCATGTCGCAAGGGACTTTTCACGGACGCCTCCATCAGTCCAGCCAGCAACTGTTTGTGTTGTGTATCTTGCGCTAGTCCAGCGCTAAATGAAGCCAACGCCTCACCGTAGCGTCCAAGACACTGTAGCGCAACACCTTGCCGAAAATATGCTTTCGGCCATTGCGGACACAGTTCGCGTGCCTTTGTGGCGTCCTGTAGCGCAAGCGCAAACTGACCCTGCTTGAGGCGCGCTGCCGAGCGATTGCTATAGAGTATATAGTTGCCGGGATCGAGCTGCAGCGCATCTGTGTAGAGCATGACGGCGGTGGCAAAATCGCCGCTCTGGCAGGCGGCATTCGATTGGCGCACCTTCTCGAGAAATAGCGCGCGGTTGGCGGCCGGCAGTTCCGGTGTGCACTCGGGCTCATTCTAGAGGCGCAAAAGAAGAAAATAGAATAAAAAGAAAAGCAGTGAGAATTAGTGGAGTAAATACATTTGTATGTATGTAAAAATATGAGTGTATTAAATTGCTGCTGCTGCTGCTGCTGCGAAACTCTAATTTGAGAAGCATACGCGCCGCTGCGCTACAAACCTGCTTTGCTTGCGCGCGTTGAATTGTATGCGATTTTTATGATGGGAAAATGCGAAGCGATTAGGAGCACGTTTAAACATTTAACCACATTCCAGCGCAAACGTAGCGCATTGCAACAAATCGCAGCTGGACGCGTGGTGCGTTCGAACGCCTGCCAGCTGTCGTAGCAAAGGCTGCAGCGGCGGCATGCAGATTAAGAAGTTGTGTATATTTTTGTAACACAGTGGCATTTAGCAGCCATCACGAATTGGCTGGGCGTAACGACAGTGCGGAGGGAATGCAAAACAACAGAAAAACAACCGCCACCACAAAACCTATCAGCTGTAAAACCATCAACAGCCTCGAAATTATCTCCACCGACATTATCAATATCATAATCGCCATTACAAGCTCCTACTACATTGAATGGGCTACGCTGCGCTTATGCAGAGCAAGGCATGCAGCTGCCGCGCCACAACAGTTGAGTTGAGTCACGTTTATGCTTATAAATTCACTTGTTTGGAATGTTTTGCGCACACACACACACACGAAGAGCACTCGCAAGAATCGCTGGAAAAAATTGCTAATAAAAAATAACCATTTACCGCGGCAATGGCAGCAACAACAAATCACCACGAAAGGCAGCACAATGTGGCCTAGCTGCAAGAACGCATGTGGTCAAAGGCATCACGGACAGAAATTAAGCGGAAAAAATGAGCAAATGAAAAGCACTGCAAAAGAATAAAAATAAATATCTACAGCTAAAGAAGAAAAGAAATTGTGAGCATCACTCGTTGCCGCTACTCAATTTTTATAGCAAAAGCCGACAGATTGCAAATTACTTTTTGCGCTGAAATTGCCGTATTTTTTTTTTTTTTGTAGCAATGGCATATGGAATGTTTGAATGAGCGAGCGCGTGCGAGAGAGGAAGAAGCGGCGCACACAACTGTTTCTCTAGATAGAGCCAAGAGTAAGGGTGACCAACGACTGTTGGTTATTGAAAATGTGAAAAGAAATAGAAAAAAAAAAGAAAATGTTGGTTGAAATTAGCGGAAAGCTGTTGTGGCAAAAGCATGAAGCGTAGGATTGATTACATTTAGGGTGATGGCGGAGATGAGTAAGTGCGGCCAATGCTCGGCCAATTGCATTGAATGGTATTTGATTTATTTAGTTACATGCAACGAACGGCTGTGTGACATGAAAAAGATCGTAAGCAGCATCTAAGGGGCTACAAAGGCTGTAGCGACGCACTTCGTTAATTCTTTTTTCGGCGTGTTCCACGATTGCTAAAATTTCGGAATTTGAAGTGATCGAAAAGCATCATAGAACTGGTTTTATGGGGGAAAGTACACTTTTTCAAGTGTTAATCCAAGTGTAAAGAGAAGCTAACTCCAAGTCCTAAAGTATTCTCTGTGTGATGGCGACGAGGGAGATGAAGCGTCGATCGGACTTGACAGCGATTAGGAGAGAGACACAAACCGTAGGAGAGAGACACATCGCGAAGTAGGAAAAGGAAAGAGAAGGACAGAGAAAACCGAGAGAGAGAGATAGAGAGAGAGAGAGAGGGAGATAGAGAGAGAGAGAGATAGAGAGAGAGAGAGAAGAGAAGACAAAGACAAGAGAAGGACAGAGAAAACAGGGAGAAAGAGAGAGGTAGGAAAAAGGAGAAAGGGAGAAAGAAAAAGAGAGAAAGAGCGAGAGAGAGAGAGCGAGAACAGAAGGAAAAGGAAAAAAGAAAGACAGAGAAAACAGAGAGAGAAAGAGAGGTAGGGAAAAGAATAATAGTGAGAAAGAGAGAGAGAGAGATGGAAAGAGAGAGAGAAAAGAAGGAAAGGGAAAGAGAAGGACAGAGAAAAAAGAGAGAGAGAGAGATAGACGTAGGGAAAAAGGAGAGAGGGAGAAAGAGAGAGTTAGGGAAAATGGAGAGGGGAGACAGAGAGAGCGAGAGAGAGAGAAAGAGAGAGGAGAGAGAAAGAGAGAGGAGAGAGAGAAAGACAGAGAGAGAGGAGAGAGAAAGAGAGAGGAGAGAGAGAAAGACAGAAAGAGAGAGAGAGATAAAGTAACTGAGAGAAATTGAAGAGATGATGTGTAATATGGAAAAAATAATAAAAACGAAAATCAAAGAGAGCACATGTATGAATAAGGAGATATAAAATCACAGAATATAAAAACTTGCCACAATTTATGAGATATTTCTTAGTAGATGCCAGAAATGCGCACTGAAGATGTGAAATATCAATTAACTTAGCTTTACTAAGGACTCTCGTTTGATAACATCTGGCCAGGCAAAGAATGTTCTAAGAAGAGGGAAGAAAAAAGGAAGAAACCGTTAGGCCAGAGAGAGAGTCAGCGTCGCAGAGAGAGATGAACGAGAGGGACAAGTCAGAGAAAAGATGGTAAGAGAGGGTAAGAGAGACTGAGCGAGAAGAAAAGCTAAAAAACTGGCTTAAGAGAAAAGCACGTTTGAGGATTGAGCTTCGCTTGAAACTTCCTGTTGGCCACCAGGCACTAGGGACGCCATTAAAAAACGGAAAGAGAGGGAGAGTGAGAGATTATCGTATTGACGAAGATAGATGAGTGTATAGAGGTGGGTAGGACAGTAGAGTGAAAAAGAGAGAAAGAGCGAAAGTGGTCAAGGGAAGAGGGAAATAAGTTGAGGAAGAAGGAGACAGAGGCGGAGTGAAGTAGTAAATTACCTCTGGTGTGCCAAACTAGCGATACTTAAAATCACTGCAAATTTTTGCCTTCATCGCTTTCGACTTTTTAGGATTTTCGGCAAGCTAAAGTGAAATATTTCAACTGCAGTAGCATGTGTATTTCTCCCCATATTGGCAACCCTACAAATACAACATACTTGCAATAGTTGTGCGCAAAATGGGTTTTGAGGTGAAGTGATTGAACTTTTCGCCTCGCACGTCGGCGGCGAGCCTGCGCCTCTGTGCCGTCGCTACCGCCGCATAACTGAGCGTGCAATTGCGCTTTCCAGCCGCCACATAACCGGATGTTGCAGGGTCAGCAGCTAGCAAAGGTCGGCACGTACGCGCAAACAAGTGAAGCTGTGCGCTCACAATAAAAATGTGTATAAAATATTTGGTGAAAGGTTTCAAAGCCCGAAAAGTTGAGCGCCACAAAAAGTATTTATTTTTCGCCACCACTCAAATGTTAACATTAATGTCTTGCCAAAAAATAAAAAAAAAACAATAATCAATATACATACACGCGCGCTGACGAAAGACGCTTGCGAAATGAAAAAGCCGAAATTAGCTATGCGGAAGCGCGACCAACCAAATGCTTTTAGCGCGCTACCCACGAACCGTGGCGCAACATGTTGCGCATCCATTTTTGGATGCAGCGGCTGTAAGAGCAACATGGCGTTGGCGCAATGTTTACATTTTTAATGCGGCAATTAAATGCGATGACTATGCAAAAATGCCGAAAAAACGACAAGCGCGCCACAGCAAATGGCTGAAATTTATGTATAGACAAGAAGCGCGCCGCAACAGCAGCAGCGGCAGCAAATAGCAAAGACAGCAGCAACATGCGCGCAACATACCAAAAATTACAATAACAAGCGAGAATGTAAATTGCCAAAGCACGGCTGCTGGTCGTCTGTGGTGAAAGAAGGTGGTGGGGAACGGTGCGCGCGCTGCATGGCCGCATGGCCGTATGACGGAAGTGGACGCGCGCGCGCATGCAAATTGCGATGGGATAGCGAAATGGAAAAATGCAAAGACGGGAAAGCGTTGAGGAGGCGAGAAGCAGCTGTTATAGGCGCGCATCTGCATAAGACAAGCGCGCAACAGCGAAACGATTACAACAATGCAGCTAAAGCAGTAACAACACCACGAAAAAAAAATAATAAAGAAACATAGTTAGAGAAACGTTATAGCTTTAATGCGATATGCAACATTGTTTCACACACATACATACAAAGCAAATAAGCATCAATGGATATGGCAGAAAAACCAGCACAAGTTCGTGCCTTAAGTCTTTCGTTGATGGCGGCCATACGCTGGCGAAAACTCGTCGACGAGTGCAATGCGAAAATTTTTAAGCGGCTAAAATATCGATATGCTCAAGTGTCTGTGCGTGCAACTGCTTATTTGCTTGGTGTTTGTTGTTTGTTATTGCTTTGTTTGTCATTTGAATAGCCCAATAAAAATGGCGCCAATGCTGCGTCGAAAGCGAAACAACGAAGGCGCGGAAAGACATTAGCAGCAGTAGTCGCAGCAGTAGCGGCAGCAGGAAATATTCCAGTCGTAAAATATTTCCTTCTATTATGAAACAATGTGCGCAAAATGTTTAGGCAAATTTCGCATCGTCGTTTATCTCGCTCTTCGTCAACTCATTTTACGAAGCGAAATTTGCGCCGAGCAAGGACGGCTGGTGGCGCAGTGGCGGAGAGAGAGCGCGGACAAGGAAAATTAATGATGTTGCAATAAAATATTTCACAGAGGAAAATTGTTGGTTATGTATTGTAAAAATTTTGAGCGACTTATTTTTGATACTCGCTGCTATCAATAGCTTCCAAAAACGAATGCGGCTCACACTTTTTCCCATAACCAAAAAAAAAACATTTTTTGCGAATTTTTCTAAGACTTATTTTGGAAATTTTCACTGCGTGGAAAATAATAAATATGCTTCAAAATTAAATAAAAAAAACCACACACAAAGCAAGAACTCAAGGGTTTGGCGACGTTTCAGGCTTTCAGCGTTTACTAAGTTTAGAAGAATTATAACTCAATAAACTACTTGAAAATCAGGAATGGCGTGGTATGGATTTCTGGCTTTTTACAAACTTTGAAATCTATGTGAAAAATGTCCCAAAATTTGCAGAAGTTCTAAAATTTTTTTTGAATTTTTCGAATTCGTATTTCAAAAAAGTACTAAAAAATTCGAAATATTTAAAATTTTAAAAATTAATAATTTTAATGAAAAAAGAAAATATTAAGTTTTTTTAAAATATTTTTTGATAATTTAATTAAAAATTAAATTCGTATAAAATAATATTGTGCATAAAAAAATAACGAAAAAAATTACGGAAGTGCTAAACATTTTGGTTTTTAATTTTTCGAATTCGTATTTTAAAAAAGTACTAAAAAATTCTAAATATTAAAAATTTTAAATATTTTTAACCACTTTTTTCAAAAATTTAAATTTGAAAAAATATTTAACCACTTTTTTTGTAAATTTCAAATTTTCAAAATAGCTCTAGAAATTAGTTTTTATATTTGATCTTATCTTATTTGACTGGACTGATTAAAAACACCTACACATCGGTAAATTTTTGATTTTTTTTCAATATTTAACTTTGATCTGAAAGTTATATAAAAAAAAATATTAAAAATAAAATTAAATATAAAGCTGTTATTTTACCTACGGATCAAGAAAGCTTATACATACATAAATCTTAATGAATTTTATCAAATTTGATAAACTAGAAAATTATAATTTATTCTAATTTTAATGAAAACTAAAAAAAAAATATTGATTTTTTTAAAATATTTTTTGGTAGTTAGAGTTATTTTTAAACAAATTAAATATTTAATTCATATAAAATAATATTGTGAATAGAAAAATAACAAAAAAAATTACAGAAGTGCTAAATTTTTTTTTTAATTTTTCGAATTCGTATTTCAAAAAAGTACTAAAAAATTCGAAATATTTAAAATTTTAAATATTAATAATTTTAATGAAAATTAAAAAAAAAAGATATTGAGTTTTTTTTAATATTTTTGATAATTTAATTAAAAATTAAATGAATATAAAATAATATTGTGAATAGAAAAATAACGAAAAAAATTACAGAAGTGCTAACAATTTTTTTTTAATTTTTCGAATTCGTATTTGAAAAAAGTACTAAAAAATTCGATATATTTTAAATATACTTAAATATAAAATTTAAAATTTTAAATATTTCGAATTTTTTAGTACTTTTTTAGTACTTTTTTAAAATACGAATTCGAAAAATTAAAAAAAAAATTCACTTTTTTTCAAAAATATTAAACCAACTTTTTTGTAAATTTCAAATTTTCTAAGTCGCGCTAGGAATTAGTTTTTTATATTTTATGTTATCAACACTAATACAAAGTTAGAACATTGAAAAAATTTTGAAATATTTTTTAATTTTTTTTAATTAACCATATCACTTCAACAAGTATTACCTACCCTATTGACATTGAATTGTATTTGTTTGATTTTAAAATTTTTAATTTCACCATTAAAACTTATAAATTTCGCTTAGTATTATTCAACAACCGCTAAGAAATTAGCGCAGTTTCAAGCAGCTAAATGAAATATTTCGGCTCCATTGGACGCTACGCTTTTTATATTTTTCTTTGCGAATTAATTTTTTTTTTTTTTTTTAAGGGGTGACCCTTATCGGTTTTCAATCGCACTCGTTCATGTTTTGGCCCTTCACTAAATAAACTATGCAACGCGAAATGTAACTTGTATAGTTAGTTTTAATGAAAGCAAAAGCAAAAAAAAAACAAACAACAAATGAAAACGTAAAAAATCGCTACAGCACGAAAATGGCAACATGCATCCTGTTTCTTTCATCGTGTTCCGCTGTCATGTCGCATTTTCAACGTCAATGTCAGCGTCTTGTCATTCGTGCATCCTCAAACTCAAACCCAGCCGCAGTCAGCGAACAGTCGCACTATGCGCGATCGCACACAAGCACCGCATCGGCCGCGCGCTTACCCTCCTGCGCTTGCGCAATCTCATTCTCAGGCACCAACTCTGCAGCCGCACAACCGCACAGCCTCCTTTCGCAGCGGTTGCCGCAGCCACAAACGCTCGTGTAGCGTGTATTGCAGCAACAGCCGCACAAAGATCCTTAATGCCAATTGTAGCTGCATTTGCTCTTTTATTATTATTATTTTATTTGTTTGTTTTTGTTTTAAGTGCTTTGTGTGTGTTGTTGTATTTTTTTTGCTGTTGCCCTTGTTCTTAGCTCTGCTGTCTGTGCAATTCTAGTCTGTCTGTCTGTGGCCTGTCAATAAGTTGATTGTCAGCGCTTCATGTCGTTTCAACAACCAACTGCAATTCTATGTCTCAGTTGTTTTTGCCCATTTTCGCTGGCCTCTATTTAATTCGCCCTTTTGCCGCGACGCGCCGCACTCGACTTTCGCGGCCTCATAGCAAAGGGAAGCAAATAGCGAAAAACCTTTGCCGCAAACACAATGAATTCAAAGCCAAAGCCAATGTCAAGCTGACTTATAGATTTGTATTGCCTAGGCTAGCGAGACAATTGTTGTGCGCTTGCTGGCCGTGTTGTTGCAATTGTTATGCCGTGTTGTTTGGAGTTTTCGAAAATTGGCGCCCAATGGCATGGAAAAGTCATGTTGCATGCCAGCAGCGTGAAGGTGACGTTCGCTAGCCGCCAGTTAGCCAGGCGTACAATCGACCCAGCGGTGCAAAAATGCCAAAAACAATACCAAAAAACAAAAAAAAACATGCCGCTTGTTATTTGCAACAACAACAACAACAATGCGCATAACACGAACGACGCGCACAGCTAAGAACAATGTTTTTCGAGCAAACAAATGCGGTGTTACATTGGCGCGCATTCACCGCTCACCAAAAACCAAACAGCAATGCGCGCATAGACATTCCAACAATTTACAAGCGCTTAACCCTTGGCGCGCGAGAAAAAGGAAACGCAAATCCGAACGACATTTGTTGTGCCGCGTAGATTCGTGCCATTGTAGCGCTTTGCTTTTTTTCACCTCTGCGAAGCTTGGCTTTTTTGCTGCGCTCTTTATGTTTACAGCTTTCTCGCTTTGTTTGTTTCGCTTCGCCACATTTCTTTTACTGCTACTATAAAATAATTAGCCGCATTCCTTTGCCGCCACAATACTGCTTTCAGTCATTGTTGTGTGTTTGCGCGCCTTGACTGCCACGTTTGATTGGCCTGCCATTTCGCCGTTCTGCCGTTTTGTTGGCGCATAATAAGTACAGACTGCAAGGAGCGCGCACGGCTGAAAATAACTTGCGTCACAATTGTCCGTTTGACGCTCTCCAGCTCTGATTGAGGTCATATTATACGTTACAAGTCGGCTACGACTTTGACTGGCATCTATCTGACTTTGTTGCTATTCGATCGTTTCCCCCGAAATATTTGCTATACGTAAGCAAATTTTTAAGCATTTAATTAACTTAGCGTGGCGGAGGGATTTACTGCAGCTTGGTGGCGTGGTGGGCGATTTAGTGCAAACGTAAAAAAAGAGCCGTCAACTTGCTGCACTTTTGCTAGCTCTTCGATCTTCCAAACTCATTGCTTATCTGGTGTTGTTAATGCGGTAATATGTGGAGCTTACTTTGCTCGCCAAACTCGATTGTTGCCTTTGAAGTGACTGTCATGTCGGTACATTGTCTGACTCAAGCTGAGTTGAGGCTACTGAATCATGCTGACCTTAGAGCATAGCTTACCTGACCTCACTAGTTGGACGATCCCAAGGGCGCAAACCTTTAAAAGAATGATTCAGCTTTCAGGTTCCAACGATCTTAGTAGATCACTTTGAAGAAGTCTTATAATTGTAATTAAATTCACGAAAGAACGTTGGCACGTCATCAAGACCTCACTAATTGAGCTAGATAAGGATGCTTGCCTGTAAAAAATGCTCTTATAGTACGAATACTAAAGGACCGACCATTGTGTTACCATTTACCGAGAAAGAAGAGTTTAAAGGGACGGAGTGGAAGAAAGTATTTGAACGCTGACTGAACAGCAAGGTACTTAATTGTTTTGTGCTGAAAAAAACAAAACATCGCCCGTGAGAGCACGTTGTGTGTGTAAGCAACGAGAGACTACGTCAGCTCATCGTTTACAAAATAACTGTCGCAGAAGATACTCAAAGCCATACTTGTCCATGGGAATAATAATAATAATAATAATAATTTTGACGCTTACACTATAAAGCTCAGTGTTTGGCTGAGCTTCTCCTACCATTTGTGGTGTGCGTCTTTATATTTTACCACCAAATGGAGGGATCTCCAGTTTTGTGCCGACTCCGAACGGCAGTTGTATTTTATGAGAAGCCTTTTCATGGCAGAAATACCCTCGGAGGTTTGCCATTGCCTGTCGAGGGGTGACCGCTATTAGGAAAAAAAAAACCTTTTCTATGATTTAGATTTTACATGCCCTTGCTGAGATTCGAACCTCGAACCCAGTAACAGCACGCACCGCTACCAACTCAACCACAACGGCCATGTCCATGGGAAGCATCTGCTAAAAACACCCGCATTCACTGGGAGTTTATACTTTACTACTAGTTTCAGTTTAGTCGATCTTTGTAATTTGGAAAATCGAAATATTTCTTCAAAGTTTCCGGTTCGCGAATCAGCTTATTTGCATCTTTCAAAGCAACTCTGTAAACAAGATCTTATTGCTATGCGAACTATGAAGATTCTGTTGAAGTATCACCTCTTAAATTTCTTTCCCCCACAAGTGATTGTTTATTTAAAGCTACACTCTTGCAAAGTATGATTCTTTAATTGATTTACTCGCTTGGTATTAATTTTTCTCGATCATTCAACGAACTGCAAAGGTCACTAGCGAAGAGTTCCATTTGTGTTGCTCGCTCATTCGCTCATGGTTCGAAGAACACTTCCTCAGTTGCTTATATCCCGCAAGAAGTGTATCGCAAACGGAAAGGCTTTTCAGCTTAGTTTGCGGCAAAGTTTGCTTGGTGTCATGGAAATATATTACGATTTTTATTTTAAAGAGAGAACTCGAAAGTTTTCTCGCAAAAGCTCTCTGTACGAACGGTTTTGCGGGCAGTGCATTCCAATCTATTACTTCAACTCGTTGAGGCTCAGCTTGTTAGTTTCTTACGAGTTACTATGTCTGCTGGGGCGCGTTGGTTAGGCTTATTTTATGTGTAAGTCACTGGAATGTTGCTAAACAGGCTAGTTTTTCCGGTGTGATAGAGCTGGTGAAGTTAGGAAGTGTGGAAGTTTTCGGATGCAAATTTATCAAATGAAATGCATAAGCCTGTCGAGAATTTCAGAGGTTTTAAGGCGATTGTAATAAATAGTATTTTTTAAGCTTCAAAGAAAAGGATTTGGAAGGATATTTATTTTGCGTCGTCTTCTGCTTTAAGGCGCCTTACCGGCACTTCTTTCCGCCGAGAGAGATAGAAGCTTAGGCCGCTAGCGATTATTTTTTGTTAGGAAAAAAACAATAAAATCTCAATACGTAAGCTTGTCGCCGCCCATGTGCTATCACAAAGGTGCACTCAAAGAATTGATGGACAAATTTTATTACGCTATTTTGTTTTCGCAAACACGCAGTTAATTGCAAATGTTTACGCAACACATTCACCTGCAAACCAAACAAATTGTCTGCTCACACTCGTAAATATGTTACAAATTGTAGCAATAGTAAGTAAATGCGGGGGTTGGTTCATCATAAATCCATTAAATGTTTTTAATTGCCATAATTCATTTGCCAGAATGCCATTTGTGTGTGAAGGGGAAGCGCAATGGCACAGTTGGCCCTTCGAGCGTTGCAGCGTTGCGCAATTTCAAATGCGCACATAAAAATGCGCAAATTTACGTGGCATAATCACTAATGCCACAAATGGTTGCAAATTGAAATTTAATCAATGCACTGAATGAATTTATGGCGACACAAATGACCAAGAGCAACAAACTAAAAAGCAAACGCACACAATGAGTACACATACGCACAACAAAAAAAAAAAACAAAAAACAAAAAAAGAAAACAACAAACAAATAAGTAAGAAATAGCAAGCGAAATAGAAATGGAAACTCCAAAAGGCAGGCCAACAAAGCAACAAGTTAAGGTAGGCACAACGAAATTCAAGACGCAAAAAGCAAAAGTAAAGCAGCGTTGCGTGGTAGACGCCGCAGCTGCTGTTGCGGCGGTGACGAAGGCGCGGCGCGGCGCATCGCATCGCAAACAAGTTACAACCATCAATGCGTCGCGTCGCATCGCGTCGCATTGCCGCCGTCTCAGCTGTCAACGCGCAGCTCAAATGACAACGCAGGCGAAACGGGCGCGCGCGTCGCTTAAAGTTGCGCTGCACACCACAAAATAGACGCAGTGCAATGCAATGCAACGCAACGCAGCGCAGCGAATGAAATTGAAACTTTGCAAAAATGAAAAACAAATAATGCCGCAAGCAGTAAGCTTTAAAGCTGAAAACAAGAACAATAACGCAAAATCAACTGCGATGTGTTTGAGTGTGTGCGTGCGTGCGGTTGTGAGTGTGGTGAATTGAGGCGCGGCACTCTGCGGCGCAATGCAACGTTAACTTGTACTAGCGCGTCGCGGCGTGTGCAACATTGTTGCGTCAATGAAAAAAAAAAAAAAACATTAGCTCACATAAAGTATGCGCAATAATAATAATGGCGAATGTAGTGAAATGGCGATTACTAATGTAAAACGATAATAAATGTTCGAAAGAAGAAATGTGAGCAAACAAGCCAAACGAACGATACGAACGAAAGAGTTAAGCAATGAACTTAGCGCACAAATTTCACATTGATGAGTTGTGGGGGCTAGTGATTGAAGCAAAAAAGAAAAAAAAAAAAAAAAAAAAAAAAAAATATTCAAGAAAAAAATTGCGCATAGCGCTTACATGGATTGTTTACGCGTGTAGCGCTTGAATATTGAAATTTGTTATTTTTTTAGTTTTAGTCGCAAAAACTTATCAAAAACTCATAGAAATACCAGCTTTCAATTTGCGTTAAGTTAGCTTTTGACAATTCTGTTCATTGTATACTGCAAATTGATTAATTCTAGTGCCTTTAGATTACATGATAACTCGTCTAAATTCGTTTTAGGAAATTAGTCTAATACCCTTACTCTGGCCTTCTTTAGGATCACTCTTATCCACAAATCAACAATCGCTGTGGACTTAAGCAGCCCCTAGACGAGCAGTCAAATTTTGCGAACGATATGGATTCTATAATATTGACTTATGTTTATTGAGGCGCATTGACTAAAACTTCAATATATCGATCAATGTCTATTGATGAGCAATATTGATCGTTCAGAGGCTGCTTTAAGTGTTTTCTTCTTTTTCTTGTCCGACAGGGTAGAATGTTGATATTTGTTGGAACGATTTTCCGTCATCCCATGTCAGGTTTGGTTTGAAGACAAACCGGTTTTGGCGTTGTGCCATCTTCAGTGTAAATTTTCATGCTGTTCAGTTTATGTCTGTTGCTCCGTATTTATTTCGTTTTTTTAAGTGTCTGAAGTCGCACGCGGTTTGAGTCCAAAAGGGTAAATTTTACTTATCTCGAATCTGCCTACGCGGTAACAACAGGCAGAAAGTCAGTAATTTTAGTCCGTTTGATTATTGAAGGTTTGTTTTGTATGTTGATATCTGTCATTTTACCTACGTCTTTGTTGTGTTTTTGTTTAGTAAACAAGCCTTAATGTTGCAAATATCGCATCAGAGCAACTCTGTTTATTTGTTCGTTTATTATCCTTCCATCAAATATTTTTTGTTTATATATTTCCATGTTTTCAAGAGCATTTATTATTTTTTATTGTTATTATAACCCAACGGAAACCCACTTTCCCGCCCAACCGGCACGAGGGGCTCAATCCGCATAACGTACGGATGTTTTTTTTATATATACAAATCTTTGGTGCCGAGTCGTGACAGAAGAAAGTTTGTTAAGCGTCGAGATCCCAAGCTGCTCAGCTACAGAATAAGAATTCATCAGCCGAATACAAAGTTAGAGAAATGCAAAGTAAGAAAATTGGATCGTTAGCTGTTATTAAGAGAGGATAGAACAGTTCTTTTAATTAAAAAAAAGTGAGTCCGATACATCAAAGGTGCTGGAATGATTGTTAAAGTCTCGGCATAAACGCCGCAACGGTTCATTCAACTCAAAGTTAGTTCTGCATAGTTTCAAGAAAAGTTGTTTTAAAGTTACTCGTTGCACGGGAGGATACATTAAAATTAATTTGCTCTAGAAGAAATAGACTTGAGATCCATCCATTGACTAATTTTACCAGAAATATTATACCTAACATTTCACTGCGACTCGAAAGAGTAGGAAGATTAATAAGTTTCAAACGACTAGGGTAAGGGGGAAGATTGTATGGTGAATCCCATCGAAGATTTCTCAAAGCAAAAAGTAAGAATTGTTTTTGTATTGACTGTAGTTGGTCTGAGTGGACCTGATAACCGAGGATTCCCAACTATCGAACCATACTCCAGTATTGGTCTTATCAATGAAGTAAAAAGTGTTTTAGAGTTATAAACGGGTCGCGGAATTCCTTTGACCAACGCTTTACAAAAGCCCCTTCCTTGCTTTATTAACTGTGGAATTAATATGAAAATTAATATTGAATTTACAATCCATACCAACACCCAGTTCAACAAAACTGTTTACATGTTCTAGGACGTACATAGTTATTTATTTTGTAGGCGGCCGGCTGAATAGTTCGTCGAGAAAAGCACATTAGGCGCCGTCCTTTTTGTTGTGCGTGCCATACCTCTTAACGGTTTTCTTTATGTTTGCGGGTGAACATTTTGCGTTTACCAAATGGTTTGCCAAATTAGTTTCAAGCATGGGCCGTGGGTTTTCGTATCCTTTTGTTGTAGTGCGAAACCTACTTGTTCCTACTTTACATCCTGTTTGTCCTATATAGCTATGCATATTGACACTCACATGTCAGTTTATACACGCCCCGTTTGTTCAATGGGTCTTCTTCATTCGTGCTACTTTTAAGTATCCTTCCCAGGTTGTTTCCAGTTTTGAACGCCGTGTGGATATTATACTTTCTGAAAAAATTTGCAAGTTTGTATGTCATTTTTCCTGTATAAGTCATTACTGTCCAAATTTTTTTTGGTCTAGCTCTCTGTCGCTTTGTTTTTTGAATTGCATACATTTTTCTAAATTTATTCACGAGCTCCTTTTTGACAATATTCGTTGTTTGTTGTTATGTTGTATATTGTCGCGATAGAGGTATACGTTCAAGTCTGTTTGTTAGTTGTCTAATAGCGGCGTATTTGTGCTCTTGAGTTTGATTTGTTGTGTTATGTATTATCGTGTCTGCCAGCTGTCGGTTTTCTGTAAATTTCGTAGTAAAGTTTTTTGAAAATTTTCTCTATCTTAATCGTCATATCCAGGTAATTTATTGTTCCCTTATTTTCCATTTCCAACATAAACACATCCATGTTGTTTGTTCAGGTACTCCAGTATATGTTCTTTATTGTCCTTGGTGATCAGGGAGATAATGTTATCCACGTACGTTGCATAGAATACTACGCCTGTTTTAATTTTAAGTAAAAATGTGTATCTAAACAAACGCACTCAAATCACGAATTATTTCTTCAAAAGTCGCAGCTTCAGTGAGCTTATCAAATTGGCAAATTGTACGCCTAAAAGTATGTAAAAAACATTTGCTTGCTTACTATCGCATATTGCTTAGTCGCTGCTTGCAATTCTCAACTTGCTCATGAAATATTTTGCTCATCACAAAGTAATTTATGACACTCCAGACTTGCCTCTTCTACAAAGCTCTCGAGTAAATAAAAAGAAGAAAAAAAGAATGTTTCCACAAAATAATATTTTTTACGCGCTCTGCATTATTTTTAGTGAAAATCTGAGTGTTTTTTTTTTTACTGACTTTAGACGGCCTCACAGATAGAACTGACGACCATCTCACTGACGTCGAGTAGAAAGGCTAACCAGCGTTCGAATAGAATGCAATTCGGATCGGAGTAGTGGCGCGGTATCACTGCGGACATGTTCGGCAGTCGGCTGAGGCATTCATTCATACATTTAAATAAGTAGATTTTTTAATTTTCTAATTATTACAAATTCTATATTTTTTTTTCTCTCAGTTTCACGCTTTTGCCACTTTTTTTGTACGTCATTTATCACCAGCGCCGCTGATTGGTGAAGTGGTATTGTATATTTTTTTTCTTCCGCGTTTTTGTTTTTCTCTAGCAACATACTCGCACTTCCTCACTGTGTTCTCCAGCCATCGCTACTCCCTTTTACGTCCATATGCACAGGCGCACAGGCGCACAAAGCTTCATACATAGTGTGATGTGCCTCAATCAGAGAGCCACTCTTGCGCTTCCATGTAAACCATTAAAAATAATTCAATCATCGAAATTCCAATCAACACATTCCGCACGTCAATGATCGCATTCCATTTCGGTGCCTTGGTGTGTTTCTTAGCCACACTTAACCAGCAACTGCACTTATTATTTTCTTCTGCTTCGCACAACATATTCTTCTTGTTTGTGACCACAGCAAGCGTACGAAAAAGAAAAATGACAAAAAAGAAAATCTACAATTTTTTGTTGTTTCTCGCCACTCATTGCTCGACCATTCCAATTCTTTTGCTGTCTCATTTATTTATGATTTGCTGTTGTTTTATAGTGTTTTGCTTGCCTGTGCTGCTTTGCTTCAACATTATTTGTTATTGTTATTGCATTTTATGTTACACACTTTGGTGTGCCATGCGCGCGCTGCTGTTGCTTTTCATGCGACTGCATTGGCCTGTTGCCAGTAACCCAAACTCGCTGAGAATGCGTTATATGCGACTAGTCGAAAGGTGTAGAGCAGCAGCGTCAGCGGCGCCGCAACGCGTCGGCTTCCTAACCACGAATGTCATCGCCGCTGCCGTCGCCGCCGCCGCCGCCACCACCACCACTGCTGCCTCAGTCACGGACGCAGCTGGAAACGAATGCACTTGCAAACAATCGCCTCGGCTCAGCTTCATTCGCCGCGCGCTGATCAAGCTAATAGCAATGGCAGTTGGTGGCGCGCGGCAAGCGACAGACGGCAGTTGAATTTAATAGCACAGTAAAGGCCATGATAAGGCGCTCTTATGCGATGCGACGCACGGTGGGGCGCGAGGCGGCTAAATGGTGCTGAACTTAATAGAGCGAATGCAGCGCTGACTTGAGATGTTTTGTGGAGCGCACATGAAAGACGACGGCAACGAGGAGTGCGCGCGCGCGCGGTTAGGCTGTCGTGTGTATCTGTGCGATTGCTTGGCAGCTTGGCTGCTTGGAACGGCTAAGCAACGAAGTATAATATGTTCACGAGT
This sequence comes from Philophylla caesio, assembly GCA_963971545.1. NCBI lineage: Eukaryota > Metazoa > Arthropoda > Insecta > Diptera > Tephritidae > Philophylla > Philophylla caesio. The sequence continues at coordinate 120,925,443 of OZ020607.1, forward strand.
ATGTTTGTTCGTTCTGTTTGCTGCACGAACATTCGCACGGTTTGGCTGGCTGACTGGCTGACTGGCGTGGCGCACACAGGTGGTGTGGCTGGTGGACTTAACAAACAATTGCAACAACAACAAGTGCAGTAGAAAAAACGGCAAAATATAAACAACCAAGCAGCAGCAACTATGTAGTTAAATTATGAGGCATTCCTTGGCGGTCTTTGGCGCGCCTGTGTGTGCGTGTTGTTGTTATTGCAATTTGTCGCCCCTTCCTCTTCAGCTACAGCATAGCGTTTTTAAGCGCGTCGAGTGTGAAAAGAATTTGTGAATTTTATAACAAACACGCGCGTGTAATTGTACACACACACACACACACACACAACCAGCGCGCATCAATTAAAATACACAGCGTACGAAACAAAAACCAAAAATAAAGAAGAAAAAAAAACCACATATTTGTAGATTTGTCTGTGTGTACACTTAATAAGTCAAATCGTAATAATAATCAACGAACGCCAGCGCCAGCAATGATTTACCCCAACGAGGCGGGCAAGTGGCAGCACAGCAAAAAAAAAAAAAAAGAAAAAAATTGAGAAAACAAGAGAAACTCAAAACAAATCGCCAACAATCAAAAACCACAAATAACTTTGAGACACATTAACAACAATGCTAACAACAACAACAACAACAAGGTCACTCCGGCATGCATTCGTCTTTGTAGATTTGTATGCATGTGTGTGTGTGTGTGTGTGTGTGTGTGTGTTTGCGGTTTGAGCGCGAAGCTGCGCTACCAACCTTTCCATCGTCCATCCATCCCTTCAAACCGTCCAACCATTCAATCGCCCGCAACACGCAACAGCAATCTTTGCCGCCACATCGAATCACATTGTGCTCCGTCATCTTCCACAACAAACACACACACATACACAAACATATGTCAGTGCATAGTGCAGAACAGCTATGTATGTCTCTTGATTGCGCTGATCCGCTGCGATCTGTTTTGTTGTGCACTCCTCTCAAACATTCGCATCATCTCGCATCAGCCACATACATTCATGGTCATAATCTTCATTAGCATCTATGTTCTTTAAGTTAGCGCGGCTTGAGTGCTGCACGAAAAAAGGCGTACGCCATAGCGCAAATTAACTTTTTCGATTTGTTTGTATTGCGTATATTTTTTTTGTTGTTGGTTTTTTTTTCTTACTTTTATTTGCTTGTTTATATGCTGCTTTCTAACATTGATTTATACGCAACGTTTTTTTTTTAATTTTTTTATTTTTTTGTGGGCCACGTTTTTTTGCTTTGGCTTTAATTGCTGAGCGCGTCCCAGTTTTTGTTGGATTATAAACTAAAGCTGCTCGCTTTCGAAAAAAAAAAAAAACCTAGAAACCTGTCTTCGAAACTAAGTTGAACTAGTCTTTACTTTACTTTACTTTAATGTGTCATTTGAACGTTCTGAAAACGATTTTGCAACACCAGCGCCTTTCAAGTACGCACTGCCAATTATCCAAGCGTCTTAATGTCTCGGGGTTTCTAGGTTTTCGAAGACGCACAGTCCAAATGCAGCGCTCTTCTTGAGACTCACTTTATGCGTAGACGATAACTGATAATTAAATTTTTATTCGTGTTCACATTTTCACTTCGACGATGATCCCAAAGAAAGGCTTCAAGCTTCGAACAATTCTAGCACACTTTATCTAACTAATTGTCTAGCTACTCTTGAGTTCTGAGGCAATTACAACTTCATCTTTATGAATTCAAATTCACATGTTTCTAAACTAACATCGAGCAGCTCTTCACATTCATCACTGCAAGAGACGAGTAGGTGAAAGGTCGCGTTTGGCGCCAGTGAACTTCTGAATGCTTCGTTTAAAGCTTGACGCTGTGGTTTTAAGAAAATTAATATTATATGAATTAGCTAGAAAGTGTTTCCTCGCACAGAATGGTAATAAATTTCACCAGATGCATTCTACTCTTTGAATATTGGCACTTTTGTCTTCCTTTGTCCAACTTCTGCTGGCTGGTATACAACAGAGTCGGTCGTGGTAGTTTCATATGCTCAATAGTGCTGCTGTGACTGGAACTGCTTGAAACTCGCGCGGTAAGCATAAATATCCTATCTGCTTCCCAATTAAGGCAACACCTTTTGTGAAGCCTTTCAGCCTTTGCAAGTTTAAACACAAAACATTTCGACTGGCATTTCATACAATTTCGCTAAGAGTTGTCTGAGTTTATCGACGAGCTCAACAACTAAGCAATCTTCGCTTGTCTTATTATTGTTGTTCAGGGAAATAGCACTGCGACCTTAATATCTATTGTGCCCACTACTTGGTTTAAAGAATTTCCTTTAGTTCAACCTCCGCAATAAATCTTTGTATTGAACCCAAGCCTCTGGAAGTTATTCCAACGTCCCACTGTGTTTCGTGTAGAACATGCTAGGTGGACAAAACTCATGTTATCATTTCCAGTGACTCTTAGTTGTAAAACGTAAACAACAACCCCCAAACCCCAATTCCGAAAATCGGTTGTTTATCAAATGCATAACAGCTGAGTAATAGTTGTCAGAAGTCAGTTAATGAGTTTAACGCAACTTTTCCGGTAAATTAGTTACAATTTATGGACACTTTCGTGCACATCTCATAGTGGCTTACAGTAATATTGTGAAAGTTTTTGTGATGGATATTAATACTGTGGGTAAGTACTATTGTTTAAAAAATTGTTTACCTCAAAATCAATTAAAATAATCTTGTAGCATTGTTTTAACATAATTTATACATTTTAGCGTAATTTTTTTCGTAAAAAAATCTTTGATAGCTCCAAATGTACAAACATTCACCTCTTTCCGGGCTAGTTTTTAGATATATCGTAGAAATAACTTAATTCTTTATAAAAATATACACATTGTTTAGCACACTTCAGTACAACATATTTTTTCTTGTTCTTTTTTTAGAACGCGTTTACTCTATTTCAAGGGTAGCCTTTTTGAAACACACGAAGAATGAAAAAAACTCGGGTATATATGACTATCTTTCTTCAAAATTTCACTTTGGTGACATTACGGAAAGCAGCCAAAGAGGAATAAAGTTGAAGATATCCAGCTTTTCCATCAAGATTAGTGCCAAATGGTTGGCTTCAGGAAAGTCGAAGGAGCGTTTTTTAATTAAAAATAAGACTTGGCTGGATGAGGCAGACATTCAGTTTACTACGAGTTCTTTTGCGCCACAACCTACGACGATGAACGATGACCCCGTGAACTTTTATAGCAATGAAGAACATTTTGGCTTTGGTTTAACTACACTTCATGCTTGGATTCGTTGCTTTGAATGCTTTTTACATATCAGCTACAAGTTGAATATTAAGAAATGGCAGGCTAGAAGCGACGAAGACGTTGCGACGAAATCAAGTTGAAATTTAAGAAGGAGATGGGACTCATTGTAGATAAACCAAAGCCAGGATTTGGTTCTTCAAATGACGGAAACACAGCCCGTCGCTTTTTTAAGAATGCTGAGATGAGTGAGAGAGAATTTGATGTTATTTTGAGGACATTGTCTTCTGGATTCGAGATAAACTTAGTGGAATTCAATAAATTTTGTCTTGAAACCAGAAAACACTATCTTAGTCTCTATTCGTGGTACTATATGCCTGCCACTGTACCTACAATATTAATTCACAGTACAGAGGCTATCAAAGCGGCATTGCTTCCAATTGGGCAACTTTCCGAAGAGGCTCAGGAAGCACGTAACAAAGATTGCCGCAGATTTAGGGAGTACAACACCCGCAAGTGCTCGCGTGTTGCTACGAATAGAGACTTACTGTCCATGTTAATTATAACATCTGATCCTTTGATCAATAGCCTTCGAGAGACTCCCAAAAAAAATTCGGAAAAAATATGTAAAGATGTATTAAACTTAATTATAAGCCCTAGAAGGGTCAAGATCGGAATTGTCATCATATTGTCGCACAATGCCACAAAATAATGACGATTCATCAGAAGACTTGGATGATGATTATTAGGTTAAGTTGCTATTTTTCATTTTGTTTTTTTTTTTCTTTTTTAAAAATATATTTTTCTATTTTTAATTTTTTCGTTTTTTATTACAAAATTAAACAAAAAACTTTCAATAATGCCTATATATGACTACCTATATACAAAAGCATCTTTATATAACATAAAATAATTTTGTCCACCTAGCATGTTCTACACGGTACACTGTGCGTCCGTAACCAGATATTCGCCTAGACATTTTTGGCGTTTGTACATCAATGGGGGGAACTTCTCCAGGACGTGTTTAGAAGTTTTTTTTCGCTTCACTGCAGAATCTGTAACGTTCTTGCGAATATATTTCCAGTTTATTTAGGTGATAATTCAGCAGTGTTCTGTAATAATTTCTGTGATCATTCTCAAGTTGTTCTTTGTTTGGTTGTAGCTACCCAAAGGGGATTTGGAGTGTTCGAGACCTGGTAGATTGTCCCAGTGTGATTTACTGAGGGCTTTATCCTCTTTCCTCGTAGAGGCCGATAATGCCCCTTTCGCTAACCCTGAAAAAGGTTCGGGATCTATAAACAGAGTTAATGTCCTCTTTTTCGCGAGCATGTCCGCGATCTCATTTCCAAAGATTCCAACGTGACCTGGCACACAAGAGAACCCAGACCCGGTTCGTTAGACCAAGTGTGTTCAGCTTAGCCAGACACTCGATCACCAGTTTTGAGGCCAGTTTGCCTTAAGTCGTGGTCGAACTGAAATCAGTCAATAGTGTCAAACAAATACGATTAAGACAAATCAGTTAAAATTTATTCTACAGTTGCTTCACAGCTTTTTTTTTGTGGTCAACGTTGCAGCCGATTCAGGAAGGCAGCTCGAGAGAATTTTACAGTCAAACTTTGTGACTAAGAGCTCCTTTAATATTGAGTGTGTTGATAAATCGGAGACAAAGTAGCGAGTTTCTAAGTGGTTTTGTAAGGCTCGAGAAATAGCTTCGAAGTACTTGAAGTGCCAATGAACTGTGACTCACACGACTTTTCTGCATGGCGAAAGAGTACGAAGCCTGACGAACAACTCTAAAGTTCCCATCACTTGAGCCCAAACACAATTTAAATCTGCTAAAGAGCGCTGAGGTTCTACTCACGAAGTCTAACGGTAAACTATCAAATATCATTTTCTTTTCAGTTAACATCCAATGAAGTTTTTCGATAATTATTTAACAATCGTCAAACGCTTTCTTGCACTTGCACATCAAATTCATATGAAAATTTGGAAATTTACATTTCACAGCGCAGCTTTCATTTCATATTAAATACACTTTACGCTTCATCTCACTTGTTTTCATGCTCGATGGTTGCTTAATTAAATAAAAATGGCGTAGAAGCGTTGAATAAAAGCGCAAGTCGAATAAATCGACAGCTAACTGCAAATGTTTAAATGAAGTTAAAGTCATCCGAAGATGCATAGCAACGAGTAAACATGCATGCTCACATACAACCAGATATGTACAGCTTGAGATCGTGCAGCCACACTTGACCATGTCCTGGCTGGGCCAAGCGCACACCTGCTGCCTGTCGCCGCTTGCCTTCTAACCTACCACCAACCTGCCAGCCTGCGAGTGTAATCCAACTCAAACAAACTCGCCATATAAGCTGTGGTGGTGGCCATGCACCGCAGCTCGCCCGCAACCGCATCAGCGCATCGTACCTTTTTTTTTTTTGTGTTTTTTTTGTATGCTAAGTTTTATTGCTTCAGCTGCAGCTTTTGGGCTTTGGCCTCGGTTTCGTTTGCGACTGCGACTGTGCCGGTTGCCTTTTCGCTATGATTACCTGCACCTTTGATGCGCATGTCGAGATTAAAATTTAATTTAAATTTTTTTCGCTATCTTTCAGCGCTGCGCTGAGCTTCCTGCGCGCTTCAATGAGTTTGCTATTTCATGTTTATGCTATTTGTGCTGTTTGTTTTTTTTTTTTTTTAATTTTTAGCGTCGCACATCTTGCCCCGCGCTAGCGTTTAAATGGTTTGCTATTTTTTTTTTTTCTGTTTGCCTTGTTGAGCCTTTGATGGCTGTGCTGCGTTTGGCTGAGTTTGTTTGCGTTTGATTTGCAAACTTTTCGCGTTGGTCGCGCTCTTCACTGCATCAAGTCACGTCAAAATCTGCTTACAATCATCGAATTACATTTAAAACCTCAAACGTAGGCAAAAGAAGGTAAAAAATTCAAACAAAAAAATAAACAAAATAATAAATAAGTAATAAGCTGCAGTCACAAGCCGCACTCAAGCTATGCCTAGCGACAGTTGATGCGAGTGAGGTAGAGAGTGGCGTAGAGAGACGCGCAACTTTGCAATGCGCCGCTGTCAGCAGGCTTTTGTGGGCCGGCCGAAACGTCAATATCTCTTTGAGACACAGTCCCGGCCACAGCCACAGTCGCAGCCACAAACCCAGACTCGCTTCGATTGCCATTGATTTCTTAGATTCGCTTTTGTGCCATTGTTTTTACGCCGCATACAAAGGCGTTGGTTGGTTGCGCTTGTTGTTGTCGGCACGGTTGTTTTTTTTTTTTTTTTCTTTTTTCTTTTTTGTATTTCTGGCGTATTTCTCATGTCGATATCGCATTGATTGCAACCAGATTAAAAGTGCCAAACAAGTTTTTCTAATATTTTTGTATCCACATTTTATTTTACATTGTCTTGTTGTTGCTAAACGCTTTTGTTGCAGGAATTAGAGCAGCTAAGCATTGCTAAGAACTGGTAGCAACGGATGTTTGAAGGACACATTGATCGTAGGAATGCTACCAGTAAATGTTTGTGAAGCAGAAATTTTAAAGTAGGAAAAAAAGGCAGTTTGTATAATCAATTTCATAAATAAAAACTTTTCAAAGCAATTTCTTTCTTTAAATGCGCCTAACTTAAAGGTAAAAGCGTGCTCAGTGATGCAAAAACCTCAACTGGCTATTATTGGCTGAAAAGCAATGCGATCAACCGCCGTCGTAAGCTGATGCAATCAAGGTAACGCAAGAGCTTAACGTAGCTAGAAAATATGAACACGAAAATAGTTAAACCTGTTGAGAATTGTAGAAGCAATGAAAACCAACAGTCCCTTGTTAGCAAGTCGACCATCAGTGGGTCATTGGGCAGTGAAAGGTCAGAGAGCAGAGAAGTTGACTAGCCATTTCCAGGCCCGTTAGCGACGAAGAGTGTAGATAAGGAGAGAAAAAAACGACGTCGAACGGTACTCGCACTCGCAGTCTTACCGACGAAAACCCGAAAGCTTGTACGCTCGGCGGCAAAGTTGCCTAACTAAAATAAGATCGACTGAGTTCCAATTACACCAGGCAAACGTATTTATTCAAACCAAAACTTTATAACGAGGCAACTTACCACAACCTGAGCATAGATCACAAAGTTGTGGAGGGTAAAATGCACAGTTGCAGTGAGACGGACTCGGGAAAGACTTGCCCCAAAGCAATGAACTGAGCCCGCACGTCAAATGACTTACTGCGGATACGATGGCTTAGGTTAGGTTGGGTTTGAATGGCGGCGATGCAGCTCAACGCCCAATTAGCAACTGAGTGCCGTTTTGATACCAATTAACCTCGTGTTATTGCGTTACAACCAACTAGCTAAGTTGATGAACTTCAGAATGTCGTTGAGACTTTGACTGCCAAAATCTTTGCAGAGCATTCTACTCTAACGCTCCCCGACTGGCGCTACGCTTCCTCATTAGAGCTGAACATCTGCACAGAAGGTGCTCAACGATGGCTTACCGTGACAAGTTTATTTCAGCTTGCTGCTGTTTTATTTTTCTTTTTACTTCTTTTATTTTCAATGTAGCTTTCAAATGTTGCAAGTTTAAGGCGCCTGAGATCGTGTTTAGCTTGATTCTAAAAAAGACAAATTTTTTCTGTCTAAGCTTCGGCTTAGTTTGCTTTTTTTTTCATATTAACAAAATTCACACTGCGCTACACTCAAAAATAAGAAAATTCTAAAGCTAGTTTTCGTAACCTTTTTTCGGTTTTATCAACAATCAGCGAGCATTTAATCACGTTATCTCTGTGCTCTTAAGAAGTTGTGCTTATTATTTTTTTTTTTTCGAATTCACAAGAAATTCGTCACAACACACACTCATTGACGAACTCAAAAATGTGTCTCTTTATGGCTAGAAAAGTTGAAATACAACCGAGCAAAATGGAAAACCCAAAACAGTCAGCCAGTTGAGCGAGCGCCGTTGCTAGTTTTTGAGTATTTCCACTCGTCGTGATTGTCCATTTCAGGTATTTAATTTAAAATCAGTTAAATGCATTTAATGGCTGAGTCGTGATTGGAAAACCAAAAACTAAACAAATAAAATTTAAAAACTGCAACCAAAATGTGTCTGCAGCAAAGGCCAAACAGCCAAAGTGACAACGAAACCGAACTAAGAAAATAAAAGGTTCTTACATTAACCAACTGCCCGCCCGACCGCGCGCCCCACTGACAGTTTGTCTATGTGACAGTCACTTTGTGCCGTTTACTCATATGCCACAGCCGCTCAACAGTTACATAGTTGTTACACGCTGCCTATCCAATGCAACCGTGCATGCAGGCGGCCGCCCAGTCGGCCAGTGTTGCAGTGCAGCGTGTGTAGGAGACGTGCTGCGCAGCAATGCTTAATTTGCATAGAGTTTATTTTAATTGAATTCATTGCACGTCGATTCTGGGAAGTTTAAATTCAGTGCATTTGCGATTGAGCTAAAAATGTGAGTAGAATTTTTTCTCAAAACAAATTAATTGGGTAAAGTGATTTTCGGTGGTAGTGTTTTACTGTTTTTTTTTCGCGCTGACTTTCGGGGTGAGAATCGCGTTGCTCATTAGTTTTGTAGTGAAGCGATGGCATCAGTTGAAGAGGTAAAATGCAACGCTGTGCTGCTTAAGTTTGGTTCTTGCTGTAGTTTGAAGAGAACTTTGAAAAGTTAAAAACTCTAAAAAATGTGTACGCGTGTGTGTGTTTGTTTGGAAGCAAAACACTTGATGAGCTCATTTTATTGGCAAATAATGCATAATGCCAGAAAAGGCAGTGTATCGTTTGGTTTTTTTGCAGATTATATATCTTGACTCTCGAACAAATAATTTTTACTCACCTCCGAAAAATCCCGCTGTGACATTTTTATAATTTCCTGTGTTGCCATACCGCCACTATTGTCATTTGCATTGCAGTTAAGCGGCAAATTTAGTAAATTCTCATAGTTCGTCATTGATATGCATGAAATTTTGGCAGCAAAAATTAATTTCAAAATAATTTTTCAGCACAAATGATTAGCGTACAGTTACGAGATACCATTTTTAACATAAAATGGCATTTATCTGAAAAGAAAAAAGAAATATAACAATGAAATAAGAAATCAATTGGAGGAAAATGTGCTTAACATAGTTATCGACTTTCGATACTTTTGACTCACTTAATCAGTTTAATATTATCGGCTTGATAGGCTACGCACACATAGTGTGGCGGCGCGCAAAGCAAAGCATCGAGCAAAGCGTCGTCTGTGTACGCTTTACTCCATTATGAGCTAAGCCTAAGATGCTTTGTTTTTTAACGCATTGTACTCAAGAAATGGCTGATAAAATCCAAACAACCATAATTGAGAAGGGTATAACTTAAAAGAAATCGCATAGTTATTATAATCAATTAGAGAAGCATTGCCCGTTTTTCACATTCCTTGTATTTGATTACTCATCAACGCGTAAAAACCGCCACTACTTTCGTAAGCAAATCCAGTAGAATGCACAAATAAATATAAATACAAATATTTGCGCATTCTTGCTGCCCATTTATGCCTTCACCAACTGCAACTGCTTGCGCTCGCACAACGTCACCGTCACCGTCATCTTCATATTCAGGCAAGCCAAGTAGCTGTGTCGTCGCATTAGCTTTCGGCTGCCTACACACTCTCGCGCCCGCCTGAATGACTGTCAGCATTGCACTTTATGGCCTTTATGTCAACGTTGACAATTGAATACGCAAATAAATTACATTTTGGCGGCGGCGACATGTGACAGCCGCATAGCTACTTAAGTGTATTTGCATTGAAAATCTGTGCGCTGTTGATTGTGAAAATACTTCTTGTTGTGTTCTTAGCGGCTTTATATCATTGAAAGTGATTACTTTTTCTGGGAATTTTTGAAATGCCATGGCGAGTTTACCATGCAAATAGTGTTGTTTTTTTGACGTTTTTTTTTTTTTTTGGACGATTTGACAGCGAGTACTTTGAGTGACTGAGAGTGCCAACTTCGCTTGGCAGCAGCTTTGATGGCGTAAAAAGGAAGTGTTGCAAGTGCAATTAGGAAGCAGTTGAGAGATTGTAAATACTTTTGTTTCACGATATCAGCAAGTGCGTTGAATACTTGAAAGGCTACTGTGTTTTATTTCAAAAGGTGTTTTGCGCAATCGAAGTATTTTTAAGCAAATACGAACATGAAAGTATATGCTTTAGATTGCTTAAAAAAGGAACAGCTATTCAATAATGCAGCACTCGGCAAAGATCGGACGATGAAGAAGCCCACCGAGCAGTATATAGGAAAAAGTTTGCAAATGTATCGTCAGTACGGAATGAAATGAAAGGACGCGGGGGCTTAAGTAACATGCAACTAAGTGAATTTTTTCAGCTTTGGCTTACAAGAAACTTGACTTCAAGAATTCTTAAATCTCTGGAGAATCTCAAAGCAAAGGGCAAGAAGCTTTTAATAATTACATGATACTCAGACTGTTGCCAATTTTGAAAGCACCCTTGTAAGTGGCACAGAAGATGTTTAATAATAATAATCCCTACGGTTTTTACAATCCATTCCCGCCCGACCGACGCGAGGGGCGCATCCGCATGACGCACGGATTTAAATTTTTTGTTTTTGCATATGCAGTGCCGAGTCATGAAAGGCAGGAGTTTGTTGGGTGTCGAGACTCTAAAACTATTCAGCTACAGAATTAAAGTTCATCAGCTGATTTATTGAGATTTATGTAAAAAAGTGAGTCGGAAATATCAAAGGAACCGGAATGAAAGTTAAAGTCCTGGCATAAACCACGGAGTGGCTCATTTAATTCGAAATTATTTTTGCAAGGTTTCAGAAAAAGAGGCCAAGAGGAAATGCCTGGAAATTCGGGAGGGAACGTTCCACTTCCCATCGACCAGAAGAGGTGGGCTAGACGTCAAACCTGTCAGTAACTTGAACAAAAATATTATGCCTGACATTTCTCTGCGACTAGCAAGCGTAGGAAGATTAATAAGTTTTAAACGACTAATATAGGGTGGCAGGTTATACTGGGAATCCCAGCGAAGAAAGTTTCTGAATGCAAAAAGCAGAAATTGTTTTTGAATTGACTCTATGCGGGTCAGAATGAACTTGATAGTGCGGGTTCCAAACGACAGGCAGTCTTAAATGATCTAAAAGGCTTTACGTCATCCGCATACAACAAAATTTTTGAATATTTCACAACAGAAGAAATATCTTTTATAAAAAGTAAGAACAGAATCGGACCAAGGTGACTTCCTTGTGGAACCCCTGATGATACATGAATAACGTTCGAAGAAGTATTTTTAAAAAGGACTCGTTGTGTTCTGTCGTGCAGATAAGAAGATATCCAACGAAGAAGATTAGGTTGAAAACCAATAAGATGGAATTTATGGACAAGTAAGGAGTGATTTAGTGCCTTAGAACGAGGCATTACCATTTATTCTGACAGCCAGGCTGCTATCAAATCTCTGAATTCCTACGGTACAACCTCCAATTTAGCCTTTGAATGCAGAGCAGCTCTAAACCAGCTGGCGGATATTTGCTCCGTACATGTTGTTTGGGTCCCTGGCCATAAGGACATCCCTGGCAATTGCCTCGCTGATGAACTAGCAAGGAAAGGGACGGAACTAACTGAGATAAACTCTGCTCAAAAGGCGGGTTTACCATTAGCATCCTATAAACACAGACTAAGATCTGAGCTTATGGGTAAGGTAAATTTAAGGTGGGCATCGGAGCCCACCTGCCACATTACAAGACAAATCTGGCCAGAAGCCGATGAGAAGCGCTCTAAAGCTCTCACGATGCTTAGCCGCTCCTCTCTAAGATTAGTAGTTGGGGTGATAACCGGGCACTGTCTCATGGGCACGCATGGAGAAAGGCTAGGTTACCCAACAAATGATTTTTGCCGCAGTTGCCGAAACGAGGAGGAGGTGGAGAGTATTGAGCACTATCTCTGCCACTGCCCTGGATTGGCCAAGACCCGCAGTAAAGTTTTTAATGGCTACTTTTTGGACTGTTTAGCTGACTTAAACTCGGCAAACATTTCCAACTTTCTACTCTACATCAAGCGCACTGGATGGTTCAATTTTTGAAAGAAGGGAGGGAGGGAATGCATGGCTTATGCCAGTGGTACCACAATGGGCTTCTCACAGCCTAAGTGTGCCACCGTGCTCCGATGCGGTGGCAGCCACCCTAACCTAACCTAACCTAAGGAGTGATTTACTTTATCGAATGCTTTACCAAAATCGGTGTATATAACATCGGTATGCATAATTTCTCTAAATCCGTTTGATACATGAGTAGTAAACTCAAGTAAGTTTGTAATAGTCGATTTTCATTTAGAGAACCTACTTCCAATTTTGTATAGGGGTATAGTGAACGATTCCTTCCAAGCCAATGGGAGAACTCCAATTTTAAGAGATAAGTTAAATAAATTCGTTAATGGTTCAAATAGATATTCAGCACATTTTTTAAGGAAGCAAGTTGGGATCAAATCGGGGCCGGACTTATAAGATTCCTTTAGGGTACTTAAGTAATGAAACACTTCTTCGGGAGATATAGCAGGAATGATAGCGGTGGTCATCGGACAGAGTTTATAATGGATAATCTTTGTTTGTAGGCGAGTTGATAGAATAATTGGACCTGAAGAACTGAGAAAACATGTTTGAGATGGATTGACTGTCACTTGACATGACGTTTTGATGTTTCATGGCGGACGGAAAACCATTTACTCTGCGCTTCGAGTTAACGAAATCATAAAATGATTCAGAGTTTTGTATTAAATTATTTTTAATCTTGCTTAAAAAAGATTTGTAAAATTTTTTATTCAAATCAAAGTAAGTGTGTCGGAGAATTGAGTACTTAATATAATCAGTGTGTAAACCAGTTAATTTATATAATTTAAAAGATCGCGACTTTTTGTTTTTTAAGTTTCTAAGTTCTTTTGTAAACCAAGGTTGCGATTGTTTTTCATGAACACAAACACGTTTAGGCACAAACTTTTCAAATAAGCTGTATATAGTATTATTAAAATGCTGGACACTGAGCTCAACGTCGTTAACAAAAAAAAATTTGAGGAGAAATGACGAAAAATCGGTCAGAAAATAAGCTATTAGCTACTCGCTACTCATTTTCATAAATCCCCGACAGTAAAATTAATAATGTTCAAGCATATCGGAGGGAAATGTGGAGTACAAAACATTAAGAATAAATAAATTTATCGAATTCGGTACAGCACAGCCCATCAACTTTAACACTCACCATTCGCAGCATAAACAACAAAAATTAACTTCGCGTCACCAGTTAACAACGGTACAGTACATTTTTATACACAAAAAAAAAAAACACGTCCATAGACATTGCATTTGCTAAAGTTGCACAGTGTGCCGACCATGAAGAAGCAGAGTTAAAACGGCGATTTCTTACCTAAGGTTAAAAATTATAAATTCGTTATATGCAATAAATTTTTATGACTCAATCGTTGCGATGCACACATAAAAATAAAAAAATAAAAATTGCATACTGGATAACGCTAGCGGTAAGCTACGATGGTGGTCACAGAATGCCGTTGTTGCTCGGCACAAGCGTATCAAGCGGATCGGCGAAATACTTATGCAGCAAATGATGGACTATTAATTTTCGGTCGTTCAAAGTGCATTACTTTCATTCATAAATAATCAGCGCATATTGTGGTGGCCAATAAATACATACATATGTGATAAGCAGCTTTAATGAAAAGAAATGGCAGGGTATTGAGTCAGAGCTTGACGAGTAGCAGCAGCAGCCGCAGCAGCAATGGAAGTTGTTGTCTCATATCGCCAACGGCAAATTATAGTCATTTGTCACACGTTTCAGCACACGAATTTGCGCGTTTGGCAATAAAGCAAAAAAAAAAGAAAAGAAAAATATGCAAGTAAAATTTAAATCACCGAAAAGTGGTAAAAATTGGAGTACAAAAAAATTGAATAAATAAAAAGAAAAAAAAATTCGACTTCGAAAAATGCGCCAAAAAGCTATGCGTCAAGAATGTGGTGGATTTCCGCCTCGAGGCGCTGCTCATGTTGATCAAAACAATGTTGTCAAAGCGAAAAACGTCAGGGCGCAAGAAACGCGCGCCGCAAAAAGCGAAAAAAGGGCGCAAGAACAAGCTCGAGTTAAGTGAAAAATTATGCAAACATGCGTGTTGTTTTCGTGTAAAAGGAAATCATTAATAAGTGCCAATAAAGCGCCGAAAGCGTATTCGAACATTTTCGGAATTTTGCATATTTTTTTCGACGTCAAAATTACGCAGCAATATACATATATTTTTTTTTTGTACATTATTATTATGATTATTTATAACTTTTTTTTTATTTCTTGTGCTAGTAGCTACTGTGCGTTTGTTTTTGCGCTCTTGCAACTAACTTTTGAAACCTTTACAACACAACTGCCTTGAGACGCTTTTTAATATTTTTTACTTTTGACAATTGACAGTTGGCATTTGACAGTTGAGTGCACAGTGCCTTGCTCGGCGCTTTTTTACATTTAAATTTACATAATACAACGCGTAATGCATTTGTTTGAAATTTTTATAGCTTTAAGTTTAGTGGAGAAGAAGGCAAAATAAATTACGTGGAAGCCACTAAAAAGTAAAAATATAGTTATTTTGTCACTTTTAACTGCCTAAAAGCTGCTGTTTGACAGCTTTATTTGTTGTGTAAAAATGGTAGCCGGCGGCTGCGTGCCAGTGTTTGAAAGCATTTCGTGAAACTATGAGTTTTAAATATGAGCTTTAAATATGAGCTTTAAATATGATTTCAATGCGGAAGCATACAATTCAACTATTAAAAAGCGGTAGCATTGAAAAAAATCAGTGAATACAAGTGTTTTAGATCCGTCTCATTCCGCTTTGCTGCTTTTTAAAAATATTTGAAAATCGACTTTGCAAAATCGATAAGTTTACAATTTCACTTTTATCGTGGCCGTTAAACAGACAGAAATTCAGCTGAAGATGGCTATGACGAAAGCTTAAGCATTCTTCGAGAGGAATTTGGGTTGGCGATTTTTGCTCCCAAGTCGATACGATCTGAAGTAATAGAGGTAGTACACCATCAGTGAGTGTAGTTATTCTTGCGATGTAAATATCCTTTCAAGACACTCTTATCTGTCTTAGGTTAAATTTTCTCACTATTATAACTCTACCATCGCACTCGCCAGAGTAGCTACTGCAATCGTCGATTACTTCGATTCCAAAATGTAGTCTCTACAATACAAAGACTGCAGTTCAACTTCACTATGACCGCTGACGTTTCAATTGGACTATCGCTATAACCTAGCTCTAACCAATTGCTCGTTTTTATTTCCATTTTATTTATATTCTTTCTCTGCCTTTTACTTCACTTCCCTTTACTTTGCACATCGTTAGTTCTTCGCTAACCGCAAATCTCATTGCTTTCATCAGCCTTCGGCGCTGACTGCCAAATCTGATGGACTACTTAATAAGAAGCGGAAATCGAAAAGAGAAAAAACTTTAATAAACCTTTTGTAGTTATGACTTGCTAACAACAAGCAAATAATGTTGTAAATTGACTTAAAAGGCTGGGTGAATAAGTGCCGAACGGAAAAGTGAGCAGCCGCAGAAACAAAACAACAAAATAATAAAAATCAAATAAAGAAAAAACCACTTTGCGGCTGCTTTGATGTTTAAAGTGGACATGAGCATGGCTGTGGATGTGGACATGGTGGCGTCAGTGATCGGGCATGTTATAGTATGTGGTTGTATAATATTTAAAATTGTTTTTTTTTATTTCTTCAATCAAACAAAATTTGCTTTGTGGCTTCTTTTCTACACATTTGGTCAATTTAAAATTCAATTAAACAGATTTTTTTTTGCCATTCGCTTAGCCGTTTTTCTTCCTCGTAATATTCAATAATTAGAGCTGTTGAATGTGTACGCAGCAGCAGCAGCAGCAGCAGCAGCACAAAGCTATGCACTGTTATGGTAATTCGAAATTGTGCCAGGTAGGCAGTTGACTGTGCGCTGCGCTGCGCAACTGATGAGGCGACAACGAACGGCACACGATATAGTCGCTGCGGCCGATGCTGATGAGTGCGTCTGCGCAAATTGAGTTGGTTGTTGACTGATTTGACCTTCATGCACGCCAGCGCAATTAAATGTACATTAGCGCAAAGTGGAATTTTGCATCGAATTTGGTGAGCGAGATATGTATGGAGTGCAAATGAGTTTGCGGCGAATAGGCGAACAACTGTGGTGATACAGAAAATAGTTAGCAGCAGTGGGAATTAAAAAATAAAGTAATAAAACAAGTTAATAAATGTAATGAGAGGAAAATATCTAGAGGAAACATAAATGCGGAAATACAATTGAGGAAATTAGAAATAAAAAAATGCAGCAGAATAGCAGGTGAGTGCGGTTAATCAAAGTTGGAGTATAAAAAATGAGTTAATATATAAATTCCTTTCTTTTTGCAGATTTAACTGGCTATTGTTTATGTAAGCATCGATTTGAAGAAAATATTGGCTTCGAAAGATTGTTTGAATTTCGCAAAATTCAGAAGTGGAATATATTTATGATAGAAACACGATCTTCAAAGCACTTAAATAAGGTAACTTTAACCAAGATTATATCTAATCTAGATACTAGTAAATGTATAAAGATGTTAGTTAAACTTGCTGCCACTTCTTATAATTGACACTTTGTTTAATTATAGCTTCAAAGAAAACTTATATATTTTTTAAAACAAAAAAAAATCCCGTAAATTAAGAAACTCGAATTTCTTGAAGTGAAAAGCGCTCTGCTTTGTCAAAGATTTTTTTTTTAATTACGTAGTAAGCATCAATTCTTTGAAATAAAAACGACATTTGTTGTTTGTAAATTGCCTACTTTTTTAATTAATAGACAAAATTGTCGCGTGAATAAAATTAAAAAAAAAAATGCTAATTACTTACATACTTACATACACTTCGCATAAGCTTTTACTTGCTGTGTTAGTAATGATGCCCTCTTCTACATTTTGTATTTTTATATAATCCATTAAAAATGTGTCGCTCTAATTGAAAATTTACGAGATTCTCAATTTTTATATAATAAAACTACACAAAAATGTCAAACTAAGTAAATGCTGTGTTCTAATAAAATTTTATGTCGAACCAATAAGCCTCTATTAAAGTAAATATTTATAGATTTGCATGGAAGGAAGCGTAATGCGAAGCGATACGAAATGTAGCAAAGTAAGTAGTGGAAATTCTAGCGCATACGTAGCAGTGAAACGAGTAGATACTTTTGTAGGCAGTAAAAGGAATAAAAGCAATAAATGTATAAGAAATGTTAATTCAGTAAATGGAAATCGTAAAAAGCTTGCTGGCCACTTCTTATGACTTAGAGGAGTCAAACTTGCATTGTAGCCGGCGACTAGAAAGATGAGATGTTCAGTTGTGCAAACCGGTCTATTTTTTCTTTTTCTACACGCCAAACTATCACTAAACGTATAGTTTTTATTTTTATTATTATCACTAAATATTAGATATTATTGTGAATCGTAAAATCGCAAAGTGTTTTCCAATAAAATCACGCAGTCACGCATCATAATCGAGTAAATGACGGCAAAGAGTCTAAAAGCAGCGCAAAGATGCATAAAAAGATATTAAAAAATTAATTGATTGCCATAGTATAAGGCGTGAGAATCAAAGCTACGACAAGCGTTGCTAACTTGGGCAGCTAAAGATCGTCTGCAGCTGATATGAATTGATAGTTAAATGGCAGATGAGATTTGAATTGAATTTTTTATGTTTATCAGCATGCGAAAGAGAAACTATTTTAGTGATTATGTGCTTAGCGGTGCGTTTATTACTACATATTAAAAGTGTAGATTTTGACTAGCCTAAGAGAGATGAGTAAGTTGTGAGGCTTTTATTTTGCTTAAATTATGTAGTCCTTAAGCCCAGAGCGAGTGGGTGAAGAAAGAAAGAGAAGCAAGAAAGAACTTTAGGGAATTGAGTAGGATCTTAGGTTCTTGCTGCCTTAGACTAACTAGTCGAGGTAGAATATTTAGTTAACTCAAATTTATCAACACTTAATGAAAATCGTAAGTTGATTGGCTCTGTAGGACACATCTTATCATATGCGCTTCTCATAAGCCTGCTGAGAATTGTAGAAAACATACCAATTGAGTGAAAGTACAGTTTACAAACGGAAAATGCGTACAGAAAAACCTCGCTATAACAATTGACAGGCAGATCGAGTGCCATGCGTGAGGAAAAGTAGTTTAGTATCTTAGGAACGTAAAAAATAAATTCTTTTTTTTATCAAATTGTTTTCGACTAAAAATGCAAATCTACTCCTGAAAAGCTTTAGCGAACGCTTAGTCGGTAGGGTAATATTTTTTTTTTTAAAGGTGAGTCCAAATTTATGCTCTCACATTTTTCGAAAATCTCTTTACGCTAACAAATTAATGTCCTTATCAGACCGCATGTCAAGCGGACTGTCAATTTGACGACCATTTAATCAGTTCGACCATTTCTTTTCTTGTTTTGTGGCCCAATTTATCAACAAATTACAGATATTTGTACAGCAATTTTGTGCGTTCACTTGAATTTTGTTGTTGTTGTTGTTTTATTAATAAAAATTATTGTGCTGGCACTGCGTATGCGGTGAGATAAGAATTAATTGAATTTTATTTTCGGTAATCGAGGGAAAACTCGGTGAGCAAAGCGTGAGAATGCATACGTCTGTGTGAGTGAGCGCGCAACACCCAAAGTGGCTGATGGTTAATTGACGTGCAGCGGCAGGCAGGTGCGCTACCCACACACGCACACCCATACACATTGAGTTATATGTATGTATGTATTTAGTGCTCAGCAATGTAGGCGCGTCCGCTGCATGTGCGCATTCTAGGCGATTTTTTAAATTGTTTTTTCGTTACCCAATTTTCGGCTGCTGTTCTGATTGTTTTTCTTGTAGTTTATGTTTACTTGTTTTTTATTTTTTTTTGGCATTGCTCACAACTGTTTGTTCCGAATCGATTATCTTAACCGGCTGCATGCATTCGCTAGTTGCTGACTGCTGACCGACGACCGCACAAGTGAAAGGCGCCCGATTCTGCGCAGTTTGATATTAAAGTTTTCTAATTATTTTTTACTTTAAGTAAATACTGTGAAGATAGCGATTAAGAAAATTGGGCAATTGCGCTGCGCTGGTGGAAATGGTGGCCAAACAAGCAGAGCTAACCGTTAAGCGGCTAGCGGGTAACGTGACGTGTGTGTGCGATGTGATGAGCGTGTGTGTGTGTGTGTGTGTGTGTGTGTGTGTGTGTGTGTGTGTGTGTGTGAGGTAGCTGTGAAGTGAAAGGTGGTACAAGTGCCACAAACGGCAGTTAACCGATGGCGCACACGTGATAACATATTTTTAATTCGATATTTATTCAGTTCTTTTTTGCCACTACATTTCTTGAGCGCGACTATTAAGGGCGCCAATAAGATTCGCAGATTAATCACCGCTCGTTGAGAGTATGCTACTTATATGACGCTATTTATCGAACAGCCAACTTGTTAAGAGACTGGACATTTTATTGACTTAAAACTTACAAAAAATACACCACGCTGCGTATTTAAAAAGAATTTTTTGTTTGTTTATAAATAACACCAAAATCTTTTTATTAAATGCCATTTTGTAAGCTTGATACTAGCGTGCTTTTGAGGGAAACTTTTAAACTTTTAAAACTTGCAAACTTTTCCTAAGAAAAAAGTAAATTTTGATATAATTAACAAGAGGCGCTAAATTCAACATAACATGGTTTCTAGTTTCTAAGTAAAAACGTGCATGTTGCTCGATTTCTAAAGGTAAACGAAAGCTTAGAGCTTACTAAGAAATGTTTCCGGTTAATTCAAAATATGACCACCAGGTGCTGCTACTCAAATTATGTAAATGTTTAAATGAAATAAAGTAAACGAATTTGTCAAAAATGAATCGAATCTTACAAATCGTATCCAAATCAGTTTTCTTTAAAAGCTTTTTTTTTATGAAAGCATAATCTTAAGTCTCTCAATTTTAATTTACAAGCATTGTATATTTCAAATAGAGGAAACTCCATAGAAAAATGTCCATTAAAATGAAAAGTTATTGCCGATCACGCGCGAAAACTGACGGCTACATTTGCCTGCACATTCTCACAATTATCTCGCGCTTTTGTATTTTAATCTCCTTATTGGCCATAAATCATCCAACTACATGGCTACCGCTTCGCCAAGCGCTTGAGCAACATGTTGCCACAAGAGTTACGCGAGTACGTGAGTTACGTCAGCTGTTATGTCAACATTAAAGTGAAATATTTGCAAAATTCAATTAAAACATCAAAGCGTAAAATAATAATAAAAATAAATTTCAGCCGCGTCATCAATGTCACTTAGACCGATTCAAAATACACCTGCACACACACACACACACACACACACAGATATAAATAAATTCTGAGGCGAAGCAAGCGCGCAAAAAAAAAACAAAAATGTAAATTACCAGCGCAACAATGTTGCTGGCGTGTAGAGAATAGCGCGCGAGCGCGCGCTACATTAGCGACTATTTAAGCGACAAAATGGACATTCAGTGGTGGAACGCATGCAAAATGATTGTTGTTGCATTGCAACTTCGCAACGACAAGACTGCTTGCGATTTTTTCGTAATTTTCGTTGCTGTCGCTAAATTGTTAAACACATTTTCAGCCTTTTGTTTTTCCTGCTAATGCTACTGCTGCTGCTGCTTCTTCTTCTTCTTTAGCTAGTTCTTGGCATGCGCTGCTTCATCCGTTGTACTTAAAGTTGATTAAAATATTTAGACGTTGTTCCATTACTAACTGTTCGAAAGGCGGCGAGGCAATTACCATGCTGCTGCTGCGTCAGTCCGCCAACTGTTGAAGTTAATAGACAATTGCCGCGCTTTGGTTGCAGCGGTCAAAGATGAGCGCTACAGTAGCGAGCTGTAAAAAAATTGTTTAGCGGGCATTTTAATGACTTTGTAATTGTGTAGAAAAAAATTGAAAAAGAAGAAAAAAAAAAGTTGCATACTGCTTTTGTTATTATTTTTCCATTGGCATACCGTTATTTAGAAATGCGCTGAGCCGCAGATTTTTCATGGCATTTGTTTTTGCGCTGCGCAATTTGAAAGACTTAAGCACCGAACTTGCTATGTAGTATGTAGTTGGCGGAGGTGGCAAGCAATGGATTAGTGCGCACAAAAACATTTTGGCAATTTACTAAATGAAGGCAGATAAAATTTCCAAAAATTTAAAGTGGTTAATTAATGTAATTAAAAGAGTTGTGAATGGAAATATTTTAATGGAAAAATTACAACCATACGTTGAAATAAAAAGAAAGAGATTTAAGAAAAGTATTTTCCTATCAAGGATTTGTATTTGTTTTATATTAAAAATGTATTTGAAAGTTAATTGAAACCTTTTCTTAGCTTAAAAACCAATAATTTTTTCACATTAAAAAAAATAAAAACATGCAGTTTTTTTGGTTAGATTGTTCGCTTATAAAAAACAAGTTTTGCGTTACAAATTTAAAATGATTTTAAAATCGATTTGAAAAAATTTCTGCATACATTTTTTTAGATTTTGGACAAAGATGAGTTTTTGCTGAAATAAAAATTCAAATAATATGAAAAAATGTATATTCCGCGCGTTTGTATATTTTGATCATTCGTTTTTTATTATTAACAAACAAAAGCATATTCAAAATTTGTTTTTTTATATTTAAAAATAACAAGCTTTCTACTAAATATTTTGTATTTTTTTGCACTCAGTAGATATTTTTAAATTATAGATATATTAAATATTTAAAAATGTTGCGCCTGAAAATTTCAGTTTACAAATATTCTTTAATAACTTTTTTTAAAATTATTTTAAAGTTTTTGTGATAATATTTGTTTCGAATTTCCAGAAATTTTTTAAGTACATTTTTGAAAATTTTTTACTTAAACTTTTTAATTTAAAAATCTTAACGTTTTGAAAATTTTAAAAATTTTTTTTTAGGTTAAGTATTTAATTGCGGATTTAAGTTTATTTAGAAATATGCAATGTTTCAAATATTCACATATACATATTTTTCTTTTTAGAAATTTTTTTTTTTAATTATATTAAAATTTCTTTATGCAAATTTTTTTGTGGGCTTTTGCTTTTTACACATTTTTTTATGATTATTTTGTGTTAAAAATTTTTCAAACATCTATTCAAAAATTTTTATTCAGAAAATTCGTTAAAATTTTTACGTTTAATTTTTGTAAAATTCCAAATTTTTTAAAACAAAGTGTTCGTTTGTTTTGAAAAATTTTTCTTCAAATACCTTAAAATCTCGTTTTGAAAATAATTATTTTAGTCATTTGCTTCTCTGAACTTGGTAAGCTGCCGCTATAACTCCACTTAGCTGGACACACTCAGCCGAAAGGCCTGGCCTTCTACATTTACAAATTGCTACCAAACATTTATAAACCTTAACGTTTTGGAATTTTTTTTTTTTAATTATTTTTTAGGTTAAGTATTTAATTGCGAATTTAAGTTTATTTAGAAACATGCAATGTATCAAATATTCACATACATATGTATGTATATTTTTCTTTTAAGAAATTTTTTTTTTCAATAATATTAAAATTTGTTTATGCAAATTTTTTTGTGGGCAAACTTTTTTATGATTATTTTGTGCTAAAAGTTTTTCAAACATCCATTCAAAAATTTTTATTCAGAAAATTCGTTAAAATTTTTATGTTTAATTTTTGTAAAATTCCATAAATTTTTACCACAAAGTGTTCGTTTGTTTTGAAAATTTTTTCTTCAAATACCTTAAAATCTCGTTTTATTTTAGTCATTTGCTTCTCTAAACTTGATAAGCTGCCGCTAAAATTCAACTTAGCTGGGCACACTTAGCCGAAAGGCCTGGCCTTCTACATTTACAAATTGCTACCAAACATTTATAAACCTTAACGTTTTGGAAATTTTTTTTTAAAATTATTTTTTAGGTTAAGTATTTAATTGCGAATTTAAGTTTATTTAGAAACATGCAATGTATCAAATATTCACATATGTATATTTTTCTTTTAAAAAATTTTTTTTTTTCAATAATATTAAAATTTGTTTATGCAAATTTTTTTGTGGGCAAACTTTTTTATGATAATTTTGTGCTAAAAGTTTTTCAAACATCCATTCAAAAATTTTTATTCAGAAAATTCGTTAAAATTTTTACGTTTAATTTTTGTAAAATTCCATAAATTTTTACCACAAAGTGTTCGTTTGTTTTGACACATTTTTTCTTTAAATATCTTAAAATCTCGTTTTGAAAATATTTATTTTAGTCATTTGCTTCTCTGAACTTGGTAAGCTGCCGCTAAAATTCCACTTAGCTGGACACACTCAGCCGAAAGGCCTGGCCTTCTACATTTACAAATTGCTACCAAATATTTATAAACCCAAATTAAAAGCACCTATTTTGTTCGCACTAATTAAAGTGATTAATTTTTTTTTCGTAGTTATTTCAAGTCAACATAGCCTTTTTCCAACTCTGTATTGTGTCATTGTTCAATTCTTTAGCTGTTCTGCCATTTTGTTATTAATACCCAGCGTTTGATTAGCCACAGCTGCGTCTTCGTTGCCTGCCGCTTTGGCGGTCACATTCGATAATTTCTTTTGTGTGTGTGTGTGTGTGTGTCTGTGCAATGATAAATAATAAATTCTTAACTAAACTATTTAAATTGCTGAGCCGTCACTGTGGCATTTTGTGGCTGTTTATGTAGCTCGAAAATGACTGGAACGAGTTTTAATTTATTCTCTACTTCTTCGGGTAGTCTCTTTGATAGGCATCTTCCTCTTTTCTGTTGTTTGTTTGTTGTCGTTTTACATATATTATTAGTTGAGATGAAATTTTAGACTTTTAATTTAATAATTATGCTAATTACTTTGATCGATTTTGATTTAGTGCTTGAGGGGGAGTCCAACGTAGCAAGCGCCTTAAGAGCTGTCTCAGCATTTTGGTTTCATTGGCTGCTGCAAGTAAACTCAAGGCGAGTGTGGAGTAAATTTTTGTGGGGAAAAAATGCTGACTTAAATTTTTTACAATTGGCTATAATAAAAAATTGAGCAACACACTTTTTCAACCAAGAGATATATTTTATTTTTTTTTTGAAAAAATGTCGTATATTTAAAAGAAAAAAAAATACCCGATTTAAATTGATCCCTTAAATCCTATAAATCTCGCGCGCTGCAATTGCAAAAAGTGAGTCACTTTTGCCGCCAATTAGTCACAAGTCGTTTTTTCCATATTTTATTTTCACAATATCTTTTTACCCGCCCTCTTCCTTTCTGCACACAAAATGCATAAATAAAAATATATAAAAAAAAATTTAAAATGAAAAATAAATACAGCAAACATGACAGCGCTGACAACTGGTTAATTAGCTGTTGCGAAAGTTTGTTCATAGCATACAAATGCAACAACAACAAAAACAAAAGTTGCAACGCCTGCACAGTTTGCGTTAAAAACAAAAGACTTAAGCGACGAACTTGCCTTAGAGGGACACAGCAAAGTTGTGCGCTGTTCATGAACTTGTGGCGTAACAGCAATAGCAGCAACAAGAACAACAACAACAACAACAACGATTACCAACTAGCCGCCAAGCATACAAAAATGGCAACAACAAGCAATAAATTACTGATTGACACCTTCGAAAGCAATCATTCCAATTTCGAGTTGTAGCAGACTGTTTGGCGGCGCGAACGTAGATTTGACTCAGAGCACCTACACACACACACACACACACACACGCAAACATATATATGCATAAAAAATATATATATGTATGTATGTTAAAAATGAATATTCCATTGCATTTGCATACATTTGCATTAAAAAGTAGTTTAATGAAATAATGGCGATTGCGAATGCGCTCGGCATAGTAGGGGGGGAGGAGCGAGCGTAGTTTGGCCAATGACAAATGAAAATGTCCAGTGCGCAGTGTGTATGGAAGAGTAAATAATATGCCGCAAAAGTACTCGGGCAGTGGCAGGGGTAAAAAAACGAGTTATGCAACTTCTTTCCATGAACGCTGCGCCAATTCTTTTATTCCCATCCAATATTGTTGGCGATTGTAAAGCGTGCTATTCTATTGTTATCGTTGTTGTTATTGCTATTGTTGTTGTTGCACGGCCCTGACTTTCTTGCCGCAATAAATTCGCTGTTCGCTCGTGTTTTGTGGAATATCCAAAGAACAAAAAAATAAATAAAAACTAAAAAAAAATGTAATTAAAAAATTTAAGAAATAGAAGAAGAAAGCAGTAAAGCAAATGGATTGAGATTGCTGGATGCTCAGAATATTAAAAAAAATATTTAAAAGCGGAATAAGTAGTTGAAATCGGAAGCTAAATATTTAAATTAAAATATTTTTGAGTTTTTTGTAAGTAATGAACGAATCTCTGGCTAAGTAGAAAAAAAGTAGTTACGTTGTTTAAAAAAAGAATTTGAAAAAAATAAAAAATTCGTTTCTTGATATTCCAAAAATATATAGATTTTTTTTTAATTTAAAAAAGAGTATCTAAAATTACTTTTCTAAATAAATTTGGCGAAAATACAATTTTTTAATTTTATAAAATTTTTTTAAGATATACATATGTAGGTACATACATACATACATACATACATACCTTAAAAATATAAAGGAAATATTTAAGGCATTTTTAGAATATTACTTCACAAAAGTTCACAAATGTGAATAATACAAGCAAAAATGAGAAATTTCTTAAATTTTCCAGAAATTTTTTTTTTTGTTTTTAATAACGCATATACGAATATAAAAATGATTTGTTTTATAAAACTCGGAACACATTTTTGAGAATTTTTTCTGAACATTATATTTTTCTATTATATTTTTACGAATGTTTTTTATCGAGAAAATTAGCTTTTAATGCATCGTTTTACGTTTTTGAGCCAAACAATTTCCAAATTTCTTTATTTTTGAGAATTTTTCTGCAGGCAATATTGTTGAAATATATTTCTAGGTTTAATTTTTACGAAATTTCATACATTTTCTTTTTTAAACATTTTTTTTTCTTACAATATGGTTTTTGAACACGTGTATGTTAAGAAAATTATTTGGAACCCACCTTTTGTTTTTTGTTAGGAAATAATTTTGATATTTGTTAAAAGTAAAAAAAATTAAAAAATAAAATTGTTTTTATTATTTATTTTCAAATTTTCAAATAAAATATTTGGAAAGTTTTCAAATTTTCATCTAAAATATTTGTAGAATTTATTATGATTTAAAAATTACACTTTGTTTATATTTGAAATTACGTTATTCTGCGGAAAAAATATATCTAAACTTTCAAAAATAAAATTTTGTTTGAAACTTGTGATCATTTAAATTATAAGTACAGATATCATTGTTAACGAAACAAAATTTATTTTTCCTTAGCGAGTTTTCAAGTAACACAGTTTGTGCGTTTTTTTAACAATTCCATCAACATTTCATTTTGTGCAAAAAAGAGTTTTTATCTACGCTGAACCAAATATCACTAAGTCCTGTTGAATGCCGCAAATTGTATTGTCATATTTTTCTATAAACCAAAAATTAAATATCTCATATTTTTTATTAAAATTTAAGCTCAAATACTAGTACAGCTTTTTATTTTTTTAAGCAAAAAAAAAACAGCAAAAAGCGAACTTACCTCATTCAAATCTTTGTTGCATTTTTAAGTGTTTTATTTTTTAATTTTTTTTTTAATTCGCGCAGAAATACTCGAATTGCTCGCCACAAGTGCGCCTTATGAGCGTAGCTGTGCATCTGTGTATGCGTGTGCGTATGTGTGTGTGAATTTCTTAGTAGAAGTGTGCCACAAAATATTTTTTTTCTGCACTACACATTCCTTCAAAAAAAAAATTGTAGTATTGCAACAACGCCACTATTTATTTCACACTTTTTTTAACCCAATTTAATTTCTCCCATAAACAATTTTTGCACCGTTTTCCTACAGTTCATTTGCGCATTTTCCATCAAATTGTGTACACTTTTTCGCACTCGTTTATGTTTTTACCATGGTTCGCCGCTTCGGGCGCTCTGACGACACGTTTACTATTCGACTGTTTTTTTGTGTGCTCTTTTGCTCTTTTTTATTTTTCATTCCGCCACCAATACCACTCTGTGCGCATTTTTGTGCAGTTGGAAAAAATATTTTCGTTTTAGCCAATTAGCGAGAGGCCTGACCGACGAAGGTCACTTCAGCTATTGGAACCACAAAAACTATGCACTTTATGCGCTTTTTCAAATTTTCTTAGCAAATTTATACATTTACTTGCGACATTTTTCTGCATTTGCTCACATTTTTACATATAGATTTTCGACTTCAACTTCTTTTGCACACGCGCACATGCGCTTCTCACACGCCTCGTACATACATACATACATACATCACTTATTGCCACTGTGTATGTGTGTTGCACTTGAGCTTGTGTGGGTAAATAGCACCATTGCGCATGCGTTTTGCCGCTTAACAAATATTTAAAGTTGTAACACGTTCGCGTTGCCGAAGAGAACTGATCAGAGTGAGCGGCCGCCGTTTTGCTGGTCAACTCTGGAAATTTTGTGTGTTTGCGTTTGTGTGGTTGAATGTAGTGGTAAATGTCAAATGCGTGTGTTTGATTTACCTGTCAGTTGGCCAACTAGCACAGGTGTGGTGTGTTAAGTGGTGGATATGGCTGCTGGCTATGTTGCCATACTAAAGAACGATGGGCGCATATAAACGATGCGTTCAAAAATTGATTTTTCTACTGCTTGTTCGCGTAAACCCTTTTGTTGCAAGAACGGTTGGACCTAAAGGCAATAAAAACGAAAATGCTTTATAACAATGTAATGGATTTTATTTTTGTTATTCATTGTACCTGCGGGACGTAACAATGGTGTAACCATTCTCGAAAGATATCCATGCAGTCATCCATGCAGTCTTTTAGAATTTCGGTATTCGACAGGAAGCTCGCATGCCTTAAGAGAGCGCGGCTTCTTTGCACGTCCACAAATACATATAAGTGGCTTGAATTTATGCTCACCAGTTTTGCATTTGTGCATGCAAGAAAAGTGATTCTAGCCTTTTCTGCATTTCTCTTCGTAGCTGTTCTTTCATTATGGCTTACATATGTATGTTCTATAAGGTAGCATTTTCCAAAACAAACCGACCTCATCTGCGTTATAAATTTGGTCCTTGCAAAGTTTAAGCTCATAAATAAAATTGCTGAGCTTATTCTTAAATGGTTCAATAGCTCGTGTGTCGAATGACGGTTTTCCCCGGACACTTTCAACTGTCGAATTCCAAAGCGGGACTGAAATCCAGTTAACCATCCGGAACTGGCATTGAAATTACCTTCCGCTTTGTCAATATCAGCGTGAAACTTAAGGTAAGGTCGCCCAGTGTGTGGTTGAGACTTACGTCATTAATTAGTGCAGAAGCACGTTTAAATTTTTTTTAAATTTTATAACCAATTGACTCACTTCTAACGCTTGTTTACTTCGAAAAAAAAAATTTGCAAAAGAAACTGAACTCAAGCTCTTATAAAAATTGTTACTACATAAGATTAGTTAAATTTCCATATGTTTGTTGTGTTCAATATGAAATTAATTCACCTCATCCAACAAATGATCTTCACCAAAGAACGTAAATCGATTTACGTTCTTTGTCTTCACTTACGCAAGCGAAATAATAACATACCTTTAGGCGCAAATATTCTCTATTCAAGCAGAAAACTTGTAAGTGAACATCGTTTCTTTGCTAATAAGCGTTTTTAGACACAAACGCATTGCCAAATAAAAAAAATATGAGATACATTTTTTTTTTAAAGAAACTCATTTCACGATCAACCGATCTTCTGGTCGAATTTCGTTTATAATTTTTCCAATTTTTGTTGTCAAATGTTTTTTTTTTGTAATTTTTCTGCCTGCAGGTTGCTATAGTCGCTTTATTCTTGGATGTTTCGAAGTTGAATGTCTTTTTTAGTTTATTGTTCGTATTTGCTGCCTTAAGCTTTCAGATCATTATGGTGCCTTATCATGCAGAGTTGGCCGTCACTTACCATATTTGCTACTTACCAGTGTAATGAAGTAAATATCAAACTCGCATAGAGTTGGCGCCCACCAAGCCTATCTAATCGAATGCGATCTAACCAAGTAAAAAGTGCTACCGTTTACTTGCTCTAGGACAGGTGGACTAAAAACCAACTCAGCAAGCATTGTGCGCAAGAGTATATAAATGCAAGGTCACTCTCTATCCTTTAGGCCACGAGTAATGTGTGAAGGAGACACAACTGTGCGCACCGAACTATCCATTGGAGATGAGATGCTCTCTACACCTTTTCCAACTGTATTTCAGAAAATCACAAATGCATTTCAGAAAAACGCAAATGTATTTCAGAAAAACGCAAATGTATTTCAGAAAAACGCAAATGTATTTCAGAAAAGCACAACGGTATTTCAGAAAAACGCAAATGTATTTCAGAAAAGCACAAATGTATTTCAGAAAAACGCAAATGTATTTCAGAAAAACACAAATGTATTTGAGAAAAACACAAATGTATTTCAGAAAAACACAAATGTATTTTAGAAAAAACGCAAATGTATTTCAGAAAAACGCAAATGTATTTCAGAAAAACGCAAATGTATTTCAGAAAAGCACAAATGTATTTCAGAAAAGAACAATTGTATTTCAGAAAAACATAAATGTATTTCAGAAAAGAACAATTGTATTTCAGAAAAACGCAAATGTATTTCAGAAAAACACAAATGTATTTGAGAAACACAAATGTATTTTAGAAAAACACAAATGTATTTTAGAAAAAACGCAAATGTATTTCAGAAAAACGCAAATGCATTTCGGAAAAGATCAATTGTATTTCAGAAAAACGCAAATGTATTTCAGAAAAACACAAATGTATTTCAGAATAGAACAATTTTTTTTCAGAAAAACGCAAATGTATTTCAGAAAAACTCAAATGTATTTCAGAAAAACACAAATATATTTCAGAAAAACGCAAATGTATTTCAAAAAACGCAAATGTATTTCAGAAAAGCACAAATGTATTTCAGAAAAATGCAAATGTATTTCAGAAAAACACAAATGTATTTCAGAAAAACGCAAATGTATTTCAGAAAAACGCAAACGTATTTCAGAAAAACACAAATGTATTAATTTAGTCTTTTCTGAAATACATTTGTGTTTTTCTGAAATATTGTTGGAAAAGGTGTACATAGTCGACCGCAATTAAAAAAAACAATTGTGAGCTCAGTCTACTGCGGGAATTGTTAATGCTCACAAAGAGCGAGAATTAACAATGCAACGCTGCTATTATCAGCTGTTCAACTTTTGATTAGGTACTTTACCGTAGCGCACCGCCTCAACGCAAGTACTTATAAAATCAAAGCTCTTGTCTGGTTAAAGCTTCATTAAGCAGCTGACTGCTCACCGCGAAACAGGTTAACTTAATTTACATTATTTGATAGAATATTTCGCTTTGTTATTAATTAAATAATCGGCAAAAGTTATGTCGCAAACACGTTCGATCTATGTATACGGCTTCGCATTGTTGTTGTGCTGCAGCTTAGCAGTGGTGAGCATTGCTCAGGGCGGCTATGGACGTAAGTGTGGCTAGAATTTATAGTGCTTTTGAAAAGAAATAAAAAAAAATTGCTTATTCGTATATTTATTAAGGTCCAAGGACATGTCCACCCAACGAGTCGTATTTATCCTGCGGCTCTCCTTGTCAAACTACATGCGCTACGTTGGGTAAGCCATGCTTGATACAAAATATTCGCTGTCCTGATGGTTGCTATTGTGACAAGGGATATGCACGCGATGCGAATGGCGCTTGCATTCGCAGGGAGGAGTGTCCGAAATATTGAATGGTCGAAAAATTGAAATGTAAAAGATGAAGCAAGGCGTTTTGGGAAAATACGAAACAGAAATATTTCAGTAAATAGTCTTTGACACACGATTTTCGTGTTTTAAGTAAATTAAAAAAAAAAATGTTTGGTCAATTTAAAATAAAATTTTTTTTTATTATTATTGCTTTTAATAACTTTTCGTATTAATTATACGTATAAATATATTTTTAAAACACCACTTTAAAAATGCATGGCTTTTTTATTTATTGCGAAAAACTTTTTTAACATTTTTTAAATATCTTCAAACAACTTTGTACATTTTTAATCAGCTTTTGTGCATAAAATAACTGCGTTCATTTTTCTAAAAATGTTTTAAAAAATAAAATAAATTAGAACATTTTTTAGAAAAAAGAATTCCCAGCTTAAAAAAAATTCTTTAAACCAAAATTAATAAACCTGTATTTTCAGCAATTCTAGAAACAAAAAAAATACATGTTTTTGTGACACAAAAAAAACAAACAAATATGTATGTACATCGTGTTTTTTAAATAAAATTTTTTTAAGTTAAAATTTAAAATAATAAAAAAAAAATCGCTTTTGTGACACAAATGTACGTGTTTTTTAAATAAAATTTTTTTAAGTTAAAATTTAAAATATTAAAAAAAATTGCCTACATTTTAGTTTAAAAAATACATGCTTTTGTGACAAAAAATAAAAACAAATATTATTTAAATAAAATTTTTTTTTTAATTTAAAAAAAAAATCATACATTTTGGCGCAACTATTTTTTTTAATGATACAATATTTTTAATGTATACATTTTGTTGCCTAAATGGATTGGGCCTTAATACCCCAAATTCAAAATCCCTAAAACCAAAATTCCCAAACTCAAAATTCCCAAAATCAGGCGCCCCAACTCAAAATCTCCAAACAAATCGCTGCGAATTTTAACGTAATCAAACCGCAATTCACAATAAACATGGGGATTTAATGTTTACACATTTACACAATAATAAATTTCACAAAAATATTTAAGATAATCTTATTTGAAATCCCACTAATTATTTCAAAGTTTTTTTATTCTTTAAATATTATGCAAAAGTAATACAAAGTAAATAATGCACGTACACGAATTTCAAATTAAGCGGAATACAAAATATTAAACATAAACTTTCAACATGTAAGGAAAATGTTATGTGATATAGATTTCAAATAATCAAGCTTCTCCATTTTTAAATGATTTTTTACAACTTTTCTAATTCTACGTAAAACGGGCCAAACTTTATTTTTTCGTCGGTATAGACACACCAGACGGCATTTTTTGTAAGTTCCTTTTTATTAATATCATTTCTTTTACCAGCTCCACCGTTTTTTTTTTCGAAACAACAACAACTTTCAATCTTCTATGCCAAGCTTCAATGAAATTTTGAGTACGTGGAAAATTACACTCCAAAAATTAGAATGGTATTTTCGATCGCTTGACCTAGTTTGTCCGGTTATATAGTTTTGCTTAAGCCAATTGCTTAGTCATTTGAAATCTTTATCTTTAGAACTGCCATTTACCGCATTATAGTAAAGTAAAACATCTTGAGGCGGAAGGAACGATAAGCTTTTAAGCATGCGAACCTGCAAGCTGAAATTTTCGTTTTTCCCAAACTTTCGTGCATAACCTTCTTTATGCACTCGTCTCCAAACGATTTGCTCGAAATGAAGTAAACATCCCTTAAAAGAGTATTCGGCATCTGGGAAGTAGTCAAATGCTGCAGTTGATACAGTTTTCTCAAAATCCGTAATTTTTCTCACCGGATGTAAATGAATATTTTTTGTCGCAGCTAAGAAAAGAAGTGACCATCAATTAAGGCTTGAATGGAAAAGAGTTGACGGAAAATTGTTGGAACAACAGAGAACGTTCCATCCATTACCCAGCACTTTGAGTGAGTGAGATGTACCCAATATTATGTTCTTCTCCTCACCAAAACTACATTCATTTAAAACAAAGCGATCCGCTTCCAAATATTTTAATGGTTCTGGAATAATTATAAGTGTTCAGCTAATTTGCGACTTAAGAACTTAGCTCTAATATTTTGTTCGCATTTGTGCTATTTATGTGTCCATAGCTAATATACTTACATACATACATGCATATGTATGTGTATATACTACATACTACGTGTCTCATTGGCAAGAATTTCTATCAATTATTTTTTAAAATTATTCACTTGGAGAAAACAATAATTGTTTCCACCTTCTTCACTTATCATCATGCACAATTTGTACTTTTTTCTCTACAAAATCTAGTTCAGACAACCGGGGATTTTTTATTAACTTTTTATAAAACAAAACAATGCTTACGCACGTACATTCATACATAAGTACATGCAAACATGTGTGTGTATGTATGTGCATGACATACATATGTACGTGTACGAGCAAACATACTCGGAAATACTTTTGCTGTTGGTTTTTGTTCTTACAACACTAAATATGACAAAAAAAAATTGCGAAAAAAAACATCAAAAAACGCTGTGTCAATAACATATTTTGAAAGAAGACTCATAATCAAAACACCTGAGCTCAATTATTTACAGTTTTGGTCAGAGAAATAGCGCTGCGTGTAGAAAACTAAAATTAATCACTGTTCAGTTGTATTTAAGTATTTTTGGAGCATGTTTTATATATTTAAAAGCAGGTTTAAAATAATATACGAATGTACGTATGTATGTGCATATTTATTTTTCACTATTCCACAGCAAACGTTCCTCAAGCACTGTAGCCAAGGCAGTGCCAATAAAACTGTTCGATAAGGCAACATTGCCAGTAAAATGGTTATGAACAACAGTACAGGGTGACTTGTATGATTATTTATTATTTTAGCTTAAAGTGTTTATTTGCTTTTTCGTTTTTCGTTTATCGCTTTTCCTCAGCTTTAATCGTTGGACACTCTTCTGATTTTAACAGTTGAGTTTTTTCTTTCGATGTTTAGCCTTAATGAACTTCACATTTTACCGAGGCGAAGCAACTGAGAAAAGAATTAGCTGCGTAAAGCAAAAGCACAGAACGCCTAAGTTTATACAACGTTAAAATCCGAGTAAATGTTTTCAATAAATCATTAGGGATGTCTGTATTGGCAAAAAACTTCAATACCGAAATATTGTGATTTTATGAAATTTTTTTCAGGTTGCATATATTCGATATTGAGTGACTCTCCGAGTTAAAATCCGTAGTAATTGCTATTATAAATGCCAAATTTCGAAAATTTTATAATACTTTGTTTGTTTGTAAATAAAATTCTTTTTACTGTTCGATTGTAGAAATTAATTTTAGAGCACTCTCTACATTGAAAACCATATCCTTCAAGATTTTTCAAAGTTTTTTTTTTACTTATTACTATTCTTTAAAAATCAATATATCGGAATCAATATCGGAGTTATTTCAACATTATATGCTCAAACTTTCAAAAAATTTTGCAAGTTTTTGTACTCAATAAATTTTGTCGCAGATTTTGTAGATTTTTAAGACGTTTTGTTAAAAATCATTATTTCCGCAACTTTTCGGGATTTCAATACCTTCCGTTTTGTACATGGGGCTTTTTGCATACAATTTCCGAAGACTTGTTCCATTTTTTTTATAATTTGGTTAAAAACCTATACATATAAGACTTTTTGCATATATCGCACCCTAAATACAAAAGGGTCACAACTCAAAATTTTCCAAAACTGAGTTTTTTGCATTAATTAATTCAGAGTACACATCTCTAACTACTGCAAAAATTTCGTTCACATAACTATCTTCTTTAACTGGAAAAAATACAGTTATGTCTATTTTTATGTCAAGTGTGTTGCTTTTGCACGATCAACTAAAGAGAATTATTTGTTTCAGTTGCGTTAATGTGCTCAAGAACAGCTGATTACTTTTATTACACATAAAGAGTTTTATTTTGAGTTCTGCCTCTATAACTATAAAAAGTGGTAAATTTCGTGGTATATTATTTTGCATTGTGCCTTTTTAGTTGTGAAAAGTGAGTTCAATTAATTTATTTTCAATTAAAATTTATCAGTTAAAAAGGCACAACTTAAGATAATATCACAAGTTAATCGAAAAAATTTCAGTTAAACAGTCATAAATCAAAATTTTGTTTTATTTTCGCAAACATAATATAAAATTGAAAAAAATATAGCAGAACCTTCTTCAATGTTGTATATTTTCATGATGGAAAAATATTTTCTTTAAATATTACAATAATTTTTACATAAAACGTTTTTCGTCTCTCCTGAAAATCTTAGTATTTTGAGTTGTGACCCTTTTGTATTTAGGGTTCGATATGTATGTATAAAAATTCCTCTTTCAAGGGCAAAATAAAGCTTTAAGAGAGTTCACAACCGACAAATAACACAGCTTGTTAACTCCTTAATACTCTGTTTTGTCTTTGCCATTATAAATGAGCTGGAGAATATCCCACTCGAGTAGAAAGTGTGCCTCACTACGAAAGCGATGTTAATAAAACTAACGACGAGATGCCTGAACCGATTAAGGCTGAAAGTTTTAAAAAAAAAATTGCATCAAGTTTTAACGAGCAGCTCGCAATTGTCCAATAATCGAAAGGCATACAATTTATCAGAAGGCTTCGTAAAAATAATTGATAGTTTTTGTAATGAGGCGATAAAGGTTATTTCCTACAGAGAGCATTTAACTTATTGTCGACAAACCAACCAACAAGTATTGAGGCAACAAATTTAGGTCCAGGTTGGAGTATAACACACTTAAGGCTTTAATTTCTTTAAGATTGCATTTTGATCAAAATATGCAACAATTCTGCCTCGCTCAAAATGGAATGGCTGATGTATTTAATTTTTATTTGAAGTATTTCTTTTTTCACTGAGTGGTAATATATTAATATAAAATATTGATCTCAAACAGTGATTAAAAATAATTTATTTTATGTAGGTGCATTTGCTACTGTACCAAATAATTTTATTTGTACTTGAAGTATATATTATTTTGTATGTGTGTTACATTTTACGTTGATTTCCTTTTTTTCTTGAAAAGACCAATAAATATAGAAATGCATGATTTACAACAAATCGTTTTGCCTTGTTAGATTAATGTTATTTTGAATACTACTATAATACAACGATTACAGACGTGTTACATTTTTTGACAAATTTAACATTCAGAATCCAAAACTTTAGTGAAATTCGGGTCCCGGGATTGTCGCCGGATTTCGTTCTTAGATCTCGAAAATCCCGGGATCAACAAAACGTCCAAAATTGACATCCCTAATGTATGTTTACAGAAATACTAAAATTTAATTTACAGAAATTTCGATTATTTTTCGGGATTTCATTAATTTCATTTTAATTTATTTTCATTACTAATTTGTAAAAAAAATATTAGACGCCTTTTTCATACAAAGCCCAGTAATAATGATATCGAAATTTCGTTTTTTTTTTTTTTTTTTTGATATCATTAATTTAATTTCCACTCATTTCGATATCGAGCCCACTTCAACGGGCTTTTGTAACTAAGCATCCAATTTATAATTTTTGTTATTGCTGTCGACTTAAAATGGCGCGTACGCAGCCGATTATACGACAATTTCCGTTTGTTGAGCATTTTGTGCAGAGCTTAATTTCATTTCCGCCAAATAATTTCCGGTTTGCGGCTGTGTTGCAAATGGCGGCAACAATTAATTGCCCTAAAATTACAAGCATAAATAATTGAGCAAAGGCAGCGTTAGTTGCATGAAAAAGGATGCAAATAGACGGGGAGCAGAAAAAGAATATAAAAAAGAAATTTTTAGAAATTAATGCAAATATCTGAGTTTAACTTAAAACCAAATCGAACTTCAAACTTTTACCAACAAAGCATTTACCATTCTCCGCGCCGCTTTTCGATTGCTTTAAATTTACTGTCTGCCAACTTTCGAGTCATGATTGCATTTCGGGGTTTGACGGTTCGTTAGGCAGGCAGACGACAAAAGGCCAAGTGCTTAGAGGATGTGAATGCCAGTTAAGGCGCAGTCATGCAATGCCCTCCAAAACTCCTACGTTCATGCTAGACGCTGTGAGAGAGAGAGAGAGAGAGAGAGAGAGCGAGCGAGGCAGAGTGTATAAAACGCTGCGGGCAGAGTGCGAGAGTTTTGTAACTGAGAGCCTGTTCGTTGCAGTGCGTGCGATACGTGTCGGACTGTGGCTGTAAAATATGTAATTAAGCAATGAAGCAACGCATTGTTGCATTTTAAGGGCAATTAAAGAACTTTTGACAGTTGAAGTTTTGCGGCTTTTCAACTTCCAGCCAGCAACAATGAGTATACAAGAACAAGCATTTCGTGATTGCCATGCAGAAAAGTGGGTTGTTGCTTTTCAGACATAAAAATATACAATTTTCTGGGCAAATAATTGTAGGAGTGTTTTGAGTGGTGGCGAAGAGACAAGTTTCGGTTGCACATTCCGAAAGGAGGTTTAAGTAGGAATGCATGTAAAACTTGTCTTATAATTGCAATAAAATTATTTAAAAAAAACAGGCTAACATTGGTTTTTCGATTCCACAGCGAAATATCGGCTCATGCGTTGATTTGTTATTCAGCAAAGGAAGCGCAAAGCCTTCAAATGAATTATCTTGTTCTTCGTACTCGTCTATGCTCTGAATCGCCGCTAGCTAATGAAGAGCAGCACAGTGAGTTCTCTTCGGTCAATCAAAGATCCAATGTCGTTTATAAATATCTACGGACAGGCTCAGAAAAGTGGTTGGTTATTCGACTCAACGTCTAGACACCAGTGTATTTTTTGAAGTTTGCGATCTCTCGCCAGCCACAATGTTTTCCGTGGCCGTTACTTGAAATGGCAAAGCCTTAAAGGTTGGTCCTGATGTGAAGGTTTCGGCAGCAGACAGGAATGAAGGTGTGTTTTGGAAATCGCGCGTTAAGACTAAATAGCACATTTCACATTTCATCTGCACTATTGTAAAGGGTATTTTCTTTTTTAGATATGTGGTTTTTAAGAAGAAACAAAACGCATATAATTTAATGCTATGACCAAGAATTTAGCTTAATTATAAAGTTAAGAGTTTGCCGTAATGTTTTGAAAAATGATTTCGGGCAAGTGATCGCCGCGGCTGGCTCGAATAAATTCCAGTCGAGAGTCCCAATTTTCGACCACTTTTTGCAGCCATTGGGGCCGTATGTCAGCAATAATGCGCCGAATATTCTCTTTCAAGGCGTCAATCATTTTCGGCTTATCTGCGTAGACAAGCGACTTTACATAACCCCGCAAAAAATAGTTCAGCTGTGTTAAATCGCACGATCTTGGAAGCCACACGCAACTGGCCCACGACGCCAAATAATGCGCTCACCAGAAGTTTTCTTCAATAAATTAATTTTTTCATTTGCTGTATGGCAGGAAGCGACGTATTGTTGGAACCAAAAGTCGTCAACACTAACATCCTTCAATTCAGGCATGAAAAAGTCATTAATTATGGCTCTGTAGCGTTCTCCATTGATTGTAACACTATGACCGGCTTCCTTTTTGAAGAAATTATTGCCTCTGCCCATAGAGCACACCAAACAGTGACTTTTTGAGAATGTAATGCCGTCTCAATAATGGCTTGTAGATTATCATCATTTCAAATGCGTTAATTTTATTTATTAACGTACCCATTCAACCAAAAGTGAGCTAACTGCAACGCTGAACAAAATTTTCTGGTGAAAATCGTGATCGGTGGCCAACTCGTTTCGGGCCAATTTACCACACATGCGATGCGCTTGTTCCGAAGTAAGTCTGTTCATTATGAAATGGCAAACCAAAATTAGTATAAAACAAGTAAGAGCTGTCTGAAAGACCAACTACGAAAAAAGAGTTGCCTCATTGAAAACCACATGCCTAAAAAAAAAAACACCCTTTACAACTAAGTTCAGCGCGCTAATTTTAATTTTCTTGGTGTTCTCGAAAAATAAGTTTCTTGCGCAAATGTTACAGACACTAAAACAGCAACTAATACCACTCGGTAGATTTTTTTTTTTTTTTTTTGTTTTTTTAATTTTCCATAGCAAAACAGTTTATGTTGCTGGTGTGGTTTAACGGTCAATAATAATTTCTTTTTAAATTTAGTTTTTCGATAATTTCGTTTTACATGCTTCTTTAGAAAGAAGTGACACCGATTTATTTACTCCGAACTGATAACCGCGCAGTCCAGTTGATGGCCGAGCAATAAATAGCTCGACTGTTTTATTTCTTTTAAGCGACTATAAAGAGTTGTTAGAGACGAAAAAAATAGTTATCTTTTTAACTGAATGACAGCGCGATCACTACAACAACCCACAAGATAAGATACAATTTATTAACATTTGCAATTACATATATAAATGCTAAGGCTTCCTGTTTGCGCACTTCACTAGCTAGAGTTTGCAGTTACTGTACATCTGGTACATTGTAACGAGTATTAAAAAAAAAAAAAAAAAATAATCAACAAGATCATTTTTAAACGCTTTAATATTTTCTTACAAAAAGCCTACCGAATGTCGGCTGTTGGCAAACACGTTAAGCGCTGCTTTACCTTCACCGCTTGCGCAACCTTGCTGTGGTTAATTTTTCTAATAAACACCGTATCGTTTCGTGATTACACGCCGACACATCCTTGGCTGAAATCTGCAGCGAACACCAGTAAGTAGTCTATGTTTTTTTCCCGAGCACTAACTGCTGCTTAATTTCTCGCTGCAGCGCCCACTTCGACGACGACCCCTCAATTACAGCAGCAGGAGTTGCCCAATGTGCCGCTCGAATACTTACAACTTTTTCGCTCGAAGCGTCTAAATAAAACTTGTGCACAAGCACCGTCTATGGGCACGCTGCGCTTTCACAACAACTACTGGCAAGTGTTTAACAATCTCAACGTCACCTATCACCTCTTCAATGCCTACTTGGATACGCGCGCGCATGTGAGCCAATCGAGTGCGGTGGTACGTGTGCTCCTCATGATGAACCAGAATACGGCGCCAATCAATGTCATCTACTGCCAACTGTGGTATGAAGGCGAGAATAAGCCGTTGGTGGTAACTGTGGTGGAGCAGCGCCTTATTTGGGTTTTAACGTGGGGTGCATATGGCGACTATTATCCGTATTTACTTAGCTGTGTGACGCCACGTGCAAAGCGTGAAAAAGCGCCAAGCGCTGTGTCATTGGTGAGCAATTTTTGTAATACAGCTACAAATTTTCTGCGCGTGCACTACGCCCGTTTGGCGAGCAATGAGACCAAACATGGTTTTGCGGTTTGTGTGAAAGGTCTAGACTATCCGAATGATGTAATGGGTTCACGATTGATTGAGTGGTTGGAAATGCAGCGGCTGCTGGGCGCACGTAAGGTGATCACATACAAGTTGGCATTGCATCCCCACTTGGACAAGGTGCTACAACATTACATAGCTGAAGGATTTGTGGAAGTGCATCCGCTCAGCATGGGTTCGGATTTGGTCACGGCACCGCTCTACCTGCACGACTATCTGCGGGCGAGCCTTCTTAATAAACGTCTCAATGAACTGATAGCCTACAATGATTGCTTCTATCGCAACATGTACAAGTACGCCTACATCGTCGTTGTGGATATTGACGAGGTGATTATGCCATTGGGCAATCTTACCAGCTGGCAGAACTTGATCGATGAAGCGTGGCGTAATCGTTCGAAAAATTGCTCAATCGGTTATGCGAGTATTTGTGCGCGCAATGTGATCTTTCCCATGAATGGCCTAAATTTCACCGAAACAACGGCGGCACCACGCCAACTGTTTATGCTGCAACATGTGCATCGCACGGAGAATATGAAGCCGGGCAGTGGTGTTAAATGTCTACACAATAGCAGCGAAGTCCTGACATTGCACAATCACTATAGTTTGGCGAGGTTGAAGAGTTGCAAATCGTTCGATATTGCACCGTCTGTGGCGCAGATGCAACACTATCGAATGCTGAAGAAGCCAGAGTCGTGGAAGTCGCCGATTTTTGATGACAGCATATATCGATACAAGGCGGCATTGGTGCGCAATACAGAGCCAGTACTGCGAAAGTTCGATTACTTGCGGTGATGCAGGGTTGGGTTTACGTCTGGAGATTTTGCTTAACAAAAAATTTTAATAATACGTTTTAAGTGGGGGAATATGCTATACATATTTATTTATTGATACCATAGCATAAAATTAAGTTATAGAATCTGTACTATTTATAATCTTATTTTATAAGAGTTTATTAGATTGATAAATTTCGTCCAACTTTTTTGGGCAAACTTTGATTTTGTCTTTTTCCTCAAAATAAGCCGCAGGGACTGCAATTACTTAATCATTGGAGTTATATATCCGCCAGGCTAGCGTTCTCTCGCCATTCAATCTCTTACTTTAATTCCTAAAAAGTTGCTTTGGCTGGAAGCTCGGTGGCAAGAGACTATTGTCGAGTACGTCCGAAATTTCTTTACACTTCTTGATATGTCTCCTTTGAATTGTGTTTCTGCAAGCGAACCATGAAAGTCAAGAGAGTGTGTAACCTGGTCCCAACTCTCTTACAGGAGTCTTGTCAGTTGGTTAATCTTTGCTTGCTGGTTAAATCCAATGCCTTTCACCATATATTCGACTATGCACTTTGGAAAAGGGAGTTAAAAAACAAAATAACTTTATCGAGATTTTTTGCCAAACCTTTCAGTGCATTTCCAAAAACTTCCGCTCAAAATTTTGCCAACTGAATTTTTAACGTTTTTACCTTGGTAAATCAAAAAATTCGTAAAAATATAAAATGTAAATTTTTTGACGAATATAATAACTTGATTTTAATGTTAATTTTGAAATACAATATTTTTGAAATAATCTGAAATACAAATATTTTGTTTCGAATTTTTCGGTATCTATTACTTGTGATAATTTTTTTTCAAATATTTTTTTTAAATAGAATCCACAATTTTTTCAACATACAATTATCGATATTAAAAGTTATCGATAACATTGATTTACGAAATTAAGTAAATATACAAAATTTATAAAAAAAAATCGATGACAAAAAATTTCGATAGCAAAAAATATCGATAACACAAAAATATTGATAATATGAAACAATAGATAATATAACACATCAATTGTATAAAACTATCGATATAATCGAATTATCGATAACATGAATACTTCGATAACTTAATCTTAAATTATTTCTAGTTTTGACGTATAAAATGTTTGTTCATATTTACCTTCATAACACTTTTTAAATAGTCTAACTTTTCTATTGCTTGCAAAATAATTATCATTTTTAATCGACTCCCCAAAACAAGAAGGTTATCAATTTTTCATTTATTAATGCTTACTACTTAAATAATGTGTTTTTTTTTTTGTTAAAAATGATTAGTTTATTGATGAGTTTTTATCGATTAGAGTTTTATATTCCTCACAATATCGCCTCACAGTTTTAGAACGCGGCTAAGGAGCAACATCACCCCACAGCTGAACACCAGACCGAGCACACTGTCAGATTTTACAGCACCACCGCCGTTCCCAGCATTCGCCTTCAACAACATTGGACGTTCATTAGCTTTTGCTGCCAAAAATTGATTGCATTTTGTCTCATTCTTAACGAATTTAAATACCGATTCGGCAACATTGGCAGGCGTTATTTCGCGACACTGCTCGAGATGATGTATGGTGCAGCTTTGAAAGCGCTCTAAATCCACGCAGTGGCTAGGATCCAATACCAATTCAGGCAAATCGAATAGACTGGGCACCTTTATGTCGGTGGGCAGGAATTCATGAAAGGAACTATTCAAACACCCATTTATCGCATCCCGATTTGCCTCCAAGCACTCGGGACCCTCTTCGGCAACAAAGAGCGCAATATGATCGCCACCGCGTGAGCACATAAAGTCAAGCAATCCAGTGACGATGCGCATCAGTACGACGTTCTGTTGTTTCTCCTTCGCACTAAGGCAGGGTTGCACTTTGGCATTGAAATCGCGCAGACACTCCAACGCCTGAGGCGTGCGATCGCAGTATTTACTGAAGACTGTGTCGATCTCGCCAATAGGACGAGCCTCCGCGATTTCTTGCTGCAGCGCTGTCATATTGGCCAGTCCGGCGACGCAAGTGGTCAGCACAGCGGCACCTTTCTCGATCTCCTGATACAGTGCGGAGTTCTCTTGGCCGCCTGCGACCTTTTTGCATTTCTCGCGCAACAATTTTTTGAGTTCATCTAAAAATGAATTGTA
The DNA here is from genome assembly GCA_963971545.1 of Philophylla caesio. Taxonomy (NCBI): domain Eukaryota; kingdom Metazoa; phylum Arthropoda; class Insecta; order Diptera; family Tephritidae; genus Philophylla; species Philophylla caesio. The sequence continues at coordinate 120,968,792 of OZ020607.1, forward strand.
AAATTTTATCGCATGCGCTAAATTTAACTAACCCATCAATTACTTACCCACAGTGAAATTGCGATTTCTATACTCGGCTGGTAGAAACTGATTTTTGAGCGCATCAAATTGATTCACGGCCGGCGCCGACGCGGCCATCGCTGTTTGACACTGCATGAAGATGGCCAAAGCGGACAGGGTGGCTAAGCAAATTAATTGTAGTTTCTGCATTGTATCTAGTTTCTGTTTTTGTACTGCCAACTGTCGTTCTGGATGTCGCGAATTGTACTGCGTCCGTTGTAGCCAAAAGTAATTGCCAAATGCTTTCGTTTCAAGGTAATCAACAACAATGACCGCAAATATTTCGATGTTGAGCGGTAAACCTATGAAGTGTAATCTTATCGCCAATCGCTGATAATTTGAGGCGCAATTGTGCACAAAGAAAACAATAACTATGTACATATGTATGTGCTACGATAAGCGTCATAAACTCAAAGTTCAAACTACGGTAGCGGAGTGTCGTCTGTGTCAAGACCACCTCACCTAAACATATCTAATCAAAAGTGTTTATTGTGTTATTCGTTTGTGCTTCCAATTGCTGACTTGCTCGCTCTAAATGACTCATTGAGTGAAAAAAGTTGTAAGTGTGGTGAACAAAATACCTGTTGATATGATAAATGTTTGGAAAGCTCACTTAGCAGTATACAATTTTTCGGACGGGACTTCTCTGGAATTAGCGTATACTGATCAAAAATTAATCTCGACTTTAGCGGTACTGACCCCCAATTAGTTTTGGGTTATTTCGGATAGGCTATGAATTGATCCCGAATTTTCTCGTTATTGGTCCCAAAGAAGTCCCGAACAAATCCCGAAACGATCCCGAACTGATCCCGAACAAGTCCCGAAATAATCCCGAAAAGTTTTCAAGTCTCAGTTATTCGTACGGATAAATGGAAGGTAGCGTTTTTCTAAGCAAATATCAACTCAACTCTTAACTTTAAGGCTCATATTTAATTAATTTATTAACAAAAAAAAAAGAATTCCCCCCTCGGTTTTGAACACAAAACCTGTAACCATCAAAATATGGACTACAAACACAACTTGAAAGTTTCATTCTCCGACAAAAATGTTTGAGAATATGACTACGAACAATGATGATATACAAATCTTCAGAAATTACACTAAATTGGATATTGAGACAGAATCACATGCCTACGCCCAGCAACAGTCAACATTGAGGGATGGTTCTGATATTTCAAGTTGAGATATTAAAAACTTACATGACGTTCCAAATAAATGCTTTAAAGTTAATCAAAATATATTTTCATCGATTAAATTCTCAATATCTTTTTGTCACAATTTACATACACTAAGCACAAAAAACAATAGCCGCTGAGTATCAATTTCAGCACACTCGCGGTTATTGCAGTCGCACCACTGTTACCAGCGCCCGCCCTTAACAATTTGTTAGGTTCATGCGCGTACAGATTGCATTTAATCTCGCTCTTAATGAATTTAAAAACCGCTCCGGCCATGTTGGCGGGCGTTGTTTCGCGACACAATTCCAGATGATTTATAATACAGCTTTCAAAGCTTTCCAACTCCACGCAGTTGCTTGGATCCAACATCAGCTCAGGTAAATCGAGTAGACTGAACACCTTTATGTCCTTGTGCAGGAATTCATGGAAGGAGCTATTTAAACACGCTTTGATCGCCACACGATTCGCCTCAAAGCACTCGGGACCCTCTTCCGCAACAAAGAGCGCAATATAATCGCCATCACGCGTGCACGTAAGTTCCATTAATCGACTGAATTTGCGTATCAGTTCAGCGTACTTTGGTTGCTGCTTCGCGTTGAGTAATGGCTCGATTTTGGCATTGAAGACGCTCAGACACTTCTTCGCCTGAGGCGTGCGTTCACAGTACTTACTGAATACCGTGTCGAGCTCACCAAGAGGTCGCGCTTTCGCGATTTCTTGCTGCAACGCTGTCATGTTAGCCAGTTCGGCGAGACAAGTATTCAGATAAGTGATGTCTTTCAAAATCTCCTGCGATATTGTGGAATTTGCCTCGGCACTTGCTGCTTTCTGGTCGCTCTGGTATAGCACATTTAGATTTACAGCCGCCTCCGCCTTTGCTGCCGTCGCTGTTTGGCACTGCAGTAAGATGGCCAAAGCCGCCGCTGCGGTGGTTAAACAAATTAGTAATAGTAATTTCTGCATTTCGTCCAACGTCAAACTTAGTACTTCCAACTGGTGTTATTGATAACGCTAATTAAACCCAAGGTAATCAAGAGTAAACGCAAGTATTTCGATGTTGCGCTGTAAATACATAATTTCTTATCTTAACGCAGATAATTTTCGTATTTTATTTGTTTTAGTCAGACATTTTTTTAAAGAATGGATGGCAGAGGTATGGACGGCAGAAGAAAGCTAGCTGAAAAGACAAAACTGCGTGTTTGATTATTCTCTCACATTAAAAAAACGATACTACATAGTTGTAAATAAACTTTTGATTGAAATAATTTTAAGTTATCGGAATAAACTTGATAATGAAAAGTTTTGGCAGAGGAAAAGCTTAATGTAGATGGGCATTACTACCGTTTTGTTAGTAAACACTTCGCTTTAAATTAAATTTTTCATACGCAAGTTGAGAATTACATACTGGCACGTATGAGTGAATGAAATTATTAGAAAATCATGGCCGCTAGGGTATGAGCCACTTATGTAGTTTGTGTTTTTCCAGTGAATGTGTTCCGAGTAAGCTCAGTCACATTATTTGATTTACTGTTTCCATTTACCTGCACTCGTCACCATGTAGAAAGTCCAAAATTTACTTTAATACTCTGCCTCTGACTAGTGAGTAATTTAGTGACTACTCGGTATGATTGCTGTTAATGATAGTAAGGGTTTTTTTTTTTATTTCTCGCTAATCCTTTTGTGTATAAACATTTTTATATTTCTTTTATCTTGCTTGTTTTTTCAGTTATGTTGTACCTTCCTTTACATAGAGACATTTAACCGTTTCGGGACGATGACGGGAAAATTAAAAAATTTTCACAAATCGTTGCATAAATTTTACAATTTGCAAAAAAAAAAAAATTTTGTCTCTGGAAACATAGCCAACGTTACTGTGATTCTAAAGAATATTTAATTTCTAATTACAGATTACCCAACTAGCCGGAATTTTACTTAAGCGTCAACATCAATTTAGACAATGACATTTCAAGGTCGACAATGGTTTTTTTTTAGTATTCAATACAAAAACTTTACAGTCAAAAAATGTACCTTTAAAATAAAAAAATTTTTCTTAAATCCATTCAGTAGATCCTTCGCAATTTATTTCCAAATGAAACCGCTCAATTTCAGGCCTTGGGAGTGGAGGACCCCCTTAAGGTGTTAGCCTTTATGGCACAAACTCAGGCAGAAATAATGATTTATTGCGCCATCAATGGCTGCGTTTATTTCATTGGTAGTATTGTATTTGATTTTCCACTTCACCAAGCGCATGAGTCCTTAAATGTGTGTGTGTGTGTGTGTGTGTTTGTGTGATTTTATGACACGCGAACACACCAAACGTACATAAATTGCAGGCAAGCATGTTGCCATATTGCACGCTCTCACCCCTCCCCGCCCAACCCGTCATCCCTAAGCAGTGCTGCAAATTGTGCGTGCGAATCGCCCAAGTGACTCAACGAACGACCCACCAACCGAAGAAACGAACGACCGCGCACGCCGCTTACACTTGTAAGACACAGTCATCAGCATCAAGACATGGTACGGACCGAGTGGAAGGGACTAGCAAAGGGTAGGTCGGGCGTGCGAGCGCAAGATGATTGTGTGGCAGAGGGTAAAATATGTTGGACCAAGAAACGTGACCGACATCGCTAAGCGCAGTCACGTGGAGCAGCACACAAGGACGCGCGAGAGTGTGGAAAGACAAAGGGGGGGCGGTCGGGTAAGGCGTGACGAAAAAAAAAAAACAAAGTGAAAATGGCAAATCAAATAAACTAAGAATTGTGGCAAATGCAGTTCGCTTTAAAGAAGCATAAAAGCAGCGCAAATATTGACAAACGCATTTAGCGGAAAGCTGTGAGAGCAACCAAAACAGCAAATGCCCAAGAAAATTGAAGCTATGAAAATGCACTGAAAGGTGAGTTGGGTCATTGTAGCAGCTAGTTCCCATCACTTAGTTGCTTGTACAAGTAAATACATGTGTGAACGTGTATGCGTGTGTGTTGTTGCAGGTCAGTTGTGCGTTGCGTGACATAAATATATTCGCCCCTTGTCAGTTACAGTTACACAGTTCCTTCGAGTAGTGCCTCACATTCATGTCGTTCGTACGTGCTGGCGTATGAGTAACTGGAGGAAATGAACAATATGAGGGGTTCACAAGCGCTCACCATAACAGCAACAACAACAACAACACATACAGGTACATACAATGCGTTTACATGTAAAAAAATTTCATCCGATTGTGTGTGTCGGCGATATAATCAAGAGTTATGTGCCACTATTTGCCTTGCAAGTTGTAGCAAACAAAAAAAAAACAAAAAATATCAACTATTCTTCTTAAGTTTTTGAGTAGATAAGCTTTAATTAAATAGTTGTTTACAACTAGTTTGTGCTTCCAGTTAGAGAATAACGTTTAAAAAATGTTTGAAGCTAACCAAGTTGTGCTGGCTTCACTTTTACTGGGTAGCGGTTGAGTTGGTTTTAATATTTCGAATTTTTTACATATTTGGCGTTTGTAGTTTTACCTTTAAATTTACTCTGTTTCGAATATTCCTTTTCGTTCCGTTTCGAAAATTCCATAACGTTCCACCAAATTAAATGTATTCCTTTTTTGATTTCGTGCAATTTGTTACATTTCGCCTAATTATATTCAGTACGTTTCAAATATTTCAAAACGTTCCATCGCGTTTCGTACCAACACATACCTTTTGAACCGTTTCATTTCACTACGTTTTGCATCACTTGACACCAGTTGGTTTTTTTTCATAACATCTTTGAATTTCTATTCATTACGTTTTGTTTTGTTTCAATTCCATTTATGTATCTCATTTTCTTTTATTACAATTTCGTTTCCGTTAGTGAATATTATTATTTTTTTTTTCATTTTATTTCATTACATTTCACTTTAATGCACTTTATTTCCCCCCAATTTTTAATGTTTGAATGCGGTGAGCGAAAAGTTGGAATGAGCTTAAAAGGTTTGAAAATTAGCTGCCATTATAAATTTTTCGACAAAATATATTTTTTTAATAATAATTTTTTATTGCTTCCGTTGTATTTTCACCTTATTCAGCTCCGATTTCATTTCGTTTCTTAACTTTATCTGGCTGCGTTTCATCCCTACGCATTTCTTCCAAATAAATTTAATTTAACTTGTATTTTGTTCGAAACTCAGCAAAGCATTCCATCTTAAAGTGAGTACAAAGTTTACTTTTGAGTCTGAACGATTCCTGCGCTGTGGAAACCGATTCAGGGGCGATATAAATAATCGTCCCTCATGCCACTTTCTGCCTCACGGTAGCAAAAATTTGAGCAAGGCATTACTACAACTTCCATTTAATGCGAAAAAGTTCATTTTCGGGTTGCTATTTAAAGCTTTTTCAATCATTTCCTGGACGGTTGAGTCTATGATACAATTTCTAACATGTTTGTAACGCTGCCAAAATCTATCATAATTCCAGCTGAGATTTTGCCCTGCACAGTGCTTTTATGGTTTCAAGAAAAACGAAGTTAAACGAATCTCTCAGTGTCTAGTTAGCTTCCTGAATCGTCGCCGTATACGCCAAACCTATGATTTGCCAGCAAGCAAAATACTATTTATCCTTCCTTCCTTGAATCCAATATGCGCTCGCTACTTGCCACGCCAACACCTTGACGGCCATACTCAAAACTCTTACTCAACTCAACTCAACTCATAAAATGATTTCGCTGTTGGCTTGTCTGCTTACGCTGCCTTTTCTGATTTCAATTTCGTACTTTGTTTTACTTTGCTTTGCGCCATTTTTTATTGCCGATTTTTTTTGCGTTGTTTTTTTTTTTTTTTTTGCTCGCCAGATACTTTTTTTTTGCTAAATTGCCAACAATAAACAGTGACAGCAACACTTGTTGGTGGTTGGCGTGTGGCGCATAGCTCGTGGCGTGTAAACACTGAGAAGAAATGTGTGTTTCTGGTGTTAAAAAAAAAAAGTGAAGGCGTATGTTTGTGTGTAAGTAATATTTGCATATGTGTGCGCACGAATAAGTAATCCCTGGGCGTGCATAAAACAAACAAACAAAAAAAAAAGAAATAAATAAATGAAATAAAAATAAAAATAATAAAATGAAAGCAAACTACGACACATCATTGGCGTGTGTAAAACATGTCGAACAACAAGAGCAATGTCATCCACAACCGACATTGTTCTTCACTCACATCCTCATCGTCATCACCATCATCATCATCATCATCATCATCATCATCATCATCTTCCTCAACGGTTTTGCTATAATCAACCACAAAAGGGTAATACTCGTAGGCATTACTTACTCGTAGAGCAAGAAAAACTTTGTTATATACGCAGCTAAAAAGTTAGACGCTAAGAGCTCGAAGCTCGGAGCAAGCAGAAATGCTGCAAGTACGCTGAGTGGGCGGCAACTGCTCGTGCTCACGTCTACTGTGCAGCCATACTCTGGAAAATAACGACAACTGAGGTGACGTGAACTGTTCTCGGCTGCTTCTGATTCTACATCGTTTGAACCTTGTCTGTGGAATGAGCTCTTTTGATATCCAAGCACGATCCTAATCCAGTAAAGTTTACTTCTCTAAAATATCTTATCCGATGCGCTTGCTTCTCTAGCGATACTTTACAGTCATCGCGGCCACTTCAGATCCCGAAAAAGCTTCTGCGATTCCTTATCAACTACAAACTGAGCGCGAACGCGGAGTTCGGCGACAAGTTTCTTCGGAATGTCACGAAATGGACAAAGTGTTGGTTTGCAAAGTGTGTATCCAGTAACTGGAAGGCTCTAATTTTCGATTAAAAAAAAAAAGTGGAGCCTTACTCTCATTGGCTACTCCATTCGGTACACTTTAGTGAGCTCAACTTTCCGACTTTTAAGTTCGAAATCAACTCTCAATTATTATGTATAATGAAAGCTGAACTCGACAAGCATCTATTAAGCAAAAGTTCTGGAGCTAAGTAATTTTCTAACCTGCTTATTTTTATGAAAAAAGTAAGCGTAGAGACCGTACCACAGAGCTCGCCTTAATAGTCGAGTTCGATAATACTAAAACCGTTTGCCACCACTTGTTTTAGCGCTCTGCAATGATGCGCTAAAATCTTTGTAGATCGACCTTCAATTTAATACTAGGTTTGAAGGCTTGAAGTTATGTATTTTCTAGCAGCTCCATCACTTTCCGCAAAGCATCGCAATCTACCATCTCTGATCAAGAGAACACAGATTGCAACTTGACATGGTTTCATCATTACCCAAGTTGGGTCAGACTTGACGCATCGCTCATGTCTTTAGCGACGGATTGATAAAAATAAATTTTAATTTCGGTTTTTTCTTTTTTCATTACCTATGACTCCTCGTCAGCAGAGTCATTTCATGACTTTAATAATCGGATATTCATTAAAAGTTATTGACAGTCTGAGCAAATATGTACAGTGTGAATACTGAAAGGGAATGCGAGCATTCATGTGTGAGCAATTTATGCGATTTACACTCGTGTCGCTTTGAAGCGTTAAAAAAAAAAAAAAAATGCAAATAGCAATGAAGAAAGTGAAAAAAAGAGAGAACAAACAAAAAGTCAAGCGCAAACGAAATAAGCATTACCAGTTACGTGGCGTATTGATAGCCTGCCAGCAAGTGAGTCAGGCAGGCAGGCAGGCAGTCAGTCAAAGCTCGGAAGAATGCTTAGCACCACCGACACTCCGTTTGCTTATTCGCATTTCCATAATGTTCACGAATGGTGTCGATTTCGAGCGTGTCGCCGGGGCAATATTTGCGTGTGTGGCGCATTCTACACTACGTTCACTCGTGGAAAAAAAAAAATGTGTCACTTTCATCAGCACTTTTCTGTTTATCCTCATAATCAGTCGTATCAATGAGCTCAGCGCTGGTTTAGCAGTTTATTTTTTGATTTCCCCCACACGAAAATTGCCACAACCGGTGCTGGCGTGTCGCTGCCAATGGCACGACAATATACAGAAATGCGTAGTCACCCATTGAAACGCTGCTCAATTTATAGTAGAAACATTTTGCTTTTACGCTTGCTTTGTGCGTGCGTTCATTTTTTTTTTTTTGTTTCTTTTGTCTGTCTTTAATGCCTCAACGCACATTCAAGTATGCGACGGTTCGCCACATTTTGTGGCAACACTTAGATAACTCTCAAATAAAAACTAAGCTAGCCGATTGAAGTACACTTTAGCTGGCGTTAAATTGAAACCAACAGCTAGGAATAAAAATAAAAATGAAATGTAGCATGTGAGAAAAAAAAGGAGAATTTGAAATGCTGTTAAAGAAAAGAAGACTTCGAGAAATGGGAAGATTGTGTGACGAATGAAGAGCATATCTGCTAAAAGTCTAAAGCTAGCAATTGTGAAATGAACAGCCAATAACTAAGCTTCTTTTTTTTTGGTTAAAATTATTTTTAGTAGCGTAGTTTTTGACTCTTTGGTCATGTAAAAATTTGTATTTATTAAATTATTTTATGAAACTCGCCATTTTAAATCAAAGTCAACTTTTGTCTCTTTTTTTTTTTAAAGAATAAAGAAGCTTATTGCATCAAAAGAAAAAGGAATTTAGGTTTCCAAAAAAAGGAGATTTTTAAAACAAACAAAATTGCTTCAGCAACTTTGCGACAGCTCATAATTTTAATTTCTGCATTCCGCCAGTTGTTGGAAAGAGGCGCGGTGGAACCACAGAGAGGCTATTCACACAAAAATAACCAATCTAAATGCAGTAGCCGCAAGCAGGCTTGGCCTTACAATGCCAGCATATCATTGCACTGGACGGCCATTGTCTGTGGACATAGAATGCTTTTGTGCTTTGCCAACCATTCGGGCGCGCGCTTTCATGTCTAAGTTGAGGCGTTGAGAGCAGAGAAAGTGGTGAAAGTGCCAACTGGCTATTGTGTTGCAGTGCAAATCATGCCCGGTGTATGATTGTATGAAGCGAATGCGGAATTTGAAACAAAGCAATTGTAACGAAAGGAGATAGAGACAGTGAAAGTGCAGTGAAAGTGAGGCGAGCTACTTTTGTATAAAACACAAACATATCTGAAAGTCAAGTTGTACGAATAAGCCCCGATTTGAAAGCGCAAATGTCGACTTCATAAGTGCAAGTGCAAGTGCGAGAAATTGAAATTTTACACAATACGATAGTGCACTTTAGTGAAGCCAAAACCAAATGTATGTAGTAAATCTCAGCGTTCGCTTGATGTTGCTCATACGCCATGACGCTCGAACAGTCGAGTGGATAGCCAGCAGGCAACTAACTGAATAAAAACAAATTGCACAAATTTACTAGCTGGCTGGCGAAATTGGCACTTGTTGTGTTGGTAATTTGAGGTCGAAGCGAGTTTTTGTAAATTTTATTGCTTCGCTTTTGTTACGTTTTGCCGCTTGCTGGCGCGCCTACTCATTGGTTTTTTTTTTTTATTTTTGGTTTGGTGGCTTTGTGGCTAGCGGCATTAGCGTGCCAAATTGTTTATTCTCCTTTATTTGCTTGCATTTGTTTTTTGTGTGTGTGCAATTTCGCTCGTTATTGGGCAGCGCGGCTAGCAAAGCAGGCACTCTTAGTCAAATAGAAATGCACGCAGCGGCTCACTTCCGTTGCCTCGTGCTGTTTGCTTTGCGTTTTTTAGTTTTCTTTTATATTTTTTTTTTTTTTTTTTTTTGGTGTAAGCTTTAGCAAAGCATATGTTCCGCTGAGTGCTGCGACTTTTAATGGCCGCTAAAGTCAACAATAAACATTTGTAAATTCGCTGCGTTGGCTGTCAACCAGCCAACCATTTTGTGGCAAAAGCGACGGCGCTGCCAAAAGGATATGAGCGCAACGTGTGTGTGTATTTACATATGTATGTATGTATGTATGTGTATGAGTGTGCGTGTGTGTATGCCATACGAGTATGTGCACAGCTGTTGACAAAAAAAGAAACAAAACAAAGAAGCGAAATCTTGCCATCGCAAAGCATTTAACGACGACTCGCTTGAATTGGCAGCGCGCATATTTCGTAGCTTTGAAATTGGTCTCACAAAAAATAGGAGGAAATCGACTTGTTTATAGTCAATAATGTCAAAATTATTGCTTCTCACAGCGGCCAAAAACGAAGTGTTTTTTGTTTGCTTTGCTGTGTATTTTTGGATCAAAGGTTAGCTGCGACGGCAGGCGTTTAAAGGGCTTGTCAAAATCAAAAGCTTTAAAGTTGAAAATAATTGTTTAAAGGAGCTTAAATATTAAAAAGTTAATAAATTAAAACCAAAATTTTTAAATGGACTTTACTAGGTTTTTTAGAAAAAGTGTGTCACTTGCTAAATTCGAGATGAAATGATTTTATATATAAAGAATTTCAAAGTTCTCGAATATGCAGTGTTAGAATATGTAAAAATTTAAGAAAATTATTTTTTTCATTAAATAAATTTAAAGAAATTTTAATACAATTTGAATTAAATTTTTTTAATTTAGTTGAAAAAATTAGTTAACAAAAATTTAAATTGCCAAAATATTTAGATTTTCAGTATTAGCTATTTAAAAAAAAGAAGTTTCGCATTTGCTAAAAATTAATTGAAAACATTTTATTGAACAAACATTTCAAACCTTATGTTTAAATTTTTGGATATTAAGATTATCTTTTTCCAATTGCTTTTACCAAAATTCAAGTAAAAATACAAATTTTATAAAGCGTAAATAAATTCTTAGGCTTAAAGCTTAAATCAAAGAAATTTAAATATGGATTTTGGTAAAAAGTAGTACCACTTGTTAAAAATTAGCGAAAACATTTTGTTTGACGAACATTTTCTAAATGTTTAAAATTTAAGAGTTTTTAAAAAATTTTATGTGTCAAGTTTTCTTTTAAATAAATTAAAATATGGTTTCCTTTACTTAGAAAAATTGGTTTAACAAAAATTAGAAATGTTAAGTTTTACTTACATACATATGTACATATGTACATACATATTTACATATGCTAAATAAATAAAAAAAGTTTGTTAATTTTTATTTAACTAAATTATAGTTAACAACAATTTCAGAGCTGAAAAAATTTATATTTTTAAAATTAAAAAAAAAAATTTAATTTTTTCTTAAAATAAGAAAAAAGTAAATAATTCCCTTGATGAAAGTTTAATTTTTTCGTAAAACTTTTTAATCTTAAAAAAATGTATTACATACTTAAATTATTTGTTTGAAATTGTTACAAATAATTTTGTCTAAATTTTGAATTTCTGCTATTAAAATTTATGCAAAATAATTACGTTTAAAAAATTTCGAAAAATAATATGTTGATATACATATTTAAAATGTTTTAAATTAAATAGAAATATTTCTTCATCAAAATAAATCAAATGGATTGTAATCAATTCTCGTAAATTATAAAAAAAATACCTTTTTAAAAATAATTTTAATTTTTTTCACTTATCTTATATTTATTTTAATTGTAAATAGCAGCAAAGAAATTTATTTAAAGAAAAATTTAAATGTTGCAAGAATTTCCACTTTTATTTTTTAATGGTAAGTGAGGGCTAAACGCACAATTTATTAGAAACTGAGGGCTTTTAAATATTTTTTATTTTAATATTATTAGTTTGAAACTTTTATTATACTCGTATGCCTTTAAAAATACTTAAGCCAGTTCATTTAAAAGAATTAATCGTTTAATAAAAGAAACGTAAAAGCAGCAAATAATTAAAGTTCATGCAGCACTAAGAAATGAATGAAATTGCCAAGCAGTTGGAAAAATGCTACAACAACTGCAACACAATGTACCCAAGAAAAAATCAAGTATTTATTTAGAGAAATTAAATTAAAAAGCTAAAAAGGAAAGGCAACAATGTAATGGATTGTGCAAGCCCAAAAAAAAAAAATTCCTAGCCAAAACAGTAATGACATTAAAAATAGCGAGCAAATGGAAAATAAGAAAAGAAAGTACAAACATGAGCAGCAGTGCAGCGTTAATGAAAAGAAAACAATAGCGGAAATTGGGTCGAGCGAGCGGCTGATGACAAAAGAAAAAGTCACACAGAAATTCATTCAATTATTTGCTAGGCACAATGCAATTAAAAGCAACGAAAATTATAAGAAAACAGCGCGAAAACGCCAAGTAGGCATAATGAGAACGGAAGAGAAATTTTTAATTAATTTGAATTTAAGGAAATGGTGGCATGGAAAATATGTGCACGAGGGATGACAGCGCGATGGAATTCATGTGTTCGCATTTTTAATACAAAATTTAATATTTTTTTTAAATTTAAAAGTGAAATTTTTAATTTTGAGTCCTTAGGGTAAGGTCTGGCGAGCTTTTGTAGATTTTTAAAATTAAAATTTTGAATATAAAAAGTTAAAAAAATTTGTTTTTTATATAAAAATTCAATTTAAATTTTTTTGGCATTTTGTTAGTTACTTCTTTGTGCTATTTTTTCTTAACTTATTGTGAATATTTGACATTCTAGTTTAGAACTAAATTTTTTTTTCCTTTTAATTACTTTTAAATTTTCAGCTCTATTTTGTGAATTTTGTAAAAAGGTAGTCATAATCAAATTCAATTTTTAAGTTTTTTCTTTTAAAATTTTTTTTGAAATAAAATAATTAAGATTTGTGTTAACATTTATTGCAAGAATAGAAATTTTGCGGTTTTAAATTTTTTTAAATTGTTTATTTAAATTTGCCTAAAATATTTTATTTTTCATAATATTAAAATTTGTTGTTAACTTTGCTTGTGTAAAAAAACTTTTCAATATGTTTTTAAGGTTTATACAATTTTTTCATTACTTACATACATACATACATACATATGTATGTATAAACCACATAAGTTAATCATAAATATTTATAAAAGCACTTGTGTATTGGGAAAAAAATACATACAAATTTAGAGAAATTTGAGTTATGGTTTTGATGAAGCTTTCTATTTTTTTTTGTGTAAATGAAAAAATTTTAATTTAAGAAAATTTAAAAAAAAATTTTATCACAGCATACAAAAAAATATTTTTAAATTTGGGACTTATACTAAGTATTTTTTTTTTAATTCAATGGATCACAAATATTAAAAAAGAAACATTTGAAAAAAAAATTAGGTTTTAAAAATTATCCAAAAAATTAAAAAAAAAAAATGTATTATGTTTTTTTATATTGTTTGAATAAAATATGTATGCATGTATAAACGACGACTGGATTTTTTACATTCATGGTTTGAAAAAAAAAACTGAGAGTTTTTATTTAAACAATTATGTAGCTCTCTGAAAAATAATTTTCCAAAGAAAACATTAAAAAATTTTAAAGTTCATATTATTTTTGCAATTTGACTTTTTTTTTTGTGAATTTCGCAAAAAAAATCATGATATTTTCTTTTCTTTTTTTTGAAACTTGTATTAAAATTTTTTTGTTGTAAAGAAAAATTATTTCAAAGCACTTGCTCATTATTGCCAAATTATTAATAAGCGTCATTTTTGCAATTTTCAAAGCTACGATTTTTAATAAAATTCATTCAAGGTGTTTAATCGCATACAAAATTTTTCTTTTATTCAAATTTAAGTTTTATCCAATATTTATAATTATTTACCAGCCCTGAACTCAATCATCACCAATGCGGCAAGTTTTGAACCCAACCCACAGCGGATGTGCTGCGTGTAATGCAAGTTTTAAGCGCAACTAACATTGACAAGAAAAAACAAAAACGAAAAACGAAAAATGAAAACAAAAACCACAAAGCATTGTCATCTGCGCTGCACAGCAATGATCGATGATAGCCTCATTAATGGTAATCATGTAAGCATTCATTACATGCGCGAGTGATTGTTAAGGTATACAATTTTGTTAAACTTTTTTTTTGTCACTGTTTTGCTATTTTGTTAGCTTACTGGTCGTCGCGGTAGCGGTTGAATGAACGCTTGAGCGAATGACAAAGCGTCTATCGAAATTAATTGTTTGTTTCTGTTTTTTTTTTTTTGTTATTTCAACGCATTCATTATATGTTTTTGAAGGCACTTTAAAATGTGCTGAAGTCATATTTTTTATTTTTTTAATAATTTTATATACAAATTTATTCTTTCATTAAAAGTATCCAGCAAATAAATTGAAAATTATGAAGTGTGACAGGCACGAAAACCGCTAATTAAAATTAAAAGCAGCTGTGATTTGCGCTTGCTGTCAATTGAAATGCTTGAAAATAGCTGCACGGTTTTTTATTAAAAATTAATAAGTATTTTTTTTTTCCATTAAGTCGAGTTCATTTTATTGACCTTTTGTCTTTTGTGTGCCTAGAATTGCGCTTCGTTTGCCTCTTTGCCAACGCTTGCACTCGCCAACACTTTCGCTTTCGCTGCAATCTATAGTTTTTTCTGCTTTTCACCATACAATTAACTCAAAACCATTAATGCTACATTTAATCGCATCAGTGTTTTAATTAATTGTAGCATCATGAGCTGTGCTCTCTCGAATTGTATGCGTATGAAGTGGCATACGTGGCGTATGATTAACCTGCTTTGGCAAGCCAAGTGATAATGAGTGGCAAAATATGCGCAAATAAATATTTATTATTCGCATAAGGCTAAGTATAGACAATGAGCGATCAGTGGCGTAGACGATTCGAGAGAAGAATTTTTCAAATTAAAAAAAAAAACTATTTTTTAAGGAAATTGGAAATTTTGAATGTGGTTAAAACGCATTGGCTAATACAAATATACTTGCATAATATTCAGGGTCGATAAGATCTTATTATAAATATTAAAATTACTATAAGTTATCGTTTTCTGAACATTTATCGATAGTGTTATCGATTGTATGTTATACATTTATCGTTATCGATTTCCATTTTTATTGTTTGTCCATAATATTCTTATCATCGATATTATTTGATTTTGCTAGTCCTAACGTTATCGATATCGCTATTGTTATCGATATAAAAAACGATAACTCACATTGATTTATTAGTAAATATCGATACGTATAACGCCGAGACTAATGTTGCATATGTTTTGTGATACAGTTTTCGATTTTACTATCGATATTGATGCCGTAATCGATATTCACATTATCGGCAGGGTGATCGAAACTTTTGCTGATACTATAATCGATATGTCATTTAACACATACAAGTATGAGCTATGCTATAATTATCGATTTCATTATGCTTATCGTCACTGATTTAATAAATAATTTTTTATCGATTTGTTTATTGCTGGTATTGTTATAACAATCGCAATAGTTTTTATATTTGTTCGTTTCAGTGATATCGATATTGTAACTATAATCGAAGGGTTATCGTTATTCACCCGACATGGTTTTAGCTCAATTAATTTCGAATATATCGATAAACTACCGTTATTATTGTTATTGATAATGCTGCCGAGATTCATATTAATATTTTTAATATTATTGAACTAGATATCGACATATATCGTAATCGGAATGGTTCTCGGCGGATTTATAGTTCTCGATATAATTTTCGACGTCGCTATCGTTATCGATATTTATTTCTCGCTTTTTGATGTTATCGATATTAAAATTGTCATCTCTATTTTTATGCGAATATATAAATAATAAAAAATTAAATTAATTAATTCAATTGGGGGAGATGAAAGTTGTAAGACAGAAAAATTTAAATAAAAAATTTGCTTACACAAATAAATTTTCAAAGACTGCTGCCACCTTTTTAAAAAACTTCACTGAAAACGAAATGAAATACGAAAACCAAGAAACTATTAAATGACTAAGCAATAAGTCGTTAGAAAAAAAATTCTGCATAGGGTTGCCAGCTACCAAAATAAAAAATGCATCAAGTTGTTTTTAACCCCTCCAAGTGCCGCTTTCCCCTTCGCAACGCCAAAGCAACAGGTGCAATAGCAGTGAGAAGTAAACGATAATGACAATAATAAGAGATAATTACAACAAAAAAAAACAAAGTGACATAAAGCAAAAAAACAAAAGCAACAAGGAGCCACTACAAAAGCTACACACACAATGGACGATTGTCATCAAAAAAAAAAAAAAAAAGACACAAAACAAAGCCAATAAAGTCGAACAAAAGCCAGCGCGCGAAAAGCCTAACCATTAAAAAGTGATAATTAAAAATTCATAAATAAAAACAACAACCACACTAGCAGGCTTTCAATGACGTGCGAAGCTTATTAAAATTTTATTGTCACGCAAAAAACAAAAAACAAAAATATGGCGGAAAATTCATAAAAATCGCAGGCATTTGCTGTGGATACTTATGTCAATAAATAAGTCATTGCAGTTGCATAAAAAATTCGAACTTCATACAAAAAAAAAAAACGCACAAGCAAATTTAAAATTGGAAAAAAAGTGCGAGCAAGTTGACCCAAATTAAAACATGCAAACATATAAATATTTAAATACAAGTGTGTGTATTTTTTTGCATATTTTCATATTTGCCACATACGTTATGCATCTGTGCAAATCTGCAGAGCAAAAAGAAATACAAAACAAAAACCGAAAACAGAAAACGCGCCACAACAGCGCCATCAAATGGAGCGCATCACCGCGCCGCTTCTATGAAATTGTTGGCGGCACGCAAAGTCGGCGAAAAAAAAAGTAAAAAAAAAATAAAATAAAAAAATAAAAAATCAAACAGCGCAAGCATTGAGTTAATATCAATCAAAATGTTGCTCGTCAATAGCAGCGCGCAAAAAAAGGAAAAACATGGCTGAGTAAGTGCAATAAATAAACAATGCGAGTAAATTAAAACTGAACACATTTTATGCCAACATTTTTTCAAGCTATTAATAATTTTTTTTTGTAATTTCATAAATTTACTTCACACAAATCTGCTGTAATTAAAATTTAATTTTATTTTTAAATTTCATACAATGCTTTAATATTTCATTCGAAGCATATTTTCTGAAAATTTATTAAATGGTATTTTTTTAGTTAATTTTTTATTAAAAAAATTTTTTTTTAATTTTTTAAATTTATTTTTGCCATTTATTTATAAAAAATTATTTTATTTACACTTATTGTGTGCAAAATCAAAAAAAAAAAAAAATTAAATTCAGTTGCCCATTAAATGCATGCAATTGCATAGCGACACTGGTGTAGGCGCGCAAAAGTGGGCCAACGCTTTTGTTCTTTAATTGCTGCGACAAATTGAGTGCTTATGGTTGCACGCAATGAAAGGATCGAATTAAAATTGTTCGCTGGAAATATGCAGTAAATTAAATTGATACGTTTTCATTTATATGTTAATTTTTTTCTCATTTTTTTTTTTTAATTTGCACTTCGTTGTACATTAAAATGAGAGTGAGTGGAAGAAAAATAGTACGAAATTAACTGGTTTATCACTTAGAAAGAAAATACGCCTCCCGCTGAGCTGCAGCCTTTGAGAGACTCAGTCCAACTATCATTGTGCTATTCAGACCTTTGTAAAAAAAAAAACGCGTAAAGTCCGAAAAGCTTGTCTGCCAAACGTTCAGCGGTATTCTGGCAAGCTGTCGACATTAAAAATATTTCTTCAAAGTCTCGGTGCCCTAGAACCCAGACAATGAGCTCCGTGCATACTACAAAATGTTGGCGATACTAAAATCTTTTTATTTTTTGCCAGCTTGAAATTATTATATTTACACACTTTTTTTTGCGCGGAAAAAGTCATAATCGTGCTATGAGTATATTTCATGAAAGTTGTCTCAATCTTCTCGCATAGTATTCGCTCATTGAGTTTAAAGTGATGAAAATGAAGCAACAAGCTAGGAAGATCTCACTAATTCCTCTGACGCTGGGTGAAGTCGCCCGGATTTCTATTCGTCCAAAGACACTCATTTCAACAGCATTCTTCAAACAAGTTTTGGAAGGGTTTTTGTTGCAAACTTTTGTAGAAGAAAGATTTGAGTAAAAGCTTCTTATTAAAAAAAAAAGAAAATCTTCAGTCTGTTTTCCTCATTCCAAGCTTAGATCACCAATACGTTTAGCAGAAAGTAGGCAGCCGCGATACGTTTTTTTGTGTTGAGCGGTAGTAAAATTAAGACGTCAAAGTATAAATAAAAATTACGCTGTGCTCTTTCTTCTTTCTTCTTAACACTTTTCATAGCTTCTGAACTCTGTTTGCCGTTGAAAAGTAGTTGAATTCAAAAAAAAAAAAACGTCGCAGCAGCAGAAAATCACTTACTACATTACAACGCTGTCAGTCAACAACTTTAACAAACGACTGTCAGCAAAACGAAACAACAGCAGCAAACAATATTTAACAACACAAATACAGCGTTTCCTTTTGTTTTTGTTTTTATTTTTGCGCAACGATATCACTAAACTAAGCAACGAAACAAAGCTATGCGCGACCGGCGAAGACCAAAGTCAACAACAGCAGCCAAACGTTGCGCCGTCGACTGCAATCAGACAACAACACTATGCCTGGCACAGTTAGTTGTTGCAAGTAAATAAATAAGCGGCACAAAAAAGTGAAACAAATAGATAGTAAGCAGCGAAAAAAAGAAGAAAAAAAAAACGCGCAGGAAATCAAGAGAAATGGCAACTTCGCGGAAGCTCACGTAGAAATCACGTTTATTTGGTTGAAGTAAATAGTCATTTGTGTTAAACTAACTAACGTATAACAAAAGCAATAATGATGACAACAACCACAGCTGCGCCAAATGCACAGAAACTTAAGCAACAATGTTGCAGCAACAAAGTTGTCGCGCAGAAGCAAGCGAAATGGAGGCAAAGCAATCAGTAAGAAAAATGTTGATCTTTCATGCTTTACTTGGTTGTTTGTTTGTTTGTTATTTTGTAAAGGTATTTTGTGTTAACAATGTTGTTGGGATAGTTTAGTGCAGGTTTGTTGTTGTTTATGTGCTAGTATTTGTTTGGAATTCTTTGCAAGGTTGTTGGCAGTAAGCGAAAAAAGAAGGCTGTGAAGAAGATTTCATAGCGAAATTGTTAGAAAGACTAATGCCATGAAGTAAGTAAGTAAATGGGCGAGTTAATAATTTAACGAAAATGTATAAATAAAAACCTACAATTACCACATTTCGTTTAAATCTTTCCTAAAAGTATGCCACAGCTGCACTTTTAGGCGTGCATAGCTTTTATTTAGCGTTGCTTTTGTAGGTTTAAAAAAAATCATTTTTAGTTTAGTGCATTTTTAAAACGTGAGCTTTTAAAGCATTTTTAGGCAACTCACTTAATTTTAAGTTACTTTAAAAAAAAAATCTTACCTTCAACCAGCAAACTCATTTGTGCGTATCATTTGTTTTTTTTATTTTTTGCTCTTTAACATGAATTCTTCTAATTGCTTCTGTTAATTTTGATATCCACCTGACTTCCTTCTTCCACGGATACTTAAGTAAGGCAATTTAATGTTTTAAATGCTTTGAAAAAGTTTGTTAAGCGATTAATTAAATAACAGCTGCTCCTAAAAGTTGGCTATACAGAAATTCTCTACAAAAAATACCTTCGAATTTTGTTTGTTGTTATTTCCCATAACTTAACTGTTAATGTGTATGGTAATAAGCGTTGAATTATGGAAAAATTTTTTTGTAATGTGCATTCGTTAGAAAGTTGGCGAAAAGTAGCCTGAAGAGTGGTAGGGAAAGTGAGAAAGTATGCGTTTAAACTTTTGCTCCTTCACTGCTGATTGCTGTTCACTCATTAATTAATGTTGATTGCATGGAAATTGTGCATTTGATTTCATGACCGCGGCATTTTGGGAGTTACATATTTTAACTGGCATTAAAACAATCTTGTGAAATGAAAAATTAGACGAGTTGTAAAATTTAAAAATTGTGACGATCGTTGAAAGTAAGGACATACAACGATAGATTCGGTGAATATGCAGAGTTGATGTACTTAATTTGAAAGTGTTGCATAATTTAAGGCACTCCGGTTGTTCTATATGTAATAAGTATGGCAACACAGTTTAGACCAGTTAAAGTAAAGTCATATCAAAGAACGTTAATCTATAGATTTACGTTCTTTGTCAATACACACTCTCTTGTCTTCAATTTAAGAGGAAAGCCAAATTTTTAGACCAATTTGCACTTATTCGTGAGTTTCGAAAACAGATCTTCAAATTGTCATCAGATTATTAGCAGTAAAATTATACCAAAATAAGGCATCCCGATCCCGGCAGAGATCAGTCTCTAAAAGGGACAAAAACATTTTTTTGCCCGTATTCCGTAAGCAGTTCCAGTCTCTAATAGATACAAAAGTATTTTGATTTTTTTTTATATAAAAGTCCCAATTTTAGACCAGTTGGCATTCACTAGACTCAAAATAAAGCCTGTAGTCTCAAAATAAAATCTCTAAATTGTGACCTGGTAATGAGAGGGATTAAAATTTTGAGACTTGAAATTATACCAAATTAAAGGAGACGCAACATATCTTAGACCAGTTAAATTAAAATCAGAATTATACTAAATCACACTACGCACTTTTGTCTCCCATTTTAAAGGAAAGTCTAATTTTTTGCACTCATAAGTCAGTCTCAAAATTAGATCTCCAAATTTTGGTGAGCAGTTCACAAAAATTATAAACAAAAACAAAAAAAAAATGTACACTTGAAATTATACCCAAATAAAGCATCCCGGCAGAGGTCAGTTCTAACAGAGCCCAAATATTTTTAGACCAGTTCGTCTCAAAATAATCTAAAGTCTCAAATTATACGAATTCCGCCGTAATGGCATTAGTGTATAATCCAAACTTACTGGTTTTAGGACCAGTGGATACTTTTAATAGCTAAAAATTTTAATAAAAATCTTGACACGTTTTATAAACCGCTACATGCGAAAGAAAATAAAGATAAATATCGTTTGCGTATTATTCAACGACATCTTTAAATTCTTCACATTTTCTCCTTCCATTTAGTCCAATTTTTCGACATCAATTTTATCAGCAATCCATAATTTATAATTTTGCATGTCAGCCTTGTCGCCACGTAATCGGTAGCAATTTCAGCGACACATTGCCATTATGTAAATTGCCAATTGACATGGACTCAAAAGATACAAATTGCTAAAAAAAAAAAAAAGCACCAACCAAATATTTTACAAAAGCTTTGGAACTGCAGAAAATATCCAAAAAAAAAAAAAAAGGTTAAACAAAGAAGAAAAAAGCGGTTTTTGACATTTGTCACGCGACTTCGGTTCGTGCGCTGCATGTGACACCAATTCAGTTCATACAACAACACTAAAATACAAACACTCAACTCATAATAATAGAAATCGGTTTAATATTTTTGCGTGTTTGCCAGCGGCAAATACAAATATGCTAAGCATAAAATAAAAAAGTGTCAGCATTTGACAGCCAACCACAGACAGAAAAAAGTGAGAAGAATTCAAAATTTTTGTTTATTTTTCGCGAATTAGTCACAGAGCTGGGATGAGATTGTGCGTTGAATAATAAATGTCAGAATAAATATTTGTGGAGTGAACAAAAATCTAGAAGTGCAAAAAGTGGTGAAGTGGTGACATTACCATTGACATTTATTTATTTTATCGAACGCGCTTGTGTTCTAAAAATCAAGTAAATGAAAGCATAACTTGTGGCGCAAGCGAAGGCGAAGGCTTTGGTATCAACAGATAAGCAAAGTCTAAGTAAATGCAAATGATCTCTTCGACTGGCTTGCGGCGTTTCGATACTATACCTCAATTTATTTCCACAAATATTACTTCAAATACTAAAATTTGTGTATATAAAATCGCTAAATAAATATTAAACAATCCTAAAAATATGCAATAACATCGCTCCACAAATTGTCCGATGTGATATCGCTCGACTGCTTTCGTATTACATACTTTTCGGCAGTAGATTATTCGAGTATCTTTTTGGCCGCTGCCATAGTAGAGACCACAAACATACATATAAAAGGCCGCGCCGCGAGTATTCCCAATGACCAGCTGGGAGTTCAGTTAATATTGCGTGCTGAATGAGGCTTCAAAAGCTCACTGGACGGTCTCCTGTTGTTTCGTGCCACGAATTATCGAAAAACCTTGCACAGACAACTTCGCACTTATGTAGCGCATGCTCCCAATTGATAACTTTTTTAACAGCGATTTCACGGAATAAAAAGAGTACGTAACAGAAATAATCTCCGTCAACCGTTGATCCAATTTTCATTCATCTCTACGATCTAACGATAGGTTGACTGGATGTTGATGCTTCAAGTGACTATCCGCCAGGTGTTTCCTGAAATGTCCCTCCATTTGTGGTATAATATAAAAGAGGCACACCGCAAATGGTAGGAGAAGCTCGGCCAAACACTGAGCTTTATAGTGTAAGCGCCAAATTATTATTATTATTATTATTTAGGCGCCTTTAGTTTCAATTAAGCGCTTAACCGGAGATGATGCAAACGACACTAAGTGAATTCAATCAGACAAGAAATGGAAAACTCTAACCAATCTCCCCTCCACAGTGACAAAAGACAGCCAGTGCCCTCCTTATATACTGCTCAAAGTTCGCGCGTCTAGAACCAAGCCCATCACCTAAAGCCCGTTCGAAAGCTTAGGCGAAAGAGACAAGTAAGTCCGATTGAGGAAAGTGAAGTAATGTTGTTTCTCGAGATAGAGATTCGCCCCGTTCGCTGCTCTACCTACAGTTCCCAATTGTTGCGATCTTATGACGTGAACCTAAGCACTTTTCTTTAACTGCAAGCGCGACATGTTTTCACCCTTCTCCAAAGCCCACTTCAAAAGGTTGACGTTCAATAAATATAAATTGTAGCTGTTGTCACAGTTAGATTTTGAACTGAATTTGTAATTTGTTCCCACCCATTCCGCCCAAACGAACTGCTTGTGAATACAACAAAGATTTGAGATTTAAGTTACTAATAGAGTTTCAGCCTGAGCGTCAACAAAGTAGCCATATTCGTATTAAATTCGAAACTTGTCTCTACCCTCTAATTTAAATGTGGTGTTTCTTTTTGCTCAAACTCATTATCCTGCAACGCCAAAGGCTCAGTGTCAATGACAAAAGAAAACAACAACTTGTTAACTTAATTATCAACATTTCGCACTTTGGCTAGCCAAACCAAACGCCCACTAACTGCCTTACCGAAAAACTTTTTCACACTCTCAAACCAGGCAGAGCCACATTTTCAACAGCAAGCGATTAGAAACCAAATTATTCGGCAGCAAAAAGGATGCTGCTGGATGTAATAACAGAAAAAACAAAAAAAAACACTGTTTGGTTAGAAAAGCCAAAGAACAAGCGATCCTTTTAATTGCCCAAAAGCGCAAAGTAGCCGAGTAACCTACTTTGCCAACACATTTTGCTACTTACTTTCACTTTTTGCAATTTCAATTTCACTTTCTCGCTTTTCTTGCGCATTTCCATTAACTTTCATTGCTGTAATGATTACTCGGTCGTCCTTTCAATTTTTGTTTGTGAAGAGCTTAAAGGCCCACAGTGCCACTGGGACAGTAAAACCGACACGCACACACAGCTTTCATTCGTTTTTTTTTATCAGTCAGCAGCCTACTTCAGTGAAATTTTGCTGTTGCCGCCTTTGTGGCAAAATCTCTACCAAATCTATGTAATGACAACAAAATCAAAAGCAACAACAAACTATTTTTGCTACCTACAGAGACGAGCAGCATACAAAAACATTTACTTCGAGCACAAGTTTTGTTAGTTGTGCACTTTTTGTTGGCCCACAAAGGGTTAATGCATAAGGACTGTCTGCGCCGCGCGCCATCAATGCAATCAGTCTGCGAATAGTTTTTGCTTCGCATTTTCTTTTCTTTAATAATAAGCAACATAATGAGTTAATGAATACACCTATTACCATTTCGCTGACCATTGTCTGGTGTCTTATTCAACTTCGCTTTTAGCCATTTATTCATAATCTCTTGCCGCTTTGTCTGTTTGTTTGTTTTTGACAACAAGTTGGTATTCAATTTGGTTTTCAGTGTTGCCTTTCAAGGCATTCCACCGACTTTTTTTCTTTGCTTTTACATTTTTTGGCGCTGGTCGCTTAATATATGAAAGAAATTTAAAAAAATTTTAGTTGGCAGAAATAGAAAATTTTTTTCAGGTGGCAACACTACTAGCATATTTTGTACCAAAATATTTTTCCAACTGCGTTCATGTGACACTTCATTGTGATATGTTACTAATCTAATTTTAAAATAAAGATTTTTTTTGAAACTTTTTAGTTATGTGGCAACTCTAGTATTATATTTTTTTAGGCTAAAACAACTTATATCTTTAATTTAATATTTACCAATTTGTTGTTTGTATTTTAATACTTAAATAAACTTGCATATTTAAATAATTTTAATTTCTTGTTAGCTGGCAACCCTATTTTTTTTGACTAACTAACTAAAAATATTATTGCGTTAAAAATTTCTTGTATTCCATTCATTTGCTAAACGCATTGTTGTATTTCACTCAGTTAAATATTTAATGCAATTCAATTGAATTTTTTTTTTTTAGATGGCAACTTTATTAAGAAAATATACATACATATATGTTTGGAGTAGAGCCATTTCAAAAATCGTTTGCTTATAACCAAAACTATGACTTTACAGCTAACTTATGTACAAATATAAATAATTTATTTAAATGTTGAGTTGGTGGCAACCCTATTTTATAATTAATATTTAAACTTTACTTCATTACTTTTTCATTCGTTATAATTTTTTTTTTTTCAAAAAGATGGCAAATCTAACAAAAAATTTTCTCTTAATTCTTTATTAGGTTCTCTTCATCTAACACCATTATTTCGCTGGTTAAAAAAATGTATATCAATGGTGAGCGCTTAAAAGCTCAGTATTTCTAAGTCCTGAAAAAGTATTTCTTCTCTGTTTACTCAGCAGGAAGCTTTAACATAATTTCATCACAGTATTTTTAAAATATTTCAATTGATTCTCGCTTTTTCTCCTTGCAAAGATCTATCTTCCGAAATAACTTATTTTCTCGCCTTGCACAAAGTGTCTGAAATTCTCAACTCTTTTATAGAAAATTTGCATCAAAAGTAAATGAAAAAAATCTCCCGCCGCTTATGCGCAAGCTGGAAAATTAATGTGTTCTTAAAAAATGTGATTAATAATTTTTGAATTTTTTTTCTGTTGGCAATGAAAAATATAGAAAAAAGCCAACTTAAATTTTTATCAATTCAAACTGCATCTTTAACTCCAATTAAAATTTAATGAGTTAAAAATTATATTTAAGTTTTCAAAATTTTTTTTTTTTTTTTTTAATTGGTTCAAATTTTAAAACGAGATCTACGAGTATTTAGGGGGCAGAGAAAAAAAAAACCATTCAAAAATTTTGGTACATTTTGCTAATTTAATTTAAATTTTTTTTTTATTTGTAAGAATTTTCCAATTCGTTATGCGGCTATTATCTATTTTGTGCACGATTATATCTACTTACCTACGTATATGTACAAGTATGAGCTATTAAATAAGTGTAATCTGTTCTTGTGATATCTTACTAATCTAGTTTACTTATTTTTAATTAAATTAAATATAATTATTCGCACACACGCTACATTCTCTGGTCCACTATCTGAGAAAAACTAAAAAAAAAATAGGCAAATAAATAACGATTAGTTATCTCTTCATTTATCGAATGAAATATTCTTGCAGCTAAAAAAACTGCAAACAAAACAAAATAACAACAAAATAAAAAAGAAAAAATAACTAAACGCAAAAATAATTAAAACATCGCAAATTAAAGACCAAAAATAAATTCAGCGTTGTATATAATTTGTTACAATTAGCTGTGACATTTGATGGTTAAAACAAGTATCACGAACGATTGATAGCTAAAACAAAATAAAAAAAGCAAAAAAAAAAGCGAAACTGATAAATTAACCGAAACAGGCAATAAAAAAAAAGAAGATAAACAACTTATTTGTTTCGTAGATAGTAAGACATTCAAAAATTCCTAATCTTCATGTTTCAATAAAGCTAAAAGCGACTCTAAAAGAGTTATAACGGTTGTTTTGCAATGTCAGTTTTGTCGAATTGACTAATATTTAAATAGCTGAGTGTGTGTGTGATCGTCTAACTGAAAGCAGCTACACCACTGCCACTTTAATTAATGCAAACAAAAATGTTCAAAAGAAACAAACAAACAAACAAAAAAACTAGACACTAGAAAGTGAATGAGTAAGAGGTGGCGGCGTTAACAACAACAACAACAAAACGAAATACCAATTGATGCATGCAAGCATTCGATTTTGTTTTAATCGCCGCTTTTGATCATAAATCAAGTAAGTAAACAAACGAAGTGATTATGCCAAGCATTTGAATTGGTTGTATAACATGTTTGAGCTGCCACAAAGAAGCATACAGATCGTGATCGGCGTGTGAAAAGGTGAAGATGGGAATATTGATAGAAAAAAAAAATTTTATTTAAAACGTTGCATCAATAAACCGAACAAAGGAACTCCAAACGAATCATTGCTACACAGAGATCGAAATTTAAGCGTTCTTTAAACGTTTTGAGAGCTGTGAACCCTCGCAAGTGCTTTAAACGAAATTAGCAAAGTCAGTGGGAAGTTTGAAGAGGATGAAGCGCACATTTTTAGCTAATCATTATTAATTTCTCTTCTCGTGGAAACTCGTAAAGCTCTACCATCATAGATCCGCTCGATTGGCTTACAAAAATATCGAAAAAAAAATCACTTTTCAAATAACGAAAAGAACAAGAAACAGAGTTCGATTTGCAAAAAGGAAAAAATTCGGGTAGCTGCTTAAAGGATCCATCCAAAATGTAGAAATATATAGGGGAAATGATTGACAAATGTTACGAGAACTCAGCGCCAATGAGCTTTGTGACATTTTAACAAGAGCTCCACTCAAAACCAATGCTCAAACAATTCAGTCTCCACTAAAAGCTGATAAATTTCAAATCCCTACGTGGAAGATCTAATGAAATGTGACTTCATTATTGACATAAGCCTCAGAACACCATGAAATGCCTGTTCACTAGACTATCGAAGTCTTACCAGCGCGAGCTTAGCGTTTTATCTGCATTCTCAGTTGTCTCACCCTTTCAAATAATATCAATTTATTTACTTGTTTTGCCTACTATTTCCGTTCTTAGTCTATTTATTCATATTTTAGGTAAAATTTCCGGCGTGTAGGTAGATAATTGAAAGACCATGCTGCTTTAGGTATTTATTACGATTGCTCAGTAGCTTCTGTTTTGCAACGCTGTGCGGTTTGTTTTTTTTTTTGGAAATTGAAGGTTCTGAACTGTGACACTTAGATTTTCATTCTCCGCACGCTTGAGTTAAGTTTGCAAATGAAAGTCAGTACAAGAAAACTAAAACATCTGGAACACAATATTTTTTGTGGTATAATCGATCGTCAGTATTTTGATGAGCGAAAATACAAAGTTTAGCGCTCGAAGAATTGCACAGGCTCCACAAAGTAAGTTGTACATTTCTCTCCTACGACTAACCTTCTTCTTTGTCATAATTAATCGTTTGTTCTCCTTCTGCTAAATAGCGCTTATTTTGGCGGAATTTCTTAGACTGCAGCAGCTAGAGTGGCCGAATGTGCCCTTGGAACATTGGCGCCAAATACGCTCGACACGACTGAATAAGACGTGCGCGCATGCACCGCCTGTGAGCTTCCTCCACTTCCCCAACAACTACTGGCAAGTCTTTCACAATCTCAACGTCAGCTATTACCTCTTCAACCCCTATTTCGATACGCGCCCGTAAGCCTCTCAATCGAGTGCGGTGGTGTGTCTACTCGCTATGATCAATCCAGTGCCATTCAATTAGATCTACGGCCAGCTTTGGTATGATACTGCAGACAAGCCGGTGATTGTGCCTGTGGGGGTGCAGCGTATGCCTTGGAGGACTGATTGGGGTCCAACGGCTGAGTATTATTCTCATCTACTCAGATGTGTCGCAGCCAATGTGTAAGGAGACGCTACTGTGTCGAAGAAAGTATATTTCGGTACAAAAAGTATATTTCGGTACAAGGAGACTTTGGTGCGCTATGTTGAGGCTTTTTTGCGGAGACTGGTTTTGGTCTAGCTAAGCCCGTTTCTGATTTGTTGATGACTGCAAGGCGCGGAAAAGCCCATGGCTTAGGTTCTCAAGCAGGCATTTCGGCATCTCAATAAAAATCTGTGAATTGGTGTAATCTGATTTCACTTTCATCTTTTTCATGATTCCGTTTAGTTTTTGTGCTTTTTCCTAAGAAATTGGAACAACAATTGTGGGTCTAATGCCGATTGCATTGTGAACAATTATCCAAGATACGAGAAGATCTCGCATGAACAGATGAGAGGTACATATATGGGTGAACAAGCTGCTCGAAGGGGTTCATGCCACTTCAGTCAAAAGTTTCCGAAAGAGCTCAGCCCACAACCACCCAAGTCTTTTGTGTATCTTAGAATTTCTTCGTCGACGATTCCATACGCTTAAACTACATCAGCTTCTGTATCTATTTATCCTTACGGGTTGGACGTGCATTTTATCTTTGAAGATTTTCCCGGTTCTTCTAAGTATTTTCGCTTTTCCTCAGGGTTTAGACTCCGCATCTTGGCTGGTTGTAGCCAGAAGCGCTAATAAATTAACAGAATTCGCGGGAGTTTTGTGATTTTTGTTAATTGATCTTCAACTATCGATGAAGTGAACTGCAAGCTTATTATTGCTGTGCCATCAGATATTTGTTGCTTATTTTACTAAATGCAGATTGAAGAACAATACTCATTGGCTTTGTTGTGATTTGACGGGACACATCTTTATATATGAGCTGTTGGATCGCAGAGGATCCATATAAAGGAAATCTTATTCATTTGAGTGAGAAGTGCCAGATTAAATGCAAATAGAATATGAAACAGCAAAGCCGCTGCCATTTCATGAATTAAAACATCAATACAACTTTTCAATGGATTTAAAATAACTTGGCACATGCAAACTTTGAACTAACTAATGTAATTATTTTGTAATTAAACTTCAGCAGCTGTCATTTAATATTAAAATTAAATTAGCTAGCTCGAATGAATACAAGCCAATGTGTGTTTTAAATGCTAATTTAAATTCTCACTTTAATTGGTAATAACAAATTGGCAGACATACAAATTTTAATGAAAGTTTACATACAAACTAAAAAGCATTTATTTGTATGACTCAAATTATGTTTAGTTAGTGACCAGTTAAGTGGTATTTGCTGCAAGAGAAAGATGAGACTGTTTTGAGATTTCATAGCTTAAAGAGGTTTCTTCGTTCTGTAAAAACTTCGACCGAAGAAAAGAGTAGCGAAAAGAATATTTTTTTGAATAGTCGTCGATTAAAATTTTGCAGATACCAGAATCTTAGCCACAACAAGATACAGGGACACAAGCTGTGTAATCTTATCCATCATTTTCTGTTAAGTTTTGGAGGCCGTAGGCTAGGTGATATGTAGACTTGCCACTTAAAAAAAATTATTTTGTAAGCTTGTTGAGAATTATATACGGCTTGTGTAAAACGAAAAAATATCACAAGTACTCTTGCATACTTTCAGGCGCATTCTTCTCTCATTCAGTTTTTAAGTGAATACAAAATGAGAAAAAAGTTTTTTATTTACTAATATCAAAGAACGTAAATCTAGATTTACGTTCTTTGCTTAAACTAAGAAATATTTGACTTTAATCTACAATATAGTGCATTAAGGAATTAGTTGAATTTGCAACTAAATCAAGAGTTTACTCAACTCATTTAATAACGTGTAGCTCCAGTATTTGACATGTTGCAACCTATCCACACACACAGCTTTTGTGTGCAACAAGCAGAAAAGGAAAATGGTGAAAAAAGGAAAAAGAAAAAAATAAATTTAGAAAATTAGTGCTTACAAGATAAAAACACCGGAAGTGCATCCTTTTCAAAAAAACTGAATTTCAACGGAAATTTCTTTACATAACAACAGAAGAAAGAAAATTTCAAATGAAAATGTTGCTTGAACAGAAAGAGATGAGAAAGGAGGAGGTTGGGAGGTAACGCTGCTATGTGTGTGTGGCAAAGCGATGCAAATGAGCGACATGTGTGTATCGGTTGGAAAAAATTTTTTAGAAGAAAAAAAATTAAGTAAATACTCATCTACATGATATATTCATACAGTGACTGTCAGTTAAAGCTTAGGACACAGCTCTCAAGAAAATCGACAAATTCATATAAAATGACACACAAGAAATGAAAAAGAAATTTTTTTCTAGAAAGTGGAAAATTTTCATCTCAAGCAATTACTTCAATAATTTTCTTCCAACAAGTTTTTTATAAAATACAAAAATTAAGAAAAACAAAATTCATAAAGTCTAATAAATATTGCAAAAAATTTCTAAAAATAGTTTTTAAAATTTCAAAATTTTTTTTTTTGCTAGCAGGCTTCTGATTTTTTGTCATATGAAAGAAACTCTGCGAGACCTTTCCATAAAAGTTAAAAAAAGTAATACAAAATCTTCGAAAAAATTTTAGATATCACTATCC
Source organism: Philophylla caesio (assembly GCA_963971545.1). Taxonomy (NCBI): domain Eukaryota; kingdom Metazoa; phylum Arthropoda; class Insecta; order Diptera; family Tephritidae; genus Philophylla; species Philophylla caesio. The sequence goes on from OZ020607.1 coordinate 120,999,374, forward strand.
AAAATCGCTTTATTGAATATTAATAAATGTTAAAAAAAAATTTTTTTTTCAGAGTTTGTGTACCTGCAAGTTTTTCTAATTTTTTTTTGTTGTTTGTATATTTGCTGCTTTAAATTGAAGTATTTTATGCGCCAGGACAACAAAAAAATAAGTAAAAAATATGTATAATAAAATAAAAAATTTAATGCAATTTTGATGTATGTATTTCAACTAAACTCAATTTGATTGCACTATAAAATTGTATGACCTTACATAAATATATTTTCAAGTTTTATTTTGAAGGTTTGAAAGTTTTATGAGAAATATAGAATTTTGAATGAAAGAAAATCTATTTAAATAAAATTTCGAAAAAATTATAATTCTCATAACTGGCTTTAAAAATATCAAAAAAAAGAGATTATAGGAAATGTATTAAATTTTTAAATTTTTACTAAATATTCTAAGAAAAATTGCATTTACAAAATTTTTTTTCCAAAATTTAGAAATTTTTTTTGAGGGAAAGTACTTAAATAAAGTTTAGAAATAATAACAATTTTCATAAATAGTCTGAGAAAACAAAAAAAAAAAAAAAAAAATTACACAAAGTGTATTTTTTTTTGAAAAATTTTTACCAACTATTTTTTAAAAATTTGCATTTGCATATTGATTTTTTTCCAAATTAAAAAATTTTTAAGAGTATGCATGAAATATGCACTTATTCAGCAGAAATTTTAATAGGTTACAAATGCGTATGTACAAGTGTATGAATGTTTAAAAATTCAAAAATAAAAAAGTCTGATGAGGAAATGTGGTGATTTCCGAAATAGTACTATAACTTCAACCATTAAAAACTGTTGTTGTTTTTTCACAAACAAATCTTCCATAAACTGGCCTTGAGCTCAATAAAATTATAAAATATTAAAAATAAAAAATTTTAAAATTAAAAAATTTTTTTTACGTTTTTTTTTTACAAAGTAAACAATGTGGGTTTCTATGGTTTATGTTACAATTTTATTAAAAAATAATTTGTTGAAATAAAAAAACATTAAATTAAAAATTGTTGCTAGAAATGCGTTGCACCATTTTCCCTTACATTCACTGTGCTACATTGGGAGTTCAGTTTATTCGCAGTTATTTTTTTTAGTTATTTTTGTATGTTTTTCTTTTCGTAGAATATTGTACAAACTTATGTACATACATGATCGCTATTCAAATGAATTGGCTCTGACTGCAGAGAATAAGCACAAGCAAATAATCACACTCACACTATGAATGACGACTGTCTGTATGTATATCAGACTGCCTGATTGAATGCAGCGACTAGACACATACGCAGAGGTAGACATTGTACATACATACATACGCACTCATTCCTGCCTGAGTAGCTGGTTGGGTTAGCTGTTTAGCAGCTTGACTGCTTGACTGCGTGTCTACCCTTCATTCCAGCACCACACTTTAGTTCGCCCTGACGCCCAGACTTTTTTGAGGATGAATGCTGGAGAGGAAAATTTACATACAAATATATTTGTTTGCTTGTTGCTTGCCAGCGCTTGATTTCACACATACAAAAAAAAAATAGAATAAGCGGAAAAAAAAATCCTAAATGCAGATCTTCATAGAAATTAAATCAAATATCGCATAGAAATGGAAGAAAATGTTGCATGCTAGTTTTTTTTTTTGAAGCAACTCTGCCAACGTGTATGGAAAATGTATGCTCACATACTTCTTTAATCTTACTTAAGCATATAAGCGCACTACTTTTTTCTATTTTTTCCGTGCATATACATACATACATACACACATTGAGTAGCTTTGCACAACATACATACATAAATTGGCAGTCATATCCGGAACATGCAGTCAATATACTTTTGTATAAACATTCATACACACGGAGCGTTTCAGCGAAATTGCTGTAGTTGAAGGAAAATTTTTAAATAAACAAATAACGATTAAAATATAAGAATTCTAAAGAAACTTAGCTATCAAAAATTTTAGTATGAAAAATTAGATTCAGTGAGTGGCTAGTAAAGAGTTGATGATTTGCGCTTTAACTAGCAGCTCACTTCGACTTTGACTTGAAAGCGAAAAACGAAATTATTAGCAGTTGAAGAAAGGAAGAAAAAATGTTTGCACAAACTTCCAAAGTGTTAGGAGATCACGAAAAAGAGAATTTTTTATTCCCAAAAGTTTGATAGATAAAAGAGTGAGGATGAAATGAATTGATACACTGCCAATTAGTTAAACTTTGTATGCCCGAAGTACGCTTCCGTGAGCTTCAGAGTAGACTTTCATATCTCTCATCAACACCAAAATAACTTTCGGAGACGAGATCCAAAGAGCCCGTGGCTCAACTGTGCAAGAATCGAGGTACCTAAGTCTCCGTAAAACCGCGCATTTACAGAAAGTGGCTTAAGTGGACCAGCCCCAGTCGACGCATGTTAACACGCTGGCGATTACGTACTTTTCGCTGAGTTTACCGACTCAGTAACTAGTTTTGTGAGTCGCTTGGCTCTTTGAAAATATTAAAGGCGCTTATCAATCTTTTTTATACCGGAGCGTACTTGTACACAAGGTTTCGCATAACGGTTGTTTGGAACAGCAAAAAATAGTCGAGATAAATATAGACATACATATGTATACTAAAATGATCAGAATGAAAAGAGAAATCGATTTAGCCCTGACTGTCCGTCCGTCCGTCTGTCCGTGGTTACAATAACTTGAGTAAAAATTGAGATATCTCAATGAAATTTGGTACATAGATTGCTCTTGAGACAGGGTTGGTTGGTATTTAAAATTGTCAAGATCGGCCAATAACCACGCCCACCTCCCATATAACGGACGTTTTGAAAAATGGATAAACTCCGTTTTTTCGGTATCTATTACCGCAAATTGAGTGAAATTTCGTGTTTGGAGCGATTTTGAACAAAGAAATTAGGTATTTATGGAATTTTGAAAAAATTAGCTTTGCCACGCCCACTTCGGAAAAAATTTCTGTATCTCAATAACGGTGTAAGTTATCACAAAATTTGGTGAACAAGTTTTCCTCAATATCGCTTTTATCATCGTTAAAATTTTTTTTTGAATCGGACCATAACCACGCCCACCTCCCATATAACGGAAATTTTGAAAATGCAAAAATTAAATTTTTTCGGTATCTATTAAAATAAATTGAGTGAAATTCGGTATTTGAAGCGATTTTGAACTAAGAAATTAGGTATTTATGAAATTTTGAAAAATGGGCCACGCCTACTTATGACAAATTTTCTGTATCTCAATTACAGTGTTAGGTATTTGTCACAAAATTTGGTGGACATATTTTCCTTGATATCGCTATTATAATCGTAGAAAATTTTTGAAATCGGACTATAACCACGCCCAACTCCCATATAACGAACATTTTGAAAAAAACAAAAAACTTCGGTTTTCCGTATTTATCGGAAGAAATTAAGTAAAGTTTAATACTAGCAGCGATTTGAAGCAAAGAAACGGGGTTTTTATGAAATTATCGGCACCGCCAATACAAAAATATATCGCGTGGGTATATAAAAATCCGTTTGCGCCCGAATTTAGCATTTCTTACTCGTTTTAAGTTTAGTTTGAACTTAATAAGGACGTTACATTTGCACTTAGAGATTCCAGCGTCGCAATTGGACAGATTCGCTAGCAACTTAAACTTCTATGGAGCAAAATGAATAGGAAACTGTCTTATAATGCGGAAAATAGCACCAACGTTCTATTTTAAATTAGCTGACATTTTTTGCTTCAGTTATCAAGCCAATTTAACTCTAAAAGTGGAGAGAGTAAGTTCACTTGCGTAGAAAAAGTTTATTGTTAAAATAGTTGTTTAAAAAACAACTTCAGTAATTTAAAAAGTAATTTAAATCAATTTTCCACATTCTAAGCAGCCCCTTTTAATCTGCCATAAAATTATAATCATCAATTTCAATTAAGTCATAATAGCTTATATTAAATTATAAATAATTGATATATTAATTCATACATACATATCTACATAATTAACACATTAAAATCAATAAATTGATTATGCAAATCCATTAGCGGCAAATATTGACAGCCAATGTAGACAAACACAACTATAGAAAAAACGAGCAACAAAAACAATGCAACCAACCTTGCTGGCAACGCGTTAATTCTGCTTTCAATATGGACTTCTTTCCCTTTCGGCCTACCTCTTACCTTTGCCCTTGAAGTGACTACACTGCTTTCGGCCTAACTCAGTTCGGTCTCGTAGCTATTTTGCTCTTTTGGCTGCACGCCATTAGTGTTGCATTTTTTCCCGATTCTGAAAGCATACATTTTGTATTCAATTTCCATAATTAACTTTAATGTAATAACAACAAAATGTACACAAAAACAAAAACTGAAAGCACAAATATATTTTTAACAAAACATGCAAGCGCTGGGCCAACGAGTATAGTGTGCATAAATAGTGCTGGAACTGATTTAAGTCGGTACACAATGCAGTGCAAATATAGAAATGTTGTGAGTTTAAGCACAGCAAATGAGTTTGAGAAAGGGCAAAAAACATAGAGAGAGAGAGCGAGTGAGCGAGCTCAGTGGCAGTAAAGTCAGCTCTATTGCATTCGCGTTAGCCACTGTGGCAGAACATTGTTGCAAGCCATGCAAGACATGTGCCATGTGCCAGTGGCCAATTAAAAACAAAATACTATCGAAAAACAACAATAACAACAACAACGCTAGTGAATTGCCTTTAACTGCGAGTATGTGTGAGTACCAAAAGACAACGTAGCAGCCAACGCTTCGAGTCAAGTGACTAAGCCAATTTGGCCCAAGCAGCCGCTACTAAAAGCTGCGGTCGTCAATAATGCAACAGCAATACAAAACAACAGCAACAACAACTAACCGCATACATGGTGTTGTTGGTGTTATGCGCAGCAGCTGATATTGTGTGGCTAATTCAATTAGCGGCATCGTTGGTTTGTCAGTTGACTAGATGACTGGCTCGACAGAGTAGCAGCAGTCAAGTAAAAGTGGTGGATGCTTGTAGGGAAAGAGAGGAGGAAAATGGCTGGGAGGTGAGATAAGCGAAAAATGTAGTCACTTCGTAAGTGCTAAACTAATAAAGGCAGTCGGTAAATAAATAAATATTCAGTTTAGGGCAATCTTTCTGAAAACTATCTAATTTATTGACAAAAACAATTATTATATTTTATTCAGGCAATCATTCAAAAGATAAATTAAATATTAAAAAAGAATTGCAGAAATTTGTTAAGTCGAACACAGAAATAAATAAAGTTTTTATGAAAGTTTGTTAATAGTAAATATAATAAAAAAAAAAAATATTGCACAATTTCTAGTCTGCGATTCTGTGCAAAAAAAAAACCAAAGAACTTTTCCTTGAAAATTTGTAATAGAAATTAGTTTAAAAATTCTCCAAAAAACTTTATAGTCCGCGATTATGGACCAACAAAAAAAAAATTTAATTTTCTCGCAAAAATTAAAAAGAAGCAGTTTAAATTTTTTTATATGTTAAAAAACAATTTTTGCAGAAAAAATTATTTCGCAATTCTGGACCAACAAAAAAAAAAGGTACATTTTCTTCGAGAGTTTGTAAAAAAAACAGTCACAAAAATTAGTTAGATATTGAAGAAAATACTCGCTGAAAAAACATTAAATTCGCGATTCTAAAACAACAGAAAACAATAACAATTTTAGTTCGCGATTCTTGACCTACGAAAAAAAAACTATATTAATTTTCTTTAAGAAAGTCCAATAAAATAAAATGTAAGAAAATCAATTAACTATTGAACTAACGCAGAAAAACTAAAGCTAACTAAACTAACAATAAATTCGTAATTTGTAAATTTTGAAAAAATTCGTTAAAAAACCTATCCGAAAACTTGGTCATCATTTTATTAATTTTTTGCTATTACATGTTTTTCAAAAATAAAATTTATTTTATTTTCCAAAATTTAAAATTTTTTTCGAAATTTTCAAAGTTTTTAGAATTTTTAAATAATAAATAAAATTTAAGTTTTATTGTTTAAATGAATATTTATTTTTCTTGCTTATTAAATTTTTAAGTTAAATTTTTTTTTAGTTTTTTGCTATTAAATGTTTTTCAAAAATAATAGTTATTGTATTTTCCAAAATTTTCAAATTTATTTTTCGAATTTTTCAAAGTTTTGAGAATTTTAAAATTATAAAAAAAATTTACGTTTTACTGTTAAAATGTGTTTTTGCTTTTCTTGCTTAAATACAATTTTTAATTGAACAATATTTATTTTATTTTCTAAATTTTTTAATTTAATTTTTGAAATTTTCAATGCTTTTAGAATTTTAAAATTATAAATTAAATTTACGTTTTACAGTTTAAATAACAATTTATTTTTCTTGTTATGGAAATTTTTTAGTTGAAAAATTGTATAGAACATTTAGCAATACATTTTCAAAGAAATAAATGCTTACTTTCCTTATCATATGTTGTACATATGTACATATAATGCAAAGATCTTTAATAGGATAGAAAAATACAATTAAAAAAATTTTTTTAAATAAAAAGTTTATATAAAATTTTTGAATTTAACTACTAATCTACCTACCACTTTAGCTATTTTTCCATATTTTTCTCCGCACCGACCCAAATCTTCGACTTTATACTCTCCTTACGCCTAAAGATTCGGTTTGTTATACAAAATTTGAAAATTCAAAACTTTTTCTCAATTATTCATTTGCAATTTTTTCCCACATTTTTCATCATTTGCGTTAACAGCGCAAAACCTTCAGATTTCACATACCTACACTTGTATTTCTCAGAATTTTCGGCGGCTTCGGCTATAAATTGCTCGCGCCAGTCAAGGTGGCATTCAAACTACCTTGGTCATTATTCGTTACGTCAATGACTGATACAATGAATAGGCAACTTCTAAGTACGGAACAAATTTAATTACAAACTCAATTAAAACTAAGCAACGAAGCGGCGGCTGCTAAGGTGCAGAAAAGCTCGCAACGAGCCCAGCGAACGGTGAAAGGTCAAAGCACTCGCAGGCGTAATGTACTCGTATGCTTTGCTGGTAACAAGTTAGAGTAAGAAACAAAAATTGAAGCCAGAACGTGAGTCGAAATAACAGTTAACAGTAATAGGTGCTAGGTGTTAGGCTAACACCAACAACAAAGCAATAATAACAAACTAACAATTAAACCAAGAATCGCATAAGCCAAGCCAAGCAGAAAGGCGATACAAATTAATTAAAAAAAAAAAAGTTTCCAAGGAGAAATTGTAGCATCGAACGTAATTTGGGTTGAGAAGTTGTTGGCGGAAAAAATGCGCAAGTTTTTTCAATTAATAACACTCATAAAAGCATTTGCATATTACATGAACTGTATGCGAGCATTAAAAATATTTTTAGAACTGGCGACTGCAGCTAAGCGGGCTAGCTAGCTGACGGAAAGTACGAAGGTTGTTCGTTGAGCTTTGAGAAATAGTAGGTTTAATATGAAAGAAATGAGTTAAAAAAAACAAAAATAATTGTAGAGCTATGTACAAATACACCTATACCTATGATATGGTTAGATTAGAAACTTCATCGAGGCGCTTTTTCATTGGTTTGCACTTAGGAAGAAACAGAATTATTTCTGGACATCTCCCAGTATGCGCTTCTTATCACTTTTTTGAAGATCTTGAGAGTCTAAGAATATCCTGCTTGGAGGTAACTAAAGTTGTTAATGATAGAGAAAATTTAAAAAGAGCTTTGCATAGGACTGTAGCCTCCCTGAGAACTATTTCGGAGCTGTTTGGTACAATGACTCAATGACAGAAGTACTGGGAGAGGTGTATTTGGATCAATATTTTAAAAATGTATACCATTCTTGGTCGGGCAATATTAAGCCCTTAGAGTCATACAAAAAACTGGCAACAGTACTTGTGAACAATTGAACAAATCTTCTAACTAACCAATGCATCTAAATCAAGTTGGTAATAACTCAGAAAATGAAGGGTCTAAATGAAATGTAAATACAGACCGTAACTGGGACACATGAAGCTCAAATAATTTTACAAATCCATAGAGCTCTGCGAAACGAGAAAACTACTTTTGAGCTGGGAAGAAACTAAAGTGGTTCTCTGTCGAAAATCTATGAAAAGCAGTCATAAATCCTAATGGAACTGCTATACACTTTTTAAACATCGTCAGGGATAAAATAACGTCTCTTACTGACTACCCTTACAATACAAACGCGCCAAAGGTTTCGCAGGCTTTAGCGAAAATCAAAAAGTAATTTTCAAGCGATTTCTAACGCATTATGAGTCACATGCTTTTATATCTTGGAGAAGTACTATCATCCCTTTGTTAGAGAGATTAATCGCAGCTGTTCAAAGAGTATTTCCAATTAAGCCATATACCGCTTTTATATTTGAAATATCTGCCTAAAAATAGACTGCCAAAAGAGTCAAGCAATCATTAAATAAATATTTCCAAAATTGCCTGCGTGTCAAGTCGTTTTTTTATTGCCTACTTTTTGGCTGCTCATTTATTACGCCAATGTAATGACAAACTGCTGTTAATGAAACGATAAAAGTCAATTTAATATAATAATTACATTGATAATATTTCATTTTGGTATGAAAACCAACGAAAGCAGAAAAAAAAAATCAAATAAAAAAGTTCAAAAATATATTATATGTACGACCAACATAAGCTTTGCGCTAAACCGCTCAATCTGGCTGACATTTTAATTAAAATACCAAATTAACGCAAATCAGCCACGAAGCGCCACATTTTCGCGCAACACGCTGCGGCAAAAGTAAAAATGTTTATAAATTATGAAAAACAAAAGAAAAAAAAAATGCATAAAAAATCAAAAAGTAATGAAAGTAGCAAGGAAGAAATATGAATAATGAGTGAGTGGTGAGTTGAACATGCGGGCGGCGGAAGTAGCAATAGCGAAAGCAAGAGCAAAAGTAACAAAAAAAAACGAAATAATCAACAGGGCATGAAATTTTATAATTATGTGCAAACAATGTAATTTGCTAACGTCGGCGGTGTCCTTATTTTTACGCTTGTTGTTGTAGTTGTCATCAGCGGCGGCGGCGGCGACAACAGCAGTCAATGAGGGTCAACTGACAGCTTTATGAGCTGACCGGCCTTGCCCATTTTGGGACCTGCCTCAAAGTACATATTAGCGGCGGGCGCGAGATGTGAAATTTTTGCTTTTTGTTGTTGCTGTTGTGTTTATTTTCCTGTTATGTTTTTGCCATTTCTTTCATCCCCCTTTCTCACTCCATCTTTTGTGTTTATTACTTTGTGCACTTCGTCAGCGCTCATAAATCAATTGTTTGATAGCATCGAGTGTAGAGTGAATGACAGTTGCGACAACATTGTTGCTGTAGACACATTTTCATTGTTTTTGTTATTGGCACACTTCTTCGTGATTTTTTTCTACTACTGCGCTGACGTCAACATTTATAGCTTAATGCTTTTTTCGCGACATTCTTTTCATTTAATGCTGATTGATGAGGTTCGTAAAAATGTTGCAGCAACATTAAATGGCATAGATTGAATGTTGATGGCGCATAAAAAAAACTGTTGTTAGCGGAAATAAAGGATTTTTTTTTGTACTAAAAACTTTTGCTGCTAAAATGTGATTCTGGCTAATTAGTAAGCGCACTTTCTATAAAAGCAAAACTTGAGAAAATATAATATAATACATGTGGATTTGATATGCCTTAAGAAAGGAATATTCTGTATAGTTTTGGTTGGAAATATTTGTGTGACCATTTCGTTGAATGCTTTGACTCCTCAATTTACTAATTTCGGGTCTGTAGTCTTCTTAGAGAAGAAAAATAGTTAAACCGTTAGCAGGTTATTTATAGTCTCGTAAAAATGAAAAAAAAAATTGAGGATGTAAGAGGGTCGTGTAATTCTTTTACTACTGCCCAGAAGTTCTAGACTTTTCCAGAGTACTTCCGAAAGCGTCAAGTGTGCATCAGAAACCATAAAATTGTACGACAGGAACCGGCAAATTTCTGAAAGCGTCAAATGTGCATCAGAAACCATAAAATTGTACTACAGCAACCGTCAAATGTATTTGAAAATAGTCAGTTGTACTTCAGAAGCCGTAAAATGACATGCAACCAGATATATTTCATGGATCCGCCAGATGGCGCTAGAGTTGAGTTGCTCATATATCTCAAATATCCTTTTTTAGCGTCCGATTTTGGAGAAAATAGTAACGTATGTATGTGCAAATTTTGTTAGAAGTCGACTAACTATGACATTTTTAGTTTTTTTTTAAATTTATTTAAAAAATAAGCTGTAAGTAATTTGGTGGCGTAGCAAGCTGCTGACGCAGTCTCGCATGTATACTTAGTGGTGAACTTCAAACCTCCCACAAATGACCAGCTCGCGACTTTTAAGTGGCTTTTGAAAAGTATGTCAGGGTTGCCTAAAAGAGTGCCACTTTTTTCTAAAAATATGCCACTTATGCCTAAAGGTATGCAAGTTCTAAACGTCTTCTTAGTTTGCGTATGCAATTCTTAACCTGTACATGACAATCTTTTTTTCAAAACGCCGCAGCGCTATGTGTGTAAAAATGTTTTCTCATTAAAATAAAAAAAAGTTTAAGACTTAAAGCGGTGACTCAAGTATGCTTTCGAATTTATTTTAATAATTTTTTTTTGTGCTAATGCCATTTTGCCATAATTTATGTATGTTCGCCTTACACATCTCCCACACTTCGCTGAAGCGTTGTTCTCATAGCGAACGTTACTTTTAAGCCACATTTAAGTGTCACTTTGAGCGTGGTAAAGACGCACGTGCGGCCCAGACACGCTTTACCCAGCCAAGCCAAGTCAAGCCGGCGAAGTGACGTTAGCCCATTCGGACTGTTGGAAATCACGCCGCCACAAGATTTGTGTCTCTGACAAGTGTCTGTTGCGACTACACGCTGCAGTTACATAAGTGGCAACTAACAATTTTTTTTATCGTTGTTGTGCCGTTGCGACGCAACGCCGCTACACGTACTACGTTGCCTAATCAAGTGGAGTGTCGCGTTGTCTCATAAAAGTAACAAATCACTTGGCGTAAAATATAGAAAGGCAGCGGCTACTCATTGGCGAATAAAAAAAATATGTGAATGGTCGGAGTGTGTTGGCGATAAGTTAAGAAAAGTTGGTGGAGATAAGTGATGCGCCGTTTGACGTCGTGATAAAATAGCTGGACGTTAGCTACTGTGGTGGGCGAAGCCGGTGGCAACAATACAAGTGGAGGTGAATAGTTTTAAACATGAAAAAAATTGAGGTATTACAGCGATGGAATGGAAACCCATTTTGACGTTAGCGGACAAACAGCATTCAAGTTTCGGTAGAGTAGAGTTAACGCAAGACAGTGATTTTACTTGATATTTCAATAGTTTAAGTAAGCTCTAAGTATTCGTAGCAAACTTCATCAAAGTTTAAAAATAAAACTGAAACAAACTCAGAAGCTGCAACAAGAAGAGGCTCGATTGCGCTTACAAAAGCTGCACACCGAAAGCTAGCATAAAAAGAGCTTGAAAAAGCTTTTGGAAAGCTAGTTTTTGAAATTCTGAAGAAAGAGAAAAAGTGTTGGCTGTTTTAGGCGCTTTAGGTCTTAAATGAGCTTTTAAAATGCTTCGAGTAGAGACTTTAAAAAGTGTCAAAAGAGATATGAGTAGCTCCGAAATATGTGTAAAACTTTGTTTTGAAATAACTCTTAGAAGATATGTAAAAAGTTTCCGTGGACGGGTCTTTCATTTTTCTTAAAAGTTTTACAAAAGCGCTGTCAAAATTACATTTAAAAGCAACTCAATAAAATTACAAAGATATCAAGAAATAGTCTAACAAAGCTACACAATTTTCTTCATTTAGAAAAAGCTCAAAAAGCTTTGAGAAAATTTTCTAAAAAAAGCTCTATAAAACAAGAAAGCTCTAAAAAACTCCGCTTAGTTCGAAGAGTCTAAAATGTGCTCCAGGCAAGAGAGAAGCATTTGGCAGCTTTTAGGAGGTTGAAAAAAGCTTTATAAAAGCTACGAGAAGACCTTAAATTCAACGTAGATAAAAGTTACGAAAAAATATTAAATAACTTTTCACAAAAAGTTCAAGTTCTATGAAGAGCCTAAAATAAACGCTGTAAAGAGTGCAAAATTAAACTCTTAAAGTTTTTTTTATTTTGAGTTTTTCAACTCATTTAGAATTTCTATTGCATTCGCTTACAAATTTTAAGTCTTCACCCAAACTATTATGCACACATATTACTGAAATTAATTTCTAATGTCGAATAACTCTCTGCGTTTAAGCAAATTGTTTTTTTTTTGCCAACTATTTTGTGATGCATTTCGAAACTTTCCTTTACAGCTGATCCGCAGCGCCAACATTTAAAATTAATTTCCTACACTCACTACGAGCAAATAAATTTAATTTCCTCTCCTCAAGTGCATTCACACTTTTAATTTATTTAGAGATTTAGCAAAAACAGTTTGGCATCTAACCCAAACAATAATAAAAACTACAACTTAATTATGCAGCAAAAAGTGTGGAGAAAGAGAAATAGTGTGTGTGTGTGTGTGTGTGTGTGTGGCGGCTTGGACGCATGTGTTGATGCTACGAAGGATATGCCACATCAACAGCTGTTGGCTGCACTGCAAAACCGGACATAAAAGTGAAGTGCTCAAAAATACAAAAAAAAAACAAAATCATTAAAGGCACAAGCGAAGTGAATAAAATAAAAAAAAGCTATTAAACAAAGTGCGCAAATGTAAAAAAGTTGTTAAATAAAAAAGGGAAACATTTAAAAAAACGAGTTGGCCGTGCATCCTGTTTTCATTTAAAAACTTTCAAGTGACTTCTAATTGCATTTGGACAGAGTAGTCGGTGTAGTTATTATTATTATTATTTTTTTTTTTTTTCAAATACTGCTGATAGTTGCCCACTGCCAGCCAATACACACACACACACACACACACACACACTCATGAGGGCATAAGCTCACTTGCGCCGTTTCCGCTAACTTAGACGCCGCGTTGTGTCAGGCGCTCCCAATTCGGCTATAGGGTGGCAGCGGCGGCCGCATTAAAAGTTTCGTAATTTTTTCGACATTACATGCGCCGGGAAAAATTAAACTTTTGCTAGAAGTTGACTCACGCACACACACACACACGCATTTCTACGTAGCAGCGAAAAGCTAAACTAGTCACAAGCAGTCTAGATTATGAACTAGTTAGTTCTTTATGAGTTGCAGTCATAACGGTAAGTTCAAAATATATTGGATAAAGATGAAATAAAAAGTGAAATAACTTAAATATATAAAAAAAAAGTTTAAAGAAATGGGGAAAAAAAGTAATAATAATACTTAAAAAGTGTAAACAAAGCGCAAATAGGAAGCTGAAAGCTAAAATTATAAATTCTGAAGGAGTTGGTGGTTATGGGCTGGCTGGCAGGCTATTTGAGTTGTTTCATAAAAAAAACTAAAAATATTTCGTAAGTTTTATTACCTTAAATTATTTTTTATTAAATTCTTTAAATTTTTAAAGAAATGCATACGAAAAATTAAAAATAAATAAAAAATGTATTAATTAAAAATATTAAAAAAAAGTTAAAACTGTTAAAAAATGCGTAAAAATTTCCGACACATTTCCGTAAACATTTAAACAATGTAAATAATAATTTTAATTAAAATTATTAAAATAAACAAATGGCTATATATTATAAAAATAATCAAAATTTACCAAAACTAAAAAGAAAATAAGAAAAGAAAATAATTAAGAAACTATAAAGTATTAAATATATTAATATTCGATTTAAAAATTATGTAAAACAAGAATATAAAATACTCGAAGATAATTGTAAATTACACAATAATATTCCAAGTTAAATAAAAATTTTTTTATCCTAAAGTGAAAAATTTTAAGGAATAAAAAATTGAAGTTATTTAAGTGTGTACGAAAATACTTTATTTTTAAAAAAATAATTGATAATTTTACTGAGCAAATAAATTAAATGAGTTGAATGCGAAAATAAAAATAAAATAAAAATAAAAATAATAAATTAACAAATCGTAGAAATTATGTGAATAAATAAAAAACGAAAATAAATTTAAAAAAAAAAACTGATAATTTTACTGAGCAAATAAATTAAATGAGTTGAATGCGAAAATAAAAATAAAATCAAAATAAAAATAATAAATTAACAAATCGTAGAAATTATTTGAATAAAAATAAAAAAAAAAGAAAAACAAAGTTTTTTAATTTAAAAAAATAGCTGATAATTTTTCTGAGCAAATAAATTATATGAGTTGAATGTGAAAATAAAAATAAAATAAAATAAAAATAATAAATTTACAAATCGTAGAAATTATTTGAATAAATAAAAAAAACAAAAACTAAGGCATACACATACAAAATAAAAATACGTACAAGTTCATTTACATACATACATATGTACATATATAAAAAGGCCAATAAAATGTTAAAATTGAAAAACAAAATGTTTAACAAAAAAATTAAAAAAAAAAAACAAGAATTAAAATAAAATTAAATAAATTATTCAAAAAAAGTTTAACACAAAAAAAAAAAAAAAATACGAATATACATACATATGTATGTACATATCAATGAAAAAAAATTTATTAAAAAAAATTTTAACAAAAAAATTAAAAAAAAAACATTTTTTACACTATGAATGAAAAACACAAAATTAAAAAAAAAAAATTAAAAAAATAAATACGAATATAAAACACGTAAGGAAAGTTAAATTGGGGCGAAATCGAATTTTATATACCCTCGTGATTTATTTTTGTATAGGCGCTGCCACGGTTATACTTCAAAATTTTAATCAAAGTTAAAAAGGAACATTTCAAAATATTTAAATAAAAACGGGAATGTGCTTTTCGGTCGCGTGTCGTTTAATTTCAGTAAGCTGCAAAAAACGGCTTGTTCCAATACAATCATCTTCATGCAGAGACTGAGGCTGACTAGTTCGTTAACTGGTATTTTGCAGATGCATAGAATGACAATCGCAAAATATTTAAGGTAGATACTTTGGGGGTTTGAAAAATCCGCGCACCAACCGCTTGGATGGCACACTTGGCAGCATAAATGAGAGCATTAGTCAATAGAAGTAAGTGTGCGTGTGTGTGTGTGTTACTTTAGGTCCACTCTAGCGCTTAGCAAGATGAGTGGATGGGGAAGTGGCGGCAGAGAGACGTGTACCTCCGCTTTATGACAGCAATTGTGGAACGCACAGCTATTTAGCCGACCGGCAGTGGCCAATTTGCTGTGCATCCTGCGTCGAAAGGCATCCGGCAAAGGGACGCAGTCGGCAAGAGTGGCACACACCCCTCTAACTACGACATCCCGCCAACCGCCACTCAATGCGGTTTGCTAATGCAGTTGTGATACACACATAATCTGCATGCACATACACTCACACACACACAAAGTCGCAACGCAGCGTTAAACGCACTCACCGCTTTTCTTCAGCCTTCTCCGCACCCCTCCATCTCCACCTCGCACGCTTACCCGCTTAATGACAAAGTGCACTCGACGCGCGACCGCTGATCCGATTGCGTAAACGCTGCTACTTGCCATCCGTCGCTTACATACTTACTTGGCGATTGTGTGGTCGATGGGGGGCTGGAAGAGACGGCGACAGCAACAGCAACAGCAACAGCGGCGACAGTGGTTTCCATTTGAGTTTACAATGCCTAAATGGTGGTCTCTTCAGCAGCCCATTGTGGTTGGTTCTAGGCGCTGTTTGCTTGTTAGTTTGCACTTGCTGTTGCTGTTGTTGTTCTTGTTGTGTGCGCATAAATGCCTCATTATTGCACAGTAAATGTTGGTAGTTGTTGTGGCTGCAGTTGCAGCTACAGCTGCTTATTGCTAACATTTACGCGCGCATTTTGTGGCTGGAGTGCGGATGTTTTCACGAGCCAACGTGGCGTATGAGCAACTTGTTCACGGACAATTTTACTTTCACTCGTACATACTTATAGTACATACATACATATATTTTACTTCTCAAAATGTGTGCTCTTAACCATTTATTGCGTACATATAAATATATTTTTACCATAACATTTTTAATGCATTCCTCCCTTTTAATTTCAGTTGGTTGCTTTCTGGGCCAAACAGCCGCCGCCATTTGGTAAGTGAGACTCTTGTTCAACAAGCTTAAGAACGTTTTTGTAACAAACATATTTGTATGCATAAAATAGTTCGCCATAAAATAAATGACGAGTTTTACTTTCAACAAATTTAGCAATAACAAATATTTAACACATCTTTTTCGTGTACTCAAATTATAGCACAACCATGCATATGTATATTGACATATTTGTAGAATTAATTTTTCTTAAATTTACTTAATATAAATTTTCAAATTAAATACTATTCGTTTTCTAACAAAAACTATAAAAACCCGTTTTTAACTTTAAACAAAATGTACAATGATATAAAAAAAAATTTTATAAAAATTTCGAACTTAAGAAATTTTTTTAGAATTTTTTCGAGTATGTATTTTTATAGCCCATTAAATTTTCGTGGGATAAAGTACAAGTTTCATGTGCCTAGAAATTACCATTGATTTTCGACAATTATTTTGCAGGCGATTTCCTCTACATTAGACAAATTCGCGATTGGACCGAAATGTCGTCAATGCAAAAATTTTCAAAAATTGCGGTAACTTTTAGGTCCTTGAAACTTGCACTTTATTTTACTAGAATTGATTGGGCTACAAAACTGCCTACTCAAAAAAAATTCAAAAATTTTATTTTTAAAATTTCGAAATTTTTACGAAATTTCGTTAATTTATTTAACATTTTGTAAAAAGTTTAAAAATGGGTTTTTATGATTTTTGTAAGAGAAGGAATGATATTTTAATTTTAATTTAATTTTTATGAAATTTCGTTCATTTACAAAAGTTTAAAAATGGGTTTTTATGATTTTTTGTGAGAGAATAAATGATATTTTAATTTTAATACAATTTTTATGAAATTTTGTTAATTTATTCTACATTTTGTGAAAAGTTTAAAAAATGGGTTTTTATGATTTTTGTGAGAGAATGAATGATATTTTAATTTTCATACAATTTTTATGAAATTTTGTTAA
The DNA here is from genome assembly GCA_963971545.1 of Philophylla caesio. Taxonomy (NCBI): domain Eukaryota; kingdom Metazoa; phylum Arthropoda; class Insecta; order Diptera; family Tephritidae; genus Philophylla; species Philophylla caesio. The sequence continues at coordinate 121,016,456 of OZ020607.1, forward strand.
TTTATTCTACATTTTGTAAAAAAGTTTAAAAAATTGGTTTTTATGATTTTTGTGAAAGAATGAATGATATTTTAATTTTAATGCAATTTTTATGAAATTTCGTTAATTTATTCTACATTTTGTAGAAATTAAAAAAAAAATGGTTTTTTTGTGGCTTTTGTGAGAGAAGGAATGATATTTTAATTTTAATTTAATTTTTATGAAATTTCGTTAATTTATTCTACATTTTGTAAAAAGTTTAAAAAATGTTTTTTTTTTTGGTTTTTGTGAGAGAATGAATGGTATTTTAATTTTAATAAAATTTTTATGAAATTTCGTTAATTTATTCTACATTTTGTAAAAGTTTAAAAAATGGGTTTTTATGATTTTTTGTGAGAGAATGAATGATATTTTAATTTTTAAAAAATTTTGTTAATTTATTCTACATTTTGTAAAAGTTTAAAAATGGGTTTTTATGATATTTTAATTTTAATTAAATTTTTATGAAATTTCGTTAATTTATTCCATACATTTTGTAGAAAGTTTAAAAAATGGGTTTTTATGGTTTTTGTGAGAGAATGAATGGTATTTTAATTTCAGTTACTTTTATCAATGAAGAAGACTAGCTAAGATCCCTTTATCTTAACGTTCAGCAACATGTTGCAGCAACATATTGACGCAATAAAAGGTACAATTGAGTGAGTAAATAAATATTTTCCGAAGTTAAGCTTTACTTTAGAACGTGATGCACATTTGCTGTTGCACAAAATGCACCGCTTCTCAAGCGTACGTTTGACAATTTATTTTTCTTTTGATAAATTTGAATAAAATAAAAATAAATCGTCAAAATTTTATTAAAAAAAAATTGTTTAAATAACTGCAAAAATGTTGCATGCTGCCTTCCTACCGCAAATTATTAATTGTACCTGTCTACCTAGGCATGTCAACTAATGCAGACATAGCTCATCGCAAATCACCTCCCCGCATATGCAAACTTGTCGCGCTTCAAAAAACATGCGCCCTGCACTCCGCGCTCAGCGACACCCAACTAACTAACGATCCGTTTCATCTAAGTTTTGGTTGGCGATTCAATTTAATTAAATTAAATATGTTAATTGGCAATTGTGTGAATGTGCTGTTGAAACACCTGCCACATGTATCTACATATGTGTATGTGTTTGTGTGTTTATGTGTGTGTGTGTGTGTGAAGGTAAAAGTTCGCTTATGGCAGACAAGCCAGTCACACTCTGCAGTCTACGGCATTGTTTCGTTTGGCGCTTCAGCACGATTTTGCCACATTTGTTGGCTGCCTGCACAAATTTTGTGGCATCGTCGGCTGCCCTGTTTGCCACATCTGTGTCTTCACTTTTCATCTTGCTTAGTTGGCACTACTTAACTTTTTCGTTTACTCAACGCGGAAGCCTTGCGGCGTGTGCAAGATACTTTGCTGCCTAAACGCCAAACACACAATTTATTTTTTTTGTTTTGTTTTTTTTTCTATGCTCGTATGAATTTGCTTCATATGCCAGTTAGTATATTGCAGGTAGCTGTTAATTTGTTCAGCAGCGCGTTTTGTTTGTTAACACTTCGTTAGGCAACTTTTGTGTGGCAATGTAGGCGCAGACAAGGAATGCACGAAACCATGTAAATGTACACACATAAATATCTTTTCACGTGCTTGTGTTTAGTGTATGTATATCGCACGTTTTTATGACAGTTTTTAGTAAAACATACATCTTTTGTGGGTAACACATTTAAAGTCGTGCGCATTTTGTTTTGTACTAAAAACTTTAAAGTAAAGAAATATAAAAAAATATAAATAAAAAATTAAATTTCATACATGCATTTAAGTAATTAAAAAATAATTAGAATACAGTTAATTAAATTAATATGAGCAAATCAAAATAAAGTAAATAAATTGAAGTCAATTAAATCAGTGAAATTATATTGACGAAAAAAAGTCACTTAAATGAAATGAAACTAAAAAGATTAAAGTATGTTTCTCTAAAACAAAAAAAACCTAATTAAAGTAAATTAAATTTTAAGGAATTTAATAAAAAAAAATTAAAAGAAAAACACAGTCAAACTGATTTAAATAAAATAAATGAAAAAATCTGGTCTTTAGCTCCTTAGATATTTAATAATCAGAATATACTAATCTATGTTTGGGTTCAAAAAAAAAACTAGAAATAAAATTAAATTTATATATTTATTCATAAAATAAAATCAAATTTAGAATCACAAATCAATTTAATGTGATAAATTAAACCAAATTAAAATACTTTTTTATTTCAATGCTATTTAAGGAATTAAAAAAAATAATAAATCAATTTGATCAAAGCACTTATATAAATTTAAATAACTTAAAATAATTTCAAATAAAAAAAAAATTAAATATCTTACAAAAACAAAGTAGAAGTAATATAATATAAAAAGTTTGAATGATAAAAACCAAAACACAAAATTAAAATAAAATCTTTAAACAATTTTTATTTTTCAAGCTCGAGGCCCCCAAATTAAATAAACTTCGAGGTTTGTTTATTTGTGTATTTTGGGGCCTCGAGCTTGAAAAATAAAGATTTTACTTCAAACGTACGATCATCGTTATACACAAATAAATTAAAATGTCAAATAAAAAAATTCTAAAAAAAAACTAAAATTTTAATTAAAACAAATATGAATAAAATAAAATATAAAATATACGAGTATGTAGCGTTAAATATTTGAGCAAGAAATATAGAAATAAAACTCGAGATAATCGCCATATTTCAATACACAAGTTTTGATATTTTTATTTTTCAAAAATTAAATTTAATTTGGGTGAACATTTTGTTTAGGGTTTTCAGTCTCACAACAAAATGAAATTTATTTTTAGGAACAAATAAAAACGAAATCAATACTCGCGCTAAATTTGCTGACGAAAAAAAAAAATTTGATATTTAATAAAAGCAAAAATTGTGCAATTTAAAAATTTTTTTTAATTAGTTTTTAAAATTAAAAAATTTTTTTAATGTTAGGCTATTACTTATATTTGGCGTGCAAATTTAATTATTTTTGCACACTTACAGGGGCATGAAAATTTCAAAATTACACATGAATTTTTTTTTTTTTTAGTTATTATTATATTAAATTTATTTGATGAGTTGGAAACTAAAATATTTTTCCAACTTACGTTCGCCGAGAATAATTTTAAAATTTTTATGCCCCTGTAAGTGTGCAACAAAAATTAAGTTCGCACAACAAATATAATAGCTTGAAATTTAAAATTATTATTTGATGCTTTTTTCCATCCATAATAAAAATAAATAGAACTTAAGGTTGACAAATGAATTTTAAATAAATAACTCTGCGTACACATTTTTTCAAGTTTTTCATTTTTGCCACGCGAATTCAGTCAACTATACCCAATTAGTATGTAGCTACAAAAAAAAATTTGTTTTCCTTAAACTCCACCTCTCTCGCTGTTAAATTTTTTTTTTACTTCAATAACAATGTAATCTCCTTGAAATTTTTGCTTTGTCCGCCCAAATTTGGCCGACGTCATGTGCTAGTGTCATTGTAATAAATTTCAATGCAATGTGAGTTCAACAGCTCGTGGCATTCAACTCAGTGCCACCACAGGCGATTAGTTGCGTTTTGTGGCATAATCGGAATGACTGGCGTGATTTTCGGTTTTATTTTGAAAGTGAGAACTTTTTTTTTGTACACGACGTTTGGCTGTGAAACTTTAAATTTTACGAGTCACTAACAAAAAGCGGTTTTCTGAGGAAAGAAGAGAAGGCGTTGACGCTGAGGTGGCGTGTTATGCGCTGTCGACCTAAAATGCTTAAAAATAAAAGACATTGAGTTTACTAAGCAAAATTTTTCTTTAAAACATAAACTAAATTGTTAGCAACATGTTGCTGAAGACTTTCTTGATAAGGTGAATTGCTTAAAAAGTTCTGTAAGGGAAAAATGTAATTACTTCTGATGATGGATGTTTCCCAGTACGTTGCTTGTGTCAAGTTGAATTTCTTCTTTCTTCTTCCAGGGACTTTTGTTTCTCAATACAGTCTTTACTAAGACAAAGTGTCGATACAGAAAACTTTTTCAACTAATCACTCTGTAATTCCTTTTTGTACTTTAAGTTGGTGCCGAAAAGTATGCAACTATTTAGTGTGGGACATTTCGTCTTAACGTGTCGAAAAGTGACTCACTTACGAGTTACATAATTAGATAACAAATCTAAACTGAGCCGTTTGACAATGATGACAAAGCCTTCCGGCTTCGCAATGCTTTGCCAAATATCAGCGTACTCTCAGTGTGTATCAAAAGAAAGCAACGCTTATTTCATGCCACGTCAAAGGGTTTATGTAGCAAAAGCAAAGGTTCAGCTAATCAACAAATATTTTCCCTTTTCATAATCCACTGTGATGTATTCAAGAAATGCGAAATAAAAGGCAGAAGGTGAAGTATTTCTCATACTCTTAAGTTCGCAACTTAAAAGTTTCACGAAATAACTCAAAATACGCAGCGTCGACATCTCTGCTTCTTTTGTGCCATTTTCACGCCGCCTTTTTACCCGCTTTCTTCGCTACCCACTTCATTGAATGTTCGTATTCGCTTCATTGAAGTGTTTATTTGGCCTTCCAACATTCTATAACTTTCGACATTTCGACACTTCGACAACTTCGTCGCCAAGCCGGCAAAACGTTTTTTTTTTTTTACTCACGCAACGCCAGCACGTTGCCAACCAACGGCGCAACAACAACAACAAGCCAAACAACAACATTACGCCACCAAAAGTTGTGTAAACAACGGCAATAAAAATATTTAGTTGCGTATAGCGAGGCAACTAAGCTAAGAGCACTCACGCAACAAATACGCAAGTAAAGTTGGCAAGAGAGAAGGGGAAAGTCAAAGTTTAAGCGCTTCATTTGTTTTTGCATTTGTGTTCGTTCGTCTTTGTGTTGCTGATTGTGTGTGCGCTCTTCCTCTTCATTTGTTTTAACGCTGCACATTTGTTGCTGCATCAATGCGCTAGTGATTTGTTTAAGAACACGAAAGATTCTTAAACTGGCCACTCGATTTTCTTTGTTTTTTTTTTGTTTTGTTGTTCGATTTTTCGCAACTTTTTCTCCGCTTTGCTTGCGTTGTTAGCAACTATTATTCGCTGTGATTGTGTGTGTGTGTGTGTGTGTGTGTGTGTGTGTGTGTGTTGCACCTGCAGCAGCAGCAGAGAACAACTTTCCACAAAGTTAGGCAAAATAAGGCAAAAAAATTAAATTTCACAAGCCAAAAAAAAAAAAAAAACGCGTTGAACTCAAAAGTTGCGCTTAGAATTTTTTCAAAGCCAAGAATCAAATTTAAAAGTGCAGCCCCAGAATCGCTTCCTCCACGTCGTTTTTTGCCATTTACTCTCAAGATTTACTAGCAAAAGTTAAGCGCAAATATTTCGCTGCTTTCGCTTTAGCTACTATAAGTGATAGCAGCAAATGCAATAAATACGATTCGTTAATTTTCATGAAAATTCGTTTAAAATTTATTGCGCCAGAAGAATGCGAATTTTTGTGGGTGACTTCCTTTGAAAGTTTCAGCAGCAACTTTTGCTCAACTAAGGTCAATAACAAAATTTCTTTGCAAAAGTTTTGAAATTGATATATTTCTTTCTGAGGCTTGTTAATTTATGTGGAAATAGTTTTGTGTGTAGGCGAGCTTATCTGTTATTTGTTTCCATGTTTAAGCATTCCAAGCAACATTTATGACACCAGCAACATGTTGCGCAACAACAAATGTGTGCAGCAATGGACTTTGTGGACTTTAGAAGTTATAAAATAATGGATTTTGAGATTTGCAACAAACTTTGCTACACTCTCAGCAACATGTTGCTTGGTAAATTATTTAGTGAAGCTCACTTAGAGTAACAGTTATTCGATTTTGTGTACATGTTGCTACGTAATTTTGAAGCGAAAACAATTTGCTGCGCCGCTGAATATGTGAAGTGCAATTTTTTTCCGCAGTGCAACATGTTGCAACATAATGCGCAACCTCGGCAACATGTGCAAAGGAATGAAAATAGGAATTAAAACAAATTCTGATCCTAATTGCCCTGTTTTCCATTATTATGTTTGTATATTTTAAACAGGAATTCCTAGCAACATGTTACTGAGAGTAAGCAACACTCAGCAACATGTTGCTAGGAATTCCTGAAACATGTTGCTAGAAGGAGAGTTCATATAAAATTGGAGTTTACAATGGCAATGCTTTTATTTTTATTTTCTTCTGATTTTCCGACAGGGTGGAAATTTGCTGTGTGTTGGAACGATTTTCTGTCATCCCTTGTCAAATTTGTTTGGTTTTATGACATACAGGTTTCGGCGTTGTGCCATCTTCAGTGTGCTTTTCATTTAATGCAGCTCGCTTGAAACATGTTGCATTAGTTATTAATTTGAACTAGGCGCTGTAGTAAATCGTTTTAGAAGGTAACAATTACTAAAAATGGACAATTTGTTGTCCACAATCATTTCTAAAACACAACCAACAATCTTAAAAACTATTGATTTTTTTCCAAAACCTTTGTGTATCCCTATGCCAATATGACTCAAAATAAAATCAAGCAATCCAATAAAAAACTTCAATACAATTTATCTGACTACTCAAATTTGTATACAAAAAATTTCTTCAATAAAAATTTCTTCGTAGTTTTTAAAACATCGCTTACTGCGCCATCTAAGTCGCCAAACAGACTCGCCAGCAAGATTCTTGTGCATTGCTGGACTGTGTAGCTAACAGAGTTGCATTAACGCGCGAGAATGTTTAGAGCAAAATTAACGGTGCCGCTCTGTCAGCCACAAAGTTCTCTCACGAAACAACTCAACAGTTGGCTATCAATAGCTACGGAGCAGCAAAAATCGGCTGCCAAATCAGACTTAAGCGCATTTGGACTCACAAAGGTGTTGCAGTTAGCAACTATCGATCGCCACAAATACTCACAGAGCACACCGCAATTCCTAAAACATATTAAACGCTACGAAGTGCCCAAATTAGAGCAACAGTATGCAAACATTTTTGCGGCAGAGCGTGAGTTGAAGTCAAACGAAACCATTTATGTTGACGAAGTGAGTCCATTTTTAACGCGCCACATGCGCAGTGTCATGGAACAGGACAGCATTGCAAATTCTCTGTACGATATAAACTTTTATGAACGCCATGCCAACTGGACCAAAGTGGAGCCATCAAGTGTGCTCGGCTATTTGGATTACAAAATGATGGCGGACAAACTGCACAGGCTGAATAAATATTGTGTATTGAAGCGAGAAGATGTTGAAAGCTTGAAACGAGCATTGGAAAGTCTTGCGGAGCTTCCCCTAACGCAATTTACTATATATTTCACAATGCTATACGCGAAAGGAGTTATGAGCCTGAAAACGTTGGAATATCTAAAGAAGCTGGGCAATGTTATAAACCTTGAACCGCGGCAGCATGAATTGTTGCAGCACACTTTTGAAATACTACGTGAAGTAGCGCTAAAACAGCTGCTGATTGCTATCAATGCAACGAGACGCGATACAAGCGGATCAGATTCTGCTTGCGTGGAATTCCACAAGTGCTTTCAAAATATGCTGCAACATCGAATGTTGATGCGCGCTCAAGTGGAAAGAGTGCCTTACATTGAGAGCTCGAAGCAAGCAACGCAAAAACAGCTCGAGCAAGAGACTGCATGTTTGGACAGGCTAACGATGGGGCGCAAGAAGCTGAGACGTTTACTATTGCTAACGGGAAAACCAAAGCATATGCGAAGAGCACGCACACCAAGAACGAAGTATACAAGAGCGCGTGCTGTGGCGTGTTAAGCCGTTTGCCGGCTTGAGCTTCACTTTCCAAGCGGAGGCATGAGGAGACTGACGCTTAAGGAAAGCTAGCGCTCGTTGGGTGGACGGTTGCTCAGTTTTTCGACTTCACTTATGAGACACAATGTTGTTGCAGGAATTATTGAAGAAATTATGTACGAAAAAAGAAATAGTAATAAAAAATTATAAGAGTTCACGGTTGTGGTTCTTACTCTTTTCAATAAGCTTAGATCTTTTCAATTAGTTGCCCGGATGGCTGCTACTTTTTATCCTTGTCTCAAAACATATACGACGAGATTACTATTGCTCGTAGAGTAGATCTTGTAGACTTCACAAACCAACATGTCGAACTGTCTCACACTTTCCTTACTCGTTTATCAATGGATAATACGAGAGCTAAAGTTTTTATTAAAAGTGTTCAATTAAGGGTTAAAGTTGTAATTTACGAGTAACTTCACAATTAAAAAAAAAAGCTTTTAGTTTACAAACGTAAATATGAAAAACAAAATACAAAATTAGCAAAAGTGAAACTATATTCTAAATAAAAATGGCTTTACCATTTGATCACTCTCCTCTAAAGCGTGATCTCATCACTATTCTAAATGCTCTCAAATGCAATGGACATCCTGCCGGTAAGCTTCAGAAAATATCATCTGAAGATTCCGAGTATATTGACAACGAGGCATGGGACCTAATACGCAGCTTCGTCAGCCAAGCAAAGGAAAACTACCTTCTGCCGCCACATCTAAAAGGCGTTTCACCAAACACTTGGAAAACGTTGCGTTGGCTTCTGCAAGGAGATCTCGATGCGGCCTTGGACAAGAGAATGGGACACAAAATGAACGCGAAAGGTGGTAAGGTCGTAAAATGTTGTGCGACAAAGCCAAAAAAGTCCAACAGAGTTCCACTCACTGGGACTTTGGGTACGGAGGATCAAGAGATAGTAGGGTCGAAACGTATACAAAATGATAGAAGCAGTGAATTGCAGCAAATCAGAGAACATCAAACTTTGAGGCCACAGAAATATTTGTTTTCAGACGATGGTAAACGCACTGACGGAGTTTTCATTCCTAATGCTGAAATAAGACCGAGCACGACTATGATACCTGGTGTTATGTTTATGCTTAAAGAGGGAATCCAGCAAGCAAATGGAATCGCGAACATTAACGATCACAGATACGACGCCGCAGTTGATTCCAAAACTGGAAAGTCTTTTCTTAATGCGCGAAAACGTCAGCAATTGCCAAATCGAGATGGCAAATTTGATGCGACGGGCAGAGCTTACCAGTATGGTAGGAATTCCAGACATCCTAGCCCCGGCCTAGCGGTAGGCATTCAAGGTAATGATTTCACTGCGAAAAGCTACACAGGAGGTGCGGGTGGTAATGCCCGAAGATACGAAAATGGGTATCCTGTAATGCCAGGTCGAGATGGGGGAGCTCGCGTTATTAGAAATGCTACAAACTCTGATCCTCGTAGCTTTGATTATGCGCGTGCAGATGGTGCTACTAGTAACACAAGTTATGCTGGATATTCTCGGAATCGTGATTCACTAAGTGCGGCAGGGCGTGGCTCTACAGGTGGCGGTTCTAATCTCAATAAAATAAATGGAGGTACTGGTTACAATGCAAGTGCATTCGGGAGCTCTAATACTAGCATGCCAAGACGAGGCGATAAATTTCGTACTGCCATCGACACGCGAGCGGGAAGACCTTATGAATATGGTAGAGATTCTCATAACTTCAGAAATTTGGGAGATAGAAACGCTACTGGAGCTAATGGTATGCCTAGACGTTCTGGGTTTCCCAGTGCGGGCGCTTCGAGAAGACATGGTTCGATAAATGGCAGACCCAATGCGAATTTTGGTGCGAGAAGTGGCGTTGATTCAAGATATGCTGCTGCTACTGTTCGCAGTGATCGCGCTGGTTTGACCAGAGAGATTAACGCTTCTGGACAAACTGCGAATGGTTTTGCAAGGGGCCATCTTGAAATGTCTAGCCGTGGCGGCGCATCGCCTGCTGTTGTCGATCTGCTGCATAAAAGGGCCTTTGGATACTTTGGTCAATCAGGCCCTTTTAATAAAAGCTTTGTAGGAACTCTTTTGGCGTCTAGACGTAAGCGGATACCGCCAAAGAGCGTAGCCTCAAGTTTATACGTGAAATCAACGGCGAAATCTCCGAAACTAAACACCGAAGCGACACGAATGGGCAAACCTACACCTGATTTTCTCAGAAGAGCTCAACGGAACGAAGAAAAAAAGCAAATGAAATCTATTGTTCAGACATTGAATGAATTTTATGCCGTTGTAAATAAACCTAAGTCGGTACATGAAGAAGGCGATGAGCTTATAGAAGCAGGACATTCGGGTAACGATCTGCCATACCAGGAGCTGGAAGATAGCGCTCACAATGAAATTAAACTTGAGGACGGCGAACATCTGCGGTTAGCAGAGCTTTATAAAATATTGAAGAGTTTACCGCGTAGCAGTTTCGATGAATGGTATCATGAACCATTAGATCGCGACAAACCATGGACCTGGATACAGTCATTGCCTCGTTCAATACCAAGAAGATATCTGAGAAGGTTGTCCCGAGATACTTTGGCCGAACTAAAGAAATTGCAACTTGCTTACAAAGTTGTAGAAAGCGCACCAAATCGAGAAGCTTTAGCAAAGACTAGACAACACAAACGATCGCAAAAGTCACTGGAAATGCGGCAAAAAAGTTTGCCGTATATCAAACGGTCGAGAATGTTTGCTGAAAAATGAACATATTTAAGGTTTCAAGCGTAAGGAAAGAGCTCTTTTTTTTTAAAGGTAAACAAAAAAGTACGGCGACATTGGTTATCTTCAAATATCGACAACTAAACGCAGCAAACTTGTAAAGATGACAACATTTCTTCAAAACACATGCTATCAGTTCCATTGTGAATGTAATTAGACTCAAAATTTCTTTGACGCGGAAACAAATTAAAAAGTAAATACCTTCATTACGCTGATGATTCCATAAGAGCGCGAAGATGTGCCAGAGGTGCGTGGACGATTACGATTGGTGCGCGTCTTACCGTACAAACAATGATTTCTCGAAGAAGCTATCCAACGATCCCGATTATTTTGGGCCGGACGAATGGAATTTCATAAGCAAACTCGGTGGTGATCTTAACCGAAACTACCAACAAATTCGACATCTCAAGTCCACAACTACCGGCACTACAAAACTGCTGCACTGGCTGCTTCAAGGTGAGCTACGGGCTAGGCTCGCTCAATTAGCCGGTCAGAGGGTGGGGAATGGAGGAAGCGCAGCGCCATACCCAGCCACTGCTGATAGAGTGAAAATAGGCGCTGAATTCGAAGACGCAAACGCAAGGAAGGGAGGTTGGATGAAAAACGGCGCCGAGCACGAACACGCGTACACAGCAAGAGGCGGTGGCCGAGGGCGAAGGGGCACAACAAGTGTAGACACTTCATACACAAGTAGAAGTGGACGCATGAAAGTGGGCAGTGAGAGGATGTCACAGTACCACGAGCAAGCCGCAGACATGCCTCGCATACCGCTTACCGCATGCTTCGATGAGAATGGACGATGGATGCCGTGCGGTGCGCAAACCGAAGAAGCTGGCAAATATAGTAGGGGCCATGCAATGTTTGAATCTCGTATGCGGATGAAACCCGAAGAGATTTATGAAAATGTTCCAGGTTTAAGCCACTTACCAGCGCTTACCGAAGCCCAACAGGATGCCGCTGTCTATAGATATAGAAAGTTAATGCAACGAGGCTTGCAAGTGCCTCCGGAAGACGAAGATAATCTCTTCCGCTTTTCTGCTGCTGGTGGTGCTTCCAGACGTACACGCACGATGACGTTTATGTTGAAAGCACAACGAGCACAAGAGAAGCAGCAATTCGAGGCGTTAGTCAATAATTTGGCTAGTTTATATACGCACGTAAATGAACCCGTTTCCATTGAGAGAGAAAGCGATATTCAACTCGAAGAGGAGAATATTTATAAGTTGTATGGAACGATTGCGCAAGCCCTCGATGCACAGTTGGATGAAATAAAAAAACTTAATTTCAACGAACTTATTGCATTACTGAAAAGGGAGAAGCAGACACGATTTGAGCCGGTGCTATTCCATGAGCCATTCGATGCAGACAAACCGTGGACGTGGATGGCCACCTTTCCGAAGAAAATACCTGAAAAGTATTTGAAACGACTCTCCGATCGCACATTGGCCGCACTGCAAGATTGGCAAAAAAAGCAACAAATTGCGAGGCCAATAAAGCGCAAGAGGAAATAATTTATTTTGATATTTGACAGCAAAACGACAGTAAATATTTTTGAAGAGTAAATGTTTAAGTATGAAATTAAAAAGAAAATAAAAAATAGCGCAAATTTTTCAACACCTAAATAAAAAGCAAAAAAATTAAGCAAACATTTCACTTTGACTATGCATAGAGATTTGTTTTCAAGCGGTAAGATTTTGGGCTACTATTAAATCTCTTCACATAAGACGAGAAATATTTTTCGATTGTCCTTTGAACTTTGTCAGTCTTCATTTCTATTGACAAAGTACAAAACCCAATGGAAAATTTAGCTCTCTTCTACGATTCTTCTACGATTCTTCGACGGATGTGTTTAGCTTTCAGCACTGTGACATTTTACTTTCTCTAGACGATTTTAGACATCGAAAATCCTTCAACTTACGAACATAGTCGCAGATAAGAACGAGGAACATATGTAGTTCTTAAAGTAGTCTCAATGAATTGAGTAACCCAACGAAAGGAATGCGTAGCCTTTCCGGCTTCAGTGGAAAATTTGAAATTTTACCAATTTCTTCTGGTTCCAAATTGGTGCTAAAGACAGAGCTCGTTTTCGCTGGAGGTGGTATTATTCAGTCACTTATTACTAGTTTCGAAGCTCTGCCATCCCCTTTTGAAAAGATTAAAAACTATGCTGGACTTTGAGGATACCAGCGAAAAGCTGAAAAGGCCAAGGTTGCTAGGATTTTTAGTAATGAGTATTCGAAAGTTCGCTGCTTACGAACACTAAACAGGTGCCATCAGCAAGTGCGTGCCTTTACCGGCTTAAGTCTAAGGGAGCTGTAGTGGATTCAAAGGGCTCAGGAGCGTTGCTATTATCCTCATGAACACTATCATAATCTTATACTCGCCAGCTGATGCGATATAAAACCAATTATCATCTCAGAAAGTTAGAGCGAAATACATTTTTTTAAATTTTTTTTTTTTTATTTATTATAATTACAATACAACAACCATAGGCTATATTTCAGTATTGCATATACAATTAAAATGATTACAAAATCAAACAATATTTATTTAAACCTTAAAGCTAAGAGATTTATAAATTAGATCACTAACGCTATAAAATCCTATTACATTGGATCTTAAAACTAATCTTAAAACTAAGAAGAGATTTGGAATTGGAAATCGTAAATAAGATCTTTAAAGATAGAGATTGAGAAGTAGGAAAGGGGATGACAATTGTAAAAGTTAACATCTTTTTTATTTACTCGCTGTATAGTTTGAATAATGCGCTCTTGAAGTGTGCTGTGACCCTCATGATCCTGAGTTTATCAGGTAGCTTGTTCCAAAGGCGAACCGAGAAAACAAAAAATTGACGTTCAGATGTCATAGAGTTGAAGTTTAAATGAAAAGGTTGATGTGTTCGCGATGACCGGGTCGGTTTGATGGCGGCTTTTGAGAAGTGGGTGTTCGTCTGTGATCATGATTTTATGAAGCAGCGTCAGGCACCTAAGCTTTAGCAGATTATCAAACGATGTAGAGGATATCTTCAGAGCCCATACAGAAATAGGGTCAAGACGTCTTTTACCAAATATATATCTCGCTATGTTATTGTAAACTACGTTGAGTTTCTTAAGACATGCGCTATCGCAGTTTGCATACAGTTCACAACCGTACAGCAGTGTTGGCAGCAAGTAAGATTTTGCTAAAAGTAGCCTAGTGTTAACTGGAGTGAAGTATTGCGTGGTCCATAGGGATATAAGCATACCATACACTTTTCCAATAGCACCGTATATGTGATTATTCCACGTCAGCGTTCTAGTAAAAATTACACCCAGGTTTCTCGCTGAGTCGACGAAGGGTATCACTGTTCCGTTTAAGATTACTTTATCGTAGCCACTAAGGTTGAAATTTTTGTTGTAAATTGCTATGCACTGGAATTTGTTTGGATTTAGAACTAGGCCATTGTTGCAGGCCCATTGATTAACCAGACTTAAGTCCGAATTTAGATCATGAATACAAACATTTAATTATACTATAGGACAGCTCACATATAGTTGCACATCATCTGCATAAACATGAATGTTGCAGTGCTTTAGTACTTTAGGCAGATCATCGACATATAATACAAACAATAGTGGACCAAGTATCGATCCCTGGGGTACCCCTTTGCGAACGGGTAAAAAACTAGAGACCTCATTGCCCGCACATACTGCTTGAAATCGACCGAAAAGATAAGAGCTGATCAGGCTTACCGCTGTACACGAAAATTTAAATATATTTTTTAATTTTAAACATAGTAGTTTGTGATCGACCGTGTCAAATGCTTTGGAGTGGTCGAGAAGAGTTAGAAGAGTAACATTATTATCGTCCATATTTTTCCGAATATCATCTGAAACAGTTAGAAGCGCAGTGACACAACTTTTATTCGACCTGAAGCCAGATTGGCATGCACTCACAAAAGATTTTTTTGAAATAAACGAGTTTATTTGTTGATACATAATTCGTTCAAGAACTTTGGAGAGAAAAGGCAAAATAGCGATGGGTCTAAAGTCACCATTTGGTTTCCGAATATAAATTATTTTTGCCCTTTTCCAGCAATCGGGAAAAGCGGCAGTCGTTAAAATTGAGTTTAACACGTATGTGACATAGAAAAGGATTTTGGGAAATAGACATTTAAAAAACTTGGGATTTAAGCCATCAGGTCCAACTGCGTTGGATTTTATGGATAGTATGGACTGGACAACATCACACTCATTTAAACCAGCAAAACTAAAATCTGGCAAGGACGAGGGCGGACTGTCGTAACACGGATTACTCGTGAAGCACTGGATCCTATACATTTTCCATTTAAATCATTGGCACTAATATCGTCAACGGGGTTGATTAACTGTAACACCAAGCCCGATCTCACGTATTTGCTTCCATGTCTGCTTGGAACCGACTGCTGCGCTGAATTTATGTTTATAGTATTTAGATTTTTTTTAATTCCGAGACTCTTGAAACCACACTTTCTCCAAATGATTTCTTTTCAAAACTGCTAGGTTAAATGTAAAATTCCCACACTCTGCGTACACTCGCTTAATAAATTCGGAGTACCAATTTCTATTTTAAACATTTTTCACCTAACCAACTTCAAAATTTTATACATTTTATTCTTTGTTTTCGAATTTCCATACAAAATTCAAAATTATCATGTATTTTCCAATTTTACAAACATGTTGCGGGCAGCAACACCGCCACACTATTATAATGGACAAATATAAGTGCAATGAACGCACAGAGAACGATCTCCAGCGTTCGACAGCACAGGCGAGTTATATCAGTAAAGAGGAATGGGACTTCATACGTAACCTCGGTGGCGAAATGTTCAAAAACTATCTGCTAATGCAACATTTGGAAACTGCATCAACTTGCACTTCAAAATTGGCGCGATGGTTGCTAAAAGATTTGGAATCACCTTTGAAAAAGATGGAAACCAATAACGATCGGCTAGAGAAGGTGCCAAGTGTGCCACTAACAAGAAATTTCGACTTCCACGAACAAAGTGCGCTTGCAGCGTGTGACGGATTTTCATCCGAAGTGGCTTCTGGTCCTGTTGGCGTATACCTACCGTGTACTACAATGGGACCAGGCTACGTCGGCCCATTACAAACCATCACCGCTCAAAGTGGAGACATTCCACGCGAGGCAACGCCTGCAGCTAAAGTGCATTTTGAACAGGCAAACTCGTCAAGACCTGCAAATTGGTTGGAACACGAACTGGCGGACATGGAATTGGCTTATAAAAACTGCTCACTACCTGAGAAATGTACAGGATTGAACAAAAAGTTTCGACAAGCTTGTGAAGCTTTTGAGCTTAGTAGAAGCTTTGGCTTAGGCGGTGGTGCTCTTCGGCTCAAAATGCTTCCGCAGACTGAGATTCGCAAAGCTTTTGAGAGAACTAATGAACGGGGAAGTTTTGAACCAGCCAGCGTCTTTAAACGGTTTGCACCTTTAGCTGGTGCAACTGCCAATTTCTATGGATACGCCGGCATTAATCGAGCTGCGGGTGATTTCGCACATCGAGAGGAAGATTTTTCGAAGCGTTTAGCCAATTATGCCATTAATGAAGATGTTAAACCGAATAACTGGCTGAATGCGACTGGTGACTTTGAAACAAAGAATGACTTTAAATATGACGGCACCTTAGGTATTGCGTTTGGCCCAACGATGGTTGCTCCTGTCGTTGGCGGTTTAAGAATTCCTGCAACTGGAAATTTTAACATTCTCGGAGCTGCTGGTGGCTTGGGAAATCCTGAAGATCTTCAACGGGGCAATGTTGTCGTGACTGCAGGCGGGTTGACACACAATAAAGTCCCTACTCAACCTACTCGGCAAGGGAATATTGCTCAAACTGAAGGTGCATTGGGATTTATTAAAGATGCTGGGTATTTGGGAGCTACGTCCACAAGAGTTGCAGTTCGAGGAGATGGATTTTGGCCACAGCCGGAATATTTGATCAATTCTAGAAACTTAGGGCCGGCAACTATCAAGCAAGCAGGTGGCGCATTGGCGGCTAATGCAGATATTATTGCAGACAAAGACTTCAATGAACTAGACACCTTTGCAAAAGCCAGTCAAAGAAAGGAGAGCGAGAGGCAAAGGCTAGTTTCTTTAATGCACAACTTGAATTCATTTTATAGTTCAATTAATCAACCAGATATTGAAGAGAACAGACGCCACACGCAATTGCCTGAAGATGATTCAGTTTTTATTCCGGGAAATCAGAAATTAAACCTAAATGAGATTGTGAAGTTTCTGAAAACTCAAAAAGGCGTAAAATTCTCTCCAGTTGTCTTACATGAACCATTCAACAAAGACAAACCATGGACTTGGATGCAACAATTCCCCACAAAAATACCAAACAAATATTTGAAACGCGTCTCGACGCACTCATTGGCCGCGTTAAAAGCATGGCAGCGTCTGCAGGCGCTTATGATTGAGAAGAGTCTACAAGATTCCGAAATGAATATACATTCAAGCTATGCTTTACTGCTACCGGCAAAGAAAATAAAAAATGTACGCAAAATTAAACCGTTGAAAAAAGTGAACAAAAAAAAAATGTCAAACACAAAAAGTAAGCAATAAAATTAACGTTACTCGCGTGTAGATTGTTTAAAACTGCTTGAATTTGTTGATATTTTGTGAAATGCAACTGCGCTAGGAAATTCATACAACTTAGTTTTACAAAGTTCCTTTTTGTTTATATTGAAATGTGTATAAACTAGTTGAGAATTACTGACGAATTGCGCGAATGAATGAAACTCAGCGCACTGTTAAGCGCAGTTGTCTAGTATTTTAACATTAATGTAACCCTGTCTAGCATTCTGGATTGGCGTTTAGGTAACTTAGAAAACAATGAGAGTAGCAGTAGAAGAGTTAATGAAAAGCCGAAGAGTGTTCTTAGGTGACAAAGGAGGAAATATTGATGGCTGTGTAGCGACTTTACTTGGCTAGCCGTTCGAAACTGCTTTTTGTTACTAACTTAGGATAACTCAGTAAAAGATTAGTGGGTAGTAAAGTTGATGAGAAAGCCAAGGATTCTTCTTAGGCAACAAAGAACGGCGTTTGTAGATTGCGTGGGGATGTTACAGCGTGATTCCGGTAAGGTTTCTAAGGACAATTTAGAAAGTGATCAGTGAGTATTGGAAGAAGAGTTAATGAGAACCGAGGGGCTTTCCTACATAACCAGGACACGACTCTAGCTATGAAGTTTGAGCAAGAAGCTGAGTAGTCTGCCAGGTAGGTAGCCAGATCGGATGACTGAGTTCGGATTCCACGTGACGCACTATCGAAAATGAATTCATGAGACTTTTTTTTTTTTGCTAAGATTAAAATCTTTCAATGTTTGAACTGTGTTCTCTGCTTGCTTAGGTGTAGCTAGTTTTTATGCTCTGACCAACGCATTAACCTTAAATCTGGTAAAAAAGCAAGCTCGTTCGCTTGCTTTCGTTCCATATGAATATTTAATGTCAACGCGCGTCCATCACCTTCCGTTCTTCGACCCACTTCAACAAGCTGCCACAACCTTTGCTTGTATTTTTGTTACTTGCCACTGCTTTAAGTGCTTTGCCTCTTTCACTTTTTCACCATTTCAATCACTTTACAGCACTGCAGCTTCTTTGCTACACAGCTCATGGCTCATCGCCTTTTTTTTTGCTGCTGCTGCTGCTGCTGCTGCTGCTTATCCTACTGATTTATATGCCGCTTTATTTCTTCACTCATTCTTCACTCTACTTTATAATAAAGTCTGCTGTCGTACGCTCTGCTGAACAGTGTGTGACTGAGATGTCCGGCTTAGCCTTCCTCCTCACAATTTCCTACTTTTACGTGAAGGTTGTAGCAAAAGTTGCTGTTGTTAGTTGCAGGCGGCAGTCCTTACTAGTGACGGCGTGGCCGCAAAAGTGCGAGTTGCGAACAAAAACTTGCTGACATTGATTGATGAGTGCTTGCGTGGAGTGATGGCGCAGAGAAGCGTGGGAGTTCCGTCGTCCGCTTGTTACTACTGCTGCTCATATTTTTAGTATTGAGAACAAGCTGTCTCTTAGTTGCGTACATATTTATCATGTTTTTGTGGCGACGCTGTAATGAATCCTTTGTCTTGAAGATTTTCTCTCAATTTTGTTAATTTTTTTCGTTTGAGTTCGCTAAATCACCGCAACTCCGGTTAGAAGTAGCACTGATGAATCAGTTTGAAAAACATTATAAAAGGTTGATGGCAGTGCAGCGGAAGCCGGAGATTTTCTTAAGAATACTGGAGATTTGTGAAATGTTAAAAATATATTTAAAGCACGCGAGTGGGAATGCTCGACTTTCTTGCAGGCCGCAGGGTCCACTTCGTCAAGCGCTGAGTTCGTGGAATGCCTGGTGCACGATTTTCAGTAACTTCGATAGAGTTTTTACGTGCCAAATTGCAAATGAGCCCACGTTCATACATCGGTAAAAATTGACTGGTTATAACTCATGAAAACACTCAGCTTTGGAAGTCGTTTTGAAGTGTTTAGACTCTGATAACTCATAAGCAATTAAAGTGCTTTGCAAATTATTCTCCCGCAAATTCTCTGTCATGGTGAAATCGACTTTGCATTTCATAAGCCGAACAACTGTAGCTCTCTAATCAACCAGCTGTCCTCAATATTACTGGCGACAAAGCGTAGAAGGTAAGGAGGATACGAGACCTTTGAAGTATCGGAAAATATCGGTTTAAGTGACCAACGTTGTAAACTTGATATATCGTTTATAGCACACCACCAGCCTAAAGTTTTCAATGGGCTTATAAACATTTTTGTTTTAAAGCCGGAAAAGATTTTATGTGTTAAACTGAAACTAAAAGAAATCGTTTTCCCTAGCAAGATACAAACATATGTTAAAATATCTCAATATCGTCAGCGAATTCAAGTTCAGCTGCGAGGGAGATTGTAACCAGTTTGGTAACTGTTTCTGAAGCCTACATTCAGTTTTACTGCTCTGTATTGTTCCTAGGGATGCAACATCGTTCTGAAAAACATCGATGTTTTCAATTTTCTTATCCCAACGTTTTTTAATAAAATGGATTTTAAAAAGAAAGCACATTTTTCCAATTGATAAAGGATCACTTTATTATACATTGTACATACACTTGTTGTTTGTAACTATAGCTAAAAAGTAATTTAAGCAAGTTTATTTGCTGGAATATAACAATTTTGAAATTGTGTTCAGAAAAAGAAGCTTTGATAATATATACCCTAAAACCCTATTTCTATCCTGTGTGGCAGTTGCACCAGCTTCCGAAAATAATCGTTCGCTTGGCACAGACGTGGCAACAATGGGCAGATATGTACATCATTGCAACTTTGCAAGTTTGGGGAACAGGGAATTCTTATCCTCCCAAATCTCAATAGCGTCGCTCTTTATTGGTGTAACAGGAGACGCCAGGTACGTCTGAACTTCTGTTTCAACGACCCTTTCTGTCATAGCAGCAGATTGGGACTTATTTTTCATGTTCTTGTGTGTCAGGTGTTTGTGGTATTTCCAGTTATCAAATTCTGAGTCATCCTTAATAGACTCGTCAGATGTATCATTAATGAGCTGTAGCTGAGCTGTTGTATTCACGCACATATTTATTTAAATAATAAATTACTCTGCCTTTCGCCAAGGCATTTTTGATATGCATAAATTTAAATCTAGAATCGAGAGTACTTCAAATGGCAAGAATTGCAGAAAATTCTATATTATCAAATCTTCTTAAATTGAAAAATAATTTCTTTTTAGGTTTCATATTTTCTGCTACTTCCCTAACGCAACTAACTAATGCAATAACTTTGCTTACCGTTATGTAGCTATCTCCAGAAATTTGTTTTGTTAATTTTTTCAAAAGGACAAAGTAGTTCTATCATTTCTTATACGCAATATATTTTTCCGCTTGATATCATTGGTGGAGCTAGCGGTCGAGTCAAATGTATTGGTCCTACAATGGACACTAGTTCAATGAACCGCTGTAGCGTGTAAAAGCACGAGTTCCATCTTGTTCGAACATCAAGAATCATTTTTTTAACTTGACCTTCTTTCACACTTTCCAGTTGCCTTTTCCTCAGCTCATCACTTGCAATAACGGTCTTTTTTATAAATTTAACTATATCTCGAACCTTACTTATTAAATCAGCACAATGTTTTGAGTCGTCAATAGATTTAGTTACTACTAAATTGATCGTATGAGCAAAGCAAGGAATTATCTTTTTTTCTTCAAACGTGTCACGATCAACTTTCATCACTGTGCTGTCATTATCAGTGATGATAGCTAAAAACCTCGTCAATGGAAACATGCCAGTCCGCGAAAATATCTTTGAGTTTTTCGGTTATGTACACAGATGTTTGGCGCTCTGTCATTTCAAAAACACCCAACGTTCCGCTGAGGAGTTTAAACTTGTCCAAGAAATTAATTGTAATACCTACAAATGATTTGTTCTGCATTGTTTCTGTCCATTTTCAGCATTTTTTATATATGTTTTAAAAAGATTACTCATTGCCTCATATTTATTGTCAATCCTAGGCTTTACAGTCTTGCGACTCGGCACTTTGTACAGCGGACAAACTTCCTTCATTAGCTGTAAAAAAAACCTATACCCTCTACGATGGAAAATGGTCTATTGTCTATGATTATAAAAATTGCTATAGTTTCGGTAATCTTTATGGATTTTGCTCCGTCCTGTGCGGTTATGCTTTTTATGTTCTTTATGAAGTCATCAACATTCGGCTGTGCAGAATTCCCGAAACTAGGAACAACGGTGCTTGATGGTGTACTAGCAACTAAATTATGTGGTGAAAGTGTGCCTTTAACGCTCCCGGAACTGGTCGTAGGATTTACATGCACACGGCTGTTTGACGTTGAAAGAATCTCATTCTCATTTGATTTACTAGACTCAGGCGTAGCAAGATCTATTTCTATTTCCATTTTGCTTGGTACGTCTGCATTTTCCCATTGCTGTGAAGGCATCGTTTGCATCACTAATTGTTCCTCCGATCAAACTAGTAAGCTCAAATAAATAAATAAATATTACGAGCGAGCAGTGAAATTAAATTTAACTACCCGTGCTTTCCAAGAAGCCCTCTTCTTGCACATAATTTGTCCATTGCGCGTGTTTCGTACTTCCGGTCTTACTCCACTGCAACTCTTCTCTAACCGCGCTTTCTTAACATTCCATGCCGCAGTTAAATAAATAACTAAATGAGTAAATGAGCTACACAGTGTGGCAGAGAAATTCATTGCTGCGAATGTTGCATACAACTGTCAGACTGACAGCTGTGGTGAACTGACAGGAAGCCACAAAAGATAGGAAAAAGAGTAAAACAATGCAAAGTAAAGCAAGCCAAGGGAGAACACAAAACTAGAGAAAGAAGGATGGTGCAAATTTAAAAAGCAAACCAGCGCAGTATATTTTAAGCAACGAAAATAGAAAAACTACTCGTGTAGCAGAAACTGAAAGTATAAAAAAAGAGAAAACAGAAAAATAAGCAATATCGAAAATAAAATGTGTGAAAATCTGCTTAAATTGTTGTTGCTTTAACGAGCGCTTAGTTCTGCCCTTTTTTTTGTGTTTGCTTATCGAATGTCTTTAATCTGCTTTCCGCTCGCTTTTGCTAATCCTTTGTAGATTTTTCTACACTTTTTCCGCGTCATTTCTATTTCTCTTCGTTTTTTAGTCCTTCATTTACTTCATTTTTTTTGTATTTTCACAACACCATTTATTCAGTTCCTCAACACGCCGGCAGCGCTTAATTTTTCACTAGTTGCCGTTGTTTTTTGTTTTTTTTTATTGCCGTTTGTTGCTTTATTTCCCCACTATGTTTACTTGCGCTCAAATGAACTAAACGGATTTTGCATTTCCGTTTCATTGTTTTGCCCTTCCGCTGTTTGTCTGAGTCGCCACTAACGCCGCCGAGCCACCTCCCAAAGCAAAAGCACCAACTATACACACAAACCGCAGCGCTGCCGCTGGGGAGCTTTGTATATGCAACAATTCATTTATAGTCAATGCATTTGTGTTATTTTTCGCTTGTGGTGGTGTTGTTGTTATTATGTTTTTGCAATGTTGTTGCCACTACACACTCCCACATCTCACTTAGACAATTTGCACTTTTCATGGCATTAAGTTGGCCACAGCATTTTGTGGTTTTTGGGTTTATGTTTTTATGGCAAGACATTTCATGTATTGCGCCACCATTTCGTCCTTGTTGCATTCGGCAGTTGTTCAAGTTCTACTCCGCAACAAATACATTAAATGTTACAAGACTCCTTTAATTAAGTTCCTTTATGGTATCTTCTCAGCGTAATATAAACGGTTTTCTACACTGCCGAGCTCAAACCGTTGAAAAGTTTTGGTTGGATAGGCTTTCAGGAAGCATTTGTCATTTCATGCACTTATGCTTGACATTATCTTTAAGTAACTTACGATCTCCAATCAAACTCTACCTTACAAGTTCATTCAAGAATTTTTCTTTACAACTTGTTCAATGAACCCAGAACATGTGAAGTGGTTGTGGGTAGCTGAAGTCCCGGTATTCCTACGCTCTTTTTTAAAGGCTTCGGTTTGTAACGAAAGCGCTTGACGTCCATTGTCTTATAGGTCGTTTCATAAAGGGTGAAACATTTTCGTTACTTCTTGCTTTCGAAAGCATAATTTCTAAAGAGGAAGAAGTTTAAAATGTGAATGAATTATCTATTACGAAATCACGCAGCATTTTTAAAAATCGTTTCAAAAGTCTAATAAAGTAGGAGTAAGAATCTATTCAGTCTTTCCACTCATCGATGGCAGCTCAATTGCGCTTAATAGAACCCCGCCTTGGTGAATACCTACACGGCCTACGAGAAATTATATCTCCGCGAATAGCGAATAGAAAAGGCCGCTAAATACTTCTGAAGAGTAAACTAACTTTGGGACTTGTTTACTTTAGGAGTTCTTAGCTTTAGAAAACTAAAGTAAAATGAAGTGCTCAAGAAAAGAAACGTTCAGCATATTCATAAAAAAAGATCATCGAGTTGGTGAAAGAAACACCTAAGCGCTTGTAAACTATAAAGAATCTTTGCAGCTATCAGTAGGTACTGGAGTTCTTGTTCTTTGGGTGTTTTTTTCCGCCCCCCCAAAAGCTGGAAAAACATGTACTCAAGAACTTAATAGACAATTCTGTTGGTAGGAACCGAAGCGACTTGGATGTGAATATTGGCATACATTTATTTACAAATAGATTGCAGACATGTTTATTTAAGTCCGCATCTCCTGAGAAATTATCGGAGGTGGTTATGACGTGTTTAGTTCCGGGCTCGCGGCGTATCGTCAACGCAGAAGTGGTTATTGTTCAAAAATGTTTGGTATCTTATAGATCACTAACTCATGTCCTAGTACTATTAAAGCGTCTGCTAACCTCAATCTACCTAAATTGTCTTGATTATATTTTAAAAAATCCTGTTTGCTTTACTTAGTTTTGCAATAAATCTTATTCACTGATACCATTCCCTCATTCAACATTCAGCCTAAAATTAGATAGCATTTTATGCAAATTTTCAGTAAATAAATTTTAATTGATGACTAGCAATTGTTTGAAATTCATTAAAACATCCATAACTGGCAGTAATATGCATATGTATGTAATAATTTCTCCCAAAGCGCGCGCGTCTGTCAACATCGTCAACTACAACTGATGTACAGCAATTCAATAATGTTTCAATTTCCCGGCGAACAGTTAAAAACCATTGCATACTCGTCGGCGCAAAATACACACGACACGCGCCAATAAGTCAACTTAATTTGCAAATATGTACATTACTAACAATACATATGCAAACGATTTGTGTTAATAAATTTTTGCAGGAAAATATGAAATTGAATTGAATTTGTGGCGCGCTGAACGATTGTTTTAAGGCAAGTGCAGCGCGCCTAGTTGCATGCTATAAATTACAATCGCTAGCGCAGAGTTTACAAAATTAAAACACAACAAAAGCGGTGGCGGAGGCGGGTCAACAAAGGCTTTACGGTTGGATGGATTGCGTACACACCATAGCAATTTGCATTCGAAATGAGGCGATAAAGTGCATTTGCGTAAGCGCTCGATGGTGGCAACTGCGCGCTACCGCGCCTAAAACCACACTAAATCACTTGTCAACCAGTTGCCAGCACCAAATAATAATAAATTCGATTAGCGATATGTTGGCGTTCGCTTGCGGTAAGCGCGCGCTTGTTCGCCTGTTCGCTTGCTGGCTTGGCAAATATTTGCGCGTTAAATGTGTGAAAATTTTGGTATCACAAACAAATTTGTTATTTAATAATTTGTTTTTGTTGTTTGCTGTTTTTTTTTTGTCTTTATTTTTGTTGACCTCTCAGCCAACGCCTAAATTTGCCGCGCCGCGCAGCGCAACCCAAAAACATTGCCGCTTTTGGCTGCAAACATCATTTGCTTTTATTTTGCTTTGCCTTGTTTGCGCATTTATGTTGAGACGCCGTGCCGCGCGCGTTTGTAGGTATGTGTGTGTGTGTGTGTGCGGCATGTGGCAGGCGGCGGCATGATTTATGGTTGCCACAGCAATGGCCGCGCTTGGCTTGGTTTGGCGCGCTGTTGCTTTGCTGATATTTTATTTCGATTGCCGATTTTTCGTTGTTGTTGTAATCGCTGGTTTTGTTGGTATTTTTTGTTTTTTTTTGCTTATTCATTTCAATTTATGTTCATATTCATTTTGTTGTAATTTGTTGTTTGTACACTGTGCCCGCGCGCGCGCGTGTGTGCGTATGTGTGAGTGCGGCGCGGATCTGCTGCAATGATTTATGCAACGGAATTGGTTTTTATTGATTTTCGATTTTCGTTATTTGCCAGCGTAGGTCGACTCTTTTTGTGTTTCGGTTTTGTTTTCTTTTTTTTTTCTGTTGCTTTGCTATCGCAAATCACTGACAGTCGCCAGTTGCTGCCGCCGTAGATGTGTGCGCTTAAAAATCATCAAGGCAATGTCCCCGCGGAGTTTCGTTGCAAGCATTTATTTATTTTTTTTTTGTTTGTTTGTTCGCTTGCAACTTATCTGCGTTTTTGCTCAGTCTGATATGTCAGACTCTTAAGCTCTTCTCCTCCCTCACTTTTCGGCTGCCTGTGTCACATTTTATTGTGCGAAATTGCAATTCAATTGCTAACTTTATCCATTACAAGCGACAGCTGGTCACCATTGGAAATAAGCGAAGCGCTCTTAAGTACCGGTAGGAAAATTTTGGCAAGACTAAAAAAGTAGGGAGTAAAATTAATTTTTACAGAGTAAGTGCAATTGATGGTTATTTATAAAAATTAAGTAAAATAAAATTGATGAAAGTATTGAAAGTACTAGAAAATTTTCAAAATATTTAAAAAATTTTGAAGCCAAAGAAAAAATGAGGATAACTCATCCGAGTTAAGCTTAGTACACAGCTCTCAAGTTTAACGAAAAGGAAATTTTCTTCTCTTAAAATCTTTAAAATCAGTCTAAACCTCTCAAGAAAAAAATGATCTTATATTTTTTTAAAAATATTTTTGAGTTTTAAGGCCGATTGGTTTATTGATAAATTATTAGGAAAAAAACAACAATACTCAATAATTCCTAATAATTTTCCAATAATCCAATCGGCCTTAAAGCTCAAAAATATTTAAAATAAACAGTGAAATGGCCAAACAATAACAAATAAAATGCTCTTATATTTGTTTCTTTAGGAAAATTTTCAGCAACGGAAAAGTCCTTTTTTAAGAAACAGAAATAATGATAATTATTATGATTTTTCCTGTGAGCTTAAACAAGCCTTAAGCCAAAAATTTACGCTGTAGGAAATGATTTACAGCACAAAAAAAAAAAGAAGAATTATAAAAATGACAAAAGCTTTAAAAAGGCCCAAGTGGAAAATGCTTACAGGACCAAGAAAATTTAGTTAAAAAATTAAGATGTCAGTGTAAAGAAAGAGATTTCTAATCAAAACTGCATAAGAACTAAAAAAAATATACTTACTTTAGAACGAAAATATGGTGAAATATTAACTGTTTTAAATTTTTTAATCACTTCACTCACTGGCTCCTTATTATTTCATTTCTGTTATCGACTACATTTCCTTCGATTTCTTTGCGCAACTTACTCTGCTCTCCTCCAACGTTCTTAGTTGCATGACACAGCAGCTGCACTTTCTTTCAACTAATATATGCTTACATACATATGTAAATATAAAGTTCTGTACACTCAGTGATACTCCTCATTTTATTACAAATTCATACTTCACCTTCTTAAGTTGCTTCTGCATGGGCAAAGACAAACAAATGATTGTGTTTGCTTGTTAAGATGTATGTAGTTACATTTTCTGATTTTGTACTGAGTGAATTTTTCACTCTCTCACTGAATGTAGTGAGAAAAATTAACTGAAAGAATATTAATCAGTAAAATAAAGATTTTATTTCATTCACTACTTTCACTATCTAAATCGATAACAAGAAGAAAAAGTTCAGAGTGCACATCAGCACAGCTCATACATTTCGTGAGTGATCTAAATTGATTGCTGTGTGAGCTAAACTTACTCATCAAGAGTTGAAAAAAATATGAACAAAAAGTGATTCAAGAGCATATAAATAAGATTCTAATATATCGTTTAAGAGCAGCAAAGTAGTTTCAAAGTAAGCACACGATCATAATTTGAGGAGCCGACAACAGAATCTCGCTCTTAGTGTCTTTGAAAAATAGAAATGTTCCTCACGTATTGTTACAAATGGGCAAGGTCGTGATCGACCAGAAAGCTTTCGGATTTTCAACTGTCAATCAGCAGAGTCAATTCGACTCGTAATTGATCCAAATTCACGAATTGAAAAAAGTAAAAGTCAAGGGAGCTGAAACAAAAGTCATTAGTTCGAAAAATGAAATTACTCACGAATATAATTTAAATGAATAAAAATGTTCTTAACACCATACAAATTAAAGATATATGCACATTTTCCTCACATATTTCTCCAATCGGGATAGTTTTATGAGAGCACAAGATCTCCATTGTAGCTTGAGAACAAGCATTCTTCGTGACAAAAAAAAAATAGTTAAAAAATTTACACGTTTGAAAAATCTTAAAAATGAGAACTTTCAAGGCTTGAAAGTAAGCTCACGGTAATTCAGAAATGTTAAATTACGAACGTGTCAGGTACAAATCTTTTATTTCGAGCAGAATGCATTCTCCGTAACTTCAATGCTCGTTTCCTATGCGAGTGATCTTCATAAATTGAGTGCAGTGCATTGTTAAAACACTCTACATGTGCTGATAACACAAAACTCACGAGTACTTAAATGCATTTTATTGAGAGAGCAATTCATAGTGCTCACGAGTTGCAAAGCAGGCGCAGAATAAACTCTCTACGTAGAGCTTAAGCAGGTTCGTGAGCACTATGAATTATTCTCTTAATAAAATTCTGTACTTGTACTCACCACTCTTACTCATTCACACGCTCACTGCCGCAAAGCCATTACTGACTGAGTTCTTGGGAAAATGTTTTAAAATACTCTTTAATAATATTGCGTTTTTCTCAAATTATTTCTTCGTACTGATAACTTTCGCATTCATTCATTGAATTTCTCTTCACTCTTATTGAATAGTCATTTCTCTCAGTGCCCTTGCACCTGCGACTTTTTCTCAATCCATTTGTGTTGCAGTTAAATCGATTGCAAGAAAAGAGTTAAGTGTGTTTTATTTCTTATTTAAAAATTTTTGCTGTTGTTGCTACTTTTGCTTTGCTATACAAATATTTATTGCTCCTAAAGTTTGCGTTAACTTAGAGAAATTTATCTACGAAGACAAACACTGAGGTATTAAATTTAAATGCTTTAGCCAGCTGCTCTCCCCCCTAACCTGCTCTCCTAACCACCGTTAACCACAACTCATATTTTAAATATTTATGTAATACTCTGAAGCATAGAATAAAAGCAACAAAAATAAAAGCAAAAAATATGTGAGCGATAAAATTGCAACCGCTTAAGCCTGATAATCCTGCAGCAACAACAGCAAAGCCAGTTAAGTTGTAAAATAGTGTATGCTTGTTGTTGCTTTCGTAGTATTTATGTAAGTCTTGGCAAAGTACTCGTTTAATATACTTACAGAATAACTTCGACTGGCTGTTTGGGGGGGCGTGGGTGTGGGGTAGAGTTGCACCACAAATGCACTCCCGAAGCCGCTCGCAAGTGTGCTGAGTACCTGCGGGGGCAGTGGAAGGGGGGATTTTCAGAGAGAGCTTGGTGTACGTTTATCGTTCGAAATTGTTATTGCAACATTTTACAAGACAAATCAATTGAGCCAAAAGCCGACTCTCCTTCTGGTTGGGAGGACCACAGCCATCCGCTTGCGATTCCTCCCCACATTGCCGAGTTGGCTGTCTGTTGGTGCGCCTGCATTTGGGAAATTCGATAAAACGGCTCAGACAGCTTAGCAATGTTGCACACACATACACACGCACACACGCCCTGCAAATGCTTTAATTTACATTTAGCTGCATAAATAAGTTTAAATATTCGTTGCTCGTGTGTGTGTGTGGATGTTATGGGCGGTTGATTACTTTTATCAAACAAATATCATTACATATTTTGTTAGAAATTTCGCATACATTTCGTTATTTGCATTTTGATAATTTTTTTAAATTTTATTTTATTATTTTTCAACAAAAGTTTTGTGTAGTAAAGTTTAATTACAAAATTTTATTATTTGCATAGACTGTAAATAGTACATATGTAAAAGCGAGTGAAACTACAACATACTACAAAATTATGTTGGGTTTTGGGAAGAAAAAAAAAAAACAATTAAAAATTGGCTGAAAATAATCACTAACTGTTAATGGAACGCAGTGGAAAATGAAACACAATCAATAAGGCAAAAGTATTTGAACAGAGTGAGAGTGAGTGTAACGTAAAAAAGTGGAACGTTTTGGAATGGAATGGAATGATTGTGAATGAAACGGAATATTTTGGAATAAAAACGGAGCAATTTGCAATTAAATATGGAGGAAATATAAATTTAAACACACCAGAGAGAAATTAAAGAAGGGTAATGTAATGGAACGATGCTATTTAATTTTGTAAACGTATTATAAGTTTTTATAATATTTTTTTTATATTTTAATTTTAAGGTATAATTAAAGGTAAACAAAAATAATCCTGATTATTTAATCAAATTATTAAAAAAAATAAAAAATTAAAAAAAATTATCAAATTATTTGAATTTTTTTTATTATATTTTATCAAAGGCTAATTATTAATTTCTTATTTATTTTTAACAATTTTATTGCATTCAATAATTCATAATTATTTGATTTATTATTATTACTCGATTATTTTTAAACAATTTGTTTACTTTTAATTATTTGAATTTTTAACTTTTTTATTATTTCTTATTATTTGATTATTTTTAATTATTTGATTATTTTTATTTTATTATTCTTATTTATTTTTAATAATTTTATTGTATTTAATATTTTTATTTATTTGATAATTTATTATTTTTGTGATTATTTTTTTTCAATTTTAATTGTTTAATTATTTCTTATTATTTGATTATTTTAAATTATTTGATTATTTTTATTTTTTTATTCTTATTTATTTTAAATAATTTTCTTCTATTTAATAATTTTTTTTTATTTGATTTTTTTTTTTACTAATATTTCTTATGATTTGATTATTTTTAATTATTTAATTCTAAATAATTTTTAATAATTTTATTGATTTAATTATTTGAGAAATTATTATTAATCGATTATTTTTAATTATTTGATTATTTTAATATTTTTTTTTTATTATTTATTTCATTTCATTATTTTTAATTATTTTATTATTATTAGTCGTTTGGTTTTTATGTATTGTTATTCAATTATTTTTAATTATTTGATATTTTTTAATTATTTTAATATTTTTTTTTATTATTTATTATCATATGATTATTTTTAATTATTTGATTATTTTTAGCTATTTGATTTTTATATATTTAATTATTTTAATTATTTAATATTTAAATATTTAATTTAATTATGTATTTAATTTGTCGTTATTTGATTAATTTGTAATTATTATTTTATTATTTTTTATATTTTTTTGATTATTTTTTACTAACTGACTTTAAATTTTTTCTTGGTTATGTTGGTTGATTATTTATTATCATATGATTATTTTTAATTATTTGATTATTTTTAGCTATTTGATTTTTATATATTTAATTATTTTAATTATTTAATATTTAAATATTTAATTTAATTATGTATTTAATTTGTCGTTATTTGATTAATTTGTAATTATTATTTTATTATTTTTTATATTTTTTTGATTATTTCTTACTAACTGACTTTAAATTTTTTCTTGGTTATGTTGGTTGAGAAATCAAGAAGTTAAAGAAAAACAAAATAATTGAACATAATCAAAAAGATATTTTAATTTTTTTTTTATTTAAAAACTTAATTTTTTAATTTAATTAAATTTTTTTTATTTAAAAATTAAATTTTTTTATTTAAAAATTTAAAAAAATTAAAAGCACTCGAAAATAAATTAATAATTATATAAGCGGTGAAAAAAAAAATTAAATAATTTAAAACTAATCGGCTAATTAAAAAATATATAAAAATAATTGAAAATAATCAAATAATTAAATTAATCGTGTAATTAAAAAAAAATAAAAATAATTAATAATAATTATGTTAATCATGCAATAAAAAAACTGAATTAATTTTTTTTTTGTTTTGTGATTAAATAGTCATCCTTAAAACGTGGAAATTATGGTAATTAATCTGATTAAACGCTTACCTAAAAATAAATCACTTAACTTACAATCTTTGTGCGACTCATTGCCATCGACACCCATCAGGACCTGCAATCACTTTTGAATGCCTCTACTTTGTTGCGCAGTGTAATTAAATCAGCTATGTACATCCAGCTGAGCTATGTATAAGGACTCTATTCAACTTTGACGCCAAAATTAATGCATTGCATACTTAATTGCGGCGTTGAGTTACAGCCACGACCCACAGCGATGATGGTAATAAAGAGCCGGCGGTGAACGCCTTAAAATATGCAAGATCGCGTGCATAAATGACGCTGCATGTGTGGGCACACATACCACCGAACACAGAACGCACACATACAAATGCGGTGGGAAATTTTCGGTTAATTAAAATAGTTTGCGAACGCGCAACACACACACACTCATTTATAAATGTGTACAATATTGTTAAGTGTGAACAAGCACTGAAAGTGTGTGTGTGTGTCGCAGCGAGAGAAATGGGTGTGAAAAGAATTTGCACAATTTTCTATAAAACATCTTCGCAGCATGCCGCAAGGCGTTCACATTCACTATCGCGCGCGTTTGCTTTTGATTTGTTTCCTCCTTTTTTTTTCTTTGTGATTTTCGTTTACGCCACGCAAAAGTCAAGCCAATCATTTCTTTTTTTTTTCGTTGTTTTTTTTTTCGTATGCGTGGGTGTGCCTGTGCGAGTGCGCGTATAATTAGTTTAAGTGCGCTTTATTACTCGCAATTGTGTATGCGCCTTAAAGTATGCTACGCCAGCGATTTGCCTTCAGCTGACTACACTCACTCACGCTTGTTTAAATGAAATTTCAAACTTCCACCGAACGCAGCATTCAATTATGTGCTTGCAACGAAGTGTGAAGCGCCAGCCGAAACAGAGACCACCACACGCTTACAGACACAGCGCACATCAACACATAGTGTAGCATAGCATAAGGCGCTTATGCACGTTGGCATCTTAATTTCGTTCATCATATGTGAAATTAAGTAGTGAAGCGCATGCCTCACCCCAAGCACAGAGGCAACCGCAAATTAGATGCAAAATATGAAGGTGTTGTTGGGGCACGGATCACTGGCATTGGTGGTGGTGGTGGTTGGCGGCGTGTGGATGCGCTTATGCGGTCGCTTGCCACAAAAATAGGCTGCAGTTGCAGATTCTCGCTCAAATTGGTCGAAATCATTGTGACTGCGAGTTGTTGTGAGTGTGCGTGTGCATTTTGTTTCATTTTAGAAGCTCACTTTTGTCTGGCGTTGTAAATTTACATTGCAATGCCGCATTTTAAATATTTAATTTCACTTAGTTGGCTAAAAGTAAGGCGAGAAAATTTTGCAAATGCTGAAGTATAGTTTCGCGCACAGTTGTATAGGTGTAATTTAAGAGGAGGCCAAAGACAGTTTTGGTGGAAAGCGCAACTTTTTCGAGCCATTGACAGCGTAATCTGTTCCGATTACCGTTTAGGTTTCATTGAATCGCGTTACGTAAAATGAAAATCGAACCAAATCCCTTTCAGTTTGGGTTCAAACCGAGTAATATTTAATAGGCGTTCACACAGCCGGACTTGTAGCGTCTTGTAGCAACCATTGCAGAAGCGGTCGGAACGTAGAAGAAGAGGCGAGGATACATCACCACCGCTGCTGCTAATCGACAATAGCTAGACGAAGAGCCAAGGCGCTAAGTAGCTGTTTTTAATTGACCTCCAAGCCCTCGCATCGATAGCGAGAGAGATAATTTATTCCGCCGTGAGCTTAAGTGAGCTCTACTAGAGACTGCCATTCCAATCCAATCTAATCAAACTGAGCCGCTCTTCATTGGATGTACTGGCAAAGAGACTACGGTGATATAGAGCCTTAACGCCGAAAAATATCTAAATTGGAATTTAAATTCAAAACATTCCTAAAGGAAGGCCTCAAATGAGTAATGCGATAGTGTGAACCACAAACTAGCTCCATTGGCTCATCATTGAAAGCGGAGTTTAGACCGCGGCTGTCTTATGAACAGAAAAGTCGAGCTTCACGAGATGCTACAGTTTTATCCTCTCGTACGATTGTATTTTTTCAACGCTGATAGAGGCTATCGCTATTATTTCAAGAAGCGGAATAAAAAAAATTTTAGTTCACTGTGTCTACAGAGATGATTGGCGGCTTGACTCGTGATACACATTTTTCTGATGAAATATGGTGAAATGTGAGAATATGGAGGGAGAAAGAAACATTTTAAGCAGTGGATAAAACTATGATCAGCAAAAGAAAGTTTTTAAGGGAGCTGATACCCGATTATCTTCAAACACCACAAAAGGAAGTTGAAAGTATTTTCAACCTCGCTTTAAAGCAAGCAATGCCCAGTGTCCATAGTTTGTCTCTATAGAGAGTAACTGCTTTAAAGGTACTCGTATTCTACTTGGCAAGTTCACTCGTCATACAATTTCCTTCAATGTCTTTCTCAATAGGTGCTCATTTAAAATTAATAGTGACGGTGGGAGAACTCAGAAGGCTCTTA
Organism: Philophylla caesio; assembly: GCA_963971545.1. Taxonomy (NCBI): domain Eukaryota; kingdom Metazoa; phylum Arthropoda; class Insecta; order Diptera; family Tephritidae; genus Philophylla; species Philophylla caesio. Next base: position 121,050,341 of record OZ020607.1, read on the forward strand.
ATTGTCTTTGTAAAATGTGGATAATGAAAAGTTTTAGGCATAAAGTTGCTCAAACAGGCTTTCCATTTATTATTGGCTCCAAATGTTGCAGACAGCTCAAACTTTTATTCATGGAAAGCAGGTGAAGAAGGTGCCACTCGAGTAGTTTGCTGGAGTTTCGTTGTCAAAGGAGAGAGTTAATGAAGGACAAGAACTGAAGTTGTACTCTCAGCGTCACATATTTAACAGACTTGGTGGTAGTGAAAAGAAATATGTCAAATGACATTAGCTTTAATGTTGACGAGTAGCAATTTACTATCAATCATGCAGTCGTAGTTTAGTAAGGACATAAAATCAATATTACAATACAGTAGCAAATAGCTAAATTACTTTTCATTTACTAAATTTCTATGCATTTCAAATTACATATTCACATATGTATGTAGGTTGTGAAAGGCGCTTGGGTTGCACCATCAATTCACAATTGTCTCTTTAGTCTAATGACCCTTGCTAGTTATACGACTATATACTTCGCTCCACCTTCTCCAGAATGTGCGCCTGCTGGTCGTGTGTAAGTTGTTCATTTTTGTTAAATATTTAATAATGCGAACAATAACAGTTGTCAGCAAAGGTAACACAAAAAACAACTGACACAATTGTAGCCAAAAAAGAGTAGACTATCAAAGGCAAGAAAATAATTTCGTCGCAAACAACTCTAACCCCTACTGCTTTGTTTGTTTTAGTAGACTAAGTAGATGGGTGTGAAAGTAGAGGTTATTGTTTGCAAAGCTTCACAAAATGTGCGCTTGTGTTGAATATGACGGCAAAAATGCTTTTTAATTATTTATAAGCATGCAAGTGAATGTCGCTCAAAAGCGTAGAATTGCAAGAAAGCAGAGCAAAAACGAGTGTGACAAGAACACAGGAATTCTGTGTTGCAGTGACAACAAAACCGCATTGGACAAATTAGAAATTGCGTTTTATGGTTTTATGTTGCATATTTTTAGGCGTGCAATTTATAAGTGCTTCATGCAGGCTCACTGAGCAAATCGTAAAATTAAATCGACTTTTTCTGAAAGCATTTATTTCACAAAAACTCCCTGAGCGGATGTAAGAACACTGTCGGGAGAGCCGTGAAACTTTTTCCCAAAAAAAAACTAGTTACGCGTTTTTCAAATGATTCAGAACTTCCCCTTGCAATGCAAGCCTGTGATCAAAAAATTTAAGAAAAAAGTATTCAAAAAAGTAAAGAGCGCTCACTTAGAGACTTTTGAAGTTCAATGCATTGTAGAGACAAGTTTGCAAGCAAAAAAATGTTCTTAAAAATTAAAGCAAAAAATACCTAACCAAAGCACACTGCAGGCGTTTTGGAATGCGAACGTATGTGTTTTTATGGAAAACAGTACCGTGGAATATAAAACTTTCTCGAACTTAAAGAGTGTCGGCATAGTTTTTGCCTAGACAAATATTTTCCTGAAAAAAAATCACAGCTTTCTCAAGAAAGCTCACTAAGCAACTTAAATCCGTTACAAAGTTCCTGCGTTGCCAAGCCTATAAAATTATATTTTCCAAGGAATGTTTGACTCTAAAATCACAAAAATCTGTGGGACAAAATTGTGTTTTAAGGCAGGTTGACAGAGGTTGACGGAAAGTTTTTTTTTTCTCTCGAGAATACGGCAACTTACTGTTTGATGCTAGAGCTGCAAAACTTACCACACCCTCCCAAAAGTATGCAACATTAAAAAGTTAAAGTTGATTGCAATACACTAAGCTTTAAAAACAGTTTTTAAACTCACTACCCGCATGGCCTACTTTCAGGCTGAGCCCATTAAATTGCCGCAAAGCTAGTTAAAATTTACTAAATATTTTCACAAATCACTTGAAGAGTAAATAACATAAATTTCAAATATCCAGTCAACAGAAATCACAAAAGCCGAACAATTAAGGTAGCAATTGCAACGATTTCAACGATTAAAATGCCAAAGTAAATATTTTCTTACGAGCTTACGAGCGACACACAACGCAGTTCTATGCAATAGAAGCACAAAGCAAGCAAGGATACTAAGAAAACTGCAAGCAAAAGTTATGTTAAGAATTTACAACAATTTATTTGCGTTATCTGATTGGAGCTGAAGGAGCTGGACTGCTTTTCAACAGTTGACATTTCGTGCGCTTATAAATTTGGAATTGCCAATTGTATTGGTATTTCTGTCCAAAAGGATGTGCAGTGCGTATGTGTGTCTGTGTTTAGATAAGCAGGATGCGATTGTCAACACCTAAAAGCGGCAATAAATTCTAAAGTTGAGCATTCTCAGACCATAAATATGGATTTAGTGCAGCAGGAAGTGCGGTTTTTTTTCCACAACTAAGTAAGACGCATGGCGCTGTACATTTGTGTGTGTGTGTGTGTGTGTGTGTGTGTGTATGCAGTGCAAGAACTAAATCAACAATAACAAATAAAAACAAAATAAATTCTTCTATGCATTACGAAATGTGTGATCAGCTTAGCTTGTGACCATAACTCAATTAAAACCGAACAAATAAATGCTGAGTCAATGAAAGCAACAAATGTAACGCATGCAAATTGTGCTGCATGAACATGCCACAAGATTGTTGCAATTAAATGAAATGCTATTTAAATTGAAATTCTGTGGCAGCAAATATTTAACTAAACTTTGCATACTTATAGGCGTATAACGGCCGTTGAATGTTTGTAGGCTGATAAGCACACACACACACACAAGTGACAGACACATACACATGCGTTGCGGTAGCAAACAACTAACAGAATTTCTAACTTAAATTGTTAACAATTGAGGTAAATAAAATGAGAATTTTAAATTGCGGTGTTGAAGGCCAGAGAGTGGCTAGCCGAGATGCAATCAAGCGACAATGACTTGTGAGTAAAAGCTCTTAAAGGAGTTGCCTACAAATAATCCACACAGAAAAGTAATAAAGTAAAATGGCAAACAAACAAGCAAATTTGCTTTTGTAATTTAGTGTATGTTAATATGCAAGAATTATAGAAATTTTCGATTACATGCACATACATACATATACACAGACGCCTCAACATACATACATACATCAATGTGGCAATTAAAGTCATTATGTTCAGGCAAGTGTGTAATTCAAGGCCTACCACACAGCTGTATAATTATTAAGCAAAGTGCGGGCGTTCGTATGACAGCTGTGCGTAATCAAATCAGTTCTCAGCTATTTTGGTTTTAAGTTGCCAACATTAACACATTTTTGTGCTTAACTAACTCTTTATATAACAGGCAGGAAAATGTATAAATCTTATTGATTAATTGTTGAGTGTTATAGGTGGACTATGTATGTATGTGTTAATCATGATACAAATATTTTTAGTGGTACATAGTTTCACTTTTGATTTTTTGACAGAAACAGTGTGGCGATGGCAAACGCCCAATATTGCCACTACTTTAAAATAGACATTTGGGGATTTTAATTTTAATTTTATTGTTTTTTAAAAACAAATCGTGTAAATTTTGTAAATATACATATGTTTATACATATGTTTCATTTATTGGATTTATGTATATTTTTTCACCAACGCACTATGGTCGGAAATTTCATTTCGTTGGCCAAAAGTCAAAAAGTTTACACTCACGAAATATGTTGTTGTTTTTGAAATCTAGTAGTCAATAACTACCGTTATTCGGTGAGTCATTGAAGTTGAATTTGTTTGCTTCATTTGTAAACAGAATTGCGTTCGGTGTTTTATAGTGCTTACTTCAATTGCTTGTTAAAGCTGAAAACAAAGCGTGTTAAATAAAAAAAAGAAGGAGGCTGTGTCAGAGACACGGCCATTAAGTTTAACGTAGAATACGCCATCCGATAAGACAGAAAACATATGTATAATGATAATTTATAATGATAAATAATACAAGCAAATGAATTTCTTTATTTGATAGTTACTTTTGATGTTATACATAAGCTTATGATAGGAAAATAGAATAAAAATGTTTTTAAACTGTCAATTAAATTTCTCGCAAAAACGAAGTCAATGGTAGTTATCAATAGTAAAGATAAATGATAAATAACAGACCCAAATCTATTTGATTATTTGAAAGTTACTTTTGAGAATATAGGCTTATGATGGGAAAAATAGGATAAATATGTTTTTAAATTAACATTTAAATTTCTCGCAAAAACTAAGTCAATGGTTGTGTTATCAATAGTTGTGGGAGCATCATTTCGAATATAATCCAAATTAAACGTATCGCTCATAAATTTCGCCAATCTAGTATTTGAAGTGATTTCTGTGTTAAAAACACCACCAATAAGCAGTAGTTGGCAGCGCTTTCTCTGCCTTTACTCTACTTAAATTTTCCCGCCTAAAATTATGCAATAAAATGAACGTCTATTCACGCTACAAACTAGTGGTGGGTAACCCAGTGCAGCACTCAACCAAACACCACACACATATTTGTTTAGATGTGTTTATAAAGTTTTCATTTGAGAAATTTAAATTTTAGGAAGATATCAACCAATATGAAATGTATGTCAAACGAAAGCTAACATCTTCATTTGACTACATAAAAAATTTTAAAAAAATTTATCTCGCCGTTTCCTTATAATTAAAGAAATAGAGATTACAACAATAACAATCTGACATGGGTGCCCATACCGTAAGGTAAGACGTATTCTACGCCAATAACAAAAAAAGAATAACGCATTATAAATGGCTTGATGGATGACGAATAACTGCATTATTAACTTTATTTGCAATATTTTCACATAAAACAAAAATTTATAGATTTGAAGATTTTGTCCAAGGTAATTGACAAAATTTTTTTCAAAGCACGGAATTTATATGTAGAATTTTCGTATATAAAAAATATTTGAGACTTACAACAAAATTTGACTCAATATCTCCGACTCTAAAGGAGAAATCCCAAAAGAGGATAGTGCCATTTAAAAGATCGTAATTAGTTAAGTATAATTACATTATTTCGACTCCCGCAGAAGCCAAGAAGAAAGGAGTCTGATGAGGAAATGTGGTGAATTCCGAAATAATACTATAACTTCTACCGCTTTGAGAATTGTTGTTTTTTCCTATTAATTTTTCCAATAAACCGAGCGTCCTTAAAGCTGAAAAATATTTCAAATAAATTGTTATTAATCCGGCCGACGATGTATGTCCTTTGAGGTAAACGATTTTTCAAATCAATATACATACATAAATGCAGCTTTGCACATATTCAAATTTTGTTTCTGTTATCTTCGTTTTTCTTAATGCGAAAAATAGAGAATTTTCTTAATAAGGAATTAGTAGCACGAAAATTCGGAACACTGTTTCTGTCAAATGGTTAATATGGCGTCTGAAATGAGAGAGTGAAACTACCTTTAAAAATGATTTTATCATGGAGTTAATCATCGATATTCACTGAATGAGTTTTGTAATTTTGAACAAGGCCTGCTCGGGCCATGGACTGCAAAGAGACAAACAACTTACATAGTTGAAATATACTAAATTAATTAATATACTAAATACATTGACTAACTACAATCCGCTCAATCGACAAGTAAACATAGTTTTTACTATGCGAAAGTCTACTAAGAAAACTCCAGCTGCTTAGCTTAGGCTCACCCAGTGACTTATGAAGCTGAATTGGGAAGTTCTATGCACCGGAAAAAGCAGAAAACATTCTCAAGATTACTATTTAGCTTACTTCAGCAACTTTAATGAAAAGCTAGCAGTTTTTTTTTTCTGTGAAAAGTTAGTTCGATGAGCTTGCAATTTCGTGAGCAAGATATTTTTGGTCAGTGGAGAGAGCGGTAGAGCTTTCATTGGAAAAGATTATACGAAGTGATTGCTACACGAACTCAGTGATAGGAAGTTAACAGCATTTTTATAAGAAATTATAAGAAAGAGGTATTTGTAGAATTATTCATGACTTTCTCATGAAGTCTCTCTATCGCTCTTATCGAACTCTAGACTTACTTACTTACTTACTTACTTAATTGGCGCATTAACCGTCTAAGCGATTTTGGTCGAGTTCAACAAAGCACGCCAGCTGTCCCTATCTCGTGCTAACTGGCGCCAATTGAAAATCTCAAGCATAGCCAATTTTTTTTTCACTTGGTCTTTCCAACGCAGAGGAGGCCTTCCTTTTCCTTTAGAATCCATTAAATATTGTCAAGTAACTTTCAAAAATTTTGATAATCGAAACACACTCTTCCTTGTAAAGACTCTCAAAATAACTTTTGTAACTCAGTTAGCAGAGCGGCAGAACTCCAAGTAAAAACTATGTTTGGACGGATTTATAATTGTTTTAAGAAGGATCACTGTGTGATATCAGAAACTCTTTCAAAAGGAGTATTCGATTTTTTGTTGAACAAAGATATTTCACGTTTTTTATAACTTCCTTTAGAAAGCTCTTTGAGAGCACGTTCTAAAGAAGTTGCTCTGAGTAGATCGCGAATTCCATACGAAGCTTTTTTGTGCAAATTTTTTAATTTAACTTTTGGTTTACACATTTTTAACATTGGTAAAGAGGGATTTTTCGAGGCAGCTCTGAAATAATATCTCTTGCTAAGTTGCAGAATGGTTTTTAGAAATCGTTTTTCCGAGAGTTTCATTATATCCTCATGAAGCCTACACTCAGCGCAAATTACTGCCAAATCAGTTTCAACTCTTTCACGAAGGCTCGCCAAGCATCATGTTTGGCAAGCGGCTGTAAGGAGTTTTAGAACTCGCATCTATTTCAAATGTTATTCTAAGATATTTATAAATTGAAACGTGAAGTTATTCTGAGCGATTTCTTGTAAATATTCTAAAGCTCCATCATTTCGGCTTGTAGGCTTCTTCAAAGATTTTTTAACTCAATTGAGAGCGTTATTTAGTTCTTTCGTTTGTGGAAAGAGTTCCAAAACTTATGAAAGCTCTCTGCGTGACTATTGGCGTTCAAATAGCGAAAGAAATTCTTGTGGAACTGAGGAGTACCTAGCCTTCCTCAGTTCCACAAGAATTTCTTTCGCTATTTGAACGCCAATAGTCACGCAGAGAGCTTTCATAAGTTTTGGAACTCTTTCCACAAACGAAAGAACTAAATAACGCTCTCAATTGAGTTAAAAAATCTTTGAAGAAGCCTACAAGCCGAAATGATGGAGCTTTAGAATATTTACAAGAAATCGCTCAGAATAACTATAATATTTTAAATTAATATTAAATTATTATGAAAAATATTTTAATACAAAAATTAAATTTTTGAAATTATATATAAAACAAGCCAAAACCTAAGTTTTTCGTGATGCACTAAATTTAAAAATAAAATGTAAAAAATGTGAACGAATAAATTATATAAACATCTGCAATTTAAAAATTTTTTTTGTTTTTTAAATTGTAAAAATATTAAAAATTTTATAAATTTTAAAATTTTAAAACTTTGAAATTATATTCAATTATTTATCAAAAAATATGAATAATATAAAAATATGTACAAAAAAATTTTAAATAATCTTATTTGTCAGAGTTGACAACAACAATTCAAACGAGTAGGCTTAAAAAATTTCTAATGAAAATTTAAATCCGAATGGTGGATTGAAAATTAATTTCAATTCAAAAAATATCTTATAAAAACTTTTGAAAGCTAAAAACGTTAAAATGGAAAAATTACTAAATGAAAAAATTAAATATACTATGTATGTACATATGTATGTATGTATAAAAAGGTAAAAATAACAAAAAAGTTTAAAGCACTAAGCAGTTCCTTAATTAACTAAGTTGAAAAATGGTATTGTAAAATTTGTTAGAGATAACAAGCCCAAATTTTTCAAAAACTAAAAATTTAATACTTTATGAAAAAGTGACGATAAAAAACTTAACTGGTTTACTTTTCAAGAAAACCTAAGTTTTAAATTTAAATATGTATGCGTAAAATTAAAAAAAAAATTATTTAAAAAAATAAATAACAAAAGCAAAGGTAAAAAGTAGTTGAGAATATTTTAAATTAAAAAAAAAAATTTTAATAATTAAAAAAAAAATCTCCATATAATTGGTAAAAATAGTGATTAATACAAAAAAAAAACTAATAAAATACTATATTCAGTAAATTAAATGTTGGGCAAGAGCACAATAAAATATATTTTTTGCATTTTAAAAAATGAAAATATTATAGCAAAAATATTTGTAAATTATTAGCTTTCTATCTAATAAATTCAAAAGTTTCTAATTTCAAATTATTTGAGCTGTAAAGTTTAATAAAAACTATGGAGAAAAAAGTAAGGTTTAAATTAAATTTGAACTAGCTACATAAAAACAAACAAATTATATTTTTTTTAAATAAAGTATATTGTACCTTTAATAAAATAGCTATAATTCAAAATTTTAGTTTTGTAGGAAGTCGCAATAAAAGTTTCTAGTTGGTATACAAAACCGCAGCTGAATTTTAGTTGATTTTATATATACATAATTCCAGAAAAAAAATCGCCTTAATGCCAATACTTCTCAGCTTTTGCTAAAGTTCTAAATATTCAATTTTTAAACTCTTGCCAGCATCTACACCATAGTCAGATTGGCAGTAGCAAAAACAGTAAGCAATATTTGCTAACAAAATTTTCAGTGCAGTAAAAAATGCAATCAACTAACCCGCTTGACCAGCCCCCAGTCGCTTTCGCACCTGCAACCGCTGCACACCATGTCTGGAAGCTAAACAGGATATGCATTTTTTATTTAATTTCGTCCGGTTACTGCACGTTTGTAATATTTGTTTTTTTTTTATTATTTCTTTTTTTTTGCCATCATAAATGTTTGCCTCATTTGCCGTATGCCAGTTGATATGAAATCTTGCGTGCTTTGGCAAATTTCCTTTTTATATGAATACTGAAATTTTTTTTATTTTGCTGTTTTTATGTTTTTAGTTTTTTGTTTCTCCTCTTTGCTAAAACGGATTCAGGAAGTGTATCCGGCACGTTTTTTCAGAATTCTTATTTCTTCTTGGTTTGTATGTACTTTGTGTGCAAACTCATATTTACAGAGTGTACGTTTGTGTGCGCTAATAATTATGAATTTTCATGCGAAAAGTGGATTACATTCACAACAATCTATGCACTAAGGAAATCGTGCAGGTTTTTGCATAATTGTTTGCAAATTTTGAAAAGTACGTTAGTAATTTTTTTTTATTGGGAAAACAATTTTCTTCTTTGAAGTTGAGTGGCAAGTTTGGGACAAATAATTTCATGTTAAAAAAAAGTGTTCGTGTTTTTTAGCTCACAAGCATTTTCTAAAATTTTTTAAAATAATTTTACCATTTTGATTGATCTCAGGGCCAGTTTATGGAAGATTTTTGTGAAAAAGCAACAAAAGTTTTTTAATGGTAGAAGTTATAGTACTATTTCCAAAATCACCACATTTTCTCATCAGACTTTTTTTTATTAAATGAATTAAATTTATTTTTCATAACCACTTCTCCCAGGCTTTGAACCCGGTAGCTCGGAGTTGCAAAATTAACATTTACTAGGCCAACCGAAAAATAAACAAACATTTTTTAAAATATTTAAAATTAAAAAAAAAGTTCTGGAACATTTCATTTAAAAAGAACTTATTTTCGGAATACTTCACTTTCACTTTGCTCTTATATAGAAAAAAATGTAAGTAATAAATTATTTTTTTTTTAAATTAATTTCTCCCGTTTGAAGAAATCTACTTTAATGTGTTTTTTTTTGTAATTTAATATATCTCATTAATTTTGCATTTAGCGCACTTCACCAACACACCAAAGCAACACTTCATGACGCAGTGTTGCATTCACTGATCAAAAGTGTCAGCTTTGAACAAATGCTGCCCACAAGTGCTTAAAAGTGGAGAGTAAAGGTCTCTCGGCTGTTTACAAAAAACCCGCTTTGCGCATTAGTGGCGATGTTTTCGCACCTAAAGAACATCAGCATAATTGCATTCTATGTTTGCAAGTGACGTTGATGTGATGAAAAAGAGAAGATATATGACAAATGCAGGTGAAGTAGGAACGTAAGCGCCGAAAGAGTTGTATCAGCGAGGTGTGAAGCCGTGAGCTTCGGTACCATTTAGTGTTGCAACACATCTCCCAATTCCCCCCGACAAACATTTGACCCATTCAAGTGCAGCGCAAACGCCACAGTCAGAGCTGGGCATCCCGTTAGTGACTTAGCGAGTGCAAATCAGCGCGCAATTTGCAACTTAACACGCTGCAGGCTGACGCTGCGTAGTGCGTGCCGTCATCACATAATTATATTCATTCACCAATCCACCTACCTCTCCAAACACAAAGCTGCGTTTTTACAAACGATTTAGCTGATTTGGTGTGGGATTACGCGGTGTTCACTTAGGGGCATCAAATTTATTGTAGCTAAATTAAATAAGTTTTGTTAGTTTCTTAATAAAACGAGTGCCGGTTTATGTTGGACAAATAGCGCCTAAAAGTAGATAAAGTTGCAGATAAAGCTATGAATTCATAACAGTGCAACCATGCACATATTTTTTGTGTTTAAAATAATGCATACTTTTAGGCAGGGGTTTTTAAAAAACAGTATATTTTCGTGATCAGTTTTCAAAATAATTCTTAACCGGAAAGTGCACTAAAGGATACTCACTAACTTGGAATGCTGCCGAGAAAGAAAAGAAAATCACAGCGTCCTACTTAAATATTCTCATACCCAAATCAATATGATTTTCAATCACTCCAATCTCTTCAAAGAAATGATATTTCTTCTAAAGCTTCGGTATTTTTGTCTCAACCATTTCGATGGGAATAAAACTTCATCTTTCAAATTTTCAAAGTAGGTCTCCCAAATTAAGTTGTCCTTTAAATTAAAATGATTAAAATCTTAAGCGAATCCAGTCAACCTTTTGCAATTCCGAGGTTGGACTCTACTTTCCTCTTCAATAATTTTACTTATTACACAGTACGACAGTGGTTGGTACACATGAGAAATGTTAACAGTATATGAAAATAGGTTTAAAATAAAGAAATACGTGTCTCGGCGTTTTGCTGTAGCAGGTCAGAATTGTGAGAAAATCGATTTTTAAGCTTCAAAGGACCGTGGAGGTTCACTTCTAATGTAATACTATTATAAAAAGTTATATGAAAAAAGAATGGATCAACCGATTTTAATGCTTGAGCCAGTTTTAAAAAGGTAATTGAATTTTGATTTTTTTTTTTATTAAGAAAACAATTTTTTTTTTGGCCGGTAGATGGCGCTTTAATTTTCATGTAAAGTTAATATGTAACCAAAAATGTACGAAATTCATTAAAAATACAAAAAAAAAACTATTAAAATGCAAAAATGAATATGAAATCTTACCTATTATTTTGTTTTAAAAATGTTGGTCGTTTATTTTATTTTATTTATTTTTTTTTATTTTTTTTTTTTTCGAACTAAGAATTGAGCTTAGATTCGGAATCTATCTTAAGGGGTACAGAAAGAAAAATGCTGGTATTTGCCTGGCGAAATTTATCCAAGAACCAGTAAACAATGGGTATTTAGCGCGTGGAAAGCAATCTCTATCTGAGACCCCAAAAGGCGGTGAGCTAGCATCTTAAAATTTATTTTATTAGTAATTTCCTTCTTCGGTAATTCTTTCCATTTTTGGTTTACGAATTCGAAACTTTTTATCTAACATCCCTTGAACTATTCCTCTTGAATCTTCTTTCTATTCACTATTTAGCTCTTCAACTTCTGTGCTATCTACTATTACAAATTAACCTTTGCAAATCCACGATTTCTTGGAACTTTACAAGTTTGCCTTCTTCTTAAATACACAACACCTACTTTCCTCTTAATTTTTCATACTGTTTTCATTCTTAGTCTCTTTATTTTTTTTTATTTCCAATCAGCAATCTACATTTTCATTACTTCATTGCTTGCACTTTGCCACATGCAACCAACCAACCAACGTCCAACACGCAAACACCTTCAAACTGTTTATTCTTTTGAAATTGAAAATTTCCCATTTCCTTTGCCTTCAATTTCAATTTCAATTTCTACTTTCAATTCAAGCAACAGTTTGCCAATCTGATTCTGCCGAGTGCTGACCATCGGCGGAGCTTGTAAGCGTGAAAGTGTGACTCTACTCCTACTTACAAAGGTGTGAATGTGTGTGTTCGCTCACTGGATTGTGTGGCTGGTGCGCATGAAGCGTTCCTAATTAACCCACTTTTGGACTTTGGTAACGCTGAATTGAGGCTATTATGTACTTGAGATTTTTTCCCTCGTGCTTTTTTTTTTGTTTTACAAAGAATCGATCAGAGAGCCGATAAGCCGAAAGAGCTAAAAAAAAAAATGTTGTAATGGCGTGAGTGAAGTTCTTCGTAGACTGATTGAGAAAGAACTTCTTGGAACTTCTTTTGTGAAGTTTTTCTCAATTAATCTAGAGTAACTTCAAGCCTATTTTTAGGCTTACTAGAGATTAAACTCAGAATACGATCACATAGATATCATAAAAAGTAAGAAGTTTGTACGCCTACTAGGCCGACTCGACAGTGCGTTAGGCTTGGTGCCTACGGCCAATGAGTTCATTTTGCGTCACCACAATTAGTTCTGCGACGGATATAATAAAAGTCAATTGCACTTTTTTCCCTCGAAATTTGATTTTTTTTTGTCAAAATAATGAAGCCTGGTGCGCATAAACTGCGTCATTGCAAATGCGTTATACTTTACAGGAGCTTAAAGTGTAGTTTTTTACGCCCTTTTCTTTGTTTCTTTTGTTTACTTACTTTACTTTACGGTGCTTGTTACTCAGATTTCTTGTTCGGCCCATTCGGCTTAGGTTTGCTGCACACAAGCGTTTTTCTAGGCTGCGCTATCGCAATTGCGTTCTCATTTTAGTGAATATTTAGAAATTCTTGTCTGACCACAGCTGAAATAGTTTTTCTCTCCTTTCCAACGTTTTCTTTTGTTTTTTTTTTCATACTGGTCCACTCGACTCTAAGACGTGGTGAAGCACTACCCTTTGTACGCTGCGTCAACGCAATTACGGTGAAATGGTCTTAACTTAACGCCTCTAAATAAAGCTATTATCTTCTTTTGCATTTTTTCTTTTGTGTTTTTTTTTTATTCAAACCTTTAGCTTGATTCGCTCAGTTCTATGGCCTAGTGTATAGAATCCACTTTTATGCCACTTTAACGCAATTGCGTTGTTAGTACTTTAGTAAATATCTCTAATTGCTAATGTGGCGCCAGTAAAAATTGCTATTCTCACTTTTCAAAGTTTTTCTTTTGCTTTTTTTTTTCTGTTTAGACCTCTTTTCTGCTCTATTTGAATATAAGGCTTGCCGCATACGGTCCTCGTTTTACGCCACCCCAGCGCAATTGGATGCTGGAGCTCAAAAGATGCAAATTCGAAGCCTCGAATAATAACTCGTGCTTCTCTTTACATTTTTCGCCTCCTCTTTTTTGCTTTAATTCACCATCATCGTCGAACATCCCTTTCGACTCGTGCCTTCCCCATCCACACCAAATTCGAGAGCGTTGCATAAATTCGCTTGCAACATAAATTTATGCGCATACTTCTGAAAATGTGTTGACAAAAACTTCAACATATGCAACAAATAACAAAGTAGCTGTAGTTGTTTTTTTTGTGCTTCCTTTTGAACTTTGCTTTTGTGGTGCTAACAAAACTTTGCCCAACAGCGCCATTGTACGCCTGTACGTATGCCACTGCTGCATGAAGGAAGCTGCTGTGAGTCGAAAGCGACTACAAAATTTCTGCTTATTTACTGCTGCCCTTGGCAACACGCCTTTTGTGTGTGTGTGTGTGTGTGTGTGTGTGAGCGTTGGCGTGCGAGTTATGCAACGAAGATGAATGTTGCGCCTTCAATGTCACTGAGGCGTCTACATTTGCGGTGACTACAATTGCCAAGTACAACAATAACAATTTGGTGATTTGTCTTGCTGTCCGCGAGTATGTTTTGCTTTGCTCGCTAGCTGCTCGTTACTCTCTCCACTTTTTTGCTCGCTGCTGCCTCAAGCTGACAGCGTTCATATCCGATTTTGTTCTTTATTTTGAGTTCTTGTGTGTTTTTGTACTCCAACGCTTTTTTTTTAATTTTTCGAGTTGCTTTATTTTCGTTGGAAAGCGCGGTGTTGATTTTATTTACATGAAAAAATATATATTTTGTAGTTGACATGTGCAGTTTTTTACTGTGCGGAAACATTTTTTTCCAATATATAAAATTGCTTACTTTCTTTGGTTGAAGCTACATATTTCTTTAAAATATAAATTTTAGTGTTTTTATCTCTTACATATGTGGAAACTGAGCTTATTTCTTATAAATGTACATATTTTAATAAAAAGATGTGTTAAATCTGTTAGAAAACTCAGATATTTTACACACAAAAATGGGATATCTAAAAATTTGTACATATTTAAATATAAACGAGTATAATTAAAAAAAAAAAAATTTTTTAATTTTTAAAGTTTTTTAAAATAAAAATTTAACAATTATTCTCGTATTAATATAAATTCAATAACTTATATATTTGTGTTTTTATAAATTAAATTTTTTTCCTTAATAAAAAAAATATTTGTTTTAATGTATCCACAACTATACATAATTTACATTTTCAAACACCTCTTTATTCTCATTACAAAAAAAAAACCAAAAATTTGATTTAAAAAAAATTTTTCAATTTTAAAATTTTAATTTTGCATAATTGAATTTTTATACTAGATATTTTGTGAAAATTAAAACATAAAATAAAAGTATAAGTTGAAATTGTGACATAAAAATTGGATATTTAAAAATTTATATTTAAAAATAAACGGGTATTTTTAAAATATTTTTTTTTTTAAATTTGTTAGCTCACACACATGTACATACATATGTATGTATGTTTGAATTTTTTAAAGTTTTTTTTTAATAAAAAATCTAACAAATATTCTCGTATTTATATAAATTCAATAACTTAAAATATATTTCTGTTTTTTTTTTAAATTACAATTTTTTTCATAATTAAAAAAATATTTTTTTTATTGTATTCACACATACTACATATGTACATACATATATGTATGTAATTAACATTTTCAAAAACCTCTTTATTCTCACATAAGAACTGTTTCATTAAAAAAAATGGTTTTCGTATTAAAAAAACCAAACATTTTATTTTAAAATTTAATTTTGCAGAATTAAATTTATATACAGATATTTTGTGAAAATTAAAAAATTAAATTAAAAGTTTAAGTAGAAAATGTGACACAAAAATTGGATATTTAAAAATAACTTATATATTTTTGTGTTTATAAAATACAACCTTTTTTATATTTAAAAAATATTTTTTATTTGTATGTATTTACATTTTCAAAAACTACTTGATTTTCGTATAAGAACTATTTTTATTTAATATAATAGTTTTCTTATTACAAAAACTCAAAATTAAAAAAAAAAATTTTAATTTTTTATACAAATATTACTAATTTTTTTAAATTTATAATTTTGTAAAAAAAATTGTATACATAATTTAAAAATTAAAATATTTACGAAAAAATTAATAAAAAGGATATATAGAATTTTTGTTAATTTTTTCGTACATATTTTAATTTTTCCTAACTTAAAATAATTGTTTGACAAATTAAAAACCGTTTTCCCAACTCGCAAACAAAATTTAAATTATTTTTTATTATATAATTTTCTTAACTAAAAATTTACAAGAATTTCGTTTCTTCTCTTTTCAGATCTACGAAATAAATTAAATTGAATGTGCGGCGGCATTTAAATTTCAAATGGTGAGTGAATTTTCTCATTCCATTAACTCAAAACGAAATTCATTCATTTGCTTTTTTAAATAAGCGCGCATCATAAATAAAAAATAATTAGATTTTGCAGCCATTTGCCATATTTCAATGAAAATGAAATACAAAAAAAGAAAAAAAAATAGTGTAAACGAATTACTGAATCATCTTTGTCTCAATTTATTTGTCCATTATTCCTCCATTTGCTCCATCTGTTGCTGCAGCTGTTTGCTGCGCTCTCCTTAATTTCCTTCATTGCACACAAAACGTCGCTTTTATAATTTCCGTTATTATCTCGCAAACAGCCCTCCTCGCCCTCCTCCACATCCTCGCTCGCTTTCCTCCTTTTGACGGCATCCTTTAAACAGCTTTCAATTTATGTTTGCCTACTGCTAAATATCCTGCTGACATTCTCACTAACAAAAGCAAACACAAATACAATTGCAACAATAAAAACAAATACAAACATAAATAGTAGTAGCAAAACAACAACAGTTACCGTTATAGCGCTTGTAAAGTTATTTGTGTAGAATTTAAATAGATTTTCCAAGCCATTAACTCAATTAGTTGTGGACCTGCGGCAGCTAAGTATGCACAGCTCAGTTCAGTCGTCTCACCGCCATTCCGTTTGTTTATGCTTTTCATTCATCCCGCCACTCTCCTGCTCCTTGACTCGGGCGTGCGCTGTTTTTCCGCTTACAATGCAATTATAACAAAATGCTGTTGCATTAAATGCAATTATCATTGCTGTAATATGCGAAGACAGCTGTGCAGAAAGAGTAGAAGGCGAAGGGGCAGTGGTATGAAGAGAGCGGAAGGAGTGTAATGTTGTGCTGTTATGAAAGGGCAGGGGGTCGTCAGCAGCAGCGACGTGCGCTTGTCACTCTAGGGTCAGCCAAACAAGTCGTTTTCGCATTCTCTTGCCAACTCTGTCATCCTTTGGCTTGGCGTGATGTCCTTTAACGGCTATTTGTTTTCATTTCCTTTCATTTGCTCAATAAGCGGTCAGTCTTTGCAGTGTTTTCCAAGCGTTTATGAAGTTTACTTAATGTGGTGGACAGTTACATTTTGTACAATTTTTTTCTTTACAAAAGCAAGAGAGGGCGTAGTGTCACTGACATTAAAGCAAATGGAAGAGTATAACTTAGAAGAAGTAAATGAGAGCCCAAGCAAAATAAGCTTATTTGCCTGGGACTTAGCTTCTCCTTCCTTTAATCTTGATGTTGTTTTTTAAGTTAATAACACATCACTAAAGCAAATTCATGGCATTTCCTTCATCTATTGTAAAATTGATGTTTCTAAACATCGCGTCATTAGCGCCATCTCGCGTAGGTTCTTAAAAAGTGTGTGATTAAAACTCGACTTCAGCGCCATCAAGGGGAAACTTTTTGTGTGAAGTTATCTCTAACTTTTTTTTTGTTAATATAAGGTCTCGTTATGAGCTGAATAAAATAGCACTAGCATCTGCGCCATCTAGCGGATTGTGCAATCT
The DNA here is from genome assembly GCA_963971545.1 of Philophylla caesio. NCBI lineage: Eukaryota > Metazoa > Arthropoda > Insecta > Diptera > Tephritidae > Philophylla > Philophylla caesio. Next base: position 121,067,548 of record OZ020607.1, read on the forward strand.
CTACTTCTATGCTATAAGAGCTTAAATAAGGTCGATCCTTAGAGGCAGACTGCTATTTTTATGAACAAAATCAGTGAGTACTTTCACTAAAGAAAATATGTGCGCTAAAGTGGTGCAAGGCGAATAGCAGCTGTGATTATAGGGAATTTGTAATGCTAAATTTTCACTTACCAAAAAAAATATTAAAACGTGCCTAAAAGTATACCACACGAAATGTGGCAACATGAAATCGTTCACTTAAAAATGTGCAAAGAGCAGATAGCTTTTGACTCAAGTTTTTGCATTGTTTTAGACTTAATTCCGAACTGGATATAGGAATTACGCATAGCCTTTGTTCAATGAAATTTCATTTCCCCAAATAATTGTCAGTGCCTAAACTTATTTTCAGCACAGGAACTATTTACTTGGCTTATTTATTTAAGCGTCGCTGGCGCACATTTTGCGCAAGACGCAGATTTTTTTGTAACTCATAGCAGATTAAAATACCGAAACGCGTTTACAAAATGTGTGTAATTTTAAAACGCTTCGGATACGCTTAAAAGCAAGACGAATCTGAAGGTGAGTAAATGTAGAGTAAGAATGGGATACGTTAAAGTGCTCAATTTGCTAAGCCAGCTGTAAGTGCCTACTAAACACACGATTTAGCAGCTTTTTGCTAACTTAAATTTTTCGAAGCATACTTTCCGGCGTTGTAGCTCTTCAGCTGTAAGTTTGTTAGTGTTTTGTATAGCACAGCACAGCATTAAGCATTCCAATATCAGCTCAGCAAGTGATTAGCATGTCATGCCTAATGTAATTCCCTTTGCAGCATCGGAGCTGTCAGTATGTCAATTCGAGTACTGCCAAGATACACCACAGCTAAGCGCAAAAGCTTTTAATAAACTGCCGATAAAGTTTGCGAAACAACAATACAAATGATAAGCACGAAAAAGGAAAACATATACACAAAAAAAAAAATAACAAAAGTGAAATCCCGAAAAGTTGAAAGAAAATACCACAAAATCGGGGGTATCCGTAAATATTGTAGGAAAAAAGAAAATAAAATAAAAAATAAACACTTGCAAATGTAAACCGAAAACTCGTTCATTGAGTTGGCAGTGCACAGGCGATTTGCATTTCACGACAACGATTGCGAGCGACCACGAGAGCTGAGCGGGTGGTGGTGGCATAAATAGAAATGGCAGAAAGCTAGCGGTGAGGGCAGGTGCGTCAATTGAGATGCAAAATCGATGCGCCTCAAATCGGTTAGGTATTGCGCGACGACGCAAGCTGAAGCGGGCAAATGATGGAAAGCGAAGCAGCGGTTGGCCGGTGGAAGAAAAATTGCGCTAGGAAATTGGAAAATCTTTCAAATTCAATGAATTTCAGCAAAAATCTGATAAAGCTGCCTAAACACGAGTGCGGTGTGTGCAGCGCAAAGGAGAAGCAAACAAACAAGTAAGCGCAAAGCAAGCGAGCGCTTAAAGCAAATGACAGCGGTTGGAGAGCAGTGTGGCGGGCAGGAGGCGCATGGCAAACTTTTACGCAACGAAATGTTGGCTGAAAAGAATATCGAGTGTCGATAAACTCAGGCAGCTGATAAATGTAAATTGTGTACGCTTGTGTGTGTGTAAGTATTGCATTGGAGTATGTCTGCAAGTCTGACAGGTTGGCAGCCGATACTGTTGTGAAGAAGAAAAAAAATTAAAAAAAAGTAAAAAAAAAAAAATGTTGTGCAAGTTTTTCTCGCACAACGAGCAAACCAAATTCAAATCGCAACCAAAACCAATTCCAAAGCAAACAAAACAAACAACTTAGATGTGGCAACAACAGAAATAAAAAAAAAACAACAACTCTAATAAAAATAAATATTGAGTGGCGTTGGTATGGCTGAATCAAAAGTTTATTTATTTTTTTGCGGAAATTGCAATCTCCTTACTTACTTGCTTGAGTTTGTGTGTGTGTGTGTGTCGTTCGAATTGTGTGCGGGTTTGTGGTATTATTTAAATTTTTATGTGTTCCCTGTGAAATTCGCGTGCTGTTATATGTACATACATACAAACATATACTCGAATTTAAGCTGATAAATAATCGAATGAAACGAAATGCAATGGAAGTGCCGACGACGGTCCGATACGCTCACTCAAACTTACACAACTAAATATTTACTCGTGTATTGGCCTCTTTACTTTAGTAGAAACACTCGTACATTTTTTAATTTTTTTTTTTTCAAAATAAGCTGTAGAATTTTTGTGGCGGCAGAGGTGTTGTGCGCTTGAGTTGTGTCGAAAATAAAGGGCAAAGCGAGCTATTTTTTTGCTTGGCTTAGGGGTGGTATAAGAAATTGTGGTCTAGGCTGGCCAACTGAATTGAGGGTTGAGTTAACAGAAGGAAAAATGAGAGCTTTAAAATTTGGTTTGAAAGATTACATATCCATATTTCGAACCAATTTTTAAAGCAGCAGTGGATAGAAGAGATTATCTTCACTGAGCTAAGACCGAAAAAGTGCTATCAGGCCTGCGACGGTACTCTACGACGGTCACTCTCGACCAGAATTCGTCCATCAGCTAACTGAAGATGCGATTATTCTAAGCTGGAAAAAAAATCTGCACAACCTCTATTTGTTCAGAGTTACTGCTTTCAAAAATCGGACGTGCTTTCTAAATCAATTTTGATCGCATGATTAGTTAGTTTGAGACCTTAAGAATATCTGACGAACGACTAATTTGTGGTTGATATGAAGTCAGTTACAAATAGTTCATTTCAAAACCTTGTCATCCATGGGAAGCATTGGACTTAAGAGACCGGAAAGTTTCTACGGACGTCACCCCTGCCTGGCGTGCTTTGTTGACCTCGGCCAAAATCGCTTAGGCGGTTCATGCGCCAATTAAGTAAGTCACCTCTACCCGTTCGTCTAACTGATGCTTCCAAAATAATGTTCGCCAAAGGTAGCAAGACAAATTCATGTAATTTTAGAACAAATCGATATCAAAGTCAGATGTTATATAAAAAAATTGTCAACATATGAGGCGTAGTCCAAAGCCCAAACAAATTTAAGAAAATTTGGTAGACTAGGAGCTAAGAAAAATGCTAACTCACATAAAATCAAACTCAAGAAGTGAAAAAGAAATTTTCTTCTTTAAATATTTCTCAAATCAATCTGAATATATATCTTTTTTTCTTCATGAAATTTTACAGCAACTGCAAGGTACGTTTTCAAGTAACGGCAATAATAAAAAATATTTCTTGTCATTTCTCTTGACAGCTGTATTCTAAGCTTTAAAAACAAAAATATCTTGAGTGAATCAATCAGAAATAACGCCATTTCGATCTATCGCACGTTGCCTTATATGTCTACAATGCGTCTCAATACCTCAAAAATTTGCCGCTTCTTATCCTGCTTCCTCTACTGCAAAAGCAACAACACAACTGCCTTAAATATATGTGCCTGTCATTCAGCGACTGTCAGTCGAACGACATCAACTGTCAATGAGCGCGCTTCGCCGACGATGTTGGCCTTGTTCGCTGCACTGACAGTCAACTGCTGGTTTTTTTTTCGCGTTGCAACACTTAATTGACTGTAAGACAGCTGCTTGGATGCGTGAATGCGTGTGTATGTATGTATGACCCGTTCGGCAGTAAGGCTTTTATGTTGCCGACAGCTCATCAACGTTGGTCAGTAGGCGAGTGGACTTAAAAGCTGAACTGAGCTCAATACGCCAGCAGATGGCGCAGTGGGGCAGTGATGGCGATTGTGGGTCAGTGTGGCCTGAACCGTTTATGGAGCATGGAAAATGTGTATAGCATTGAGTTTGATGGAGCAGCAGGAACAAATTTAAGATTTATGTTGAATGAGGAAGCAAATAGTTGTTTGTCTGTAATTCTCGACAAGCTTATGAAGAGAAAATTATTTAACTAGAATCTGTTGCTAAGCTAAGAAAGAAGCTTAACGATAGAGCCTAAGACATCTGAGTAAAAAAATTGTAAGAATAGTGAATTAGTTCTTTTCTTTGCAATTCTCAATAGGCAAGGAATTGCTAAGAAAAAACCTGTCAAGGAAGCGATTAGACAAATAGTAGGGTCGCCGACGAGCAGATCCTTTCAACCTAGAAAACTTTCCCTAGCTTCACAGATGCTTGTTTAAGGTCTCTTATGATATTTTCCAAATAATTTTTCCTTCAACTTTAATAGCACTCATTCATCTTACAAAGCTTACTATTTCAAGCGCGCAGTCCGTCAATTAATCCTTAAAGCACTTCATAATCATATCAGCTCACATTTCCCTTCTCAATTAATTATGCAGTGCTATCGTCGATCAACTTTTAGACCCTTCAATTTCGTAAATACGAAGAGGAAGTGCTACAAGCGAACAAGAAACAATACTCACTTACTTATTGAGTACTCAATTGCAAACAAACATACTCGTATCTATCTCGACAGACATTCATATATTTACATATTTGCTTTCTCATCGCTGCTCGGCACATCAAGAATCAACAGAGCTAACCGAACGACCGAACTGCGAAGCGCCTGAGTTGTAATTGAAATGCCAAAGAGGCTTTCTATTTGTGGTCTGCTTTAGAGCTTTTAGCTGGGCCAGGTCCGACCCGACAGTTGAGTATTTGCATTTGATGCTTATTGTTATTGTTGTAGACTTTGGTGTTGTTGCCAATGATGTTAAGCAGTTAAGACCATAATGGGCTCACCTACTAATAATGGATTAAACAGCAACAATTGCTTTTGCTTTTAACAATGTACCCATTAGGGTGGTGTCTCGCCTGGTGGAAGAATTGAGCTTTGAGTGTAGGGGAAAGTGCAGTGCGAAAAAATTGTATTGAAATTTTGATAGACAAATAAAGTTTTTAATAAGAAAATTTTTAAGATGCCAAATGCAAATATTTCTTTAAAATTTGCTCCCTTAATTTTTCTCTTAAAATTCTTCTTTCTCATTCTGGTAATGTTTTCTTAACATTTTTTTTTTAATTGTTTGAATTCATTTGATTATTTGTTTTTGTAATATTTCTTAAAATATTTGTTTAATATTTTTATTTATTTTTTTATTAAATTATAATTTTACAATTTACATTATATTTTTATTTAAATACATTTTTCAAGATATTTTGAAAAAAAAGTGATTAACATTTTTTTAAATTTTTTAAACTGAACTTTAATTTTTAATGATATTTTTATATATATTTTTTTTATTCATATAAATATTTTTTTTTTTTACTTTATTTATTTATCTAACTTTATTTTTTTACTTTATTTATTTATCTGCCTTTCCTTATTTACTGGTTTCGATTTATTTTAAAAGTTTGTGTTTATATAATAAAATTTTATATGCAAAATATTTCGGTGATTTATTTTGTTTAAATTATTACAAATTTTATTCCACAAGTTTTTACTGCCGTAATTTTAATACAATTTTTTTAAATTAAAATTCTTGATGATTTCCGTTTTTATAAAAAAAATTTTTTCTTCATTTCTATAAAAAAAATATAACGAACAATTTTTGAAAAATTTAATTTTTTTATACTATTCTATGCTAAATTGTCAATGATGTTCTTATGCTTTCTTATTGAATTTAAATATTTAAGAAAAAATTTATAATAAATACAAATCAAAATAATATCTAATAATAAAAATTCTGTGTTTTCCCTCCTCATTTTCTGAAATTTTCCTAAAACTGCTCTCTGAATTTTGCTTTCATCGATTTCGCCAATTAATTTCTCGCAGCGCACATAAGTTAAATCACATTCAAAATGCATTGCTTGAGATTACAAACTTGCCACAAATGTCCCTTAAGTCAGTATTCGCCAATTATGTATATTGCGATGCGAAGTGCCCACCGAAATTTCGAACACAAGCAAATGCAATCAACAAAGTTCATTTGTATGTTTTGCCGATATGACGGCAGCAATGCTATCAATATTATAAACGCCTTAAGGGGCCATGTAATTTGTTGAAATAATTGAGAGTAAACAATTGAAAATACGAAAACTTTAGAAATGCTTAAGCGCCTAAAAGTAGGCCTTTAAATTAGAAGCCAAAAGCAACTGCGATAAATGAAAGCTCTCAGAAAGCGATCAAAGCAGGGTAGGCGACTGCGGCAGAGGAAAGCTTTCTAACTCTTTATGATTTCAAAATTTCCAACAATTTGATAAAGAGATTTTTCCATTACTTACTACTGTGCGATGTACACAACAGGTTGGTTTTTTCTTTTTATTTTTCATTCATCATTTTGAAACTATCATTTCCACTTTGGTAAAACCCACTACTCTCTTATTATCATAGCAAGTTTTGCCAATTTGATTATGTCAAATTACGCGAAAGTCACGTTCACGATCACCCATTCGCTGCCAGCGCATGCAATTACTCAATTCTCCATTCATTCATTCATTCATTCATTTATTTATGCAGTCAGCATCGCCGCTTGGCTTTGTAGTTTATAAAATTGAACGAGGAATTGTTGGTGCCTTGGTGCTGGTTGAGAATTTCGAGGCGACATTTTGCTTTAGGTGTATAAAATTGTTATGGAATTTCTGCAATGCAAAAAATAATTAATAAATAATAAAAAGAATTTTCTTGAAATTTAAATTTAATTTCACTCGCAAGATAAATGCGTTAATTTGAGTTTTTTTTTAGAATACGAAGTTCGGAACGGGAGATGTTGCGGTAGTCATTTTAATGGAATCAAAAGCGGTGTTGTAGTTTGAGGCTTTGTATTTACGTGAGTCGAATTCGGAAGTGGAAGTCTTTTTCTTGAATTTAAGAACTTTTTCCGATGAATAACTCTTTTCTTCATTCGAAGCAAATAAAAAACCCCGCAAACTAGGTCATATTTAGGAATACCGTCATAACTAAATATCTATAAGTAAGGCCACCACTGTTATTGGACCCTCGCCATTTTTGCTGCCTCAACTCCTCGCACTCTGGATTCAGAGACTGTACTCGTATAGCGCGAGCTTACTTTTCGATTATATCAGCCTTCCTAGCTCTGCGACGTTGTTCTTCAAATTTCAACACATCGACGCAGAACTCGGCTCCATAAACTTTTACAAATACTAGTGCTAAAAAGGTGGAGCTGCCTATTACTTTGTCTTGGTTGGCAACAGCGTTATAGCGGCTACTTTGTCTACACTCTTTGGCATTGAGTCACAGGAAGTCAGCTCGCCAGCTGTCCCAATCTCTTGCTAACTGGCGCCAAATTGGAAATCCCAAGTATAGCCAGCTCTTTTTCCACATAGTCTTTCCAACGCAGAGGAGGTCTTCCTTTTCCCTTTGCTACCATCAGCGGGTAACGCGTCAAAAACCTTCACGGCTCGAGCTATTTCATCCATTTGTACGACGTGATCTAGCCAGCGGAGTCGGTGGTTCTTAATCCGCTGCACTCTGTCTACGTCCTTGTACAGCTCGTACAGCGCATCGTTCCATCGTACACGGTATTCGCTGTCGCAAAGACGCAAAGGTCCATAAATCTTTCGAAGAATCTTTCTTTCGAACACTTCAGGAGTCGACCTCATCTGATGTTGTCATCGTCCATGCTTCTGCGCCATACATCAGGACGAGCATAATGAGAGACTTATAGAGCGTGATTTTTGTCCGTCCAGAGAGGACTTTACTGCTCAGTTGCCTACTCAGTCCGAAGTAGCACTTGTTGGCAAGAGAGATTCTGCGTTGGATTTCAAGGGCTGACGCTGTTATTAAGGTTAATGCTGGTTCCTAAGTAAACGAAGTCCTCTACTTTTTCAAAGTTATAACTGTCAACAGTGATGTTTGATCCCAGTCGTGAATGTACTCACTGTCTATTTGATGACAGGAGATACTTTGTCTTGCCCTCGTTCACCGCCAGACCCATTTGCTCGGCTTCTCTATCCAGTTTGGAGAAGGCAGAACTAACTGCGCGGTTGTTAAGGCCGATGATGTCAATGTCATCGGCGTACGTCAGCAATTGCACAATCTTATAAAAGATGGTGCCTGACCGAATTAGTTCTGCGGCTCGAATTATCTTCTCCAGCATCAGGTTAAAGAAATCGCACGACAAATAGTCACCCTGTCTGTAACCTCGTTTGGTATCAAACGGCTCGGAGAGGTCCTTCCCAATCCTGATGGAGGTGGCGGTGGCGGTGTTGCTCAATGTCATTTTACATAGCCGCAGAAGTAGAGAGTTCCTTCATTTCTGTAACATCCTTGTGTTTGTTAGACTGTCACTCAAGTTAAAACTTTGTAGGAGTAATAAGAGCAATCACACTTAATGCGTCATTCCAGCTCATTAAATCAAAAGCGTTTCTAGAATCGAGAGTATTTAGCAGACAGAAAAGATGGAAGAAATTGTTATTATTTTCTCGTACCACAATCTTGGCCACCTGAATCAGCTCTTAGATGACAGCTGCAGTTGAGCTCATATTTTAGAAGTTGTATTCGCTTTCACACAAACTATCTGCCGCAGCTTCCAATGCCACATTAAGGCAGATTCTCTAGAAGTTTATCGGTATAATTTAGCAGTTACTCGCTTTTTTATTTGTTGCGAGTTATCTGCTTGTTTTTTTGCGCTTATTAATAAGCACAAGTCTAGGCGGCTTACAGCGGGAACAAAGTCTATTGTAAAATATTTTTTGTTCAGTAAAATTCTACGAAGTTCACAAATTGCTTTATAAATAATTGTAAAGCAACGCGCAACATTTGCAATACTTCTTATCTAAATTGAAGCCCTCAGCGCAAATTAAGTGAAACACATTCATTGGCAAAGTCAAGCATAAACGCGCCTTTCATGCAACCAAGCGCGCCAGAATGTTGCCAGAAATAGGGAAAATTGCGAGCATTGAAATTGACATGAGTGGAGTTTAAAGAATTTGAATGCGAATTTCCCCGTATGGTGGAGTTATAAAATATATACCGGCACGAGTATGTAGTTTGGTGTACAAATGTTTGCATGCAATTCCAGTGGATTAGAGAAACTAGTGCAGTTGGTTTTGCATTGCATTGCATTGCACACACACACACAGACGCTTAACCCCTTGCGGCTCCTCGAATTACTTCATTGACAGCAGCGGTGTTTGCAATTTAGTTTACTATTGCTTTGGCAAGAAATTCATTCACTCAAACTGCTGCGTAGTTATTATTATACGGTCTTACACTCTCAGTCACTCAGTCAGTCAGTCAACCAGTCACTCAGTCGGTCACTCAGTCAGTCAGCTAACCAGTCACTCAGTCAGTCAATCGCTTGTTTATATTTTTGCTGTGGCTTTGGCAACGACAGCGCGCATGCTTTGCATCACCTGCTGCTGCTTAAATTTTATATTTCTTCACAAAATTGTTTTCTTTGCTGCTGCTGCTTTATCTTCATCTTCTTGTTCTTCTTCTTTTTCTTTTTCCTCATTTTTTTTTTTTATTTCGCTTAACTGCAATGCGTGAATTTGGTAAATTGCGAACGTCGCCAGCGGCGTTGCATGCTTCATGTTGTAATATTGCAAGAATGTTGACAGCAGTGCAACATCCAGCAGCTGTTGCCACACGCATGCTCCACACACACACACACACACACAAACATGAAAGCGATCAACAAATGAAGTATTTTATGGACGGACAGGCTGTTGTAAAATTTGAAAGAAAGTGGAGTGAGGAGTTGAGAGGTAAAACCCACAGCCAAGGTAATGCAATGACGACGCGGCGTGTGGCAGCATGCGGCTACTTGACATCTCACCTGCTGCCGTGCTGCCGTGCTGCCTTTTTCCTTGATTGCATGCCACAAACGCAAGCAACCAGCCATCCTTCCTTCCCTTTTCCTCACGCTTTTGCCATTCTCTCGCTCTATCTCTCTCTCTCTTTGCTGCCACCGCCAGCAATCAGATGCCATGCCAACGCGTCGCCAGCATTCCAAAGCAGCTCAAGCTCGAGCTCTTCCAACTACGGCAAAGTGTTTGCTTATCGGACACAAATTGTTGCACGAATGCTATTGCCATCATTTACGTTGCAACGTCGTTGCATGTGTGTGTGTGTGTATTTATGCGCCAGCATCTAAGGTTACAAAAGCGCCTTAAGGTATGCTGTAAAAATAAATAGCAATCTCGGTGGAAGCTAGCAAAGCAGATATTTGTGTGCAGCTAAGCGCAAATGAAACGCTGTCGCACTTTGTATGTGCGTGTGTGTGTGTGTGTCTGGCGCTTGCTACATGTGGCAGTGTGGCAATAGTAGCAACAGCAGCAACAACAATAACGGCAGTTACCAGCAAATGTAACAGCATCAGCAGCTTCCTTCAACTCGCCGCCTATGGCACTTCTATCTACCTGCCGGATTGTTTTGTTGCATGCCTCACCACTACTGCGCGCATATGCTGCCAGCTGATTGCGACTGACATCAGATGTAGCTGCTGCTGCCCCATTTTGTTATTTGAGTGAATTGCGAGTGTTGCATTAAACTAAACAGCAGCGCACCTTGCAATTTTTCTACATTTGCCTCAGCTGCTGCTGCTGTTTGTTCGTTGTCGACTTGCTTTTGCTAGCAGCAAAGCATACAAATCTGCTATAACAGCAACAACAACAACAACAATTATAATAATACTTAGTGTAGCGCTCGTCGCTTCAAATTTAGTTGGTTGCATGCTGCATGTGGCAACAATATGCATTGCAATGTCCGCAGGAAATAGCACACACTTGTTATTGGAATGTTTGGACGTATAAAGAAGGCGGTGGGTGGCCTGTGGTTGAGTTGAGTTGTTGCACAAGTAGTTAAGCTCACACATATTTGCACACCTTTTAAATGAAGTTCTCTCTGATTTGGTTTTGTTTTTTTTTTTGCTTATTTTTCCAGTTGTTTACATTTCGGCTATCCAATTCGTGCCACTTGCTGCAATCATGGCATGATGGTCTGCGGTAAGCTGGCTCATATGCAGTACCTGCTAGCGTTAGTTTATTGGCATGTTTGCTTCAGATTTTATTAAAAAATAAATTCAACAATTTTAGTCATTGCTTTTTATAAAACAAAGTACTCGCAAAGACTTTCAAAAAAAACAAGAAAACCTGTTCTCTAGAATACCTTTCGTCCACTGCAAGATGCATTCGGCTTTTCGTGTCAAGCAGTTCATTTTTTTCTTCAGCCCTTTAAACGTTTAATTTCATAGTTTAATTTCCCAAAAAAATTGTTGTAAAAATTTTAAGTTTTTCATCAAAGGCATTAATGAAATGTTCAATAAAATGGCATTATTAGACTTAGGGCCGTTTTCTTAACTGCCGGTAAAATTTAACTGCTGTTTAAATCTCTAGACCACAAGCCTAAAAGTATGCAGCGCTTCACTTTAAACTTAGAAACGAGGTTTAAGGTTCAATTAGAGGTGCCATAACCATAATCATAGAAAACAGCTGATCCAACCAACCTTATGGGTTACACTGTAATCGATTAGTGGTGCCATACCATAACGCCATAACCATAACCATAACCATAGCGACCAACTGAATTTTGGTTTTTGCCGTAACCATAAACAAATGATTGCTGATTCGCCTTGTTTATTGTGATATTTCTGTTCTTCGTGTGCAGTTTATTTTGTTTTGATGAGTTTTAATTTATATTTTGCGTCCGCGTTTTACATACTTTACTAAATTTTTATTTACTTTCAGTTTGTTGCAAATATCAGCTGTTTATGGTTATGGCAACACTAATCGATTGCTTAAATAAGGTATTGGTTATGACTACGATTATGGTTATGGCGTTATGGTATGGTACCTCTAATTGAACCTTTAAAGGGGATCTCAACCACAAAAGAGTAGCAAATTTGTTAGATAACGCGCGCATACTTTTAGGCTTGAGGTTCAGAGATTTAAAGTTAAATTTTACCGGCAGTTAAGAAAACGGCCCTTAAGATATCTATTGTTAAATAATTACGTTAAGTCTACCACTATTGTAAAGAATTAGGCACTGAAGAGCTGTAAGAAATAAATAATAATAATAAAAAAAGGTTCCTTAGTTCATCTTTAAACCGATTTTTCGTTAACTGCTGTTGCCTTAAAGTATGCAATAATTAATTTTTAATAATTTATCATCACTCGAGAAAGTGACTCGCTTTCGAGTTGTATGATAAGGCAGTGGAGCACTGGTGAAAATTTTAAAGGTTCTTCAAAAGTTTAAATTTTCGTGGTTTGAATTTTTTTTTTCAATATTTTCCGCTGCGAAAAACAGCAGTTAAAATGTACATTACTTAATTAAATCTTATGAAATCTATTGGAACATTCATTCAGATTTGAAATACATTTTTGGAAAGAATACAATTATGCAAGGAAATTTCATGTCAAGAACCATTCCTCTCTTTTTTTTTAAGTATAATCGAAGTCTATCAGAGTTATGTCTGAGGGAAGGCCACGTGCTGAGAATGGTGGCTACAAACGAAATTTAGTCGAGACACATTTAAATATAAATTTTAAGTATTGAATTCGAAGGTCCTTACAAAAATTGTACCTAAACGTAGCCTTGGAGTATCTCCGTAGAATGGCACTTTCCTTTTCTTATTATCTAAATTTTTTATAATGAATGCCTTTGTTTCTCAAAGTAGTTAGACGATGAAACAACAAAGACTTTTGTAAGAAATCTTCATCATTGTTTTTCTCTCTTTACTCTTAGTTCTATTCATTTTTAGGGCGCCTTCAAAAGCGCTTGGTTAGCAACTTATCGTTAGCGATTTTTATTTCATGCAGATAAATTCTTGCTCATTTTTCACAAGATGAAATTTATAACTACCGCCACAGCTGAAGACGACACTAATCCGCCTCACGAAACGTCCGCCTCACTTGAACATTTTAATTTCCCCATTTTCTAGTATCTTTCACTTACTCTATCTCTCTCTCTCTCCGGCTATTTCAGTGCACGCAATTACTTTTGCTGCAAACTAAATTATCTGCTCACAGTAGCTTGTCATTTCCCATTTGCCGTTGCAATTTTTTGCTTTATCTTCAATGAATTTTTTGCATTTGTTACTAGTGCCATTTTGTTTTTTTTTTATTGTTTTATTTCTCCCCCCTCTTGTTTTCGCTAGCAACACTGCAATTACTTATCTCTTGGCATTCATTTGACGTTCTTTTGTGCGACTGCTTCACAATTTAGTGCAAATGAAATCAATAAAATTCTTTGAAGTATTTGAAGTGCAGTGCAGAAAAAGTGAAGTGGACACTTGAGCTCTTGGTCGGCTCTCGAATCAATTCAAATGCAAGTGATTACATGGTGAGAAATATTCAGGAGGTGTGGTGGTAGAGTGTTGGCGTTTTTTTTTCTTGGGTTGGAAAGTCTGCAGCATCTTTCAGGGCTGGTACACATTGAGGTGGAATATTGGAATGTGATTTTTGATTATGATTAAGAACTTTTCTAAATTTAAACTTTTCCAAAACTCCACACACAGATGTCGCTGTTTTTTATTAAAAATGTAGCATTCACTTCATTTTATGAAAAGCAACGCAAATACTGAAAGGTATTATACGAAAAAGTAGCAATATTCAAAATAATCCGATGTGAATATATTATTTTATTATTTTGGTCGAGTTTCTGCTTTAACTTACCCCTTTTAGACTAAGTTCTGAAGCGCAATTTCGCAAATAGATGTCGCTGTTATCTTTTAAAGCCACCAGTTGATATCTACTTGCATACTTTTAACTCAGTTAAGCCCTAAGCCAAATCTTAGAGCGATAGAAATTTAGCGGAATAAATCAGATTTAGGCGAATTTTTTAAGACTTTGGCGTTTTAGCAATAGAATGTAACAAAAAGTTGTCTTTGTATTTGCTTCTATTTTATTAATCTCTTTGAATTCGACTTTTCGCAATCGCTTTCCCCTTTTATGAATTTGTCTTAATTTAGATATTCACCCTTATCGTGAGTTTCGCCCGAAAAAAAATTTATAAATTTTCCAAATCTTTGAAATATAGCAGTCAATAAAGAATCGTTCGGGTATTTATAAGATCTGAGCTAACCTCTTCAATACCTCCAGTGCGACTAAAATTTGCTATTCCGCTAGTTGGGATGCGTGCCTGCGATTTTTCACTGAAGGTGGATACTAAAAAGGTGTAGGTAACAGTTTTTAAATTGTGCTGGCGCAATCGTCTATGCTGGAACACATACCTCTTTTGGCCAGTCCAAGTCTTTTTTTCCAAAGAAAAATTTTATTTCTGCGTACATTTAAATAAAAATAGTTTGCCCATTTCCATTCGGATTAATTTTCCATTGCAGGCCCCAAACTATGTAGCCTTGTCCTTAGCTCTTTTCATAACTCAGCTATATTTTCCTTGTTTTCTTTGACAAATCCTCTTGCAATATCCGGCTTTTCCTGCAGTCTACCTAATATTATCCCTCTTTTAACTTTGTTTACTGTTTTGTTCTTGTTTTTTAATAAATTTACTTACATTTTGAATCCGCGAAATTTTTCGCCTCTCAAAAAATAGTGAACAAATGCAACTAATCCGCCAACTATTTCTGCCCGAAATTAGTATTGCCGATAAGGTGAAATAATGTTCGAACAGTAAAAAGTGAACTATTTCGGGCGAAAACGAAACTCACAATAAGTTACGAAAAAAAGTTACGCACCCAGATGTCGCTGCTGTTGTAGCAAGTTTATTTTGCATTTCAGTTAAAGAAGGGCGTGACATTTACTAAATTATATTTGCTCAAAAACTGTTCAGTCAATAAGCAATCCGTAGTGTAACTCCTCATTTACCAGCTGCTTTCAGTCACAGCCTAAGAATTTAACTATGCGCTGGTTGATTATTTCACACATAGATGTCGCTATCACTTAATCTGGCATTCAATCTGGTTATCACTTCAATTGATGGAAAGCCAAATGTTGGTCAAAGGTTATCTGAGTAGAAAAATTTGGCTAAACAGAGGTTTAAGCCTTTTCGAAAAAGTTATAGTTGACACTGCCCTTGTTGATGTTTTAAACAAAAACTTCACTCACAGATGTCGCTGGTATCATACACAATAATAGGCAACTCCACTAGTTCGCACAGATGTTTTTTCTCAGTGCAGCTGCGTGCGTATGACAGTCACTTAGTGGGCGCTTTGCCAGCAGCCTTCGAGAATTTCACTTGCTACTTCTCTAAAAAAACAAAAAAAACACATTTTCAAGCCACACAAAAATGCGATTTGCATACACAGCCGCGTTCATACATAGCACATAGCACAGGAACACATTTGCATAAGTTGCTCGCATGGCGCTGAGGCTTTTCCAATGCATTGCCACCTGCAAATTATTTGCAATATTTCCAACGCTCGTTCATACGTTTTTTTTTTTTAACTCTTTTTGCAAAGAGGCGAGGCAAAGTAGAGCAGCGCGCAGTATTTGAATTTCAAAACTTCCAAAAAAACAAAAAGCGAAAGAATATAAATTTTGCATTGCATTATTATTTGCAAGAGCAAGCAATGTGTCACAGGCGCAATTTTTTTTTTTTGTGTGCTCTTGCTCTTAGTGTTTGCTGCCTGTAGCGGCGTTGCAACAACATTGAGCTGCTGCTGCTGCTGTTGCTGCGGGCGAACATTTTCATAAGCATTTCTCTCTACTTAGAAGTACTGGAACTGTAGCTTCGCAAGAGAGTGAGCACTTGTGCAGCGCCACTTGCTGATGCAAATCTGCTCGTTATTTTTGCACAAGCGACATCAGCAAAAGCATATTTGCCGCATTTGCGAACATTTGGCGTCTGCTGCAACACGTTTTACAAACCTGCAGCGCGTTTTTCTGTTTTACTTTTTTTTTTTTAATAAAAAATATGCACTCGAATCACACTTCGCTGATTTAATGGCGAAGTTGCAAGAGTTGACAAGTGGCAAAATCGCGTCGGCAGCACACATACTCGTACACGCTGCTGCAACACGCTTTTGTTCGCATCCGATCTAAAAACTTTAATTTCTACTCCGTTCGCCATACCTCTCTGCCCGCACCGCGCCACTTCAGAATTGGCCTCACTGATGAAGTCGAACTCTGCCTTTGAGTGTCTGCGGTTTGCCACAATATTATGCTTACGCTTTGCAACTTATTGCTTTTGTTGTTGTTGTTATTTGTACAATCAACTCTCCGCTTCACTCATCTCACTCCCTCCCTCTAGCTACCTAACATTTTCCAACACGCTCTTCATCAATTTTGAACAACAGCAAAGCGCAGACAAATATTGTTGAAAAACTTGTAACTTCGCATACGCCAACTCATTTGCATACTTTCAGGCGTTGTTGCCACAAATATTTGTAATGCATGGCGTTGATTGTCAGGCAAGCGGACAAAATCCCTTTGCAAAGCGTAGCAGTGTGTCGTAGGGAGTTACTTAAATTCAACTTAAGTAGCCGTAGAAATTTAAAGCGCCGTTGCGACACGCAGCAACCATTAACTGGTAAACCTCATAAATGCGCCGTAAAGTATGCAATGCTAACTAGCATTAACATCACACTTTAATTAGCTTGTGTTTACGTTTTGAGTGAGCAATAAAAATGTATCGCAGCTTTGTTGCTTTTTGTGCTGGGCGTGCAAGTGTAGAGAGTGGAGTTTTTGAGAGTCAACATAAATAGATGTTAGCATACATTTAGGCGTTTTGACATTATCGTGCTTAAGTGTTAGTATTGAGGGCAAGTTTTATCACAGCGCGCCTGTTAAAATCGTTGCTTAGTAGTTTGAACGGCTTCACATTTTATATTAGTCAGTTGTAATGCTTGCTTTTCCAACTCGAAATTGCTTAGCGTGCTGAATTGAAAAGCACAGTTTATTGATCGTAATTTTTGGTTATGATTTCATATTACACGCTTAATTTAATTAAACTAGGCAAGCCTTAAAGGGCGTGAAACTGTTACTACTTTTGTATATAAAAATGTTTCTTCGTAGTTTAAGTATCCAAAATTCAAGTAGTCATCATTGGTCTAACCAAATTTTGTTTCTTCATAATTACAAAAATATTTATCAGTTATCAGCTTAAAGCGTGTTTAGTAAAATGGCATAAATATAATAATATTGGCTCTGCTTGGTTTTTTTTTTTTGTAATAGAATGTCCTGGCATTGAGTGGCTAGTCGTTGAGAGAACTAAGTTTTTTTAGGAGCTTAAGAAATCGACCGAGGATCTTCAGATCATGTACTCTACTTTTGCTTCGACACATACATTTTGAACAAAATTTTCGATTTTTAGTCGTCTCTTTTTATAACGGCTACCTCTACCTAAAATATACAGCGAATGTTTTGGAACCTCTATTGAGATGGATGGGAATGCTCTTGCAGAAATTCTCCTGTTATTGCCGTCCAACGTCGACTCCTTCGTGAACACATTAACCGGTCAAGTATTTCAAATGCACCCATCACTGAGAGGGGTGCGAGTGAGTGGGAAGGATCTACCCGTGATAAAGACCGCCGCATACTGACCAGTGCTGTCAGGGTGGAAGTTGAAGTTTCCACTTAATAAAAATCAGAGAAAAAGTGAGAGGAAAGATGAAGATAGCGTGTAAAAGGGATTTATAAGTGAGTGAGGAAATTTGAGAGAGGGAAAATGTCACAGTGAGTGAAAAAATGTCAGAGGCAGAGATACAAGAGAGAGAGAGGGAGAGAGAGAGAGATAGAGGGAGAGAGAAATAAGCAATTTAAAGAGAATACGTGAATAAATGCAATGAAAAAAGAAAAGTAGTAGACAAAAATTAAGAAAAATTATCTGAGAAGTGGGACAATTAACTTCCCTCACAAAATTATAAAAAAATGATTACTATGTACAATCAACATTTACCTAAATAAATGTCATAGTGAGTGAAAAAATGTGAGAGGCAGAGAGACAAGAGAGAGAGAGAGAGAGAGAGAGAGAGAGAGAGAGATAGAGGGAGATAGAAATAAGCAATTTAAAGAGAATACGTGAATAAATACAATGAAAAAATAAAAATGGTAGACAAAATTTAAGAAAAATTATCTGAGGAGTGGGACAATTAACTTTCCTCACATAATTATAAAAAATGATTAACACAATCAACATTTACATATTTAGGTACTTAAAATGTCAGAAATAAATTCAACCATTGTACTTCCTATGCAATTTTGATGTGAATTTTCTTGTTTCACATTTTCCGAAAGAAATTTTTGTTGCCGCGCGCCATCCTTTTCCATTCCAGTTGAATAGCGAACAAACTGGCAATGACCACATTTACAACGAACAACAAAAAGGCTTGTCCATTTTTATGGCCAACAAACAACTGTAACAGGTCACAACAACAACAACGTTAAAATACACGCCAGCTGGAAAAAGTGCGCAAATAAAATCAACAACAACAATGTACGCCGAGGAACACGAACTGTAATTGCCAGTGGCGCAAAATGGCAACAACAACAATGCAAATCGAGAGCTAAAAACAAAAAAACTGAAAACAAAAAACAACATTGCGCGAAAAACAGAACACAAAATAAGCTTTCAAAGCGTTTGTCGTGTAACGTAGTTTGTTCGCGAGCGGAGCGCAGCGCAGCGTGTAAACAAAAATAAATTTGCAGTAAAAATAATTGACGAACGGATTGCCAGAGCCAAAGCAAAAACATGGAGGCAAACAAATGTGGAAGTGCATTAGTAGACAGACGAACCGACAGAAGGTGGTAAAATTGTGTATGGAGGGGGTTGGCGCTTATGCGAGTGGCGGCTAGTCAAATCGCTCACACGGCGTAAGCTAGTTACTATGTGCAAATTGTTATGCGGAGCGAACAGCAAAAGGGATGCGTTAATGTGCCAAACACACACACACACGCACACAAACGCGCGTAGGCCAAACGAATGAGCATCCTGGCAGGATTGGCGCTGAACCCGTGGTAATATTAATTAACGCAACAGAGCGAAATTAACATGAGGCGTTGAACTTTAATGGAAATGAGAGAAAAAATATGTTAGCTAGATGCTTTTTAAATAAAATTATTACGGAGAGAAAAATAATTTCGAGTGGTTTGCAGTGATAATTGAATATCACACATAAATTGCATCATGTGCATACGATTTCTTTAAGTAATGCGATAATGTGATCATGTGATTAGCTAATAAAATAAAAATAAAAAATGTGTACCCCACATTGAAAAATATTTAGTAATGTTTTCGGGATCGGTTCGGGATTACTTCGGGACCCGTTCGGGATTTGTTCGGGATCAGTCCTGAAATTTTGTTTCCCTTCATTTCGAGTAAAGCATATCCAAATAGCTTAAAAATATCTACTAGATGGGTATGAGCAACTAATATTGCAAAAAAAAAACTCTCCCCTCATAACACGCAAAACTGTGGTGCTTTTGGTAAATTTCTGCAAAATAATTTGCGATGATAGACACAGATATGTACATACATATGTGCTCTCAATTTAACCCTAATATATGTAGGGTTTTGTGATTAGTTTTTTTTTTTACTGACCACTCACAGCAAATTGAAGTTCTAGCTCATTGAAGCGAAACTCATTTTGTATATAAGGCTTATATCACTTTCAAACAGAGCAAAGACGTTGCGCTGGCTGCTTAGCCAAAAGTAAATTCATTACAAGCTAAAGTTGATTTGATTAAACAAAATGTGAGGAAAGAAAGAAAAATTTATTTTAAAAAGGGTACGAAAAGTGTTCAAAGCAGCGTAAAGTTTTCCGCCTCGCTGCTCGCCGCTCGCTACAACTTAAGTTACGGCATAATTATGCGAATTAGCTTAAGGAGTAAAGTTTCTTGCCCTCAAAGTGCAAAGACAAAAAAACAAAAAACAAAAAAAAAACAAATATCTACCAAAACAAACAACAAATTACCAACCAAATCAACAGCAATAATGCGAAATGCAAATTAAGTAAATTAGAAAAGTTGCTACATCGGCGAACTAATTTACTTGAGCCGAATGCTGAACCCTTCCAGGGAATCTACCCCCACCACTCCATCGAGCTACAAAGCGTTAAATTAGCCGCCTGCCGAACTTAAATGGCATTGCAGTTCACCGAAAAAGTATTTTGACTTGCCATGCGTATTATCTCCTTTCCACTCTGTGTCCGTCGGCGCACGTCCCTCTGCCACTGACGTATCTTCACCTTCCCAATTGTGGCCGAAAACTGATAACAATTTCCAACTCAATTTCGCCGGAGCTGTGCCTTTCGCAAAAGTCGAGGCAAAACATTAACAATTTCATTTAGCCAACAAATATTGCCGGATGGGCGAAATGTTGAAAAATAAACAGTGAATTGTTACACCACTAACAACAACAAAACGTCCATTAAGTAAAACACACACTAACAACGCCACTTGGCCACACTTAACTCTTTTTTATGAGTTTTTCTTCCAATTTTTATTTTTTTCGGCACTTTTACAATGAACAACCATTTTCCGCTTAACTGCTGGCGCTGTCTTTGCAAATTGATAGCTGGCTAGCGATAGCTTGGCAAGGAGTAGACGGAGAGCTTATACCAATTTTAGTTTTGTGTTTATTACAGTGGCTCACAAAAGCCACAAATATATATGTGAATAGCCGCATTGACCAATTTTGGTGTGGCAAAATTTTTTTGTGTATGAACGAAATGAAATGTAATTGAGCCGAGACAAGACGGTAGTCGAATTAAAATGGTAAAGTTGGGAAAATGAAAGCAAATTAACTACGAGTAAAAATGGTGGGAGTGTGGAGTAAAGGAGATGTGGAAATTGCATATGAGCTAATTACTAGAGTGCGCACACATTGGTCCACATCAATTATAACTAACTTCGTTCTTCGGTTGTTAAAGTCACAGTCAGATATGCAGTAACACTCACGACTTTTCTAGCATTGATCTCTTTAAAAGTTTACGTCAAAAATTCGATAAAAGTGTTGCAAGAGAATATGTCAAAAACTTGAGCTTAAAGAGCTTTCAGGTTTTGTTGAAAGTTTAGAAAGCTTTCACTTTTTATTCAAAGCATTCATATCATTTGAATTTTTTTTAAAGAGCTTTCAGGTTTTGTTGAAAGTTTAGAAAGCTTTCACTTTTTATTCAAAGCATTCATATCATTTGCATTTTTTTTCTCTGGTATTCAAATTTTTTTATTAAAAAAAACAATCGTAAAAGCTTTCATCTTAAATATGAATGCTTTCAGTTAAAGTATGAAAGCTTTCATGCTTTCGCAATAAAATCCGTATTTTAACTCACCCATTTTCAACTAATAATTTTATTTTCTTCTTTTTCTTGTCGACAGGGTAGAATGCTGATATTTGTTCTAACAATTTTCCGTCATCCCTTGTCAAGTTTGGTTGGGAGACAAACCGGTTTCGACGTTGTGCCATCTTCAGTGTCAATGTGAGAACGAGGATGACGGAAAATCGTTCCAATAAATATAAATATTTTAAGTTAAATTCTCAATACCTGCTATGAAAGCTTACATAGAGCTTTAACGTACTTATCGAAGCTTAAAAGTTCTTATTGAAAAGATGTTTCAATAAGACTTTCGTATTCTAAAAGACATTTTATTATAAAAGCGTTCTCTCGACTTTTGAAAGCTTTCCTTCTAGTTTGATGAAAATCATTTTTTTTGTTACGTTATTTACTCAGTGTAACAGTTTCGTTTCAATAACTAACACGTTTTATTGAAAGTTCACTGAAAACTTTCACGAGCTTTTTAAGGCCACGTGTAACTTTTTTAAAAAGTGCGTAATTCTATTTTGAAACATTTTTTACTTTATCCTTATTATGTAAATGGGATTTGGTTATGTTAGCTTTATCAGATTATAACAGTTTGAGTAGTAATTTGCAACTAAATTGTTCAAGCTTTTAAGGGCTTTCGTTGATTTTATCATACGAGAGGCCTTAAAAACTTTTCGGATTACATTTTTGTATGAGCTTGTAAGTGTGGCAGCACCGTTGCTTCTATAAATTCCAAATGCGCCACAGACCAATAAACGCCGCTGCCGCATAGCGCATTTCCGCTTGTCAACTAAGCTACATTTCGAATGGCAAATCCCTTGCGCAGCAGCAGCAGTAATGTCACACACACATCCACAGCTCATTTGCCAAATGCAGCAACGCAAATTCACTTAGCTATTGCCACTTAATTCCTGCCACACATTAGTACATAACTAGCAGCTGCTAAAACGACAAGAATCCAAGCGCACACAACAGTTGCGGCAACTTTCGCTCCCAGTACGGGAATTGATTTTCTTTGTCTGCCACAATGACTGTTGCAAAATTCAATATTATCGCAAGCAATTGCTGCCACATACGCGCACACATGCATAGCATTTAGCGAATGGCAGAGAGCAACAACTTTGTGTCCTGCGATTGTTTGTTTGAGCATCTGATTATGTGTGTGTGTGTGTGTGTAGTTGTGGCGAAAGCGTTAAATGTCATTAGCGTAAATTTACGTGCAACATAAACTTGTCGTACAAGCAACAGCAAATCGCACACACACAAATGCAAGTATTCAGCGTCAGCACTCAAAATACATTCTATCCTCTCGACGCTCAGCGAATGGTTGGGAATTTCACACTAAGTCAAAGGGGGGAATTTTCATGCACTTTCACATAGAAATGCACTCACACACACACACACACGTGTGTGATAGTGTATTTATTTGCGACACTCGCACGTGACAGTTGACAGTTCACTTGTACATCTCTCTGTCATAGCTTGCTGCCGCTTCCAAGTCCCTACCTATCCAGCTTAGAGCTGCACATACTCAGCCACACAAGAAGTCATATCAAGTTTTTCTTGTCAATCTTTCACTCATACTTTTGCATTCCCATTTTCCTCACTTACACATTTTCACTTACGAGTATTTTTTTGTTTTTTTCAATTTTATTTTTGGTGTGTGTTCGTGTCAGGCAAACCATAGAAAACTTCCGCAGTTTGATTGCGTTAAAATAAGAGACGAGAAAATTTGTCAAACGTGCTCCGGTTCGAATTTAATGGCTGAGTTGCTACTTGAAAATTATTCTTATGGTTTTTCTTACGGTATTTTTGCAAGCATTTTCACAAATATTTTTACTGTAAATATTTCTAAGCCCATATAACTTTGCACTAACGCAGTGTATTTTAAATAAATCTTGGGAATATTTTTTTTTTGACAAACGGAGCTTTACCACTCGCTTCCCGTACGGAATTATTGTTAAAGCGATTTTTTTTAGGTGTTGTTAATATACAGTAAAATTTCTGCCATCTTTGTTGTTTTCGGAGAGCTTTCCTCCTCGAGGAGAGCTTTTTGGTTTCATGAGCTTTAGTGGAAAGCTTTCTCATCCTAAATACTACATATCTCAAAGCGCTTATATTTTAAACTTTTTTTATTTTATTTTTGAATTTTTACCTCTAAACTTCTTACTAACATTTTTTTTTCAATTAAACTTTACTGACTAGCGAAAAAAAAGCTTTCACGACTACTCATAAAATTTTGCAATATTAAGTCAAAAAGTATTGGTATTTTTAGTGTTTTGTTCACAATAAATCGAAAGCTTTCGTGTACTCGTAGCCCCTTTGAGCTTTTATGCGTTAGCCCTCATAATACTATATGCATAAGCTTTCACTATGTATAGTAATATGTAAAGTTCTCCCTTACCGACACTTATATCCCTTAAAAAGTTTAAATTTTTAAAATTTTCATTGTTAAATAGAAACCGCTTTGTCACAGCTTTCATTTGCTTTCAAAAAGCTTTCGTTATCTTTTAGATAATTATCTAAAATGAAGGACAAGTTCACGTAAGAGCTTAGAGTAGGCAATTTTTGAAAAACTTGTATTCTTTGCCAAGTTTCTTTTGATATGATTTAAATAAAACTTAAAGCTCGAAAGAAGCTTTTTGGATAAATGTGTCTAATTACTTGGGAAAAGCTTGTTTCTAATGCATCTCTTTTGCTGTTTTAGATCTTCGTTTATTGCACAAATTTATTGCGTTCTGCTTTTTTTTTTTGCACTATTTTATTGCGCAACAACTCTCTCATTCTAAGTAGCTATTAAAAAGAAAGACGTACCAAAAAGACAAATATAATCGTTAATATTCTGTCAATGTTTTGACTACTGGCTCATCATAAGACTATAAAAAAATTGAAAATTATGCATATTTTTTTTGTGAAAGTTTAGACGAAACATGAATCCTCACAGTTGCATTTCTGTTGAAACTCAAATTTACCCAGACTTGCAGTCAAAGATTCCTTATTCATTTTCACGCAATTCCTTCTACCCTCTTCAGTGCTTTGGAACTCACAACTTACTAAACACGTCTATTGACTTTCAATTTTTGAGTTTCAGTCAAACTTTATGACATCGCAATGAGTTGCTGAGCTTTTGCTCCCCACTGACTGTTCACTGTTCAGCGCCTTCCTAACCACATTAACGTCATCGATACATTTGATTTGTCTATTTTGGTGAGTTGACGCGTGTCTGCTGCTCCGCTTCGAAAACTTTACTCATTCACACACGTACATACACATTTATACACACATACGTATGTATGTAAGTCTTCTCATGTGTCGATGTTTATTTGGCTTGGTTTGGTTAGTACGTGAGTGAAATTTTTAAAAAAGCTTCAAATTAACTTGAAAATTCGTTCAACTGCGATGCCAAACAGTTCCAAAGCGAAGTGAAAATTGAAAAAAAAAAAAACGAAATAAAATTCAAAAGACGTGCGAAAAACTTGTAAAGCCAAATTTTCGTGAACAAAGAAAACAATAAACATAAAAGTCATACTTGCAATGAAAAGTAGCAGTAAATGAAAGCGAGCAGTCAAGTTAAAAATGAAAAGAAACGAAAAATTTCAAAAGAAAATAACTAAAATGGCATTTCTAAAAAATTTAAACATTCTTTAACATAACCATTTTTTTTGTTTCTTTTTATTTAATGGCAGTAGATGGAAACGAATTGCCTTATCATGTCGAAAATATTTAGGAAAGAACAAAAAGTTATTAAGCATAATTTTACTTAAATGAAATGTTGTAGAGTACACTCGCTGGAAATCGTTAAAGCGACTAATTAAAATGAAATAATAAAAAAAAGGTTTTATACTCGAAAGCTCTTTTCACTGCTGTAGTACGTGTGAAAGCTTTGTAAGTTTGTACGAAAGCGCATACAACTTTTACGCTACTCAATAATAAATAACCAATTTAAAGTCATATTCTGTATTAATGCATACAAAAGCTCATGGAAACACTTTTAAAAGCTCTTTCGGCTAAAAGCTTTTTTTTTTACTTCTGGCAGTAAATCACATATAGAAATAAATTAATGTTGTATAACCAATTTTAGGTTAGCAGTTATTAAAATTACAAGTTAAAATATTTTTAGAGCTTTAAAGCTCTCTTTAATGGAATTAAGATAGCGCCACATTTTGCAGTCGATGAAAATTAAGATTAAACCAAATTAAAAATTTCTAACTTTATAGCAGATATTAAATTTGACTGATGTTGTACGATCAAAATATTAAAATCCAAAAGCTTGCAATTTATCTACTCAGTAATACAAATTAATCTAATATCCAAATATTTCTTTTTTTAATAAATCTGCTCTAATTAAAACTTAGTTTTGAAATATTTCTTTATGAATAGACATAGAAAATCTGATTAATTTGGAAAGTTGCAGAAGCTTTTTAAAATTTCAAAAGCTACAAAATTGGAATCCCCAGAAGCCTTTGCTTTATTTTTCTAAGACTACTTAAAGGCTTTGAGAACCATTAGGATGATAATAATTTCAGATCTTCTAATATTATTGAAAGCTTTTAAAAGCATGAAAGCTTCGACAGCTATTCAGAAAAGTGTAAATTGTAGCTTTTCTCATACGTTTTTTTTTTCTATAAACGCACAGTTTGGAATTTATTAAATTTCAACAATGTTTTTCAATATTGAGAAACTCATTTCTTTTAACACAAAATCCATCTCATAAATTTACGCACGAATGAGATGCAAATTGAAAATCAACCGCTGTCAGTAAAACGCACAAAAGCTATTTTTGTTTTTTTTTAAATGCCCTCTTTGAGTGGGTTTTAAAGACACCACTGGTGGTGGCAATAGCAATAATTGTCACATGTTGCTGCCTGAATATTTGCAGCTAAACTACTATCTCATCTGCTCGCTCTACATTCCCCAGCTCCCACTTGCCTCCCCTCCCCCTCCATGCATCGCTGCAACGCTCTCGCAATTCCGCTTGATGGCGCCACGCAATATGAGAATATAAATAATTTTCGCGCCTTGCCGTTAGCGCTTATTGCAAAAGTGGTGTGCGTATTCTCGTGGATACACTCACAAAAAAACCGATTTTACACACGCATAGATACATCGCAGCTCGCTGATTGTTTGTAGCTCATGCCGTCGCGGGTGATTGCCTAAGGCTCCTTGTGTGTATGAATGAGATAAGCTTCGCTATTGTTTATGCAAAATATGCTGATTGCAAGGCTGTTCTTCCTGTTATTGTTGCTGTAGTTACGCATGTAGGCCATTTTGCGTCGTATTTCAAACATGTAATAGTTAGCATGTTCAGCGCCGCGTGAGTGGCATCAAAGTACACTCAAACGAAGCGTGATCGAGTCTGGCGCAGGTGAATCGTCTTTAAAGAGTGTGTGTGTTGTTGTTGTTGGCAAATGATGCTTGCTAAATTGGAAAGAGAGGTATGTAGATGACGATGAAAGTTATGTGCAAAGGATATCAGTAAAGGATTATTTAAAGCTTTGAAATCGTTTACAGGTTATGAGAAGATTTCTTATAAATTTTTATCGGGGCTTGAATTATATCAATCGCCTTGCTAAGAAGCGATTAAAAAGTAAGATACATATTCTTATAAGTTCCAACATTTTTAACGTTTTATGAGCAGCTTTAGCTCCCACCTGCTGATAAGAAAAAACTTATAAATTCTAACAAACTTTTGGGCTGAAAATTTTCTTTTGGATCAGAAATAGCCTTCAGTTGATTTTAGTGTTCTTGAATAACAGAAAAGTTTAAGCTTTCCTTGTGAAAGCTTTCAAAAATTCGTGAGCTTTTATATTTCTTGAATTTCATTTATTTCGCAAATTTGTAATGCTTTCGCAATAAATGAAGATGTTTTCCTTCAACGGATCATGTTTATTTTATTAATTTTTTCGAACTTTCGTAGCATTCAGTTTACGATATTTAAATGCATTTTTGTTTGGAAATGCTTATTTGAGAAACATACTCAAAGTTCAACAGTTTGCAAAAAAAAAATTGCACAGAATGATCTTATGGAGCTTTCATACTTTTTTTTGAGCTTTTTGTCCTTGCTTTCATTAGATTTGGCTTCCTGCAGCTTTTTAATAAACGTGCAAGTGTATTACTTTTACATCTACCTTAGCTGTTGGGAATACTATTTTTTTCATTGATTTTAAGTTTTATCTACTTTGTATGTTGGAGCTTTCAATGAAGTTTTCTTGGAACAGCGTCTTAGCAGTATCCATAATTTTTTTTTGCAGCTTTCACAAATGTTTTTGCTAGCAAACTTATTTCAAGTAATTTTTGTTTCTTGAAACCAAGCTAACATAAAAATTTTAAGTGAAAATAATAACACTAGACTTATGAAGTTTTTTATTTAAGTAAAGCTTTCACCTATTTTTATGACAACATACTTATCTCACTATCTGTAAGCCTTTTTACTGTCACAAAGTTTTCACCACCATATATTTAGCGTAAGAAAAGCATAACTTACTTTTACGTTAAAAAACTTGTCTCAGCTTTTAAAAGTTCGAGCAGAGCTTTTGTAAGTTTTTATTATAATACTTCATTTTTGAGTTGTAGTTTTTTGTGGAAATGAAAATATCGCTTAATTGTATGTGAACAGAGTTGTATAAGTCTCTGTGTGCTTTTTCTTTATTGAAGTGAGCTTTCACTAAACTTTTGTTAACATATTTATCTACATTTCGAGTAGTATTTTTTTTTGTTTGAAGTAGAGCTTTCAAAAAAAAAATTGTAAGCAGATTTACTTCAGCTTTTCGTAGCTTCCACTTGAAGCTTTCTATCCCGATAAATAAGCTAAGTCGCTGCAAATTTTTTTTTTCTTTCCATAAAATTTGAAGCATACATTTTCGCGAAATTCAATTATCTCAAGTAATCAATTTGCAAATACAGCCGCACGCAAATGCAAATTTATGAAAATTGAGTTGAGCTGAAGTGTAAGTGAAAATCATTTAGGTGCTCGCATACATACATTCAATTACCTGACGGTTCAATATTGTATTTCTTTGCCACTACATATGGTGTTATGTTTTCACATTTCTCCCCTATTTGTCTTGCTTTCTTCAATTGCTGCCTTGCTATCGCCAATTTGCATACCTGTCGGCGTTATTTCCTGGCTTCCGAGGCGCTCAAACCCTTTACTTTCACGGCGCCAATTTTTTCTATGCTACTAACTGCTATTTTAACAACTTTCCGCTCAAGCGCCTTAATGTATGCCATAATTTATGGGAGCCAGTCTTTATCTGTGTGCGCGTGTGTGTGACTGGCAATGCTTTTAGCGCCTTTCAGCAAGTCGGTGGCAACAAATCTGTACATTTGCCAAATCGCGAAAAGTGCAATCGCACATAAACTGAATTACATACACACACACACGCACGTCACATACACACACACGCACACACGTGCGCTCGTATGCAGTGCAATGAAGTGGCAAATGCTGCCTTGCCTGCCTCAAATACTTCTATCTGTTAAATTTATGCTCAAAAATAAATCGCACTTTTGTTGGCGTTGTTTTTTTTTTCTTTCGTTATGCCTTTCCCTCCTTTCGCTCAGCATTGAACTCTTCGCCTTTCCGCATTCCTCGTCGCCGCTGGCGCCACTGCCTCCGTCCGTATACCGCCTGGTTCCGGTCCGGCGCTATTCTCGTTTGGTTTTGTCGGTTCCAATTCACTTCGACTGGGAAGTGTCTTTTCACACTTTCTTGACGTCGTTTGCGCATTGTTGTTGTTGTTGTTGTTGCTGTTGCTTTTGCTAAGCTTTTACTCACTGCTTTATTATCGCACATTATTTTGCGATTTTTTTTTGGCTCCCTCCGAATTTTTCTCGCATTTATTCTTTTCATGGTTTTGTTACGCGCGTAAAGTGAAATAAATTGCAGTGCGCGTTGCTTAACCCTTTTACAATGTATTTTATGTTGGCAGCAACTTAAATCGTTGCCCCTCCCCTGCCTGCCAGCTCTCAACTCTCGGTCGAATATTTCTCTGCTGGTCGCCTCGTCTCTGTGTATCGGCGTTAATGCGTTGGGCTGTGTACCCTTTTTTTGTTTTTTTGTTTTAGTTGGGCGACTGTGGCCCCAGCGCTTTTACTTACTGACGGCATAAGCTGCGCTGTGGTTGTTGTTATTGTTGCTGTTGGCTGAGCTGTCGCTTACGCTGAAAGCGCATTTGTAAACTGCTTTGCTAAAATGGCTTAAAAGCAAATCTGCTTTGCGATTTTGGCATTTCGGCAGCGCGCCAAGCAGCCAATGCAAAACGCATACTTCGTTTGAAATTTTTCAAAAGCAGCTACAGCTTAAAGCTTCTAAGAAGTTAAATAAAATATGCAGAAATTTCTGAATGCTGAATGTTGTGTTAATATTTCGCCATGACTTTGTAGTATGTTTAAGAAACTTTCATGTTTTTTGCAAGACGTGTGCGTTCTCCAACTTTATAAGTTGAGCTTTAAAGCTCAGATATTTCAAGGTAACCTCAAATAAAGCTTAGGTTTTCGGATCTGCATGATTTTTTTTTGATATGATCAGAAAATTGAACAATCGGAGAATAACAATATGAAAAAATTTCGCAAATATATTTTTAAATATTTTAAAAAAAGTTTTCAAATAAATTGCGATAAAAAATTTACATACATAAAAATTTCACAGAACGTGGGAAGCATTAAAAAAGTTTAGCTTTATTCTTGTTAAAAGAATTTAATAAATTTTGTATTTCCATTAAATTTCTATAAATACGATTTAAAATTTTCCTCTCTAAAGAAAAGCTGGCGTTTTGGACAATTGCAACAAACGTTTTTTTTGCAGTGGAATGTTAAAAATATTTTTTTTTTTAATTTCAATATAAAAATTCTAAAATTTGTTTCATATAACAACTGTTTTTCGAACAAAAACTTACATTGAGCATTGTTAAAGCCGATATGGGTTTGCTATCACAGCAAATTTGATAAGTTTAAATGGAAAATATTTTATAAGTGAAAATCGAATTAAAATTTTTTGTAAGCAAGTTGCATTTCTTATATTCCATTAGCTATGTTTATACGTTTGTATTTCTAAAAACAAAACAAAATCATCAAAAATTTGTCAAAAACTTTTTAGTGCGAATTTAAATAAATTTCATTAAATATGTAACTGCATCGCAAATTTTTAAGTTCAAAATGTATTTTTTTTTTATTTTTTAAAAACAATTTCAAAAAATGTTTCCAAAAATATTTCAAAATAATTAAATTTTTTTTTTAAATAATACCAGTCTTAAAGTTTATTAACATACGAGAATTTATAAAAATAATAGTTTCACATGATTTATAAAATTTTAAGTAACAACTTTTTGCAAATACCACGAAAATGTATACTTCAGTATTTTCTTTACATGAATTTTGTTTATGTTAAAAAATGTGCTTAAGAAAATTTTTAAAATTTAAAATTTTATACTTTGGATAATTTGAAAAAATAAGCTTAGATTTTTTGAGAAAAATATTATTCAAGTCACTTTCCAACACCTTTGTAATTCTTAAAAAGTCATCACTTTTTTGTTTCTTTATATAATGATTTTCCAGAGAATTTAGTTAATAAAAAAGGAGCTTTTGTTCTTATGAAAAATTACATTTCAATGTCCCTTTGATTATAATCTAATACACTTATACCTTTTCGCTCTTTTAAAGCTTGTTGAAAGTCCCTGCAAATTTTCCTTTAAATAATCGCTGCTCTAACTCACTTTCTTTCTATCGTAACGCAACAATCGAAAGTCACTCAATACGATAAATGTGTTGAAATCAACACAACAAAGGAAACATTAGTACCAAAAAAGAGTCACTTTCAATCCTCTGATACCACTCTTTCTTGTGTATCCGCCTTCATGTCGACAATATAAAATGCTTTTGACAACTGCCACATGCTTTGTTTGTTGTTGTTTGTGCCACTCAAGCCACTCAGGCGCATAAATTGAAGCAAAGAAATCACAACTTTAATCGTTGACCCTAAATTGGCTGTCCACAAAGGAGGCTGTGAATGAAAGAGAGAGAGAGTGAGAGAGAGAAAGAGAGTAGGGAACAGGGCACGCCACATCATTGGCTATGCGGCACACGCAATAAAATGAAATTAAATTCAATAAATCATCGACAAACGAATGGCGAAAATTTCATTTAACTTTTGTGTGCAGAAGAAAGGCAGCGGCGGTGAAGTGAAAGGCGCGAGCGGGGGTGCATAAAAAATAAGAGAGCAAAGAAAATTGACCCTTTTTTCAAAGCCCCCTACTGATTTTTTACAACAGCGCACAGCGCAAGCTTGTTGTTGTTGTGCTGCTGTGCCACATTAAACACATAAAACGCAATCAAGTGAAATGAAACGCAAACG
This sequence comes from Philophylla caesio, assembly GCA_963971545.1. Taxonomy (NCBI): domain Eukaryota; kingdom Metazoa; phylum Arthropoda; class Insecta; order Diptera; family Tephritidae; genus Philophylla; species Philophylla caesio. The sequence goes on from OZ020607.1 coordinate 121,098,957, forward strand.
TCGTAGGTGACCACTTTGCCAGGCGCCGGCAAACAAGAGGGTAGCGATAGCTGGGGGAAGGGAAAGCGATATCTGGAGGAAGCGGCAGCGAGACGATACAATAATAAGCGACCACAAAACGCCACTTGCCAATATGCCATAGCCGGCGACGTGCAAATAAATCACAGCTGGCTGACTGGTCATGGCGAGTGATGCCAGTGGTGGCACTGCTGGGGCAGCCAAAGTGAAGGTTGCGTATACGCCTAGGCGTTCACACACACACACTCTCTCTCTCTTTCGTTTCACACTTAACGAGTGACCACTGCTGTGTACTTGGCTCGACTAGTCCACCAGTCAGTATTTTTATTTATTGCCTTTGTGCGCTGTATTGGCAACAATTACCTACCAGTACTTTATTGTATTTGTTGTAGTTGCATAGCCTGTCTTCTTGGCTTATTGGCACAGTTAAATAGCAAAGCGCCACTCTAACTGCTCTTACACTCGTTCGAAGTGTGGGAAGAGGGTGAAGTGGTGTTGCCTGGCAGTGCGACAGTCGCCCAGTCAGCAGCGCTGATACTTAATTGGTGCCAGGTGAGGCCTCAAGCGATTTATGTTTGGCTGGTTATTAACAGTAATGTATGTGGCTTTGCAATTCTTTGTTGTTGTTATTGTTCACTTTATTTGCTATTTCCTGCACAGCAACATCTCGCTTTCTCGTAAGTCTCAAAGTCCTTCAGGAGTTATTTCTATTTTCTGCAAAAAGCATATTTTCGACCTTGTTTGCTGGTTGAGTTTTCTTTTGTAGTTGTGCTTTTCGTTGTTGTTGTTGTTGTTGCGTTAATTATTAGCGCGCCGTAGTCGATGAGTTGTAACGTATGGCCATTCTTGCTTTCCTCTTTCTACAACTGGTGCAATTATAATCAAGAAAAATTGCTTGAAAGTAGCCAATGAATAACATAAATAGCCTGAGGGCAATGATCAGGCGAATAAGAAGTCCTTGAGATGTGCATACTTTTGTATGTACGTACGAGAGATTGGTGGTTTTTATCAATGTTGTTGTTGCTTAAATGCATATAGATTCGCTTGCAAGTATTAGTTAAGGCGCACATGAAAAAGCAGAAAACAGATCGTATGTGTAACCTTCGTAGTGACTTTGACTTCCAGTGTGCACCAAGGTCAGTAGGTGGCAGGTATAGTGATGAAATATTGATATCTGCACAAAAAAAATTAAAAAATTTGTTAAATACATAAATGTATTTTGTACAAAGCGATATGTTTTTTTTAATATAAAAAAATATTTATTCATATTTGTTTTTGTTTCAAAACCTTGATATTGTATAGTACAATTTTAACAATTACTAAAGTAAAAAAAAAAACAAAAAAATAAAATTTATCGAAAATTTATTTTATATTTATCTTAAATTTGCATAACTCATAAAATATTTTTTAATAAAAAATAAATATGAATACATATCAAAGTATGTACATATGTATGTATGTACATATGTATGTATGTATGTATGTGTGTACATACATAACTGTGTGTTAGTATTATTATATTAAACTTTCTAAAAAATCATTCGAAAACAAATTTCTGTACAAATTTTTAGTTTATAATTTTTTTTTAAATATAATACAAATCAGAGCTTGAAAGTTTAAAAATAAAAATTTGTATTCAAAAAAATAAAATTTCAAAAAATAAAATTTCAAAAAATAAAATTTTTAACGCCTACATTTTAAGTTCTTCAATTTAAAAATTTACGCGGGAAGACTGGAAATTGGATCTTTCAAATTTCGAAAAACCAAAAAAGTTTGTAAGCCATTTTTTATATCAAATACATACATATGTATGTATGTACATATGTATGTGTCTAGTCTTAGTTTTAAAATTTCCTTTATAAAAATTTTTTGGAGATTATACGAAGTTAATTCTAATTTAATATTTAAAAATACACTCAAATTATTTACTGAAAAAATTTTACTAAAACCATTTTTTTTTGTAATAAAAAAGCAAATATCTTATTTTTTTTTAATTTAACAGAACAGAATTCAAAACTTTCATTATTTATGTACATATAAGTTACATACATATGTATGTATGTACATATGTACATATGTGTGTGTTAGTATTATTATTATATTAAATTTTCTATAAAATTCCTCGAAAAATATTATCCTTACAAATTTTTAGTTTATAATTTTTTTTTAAACAGAATACAAATTTTTATTCAAAGAAAATAAAAATATTTCAAGCAAAAAATATTTTAACACCTGGATTTAAAGTTTTTTAATTAAAAAAATTTGCGCGGGAAGACTGAAATTTGAGCTTTAGAATTTCGGAAAACAAAAAAAAAAATGGTTTCTGGCTTTTTTTTAATATTTTATATCAAATACATATGTATGTATGTATATAGTCTTAGTTTTAAAATTTTCTTTATAAAAATTGCTTGGAGATTCTTAATATTATAAAAAATTAGTTCTGACTTTTAATTTATTTTTTTCAAATAGTAAAACAATAATTATTAAGAAAAAAATTATAAAAATTTCTTTTTTAATATTTAAAAAATACACTCTAATCATTTACTGAAAAAATATTGATAAAACCATTTTTTTTAAATAAAAAAGCATACATACATATATCTTATTTATTTTAAATTTAACAGAACAGAATTTAAAACTTTCATTTGCAGTTTCTTAAGCAAATTATTAAAAGAATTCAAAAATTTAATTTTTTTAATACAATTTTTTCTAAAGTTTTGCAGTGAGAAAATTTTACAAAAAAAAATGTTTTCAATAAAAAAAAGCAACTGTCATATTTCTGTAAAAAAGAAAATTGATATATGTATGTATGTAGTTTTTGAAAAAATTAAATAAAAAGTAAAAAATTCCCCAATAAATAAAAAACAAACATAGTAAAATTATAATTTCAACAAAAGAGTATTAAAACATAGTTTTTTTTAAAACCTTTTATAATAAAAAGAAAAAGATCTATCAAGATTTTTTTAATTTCCATATCATTATAAACAATTTTTTAACTATTTCTAAAAAAATTAGAAAAACTTATTTCTAAATATTTTTTTTTGATAAGCTGTAATTTAAAATTAAATTAACTCAAGAAACAAGTTTTTCCAATACACTTTTTTATTGAAAATATAATAAAAAATTTAAATATTCGCTGCTAATATCAACGAGGCAGTTCGAAGAAAAATAACAGAACAAAGTAACAATTATAGCAACAACAAGAAAACTTAACTTGTTTAAACACAACTGCAACGTCACTGCAACATTAGAACATTCTGTTACAACATTGCAGCACAAAAGTGTGCGTGTGTGTGTATCCACTTGCTTTTTGTGAATTGTTATGTATGTATGTATGTATGTATGTATGTTGGTTGTTTGCAAGTCAGGTGGAAAATCGACACACGCCAGCATTGCGGTGGCATGCCACACAACTAAGCAACTTAGCAGCCTTGTGTTTGCACTGAGAGGGGCACGGTGGCGGTTGACAAGTGTCTTCTACTAAAATTGGTTTTTAAGAACTTAAAATTAATTGTTTTTTAACTTTGAATTTAATAGTTTCACTAATTTGTTAAAGATATTTTGAAATGATGGAAAAATTCCGAAGGCAGGACAAAAGTGTGTAAATTTTTAATAAAATATTTCATGGCTCACATTTAAAATAAAATATATAATTCAAAGTAGTAAAAAAAACCGATATATTTTAAAAAAAATATTATTATTATATTTTCTCAACCATTTTTTTTTGCATTTTTAATCCAAAATAAATAAAATACAAATTAAAACAATGTTCGAGCTTTTAAGTTATTGTAAGAAAAAATATTGTAAATTTTAAAACTAGAAATAAAACAATCTCATTTAACAGTTTTGTGCATGCAAAAAATTTGCTTCTGAAATTTGTTAAAAATAAATAAATAAATGCTTTTCTCGAAATTTTTCCATTACTGAATTTTTTAAAGTTTTTGGCTTACTTAAAATGAAAAAAAAAATATCACGAATTAACCTCATTCTACTCAATGTGAGTTTTGCTAGCAGCCACTGTGTGCTTTTTCTCGTGTTACTCATCCTGCAACATGCAACGTTGATTGCCATTGTGCTTGTCGCTGCCACATCCGACATTATCCTAATTTCGTTGTCAGTTTTGCGCTTCGCATATTCGCATTAATTCATTTACAAGCGAACCAAGCCAATGTACACATATGTATACTAACGTAGTTACGTACAAACATACACGCAGACATGAGCAAATGTACATACATATAGCAAGTGATGCCAAGCGAGTATATGTTGGCTCTACCGTAAAAGTAGAAAAAAACCCAGTAGGGAAAGCAAATGCATATCAACATTGAACATGCATACACGTATTAGTCAAAAATTGCGGAACGCTTTGTCTGCACCCTCCATAGAAGAGCTAATATTTATACCAATTTTTTAGACCAGATTATAGAAGCTAAGTTTAAGTCAATTTCAACTGGTTTTCATCGCATATTACTATTTATAAGGTTGTCGAATATAAACTTCGGCGCTAATATTTTATTCGACCACTTTATACCAGTTTGGGAAAAGGTGTTTATTACTTGGAATACGCAAACTTAACCAACTGTTGCTTGGAAAATTCGTAGTATCAGAAATTGATAAAAAACCTTTAATGTAAAATTTAGACCAGTTTTATTTAGGCGAGTTTCGTATGGATGAAGTATTTTTCCTCTTTTAGGCTTCATATAGTTAAATTTTGGCTAGTGTTTTTATCCACTGTTTTTTATACCAGTCTTCATGCATAAAATAATTTTTTTAGACAAAAATAATTTCTATTTAATTTCGTTATATTACTCTTAGTTGAACAAATTAAATAAATCCTAAAAATTTTTTTTATACCAGTTGTATTTTAAACATATTCAATTATACCAATGTTAGCTAAGACGAATTTATTTAATTAGTATTTATACCAAGAACGGTTTTTTTTCTCCCAAATTTCCAACAAATTATAAAATATCTTGCATTTTTTGCAAATCATTCCTATTGAGTCCTTTCGTAGAAAATTCCACCTCCACACCGCCGGTTTTATGCGGACCCGCTAGTTGATTTTGCCAGTTCAATGACAACATTCATGGATATCAGGCCATCACAGGATAAAGTACATTAGGATAAGAATCAAGCGTGGGCTAGGTTCGCCGCTGGTTTGGCTGGCAATCGTGTTGGGCTCGACAGGCAAACAACAAAATAGTCTGCCACTACTATGTTGGCGGTGTGTCGCAAACGCGTACATTCTATGGACATGCAATGTATTGCAACAACACGAGGAGGAGAAGGGGTAGATGCAGAGGTTAGGCTGCTGAATACGACTATAAGCCTAAGCGAATATGCCAAACAAATTTGCAAGCGCATAATCCAAACAGAAAGGCTGCATAGAAAAGCAGAAATTTGTTAGGGCAGCCAGCTAAAATGGAAAGCTTTAGTAAACAGAGCAACAGTGAAACGAGTGTGCGAGGAAGAGTATTCGGTTAGGTAAATGTAGTTGCAATAATGGAATAAAGCCAATGAAAGCGAGCCTTGGCAAGTGATGCACCACCGATAGTTGGATTATGATTTCTCAGCATGAAAAGTGAGTAAGCTAATTGTAGCGGCTATTTGAGCTAACCAAACAAAGTGTCTGCTTCAGTTGAAAAATTGAAAGTGTTCACTTAGATTGAGAAGATAAAATTCCACAAACCACCTTTAAATCAAAGAAAGCTGATGTGATTGTTACAGACAGAAGGTTACATGAGAATTAAAAACTTGTCTTGAAAATAAAAATTTGTTCAGAAAATAAACTGACTATAATACTCGTAATAATAATAATAAACACCAGAAAAAATATAAAAATTCTTTACTTGTGCAAGACTAGCACCCAACTATTAGGAAAACTTTAAAGTTGTCACTCATATTTTATTCGACCAGTTTGTACAGGTTAGTGTAAGAATAACTGTTACCGGAGAAAAGCAAATTTTACTAGTTTTGTATAGATCAACAAAAGTTTAAGTAGTTGGGCGAACAAAATTTAACACTTTTAATTTTAGACCACTTTTATTTAAGCAATATGTGGGCAAATAGATTTTTTAAAAAGATACTTTGCGCCATTGCAATAAAATCTGTATTAAAGATTTTCGGAAATTTAAGTTTAGACCAGTTTAATTGAGCTCTTGATTAGCTATGTATACTTAAACTAAAATAAACTATTTTTATGTGCGTTTAAATTTTGGAAAATTTGTGGTAGTAAAAGTTTCTGAAAATAAAGAAAAAATTGCATGAGTAAGTTTAGACGAGTTTTTTGATTTAAAACATTGTATAGTTTATCGCAATTTAAATTTTTTTTTTTAATTTTTAACAAATTTTACTAGCATTCGATTAATTATATCGGTTGTATATTTAAAAATTTTGTTAAAGTTTGTAGAAATTGCTTCGCAATCACGTTTTTTATTATATATGGTATAATAATTTCTCTTAGGCCAGTTCTAGCTTTCAATTTGTTTGCTGCGTTTATGATGTTTAAATTTTCGTAACTTTGTTTTACAAGTTCGAATTTTTCGTATTCATACTTTTAAGTACATTTAATTAAACGAAAAGATAGTGTTAAAAATTTTTAATTAATTTAAAAAAAAATAATTATAAATAAACTTTTTGAAGTGAAACAAGATTAAAAACGAAAAGATAGTGTTAAAAAATTTTAATTAAATTAAAAAATTATAAATAAACTTTTTGAAGTGAAACAAATAAATATATTAACATTTTCGTTAACTGACTTATGTTATTCTTGTCACCTTTTTATTTGTTTCACTTCAAAAAGTTTATTTATAATTATTTTTTTTTAAATTAATTAAAATTTTTTAACACTATCTTTTCGTTTTTAATCTTGAACTTTAATTTTTTAGACCTTTTCCTTTTTATATTAATTTAAACATTTTTTTTGTAGTTTTTGATTATAAATGTTTTTTTTTTCTTAAATGCTAAAAACAATTTGGTTTGAAAATTTACAATCCATTTTTCGACTTATTTGTTTTTCGTGCCATTTCTTCCATGCGGGAATCTAATTTTAAATAAATATTTTAACATTTTCGTTAACTGACTTATGTTATTCTTGTCACCTTTTTATTTGTTTCATTTCAAAAAGTTTATTTTTAATTATTTTTTTTTTTAATTAATTAAAATTTTTTAACACTATCTTTTCGTTTTGTTTTTGTTTCTATTGTATTTAGTTTTTAATCATGAACTTAAATTTTTTAGACCCTTTCCTTTTTATATTAATTTAAAAATTTTTATAAACAAAAATTTTTTGTTTGTAGTTTTTGATTATAAAAGTTTTTTTTTCTGTAAAGCTAAACACAATTTGGTTTGAAAATTTGCAATCCATTTTTCGACTTATTTGTTGTTCGTGCCATTTCTCCCATGCGGGAATCTAATTTTATATGCGGAAGTTTGTGATTTTAAGTGTATTAAAATATTTTCAAAAACTCGTTAACCTCTCTTTATGTGTTTTTTCTTATCCCCACTCTCGCAAAGAACTTCTTCGTTATCTCAAGTACAATTCAAACACACATATGCTGAGCTACAATAAATATTTGAAATTTGCGAAAATTTAAGCGACACAGAAAGCGAATGAACACTCAGTGGAGCGGTAGCGGCAGCTGCTGCAGTCCGCAGGCTACAAATTATGTTGCATTTAAAGCGAAAAGCAAACGAAGCAACGAAAATAAAATGGCAGCAGGCTGAAAAGGGCGCAGAGTAGTGGAAACAGAGTGCAATAGCAAATGTTGACACGCGCAGCTAAAGAAGCTACGGAAAAATAGATAAGGAAGCGGGCTTCTGCTGGGGGAGAGAGAGAGAGCAGAGGAAGCAAGAACGCAAAGCTTGCTGCTCGTACAACGAGTTTAAGCGTGCAATTGCGTAGATAAGATGGCAGCAGCTGATAGCAAATGGCAGCTAAAGCGCCTCAAAGCAGGCTAGATATAGCTTCCGTTCAAAAAAAAAAAAAATTATTACTAGTTATGCCGCCTGGCAACGTGCATTGCAGCAAAGAAAAGAATTAACTGCGGCAGCAGCACTGAGTGGCGGCAGCCATGAAATCTGCGACACAGAAATAAATAAATAAATAAAAAAAGTCAGTGGCAGCGGAAAATTTCGCTAAGGCAAGCTCTCTAGCGAAATTCGTTTTTGCGGCAAGGTAGGGTAGAGTGTTAGAAAGTGGCAGTGACACACGCGAACTTGCCACATTGTGACACTAGCAATGCAGCTTCGCCATTTACGGCAATCCTGCCTTCATATACTTTTATGTGTGTGTGTGTGTGCATCTCAACTGCAAATGCGGATATCAGGCGGTTCATAGCTTTGCCGGAAAAACCAACACCGAAGCATACAAGCATCTATTTCTATGCGCGCGCGCATGGAAGCGTGTGTGTGTGTGTGTGTATGTGTGCATTCACGTTCGCGCACTCTTGTGTTGTTTGTGTCATGTTGTACATTTGTGGGGCACATGCCACAAGTGCAATGATTCAAATTGTCGCCGTCGATTACAAAAGCTGTCACAGACACCGGCAAGAACATAGCGCGCCAGTGTGCGGCATGCTCGAGTCACATGCATTTACCATCTAGAATTGCCCCCCGCTCCTCCACGGCGCTCTCCTCTTCACCCTATCAAGTGTCCTATATGCAGACCTCTTGCTCCTCGAAACTCGAATAGCAACAAATGTACTTGTACATCGCTTTCGAATTGTCATTGCTGCAGCAACATGTCAGTTTGGATTTTCATTTTCGTTATCGTTGTGGAAATGTGGCAAGCGTTCGAGGCACATAATTCATTAGTGAGTGTGCGGTGAAGTAATGAAAAGTGGGTTAAAGTGGAGGCAACACTGCTTTTAGTTGCCGTTCGTTGGCGCTATTTTGCACTTACTCGTACTGGTTGCTGGACGGGTTTCTTTTGAGTGGCAAAAGTGCGTTTGAACTGAAAATTTCGTATACGCAATGATGACTACGTAAATTTAGTATGAAATTTAATCATTGTATGATTTTCTAGCGAGCATTCTGTGTAAAGTGTTAGTCATGCTTCTATTATTCATCATACTATTTTTGTGTTCTACAGGTCATGTTTAAAAAACATAACTACCAAAAATCTTATACGTAATATAGTTATGATCTAAATTATTGACTCCAATCTTTATTTCAATTTTATGGCCAGCACATATGTACAAGTTCAGTTCAGTCGCTTTTTTACACATAATAGTAGTACATAATAGTAAATTTCTAAGAAAACTCTTAAATTTGTGCTTATATTTTTTCGACCAGTTTATTTCATTTTCTCTTGAAAAATATAAATTATATAAAATTTAGTTTAAAGAAATTAATATCTACTAATTACAATTGTGTATAAAACCCTCAAAGGATATCAGTTTTTCAGTTATCTACTAGTACAAACTAAAGTTTTTCGCAAGCTTGTAACCTCGAATGTACAATGCACAATTTAGACTACTATTATTGGGACGTCATGTAGGGAAATTTACTTGGAATTAAACGAATATTTTAAACCTTATTTTATTTAGATATTTTTATACCAGTTGTAAATTAAATTTTTTTTTCATAATTCCTAATGATAAATGATTTCTTGAAGGTTTTAAATTTATACCAGTTTTTATTTAGACCAGATCCAATTATGCCAGTCAAAATTTTGAATTAAGGTTTTTGTGGGAGTTATTTTCATTAATTTCAACTGACTCACATTTTGCCTTATACCAGTTTAGCTGTGAACATACATATTTAGATATAAAATTTTTCGATTTGAGTATTTGGCAGTGTTTTTTTTACATACATATGTATGTACATACATATATAATTTTTATTCAAACTGTATATGACTTACAAAATTCTTGAATTTTTCTCTTCATTTTGCCTTTGAACCTTATATTCTTCATATTTTCCCTTCTTATTTGCCCCCTTGAATATGTCAAAAGTAAAAAAAAACATAAAAACCGCGTTTGTATTTTCGAATTCGCATGTCTGTATATGTCCCTCGTGCTGTGAATTAACCGCTGACACGAACCAATTTTCGTTTCGCTATGACAAAACCAGAGTGTCACTTTCAATTGCATGACACTCCTATTCAAAGAGGAGCGATGTGACATTTGTATGAATACATTTAGGAGTCACTCTTCGCGACACACAAATGTTTAAAGATATGTTGTTGTCAATGTATCAATTTTTTGTCCGTCACTTTATAGCTGCCAACTGCAGTAACATCGCTTCGATTATGGATAAAAAGCAACCAAAAATTAGCAAATAAAATGCTAGAAAACTAAAACACTACCAGCAATAAACCAATCAGCCAAAGCAAAGGACAATGTCCCAACATACGCCTTTCAATTGACACAATCAAGTTGATGCAACATAGCCAACAGCAATAACGGGGACAGAGTGAACAAGCAATTGTGTGCCACTGCATAAAAACTGGGTTTCAAGTTAGAACACAGTGTAAAAAAAATAATGTAACCAAAAAAATTTACATACATACATATTGCCACATACATACATTCTATTTGAGCTGTGCAAAAATGGCAAAAAAACGCGATGGTTTGAAAATATTTATCCTCCGATTTTTATACTCCCTTTACCCTCTGCATACGGAAAATGCTAAAAAAAAGTGTCAAAAATTTGACGTCACTTGACATTTCTGTCAATTATGCCAAACATGTTCGCACAACACATATTCAAACTTATTTCTCCCCTGTCGCTTCCACTTTCGTTTAAATTTTTTTTTTTTTGACTGCGAGTGTAGCTTTTAAGTCGGCAGTTCAAGGAAAAACGCTGCAAAAAGGGAATTTGTAATAGCCACGTACAGTATAGTTAGCAAAAAAAAAAGCGGTCAGCAAACAAGTGTGTTGCGTCTACAGAGGCTAGCAAGGTAAAAGGATGTAAAGGGCTTTGTAATGGGGTTAACTGAAAGGTTTCCTGCTTGGCAGAGAGACTAGGGAATAAGTTGAAATAACACAGCAGAGCCTAAGGTTGGCATTTCTGAAGGAGGATGATGATTGGAACGATTGTTATTATTCTTGAACTGATTAAAGCATATAATAAAAAACAATAAATTACGATCTTCAAAGAATTATTATACGTATTATCAATGTGTTGATTTTCTTTCATAGTAGATTAAGCAGTGTTTCGAAGTAATTTTTCAAGCTTAAGCAATGATTTTGGCTAAATTGTACTTATATCTTCGGCCAGTTTTTTCATTATGGCAAACTTGCTATTATACAGACCGGTAAAATTAATACCATTAATTTTTGTATGCTTTCCAATTTCAAATTAGTAATTTCCACAAAAAATGTACATATGCATTAATGTTGATGATAATTTAATAACTATTTAGACTATTTTTAGTTTACCTCTCAGTTTAATTTCAACTTAATTTTTCTAAGTGGGTTGTGGTTTAGTTAAATTAGGCAAATAAAGTTTAGACCAGATTTTTATACCAGTTTGTTATATACACCAGTCTTAAACATTTATTTTAACACTGTTTTCATTAAATTTTAATGTGTTAAATTGCAAATTTTTCATTTTGACAATGTTTTCATTAAATTTAAATGTGTTAAATTGCTAATTTTTCTTTAATTATATGAATTTGTTTCCAGAGTTATTCTCAACTTCTTGCTGTGTTCCATTGCAAATGTCTCTTATACCAACACTTTTTCCGTTTACCTCACATTTTTCAACAGCTCTAAACTTATAAGATGCCATTTGACAGTAACGACATCAACGGCTAGCACCAATGGCTTGTATTCTTGCAACAAATGGCAACAAATTCATCAACTGGCATTGATTAAGCGAAGCGTAAATGGAAAGAAATGTGTTAGAAATAACAAATGAAGTAAAAGTGCTCAATTATAGGAGACAAGTGATGTATGGGTTATTGGGAAGATACATATATAAATGAGTGTAGATCTGAAATATTGAAAGAGAAAGGTGAAGTGCAGTCAAAGTGGTGTTGAAGTGTTTCAAAAAAAAAAATTATAATAATAAATAAAAATTATGAGAAATCGGCAGCGCTGAAAGAGAAAGGTGAGTTGCACATTTAGACCAGCTTAAATTAATTCTAGTTCTGTGCCCATAAAAAATTTAGGAGAGTGTAGATTAACACCAGTTTCAATTTAAGCCAGTTTAGATTTAGAATAGTTCAATTAAGTTTTTATCAAAATGTGAAATTTCAATCTCTTTTTGTTTAGACCAGTTTTTATACCAGTTTTGGGTTAGACCAGTCGCCAGAGTTTTTGATTTAGTTAATATTTAGTATAACTTTTAAAAGGGTTCTTGGTATATTTATTTTATACCAGTTTTCAATTTATGCCAGTTTTTGTTAATAATATTTCATACAAAATCAACTCTTTTAGACTTGAGATACGACCGTTTTTTTTTTACTGTTAAAAATTTTACCAATTTTGAAAAAAATAAATAACGCTTTGCTTGAAAGGCTTTTTAACTTGAATTTAATATCTCCCTAACTCCCTAGTATGTGAGTTGTATTACCAGCTAACATTATAAGATTTTATATTCTCAGCCAATTTACTACCTTTTAGTCACATTAATTCGCCTGCGGCATATCTCTTACGTCACGTTGGTTGCATCTTTCATAGTATCTTCATTGATATAAACAAATGTTACTACATAGATATGGATGTATGTATGTTCCATAAAGCTCTTATCAGCCAAAGAGCAAACTCACGTGCCTGACAAGCGCAAACACATTTTAATGCTGAAATTATAAGAGTACCAGAGTTGCATAAGAATGTAACCGTGGCAGGCAGATGGAAAGAAATATTTGCTTAAAAGTCTAGCTGTGGCACATATTTCAAACAAATATGTGAACTGCCACAAAGCTGCTGGTTTTCGGTTCTTTTTTATTTTCTGTAAAAATATATGAAAATATGAGCATACGTGGTCTCCACATGCCAGCAAATAGGCATTAAATTGCGCCGAGATGTATGCTTCATTTGCCAGCTAGCAAGCAGCAGCCAGTAAACACACACTTTCACATGGACTGAGTCATTTTAGTATTCAACAATGTATGTAGAATGAATTTTATTTGGTTTTGTCTTGAGCTCTTTTTGTGGTGCGAAAAGAGTTGAATTGTCTGCCTAGTGAATGCCTAGCGAACTGTCCAGCCCGTTTGCGCCTGCATGCATTTTCGGCCAATTTGCGCGAATACCATGCTTATGGAGTCGTACGAAAAAAAGAACACTTCAAAAGAATATGTGAGAAAAACTGTGAAATTGTTTGCAATTTTCCAGCAATTTTCAGCCAGCGAAATGAAGAAATGCTGCAAATATGATTTGTGGCAAGCGAGGATTGTCGGTGCGAAGGGTGAAGCAATGTACTTACGTGAATGGAAAGATAAGTGAATGGGAGGGAACTTCTTTGTGCACGTTCTCATTTTTTTTCCGCGTGCAATGCATTCACATATCTTTGTTGAAATATTTGCAGGCGTAAATTGCTTTAGTTCGTTGATTGTCCGAGCTTGGCCATGCCACTAGTTAGCCCGTCCTGCCTGTCAGCCTATTTTTCTCATTTCAAGGTGCTCTTTCTATTCAATCGCTCAACGGCTTTATTTTATCTGCTTTATTTTCACTCAATTTGCGTTTTATATTTACTTGCCTTCACAAGGCTACGAATACGCATCGATTTACGAAAGGTTGAACTGCTTTAAATTTACACTATTTTGAGAAGCTTGGGACGTACACAATGAATTTAAGCTCACACTTTGCCTACTTATAGGCGCACCAGCCTTGTGCATTCTTCCTCCCTCTGGAAATGAAGCAGCTCATGCAGGTTTCAACTATTCCACAGCCTCAGCAGCTTTTCATATGACAGTTTTATTCTGCTCACTGCCGGCTTCCACTCCTCACTGCGCTTCCTCCATCCATGCACTTTCTTTGTCGATTTTCTCATTTGCTGCACTTTTGTTTTCTTCTGTCTATTTGGTTTTTGCTTTGCCATCGAATGCACAGGCGGCAGACAATCGGAAGCTGACACTGCGTCCAAGTTATTATTGCAGTTCATTGATTCCATTGGCGCGCACACAGTGTCGGTAGATTAAGTAATGAAATCCATTTTATCGCCAACTCGCCACTCACACGGTGCATCCAGATGCCACACCAACACAATCTCTCGCATATTTTCTGCATTTTAGCCACACTTTCGCACTGCAGTTTTCCATTTTGGCTGCAATGCGCACCCATTTCGCCTTCGTCCTCTCGGCGCATTTGCGTCGCTTATTCTTTGCTGCCCTTAATTTGGGCGCTCAATGCGAATTTTCATAAGTAAATTAAGCGCATAAGTGCGATTGCATAAATTGAATGCTGATATTTTCTTTGTGTGACTGCGCTGGTGGAGGCATAAAGGTTTAAAATTCTTTAAAGTGATGGTCACTTAAGTTATTTAACCTTCCGCAGAAACGACCCATTTATTTGAATCCAACTAAAGTTTAAAGCAGTTACTTTATACAAATTATTATTATTTTCCTACAAATGTTTTTGTAATTTATACCAGTTTAAAATGTTGCACTCTATTCTAGCTTTTATTTAGATTTTTTTTTATGTGCCCATGGTTAATTGCATTATTTAAAGATTTACGAATGGCATTTTATTTAATCCTGGTTTTGACCAACTTGTATACTAATTTTAATTTAAACAAAATCGCGTAATTTAGTTTCCTTATTTATCAGCAATGCAATTTTAAAGTTAAAGTAATTAAGTTCATGATTATGATTCAAAGTTATACCAGATTTAATAAATGCAATCAAATATTTCTCTCTTAAAGATTTCGCGAAATCTAAATTTCCCTTTGGCCGCTTTTTACTTAGACCAGTTTACGGATATAGCTTTTATGGAAATTTTACTTGATTCTAAATGATATATAAACATTTTTAGTTTAGACCAGTTTTTATACCAGTTTAATTTTCGACAAATTCACTTCAAACAGATTTTCTGAGTCCTACGTTTTTTACTTGGGAAGAAGGAACCTCAAATTCATCGCAAAATTAAATTAATGTAAGTGCTAGCATAGCGCCTTTTTTGGTTATACTCGTATTTGCCGTAATTTCACAATTGTTAGCAACTCGGCGTACAATTCAGAACTTTAACAAATGCAGCCCAAAGCTCATCAACATTAATCACTCACATATTTTTGCAGCCAAGCATAGAAGTCAACAGCTTATTTTCCATGACTTTTAATTAATTCGCTTTGGAAAGTAGCCCACCGGAATGTGGCTGACTTAGAAGCCATTCGAGTATAATTATAATCGATTGCAACAATTCATTATGTTTAATAATTGGCGCAAATTTTTTGTCTGTACTCATCGCAGCCGTCTCCTGCTGCAGGCGAATAATAGCAGGTTCTTACCCAACTGCGCTGCTTGTTGTTGCCACAACAAATTATTACTATATTATTATTTGAGCTAAGCTACTTGTTTGCAAATATGAATATTATTTCATTGTTTATACGCAAATAATTGTATTTGTATTTACATAAATGCATGTAATTTGTGTTTGCAGTTCAGCTAATTAATTATTTACCAGCTAATGGCCGATTTTGTGGCTATTAAATAATTGAAATTTCATTTTCCTTTGGCATTTGATCGCCTACAGAGTGTGCAAAATATTCCATTGAGAGTTCATTAAAATATGCTGAAGCATTTAATTTAGCAAATCAATTAGCGAAAGCAAATATGTATTTTCTTTAAGGCCAGGAGGTGTCCTCAATAAGGGACACTCGAGCTTTGCAATTAACAAATAAAGTATTAAACGATTGAATTATTTGAATGAATCTTAGTTTAAAGTTTTTTAAAATGTAGAAAATGCATATAAAACAGTTTAAAACTAAATATGAATATGAGACCTGTTTTAGCGAAGAAGGAAAGAATGTGTTTCAAAGTGAAAAAATGAGCTCCAAACTTTGAATAGCAAAAGTTTAAAAATTCAGGAATTGTGTCTCTTTTAAAGACACACATGTATGTACCTTCCAATTTATGCTCATTTTCGAATTTATTATAATTTAGTATATATTGAACGTTTGCGTTATCATTAACTTTGCTCCTAGATGTCAATATCGATACCTTTTTCGGTAAGCAATTATCGTTTCAGTAACATATATTATCATTATTAGTTTTCTTATTTTCATTTCTCTTGATATTTATACTAGTATATCATTATCGAAAAAACGTATCGTTTTTCTATTATCCCTATTGTTATCGTTATCGCTGACATTAAGACAATCAAAAACTGCATCAATCTCTTTATTAATAGACATATCGATATTTCAACAAACGTGTTATCGAATTGGTACCCTCTCTTCATTATTTTATCGTCGCGTTTTCGTATTTTGATAGATATTATTTCTACTGGATAACAGCTGTTGAGGGTATAATGAGTTTTAAATTTTACTGTTTGCATTTTGATCGGTGTTATAACACTAAAAACTACCACGCAATATTTTAAAAATGTTTGGCAATGACTCAAACTACTTTTCTTATTTTTTATTATCTCAACTGCATTTTTATTTTATTTTTTTCTCGCTCTTTATCTATCTCTTTCCTGTCAAATGTCAACTTGTCAGTTTGCACTTAATGCACTCTATTGCAATTCTGTATGTTTTAATCCAATAACTTAATTACATTCCACTGTTTTTCCGCATTTTAGCAACCGCAATGCCATTGACAGCTCACTTTTATGGTATGGAAATATTTCATTTAAATACATTTCAATGATAATTTAATTTATTTGCGGATAAATATATATTTTTCACAGAGTTGACAGCTGTTCAACCGAAGTGGATGACAGTTTGAAAAGTAAAGTAGTAGATGACAGCGGTTAGCGTGTAAAAGATATGTAGATGAGAAGTCTCGTTTTCAAAGTGAATATCGTTCGCTAAAGAAGGCGGAAGTTGAAAGGTTTGAGGGATTTTAGACATATTCATGCACTGTGAATGGCAGAAAAAAGTTTTTTAAGTTCGTAAGTGATAGATAATGTGTGTCATCGAATGCAGCCTGTGAGTAGTTTGAGAGGCCTACTCGCACATTATAAACTCATACCAAGCCAAAACAAACGGGCAAATGTAATAAACGTCTGTCGGTGACAATTAAAATAGAAACTTTCAAAGGTTTTGACGGCTTAAGTAACTGCGAGTGTGGTTGACCACAAAATCTAAATTTATAACTGTGTACAAAACCTCAGCACAATTAAGCGCTTAAGCTTTAAAAAAAATGTTTAGAGAAAATGTATCGCATACAAAATTTAAAATTTGTATGGATATTAAAATTTAATTTAGGTTTATCGAAATTGAGAAATATATACATATGAGATAAAATACTCAAAATTAAAAAAAATAATTTTTTTCTGAATCTGTCCAGTACAATATTTAAGTTCGTGGAGGCTTCCTATTTTTTATTTTTTTTTTTCATTTAATGCTTCTTTTTGTTTAAAACGTTTTTTTAACTTATTTAATTCAATTATTTTCATGAGATAATTATGCTCTATTTGTTTTAACAATAAAGGATTTCAAAACAATTTCTCATAAGTACTTATAATTTGTTCTATATAAATATATGTATATTTTTTTTAGAACACATATTTTTTTTTGTAATTAATTTTGTACGAAAATTTTTTTATTTCCTAGGCAAATATTATACATTTATTTCCCCGTTAGAATTTTTTTTATTCATTTATTTCTTGAATTAATTTTCATAGAATTTTAAATAACATAAATTAAATGTATATGTATAATATGTTTAAGTTTATTTTGTGGAATAAAATTTATTTTTTTTCATTATTCATTAGTTTTTTCAATTCATTTGTTTTGTAAAAAAAATAATCAATTCACTGTAAATAATTTTGAAACAATTCTCGTGTACTTATTTTATTTAATACGCAAATTAATTTTATTAAAATAATTATAATTAAAAAAATTTAACCAAATAGGTAAATATGTATTTGTTGTTCTTTGTGTAGCGGATTTTTTTAAAGAGTTTTGTGTTTTACAATTTCTATGTTTTTCATACATGTATTTAAAATTTGTATTCAATAATTAAATTTTTTTAATTTTTGGCGCACGAGATTTTTTCTGCAAGTCATTTTTTAATTGAATAAAGTAATTTTTTTTTTGTATTTTATATAATTCTAAAAATAAAATGTATTTGTAAATGCTAACTTAACATGTTTTTTTGTCTCTCATAAATAGGTAATTTACATTTTTTTTTTGCTTTTTGTCCACCAAACATCAGAAAACTTTTCACCTTTTTCATTTAAATAATATTTGTTCAGTTTTGTAAAAAAACGACAAAACTGCGATCAACCTAATCTAATTTTACGAAAAATGCATTTAGAAAATTTTTTTTTCTTTTTTGTTGTGGTTGAAGTTTTAAAACTTTTTGTTCAAAAGTTTTTTTTTTCCTTTTACGTCCTTCATAAATTCGCTCAGCCAACCAACAATTTCGCACTTTGACTTGCCAGCCATTATTTGGGGCCCTTTTGACATCAACCACCATTGGCTGGCGACCTCGAAGCTACACACCTAATCCATTACATTAAAGACAATAAAATTAAAATTACAATGATTGACAAGAAAATTAAAAATTAAGCTTGAACACAAGCGTGAAGTGAACTTGCAACCTCGACTGCGTAGTGTTTGTGTTTTTTGTTTGTTGCGTTGAGTTTTTGCTTCAACATTGTTAGCACTGAACAAAATGAGATAAGAATGTTGCAACCACAATGCATTTGTGGCCGCCAAGTGGAAGAAACCAAAAAAAAAAAAATTAACAGTTAGCAAAATATGTTTAAATCAAAAACTGAGTAGTTAATTGCCGTTTGTCGCAATGAGGACGAATCTCGCTGCCAACATTTTCATATACGAGTATATAAGCAGTTAACCCTTAAATTTGCATTGAGTATCGAACTCACGGCGGCCGGTTCCAAACCTCAGCCGCACTTTGATACAACGAACCGATCTCAATGCAACTCCGTTTAGCCAAAAGTTTAAACTTTGTCCGCATTCTGCTTTTTCGCGCGATGCCAATCTGCAAGGAGAGCCCGAATTAAGCACCGAAGGCGCTGGAGTCACCTTGTATCAAAGACCTTTCTGCCTGTCGATGCGGCACATTTTCTGGGTCTTACATAAGTAGAGCTTCATGGTAATTATTAGAGCACAAATCGACCTGGCAGACTGAAACAAAAACAGTGAAGAATCTTATGAAATATTCCTCGAGATTTTGAACGCTTTGTCTATTCCCGAAAATGGGTAAAGTACCGGTTATTAAATGCTTGTCGCTACCCCATTCTCGTCTTTGATTTGTCAAGTCAACTTGAGAAATCGTTTGGGAGAGCTTTTATCTCTCCCGTTTGAGGTAAGCTTGCTTGGCTTGCACTCTCGATTCCTCAGCTCTCAATACGCCACTACTCATAGGAACCACAACAACAATGTGCTAATTGTGAACAACAAAAAATATTGAAGCGAGCTTAACAAAACCTAATAAGGCCATTAAAGCAAATAACAACAACACAGCTGACAATCCCAAAAAAATTGTGGAACATTACCTCGCACAACCTTTGCTTCTACCACCGTCATTTGTTGTTGTAAAGTCACGTATATTTTCTTTGCTTTTTGTACTTTATTACATTACAAATTTGCTGTAACGATAATTATTCGCCTAAAAGGTGGCTTGGTGAGGTCGGCGAGCTCGTTGTGGCCGATAGTAAAAATGTGTTGAACGTGCCGCAACGCGTCGCATCGAATTGACAGCGCGTCGATGCGCCACAGCAACAATAAAAACCATTTATAAACGTATCAGTTACGCGCCGAAATGAGCGGAAAAAAATTATATTAAATTGACGTTGGTAATTAGTGTTGTTGCTATTGTTGTTGTTGTTGTTGTTGTTTTCGTTGACTGTTTACACGCGTATTGTAATCGCGACAAAAACAAGCGTGCAGTGACGTTGCTTTTCTTTTGCGTCAAGCGGCTGGTATTGCAACTGTCAGTTGGCTTTTGTTCGTCATAACAGCAGGCGGCTGGCTGGCGATATAATGAATTTTATAAAAAAAAAACATTTTTTGCGAATTTTTATATTTTAACTTTTGCCAGTTCAATGAAATCTGTAAAGCTCATTAACTTTTTTTATGTTAAAAAGTCACTTATTTCTTATTTTAAATTTTTAATTTTCCGAATCAGCAGACACATTTTTCTCTGTTCTTTTTTTTTTGGAAATTTTTTCATGTGCTTACTTTTCTTTTTTCTTACAAATTAATACTTTCATTTTTATCGCTTACCGAAAATTCGTGTTTGCGATATCTTTTTTTTTTTTTGTTTCTTATTTTTTCTGTCTTCTAACCTCAATTTGTACAGCATTTAATGTCAAATACTTCCGCACGCCTCCATCTGCACCCTACAACTCGTTACATGCCGCGCTACCTGGCTTGCAACATCTTCCGAAACAAACCCAATTTATGCCCCGGCGCATTTGTTGTTGTCAACGTTTGCTTTTGCATTCGCTGACAATTTTAAAAAAGTCGTGCCCATCGAAAATGCAGACACAATAATTGCAAAGTGTTGCAGGCGATTAAGTGTTGCAGTAGCGATTTGTGGCAACACTTGAATGACTTAACTGGTTAATTGTTAGCGCTGCGGGCGGAACGAATGCCCTCTACTTTGCCACCCGCTGCTCTGCCCCTCGCTTTTGATCGGGCTTCGTTTAAAGACGAATAGCGCTTGTGGCACAATGGCAACGTCTGACGCAATGGCCCTACCGCAGCTGCTTGGTTTATTGCAAAAGCGGTGGCAGTTTAAGCATTCAAATGCAGGCATTCAACTTGCAACAATTTGCCAAAAAGCGAATGCCACAAAAAAAAAAACGATCGAAACAAGCTTTGCACAAAACGTCTTCGTTGCCTTCTTTTCCTTACAAACGTACGTAGGTTTTTGTTGTTTTAATGTGGCAAACGGCCTTGACGCTGCTCGTTGCATGAAAATTTTTTGTATATTTTTTCTTGCACCAAAATATTTTCACGATTTACGCAATTGCCAGTATTTATTTTCGGCGTTGAGGGATTTTCGCTGCTGGAATTGACCTTAGATTTGATCGAAATATATATTTCTTGTTATTCATTAACAAAATTAATAAATAAATAAAATAAAAAGTAAGAACTTAATGATATCGTTAGTGGTGAAATAGTTTTTTTTTACGATTTCAATAAAAATTTACGTTTTTATTCTGACTTTATCAAAATTTATTTACACAAAAAAAAATAACAACAATTAATTGACTCTAAAAACTTTTATTAAAAATTTAATAATGAAAATCCTTTACATAAAAATTGTAAAAAATTTTTAGGTTAAGTTTTTTAGGGTCTATGAAATAACTCCCACGAAATAAGTCCCACTTTTAAAAACGAAATAAATCCCACCAAAAATTGCTATTTTGAAAGTGGGAGTTATTTCGTTTTTAAAAGTAGGACTTATTTCGTCAATTGGTGGGACTTATTTCGTTACGCGTTTTTATTTTAAGTGGGACTTATTTCGTTTTGAGTGGGAATAAATTCGTTTTGTAAAGTGGGAGTTATTTCATACCCCTAAATTTATATTTTGGTGGGATTTATTTCGTTTTAAGTGTGACTTATTTCATTTTCATAATTTTGCATTTTAAGTGAATGCTTAATAATTTTTGCCGTTATTTGTTGCTCTTCACGTTGTTTCTCATTGAATTTCATAATGTTCTTTTTGTTGCTTTTTAAAAAAAAATTATTGTATTGTAGAATATGCTTTCGAAAAGTTCCGTTATTTCTTGCTATTTACGAAATGAATGGTATTATTTCAAATTTGCTTTTCTCACAAATTTCTATCTCTTCCATTATTACCTGGAATGCACATTTCGGATAGCTTCCAACTACTAACCGAAGATTTAGGAAAATTGAACGCTTTAGATAAATTAAAATCATTTATAAAATATTTTGAGAATCAATGGATGCAAAAGGTACAATATTCCCTTTTACAGAATATTTACGCACTACGTCTGCAATAGAAGCTTACAATAGCGTCATAGGAAAAAGCATTCCAAAGAAGGCTACTTTTTTCAAATTTGTAGCATTTTTACAGATGCAAGAATTTGAAAAAGTAAGAAAATTTGAACTATTGATGAATACCAATGGTAGTGTGGGAAAAAAGCGTATTAAAAAGTCCTGTGTTTTGAAAGCAGATATGATTTCGAAATTCAAGAATGATCTCTTACAAGGTGCTATAACTCCTTCTAAATTCCTTGACCAACTGGTGTTATCAAAAAATAATTTAATTGTACAAATGGAGCCTGATGAAGATCTTTTTGAAGAATTATCATATTTGGAAGAGGACATTGAAGACGAGTCGTTAAACCATATTGAAACCAACCAGAATACAATTAATAATAATATGTGTGTGGTTTGTTTCTGTCGTGCAGAAGTTTATGAAACCCTTCAAATATGTATCTGATAAATAAATGATTTTTTTATGGAGGGGTGCGATAGAGTCATGAAATATGTATAAGGCCATTATGGCTTTATTTCTCATTTTTTTCTTATGCAAAAAGTTATATATTGGACTTTTCGTAAAAGGGACAACCATAATTTTTTGTCCTTATCTCTCATGGCTCTCCTTTTTTTTGTTATTAATTACTTTATACTTACTATAATAAAAAAAACTTTAAAGAAATATGTACAAATAGGTACCGAACTTAACTACTGGAAAAAAAATATTAAAAAAAATTGTTGACGTAATTACGTATGTATGTGTTTTATTATATTTTTAGTAGGAAATTGGAATTCGTGTTCCATGTTTTCTAATATCACCATTACAAAATACAACTAATCCCAATGCCACGTTAAAACTATAATACCGTCTACCATGCACTGGATCTTCAAGCCATTTATAAAGGTCGATAATTTTAATCTGATGGTCCTTCCGAAACGGTTTCCATCTTAATAATAAGAACAATTGATCTGTACTTAATCCATTTACGAATCCAAACGTTGTTACTAGTAGGCATTCTCGATACGTTCCTTGACCGAAAAAAGAATTAATAATAAATTCTGGAACTCTATCAAAATTCGTAATATCCATTCCATTAAGAAGCCTTCTGCAAGCTTGCATGCGATTCGTCTTTATTATTCCTCTGCTTTGAGTATTCATATTATTCGACGTGTGTTTTTTTCGAAGAGCCAAATACTTCTTATTTGAAATCGCATTAAACAGAGAAAAACAGGGACTTATTTCGTTTATGAAAGTGGGACTTATTTCATTTAAGAAATATATTATTCAAGGGGGAGTTATTTCATTTTGAGTGGGAGTTATTTCATTTCAAGTAAATTTTTAAATCATTTCATTTTGGTGGGACTTATTTCGTTTTCAAAAGTGGGACTTATTTCGTGGGAGTTATTTCATTTTTGTAAGCAATTTTTGGTGGGACTTATTTCGTTTTTAAAAGTGGGACTTATTTCGTGGGAGTTATTTCATAGACCCGTTTTTTATGCTCATAACTTTTACTTGTGTACACTTATTTTTTTTTTTTACAAATTTAATTTAACATTTAAAAATATAATTTTTTTTTTTTGTTTTTGTTTAACAACAATACTCAAAGCGGTAGAAGTTATAGTACTATTTTGAAAATCACCACAGTTATCGCTTTTACATTCTTTATATTAAAAATTTACGACAAAGTTTCTACATCATGCAAATTCATAATTTTCGAATTAATCAAATTTTTGTAACACATTATTTATTGCAATTAATTTACAAACAAATTGAAAAAATTTTAATATACATACATATAATTTTAAGCGTTTAAGAAAATTTTTTTTTTCTACTTGAAAACAATGTAAAAAATTTTATATTTAGTTTTTAGCCTATAAAAAGAATTTTTTTTTTATTATTTCAACTTCTTTCAAATTTATGTATTTTATTAACTTTTTAAAAATTTTAAATTCTTTCAATATTATTTTACTTTTACTTTCTTAATGTGTTTTAAATGTATATGTACATACATACATACATATGTACGTAATACATACGTATGTATATACATACTTTTAATTCAAAATTTTAAAATAAATAAAAAAATATTTGTTTATTTATTGCGTCAATTTGCAAAATAAAAATAAAAATCATATATTAAGAAATGTTTCAATACTTAATTTCAAGTATTTATTTAATTCTGAAGTTTTTTTACTTTTGTTTAATTTAATTAAAAAATTTTGAAAAGTATATTAACATACATTTTTCACACCTTTTTTTTTTTAAAAGTATAAGTTTATATTATGTATTATTGTACTCGATACTTCAAAAACAAAATTTAAAAATAAATATTTTATACAACACATTGTTTTATTTTTTGTTTTAATAATTGTTTTATTTTACTTTCTATATTTTAATTAATTGAATTGAGTCGTATTTTAATATACCTAACTTGAGCTAGTTTAATTTATTTCTAAATCTTTAATTTAAATTATTTTCATTAGATACGTATTATTAAATTTTCAAGGAAATTTCAGAATTTATTGTAATTCGCTAAAACTTAAAAATATATTTGCGTAAAAAATAATAAAACATAAAAGACAAAAATTTTTGTTATCAAAAATGCGCTCATGTGTTAAAAAAAATTTAAAATATCTCGTAGAGAGATATATTTTGCCACAAAAGGTCTATAAATTTTATTTAACTTACAATACAATTTTTTCTATTTTAAACTTCAATTTAATTTAGTTCCATGCGATTTAATTTTTTACTTTTCGGTTTGCTCATTTCCCTTTTCTTGACTTGAATTTGCACTAATTTTATTTCCCGAATTTCAGTTCACATCGCCTCAAAAAACTATTAGCTCGCGCGAATTGCATCATTTAAATGATTCCCACAATCACAGTTGAGATGAGATTAGTTACACTGACTGTCACTCCGCGTTGACGGTGTGGCAATTACTAGCCATAAGCCGTTAATTTGCGCCACAGAAACGGAAAGCAATGGAAATCAAGAAAAAAAAAAAAAGATTTCCAGCATTAAATGTTAACTTCGTCCAAATTACGAAACTTGTGATGAGTGATGAAGTGACAAAGAAAAAATTGAAAATTGATATAAAATTTTAACACCTAAACAATTAAAACAAAAAATAATAATTATCGCAAGGTTGAAAATGAGTTGGGCAACGGCACTATTCAATTTTGTTTTATTCACACTTTGTTTCTAATGTGGCAAATTGCCGTTGGCGTTCGTATAATTGCTGTGTTTAACAGCTGCAGCCGTCACCAGTGTGGGCTTGGTTTTGTTTTGGTTTGGTGTTCATGTTGCAACACGATTGCCGCTGGGTTGATTCAAGGCCATTCAGGCTGTTGAAAATGTAGAAAAAAAAAATTCAATTTCAATTTCATAGCAATTTTCCAATTTAAGCTCATTTCATTGTTGCATTGCCGCTTGGATTATTTTAGATTTGCAATAGGAAGGAGAAGAGATACTGAAGCGCCAATGGCAAGTTCGGCTGGGAAAAATAGTAGAGGAAAGTAATTTAAAGTGTGTTGAGGCAGGAAGCTATGTAGAGGCAAAGCACATTTCGCACTCAAATTGATGCTTCGCATTTTTAAGAAATTTTGGAAAATTTGTTTTGCAATCTGCATTGAGAAACATAGTGTGTCATTGTATGAAGTTCACAAAAAATTTTATAAAATTTTTATTATTTACAGATTTATTTTTCAGCGCTTTCATTACAGAAATTTTTAAATAAAATTTTATTTTAAGAAAAAAGTGCATATAAAAAATGACTGAAGAAGAAAAACTTATTTGATAAATTTAAAAATTTTCATATTTAAAAATATTAAATCTATTTTTTGTTTAAAAAACTTTTTTCCTGCAACTAAAAGATAAAGAAAAACAATTTAAAGGTATTTCTATAAAAAAAGTTTCAAATAAAATTAGATTTTCACAATATACATATGCACATATGTCTAATAAAAAATATTTGTCAAAATCATATTAAAAAAAATTTTTATGCTTAAAAAAATCTCTTGCAACAAAAAAAATTAAAATTTTCACGGGGTTTACACTACAGAAAGCTGAAAATAAAATTACATTTTCAAATATTTAGTTTAAAAAAATTTTGCAAGATTTTAAAAACTAAAATTGAAAGAAGAAAAAAAAAATTAATAAAATTTTGAATTATCTCGCTTTTGATATAAATTTTAAAATTTTCGTTTTTAAACAACAAAATAAAAAAATATAATTGAAATTGAAAATAGATTTTTGGGTAGATTTTTAGTTAAAATAATTTTTAAGTATTTGAAACTTTATATAACCATTTGTCTACTGTTCCATACTAATTTTATTTATTCTAATTTTTAAAAATTTTTACATACAACTGCAAAATGTCCAATTCATTATAACTTAATTGGTATGCAAAAAAAAATTAAAAACATTTTCCTTAGATTAATTTTGTTTTTAAATTTGGAAAGACAATAAAAAAATTTTATATTTATATATTTTAGAAAAAGTATTTTTTAAATTTATTTATTTTTTTTTATTTATTATTTTTTCGTTTAAAAGAGCCTTTTATGCGATTTGGTTAATTTCAAAAAATAATTTTTTTGTTTTCAAATTGCTAGAAATATAATGAGGTTTTTTCCTCGTTTTGCAAAATAATTGTAAAAAATTGATAATAACAAAATTTAGTTTCTTCCATTGACCAACCAATTATCACCAAAGCCACTCGGCAGCACTACAAAGTTTGAAATCGTTAACAATGATATTTTTAGAAATTGTGACACCCCCGCACCTGTCGCCGCCCCGACAACTATACTTTTTATTAGTTTCGGGCGCACTCCAAAAATGTTTGGCACAAAACCACTACCAAAGTTCGTTATTTATGCCAACGAAATTTGAAATTTATTGCGCTCTCAGCCCAGACAAATATGTTTTCCATCGACACTCACAAACAATTCATAATATTATTTTTGCACATTTTTTATCTCGCATTTTTCATTTTCAACAAATTCTCAAATTTTCACGCAAACTCACTCACCTTTGGCGCTTTCGCCTCAACAAAACTGCTAGCACTAGTACCTACTTTTTGGCTAGGCAATTCGAAAAGTTGTGCGTTTCACCTGAACGAAACTAATGTTTGTATTTGCGCGCATTCACGCTTCGATGGCTGTCCCCCACCGACAACAGCAACAACGAACAGAACAACCAACAACTACGACCATTCGCACGCGTCAATAATGAATGAATAAATGAATGAATGAACGAAGTGGCGCAGCTTCAAATCGGGCAAGGAGTGGCATGCTACAAACACACACACACACCCATAATGAGGTTGCTCTTGTTGTAGTTGTGGAGTTGGCGCACCTTTAGCGCTGCCAAAGCGCCTAAAAGCACACTGCAAACAATTCATCATTTGCATTTAACACCAACCGAAGAGGAGCAGCAGTGGTGGCGCGCGTCGGGGTGCGGATGTGGCGGCATCAGCTATGCATAACGTATTGCCATTGCGGCGTTGCTGCATAAACTTTATTGGCAACATTGCTGTTGCAACAACTTTAAAATTTGCAATTTCCAGACTACTCTTATATTTGCACTCACTCACAGTCTTCTTTCGTTTTGCTTTTGTTTTTTTTTTTTTGAAAAATAGTTAGCAAAAGTTTTCGCTAGAAAAGCACTCCTTTCTCTCGCTCTTGGCCACCATTGTTGGTTCGATTTTGCAGGATTTGGTGGGATTTATGTGTTTTTATGCTTGCAACTTTGATGTGCCACTGGCGTGAATTGCTGCCACAACTATTTTTGCATAGCAAAGCGGGATGCAAGGTGTTGGGGAGCGGTGAAGTCAAGTGAGAAAAGATAGTGCGGCTTAAGTGAAAGCACACTAGATGGCAGAAACAGCCGTGAAGTGTAGAATTCAGAGAGAGAAATTGGTTGTGCTTAAGTGGAAATAGGCAAGCGGCAGCTAGTAAGCAAAGTAAATTAGATAGGAAGCCTTACGATTATGGAGCAGAAAACAGCACGCAGCACGAAAAATCGGCAAAGATCTGGTGTTAAGTTGATTTAGCTGCTGTGGAATACTTTGTATAGAATTTACATTCCTTTTTATTTTGTTGAAGAAAGCAGTCCGTAGAACATAGGAAACGGAAGACGTATCAGCCCCATCCACTGACACTGACTGCCAACTGCTATGCAAATCCACTGCATTGTAGCGCTTCTGACACATTAAAGCCATACAGGGCTGACGTGGTGGCTTACTTAAAACAAAAGCTGGTTGAATGAAATGAAAGAGCTGAAAATCAACTGTACTAATTGTTGAAAAGTAGACTGAGGAAGTTACCAAAGGCTTAGGTAGAGAAGAGCAAAGTAAAATAGAGTTATTCTTAAATTGGCAAAGAGGCGCATAGATTGCGATTAATAATTTAGAAAGTCCCTGACACCTACATGTCTACCAAGTACTCGTGGCGTGGTACAGCAAGGGTCGTTTTTTGTAACCAAATAATAAACCAGCGCCACTTATAAATAACTCAGAATTAAGATAGATACTTGAAGCATCAGCAGCGCCATCTGAATGTCGATAGGTTGTAACTACGTACAATTTATTTCGACTGCTCATCTCATTGAAGAGTTGCTTTGGCATGCAGCTATTTTTTTCATGCTACGATCCATTGATTGTTTGCTGAAGGATCGCACAACAACCTTGTATTTCAAATAATGTCACACAGCGCCATCTACGTGTGAGAAGCGTCATTTACCGGCATATTAAAAAAGTTCACTGCTAGAGGAATATATTTTCAGTAAAATTTTCTTGCCATCTCTAAAATAGATTTTTTATAAAATATAAAATAGCCTCTTTAACCTCTCCTTGGTTCTCCCAATAGCTTTGTATTTTTTCCCGTAAATGACAAATAAAAGAAGAAAAATAAATCGGCTGCATGAAATGGCTCTGCCAAATGCAAAAGTTCTGTATTCGTGACACTTTAGTGCACCTCAAGTTGTTTACATTACACACCGTTACTTTAAAGTAGCTAATGGCTTTCGCTGTTTACTTTGCAATACCAATGAAATTGAGTGAAAGGATTGAAAGCTTTAAGTGAAATGAGTGTAGGATATGTATGTATGTGCAATTTTTAAATGAATGTTCTGTAAGCGATGAATAAATTTAAAAGCCTACATTTTATTCTAAAAGATGCTACAAGAATAAATATGAAAACTTTTTTAATTGAGGGCTTTTATAGAGCTTTCAATAGAAATGTGCTATATGTTACTATGAGAAAGCTTTCATCCAGTTTTTGAAATAACTTTTGAGTTTGAAAATTTAGCAAAGAAAATAATAAGTTGGCTCCAGTTCTAAAATCAATTTGCACTCAAAAGCTTAACTTAGTTAGCTTTGTACTTTCATGAGCTTTTTTGAGTACAATTTCTCTTTTTTTTTTAATTTAAGTAACATTCTCACTTGTTACGCGTAAATCGACCATCCAATTAGAGCTTACATGAGCTTTCTTGCGGTTATGATTTTTTATTACATTTTGTCGAGAATTCTATTCATTTTTTTATTACTAAAACTTTGAGTATTCGTAAAATATTCAGTTAAATAGATGATAAAAGTTTCCGGAAATGCCAAAAAAAAAATTTCAATTATTTCTAACTTTCCACCTTTTACGAGCTTTTTATCAAATTATTTTTCTCTGTAAGCTTAGAGCTTTAAGGATATATTGTCGGCATTGATTTTTTATAATTTATTAACAAAAACCTTACTTGATACATGTTTTTGCTAAAAGGACGCAAAAGCTAGCCTTGGTTATGCAATGAGCTTTTTAAAGCTCAATAAAATTCATTATTTTCATTTTATTTGAAATTCAGCTCAGAAATCTGGAGCCTTATATCAAATTAGGAGGCTTTAAACTTGCTGGACTTTGACATAGTACACAATTTTGCTAATTAACTGAAAGCTTTGTAAAGTTAAGCTTTGAGCTCACATGAACTTTTTGTCAAATTAATTTTTAAGATGATTCAAAGATGCAGTTAATAGTTTTGATGAGTTTTCTACAATTTTTTCCAACAATTTAAATTAATTTGTGCAGACATTTTAACACTTAAAAAGTTGATGAGTAAGCTTTAAGCTTTTAAAGGCTTTTTAGTCCATCTTTAAATAAAATTCCAAGGGTTCTTTTTACTTTGATTTTGACAGTTAAAGCAGACTTTTTTGTCTTGCAAAAAAAAAAACCCTCACGTTGACTGTAAATAAAAAAGAGCTTATTTTTTCAAGCGAAACAACCCTAGAGACAGCAACAAATTTGTGCATGAATAATTTAAGAGCACTTGAACATTTTTTTTTTTTTTGTAAACATGTGTTAGCACTCACTCCCCTAGCAGCGTAGCAACCCCTTTGCCAAAACTTAAATAACACTGCAAAATAACAATTACTCAATCGACGCTGCATTTATAATTAACTTGTTGTTCATGTGAGTTATCACCTTTTATTTTGTGTCGAAGTACTTTTCTATGTTGCGAGACCAAAAAAATAAAATAAAGCAAAGGGGAAATAATAACAAAGATCACCACCGAGAGTCACTTGGTTATTAACTCATTGCTTTATTGTGCGCCACACACGGGAAGGTTGACTTCAGCTGACACAAGGTAATTAATTTTAATCCTGCTCTCTGAGTTCGCCTATAGCTTTTTCGTTTTTTAAACAACAAACGAACGTCCATAGCTAACTAAAGTGGAGAAATAAGGGTGACTCTACAAAATGGATATTTTCATAGACAAAGAGAGTGGCGGCTGAATGAGTGTGTTGCAAGGATGCATTTAAATGAATGAATTAAAGAGGATGTCGCGTTGGAGGGTGCATTCCAATTAATGATTGCCTTTACACAAATGGGGGCGGATATTCAAATTAGGTTGCGCCACAAAGCTTTAATGGCTCCCCTCAGGTTTGCTGCATTTACTTGCTTCAGAACTAAGCATCGTAACTAACTCAAAAGCGAGTTTTCTACTTTTGACTTAAACGAGTTTATTTAAATACGACTAATAGCGCTTTCGTTTCCCGACCTAGAAACATTGTCACCTAATTTTATCTTCTGTGACCCATCAATTTTTACATTTAATGCACAGCATTTAGCGTGCTGTTGTGCTTGTCGCTGTTGTTGCTGTTGTTGCTTAACCATAAAAACCACTCGCTTTCGTATTGCATACTTAATTCACCTTCCACGCTTCTACGTCACCGTCGCTGATGACAACACTGACCACGAATTCATAATGAGTTTGCGGTTTGAGGGTTTTACCAAAAGCGGCAGCCATCCGACAAATATATCAGCGACAGATTTTAGTGCTCGCGTGAGTGTGTGTGTTTGCGTGTGAGGAGATAAAAATCAGCTTAAGGCGTATTTGTTGTTGTTGTTGTTGTATTTGTGTAAGTAAATATTGCCAACCACAATCACGATTACCATTCTATTGATTACCAACGCCAATAAGTGTGTAAGTAAATATTTTATTTGAGTTAAAATGACGAATGACAATCGAAGGCAAACGAAAGAAGGTTGCCAGCCAGCAAGCAAACAAACAACAACAAAAAAATAAGTAAATAAATAAACCAACAATACAAAGAAAATGTTGAATAAATAAATGAATAATTTAAATGAAATGAAGTGGCTTTGGGTTGGGTAAACGTGGTAAATGGTTGTATTTTTAAACTGCGATTTATTTTTGTTCTAGGAAATTATTAAGCTTGTGAAATTAGTAAGCTAGTCAAAGAGACAAAATATAAACGCAATTTGGAATTTTTAATATTTGAAAATTTAAAAAATCAGCACACAATTATTTCTTTCCAAAAAAATTTTTGTAAGCCCCAATTTTAGAGTAAAATATGTAAAAAAAAATGCTGCAATTAATTAAAAAAATAATAATATTAATTGCAATTAAAACCGTTCTTAAATAAAACTCACAAAAAATTTTTTTTTTTAATTTAAAAATTTTTTTTTAAATATTATCTAGAAAATAAAAGCCTTATTTGCGTTTAATTTTTTGCTTGTAAAACAAATATAAATAAATAGTTATATATATTATATTTTATAAGAAAAAAAAATTCCAAAAATTAAGTTTAAAAAAATGAAGAGAAAATTTTTTAAATTTTATTTTTTTAAATAGAAACGAAAGTTATGACAAAATAAAGCTCTACGCAAAAATTTAATTTTCAAAAAATTTTTTATTTCAGCAGTAAATAAAAATACTTCAAACAAATAAATATTTATGAACACGCAGAAATGTTTGCAAAACATTTCGGAAATGCGTTAAAAAAAATTTATAGGCATGTACTAAAACACCATTAAAATAAACATGTATGTATGTATATGTATAAAACAATTTAAAAAAAAAAATTTATTAAAATTAGCGGCTAAAACAACATTTACAAATAAAATAAAAAATAGATATACAAATTTAAAAGCGATCAATTTTTTGTGGTAGCACTATAAAAATAAATATTAAAAAACTCATTTGAAAAACAAAAACAAAACGATCAATCTAAACAGAATTGCAATGGGAAGAAAAATTAAAATTAAATTTAAATAAAATTTTAAATTTAAATAATAAAATAAATTGCTTAAATTTATTGGTCAACAAACCCTTAAAAAACTAACAACAGTAGTATACAAGTGAAAATGCTTAGCAACATGTTTATGCAACATAACAATTTAACTTACTATTTTTAATTATTTACTTAATAGAAAAAACGCAGAAATCATTAACTTTAGCAGCTTGTTGTCCGAAAAATGTTGCCGAAACATGTTGCCGCAAAATAAGAAGCAAAAAAATAGTGCAATATTTTACTTAACTGTGGTTGTAGCTGTAAGTAAATTTAAGGGGTTGGTGTCGAAATTCTGTATGTACAAAATTCTAAAAACATAATTCTGCTTTTTAAAATTCTGCTTTTTTAAAATTCTGCTTTCTAAAATTCTGCTTTCAAAATTCTGTATTACAAAATTCTGTATTACAAAATTCTGTATTAAAATATAAGTGCGCACTTTTTCAAAATAATTACATGACCTCTTTATCATAGTTAACATTATATTTTAATACAGAATTTTGTAATACAGAACATTGTGGGATATTCATTGTCAAATTTAGGTATGGTTATTAGTTAGTAAAACTTTTTACACAATTTGAGTATATGCGCCCCATTGTTTTTAACATATTCGTTCATATGTACATACCTACATTAATTATAGTTGACAACAGTTATACATTGCACATATGTTTGCAATCAAATATTACCTGGAGATGAGAACTTCTATCACAAATGAGGAATTACAATTTCACCACACCTGTCTACAACGGTTGTTATATTGTTTGTTTACCTTCTGTTAAGTGCTGACTTTTTGTGAAAAAACGTGGTTTAATATTATATTGATAAAAATGTCCGAAATAAGAATTTTGAAAACAAATAAAAATAAGGAAAAGTTGGGTGTTGATGGGTATTTCTATTATTTAGAAAGAATAACAAAACAAAGGACATATAATTGGTCGTGTTCCAAAAGAATAGCGTGTCACTGTAAATCTCGATTGGTGACTGAATTAAAAGACGGTATCCATTGTGTGATTAAAAGGTCCGGTGTACATACCCATAGCCCTGAGGCAGTGGAAGGTTTTGTTCGCAATGCTAATATAAAGCTTAAAGAGTTATCTAAACAAACATGCTTGCCGGCTAGCCAGATAATTCGAGAAACCATTGTGCTAACACCGAGCGAAAGCCGTGATGCTTTACCTTCCAAAATTTTCAAAACTCAGAATTTTAAAAAGCAGAATTTAAAAAAAGCAGAATTTTGTTCAAGCAGAATTTTTTTGCAATTTACAGAATTTTGTCACGCAGAATTTACATATACACATATTTTTAAGTTCAATCTGATTTTGATTTGGATTTTTTGATGAATCTAAAATTAAATTT
This sequence comes from Philophylla caesio, assembly GCA_963971545.1. Classification (NCBI taxonomy): domain Eukaryota; kingdom Metazoa; phylum Arthropoda; class Insecta; order Diptera; family Tephritidae; genus Philophylla; species Philophylla caesio. Next base: position 121,132,937 of record OZ020607.1, read on the forward strand.
TATGATCCAATTTTTTTACACACAATTTATTTATTTTTACTGATGATTTTAGTGACACCTTTTATCATTTCTTTATTTAATTTTTTTTTGCTTTGAAAACTATTTTTTCAAAAATTTAATTTAACTGAAACCAAATTGCGTCATGGTGGGAGGTGTTTTTTTTAAATATTGAACGAGTTACATAACCGCTTTTAACTAAATAGTGTTCAAAACATTAGTACAGGTTTTTAGAAAAAATATATAAAAATTAAATTTTCTTAAAGCTTACACTCCTTGGCGCGCTTTAACTTATTTAATTCTTCCATATTTATACGTTCCCATAAATATCTTTTGAAGTCCATTGTTTGCGAATCTCACTCGAAGCGTCTTTGTATTTTTCGAATACAAATCAAGCAACATTAACTCGTCTCGCTCATGTAAAATTCTTCAAAAATAATTTTAATAAAAATAATATTTACTGCTTTTCTGGCGTGTAATAAAAGAAAAATGCCTGCTGTTGGCAGAATAAATTCATTTACTATGCAATTTATGCATTTTATAAATATCTACTCGCACACACACACACACACATTGAACACATGCTGCGCGCCCACCTGAGTCCTTGGGCCATTCATCTTCCACCAACTCCTGCGCCCAGCACTCAGCCGCTTCGTTTGCTTATATAAAGTATTTTTTTTTGTTTTTGTTTTTTAATATAACAATGCGCCTATTTATACTGTTTATTGTTGCTTTTTTTGTTTGTTGTTTTATTTTTTATATTTTGTGTTGGTTTGCTTTTCGCTGAATTCATCATGGAAAATCGTGCATAATTCATGAGTGTGTAAATGTGAGTGCATTTGTGAGTAGTTGTGAGCCTCACGTGCAGTACATTAATGAGACAGTCAAGCTCACAGGTGTGAAAGTCAATTGTTCTGGGTGAGCAGGAGAACGATAGGTTTCGGGGGAAAGAGGCGGAAAAATAATGTATGATTTTCAATCCTCAAATAAAAATGTTCTTCGTTTAGAATGGCGCAACAGCAAGTGAATGAATGACATTTAAAGTTGGCAAGAAGTTCAACGAGTTGGTAAAAAAAAAAGGAAATTTCGAAAATTACAGATTCGATCGCAGGTGTAGTTTAATGATAACACTTGATGATCTTCAAGAGTTACACTTGAATCCCTAATTTTCCTTTCGATTATTTTGATTTTTTTTCACTTTCAATTCAGTCTTACATTTATAACCTCTGCATTGTTGCAGCATGTTGCTAAGGCCTTAAGCTAACAAAAATCACCAACAGTTTTTAATATGATTTCTCATTTGTGTGAACTTATCAAATATTTTTTTTAATATTAATTGGGCAGAGGGAATGTCCAAGAAACCGTAAATAATTAACTTTCCATGTCGCCGCAACATGTTGCTGGACGTTATTTTGCACGCAATTTATTTGTTCATCAAGAAACTACTACTCACATATAATTGCTTATAATTGTTTGGTTTAAATAAATAACGAAAACTTTCGTCAACAATCTGCGGCAACATGTTTAAAAGTTTTAATTTGTCCATACAACCTCTTAAATACTTGAATTGTTTTACTCAGTATGTTGCGTCAGAATGTTGCTAGATTTTTACTTCTGTAGCAGCTTGTCATAATTTGTTCCACAACTTGTGTAGACAGTACCTTGCGTGTATTAAAATTTTATCAACATGTTTCAGCAACATGTTGCTCTGTGTTTTTACATAGGCAGATGAGTTATGTTACAAAAAAATCATCACAAGACAAATGTCGACGAATTTTAAAAGGCTAAAATTTTCAGCAACATGTTGCAGAAACATTAAACGAATTAAATAAGAAATTAACGAAAGCTTTATCAGCATGTTGCGGCATGTTTAAAAGTGAATTGTTTCTCAATATTGTTCCTGACGTATGTTGCTAGATTTTTACCTTTGTAGCATGCCCCTTATGTGTATCAGAATTGTAGCAACATGTTTCAGCAACATGTTGCTCTGTGACTTATGCTACTAAAAAATTATCTCAAAACAAATTATCGACAAATTTGTACAAGGTTTAAATTTTTCAGCAACATGTTGCAGACATATGTTGCCCGGTTTCTGTATAAGCAGCTGACTATAAAAATATGAATTGAGTTTTGTAACATTTCTCGAAAAGGAATTAAATTTGGTCAACAGCTCACTCCAATTTAATGGCAGCATGTTGCTAAAGCTTTTCAATCCATTAAATTATATTTCCATTTACCCAATTTATAAGTATGTATGTTATATACTCTCCATATTTCTTGACTCAAATCCCAGCGGCAGCCAATAAGTTCACCATTATTTTCGACCAATTCATATAAAGCTACAACAATTACTCGACTTTCAACCGACCAAGATACTAAATAAAATCCCAGATAAACTGAAACTCGCGCTTCTGCAGCAATATCTCGCGGCATAAGTGGCTGCACTTCTGCGTGCATGTGTGCGTAATTGCTTGGAAGTGGCAATTCATGCTGTAATAAAGACATAATTATCCTGCGCCAGCATCCACATCCACATCCTTGCGAAAAATGGTTGGCTTACTGGTTTGTTTGTTGGCCGGCGGCGAAGACAAGGGCCAGATATTTAGCACTGCTGAGGCCACAGCATCCGCTTGAGTGTCGTTGCTGTGCTCAGATTTCTTCACCAACAACAGTAGCAACAACAACAACAACTTGAACTAGTAATAAAGCAGTGCAGCCAGAGCAACAACAAGTAAAACCAACAAGTCCAACAACATACCAACAACTGAGTTGAACAGTTCTCGACATAAGTTTTAATGATGACAATTTTAATTGCTAGCATGATGAGCGCGTCGAGGACTGTAGAGCGACATGCCACATGCCACATGCCACATGCCACATGCCGCATGCCCTCCTGCGTCCAAAAGTGTAACGCACACATGTACACAGAGTTGCATTTGCGTGTCTGTCGCGAGGTCAGCGGCGTAATGGTGTAGTGGAAAAAAAAATGCAAAAGGAAGCATATTTTCAGGCGCTTAATAATTAAACTTTCAACATTTGTTTATGCGTCGACCGAGCGGCGTCCGCTTTTCATAGCCGAGCAAAAAATAAAACAAAAAAAGTAGTTGAGAAAACAACAAAAGAAAGAAAAAAAGCGGCGTCTGTAAAATAATTACAATAATGGCAATTGCAATTGCAATAACAATTACAAACTGCAACAACGATTACAGCTAGCGAGTTCAGCAACAACTACAACAAAAACAGCATCAGCAACTCTGCGACAATTAACAAAAGTTTTTCAATTAAAAGCAGCTGAGACAACGCTAAAATGGCCATTCGGTGGCGATAAAGTGATTAAAATGGGTATATTGAAGCAGTGCGTAGAGTTTGAATGAGTTTCAGTGAGTTCGAGTGCGGATGAGACAAATAGCGGAGGGCAACTACGCCAAATGGAAATGAATAAAAGCAATTAAAAGTATTAAGAGCGAAAATAAGCGTATAAGTCAAATTTTGTTCCTAAGAATCCATAATATAGTGTTCGTAAGTAATTCACTCAAAATGTCACTCAAATTTTTCATAATTTATTTTGATGGTTATTTTTTTCTGTTCGGCATATCGTGAGATGTGTGAAAAGCAAAAGTAACGATTGTATATGAAATAAAAAAGCAGAAAACGGTTGAAAAAAAATTATAATTCCCATACTAACTAAACTATGGCACTCAGAAAGTCACTCATTATATACTAATGCGTTTTTTCAGCTTAGAAAAATTAATTCTTAAGCTAAAAAAACAATATCAAAAAACATTTCTAATGACTGAAAAAAAAATATTTTTAAACTAAAAAAAATATTTAATTGCACTCAAAACTCACTCGAGCATTAAAAAGGGTACTTAAATTTTTTGTCGAAAATAATTCACCAAAAATGTCATATATTTCAAACCATAAATTAAGTTCATATTTAAAAATTAATTTTTTTATCAAAAAATTTTACTTAAAAACTACAAAAAAAATCTTCTCAACTTAACTTAAACATATCTCAAGTGTGTGAATTTTTTTTAACTTTTAGCTCATCAAAAATAATTTAAATAAATCAGAAGCCATACAAGGAGGATAGCGGTATCTCACTCAAAAGTCACTCAAATACTTAAACTCTAGTTTCGATTTATGAAGCTTATTTTAAACGAGCATATTTCTAAAAAAAAAAATACATCACTTTTTTAAAGTTCACTCAAAAAGTCACTCAGATTTCGTAGCTTTTGTAATTCATTAAATAATCATTCTAACCTGTAATTTCACAGTAAACATGCTAATACCACAAATATAATCATAAGGAAAAACAAAGCTGCTCAAAAATTCACTCAAAAAATTCTCAATTATAAAGTAACTTTTTTCATACAATTTTTATTTATTCAAGCGGTTTAAGTTCGAGTAAATATCAAATTTTTAAAAGATACAAAAAGAAAAATAAAAATTATGAACTATTTACTCAATCAACTATTTACTCAATTATAAATATTGTATTTTACTCACATAAAACTATGTAAAATATTACCTGGACTTTTTAAATTCTTGGTGTTTTAGAATTTCGCTCAAAAATTCACTCAAATTTCGAGTGAAAACTTGAAAATCTTTCCGATATGAGCGTCCCATATACGATAATATAATCATAAGGAAAAGGCAAAGCTGCTCAAAAATTCACACAAAAAATTCTCAATTATAAAGTAACTTTTTTCATACAATTTTTATTTTTTAAAGCGGTTTAAATGTGAGTAATATTCGAATTTTTAAAAGATACAAAAAGGAAAATTTAAGAAAAATACCCTTTATGAACTATTTACTCAATAATAAATATTTACAGTATTTTTATCTTGTTTTACTCACATAAAAATAAACGATATAAAGGTATTAGTTACGCCAAAATATCCTGGACTTTTTAAATTCTTGGTGTTTTAGAATTTCACTCAAAAACTCACTCAAATTTTGAGTGAAAACTTGAGTAGATATATTTTAAAAGTACTTTTTCGGTATGAGCATCCCATATTTGAACCGCTCAAATGAGTTTTTTAGTTAACATAAACCTCCCAAAATGAGTGCATATCTAAGCACATAGTTACTCAAAGTTGCACAGTAATAATTAACTATATTTATCGCAAGCTAAGTCATAGCGCACTCAAAATTTCTAATATGTCATAAAACACCCATTAATATTTGCCACGCACGCACTTGCGGTTTTGAGTACTTTCATCATCATCATCATCCCGCACTCAACTTGAATATTATGTACGCTCTATAGTTTCGGCGACCATTTTTGGAAAATAGCTACTCCACTCCACTTGCCTGCTAAGTGCCTTATCGTCTATGAACAGCCGTCGCCGCCGCTGCCAACGCCACCACACAATGGCACTTCAAAGCGGAGAGACACTCAAACGCGGAGGAGTGGCAGTGCGCCACTACCAGCAATTGCCAGGATAATCATAGACATACATACATACATATGCGTGACAGGTAAATTACAGTTTGCCTGCGACGATGATGGGACACAACAACAATGTGATGCGTTGTAACAAGTTCACATTTAGCGTTTAAAATTTACATTGCACTCATTGACTGCAGCTGCTGCTGCTGTTGCTCTTGCTACTGCCTCCCTTGTTGCGCCACTCGAACCGTCTGCTTCGTGGCTGCTGAATGGACAAGGTTTGAAGTTGCAAAGTTCGTGCAGCAAATAAAACAACTGAACGGATGTGTTAGAAAGTGTGCATTCGCTCAGGTGCAGGCAGTAAAATGTATGTTTACTCAAACCACCGGAGGCACTCATTTATGAGTGCAACTCATCTGTTCACTCCATGTATTGTTTGGTTTAACTGCTAATTGTGTGGCGTGAGAAAAAGTTGTTCCACTGCCGTGGTGGTGGAATGGTAGTAACGCGTCTGCTTCGTGATTGTTGGATGTGTGTATAGAACTCGTATTTTTATTGAGTTACACAGATGCAGGTGCGCTTGTAAGCCACTTAGCTTTTGTTATGTAAATATGGAGTTTTATTTTACAACTTCCCCTGTACTATGTACTAAGTATGTAGTTAGAAGTCTCGTGGAAATCTAGCGGAAGTGGCGTAAGCGTTTGAATGTCAGTCTGCTCCCGCTCAACGCTGCGTCTTCACTCAATTACAACTTGACTAATTGCATTTGTTGCGCACCTTTTGCCAATTGAATTAGAATTTCCTTAGAATGTATTTCTAATATTTTAACAACAGAATTTACACGCTCTTTCTTTATCTTTACTTCACTTTCTCTTTGATTGTTGTCTTCATCGTGTGTCAGTATAATTGAATTATTTTGCACAAAGGTTGCTGGAAAATAGGGGAAATACTTAGTATATTCACAAGTAGCACCCAAAAAAAAAAAAATGCCATTCCAAAAATCTTCTAAGCAAAAAACATGAATTTTATAAGCAGCTTTTTCATAGCAGAAATACCCTCGGAGGTGTGCCATTGTCTGCCGTGGGGTGGCCGCTATTTTAGATTTTACTTGCCCTGGCTGAGATTCGAACCTCGAACTCAGCGGCATATCGAGTTATAGCACGCGGCGATTAGATTAAAATATTTTTATTTTAATTCAGTAAAAGTGTTCTGAAACGGCCTAATATCAGCAAAAATGAATCAAACTAAACGAAACTAGTCTTAACTAAACCAAACCGAGCTAACTGAATTGAATTGAATAAACTTAAGCAAATTAATATAAATTTACTAAACTAAACTAAATTCAAATGAAGTTCAATAAAAAAAACGAAACTTAAATAAACCAAACTAAATTAAAATGATGTGAAATATACTAAACTAAATTAAACTGAAGTAAAATGAAATTTACTAAACTAAACTTTACCAAAACAAACTAAACATAGTTGATCCAAACTAACCCGAACTAAAAAAGACTTAAATCAACCATACCAAGATAAACGAAACTTAACGTAACTAATCTAAATTACACATCAAAGTCAACTCAACTAAATGGAACTAAAATAATATAAAATTAACTTAGCTAAATTGCATTTAACTAAACTAAATCAAACTAACCCTAACTCAACTAATCTAAACCAAACTGAACTAAACTAATCCAAACGTGAGTAAATAAAGCTAAGTAAAACTAAACAAAACTAATCCTAAATAAACTCAACTAAAATAAACTCAATTAAACTGAAATAAGCACAACTAAACTAAATTAAATTCAAGTAATTAAACAAAATGTAACTAAAATAATATAAAAATTAAAATTTTTTTTAATTAAAATTTTTTTTAATTTGTTTGATAGAAAAAAATTTGCGTCAATATAAAATTTTTTATAATGTTATTTAGAAACAAATTCAATTCATATACAACTTAGAGAGAAAAATTCAGTTATTTTTAGCTCTAACCTAAACTTGTTAACACTTTTACTAAAAAGATAAATATTTTTGAATTTTCAAAATTTCAATAAAAATCTGAACAAGCGCTGAAATTTGTTTTTTTCTTTTTAGAAAACAATAGAAAAATCAAAAAAAATGTTTGGGTAAGTTTTTAATTTTTTTTTAGTATATTTTTCTCTATTCAGTTTTCCTTTACTTGCTAACTGAAAACAAACTATCGCTAATTCTTGCTTTTGCCTCCCACATCTGGCAACCTTGTTTGATAAGTGTAAAAAGCGAATGCCGCATTAAAATAAATATGAAAAAGAATTATTAAGTTTCAAGCAACTTCTCCCCTTTGCGGATCAGTACTCAATAGCGCAAGATCGGTAACGAATCGAGTTGAACGTATCAGACGAAAACTGTAAAGTTGAATTTGCAAAAAAGTAAAAACTTCAAAATGGATCTTAAAGTATTACTCATTTTCTCGCCGTACATATTTTTTTTCATAATCGTTTTGCTGGTGTTAATTTCGTGGAAAATGAAATGTTGTTTCTGGCATAGAGACGAATTGCCTCGAGTTCATCGACAGATCGAACCTAGAATTGCTGGCGGGGAAACGCGCATGGCAGAATGTTTGGAAGAGCGCGAGAGCGAGTACTCATCGAAAGACGGTGATGAGCATAAGCAAAACGAGGAGACAGTGGTTTAATATGGGTTCTCTCCGTTTATTTTCAATGTCTGGAAACTTTGCCACCGAGTAGTGCACGAAACGGCGAATTTCCAGAGAAGTGTTTAAAAACAAAATAACCAAAGTAGCAACAGAAATTTTAAAAGGGGTAATGGAAGAAAGCACTTTAAATAGAGTTTAAGTTTGCAAATATAAAAAGAAAAACAAAAGAAGAACACAAAAAAGCGGAGAGTGCCATGTTAATCGAAACTTTAACCACCATCTTCATCGTTGTCGTGGTATTATTCATAATTTGCTTAATTTGTGCAACGATTCGCAAAACTTCGGGTGAACAAATTGTAATATTTCCAAACGAGGCTCTAGAAATGGAACGAATAAGAATGAGGGAGAGAGCAAATGGAGAGCAGAGTGGAGGACCGTATGTACAATTCGTTTGAGTAGCGGAATTGAAGGAAAAAAAAAATGGTACAACGAGGACTCAGCTGTAATGCGAGCTTCGATTTATAAATTAATTACAATTTTTACACTTACTAACTTATATTTATTAACAAACTATTTAATGTACTTTATTAAATTATTATAGATTTAAGATGTCAATGTAACAATGTAATCAAAATTATAAAATACCATAAAATTGTAAGGGAATATTTATTATTCGTGGATAATGAAATTATTGCTTGGAAATAATTTTTTTTATCTAAATCGATTTTTTTTTTATTAGAGAATCAATCAATTATACTCGAATCGTACTTTTAAACTTATATTAATTTATAAGTTTAAAAATGTACAACGACAATTTGATTATTTTCAATTTATATAAACAATTTTTGTATACCTTACATACATATATTCATTCATAAATTATAAGTCAATACTAATGAAGAGAGTAGAAAATTTGATCTTACTGAAGATATTCGATTTCTACTTCTCACAAAAACAAAAAAAAAAATACCTACATATATAAATTATTTATATAAATTATAATTCAAATTTTAGATATTTGATTTCTACTTCTCACAAAAACAAAAAAAAAAATGCCTATATAAGTTATTTATCTAAATTATAATTCAAATTTTATATCTTCAATTAGCTGTAATTTGTAAAAATATGTAAACAGCGATGCATTCATCGTATCGGAAGTCATGCCATTGTCAACTTTTTTAACTTATCAAAATTATCAATTACTTTTACTATTACTTTCGCTTCATACTATTTAACAAGTTTTTTACTATATACTAAACACAATTTTATATCGCTTAAAAGTTTTTTTTATCCTTTTTTTGTAAGAATAAATTTGATTGAAATAAAGTAAACTTAAATTCTGCCAAAAAACCCGAAATATGTTTTTATCGAAATTTATGTCTAAGATTTAAAAAAAAATATTTTTGTACATATTTAGATTTTTTTTTAAATATTTTTTCAATTTTTATTATAAAAATATTATAAATAAATGTTTTTTTTTTACAAAACAAAATAATATTTCAGTTTTTTTCTAAATTTTTAACAAATTTTCTTCAGTATTTTGTTATGCAAAAACTAAAAGTGAAACAAAATTGTTTGACTTATGTAAGCTATTTAAGAAATTTTTCTTAAAATTTCGTTATAAAATGTGTTTAATTTTTTTTAGAAGTAATCGAGTTATTCAAAATTGGTAATGAACTTGATTCAAATTTTTTTATTATAAAAAATTAAATGCTTTTATTTACTCATAGTTCTAAAAAAATTCTTACCTGTAACATTTCTTAAAAATACTGACTAGGAAATTTTAAAATTGCGAATACGTGTACTTGAAAAGAAATCTTATATTTTCTATAACATTATTTTTTTATTTTCAAAAAATATATAATTTTTCTAATTTTTTAATGAACTTTCTAACTAAGTTATAGAAATTTTAAATCCAAGTAAACCGCAAAATAGTATTAATCTTTTTTAATTTTATTCTAAAAAAGTATAGCTTGCGACGCTGAAAAAGTTAAAAAAAATATCTGGCAACTCTGAGCTTAAAATATTCAAATTTAAACGTGCGATTACGAAATTGTTTAAACGAAAAAACAATTCTTAAATTTCCTATAAAAAAAGTTTTTCGACATTAAAAACAAATATCGATAATTTCAAATTTAAAAGTTTTTTTTTTAGAAAATTCAATGAAAGTTTTTAAAGGTTGCAAGAATTTTTACAATTTATTTTACAAAAATAGACCGCTTTAAAAAATGTACAACTCAGAAAATTTTTGAAATGAAAAATTTTAAATTTGAAATTGCGAGTACTTGAAAAATATTTGCTTTATTTCTTATAAAAAAAGCTTTTGATTAAAAAAAAAACCGTACATTCAATTTTTATATTTTTTAATAAGCTTAAGTAATTAAAAAGTATTTTATTCTAAATAAAATTTAAGTAGAATTTGTAAAATTTTTTTTTAATTTTATTCTAAAAATAAATAGCGTTATAAAATATGTCCCTTAAAAATTTTCAAAAAAATTCTGAATAGAAAAATTTTTAATTTGAAATAACGAAAACAAAATTGCTTACATTTTCAGCGTTTCAAAAATATTGTTTTTTTTAATTTTAAAATTTTTAATTATAGAAAATAATTAAACCAAAATATACAAGTAATAATAAACAAGTAGTAAGAATTTTTTAAGTTCAATTATACTAAAATATAGCGTTTAAAAAAATTTCTTAAATTGAAATTTTCAAAAAAAAATTAGTAGAAGAATTTCAAACGAAAAATTTTTTTTATTAAAAAAGCATCAATTTTTCCTAATTTTGTATTACATTTTAATTGTTTTTTTATTAAAGAAAAAATTTGTAATCTGAATGACATTCAGTTGCATTTTTCCTAGTTCAAAATTTTCAAATTTATTTGATAAAAAAATTTTATTTTTGTACAATTAACTATATTTTTTTATCAAATAACTGCAAATTTAATTTGAAACTAAATTTGCCAAAGTCTCTCCAAACGTGCTGATTCCATTATTTCAACCAGTAGTGTAGACGCAAACTTTCTTTCCATTATCTGACTTCATTTTTTCAGCTTTCGTACTTTCAATCCATGTATTGGGGATTCTTTTTAGTTTTGCCATCCTCTTTCCTTTGCCAAAAGATGGGTAGAGAAATGTGCAATAGGGAAAAGGTTAAAAACTGGAAATAGAAATTAGAAACAATAAAAGCACAGATGTTTTCTGCTTAGTCTGGCGGGTGTTGTTATTTATTTTAAAGTGAGTATTTTACGTTCACTGTAAATCGGATTATAAATCTTTCTGTATTTTTTCCAGTATTCAAAAGGATCTATTGAAATTAAAAGCCTTTTCATAAGCAAACGAATAAAGCTTAAATCGCGAACAAATGCTCAACGTAAATTGCTCATCGTAGTAATGAAATAAAGAAAAACTTTGAAAAAAATGTATTCAATAAATTAATAAACGCCATTTATTTATTTATTTGTAGTATAAACATTTTCTTAGAAGTGGTAGACTTTTGTTTTATTTGCAGCAGCCGCGCGCGACTTGAGCATGGCGAACAACTGAGCAATACAAAAAAAAAAACAGAAATTCAAAAAAAAAAGTCTTCAAAATCTTAAGCCTTTCGCTATTACTTTTCTAATTTTTTTTGCATAGCTTTTTATCTGCCATTTAACATTCGCTGCCCGCTCGACTCATACAATCGCCTATCGCCTCAGATTTATAACTGGCATGCCTACGAATGTACAATAATTGTGTAAGTAATCATGTAAGTAATGTTTGCAACATTTTGCAATGATGCCGCCATAGACATTCTCTTTAAATTTTTATTTAATAATATAATTGCCCCAACAGCGGCGACATGGCGTTGAGTATGCGAGAATGTTGTCTTGACCGAATAAAGATTTATTGGGCAGAAGATGCGATTGCTTAGCATTTTGCTTTTATTTTAGCTTCAAGCCACAAACTTAAGAGTAAACTGGTTGTGAAGCTCATTGAGTGGGCTGAGATGCTGGGTGGTGGATTTGTTTAGTTTGCCATTTCGAAATGTTTAAAGCCTTTAGTTTGCGTCCCAAAGACTTACTTTGCAAGAAGAAATAAATTTTTTTTTGTGTATATACTCGTATACTATCACATTTCTAACTTCTTAAATTATAAAATTTGACAACGACTTGTTAAAAAGTGTTGCTCTAGCTCAACAAATATTCGCAAATTTTTTGCACAATGCACTCACAAAAACGTTTCAATTTTGCTCATCTCCTTTGTAACACTTTTCTCTTTATTTATTTTTTTGGCTTTTTATTTTTGCCATACTTCTTTCTGCACGCTTAATTGCTTTTTTGTGACTTCCGCGCCTTGGCAGCATGGCCAGCAAAATTAATCAGCAAATGGATTTCGCGGCTGAGCGCACAAGCCGGCATTCATTATGTACAAGCGACGTTTACAATTACGATTATTATTATGCTGCAGTTAGCGATGCGCCAGAAGCTCAAGAGCTGCACACTAACAGCTGCTTTGGGTAGGACAATAAGTGTTTAAAAAAGAAGAAGTAAAATAAAAAAATGTAAACCGATGTGCCAAAAAAACTTAGCCAACACTAAACGGTTTTGTACTCACATTTTACAAAAGTGTTAAGCAAAAGCGGAATAGTTTAGAAATTGATTGCAGTGCGAAGAAAAAATTTCAGTTTTCAATTGGGTTAACTTTTGGGAAGAAGTGATTGGGTAGAGTTGTGGGATAGTTAGTGGAGGGGCGCGTCAAGCTGAGTTGGCCAAACGTTTGCTGCTGAAAGCAGAAGATCGAGTGTTTCCAGCAACGAAGATCCAATGTACGTGCGAGCGCGTGATGTGTTTTATTCTGAAAAGATCTCAACTAATATGACAAAGATCAGAGGATATGTTCTGATAGGATGTGATCTGATGTTCTCACTAGATGAGTTGTTATTTTATAGCCTTCGACGAGGACTTCAGTTTAATTTAATGTACAGATACACTCACTGACCATTTTGAAACTCTAAAAATCATCTAATTTCTTCCATAGTATTTCAGTAACCATATAGATTTCCTAACGTCAGCTATTTATATACCTTAAAAGTGGGCGGAAAACCAAACAAAGAGTAACGTTCAAGTACTTCTGAGAATTCAGCGAGCTGTGAACTCTTCTGGCATTTAATTCCTTCCAATTCATTCTTCTTTTATTTGGGATCGTATTTTCATTGAAGCAGTCTGATCATCAATCAATGCGGTAATGTTTTCTATGGTTCGACACCTTCTCTTAAGCAAATATTTTCACTTAAAACATAATGCAATCGACTGTCAGATAAAATGGCAGTCTAATCTACAGATCCACCGCTTAGTTGCCGTCTCCACTTTATTTCGCCGCGAGTCAAAGTCTTTTCGCTTTGGTAGATTTATTTTCATTCAAACAAGCCTGGAAACTATATAATAAAAAGCGGCAGCCCATCGTCGTAGTCTATTCTCATGATAAAGTCCTCATTTTCGGCTGTGGTCATTTAGCTGGCCTTCGCACGTTTGATCTCCTCAAACTGAGCTTTCATTGAGCTGAAGTAACTTGCAATTGAATTAAGTTTCGCTTACCAAACTTTGAGGTATGCAAGTTTTCAATCTCTTTCTTCACTCATTTTATGTCTATAGTTCCAGCTTCGAGTTCTTAAACTTAGGCTTTCGTTAATTCAATATTCTGCTTGCGTGCGATATTTTTTAAATCACACCAAACTCTTAGCTATTTAAACATTCACAACTTCTAGAGCTCCACTGACATTTCTCGTATACCCAAACCACACTGCCACTGAAGCTTCTCCTTTTACTTTCCTGTATTTTGTCTTTCTTGTTGCCTAAGCGCAGATTTGTTATTTTTATGAGACAAGGCGTCAACGCGTACGTGCAACGTTGTGACCAACAACAACAAAAAAACAACTCCTACAACAACAACAACAACAACAACAACCATAAAAATAGCTGCTGTTCGACGCTGTGGTATCTCATTGTTGTTCACTTGACAGCAAAATGTCATCGAGCTTTTCGAGGCAAGCGTGCTTCCAATCGCCACACCGTCAACGTCACCATCACCGCCATCGTCGCACGTACGCACTAACAATGCCTTAACGGCCATTTAAATATGGACATTATGAGCCGAAAAAAAAAAGAAGTGAATAATGTTGGAAAAAATGTATTACAGCATTGTTGTTGAATGAGGGAAGATGTGCGCAGATAATGGCAAAAATATTTATGAGCGAGGTGAAAGATTTCGGCATAATTAATTTGCCGCTACTGTGCGTTGGCGCGCCCATGCGGAGCGGAAGGAGTGGAGAAGTTATTAAAAGTAAATGTTTAATTTAAATTGGATGGTAAGACTTGGCTGCAGTGATTTATCTGATTTTTGGCAGGTTTTAGTTATTTATACCGCCGTTTTAACCAGTGCGAAGACAATAGCTTTATAAAAACTGTGCTCACTAAACAAAAAATTCCTTTTATCTGGCAACTCTTTGCTGTCGCTCCTGAGTGCTAAAACTTATTATTAGTTCTTGAAATAGAGAGTGAGAGCGTGATAAGGAGAATAGAAAAAAATAGAAAACCTTAAATTAACACAAATATGATAAATGAGTGGAATAAATTAAATAATAAATAATTAGTGAGACACCAATAAGTTGCATTTAAACCGAAAGCATAAGCGAAGAATGTGAAAAAAAAGAAGATAAGTCGATGTGAAAATTATATGTAAAACATCAAGTTGAATTAATTGTGGTTTTGTGGGAAGGAAAAATTGGCATGTTCCTTGCGGGCAAAGACAGTCATTTGATACAGTTGAGAGTTTAAAATATAAAAGAAAAATATATAAAAAAAATCGTTATTCTTAGCGAAAAAAATTATATAAAATAGTTTGTAAAAACTAAAACTGAGTTAAAAAAATAGTACATATTAAAAGCGAAAAATTATGTTTAAAAAATTAATTGTTTAAAACAATTAAAACAAAAAAAATATTCTTATGCCGCAAAAAAAATTGTTTATAAACAAAACAATAAAAATGTACAAAAACTAAAAAAAATAATAAAAATGTTAAAATATTTGCAATTTCCTGTTCTGAAGTAAAACTACAAGAAAATGTTTTCATTGTTTCTATTGCTAAAGAAAGTACTTAGCCGTTGATGTAAATTTTCTTGAAGAAATAAAAATATGCGAGCATTTTTTCTGACTGATTTACTGATTTGTTAAGACATTATTATAAAAGAAAGTTTTTAATTTTTCAGCTTTTCGTCTTAATATTAAAGTGTTTATTTCAAAAATTATATTTTGCTTAATATTTTTTTTTTAATTTTGATTTACTTAAAACTTGCACACAACATTTTTAAGACAATGAGTTTAAAATAAGTAAAAGTTGTATACATACATACATATGTATGTATGTTTGTTGACTTATGAAGTATTATCCATGAAGCTTACTTAATTTCTTTTTTTTATAAAAAATTAATTTTTTTTAAAAATGGCTTTTAATTTTTTAATATACATACATATATTTTTTTAAAAATTTAGGTTAAGTAAGGAAATTTAAAACAAAAAGGGTTAATTGTTAATTTCAAATTAAAAAAAAAATTGTTTTGATGAAAAATATTTTCAAAATTTTTTTATAAAATTATAATGCTTTTTTTAAGAATGCGTATTATTTTCATATACCACTGATTAATTCTTCGCATTCCATTCTTTAATTTTTTAATTGAATGAGAGTAGATAAAAGTTGAGGCTGAAATTTTTTTTACTCAGAGCTTCATATTCTCATTTTTACTTATTGCATTTTCCGCAAAACTGTCCTCTTGCACACAAGCGTTTCATTTAAGTAAACTGTATTTTTTTTTCTTTTAATTAAAAAAATAACTCATTTATGACACACAAAAAACAAAAACAAAACGCGCTACTATTCATTCAATACCTTTCGGTATGCGCAGAGTTGCGTGGGTGTCTCTCTCCTCGAACCTTTCTTGCTTTTCTCTCTCTCTCCACTCCATATTTTTTACTGTTATGTTCAATCCCCGTTCATGCTGCTTATTCAAAAGCCTTACAACGAGAGATATTTTCAACTTTATTTATTTATTTTTTAACCCTTTTTTATTTACCATTTTTCTATTTTTTTTTTTTTTTTGGTTGCTTCACTTTTGTCATTCTTTTAATTGCTGTTTGTTACTCTTTCGACGCCTTTGTTGGGGCTTTAACGACTTTTGGCCACTCTTGCATGCCGCTTTTGATGGTTCTTAAGTTGCATTTTAATACTCGTAATTCGTTCATAGCACACACGCTCATACTTTCAGTCTAAAGACTTTTGTTCGCTCGCTCGCCGTTCCACCAGGAAAATATATAAAAGACCAAATTATGGAAGTTGTTGGCGTATTTGGCATTTCCGCGAGTTGGTGGTTAATTACTCTGCATTGTGGCACTCTTTAAACTTTATTCTGTTGTTTTAATTTTGATAGGCTTGTTTGTATTTTGACCTTTGCCTTGGCTCTGTTGCATTGGTACATTTTTTATTTGCCATTTTAATTTTTATGAACACACACACGTACTGAAATGAAGGCATGCAGGTGTAGTGGAGAATTTATAAAAAAAACCCTTCTGTTTTCATATATTTGAAGTTCAAATTCCTCATTATGCAAATTTTTTTTTTTAATATTTATTGCATTCGGTTTGTTCATTACCGTAAAATTCATTGCCAAAGTCATTGAATTCATTTGCTGTACATGAATTAAATCAAGATTTACATAAATTTCGAGGCAAATTTAATGTTATACCCTCGACAGTGTACGTGGTTTAGATAATAAATGGTTCTAGTTGTCTAATTGCAGTGTATGGCTGTTAGCAACATACCTCTGTTATGTTTTAACAGCGTCTTTGCTGTTAGCGCTGAAATGAAGGCGGAAAACTTGCATGAATAAGAAAAAAAATTATAGAAAATCAGCGTTTATTTTTGGTCCCTTGAAACTTGCATTTTGTTGTATTAAAATTTATTGTGCTATAAAACTGCATAAAAAATACCAAAAAATATTTGTAAAACCTTAAAAATTTAATTAATTAAAAAAATTTTTTTTTTTCAATTTTATAATTTTTCTCAGAATTATAATATTTTTTGGTTATATACGTATGTATGTACATATGTACATACATATGTATGTAGTTTTATATGATTTTCAGTTTAATAATTCTTTGAAATTACCGCTGATATTTTTAATTTTTTTGTTTCAATTTTTGTTTTCATTTATTAAAACAAAGATAAATGGCAATTTAAGTTGTTTCCTTTTATTTAGCAAAATTCCTAAACATTAGTGAAAAAAAAGTTCAACTAATTGAAATTTTCGATTTAACTAATATTTTATTAGAACTAGTTTTTTTTACTATTCCTATAATTATTTTTAAGCAAAAGTTTCTAAAACTGTAAAATTTTGCAGTTTTAAATTTAAACCCTTTTATTTCGAAATATGTATGTATGTACATGTGTATGTCAAATTTTTTTTGTTTATGAAAACAATTTTTATAGAAAATAATGCTAAGCTTGAAATTATTAGTTTTTGCTTTAAGAATAAACGATAAAATTTTTTATTTCACATTATTTGAGAAATTGATATTAGTTTAATGTCTTTGAAAAAAGTCAAATTAAGTTTATTTATTTTATTAGAAAGATTTGTTATTTATTGGTTTATAAAATTGTCAAAAAATATCGCGGTTTAAATTTGCTGCTTTGATTTCAGATATTTGAGCACATAATTATATATTTGCATTTTGGAAATATTTTTCTTTGAAAAAATTAATTTTTTTTTAATCAACATTTTTTATATCACTTGAAAATTTGTTTTAAATAAAAAAAACTGTATGCTCCAACTTTTGCTGGAATCAATTTATATTTGCGACGGAGTTACTAAAATTTTCTACATATGTAGTTCTTCAACTCACTACCCAAACTAGTTGCCGGGAAATAAAAAAGAAAGCAAACGTTTAAAAAAGGCATTTTCCTCTGTTTGACTCCGAATTCAGTTGGCAAACTCTGTTCTATCGTCGCTATTGCTTCGTTTCTGGGTTACTGTTATAATTTGGATGCACATTTACTTATTCACTCATTTTATTTCCTATTACATCTTCTCCTCTTTTTAAACCAAAGCGCTAACAATGAATATCCCTGTCGTTTTTATTTTTTTATTTTTTAAAATAATCAATTTTATCAGAATTTCAACTAGAATTGCATTTATGTAAATATTTGAAAGCAAACATTCTGCTGTCAATAAAGTTGGCTGCATTTTCAAGGAAACTGCCCGAAATGATTGTCCCTCACCCTCGTTGAATGCCATGCGCTGTTGTCTCTTTTGGGCGCTTGCAGTGATAACCGCAGAATTTATATACAGCCACACACACATACACATACCCCTATGTAAATATGTATGCATTCCTGTGCATGTTTACATATGGATTTGCTCCTGTATTCTCCCTTGCATGCAGGGCGACGCATCAAAACCGCAGCCACTGAAGACACTGCTGTTGATGGATAAAGTATGTGAGTACATACATGTATGTACATATGTATGTGTGCAAGAGTATGTGGAATGCATGTGGTAGGTTATGGTGGCGCTGAAAAAGACAAAGAATAACAAATAATAATAATAACAAGTAAGTGGGAAGAAAGAGCTACTATGAGAAAGTTCGTATGTGTGTAGGTAAAGAAAAGATAGAAGCATACGCAGGTAACCCCCAACAACAGATAAAGTAAATTATGTAAACAAAAAGAAAATATGAAAAACACCAAAACCAATCTGTAATGGTCAGGGCTAACATCACATTAGCGCGCTACTAAATATTTAGTGTAAGGTTAGTGCTCTCGCAAGGTTGCGCGAATGCGTGTATGCGTGAGAGAATAATGGTGTGCGTGTTGCTGTTAATTATTTAACAGTGGAGTTGGCAACGAGTGAAATGCTGATTGCAGCGTTGCCACAACGTAAGATTTTCATAAAAAGTATACCCAAGAAATAACCAATTAACTCTAAATAACTCTACAAAAATTCGATACACCTAAAATTTAGCTAACACTATGGAACAGATTTTTCTTGTCTTCTAAGTGGCGAGCGTGTTAATTCTTCTTTGTTGCTTAATCTCCTTCACTTTCCGGCCATTGTGGAAACTAAACGCTCAAAATGTAAACTTAAAATTATTGATGGGATTATAATCTGGGAGCCCAACAACGATTTGTGGTCCTTCCAAGGGATATACAGCAGAGCTTCTTAGAAAGTGGGAGCACTCAAGAATCGCAGCCCAAAGGGTAATAGACAATCTAAGAGGTTCATATGTCGATCCCGTGAAGTCTCTGAAAAGCTTCTCAATATCAGAAGAGAGGGAACTCTCACCGGTTACTTGACAGGTCACTGGCTGATATACCATCTTCACGAAATAGGACTCTCGGAGGTTGCAAACTGCAGGTATTGTGGCTTAGATGAGGTGACCTCTGAGCATATACGATGTGAATGCCCGAGTATAAGTGGACTCAGGCCTATACACCTTGGGAAGCGAATATCATCTCTAACCAGAATATGGACAACTACACCCTCCAAATTGCTTAACTTTATAAATAGCCTAAATGGTTAGCAATTGCCTAATTAAACAATTGCCTAATTAAAAATTGAATACAAAATATTTTCTTTACAATCTGGCAACTTTGCATATCATAATCAAGAATGATTGCATTGCGAACAGCTGATTTTGTGCAGACTTTGCGCGAGATTGCAAGCAGAGTGCCAGAGCATACTGTGTGCTGCGTGTTGTTGCTGCTACCTGTTTGCAACATGTTCGATGGCTCGATTGCGTCAAACGATGTTTTATACACGATAAACTATTTGTGGAATGTATGTTGATGGTGGTCACGTAGGCAATTTTTAAGAATTTCTATTAATTTGTTCGGACCATCAAAAAAATGTTTGAATAATATTTTATAACGGATTTTTTTTGCATATGCTAGAAAATCCAAAAATAAATTTTTTTTTTACAATTTTATTGAGCTCAAGGCCAGTTTTTATGGAAGATTTTTGTCAAAAAACAGTTTTTAATGGGAGAAGTTATAGTACTATTTCGAAAATCACCACATTTCCTCATCAGACTTCTTTTTTATTAAATTAATTAAATTTACTTTTCATAACCACTTCTCCCAGGCTTTGAACCCGGAAGCTCGGAGTTGCAGAGCCAATACGCCACATATTGTGCTAAAAATAAAATAACAACGCATTCAACTCAAGAATCAATTCGATTATGAATTTATTCTATGGCGAAATAAGATGTAAAGTTTATTTGGGATTCGATTCGTTGACTAACCAAAAAGTGAAATTTATTTGTGATACAATACGTATGTATGTACAATGTACAAATGCATGTCGACAATGAAATTCATTTATGATTTGATTCAACGGCTAAATACAAGCAAATGCAAAACAAAATTTATTTACACTTGTTTATGTCAAACAAATGAAAAAATTAATTTAATTTTTTAACAAGGTTTATTTCGGTGATTATCGATTAGAAGAAAAAATAAAGTCTTTACGAAGTAGATTTCTACCATTAACACAATTTACTTCGGCGCTTATCGATTAGAAAAAAAAATAAAGTCTCTACTTAGTAGGTTTTTATCATTAACACAATTTACATTCCACAAATGCTCAACAGCCGTTTTGGTGGGTAACATTCTTCTTAACCTATCCATGCATCCGCACACCTTAGCAGACGCCAACGAACCTCCCCACGCAACATCAAACCAAACAACGAACCACCTTGTGGAACTTCGCCAGTACGAACTGTCAGCGAACAACGTTGTGTTTTGTATGGCGTGCGAACATATTTCTCCACTAGTTTCGTGCCGGTTGTTAAATCATTAAGACGTGTTTTATCTTTATCGTATTCGAGTTTGTCGGTGAAGCGGTAACGAGTCATTCAACAATTTTCGTATACAAATTGCAATTAGCAACTGCAAAGCAAAGTGTCTTGTGTTCAAATTAGGCAAATAAATAGAAGGAAGATATTGGAAAAATTATTATTAAAAGTATAGTGAAGTGTGGAATAGGTAGCAATTTTTCGTGCCTGTGTGATATTGAAGAGCAGTAACTGCATTTGCTTGCCTTTGCAGTGCGCAGCGCAACGAATCAATCAAACAAAGCAAATATGTACATACATTATTGCGCGGCTTGAAAGCGAATCATTTGTGAAAAAGTAAAAATTCAAGCGTTCGTTGTGAATTGCAGCGGTTTAATTTTACTTTGCCGCAGTTGCCTTGCAATCTTTTTGTAATTTCGGATTTTTTTTCGTGTGAGATTTCTGTCTTTTCTGCTGCGTTTTTGTGTTTTTTTATGTGACTTTGGCTGCGCTTCATGTGATTTTCGGCTCATTGCTGTTATTTATGCCGGTGCGTCGTCCGTCACAGCCACCACCGCCAACAACAACAGCATCAACAAGAACAGGTAGTGATTGCACCGGAACGGAATCGGATGCTACCTGCTCGCTGGCTATTGTTTCGCTTATCGAGTGACGAATAAATACGACAGACGATTTATTTAGTGCAACGCAGTAAGTGTGTGTGTGCGCGCGCGTTTGTTCTTGAAAAGTGTGCTGAGCGAGTAGAAGTAGCTGTAGCAGCCACATGCAATTGCAAGTGCAGCAGCATTCAACTCGAGTCAGTATAGATACATACATACATACGTAGTTAGTGCAAAAAAGCAGAAAGAAAGAAAGGCAAAAAATAAAAGAGCAAGCAGAAGAAAAGCGCCACTAAAAGCATAAATTGAAATTGTGTGTACTGACTGCTGAAATAGCAAAGAAATAAGTGAAACAAAATAGAAACCGGAAAAAGGAGTTTCGAGGCAGTAAACTAAAAACAAAAACAAGCAACACGTTGCAAACGGCAAGCTGTGGGCATTGCACGATCGAGTACGGGTGTGCTGCGTTGAAGGAGAAAAATAAAAAATGTGAGTACTTAGGTACCTAGAATAAATTTCTTCAATAAGATTTTGTTATTAAATTTAGGTCTTATCGAGGTAATTTCAATAAGTACTGAGTAGTCCTTAAAAACGATTTGCGTGTTTATTTTTTCTTTCGACCGCTCAAAATCAAAACCAGTCTTTCAATGAATATTTTTGATTCAAAAAACTATAAAAACTTTTTCGTACGTTTTTATGTAGCCAACTTAATCTTAGCATAGTAAAGTGCAGGTTTAAAGTGGCTACAAATTAATTTTAATATGTAGTAGGTAAATGACTTTCTTTTTTTCAATATTTCCATGCGAATGCGTTATTCTAAAGCTTTTAATTGAGATTGAGAATGCTCTTTTTCAAATTTTCTATAAAGCTTGAAACTCGGGTTTGTAAGGATGAAGTTAAAGAAAGTATATTATTTTAATTAATAAATAATGAAAGTTGAATAATAACAAATAAAGGAATTGTCAATAAGTGATGCGGATTTAATTTTGAAATGGCTTGTACATATATAAACAAACTCTTACTGGTTTTCTAAGCAGGTTTAGTGCCATTTTAAAATAAAGTTTTAAATGTTACTTCGAATACCACCACTGCACTACCAACATACATTCGAATCAAATTTAGTTTAATTTTACTTTAATTTGGTCTCGTAAAATATATATTTCTGATTTATTCTAAAACATATTAGAAAAAGTTTTTCAAATCTAAAAAAAAAATTGAGTAAAAACTTTAGGATTTTTTTAAACATATTTTTGTTTTGTTTTTATACAAGCGAGAGCAACATTTTTCGAAAAGGTAATTAAAACTATAAACTAAGCGTACAATATTATACAATTTTTTTTTTTG
The DNA here is from genome assembly GCA_963971545.1 of Philophylla caesio. Classification (NCBI taxonomy): domain Eukaryota; kingdom Metazoa; phylum Arthropoda; class Insecta; order Diptera; family Tephritidae; genus Philophylla; species Philophylla caesio. Next base: position 121,155,786 of record OZ020607.1, read on the forward strand.
TAAAATTTGTGCGAGCAGTTTTTAAAATAGAAAAATTTTAATAAAATATTTCCTAAGTAATTTTTAAAATTCTAACAAAAACTCCGAAAAATTTCTCAAATTGCTTTCGGTATAATTGTAATAATGAAAATAAAAATCAAAACTAACAATGAATAAAATAAATTTATTTGTGAGTTTGCTTTAATAAAAACAATAAGTTTTTGGAACTAAACTTTTTTTAAATAAATTTTTGGCAGTAACTTTGAAAGCCATTTCGTATGGGAGAAGTTACTCACAATTTAATTGCATTTCACTTTAAAATGTTAAGTTTATTAACCCTTACATTAGAAGTATCTATGAACATACAAGAAATTTAATAACATTTATACAGCAACAACAATAGCAAATAGATTACAGTCAAGGCAGCGCCAGCTGAGCTATTTACTTTCGCAATGAAAATACAACAACAATCAGCACTGCAAAAAAAATGCTAAAACAATGAGAAAAGCAAGAAAAAGTGAAAAATTCTCAACACAACAACATTGCATGGCACGAAGCAAAAGCGGAGGAAAATTCTAAACTCATAAACTAGCAAACAAGCATAAAATGAAAATAATTAAAAAATCGTAAAATTCAAACAAAAGCGGAGTTAGTAAAATTCCAATAAACAAAATAAATAGCATGCGTTAAATTTTCAACAAAAGTAACTAAAATGTTGTTATTTTCTATCTGATTTTTGCGTCCACCAATTGCAAAATAATTCACAACATTTTTTTTCTGGCAAATTTTTAAAATCCTCATTACGCTAATTAAGTGTATTTTTAATTGATGAAGTTAATTGATTATTTATTTGATTTTTCAGCTCAACAAATTTTGATTCGCCACTGCTCAACTAAATATAAAAACTCAAATCAATCCTATATTAGTGAAAGATTCAACAATTAAAACTGTTTGCTAACACTTCTAATTAAGCAGAATGTCCGCATTCAACAAAAAAGGAGTAGAAAAACAAAAAAAAAAAAAAAATTTTTTAATTAAAAATTAAAATAAAATTTTTTTAAAATTTAAAGAGTTAACAGCTGCTTGACGCATATATTTTCGCAACAAAAAGCAATTCAATATATTTTCATTTTTATTTTTGCAGTTTTTTGTGTTTGCTCTTTGCAACAACTTTTATTTGCTGTTTCTAAAAAAAATTTTTTTTCTATATAAAATTTCATTAAGTAAGAGAGATTTACAATTGAATGCTCGAGAGAAAAATAAATTACAATTATCAATAAAAATTCCTAAAAACCTGTTGACATAAGGAATTTTGCCATAGAAATTTTTGTTTACTCAGTGCAACTTAACAAATTAACAAATATTCGTATATATTTTTTTTATGAATGATAAATTCTATTTATGTATGTTAACATGATTTTGCGTTGATTGACATGGAATTTTTAGTAACTAATTTATTTGTGGTAGTTGATAAAATTACACAATACTGATACAAAATTCCGTAAAAATTTCATGAGATTCTGGCGCTACGATTTCCCATTCATACTTAAATTTTAACGCAGCTTTTTTTCAAATTTTTTTTTAAATTAAATTCGCTAATAATTTGTTATAAAAGTTTAAATTATTGTGTGCGAAATATTTCAGATTAAAATAAATACATTTCTGCGCTCCTCGTCTAGAATATAGATCACGACGGACTCTTCTAGAATCTTGGTCGAAATACAGCTCAGTACCTTATCGTATTGTCTTGGATTTTTCAGTAGAACAGAGTTGTATTACTTTAATACTTGATTCAAATTTTATAAGCTTTTTTATAGTTATTTTTGTGGAAAGTTGTATGTGGATATTAAGATTAAGGATAAGTCGGGACTAACTTCGACACTACTTTATCGGCTGTGTGAGAGTTTGAAAGCTTTTCGCCAGAGTTAACTAAACAATTTCTTACAACCATAAAACACCTTTGCATATTAGTTGGTAATATTCATCAGAAGTGAATTTCAATATTCCAATCAGTTTATTTGTCAGGAACTATCTTTGGAGAACTCAAATTCAGTGGCTTCCCAGCTGTGTTGCCTTTCCTTCCTTTTATTATATTTGAAGCAAAGTCAAGACCCCTCTTGACTCAACCTAAGGACGGCCACCTAACTATGGAAAGTAAGTGTAAGAAGAGGCCATCTCCTGTAAGCTCGACAAAGATACACAAAAAAAGCTTCGAACATTTTCTGTCAAAACTTCTGTATAGAGGAACTTTGAAAGATCAGAACGTTAATTGGATTAAAACTGAGCTGGTGTATGAATTTACAAATACTTTGTCTTATTCGACGTTTTCAACTTTTGAACATTCTTTCTCGTATTTTTTTCTTGAAAAATTTATTTCAAATACTAAAACATTATTCAGAGACCAGATCATAGAACATCTTGACAAACTAACGCCTCACTTTTCTCCACCAAGTTTTGGAAAACTTCAATTTGATTCCAATTTTTTTGGCATGCTGCCAGCTTTTGGCTCATTGAAATGGCAGCTTTTTTTCTCTATATTCGTACAACAATTTATAAAACACATTTTTGCATTAAAATTTTGCCGCTGGCTGCTGCCCAACGAAGCGCCATTAAGTGTTTTGCTTCCGTATTTTTTTTTTAATTTTTTCTAAATATTTATTTAGAGCTGAAAAATAATAAAACAATTTCCATTTGTTTGTTAAACAAACTAAGCTCGCGAAAAACTCATAAAAGTATAAACATTTCAAATTTTTTTTCGTAGCTTTTTTTTTGTAAACATTAAACATTAAAGGCAATCAAAAAGCAAAAAAAAAAAAAAAACAAAGCGCAGCACGCCAAAATAATTCGTCACACTTTTAATGCTAATTTAATTAGCAAATTTATTATTCATTTGTTTGTAAGACTGTGTGTGTGCGTTGCTATTTAACGAACCAACATAAACGCAACAGCAACAACAACACACACACACAAAACACACAAAAAGTGTGGCAACAAAGTACCTTAAATATTTTTCTTTTTTTTTTTTGTGTATTTTGTGTTGCGCCAAATTCAGCACAATTTTTATTTTCGTTCGACATTTTCATTGAATTTTCCACGATTTTTTCGGTTTCATTTTCGTTTTCGCCTTTGCTCAATAAATTGCTAAATATTTCTATACTTACTTATGTATTTATGTGGGTGTACGAACGGCAAAAATTAGTTTAACGGCAGGCGACGGCGCGCAATGTGGTTCGAGTTGAGTTATGTATGTACGAGTATGTAAGAGTATTTACATAGGTGAGTGAGCGGCAAAGTATTGCAACATCAGCCTTTCTGAAACTTCAATGTGTTGACAGCGTACTGCAACTGTTGTAGAATTTGTATTATCTAAAACTAAAAAAAAGAAAAGAAAAAAACAATCTTTCAGGCATGACTTGTGCGTTTTTTAGTTTTGTTCTAATTTTTTGCAGTCAAAGGAGTTCAAGTCTATATATTTCACAACCAAACATGCTCGTTACTCCTCTGAAAAGCTAGCTAAGACTTAATTGAACCTTTCACTTAAGGGAATTGTTGGAAATTTTATGGAGAACCGTGACTTAACTAAACTTGTCAAACCGTTTTTTAATTCTCAATTTTCAGCTTTCAAAGGAGATAAACTCAATTTTCGCACCGCAACCAATGTTGCCCTCTTTGAAAAAAAATTTTCCGACCAAACTTCCGTCCAAATTTGATCACAAACGACCAAATGAAAAATTGGCTTTATCTTTAAATTCATTTTTAAATTATTAATTTATTTTCAAACTTAACGTTTCTTAAATATTCACAGCTTTATGTTTCATAAAAAATAATGCACTTACATATGTGTAATATTTATAGTATACAAATCGACATATTTATGTCAAGTCTTTTACAGTCTATTAGTTCACATTTAAAAAAAAAATTGAATTTAATTCAAAAACAATAACACTTAAATTAAATGTATGTAAGACGTACTACGCATTTAACAAAAGAACTGAATAACAGTTAAAAACAACAAAAAATATGACATTTAAAATATTTACAAATCTTTTTTGGCCGACCATATCTACGTAGTGCGGAATGTTTAAATTGATAAGTTCTTTACATAGCATAATGCTATTAATGGTGCTCAACTGAAGCCTATTACGCAAACTTGGTTTTAATCAAAGCCAGCGAAGAAAACTTTCATTCAGCCGCGGCAGAACTATGCGGAAAAGAAAGCAAATTAAATATAAAATTTGAGAGGTCGGGAAAACTGCTTTGGTTAAGTTCATTCTTCATTAAGCTTACTTTCGACCAAAATGTATCAAGGTCCATATCGGCAGAAAGACTTGCGTCACTAACCCTCAACATATTCCACTGCGTTGTAATGTGGTCTATATCGCAGTCAACTAAATCGCTAAACTTGAGGATTAAGGGAAGTACATATATGCAAGTGCTCATTCGATAGGACCTTGACCGGAGTAATGATTTGTAATAGCTTAATATCTTTACGATTAAAGTCAAAGCGTATACTAATTTGGTGCAATAGTTCAATATAAAAAGAAAATACATTTCTTTAAATTTCAACAATTTCAGCTGCGCTGCAGTTTTCGTTCATGTAAATCTCTGCTTTAGTATCTATGAAAATTTCGAATGCAAGTTTATGATTTTGTTTATTTTTAAAATCGACATCGACACCATTAACGCAAACGTCACGTTTAACAAAATTGTTTTGTATTAAAACGAAAACTGATTTCATATCGGACTACAAATATGGTAACCGGGAGCTTTCTGTTTGAAATTTCTTATTTATGTATATTATTAACGATAGGTTAGATGTATGATAAAAATTAATTAATAACAATTTGTTTTAGTATTCATTTCGTGTGCTAGTTGCGCTGGTCGAATATCATTAACTTCATAAAAACAAGAAACGAATACAGTTCAATCAACCGTGAGACTACACCCTCCAGAGACAGCCATCGAGTTTGTCAAACCCCCAAAATTGTATGGGATTTTCATTATTAATTTTTCATACTAATAAAAAGATACTAATATCGCAAAACAGACCAAAATTCTTTTAAGCGGTCCAAAGTAAAAAACTCAAACCAACTTTGGTTCGAAAAGACCAAAAGTGGCAACGCTGACCGCAACATTATCGACAATTTTTGTTTTTTAAAGAGAGCTAACTCTTAACTGAACTTGTGGAACACTCTCTCGTACTTCTAAACCATCGCTTCTTTCGCTCAAGTCAATTCTTATCTGACCGTTAGTAGTTAATTAGAGCTGGCGGTAAAGAAAGCAGTTAAGCGGCTCTCTTTCGGTAAAGCTCGTGATAGGAATCTGCCTGTTTGAAAAGTTACACTTCATTTCAGAGCTGTTTACGTTGTGCATACTAAACTCGTTTTCCTCGTTTGATTGCTTTAAATCGAATGTTATTGTAATTAGCACTTGCTCGCAAATTGGTGGTAAATGCAATCAGCAATAATCGCACACTTTTAGTAATCTCTCTCATTTGATAAACAATTCGAAGCACTTTTCGCTTGCACTCCTGCTTGTTGTTGCCTCTGCTTCTGCATACAATCAACACCCATTAATTTCACAAATACGGCAACACTACCAATACTGCAGCAAAGCTCAGTCAACACCTCTCGACTTGTTGGCGTAGTCGGCTACTCTGCCTGTCAGGCACTGTGCCACAAATCGGGGTCACTGGGGTCAGCTGGGGTGCCAAGCATCAAACACACACACACACAACCATTTTATTATTATAAAACAAAGCGCAAGGCATTTAGAAAAATATGTGCTCTACATTTCAATATACTTTATTTTTTTTATACGAGTATTGCGAAAATAGTTAGAAAAAATTAAAAAAAAAAAAAAACAAATAACAAAAGCAGCTGCCAAGTAAGTATTGCCTGCATTTGCCACCTCAATTGTTGCCATTTTTACCAATGCGAAAACGCTAATGCTTGGTGATTTGAGTGAAAGAGCTGCTCAGGAGGTTACCAGCACAAATTGGCGCAATAAATGTCAGTGTAATTGGTGGTCGCATATCCATTTGGCTTGGTTCTTTTGACTTTAGTTTCGAAAGAGAATTTTCATTATGGCTACTGACATCGTTTCCCAGTTGCGATTGATGACCTTTCAGCAAGCAATTGGGTTAATAGACACCAAACGACTGAATGAAAAGAATCATTTAGTGAAAGATTTGTAAATCAGCTTTCACCTCTAGTGATGATAGGGTTTCACTCTCGCCGCAAAATGGAAAAGCAGAACTATGATTAGCGCGTATTACTACGGAGGGATGACAAATCAATAGCACGAGATTATTCTGAGTAAAATTAAAGTGAATGTGAAGAGCGCTTAAATTGAATATGTGCTAAGAAAATAAGTGACTGAGGAATTTCGAGCGGTGATTGTTCTCTTAGAAGTGAAAACAGTTTACGGTGCGGATATCTACAATTTTCGAGGTTCGTTGGGTTAAATCCGGGAAGCTTTGATGATGAAAAAATAAAAAAGAAGTCGGATGTTGATCTGCGAAATAGAGGCTTTAACTTCTACCAGTAAAACTCAAGCTCAATAAAAAATAATGACAGAAGATCAAAGTACCAGGAAATATTTTGAAAATTTTCTAGTTGCTGTATGCGTCGGTCTACTGCACAACAAGGCAGAGTGCTTTCAGATGAACGTTTCATACATTCTAGCTTTCTATGAAGCTGATGGGAAAGGAAAGATGAATAAGCCCTAACTCTTTCGTCAACAGCGCTAAAATATTTACGTAAAATTTCGCTGTTTTTTTTTTTCTGAAATTAGTTTTGCCAGTTGAGCTCTAATATATTTTCGAGTAATTTCGTCTCAATGTAATGTAATTCCTTAACTATAATTGCTCTAGTAAAGTCAGTTAAAACCCATTCCTGAAATTGGGAAATTTTCGGGTTTAAGTTAAATGACATTGCTTCCATTCATTACAACAATTAACATATTGTCGTACATTTTCTAGGAATTAAATAAATAATCGTAATCCCGAAATTAATGCAGAGAACAATACCGAAATCCCGAAAATTTTCGGGATTGAAAAATCATTATTTTTGGTTTTAACAAACAAACGCAATCTACTTAAAGTTATAATGCATTTTATCAATTTCGTATTATTTCGAAATGAATGTGACATTCTTCGAACAAGCGCTAATGATAATATTAGATACCCTTTGATAATTCGTATCATTAAACTAATACCTTATCAATTCACACAATAAATTATAAACTGTTACTGTGTTCGCTGAACACTTTAAAACTTTGCTCTATTTCACATAGTATCTTCAACGCTCTTCCCAATTATCAACATTTTTTGCTTAAACCTTTGTGTGAACTCTGTCGCTCTGAAAGATATTTATCAGTCTACTGTTGAAACTCAAGCAGCTGCAATTTCAATACGCACTTACACAAAGCGCTCGCTTCCCGCGGTGCTACACAACATGTTATAGAACTATACATACATATGTACATACGTTTCAATAATCAACAAAAAAAAAAAAAAGAGAATGTGAAAGGAAATTGTGTGTTTGATACGAACGAGCATACGAAATATCCTTTGTTTACAGGATCAATGCGCGTTACAAAGCAATATGTCAGCAGATCCCCCGCTGTGCCGAACGACCAGGCAGGAAAGTAATTTGCTGTCGACGAAACCTTAGTTACACTCCCCATACTTGATGTGACACAAGTGCCGCTGGCGTTTGAGTTACCAACGCTCTTTCCTCCTTCGCTCTCCCTATCGGTCGCTTGCTCTCTCTCTCTCTCTGTCTCTCTCTCCACGAAGCGCCCACTGTGCGCTCTATTATTGCAAGTGGCATTTGCTGACTTCCCACTGCCATCCACAAAGCAGCTGTACTTGTGCAGAGTTTTAGGTTTACGTCGAAGGCAATGAGGCATTGCAAGTTTGCTTCATTCATATGTAAACACATTTATATGTTCAGGGCGTTGTGAGTAGGCTCATAAACGATATCAAATTACTGATGCGTACTCACATTCATTTTTCATAATGATGACTTGGTTTTTTTTTGTTTTTCGTATTAAAACCTAAACATAGACATCTGCATTGGGTAACTTTGTAAGTGGGGGGAATGTGATCGAGTTTTGTCTCAAGGGTGACTACAAAGTAGATTTATTATGCTGTTTAGTTGCAGTTCAAATTAAACACGAATATGTCCACATACATATATGATATTAGCCTTCTTGGTTGAGCTTCTATTTAAGTATAGCTAAGCATTTGCTAAAGAATTTACCACGCCGCTGGAAATGATCACTTCTTGCTCATTTGGTAACTTCAAGGCTAAAAAAAAAAAAATAAATAATGGCATTTGGTCAATGTCATTTGCATTCGATATGTGGGCGTCCTTGTGCTCTTGCAGCGGCATCGTGTTTCACGCGATCAAAAGCGAATGTGACATTTGAAGAAATCTTGTCAAGGCGGCTGCATCCTTAGGAATGCCGCTAAATACTGTTTTGCTCATCAAATTCTCAATAAATTCATAAAAGCTGGATGCAGAGCGGCTAGAAGTTTTGATGTTCATTTCAACATTAAAATGTTCGCCAAGCACGATTTTTTACATTTTTCACTTGCTAAAAAAATTAAAAAAAATTCAAGCTTTTCTAATTAAACGCTTGAAATTTTTAAAATTTAAAAAAAATTAAAATAAAAGTTAATGCAAAGTAAATCAAATTTAAAAAAATTAAAACCGTCACCCCTTGCTTTGTTCTAAATCGAATAAAACTTAACATTTTTTTAATAATAAGTAAGTAAAATTATTTTTTTATGACGGTCTTTATTTTTAGAAAATTTTAAAAATTCTTTGATTTGCTGCTGATATTTCTTTACTTTACTTCCAAAGTTAAATTTTTTAATACGAAAATAGAAAATTTTCAATTAAACATATTTTTTTTATAAATCCTTACCTAGCGGTAATTCAATACAAACACAAATTAAAATTTTCACGTTTTGCTAAAGAGATTATAGCAACTAAATTTCTCTGCGCTAAATAAGATCAATTAAGATTTTGTAAAATTTCAATTTCATCAAAAAAAAAAAAATCGACAATAAAGAATGCAAATCGCCTTAAATATATTTACAAAGTCACAAATCGGAATTTCCATGCACTCTCATTTTTTTTTTTAAATTCAGCTCGTGCTTGCACAATTTTTCGGCTCGTTGGACAAGCAAAGCAAATTTTTATTTACATTGAAAAATCAATTATTGCATAAGTAAATAAATGTTCTTGCTATGCTGCTATGCAAAAATGATCCACAAAAATATGTAAATAAATAAATTTGTATGTAAATTAATTTGTCGGCTTATTTTTGCTATTGAAAACTTTGCAAATATATTGATAACAAAAATCAGGAAAACCAAAATTTGCTAAAACGAACAAGGCAAAATTGAATAAATAAATAAATAGGCAAATATGCAAGTAAATTGCGTGCTGGCAAATTAAATTTTCGAAAAGTGATAAGGTACCTATGCAGCTGACAAGTCATGTGCAAAGTTTTAGCAATTTTATGCATTTTAAATATTTGTAAAGCAAATTTATTTTGTGTTGAACCGTAACAAGTTTTGTTTAATTTTCTAGAAATAACATAAAAAAAAGAGTCAAGAGTTTTTATTGACAGAAAAAGTGCATTCTTGCAATTTTTTAAAATCTAAATAATGAGAAAAAAAACAAATTTTTAAAATTTAATTTCTACATCACTTGCTAGTTTTCATTCTCTTACCGAGAATATACTAAATTTATACGCTTATCAAATATTCAAATATTTAAGATCAATTACACGTTCATTTAGTTACAAAAACGAAAAATCAAAAATGAATACAATTCACTACAAAACTGACACACTACACAAACACACACACACACACTTCCACTCACTTTCATTTGTTTTGATTGTAAATAGCAACAGTTAACTCTTAATTACATTTATTATTATGTATTTATTTATTATGTGATACATTGAATTAACAGCTGCCCAATCACATTTTAATAAATAAATAAATAAATATAAAAAAAAATGTAATATGAATCGTTTTATTATTATGAGCATTACAACACACTAAATAATCGCACACAATACAATTCGACTTCGAATTAATGCGCGCCAATTATAATTAAAATTTATTGCGTTCACACAAAGCAAATTAACAGTGTGTACATACATATATACATATGTATGTATGTATGCATATATGTACATATATATCTATGAATCGGCTTCGTTGCAATCGTCAATTACAAATGCGGCGTTGAAGACAAGACTGAATTGTGTGGTTGAAGGGTGTCGGGTGGCGTTCGTGTTGATGTGTGAATAGCCTGTTAATTGTTGTTGGCGGCATTAGATGCCGCAAAAATTGTGAGCGGCAAATTTTTCGTAAATTGCTAAAAACTTAATTTTAAAACGTATTTTCGAAATTTTTTTTTTAATATACATATTTTTCAAGTTAGTTTTTAATGATTGAAATTTTATTGAGCCCGAGAGCAGCTTATGAAATATTTATCATTAAAAAGACCAATGAAAACTTAACAAAAAATTTGATATCATTTTTTTTTTACATATGTATGTACATATATTTTTTCTTTACATCGCTTAACCAAAAAAATAATATTTTCAATACTACTTTTAAATTTTTTTTTTCGCAATAATAAATTTGCTAAAAATTTAATTTTAAAACGTATTTTCGAAATTTTTTTTTGTAATAAATTTGACTTTTAATAAATTTTTCAAGTTATTTTTTAGTAATTGAAAATTTTATTGAGCTCGGGCAGCTTATGGAATATTAATTATTCAAAAGACCAATGAAAACTTAACAAAAAAAATTATATAATTTTTTTATTTATATATTTTTTTTACATCGCTTACCAAAAAAAAAAAATTATTTTCAATAACACTTTAAAAATTTTTTTTTCGCAATAATAAAATAATTATAAACAATTATTTTTATATAAAAGAAGACGTATTTTTTTTACTTTTTCTATAATAAAAATTTTATAATTATTTATCTTTTTATTTTATATTTTTTTTTATAATACATAGTTTTTTTTTTTCAAATAACAATATGTTTTGTTTAAAATTGTATGCTCTATCTCAAAATTTTGTTAACTTATTTTTTATATCAAACCGTTGCTGATTTTTTAATTTTTTTAGGTTTATAAGGTTTTTCAAAAATTAAAAACAAAATTATTTAGCTCATAATTTACTAATTAACTTTTTTCTTAATAAAACAATTGTCTAAGTTTTACTCGTTGATGTCCTAAAAAAAAATTTGAGTATTTAATATTTAAAAAAAATCTTACATTTAAAAATACTTGTTTTTTGCTTAATTACACATTTACATACATATGTATGTACATATGTATCAACAGCTATTTACAAATCATGAAACATTAAAAAAAATTTAATTTTGATTGTTTGCACATAAACCGCTAAAATTGAGTAGCAAACTCGTTTGTCATAATTTGCTTTTAAATATTTATTTTATGTTCCACGAAAAAAAAAAAATTAAAAATCAAAACGAGCAGTTCAGCGCACTCATATTTCGTCACGAGCGCGTCACTTGAGCTGCTCGCCTGATGCAATGATTTTGAGGCGCTCACCTTTTCGCTTTTCACAACAAATTGACGCTAATAAATTGTAAACGTTTTTTTATTTCGTTTTTTTCTTACTTTTTTTTGTTTCGGTTGTAGGGCTTTCCGATTACTCAAGACAATGCGGAAAGGCAATTACAGTTACACCCAAAAGTGTTTTGATTCAAATTTGTAAATTTTCTCTGCAGCTACTTATGTATCAGTTTAAAATTTGTAGAAACTGCTTGAATAAAAGGCATAACAAAATTTATTAAAATTAACAAATATTTAAGACAGCGCGCGTCACAAATTCAAAACAACTACAATCATTTGCATAGCTGCTCTTCTTTACTTGGTGTGAGTATTTCTCTAAAATTACTTCTCACTTGTTTTGTTGCTTATTTTCTCAGGTTTGTTTTGATATTTTATTAATCCGCTATGTTGCCCAACTACTCACATACTCGTATGTTTATGCAAATTTTGAAATTTTTACAATTTTTCTTGACTATGATTAACATGAAATTATTACATGTAGGTGTATGAGTGTTAATTGTTTGTTGTAGTAATAGCTGTGAGACTTCTTTTAGCGTCACTCCCCGCAAGTTGATTGATCCTAAACGAGAATAGATGCAAATAAACAGGAATGAATTGTGTGGAATTTTTTTCTAATTACACCTAAAACGTCTTAGCGCTTCCAGATTAAAGTCATGAAAAGAGAAATAATTTTTTACTGTAACAGCCGCGCAAGAGACTTTTTACTCTATTTGTCCAAGGCCTTTCAGCTAAAGTTCTTTGCATAGAACATTAGGTGGATCGCAGCTGACATCTGGGGGGCATCAAGACTATTTTACTTATAAAAAATATCACACAAGTCCGCTGAGAATTTCAAAATATTTTACTAGACAAACGAAATCTTAAGTTAAATGTGTGATTTTGCGCAAAAAAAAAAGGAAATTTCATGTGTGCATATTTTTTGTACTGAAAAGCGCCATCTAACTTACCTCTACATTCTCGTTTAATCGTCTTTGTATACTTAACTTTGGAAATCTTTACGATTTAACCATTTTCCCCACTTCTTCTATTGCCAAATGCGCTGCAGTTGCGCATGCAATCACCATTAAATTAACCGAAATCCCATATTTCATGTCAATCAAAACGCTTAGCATGTTCATATGTACATAAGTAATGACGAATGCAATTCCCATTTCAAAGTCGTAATGCAATATGGAGCTTTAATCGAAAATCACTGCAGAGACGCAGTAATCAAAGTCAAAGCCGACACAAAAAAAAAGAAAAAAAAAAATGGGCGCATACAGAGGCAATAGATACGTCTAAGATGGAATGAAGTGCAGTGCATGCCAGTTGCTGGCTATAAGCGGATTTGAGTCAAAACATTTAAGCCAGCAGCGGCTTACCTTCGTAGCTGGCAACAACAACAACAACAACAACGAATGGTAGCATTACCAACGCTTGAGTTCGTAGACAGCCACAAGCAAATGGAACTGACTGCCTTGACTTACCTCAAATCAAAGTAGTAGTAGTGTTTGTGTATGTATTGGCCAAACGGCAAAGTAAAACCAATAACGCCAGAGCTAAAGCTTACAGCGAAGAAGCTTTTCTAGTTAAAAGCTGCCTGCTAGCGTTGAACCACTGCCACCGATTTGCTGCTCAGTAATTATGCTGGCGCATAGCAAGCACGATAAGTAAACAATCCAACTCGTATGCATAATTAAGTGTACATAAAAAAAACAAGAAGAAAAATGCAGATGCAGAGAAGAGTGAAACAAGACGTTGTCGCGCACAGCAGCGACATTGGGCACTTTTGCCTAACCGAAATAACAGTTGCAGTCGGCAGCAAATAGGAAGTCATTAATAGTCGCAGCAGCGCTGAGTAATACGTAACTAAATTTGGCTGTTTTATTTAAACGAAGCCTAAATATTCAAAAATTTGGAACGAACAAATGAAACTTGCTGTGGCGTGGCGTATTGGTAAGCGCGCAAGAGCGAACAGAAGAGCAAATTTATAATGATGCGTCAGCACAGCTTAAATTAAAATGTTGTGTTGAATCATGAAAAAAAATATATATTACTGAAACTTGAAATTATAGCGTTTTATTGAAGAAGCTGGGAAGGGGAAAAAAAAAAGAAATATAATAAACACAGTGAAGCAATTTCTTTGGCACTAAATGTTTTTTTTTTTGTTTGATAAAAAGGAGTTGTGAAAATTAATAAGTAGCTGCTGTACTAAAATCACAAGCATATTAGTAATTTGGGCTGTTATTCTCAACCAACTTGTATAAATAAAAGGTACTTAAATATCATGGAACTGCCTTTTATGGTACTGTTTCGAAAGTCATCAAGCTCCTTTGGACTGGACGAATGAATATACATCTCGTCTACCATTGTGTGAAATGTGATTAAACTTTTTTGAGAGTAAAATAGTTTAAAATCGACAACGCTCTGAGGGAAGTGCTCAAACTTCAAGCCGTAAAGCATTGCAACCACATTAACTTAAGGGTTAGTTAGTCAAGACTTAACTTAACTTAACTTAAGAATTGAAGACGATTACTCAACATGTCAACTTCATTTTTGATGATTAATTTTCGTTGCATATTGTTCTTTGAATAACGCCGTTGACACAAAGTACAAAGTAGTAAATAAAAGCACTTGTGTGATTATTTTTTGAATCGCATATTTCTTGTAAAAATGTCAAGGACAATTTAATTGTGTCGAATGTTTTTAAGTTTAGCACAAATGTACGATATGTGCAAGTAGCAGTCATTTGGTCAGGGGAAAATGTGGTGGCAAATCCACCCGATAAATAGAGACTTTGTGTTTACATACAGGACAGAATTTATCGTACAGTTCGTTATTGGAGGATCTACTTTTTGTCATTAATTTTTATTTTAAAATTTTAAATTTTCTTTTTGTTTATAATTTTATTTTGAGCTATTTGAAGGGTTGCTGTCTATGTGATCACATCAAATAAACTCGTTTAAAATGTAATTTTTGCATACATTTACTTTCAAAAATTGTAAATGCCAAGATCTGGTAAGCCTGTTTCTCTCACCGCACTCACCGCTCTCAATTTACGTAAGGCCGAAAATTAAGAATCTAAAATCAACAGATTCTTAAGTTTCTTATGGTAAGTTAAAGTGTTGACTAATCGCTTGCGCGGCTTGCCATATAATAGGTTGGCTTAAGTTAAGTTAAGTTAAGTTAAGTCTTAACTAACTGCGCCTTTAGGCAATTTACGTGCTAAGTAAATGTCGTCTTGAACACTTTCCATGGAAAGCATACTTTTTTAGATAACTTTCTTTGAGATCTTTAAACTGAACTGCAACTGCAAGTGCTCTGAACGACCTGTTCTCACAATAAGTATAATTTTCAATTTTAAAATCCTTGCGCCACTCTTTCATAACACAACCAACAGCTGACTGACTACACACAAATCAACAAGCAAGCTCGCGCCTTTTTTTGTCATGCAGATGAGCAATGAGCCTGCTCAAGCGTCTGATGAACTTTTGTGGATAAGAGAAATGTGGCTAACGTAGTCACATAATGGAGTCGATGGTGATAAAGCAGGTTTTAGCAAAAATGTTTGCAATTTTTCCTCATTTTGCACTATTTCTGCGCTGTGTCTTTTTTTTTGCACAAGAAATCAACAAAAGATGACAACTTTTAACCTCTGAACTCGCTGCCACGCTGCTGAATCATGCCAAGAACAATAAAAAAAAATAAATGGAAATACATACTTACATACATATAAGACAGCTAAGCGAGTAGACGCTGAAAAAAACAACCGCAGAGCACAGCAAAGAAAGGCCAACGATAATATATTAAGGAAATACATAGAAAGGTAAAGCGTAGCGCAGAAACCGGTTCAGCCGATTCGTAGACTTGCTTTGTGAACTGGAGACGCTCAAAATACCTGTTGTTGGTTGAAGAAACTACGTCTACTTGTGTGTGTGTGTAGCGCGTCACATTGTTGCCGCCGCCGCCGCCGCGCTTCACTGGACAAAAAACCTACTATTCATATACGAGTACATTCAGATGTGTGTGTGTGTGTATGTATGTGTGTATGTATATATGCGAGTCACATATGTCGGTTACGTGGAGGGCGCTGAGGCAGACATCAAGTGGCATTTGGTAGCAACGCAGAAGAAGAGCGCCGCGCCGCCACAGCTGAGGCAGTTTATCAATTTGTGCTGCCAAGTCAACTAGTTTCTGACTGGCTATGTTGTTTTTGTTGTCGCATATACATTAGCTGATTTTTTTTGTTTTTTTTTTACTTACTTGTTTCTCATTGTTTCGACTGTTGTTGGTCGTCTTCTTTGCTTGCCGTAATTTTGTTGCTGCCTGCTGTTTGTGGCAGCTCTATAACGCCAGCCGTTGGCGTGGAATGCTTGTTGCAAGCGCATGTTGCTGCCACAGGCGCGCCAAAGCGAAGGCATCCATTAAATTTGTGTTCGAGACGTGTATGTGAGTGCATTGACGTTTTTGAAAGGCCACAGCAAAAAAAAAACAAAAAAAAAAAAACAAAAAACGCTTGCGTTTAGAATACAACTATGCTGTGGCATTTTTTTTTTTAGCAACAAACTAAGTGAATGTTTGGCCTCAAGAATGTAGGAAAAAGCGCTTAGCATACTAACTAATAAACAAATGAAGGTGAATGCTGAATTTGTTCGAAGCGCGTGGTTGATGAGGCCGATTGCGTGAAAAACTAATTAAAATTTAATTAGAAAGTATGCGAGACTTGCAGAGATGGGTCGTCATTAGCATGCGTCAAAGTAGTACCTTCCAGTAGTTGAATTGTCTAGGGAATGCTGTGGGATCATTAGCTCTTCAAGTGGGTAACGTAGAATGGAGCTAAAGTTTATGGAACAAAATGACGCAACGAAGAAACCAAATTTGGTTCTGCACCGAACTTCGATAAGGAAGCACAGGAATTGGCGTTGCAAAGGACTAAATACTCAAACATAGAATGTCTTAAGGCTTGAAGAGGAAGGTTGAAAGGAAACGCCGAGCTCGGGGCCTACTACTCTAGCGACAAAACTAAGCTGAGAGAAGCGTCGGCTATCGAAGAATGCCTACCAACTCGCATCACAACACGGAAGTCAATTACAACAATGAGAAGAGAGCACTTTTCAGCCTTAAATAGCACAAGAAAGCAAAAAGAGATGGACCGCTGAAGCAGGTTCAGGAAGCCGAAGTGCATTCACATCCGACTAAGATGAAAAGATGTGACAGCATCGAAAGCTATTGAAATGTGAGCCTCATCAAAGGATGGCACTTTGAAACCAACCAAGTGAAGAGAAGAACAAAATTATTGTTCGAACAAGGTTCACTTAATAATTTTGTAGTATTACAAAACTCTTTGGAAGTTTGGATACTAAGAGGTTTTGGGAGATGCAGCACGAGCTCGTCAAGTTTGAAATTGAGTAAGGCCAACATTTGTGAAAGAAATTAGAGTATTGAAAACTGGAACGTCGTCAGAGAATGATTCTCCGAAGAACTCCAAGTAAAACGCAGTAAAGAAGTAAGGCTCTGTTAACATGAAATGATTCCATTATTCTAAATATTATCAAATAAAGGCGATTTTCCGCGCACTCAAATTCAGCACACAGCTTTTCTTGTCGTGTCTTGTTGTTGTCTTGTAGTGAATAGAAAAATTTTCAATGCACCCTTTGAAAAATGTCCCCAAACTACTATGTTCAACTAACTTCAACCCTTTCGAAAAGCTTTCACTTTCTTCCCGCTCAAGCTGACATGTCTTCCTAGCGTTCGATCTCTTTGCTCGCCTCTGTCACCCGACGCTCCTTCACTATGTAGTTGTGTAATCTCACATTGTTATTCGTGTGAGATCTTCCTGGTTTTGTTCACATTGTTTGCCTCCGAAAATTTGGTCAAAATTTAACCTTTCACTATTGGCCTGCCATTGCCTCCTAATGAAATAGGACACACAGCTCACTTCCTCAAACTCGTAGCCAAAGGAATTCGATTTGTACGATTTGTCCGCAAGCCCAATGACTTTCGAAAGCATCGAACAGCCAACATTTTTAGCTTTATTTGATTTTATTTGCTTGTTTTTGCATTTATTTGGTTTTGTGTGTGTGTGTTTTTTTTTGTTTTTTGCATTTGTGTATGCTTTATTATAGCCAGCGACTTACAGCTCGTTGCAACTGCAATTGACTTATGCGCGCGCTGGCTGCATTTGGCTTTGGCTCGCCCAGTTTGCTGCTCCTCCTCTGGCTCATTTGCTTACTTTTTCCCCTTAAAGCTTACAGCTTCTTAACGCTATTTCGTTGCTTAACCCGCCGCGCCAGTATTTTTAGTTTTGACTGCTGCTTTTGACTGCTCCCTCCGTGGGTTATAGGACATTTTTTTTTTTTATTATATGTTTTTCTTTTTCGGCATTTTTTTTTTTTAAGTATCGATTACGTGCCACATGCCACATGGTTGCTTGTGCAACAAAATACTCATGACTGTCACGATTGAAGCTGGTGGTTCTGTTTGTGGCAGAAGGAAGATGCGGAGCAAAGCGGCGTGGGCAATCGCTGAGTGTGTTAGTTTAGCCAAGCGCGCGTTTGCCTCATAGCTACCAGTTTAAGCCGCTTTCTAACAGCTATTCTAATGCCAATTTCTTAGCGCACATGCCAGCTCTTCTTCGTGTCGTTTGCAAGTCTTTAAATTTTATTTTTATCTGCTTTATACTCCATAATTCAGTTCGCTTTTTTTTTTTTGGTTCCTTTTATGCGCCCACATGCGAGGAAATTTGTATGTAAGCTTCCATGTTTCTGTAGCCTATTCACATAAATATTTTTACAGTATTTTTCGCATATTTTTTCATGTACATACCTAAACAAGCAATTTTTTCGCCAGCTTTTGAATTCCATAACCTCTCTACTTTTCGCCTCGCTTGTGCTAAAATACATTTCTGCCTTATTTTGAAATTCATCTGTTGCCACATTTAGCTGCTTCACCACCCAGTCTATTCTTATCACTCGTTGCCTCTTTGCTTTTCAGCCTTCTTGCTGCCTTAAATGCTTACTAGCTGCTCACATTTTTTTTAGTTGCATGTTTATTTTTAGCGCTTCGATGTGCTAGAGGCTTTGGAAAAACATCAAGCAGCATGATAGAAGTGCTTATGCGAAAAAGATGTGCAAAAATTTCCATTGAAAATACATTTAAATCTGTTTATTGCAATTTGAGCTTAAATTTTGTGGTTATAATAATATTAATTGCTTTAAATAATAAATTTTTGTAATATTCTAATTTCGAGTTTCATGAAATATGCCAAATTTTCGAATGTAAAATTAAAAAACCTACAATTATTTTTATTTGTTAATTTGTCAAATTTAAGCTTTCGAAATACAAAAAAAAAAATTTTTGAATTCATACTTCAAAAATTTATTTACTATTCGAAGTTCTTTTGTTTAATATTTTGGTAGCTCCCTAAACACATATAGAGATTTTAAAAATTTTAGCTTCCGAGCTTTGTCTTCGAAATTCCAAAAATCATTTTACAACAACAATGTACTAAAAACTGTTTTCAAACTAGATTTTCGAACTTCGAACATGATTTTCGAATTTCGAACATTATTTTCGAATTTCGAAAATAATTGTCGAATTTCGAACATGATTGTCGAATTTCGAACATGGTTTTTAAACTTTTAAAATGATGTAAAAATTTCGAATTTCAATACAACTCAAATAAAAGAACTATTCCAATATGATTTTTTGAATATTATACTATTTCGAAACACATTTTTCTTCTGTTACAAAAGTCGTTACATAGTTCATCATTCAACTAAGATCATTTTCTAATTGTTCACGAATTTTTCACCACAATTTCGATCACTTGCGTTAGTCTTAACGATTTTTGAGACTTCGGAACAAATGTCCCTTTATTTATTTTTCAATAAACAGCATTTCTTAACTTAATCTTACCAACTCTGAGTCTTCGTTATAAACGATATGTGTAGATATGGAAGCCATTCTTGGCACATTTGATTTTTTTAAAAAAGAAAAAAAAATTCCTGAAAAGCCTTTCACACTGGTAAATCTACATAAAACTATCATTCGCAGCTTCAAAATTGTATTACAAATCATAAATCGTATCAGTGTTGCTCTCTATCTGCGTTCTAAAAAATCGTAAAGATTTTAGTTTTTTAATCTGAAAAATCGTAAAATTTCGCGCATAAAGTAGCGGAAGCAACAGTCAGTGATACACTATACAACAACAACAACAAACGTTGAAACTAACACACACTCACACACTCACGCCTCGTCTGAATCAGTTCGCCTGGCTGTTCGTCTGTCTGTTTGTCTGTCTGTCTAACTGCGTGCTGTTGCTTCGACAGTGTTGGTTCTCTGTCTGCTCTAAGCGCTCACTTTTTTTTTGTTCAATGCCGATTTGGCTGCTCTGTGCCTTTGCTTTGGTCTGCTTGTTTCTTTTGCTACGCAAAATATTTCACGGCAGATCATGAAGTGCGACTAAATATTTGCACACACACACACACCAACTCAAGTGCGTGCGAATGTTGGTAAAGAAATTTATATGCTCGCGTTGGTTTGGCTGTCTGTCGGGCTCCTGTACAACACACACACACACACACACATACATATGTACATAGATACATATATGTATAAAACTTTAGCGGCAAAATGACAGCATGTGTGCAACACGTGTAGCATGTTAATAGTTCGGTGTAGCAAACACAGAAAATTGGAAGCAAAGGATTCGACTGCCGCTTTCGTGCTCCTCCTGTGCGCCATAATCGATGCTGTTTGTTTGTTTAGCTTTTATTTTTGTTTTTTTTTGAAATTTTTTCTGCTTGAACTTTCCGCTCCCTACAAACGCTAAATATGTATGTATATGTGCGCAGTCCGACTCTGCACGCTGCTCTTTTCAGTTTCACGCTTGCCTGCGATTTCTCTCGCTTTGTTCGATATTTTTTCTTGCGCCACCGTTTTCTCCTTTTTTTCTCATTCACTGACAAGACACTGCTTAGTGATTACTTTTTCGAGATTACTAAAATGTATGCAATTCAATTAAGATGTTTTATGCGAGATAACAACGCGATGAAATTTTTCGTCACGCAAATTCTTCAGCAACTTTGTAGTATTTATCTTGTTTTCAGATAAGAGAGAGTCATTGCGTTTTTTTTTTATTTACGCAATTTTTTCACTTTGTATAGTTAAAAGATTGATGAGTTTATTTTGCTAAAACATAAACTTTTCTTGCAACTATTCATACATTTCGTTCACTTCAAACTCACATTGAATGGGAGTTTAAACGATTTCTTTCAATTTGAAGCAAAATTTTACTTTTACTACACATTTTTTTCCATTTAAAACAAGTTGCATACTTTGAAAGAGTCAACATTTTGTCACAAAATTTTTGTATTTATTTTGTATCAAAAGTTTTGTTCTAAAGCATTAGTACTAAAAAGTTTAGTACTAAAAATTTGGGTACTAAAAATTTAGTACAAAAATGTGAGTTCTAAAAATGTTACAAAACAGCGGTTAACAAAGTGTTAGCGGTAAAAAATGTAATACTAAATATTTGAGTACGAAAAGGCTGAGAAAAAAAAATATATTAACGGTCAAAATTAAAAAATAAAAGTTTTTGCATAATAAAAACAAAAACAATAACAGTAAATAATAATAAAGTTAAAACTTTTAGTAAACAAATTAATTAAAAAATAAATAAAAGTTAATAAAACATATAATGAAATTACGAAATAATCTTCCAAGTAAAATTAAAATACTATTTGAAAAAACTTCGCATTTTTTTTCGCAGCTAAGCAAACAAAAATCGAAAAATCTAAAAAAAAACTATGCACACCAAATGCAATTTTTGATTGCTTTGTGGCTTAGCCTGATTTTCTGTGAAATTTGCTCTTACAATTCTGATTATGAAAGGAGAATTTTGTGGCATGCCACATACATACATAAATCACTGCCGCTTTACAAACAATACAATAATGAAGAATAAAAAAATAAATAAATAAAGCAAACAAAATGATTGTTTGCCAAATTTTAAACCGGGTTAGGGGAACGAGAATTAATTGAGAGCTCGAGCCTGCCAGTTTCGGTGCACAGCTGCACGAATGTAAACCACAAGCGAGTGAGTTGCATGCCACAATGCCACGTAAATCCAGTTGCCTGCGATGATTGGCAATGTGCAGAATAGGGAAACAAAAGAATGGTTGAAAATTTGTGTTCACATTTTCGTTGTATGTATGTATGTATGTATGTGTGTATGTCTCCTTCGCTTCACTCTTTGTATTTGGGTGTTAATCGAAATGTAGTTTTTTTTTATTTTTTATCAATGCGCCTTTCTCTTAAGCTTAATTTAAGACAATTGTAGTTCTGATTTTTTTTTAAATCCGCGTCGACACTTTTTACAAATTAACGTTCGTATGAACATAAATACATACAAATAAAAGGAATTTCCACACGTTTAATATATCAAAAAGGGTAAAATTCAAAAAGATGATGACCGCGTTTTAAATTGATTACAAACTTACACAGATTGAATTTTTAATATTTTTTTTTAATTTTTAAATTCCAAAAAAATATATTTCGAATTTTGCCCAAAGAACATATTAAAAAAAAATTTCTTGAGTTTGAAAAAAAAAATTCTGAAAAAATTGGTAATAAATATGTATTAAAAAAAAAAACTGGAAGTTCCAAAAAATGTATATGTAAGTACTTTCATAATTTTAAAATGTTATCATTTATTATAATTTATTTTACATAATTATTTTAATATTTTTATAAATTTTTGTTAAGATTTCTATTGACCTTATAAATGAACAATTTTATTGAGCTGAGACCAGTTTATGAAAAATTTTTATTTGGAAAAACAACAACAGCTTTTTCTTCTACCATTTCCAAATTGTTGTTGTTTTTCCAAATAAAAATCTTTCATAAACTGGCCTCGAGCTAAATAAAATTGTGAATTATTATTTTTATTTGTAGCTTAAAATTTTACCAAAAAATTTAGTTTTTGCTTTTTTAGTTAAAGAAAATTTAAATAAACATATTTAGATAAAAGTAACTTTTGCGGAAAATTTACACTTTTTTTTGTAGATACATAAATATGTATTCTATTTCATTTTATTTTATTTTCTATAAATTTTTATGTTTTCTTGCATTTTACTTAATTTTTCTTTATTGTTTTTTTTTTAGTTTTCATGTGATTTTATTTTTTGATATTTTTTATTTTCTCATATCGTTTGCTTTCTATTTAAATTCAATATATTTTTTTTTATTGTATTTTACATTATAATTTTTTTTTAATTTTTTAAATTATCATCATTTTAATTTTTTAAATTATCATTTTAATTTTTTTTTTTAATTTTCCTTATTATTAAGTTTTTTGATTTCTAAAAGTGCGTGTTTACTTATTAGTTTTTTATTCTATTTTGTGTAGTTTTTTTTATTTGTTGATATTTTATTTTTCATATTTTTTTTCTTTGTTTGTATGTACATAAATTTATTGGATTTTTTTCATTGTTTGTTGTATACATATTTATTTTATTTTTTTATTGTTTTTTCATATTTTTTTTATTTAGATTTTATTTCCTTATTTTTTTAACATTTTAAGTTGATTAAGCGTATATTATTAATTATATTGAATCTCGTCTATATTTTTTTTCTATACGTTCTCTTTTCTTGGCGTTTACAGTTTGTATTACCATCGAATTATTTCTTTTTATATTTGCTCTACATTTTTCTTTGCCTTTGTTTGAATTTTTTGTTTTTTGTTTTTGTGTTTTTTGCTCTCTTATTTTTAAAATGTACTTTATATTTGATTGTACGAAGCATAATTGAGTTCATTTTTCCAGTTTGTCATTTCCATGCGACTAATCTGTTGCTTTAAGCCAATCAAGCACACGCTCATTGATTGCTTTTTTATTGCGAATTGTTGTCGGATTGTCAAAATGCTGTCCATCAAGTTGCATCAGCATTTTTACAGCATCACTATAAAAATGAAAATATACCAAACCAATGGAAAAGCTTATCATAACATATTAATAATTATATTTCCGCAATCAAACGCTTCATCAATTTGATTGCCAGTTTCCTCAGCTTAAATATGTTTTTTTTGTTTTCGCTGCTTCTTATTACAAATGTATCACAGGAGCGCGTAGTCTGCATTTTAATTATTTTCCGTTTTTATGAGATTTTTTTCTTTCAGGCGATTTTTTTATTGCGTTCGTTGTTAAAAGTTTTTATGCGATTCCTGCGTATCTGCCACTTCTTTCCAACTTCTCTCAATACTCACACAATTCACTGGCTGCTTGGGCTCTGCTCCACTCTACCACCGATTTCTATCGAATTTTCCTAACCCAATCGCCGCTGTCATAATCACCGAGCGAACTTATTCCCTCTAACTTTGCCAATTTCTACTGATTCGCTCTCATCAATGCATCATTCCATTTCTTTCGCTTTGCTCCTTTTACTGCTGCCACATGAAACGCCAAGTTGCACTTTTTCCCGTTAACTGCATTTATATGGCCTAAACTTATTTATTGTTATTGCTTTTACAACATTCAGTTGCCTTCGAGTGCCACTCGCTGGCACATTCAACTTTGCCCACAAAATTCTTCGAAGCTCAATTGTTGTGAGCAGCAAGCAGCTTGAATTGCATTTATTTGTTGTTGTTGCATTTTCTTTGAATATTCCTCCTGACACATTTCTGGCTGACCCGAACTTCCCAAGCAATTGACACACTTCTCCATTTGCCTCAGCTTGCCACATGCCATTGGCCGCAATCGAATGAAATTTGTTGGCTCACAAATTGAAGCTGGCACTTGGTTTTGTGTAAGTGTATGTTAGTATGTTAGTATGTATGAATGTATGTATACTTGTGTATGTGTGAGTTAGTGTTCATTGAGTATTTTATGAAAAGCCATTAAATTCATTGAGTACCTTTCAAATTGTAAATATAAAATAATAAAAAAATAAAAATTGTAAAAGTGAAAGTACTTGAAATGCACTTGAAATTTACAAACATCTTCAAAAGCGCTGCTTACATTTTTAACAAATACAGGCAAGATTTGTACAACAAAAACCTTAAGTTTATCCATATATGTATGTTCCGTATATTTGTCGCATAATATTGCATATTACCGCAATAAGCTTTTTAAGCTTGCTTCTTGCATACGGTAAAATTTAGCATTAAAAGTTCTAAAAGCTCCCTTAAATTTATTCGAAAGATCTTATAAAACTTTCAAAAAAATTAAAAAAAATGTTTAAAAAATACTATAACGAGGCATCGAATTAAGATTTGAAAGCTCCTCAAATATTTTTAATGCAATTTTAAAGATTCATTCAAAAATCGTAGAAAACTTCATCGAACTAAATTTGAAATCGTTTAAAAGCTTCAGAGCAATTTAAAGTAAACATTTAAAACTTCTATAAAATATCGTCAAATGACCATTTGAAAGCTCTTCAAAAGCTCCTTAGTAGTTTGACAATTTACAAAGCTTTCATAAAGCGTTTTTAAATTATTTAAACAAGTTTTTAAAAAAACAGTGAGTGTTACCGAAAGCTTTTTGAAAATATTTTTTCGCTCATATTATTTCAATCATTGCGCTTATTGGAAATAACTTAAAAAAAAACACTTTTTTTAATTTTTTTATTTAACAATAATAATTATTTTCTTGGTTTTTCAATTGAAATAAAATTATACAGAAAGGAAAAAGATACTCGTATTTACGAAAGTAAAATAAAAAAGTCCTTAAACATTTGTTTAAAGTATGTGCACATAAATTTGCTTTCGTTTTTCTCCTAAAACAAAAAAATAAAACAAAAAATGTCACAAAAAAATATAATAAAAAAATTAAAAGACATTCTCAGCTTAAAAATTAGCAAGTCTTACATAAAATATTTCAAACGCTCCGACTTCAACCAGATACATTATTAAAAAAAAAATTCGTGAAAAATTTAAAAAGGCATTTACATTTTTATAAAATTTTTTAATTAAAATAGTATATATTTGTTCATTGCCTTAGTGTACCACGATTTTAAAATGAAAGGATGTACAAATTAATTTATACTTTTTTCAATTTTCAAAATTTTTAATAATTTTTTTTGCAAAATTTCTAGTTAAATAAATTTTAAGTAAAATTTTTTTTTAATTATATGGTTCTGAAAATAACATCAAGTTTAAATACGAATTTGGTTTTGTGTAAAAACGTTATAAGTTATAAAAAAAAATTCAGAGTAAAAAGATTTAATTTAATTTTTAAACATTATTTTCAACAAAACAGTTTTACACTATTTATTAAAATTTTTTAATTCAAAATTTTTCTGTTAGGAATCCTGTTTTTCCAAAATTGATACGCTAACAAAATAATTTAAAAAAAGCTCAAACAAAGCACATTTTTACTTGAACGATGGGTGATCAACTCGAAAGTTATTTTCCTATAAATTTTATGTGCGAAAATTTCTTCCGTGTGCTTCCGTGTACAATGTGGCAATATTTTGCCCCTACTGGCTGTTACTCACGGCAGCCACTTCAAATTCGTGACTTTTTCAACATTTTTTTTTACGAGTAGTATTTTTCATAGGTGATTTAGCGTACAATTAAATGTTGCATGCCAACACGCCGAGAGCTTGCATTCCAAGCTTGAGAAAAACAAATAAAAATTCACACCAAAAATTGAGACAATGGCGCGTACGGAGGTGAGTAAATCAAATATTGTCATTGTCGAGAAGGACGTTCCCCTCACCACGCTCCACTGCACACACACACATACATATGTATGTACATTTTCAGGTTGTGGTTTTATATTGCAATGACCGAATTTTAGTTTTCAATTGAAATTTCCATTATTTCACTTAATTTCAATGGGTTTTCGATTTTGAAATTATTTTATTTTTGTTGTTAATAAATTTGTGCAGTTTTAAGGCGTGGTACTCGGTATGTACGCACATAAAATTGTATGCTTGCTTCATTGTCAGCAACGGCTTTCGCTCTTGTGCTCGTTCAGGGCGTGTCTCCAATGCAAGATATATGATGCACAACCGAAATTTCGATATTGCGTTCAATATTAAAATAGAAGCTTTTTATATTTAAAATAAATCGCATGAGCACAATTAGAAAACCAAGTAGAGAGAGAATGCCAAGGTTGAGGAGAAGTGTAAAAGTTGAAAGTTTTGAAGAATAACTTAAATATTTTTTTTTTAATTTTTCAACATCAGAATTTTTTCGTAGTATTTTTTTTACTAATGGTAATGGATTTTTTTTTATTTTGAAACAACTACAATTTTGACCGAAATGCTTGCAATAAATGCAAATTTTTAAATTTTGTAAATTTTTAGTTTTCCATTAGAATTTCAAAAAACGCGCAACTTTGTCGTTGCGAAAAGTCTGAATTTTTTAACGAAATTACACAGTTTGAAATTTCGTAAACAGCAAAAACCAATGAAAGAAACTACGAATTACATAAAAATAGAAATAGTTTCATAAAAATCTTGGCACCTAAAAATTTAATTATTTATTTAACTTGAAGTTTTCAATGCTTGAATGCGAACAAATGTATAACCATATATTTTAAATTAATAAAAATTGTATTAATGCAAACAAATTACAAAACTCCATTTTTTATCAAAAATAAAAAAATTGCTTTTGAATGCGAAAAAATGGCTAACCATTTTTTTTAATATTAAAAACTTTCGTTAAATGCAAACAAATTCTATACCAAAATGCTTTTTCAAAAATTCAAAAATTGCTTGTTCTTCAAAAAATTTAGAATTACTTTTATTTAATTTTTGTTGATGTTAGAAAACTACAAAAAAAAAAAACTAGGCCCTTCTTTGTTTTGGCAGTTTTGCAGAAGTTCACTTATTTTGAAATTAGCAAAATAATGAAAATAATAAAAATAAAATTTAAAAAAAAAGTTTTTCGTTTAATTTTTTTTTTTGAACTTTCCAGAACGTTTCTCGACCACTTTCATGACAATTTTTATTATTATTTTAAATTTATTTATAAACTGACAACAACAAAATATTAATTCATTTAAAAAAAAAATTTTGGAAAAATCGCTTGCATACTTCCTCAACCAACCAAAAACTTCCCACACTCGCAACAAGCAAGCCTTGCATTCACATTTTCGCCTTCTCACTTTCTCTTTGCGCTCATTCACATTTCACAATTTCCACTCATTTGTCACTTTCTCCGTCATATTGCTGTACATTTGTAAATTTTTCTAACACCATATGTTTTGCATGCAACATGCCCGGCAACACGCAACCCCCCCGTCTTGCTTCACACAATGTCCTACAACCAAGCAAAGCTGGCAGCTCTTGTTTGCATAAAATAAATTCCTCGTCCTTCCGGCCAAACTGTTTACTCAACACAAAAGCCTCTGCTCGACGTCAATTGCCAATAAGAATTCATTAAACCAGAGCAAAGGAGTTGTTATAAAAGGATTAAGTATCTACATACATATGTAACAGCAACAAAAACATCGGCAACAATAAATGGATAATAATCTTATAGCAAATAAGTAATAATCGGCTGTTGCTGCTGCAGCTGTGGCGGCGGCGGCGGCTAAAGGTCAAATGGCCTTAGTGCGACCGATTCGCCAGCCAGCCAGCCAGCCAGCTTATGTCAGTTTTGCGTTGTTTTCCATTTGTTGTTGTTGTTGGCTGGTAGCAGACCGATTTGGCTGATAAATCGCTTAGAATTTATTAAGCTCATGTTAAGGCATGACAGATGTTTATCTAAGCAATGACTTGACAAGACGCCGACGAACGGAAATGGTCGCCAAAATGGGTGCTTGCACACACACACACACAGCCAAACACACACACATGTACATGTAGGAATGTGTTCGCATATGTCGCGCTCAAGTCTACAAACACTCGCACTTGCGTCTGTCAAAACGTTTTTGCATTTCGTCCTTTCCACATTTCCATTTCCACATCGCTTGGCTGTGCTCAAGTCCTCTCCTGCTCGTTCTCGTTCGTTCGCTATAATCCTTTGTCACCCTTTTTTTTTCAGAGTATTAGTAGATCCCTATTTTGTACGTGCCACAAAGTGTCGCAATGTCGCAGCTGCTGTCCCATTTTTTATTTTATTTCTTTTTTATTTGAACACTTTCTACTTAAACCGATCCTTGTCGCATGTCATTTACGCGCACTCAAACAGGTTTAAATCTCAATATTTGTACCTTGTGATATATCATTTTGTTAACTCGATTTTCGCTTTAGTCCACCTCATTTTAATTTCTGCATAAAAACACAAAGGGAATGGCTTGCTTTCTAGTTTATTAAAGAAATAAAGAAATCTCACATTAGAAATCTTCAATCAATATTTGCTGAATCCCTGCTTTTACTTTTTTATATGTTTGCCCTTATAACGAGTTTTCCAGCCAAAATATCTACCAAGTAGCTCTATAGCAAAACCATAATCTCCTTTGTAAGTTGTCTAGTAATCGCAGATTTTCGGAGAATCAGCGACGCGAGCGTCTGCCGTTTTCATTTCTATTTCAAACGTTATTCTAGGAAATTTTACACCAATCATTATTTGCTTTGTCACTTTTCACTTTTGTGCTTTACAGTTCTGGTTCTATTCAAAACATTTTTCTTTAAAAAGAAGAGTGCTAAGTAAAGCCTACATTCGTTTGCTTTAAATTAGCTGCCTTCAATCAAAGCACTGAGGGGCTTACCATGACGATTGAAATGTAATTTAAAAAACAAATTGCCCCGCAAGCCAAGAATTTAATGCGGCTCAATCGGACAAGTTTGGGTTTCGTTACCATGCCGAATATAATTCAAAAAGTGGTGTATATTTATAAACGTCGAATCAATTGTAGTACGGGTCGACTGAGCTCCGGCTTTTGTCGAACTCTGGCGACACACCCCACTTTTCAGCAATATCTTTCCTCTTTGAATATCATGTATGAGTAGTCCATTGTGACAGCTACAAAGTGTTGCTTGAACCTTAAAAGCTGCTTAAAAGGGTCAGGAATCTTTATTCACAACTTGATGTCCTATCTCCTGATGCATCAAACCATTTTTCAAAGTTTATATGACGTTTGAAATGGTCTCTTCGAGCTCGTAAAATATGCTTGAGGTATTGAGCTTCGCCTAACTATTTCATTAGTTGTCTTACTAGCTCATCACCTTGAGCATAATTCAAAAGGGGCCACAGTTTTGTTTTTCATCTGCTCAGAAGTGGGTTTTTCGCTCTATCACGGTAGCCTCAAGGATCCTACTTCCGTTCCTACCTAACCTCACAAGCCTACAATTGCGGCTTAAGACTAAATATCGCCTTCGCAATCGTTCGCAATAATGCGCCGTCGTCTTACCGACTTAAATCTTTTGCAATCGAATTTTAAATTTATTTTATGCGCTCTTAATCTACTTCCTTTTTTCAAGTACAAGCTAATTAGATTAGCTGCCGTAGATTTCGAGTGTTAAGTGTGATTCAACGAGTTCAATTACCTTTCAGTTTTCTTGCTTGGCCTCCTTGAAATCATCAGCTACTACTCGAACTCACAGTGGCTTTCTGCACATCTCCTGCCTCATCAATCTACTTGATGCAAATTTCAATGAGATTTTCCAATCGAATGCTTTGAATTGGGTCAGATTGAAAGCGAAACTTGATAGCTGTGGGGTAGTCATTGCCGGTAGCATCGTTGAAGAGTTCACTTAGCTGCGCGTAGCTTTTGACATATTTTCTAAGTTAATGCGTTACTTATAGCATCACTTAATCTTTTTATTTATGACAATTTCTTATCACTTTTTAGCTCAATTTTCAATCAATTCATAGTTCTATCATTTGTTTTATTATGGCCGTTGGTGTGCTTTTCAATGAATTTGAATATCTTCTGCTTACAGCTGATTTCATTTCTTGTTAGTTTTGTGTTTGATACTCTGACCAAAATTTAGTTTGTGATGGAAATAAAAGCGGTTTAAAACTCTTCTGCTGGTGGCTTATTTCTATTATTTTCAGCTGTTCTATTCCTTTCTTCCAGAGTATGTCGCTACCCATTGCTCTATTACTTAGCTCGCATGCATTCGTACTGCGTGTAATTCTCAGCCACTTTATGTGCGCATAACTATTAACATACCATATGTGTTCGTATGCTAGGCGCTTTGATAATAATTAAGCAAACCAAATTTGGTTTTTTTTAGCATCCGCTACCACTAATAAGTCATGTTAATTTATATACATACATAAATGATAAATAGTTCATCTCTATTGCCTGCCTAATCGATTAGTTTTTGTGATGGGCACGTATTCGCGCGAAAACCTTTTGATATGAAATAGTGAAGGCTGAAAGGCACTTAGAGCACATTCCTCCGCAAATCGATAAATTCACTATTCACCGCTTTGGCGCTGCATTTGCGTTAGGCGCCCCAAATAAATACGTACATAAATGAAAGATAATTCAAGGTTCTTGCGCCACATCAGTCATTTTCATTTCATTTGAATTGACTCAAATTGCTACATGAGAATTGTGTAAATATTTATTAATTTTTATAATAATATACAATAATAAGGTGTGCACATACATACACATGTGTGCTCTGAATTCCATAGTAAAAAGTTGAGAGTATCTCATAAAAGTACTAGTTCTAAAGTAACTAGTAAGTTACTAATTGAAAATTAGGCAAAGTTGAAAAGGTTGAATAGTTGAACTATCTAAGTGGGTGATCGCTATGCTTTTTAGGAGAATTTTATGTTTCGTTTGAGTTGGTGACAAAACCACATTCGAAAAGAAAAAGTTATGTTATGAGCGCCACTAAATCCTGTTTATTGCAAATCCAGCAGCCGAAATTTCTTTGAATGATATCTAAAAATAATCAAACGAAAATATTTAGCAAACGCACTTAGTTTAAACGACTGTCGAAAAATAAACAGCTGACAGTGTTGAGCTTGGTGTAGTGGCGTTCCAAAATGGACTAGTTTCGCGTTAGGCTGCTTATAGGCCGACAACGGCTGGTTGACTACAACTTCAGTGTATAAATCAAAGTTGTACTTATTGACAAAGAGATAAACATAAATGCAAATTTGCATACACATATACATACTTACATAAGTATTTACACACACACACTTAAATACATACATACACATTTTCTTATATAATCGCCTTATTATTTTGTGCTGAGTCGCTAGCGCACTGAATTATATACTAACCTAAAATAGCAAGTTATACATCTGCAGGTATGTATGACTGAACGATTATTTACGAAAATTATATATCCCAGCATTTTCTTTCATATATGTATGTATGTATGTATGTATGTATGTATGTATGTATGTATGTATTTGTGCGTTTGTGCGTGCGTGTGTGTGTTTTGGTTCAACGTGTGCCACTAATTTGTGCAAATAACCTTAGACCAATTAAAGGCAATTAACAAATAACGATAACTCATACTAGTTGATAGTTATAATTTCCAACTACCAGCAACAACAACAAAAACAACAACAACAACAACCCAAACAGATATGTATTTGTAGCAAATTGGGTGTAACGAAAAAATAATTCGCTGAAGCGATCAACCACAAAGCGAATTGAATACGCTGTGAAGGCAATTAATTGTGGAAATATTAAGAAAATTATCAACAAAAAAGTAAAAAAAAACAATGCATTCGCTTTTTTGAACTTTCATTTAGCATCAAAAATATCTTAGAAAAATTGTTTGCTTTACCATAAGCAATGGTTAATATTTTAAAATGCCAACATCGACCATTTTTTAATAAAAAAAGATTTTTCGTTAGTCGCAAATATATTTTTATATTCGTAGTATCTTAAGTTTACAAAAATAAAAAATTAATATGTAAAACCTACTCGTAAATTAAAAAACAAAATTGATTAACAATGAAATTTTTTTGAAATTTGATTTTTAAGTACTTTTTTCATATAATTTCTATTATTTTTTAAATTTTTGTTAGTCGCAAATATATTTTTTGTATTCGTAGAATATTAAGTTTACAAAAATAAAAAAAAGCCCCAAACTTACTGGTAAATTAAAAAACAAAATTAATTAACAATGAAATTTTTTTAAAATTTGATTTTTAAGTAGGTACTTTTTTCATATAATTTCTAATATTTTTTCAAATAAAATGCAGTTCGATCTCGAAAAAAAACCAAGCTTTAACCTTTTTATAAAACTTATAATATTTTAACAAATTTTCATTAAAATTTAAAACTTGGTTTTTTTTAGAAGTTTTAAAAATTTTCGAATTTCTTAAGTCGTCTGAAAAAATTTGAAAACTTGATTAAAATTTGTTCAATTATTTTAGATAATTGAATTCATTAAATTTTTCTTGGAACTGAAAAAATTTAAAGAAAATAAAATGCTAAATTTGGGAAAACTAAACGACAATTATTAAATGTAACGTAACTGCATATTTTTAACTTTCCAGAAGTAATGTGAAACTGAATAAATATAAAATATGAAAAAGGTTTTTTTTTTGTTAAATTTCATTCATCCATATAAAATTCATTTAATTTCACAAAATTTTATTTAAAAAATAAAAATAAAAATAAAATATTTTAATAATTCAAAAAAATTGTCACGTTATTATTTGAAGGGGCTTTATAAGAAAATGTGCATAAAATAATTTTGTATAACAATATTTTTAGTTTATAACTTTTCTTTTTTACTTTTGTTCCCTTTTTCATTCCCGATTATGCATTTTATAATTTCTATTTTAAAGTAAAGTAAAAAAAGTAAACTGAAATGAAAAGCATACAACAGAAATATAATTATTGTTGTACATAAATTCACCTAAAAACCGATATAACAAATAATCGCTTTCTATACAAAATTGGTAATTGGAAATGGACGTTAAAGCAAAGCAAATTAATACGCTACACCACTGCGTATTTAATTGTTTTATTTTTTGTTTCGTTTTTTTTTGTTATAAACTTCGCTTCACTTTTGCTAATTACTTTTCACGGTGTGAGATAGCCGATATTTGCCAATAAATGTTATGTTATACTAAATTTTTTCCATTAAATATTATTGATATTAATTGACGCACTAAGTTGTGGAGATTTTAGTATTTTTGTATTTTTTGTTTTTTTTTTGTTTTGTGAGATAATTATATTTCTTTTTATTACGTGGACGCACGCAACTACAGGGAAATTGTGTGTTGCATGGCAATGCTGGAAAAATAGTTTTTTTTTTATTAATAATTGTTATGGCGATAGTAAGTAAGACCAGGTGAAAGGGATGAGGAGAGTAAACGATGAAAGAGAAGATCCATTAGAAAAATTCTTAATTATGAAATGGTTTATATCCTCAGGTAGTTAAGGAAATCCAATTCAACGAAACACTTCATATTTTAGACTTCATAAAATTATGTATTACTACTACCTACCGAAACACTCACACATTGCTTTCCCATTAAAGTAAAAATATCTTTCTACACTTCCTTTTGAAGTTTATTCACAACTGCATAGCATTACTAAATGTGTAACTTGTGAAGAAATCGTCTAAGAAAGCTACTTCTTTGAATGAGCTCACGAGTGATGATTATGAGTGCTAAATGAACGAACGAATGCGTGCGAAGAACTCGGCTCGCTTGCAAGTTTGGCAATACAATTTTTGAATCTTGTCTCATTAATTTTTCTCATTATCACACTCATCTCTCATTTTGACTTAACGCGATCATCTTCCTTATTTGCTTACTTATTTTTTTCCTCTCACTCAGATCCAAACACAATCAAGCGCCGCTCAGAGTGACAAAACTGTTCTCTTACCAATTGAATGACTGTATTCCTCCCTTTGAGTGCGCAAAGAAGTTTTTTGAATGTTCACCATTTCTTTTTTAATTTTTCAGATTATTCTCCTCTTTGTATTACACTTTTTTTTTTCTCTTGGCCACACACTCATGCGTTTCTTAAATGTCTCTCTTTTTGAGTTCGCGAATATGATTTTTGAACTTACTCTTTTCTCATTTGTATACTCATTACCTATTAGCTGTTCGGAGACGTATTGCAATGCTTTTCCTTCGTCTCTCCAAAGAGTGTTTCGAATCTGAACCACAATTCAGAGTGTAGTACTTATTACCTTCAATCTTCCACTAAACACAATGGTCATTAAGTACTTATGTCTTTTAGTGGATATCAAAGCATTTAAAAGAAGAAAAAATTAAAAAAAAAAAAAACCTAAATGATGCACGCCAACAAAGAATGCGGAAAACAGCAAAAACGGAAGAAAATGTGCCAACTTAACTTCCTCCACTCAAACGATTTAATTATCAGCTATTTGCCACTGAACCGCAATAAAATATGTAGAGCTGCCAAGTCATTGGAAAACCTACATATTTCGGTGTGGCGAGCGGGCGGTGAGGGATAGGTTTTAGCGAAGAACGGCAGCAATTGACTTAATTGCAGGGCTGAGACGCACAGCGAGCTCATAAAGAGACAGGCCAATAAGTAGATATGCACACACACACACACACACAGATGCAAGTCGCTCTGGAACTATTTGGTACGCCTGCATTTATTTAGTTGGCGACTAGTGTTTTGGGCGTGGGAGGAAATCAATTGTGAAGCGAGCGCATAGAGCAGGTTGGCGGAGGGCGTCACAACAACAAAGTACAAACTCAGTCAGTTGATTTGCTGTGTTTTCACTTTCGCCATCGAGGAAGTCGCCGATGCAGTGATGCATGTGGCTGCAGGATCTAAATATAGTGGAAATGAAAATGATAACTTTTCTGTTTTATTTTGAATTGACAAGCCGCCTTCTGCTGCTTCGCTTTTTTACGTGCGAGACATTTTCTGCAGAAAAATGCATTTATGATTGTAACGGCTAATCACCGTTGCCCGCCCTTTACTTTGCTAGTAAGTTTGCCATTTTGCGGTACAAAAAAATGTTCTTTGTGGTTCTGTGAGCTTTTTTTTTTATATTTATTTCTTAAAAAAAATTGCAGTTTGCCACACTTTCTATGTAAGCGTTTTTCCCTTGTCATCTGTATTTTTTCCACCACTTCTTTGGTGTTTTTTTTCAGTCATTTGTTGACTTTTGTGCCGTAAACTTTAATTACAGCGATTATGCATTTGTTTAGGCATAAATTTATTTGTGTTTTTTTTTTAACTGCGTAATTTCACGGCTATTGTTTCGAGGATTTTGCTATTTTTAAATCGCACGTGCAATTTTTTATAGGCACTGCTTTTCAGAATAGTTATTAACAAAGCTATTTTCTATTCATTTGTTGACCAATTTAAATGTCCATTAATTATTTAAATAAAAAAATTTTTATCATAGTAATGACATTGATATGTAGTTTTAATAAGCTGTCACATGCTAAATTTGAACGTCACGCTCATGTGCTGCTATTAACTGGGAGCTTAAAAACGAAGCTCGAATAGATTGTTTGAATAAAAAGCTAAATTGAATGAGTAAAAAATTGATTTTATTTACGCTTTAGAAACATTTTTTATGATTTATTTCATTTAAGTATTTGCAAGCGATACATGGTTTGATCAGCTTATTTTTAACTAAAATAAATTGCTGGTATTTTTGTATGTGCTTTGTTTGAATTTTTTTTTTTTATTTTTGTTAAGTAGTAATCTTGACTACCATTTATTTCTTGTAAATAAATTGTTAAGCATAATTTTTTTTTTAGAATATTAAACTTACACAAAAATACTAAAATAAATATAACAATATTTGGTTTTATTAATCTTCAAATATTTTTAAAGTATTTTTTTAGTATGACTAATTATGTTATAAAAAAATTGTTAATATTTACACAAAAAATAGTTTAAACATATGAAATGAAGAATACTGTACCAAAAAAACGTAAAAAAAAATAAATATATTTTCTCTAAAATAATAAAAATATTTTATTTTTTTATTTTTTCTCTGAAATAATAAAACTATTTTAACGAGAAAACCAAAGAAAATTTAAAAAAAGCAAATATATTTTCTATAAAATAATAAAAAATTTTATTTTTTCTCTAAAATAATAAAAATATTTTAACGAGAAAACCAATGAAAAAAACTTTTTTTTTTTAAGATAAACTATGAAATTTACGAAAAATATTTAAGTTATTTGAGAAACTTCTAAACACAAAAAAACAGAAATTAAAGAAACATCTAACATTTTCCTTAATTAGCAAAACGCACAAAATTCTACAACGACTAAAGACTTTTAAAGTAAAATATAAAGGAATAAAAAATGTGAATTAAAAATTTTATATTTAGTTGCTTTTTTTATATTTAAAAATGCTAACAAACATGTTTGTTTAAAATTTTCTCATGTATCTTTAGGGTATACTTAAAAATTCAAATTTAAAATTTTATATTTCTTTACCCTTTTTTCAGATTTTCTATATTTGTCCAGCAATTCACCACGCAGACTTGCAACAGATTTTGTCATGGTAAGTGTAAAACAACTTAGTTTACATTTAGTAACAAATTTTTAAATTTAAAAAACTAAGTAGAATATCAAGTAATATGTATTTTGTTTAAA
The DNA here is from genome assembly GCA_963971545.1 of Philophylla caesio. Lineage (NCBI taxonomy): Eukaryota > Metazoa > Arthropoda > Insecta > Diptera > Tephritidae > Philophylla > Philophylla caesio. The sequence continues at coordinate 121,192,827 of OZ020607.1, forward strand.
GCACTAAGTAATTAGGTTATGAAAATGTTAATTTATCTAAAATAATTCAGAAAAATTTTAAAAATAAACATATGTTTGATGTTTAAGCTTTGAAACTTTTCTGTTTTTTTTCTGAAATTTTTTTTTTGTAATAAAATGACATAATAGTGAATCCATTTGTTTACCAAAAAAATATTCAAATTAACGTTTTTCGTTCTTAATTTCTTTTTAAATACAATAAAAAAAATTGCGCATACATTTTTGTATCTAAAAAAATTTCAATGAACGTATTTCGGAATCTTCAAAAATCAAAAAAAAAAACAAATTTAATTAAATATGACAAATGACGCGAGCTGAAAAATTACACTTATTTAGATAAGAACCGCCGTCTAATTTGGCAGGCATTTACAGTACTCTCTTTGGAATACTTGTAATTTATCATTAAAATTTTTATACTTTTATTTCATAACACCTTCACACCAATTGCGAAGTTTTCCAAAAAAAACTATTTGCTTGCCAAATTTTATTGTTTCCCACTCTTCGGCCTTAGACAATTTCAAAATTTGCAGTAATTGTTACAACAAGAACTCCGAGACTTAAAAAATTCAATGATAAAGTTATTCTACCAAAAATTTATATCGACTTTAGCAGTTAAAGTGACACGTTTACTTACCCTACTTTCTTATAAAAAAAACTTCACCAATAATTTTTTTTTTTATTAGCAAGATACTTATCTAGGCCATTATGATAATAAAATTAGGAACTGTTAAGCTAAACAATTTTTTAACTCAGTTGCGTAAAAAACTAGCTGAATTAAAATTATAATACGCTGAATTATATTTTTGTACGCTAATTGTTTTTGGCATGTAACAGAAAAGCGTAAACAATGAGCTGAATTAAATTTAATTTTAATTTATTTGCATAATAAAGAGCTGTATTGCATATAAATGCGCTGAATTACATAAATTATGATGCTATGTATATTTTATTTTGTAAGCTTACGAAAATTAGTTTTAATTAGCAGAGATATTGCAAAATACGTGTGCTGAATTGTGCTGAATAAGTAACAACTGTAGCTAAGTTAGCTTTAAATGCTGATACAGAGTAAAAACCATTCGCAGTTTATTTGAACATTTTTTTCAAAGTTGCTGAATTAGTATTTTTTAGTTTGTAATGAAGCTGAATTAGTATAAATTGCCTATCGGAAATGTAAAAAAGCGCGCTGAATTGCGCTGAATACGTTGGAGCTATGGCAGTATGGCAATATTTTTTAGAAGCGTGCTTTAAAATGTTGCTGAATTTCTTTTTTTAACTTAATACTATAGCTGAATTGGGATGAAAAAAATTAATATGGCTATCTTATCTGAAATAGTCATGCATATGTGTCTGTGTATGTTTATCTCGTAAATTGGACGATAGTAAATTTTTCTTTTTAAAATTTAAATAAAATTTCAATTTGTACTAAAGTTTACTTGTCAGTTTGCTCTCTGTAGCTTTTTGTGTATACTTCGTATTATTTATCTAAATGCTAAAAATGCGCAGATAACCGCTAAAAAAAAGTATTAGGCAGACTTGTGAGATAACAAGCAACAAAGCGCTGCGGATAACAACTCAGCTAAGCGTTTAGAATGATTTGTTTGCCAACAGAAGCGCAATAATTTTATCTATTTTTTACTATGTCTGTGCTTTTATCTAAGTATAAAAAAAACTGTTTTTCAGGGTAAATTTTGTTGTGTTGTTTTTTTTTTGATGCCGCGTAAAAGTCACTTTACCGCATTGAGCAATTAAAAAAAGCGCCTTAAAGTGTTTTAAATAAAACAGCAAAAAAACCAAATCCAGTAGTGATTCATCATAGGCTGCGTGGGCTGCTGCGCATGGCTTAATTTCTGTCTCTCCGCTTGCAGCATGCCGCGAAATGTGGCACGCAGCAAAAAAGCAAACGCGTGCATTTCTGCTCCAAATGCGCTGCTTATAATATTTCCACAACACTTTTCACTTTTCAGTGCCAAGTGTATTTGTGTGCGTGCGAAAAAAGTGAAAATTGTATTAACACACTTCGTCCATTGGAAAAACAAAAAAAAAAAAAATTCACTACTATTTAAAGGCATCAACGCGAAAGCGAAAAAATTGCCCTTGGCTTTGAGCTGCCATGGTATTTTCGCTCAACGCAACTACCAACAAAGCAGCATGCACTCATTTTAATTGTGAAATTTTTTTTTTCACTCCATTTCAAACGCAAGCCTTTGCTAGTTGCAATTTTTTGTTTGTTTTTTTTTCCAAATATTTAATGAATGCAAAGAAAAAATTCAAACGAGAAAAAAAGAGCAAACGCTTAAGTGTTAATGTAAATACGATTTTTTCAGCTTTGCGCTTTAATATTATTAATATTAATAAATATTTGAAAGAGTATTTATGTATATTGCCAGCACAGCACATCAGAAATATGCATACACTCGCCACCATTGTTTGCAAAATTTATTTATTTTATTTAGATATACCAACTTAATTACACTGGCACGCCAATCATGCGCAGTCTCACTCTCAACTTGCGCTTGTTAGCCAGCTAATCAATTAGGCGCGCAGTCAAGCGTGCAGACGCTAGATTTGCATTAATATAAATTTTGAACAAACTAGTCAAATAGAGTAAATAGTTCGCGAAAGAAGTGAATTCAGCTTAACAAAAACGCAATTCAGCGGCGGTTTTCTGTCAGTTGATCATAATAGTATTAGAGAAAAATGAATTCAGCTCCTCTAAACGCAATTCAGCAGCCATTTTTAGGCAGCTGGAATGTACGCAAATGATTTTTTTATGGACTAAGTTTTAATTTTTCTAATTTAGCGCCATATAATTCTGGATTTTTCACAATAAATTGTTTCTTCAATAAATCGCATGCCGAATTCAGCTACATCTGCTTCAATAATTTTTTGAATGTGCGCTAGCTTATAATGCTTGCATTTTTTCTCGAATTTAACTTCATCGACTACAATTCAGGTCCAGATTAAAAAAAACATATAATTTTAAATATGTGTTTACTGCGAATTCGCCGCTTTTACTTCGAATTAAGCTTCAGTAGTTGCTATTCAGCGCCTTCAAATACATATTAATTGCAATTTTTTTAAATTTGTCTTAAACTAATTCAGCTACGGTATTTTGTACAAATTTCTAAACAAACATAAGCATGCTACGATTTTTTTGTTTTTTAACTTCAATTCAGCTGAACGAATTGCTATTCAGCGCTATCAAAAATAATTCAACTACTGGGTTTTAAACAAAATCTTCGCGTACGCCAATTTCTTTTCCAATTCAGCGCCATCAATAACAATTCAGCAGCTGGTTTTTGAATAAATTTTATCATAGTACAATTGTTGTCTACATGTACACGCATTGTTTTGCCAATTCAGCTTTAATTACTGCAATTCAGCGCGGTGTTTTACTGTAGAATATTTTTTTTTCTGTTTAGCTACATACAATTTAAAAATTTAAGACAAGGCATTTTTTTGGTATTTTCTTTTTATAACGCTTTGAGTTTTTATTATTTTTCCTCATATAAAATTTCACTTAGCCACACCTCGCATTCCGAGCACTTTAGTGCTCGCAACTAATTAATAAATTATGTACAAATTAAAGATGCATACAAAAAACTGTAAAAATGACAAAGAAGATGAATGTAAAAGGTAATCACAAACATCTTTTTAAAACGCAGCTCGGCGTCACTAATTTCTGGCGTAATGACGCACAAAGTCACATTAGGGACAAGTCGAGTGTCAGTGCCAAGCAGATGCACCTTTAAGTACGTAAGTTCATAAGTACATAAGTACAAGTGTGTGTAAGCGCATAAGTGCAAATGCACGAGAGTGCAACTGTTTACCGTTTTTTTTTCTGCATTTGCAACATTACCCTCAACAAATAAATCTTGAGTTGCACTTTTTTTTGTTTTCTTTGCCCTTATTCTGTATTATTTTTTAAGCGCATTCGCTCTCCAGCCTACGATTCAGATTTAAACATCTGCAGGCTTTCAATTTTATTACCATTGTTGTCATTAACATCTTTGCTTTCATGTTTTTTTTTTTGTGTGCTCCGCTTGCAAAGCCAATGCCACATACGAGTACGCTTGCATGTCTGTATGTATGGCAAAGCGAAATTGACGCGTTGTTGAGTGTGTGGCGCATCACTTTCATCGCTCGTCTGCGCTGCAGCAGCAACAACCACAACATCACCAGCAATCAGTGCAGAATGCGTAATTACAAAGCCGAAGCGGTGCGACGCTGCGAATCACGGTAGCGTGAAGAATTTTTTAATTATTATAAAGCAGCGACAGACGAGAGCGCCCAGCCAAACAACAGCCGCCCGCCAACTTGCCTTGCATCGCTCTCCCACCACCAGCAGTCGCCTTGGCTCGCGCTACGCTTGCTTGACTACCAGCGCTTACTTACTTATGCGGCACGGTCGCGTCCAGCAACGTCTGCTTGTAATTTCGTTCAGTGCATGTCTACCTTTTCCTGCAACACTTGTTTTCAATTTCTATTGTTTCTTATTTGCTACTGTTGTTGCTCTGATTTTCTTTTCACATTTTTGCTGATTTTTATTATCTGCCTGTCTGGTCGACATCGTGACTTTTTCTTGTAGGTAAAATAAAGTTGCGTTATTTGCTTTTGTTTCTTTTGTTTTCACGCTGAAAATTTGTGGCAAGTGAAGGTTTTACATTGGAAGTTTACTTTCCATAGCCACGTGCATTGTGGGTGTGTGTGCGTGTGCGGTGAAGCCTTAATGACAGAAGCGAGAGCACAGTGGGCCGGTTTGAGTTGGCTAATCTCCGAGTTTTCTTCAGACAAATACAACTTTCGATAGTAGAATATGATGTTTTTTTGTGAACAGCAGGAAGAAAACCTTCATAAAATTATAAATTTTGGCTATTCAGCTAATTCAGCGCTTATATAAATATATTCAGCGCATTGAAACACATATTCAGCGCTTTCATAAATGTGTTTAGTACCAATTTTTACTGCTTTTGCAATGATCTACATTTAATATGGTTCGATAATATTCTTTTAATTTTATTCAGCACTAGCAGTTAATATATTTCAAAATGAACGTCGTTTATTAGCGCAATCATTCACAAGAAAGAAGTTCGTTATCATGCAGGCTTAATGATGTAGTGTTCAGCTCATTCAGCGGCTCCGTTAATGTATTCCGCATTTTCGACCCTAACAGCGGAGGTATGAAAAATGTTTAATTTTAGGTAATTCAATTGTCAACTACTCAAACCCATTCAGCAGTGAATTTTTTTTATGAGATTTTCACTTATTTCCAACTAACTTGAACCCAAGCCTTATTTTGAAAAAATCAATTCGGCTTTACAGAAATATATTCAGCGCAAAGTTTTCTCTTACAGATCAGAAAGTTTCTTGCAAACTTAGTTGCCAAAGCTAATTCATAAATATCTTAAACAGACGAAGTAACAAATATAATAATGCTCACAAGTCTTGGCTTTTTTATTCAGCTATTACATACGTTTCAGATATCGCACACACAACTGTGACATAAAAACTTCACACCAATACATACATAACAAACTTGTTCATTAAAACATAAAATTCTTACAAATTGAAAGTGCTTTTTCAAGTGTGCTGAATGACAATGGTCTGCGAGAAAAATTAAAAATGTGTGACGAGTAAAGAGCAAACGCAAAGCTGCCATAGCGAATGAGATTTTGCGTTACGAAAAACGTGACTTTAAACTTTCTTTGTATCTTGTAAGTGAATACGCTTAATTGCTTTAAAATTCTTAACATAATCGCAATGTTTTCAATAGCTAATTACTTGCAAATTAAGTTTGTTCTGCTGCTTAGAACACAATTCAGCGCTGGCACAATACGAAATATATTGTTTGTTTGGATCTTTTTAAACTATGCTTGCAAAATGTTTGACGTTTTGCCTATTGTGCACACAATTCAGCGCACCTTGTTATGAAAGTGTTTTTAAAAAGACATAATTTTGTTAGTATAAATTCGAACAAGTGCTTTTCTAAAAGCCAAGTATCAAAAAAGCGCGTAGATAATTTTAGAAAATTGCCATTAAAGGCTTGTTAGCTCATTTACTGGCACAAACTTTTATTCAGCGCAAGTTTTTCTCTTCAAAAGCATGCGCCATTGAAATAACTACAAAGTCTTAGCACAAATTTTCTTATTCAGCGCGTACAACTGCAATTCAGCGCGAGGTTTTCAGAATTAAAGTCTTTTTTTCCATTGGTAACAAGCATGTCCACATTACTTTACTTATTCAGCGCATTTTGCTGCAATTCAGCGCGCATATTTTTATCATAAATCCTTGCAAAATCTACCTTTCTCAATATAAAAGCACTACTAATCGTACTTTCTGCCATAAACTACAATCCAGCGCAATCATTTCACAAGCTAACTTGATAGTTATTACTAAATACAGCTGTTTGCTCTAGGAATGCGATAGTGCACAGGCGTGGTGGCATTTTCTACGAAAGCAACTCCTTTTTGCTAGCTATTAGCCGCCATTTGCTGCTGCAATGTTGCTTAACCAAACGTCATTCTAAATTTTTATCACAACAAATTACAAAGCGTTAACAAAACAAATGACAACAAACGAGCAATCAGCACGTTAGCACAGGTAAAATGTAACAAGAGCGATGAATTGAAGCAAAATGCACGAAAAATAAATAAGAATCGAAATACATGAACGTGCAACATGGCACCAGCAGCATTTGGCAGCATATCATCTTGATCGACATATTTTTTTTGTGCTTTTTGCTTTCTTGCTTTGCTGAAATCAATATAACCAACAAACCAAGCGAATACCACAACAAACCAACACATAGCAAAAAAATTATTTAAAAAAAAACCACAAATTCAAAGAGCAAAAGAGCAAAACATGCAACAAAGTTGTCAAGGCAAAAAAAATAAAATTGAAAAGCGCAAATAACAAAGCAAAAAAAAAAAACAAAAAAAAGTGTATAATGAGCAGGTAACTGGAGCCTTGCCACAACACAAATGTGTGCAAGTATGTATGTATTTGTGTAGCTACTTCAGCAAACCAGAGCCAGCCAATCTAACCAGTCCAAGCAAACAACAAGTAAAATGCAATCACAATTGTCAATTCTACTCATGCGACCATTAGTGTTGCATATTTTTGTTGTTGTTGTTGTTGTTGTTGTTGCTTTTAGTGCTGCACCTAACTGCACCCAGCAGCAAAGTAAGTATGAAATGATTTGTGGCAAGCCGACAGCATTACTTACACAGAATTGCCACACTATTTTAACAACCAGTTCGAGTAATAACGAGCACTGCACACGATGTGTACTTACTCCTCGAGACATACATATGTACATACATACATTCATCATGTGATCTTCATTGTTTGCTAATGGCTGAGTGCAATAACTTTGCCATTTTTAGTTACACATTTCTTGCTTGATGGCGTCACTCCTTTTACTACTTTTACTCTGCTCAGCTCGAGGATGATTGGCTTACCATTCCATGCCAGCTTGGCACACCTCCCATGCCATCACTACAAACAGCGTTCACTTAGTTAGCTTGAAAATAAGTTTTTACTGCTGTTCTTTTGCGATTTTCTTGACCTTTTCTCATTGCAGCTAAATTCATTTTGTCCATCTTAAATGCTTTTAAGCGTTAATTCATTGTTTTCACATACCTAGTAGTGCGTGCGCTTGTTCTCAAATTACGTTTTTCCATTTTTTTTTTCTTTTTATTTCTTTTATTTTATTAAGCTTTTTCATTCGCGATTTTACTCTTGCTACACCACTTCAACAACTTCGTCCGTCCTTGTTGGCGCTACTCGCTGTCACAATCTTGCACAGTCTTGCTTGTAACTTGCAATACTTCCTTTGCAATATCTTTCATTACTGGCACCCTTTCACGCCACATTTTCAACAATCTCCCATACGCCTTGCTGTCTTTGTTGCAACATACTTATGTAGCTATTATTTGTTGCGCATTGCTGCAAAGAAAAAAAAATTATATTTTTGAAGAAGCAAAATTAATCAGCAAAAGCGTTGCACACAAAAAAGCATTACCAACTATCAATATTGCACTGTGCTTGTCGCTAAGGCAGCGAACGAAGCCATACCCATACATACAAATGTATGTTGGTATGTATGTAAGTCGTTGTCGACCCAAGTATGGAGGACAAATAAATAAGCCGATTGTCGATTTGCAATTTTTCTTTTTGCAACATTCTCTCTCGTAAATGTATGTATGCACATCTTCATACAATGTTGCATGACAACAGCCGTTATTGTGCGAGCTAAATGTGACTGGTAATGCGGCAGGTGAGGATGAAAAGTTTGCGAAATTTGTTTTCTATTCAATCGAAAATCTCAAAAAAGGAAAAAAACAAAAAAAAAACAAAACGGAATGGCAAAGTTTAAATGCAAGAAAAGAAATGACAATTTAACTTAAGAAAGATTTTGTGTGAGGGGGGAAAAAATATGTAATGAATAAGTCTACAAAGGAAACTGAGCATTGAATGAATGATTACTTACAGCAGTCTGCTCAGCATGAATACAGAAAATTGTGGAGCAAATACAAAAAGAACTATTCCAAAATTTTTCTGCTGCTAATGGGAGAAAGACAAGCAAAGGATGGGTGATGAGTTTGCCATGATGAGATGAGAACAAATGCTAGAGAAGTGATAAAAGGAACACAAAAGGCGAAAGTTTTTTTTTTTTTAGCACGGTAAAAAACTATGAGCTGACAGACGATTAAAGAGGCACCGGCTGATAGCGATTTTTATTATCAATTGTGTGTATTGATGCCTTCGCATTTATTCTATATCTATATCCGATTTGAGGACAGTCATACTTGTCTATCTGTTGACAATTCAATCCATCGAAATGAGCTTTGCTGCGAAAAATTCGGCTTTTTTTAACCTAATTCGTTGTTTCAACATTTTTTTCTTTTTATTTCTCTTATTTGCTTAGCGTGCACTTGATCTTATCGCTTCCTCTTGCTACTAAAACTCGTCCTTTTTGCTGTGAGTTCGCCTTGTGCTCTCCGAATTAGTTTTCTGGCTGCCGATAATGAATGTGTAACTATTTCTTATTATAATTCCCTGCTTATTTTGCACTTCAAAGTCGTTTTCAAGTTCATTCATTTCACACTTTTATCTTACCAACATCAGTACCTTTCTCTAAAATTCATTTTATTTTAACGTCCGAGATAGCATTGCATGCAACTGTATTCTTTAACTCCTCTCTTTGCCTCCCATGCTAAACACATCCGCTGCATCATGCTATTCCTAATTTTCCAGTCGCACTCGGTATTGATGAACTCTGCATTGAACCGCAATTTGCACAGCACTGCCCTTTAAGTGCCGGCTCCACCACAAAACCAGAACTCAATTACTTCCTAAAACACCGCACACAGCAGCACCAACGTAATGTGCGCTTGTCGCTCATTAACAAATTGCACCTATCAGCTGTAGGGCGTCATTGTCCGACCACTGCCACCGCCAGCCATTGCCACTGCCATGGCCGCGTTGTGCAACATTGAAGTGCTTTCAGCGCCAACCAAGTCCGTCTCACGCCGTCTGGTCTGCAAGGCAACAGCATCACTGCTACATGTTTGGTTTTGCGGTTTCATTTCATTTGCAATGCGCGAATATTTGTCGTTGGTAGTACATAAATTTGTTGGCTGCCGCAGCAACTTCTTTCACCGCCTACCTTTCACTCTACTCGCCGAGTGTTGCACAGTCAACTGCGGTGCGTAGTTGTTGCGAGTGCTGAGTACATTTGTTGCCGCTAGACGCAACAAAGTTGCAAGCCAACACTTATTCATCTTCCAACGGCTGAACATTGAGTCTCTTACGCGCCGCCGACAGACTGTCAGCAAGTGACAGCAAAAAAAATGCTGTGTGTTCTGGATACATTGTCGTAGGAAGTGTGCGGTGGGCGTGCAACACTGACTAATATGCAAACAGGCATGTCAACAAAGCAGAGTTGCTGCGCTGTTGGAATGTGAGTGAAAGACTCGTCAACGAAATAAAGTATTGAAGCGAAAGTGTTCGGAAAGCAATTGTTAACTATTTATTGCGCTGCGCCGCGTTCAATTGTGTTGGGGCTGAATACATTTCGAACTGTACAATTTCCATGCAGTATTTTGCTTGTCTCGACCAATTTTTTTTTTCGTACAAAAGCTATACAATTTTTTGTATCGAAGCTCGTTTTGAAAAATTAACCTCAATCCCTGCCAACTACCGTTAAGTTTGAGTTATTTATGCACTCTCATTTCACCCAAAAAATAAATGTATCTACAAATGTTGGAAATTGCGAAGCCATAGCGCCGCAGACATGGCGAAGAGTCAACAAGGGAAAAGTGTCAAAGCTTAAAATCCGCAATTTCAGCTTCCTGCTGTGTCTGCGCGTTGCACACTCACCGTTACTCGCTGTCACAAAACGAGCCATACAAATGGCAAATGCAATTTCTTACACGTTCATTTATTTCATTTTTTTTTTTGTTTGTATGTGCGTTCATTTCTTTCATCTTCGTGAAAGAGTTTAACTTTTTCAGAATCTCATAAACTGCAACTTTTGCTGCCTTCAATGCCAGAGCTGGCGTTGCGGTACGTGGAAGTCATAAATTTGCATAAAGTATAACTTTTGTCGTCAAAAAAAGGAGAAAAAAACAGAGGCAAAGAATGTGTCAACTACACATATGAAGAAGAGCCAAAGTGTGAGTGAGGCCAATTGTGCCAAAAAATTTTGACTGCAAGTGTACAGCAAAAGCAATGCAACTTTGTGACAAATCCGTGCAAGCTGCGCACCCGCACCGACAGAGAAGCCGGAGCCGGAGCCGGAGGCGGAGCAAAGTGAAAAGAGAAACTACGTAATATAAAAGAATTAAAAAGAAAAAATAATCGGGAGACAAAGTGTGCCGTAAAAGGAAGCAGTAATGGAAAAAATGACGCGTTCAACCAAAAGTGCCAGAATTTATGGTGAGTACGAAATTAATGTGTAAACGTATAGTTGAAGTAGTCTAGAGATTTCTGTAGAAATGCTGCTGTTTGCAACAAAATGGCTGCGGTAAAAGAGAGAAAAAGCTGTAGTTGACCACACCGCCGACGCATGCAAATAATCGTTACTCACCCACCCGACGAATTGAACTGTCATGTGAGCTGAGTGAATGACGAAAGTGTTGCCATTTTTAGGGCAGCATGACAGATATGCGGTAACGTGTGGCAATTTATCTTGTAAGCCGACGACCAGCCAAAAAATAAAAAAACGAAAAACGAACAATTTTCCTACAACACATTTAAACGCCACTAAATAAAATGAGCTCAATTTTGTGCGTTGAAAAGCCAATTTGTTTAAATGAACCGCAATTTATTTTTGCCTTTTAAGCGAGCAACGAGGTAATCGTACATTTCTTATCATTGGCTCTCACGCACACGCTTTGTGAGTACACATAGTAATAACGGGTTTTTTTCAATAGGGACGCTACAAAAGTTTTTTTTTTTTAAATAAAACAAAAAGGCTTTTGGATTTCAAAGAAATTCTTTATTCCTGCAAAAGTATATTCGATGCGATTATTTATGGAACTCGATTTCTTTTGCATGGCCACCACGGGCACGCTTGCAGAAATCCAGACGCTGAACTCAATTTTCAACAGCTTTCAAGCATAAATCGGCTAATACTGCTGTTATTTCACGTTCGATATTCTTACCAAATTCTTCAATCGTCGCTGGCTTGTTGGCATAGACCCTAGACTTGACGTATGTAACTCCACAGGAAATAGTCTAACGGCGTTAAGTCGCACGACCGAGGCGGCCAATTGACTGGGCCATTTCGTGTAATAGCAAGTTCACCAAACTTGGTTTTCAATAAATCAATTGTGGCATTCGCTGTGTGGCTTGTGGCGCCGTCCTGTTGAAACCACATATTGTCCAAGTTCATATCATACAATTCGGGTTATCATTGAGCGGTAGCGATTCCCATGCACAGTAACGTGTCGGTCTTGATCATCATGTAGGAAGTACGGCCCAATGATGCCGCCCGCCCATAAATCGCACCAAACCGTAATTTTTTCGAGATACGCAATGGTAACTCATTGAGTATGTGCGGATTGCTGTGCGACCAATAACGCATATTTTGCTTATTGACGAAGCCATTCAGCCAGAGATGAGCCTCAACATAAATTGCACGTAGCGCTCTTAAAGTTGAGGCCAGTGACTACGAATTTCGGTGGTAAATTGTAATAATTTCGACTCGTTAGATTGTATATCTTTTCATGATGAAATGGCAAACCTTACTGAAGAGAAATGTCAAGAGAGCGTAAAAAAATATGGCGTCGTTTGCTGTCCCTATCGGTCTACTTTTGTAGCGTCCCTATTGAAAAACCCTTTAGTTCTACCATAATGGGTCAACAATACGGTCACTCAGTAACAAAAACGACCTTCGGCAAGCGCAAGAAAGAGAAACTAACTAATTCTCCACCTAAAATAAAAAAAAAATGTATGTATGTACTCCTTTGCGTGTACATACCCCAATAACTTTCAATGTGCCCCATACTATTCGCTTAGAATTGCGCGAAAATAGCACTGTCAGCTCTCAGTTGTGCCGCATTTTGACAGCTAACAAACAAATCAACACGAATAAGAACGACGCAACACAATCGGCAAAGTGCAGCCATAAAAAAAATGGCCATACCAAAATGATGGCAGGAAAAATGTCATAAAGATGATAAAGAATGACATTCATGCTTGTACTTCAGTATGTTGCTGCCGGGCATGAGTATACACGTTGACTAGAAAAAAAAAACGCACTGGCGGCCAAAACAAATACCCTCAGTTTGACATAAAAGGCAAAGACAGTGCTACAAAGCAAAAAAAAAAACGAACAAGGCAATGCGAGGCTTGTAAAACTAAGACCCGTAAAGAGGACTGACAGCACTCATACAAAGTGGAACATTGCCTCAAAAGCCTACTAAAAAAACAGTGCGACCGATGTGTAGAAAAGCTGGCTGGCGGTTAGTGCACCAAAACGTGGAAAGCGACAAATAAAGCGAAATAAAAGGGAGAAAAACAAAAGCACAAACATTGACGGAAAAGCATAAAAAGACAATGGCAGCGCATTGAAAACAACCAAGCAAACGACAACTGAGGAAACGTGAATGCGCGCCGACTTGCTAAAAACGGTAATCACTTGACAGTGAGACCATCGCACCATATTCGAGAATCGCCTGCGCCACAGATTGTTCTATTGCCCATTTCGTGATGCTGCGATGATGCGACACGACGATGATGAAAGTGCTCGTAAAACGTTGCATGGCTGGTAAGGTGCACGTCATTTTCGACACAACGACAGTGAGTCGCAACGTCATGTCAAGCTCATTTCATCAACTCAAACGTGGCGGGTTCAGCCTACAAAAGGATCACCATGGCAGCCAGCAAAAAGGGAAAAAAAAGAACGATGCTACAGCTGGCTGGCGGTATGATTGAGGAGACAAAGTTGGCCGAAACTGTCCTACCACACCGCAAAGACCAAAAAGCAAAGTCATCAAAAAAAAAAAAAAATGTGGTGGCGAGAGAAGAGCTCCGCAAGAACACCGCTAGCGTTGTTGATGGAAATGTTGGAGAGTGGTCGACGCGAAAGCAATGAAAAACACATTAGCTGCTAGTGTACGTGTATTTGTATGCCGAACGTAAAGAAAAGTGACAGCACAGCGAAGTGACGAAGGAGACAAAGCAATGAGTGAAAGATATACTCACATTAGCATAAGTACTCAGTGCAGCGAGCTATGTAGAGCAGGTCGACTGCCAGAGGCAGCACACCAGCTGGCGACTGTTGGCGGCCGACCGAACAACAAACGCTGCTCTAACTGCGCTGGTTTGGGTAACAGGTCAGCTCATTGCTGTATCAGCACGTTTTCTTTTTTTTTTTTTTTTTGCATAATAGCACTAGTCGTAACAATAACAATTGTGCTGCCAAAAAAAAAATACTGTTCTCATTCAACCGAACAAGCATCAACAGCCGCCGGCCTAGCCACACAAGTCACCCAAGCGCCAGTGTATTTAGCTGGTCGAGAAGGTCATTTGTTGACGATGCGTGGCGGCGGCTCACTGGCAGGCACAGCAATAGACCTAGGCTAGGCGGCGCGCAGTCAGCTGTGTGGTGTGGGGCGAGTTATGGAAAGTGGTTTTGTTGTCATTATCTTTTGTTCTTGTTGCCTTTGCTGTTTGCCAACTATTCAAGGGCTTTTTACTATCATGTACGTACAACATTTTCTTGTTATTGTTTTGCTAAGCTTTGTACTGGCTCAATAACAACAGCTGGATGCGAGAGAGTGTAGCTAGCTTCTAAGAACATAGAAAATAAACGTCATTTTGCATACGCAAATATTTATGTAGAGAATAGATGCGAATAAGATTTAAAATTTTAGGTCATTAGGTGAAGACTCGCAGATAACAAAAAATGTGAAAACGTTTACGACGACTACTAAGCACTGCGTCAGTCTGTCATTCGCACGTCGCACCATTTCACTTATAGTCCGCTGTCGGTTTGGTAATTAGACAGTTTTGAGCGCAAGTTTCTGTTGGCAAAATTCAAAACTTTGCACAAAAACCCATCAACTCCCAACACCTCCACCACCTCAGCATTGCGCTCATTAAAGTTTTGCTGGTCCTTTTTTGTTTTCTTTTGCCGGAAAATGTTGCTTGTAACTTCCACAAACACTCGCCCACAATGGGATTATACTAGCGGCTGACTCGCCTAAGTGTCGGGTAATTAAGTTGTTGAGTTGATGACATTGAATATTCTTGCCTCTGTTTATTTGCGTATTTACATATATCGTTTTGTGGTTGGTAATGAGCGCAGCATAAGGATGTTGAAATAAATGCCGAGAAAGTAGTGCGAAGTACGAAGGCTGAACGTGAACATGAAAGCAAAGCGATAGCGAAAGCTTGCTGCGCTATGAAAAGTTCAGCCAATCATGCAATTGGATTTGGAAAGCTGATAACTGAGTGCGTGTTTTCGTGAAAACTATCTAAGTTTTGCACAACTTGATGAAGCTGAGCAGTAAGAAAAGCGCTTTTTGGAAGGTTAAGTGACTTTTTGGTGGTCCAATGGACCCCTGGATCGAAGAAGTCACTCCACTTCTACACTCATGGTTCAAAGCTGGTTGAGAAAAGATTGAAAGGGGGATTAGAAAAATCTTTCCGTCTCCCTGACCACTGCAGTGTCTGTGCAGGCTGAGGTTGCTGCTATACAGGAGAAGGTGGACTACTTAAGAATAAAAGAGGTGGAATTCAAAGATATCTTTATATTTTCCGACAGTCAAGCAGCACTAAAGCCACTTGATTCGGTCAACTGTTAGTCTAAAACGGTAGCAACCTGTCGCAAATCTCTAAACGAGATGGTGGAGCAGTTTGCACTTATGACTTAGCATGAGTGCCATGGCACAGCAACATACCGAGCAGGGAAACAGCGAATGAGCTTGCAAGAAGGGGAACATCCACTACGCTTTCATCACGCTGGAAGGATTTAGGTATGCCGCTCGCTACCTGCAAGCTCTTTCAAAGGGACTCAACCCTTAAGGAAGCAGGAGACCGTTGGAAAAACGGTAACATCTGTATCAAGTCCAAGCTCTTGTGGCCGGAGTGGGACGTCAAGCGATCACATGGTCTTCTCATGCTGAGCAGAGGAGACCTGTGCTTAGTTTTAGGAATTATAACAGCTCATATACTGATCGGCAGACACGCAGAGAGACTAGGTGTTCCCTAAAATGACTTCTGTAGAAGCTGCTGAAATGAAGTAGAGCCTGAAACCGTGAGGCACCTTCTATGTGACTGTCCTGCACTATATGCAAGAAGAAGAAAATTCTTGGGATCATAGTTCTTCGGAGACCTTAGCGATTTGGCCAAAGTAGAGATTCGCAAGCTAGTAAAATTCGTAGATTCCACATGTTGGTTCGAGTAGGGGGATTTTTGAAATCCGCGTGTTACTAGAATGGGCCTAAAAAATTGCTCCTTCTAACCTAACCTAACCTAAGTGAGTTTTTGGGAATTCGGTTGTTTGAGCAAACTTAACTGAATTTGAGAAAAGAAGTAAATACTTTCTGACTTCTGAATGTAAATTAGTTTTTGCTCGAAAATCCTTTTCGCCAATCGAATACCAAGCTATTTAAGATAAGAAATATTTAGTATTTAAGTTATAGTCTTGGTAACCTTGTCGACTTCTTCTCTTGCATTGCATTTTTTGCCGCATAATCCTTTTATTCCCTGCAAAAATTTAGAACTCTTGATGCCTCCGATTGACTAAATTTTCCTCAGTTAACTGAAATCTTTAACCTGCTTTCCCTTTTCTCATAGCTTTAATAGAAGATGTTATGCCAGAATCAGATAAGCCTGCTTCAGCTCTCAGCGCTCATTTTTACTCTATCGGTTTATTTTTTTTTTTTTTTTTTTTTTTTTTTTTTTTTTTTTTTTTGTTGGTGTTTTAATCACTTACTTTTCACTTTTGCTACCACACTACTATTTCTGTTTAGTTTATTTTGAAGATTCTATGCATTTATTTGTTTATTATTCATAACACATTTGCGCTTCTTTTTCCTGCTTCCAACTCCTTCCTTAACATTAACTATTGCGTAATTTATTCCAATCATCACTTTACTTTTCAAAACATTTAATTGCTGTAATTTATTCATAACTTTTAATGGCTTCTAATTCAAATCATATTTCATTTATTCCTCTCACAACTCACACAACTGACAACACAGTTTGCAACGAAGTAACCACTTTTTATGGCGACCAAAATTTTAGCCATTCAATGCTGCCTTCTGTAGACAAACAATTCCCCAAGCGACTGTTTCAAAATGCCGCATGTGTTCTCGTATGTTTTGAACGTTTAACCAATTAAAATTCTCTACACCGTACTAGTGGCGTGTTGCTTTTGTTGTCCGCTTCTTTGCATTTCCTTTCTACAACGTACTCGTATTTCTTTTTTTGCTCCCTCCCGGCAATGCTCCTTTTTCAAGCGCAACAAAAAAAAAAGTAAAAAAAAAATAAATAAATCAAAAAATCATATCAAATCCATAATTCATGCAAAAATCGAACATTGACAGCGCCGTAAATTTTTTTGTTTCTCTTTTAGTTGAGTTGGACTGTGAAAAAAAGAAAGAACAAGCAACAGCACATTGCGAGTTGTGTTAGTTGCGGCTGTTACTTGCTTTCAATACTGGCTACTTACCCGCTGGCTACATCCCTTTCAAAAGCCTACCTACATATGTACACTTGCTGTCTCACTCGCTCGCGCACTCATTCAAATTTGAATTTTGCACAGTTCGCTCATCCATTCTAGAGCGTACGGAGCGAATATGAGTGCTCTTATGTTGAGCATAGAAGCATTTTGCTACTAAAATTGTTTTTTTTTTCCTTTTTTTGTCCAAAGTTTTTCCATTTGCACATTTTTGGTCCACCTTTGGCGACAAATTAAAATTCGCGCTTACCTTAATGGGTGAATCGATGTAAAGGACATGGCAGACATGCTTGTATTTATGCAGCTGTAGAAGTACTTGCGATAGCATAGCGACTGTCAGAATCAGCAGTGATTTAAGTGGCAAGATTTTAAAGAGCAACTCCTTAAATACGCAGAGAATACAATTTGGTAGTGGCCAGCAACGTATTCTACTGAACGAAGAACAAAGCTTGAAAAGAAACATGAGGCGATGCTTCCTCTTACTTAACTTCAAAGCGTAGAAAGTGCATTTTCTCAAATATCTTAAGTTAAATTCGTTTAAAGGAAATCTTATTGTATGCTTGACTTCAAATTCGTTAACCATTCGCCTTCAATGAAATTCATTAAGTACGCTTCAACTCATTTAAACTCATATCAATTTCAGTATACGCACTTCACTAGTCATCTACCAATTGCAGATGTGTACTTTTCTAGTGACCTTTCACCGTCTTACAATTCTTGATATTTTTTTTTTTTTTTATTAAGCTCTCTAACCTTTACGGCTTCTACCTACACCAGTGCCATGTTATCCCTTCCTTTGAGTTGTGAGTGTGACATATTTGCTTGCAACTTGTATGCTTTTAAATTCGTTTTCAATTAATGAAAACTCTATACAAAACCAACAAATCGAATCAACGCTTTGTTGAACAGCCAAGCAAACAAGTTTTCAACAAGCGTTCTACTTACAGGAAAAACTTAAAATATGTATGTAATATTTACTTACATACATATGTATGTATGTATGTATGCGTTCAGCTTTTAATAGCATATTCCCTGTGTGTCTTCGTTGTGTACTCGTACATACACACATAAGTAGATTTGTGTGTGTTTTAGTGTTCTTTCATTAAACCATCATTGCCATCAATTAAAAATCAATCAATATGAAATTCACATTCAGTAGAAATTTCATTTCAAAACATTCTCGTTTAAAGTAGCTCCTTCTCTTGCTCTCTCTTTCTCTCGCGCTCTCTCCCCCTCTCTCTCTCTTTTGTACACTTTAAAACAAGCATTTGTATGCGTGTGTCATTAAATGCAGCATCACATGAATATTTTATGTGCCGCAAACTGTAATGACTGCGTTGAAGAAAGAACAGGCAAGTCCTTTTGCAAATGATGAATGTAATGTGTGTGTGCGAGCTTGCGATAACAAACAAAAGTGCTAAAGGGAGATTCCGAAAGCAATGTGCAATGAGCTGCTGTAGAAGGCAGCCAGATTTTGTTGCTCGCCGTATGTTTTATATTTATTGCTTGCTTGCTGCTGCTGCTGCTGCTGCTGCCGACTTGCTTGACTAGCGCAGCCAGCTTCAAAATCTCTGTTCAGCTATTTATGGTGCATCCTTTCAGCAGCTTGTCGGCTAGCGCGTTGGTCTTCGTCTGCAACTCCTTCAAGTGAGTAGCTTCCTTCTACAACAGCGACTTCTTCTTCTTCTTTCTTTACTCGAATAGCACTCATTCAACATCAACCAATTGCACTACTCTTGCGCACTTCGCTCAAATATTTCGTGTCCTCTTTCTTGTCGCCGTTTGCGTTCGGTCATAAACGTTGTTAATAGGTTAAACGCATTAGGTCAAAGTGCATATGCACTCGCATATATACGGATTTTTGTTGCTGCTTATGTCTGTTTGTAAATGATGCGAAAGTGCAGCTTCCAACCGAGCAGCTAACAAAGAGTGCGTGTACGTGTGTGTGTGTGTGTGAAATGTCATTGAGTGTGTTGTAAAAGCATGCTGCCGGAAATAAGTGTAAAGCATATGCCGTTAATGGCTTGTGAAATCACATATTTCTTCTTTTATTCAATTTTTATATGCTTTGCTGCAAAAGCAACACAAAAAAATTACTTAAACTTCGGCTGTTTGGTTTGGTAAAGCAAATGCGTAGCGCAAGTTGTAGGAAGTTATAAAATTTTCTTATGAAGAATGTAGAATATTCTTTAAAGTTAACTACCAAACGAGCTATTTAGACGAACTGCTGTAGTAAATGCGAGCGTAGCAAAAGAAAGCGAAAAAATTTTTACGATGAGCGATTAGGAAAAAATGTCGCTGCTATAGTTGGCAGTCAGGATCTACTACCGGCAAGAGCAAAGGGGGTGCGATCTTTTCAAATAACACACTTTCATCAGCTATTAACTCTTTTGTGCTATTGCTGTTTGAAAACTTGCTAGTTGCAAGCCTGCTAAAGCAATATTAACTCGAAGCAAGGAGCATACTTTTTTTTTAACAGATTTCTTGTCTAAAACATTTCGGATCGAGCTTTAAAATTAGCTTAAGCAGTAGCTACGTTTTTCAAGGTTAAAACTTTAAAGTAGTCTCAATGACAAGAAAACCAAAAAATCTGCCAGGAGCTAAAAAAAGTTTACAATTTTTGTTTAATAAAACCCAAGCGAGCGAGAAGGAACTAGTGAAATATGGACTGAGCATTGCTTAACTCAAAATCCATTTATAATTGGCTGTAGCTCGGTCTACAAGCAAGGGAAACTGAGCGATGTCGATTTGTTTTTTTTTTTGTTTGTTTTTTTTTTGGAATCAGACACGCAACAACGCGTGCAGAAAACAGCACTCAGACTACATGCCGTCCATTGTACTGTTTTCATGTTCCTTTTAATCTGTTTTAAATCTGTCGGATTTACGAAAAAATCTTAGCTGATTTTGGGGTATCAAAGAGCTCAAGTGTTCGTCTCTCAACACGTTGCGACCAAATGCCTCATATTTAGTTCTTGCAAAGGCGGTGCAGAAGCACAGAAAGTGTTTCGCCGTCTCTTCCTCTTCATAACAGGATGGGCATATGGAGTTGTCATGTACGCCTATCATTGTCAGGTGTCTATGACACGTGAAGTGACCGGTCAACAGTCCAACAAGTTGCCTGCAGTCTCGCCTGTTAAGTGAGAGCAAGTGTTTTGATAGTCCTACTGAGATTGAAGGTAACATAAATTTTGCCCATCTGCAATCTCTCGACGCCTCCCAGTCATTGCCGAGCGAAATATTCATACAGTTTCTGTCAGTGGCATCGATGGCCGCAGGTGGGAGTGCTTTAGTTGGTTGCGGGCCGAGGAACACCTGATCCGAGCCAATTCTGACCAAATGATCAAATGTCTCATTACCAGGTACTCCCGAGTGAACAGGCACCCAGAGTAAAGCAAGTTCATTGTGTTTACCAACATAGTTCAGTCGGGACTTGCATTGCCGAACTAGTTTGGAAGTAGTTAGAGGGCTGGCCAATGCCTTGAGTGCAGCTTGGCTTGTCGCTGCAGACACCTATACTCCTCCCCCCCCCTCCACCTATTTTCCACCACTTAGTCCATGGCCTTGATAATTGCAAATACTTCGGTCTGGAAGACGGAGGCATATTCCTCAAGATAAAAGTGAAGCTTATCCTCATTTTCTTCTATAAAAACTCCAGATCCTGACCCGGAGCCAGTTTTGGAGCTATCAGTAAAGATTCGACAACGTGTAAGACCGGGCTCAGTGTTGGCATTGAACCAGCATTCAGCCTCAAAGAACTCAACGTTATAGAGTCTCATCAGCAAAGGAAACGGTGGCTTTCTTTTAAGTCTGCAGGTGGCCTTTAAGGCCTCCCCACATGTGAGTGATGTCGATTAGACTATGGTATCTTCTTCTCATATGGAACTACAACCGTTCGTCAATTTAAGCCGAGTCCGAAAAACTTTGTCACTTACCACTCTAAGGTGTCTGATGTGTACTCGTACAACGTGACGCCAGCTCTCTAGATGATTATAGTAAGATAACCTTATCATTTCTATGACCGTGGCTTTTATGACTGACTGAGGCCGTGTTTTAAACGAATTTTGGTCGAGAAAACTAAGATACGAGCCATTTCAGCCTAAAAAGCGTTGCTATCTCTCACTATCTGTATTCCCACCACGTTTTTCTTGACAACCTAATGGGATATTTAAAGTTGAAACGTCTGTTAGAGGCTCACCAGCTTTTTTGCAATGGAAATCACCGATGAGATATCGAATAGAGGTGGGTAACTCAACTCTGAGTTGAGTTATTGAGTTGATTCCCGTCAGTGAATCAGTAACTCAGACTCTCATCTCATAATTCAATTGAATCAAGGTGGCTCATTTTTCTCCATATAACTCTATCACTTCGTCGCATCATTAGCTACTTCAGTGCATCAGTGTAACTCAATTTTCAAAGGATATCAGGAGGAGATAAAAAAGGAATCAACTGTAATTTGCCCTTTAAGGCAAGTGTTAAAACGAGGTAGACATAGAATGTCGTTGTGAAACTGCATTTCCTTATTCCTTCTGCTACTATCGATAGTATCCCAACTCGATAGTTTTAAATACGATAGTGCAAACTCTTCATAGTATCGATGGCTATATCGAAATGAATGAAATATGTTTTTTTTTTAAGTTTTTTGGTCTAATTAAAATGAATAACAATCATTTCGAAAAATATTTTATTCTAAAAACAGAAAATTAAAAGATCTTGTCTATGGCAACGGTTGTGTATCTGATTGCACCTGAGGAGTGGAGCTACCATTACTATCACCTGTATTCACTCTTATTGGAGAGTCTTGTCTGGTAATTCTTTGCGTGGGGTGCTTATTATTAATATGGCGCAAAAGGTTGCATGTCGATTTGTTGGCCATAGAAATTTTCTGTGAGCAGAGTCGGCATTGAACCTTTTTATCATTCTACTCCGAAATAAGTAACCACACTTCACTAGTCTTTCGTGACATCAGGAATACCTGTACGTTAAATATTATAAATATAAAACATGAAATAATAATGTCTAAAAATAATTTACTCACTGTCACAATATGAAGAAGCCTTTTTAAATACTAATTGATTTCCTCCAGTTACCGATTCGAATTGCAACCCTGCCATCAAGTTTAAAATTTGAGTCATATTCAAAAAGCGTCTATAACGCAAACGAGTGTAACATAAAAAGAGTCAAATGAATTAGTGGAATTTAATTGAGTTAGAGTCATTGAGTCCACTCCTGTAAATTTGCTGATTTACCCACCCCTAATATCGAACAAGAAAGTGGTCCAAAGACCGATTTTACTTCTTATGTGTAAAATTACTTCTTTCTTTTACCTTTTTGTTTTTCTTTCCGATTTTATCATTCATAAAACGCACGAATTGTAATGTTTTTTTATTAACTATTTTTCATTACATACAAATAAAAATGAATTTCAATGTAAGAAACTTATACACTAATTAGTATTTAAAAGAGCTCGACCAGGAGACTATAGTTAAGCATTAAATTTAAGTCTTCTCTTGTTTATTGTAGAACTAAACATTGTAAAAAAAAAATGTTTCCTAATAAACTCAATTAAAAAAAAAAAAAACAGATTTCACTGTCAGCGGTCAACTAACTGATGCAACATCAAAAATAAACTCTTATAAAATATTTAAAACTAAATTTATTTTGCAGCAATATTTCGAGATTTCCCAAAGTTAAATTTTTTTTTGAAAGTTTCTGCCACGTCAAATTTATGCATTGCCTGTGTCAAAAATCCATCACTAGCCGCTGATTTGTTATGCAACAATGTAAAAAAAAATAAAAAAAAAAATTATAATTAATTACATGTCTACTCAAAAATTGAAGCACCATGTATGTATGTACAACAACCACAAACCGACAGCCACTGCCAACGAACGCTGAGTGACAAACGCTAGATTTTGTTAATTAAATTTAATGAAAAACCCCAACTAAAGCTATAAAACTCGTACAAAATGTCACATCAATTACAAAATAAATGAAAATGTTGGAAATTATTGCAGAGCACGCGAGCGCTATTGACGCACGGACACGTGCTCTTGTGTGTGTGTGGGAGTGTGTAGAAAATCGGATGACTTCATTAGCGCCAAGCAATGGCGCGCAATCAAATAAAAATGTTAAAATTTTCATCTAAAATGTGATTTACAGCATGTGTACGAGTGTGAGCGAGTTGTTGCAATGCGTTGTAGAAAAATATGCAGAATTGTGTTGAGTTAAGCATAGCGCGAGCTGATCAGTGGGCGATGCAACTTTGACACTTTTGACAAGCTGTTAAATGACAAATGCACCTTTCGTAAGCAAAGCAACTAAATTTTGATGGAAAAACGACGATCCTCAGCAAGCGTTTTGGTACCAAATAATTATTGGTTTGATTCTGTGAAATAATTAACACAGTCACTGGTTTTTTTTTTATGTTTTTGTGTTTTTTATTCTACACACATCACACCAGATTTGATTACTCATTTGGCGAGTTTAGCAGCTGAGCGACACTCAGCCACTTTGGCAGCGAATGTTAAGCGCGTCAACGATTTGGAATTTCATTCACTTTTGCAAGCTCATTTACCTGACTCGTTTTATGCATTAAGCGTTGGTCATTGAATGGCTATTTATGTTTGCACACGCAACAACAATAACCAGCCGCCAAACAAAAATAACAACAGCAAAGGTTAACTGAAATTTGCAAGCCACAAAATGCCACAAAGTGGCTGTTGTGGCTGAAGTGTGTATTGCGGCGAGTGTGTTTGCGTCGAACAAGGTGCTTGAGCGTAAAATTTTCGCTCGAATGTGAAGTGCATTGTATGACTGTGATTAGAGTTGTAATGTGTTTGTTCCAAAAATTCCATGTAAAATTCCAGTAGAAAAAAAAGTATCTTAAGTTATATAGCTAGTGCGAACCGATAACGATGAAAATAACGATATCGATAAGAATAATGATATCAATTTCGATAACTGTGATCCCTTCGTTAGCTATAGGCAAATAAAATTCGATAACTTTGTTTTTCGATAGCAATAAATATCGATAATAAATGTCAAAAAAAAAAATATCGATACAAAATATTGATGGTGCTGTCTTAATGTTATCTAACGATGTGGATAGCAGTAACAATAGCGATAACAATGTCGATATCCAAATGCCAAACAATGTTTATCGATTATAATAAAATAAATAACGTTTTGGAAAATCGGTTAGCATATCCATATTGAAAAATTACTGTTTATTCATAGTAGAAATATCGATAACTCTCTGAAAAATCGATAAGCATACCGAAATATAACGATATTTATGAAGATGACGAATGCGCTAGTGATAACCTTTACGAGAACCATAACGATATCGATAATTCAATAAAAATATCGATAATTATCGCAACAACGATAGCATGAGTGGAATGCCATTATAATTGGAATATCATTTTTATAAGTAACGACTGACAAGAAATTGTAATTCTTTTGCGGTTAATTAAGTCTGGCGTATGCATTCGTCAATACTATGTATCTCCAAAAATGTATCGCTAGTCTCCCATCCCTACAACTAATTAAACCTGAAATGTCAATATTTTTTAAATGCAAAAATTTTCAATAAAAAAATACCAAAGCCGATCTTCATAATTTTGGTTTTACTGAATTTTCGAACGATCTTCCGTCATCATTTCTTGTCAAGTTGGGTTTTAAGACAAACCGGTATTGGCGTTGTGCCTTCTACAGTCTTTTTCCGGTTTTCCTTAAATAATTTTAATTTTGCATAAATTTCGCACGTTTACTATTTCAGTGTTGACCTTGAACGCAAGTAAAATATTTAAATAGGCGTCGCCAATATTTATTGTCAGTTTTTGAATACATTAGCCAAAAGTAAATTCGGCTACAATAAACGATCAACCAAAAATGGGCGAAGCAAGGCCAAAAAAAAAAAAATTAAAGAACGTAACGAAAAGCCAACTTTCGTTAGTTTTGGCGCATAAACGCTCTCGTTTTCTTTCATTCATTCTTAAAAAAAATAAGTAAACAAATTTTTAAAATAAATTTTTTTTTCAATTTATGATTTTTTTTCAATTTAGTAAATTATTTCCAAATACAATTGTTCTTAGAATTGCTATTATAATTAATTTAATTATTAGTTTTTGGATATTTCCTTTAACTTTCTTTATATTACATATTTTAATTTTTATTAATTTATTTATTCAGTTTTTAATTATTGTTTTGTGGTATTTTTTTTTGACATTTCATATACATAGTTTCGATTTATTGATTAAATTTTAAATAAATTTTACACTTTTTATCGTTTCCTAATTTTTGTGTAATTTTATTTTAATTATGATATTATTATTAATTAATTTTTTAATTTTTTTCGTTTTTTTTTATTCAGTATATGTTTAATTTAAATATCTAATATTATTTAAGTTTTTTCGTTTTTTTTTTGTTGTTTATATTATTTTATTTATTTAGTTATTTTGTTTGTCTCGTGAGTTCCACTTTTCCTTACTTTTGATTTTTGATTAAAATTAATTTAAAATTTATTATTTATTTTAATTTATTTCTCTACATTAAACTGCACCATTGAATTTTTTTAAATATGAAAATATGTATGTGGTTACAAAACTTCGATAAATATTGAATTCTTACTCAATTTTAGTAATGGCAAACTTTTTCGGCTTTGGATTTGTTTAGACATTTATTTGTATTGACTACTTGAGTTTTAATACAAGTTTTTACTTTTGGCTTTTTAAATATATTTTCTTTAATTTTAAAATGAGTGTTTTTTTTCTACTTTTTTATTTATGGTTTTTTTTTTACTAAAAAATATTACAAATCTTTAAACTTAAATAATGTTTACTTATTTTAGTCCAATGTGTTTTTTTTGTACTCCCAAAATAAATTAAAAAATCAAGCTGCAGAAATTTTCTGCAATTACTTTGCTCCCTGGTAAATGAGTATCACAATTTTTTTTTTCCATTCTGAAATCACTAAACATAACTTGTCGCTCTGGACCAAGAAGTAGTAATACACAAATGCGCATATTTTCCATTTGCTGCCTGTCAACGCAACATTTGACATTTTCATATAATTTCAAATGATTTCCAACCAATTCTCAAAAATATGTTTCCATCACAATTTCTACTTCTTACAAGCAAAATGAAGGAAATGATAAATGAGCGTACTCGGTTGGCAATGGATTATGGAGAAAAGGAAAAAAAAAATTAACAAAAAAAAATAGCACACTTGCGCTTATTACTAAAAAGAGGAAGTTGGAAATGCGACAACAGAAAATTGTCGCCTTATTGAATATTTTTTGACGTGGCTGCTAATAAAGCTGTCAGTTTTTTGGCATTTTTTTTTTTTAACACGAGCGAAAGAGAAATCTTTTTTATGCTTCTTGTTTGTGTGTGTTTGGAGATTGTTTTTTTTTTTGATTTGTTCTTGTTTCTGTCACACTCGTTTGAAGGGTAACTGCTGCGCTGCTTAAGGATAATGGATTACTGTCATTTGACGTTGAGCGTGAAATATATATTCGTGAGCGGTTTTTTTTTTTTGTGAATTGTGTGGCTACTGAAATACTTTTTGAGGGATTTTTCAGCACACTCACACACAGAGACACATGTTTAAATAGTACATTTGTGTTTTTTTTTTTTAATTTTATTTTTTGCTTTGCTTTGCTTTGCCCATCTTGACAGCTTACTGCCACTTGACTTAGCCGTTTTATGTACGCTTAGCACGACAAGCGCCGATTTGCATAATCAAAACCAACACCACGCAAATTATAGAAATTATTTTGGCACTTACAACAACAACTGTCATAGTTACATATACATAGTAATTGTAAATAGCGGAGCAACCTTTGCAATTACCTCACTCAACGTTAAGGGCGTGTAAGTTTTGACGTCTTTTTACTTTGTCCCCTTTTTTCCACTCTCTTTATTTTTTTGTTCAATTATTTTGTATTAATATTTAAATTCATGTAATTTGCATGTTTCATTCGCATTTCGCACGGATTTATGCTAGCCACGAGTTTGTGTTATTAAATATGAATTAGAAGCGAAAAGTGACATTTTTAAGGGCGCGCGCATTAAATGTCCGCCAGGAATGGCGAAGGTGCGGGCAGAAGAAGTGTGACTAAATACTTCGAATTGGGATTAATTGTGAACATTTTTTTGCGAATGCAAAGAAAGGCAGAATTCTACTTTGAAAGTTATTTACAAGAAAAAAGCGCTGACTAAATATATACAAGTGTGATAGAGAGAAATAATTTATGAAAATAAAATGTAGCCAAAACCGGAAACACCACTTTTAAAATAATTTAAAAAAGCTCTGACTAAGTTTGCCAGCAATATTCAACAAAATTAGTTGCATTTCAGAAAAAATTTGATTTTAAAAACACTTAAGTTTTGTTATGTTAATATGCACAAATAATAAAAAACGGAGAAAAGTTAACGAAGTTCAATTTTTTTTCATAAGTTTAAAATTTCCAAATATCGTAAATTATTCTGAAAAACTACTCTACAAAAATTCAACTCAAACTATTTCAAAGAAAAAAATTTTGTTTGCCATTTTTCTTAAATTTCCAAGTTATGTACATACATAGGTTGTTTTAAAACTCATCGAGTATACATATGTATGTATATACATATGTACATACATACATACATACATACATACATACATACATATGTATGTACATATGTACACTGTTAAAGTTTTTACAAAAACTGTTAGACTTACAGAAAAATTTTCAAAATTATGCGATTAAAAAAATTCTCTAAGATATTTTTTGCGTATATTTTTCTAAAAACTTTTCCACAAAAATTATTTAATATTTTTAAAATATCTAAAAAAAATTACAAAAAAAATTAAAATTTTTTTGTTTTTCCAAAATTGTTGAAATATAAAGAACATTACCATGAAATATATCTGAAATTTTTGTTTTTAGAAAATCATCAAAAACATATTTTTCCCAAAATGTAAATTCAAAACTTTAAACGTTTCAAATATTTGCTTAGAAGCAAGATAAACCAACCTTTGTACGTTAATGAAAAGAGATTGAAAAATAATGCGACACACATTTTATGCTATTTTCTAGGCACGTTAAATTCTTTGTGACAAATCACAAGAAAAAAGACACACACATTACATACATATTTTTATGTATTTATTCAGCGCTTATCGCCTTTTAAGTCAACGCTTTTCAAATATCACATCTAAATGCCAACTCGATTTGACGAATGGATGCTTACAATGCTTTAAAGCAAATCACGTGACAATGGCGATGCGTGAGCGGAGCATAATTGACATTTAAGAACCACCACCAACAACAACAACAACAACAAGCAAACAAACAAACAAACAAAAAGAACAGCGTGTGAATATGGCGGCAAGCTTGAAAGCGAAGACGACTTGCCGCAAGCAAGATAAGAACCAAAAAATATAAAATTATGAAAATACAAAAGTTACAAAAAAAATAAACAAACAAACGCGTGGATGAACCAAAAGCAGAGGATCAAACAGCTTCAAACGTCGAGTGGGCACTAATGAGGGGGTAGGGGGAGGAGTAGAGAGAGAGATTCAGTGTAATTTATACAAAAAAAAAACAAAACAATAATAAGAACTGTTATGCCAACAGCGAATGCGAACGCTGCATTAGGCGGTGAGTAGTGCGAAACTAAGCCAACGGCTGCCTAGCAACGAACACACACAAACGCGCACAGCGTCGATCACGTTTGATTTCTGGGTCATGCAACGACAGCCAAACAAATAAATTTAAAGAAAGAAAAAAATTGAAATGGAAAAATATATAAACTCGCAAACAATTGAAGAATGCAACATAATGAAATATTCACAGCATTCGCTGAAGAGAGTCGAGAAGTAGCGCCCAAGAGTGAGTTAAATAGTAAAAAGTGTCTCAAGTTTCTCAGAATAATGCACCACACTAACGCACACACACACATACATACATATTTATTTATTCATTGTATGTGGATCAATGAGAAGTCTACAAAGTCGAAGAAAAATAAAATTGAAAATGAAAAGTGAATGCAGTTAAGTGAAGCGTTGACTGCACAAACATTCAAGTGGAATGAAAATAATATTGAAGTATATGAATGGTTTTGCAACAAGTGCATAAGAAGTTTAGTATGTGTGTGTGTGTGTGTGTGTGTGTGTGTGTGTATAAAAGTGCAAGGGTGCAAGCGGAATTGAGTTGTGAAAAAAAAAATGTGGAAAATTTTGCCAAAAAACTCACACTCAAATAAATACCAAAATTTATGGAAATTTCAGTAAACACCGCATTGAAAAATTGACATATTTAAGCTTCGAAAAAAGTTGGAAATCAAGAAGCAAAATTTGGTTCTGGCGTAATAAATTAACAAATTAACTTTCGATGAATTTCGAGGCCGCTACCAAAACAAACACAACTGTGAAAAATATCCAAATAAATTTAAGATTTTTTTGGTCTAGATTTAAATTTTTGTTTGGAATTTTTTTTTTACATAAAAAAATGTGTTCCATGCACTATTTGTAAACAGATGCAACAAAAAAAGCTATTCAAATATCAACGTCTTGAAGCTTGTACTACATGAAAATTGTCTAAAACGGCTGAGAAAAAAGCTCAACTTTTTTTTGAATTTTTTTTTAGATTATTATAAATTTTTTATGAAGTTTAAAATTTGAAAAAAAAACATGAAAATTGTCTAAAACGGCTGAGAAAAAAGCTCAAATTTTTTTGGAATTTTTTTTAGATTATTATAAATTTTTTATGAAGATTAAAATTTGAAAAAAAAAACATGAAAATTGTCTAAAACTGCTGAGAAAAAAGTTAAAATTTTTTTTTGGAAAATTTTTTAGGTTATAAATTTTTTATGAAATTTAAAATTTGAAAAAAAAACATGAAAATTGTCTAAAACTGCTGAGAAAAAAGCTGAAATTTTTTTTTTAAAACTTTTTAGATTATTATAAATTTTTTAGGAAGTTTAAAATTTAAGTTTATATAGTTTTGAGAATGAATTGTGTTTTAGATGTCGTCAATTCAAAAAAAAAAAAAAAAAATAGTACTATAACTTCTACCGCTTTGGGTGTTGTTGGTTTTTCTCTATACATTTTCCAATAAAAATTTGGCTTTCACTGATTTAAAACAAATAATGAAATAAATAAACAGGTCAAAAAAAAAAACAAAAAAAATTAAGTTTAATTTGTACTCTTCGGCTACTTTTTTTCTGAGTTACATTTCATCATCACATTTTTTTTTTTTACTTTAAAGACAGTACTGAATGTATTCAAAGTATAAATTTGCGAAATTAGGTTGTTAAGTTTTAAAAAAAAAATTTAAAAAATTTTAAACTTCGATTTTTGAACTTATAACTCAGTGTAGCCACTTACATGATTTTTAAAGTGCATTCAAGCAAGTTTAGACGTTTAATCTCAATCACCGGCTCGACTGCTTAAATTCGTAAAAGATTTCGAAAAATACAAAAAATATGTAGCATATCCCTGGGCGTCTACTAAAATAAATAAATCTACTAAGAAATGTAGTTCACTGCAGGCTTGTTGCTTCTTAAAACCCAGCACTTTGTATAAGTTTGCAGTGAAAATTAGTAACAAACAACTAAAGAGAACTTTTCGCCGAATATCTACAAAAAGTGCACCCCCAACTACATAAATATAAAAAATACAAGCGCAAATACTATAAACAAAATTTAATGATATTCAAAAAGTATCTAAAGTTAAAACTACCAAAATGACTCACTTATGCATTTACTTATGCCAAATATTTGTTACTTTTAGAGCTCTGCGCGCATGCGCAGCTGCCTTCCTTTGTTCGCCCATCGCCACAATCGCAGCGAACTTGCATATTCCATTTCTAATTTAATTTCCATTTATGTATTCAAATTTTGTGTACACACACACACACACAAAAAACACAAAAACGTAACTCATATGCAGTCCTAACTATTTTATGTAAGCGCACATAAACACACACAAACTCATGCAAATATTTCATTATTTTCTTTTCACTACTTTTGTTGCACATTTGCATAACATTCTGACTACATTTCATTTCGTTTTTCATTCACTATTTGTTTGTTCGCTCGCTCACTGCCGTTGTTTGCCACATTTGTTTGCTAGTTTGGCAGGGAGTAGAGGGCAGCAAGGAAACAAGGAATGAAGAAGCGGAAGAGTGGTAAAAAAGGTGGGGTGAGTACATCAGCGGCCACGTTTGGCACATTCACTTTTGTGCATTCGCACGGCGCAGTTTGTCTGCATTTGAAATGAATGAATGCTACTAGTTTGGTTCGCTGTTGGAATTTGGGTCAGCGCACAGTGGTGGCGAATATATTACACACACATACACTTAAACATGCGAAAAGGGAAAGCGATGCTGCGCATGGAAATGAGTGGGTGGAACATTTTTGCGGGAAAAGCGTGTAACTTAAAGTTGGCAAAAACAAAAACTTCGAAAATATTTGCTTGTATTGCAAAGCAATTTTTTATTTAAACAAACAGTTTTTATGAAATTGTTTTTGTAAACTTGGCACTATTACAACAATTGGCAGTGCTTTTCAGTAAAAAAAAAAAATAAATAATTTTATGAAAATTTATGAAAATTTATTTTGAATTTTTTTTTCGATTCTAAATTTTTGTTTGCACTTAATTTCAGCTAATCTTTTACAACTTATTTCTCATTTGTTAATTGTTTATGCCTACTTTCAAATTTTCAACTTTTTTAATGTTTTTAATATTTATAAAAATAAAAGAAATTGATTTATTTTACAAGTTTTTTTCTACTTGTCTTTCCTTACCTCCAATTATTCTGTTTCCATAATTTTAACTTATTTAATTTCTATCTGCAAGCAGAAAAGTAGTTATAAGAAGCTAGAGTTCCAGCAATGGAAAAAAAGTTCTGCATTTTTTGAAATTTTTTTTTTATAATTTTGTTTGCCAGACTCATTCACATCCCACAAACATACATACTACGAGTATCTCATAAAAGCAAAAAGATCTGTGCTTTCGCAATTGTTCTTTAGTTCTTTAAAAGGAAAAAGGAAGGTTCTGAAAAATGGAGCCACAAAAAAGTTTTTTGTTTTTCAAAAGTGAAAAGCTTTTCAATAGTCCAATAGTTCCAGAGTTTCTATTTTTTTTATAAAAGTATAACGCGTAACAAAAACTAAAAAACAAAAAATATAAAAAACAATTTTTGATTTAAATTTTTTAAATTTATTTCATTTTTATTTTCGTTATTTCTATCAGCCTTATAAATGTTTTTAATAATTGACAATTTTATTGAACTCGAGGCTAGTTTATTGAGGATTTTATTTGGAAAAAAAAAACATTTTTTTTTACCAAATCTAGGGACTCGAAGAAAAGGGAGCCACAAAATCGACTCCCGCAGAAGCCAAGAAGAAAGAAGTCTGATGAGGAAATGTGGTGATCTCCGAAATAGCTGCTATAACTTCTACCGCTTTGAGGATTGTTGCTTTTTTTCTAATAATTTTCCAAATAAACCAATCGGCCTTAAAGCTCAAAAATATTAAAAAAAAAAAATTTTGTTTTCAGAAGTCAAAAGCTTTTCAATACTTCGAGAGTTTCTATTTTTTTTTTATAAAAGAATGACGAGTGTAAAAAATTACAAAAAAAAAGGTAAATATTAATATTTAAAACTTTTTAAAAAATTTTTTTTTACCATATCTAGTTGCTAGAAACGAAATTTTTTTTTTTTTACAAATTAATCCTTCAATTATTTTTGTGTTCGTCGAAAGATTTTTTAGCATACAAAATTATTTCAAGTTTCATATTGAGTTTCTAACAAATTTATATTTCTGTTAACAATTTCTTTTTTTTTTTTGATTTTCATATTACTCCACATACATAGGTATTTATTTAATTTGAATAACCAGCAAATTTCAAAATTAAAAAAAAATTTTTTTTTTGATATTGAACAATTTCTATCGCCAAAATTTTCATAGTTAAATGTAAGTAGCAGATTGTTTTCGAATTTTCAAACCCTTTCATTTATTTTTTGCTAGTAACATTAGGTTTTTTTTTAACACAGCAAAATATTTCTTAATATATTTTTTTCATTTTCAATAAAAATTGTATTATCCTTAGCTTCCGCTGCTAGTTGCCAAAAATTTCATAATTTATTCTAAATAATTGTTTTAAATTTGCCAAAATTCAATAATTTATTCTAAATAATAGTTTTCAATTTTTCAGTCTTAAATATGTTTTACGCAAAAATTTTTTACAACTTTTACTATAACAAAAAATTAATTTTTTTTATGATAATCTTGCGAAATTTTTTAATATTTTACATAGCTGGCTTGAATATGTAAATTTCCATTAATTTATTCTCCAACACTTTAGCTACTTTGCATCTTAAATTGTTGGCCGATAATTTATCAGACCCCCCTAAACTAAATGTGCTTAATAAGACCAACGCTGAGTTTGAGAAAAATAAATTTTTCCAATCATTTACAAATTTACTAACTAATCTGCCGTAGGGATCAGGCCGTAGCAGTTAATGCGCGCCAAGGAAAGGTTAAGGGTCAGCAGCTTGGCAGGCAGCATTGCAAAGATATTTCCTAGTCGAAAGCGGCCAAGAGAAGAGATAAACTGCAAAGCCAAATAGATTTTGTCGTAAATTACAATAAAAGTCGGCGTTAATGCCAACAACAATAAAACTAGCACACACACATTATTGCATGCAAGAAATCGTAGCGTGGAAACATAAAATAACAGCAATGAAATGCTAAACAAACAACAAAAGTAATTTTTCGAAGCAGCTCCTTTTTTTTTTGTAAATGCCTGCCACTTTGCCGCTTGGCGGATGTAATTTTTATTACTGTTTTGTTTATACATTGTTTCTTCGCCTATAAAACAACTGCAATATTTAAACGTTATTCATGTAACGATGCCTTTGCTTGCAAATACCCACGCGAATACGACACACACACACACACACACTTCTCCATTTTCCAATGCCACTAACCGGCAAATCTCAGAGGCAAAGGCCACTCGCATTCGCTAGCAAAAACAAAAAGAAATTACAAAGAAAAAAAAATGTGTTCATTTATTTTAAATGAAAATCGTTGCGTTAAGTGAAAACGAACAACAACAACAAAGCAACTTAAGGATCCAGCAAGTAGGCATATTTAGGTCGACCTAACAAGATCCTAGAGGCAGCTGCATAAAAATCCCAGTGACCCTGATTGGCATTTGGGTTGACTTCCAAAACCTTAGTGTGTGTGCCGGCACATATGCAAACGCGTGTGTGTGTGTGTGTGTGTACGTAATTTTACAATTCGCTGGAGAATTATTGAAAATGCGCATAAATATACAAAATTTGTTGCCCTTTGACCCGCACATTCACACATACATACATACTGACATACAAATATTTAAACACATGTGAATGAAAAACGCCGTGAAGGAAACGCACAAAGCGAATGTGAAGCGAGCAGTCGAATAGAAATTTAAATAATAGAGTAGAGCAGACAAATATAAGATAACAATGCATTTGATATTATAACAAAAAAAGAGTCAAAAGGCCGCATGACTTGCTTGATTGCATACTTTTAGGCGGGCAAGCTGGCGAACCTTTTTCGAATTTAAATACCGCAAGCTTTGATCGCCTGTGCCAATGTGAATATTTGAGATAAGAATATGTGTTGTCATGGTGTGGGTGACTGACTGGTTTGTTTTTTTATTTTTTTTTATTGATTTATTTATTATGCTTTCCATTATTGCCTTCGAGCTAAATAACTGTTTATGAACTTGCCGCTATTTACTTACCCATCCATTCATGTGGAAAAATTCAAATCTAAGTCAAATCAAAATTTGATATTTATTTATTACGTATACAATGAAAAAGTTTATTTTTCGCAGGCGCTGCGCATATCAAAAAATTGCTTGAATTATATATTTTTCTTTAATTTTTATTTTACTTGAGGTCTATAAAACTAAGTTGTTTGAATGTGCGTGCGATATTGGTAGAGTGTTTTTTTTTTACAAAGTGTTTCAGATGCCCGCTTGTGGTTGAGTTGATTTCATATTTATTGTTGTGATTTTTAATATGATAAATTGAT
This sequence comes from Philophylla caesio, assembly GCA_963971545.1. Lineage (NCBI taxonomy): Eukaryota > Metazoa > Arthropoda > Insecta > Diptera > Tephritidae > Philophylla > Philophylla caesio. The sequence continues at coordinate 121,228,119 of OZ020607.1, forward strand.
GAAATCGTGACACCTAAAAGTGCAGGTTATTATTGTTATCGAAAACTTGTTAAGCGGAGAAATTATTACTGATGTTGTGGCTTGTCGCAATCTTGGCAATAGTATTTTTGCTTTCACTAGCTCTATGAGTTAATAGTTAATAGGTGATTAAAGGATAGTCATTTAAGCCTTAAAAATGAAAAGTTCGAAAAGAGGCTGGCCTGCTGCTTTGCAGGATGTGACGGGATTTTTTTAACTTAAAATTATTCCTAACATAGCTAGCTATATCGAAGTTAACTCCAAGCTAACTAAAGCCGATTTAGAAACTCTTGTAAATATTTAACGCTTTGTTATGCCCCTAAAGGTAGGCTATTATTAGTCTTTGGTGCTGAGGTTTGTAGACAGCGCCTAAAAATATGTTTTTAAATGTATGTATGTATGTCGGAAAATCAGAAGAAAATCAAAATACTTTTTTAAAGACAAAGATTCAAAAATAAAAATAAAAATTTTAAGATTTTTGGATTTTTTTTAGTAAAATTTTTCATACCTTTGTTAATAAAAAAATTGCTAAAAAATATACGATTTAATTTTTTTTTAAAATATATGTGATAAAACGTATATCAAAGAATAAACTGATAAATTTTAAAAGGGTGACTACCTATAAAATATTTCACGCAATTGAGCTACATAGTTGCTTTGCAATGTTCAACGCATCCTAAAAATATGCTTGCTCATTTCTAGGCTCTCTGAAGCGCCTTCTAAATATTTTCAATGTAACGTAATCGCTTGAAAAACTTTTTTTTAACTTGCCGTTATCAATTCTAATTCATGTTAGTACTACTTCTATGCCTTTGCCAGCTTTTTACAAAATGTTACAACTTTCGCTATAAAAGCACAGCTTCCAGCTAATTTGTATTTATTAGCCAAATTTTCCAGCTATTTCCTAATCCACTCTGCTAATTTTACGATACTTTTATTAGCGAAATTTTCAAAAGCAAATCTTTACCAACTACCAACAATCACTTTTTATATGCAAAAGTATTTAGTAAGTTTGTTTGTTGGAGAAAAAAATTTAAACAAAAAACACCCAATTGATGCGCGACACTTTTGTGCGTGAAGCTGGCGCAACAAAAAAAACGGCAACAAAATGTTGTGAAAACTTTGATAATTTTCAATGTAATAAATATTTCCGGCGATGTTATGCAAATTTTGTACCGCGCAGTACACCGCGGCAAATGGGGCAAATTTAAATGTACTTAAAAAAAAGTGAAAACGTCCTTCGAAATATTTGCTGCATTTAATAAATCGCATGCCATAAAAAGGTGAGCAATTTTTACTTGTTTTAAAGACATTTTTTTGGAGCTTGGCTTTTAATGTTTTTCTCCTCAGTTCTGGCGCACAAAAAAAAATATAGCTTTCCGTTGCAGCTTTCATGAAAAACACACAAGAGAAGTGAGATGAAAATGCGAAAAATGTTAAATGAGTTTGTTGGTCGCTGCCGCTGTCGCTTATTCGCTTTGAAGTATGCTGCGGTATGCGGTGAATAATAAATATTATGTTCGTTTCAATGAAAGCTTTAGGGTGAAATTGTGTAACGAAGCTTTTACAAAAATTGTTTAGCCAATAAATTAATTATGTGCTTGTATAAGAAGGAAATTGTGAGAAGAAAAAATTTAAGTAGTGTGAAGAGTAAATCTATCGGACCTATTTGGGTGCAACTAAGCTGCGAAACTTTCTCGAAATTTATAAAGCTTTCATTGAAAATTGAAATCAATTCTAAACGAACGCTATGAGCTTTTTGTTTCGGCAGTGAAAACCTTTTTTTCGTACAAAATAATTCCACTTGAATCGTTGTTTTAACTATTTTTAACTTTTTTAAAACGTTATTTGCTTTAACATTTTTTCTCTCAAAGGCATATTTTTGGATTTCGTATTTTTTAATTTTCTTTTTTTACTCAAAGCATAATTTTAAAAAGCTCTTAGCTTTTAGAATGCAAATAACTCCTCTGGCCACTACACATCCCACTTCACTACACTCCAACTCAATTAAAACCACTCATAATCAAAACACTCCTCCGCATGCGTCACATCAGCCACATCAGCCACTCATGCGACTTTGCCGCACTCCATTAAGTAAACCGCTATTTTACATATCGCACCCTAAACCAAAAACAGTCACAACTCAAAAAATCTCAAATGTTCAGGAGAGGCAAAACAAACATTCTCTACAATAATGATGATAATTTATAATCATACTTTTCCAGTAAAAAAAGATAGTAACTACGAAAAAATTTCTGGAGCAGTTGGGGAATTAGTTTAGGTGGAAAAAGGATTTAAAATTTTTTTTTTAATATCCAAGAGAAGTAAAAAAATTTTATGTAAAAATGGTTGTAATATTTTAAACGTACTTTTCCAGTAAATAAGATAGTTACGTTGCAAAAATTTTCGGAGCATGTTGGGAAGAATTCTGGGAATATATTTATGAGATAAAAGCGATTTTAAAAAATTTTGAGTTGTGACGGTTTTTGGTTAAGGGTGCAATATGTATGTATGTGTGAATCCTAAAAGCTGCTACGCGCCAACACATACATATGTTGCTTTGCGCGTGACTGACGCTTTAGCGCCTAAAGGCATGCTTTTTATTTTTCATTTATTTTGGCGTTTTTACTCAACGAAATGGGTATTTTTTTAATTTATTCTTTTTTCTTAATTTCCACTCGAATTGCTTTCTAGTGTGTGTGTGTGTGTGTGTGTGTGTGTGTTTTATTAAAAATCACATACTCGTAACCACACCGGCAGAAATAACACCAACAACAAACAAATACACTGCACTCTCCACGCCCATTCACGCTTTTCTTCTTCGACAACGCCCATAAAAACAAAATCAAAGATGTATTTATTTATTTTACCAACAGTTGTTATTTTATTTATTTTCTTTTTGGTTGAATTTTATGCTTTTTGACTTTATTTTCGCCCTTCCCTCCACACTCGCTCGCACTAAGAGTGGCATAATTAAAATGGCAGCAATGGCTGGCATATGAGCACCGAAAATGCGCCTTAAGTTAAAAAGTTCTGGTGTTCAAAATTTGTTTTAAAATGTGGCAAAAAGTGGGGTGGCGTGCCGCATGCAGTTCGGTTGTCACTTTATTATTGTTTGGCCTCAAAAGGCATGCAACAAAAAAATAATAATAAGCAAATAGAGAGCGTCAAAGGGAATTTTACAAATTATGAGTACAAAACAAAAAAATAGAAATTACCCGAAGTGACTTTGTGATTTATTTGACTTTTAGCGGTCGAGTTTGGGGGTGTGTTGTTTGTTTACTTTGAAAGGGCGGATTTGGAAAATAATTTATCTGTCTTGTAAATGTTTTTTTTTTGGTGTGGGAAAGCGCGTTTTAGCAGATATTACTTGGTCTGCGTTAATTACAAAAAAAAAAAAAATTATAAATGTAAGCAATTAAAAGTTGAAGCACTTGAAATGTTAATTGCGCCAAGTTTAAAGTGGGCGATTGTACAACATGTCCTTGAACAACATTTGTCGAAAAAAGGACGTAGTGTTTTCAACTTGATATGATGAAATTAAACCATTGAACTTAAGTTGGAGTATCGCTGAGCCAGTTGACATGAACCTTCTATCCAAATTCGCTTTCATTGGAGTTTGAAGCTTTCACACAACATTTGCGCTTTTGATTTCAAAAGCTTTTCTACCTTTTTTGCTATGACAAAATATCTCTTAATTTATTTTTATACAGGGCTTGAAGCTGCTATATTAAAAAAACAGTATTCACCTGAGCTTTCGTTAACCACAGAACTTTCACTGATACACTTTTCCTTTAAGAAAAAACTATTACGCAATAAGCAAGCTTTCCAAAGTATTAATTTAGCTTTGTATTGAACGGAATTAAAATTTCTACGCAACGATTTTCCTTTAAAATAACAAACACACCTGAGCTTTTAACCGAAATCACAACTTTTCTTAAAAAGTAGTTTCAGAAATATGTCGTGACGCAGCACTGTAGATTATACTGGAGGTGCTTATCCATGGACTCGCACAAAAACTCTTTCAATCAATTTTTTGTGTAACACTTTTGCTTTCAAAAGAACAGCTTTCACTTTTCGTAGAAACTTTCGCATGCAGATTTAGAGCTTTCACTACAAGTTCAAAGCTCATTTTTTATTCAGTTAAAAAAAACGTGTATATTTTATGCGTGCAAAGTTCCGCTATGTTCTCGGTTGGTGTTGTCTAGGTGGTAGTAGAGCTTTCATGTGCCAAATGTAAGCTTTCATATGACTCTCTTCGTATTGAAAACATCTGCCTAACTTATTTGTTGTAATTTTTTTTGTTGGTCTTACAATCACTGCGTACATAAAACCAACTAATTTTTTAACTTCCCTCGATTGTTCGATTTTACTTTTTTAAAAGAGTTCATCAACGCAAATCAATCTCGAATCGAATTGAAACCTTCAGCGCACACTTATCGAAGTCAAACAAATTGTATTTGCCCACACAAGCAAGTTCATATAAATTTCTCCCCTACAAGCATGCCATAAATATTGCAAATTGTGAATTCCTTATAATAATTACAGACATAAAATGTTGCCACCAAGCGACATTCAACGACTGACGTTTATTATTTTTTTTCTTTTTCCCACCATATTTCTCAGCTTAACACGTTTCACCATGTTTTCCCCATGTCACATGCTGTTCTGCGTTTGTATATTTTTATATGTTTGAACAAAGTTACATGAAATCCGCAAGGGATTTCAGTGAATTTGTAACCCCTTTTTTTTCGTAAAGCTGCTGCGACCATAGCGAAGTGGCCAAGAGCTAAATGTGTGTTTATGAGCGCGTATGGTTGGCAATACTCGCGATGTGCGTCGTACATATATTAACGTGATTTTTAAATTGCACAAGCGATAAAAGCGAAGTTGAGATGGAATTGGGGGAGATGATCGAAATCGAAAAGAGGGCGCAGAAAGTGCCCGCTCGGAACAATGTGGGCATTTCGAGGGAGTACAAAAGCAGTTGACGCGATTTTTGTACGTTTTTTTTTTTTTTTTTGTTAATAATTTTTTTTAACACCCACCTGCTGCTCTACAAATCGTCTGCGCGATGAGTGTGTTCTGATAATTTTATTTAATTTTCGCATAAACTTTGTATGAACTTACCATCAAGGATACTTTTCAAACTTTTCCTAGCCGCCTCAGCTTTCCATAAATGTTGTTTATCTCTCATCAGCTCATGTGCCTTCTCCACTACGGTCGAGTGCACGTGACCTCACCCAAGCTACGCTGGCGTTGACGGTGCAGTAGCAAAAGCCGAATGCGGTAATTGCGAATGTAATTTTTTTATTTTTATTATTATTAAAATTTTTTTTTACTTCGACACTTCAAAGCGCCACTTGAAGCGTGCGTATGTCGGTGACTGTTGGTGCACACCCATACAGGAAAAATTTAAATACGCATTTGTGTGTAGGTAGCGGTATTGAGTATGCAGGGGGTGTGCGTGTTCGCCAAATAATTTGCTCTCGGCGCATTTTTGCAGCAACTCAGAAACAGCACAGCAGCAGCTGGTATGAGATGAGATTGGAATTTTTGTCGCATACAAAGGTGGATATATTCGCATTTTATTTTTTTGCACAAAGCAATTTAAATTAAAAATAAATTATAAATAAAATTTGTTATTATGCTTAACATTCTGCTAGTTTACTACACTTTAAAATCACACCACCACCACCACCACCACTCTCACTCCCATTTCGCAGTTCGCAGTTCGCCTTTCGCACAAATCCCTTAGCCGTTGATGAATCAGCTAAAATTCTTCAACTGCCAAAATCTCCGCTGTTTGCAACATTTTGTTGTCACTCCAACTTCGCAACGTCTGCTACACTTCCGACTCATTTAGACGACGATTTGTTGTAAGCAACCCCAACAAAAAGGCTGTGCGTTGCAAAAGTATGCTTAGCGTGTACCTGCTGGTCGGCAGGACATGCTGCAGACGGTCCTTACGCAGCAGCAGTCATTCAGCGAGCACAACGAGCACAAAATTGATTATATGCGATTATTTTCAAGTGTCAGTAAATCGTAAACAAAAGCGTGATATATGACAGTAGCTGCAAACCACCACCCTGCGACAACAAACAAAAGCAATAGCGACAACATTAGTCGTTGGAATAAGTTTGAAAAAAAAAAAAAACCAAAAAAAATTGCAGCAAGAAAACAAAGCAAAAAGTAAAGAAGAGCGCCTTAAAAGTGGAGGAGAGCACTGAATGCTGTAAGCAATGTTCTCATTGTTTTCGCTATTCTAAATAAATGCTTTTTTTTTTTTGTCTCGCACAGTGCGCCATACGTTAAGCTTAAAAGGCTCTTAGACAACCGTGCGCTTTGTAGTTAAACAAAAAACAAAAAAAAAATGTAGCATATTTTCGGGCACGAACTCTTCATAAATTTTCCCTCTTCCTACGCCACAGGCGCCTACAACAATACAGTCGGTAATTGTGAAATATTCGCGCTAGCAAACAATACCTCAAACAGTGAGTAATTTGCGCTATTCGGTAATGTCTAAGCGGGCAAATGGGCAAACGGTCAAGCGCCCAGCCCACCCGGAAGTATGCAATGAATTTTGACGAGGCGCAAGCAACGAGTGAGCGAGTGAATGCTGTGACTGCAAAGTGGCTATTCAACAGCTAACACAGATTTAATGAATGTGCGAAGGGATAATTCGAATTGCGAGGCTGCGACTGAGTGCTATACAGGGTGCTGCTTACAACCAACTGCAACTTGAGTGTGTTTGCAGCGAATTGTCTTGCCGGCATTTAATTTTTTCGGCCTACTCTGCTTGCACCCTGTTTGTAACATCTATTCCAACTATTTCCACGCGCATTATCCTGCGGCGCGGCGCTTCTCTGGCTGCTGCTGCTAATAAATCCATGTCAATTGTTTGTCCGCGTCGGCGCTTTTGTTCTACAATAATTCAAAATGCACGCACTGCCCTACCCACTTTTTTTTTGTTTTTTTTTTTTTCTGTTGTTTTAGCTGCTGCTGGTGGCTACTCTTGTCTGTCGGCTCTATTGTTCTTCATTTTGTTGTTGCTTCTGTGTCTCTCGAAATGATTAAAATGCAACAGACACGCAGGAAACGCTGGCAGCTGCTGCCCAAATGTGTGTACAGCAAAGCGACTGTAACTGTAATTGTTCACACACTTCATATTTGGCAGTCGCCTTCTGCGCATCACATGCACTTCTTTACACACACACACACACACACACATTTGAATGGAAACATAATTAGGTTTGGTTACTGTTACGAGTTTGGGTAATTGAATTTGTATGGCAATGAATTTTTCGGGGTCAAATTTATTACATTTGCACATTCTTTTCATTCGACTTTCTATGGAAAATTTCTTAGGCAGCAAATATGAATTAAATGATTGCATGGCCTTGGTGAGTTTGAATTTTATGAAATATTCATAAAAACTAATTGACTTGCTTGGCCGTAATCTCTAAAAGTTTGTTTAGAAGCGCAGTATTACAGCCTGGCAACAAATTTTATGATATTTGAATGAACTTTAAAGACTTGATTTTCACTGCGATAGTACTTTCACGACGGCTCATATTTATAGAATGATTGACTGACTTCAAGCGACTAATTGACGAAACTCGCCGGCAAGTAGATTTTGGAAATAATGCTGAGGCGCAAAAATAGTACTACACTGAAGGAAAAACGGAAATGTTAAAATAACTCCGTGCGTTATCAAAGTTGAAGAAAACGTATTTGATTCAATATTTAAAAATGATAAAATAAAAAGGTAAATAACTATAAAAATATAAAAACAACGCAAATCACAAACACATTACGAACTACACTGCGACAAAATTATTTTAAGTTTAATAATAAAATATACCGACAAACAAACGGACTCGGAATGGGAAATCCAACCTCGGCCATCCTCATGGAGGTATTTATGCAAGAACTGGAGGGACAGTATATGGAAGAACTGAAAGCCGAGTTAGGCGTAGTATTCTATGCAAGGTACGTGGATGACATTATCTGCGTGTTCACCAAGGACAATGAAGGGCAGATACTGGATTACCTGAACAAAAACATGAATGTACTACGTTTACGATGGAAATGGAAAAGAAGGGAACAATAAATTACCTGGATCTGACGATTAAGATAGACAAAATTGCCAAAAAACTTGTCTACGAAATTTACAGAAAACCGACAGCTACAGACACGATAATACATAACACATCAAATCATCCTCAAGAACACAAATACGCCGCTATAAGGCAACTAACAAACAGACTTGAACGTATACCTCTATCGTCAGAGGCATACGAAAACTAAAACACAATAACAACATAGCAACATACAACGGATATTATAAAAAGGAGCTAGTGAATAAATTCAGAAAAATTTATGCAATTCAAAAAACAAAGCGACAGAGAGCAAATTTTTTCACAAAGTATAATATACACACGGCGTTCAAAACTGGAAAAAAACTGGGAAGGATACTTAAAAGCAGCAGAAGACACATTGAACAAACAAGGATTGTATAAACTGACCTGTGAGTATCAATATAGCTATATAGGACAAACAGGACGTAAAGTAAGAACAAGATTCCGTGAACACATAAGGGACTACAACAAAAGGATAAGAAAACCCACGACAATACCAGAATCTAATATTGCGCAACAATTGGTAAACGCAAAATGTTTACCAGCAAACATAAAGACACTGCACGTACAACAAAAAGGACGGCGCCCAAACTCCTCTTGAAAACATGGAAATATATAAACAAAAAACCTTTAATGGGAGGATAATAAACGAACAAATAAACAGCAACTCTGATGCGATATTTGCACCATTAAGGCTTGTTTACTAAAAACACAAAACAAAGACGTAGGTAAAATGACAGATATCAACATACAAAACAAACCTGCAATACCTAAACGGACTAAAATTTCTGACTATCTACCTATTGTTACCGCAAAGGCAGATTCGAGATAAAATACATTTTTGGACTCTAACCGCGCGAGACTTTAGGTACCTATATTCAGGACACTTAACATTTGTTAACATTTACGATTATGCACCAATACCTGATTGACCAAAAAAAACGAAATAAATACGAAACAACAGACATAAACAGAACAGCATGAAAATTGACACTGAAGGTGGCACAACGCCAAACCCGGTTTGTCTCCAAACCAAATTTGACAAGGGATGACGGAAAATCGGTCCAACAAATATCAAAAAGGTAAAGGTTGAATTAACATTACACAATGAAAACATAACATTTCTATAAATAGTTGATCTAACTAGAATTAATTTGAAATCAACATTTTTTTTTAATATTTCACAAAATAACTAAAAATCATTTTTATTTGAACGTTGATATTGTTGATTTAAAATTGTAGCATTGTTGAATCAAAAAAAAACTTTTCTAAAAATTAAAGTCTAACCTTTCGACTTTTAGATGTTTTTCTTAATTTTGCGTACATTTTTAAAGATTGGTTTATGTGCAAATAAGTTACATATGTTCCCCAGTGTACACAGTAAGTTATATGCTTACAAGTAGTATTTAATTGTTTTTTCCGTTAACTTAATTATTTCCTCCATTTGCTTAAATAGCTGCACAAGTACAAACTTATTAGAGTTTAAAATATTTAAGAAAAGAAGATCTAAAAGAAGCTATTCCACCTTTAGGACTTCGAGTAGAGTTGCGAGAAACAAAATTCGAGTGGAACAAAATTTTTAAACTTTTACAAAGCGAACAACAAACACCGTAACTCAATTGTCTATACAGTGATTTTTTTTTTATTTAATTTAAGTGACTTTTGTTATGGTATGAACCATATTTTTAACGTATGTATATGTAACTCTTACATCAGATGTTTTCTCAATTCAAATAAAGAAAATTAAAACAAAATACAAAATAAACTAGCCATTTTTACTTACAGAAATTTTAAGTTTGGAACTGTTAAATGTTAGATCAAAAATCCTACATAGTTAAACCAACATTGAAGGCGTGTTTGAAGTAACCTTAAAAAGAAGTTAAACCAACTACTTTTCATTGTCGAATTAACCCCTCTATAATTTTAGATTAACAATGGGAGTATTTAAATTTAGAGTTATCAAAGGTGTTGTCGGGTTAAAATCAATTAATTTTCGACGTTAAATGAAGAATGTGCACTTTTAAATCAACATAAATGTATTTTGAATTGAAAAGAAACAATGTCAAAATAATATTTTTCAACGTTAAGAATAACAATTCCATAGTTGATTTGACATGTTTCGGTGTTTTCCCCCTCAGTGTTGATATTTTTTTCTATTTTAACAAGAACTTCATCTAGAATTCATAGTTCCTACCCTCTTTTATCGAACACTCGAAAGTCCTCTCGAGACCTTAGCGATTTTGTGCTTAGCAAAAGACATCGAACTTGTTGACGAAAGTTTCATTCTTCTGTATAAATTTGAAACCCACGCCAAGCAGCTTTTTTGTCGTAGCCTGTGCTTAGCATTCCCGGGACAAGAACAGGGGAAAATTTGCATTCATAAAAGTTTTCGGTAGATCACTGAATGAGACATCGGGCACAGCGGAAACAGTCCAAAAAAGACGAAGATCGACAAGTTTTTGAAAGCTTAACATTCGCAGTAGAGTAAGTTGAAAGTGATACATCAGAAATTCCGCTTGCGACTCGTAACTTCTTTAAATTAGTATCTCAGAAAAGGAACTCAAACTCAGAAAAAGACTCTCAAACTCCCCTGCGGATCGCCACAATATGCGGAAAAACCTATTTAATGTGCTCATGTAATTTCTAAGCTAGAAACCCATGTTTAATGCGGTAAGAACTCAAAGAGCTGCCTGCTGTTGCGATCGCTTATTACATCCTAATCGCTCTATTTAGATTTTATCTGGATAGATTTTATCACGATAGATCTTCAGGCGACTTTAATTGTTCCAAGCTGTACATTGTGGAGAGTTTTTTGCCAGCAACGCTTTTACGAACGGCCAACTCACTCGCGATTTCCGCTTCGCCAATTTGAGTTAATACCTTTTGAAGTCTCAACAAAGTGTAAAATTCAATATCGCCAATCAAGCGTTGAAGCATTCGCCATTTTCCAAAAGTTATTACGTATTTTTCTCTCAAACGCGCAATTTCTTTCCTTTTAACTTTTTTTTTTTCGCAATAACGCGCATAAACTTTGAAGCTCAATGTACTTGAACTCCCCACAGAGTTCAATACCAAGCCGATGTGCCAAAGCTACGTAGCTGTTGTTTTTACCTTCAACTAAAACGTTAAAATTCGCAGTATGCAAATGTTTTGTAATTTTCTATAAATAAACGATGATTAAGACAAAATAATTATATAACTTAAATGTGATGAGGCTGTGCTTTGGTTGAATAAAAGAAGTGAAAAAAATGTGTGTAAAATGAGAATAAAAAAAAAACAGAAAGAGCTGTTTAACCGATTGCTAAGTTAATGATGCTTTTCCGCTGCTTTTTCTTTTCTCACTTCTATTTCTATATTCTGCGCTTTGTAAGTTCTTTTTTTTTTGTATTCATTTTTTTATTTTTTATTTTTTGTGCCTTTTGTATTAGTCAATCTACAATAAAAGTCTTCACTTAACTTTAGTAGCAGCTAAACATAATAAAAGCGAGTAGCTGCCATTCATTTGAACGGTCGGTCGGCGCGTCAAACGCCATAATTAACTAAGCAAGCTGGGCTGGTAGTTATAAATGTTTATTATGTATCATGATGCGCGCACGTGTGTGTGTGTGTGTGTTTTTTTTTTTTTATCAAATCGAAGTTTTCATATTTGCTATATTTGCTGTTGTCTAAAGTTGAACTAAGTGCGGCACTTGCGTTTTGAGTGCAAAATTGTTAATAAAGAATTGAGCAAACTTTTTTTTGTGAAATTTAAAAAAAAAAAAATTTTTTTTTCAATGCCACACGCGTCATTATTAATTACACCATCTTAAACGCATTTCAATTGCGTTATGCGTTGTTGTGGCGTGACACGCGCAGTGAAGGGCACATTAAAATTAATTAGCATTTTTTTATTTAATTTCCTGTTAATTTTTGCTGCGCGTTCTTATGTTAATTGTACAACTATTTTTAGTACACACACATTTTTTTTAGAACATGTTTTACACACAGCAAGAATGCGCATCTATTTTGGCTTGACGCTTCGATGATATCATTTTCATATATCTACATAAAATATTTAAGTTTAGCCTCGCTGTCGGCTTACAATGGTTCATTACGTATTCAAATTATTTGTCTAGTCTTTTTGATGAGTGCAAAAAAAAAATGTAAATTAATAATTATACGCCCATAATTATTCATTTGTTTACTTTGGAGTTTTCTTACGTATTCAAAGTCGATGGCAATGAATGCGTGTGTACTTATTCAAATTTAATATTTTCAATATCGTAATTATAGTATCACGCATATGAAGTACAAATATATTATAAATATATAGATTTGTATGCAAATTTTAAGAGCCTCCTTCTAATTGAATTGTGCGGTTTGAGGCAAGTGCACCTAATTCCGTGGTAGTACGTTATTCCGTGGCATTCCAGTTTTTAAACAAGATGTATAAAAAAAAAATTCTAGAATAAACTAACAATGTATATGGCATTCCGCAAGGATCACCCCTTTCGGTGACCTTTGGTGACCCTATTCCTTATAGCATTTGCAGATCTAAGCAAACTTCTAATTAAACAAAGTAATATTAGACATTGCCTACTTATATGCTGATGATCTTTATTCAATATGTGTATATGTATATTTCTAAATCTCCGGAGTTTCGGCAATCGAGCTATTTTATTTTTAATCACCAACTTATTTCAGTAAAATATTTTGTCGATCTTGGAGTTGTGTTCGATAACCGTTTTACTTTCAGAAATCACATATGTTATGTCCTACCTAAGGTTTACAGTAATCTTGCTTTTTTACGCCGCTACTCAAAAGATTTTAAAGATCCGTATACTAGGAAACTTCTCTACAGTACCTATGTTCGTTCAAAGCTTGAGTATGCCGCTATTATATGGAATCCGATTTATAATTGCCATGCTACTCGAATTGAAAGGGTGCAACGTAAGTTCAATCGCTTTGCCCTTCAATCGATACAATTTGAAGAGCCGCTGCCCCCATATAGTGCTCGCTGTATGTTAATAAGCTTGAAATCACTTGAGAGTAAAAGAATAATCCAGTCTCTAATGTTTGTACATATGATGTAATTAATAGTTTCGTTGACTGTTCCGAATTACTCGGGCTGATCAGTTTTAATATACCCAGCAAAGTTCTTCGTTTTCAAAAACCATTTTATCTTCATGCGATCACAGCCAATTATTTTCTTCATGCACCAATATTTAGGACGCTTTTAGAGTTTAATAAAATTTCAAAGAGATTAAATATTGATTTTTCATCACTGGAGATCTGTTTTTAAATCAGCCATTGACGATCTGTATCGTTAGTTTTAAGAAAATTGTATATGTAAATACCTCTAGTCTGTAAGATATAATATGTCATAGACTGAATAAATAAATAAATAAATAAATAAATATGCAATAAGAAAATCACATCAGACATCCTAAATAGTTTTAACGGCGCTCTAGGTGCTATTGAAAATTGATCGCAACATTCGGGTGTTCGCATTTCACTTGAGAAATGCAAGCATCTGCATGGTTGTAAGAAACGTAACTGCAATAAATTAGGCATTAAACACAACAATTTTACAATTTCAGACGTGGAGTCCACAAATATACTAGGCGTTATATTTGTTAATAAACATAGCTTTAAGTACCACTGTATTAGTCTATGAAATGCACTAAACTTATTATCCAAACAAAATAGACTACGGACTACAGTTATACGGTAATTGTAGCAAGACCTCTCTTAATAAAATCAAAGCGTCGTTAAATGTCGCAGTAAGGCGAAGCTTAATATTCGTAAGGCTGTGAAATTTAAGTCATAAAACTTTTTGGAACTATGATTTGATTTTGGCATTCGATAAACATATGTGTATTGATTTGTGTACGATCTAAAAACATGCAAATACATTTTATTATTTAAAAAAAAATTTATTTTTCATTCACGGAATTATGTACATTTTTAATTTACAATGTACCTAATTCCGTGCCTATCACGGAATAAGATTTTTGTAACACTTTAAATTTTTGTTAATTATTTTTTTTAATTTGGTTGTGCCGATCTGACAAAGAGTTTGCTAAGTGTCGAGATCTCAAACTGTTCAGCTACAGAAAAACGAATTCATCAGCTGACCGAAATGTTACTCTGCACTAACGCAAATCAATTTAAGAGGGAGAACAGCACATTTTTTTTGATGTTAAAGAGCGAGTCTGACACATCAAAGGTGTTGGAAAACAAGTTAAAATCCTGACACAAGCACCAGAATGGCTCATTCAGTTCAAAATTTGTTTTACATTGATTTAGCAAAAGGGGTTTAAAGTGCCTCGAAACACGAGAAGGAACATTAAAAATTAACTTCTGCCAAAAAGAAAAAGACTATCAATCGATCCCGTGACCAACTTCACCACATAAACATTACGCCTAGCGTGGCATTAATGTACAAGAGCCAAGTTTTAAAGCAAGTATTGAAAAAGCGGTTACTTTTGCAATTTTCTTGGAAAATTTCGTTTTACAGAGTCTAGTTTTATTTTGCAGCAAAACTGCTAAAAATAGTTTTACGAGTTTCGATGATTCAGATGTTATGAAAAAAATTGTGGCCACCAGTGTTGATGAAAGGCCTGAAAAAGAGGCACATTTGCCTTTAATGATTTCAAATTTTTAAATTGTTTATACAATTTGCATTGTGTGAGCCTAACAATTTTTAATCAACAGTAAGAGATTTTAATTTCATTATTATCTGAGCCAATGACTATTGTTTGTGAGCAAAGTTTGAGAACTTAATTTCTAAAGTTCTGGTATGAATTAAAAATTTTATTTTATGCTTGATAAATAATTAATTTTAAGTTTAAAACCTAAGTGACACCCTTTTAATAGCGTAAAATGGAATTAGGGACATCTTTTCACGGAATTAAGTACATTCAAGAATTTTTGCCACGGAATTAGTGACGATTGAAGTTGTTTTTAATTATATTAATATAAATTATAATACGATTTATTTTCGCTTATAAGTTCTTGGAAACTAATCTAAATTGATTGATTTAAGGGAGATATTTTAATTTTTTAATTTGCAACCGATTATTTCAACGTCGCACAATTTTGAAGTCAGAAAAATCCTTAGTACCACCGAATTAGGTGCACTTGCATTAGAACACTTTGGTATTTAGTGAAGCTATGCTTTCAATGGGAAAACCTCCTCATTTTATGTACCTAAAGTAAGAAATGCATTTGAGTATAATTTACATCGAGATATATTTTCTCAATAAGCGCCCTCGCGCTAGTTTCTTTTAAAAAGGGTGTTGCTAGGTTTTTTCTTAAAAAAAAAAATATTTTGTTTGTCCTCTCTAATATGTAAAGGCTACCTTTAATGTCTTGCCCGTTGGCAAGCACCGAGCATCCTTCAAAGACATCTGACTTCTGATTTTCTGGCCAAAGCGTATTCATTCTAAAAGTTTCTTTAATTTATTTACTTTATAAGTCAACATAAAAACACTTCCTACATCAAAGAAATGAAACAATTTTTAATAACATATTAAGTAAAATTCTTGTCATTTAAATTTCAATGTTTTTTTTTTTTAAGTTAAGAATGCGTTTGCCATTTTTATTCTTTTTAATGCGCTTATCTGTTGTACACATAATTTGCTGTTGTGATTTTTATTTCTTCTGCTACTTTTAATTTATTGTTTGTCATATTCGTTAGCTCGTTCGATAATTTGCTTGTTTGCTTGTTTTATTCACTTATTCGTAAGCTTTTTTGTAAGTACATATGCACATACATATTTCATACATACATACTTATTTGTATGTGTACTTTTCTACATAGAATTAGCAAATACAAAAATACGAGCACACACATATATTTTTATCACACATCAATCGTTCAAATGCATGAAGGTCGTCGGGCAATTAAAATTATATAAAAATGTGTAAAAAAAAATGGCATGCAATAACATTTTCAATTTTATAAGCTTAGTGTTACCAAATTGCAAAAAAAAAAAATTGTATTCAAGGAAGATTGTTTAAGTTCCAGACTGGCGAACAGGTAGCCAAATACAATTTGACAAGCGTTGACTGTAAATGATTAATTTTAATTGATCTAGTTTTAGTTTTACAAATTTAAATTAAACAAAAAAAATTTGAAATTTAAAATTTATAATTTTGTACAGCAGAATTATTCTAGATTATTTTCCTTTAAAACGTAGAAAACATGAATTTATTATACAAAATAAAATTCTCTGATTGAAGAAAAAAAAATTTTTTATTTTAATAAAATTTTGCATATACGAGTATTTTGTGATTTAAAAAATGTTTTAATTTTACTTTTTTCTATTTGATTCACTGGAGTACTTAAATTTTTTTTTAGCGGAAAAATTTTTATTTCGTAATTTTTTTCATAATTATGTTTTTCTTTTATAAAGTTAAACTATACCTACGAATAAATAAGTCACATGAGAGTTTAGTTATTATAAGTTGTTTAATTTCTTCGAAATTCTCAAATTTTGCATACAACTATTTTATATTAAACTTTTTATTTGTTTTTTTTTTATCGGCTATATTAAAATGTTTAGTAATTCACAATTTCTGTTTTGTGAAAGCAAAATTTTTGTATTAATAAGCTATTTGGAAAAAAAAAGTTTAAGAAATTTTAATTTCTAATCAAAAAAATTCCGAATGTTTGTAATGGCTTCACTTAAATTATATGTTAAAAAAAAATTAAATTAAGTTAAAAAAAATTCTGAAAATACAATAACATAAAAATTTTTCAAAATTTTTTTGTCGAATCCACCAAAGACATAATCAGTTGCCGGAAGCGTGTAGTTGGTTTTACCCTTTGCTTCTAAAAAATTCTTAATAATTGATTGCTTTCAAGTTAATCTTTTTTTTTGTCAACACGTTTTTGTGTAAGTACAATACTTGTTTTGTTACTATTTAGCAATGAAGAAAAAAAAACAAGTTATGAACTGCTCTACAAGAAATAAACATTTTTTAAGCTTCAAAAAAGTTCGGATTTTGATAAGCTTAAAGAATTGTATTTCGAATTCGTTTTGGTGGCAGTTCCTCCTACTCAGCACCTTGGTTGCTATTGAGACTTAATCACCCGCCAACATTAAATTCGAAAATTGAGTGTTCATAAATATGTGGCCCTTGAGATCTCTAGCCCATTATTCAGTTAAAAATAAATAAGAAAAATTACAATAATCTTCTCTGATTAATCACGCGGATATGCTGACTCAAATTACCGCCGACATGTTAAATAATCCGTCAATGTTTTTCGGCAAAAATAATTAGTTTTTTGTTCATTTTTTTTTAAGTAATTTACAAAATTATCGAACACAATTTGCCACTCAAAGCAGAACGCCCTCATGAAACCGTAGTGCGTGCACAATTCTTATTAGCAAAACAACAACAAATAAATAAAATATTAATAAAAATAGACACTGTTGAAAGATGCGATTACAGAGATAAAGAGTGAGTAAATAATTAAAATTAAATAAAGCAGCGGAGGCCAAATGTAAAGAACTCAGCGAAAATCGAACATACACCTGTGTGCATATAAATAGTATCGCTATAGTATATGAAAAAAGTTTTGACAATTACTTATTTTTAATTTTATTTTTATAATATTTCAATTAAATTACAATTTGGTCTCTAACAAATCCAGCCACGAGTATATTAGCTTAGAAAAGTAAATACAAAAAACTCTAAAATTATGTATATATTTTATTTCAAATAACAAAAAATTATGTGTTTAAATTAGAAAACAAAAACAACAATGTCAGCAACAGTGCCATAATTTCTAACTTTAAAAAATGATTCTTAAAAAAAATTAGAAAATTAAAAAAATTATTTTTTAAATTAGAAAAAAAAATTTATATTATTTTTTTATAAAATTTACAATAGCTTAAAAAATTAAGTTTTGATGAAAATGTACAGAAAAAAATTATTAAATTAAGACTTAAGCAGCTATTTTTAAAAATATAATAGGTTATGAAATTGTGTACTTAAAAAAAATTTGAAATTTGCTTGTTCTAAAAAACTCTGATAAGAGAGCTTAAAATTTCTAAAGGAAATTTTTCGAAAACTTATAAAAATTGAATAAGCTATAAAAAAGTGCTCAAAAATTTTCAACCAATTCTGTAAAAGCACTTTTAAATTTTTGAGGAAAAATTTTCTCATACGTACATATATTAATTTTTTGTTATGGTTGAATCTTAACTGTACACGGCTTTTGTTTAAGTATACAAAATATATAACGTGAAATACGCCGCCAATATTAAAAAAAAAAACCAAGTTTTTGCAAAATATAATTTTTAATTGAATAGGTACATTTTAAATTTCATTTGAATATTTTTGAAATTTAATTTGAATAAAATCTTAAATATATTGTTTTTACTTTTTTTGGTATTGTTTTCATAAATTCTATTTACATAAAATTACTTTTTTTACTATTTTCTTTTTACTACTATAAAAGATGATTCTTAAAAAAAATTTTAAATTCAAAAAAAAATTTTAATTAGAAAAAAATGTATTTTAATTTTTTATAAATTTTACAATACCTTAAAAAATAAAGTTTTTATAAAAATTTATAGAAAAAAAATTATTAAATTAAGGCTTAAGCAAATACATACATAGTATATTCAAAATTGTTATAGGTTATGAAATTGTAAGCGCAAAAAAATTTGAAATTAATTTTTTTTAAATTATCAGAGTTTTAAAAAAAAATTTGTTTAAAATTTCTGATGGAAATTTCTCGAAAACTTATTAAAATTTAATAATCTATACAAAAGTGTTCAACAATTTTCAACCAATTCTGAAAAAGCACTTTTAAATTTTTGAGAAAAATTTTTCTCATAATTTAATTTATTTATTAAAGTATTTGTTTTAATTTTTTTATTGTTTAAAAGTATGTAGTCTCGCCTTTGTAAATATTTTTTATTTGCAAAAAATTATTTAATTTGCGTCAACATAATTAACAAAACTTCTTTTAGACGCCAAATATATATCGCAATGAAAACATACATACACACGCCTATGCAGGTAAAAATTTTGTTAGTTGCCCAGCGTTTCTAGTACAACAACGGCAGCATACTTTCGGCTGAAATTCTCTAGTTTAGCATTTTTTTTTTTTAATTGCTGCTCTGCCTTCAAATGTGTTTCATATTTTTTTAAGTAATTCTACAAACGAAACAAAATAGCAACACGTGTGGCGCTTGTTCGTTGCATGACTAATTAGCTACACGTATTAAAGAAAATTACAATAAAGAATAAATGCGCATAAAATATTTATTAATTAACGCCCACATGCCGCGTACATACACCGAGCTGCCCAGCCTATTTCAAGGCGCCCGAACTGAGACGTTCGAACGCGTTTGTATGTACATATGTATGTGGCTCTCGATTGCCTGCCGCGTGGTGGCGCTAATGTGGCTGCTGTCTACTAAAACCCAAAATTTAGTCGAAGTAAATATCTGTTGAACTGCCTCGCCATGCCCTCTTGTCTCATTTACTCTCAGACCTTCCCGTTTTTTTTTTCATTTCTTTGATTGACTCACCTTTCGTTCAATTGTTGCGTTGCTTGCTATTAAATTTCTTTGCACATTTTCTTATTCTTTGTTTTTTGTTTTGTGTGCCAAGAAGCATATTTCGCATTACCTAGCAACAAGAAAACTAATGAAGATCATCAGACAGGCAGCACAATTTTTGTTGTCGTTGTTCTCTATGATACTTTCAAGTACTTAAGTAGCTCTTGGCATTTGCTACGCATTGTTCTTATTACATTTTTGTTCTTCTACATACTTGTACTTCATACTCACATTACGAGTATTATCATTATTAATATTGTAATAAATTTGCCCAACTCTCTCAAGCGCTATGTCTCAGCAGCTACATATATACAGTTAATCCGCTCTTGCTTGCAAACGTGTCTACCTAAATCTCCTTAATTTCGCGGCAAATTAAGTTTTCATAATTCTACATTAATTACTACAATATAGCTAATTTATGTAAATTACTTTATTTAGTCGAATGCAACTGCGTCGAATTTCGATTGATTACAACTACAATACACACATTCTATGATGAGATAATTTATTAATTTGATTTTTATTTATTCATTTGTTTTATCCGGCCGACATAGCATACCGAATTAAGAATTTCCTACAAAAGTGTGGAAATTTCATTTGAAGCGCCGTTCGCAGTAGATTAGTTAATGTAAATCTAATTAGTAGTTTTTTATATTTTTTTATAAGTTATGATACGAACTGGCGTTACAAATTCAGTTGATTGAGAGAGGCTGGAGTTTAAAAATATTAATTATGTCTATGTTATGATAAATTTTGTTATGGAGCCACAACTGCGATGTAAGTTAATAATGAAGTGCCATAAAAAAGTGTAAATAAAAAAATTTATTTTTACTTACTTCCATACTAAAAATTTCATACCTATCTTTGTATAGAAATATATTAGCTACATGGAAATGAATGATTGCCATTATGCTCTTATGCTGAGTCGACATAAGCTAATTTTCGCCTATGCGGATTAATATTCGCTAATTTTCAACTGGTTGTGAACATCATACAAAGTAACTGGATTCTTGGTATTGGTTTCTATAATTAATAGTTTCTCTCTTTTGATCCGATTACTTGCAAGCCAATTCTGAATAGAAACTCCCGGGTATTTTTTCTCCCTTTCCCATGTTAAAGCAATGGGAGAAGTGAACAAATTCCCCGCTAGTTCGTATTCAGATTATGGCTACATCAGCGAATACAGTGGAAAGCCTCAGCTTGATATTAGAGTGGTAGTCACGAATCATTCGCGAATAATTTATTGGAGACTAGCTGACAAACTTCAGTTTCTATGCTTGAACAGAGTCCTGAGACTGCTTTTTGTTGTCACATAAATGTGTCTAAAAGTTGTTTAATTCTGAATAATGTTAAACTTTTAATCGCTTCACTGGCTAACTAATCCTCTTACATTTTTTGTTCCGAGCGATCCATAAAAAAAGGTATTTTTACAATAAATTTTGCGTTTATCTTGCACCAAATTTAGAACAATTCTGTCAGGCAATACTTTTCACAAA
This sequence comes from Philophylla caesio, assembly GCA_963971545.1. NCBI lineage: Eukaryota > Metazoa > Arthropoda > Insecta > Diptera > Tephritidae > Philophylla > Philophylla caesio. The sequence goes on from OZ020607.1 coordinate 121,249,338, forward strand.
TAATATCGAGCTTTTGGCTATTAGGCTGGTATAATTGATGGCCACTCTATCGATGGGAAAACTCTGGTATGTTTTGATTAGAATGCACACAACTTCTATCGTTAGTGGAATTGAGGAAAGAGCCTTAATCGAAGTAGCGGCGCAATAAATCTCAAATTCGCGACGCACTCTCCCCAAATTGTAGTGAAATGGTTCACATAAAGGTTATTTTTCTTGTCACGTAATTTGTTTAAATCGCCAGTAATTAAAGTTCATTTAATTGATAACCAAAAAAAAAGCCGTTCGCCTATAAAAAAAATTAAAACTTTTTCACGACGCAAATATGGTCTCACGCTCATAAAATACACTCACACCCCCACGCCTTTCCGCCTAATCAACTGCGCACTGCGGGCACCCAAGCGCAATTCGGCAGTGGCTAACAAGATTGCACAAGCTCATATGTATGTTTGTGCTAATTAAAGCTTAAACAACTGTGCATACAATTAAAAGCGCCTAATTATCACCCTTCAACGCCGCTTAATCGTAAAATCGTAAAATGGTAAAATAGTAAATAATACACCGCTAACCACTTACAATATTTTATTGCACCCGCCGGGGAGCAGCGCAGTGCCAAATGCAACAACAATGCAACACATGCACAAACACAATTCAATTCCGCAACACCAAACAGTCGCCAAAGTGCAAGAAAAAGAGAGAGAGAGAGAGAGAGAGAGAGAGGGGGGGAGATGGAAAGCGTAGCGCCACTCGAAATCGCAACAATTGTGCGACTTTGTGAAAATTGGTCGGTTAAAAGCTGCCATGAACAGCACATTTACATTGCGGCGGCCGCAATAAAATTAGCTGGCGCCTGGTGCACCCGCACACACTCACTCCAGGGGCGAGTATTTAAGCTGCATTGCAAATTCCAACAATATTACAGATAAACTCAACCAATCCCTAAAGGAATGATTGAGGTAGAGAGAGAGAGATTAAGGGATAGAAAGAGAAAGAGAACGCACGCCACCTACGAGCCGAGTGGATGGGAAAAAATGCAACACTGCTTTTGCGTGGCAGGTATAGCTGATACTGTAAAATAACTGTAAATTTCAAATTAAGCCAAATCGCGCGTGGTCTACAAGCACACACACACACAAATTGAACGATAAAGCGGTTGCGGGCGGCCGCCCAGTGTTGCATTGGTTAGAGAGCTTACTGGCTTGTTTTGTGTTAACCTTCAAAGTCTCCCTCCGCGCATAGTTAAAAAGCAAAAAAAAAAAAACATTTGGCACATTTCGTTGTAGTAGGTCGTAATATTTGCGCGGAATTTGTTTGACTGTTTGTCCAGAGTCCAACCGGAAGAACGCGAGCCGAAAGTGCAACCCACAATCGGGCTGCTATTGCTGCTATGCAGATGAAATGCAAGCGCTTAAGTGGAATTTGTGCGCAACAGCGATGTAGTTTGTAGTTTGTTATGTTGCTCTTTAATTTGTACACATTTTTTTTTTTTGCCCTTCCTGCAATCGTGCTTGGCGATACATTTTTCCATTAAGCTTTTGGTTGAACGTGCTCTGTGCGATAGATTGGCAGAGGTTGAGGTGTTCTGCTTCAAAGCTGCAACTTTTGACGCAACGCAGCGATCTAATGCGTCACACATTTTTTTCTACACATAAAACTTTCAACTCAGTTGCGGTAAACTATTTGGATTTGGTTCGATCTTTAGGGAATCCTCTGAGCTGACGAGCATAAAATACTTCACTAGTTTGTGACGGTGTGAAGGACCGCAGCAGAAGTAGCGATACTTTATTTTATTCACTTCCAACTCTTTAAGACATGTTTTTCTTTCCAACTTTCAAGCCATTAAGCTTCATAGCAAATCTTACCATCTAAACAGCGTTGTTCTCCAGTAAGTTTAAGTGGTCCATCTCACATCGATTCGATGGTAGTTTTTCTTGGTAAATTTTCCACTTCTGGATCTTTTGGACCTGTCTAGTCAGCACTTCGAACGAAGTGTCTTAACCAACTGGACAGCCGCCGAGATGACGTGATTTAATGAGAGCTTGGATCGTTCGCTCTAACACAAACAAAAAAAGTATGTCTAGTCCCTTTGAAAGGCCAAGCAGCGGCACAACCTTACGGGAAATAAAAGGCAGATTGAAGTTAGAGCTTATAGAACTGCAGACAAAATGGGACAATCCGTTTAACCCGTTTGTATTGCCCGTTAATCCAACAGCCCGAATTGTAACTCAATTCTTCTTTCACGCTTTTAAACTCAAGCATTGTAACCGTTTTCAACACAATAAGTAGTAATCAGAGAATGTGTGAAATGTAACTAAGTAACTGAAACGCGCCAGTAAATGATTGAATGTTTTTTCAAAAGACACTCACACACGCTTACACTTTTTATCATAGCTTCTTTGACAAATATTACATTTCAAAGTCATAACACTAATGCTCAGCAAGACAAAACTAAAAATAACAGAAAAAGGGAGTGCAGAGCTCGAGGGAAGCCATCAATGCTAAGTTGAGTGGCAAGGTGGCATTGCTTTTATGAAATATTACACAAAAAGGTAGTAAATTAGCCTTGTCTTTGTTTGACAGACTTTGGACTTTTGTAAGATGACACTTAAATGCACTTTAAGGCTAACAAGTATGCTTTACAACAAATATGCCAAGAGTATGGTACAACTTTCGAGTGACTACTTTTGAATTAGTAAGCTAATTGGTAGCTATTGAGAGAAGTGAAATAAATGATAAATTATTGAACTCATTAAAAATGAACTTGGATTTTTTAAGGGAAAAAACAAATTTACTGAGGAATAAACAAAAAATGTAAAAAGAGAGGGAGAGAGAGAAAAGCAGTATCGATTGTAGAAAGGCAAACTTCCTAACGTAGCTTAAATGTAGCCAAAAAAGGTAGTATTGATTGCTGTGGCTAATCAACGCTTCGTCGCTCTCTCACTCTCTCACTCTCTTGAGTGCAAGTAGGTAAGAGAGAGATGGATAGATTTTGTGAGAACAGCTGTGTATCAACGTTTGACTGAGTAACAGAGACGATATGAGCACTTGAGGAACTGCTGTTTAAACATTTTTTTTTTCGACACAACTAAAACTTGCGGCTGGATGTTCAAGAAAAGGTAGAGCTGTACTCCGTCCTGAAAGCCGGAGTATTTATTGCTTTCACTCTATCCTAACTTAAATTTTGTTTTTTTTCATCATTTCTGCTAGGTATTTGTTGGATATTTGATCAGCTTTATGACGTTTATCGAACCCATCCCTTAATTACCTTTCCTTTATATAGGAAAACGAAAAATATTCTTAATATTCTCCAGGCATTTATTGGGAAATTCTGTTAAAGTGACAGTTCTTGACCGGGTATAATACCGCGTCGATCTAGTAACTTAGAACCGACTGTCGTAGGAGCAATTTGAGGTCTTTCTCATTTTTTTCGCTGAAGCAAACTCAAACCCTCAAAGCACCTTAACCATTTTAGGCCAAATAGAAAAATTAAATTTTATTTAAAAGCCGGTACAATAATTAGAGATACTAGTTCCTAATCCGGGTAAGCTTTAATTTCCCTAATTTTGTACTAAGCACGATTTTTAGCTGACCCTTTCGTGATTGTTTTACTTAAAAAATTTCTTTATTAAATAATTGAAAAATTCGCCTTTAATTACAATACAATCACGAATCTTATTTAAGTAGAAATTGAATACATTTTAGAAGGGCTTTCATAAACTCACATGCATAACACGAAATTGGAAATTTATTGCAAATGTTTTTTTGTAATTTTTCTTTTTTATTTTATATTACACCTTGTTATTGCATTCATTGTTAATAAGCCAAACGACCTTGAAGCAAGACAAATAAAATAAAATAGAAGAAAATATTTGCTGGCAAACATAAAACTAAAATATTACCCTTTCCATCTATGTATGCCTCACAGCGTTGCTGGAGTAACATTTTTATAGAAATAAAATTTACATACTTATTAATGATTAAAAACTGCTTTGCTTGTTCCCTTCTCGAGCTGCGCTGGATTAGCGACGCGTTGGCACATACTAAGTAATAACAGCAGCAGCAACGTCAGCGCCAACAATTGACAGTCCGTCGATCGGTCGACCAACTATTTATAAGTGGCAATCATGCCCGTATTAGTGACGACTTCATGGCTCATCCTCAGCTGGTCATTGCATTGACGAGCGTGTAAAATGCTAATTCAATGTTTAACGAACGTTTTTCAAAGTACACATACATTTGTGTGTGTGTGTGTGTGTGTGTGTGTAAGCAGCTATTGATTAGCCACAACTTAGTCGAGTCCACAGCAGCTATCCATCAAGTAATCTGCACTTCTGTCATATACTCGTTTGTGTTGCGCATAATAAAATGGCAAACACAAAAAACAAACTGTGTGTATTTTGTCATGCATAAGTACTTAACTAATTGAAAGGTAAATAATAAATTAAATGTATGCAATAATTTTGTTTATTTACTGCTGTTCACAACTATTATTTGCTTTTATTTGCTTGCGAGTTGTATTTTTCTCCAATATTTATCGTTTTTTAATATTCAAAATTTGCAAAGAATATTTAATTAAATGTTGTGCTTTGACACAAAGCCTTGTTAGGTGTTCACGATGTTGAAGTACTTGATACTTTGTTTTTAAAAACATGTATTGTTTTGCCCAGTGGAGTTTGTTTGCGAAATGTACTTAAAACTTAACAGCAGGATTATCAATCTTGGTAGATTTCATTTGTATACCTTAATTTTATATTTTGATATTTCTTTTAGAAATTTAAAAAAATATTTATTAAAATTGGTATCAATAAGATTTTATGTTCTGGTTCAAAGTATACATATGTTTGAAAATTTACTTACAAAAAAATAATTTAAAAGGCGCTGAAATTTTAAAGTTTCTATAAAATATGATTTATCAACTTCACAGTTATTTTCATAATTAAAACTAAGGCAAAAATTAGTTTTTTTAAATTAAATTTTTTTTTATAATTTTTTACACAATTAAATAAATTTACTAAAAATTGGAATGAAAAAATGTTGGAAATGCTTTAAAAATATTTTTTCACAAAAAAAGGTTTTGATTTTCCTATAAATTTAGCCATCCTTAGCCACAAGATTATTATATTTTATTTATCTTAGTTATTTTGACTATTATGTATGTCAAAATCGTCTTTTTCAACTATTTTAGAATTTTTTTTTTTTTTTTAGATTTTAAAAGTTTTATTATTTCTTTTTGATTAAATTATACTTATTTAGATAAACTAAATATTTTAAAAATTTACTTAAAAATTTTAAATACAAAAATAATTTGTTAACAAAATTAAATTTTTTCTAAAAGCATGTAAATTTTTTAAGTATACCGAGAGATTATAAGATTTTTAATTTCACTAATAATTTACACTAATAAGCAAAAATTTAATATTAAAATATTTTCAAGCTTAAACGAAATTTTTTTTATTTGAATCACACCTTTTTACTTGAATGAAATAATATATAATTAAAACAAAAAAAACAACGAATTGAGTTAAAGACAGAAAATGTGTTTTGCTTCAAAAGTCGATTTTTTTAAGGCTGGTTCTAAAAAAAAATTCTCTTAATTTCTTGAATAAGTATTTTGTTATTCTAAATTCTGAATTTTTTTTAATTCTGAAATTTTTTTTAAATTTTAAATATTTTTTTTTAATATTTATCACACTTTTTTAAAACTAACCAAATATTCAAACTTATTTACCAGAAATTTAAATTAAATTTAAAAACTGACTGCCAACATCAATAAAATCATATTCGACTTATGTCAAAAAGCATAATTTTTAATTTTAATTTTTAAAGTAACATGTTTTTGTTTTTAAACGTATGCTATTTATTCGAAAAATATCTATGTACATAGCCACACTATTATTTGGCTCCGTAACTTTATTAATATGCAGGTAACATTTAAAAAAAAAAATTTTTTTTTAATTTTTTTTTGTAATTTATAATTTTTTAATGGTTGTATATTTCTTAAAATATTATTTTTTTTAGAAAAGTCTAAACTCAAATTTTATAAGCTGACATAAATTATTTATTTCATATTTTTTAATAAACTTTGTGCTGCAAAATACTCAAATTCAATTAGATAAAGAGGAATTATTTTAGTAAAAGAAAAAACTAAAGTTTGAGTATGGGTATGCCAATTTTTCACTCTATTTGATTTAACTTTTATACGTATGCGTCAATTTGGATTGCATAAGCGATATATATTTTTTTTTATTGTTATCAATTCTCGCACATTTTTCTCACTTCAATTTAAACTAACGATTATCATTTAGACCATGTGCCAAAGGTGTTAATGGCTTTCAAACCAAAAAAAAATCCGCGGCATTCAATTGGCCAAGCGATTAGCAACATCGCATAATCTACACTCACTTAGCTGGCATTACAGTGCGTGCAAAAAGTGTGCAGTCCATGAGCCAACTAAGGCTGCAAACGATAAATTTATTTTTTGTGTATTTTTTTTGCTACTCGTGACATATTTCTCACTGCAGCTTAGCGAACTTTAAACTGCAATTAAATAAATTTAGAAAAAAAAAATGCAAACTTAAAATATTAATTACAAGCGCTTAGTTGTTGCGAACACGTGACCGACGCTGGCTGCTGCCATTTATTTGCATTTCTATACTTCATTTACGCTGTTTTTATTTGATAAGTTTGTGTATTAGTTTTAGCACCTTTTATTGAAAACCAGTTATCTACTAAAGCAGTTGTCGAGAGTTGATTGCGTTTGCCAATGCGTGTCTGCTTTATTGCCCATTTTATTGCTTTTGTAGTTTTGTACATTTGTTGTCTCCTCGACCATTTCAGCTCGTGCTGAACTTGTGCCACTAAACATAAATTGCGCTTGTCGGTCTTATTGACTGAAACGCTTATGTCATTGCGCTTCTATGGGCTTGTTTGCATTTATTTAGATTTATATTTCTAAAACATTAACTTTTACAAATGCGCGAACATATTCGTGCTGGTTGACTGAAGCCCAAGTAAATCCACTCACTTCAATGCAATGGCCGGCAGTCATAAACTATTTAATGGAATTGAAAATTTTCCTAGTAAAGTCTTGCCTACTTATGTATGTACATACATACATACATGCATATCTTCAATTCTAAATTAACAGTCAATAAAAAAATATTGCATATTTTTATTAAATTCCAAATTAACAGCCAATAAAAAAAAAAAAATTTTATATTTTTATTAAAATAAATAAATTTGAATTAAAAAATTTTCTATACAGCCTCACTAAATAAATTATTTTATCATAGTTATTTTCACAGAATTTTAAAATTTGTAATATTTAATTCAATTTTTAATAAAATATTTGCTTTAAAAATTCATAAAAATTTTCTACTATAAAAAAAGAATCTAAAACCTCAACCAGTAATTTAAAAAAATTCATAAAATTTTTAAGTACCGTAAAATCGTTGCAAAGATTGTACAAAAAAATGCTAAAGCTATTGAAAATCAAGAATTTTGAAAAATATTTTCTAACGAAGGTTAACAAAAAATGTATACAAACTTCTTATTAATTTTTAAATTTCAAAATTTGTTATAGCAAACTTTTAACAAAAGAATAAAAGTTTTTGAATGACGAATTATTTAATAAAAACTTATTCATAATTAAGAAAAAAAACCAAAAAAGATAATTTTTAAGGAACGAAAATTGTTAACAAAAGCAGATTATTTAAAAAATGAAAGAAAATGAAAATAAAGCCGTGAAGAATGAAGTCTGATGAGGAAATGAGCTGATTTCCTAAATAGTACTATAACTTCTACCGCTTTGGTGTTGTTGTTTTTTCTCGAATTTTTCCAACAAAAATTGGCCTTTAGCTGAAAAAAATGTTTGAGGAAATAAGATTTGATGGAAAATTCAAATTTAAGATCTACATAAATGCAAATTAAAAACAAAATTTGTTTGGTATATACGATTTTTAAAGAAAAAAATTATTTTTTGAAAAAAACAACTTTGGAGTAATATTTTCTCAAATGAAAAGAAAATAAAAAACATCAATTTTAAAAGGATATCTACTAATTTTATAAGAAAAATAATAAAACAAATAAACGCGTTTGATAAAATACCTACTAGTTTTATGAAATCGTCATAACTAAAAAATATACAAAAACGAATATTTTAAAAACTTTCAAGAAATTTAAAATTATAAAATTTACAAAAGTTAGATTCAAAGAAAAACAGCATAAAACAAAACAAAAAGGTACATGAAAGTTTTAAAGTCTATTTAGTAATATGAAATTAAAAAATAGAATTCTAATTTATAAAAATTAAATCTAAGAAAAAGGAGATATCTTTGTAACAAAAAGATTTAGAGAAAAATATTTTACTCAAATTTATGTAACTTTACAGAATTGTAAATGTCGTTTAAGACAAAATTAAAAAAAAAAAATACGAAAAAATTAATTTGCTAAAATAAAATTACTAATTAGCAGAAAATTTTGAGAAATAGTTTTTTACGCAGCTAAAAGTTTTGAAAAGCTTGGTAAATGAAAAATTTCTTACTTCCTTCGAATGAAATCAATCTAAAAATTGTGTCACATTCATGCAAACTACCATCTGCGCCCTTTTTATCTGCAACCAAAATTAAATTCAACAAAACCTACGCATGTTCAACCGCAGGCCAAAATCACAAAAACACACAAGCCCACTCACGCCCCCATTCACTACCGAACAGAAGTTGATGGATGGCTGGCTGCCAGCTAGTTTAGCAAAACCAGTGCATTTACCTGGCAGTCATTAGCTACAACGGCCAGTCGACGTACATATGTACATAACTACATACTAACTACCTTTCTAACTAAATATAAATTTATGTTTGTGTGCGAGTGTAAATACTTTGAACAATGAATTTTTTCCAACAACTATGTACTTACTCGTACCACGATTGTTGTTGGCCTTAATTACAGATTTTACTTCTGTTTTTGGTTGTTGTTGTTGTTGTTGTTGTATGCGAGCGTAGCGGCAGCTGTAATCGATACACGCCTGCCAGCAACAAAGTAAAAAACAGCTAAATATGTACGAGTATTGTTGGGTGTCTGTAAATGGATTTGATGTAGTAGGTGTAAGAGCAAACAAAAACAATAGCAATAATAATAGCTTATACAGTTACCGTTATTTATTTATTAAGTATTATATTCTGACTGCGCTGGAATAGCGAAAGCGATGCCCTTGTTTTGATATTAAGCACATAATGTATTTATAAGTTGTGTATAGTGCGCGACAAAATGATAAGATCAACACGTTTTGACGGTTTGCATTTTTTTTTTTCATACCCGAGCGTACTTGTACACAAGCGTAAAATAATCGAGATAGATATAGACTTACATTTATATACCAAAATGATCCTTTCGTCTGTCTGGCCGTGGTTACAATAACATGAGAAAAAATTTAGATATTTAAATGAAATTTGGTACACAGATTGCTCTTTGGCCAGGGTAGGTTGATATTGAAAATTGGCAAGTCGCCACGCCCACTTATCGAGAAGAGTCCTGTATCTCAATAACGGTGTTAGATGGCGTCACAAAATTTGGTGGACTTAATGTCCTTAGTAACGCTGTTATTATGGTCAAAAAAAATTTATATCGGCCCATAACCACACTCACCTTCCCTTTAACGGAAGTTTTGAAAAATGCAAAAATCTTTGTTTTTGGCTATCTAATGGAACAAATTGGGTAAAATTTTATATTTCCTGCGGTTGGAAACAAAGACATTGTGTTTTTTGTGTTATTTTGAAAAATTACCGTGGCACTGCACATACAAAAATACATTGCGAAGGTATAAAAAATTCGATTTCGCCCGAATTTAGCTTTCCTTGCTTGTTTTAATTGAAAAGAAAAAGGCAAGAAATTTTCATCAAAATTTCAATTATGAAAATATAAAACTTTTCTTGTTGCAGTTTTTTTGCCTATGCAATTTTAGTTAAAAACGCAAGTTTGAAGTGCTGATTTCAAAATAATTAAAATTGAATAATAACAAAAAAAATCAAATTAGTCAATATATGGCGACCCTATCCTTTCGTCGAGCACACAAATTGTATCTGCGTGCGTTTGTCGTTGAATAGTTGTATTAACTTTCATTAGCATACATATGTATGTATGTTGTATGATTACCTCCATCGACCTGTTTATTCGTTACACTTTTGTCTGCTGCCCACGCCACATGCCACACCCCCATTAAAAGGCAACTGCGTCATATCAAATAACTATTAAAAGCCTGAATTAGAATTTTTAATACACACGCACGATGGATGCCTACACCCACCAACAAGTTTGAGTGTGCGCAAAGGGTATTAAAGGGCAGAGGGATCAAGATAAAATGGTACATTGTAGTAGCGCGATTGTCAATTATTTCTAAATTAGCGTTCAACCACAGTTCGTCGCTGAACGTTTGTTGTGTGAGCCTGTAGCGGTTGAACGCAACGTTGCCATGGCGTATGAGTAACATGCAACAATTTTATGAAATGAGCAACAGTGGAAAAAAAAAACTAATACATTGAAAACAAAACACAAGCCACAACAACGAATAGCAACGCTGGAAAACTATCAGCAAATTAAATACATACAACTGCTCTAAAAAATAATAACAATTACAACAAGTGCGCTGCGCAGAAAGCGCAACAAAAACAAATACATACATACGAACAAGCGCATATCGCGTCGTTCGCAGAGCTGAGTAGGCGGATAGGCGGTTAGGCAAACGGGCGGTCGGGCGGCAATATATTCGTACGTGCAACAAGCGTGCGGCTGGCATTAATTGCCTTTTGAGTAGCATCAGTGAAAGTCATTAAATGTTTACAAAGCACATACAGCGGTGTGTGTGCGCGTGTACGCTTGTGTGTGTGTGAATAGGCAAACTTAGTTAACTTACATTCATTCATACACACTCGCATGTATGTATAAAGGGCAATTAAACGAACTACAGAGTGTATAAAAATAAATAAGTTTCCACCACAAATTGCATGCAAGCGGCAACTTTAATTCAAATATGCTCTTGCTATTGTTGTTGTGTGATTGTGTGTGTGTGTGTTTTGCAAGCAAGCGGCTGCAAAAATAATAATAGAATGAGTATAGGATATTAACTCTTATATCTCGTTGTTTATTTTCCGAAAACTAGTTGCAATTAGTGCAATATTATTGCAATGTTAAGCGTAGGAAAAAAGTTTATATTCTGCCACTGAATTAAAATGTTAAATTTATCTGTTGTTTTATGTAATAATTTCCATTTAATGTTTGCACATGCCGAGCTTTGAAAATAGTACTAAAATTTGGGCTTACACAATTTTGCATACTAACTTATAAAATATAAATTTTTTTATTTTTTTTTAGTTAAAAAAATTTTTGTTTTCTTAGTAACACACATTTGTTAATACAGTGTTACTCAAATCGTTTGCAACCAAATGAAAAATGGCATAGTTTACTTTTACTTTTAACATTTATTCATTTTTATGTTTTTAAAAATTTTCAATGAAATTCAGTTAATTATATAACTTAAACCACATACAAACGAGTTTAAAACTTTGTAGAAAATGAAAAGAAAAAAAAAAATTTAATAAATCTTCAATTAAAATTTAAACTTTTCTCAGTTGTGTTAGAGTATGCAGTTTTATAATCCTGAGTTTTTTGAGTATGCAGTTTTATAGTCCATTCAATTTTAGTGCAAAAATATAAAAGTTTCATTTGGCTAAAAATTACCGTTGATTTATTAGGATTTTTTTCGAACCTTGCCTTACCTTAACATTTGACATTAGCTTTATCAAAACCTTTAACCAGATCATTATCATTGCCATTACCATTAAATTTTTAAATCAGTAATACTCGTATTCAACTATAACTTCGTTCATAAATATTTTTACTATGTACATTACAATTTACATTAACCAAACAATTAGCATTACCAATACCATTAGCATTATCATTAACATTACCATTGTAATTAACATATGCATTAACATTGCCATTTAAACTGCCTACAGATGTAACTTTATCACAACGATTATCATTACCATTACAAAATCATTACCATTACCATTACAACTTTCTGCATAACTTTTTATTAACTTGGTAGTTTTTTTTTACTATTAACATAACGATTTTTATTACCATTACATTACCATTACCATTACAGTACTATTACCATTACCAGTACCATTACCATTGCCATTTAAATTTCCTATATACACTATAATTACCTTGGTAGTTATTTTTACTATTTACATAATGACTATCATTACCATTACCAGTACCATTACCATTACCATTACCAGTAGCATTAACATTGCCATTTAAAATATTATCCGCATGATAATCACTGTTGTCGTTATCATTACATATAATGTATCAGTACAATTTCCATTACCCCTACAATTAACATTACCAGTACCATTATCAGTACCGCAACCATTGCCAGTACCATGAAAATTACCAGTAGCATAAACATTACTATTTAAATTTTAGTTCCACAAGGTTATCACTTTTTCCATTAAAAATTAACCCCCCGTGATAATCAGGCAAAACTCCCTCTTCCATATTTTATCACACCAATGTTCTCTACTGTTATTTTAAATATTTTTTTTTTTTGTTAATTTTTCTTTTTCTTTTTGCATTTAAATAATAACGCAGACTAAAGCATAACCTCATTAAAAATGTATCTCATAAAAAAGCTGCCAACATATGAAAAGGGATTACGTTTATAACTGAATGTGATAACAAAAAATAAAATAAAATAAAGAAAAAAAAGCACTCATTGTTGTTACATGAGTGCAAAGCTGTAGTGTTAGCGATTCAAGCGCCATGAAAGCTGCCAACAATGAGGCGGGCAATTGATAAGGTTGTAAGCTGCACCCGCAAAAGCAAACACACACACAGCCTTACAGGCAAACCAATATTGGCCAATTCTATGAAGAGCTTTCGCTACTCCAACACCGCTCATCTCAACCATTGATTTTTTTTTTTTTTGTTTTTTTTTTTTTTTTGTTTTCCATCGTAATCGTCATTATGAACAGTAGCACTTTCAGCTGTTCAAGCGCTGTCAAAAACAACATCAACAACAAATGCGCGCCCAGCCACATTTAGCACTCGAGTTGACCCAAATTGCCAGTTAATTTGAGTGAATTTAATAAAATTGTGCAAGCGTGCACAAAATCACTTGCACTCACGCATGCAAATGAGTTTTTAACGCATACACAAACACACACACATACCGCATTTAAATTGAGTTGTTGATATGCCTGCCGCTCGCGCCGAAAAAAGGATTAATAGCCTGCCTCAACACACACACAAAACACACACGCGCGCGCACACTCACACAATGATAGTTGTTAACATGCTGTGAAATGATGCAACAACAAAAAGCGCATTGCAAACGCACTGATGCCGAATAAAAGCCAATCTGCCGCTGTTGCATTCGTGCTTTGGCAATTTAATTGAAATTCATTGCATGCAGCTGCTGCTCAATTCACCGGCTGCTGCATTTGGTTTTGTAATGCAATGTAATGTTGGTATGAGTAATGTAGCATGCATCATTGGTGGCGGCAACATGTTGCACGCAGCGCATTAGTAAATACGAATATATCGAACGTGAAAGTACAGCGCGTTTTTTGTGTTCACTTTTGGGTTTTTTTTTTTTCACAGAAAATAGTTGATTACTCACATCGACTGAAAAAAGGAGATCAAACAAAAGCAGCGAATACTCAACGCGTGCATTAATGACAAATGTTTTATTTTATTTTTATTATTTTTATTATTTCTATTTTTGAAACCCTCATCAATGACACTTTGTCATATTGAAGCGATAAAACATTGTTATTGTATTTTACTCGAGCACTGAAAGGCCATAGAAATATCTGTAGCCATCACATTTGCCCGTGTAATTAACTTACATCATTAGCATTACTGTAGCAATTAGCATTACTTTATCATTACATTGCCATTCACATCACTACTTACATTATTATTTATAATAGTGTTAGCATTACCAGAACCATTACCAATACATTACCGTTCTCTCAAAAACGGATATAATTACTTTTATCGATTACACTAAAATTTTCACTATTCGAACCTGTGATAATAGCAGGAATTTTGTAATATTACAATGATTCCTACTACTGTATACAGCAGCAATATACATTTTTGTCATTTTTCAAAAAGCTTTCTGAAAGCAAGTTTGACTAAAACTCTTCATAATTAGCATAACTTAAACGCATTATTCATCGCAATGGTAGAACTCATTTGCATTACTAAATTTGCGATTATCATTACCATTTTAATTACTACTGCCAATTTTTTACATATTCCAATACCATTCTAATTATAATTATAAATAACACAATTTTTTTTTTGCCACTGCCAGTACCATTACTATTTACATATCCACATACATTCTCAATACCACTGCCTGTTCATTTACCAGTTTCATTACTAAAACCCTTACCATAATCGTTCACTTTGCCATTGGCATTACCACCAGCCGTTTTTCATTACTTTGTGCATTACAATTTAGATTACCATTAACAGAAACAGTATTTTAACCACTCTTATTACTATTACCAAACACATTATTGTACTATCAGCACTGCTAATTAAATTGCTATAACAATTACGGTAATCATTACTAAATTACAATTATCATGTAATCATTACTATTCCGATTATCATTACCGTTTGCTCTATTCTAACCACGCCCTTTTTATTAACTTTTAGATTGTATTACTATACCATTACTGTAATCATTACTTAATTACAATTACCATTACCATTACCATTACAAAATATGCAAACATTATATTTATCATTATCATCATATTGCATTTATACTGATTTTACTCCTATCGGCGGTGTAATCATTGCAAGGGGTTACACATTTTTCATTTATTTACAATATTTTCACACACAAAATTTAACAAGCAACTTCAAGACTGTCTCAAACTACTACGAGTATATAATTCAACAAATTACACTCAATTTTAAATCGCTCACTAAATCACATACTTAGTTTGTGCTTAGTACTCACACTTTGACTCGAACAAGCAACAAAAAATAATTAATTACTTAAGTCCAGTGCTGTCACATCTCTGCTTCCTTTGAGACGATTATTTATTAACCCTTCTATGTACAATGTTCGTTTCACTCACCGCTAACGCTCTCCTCTCACACACACACATACGAGTATATATAATTTTACTATTTCCAATTTAATTTCAATAATTGACCATGATTTCTCATGACCGATTACACAGTCGAATGCTAATGTTAATGACTGTGAACAGATAAATTGACAGATACGCATCAATAGTGCAATGCATTATTGTACAAAGCATTCATGCAACATCATAACAACAACAACAACATTATTATTAAATGCCATGAGGCTTTAAAATCAAAACAGCATAGCAACAACAACTCGAAAACAACAACAACATTATTGATAAAGTCTATCGGCAGCCGCAATCACAGCAACTATTCATAATGTTTTTTGATATTCAATCGCATGAATGGTGGTTGGTGGAGGAGAATGTGAGGGGGGTGGAAGGAAGGTACATACATACATATGTAGAAGGCAAAAGGCAGTCGCGACGTATAGAGAATCGCTGGAGTGTGTAATATCACGCTTGTGATTGTTGTTTGCATTTACAAAAATATGTATAAAAACTCTATGTTGAAATTTATCTGTATGAAAATAATATTTACTACTTCCACTACAAACGCGCATATCTACTATGTATGTGTGTGTGTTAATGTGCTCGGTAATTTTAGATATTTCGTACTTTTGGGAATCAACATACCACATGGAGACACCATTGCGTACCATTTTTAATTACGAAATAGATTTTTGCACTGGCTAAATAGAAAAAAAAAGAAATCCCTTGACGCCGCAAAGCGCAAAGTTTTATGAATCTGGAAATTGTAAATATTAAAATTTTCTGATGTGCAATCAGTGCACTAAAATCAGCAGCCAAGCTGAGCTACTCTCTTTTTAAGTGCTGCTTATCATAATTATACGACATCCACATATTGGCAAGTTTTGACTATTTGTTTTTATTTTTATTTTATTTTCTAATATAACACAATTAAAACGTAGTTGATTTTCTAAAAAATGCATTTAAACTTTATACAAAATGTTCAATTCAACAAAGTTTTCAACCTAGAAAAATATTAGTTGTTTTGAAAATGCAGTTTTTTTGGTTTTAAAATTTTAGTATAAAGTTTATGTTGATTTTTTTAATTCGTTTTCCTAAAATTTACGTAGGTTTTTCTACCATATAAAATTAATTTTGTTTTAAGCGCTTAAATCATTTATTTACTTTTTTTAAGATAAATTTTATAATATTTTTTCACAGTTTAACTTATGAAATTTTCTTTTCTTTCTCTTTTCAGGTGAGTTTTAAAGAGTTTCTCATATAAATCCTTTATCCAGTAAGTATTTAAGTGTGCAAAAAAAATTTTGATTTCTGAAAAAAAAAAATTATTTCTTGTAAAATTCTGTTTGTTCGTCAAAAACCGCCCCATTGTTTATAAATCTTCTAAAAAAAAAGTGCCGCAAACGCTTCGAAAAATGAAAAAAAAAATTATCCAAAATGTTTGACAAAAATTATATTAATTACACCGCGTTATACATATTCTGTCCTATAAACCAAATATACTTTTTTGGAAAGGGGAGAAATAATAAAAATACACGTGTATTGACGATTTTCATGTACACGTCAGAATTTTTTAAACCCTTTTTACCCCTTTAACCGATTTTTAACCCTTTTTCCGTGATCCAATCGAGCTGAAATTTGCAGGCAGACTCGTCTCGTGTCTGTGTCACGTCAATTTTTATCAATTCGTTTTTGTAACGCAGTGTTATGTTTCCTTGTTCACTTATTAATCATTTATCTAACCAATTAATTATTTGAAGAACATTTCTCTAGATAAACCTCTAGAGTGGTTAATATCATTTTTACTTGGTACCCTCACTTTGTGGTTCCTTTCAAGTCTGAAGCTCTTAGCTCTATGACGCGAAGGTTCATGAATCTTTCATACAATCTTTCTCTCGTACTCTTTAAAGCTTTCTCATTCGTCTTTATAGAATTTGCACGGAGGGGTCTTTCCCAATTCGACCATGGAACATGTCTCCTTGTGCTGCGAAGGCAGCTTTAAAGTCAACAAACGGTTTTAAGATATCTCAGCAATGGGTTTTTTTTTTATATTGCAAGCCTTATCTACTATTGAGTATATCTCAGAATTGCTCAGCATGAACAAAATTCTTACTAACTCTTTTTCGAAAAATATTCTGAGGCGGTTTACTGAGCGAATGCCTAAAAATAAGCCCAGTGTTTTCACACATTACCTGATGAGCGAGAAATATGAGTCTGAGCTGAGAGGGAGAAAGAGAGACAGAGAGGGAAAGAGCGACAGAGAGAGAAAGCGCAAGGGCAGTCCCACTACTTAGTCATTGAATTGTCACTTTCCCTGCCAAACAGCTGAAGTGCTTACAATAACTCGCCACTAAAAATACTCCAATGTCATTTAATTGCTTTTTAACTCGCTACGAGGGAAATTTTGTATTGCAAGCAATTTTCAATTTTCGCTGAATCATCGCCACTGCACTTTGCGAAATTTTTACCACCATTTCAATAAAAAAAATGTCATGCCAAATAATTACTTCATTTACCAGCGATAAATATCAAAGCTGTAATTTGCAAATAATTTTGCAACATCTTTCACTTTTACTTTACAACAACTACAACTAAGCAATTACCCGTACCTAATCTACACTTTTTGCAATTGTTATGCAGCAATTTTTCACTTTTTCCACCAACTCACGCTCTTTCCTTCACCTTTTCGTCAGCAACAAAGCGTAGCGCTACGAACGCTTTCAAACGTTTATACAAAAACAAAATATTTATCACTAAATAAACAACATGAAATGCAAAAAGTGGAGCAAAACAAAAGAAAAGAGAAAAAAAAATAAACAATTTCTCGCTATCGCGCTGAGTACCGTAATATTTCAGCGTTCATCCCAGTGACAGTCGGCAGTCGGCCGTCAGCAACCGCCAACAACAACAACAACAACGAAAATATAAAAGCAACAACTGCAGTTGGTAGCCGCAACTGTCACATCATTGCAGACAGATGAGTAGAGTAGCAATATGCGATTAGATAATAAAGTCACGTAATGTGACACAAACATAAGCGTACTTGAATGCACACAATGATGCACAGAGTGGCCACCACGAACATTGGGATAGTGATTTTTACTATGTTACAATTAAAGGTAGAGTTCGAAATTTTTTAAAATTCCCCATAAATTTTGCTCTAATATGTATGTACATGTACATATTTATGTATAAATTGTTGAATTTTTTATAAAAAAAATTTAAAAAAATAAGTCAAATTTTCAAAATATCTGCAAAGTTTGAGAAACATCAATCACATTTCCATCAAAATTTCACGCTATGCACACATTGTCTTCGAAATTTTTTTTTTATAAAATTTACAAAATTAACAAATTTTAAAAATTTGTAAAAAAAAACTCTTCAAATATCTGAGTTCGCAATCTAAAAAAGCACACTTTAAAATTTTCATAATTGAAAAAATTTCCAAAATTTCGATTAGATGTAGCATATTTTCTTCGCCAATTTATTGATTGAAATAATTTTTTTTACTCTAACAAAAAACCTACTTCAAATTTGAACGAGATTTTTGAAATAAAAAAAAAATTTAAATATAATTTTCAAATTTAATAAAGAAAATTAAAATATTTTGTGTTTAACTTTAATTAATTGTTTATTAGTTGTAAAACAAATATTGAGTAAAAATTAACAAACTAATTTTTAATAAAATTTTGCAAAAAGTTTTGTTTAAAACCTTGTGGTATGTTTAAGAAAATATTTTCAAAATCTCTCACCTTGAAAATATTGTAAAAAAAAATCGCCATCCCAACTTTTATGCGCACCACTGTACCTGTACTTCCATGATGGTGCGGGCGAAATACATTTAGGTACAAAAGGTGTAGTACTCATACTAACCAGCAACAACAATGCGGTATACCTCGCCAACCGCAACGCAGTCGCTGATACCTTTGTAGTCTTTAGCAGACGCATGTGCACACATACACACTTATGTTACAAACATACTCTCATTTGTGTAAATGCCACGCTTACATTCCTCATCTCAGCAACAGTGATCCATTTAATGTTTGTGCTGCATTTCAGTATTTGTTTTTTTTTTCGCAGCAAAAAAAAATTGTGTTGACAAAGTACATATTTGCAAAATTTTTTGTTTTGCTGCACAACTTTCTAAGCATTGTATGAAGAGTTGGAATTCCATTTTTGCATTGGTTTTTTTTTTGTCATCGTCGGTTTACGCTTTGACTGACGTGTTTTTTGTTTCCTTTTACTTTTGATCTGGCTTATTCAATTTATGCTCATCATCTCGTGGCGAAAGTGTGGTTTAGAAATGTTTTTTTTTTTGTGGGATATTCAACTGCTTATTCTTTTTTACTTGGCGCGCCCTTCCACGAGTTATCTAATTTCTTTGCTCTCATATTTTGTTTGATTTAAAAATTTCACTTTGATATTACGAACATTATTTAAGAGCAGATAATGGCGTAGTATTTTTTGAAGTAGACATAAAGTGCGTTTCCGAAATGAAATACAAAATCTACTTAAATATTCTTTAATCTCTTTAATCATTTATTTATCAATTTATTTACATAACTTGTTTGAGGTCATTATTGAAACAACAACTTTTTATTTCATTACCTGCTTCCACTACTTCTCTTTACGGTATTTTTAACCGCACTTTCTCATCTAAGTATTGCACGCAACGGCTAAAAAACTGGGCAAACAAGACTTGTACGACCAACTACTTTAACAAAAATAACGCTTAGTAACTCATGATTGCTTCGTCTGCTAAGGAAAAGTGGTAAGTGTAGTATGTCTTCCACCCAATAAATCCTTTAAATGACTGAACAAATGTTAATTTGGCTCTATATGCAAACGACCCAAGAATCTCTCGTAAATACGGTGAAAACTGGCAACGTTGCATTTTTACTTTTAAAAACCAAATTGCTCTTTGAAAATTTTTAACGGAGCATGTTAGATTTTGAACCGTCCCTTATAATAATTTGCATCTGTGTGTATGGCATTACAGCATTAAGAACGAAATGATGCGACAACTTTTACAATGCATTTTACAAATTGGCAACGTTGTATTCTGTTCTTTGGAAACAAACACTTACTCTGAAAATTGTTAAGGAAGCATTCTAGAATTTAAATCGATACTCGTTAAAGTTAGCATCTTGCATCTTTTCAACATTTCATGCAAGCATTTTGAACGAAATAAGCCAATAATGATCTTAAGCATTGCGAAAACTGGCAACATTGCATTCTAATAATTTAAAATAACAACACAATAGCTTTCGTAAACATAATAGAAACATATTCAACGAACAGCAAAGCAACCAAACAAGACGAAATGTTTACTTAAGAACCACTTTGAGTAATAAACATCACGAGCTGAAATGTACTGATAATTGGCAACGTCGCATTTTAGCTTTGGAACCGAACGCTTTGGAAATATTTACTAATGAGACAAAAGGTAGAAACGTGCAATATTATTCGATAATTTTTTTTTATATGAAAAATTGTGCAACAGAGCAGAATAACATAACACGCTTACTACATGAAAGTAATCGTCAATGGGAACGCAGCGAACTATTTAATTGCGCAAGGTGACTAACATTTTTTTTTTTCAAAGCTCGTTAAAGCTTTTATCCAACAAATGCGCATTAAATTCCGTTGTGGTGTACTCATTTATACCACACTTAACAAAAAATTGGGCACAATTTTCTGTGACAAGGCAGCGCATGCGCTTACCCACGCATACCACAGCGCACCTCTGCTTACCAACTATTTAACTGAGTGTCATTGCGTTAACAGCACTTTGCTGCACACTTGTCGTTATGATTCGGTAACAAAGTGCTTAACAACTAATTGAAAGCATTTACTGCGCGTTTGCATCACACAATGTGGCTTGCTACATTATTGTAGCAACACCCATTGTTTGCACGGCGTCAACACTACTTTATTGTGTGCGCATGCGCGCGCGCGCTCCCTTTTCAATTTATGTCCGTGAAATGGCGAATGAATCAAAGTGCCCCAAACCTGCATACAAAGCTCAACAAACGCCAAGACTGCGCCCAAATCCACAGCCACTTCCGACTGCCTGTTGTCAGCGTATCAGCGGCTCAGCAATCCGGCTACTGCAACTGCATTGTGTCGGCGGCTGTAAAAAAAATCACTTGAAGCGTCATTTTGCATGTGCAGTGCAGGTGTTGACGCCTGCGACTTTTCGATGATGTCAACAGGCATCGCGTCTATGCCTCACCCTTTGCACATTTGTTGCAGCAATGAATGGCATAAATCGATAACTGCGCGCAACAAATTTATTTGTATGCAATTTGTTGTAATTACATTTCACACTTCCTCTTTTGTTGGGCACCTTTCATTAACTCTTTTGTGGCTCGCTCTATGCAGAGAGGTGTGTGTTTGCGCGCGCGCTCTTTCAAGGTTTCTTTTGTCGTTGCGCGCCTGCGCATTAAATACACAAACACCCCCGCCACACCGTCTTCTGTGGCTGTAATGGGCATAGCGCCGAGTGACGAGTGTTTTTCTTTCTTTCATTTAAATAATGTTAACCTTAATGATTAATAATTTTCCATGTTACATATTTTGCAGCGTTTATTGCTGATTGTCTTTTTCTACTATCTTGCTGCTTGTCCCATTTTTATTTTTATTTTTTTTCCACACTTGCTTTGCTTTATAGCTTTGCCTTGATGTGTTTGAAGCGGAGTTACTACGTAGCAGGAACAAAGCAAACGTTTAAGCAGCTCAGCAGCTATTCAAACATTTTACAATTGTACAAATTAAAATGAAATTTTAGTGAAAAATTCGTTGAAATCTGTGTGAAAGTTATACAAGCTAATGAAAAAAAGATTATTTCTTCATCTTCACAATAAAGAAAAAAAAAAAAAACAATCATAATTTATAAGCAATTAAGCGCAAACAAACTTATTTGCTAAGAGACGCAAGTCAATTCCACTGGCTCGGGCAAAAGATAATACAAATAGGATGAATTCAAAGAAGTACTTTATACAAACGCTTGGAGGAAATGAAATTTGAGAGAAGCAGATGTGCAGAGTGTTCAAACTTCAAAACCACAATCTGCACTAACGCGGAAGTCATCGTAACACTACACCGCTCGGTGTTCAAGAGGAATAATTCACCAAATCCCCGTCACTACTAACAAGGAATCTGTCTAAGAGATAAAATTGCAAAAACAGCAAAGGAAAAGAGCATTTCTCGAAATTAAATGTTAAGTATAGATAATAGATAATACCAACTCGAAGTAGCAGAGTTTTTAGTCGGGCACTTGAACAGTGAAAAAGACGTCCCGAGTATAATATTTATTTAATAGTACTCGAGAGAACAGAGGGTAAAAGCAAATTTCTAGACACACTGATTCATATTTTTGGAACCACAAAACAAAAAAAAAAATTAGACTCATTGACAAGAGACGTTCGAGCTATTACTTCTTCTTTATCCAGAAATATTGCTGGTCCGTTTCGTATTTATTGCAAATGTTGACCTTTAGAAGAGGACAAAAGGCGCTCATTGGTCTGACAGCTCGCAGCAAGTCCTATTGAAGAGCTCTGGCAATCAGATGTCATCAATCGATTTGGTCGAAACTTCGAAGTTCACTTCCTCGATAGAAGTTATTCGGAAGCTGACACGGACTAGATTGCCATCCTTCCATTTGATTAAAAAAAAATTAAAATTTGAGAAACATCAACAACAGAAGCAATCGAAATTGCAAAAATTACGGCTACTTTTTAAAGCTAAGCTATTTTTTATTGAAATTACAGCAAATTAGGTATGCAGGAGTAAATTTGATTGTATAAAACACACCTTCGTTGTCGATTAACGTGCCTCGAAATTTAGAATTATACCTGAAAAACTAGTAAATAATAGCGCGTTGAGTGAGAAACCACGCGTACGAAGATTGTTGTCTAAGTAATTATTTAGCTTTTCAGCGGAGATTTATCTACCTTCCATGTGAGAACTCGGAGAATCAACCGTGCGCGTGGGACATCAGGAAGCTCGCTTTCTCGCTAAGCACCTTCGCTCTAAATAAGCTCACTTCAGAGTAGTTTAAGAGATTTGAGGATAGTTTGGCAGTTTGGCTTTCGCGACTCACTTCAATTCGAAAGACGCTACAATGATCAAAGCAAGATATGTTAACTTAAGAGTTGATTCCAATTTTAGAATATCATTGGAGCAATTTCTTTGAGTTGCATCTGGATTCGTGAGTTCTTTTGCCTTTTGTGCTCTATAGATTTTATTTAAAACAAAAATATTGTTTTCATTTGCTGCTAGTTTATGAACGCTTTCTAGAGATACTTTTTCTCATTTCGTGATTACTCATAAACTCGACTGGTGACTTGTTAACGCCAAATATTCGTCAGGTTTTATACTTAAAGTGATTCATGCAAAAATTTCGCCTCAATCGCTTTTGTCGATTTTTTTTTTAAATTTATTTATTCAAGCTTTGCGTTTATTTACAAGATTCGGTTTACGTTAAAATATTATAAGTCGACTTGGAATTTGTGACATGTTAAACATTACATTTGTTTACGAATAGAATACTTGCATGAGAGCCAATACATTTTCCACTGAA
This sequence comes from Philophylla caesio, assembly GCA_963971545.1. Classification (NCBI taxonomy): domain Eukaryota; kingdom Metazoa; phylum Arthropoda; class Insecta; order Diptera; family Tephritidae; genus Philophylla; species Philophylla caesio. The sequence continues at coordinate 121,273,095 of OZ020607.1, forward strand.
AAATTTAAAAACTCGCATCGCTTTAAAAGTGTTGTTCTGTCAAAGTCAGTTAAGTAACTTCATCAAAAGTCCTCAGCTCTACAATATTTATTGTCTCAAATGTCATTTCACATGCGATTGCCATGTAAATTTGTTTATTTTTTTTTTCATAACTTTTTAAAGTCAACAAACTGCACTTCATTCTCCTCGTCGACTCGCTCGCTTGATTGCCGCACACTACACTACACTTTGTTTAGCGCTATTGTTGTTGTTGTTGCCTGTCAATATGTTGCATGATTCTGCTGTAATTCTGAACCCATTTCATATGCCAAACAATGCGTGGTTGCATGAAAAAATGTGACACCACCAATCGAATTGGCGCGTCGAAGAACTCAGCGCGCCGGTAACTCCTTCGCCCGCTCACGCACTCACGCGCTATTCATTTCGTTATTGAGTTGTGTCACTTTGTGGTGATGATGGCCAACAACAACAGCAACAACGCCGCTGTAACCGTCAATTTGAATTGTATTTTTTGTTTTTATATTCGTCGATTTTTTTCTTTTTAATTTTTTTTTTTCGACTTTTCGCAAATGTTTCCGATTTGCTTCGCTTGATATGAAAATGAATGCAAGTAAGTGTGTTGTTGTTGTTGTTGTTGTTGTTGTTGTTGTTGTTGTTGACACATAGCGGAACTCATATGCAGCAAATATAAATTAAACTGCATTCACATTTCGATTTCTCGCTTGCTGACTAATTGAGTAAATAAATGGAATTTTGTTTGTTTGCGTGTACGAATGAGTGTGTGCGAGTGTGCAAAAAATATTAACTGTTGCAAATTAACACCGCACAATACTTTTTCCATTATTCAACGCCTGAGCTTGCACGAACTCACACGAGCGTTTAATTAAAAATGTGTGCGACATGTGGAAATGGATTTTGAGCGGAAGAAAGTTAATTAAAAGTCAGCAAAAAATTCAAAAAAAAAAAAAAAAATAGTCCAACAACAATTATAGCACAAAATTGCGCTTTTCCGCAATACAACTTAAAACTGATTAAAGTCGCTTTTTCGCAGAATATTCAATTTCGAAAACAATTTAAAAAAAATACCACAAATTTATTTGCCACCAAAAACAACAATATTGCAATAATTACCAGCGCATTGCAATGAATTTGATATGCGTTGTCATTAGTCATTTATTTGCCATGTATAACGGTAATTTGCGGTCACGCGCTGGCCACATTTTTACGCCACCATCGCCGCGACCACCACAGCCTGCACGCGCATGCGCTTAACGCACCACCACCAGCGCTTGCAGCGAACTCATACCAAGCTACAAATCTTGTATGCTTCTTTTTTCTTTCTTTCTTTCTCTCTTTGTCTTTGCCATTTATCAGCTTTAATCGCTATTAACGAATCGGGCTTGAAACGAATGCACGCAGAAGTGGACGTACATACTACGCATGCGCAGCGTAGCTGGTTGTGGAGCAAGTTCAAGATTAATAGCGGACACTATGCAAGCAACTAAACACACCTTCCAACTGCGCTAAAATGCACAAAATAGCAATGAGTGGAGTGAACAAAAAATTTTTTTTTTAAATATTTACTGCAAGCAAATGTGCTGCTACAGTTTCAAGTTACTTGCAGTGACCCTGTAGGAATATATAAACAGATGAGAGACAGACTGGCCTTTATTACCGGGCAAGCTCTGGCTGTTGCTATAACTATTTGCCACAAATAAAAGAAACTCGCTCAATTGTTAATAAGTTAAGAGAAAAAATGTGTCACATTGCGGTTTTAAGAAACTTGGCGGCGCTCGATTGCTTGCATCTTTCGTTTATTCTCTCTAACCAATGCAACTTTTCGAATTTCTAAGCGAAAAAATGTTACTCGTTGCTCGTTATTTAAACAAACAAAATAAAATACACCAATCAAATTGTTCTCAAAACTAACATAAAAATGTATCTTCAATAGATATTTTATACACTCTGATGTTAAGTTTAAACACTCGAAAGTATCAACTGCTTAGCCTTTAGTACTCTCCAAGATTGGCAAGCAACAGAAACTCAAACCACTTACAACCTTTGCTAATTATCTCTTCGATGGCCGAAGACAAAGACGACTGGTTGTGTATTAAAAGTAGCTGAGTTTGAGCCGACGCCAGCGAAATGCTACAAAGTGTCGCTCAGCACTTTCAAAGCACAACCTATTGCAGTTCCAGGAAGTCTGAACTGGGCCCTTAGCTCAAGGTTGGAATTAAAGCATAGACAACTGGAGCTTCCAACGACTAAACTATCTAAGTTCCCCCTCAGGTTCACCATTGTCTTAAAATCTTGAAAAAAAAAATATACTAAAAACAAAAGTTTATTAAAACCAACAAGCTCGGCAAACTTTCCAGTTTCGGAATGAGGAAAAGTAGTCGAAGCTTTTGAGTTAACTGCGAAGAAGTAAAACGCTGCAAAATCTTCAAATGCACTGAAATTTGGTCGTGCCGAACAGAAAAAGTCTTCACATCACAGACTTGCCACTGTTAGTTGATGTGCTCCGTGTGAGCTATGAATATATCAAAAAAAAACCCCTTGCAGTAGTGGAGAGATACCAAATTTAAGTGTGGTTTCCCTGGCTACAGAAAGAAGATGGGATTCGAAAGGAGTTTCCACGCGATTGAAGATATCTGAAATAAAGAAGTCGGTCTAGCAGAGCCTAATTTACTTTGTCTTTCTGAGTAGACCCATAGCTGAGTGTGACGAAAGAGCTTCAGGGATTTTCTTATACGATCAGGGTTATAATAGAGTTTTCGTCACTTACAAAACTTCCTTATGCAGACATTCTAGCAGTTTACAGCGACGTCCCTACCAGCCAAAGTTCAATTCGTCATTCCTTCTCGTCTTTTTGCCATTGCTTACTGGTTATTTCCTCTAATATTTCAAGTTTTCTTGAGTGCCAACACGTCAAGCCGGTTTCTGTTGCGCGCTGCCACAACTTCTAATGCTTTTCTTGGTGTCACATGCAGCCTACATAGAAATGTCGGTACGTTTCAGCAACTATAGCTGGCCAACGACTGACGCAAACGGTGAAATTGCGCTCGCTGCTGAATGAGTTGAAGCCGCGGCCGGCGGCTGTCTGTCAACGCCCGCTTCTGGTCTCCTCGTCATATCTGTGTGTCCGCAGCAACATTTTTCTTTTTATTTCTTTTATCTCGGCAAAGTTGTAAAGCTGCTTAACTGGAAATGCCAAACACACCTCAAACGAATGCCAATTAGTTGTTGACTTGTGTGCGTCTGTTGCCAACACCGTCGCCAAGATCTGCAAGTCCACACACATTTTGTTTGTCGGTGTAGTCTCAAAATTTTTGCTCGATTGCGCGTGGTCGTTGGCATCTTAGCTGCTATAATTTCGCGGCTATAATTAAATGTGTATTGCGGTTTGAAAACGTCAACTCCCCAACCACTTGTGCACTGCAATTAGCTGCAGGAATGGTGGCGCTGGCACAAATTGAGCGTCACACATTTGCTAAAAAAAATGTTTGTTTAAATTCAAAATTGTGGCTGCCGCTGCCACAAATTTGCGCAAATCGTTGCGTATTACAGCAATTACGGACGCCAATTAAAGCAGCAACCCGCCGTGCGAGCAACAGTTGTCACTACTAATCTTCGGATTGCTGCGCTTGCTCTTCTACCTCTCTCCACAGCGCTGAGGTCAATAGCATCTCACGCGCAACTTTCTAGCGCCAACTTGCCTGACGTATTCATTTCCTGCCACTCGAAAGTCGTTGAAGGTGTCTTATCTAGTTCCTCCATTCAATGCGTTGGCTACTCGGCCAATCAGTCCGTCCGTAGCGTCGGCTTGTGTGTCGAACTAAAATAAAAATGATGACAAATTGCGAAAAGATAGCGCTGAATTGGCGACCAACAGGTAGAACATCCGTTGATGAAGATTTAGTGCGCACAAATCTTGTAAGGAAATTGCAATTAAGTAATTACTCTGCGGTGCAAAGATGGGCGTGGGAAGTTGCTATGCCGCTGGGTTGATATCTCCGCCTCATGGTGACGTTAGTTCAGAAAATGATTAACGATCTAGCGATTTCCTAGCGATTGCTGCGTCTTTCTTCCTCTGCTGGCGGATGCGCGTCAATGCGTGTGCGTCTGTCCGTGGCAGTTTGATGAGAAATTTTAATGCATCTAAGTAGCGAGCTTACACTACTCAGAGTCTCACTCATCAGTCGATTAATGCGGGACTTATTATTCTACCTTCATTTCAACAAAGCAAACAATTATTTCGGGAAGTTGTTTCAAAGATTTGCTTCTTATGTTAGAACTCCAAAACAAATTTTATGGTCGCCACCTTTTATGAGTTCCATGAACTGTAAAGAACTTAACATTTCTTTCAAGTTTCTACACAATTCCACTCCTTCGAGCTCATTAACCTCTTTAATTCTTTCATCTCACTTTAGCTACACTTTAAAGCCTTTAAGTTGCATTAACAAGATTTAACCTCTTTTGAGAGTCTGCTAAACAAGCGCTGAATTTATCACCAAACAGCCGGCAAATGCTGAAGAAAATTGCCAATAAAAATTTTCAAGTTCAAAAGCAAAACACAACTGCCTTAAGTGTTATGGCACTTTGTACAAACATTTACAACAATAATAGAAGCAACAGCTGCACACAATTACGCACTTGAAGCGGGGGGGGAGGGGGATTCGGGCGCACACAACACAGAAGCCAAAAATGCGAAGCAATCAAGGTAAACTAAAAATAAAAAATTAAAATAATAAAATAAAAACAAGACACCAAAGCCGCCATAAAGCGCACTTGAGCAGCGCCTAAGTCAAGGTTAGACACGGTTCAATTACCTCAGCAGCGACACCGAGCAGCAATGACGACAACGCTGACGACGGTGGACCTCGCTGCCGCTGTACTTTGTTGATGGTGCTGTATGAAGAGACTGATGACATGGCTGGCTGGCGCTGACGATACTCAAGTAAAGGGTGTTTTTTTTACAGGTTTGTTTTTCGAATAGAGATAAAACTGGCATTTTGTGGTCAAATCTGGCAACTCTAATGTCATTTATGTTCAGTTTGGTTTGCCATTTCATCATGAATAGGTTGACAAAAGAACAACGCTTGCAAATCGTGCAAATTTATTTCGAAAATAATGGTTCAGTTCGCGAAGTTTACCGTGAGCTCCGTCCATTTTATGGTCGACATAATCGTCCATCAGAGCAATTAATTCGGTTAACCATGGATCGTTTTCGCACTACGTTTACTCTATGTGATAATACGCATCCGCAGAGACGTCGAACAGTGCGCACCGAAGAAACAATTGCCGCTGTAGAGCAAAGTGTTGAAGAGGACCCGAATGAATCGATTCGCCACCGTGCACAGCAATTGGAGCTTTGTCCATCAACTTTATGGAAGATTTTGCGCAAAGATCTTGGCTTGCGACCTTACAAGATCCAGCTTGTGCAAGAATTAAAGCCGCGAGACCATGCAATGCGTCGTGATTTTGGTGTATGGGCCGAAAATGAGATTGATCTCGATGCTGATTTTCATCGCAAAATTTTGTTCAGTGATGAGGCTCATTTTTGGTTGAATGGCTACGTCAACAAGCAAAATTGCCGCATTTGGAGTGAAGAGAATCCACATGAGACCCTTGAAACGCCATTACATCCACAAAAACTGACTGTTTGGTGTGCTCTATGGGCTGGTGGAGTCATTGGGCCATACTTCTTCCGCAATAATGCTGGAGAGGCAGTTACCGTTAATGGAGACCGGTATAGAGCCATGATAACCGACTATTTTGTTCCCGAATTGGATGGCATGAATGTGGATGAGTTGTGGTTCCAACAAGACGGCGCTACATGCCACACAGCGCACGTCACAATCGATTTATTGAAGGAAACATTCGCTGAGCGCATAATTTCGCGGAATGGACCTGTCAATTGGCCACCAAGATCGTGTGATTTGACACCATTGGATAATTTTCTTTGGGGATATGTGAAGTCGCTCGTCTGCACCAACAAACCAGAAACGTTAGGGGAATTGGAAGCCAACATTCGTGGCGTTATTGCCGACATACGGCCCCATATGCTCGAAAAAGTGGTTGAAAATTGGACCTGTAGAATTGGCTTTATTCGAGCCAGCCGCGGTGGCCACATGCCCGAAATCATATTTAAACATTAATGGCATAAAATTATCCTTCCAATAAAGCCAAATTGATGGACCTTAAAACGATTTTCTTGTGTTTTATTTCAATTCGAAGTTCTATACCCCTAAAAAAAACACCCGTTACTAGTAGACAGTGTTGTTGTTGTTGTTGTAGCGGCACTAGTAGACAGTCGGCCGCGGTGCTGGCATTCAGCTGACCAGCCATGCGTAGCTGCTACATTTGCCTTCGTTGCGCTTTTCAGTGGCTTTAATTAAGCTAAAAGCAAGCGACTGGTGGTGGCTTGAGTGAGTTAAAAAATTAAAAAATTTCAAAAAAAAAAATATTTAAATGCAATGCAGCAATAAAAATCATCGCCAACAATCCCTTTTACGACACTGACGCCACGCCACTGCTTCACGCAGCTTTTGGGTTGTGCAAATATTTTCAAATTGCAAAAATATTCTGCTCTGCTCACAAGCTGTACGTACGCCCCAGTCTTTAACTGTTTACATTTTTATTTCCTTTTATTGCTTTTTACTCGCTGTTGTTGTGTTGTATGTTTTTTTTTTTTTTTTTGATTCGGTTGCTTCATAAAATTTTCCATTTGCAATGCTTTGTCTTGCGCTGTGAACGTTCATCTGATTTTAATAAATCACAAACGACTTTCGGTTTAATCGCGCTAAGCAGCCGTCACTAATGCGCAAATGAAAGTGGTTTACTGTGGCAATTGTCGCCGTTTCGCCGTTTGTGTTGCAGCTGTTGTCTTTGGATTTGGATTTGGATTTGCTGGCAGTGGCAAGCGTTTGTGCTTTTACTTTTTGTGCCGCCTCTTTCAGGTTTCTATTAAAATTTTTTGGCATCTGTCATTAGCGCGCACTCGCAATGGCAACTTTCGCTATCACTGTTTTTGGCCTTATCTTGTTTATCTGCTTTGGTGTTTTTTTTTTTTTTTCTCTCTTAATTTGTTATTATCTGTCACGAAAATGTGCACATATGGAAAGTTCATAAACATTTTATTACGGTTTAATGTACTCGTCGTACAAAAAACTTGTTTATGCTTTCGAGCGCAAGGCGAGCAGTTTGAGGCGCTTTGAAACAAACAAAAAAAACTACTTTGCTAGCTATTTCAATTACTTTACAATTAGTTAAAGACACTAAGTGAACACATTTTTAATTTTTTCATTGCAGTTTCAATGAGATGGCATTAAAATATTGCTGCTTGAAAGGGTAAGTGAATGCTTTGTAAATTATTTCAAGTATTTTAATACAATTAAAAAAAAAAGAACTAAAGGCTTGAGAGTTTCAAAGAAAATTCCTTTGGTGTAAACGCTTAAAAAATTTAAGCGGTTCTCAATTGTGTCAGAAATAAGATGAAAAAGCATGAACCAACTATACCAGAACCAACAATACGAAGTAAGAGAAAAATATTTTCTGGCAGTGACGTAGTACTTTTAGACACCATGTTTGCTTGCTGTCAAATGAAACGAAATTGTAATAAAGAGGAGAACAAAACAAGAATACTGTGATTAGCTGCTGTGAAAAATTTTTATTTTTGAAATGTTTACTAAGTAAATTTTATTGGAAATTAGTAAAAAGTGTTTATATTGTTATGGTTTTCGCATTGGATGGAGTTTAACAAAAGTGCTCCAACATCGCGGCTGGATTTTCAATCTGGCAAATCATAGGCGTCAACTTTATCTCGAGCACCAACACCATTGGCAGTAATTGCATACACATCGTCCAACGCTTCCATCAAGTAGTAAATACGCCGGCGCAACACAATTGATTTGGACCATAAATACCGCGAATCCTCTAAATGTAAATTTGTGCAAAAAATCAATGTTAAGAAATGAAATATCTGAAAAACGCTTGTGGCTGGCTTACTCTCAAAATCTTCAGGGAGGAAGTGCTCACTGCAAATTTTTGAATTTTTTCCAACGCACTGGCCGCAAAAGTCCACACACTTTTTGTGCAAATTAAGGTCTTTCGGTAGACCTAACAAGTGCATCGACTTGTCTTGCTCGTATTTGTTATTGTACCCAATCACAAAACACTTCATTTTTTAAATAAATAGCAAAATTTTCACGAAAATCTAAAATGCTAGAAAATCAACAAGAATAAGTTAAAAAAAATTATGAAGTGTAAGCAAAACGAAAAAGTTCAAAAGCACTACGAGACTCATTTTTTTCTCAAAATCAATTACAAATACACGGTTGCCTGAATACGTGATCTGTAGTAATTGGTTCATGTGAAAAAGTACGAAAATATTGCTTGATATTGATAGCACATTGTAAAAAAGAAAAAGGAATAAAATAGTATCGAGCAAATATGACTGCAGTTTAAGTACATAGATCCAGTAAAAATTACTTTGAGTTTATAAAAGCAAGACTTGCTCTGACGATAAGGTTTTTAAAAGCAGTTTCTTCAACCACGATCTTAATATCTTCAAACTTCTAATCAGTATTTCAGGTTGAAAAACATTAAACGCATAACATGAACTTAATTTGCGTATGTTTATCAATATGCTCCTTTCAGTAAATAATTTCTTAGCTATGTTGAGAATTGCAAACGTCTACCAAGTAGATGAATGAAATATGAAATACGCATACTTAAACGCGCGCTATTTGCTAGTTAAATAGCCAGTTGAGGACAATATTTCCGATAATATGTAGAACAAGAAACCAGCCAAAGGGTTCAAAGCATTTTGGCGTTTCAACCAATATCCCAATCGACTGAGTTCTCTTTGTAGACAGCGTCTTTGTTCTATCAATTCTAATGTTATTGTTAACCCAGCTTTGGAATATCCGCTAACATCTTTCAAATAGCTCAGCTATCTAGCCAGTTCTCAGTGTAGTAAATTCAAAGCAGAATTCTTTTCTTATTCCCAGAAACATTTCCGTAAGCTCTTAGTGATATTTTTTCAGGAAGTCATTCACTCGGTCGTTCCTCCAAAGTTCACTTACTGTTAAACATTTATTTGGAACCGGTGTCCTCCTTTCTGGCGGAATTGTCAGTTCCCGTTCTTTTTCATCTTTCATCCTGGGATGTTGTTCTGATGTAGAAGCTCGCTGTTCAAATTTTTCGCTCATCTTCGGCGCTCATTCTAAGTCAGTGGGTTCTTCGTTTCCGGCCGTTTTCTCAAATTATCTTCACAAGTTTGCTGCGCTGTAAATTTTAAAGGCTTTAAAGGCTATTCGAAAAAAACGATTCTTAAAATCTTAAATGCAAATCTTTTGGCTTGCCTTATGCGCTTGTTTCATTGGCACTTCAACTCACTTCCTTCGCCGACACTTGAAGAAACAAAAATGTCTCACTCGTTTACACTTTTCATTTCATGCGCCCTTCGTTCGCTCGCTTCGTGCCACAATATTTTCACAAGTCAAACAACGAATCATGAAATAATTTTACACAAAACTTTTACTTGTTGGCATTTCAACAAATTTGCGCAACAACAACAACTACACACACTCATACATACATTTGTTCATTTACGAGTATGCACTTGCATGTTCGCACAAGTGAATGATTGCAACATTGTTTCCGGCACGAATGCAAAAATGATGAAACACTCTCTGGAAGAAGGGCATAAGTTTCGCCGACATAAAACTATGTCAAAAGCAAAAGCACTGAAGAGTTGAGAGTATAAATAAGATTGGCAAAGAAAGCTTGAAAGAGTTGAGCACCAGAACTTTTTGCATAACTAAAGCTGAGCAATAACTTTGCTTGATGCAAATTAAATTGCATAGCGAGCCACTCGTATAAATACATGTGTCTGTGTGTGTGTAAAAGTTTACAAGTTTTTTGAAATGCCGAAAGATTAAGAAAGTGAAATTTGAATCCTTCCGAATTCGGTCTTTAAATGTCCTTTTGTGGTTTTGCTGTGCAAGTGATCTTCTTACTTCCAATAGAAGTTCTTTTCATCAAATCTCACAAAGTTTCACATACATCAATTGCGAATGCAAAAGCTCGAGAGGCCCCTTGACATTCCGAATGTCTTCACTATACCAAAAAGTAGTTTATCCAATTATGCGATGGCTATTTCACTGCTAATTACAAAATAGAGTTGTGTTTCATAGAAATTAATACCATTCGTATTTAGTTTATTCGTTTTTGCTTTCTCGCCATTTACTCTCTGTTCGATGGGTCTTAAACTTGGCATTAATCTATTCTAAGATTTCCTTTGACAACCACCTTTACGATGTTCGGGAAAGTCTACTTAACGCAGAAAGAAAGATATGGTCTTCCATGTTAACTGAGTTATCGGCAGACATTATCGTCCTTTAAAACTTGAGAGTCTCTGCCACTTGTCCTTCTCTACAGATCCTGGCGAACCTACGTATTTATTAACAACATTTGAAGCTACTGTTTGATTGACTGCTGGAGAACACCAGCAACACTAAATATAATTTTTTTTTTGACTAGAAAAACTTTTTCATGCATCGTACACTGGAGGTACACAGCGGTGATTAAACCCATTCTCTTCTACAGGGTCGTGTGTTCGGCACTAACCAGGGCAGGACCCAGGAACGAACTGAACAAAAAGGTAGGCAGTGGGGTATCACTCAAGTGAACTCAATCTAAACCTCAGTTTACGCTTACCGGACCACTGCAGTGTTTTCCAGGCAGAGCTAAATGCAATAATGGAAGCAACTCGTAGTTTCATAAACTGCAACTCCCTAGAAAGAGGCAAAACCATATACTCGGTACAACATCCAAGGCAGCCATTGAGTGCAGAAGGACTCTAAAACGGCTGGCAGAAATGTGCACCGTATGGGTTGTATGAGTCCCTGGTCATAAGAACATTCCAGACAACTGCCGGGCTGACGAGCTGGCAAGGAAAGGGACGGAACGGACCGCTCACTTTAAACTCTGCCCAAGATGCGGGTACACCTCTAGCGTCCTTAAAGCATAGATTACGTTCTGAGCTTATGGAGGAAGTAAACTCCAGATGGGCTTTGGAGCCTACCTGTCATATCACAAGACAAATATGGCCAGAAATCGATGTGAAGCGATCCAAAGCTCTCACACGGGCTTGGCCGCTCCTCTCTTAGATTAGTAGTTGGTGTAATAACCGGACACTGCCTTATGGGCACGCATGGGAAGAGACTTAGAGGTTACCCAACAAACAATTTCTGTCGTAGCTGTAGGAACGAGGAAGAGGTGGAGAATATAGAACAAGACGCGCAACGAATGCCTCAAAAACTATGTACTTCTTGGGCTGCCTAGTCGACCTAAACTCTGCGAGCATTCCTAGCTTTCTACTCTACAGCAAACGGACGGGATGGTTTAAAATTTGAAGGGATGCAAAAATTGTAATGCACACGCCAGTGGTATCACAGTGGGCTTCTTAACTTTCAGCCTAAGTGTGCCATCGTGTTCTCTGCGTGGTGCCAGCCACTCCAACCTAACCTAACTTAATCTTCATTTCTGCCTCAGACTCTCCTCGCGCGCACTGCTCTTCAATCTGTTATTGTTATCGTATTATTGTTTGTTTTTAATGTTATGTATCTCTAGCTAAGACCTTGTAAAATTCAACGCAGTTGTACACACAGTCTGCTCTGTTTCGGCCGTTCTACTCGCCTTGCAATGGTCCTACTATTTAGTAGGCGAGATGCAATTCATTCGTGTCTCATTTCCGTTCGTGTCACTTTACTTTAATAACTTTAAACAATATGGCAACCACATGTCAAGCGGCATTCGTATTTCATTTAGAAGTGAACTCACATTAACTCACAACTACAACTATACTAAATTGAACAAAACCCCGCACGCTGCTCGTCCCTGTCATGTGTCAATAAAGTTTGAGAGTCGTCACTGAGCGGATTCAGCAGCATAAGCGCAAAAATACGATAAACATAAAGTAAACAAAGCAAATAATATTTAACAGCGTGTACACGTAAATTTGCGTTGGCCACTGCTGTTGACTTACCGCCTCCTGCACCGACTCACAACCCTGTAGGCTCTAAGTCCTACTTCACACTGTGCGCGGATTGAGTTGTTGGCTTTCACTGGCCAGTACATTCCACATTTATGCCACTTCATCATGCGTTGTTCACCCTGTTTTCTAGTTGGTTTTTTCGTGCTTTTAATACCTTTTTTATTTCTCTTGTTCCGGTGGTTTTTTTTTTTTTAGTTTTTTTTTTCTTTTATAGCAAGCCAATCTTGTGTATACGCCTGCCATTTATTCGAGTCCCGCATTTCCGCTGCAACCCATTCTAAGCGCATGCCGATTGCCTGTTTGCCATTGCAACAATGCCACCTATTTTTTTTTTTTATGGGCTTACAGACAGCAGTAAGCTCTGCCACATTGCATTTTTTTTAGCCACCTTCCGTGTGCAGTTCATCCTTTGCGCGTGCACCAAAAGTGTGTTGCCTTTTGCTATCGCTGTTCTAGTTTTTTTTTTTTTTTTGCCCACTTGTGGTTTGTGTTGGTTGCTTTTGTGTGTGTTGTTCTTTTTTTTCTTTTAATTTATTTTATTTTCGACTACACGGAAGTTGCTTTTCGACTCTATTGAAAACTTTATACCATTATCCTATTCACATCCTGTCGCTTGCGCGCCTGCTGTTTGCTGTTTGCTGCTTAGCCAAAGCGTTCGAAGCTGCGGCATCGAGCGTTCCCATGCGCTTAGGTACAGCGAAAAATGTGTATTTATTTGAAAGTTGTGATTTTATTTATAAAAAAAAACCGATTGCTTCTAAAGCATTCAAACTGGGGCGAATGCGGCGAAAATGCGAGTTTAGAAATTCGTGCTGAAATGCTAAAGATGGTTATTAGATTTGGAAAAGAAGCTTGAAAAACAATTTGAAACTTATCCCAAAGCTGATAGTAATTTTTAGGTTAAAATAAACTTGCAATATCCGATCCCTTCCGTAGCGCCTTCGTTCCAATTGCAACCGATTAAATTTCACTGCCTTGTTGTGACCTACTACTTGCCACCACTTGCACTACCGCAAAGCGTAAAAATCAATTTATTGCAACTCGAACTTTTGTGCCTGCCAAATTCTGGAAGGCAAAAGCGCCGAAATACACAATTTAAACACATTCACAAGTACATAGAATTTTTCTTCGCTTCCGCATTGCAAGTGTGCAAGGCGTTGTCGGTGGGCTCGGAAAAACTTTCTCGGCCAAGCAGCTGTATAATAGCAGCGACAAGAGTTCGGAGCAACAAACACCACTTGGAACACAAACGCAATATTGCACTCGAGTTTTGTAAGTAGTTTTTGGCCAACCAACGAATTATAAAGTATTTAAAATGGCATTTGAAACTGCCAACCAACTTTTGGACTAACTGACGCCCGCACCGCCACCATCACCGCACACAACAAAAAAATTCTCAAGCGCACAGCGTGTGGGCCGCGCTCAATACAGGCGAGGCGCCAGCCGCCAGCCGCCAGCCGCCAGCCGCCAGCCACAAATTCGTACCAATCATACATACCATACTCGTAGGCGCACATTGTATGTAAGCAACAATAATAACAAACTCAAAAGCGAACAACTTCAAAAAGTTTTCTGCTGTTGTTGACTCACAAATAATTGTTGCATGGAATTTGTGGCAACATTAAAGCCACTCAGCACTCTCCAGTGAAGTGTAGTGCAATGGTGCCGCTTCAAATGATGCTGTCGGGTGTGTGAGCTACAAACGGAGAAGGCGATGTGGACCAGAACAAACTCAGCTGGAAGTTGAAATTGTACAATGGCAATAGTGCAACTTTTCGACCATTCCCAGCACGCTTGACCGCATGCAAAATGTCCCGTTGATGTGCTAATGCAGTCGCAAAGTTGCCAGACTGTTTGAGAATATTGAACAGAAATTTAAATAGCGCTATTAAAGAGCACTGAGCGAGTAGGGGTATCAAAACAATGAACTCGATTTGATGTGATAGAGAAATGAAAAGGTGGAAAATGTTAAAGGAAAACTCAAAATTGTTGATTGTGGTACTAGAAAATGTTGCGTAAAACCGCTCGAGCTCACAAACAACTTTATAGGAAAAATACTCAAAAGCTCAAATGTTGCTTGCAGGTCTTCGTTAAAGTACAAAAAGGTTGTCAACAGCGCCGGCGGAATACTTTCTGTCCGAGTGGGTAGTGAAAAAAAGTAGTCTTTGCTTTCATCCATTCTGAAATTATCTGAAGTTTTCCGAGTGGGTAGGACGGCTTCTACTACCATAGACTTCCGCCGACCTTGGTCGTCAAGGAACCATTTTATTTTCCCCAAGAGTCTCGGATCAGCTCCACTCTACCAGGGTAGAGTCTTTCGGAATAATTGTAGGAATGATATCACAAATCTTTCTACCATCTGAACACGTAAAAATGCTGCCCGCTTGATTTTCAAACGATTGAATTTTCATTTTTGATTCGCAGTAAGAAAAAGAAAGCCGAAGCAATTAAGCACTGAGCTTCCTTATCTCCCATGGATCTGTCACAGTAGAGTGCTGCAAGTTGTATTAATATTCTCACGAATTCTCAGTATAATTTAAAGTACTTGAACTTAAAGTACTTGAACTTTTAGTCACTAACTGAAATCAGAGCTCTAACAAACGAGCTGCGAAAACAACTTCTACTTTCAACTGGTATCTGGCAACACTAAAAATTTCAACGCTCTACCCAGCTCCTCCACAACTAAATCCAGCATCTATCTGTTGTCAAACTTTTGTGGTAATGTTAAGTAAAAGTTTTGGACGGCGACAGCCGGATGAGAATTTCTAAATTTAAAACTAATACACAACCAAAACGAACTGTGCTCAGCATGTGGATTGAGAATAAGTAGCATGCAAAAGTGAATACGGCAAATACCAAAAGCAATCATTGTTCGTTGATTTCAAAGCACCATTTATCGCACAACAAGCAAATAATAGAGATGAATATGAATATTGAAATTGAAGAAGCATGCTGAAGAATTGCTCATTCTCACGCTAATAACACGCAGCCGTCAATTACATTTAATAATGCACACAAACATAAGACAGCTCACTTCTACTTAGCCGATTGTGTGCAAACAACAAAAGACGACAAACATAAATCAATCTGCGCGCCCACTCAGAGTGAACTCACTAATGCCGCGAGTACTTACATACAACATGTCCATCAGCGCCGTGCAAAGCTGCACCCACATCAACTTTCCTAGTCGACTAAATAACTGTGCCCTGAATGGTGAGTGCCAACCAAAAGAAATGCTACACACTAGAAACTTAGAAAACAAACAAACATACATACGAGTTGATATGATGGCGAGATTTAAAAAGTGCTGTAGCAATATTGTGAAATTGAAGAAGATAAGCAAAAGTAAGTAAGTAATAGAGACAACGCAGTGTAAGTAGAATATTTCAAATTAAAGTCATTAATCAAAATGAAAAACTTAAGCTCGCGTACATGGAGCAACAGTGTGTTGGAAGAAGGAAGTGAGCTAAATAGTGAGTGGTGAGAGTGAGTGTGGGTGGTTAAGCTACTGAATTTCAAAAGCAAGTTCTTAAGGTGAGTAAACTCATATTTTAATATAGAAAAATCAGTGGAATTTAAGTGACATAAAAGAGTAAGCTCATGAAGTATGGCGGTAGGATTAGAGTAGATTCAGTATTAAAAGAAATAAAAAGAAAAAAAAAACGTATGAACACGAAAATGAAAAATTAACTGTCAATTAGTTTAGGGCATTATCACTTCAGGTTTGAAGCGCTTGATGCGCGAATGCAGCGAAAACTGAATGATTAATGAATAGCTCAGTGCACAACACGGAGCTTGTATAGAGGTGAACTTAAAATGAGTTAACGAACTTGAATGCACTGTCACATGACATTAACACACAGAAGTGTAACTAAATAACTGACCAACTTGAAAGCCTCAGCAAATACAGCAAGGTACTTCAAACAACTTTTGCGCAAGAAACCCAACACTACTTATTGCACACAATTCATTTGATGAAAACAAATAGAAATTGAATAGCAAAGCAAATAAACTTTACAACTTACATACAGCTAACAGTTGAGAGTTGCGAGTGTAATAAAGTAAACTCAAATGTTGCTCCAGACACTTCAACGGCACAACGTGCAAATGACTCAAGGCAATAGTGCACTGCTGTGGCTAGAAAGCAACCCTGCCATTGAGCCGACCTCCTGACAACTGAGAACTGACAACTTACAAGTGAACTCAATTCAATTGCGCCCTACGTTACGAGGTCAGTGCTGCCAAACTACGATCAATTGCCATTGCTACAATAGTTTAGAAGTGCAACAACACACACATTCAACATTAAGCATGGTTGCAACTTTCGAGTGCTCAGTCGTCGCATTGACCATTTGAACAGTTTAGTTTTCGGTCTTAGCTGTCAATAGTTTAAGTACGAATACAATGAACACTGGCACTTATTTCATGCACAGGCAGCAAACAACTGTCAATTGTGTGTACGCGCAACACAGAAATATAACTTCACCACGACTATCACGACTACAACGCCAAAGTCCAAGTTTATGGACACTTAAGTGGCTCGCTGCTTGGGATAATACTTGAAAATCGTAGCAATGGTCATTGCAAAGCAGCAATTCACGGCCAATCGGTGAGATGCAGGAAGAAAGGCGCCGGACAGTCGCAACAATGAAGCGGTTTATAGGCGAAATTTGCAATGATCTTTTATGTGCCAATCGGAAGCGAAAAGTGTGTGGACAGCAGATGGAAATGTGCAGCAAACAAGTTTTCTTAAATGGCGGATTTTAAGTGAGAGAATAATTCTATTTATTTTTTTTTTTTTTTTTGGAGAGGACATGGCACACAGTAAACGAATATCTAGATGGACTTAGAAATGAGAAGTAACGCAGAAAGGAGAAATAATGTAACTGCATATTGAGAGCAATCAGAGCGTTTACTTAAGAAGAATAAAAAAGCTTCACTGCAAGTGATATCGCGAAAGGAGCAAGTGTGTTTGTATAATAAATCAATGAGTTAAGACGCGGGAGAATTTGCTTCGATTGTGACTGCCAAAAGGATATTTCTATAATTTCAGGTAAGTTTACGTAGGACATCAAGTGCAAAATGGGATTGGGAAAATTTGGAAAAGTTGCCGGAGAAAACCCATTCAAAGAAGACGTCTAAGGCTTGGTTTTTAGCGAGCGAAATAGGCAGAAAATACGGTCTTGGGAATATGGAAGGCAAAATTGAAGAAATAAAAAGAAAAAATTTAAATACTGCGATACTTGGAAGTAATCTTTATTATATTATATATTCTTGATGAGGACTAAAAATTCACATTTTTCACATTCACTCCGGTCCGAACTTTGCTGCGTACAGGCCAATTGAGCGGTCGATAAGGAATAATATAACGTGGCGAGTTTCATGCCTAAAACAAATAAGTTTTTATAAAGCTGACGTGTGATTTGAAATGAGTCGAAACCAAGGCACATTCAATAGGTAGCAGCGGTAGAAATATTGAAAAAAAAAAAAAAATTAGCTCTGTATATTTTGTTTTTGCTTTTAAAAGCTAAAACTTCAAAAATATTTTATCAACTACCTTGAATTGTACTGAAAGCATTCTTATCACAACGAAATTCAAAATTTGACAATTCAAATTAAAATAAAATATGAAAAAAGTTAAAAAAAAAAAAGTTTGCTGCGGCTACCTATTTGATGTGCCTTGGTCGAAACTCTAAGCGGTAAAAAAAGAAGGAGGCTGTGTCAGAGACACGGCCATTAAGTTTAACGTAGAATACGCCATCCGATAAGACAGAAAACATATGTATAATGATAATTTATAATGATAAATAATGCAAGCAAATGAATTTCTTTATTTGATAGTTACTTTTGATGATATACATAAGCTTATGATAGGAAAATAGGATAAAAATGTTTTTAAATTAACATTTAAATTTCTCGCAAAAACTAAGTCAATGGTTGTGTTATCAATAGTTGTGGGAGCATCATTTCGAATATAATCCAAATTAAACGTATCGCTCATAAATTTCGCCAATCTAGTATTTGAAGTGATTTCTGTGTTAAAATCACCACCAATAAGCAGTAGTTGGCAGCGCTTTCTCTGCCTTTACTCTACTTTAACTTGCCCGCCTAAAATTATGCAATACAAAGAAAGGGCTGCACGAGTACATTTAAATCGCCCAACAGCAAACACTCAACCAAACACCACACACATATTTGTGTGCATGTGTTTATACAATTTTCATTTGAGAAATTTAAATATTAGGAAGATATCAACCAACATGAAATGTATGTCAAACGAAAGCTAACATCTTCATTTGACTACAAAAAAAAAAAAAAAAAATTAACCGAGCCGTTTCCTTATAATTAAAGAAATAGAGATTACAACAATAAAAACCTGACATTGGTGCCCATACCGTAAGGTAAGACGTATTCTACGCCAAAATAAATCAGAGTATATAACTTTTCATGCTTAAAGCATGATTCAATTATAAAAGGTTGGATACTTATTGACGTTTAAGTTTTCCGACTGCCTTGTAAGGTTGCATTTAGGAAGGTCTGATAAAGGGGAAAATATTTTATCCCTTTTCACGCAAGTGTGATTTAGAATCAAAAATTTTTACACATTTTGTAAACAAAAACAATGTGATTTCAATCTTTTTAAAGTTTTTTACATGCAGAAAAAAGAACTATCACATTTGGAAAAATTTTGATAATACATACATTTTTCTTTAATTAAATACCAATTTTAGCAACTAAAATAAGAGGTATCTATTAAAAGCCCAGTAACCAGGATTGCATACATATTTCATTACAATTTCAAACTTTTTTAAAAATATTATTACCATTTTTGTAGATCATAAAATTGTAAGATTTAAGTCACGAAAAATGTAACATTAGTTGTTCGAAAAATTTTTTTTTTTTATGGAAAACACCACACAATACCTTCGTCAAAAAATTAACGGAACTTTATGTTTTATGTTATTTTATATAAAATATATACTTACTGTAAATTTAAAAACATAAAATGATTTCTTTGAAAAAAAAAATATCAAACAAAATGATCTGACCTGACCGGGAATCGAACCAACGACCAATAAATTTCTAACATGCAAAGAAAAAAAATTTCAATTCCTGTTCGCTGCTAGATAAGCAAAGCTACTGGAAAACATACGAGAACGCCGTCAATTCGATTATTTAATGTAGGGCATGCTGAAATAATTTAAAAACTACAAAAAGGCAACAGTGTTGCCTGCCAGGCCATTTCACAAGAAAAGTACTCATTTCCACGTGTTTGATAACAATTTTTTTTTTCTTGAATTAAAAGAGAACAACACATGCTACCTTAAGGCAGCGTGCAAGAGTGAGACAACTGCCTAATTATCCAACATTGTATGATTGAATCATGGGCTTAAAGCATGATTCAATTATTAAAGGTTTGGTAACTAAGCAGCTAGCTACCTCACTTTTTGTCAAACGGCCCCCTTAGCAACCAAACCTTGTTGCTACTTAAAAATAAAAATAGTAGTAACCTGAAAACTTTGTAATACCAAAAAGCAGCACCCACACAGCGTAGCTATTGTATTTTAAAAATTAAAAAAAAATTAGCAATAAGTACATAATTATGTTTCGTAAGCGTAGCTATTGTATTTCTTAATTCAAATGAAATGCCTTCGAAATTTCTAGTTAAGAAAATCAATAACATTTAACTAATAATTATTTACTTTTTAAGAAAGGGAAAAAAATTCTAACCCGTTTTACATACTACGTAACATAACCCTTTATATGGGAGTGTAAAAATTTGAATGTCATTATTTACCTAACCTTTTATTATTGAATCATGGGCTTAAATTATGTTTCTTATTTCGTTCGTTCGCGTAAACAATTCTCAATCGGCTTATTAATTTATTTGTAAAAAGCGTTTAGTTGTTTTCCTCGATTAATGATCATTGAACTTCAAGCAATTTTTTCGATTCACAACCACAAAAAACGAAAGTTTTTTGATAAATCAACGCTACTCGAATTCACTAATTGCGGCTGTATTTAAAAATTATTTAAATTTTGTTTTAAATAATTTTTCACTTTTCTTACATTCACTGCACACAAAGCTCTCTAAACGTCCTTCTCTCCCATTTATAAAAAATATGTATTACTTTCGACCATATCGCACATTAATTTCACAAACTTTCAACCAAATCCTCCATCATAATCCAGCGTCAACAATTTGACGGTGACAAATCTCTAGCTCGCTCTCAAGCAGCTACAACATCTACAATCGAAACTATCACGGCAATACAGCTGCCAGCTGTGCCACATGCTACACACAGCCACAAAAGCAGACAAGTTAGAATGGTAAAATTAATGAAAGCATCCCATTGTGAAGCTTTTAGTTATCGGTTTGGTTGAGTGCTAGAGAAGAGTGGCAAGAGAAGTTACCGGGAAGATAGAGTGAAAAAAAAATGAGAGAAACTAATTACAAATGCAATTATGTTAAGCATTAAAATTACATGTCTTTGCACATATGTTTGTTGCACATACACAAATGGATATTATAGTGATTTTGTGGCATGCAACAGCAAACCAAACCAAACCAAACCAATCCAATCCAATCATTCAACGAACTACACAACTGTTTAGTCATGCAGTCGACGCATTCGTCGCTCATTCCCGGCGGCTGTCCACGCTCACTGCAAGCAATCCTCTGGCAATATTGCTACTGTCATCGTCATCGTCATCGTCATCGTCGTCAGCGGCAAGCAGCTAGCATCACCCACAGTCGTTGCTCCACAAAGTACTTAGCTCATTATGCGTTTGCTTTTAATGCTCCAACTTCTACGTCTTCATTTTCCCCTTGTACTTCGCGCGTTTGCATTGTGCGCATTCTGCTGGCATCGTCGTCTTTGCTGCCTTGCCACAAAAAGACGTTGATTATAGTTCTTTGGGCTGTAAGTGCCACTACAAGTTTTACATAGTGCAAGAAGTTGGTGTGGCGGCGGCTCCATCTCGTCGCCGGTCTTGGACACTCGCTTGACGTTGTGTCGTGCGCAGCTGTCTTCCGCATTGCGAGCAACAAAAAAGTTGCAACAAGCAAACTTCAAGACGAGTGTGTGTGCCTGCTCCGTTTTTTTTTTTTTGTTTTTTTGCCACTTTTCTAATTCGTGCACATATTTTTTAAGCAGTAATTTTAGTCCCTTAGTCATTCAGCGCTGGCAGCTTCATGTCGTTTGCTGCCACTGCCTGCTTGCTCGTCAATTTCCCTTCGCTGCCCTGCTTACTTCACATACACACATTTTTTTCTTCTTATTTCTATTTACTTACTCTGCGCAGATTTTTCGTTTCGTCTGCCTTCATTAAACGCACGGCAGCCCACATTTTCGTTATTTTTTTTAAACCCAAACGAAAGCATCATGATGCGACCCAAAACTGACAGCTGTCCTGATAGTCCTTTTTTCATGCACTCCTCCTCGTCCTGCTCGCTCGCTGCAACAACTCTACACATACGAGTACACTAACGCCGCCAAAGGCTTTGCACCTCGGCTGTGCAACCATCGACTGTCAGGCGACTCGTGCGTGCCCACTGTGCGTCGCGCTCCTCTGCCTGCTCTACTCAGCATTGCACAGCTCACAAAAGCGCTTTGTCAGCTCTTTTCCAAATTATGAAAATATTTATTTACACGCGCGTAAGTATGCACTGCATGCGCGTGTGACACTTTGCAAAAAAAAATGCACACAATTGCATTTAAAAGTTTTAACGATTTTCGTTGTTTCACAATTGCTGGCAGTTTGCGAAAAGAGCGAAATAAATTAACGAAAAAATTGTGACATTTTTCGTCGTCACAACGAAAAGGACACGCAGGGAATGAGCAAAATTGTAAGGTTGTCAAAGTTGTAAAGCGAAGTTAAAGGCAAACCCGTCAGTGATTTTTAAATATGTTTTTGGTAGGAAATAAACAGAGGACGGTTGAAAATTGCTGAAAGTGAATATTCCAGTGGTTTTTTTTTTTGAGGTGAGCTTATTTTCGAACATACAAGTTCATTGTGTGAGATCTAAGAGTATCGTTCGAAATTATCTCAAGTCACATCCTCGTCTATGTAAACCCAGTTTCTTTAGACTTAGTGTCCATTTCTACCTCAGGAACATTCGGCTTTGTAGCTCCGCATCCGAAGTGTCAAGTCAGTACAGTGCAAGATCGCATTATATACATTCTCTCGTTGTCGATTCCATTTCAAACACTGTGCACTCATATTTTGTACCTAAGCACAAGTGGGAACAACCTCTTCGAGCCATTCGAGACCAAACAAGGTTTTAGACAAGGCGACTCACTTTCGTGCAACTTCTTCAATCTGATGGTAGAATCCGTAATTAGAGCTCCCATTCTGAATCGCAGTAGCACTATTTATAACAAAAGTACGATGCTGCTTGCGTTGACCTTTACAACAGGGCCGTCAGTGCAGCATTTTCCAGACTAGAGAAGGAAGCAAAAGAGGTTGTTCTAGTAGTGAATGAGAACAAAACAAAGTCCGTTGTGGCAACAAACAAATCATTCTCGCGTTTTGGGACCAACGTCACAGTTGGCAGCTACAATTTTGAAGTAGTCAAAGATTTTGTATACCTTAGATCCAGCGTAAACAGCACCAATAATGTCAGCCTTGAAATCAAGCGAAGAATAACACTTGCCAACAGGTGCTACTTTGGGCTAGTTGGGCAATTGAAGAGCAGAGCCCTTTCTCGATGAACGAAAATCTCGCTCTACAAAACTCTCATCCATCATGCCCGTCCTTTTACATGGCGCAGAAACATGGACGGTGTAGACCAGCGATGAGCAGGGTTTTGGGGCTTTCGAGAGAAATGTTCTTCGCAAGAATTATGGCGCGGTTCGCGTAAGCTACGAGTGCCGAAGAAGATGAAATGATGAACTCTATGAGCTGTATAATTATAGGGACTTAGTCAAGCGCATACAAATTCAGCAACTGCGATGGCTTGGCCATGTAGTTCGCATGGATGATGATGCTCCGGTGGAAAAGTCCTTCGAATCGGCACCCATGGGTGGGCAACGAAGGCAAAAGCGCCCAAAAACACACAGGAAGGACTAAGTGCAGAAGGACCTGTCTACACTTGGTATGAGTAATTGGCGTAACCTTGCGAAGGAGAGAGACAACTGGCGAAGCTTTTTGATCTCGGCCCAAACCGACAAACGGTTGTAGCGCCATAAAAGAAGAAGACGAGGTCTCCAGAGAATCAAAGGGAAGCATTGGTTTGCTCATTTCATTATAGCGACTTCAGCATTTCTTTTTAATTTTTCTCCTACTTATTTTTTAATGTTTAACCCTCATTGTCAGTTCTTTTTTTCACACGACTTCCCGTCTTTCGCTCCGTCATTCTCATTAATGTAATCGCGCGCTTAGTCAGCAAAATCTGCAAACCCACAAGCCTTACTTACCTCAACCGTGACGCAACGTGCCAAACGCTGCTCTACGCCAAAAGAGAAAATATGCTATCAGCAATTTAATTATAATCATGAAAAATTTCGCATTTGCAAACGCTGATGCTGATGATGATAGTCGTTTATTTTTGGCGTCATTTTTTTTTTTTTTTTTTAATGCACGATGAGCACAACCCCGTTTTTTGTGCTTTTTTAACACTCCACTTTCACTCTCACTCTCACTTTACCGCCAAAATGTTCTATCGCGACATTCGCAAAAAGCGAAACCGTTTGAATGTCAACAACGCTATCAAATTAATTCCAGCATTTTCACGTTCACTCTTTTTTCTTCTTGTTTTTTTTTTTTTTTTGTTTTGGCTGGCGCACTGTCGTTACTAGACGACTATGCAGCAACACAATGTGGAAGACGAACGTTATCTGCGGCAGCATCAAACAGAGCGCTTTGGGTAACCAGTCCACTGGACGAGATTGCTTGTGGAACGAGTCAGCGTAGGTGTGAGAAGCAGTGGATATTTCACAGTCTGACTGTTCATGCTGCGACAAGCGCCTGTCGCACTGCTCATCGCTATCTATTTGCTGTCTGTACCATCTCTCAACTTGTCTATCTGACAGCAGGACAGCCAGTCAGTCAGTCAGTCAGCCAGCCGCCGGCCAACGAGCCAACGATCGTTGCGAAGTCAACGATATGCGCATTTAAATTAAAAGTAAATACGACAACGCTGTGCAGCCGAACGACAAAAATGCCAAAGTCTTTCTCGACGACAAAAGCTGACATTCTCAGCTACCAGCGTGCAAACAGAGCGTTTCATTGACGCAGCGTTGCATTTGCACTCACTCCTCACTGCTGAGCTAGTGGCAAACACCATCGCCGCCACTCAGTTGTCCACTCGACGACCAGCATACGGATGGCCGCTTACTGACTGGGTGGGCGCGCTTAAAGGGCAACCTGCAACTTTCCAACTTGTTTCATTACACAATGCACAATGTGCTAAGCCAACTATCGTCCTTGTCCTGCAACTAGCTCTCACTGCTGCTGCCTTTCACTCTCTTGTTTTCATGCTGAATTTCACGGTGAGCTTGTTTGCTTACATTGGCCTTCCTGCCTAGCGTATCCTGCCAAGTGCAGTCATTGCCTAGTCGAGTAGTCTGTTAGCGAACATTTCATGTTTGTAAGTGTGTGTGTGAGTGTGAGTGTAAATTCTAATTTACTTATGGTAATGAAATAAAAACTCAATTGTGTGCAACTGCTTTGTGTTTGTGGTTGTTGGCGAATAAAGCGGGTCAGCAGAACTAAATGCGCGCGTGAATAAGTCAGCGAGGGCGAAGGAAATGTGTGACTGGAGCGCAGTTTTCTGCATTTTTTTCTTTCTTTTACTTGTCACTTCTTAAAGTAAAATACATATGGGCAACTAAATAGCTGGATTAGTGAGTAAAACCGATTGAAAGACAGAAGAAAACTAGAAACTCCTTTGCTGAGTGCGTGAAAAGATCAAATGCTCATAACTCCGAACAAGCTCTGAATTCTCTGGAGCTTTCTCAACTTTCTGCGCTCATAAAACTTTAAATCGCTGACCTCGAGTGATCAATTATTTGTAGACAAGAACGTTTACAGTGTGAGCAATTTAGTTAAGATCAAAATCTAATGAATCCATAAGAATTTGGGCGGATCATTCAACCAGACAACTCGCCATTACCGACGTATGAACTAAGCGATTTTTTACATTAGTTGGCCGTTAATAACTTTTCTAGTATGAAAAAGTGCGTGGGAAAGGCAATTTCGAGCTCTTAGCTTAGATGATGTTGGGTGCCCTACTCAGGTCACGAATCTTTGTAATGGAGACCAATCAGTTACAGTCACTCAACTGAAAATTAAAACATACGCTGAATGAGCTTCGTCTCGTTGCTAACTCGACGTCGGATAAGATCGTCGGCGCCAATTTGGGACCTCTTCAAATTGACTGTCGTAGTGGCTGTCATGCCTGCTAGAAGATCCGTAGCAAGTGATGTTATCTCTTCAGCAAAGTCACAATAATTCGTGGAAAAAGATTTTAAAGTCCTTCTACTTTAAAAAAAAATGGTCATACAACGCTGATAAACTATCGCTTTTATAATTTTCACAGTCATATTAAATTGAGTTAGGCTTCAACATAACATAAATGCTAAACAGATATTTTTTCACGAGCTCTTCTTCTTTCATCCAAACCAAGTTGTATCAGCCAAGGTTGTCATCTCTTCCTTTTAGCGCTTTTTTTAGGATCAAATGCTACATAGTTCCTATGGTGAATCCGATAATTTTGCTATTTTTCTATAGTTAATCAACCGTCTTTAAAAAGCTTTCGCTGTGCTTTGCTGCACTTCTTAAAGTATTAGGGTGGCCAAGTCTTTTCGAAATTCTTAAGTATTTTTGCGTTTAAAGTGAAGCTGATTGCTCTGGAAGGTGCTGCTTGTCTTTCTTTATAGTGTTTCCGAATATTTCTTTTCATTTTTTGCTTGTCATTATTTTAAATCGTTGAATTACTTGGCAACCCTGTGCATCTATCTAAACGCTTTCTTGTTTATATTTATCAAAAACTTTCGCAAAATGTGTAACTAATGCTAAGCCAGTTTTTCATGGTAAATTAGCATTTTATTGTATTTACTAAGCAAATTTGGTTTAAAAGTCCAGCCTTGCTTGAAAAAGAGCAAAAAGTTATTCACTTGAATGCAGAGTTGCATTATCTACGTGCTCGTGTGTGTGTGTTCGTGTGTGGGTGTGTGTGTGTGTGTGCGGGTTTTTGTCTGTTGACAATACTAAAGCGCACGTTTGTGTACTTTATTCTGCTATTGTCTGTTTTTCTGACATTTTGGCACCGGTTTTTGTGGCAGCTTTTCAACTTTGTGTGTGTGTTTGCAGGCACACATACACAAGCATGCATCTATGTACATATATGTCACCCAGAGTTAGAATGCCTGCATTTCGTTCACTTGTATTTACGTGTGTATTTGTTTAAAGTAAATAGATTTCTTGCTACGCTTTTGTTTTTCTAACTTCTACTTACTTTTGAGTTTTTCAAGTTTTTTTCTACCTGCAATAAATTTCGAAATTACTTATTCGCCACTGCCAATTTTTTGCGGGCTTTTATTTTGGACTTTTAGCTTGCGCTAAGTCGTAAAGATGCAGAGATTTTCAAGCAAATATTTTCGAGATGTTTGTGATGCTTCACAATTAAATTTTTTTTTTTTTTGTAACAAAACAAACGATAATTTTGTGGTAATGCATATTTTACTACCCAAAGTCATTAGTTTTAATAATGTTAGATGTTAGTGACTTCTTCGTGCTTTTGAGCAATAAAAAAGTTATAATACTAAAAAGTCGTAAATTCCGCTTTGTCGGCGTTTATTTTTTGCCAATTAATTATTTTTGATGAAAGGAAGCAATTAATTTCTGATGCTGAGGCTTTGTATTAATTTAGAACTTGCACAATGTTTTACTTAGCGTACAACAAAAATTTTAAATTTTATTGTGTTTTATTATTTTTTTGTTTGTTTGCCAAATTCTGCTAATAATTAAAATCTTTGTAATTTAGGCAAATTGTGAAACTTGAATACAAATAGAAATTTGAAAATTTGTAACTGCAGAAGTTAAAAAATGTACACATGTAGGTACACTGCAAGTTATATAAAAAATAATTTTTCTTAATAAATTTCAAAATGAAAATATTACAAAACTTTTAATTTTTGGAGTCGTAAAAATTATTAATTACAAAATTCGAAGTTCTTTTCAGATTTTACATATTTTTTTTAGTGATGTTCCTTTTTTTAATATTTCATAAATAATGGTTTTATTTTTATAAACGTGAAATAATTAATTGAAATCTTAAAAAAATTTTCAAAATATTATATTCCAAAAATTTTTTATAAAAAAAATGATTTAAAAAAACTCTTCTTAACTTTAGCAAATATTTGTCAGTATGTAATTTAAGTATAGCTAATCACTTAAGGCTCGTATTTAGGTCATAGATTTTGGAGGAATTTGATGTATGAAATTTTAAATTTGCAACTTAGAGATTTTTAAATTTTGTTAAGGATGAAGACGCCAATTTTGGTTTTATAAAAATTGTGATATTAATTTTTTTTAAATATCAAAAAAAAAGCGCTTGAGGAGTAAACATTTTTTTCATCAAAATTTTTTGAGGTATAGGTTCATATATAGTAGATAGTATGTACATATTTTATTTTTAAATATAAAAACTTTTACGCATTTCAATTTAAAAAAAATTTTTCCATATGTTTCTATTTTAATAAATAGATAAAATAATATAATTAAAATAATTTCTTTTCGATTAATAAAGATCAATTTTATATAAATCCTTTTAATTTTCTTAAAACTTAAACATTTTCTTTTTTGTTTTGTTTTGAAAAAAAAAATTATATGCAAATAAAAAAAAATAGTTTTCTTTTACTTTATTTATTTTACAAAAATTTCGTACAGTATTACTTAATAATTTATTTTTTTGTTATGTTTTGAAAAAAAAAATAATTTTCTATTACTTTCTTTATTTATTTTACAAAAATTTAGTACAGTATTGCTTTATAATTTATGAATAAATTTTTAACAAGTCTTCTTAAAAGTAAATGCTCTATTTTTATGTAAAAAAATTTGCATGTCGTAGGCTTAAAGCGAAAAGGGAAAATATTAGATTTTGATGATAGTTGAAAAAAGCGGGGAAATAAATAATTGCACTTGTCTCTCCGATAATATTTATAGTAAACAGAAAATGTGTATGCATATATGTAATATTACTTATTTCGCTTTTTGGAATTATGAAGTTATACCTAATTGTAGCTTTTTGCCTTTGCCTAAATTAATATTTGAGAAAATCTATATTTCATAATTAACCTTTTTTGGTACTTTTTTTCAAACATATCACTAATGATAGTTTTTATTTTGCATTTTCAGTCGATTGTTTACATAAATATCAAATGTTTAGTTATGTTTTTTTTTTTTATAATCACGCGCTCAATTACGGCCATTTAGCCGACTTCCTATGCAATAATATATCAATTAGCGCAATAAAAATAAAAAACTTGAACCAAAAAACAAAATATTCATGCATATATGTACAACAATTTATTGCGCTGCAAACAAGAGGGTGATTAACCCATTAACGGCAATCAAAACAGCTATTTGTACATTTTTTCGCCACTCAAGCTCAACGCTTTCAGGCTTCTATTTATGCAAAATACTTAGCTTGTGAATATCAATTGCGCATGCGTTGCTTGAGTTTTTTTTTCGTAGTTTTCCTCTACATTTTGTTTGTTTATAACCGCAGAAGCCACAACATTTTCGCTTTGTGCTTTTTAATGCATGAAAAACATTCAGTCGGCCGTTATGAATTTTTGCGTGTGAAATCAAAGCAATTCCCCAAAGAAAACTAAAAATTAAAAACAAAAAACAAAACAAAAAAGGAGCATATCAAAAAACATTTGGCTCGCTTACAAAAAAAGATCACTTAACTTTCGCTTTGATCAATATTTCCGGCGTCATCGATGCTGTCACGGTGCAAAGCGAAAAAAAAAAGAAAACAATTCGCAAACAAAGGTAAATAAAAAAATGTTTACAAAAAAAATTTAATAGCAAAGGTCGGCAGCGGATTGCTGCTCACCGCCGGCAACCAAATAACGTTCACTGCTTATGGAAAAGAAAAAAATGTATAAATTAAAAAAGCAAAATTGAAAATCATGGCAGTTTAAATTATACTAGTTTTCGTTTTTTTTCTTCTCATTTTTACGTATTGCCATAATTCACTGGAAAATTTATTAACATGAATGTGTGTGTGTGTGTGTTGCTTCGCAAAAAAGCTCGATTTCATTAGTTTTCATTGGTTGGCTGCTGCACATTGCTCTTTCGCCATTTTTTCGCCGCTTTTTCGTTGACTTTTTGTTAATTTTTTTGGCTATCGATGGCAATTTGCGACATGTCGCCCACACACACACACACACTCGCATACACTCGCCGCTGCAGTCGGCGCAACTATTCATGTCGCTTGCAACAATGCGCCAATAAAGCAACAACAACAAAGAATTTCAATTTAAACTGCCTTCACTTTCGTGGCGATATAACGATAATTTTTTTTCGCTACAGCGTATTGTCTTTTATTTTTGTATGTCTATCTCCCCTTTTTTTTGGTGCTGAGTGCTGAGTGCTGCCAGATGTTTGTATTTTCTCTTTTATTACATTTTCATATTATTTTTCGGCAATAATGGCTTACACATTTCTGTGTTTTTGGCAGCGCACAAATATATGGGGTAATATTTTATGCTCTCACCGTAATTTATAGTGTTTTTCGAGCTATGGTTTGGTTTTTATTTTTTTTATTTTTTTATTTAGCATTATTTTTCTGCTCGCTGCGTTCCCTCGATTTTGTTTTTGTTTTTGTTCTTACTTTCACTTTAATTTTTTTTTGAGGCTAGCGTCACAGCTGTCACTTTCAAGCGTCCATCGTAGCGTTGCCCATTGGCGATGCCATACAAATTTTTAACCTCTAATATACGAGTAGTACTAGAAATTAATTACACATGAAAATTTCAAAAGTAAAAATTATTAGAAAATAAACATTATTATAATTGCATAAGTAAATTAACTTACTTAATTAACTTAAATTATTTAATAAAAGTTGTTATAATTAAAATAAAAATATTTTTTGAGAAAATAAATTATTTGCATAAGCAAATTTTAGAAAGCTTAATATTTACGATACATAATTAATTCACTAAAAATCTACTAAAAAATTTTTCCGATGTATAATTAAAACTATAATTATTTTAAACAACAAAAACTATTATTTTAAAACAACAAAAACTATTGAAAATTGCATGATTAATTTGTCGTTTTATATTACTATTTCTTTTCTTATATTTTACTCATTTTTAGATAAAATTTTTTATATTTTCACATTTTTCAAACTTTTTTTATTGATTCTGTTAATATTTGTTTATATATTCAACTCTTGCAATTCCATATTTTTATCAAATTTTTCAATTTTTCTGGTTTTTTTTTTAATTTTAATATTGCAATTAGATTTTAGAATAGATAAGATATTAAATTAAATTTGTTTTAATTTAAATTCCAAGCCCTTTTCAAATTTGCAGCAATTTCACAGCTTGCAATTTTTCAAATTCTTTCGTTTACATTTTTTTTTTTTTTGTTTGAATTAAATATTATTATTTTATTTAGTTTTAACGTTTGTTTTTTACACTCTTAAAAATGAATTCAGTCAAAATTTGAGGTTTATTTTAAACATTTCTCTTCGTATTCATATTTCATATTTAATTTTTTGAATTTATTTAAATTTTTTTCAATTCTTCCTCAAGCGGCCAGCAGCGCAAAATCTGCACAACGCCAAATTGTAACTTCAAAAAACAAATAACATTAAATATGCAAGCAATAAAAATCAAAAGTGAGCTGTTTTGTAGAATTTTCGAAAGTTGTTCGTTTGAATGTGTGTCAGTGTGTAGTGTGGCTCGATGTCTGTAAGTGTTGTGTGAAAAATCGCAAAGATTTATTAGCTTTTTAATGTTCATAAATTGATTTTATTTTTATTTTTTTTTTGTTTGCTATAAACTTGCAAACCAGATTTTATTTTCCATAATTTTGCAAAGTCATACTAAATGTGCTCATTAATATTTATGCCCCTCTTTCACTTTTTTAGTACCTCTCCTACCCTTTTCCGCTCACATCTTCTATTTTAAATATTTGCACGTATGTAAATTGCCGCGCGTTTTGCACTAAATTTAAAATGATTAGAGTGGAAAATTGTTGGCCGTAATGTTAAATGTGTGATATAATAATTTTAGTGGTATAACTCGCGTAATGGCAAAAAATTATGTAAATTAGATAATTAAAATATGTGTAAAGCTTTTAAAAAGAGATTTTGAGTGAATTTAATTTTTGAAAAAAAAAAATTCTAAATTAAAGCGAATAGTGTGTGAATAAATTTTACCTAAGATATTTTTTTGCAATTTTTTAAGCTAATAGCACAAATTTTTAAATTTTGTTACGTAAGAAAAAATTTTTTTGAAAAACTAAATTTTCAAAATAATTTTTTTTTTTTTCAAAAAATAAAAATTTCTAAATGAAAGCGAATACTGTGTAAATAAATTGTAAATTAGATAATTAAAATATGTGTAAAAAAAATTTTATTTTTCATTGCACTAATATACGAAAACTTTACAATACTTTTGCTCCACGACATAAGGCATCCGTCTGAAGTCTTAAAGGAAAAACAAAAAAAAAAAAACAAACTGAGATGAAAGTAATTTTTTTACACCGTAACGGAAAATAACTTGGAAATAAGTTGAAAGGAAACGATTTTCGCTCATATTCTAATGACGGGAATTCTCAACGATGTTATAAACCATTTGAGATAAATAGCACTGTGGAGAAGTACGTTCAAGTTTTTTGTTTAAAGCCTCGTTTTTATAGCAACAATACGCCTGGGTGATAATTTTTCAATAAGTTTTGAACATTTTAATACTTCTTCCCGTCTGAACTCAGACTCAAATGTTGCTCACTTCGGACCGCAATCTCTTGCTTCCTCGCCGACAATTCCAAGTATATTCTTTTTGGTACTTTGAGTTCTGCGAACCAGAAAAGTGTTACAAAGCTAAATAACAAAATATTTTACTCTCTATAAACAAGTTTGCGAACTCTGAAACTAGTCATAAACCCATGAAGACTGAAACCATATCTTAAACATTTTTTCATTCTCGATAATTCGAACCAAAACATATAGGTACGTAGTTCTCTATTCCACGGCCTAGTCAATTATTCGCATATACTGCAGTATATGGGGCCTGTTCACATCTGCGCACTCTGTTCTTCAAACATATTTTTCGTAAATTTTTTGCCTATTCGCTTTAATTCGCATCCCTGCAGCAACTCTCCAATACACTAGCAATTTTTTTTATATAATACTAAATTTAAAAAAAATATATTGAATGACTTCAAAAAGCTCAAATTATGTGCAAACCGCATGACAGTGTATAATTTTTCTCCGTACTGAATTTATTATTTTTATTTTGTAAAAAATAAATTGCAATTATTTACGATAAAGTTTATGGCAGCAGTCAAATAATTTTAATTTATTGTTTTTAGACTTATTTATTTATTTTTTCTATTATGAAACGCAATCAATGCAAATTCCAATCAATGGAAATTCGCACACTAACACAATATGTAAATGACCGCAAGCAGATCATTTAACAAATGCATTTAAATTTGATAGCCATACGAAACCGCAGGAATTAAAAGACTCTAATGTGGTTAGTCAAACAAAAAAAGTATCATAATTGCAAAAAAAAAAAAACATGCAAAAAATATGAAAACAATATTAGAGCAGAAGGTATGTGAGTTCATTTTTGTACACAACATTTGCTGCTTTCCATGCCACTGCCGCGATTCTGCCTTTCCTGCAAGCCGCCTACAAGCGAGCGCGACTTGCATTAACGTTTGGCAATCACCTTTAACCAGCGCGTCACGTGGCAAAGTGGCAACAGAGCCTAGCCAGTGTTGGCGTGGCGGCGACACAATTCGTTGTTATTATTCTTGCATTTTTGCACCAACGGTTTTTCACACATTTATTTTTTTACTTTTTTTTTTTGTATTATTTTATTTTATTCCACAATTTTACATATGCCAGTTGTACTTATAACAAACTATGTACATTGCCGCACACTTGCACTTTTATGACTCTCAATTTATATTCTTTTTTTTTCTATAATTCTAACTGTGCTCTTTCACTTTCATTTGCTGCCAATGGGCATCGAAAAACCTTGAGCCAATTTGTTGGCATTTTTTTTTTTTTGCCTGTCTACAACACTAATACTGTCACGCGTAAGTCGTATGTGCTTAGATGTGGTAAGGTGCCGTGTAGGAAAATTGTGCACCAGTGCAGTGAGTTGCTTGCTAGTGTAGCTGCAATTAAAAACTTTTGAATGAGTTAAAAACTATTTTCAAATTTATTGAGCTAAATTTTGTTTAACTATTAGTTATAGTGTCGGCGAAGCTGATGATTTTGTTAAGAGTGTGAAACTCGTTCCAATTTTTTTTTGTTTGGTTCCGTTCGACTTTCCTACTGGGTGCAAACTGGCAGTAGTGGTACACCAACGCTTGTGTCGCGCCGCGTTGCTCGGCGTATTTGCCCAATGCCAGCTTGGCTCGTTTGCCAACAATGCGGTTGACTTTTGCAGCAAACTGGTGCAACTTTGAGTTTTCTGTCGTTTCAGTTTTGTTTTTATTTTACTCATTTTATTAGTTTTTCTACGGTTATTCATACATCGCAACACACACACTAATGCTTGGCTTTTAAGCAGTTTTGCTCATTTTGCTTTCAATTAAAAAAAGAAAGGTTTCAAGCTTTTTAAAACTTTTTAAAACTATAACAACTAGATTTTTGTAAAAAGCGTGTTGTGCGTTATTTCAATATTTATTTTATTTTAACTTTTATCTTTTTACTTGTGCTCCCTTTTTGTTTTGCATAATTTTTTCAAAGCATAAAATTGGCAACTGCGGTTTGGCTGTGTACATTTTATTCTAATTAACGCCAAGTGACATAAATTTTAGCAAACAAAACAACAACAAAAAGTATAAAAAATGTTTCAAAGCATACAAATACATTTTCATGTAAAATCCAAATAAAAAGTTAAAAACTCACCTGGGTGTAGTAGCGAGTAATGGCAGTTGAAATAAAAGCCACAATTCAAACTTTGTTTTTGTGCTAAATATAATAATTATCGCGTTTTTATTTACACTGGAGAAGTGATTCAATGTTTTTGCATTTTAAAACTTGAAATTTTCTAATGTGCATATAACGGAACTGTAAAGCTTTTAAAAAAAGATTTTGAGTGAATTTAATTTTTGAAAAAAAAAAATTCTAAATTAAAGCGAATACTTTATGTGTGAATAAATTTTACTAAAAATAATTTGTTGCACTTTTTTAACCTAACAGCACACAAATTTTTAAATTTTGTTATGTAAGGAAAATTTTTTTTTTGAAAAACTGCAAATTTTCAAAATAATTTTTTTTTTTTTTTTCAAAAAATAAAAATTTCTATAAGAAAGCGAATACTGTGTAAATAAATTTTACTTAAAATATTTTTTGCAATATTTTAACAAATAGCACACGAATTTTTAAATTTTGTTATGTACGAAAAAAAATTTTTTAGAAAAAAAACTGCAATTTTCAAAACTATTTTTTGTAATGCTAATGGCTAGATTCAGAAAGTAGAATAAAAAAATTGTTTTTACAATTTTGTAATCTTGCTATGGGAAATTCAAAAATAAAAATTTGCTGCAGAACAGAAATTGATAAGGCAAAAAATATGCAAATAAATTTAAAAATGTAAATGATATTATTTTCCATTCTTTTTAATTTTTAAAATTAAAGCAATTCAATTTTTAATGAAAAACTAATTTAATATAATTTTCTATCTAAAATAAAGAAATGTAATTTAAGAAAAAGTTTTTGATTTGTAAAGTTAAAGTTTTGCTACAAAAAAAAAATTTTTTATTTGGAACAAACAAAATTTATTAGCATAAAATTCTAATTAATTATAAAAGTTATTTTTTAGTGAATATATGTATGTTTTAGACTCGTAAATTTCAAATTTGTTTTAAAAGTAAAAAACTACAAATTTATAGCAACGGTATATATGTATATTATGAAAAATTCTTGAAATTGTTTCGTTGAGAAATGTTAAATAAAAAATTGTTTACTAAATTTCATTTTTTTTCTTAAGCTAAAATTTAAAGTTAAAATTAAATTTTTGTTTAGACAGAAACAATATTCGCTATTTGAAATGAAAAGTTTTTTGCAAGAAGAAATATTAAATTTTTTTTTTTTAATTTTTAACTTGAATTTTGAAAATAAAAAAAGCGTAGCATTTTAAATATGAACCAAAAGTGAAAGCGTAAGCAAATTTTTGACCAGTATTAAGTTTTTTTTTTTTACTTAATACAGAAACCGAAATTTATTTACTTGGTACCATTTCACTGAGCAAACGCCTCAAAAAAGGTTTGAATTCGAACAAAAACACTTTGCCTCTACAAATATTTAATCTCAACCTGTAATTTATACAAATATATTTCTAAATTTTTTCTTTCAAAGCTTTTCATTATTGCGTTCCATTTATTCCTTAAATCGGCCTACTTTCCAGTATTTATTCCATGCCGACTCCACTTGAAGATTTCATTGCATCGCTTTCCTATTGAAGTGGATCTTATGTTTATGCGCATCCATAGCCAATTACACAGCAATTTTAAAAATTTAGTGCCGTTGAAATTGCAAATTAAAAATTAATATCTCAACCAAGCTTTCAACTCGCCTCATACTAGACGCCGCCATACCGCTGGCCGCTCGTTCGACCGCAAAGGTAGTAGGTATTGCAGTTGGCAATTTTGGCTAGGAAATTGGAAATTTTTGTTTTTTAATAGCATCCACTATGCATACTATTTTAATGCGCCATTGCACTAAATCAACGACTGCAACTATGATTTGCTAAACTCAATTGCAAAGCAGCAGCAGCAGCATCAACAGCAACAAAAGCAAAGCGCCATGCAACAGTTTTCTTGACTGAGTTTTGGTTAAGGTGGTCCACAAATGCGTTGGAAAAATATAAATCGGCACTTATCTAAATGCTCTCATCAACTCTAATTGTTCTATATCGGAAGACATACCGTCGATTGTAAACCAATAACTGCGAAAAAATTCTAAAAGTTAAATTTGAAGCTCTCGACCAATCGTAATAAATATTTCCATTTATATGGAGAAATTCTAAGAAGCGCGTCCCCTAAAATTCCGTCTTTACTTTTTTTTTTTTGGACCACTCTAGTGTTGGCTCCAGCTCTCTATTTCCTATCACTCTCACTTTCCCTCCTTTGTCGCTGTTGCTTTGGCCAGTCTATTACGAACCTTAGACTTTACTTGGGCTGCTTGTGCGCTTGCCAACAACAGTCACTAAATACGAATATTAAATTTTATTCATTTCATATTTTGCCATTGAAATGCATTTTGCATGCAAGATGAGCCTCACTTACCGACTAGCAGCGACGATGATGGTAAAGCCTAGAATCCGAGAAAATTTGAGGCAGGCCTCTGGCAGCCGTCTCTGCTTTCGTATTCTTGATTGCATTCAGCATCAAAGTCAATCGTCGTGATATGCTGCAGCGTCAGCAGTCAAGAATCAGCTACCAGTTGTCTGTCTATCGACTCGAATGCCGATGAGGTGAGAGAGGTAGATCTAAATTTAGCCACTCACTCCACTCCATACATACTCGCTTAAAGTGAGCGAGAGAGAAAGAGAGTGAGTGAGTGAGGGAGCTGAGCCTCTTTACTTATATAAGACTAAAGAACTTAGTGTGGCCCTGTGTGTGCTGCCACTGCGGTGAGTGCGGCTCCTTTACACTACGCTTCAATCTGCTCCACAGCCACCACCCTTCGGCTGGTTGCCCTCAACCCTGTCCTGGTCGTTGCTGCTGCCGCCGCCGCCGCCTTCGAGTGCGACGTGACAAGAAAATCAAATTCGCAAATTCTATGCAAACCAGCAAGAAGTGACACAAGCCAATCGAAATTGCTGCCAGACGACAGTCAAACGAGCGAACGAACAGGCAAACATGCCAACGGTTTGCTTTGCAATAACAATAACAATAACAACAGGAGGCACTTGTGCAAAACCAGCAACAGCTTTACAGCAATAAACTCGTAGCAATAGGAAGAAGCATATTGGAGTTGTCGTCGCCAACAGAAATTCACTTTGATAGACATTGATTGGAGTGGTGGCAGCGAGCGAAATTGAGTGGTTAAAGGGTGTGGCGCGTGAGGGGCGATGGCGTAGCAAGTGGATAACTTGACACGTAACACCACGGCAATATTTGTGGCAGTGGCAAGCATATGATCAGCGCTGCCTTTTGTGCTGGCGTTTGTGCTGGCGTGTGTGTGTGTGTAAATAAATGCAAATGGGCATTGCGGTAACGGTAATCGCCTAAAAATATGCTTGCTTCATTGCATTGATGTGGTTTTTCGAAGTGTTTTTTTTGCACTATTGCGCTTATTTTTCACTCCTTGCTAGTGGGAATTTTCGACTAATATTTATAAATCACATAGACACTTTTAAGCGGAACATATTTTAACTTGCAAAATTTCAACGTTTTGTCGTAAATTATTTAAAATTACAAAGAAAAACTAAATTTTAAAATATCGAAATTTTAAATTCCATGCAAAAATTTGAGCATGTTTATTTTCGAAAAATATTTTAAATTTATAAAAATAAAATTTTCGAAATTTTTTAAGAATCCTCTTTAAACAAAATTTCAACAGCAAACATTTGAAAACGTTGGTAGTAAAAAATTATAATAATTTGAAACTTATTTTTTACGTTTTGCTACTACTTTGCAAAAATAGTTTTTTGTTAGCGAAGTTTCTGCAGAAAACATTATGGAAGCTTGAAAACAAAAAAGATTTAGTTCTGTGCTCTAAATATTGAATTCAGAGTTTTTGCCTACTTATATAAGGGGCGCTCTAAGAGTATTTTTGAATTTAATACACTTAAACATGAAATAAAAATATATTTAAAATTTAAATTTCAAATATGACAAAAATATGTTCAGATTTTGGCCACAAAAAATTTCAAAAATTAAAATGCTATTATTTGTGCTCCAAATCTTTGTCAATAGTAGCGCTTAAAAAATTGTTTTGAAAAAAAAAATCCCAGAACAGCTATTCAAAATTTAACGAATATTTTAACAAAAAAAATCGAAATCTTGTACTTTCATTATTGTCTTAATTTACCCGTACTTTTAAAAATAGTTTATTGCAAATTTTTAAAAATAATTTTTCGAAAAAAATAAATTATTGTCGCAATTTCAATTCATTTATAATGTACTATGTCATAAGCTAGAGTTTACAAAATTTCTCATTGCTACAAATACAATTAATTTAATTTATTTTTTTTTGCATTTTCTTCTCCAGCGCTGATTTTTACTTACTTACATAACATAAGTATTATCCATAACTCAATGATTTTCTAATCCATTTATACTTCCCATACACACTGCTCATTATTATGTATTTTTCATACAAATTTGTTCATTTCCAATTTCATTCGCAAATATCATTTTACCGTCTGCAATTTTCAATCGCAAATTTTTGCTCCTCTTTTGCTCCTCTTTTGCACTTCATGCCACATTATCGTCGGTACTTCCAGCTTAGCTGAGCTCAAGACATGCAACACGTCGCACATTTGCTAATAAAATTTCATTTGCTGTATCTTCCGCAATTCAATTTTTTCAAGTGATTTTTTTTCACTTTACTTCTTCTTTTCTCTAAATTTGCACGCCACCACGTTCATGTTGGCTGCTCATTTCGGCAGCTACGCTTTTAATTGGCTTTTGCGCTTTTTAGATTAAAAATGCGTGCCGAGAAGAGGAAGAATCTGTTTAAACGGGTATAGAATATTTTAAAGAAATTATTAAAAAAGAATATTGAAAATTTTATGCAATTATTTTGCAAAAATTTATGCGAACCTTTTGATTGATAGAGCAAACATCTTTTTTAAGGGAAAGTAGACTAATTGCATGTTGATTTGCTTGGAATTTGTTAAACTTTATTTATTATGGCAAAAGCAAGAGCCACTGCTTTGTGGGATTTTAAAGTGGAGACAAACATAAGAGGTCATTCATCAGACAGTTTATCTGTTGGTCTCAACTTGCACTGATATGAAGACGAACAAGCCATCGTTCCTAATAATCGAGAGCAGTTTGCCAAACTCGTTTGTTAAGAAGTGTATTTTTCAGGTACCTCGCATTCACTTCTATAATTTGTCTCCAGCAAATTAGTAAAAATTTCAGCAAAATTTGACTTCCTTCTCCATTCTACGCAGCGTCTTATTCAGACACTAACTCCCACCCCTTCCATGACCTACGTACTTATGTGATTCTCATTGCAGCCAGAGAAGCGAAATTTTAAACCACAAAAATAGGCAACCACTCGAAATCGTGTTGCCAAGCGGAAACTTCTTTGCTGTTAGACATTTAACAAGCTCGTTTTCCGCTAGCTGCTGATGTCGGCTGTCTATGCCAAGCATAAAGAGTAGAACCAGCTAGCGATAATCAAACCAATCAAGCAGCACACACGTTGTACTGCGCAAACATACACACTCGCATACATACATATATACGCATACTTGTTTAAATACATATGTATGTATGTATGTATTTTCCCATGTAATAGAGCTCACATGCGCCCAAGACTCCGTCACTCAGCCAGTCAAACAAACCAATCTGCCTCATTTATCCGCAGGGCTTTAGCGGCATTGTACCAAATATATTCAGTTACCTTTGTGAGAATGTAAGTTTGTGGATACGCTACTCTTCTATTCGACATAGCACAGCGTAGCCAATACATCGCGCGCTAGAGTTGGATGAACTTACTTTGACGCGAAATTCTAATTCTTCTGCTGATACTCTAGGCGCAAATTTAGCTGCAACGCTTCGCTGTTTCGCGAAAATTCCGCTTCAACCATTGACTTGGTGGAGTGTGTTTGCAGATTATTTTTCATTTGTGTTTTTTTTTTTTGCTTTTTTCTCTTATTCTTTTTATAGCTTGTTAAGTGACTCGTAGACGTGCTGAGCACATACTCGTACATGCCTACTTAGGTGCAAGATTATGTTGCGTCGTCAGGCGTTTGGCTCGCCAGGTTTGCCACTTCGGTGTATGGCGCAGTTGGAATCGCAGTCTCAGTTGGAGGCGAAAGTCACCACCGTGCTGTCACCACAAGTTTGTTTGAGTACGTTTAACATAATTTTTTTTTTTTTTTAATTAACAAGTGCGATTATTTTTAATGAAGTGCCAATGTTGGCGAAGCACCTCCTCCTTCCGGCAGCGTACAAATGTTGGCTCGCAAAGCAGTTTTTTGAATACTTATAAACAAAAAGCAATTGCTAACTTGAACTAAAGAGAGTCGTGCGTAATCTTCTTTGAGATGTGGCAATGTCTCTAGGCATTT
Source organism: Philophylla caesio (assembly GCA_963971545.1). Lineage (NCBI taxonomy): Eukaryota > Metazoa > Arthropoda > Insecta > Diptera > Tephritidae > Philophylla > Philophylla caesio. Next base: position 121,313,619 of record OZ020607.1, read on the forward strand.
TGTAAAAACCAGCACCGTAAGGCTGACACATACCCGCAGGCTATAGCTATGTCTTTGACCTTCAATCGCTTTAAGTAGAGCTATTTTGAGGACGAAGAAAGATGTGCCACACACTCGAGCTCTCCATAAATATTGCCTCTACAGCAGAGCCATGCTTTCTTCGATTTTGCTATGTTTTTAAAGTAATTTGCTTGAGATTTTTGGGTTGTGGTTTAAAGATCCGGTTATGACTGCATCGGTCTATCTGAAAGTGCTAACTGTGTCGCTAAGTTGTTACCGTTCGAAGAGATTTCCGTATGAACACAAAACTAAACTTCATATACCGCGAATATAATATACTCCAAGTACAGTTCACTAAACCCAATATAATTTAGTTAAATGGAAAATAGAGAAAAGATCTAGCTGCGCTGGAGTTCGAACTACCAAAAATATGTAAATTAAAAAGACATTTGAAGGATGTAAATTCATCTTAGACATCCAAGTTGAACTGGCCCAATTGGGTCTTCCGAGCAGTTCTAATTCTCACCCAATAAAAATATGTATTTGTTCTTAATAAACAATCATCCGCTCAGTTTTTTTTTATTTCTTTTTTACTACCACCGTCAAGCGTCAAAACAAATCTTTGCCTTAACGTCACAAATCGCTTTGCCCAGCACGTAGCCAAGCACTCAAAGTCAACTGGCATTTTGAGTATTCAAACTTGCGTTATTTCAAATAATTTTCATTTGTCGGTCACTTTTTCCCCATGTTTTCCCAAATATATGTGTTTGGAGATGAAATTGCCGCACTTCCCACTGCACTTTGTGCTCTGCTTCCAAATGCAACAATTTCGTCGTACCATAGCTGCCACATATGGTTTCAGTGTCCCAGCTTTGTGTCTGCTGATGCTCATTACTGGCGCAGCGGAAAGTAAGCATACAGCTATCAAGAAATATGTAGATGCCTTAGCAACAACAACAACAAAAAACAACAAGAATAACAGCAACAATAGCATAACGCGTTGCTCGGCAACAATCTGCCATGGTCACTACTTGCATTGCCAAGCCGATGAGCTACAATCAACCGCAAATCCAATTAGGCCAAATGTCAAAGGGCAAATTGGAAATTTTTCAACACAAATACATGTGCAGCGTATAAATGAGTCCAGCCAGTGAGCAGAATGGCAGGCGGCCGGTGAGACGCTAATTGAACTTACTGGCTTAATGTGCTCAGGAGCGGAACGAGGCGTCAGGTAGGCCGATTGCTGTTTGCTTTAAGAAGCCACCGAAGAAAATGCAGGGAAAATAGCCTTTTCTTTTTTAAAAAAATAGGCCGCACACAATTTACCATAAGTCCGTTTGATTTGCGGTTCTACGCAACAGCCCATAAAAGGTGGAACGCTTCGAGTGTGGCGATGCGTAGTTAAGCGCTTAAGGTGATGTGGGTTAGCGTTAAAGCCTGCAGTGTTTTGGGGAAAAGGCGTCGTAAGGCGATTTAAATATTAAAGTAGGTAATAGCGCTGCCGGTATGACACAAATCATAGCGGATTGTGGGCAGAAAGTGACTTTGAGTTGATTCAATATTTTTACTTTTATTTATATATTTTTCTTTTTTTATTTAACAACTATTAAACTAAGGCGCATTTATCCCAAAGCAAAGATTTTTCTTAAAGCAACACTACATAGTCGAAAATTTTTAATATTTAGATTGCGATTTTTGTTGGCCATTTTTTTTTTAGTTTTTAAAAAATGTGTGAGTACTGTACAAATTTGACACTTGTTGGAGAAATATTTTTATTTCAATCAAAATTTTAACACAATTCAATGAAAGAAGAAATACATAATTTTCTAAACTTGCAATTAAAAATCGCCACTTTTTATTTTAATTTTCAATCTGCATTCATAATTTAATTGTATGTTTTAATTAAATTTTAAGGTTTTTCTTTCGACAAGAAATCAAAAATCAACGGCTTTTAATTGAATTTTAAGTTTTTTCTTTCTATAAGAAAACAAAATTTTTTTAAATTAAAAAAAAATATATTTTTATTGCGAAAAAAATTTGAATAAGCAACGAAACTACATACTTCATAAATTCAAAAAAAAAAAATCGAAAATTTGTGAACATTAAAAATTTTTAAATTTTTATAATTTTTTTTTTATTGATTAAAGCGGCTTTTTTGTAGAATGACCTGTATTTGAATTGAAAAATAATAGTGATTAAATAAATCCAAAAAATTTTAATTAGGATTTTTGTCCTGCATAGTTTATTATTCGATGTATTTTCATTTCGAAGCTTGTCGTCAATTATTTTCTGGGGTACTTTTTTTGTTTTAGTAAGTACGCGCAAAATTTCAATTAAAATTTTTTTTTTGAAAATTTATTTTCATTTAAATTTTATGACATTGCATTTTTATTTTATCAAAAACTTACACAGCAAAAGTTATACAGTAAAGAAGAAAAAAAATCAAAATATAAATAGCGGAAAAATATTTCGAGGAAATGCATTGACCGAGTAAGCGGATGTGCACCCATACTCAGAAACATACATACATACATACATGCTCACATACTTATGTACGAGTTTACATTATTTATTTGCGCATTTGAATGCATAAATGCATACGCGCGTGTGTGTGTGTGTGCGTGTGAATAACGCATTTATGCAATGTTGCATTTATATTAGATTTTCACTTGGCCTGCGGGCTGCTGCGCTGCCCTCTGTCGCCTCAACGTGAACAGTTGACCCGTTGGCCTTCTTCCTTATTTAAAAAAAAATAAAATTCCGCTTTTTGTTGCTCTTATTCGTTTATTTATTAATGCTCTTTTTTTTTTTTTTGTTTGCACTCACATACTTTTCGCCATTTCGCTAGTTGGCTGCGAGCGTTGTGAAGGAATGCAAGGCGGGCGAGCAGGCAGTGCAATTCGAAATGGTGGAAAAAATGCAAATTGCATTTGGTTGTTGCTGTGTTTTTTTTTCATATTTATATCATTCGCTTTTTGCGTTTGCTGTCAAATGACATCCGCAGCAACAACAACAACCACACCAGCAACAAAAAACATGTCGACATGCCGCGATACGGGAAGAATTTGATGAGTCGCGCAGAAATTGGAGCACGCAAAAATTTTAAAATAATTAAAGGCGAATGTTGCTCAATTTTCACAGTTCAGCTGTCTGCCGCACATCACCGCTATATCGCCTGCCGGCTCGGCCTGTGATCTGCTTATACGAATATCCGCCGCAAACGTCAGCTCACTCTTCCTTTCCTTCGCTTTCGCGCCTGAAACGCGTTTAAATCGCAAAAATATTTACGCATTTCGCAAATTTCATTTATATTGTATTAAATTTGCATATTTGTTTTTTCTTTCTCGTTTAATCCAAAAAATTTCAAACATATTTTAGCGAGAAAGGAAAAAAAAAACAAAGGCGACCACAAAAATAACAAAAACATGCATGCAACGGAAGTTGTAAATTTTAATCGGAAATTTTTGGCGCTTGCGTGCTACACTTTGTTGCGTGTAATTTTTTGTAAAGTTTGGTTTTGTTTTCGCTTTAAACAGATGACATTGACATCAATAATTATTCAATTAAATGGTCAAAGCACTTGTTGCAAAAACAAATATTTATAGCAGCGAACGCACACAAACTTACCATTCAGTTGGAGTGCATCGAAGCTGGAAGGAGTTACAGTTGAGCGAATATTACAAAAATTTCGGAAATGACATGTAAAAAAAAAAAATAAAAAATTACAAAATTTTTTTGAAATTTCAAATTTAAATAATTTCGTGCTGAAATGGAAATTTAGCTTTGTTACGAAAACTAAAACTGCTTCAAAAATTTTTATTTTTTTGTTTCACATTATGATTTCAAAAAAAATTTTGATTTTACTGTACATTTTTTTTTAGATATTCTCGATTTTTATTACTGATAAACAAAATTATTGAAAACAAAAAAGTTACATTGCTGTACATACATACATAAATCTTATTATTTTGCGAAAATTTAAACATTTTGCTGTCGTTTTAAAATAAGAAAAATTATTTTTTCGCAGTTCAAGTTTCCGTATTAGTACTGAATTATACTAAAAAAATTAAGTGAAAGAGAAAAAAATTAAATGTGTTTTTTGTAATTATATAATAAAACAAGATAAAACCAAAACTTTTTTTTAATCTTCATACAAATTTAAAATTTTCGACAGAATAAAACTATTTATTTAAAAATAATAATAAATTGAAATTTTTCAATTTCCAGTTTAAAAATTCGTTCACAATTTATTACAACAAAAACACCGAAATTTCATTTATTTTTCACTTATTTTTTTAGAACTCTTACACAAACCTCATAATGTAGATATCAATATAATGAAATATTAATCCATTTAAGAGCTAAACAAAATCTTTAATTAAAGCTTTTTGCTTTTCTAAGCTGAGAGTAGCACTTATGGGGATACATTTTTAAAGTATTTACTTCGTTTACAAGAATTAAAATTCGCTTTGAATCTGCCATAATTTAAAGTTGCTCATAGGGACTGCCTACCGCTAATGACTTGAGTTCAATGGCCCATCACTCAATTTCTGGCAGCAAAAATCACCACTCTAAAGTGTTGTTAATTCGGGCGAAACCGCATAAAAGGAAGTCTTACGAAACTTCAAAAAAAAAACCCCCCCAAAGGTGATTAAAACCAGACAAGTTGCGCCCAACTGACTACGCTTTGTGCGCTGATCATCACTTTGGATCGCCGATCGTAAAACAAATTGGACTCGGCGCAAAGCTTTACAACAAGCAAATATCGCATAAGCTTCATAATTATGTTTATATATAATCAAAGGAAAATATCTTGCACAGCCGGCGTGAGTTGGAAATGTTGAAATTCTAAAAAAAAAACCACCGATACGAACTTTATTTTTTTTTTTTTGTGAACAAGATGATCGTGCAATTTTTTGCGGCCGAAAATCACTCAACACCACATAGGCTGTGTAAACAAAGAAATGTATGGGCAAGAAGCAAATATGAAAAATAAGAAGTTTATAAGCAAAAAACAAACATATTATTTGCTATTTGGAAAACTATGTAAACCGACTGGCATGACTCAATCGAGTCCGCGTTGGCTGCTGATCACGTTGCGTCGATCGGCCGCGATCATGCTACACAAAATAAAGCAGAAGAATTTTCAAAAGATTTAAGCGTAAAGACTCACCAATTTTTATTTACTCTACATGTTTTCTTTTTTTTTTTTGCAATTTTTCGCATACTTTTTCTCCCTACATTGCGCACTTAATTGCCAAGTAGCTGCGCTGATCGTGCAGCTGTGCAAACAAAGTTTTACAAGCCCGCAAATTATAGTGTGAATAACGAGCGGGTACTTTCCTGTCGGCGGCATCGAAGCATATGACCTGCTTTGTTAAATGCATTTAGAGTGAATCTGCTTTTTTTTTTGTGGAGCACAAAATGATTGTAGGCAATTCAAGAGGGATCCTATAGCAAAATAGGAGCTTCAAGAAGTTGGAGTAGGGAATTATCGTTAACTGAATTTTTTTCTCGTTTTCTTCTCTTCTTTTGAGTCAATAATTGCAGCCAAGTTGTTTGTCCGGCTTCACTTCGACGGCTGAGGGTTCAAATCTTACTGCCAATTATGTACGTTCAGCAAGACAGACAGGAAATAACTACTTGAAGAAAACGCTGCCATGAGTGAGTGTTGAAGCAGCTGTTTTTGAATGCAAAATTAGCTCCGAGATCAGTTTTACAAACTTTATTACAATTTTAACAAAAGGATTTTTAAAGGCAATAAAAAAGTTAACATTCTCACGCCTGTGGCAAAGTTTACTTTTCATCATCCTCAATAAGTTCTAACTCTATTTTCGTCTTTTTAAGATTGCTATAAATTATACAAGTACAGTCGCCTACTCTCTCATTTTTCCGCTTGCACACAAACGATTGACGCATATTTTCCATCCAAAGCTTCCGCAGCTTTAGCGATCTCCACAGCACGACAGCTCGTTCCACACTCACAGGAAAATCAGTTGTTTCCATAGATCACTTTGAAGATCACTTACCAGTATCTATGTTGCTCCCTCAGGCTTCACTGATCTTTGTATACGATCACTCCATACAATTCCATCAGACACGCTGACGTATTACATTTCTACAACGCACAATTTCTTTTTTTTATTTTTTCGTTTAATTTCTTTTCATATCATTCGATTACTTTGTATTTTTACCCATCTTGCTTCCAAAGTTGTTGCATGTTGCACGATCGCCCCGCCACTATTGTGTATTTGTGGCGTGCAATGGCTCAGCACAAATAAAAAGAGAAAAAGTAGAAAAATCAAACATTGCCGACATAGTCAATCTAGCGCGATTGCAACAGTCTCAAAACCCAGCAGGAGCCATTCGAGACACAAAACACGGCTCATTTATTGTCAGGCTACACTCGTCGCACGCCACCACTGCACCCTTGAGTGTTTGCCAGTCTGGTGGCTGTATGTGCGCGCTGTCTCGCTGATCGTGTCAAAACTGACATGCCATGGATCATATTGCCAATATGGCGGTGATCGTGCATGACCGACGCGGCTCCAGCGGCTACGGCTGATTTAAGCAAAGAAAAAGCATGCAATTAAAAGAGGCTGCAGTTGGCATAATTCGCAGAATTCAAATTTTTATGTTCTTTGCTGTTTTTCGTTTTACAATTCGCTGCATTGCTACGTTCCATTAAATGTGGCATTTTGTTGCCAACATCTCTCGGCGGCGTTATTGCTCAAGCAATGAACGCTTTGAACTCAACACGACCGCCATCGATGTACGCGAATGGAGTTTTATCACACAATTTTTATTTAAACTCTTACAGTTTATGACCACATTCGCTCATGCAAATGAGAAAGCACTTAAATTTGCAATAAACCCAAATGAAGTGGATGGTGCTACTATGTATGGTACCGTTAAGCGCGCTTGCAAGTTGAACTTGTCATTTACAGTTTACTTTAAAAAAAAAAAATTAGAAAAGTCAATTCGAAAGTTGTTAACGCTTCCTGTCGATCGTAACGGGCAATTCGCAAATGATTTTCGTCGGTAGAATTTATAAGTTGTCTCACAGCGTAGGCAACAGGAATTTGCTTGAAGAGCTGCTAAGAAACGCTTATCAACGCTGCCAAGATCACTGCTGCAGATCAGAGCGTAGCGAACAGCGCCGCTTTATTAAGACCAAAATAGCATTGAGGACTGTGTGCTGCATTGCCTTGCCATTCGAACACGTTCTAGTACCAGCGTTGGCATACTCATTCACTCATTTACCTAGCTTTAGCTATAACCGATCGTGCACACACGCTTCTAGACATACATATGTACAAACATACATACATACATGCATATGATCTTATTTAAAAATACCGAACGCCTTTAACTGCGCCAAAGCAAACAGTTTGAAGCGGTGCGTGTACGCAATCGCAGCTGCAGCCGCAAAGTTTACTGTTGCTCTCGATATGTACACATTTACGCCACTTCTAAAGATCAATGATCTGAACTGGTTTTCGTTCTACAGTTTCATATTATTTCCTTGCTCTTTTTCGCAGGCAAATAGGCAATTGAGTTGCTTGCCATTAGTGGAATTCGTTTTGGTTGCTATGTAGAACGTTTCAAGTTGTGAATAGCATCAGTTTTCCGTACAGTTGGTTTAGTGGTAAAGCCACAAAAAATAATGGGGAAAGGTGCATTTGATTGCGTATTCATTCTGTTGTATTTTTTTTTTTTTTTTTTTTTAACTAGTTTGAGTAAAGCCAAAGTTATTCTTCTAGAAATTATATATGTTGAAACGATTTTCCGTCAAAGAAAATCAAAATACAATTATATGTGTATTAAAAAGAGGTTCCTTAAGTTATTATACCAGGTTTAAATTAAGCTAATTTAATATTCTTAAAAACTCAATACCTCTAACCAGGCTGATGTGATAGATTGCAGATCTCTCGTTCAACTTCTCCGAGTGGTAAAGGCTGTGCAAAAACTGACATGAAAGCACCATAAGTTCCCTTTGGACGATGGTGAATTTTAGGAGCTTCTTACACTAAAATAGCAACCCTGAATGACATCACTTGTGATCTTTTTGTTGCATCTCGCATCTAGAAAATGACGCGATGTAAACGCTCCGTCCATTTCTGCTTAGCTTCTCAGGTTTCATTAAAAAAAAACTCATCCATTTTATCTAATTTAACTAGTCAGTGTCGTAAACTTTGCGCTCAAGAGTATGCAACATTTAAGACTTAAACACGGAGTATGCAATTCTCAACCGGTGTATGTAATCAATTGTATAAGACGCATCATAATTTTTGCGTGGGTGTCCTTCTTAAGAGCTATGCCTTCCTAGCTAGTGCGTGCAATCGCTTCCGATAAAAAAAATGGCAAATGCAACATTCCATATATCTCTCTCATACTTATTTCCACACACCCCCCTCGTCCATCTAGTTTTTTTTTAGATCACCACCCCAGCTAAGGTAAGCCTTTGTTTAATAAATTAGAGAATAATATTTAAGCAGTGACCATCAATTGCCAAGGCTGTTGTTCGCTAAGTTTCTAAAACTAGGGCATTTGATTATTTGATTAATTTTTTGTATCCACTTGTGTGATTTTCATTACTTAATTGATAACTACAAAGATTTTTAAGCGCTCGTAAAGCCAATAACAAACAGAGACGACACTACATAGCTTTCGATTTATTCACACTTGTTGCAAATTCCATCACTTCTCTAGCTTTTGGCAATAAAAACTGGCATTGCATTAGCGTGGTTTCTCCATTATTGCTCTATAGATCGCATACTTGTATTCTTTCCATTTACTACGCTCCACTGCGCACTCCTTCTCCTGCTCTGTCTCTTCCGCGTGACCTCGCGTAACGCTGCGTAATTGACATAACATTTCGTCCATTTCGTGCGTTACTTTTATTGGAAGTCTTCTTTAACATCGCTTTGCAACACATCCACATTTACCACAGCGTACAACAACAACAACAACAACGCTTTATATATCTATAAACAATAGGCAATTATTAATGCTTTTGACCGTTTTGGAATGCCTGCGAGGCTTTTATAAAAAATTTTGAATGCAAAAGCAGAAATATTTTTAAAAGCTTTTTCATGCATAATTTTTTTACGCTTAAAATAGAATTTTTTTTTTTTTCTTGTTTTTAGTATATTAAATTCTCTATGCGTCTTGTGAACACCTTCGTGTTATTTGCATGCCTTGGGGCGTCTAAAATTTTGCCAGGTTCCTTCGGTATTTATTCATTACCAGCGCTTAATTACAAATACATTAGCTGGCTGTTCTAAATATTTATATGCGCATTTTTTATACAAATTTTTTATTTTTATTTTTTTTACAAATTTATTTTTTATTGTTGTCACGCAAATTTGGCACGTCCATCGCCAGCGCTTTTACAGCCACTATTTTGTGCTTCTTCTTGCTTCGACGCTTAGATTTTTGAATTTAGGTCAATTTGCTATTTATTTATTGTTGCGTTTTTTGTTTTGTTTTTGTATTATTTGTCTCCAGCGTCTCGTGCATATGTACGTGTATGTTTGTTTGTTTTGTATGTTCGAGCTGCTACCGTTGCCGCTACACGCTTCAATCACAGTGGAACCTGTATGCCAGGCAGACCAGTTTTTTTTTTTGCTCGCGAGCGCATGCGCCACTTTCGGGTCTGTCACTGGCGCGTATGTTAAACACTACAACAAGAACAACAGCAGCAGCGAGTGCGCACGCTTGGCATATTATTGCTTAATTCACGGGGGCCAACGTGCTTGACTGCCTTTCGTCGATTCTTCGCTGAGATATATTCCAATGTACATAGATTTCATTCACCGCTTATTGCTATTTTTTTTTGTTTTTTTTGTGCAGTCTTTAGGAAGTAACGCCGCTCATGGAGCCCGCTCTGTCACACAAAACAGGTCACAGTCGCCCCTTCCTCTCTCCTCTTTTGGTTTGGTTTGTATTTGTTGTTTGGCCTGTTGATCTGCGCCGCCTTTTACAGTTCGTCGCGCATCTGCCCAAATTTAGAAAATTTAAAATTCATTAATATTACTTGCGCCCATTCGCGCTGAACTTTTTGCGTGCTCCCAATTGTTCTGGGACGCTTGCTGATTGCGGTGGCTGTGCATGACAGCTTGATGAATTGCCTTTGGGCCATTGATGTCATGCCATGCATTTGAAAGTGTTGAGAAAGTTGTTGTTTTCGGCGATTGCTTTTTGTGTTTTTGTCAAACATGTCCCAATTCTATTGTATTGTAAATAGCCAAGAATATGTAGAACCAAAATTTATTCGAAAGTCGTTTGAGGGACGCGTAGTTTAGAACTGAAAATAGAAAAAATAGGACAAAGAAATAAAAAAAATTTAATTAAATAAATTAAATTAAGCCCAATGAACTAAATTGAAAAAGACTTGATTTGTATAATATAAATTGGAAAAACAATTGCATTATCGAATTTAATTAATCGAAAGAAGAATAAAATAAATTAAAATCAAATTAATTGGAATAATATAAACAGTAATTAAATTGCATTAGCATGAATTGAATTGAAATGTAATGAATTGAATTAAATGATTTTAGTTATACAATGGAATTAAAATGAATTGAATTTAATTGAAATTAATTTAAATGCATTTTTTTAATGAATTTTTTTAAATGAATTTTTTTTCATTAAATTGCATTGTGTTGCAATTAATTAAATTAACAAAATTTATATAACCCTAATGATGATAAAATTAATTAAAGTAGCAGATTTATTGAAAAAAAATTAATGGAATTTAAAATATAATAATTTAAGTAAAAACAAAAAAAAATTTTTTAAATAAATTAATTAAAATTAAATTAATTGAGTTGAATGACAACGAAGGAAGTGAACTACAGTGAATCGAATCGAATGAAATTCAATTGAATTGGAAGGAATTGAACTGAATTGAATTGAATTAAATTTAAATAAAAATATTTAATCGAATGGAATTGAAAGGAATTGAATTAAATTGAATTTAATCGAATAGAATTGAATTTAATTGAATTTAATCGAATAGAATTGAATTGAATTGGTTAAAGGGTTGAATTTAATCGAATTGTGTCAAATGGAATTGAATTGATTAAAAGATTGCATTAAAAAGTCAGTTATTATTAATTACGTAGTTAAGGTAAAACACCTAAAGATTAAATGAAATTGAGTTACACCCCATTAAATTATAATAAATTTAAAATAAAAATAAAATAATGTAAGTCAAAACCACTCTATTGAAGTAATTTTAGTTACATTTTGACTTTTTTTTTTGATCTGATTAAATTACATTAATCTCAAATAAACTTAATTGAATAAGGATTAATTTAATTTTACTAAAATGTTTGTGTGGATTTTTTTTAAATCTGTGTTATTGAAATTTAATTTTTAAATTAAATTTAATTGAATTAAGTGTTAGGTGGTGGCTTGGGCTCGACCACCGCGAAAGCCGTGAAGAAAGAAGTCTGATGAGGAGATGTGGGAATATCCGAAATAGTGCTACATATAACTCTTTGGGCTTTGGCTAAAATTTTTGTTTTTTTTTTCAAATCCAATAATAGTAAAATAAAATAAATTAAATTAAACTGGCAATAACTGGAACCAAAGGAATTGAAATAAATTACAATAAAGTTAAATAACGTAGGTACATAATAAGGAAATAATTTTTAAAACTACTCATAATAAAAACTTCCAAATTCACAAATCAAGAATCAGAAGTTTTTATTTTTTAACTTAAAATTTAGTATAACTGCTTATATACTCGTATTTATTGACACTGGCAACACACAAAGTTCATTTGCATAGATTTTTAATGCTAAATTCCAAATGGCAAAGGCTAGTATATACATATGTATGTACAATTATGAACTCAATATACCGCAACCGAAATGTATGTTTGTATGCTGCAACATACTTGTTCATATACAATTACAATAAATACTATATGAAGCCGCAAAAATGCCAATTATCATTCGAAAATTGTCAAAAGCAAGAGATGTCCCACTAAACTATTTGCGTATGCAGATACATACATACATACATAAATACGTTTGCATTATGTTTGATATATGTAAGTGTGTGTGTGTGTGTGTGTGTGTGTTACAAAAGCGAACGATTGCAATGGAGTTTCGAAAGCAAAAAACTAAATAGTATTACAAAAATATGCACTTAACATGAAAATATACTTAGAATTATTGAACACAAATATGTTTGCACCTACATACGAGTACCATACATACATACATATGTATGTATGTACATACATAGGTATAGTAGCTACGAATATAGCTATTTACAATTTTATTTTTTTCACATTAAAACCAACACTAAACAGCTGTATTAAATGTAAATGCAAATGACATGCCCAAAGACACAAAATTGCATTAGTTTCGCACTATTTTATTTGCAATTAATTCAATATTATTTATATTTATTATGTTCACGAATAAATAATAAATAATACTTGTGTGTTGTTAAGTGAAACCACTAATAGCTATGATGAAGTATTAAAAATTACTTTCAACTGCGAAAACGATAGACTGTTTGTAATAATTTTTCATCGACATATGAACGCTTAGCAAAGTTGCCAGATATGTTGGTGTGAACATTTTACAATAGTGAAATTACAATTTGTGACACTTTTCATTAATTGCTAAACGTTCTATACTTAGGAGTGAAAAACAGTTATTTTTATTTCAGTTTTTCTTAAGTTTTTGCACACACTGGCAACCCAAAAACTGTCAATGAATATTCAGAGTTTAATAATCACACAGCAGGCAGCCAAAGCTTAGATTATTATTAGCATAGTAATGTTATATTGAAAACTCATTAAATTTTGTGGTTTCACAAAATGTTAGTATGTACCATAAATATGTATTTAGCCGCAACAAACAAAGCTGAATATTTGTTACAATAAATAAATAATAATTTTATGAATTTTAAGTGACATTCGCCAATTGTCCCGTTTATTATGTCAGCGTGTTTGCATATTTATTCTTTTTTATTTTTATATTTCGCAGCAAAATTGGCGCAGAAATTATTTCGAGAAAATTATAGTTAAACGCAAATTAATTAAAAAAAAAATGTAAATACATGCACACACATACAATATCTTGAACTTTTTTTTACAATATAAAAAAAATCTTAAGCATGCGTTACTTAGAAGAAAATAATTGCCATAAAACGTTAACTTGTAGACGCTTCAAACTTGCAATAAAACTGCATAAGGCACAAAACTGCATATAATAAAAAAAAAATTAATTTAGAAAAAAAAATTTGTTTGGAAATTAGTTTTTTTATTCCAAAAAATTTTATACTTTCTAAGAAGGTTTTTTGATTTTTTAATTGCAAACAAAATAGATTTAATGTGTTTAGTACATTTTTTTTTAAATATAAAATTCTTTGTTTCAATTACGAGAAAAAATTAATTTGGAAAATTTTTTTTTCAATCCCGAAAAAAATTATATCTACTTTTGACGAAGGTTTTTTGATTTGTTTAGCTTCTACATTTTTTAAATTGAAATTTTTTTTTTTCAATTACGAGAAAAAATAAATTTGGGAATTTTTTTTTTAAATCCAAAAAAAAATTTCATTTTTACGAAGGTTTTTTGATTTTTTTTTAATGCAAACTAACAAATTTTATGTGTTTAGTTTTTAAATTTTTAAGATTATAAAATTTTTTCTGATTGCTATAGGTACCTACACTTCGTGCTGTGTGCATGTAAATCTTATTGTGCAAATGCTTCGAAGAGAGAGAATTTGAAATTAAAAAAAAAAAATTACCAGTTATGAATGTGATAATTAGAAGACAGAGTCTGGATTTTTAATTTTTGCATTTATTACATTACATTGTTATTTATTTGCTATTCCAGATTTCGAGCAAAATAAAAAGTAAATTTAAATTTGCTAAACAAGAACTTGTTTGTTCTCCAATCAATTTCAATTTCACTTAATAACTTAAGTACTGAGTTATTATTATTATTTTTTTTTTTTGTATATGCAATATTTCACAATTTAAGCTAACACGCTTGTCATTTATATGCTTTTCATATCTTTCACTTTGTTAATTTTTACAAACTTCTTCTATGTACATACAATCACTTTTTCTCAACAATATCAACTTTCCTTCAATTAATATTCATAGCAACAATTTATTAAACGTAAGATTTTTCAAATTTAAATTTGAATGCAACAAACTTGTATACATAAATGGAATCAAAAAAGATACAAATCATAGTGATAATAAATACAAATAAAGGCACTCGCTGAGACAATGAAGACGAAGGAAAAAACAAAAATTTAACAAAAATGTAGCAGTAAAAATCTTGGAAAATTGCCATTTGCAACATTTCATGTACATATGTATGCATATTGTGGTATTTGCTGCTTGTTGTTAGCTTGCTGCTGTTGTTGTTGTTGTTCTTGTTGTTCTTGTCATCATTGTTGCATGCCACTTCATTAACAAATGAATAAGAAATGCCAACAACAAGCAGTAAACCTCCAAGCAGCCAGACAGCTCGACTTGATACGTTGAGGCATGCGGCATGCGGCATGTAGCAGCAACATGTTGAGAGCTTTGTGTGTTTTTTTTTTTTTTTGTTTGTTTTGTAATTCATTACTTTTTGCATGATCTCATGCGACCATTACCCTGCTGCATGCTGCCATTACAGTTGTTGTTAATTTTTGTGCATCATTTAAATGCCAACAGCCATCAGTGGCGAATAAAAAAAGCACAGATACAGAAAAACAAAAAAAAAACAAATTAAAAAACAACAACAACACACTTAAGTGCCAGTGCCACTGTATGCCTCACTGCTTCGCTGCGTCCTCTACTCCCCAGCGACTCTTTATGCTCTGTGACGAGCTGCACCATGTGTGTGTGTGTGTGGTGTGTCAGCAGCTTCATTAAAATGATAAAAACAATTTTTGCAGCCAACCAACAGCAACAGCGAATGATTTCTGCATTGCATATTTTGCTTGAGTAGTGAGTAAAAAAAAAGGCGAAAAAATTTGCACACAAATGTAGTTGAGAGTGGATGATGCAGTGCGGAAGCAACGATGCCGTAGTCAGCAGGGCAGAGGGTGGCAAGCTAGCGATTGTCAAGCAAACGAAAAAAAAAACAAATAAAAAGATTCTTGCGACAATACAAATTAAATACAAATGCAAAACATTTATTTAACCCCAAGTTGCATGAACTTTATTTGTAGCTGAGTAGCTTTCTTAACTTGAATTTAAAAATTAAAAAAAAAGACAAATGTTGAAACGCACTTATTTTCGGTTTGAAGTTATTTAGCTGACTTCATACTCATCATTCAAATCTGTTTCCTCTAGGAAAATATTTATTGGTTGAAAATAAAAGCACTTTGCGCTAGAATTTGTTGCACATTTCACGCAACACGTATTTCAACATTGCTTAGCAGCAATTACCCTTAAAATGTTGTATTTTCTGTAGACAGTACATTAACTACTAAGCTTAAAAAAAATCGCAATACTCGCGACCAGCTGCAGTGACTCACTCTCCCGTCTCATTGCATTTTATGTTCTTCACAGCGCTTCTCAAGCTGTTTACCTGTACAAAGCCGCAGGGTGGCACAGCGGGTATTCACACACGTAGCAACTCACTAAAGAACCCCGCCTACGAATGAACACAAGCGACTGTGACTCCACGTGATTGTTGCGCGCTGTGAGTGTAGCGTGCAAATGTGTGAGCGCTCACGAGCCTCCAGTTGCCGCATGAAGTGAGTCTGGCGCAGCTGTTGGCAAGCAATAGTCGTCGTAAAGCATTTTTTCTCCAACGGTTCGCACACTTTGTCTACTTTTCCCTTGACATTTGTACACAAATGTCACTGACTGGCTGGCTGGCAAGGAATAGCGGCGCAAGTTTTACTTCACACACTCACCTTTCGCGAGCAGTCGCAGCTGATGCGTAATATTTTGCACACACA
Organism: Philophylla caesio; assembly: GCA_963971545.1. Classification (NCBI taxonomy): domain Eukaryota; kingdom Metazoa; phylum Arthropoda; class Insecta; order Diptera; family Tephritidae; genus Philophylla; species Philophylla caesio. The sequence continues at coordinate 121,329,561 of OZ020607.1, forward strand.
CACTTTGCACTTTGCACTTCACAACAGTGTCTGGCTCTGCGCTTTTTCTACGCACTACTAACATGTTGAGCGTAACGCTGCCACTTGGCATGGCTGACATTTGTAGGTTTTCCAAAGTGCAATCGACACGGCATTTGTCCACCTTCTTGCATCTCGCGTGCGGGCGAGTGGCTTTGAATGCTTTATTTACTTTTCGCTCTACTCTTTTTTTTTAGACACCTTTCGTTACTTAGTATGTCTTTGCGCTGCAAGCAAGGTACAAGGAAGCTGCAGAAGTGCTTCGAAAGGGTCGCACTTGCAAGGTTTCCAGTGAAATAAATTAAGTTAATGGATTTTGGCGAGTTTTTTTCTTTTTTTTGTTTGCCAACAGGTAAAGCTTGTTACACAACGAATATATTTCATTTTCCTGACGTCAGTTGGTTTCGTTAATCATTTCTTTGTTTGGTGAGTTAATAGTTCCAAAAAATTGTTCCTTTCTTCACACTTATATTTTACTTCTGTAAAGAGTTTGTGTTGAACTTTGCTTTTTTAGTCGGGATAATTTTGCAGAGTATTTTTATCGTACATACTCGTACGTCATACTTGTACTCCAAAGTTTAAACGTTAATATTCCTTTTTTACACCAAAGTGAGCACAACCGTCTGTTATATTCTTCGCAAATGGAATATACGAGTATAAGGTCCGTTATTTTTCTTCTAAGCAAGGGAAAAGCCATGCTATAAAATACTTGACTTGCTTTGACGTAGAAGTCGTCTTTCTTTTCGTCTTCAAGCAATGACCTCAGTTCCTCTTGTGAAATCGGAATAATTTTGGTTGGTCCATTGATAATTTGGTCTCCCCTAACTTTACAAACTACACTTGCAAGAATGCTCTTTATCGCTAATCGGATTTTAACATGGGCTAAAACATATAACATTGCAAGCTTTGGACGCGATAAACTCCAAACTAATAGTCAAGTTGAAACCCTTAAGTCTGTTGAGAGCTCCGCTCGTTTTTGAAAATAAAGTTTTTTAATCGACAAAGGTTGGTTTTGTCTGTTTTTCTTTATGTTATTTTTCTTTAATATCTCAGCAGCAAGTCTTAAATGAGCTATGTTTCATTTACAAAGAGAGAAAAGAAACGAGCGTGAACTTAGCTAAGCACCCATCGCAAGCCGCTAATTTGTTGCTAGATAATTAGTTGCGCAAAAATTAAATTTTGTCACTCTTTTTGTTCTTAATTTTTTTTTGTTGGGTGCTTTGCTAAATTGATATGAAGTTAGCTAAGTACCCCCCTAGATAATAAGTAAAATGCGATATAAAAAATTCCAAACCAGTGCTAATTTTGCCGCAAATTTGTTGGTCATAAGTTACGCAAAAATTATTTTTTTCGGATAAAAATTTTTTTTTTTTTTTTTTTATTTCGTATGGACCAAAATTTGTTGCTAAGTGTTTACATTAAAATTTATTTTGTTGCTCTTTTTGTTTTTGTTTTTCTAAAATTCTAACTTTGGTTAAAATCGTTTTAAGCACGTTTTGAACTTTTTCAGATTTTTGGTCCAAGCATGCCAACTCCATACGAAATTAAAAAAAAAAAAAATGTTTATCAAAAAAATTTTTTCGTAACAAATGAGCAACGAATTAGCGGCAAAATTTGGAAAAAAATAAATTTTTTAAAATTATTTAACGATACGATTCTTTAAAAACCTTTGTTTGTAGAATAACGTCAACCAGCCTACCGTAGCCTGAAGGAATAGATTTGCCCCATCTTTTTCCATCTCTTTTTCTTTTATTTTTTTTTTTTAGTTTATCTTTTTTTACTTTACATTACCTTACGCTTTTCTTTCAGTTTTCCTCGGTTACTTTCATTTCAAACATTTCATTTTAATTTCCACTTTGCCTTCTCTTTTAAAGCATTCTTCATTTACTTGACATGTTCGTTGTTCGATTTCCAATAATACATTTTTTCTTCAATCCACCAATGCTCATTTGTCTCCTGACCTCTTACACTTTACACTAACAATATGCGTTTACTTAGCTTTATCATTTCTGCTTCTATTTGTTACCCTTATCAAACACCTTTAAAAAAAAAATCTACGTACATTCTTCCGTCTGCATTCCTTGTCTGCCGCATCACACACTTTGCTTCTTACACAATTTATTGCAGCTCAAAAATTTATTTGACAAATCCTTGCTTGTTTTTTTTTTTTTTGCGGAGTACTCAAAACTGATTGCCACTTACTGGATTACTAGCCATCAGGCGTCGTTTTTAGTCACCTCACAGCGAAAAAAAAAAAAACAATCCCTCTTGTGGCACACAACAAGGAAGTGATTTACTGTATTACACTTTCGCTTTTCCACTTTTTTTTCGCAAATACTCGTATATGTCCACACCAAGAAAAAAAAATGCGGCAAACGTTTAAATCTCAGTAAATCAGTGTGACACAACAAAAAAAAAATATTTATACATTTGCTAACATATTTATGCTTACATAAGTATCTGTGTATGTATGTACATATGTATGTACAGGAACATATCCTGACACTTGGCATGAGAGAGGCATCGCTGAGATCCCACCACAATGTGTCAGCATCAATTATGCTCAACAAATTCATTCATTCTTCGTTTAATACATTCATTCTTTCATTCATTCATTCATTCTTTATTTCTTTCTCGCTCGCTTGCTTGTAATTTTTTCCCATTCCTCCTTTCACTTACTCATTCATTCATTCACTCATTCATTTATGTATGCATACATGACATTCATAGCGTTCCTTGTAGCATTCAGCTTCAAGGACTTGCGCGCACTTCGAGCTATCCTTTCCGGTGTGCCGCTAAAATTTTGCCAGTGATCTACTGCCGGCGCTGTCGCCGTTTGCAACACAAGCAGTCACTTCCTTTCTGCTGCTGCCACTGCTTCAAGCATTTCACTTCCTCTATGAAAGCTAGCGAGTGCGGTGAGTTAGTAGCATTCATTTTGTTTTTTTTTTGCTGACGTTGCGCTTCGCAAGTGGCATACGCCAGCGAATTGCTCGTGCTGCCACCACAGCTTTTCTCCGTTTAACTTACACGTCAGCCTTCTGCATACTTCTTTTGCCCAGCCACCATAGCCACATTTATTTTTATCACTTTACATTCCTCAAGCACAAACTCACTCTCGGCAGGCCGCAGCTAGCGCAGCAGATAACCGCACCTGCCACAAGTGTCACACTCGCACGACGTGAAGCAGGAGCAAAATATTGTACAGCTCGCAACCACTCAGCTTTTGCGTTCATTTGCCAACGTCCCATTTTCATCAGCATCATCACTTGAGGGGACACTTATCGTCTGCCTTGCGCTATCTACATTTGTGTGCCACAACTTCGCAGCCTATCAGTTGGTCGGCCCTTCCACTAAACCGTTTTGGCTTTATAAGTAATTTTTTTTTTTTGCTACTTTTATAAAAGTTTACTTTCTTTCTAGCCTCTTATATTGATATGTCTACAAACCTTTCGCTTCTTCTGCTTCTTGTTTTTTTTTTTTTTTCTACAAATTACGTGCATTTCCCAACTTGACAGCCAGCCGGCTGGTCATGTTCGTCTGCGGCCAGGACGCAAGCGGATGTAATGAGAGGAAGTCGTGGCGGAAAAGCGACCAGCCGATGTTTGTTTGGCACATTGTTGCCTCCTTTTACTTCTGCTTTGACTTGCCGCTTTGCTAGACCAAAAGTGGCGTTACCAGCCATTTCTAGTGACAGCCGCATTGTCTATTGTGCCTTGCTACACATTGTTTAGGACCCACACTCACACACAACAACGAGCCAGTTTATGAGGTCCTCACGAGCTTGGGGTGGCTGTCAACTGTGGCCACTCAATGAAGATGGGGACAGTGTTCATAGCTTGATTAATTATTTATATAAATCGAGAATGAAAGCGCTCAGCTCGCTTACATCTTAAAAGATTGAAAAAAGTTGAAGTTCATAAGATTTAGGCACACTCTACCACGTGAGGTCGCCAAACACAGCACGAAGAAAGAACGATTCGACTGCTTTACAATCCAGTTGGAGAAAAAAGTGGCCGAAAAGGACCGTCCTTTCACGACCTTGAGACGGAAGTAATAGAATAGTGATTCCATGTTTTCGACAATTCTACAAGCTCTAACTTCATTACTCGATCAATTTCCCATTAGATTGTTCTGCTGTTTGGCCAACCTAAGTTTAATAAACATTATTAATTTGTTTTGTAGCAGAACGAGCGTGGCAAACTCTATAATTGGCTACTGCGTTAAATCGAACCCATCTCCATTGGCAGCGCTTCGTTTACTTCTCGTCTCTGTTGCTGCAACCAAATTGTTTTAAGTTCAAATCATTTACACGACAGCTAGAACGACCCCTGTACATAATCGAATTTTCAACAAATGTGTGTAGTTGCTAGATTTATTGCTGCTGTTTTTTTGTCTCAAGCTCTAAAATGCTGTATTGTTAAGCCACAGTCTGGCTCTGGTTTTGGTCGGCAAAGTTCATGAACTAAGGGTTCACGTTATAGACAATTTTGGGCCACCGATTTAGATCCTTCTCCGCTTTTCACTTTATTTAATTTCATTTTAACTGTAGATGAAATCTGTTAAGTCAATTGTTAGCTAAAATGAACCACTGTGCACGACCGAACGTGCCTGAATCCGTTAACTAACCAAGCCAACAAAAGCTCAGACAGAAATGACGGCCAGACAAAAGGCTAATAAAAAACTTGATGTCATTTACAAGTTAACAAAATGACAGTAGGTAGCAGCGACAACAACAACAACAACAACAACAACAATGCAGTAGTAATATTAGTGGCTAATAAATGCACAACTACAATAACAACAATAGTCAGAGAACTACCATTCTACTGTAATATTCATTAACGAACCGACGAAATATTCACGTGCCCAACGACGGACGTACGTACATATGTATGTATGCCACCTGTCATAGCGGCGCGATAGCGGTAAAAAAAAAATTGGTAATACAACAACAAAAATGCGCCGCTATTATAACATTCTGATTGTGGCCGCAGACATCGGAAATGACGAGCATTCATTTTATGAGGCGCAATAATTTGTGAAAATTGCAACATTGACGTCCCCTCAAATCGCCCAAAGCGTCCACTTAGACACTTTGGCGCTCAAACTCATCCACACACGCCGGCCAATACGCTGTTGCTATTGTTGTGCGCTTTTGCCTTCACAAATGTGAATTTCATGCACAGCCATAATGACTTTTATTATTTATTGATGTGACAATAAGAACAAATTTATGTCGAGACTCGAAGAGGAGGAAAAGCTTTGAAATTTTTGCAAGTAGCTAAATTGGCAGTGGCTACTTTAGTGGCCAACCACTCGATAGGCAATGTAATTGTTTAAGGAGTTTTGATGTGTTTTGTATCTTTTCTTTGACTGCGTTTACCAAGGAAGATATTTTTTTTTTTACTTTTAAAGTTGTCTTGAAACCGTCTGGTTAACAATTTATATGACAATTTGTGAGCAAACAAAGCGCTCTGGAGTGTGAAAAGAAAAAACAAAGCCATTTTGTAAAATCAATAAATGTTTTCCGAGCTTCTTGCGCGGACGACGTGCATTCGAACTATTTAGTAGAAAGTTTACAAGGAAATTGCTTGACTCTTCCCACGTTCACTGTTTTTATAAATAAACACTGCCCGCCGTTCAAACTCAACTAATCTCCACTCTTTTGTGTTTCTTCTTCTCTTTTCAGTTATTTTAAGTTTGAATAGTAAGCCCGTGTGCGCAAAAAGACTCATAAACAGCAGCAGCAGCAGCAAAAACAATCGAACAAACGACGTCAACAACGAAGGTGGCGAGAATTTTGAAAGGTAGCGCGTCACAACAAGGCCAACAACAGCAAACAATCATTACCTTTAAGTAAACGACGCCGGTTCACCCAGCCAAGAACAAAACAAAATGGCCAGTTCAAAGATTATCTTGAAAGTGCTTCTCTCGCTTTGCGTTTGGTCGTTTGTCATAATTGGCCTCTTCAAAATGCACGGCACCAATCTCGTCTCGCAAGAGTACAGCGCTGTGCCATTGAGCGGTCGCATTTTGTTGCAAAAGGATATACTACGCTATGCCGAAACCACATCGACGACAACGGATCGATTTGATCCCTCCGAAATATTGGTGGACAATCGCACAGGTGAGTGAATGCTAAGGCAGTGATTGTACGAGTATTATTTTTTTGTTATATTGTTGGATGGAGGTTTTCCAATATTTTTTAAAGCGTTTGAAGGCAGCCTGCCAACAAACTCTTCCAAGCAAATGAGCTCCCAAAGATACATCGGGGGATTGCGGTGCATCTACGCTTTGTGAAAGCAAAGTTTTTCGACTCAGTAATTTTACAAAACCTTGTACAAATACTTTAACGCATCTAACAACTCAATTATTTTGCTTTTTATCTAATCCATTTTTTTTTCTTTCCGCCTCCCCTTTTCGTTACCCTTCCAGCCATGGACGATGATCAGCTGGTGCGTGACGTCGAGTCGCGTATCCCATCGCTTCCGATCGCCTACTGGAGCAAGAACAAAAACTTTCGCCAGCAAAAATCAAACACTTGCGCCAAGTATCCGTCCATCTTCGAGCTAGAATTTAATAACATTTACTGGCAAACGATGCGCACTTCGAATGGCACCTTCCAGCTATTTGGCGCCTACTATGACATACGTAAGACCTCGCGAATTGGGCCGACAGTGCGCATACTCGGCATGATCGATCGCATACAGCCGACAGTGAAGACATACTGTCAGTTCTGGTTCGATGGCCAGAAAGAGCCGTTTATTGTGAAGACTTTTGAGTATAAATATATCTGGTATAATAAGTGGGGTAACTACAAGCAGGGCATCTATCAGCCCTATCTGATAGCTTGTCAAATACCGAAACCCTTTCACGGCGTGGTGCCGAGCTCGGTTTCGATGGTGGAGAAGGATTGTGATACAGCGACAAATAATTTGCGCGTAATCTACAATCGTCCACCGGATGATCAAAAGAAAGGTTTTGCGGTTTGCGTAAAAGGTTTGGATTTCCTCTACGATGATCTTTCGGTGCGCCTCATCGAATGGATTGAGATGCTGAACATTTTGGGCGCTGACAAGATATATTTCTACAATCTACAAGTGCATCCGAACATCACCAAAGTACTCAGCCATTACGAGCAGGAAGGTAAAGTGCAGGTCATACCGCTGACTCTGCCAGGTGGACAACCGAATGTGCCTGGCTTTCAGCATCTCTACCTCACAAAAAAGACGAATCATAAGCGCCAGAATGAGGTCATACCCTACAATGATTGCCTGTATAAGAATCTCTATCTGTACAAGTACATAGCGCTGCTCGACATCGACGAGGTAATCATGCCGAAGGGTAACTTTGTGTTATGGTCGGAACTGATGGAGAAGGTGGTACCCGAATCGCTGCAAATCAAACCCGAAGGCTACAACAGCTATAACTTCCGCAACGTCTACTTTTTGGACGACCAACAGCACGAGCATGGCTGGCACAAGGACATACCCAAGTATATGCATATGCTGCAGCATGTACATCGCGCCAAGAACTACACCAAGCCCAATCAGTATGTGAAATGTTTCCACGATCCCGAACGCGTACTCACCTTACATAATCATTTTCCGCTCGCATGTCTCGGTGGCGTCTGCAAGTCCTATCCGGTAAACACGACCGACGCACAGTTGCAACACTATCGCGCCGACTGCGTGAATACGCTGAAGAAGAGCTGTGAGGAGTATCGCGAGAACTCAGTTGAGGATAAAACCATCTGGAAGTACAAGGACGAGCTGATACGACGCACTTTTCGCACGCTCGATACATTGGGCTTCTTCAAGCGGCCGCTTGGCTATAGCAACGGCAATGGTGGCGTCGGTTCGACGACGCACGCCAATGAACGGTGATTTATGGGCAGTTGGTGGGCGGGCGGCAGCAACAGTTGGTTGGGCGGCAGTGGCAGTGGCGCGGGCAATGCGGCTGACTACTACGAGCGCGAGCGTTGGCGAGAGGTTGCGGTCGGTAGCAACGAATTTTCCTGATAATTCTGAGCGGAATTTTAAGACGTGAGAGAGCTGTACAACAAGTAAATAAGTTATGTCGCATGGTAGATATACTCATGAGTGAGCTTTCAATGCGAAAGCTACACGAAAAGCATATTGAGCGCCATCTAACTGTGGAATTTTCTCTGCGGGCTTTAAAGAAATCACACCAATCACCAATCAGTAATCGATAAAAATATTTCATGAAAAACTACAATGTTTCGACTCCCTCTCCCATTTGTTTCTTAATAAGCCGTCTAAAACAAAAAAACAGATCAAAAAATAATTCTTGTAAAAATGTTTGAAAGTGGTACTTAACGAAGATAATTTCTTTGCTTCTTCTTAGCTAAAAAAGCAAAAGTTTGCATGAAATAAATTGAAGCGCTCTTTAGCTTGCGAGAATAATAATAAATTAAGTAATGAAAATGTGTTGTCCAAAATAAGAAAAAAGTTTGTTGATTTTATCGAAAGAACATGCGAACAAGTAATTATAGAGTTTGTGTTTTAAATATTGACTACTTGACTATATTTAATTGTAAAACTCCAAGTGTAAATTCTAGAAATATGTAAATCTTGTTACTATGACCCTTTTATATTTACACATAAAAATAAGAAGAAAACGTAAAATGTGCCTTCATGTTAAAAAGTGTACGTACTTGAAAAAATTTTAAATATCGTTTTTTTTTTTTTTTTGTTAATTTCAATACAAATTAATATTAATAAGTATATACCTATGTATGTACATATGTATGTATGTATGTACATATTTGATGTGCCAAAAGCTGAGCTAAAAAATTGAAACAAAATTTTAACATAATAATAATAAAATTTATTTAATAAACAAATATCAAAACTTTTAAAGATATATTTTTAAGCAACAACAAATTTTAAAGCTACTAGAAATTTTTTTTTAAATTTAAATTTTTAACTAAAACTTATGTTTGAAATTATCGTTTTCGCTTAAAAAATGGAAAAAAAAATTTGGTCAAAAATTAAGTTTTAATCCGTTAAATTTAATATATGTACATATTTTCAGTATAAAATTTTAATCTTTGGTCGCTTGTCGCCTATCAAAATATAACTCTGACTATGCTACAAATTTGAAAACAGCTATAGAATTTTTTTATAAAATTAATTAAAATAAGTTGATGTAAATATTTTTATTTAAAATTTTTTTTTTTTTTTTACTTTAAGAAAATATTGAAATATTTATGTTCTTTTTTTTACTTTTGAGGCGTAATATTCTACAGCACAGCCTCGCAAAACTTCAACAAATCTACAACTTTCCAAAAAAATAAATTTTTTTTATATTTCAAAAGAAAATATGCTTAAAAAAAATTGCAAACGATTTTTTTATTTTTTATATTAAATTTTTCATTTTATTATTTTGCTTAAATTTAAAGTGTTTTTCTGATTATAAAGATTTAAGTTTGATAATCTGTGTTTTTTTTTTCAATTCTAAATATAATATTTCATTAAAAAACCGTATAAGTTTTTTATTATTAAACATTTTTATTTAATTTAGTATTATTTTATATTATTTTCTTAGTTCTATTTATTTATTTTTTTTTTTTATTAATTTTAACCATTTGTGTATTTTCATTTAAAATTCGACGTGTAAATATGTAATAAATTTTTTTTTTTTAATTTTTTATACATTCTGATTTTTATCTAGTATTTAGTAAACTTTTTCTTTTAAATACAATTTTTACTAAATACAAAATAAAAATTTTACTAAATTATAATTTTTTTTTATAAGATATTTAAACTTTCCTTAATATTTATATTTTCGAAAGATGCCCTGAGGATTTTTTTGAAATAGAAATACAATTTTTTTTATTAAAATTATTCCTGCAGAGTTTTTGAAACAGCAATGCTTTTGGCACTACGAATCACCGCTTTGCGCAATACATTTTTTTTTTATACCTATGACTAAAATAATTTAATTTTTATTCAACGAACAAAACAATATGAATTTGTGTCACAAATTAATTCAAAATAGTTTTTCACAGCTCATTAAAAATATGTTTGTATTTCAATACAAAACATAGCAACTTCGCTGCTTCTATAACTTGTATTGTTAAGAAATTAACATGAAATGTACATTTTTGTTAGTATTATTTTCGAATTTTTTTTTTGTTATTTAATTTCATTTTCATAATTATTAAGGTTTTTATAACCTTGCATTGCTACTTTGAAAAAAAAATCTCTTGTGTAACCACTGTTTTAAAAATTCCATCCGTACATAATTTTTTTTTTTGTAATTTTTTTTTTTTTAATTTTTTTTTTTTGTTTAACCGACCATCAGTTTCCTCTTCAAATCTTTTACAAACATTGTCTTGATTTGAAATCTAATTTTCGGTTAATTTTTTGGATTAACTAAATTTTTCGTTACCAAAATTATTACTTGTTTCTATCTCGAGCATTTTTAATTTTTCTAAAATCAAATACATTATTAAATTTTAAGCAAGTACACAATTTAATCCCTAAGTTAAAGACTGATGGCGTTGTAAAGACGATTAAAGCGATTTATACTATATGTACGAGTATGTGTATAAAATTAAAAAAAAATTAACAATTATATGTAAAAAAAAAATAAATTATCAAAAATTATAACTAACATAAAGCATACATACATATGTATGTGTGTATGTGTAAGCAACTAGATTTATAAAAAAAAAAATGCATTAAAAAAATTATTTTTCACGCAATTTAGCGAAATTTTCAAACTAAAAATTAAAAACGCAAAAGAAAACTTATCAAGCAATCAGCGTAAAGTCTTGCGAGAGTGCAATCGGCAAGCGAAAAATATCATTAAATTTAAGTTTCTACTAAGACTTTAAATTAGTTGTGTAATAAAAAAATATAAAAAAAATATGGAAAATATTCACATAAATTTTAAGTGCAGAAAATATGAAAAAAAATACTGCGCATTTGTATGTACATACATAAAGTATTAATTTAAGCAATTAGGATAACCAATGAATTAATAATAAATAAAAAAAATGTAAATAATTAAAATTTGAAGCAATCGATTATAATTTGTAAACAAAAAAAAACAACAATTTCAAAAGTTTAAAACTTTGAAGTTAATTTTCATGTAATATGAATAATGTCCAACGGAAACTAAGCGGATATTTAAAAACTTTTAAAATTCTTTAAGTTTGCTTCACTTGCCTCTAAAATGGCTTTCATGGAGTTGGAAGCCACTGTAGGAGATATCTAATCGAATAAAATCGAATTCATACACTAATAAAGCAGCTTTGCAGCTTTGTTAACAAAAGCTTTTCATACTTCAGTGAAAGTCAAACTAATTGAAAAAAGCTTTTCACTTAAGTGCCAGTTGCTTTGAAAATATTTTGTTATGAAGTTTAAGGCTATGTACCCACATTCACATTTGTATGTATCTATTTCGAAAACAGACCCTGTTGCATCTTATTTTCAACAACACAAATTACTGATTTTTTTTCTAAATTTTTTTCGACAATTCACATGAAAAAAAATGTTTTTTCTCAGCGCAACCACGTATTAACACATTTAGCCACTTTATTTTCCAATTCCAATTATTTAAAACTAGTTTTTAATTAATTAAAGAAGTAAAGGATTGCATTGGCATTTTTCAAGTTTTATTGTTAATTTTTAAATGAAAGCAAACGCTTTCACTTTATCAAAACCACTCACTATTCACATTTCAGTTAAAAATATACACTGCACTTTTCTTATCAAAAGTTTTTCAGTAAAACGTTTTGGAATTAAGTTAGTTTTTTAAATTGTTAAAAACCACAAAGCTACAAGCTAGAAAAGTTTTGAGAAAAATTCATTTGCGAACCGGCAAGTTGAAGAATTCACTCAAAATGTTTATATTGTATGTATGTACTACACGCTCACATACAAATGTACATACAAACATAGAAAAACTAAACGGTTAAGTTATATAAATACATACATACATATAACAGAATTTACGCAAATGAAAGAAATTGCAAAATCAATGAGAGAATAAAGTGATTTACTTGTAAATGAACAAATAAAGAATAAATTAAAAAAAAAATATATATAAAAATCAAACAAAAATGTGCACCAGTTCTTCAACTAAAAAACAAAAAAATTAGGGTAAGTTGGAAATTAGTCCAAAGCAAACAAATATTATTATGTATTACATTTCCTAGTCACCCTTCGATTTTTATTTGCACCTTGCTAAACAAGCAATATTCGAGTTTCGAACCAGCAAGCAAGCATTGGCAAATACCAAATACCGGATGTAAAGGCATGATTGTCCTTCAAGCAAAAGCATGTTGATTGAAAAGTTTACTTTTAAGCCTAGTTACAAACCGCAGTAAACCTGACAAATATTGACTAACATGCAGTGTACTTCAAACTGTTGGGAAGCGCTTATGTAAAAAACAAGCCAAAGTATCCCAGATCGCAAAATGTTATACTACCCAGAAAGCAAACAAACGCAAGTTTTGCCAACTAACGAACATACTTTTCGATGCTTGACAAAACTGTTATACAAGATAGAAAATATATATAAAATCGGCATTAAATTACGGGAGTTATAACGCTTTGACCGCTACACACAAACCACTCACAATCAAGTTTTTCATTTCGCTATAAATTCTACAAATCTGAAACGATTTCGGTGGGATTAGTATCGGTTGAAAGATAATCGCATTGCCGTTATATATGAATTAAAAACTTTTCGAAATGCAGGCAATTTCGATGTCAATTTGCGGAAGTAGCAGCAATAAAGTGATTTTGTCTGCAAAACGAGGTATACTTTTAGGCGTTCAACATTTAGAAGCCTATAGGAAGGAGCCCCAAGCGATGACCTTTCCATTGATACCTATTAATTTGAATTTGGTTGAGAAATAACAGAGTTATAACGATTTTTATGGCGGCCAACACCCTTGCTGCTGATTTTGGTTGCCTGGTAGGAAATCCAAAATTAGCGTTTTGGAAAAGCAGCGAACAGAAAAAAATCTTGGTCGCCGAAAATTCGCTATAACTTCCGTAATTATGCACCGATTTTGACAATCTTGGTGTCATATGAAAGAGCAGGATTTTGTGGAAATAGCTACGGGCAGTTTTGTGTTAAGCGCCTAAAAGTAGACTACGTATTTTCGTCAAACACATTTCCCAGTGAAAATTTGCATCGATACTCAGTTTTTTCTGGCAGAGTTGCATTGTAGGCAATAAACCAAAGTGTTATTCATTCATTTAGTACCAAGTTTGTCAAAATTCGTTGAGAACTCAAGAACTTATATATAACTTTTAACAACCATCGAACCAAACTCTTGTGCCTAAAAAACGAGGCATACTTTTAGGCGCTTCACAAAACTATAGTAAATAGAAACAGCTGCGAAGATTTACTCTTTCCATACATAGCAACATTTTTAAAATCGGCACTAAATTACGCGAGTTATAATGCGTTGAATGCTACACACAAATCACTCACAATCAAGTTTTTCATTTCGCTATAACTTCTACAAATCTGAACCGATTTCGGTGGGATTAGTATCGGGTGAAAGATAATCGCATTGCCGTAATATCTGAATTAAAAATGCTTTCGAAATGCTGGCAATTTCGATGTCAATTTGCGGAAGTAGCAGCTAGAAAGTGATTTGGTCTGCAAAACGAGGTATACTTTTAGGCGTTTAAAATTTACAAGCCTATAGGAAGGAGCCGCAAGCGATGACCTTTCTATTGATACCAATTTATTTAAATTTGGTTGAGAAATAACAGAGTTATAACGATTTTTATGGCGGGCGACACCCTTGCTGCTGATTTTGGTTGCCTGGTAGAAAATCCAAAATTAGCGTTTTGGAAAAGCAGCGAACAGAAAAAAATCTTGGTCGCCGAAAATTCGCTATAACTTCCGCAATTATGCACCGATTTTGACAATCTTGGTGTCATATGAAAGAGGAGGATTTTGTGGTCAGTTTTGTGTTAAGCGCCTAAAAGTAGACCAACAGGTATACTTTTAGGCGTTTAACATTTACGAGTGATTGCGCTAATTCAAGTCCAGCCATAGTAGCTTCTTGCAAAAATACTTACATGTTATATAATACAAAAAAAAACACTGTTATCCTCCATCTCAGCAAAAACAAAAGGCGCTTATCGTTTTTTAACATAAAATATATATGTATGTACAACTAAATAATACAGTTTTCTAACATTTTAATACTTACAATTTATCGGCTATTAAATTTATTTGTAAATCGTTAAAAGTTAACATTAATATAAATACCGGATTGGCATTTTTTTTTAAATTCTTAAAAACTTTTTTATGTGAACATAAATATGCCAATACTTTTTCTGTATTAACTTAGCTTAATCTTATGTATATAAAATATGTGTATGCATAACTTCAAATATATTTTATAAAAAAATTAGCTATTCACAAACACTTGAAAAATCACAACATTCGTTGGAATATTTATACTCGTATATACATAAATATGTATATGTACATGAAATATGTAGCATTTACGGAAGCAACTTTGACAATGTAGAAAGTGAGTTAAGCATTTTTTGCTTAAATCTAACTTAAAAGTTAAGTTAGCATTTGTCAACATCAGTATTTCATATATTAACATTGTTTTTTATCTTTTTTTTTTGATGCATTTAAATATTGTGTTTATTTTTTTCAGTTAACAATATCGTTTTTTTTTTTTGTAATAAATAAATATCTAAAGAGAGAGTACGATTAATGCTGAATTTAAATGAAAACATAAATTTTCAAAGCAAAAATTTAAGGTATTAGGTTACAACAAAAATTATTAAAAAAAAAACATTTTATAACGCACAAAATTTTGAAGTAAAAAAAATATTCCATTTATAATTTGCCTTATTTTTTTTACACAAATTTTAACAAAAATGAGTACATTATTCTATTTACATATATGTATGTATATGTAGGTACGTACATATATTTTCTTTCTAAGAAATATTACAGTTTAAAATTCTTATTTGCACAAAATTTAAGCGAACTATAAATTTTGAAAACTTAAAGCCTTAAAGCAGAAACGAATGGGTTTTTTGTTGCGCGCTTTTTAAGTAACAAAAAAAAATAAGATATCAAAAAAAAAAAAAATTTTTTTAGTTAAAAAACTAAAAATAACATGCACAATAATAATAGTTGTTTAGCTGCTTTATATATAAATACTAGACATACACTTTCTTTAAACCTAGACATTTTTTTTTTTTTTTTTTTGAAGAATATATGTATGTTTGTATGTATGTATTTTTCAAATATATTTAGAATAGCTTTGACATTTGAGCAATTTTAGTTTTTTTACAAATCAGCTCACTTTCTACAACGAATAAATATTCTCGTTGTACATTATACTTATACAAGCATACAATTAAAAAAAAAATTCTTATTTTAAATATTTATAAATTTTTTGTTTTCAAAAATTTGCACAAAAGACATACAAATGTATGGTACATCAAATTTTCTTAACTGTTCAGGAACTGTGAACTTAAAAGGGTTTTTCCAGCTTAATTTAAGCTAACTGGTTACTACATAAATACTCCACACCGCATTCGACATTTAAACTTAAAATCTACTTTAATTATTACGAGGGCGAGTCAATAGGACTATGACTATTTTAATTGCTTGCCTCTTTACTGAAATGGCAACACTGCTACTATCAACAGGCAAATGTCAAAATTTGAACAAGCTGCGGCATTTAGTTTGTGTTTGACAGCCATTCATAGCAGACTGCCGCGTGATTTTAGGAGAAAATGGAAAAAAATGAATTTCGTTAAGCATTCACGTACATCACTCAAACCAAAGCTAAGCTTAATAAATACTATGGGGACTCTTCACCAATCAACAATTTCAATGGTAAAAAGTGATTTAATGAATTTCGTTGTGGTCGTACAAGCACGAAAGATGCCGAACATTCTGGACGTCCAATTGAGGTCTCAACACGCGTAACAGTTGGAAAAATTCACGATATAATGTTGGCCGATCGGCGATTGTAAGTGCGAGAGATTGTGTACGCCTTAGGCAACGCACATGGCTCAGTGGTTTCAATTTTAAATGAACACTTGGAGTTAAAAATAAGCGCATGAAGAAAAAAAAATTTTTTTTTTTTTTAAATTCATAAAAAATACAAAACGGAAATAAGTTTCGAGTCTAGTTACTTGTTCGCAAAGTCACATAACCTCTGAGCAATTTCGCTTTTATTCGCATTTAAGTAAATGTATGAATTTCAAAAATTTACTCGACATATGCACAACATTCTTCGGAAAAACCCTCGATCATATTTTTTTATGATTCTCAGAAATAACAAAACGGAATAAACAAAGTGTTATTTAATTTTTATGATTGCGTAAGCAAAGTAATTTTTAATTATTTGGGTTTTTCAATTGGCTACCTGCATGATTTGTTTACAGAAATTCAACCCACATTTAAGGCTGGTCATTATTCGTACAATTTAAAACTCACACATGGTGAAACAGGTACATAGCCGCCGTAAAAAATAATAATGAAGACATTGAAATTGGTGGACACAGTGAAAGAAACACGCCCTTGAATAGTATTTGTATCTCGGATGACGATACAGACTCAGACCATGAATATGAATTGTATAGGAAAACAATATATGAACAGATTAAGGGAATTGTAATTCTAAATTTTTAAAAATTTATTTCAACTAAATCGGGCTAGTGGCTGTCGAGCTATGTCAAACAACAGGGCCTAAAACGTGATAAATTCCCCTATACGATAGTACTAACTTCAAATCGATATTAAAAATTATTTTGACAGGTAAGAAGACAAAACGAATGATGCAGAAATTCATCTTTTTGGGTCTAATTTCACATACAGTTCTCAGAATTGAGTTGGCAAATCATGTGTTGTACTGTGTACTGTGTGCCAACTTATTGGGTCGATTTAATGAAGACTTGAAGACAAAAAAAAAAACGACCGCATTTGTTCAAGAAAAAAGTTCTTTCTCACCAGAACAATGCAAGGGTGCACACATGTTTAGTTTCCATGGCCAAAGTCCATTAAATTGGGATACGAATTACTCCCTCATCCGCACTATTCTCCGGATTTCGGCAACAGTGACAAAGTGTATGGAATTCAAAGGCGACTATGTGGAAATAATAAAATATTTGTTTATGCAAAAACTTGTGTGTTCATTCAAAAACTCACAGACTTATTGACCCGCCTTCGTACTCAATATACGTTTCGCATTTTTCCTTCAAACACAAAAATTCGTTTAAAAGCCTAACAGTCTCAAGCCAATGTTAAATCAAAAAAAAAAAAAATAAAAAAATAATGCAGCAATTCACTTCGCTCACATTATTGTCTCTTCCCTACACCACTCGCCCGACACTTGAGCGCATACGAAACGGCCGCTGCTCTCCAAGACGCCTGCGCCTGCGCCTGCACATCCACCTCCACCGCAAGCGCCGTCCACGACAGCTGCGCCCTCTACGCTCGCATCACATCGCGCGCATCAAACATAACTCAAGCGTCTATTCTGTGAACGCTTTCTGCCCGACGACCGATTGAAGTTGTGACCCTGTTGCGTTTGTATGCTGCCAAAGTGACCCAAACTCATGCTCAAATTCGAATCGAATGCACTTTGCGTCTGCGAGCGCGGATCGGTCATTAGGGAGCAGGTGGTGGGCACCGCTTGACAGTAGCGCAGCAGCTGTTGCTTGAAGGCGGCCGTGGTGAGGGTGTAGAGCACGGGATTAAGCGCCGAATTGACGGGCAACACGAGTACCGCGAGCCAGGCATACAAAGAGGGTGAGATCGTGCAGCCTGGATGTTTGACGAGAGAGCGAAAGAGAAAGAAACAAGTGGATTATTAATGCGATGTAATTTTTTTTTGCTGATTTTTAGAGACTCACCTGACAGCGCCGCAACTTTGACGACAATTATGGGCAGCCAACACGCGCAGTCTGTTGTCACAATTATGGCGAAACTGTAATAGAGGCGAGCATAAAAAAATTGTAGGTTAAAAATTGTTCAATACTTTTTTTTTTTTTTTTAAATAAAAGTGTAAAAACAAATTGCATTAATCATAAATAGAAAACTGCTTGAAAAGATTTATTATAAATTTTGCAGCGATAGTTCATGTTAGCTCTAATTTCACTAATAAATATTTTCATTTTTTTTTTCAAAAATATATAAATAAAAAAAAATATTTTTCAGTCTAAAGCAAAGTCCTTGATTAAACATTTTTCTTAATTATTATTTGTGATCAAAAAATAGCATTACTTAATTAAACAAAAAAAATAAAAATAAAAATAAACGTGAGTGAAAAAATATACATTCATATGTACATACATACATATTTCTGCGCAAAAAAATCACAGAAATTATTTTTATTATTAGTAAAAAATTTAAGCAAAATTATAACTGCGTTCTATTGTGTATCATTAATTTTTTTTAAAAAAATTTTTTTTTTCATTTTAAATAAACAATACAACTTAAGAAAAAAAATTTCAATTTCGGAGCAGAACATTTTTAGTACAAAAAATATTTTTTTCAACAGTTAAATAAAAGTGAAAAAATCGTTATTTTTTGGGAATCAACTACTAAATAAATGTTTACTTCTAAAAAAAAATTTTAAAAAAATTTTAAATGCTAACCAAAAAATGTAGGCGAAAAAAAATTACAACCATTTTCACGAAAGCAATTTAAATAAAAAATTATTCAAATTTTTTGAATTTTGTATGCAAACTGACAGAAAATAAAAATTTAAGTTTCACTTGAATTTTTCATTTTCTGTCATTTTTTTTTTAATTATTAAATTATTTTACTTTTAAATTGATTTCGTGCAATGGCCATTTATGAAAGAATTGAAAATCGCAAAACAAAATATATTCTATAATTTCTAAAGAATATATGTAAATATGCAGACAAAAAAAAAATGTTAGCTGAAATACAAATTTTTGTTTATACAATTACAATTAATGCAGTCGCTGTGGGCTTTCACTAATCCTCGCGAAAATATTGTATTTATATGAACAAATAAATCACAAACAAATTTAGTGTTAAGTATTAAATATTTTTTTTTTATTACTCTTTATAAGTTTCACATTTTTTTTGTTCAGCACATTGCCGCACTTTTATGTATGCATCGTTATTTATTTGCACGCTTTTTTTATAATTAAAAAAAAAAAAAAAAAAAAAAAATGAAACCCAAAGCAGCCCACAACAAAGTTAACTTACCGCGTTGCCACAACATTTTCGCGTCCGCTCAGCGTGCTGCGCATGCCGCCGCCCGAATCGCGTATCGCCTGCAGCATTCGAATATAGGAATTCGATATGAAAATCAGCGAGATGGTATTGATGAGTATGAAGAGTAGCGCCGAATACTCCCAGCCCTGCAAGTTAAGTGTGTGAAAAGCCAAAGAGCCAACAAAATAGCAAATAAATTACATACGTTGCATAACAACAAGTTAACAAAACGAAATGAAAAAATTGCAAGGAAAATGTGTTAAAATAACAAAAAAAAAAATATATGTATTTACTTGAAAATACAATTTACACAGAATGACAAAGAAAGTCGAATTGTGTAAACAAAAATTTCTTTTGTGGCTGCTTACACAACGCGACTTCTCATACTTCGTTTCACACGTGCTTCACTTTATTTGCTTTATTGGTGTTTTCATTATTATTAAACTTGTATCCACCACAATACGGCACCACACATACACATATTTTTTTTTTGCCTAATAAACAAATGATTGCGACTTAATCGGAATTTAGAGGTGTTAAATTCGTATAGAAATTCAAGAATGAGAAAGAAGTTGGAGGAAGAGCGGAGGAATGGAACTGTCTGGCAGAAGAAATTTTTATATTTAAAAGAATTGAAATATTGTTTTAATTTAGCGTTTGAATTGATTTATCAACACGCCGATTGATGCAAATTCTACAATGAAAAATGGCACAAAAGGCGCCAATTTGCCAAACTAAATTTGGTAATTGATAATAAAAAAAATACAATACAAATTTGCAGCATATTACCAAAGATAATATGATACGAAACTCTTTGTTTCGAGAGAGCGCTGTCAAAAGGCGCATTTTTTATAACATTTTCCAAAAGAGCCACTCTGTAGAAATAGTATCTGGGGCTTTTTATTTAATTTTTTGGAGATTTTGCAGTTGCTTCGCCACAGTTGAGGTTTGCTAACAGAATGAATGAAAATGCAATAAAAATTAGAGTAAATAAGATACGTCATTTACCTTAATGCCAGAAGACAATATATAAAATCAAAACAATGAAAACAATTAAAATATCGCAGAAATTCATATTTCGCAAAAACTGCTTTTGTATATGCATTAAACATAAATTTAAGATATAGCGTGTTTTCTTATAAACATACATGTTTATTCACGTATATTAAAATGCAATATTTACCCAGTTCGCTTTGAAAAAATAGTTTTGGTATATATTTTTAAAATAAAATACAATATTTGTATGTAAACCAAAACCTTCATAGTTTGCTAAAACTTATATATCAAATTTAACTCTTAATTTAGAGATTTCAAGACACATTCTATAAAAAAATATAATTTACTCGCTTTTTTTATCCAAATAAAAATTATAGCTATTTCCACGCATTTGCCTCTGGTAGCCCACCTTTTTGCGTGCCAGCTGTTCAGTAGCCCATGATTCGGCTTTGTTGCCAGCCCGAAATGTGAGATCATGGGCTCTCGCAGCAAGCGAAAGAGAGAAGTTTCGTATCATATTATCTTTGATATTACTTTGAAGGCTTTGAGTTTGGTGGTGAAATGATTGCGTCTTTTTTATTCATAACATTTTCTCATAAATATGTAGAGAATTACGGGCATTTTAGATTTGCGAACGAAGTCGATTATAGTGTTGAAATTTAGTTTACTTTGCATCCCATTTCGATAGTTGGCTGACGCGAGTGGATTGAAAATTTGCGTTTTCTTTTAGATTTGGCAACTTTCACACTTTGACGATAGCAGTCACTATTTGCGCATTGAAATTTTCGAAATTTTACTAGTTAAGAAACAGAAGTTTGCTTCACCATTTTTTGCTAAATAGTCTATTCTAAAATTCTTTTAAGTTATTTTTTATTATTAGATGAAAGTTTGAAGTAGTTTTGTTACTTCGTGGCAAATGTGTTGGTCAACAAATGAGATGCGAGTACATATAGAAATATTTTGTATAAGCCAGTGGAGAATTGTAGAGGAATGCGAACGAAATAGCAATCGCATAATGTGCATCGCTTTTATTCAAATTTTTCCAGCGAAAGCAAAGTTTCAGTTTGATAAGGAAAATCAATGATTTTTTTTAATGAATTCTCCAATTCAGTTTCGTTTGCAAGCTTTTGTTCGCTGGGTAGTCACTATTTGTGACTACATAAATTTAATACACTCATTGGAGAAATATTTTTGTAATATTTTATTTTATTTTATTTATTCCCTCCTCACTCCTACTCACCTTTGCAAATGGATCGTGTATGTGCAGCGACAGACAAACGCCGTTATTGCCATAGAAATAGTCGCCAAAATAGTGAACGGGTAGAAATGGTACGGCGGCCAGCGTGAAGGACATGCCCCATAGGAGGACTAGACGAAAGGCAATGCTGTAAATATAAAGTGCGGAAGTGAGTGAGTTACTTAAATTCGGTATGCAAGAATAGTTAGAAGTTTGAAAAATAAAATGAAAGAAAGAGGTAGGGGAAATGTCGAATTTAATGCTCGATAAAAGTAAACTTTTTCTTTTTAACGTAAATTTATGGATTTTAATAAGCGATGGGCCTTGACAGCTGTTAAAATTTATATAACGTCATAATAAGTCATAATAAGTGAATAATCAAATTTAAAGGAAAAATGTTTAGTTCTGAATTTTTTCTATAAAAGTTGTATACATTTAAAATTATTCTAAATATTATTAGCACTTACTTTTTAATATATTTTCCAAACTACAATTTCTATTTAATAATAAAATATTATAGGCAGATCACCACCAACCCAACAAGAACATGCTGACAGAATTATCAATACACTCTCATTCATAAAATCAGCACTGACTGTCAGCTTACCGGTAAAATGACTGCCATGGTGCTTGCCAAAAAGAGACACTCGCTTACTATGGTTGCATACGTATTTATATGCGAGAATGAAACAACGAAGTTTTCACGTTTATCTTTACTGACCGTTAGATGACCGGTTAAATAGTAGTCATTTATAGTTGCATAAAAGAGACAATGACCATTTACGTTAATTTCGCATATGCGTGAAAGAAACATACATTAAATTCATAGAAGTTTTGCAAATGGCGCGCAGTATTCGGAAAACTCTGAAGTATATACATAGTTGCGAAAACTTTCAAATCGCCGTGTTTTTATAAAAGATAAGTTTTAATTGAAAAAAAAAAGCTTTTCTAAATGCTAATTATAAAGAAAAGAGGATTTCTTAAATTAATATAAAATATGAAAAAGCTCTGCGCAATAATACTGATGGAGTAGCCGTAGTTTTTCTGAACACTGATATTTTTTTCAGGACGGACGAAGGAGGCTTACGCAGAGAGCAGTTCTGCGCAAAAAATAGTTCATCAAAAATAAATTTCATTTTTTATCATGATTAAAGTTATTAGCTTTTAGTAAATCAATAAAATTTAATTGAAAAAATAAAAAAAAACTTGATGTAGGTGTAGAGGAATATTTTTAGTACTGATGATTTTATAGTGAGCATTAACCCAGTAAAAACAACGAGAGTGAGCAGTAGAGCTATACGTACATACATATTTATGTCTATTCGGTAATATTAATGTGTTAGAGCGAAATACAATATCACACGTACACATTTTTTGGCATCAGTTTTTCAATAGTGGCCCTAAGAAACTGATAGCAACTTTGTTATAAGTGCTGACCAACAGCTTTGCGGTAAATTAACCGGCATTGTTATTGTAAAGAACGAATGTCAGTGAATTCTTACAGCGTTTAAGAAGCGCATTGATTTGGGTGTTGTAGGCGATAACGCTCCGTACCACTACCACTTAAGAAAGCCCGATCACCAATCGCAAATACAATTTACGGTTTCTATAATACAATCTACAGTTTTTGAAGTACATTCTACAGTTTCGGAAATACAATTTACAATTTCTGAAATATGAAAATCTGATTTTTCAGCGACCTTTTTGATTTGAATCAAACAATCTTTTTTATCCCGGCTCGAGGTCAGGGTGTTTATTTTATTATTGAAACACTTTTTTTTTTTCTTATATTATTTTTATTAGTTTACCCAATACCCGGCACAAAAAAGATTGTTTGGTTTCTGAAGTATATTTTACAATTTCGGAAGTTCAATTTACAGCTGCTGAAGTTCATCTTACGTTTTCCGAAGTGCAATTGACTATTCTGAAATATATTTTATGGTTTCTAAAGTTCATTTGATGCTTTCTGAAGTACTATTGGAAAAGCGGTAGATGGAAATTTTGAAATTGTGAAACAACACAGCTTATCGGCCGCAAATGTTATCTAAAATATTGATTGAGCAACCCCATTTTCAGAAAGATAGTAGGAAGATTTTAAATTGGCGATGATGTGATGTGATATCAAGTCATATGAGTTCATATAAAACTCTCTTAAATTTAGCCCACAACGTGCGCAAATTCAGATTAAAGTTGTAGTTGAGAGACAAATGAGTTTTGATATGACATCACATTACATTATCATATGATGCAACATTAGATCAAAGCATTCAATGATATGATGTGACTTTGATTTTGTCCTGATGCGACTATTCAGAGCACATTGTCGTAATCGAGGGACTTAAAGGGCTGATAGACGGGCGCACTTATGCAAATAAACGAGCATAATATTTTAGGCCTGCCAGACGACACTTATCTGCATTTCCACATCAGCTGATTTGACAAATGAAATGAAAGCCGAAAATGGAAAGTAACGAAAATAAGATTGGCAGCTAATTAAATGGCAAAAAATCAATATGAATTGAAAAGGTGAAGAGCAATATGAGGCAATGTATTCAACTTCATAAAATAGTGGCTAGCTCATTGTTCGCTTTGGAATATAGAACTTTTGCAAGACTGTTAATGAAATTGTTGTCGATTTTTGCTGAACAGTTTGCGAAAATCTTTTGGATTGCATGAATTCTTATCCTCCAAATCCACAATAAATCGCATTTTAATTTATAATTTGGTTTAATTTACTAATATTTCCAGCTATTTTTTTAATAATAAACACATTTGACAGCAGCTCTAGACATTTTGCTAGTTCACAATAGTATTTATGGCAGCATTGCCAGATTGAAATCACAATATTCAGTACTTATGCACATACTTTTCGTGCATTTAAACGAGTGCTTATGCGCATTGGGAAGAGCATTTTGCATGAGTTAGTTCAAATCAAGGCTACTTATCTAGATAACCTTGCCCGTCTGTCAGCCCTATTAGGTGCCGTACACATACAACTTTCCTTGCTTTACGTGACAACTTTCCTCGCGTTAACAACAAATCATGAGGTGTAAACGATTTGCTACATAGAACGTTTTGACAGATTCTGCGCGAGTTGTTTGTTTTGAATTGCGATTTGAATTTATTCTGAGTATTTTATTTAATAAGAGAATAATAAAGGAGCTTTACTGATAGCATAATAAACTTTATTTAGACCGCGATGTAAAAGGTCTTCTTGCAGCAACTTTCGAAAAACTAAATAAAAACCTAGTCCAGGGGAGTTTAAGATGACGGTGAGGGTGGTTAACAAAGATGTGTTTCATTTGTTATTTGGACTTGTTTAGGAAGGTTTGACAAAAGATTCGAATGGACCACCGATAGTAGCAAAATACTAATTATTTATCACGCTTGCATAAGGCAAAATGTAGATA
The DNA here is from genome assembly GCA_963971545.1 of Philophylla caesio. Classification (NCBI taxonomy): domain Eukaryota; kingdom Metazoa; phylum Arthropoda; class Insecta; order Diptera; family Tephritidae; genus Philophylla; species Philophylla caesio. Next base: position 121,354,458 of record OZ020607.1, read on the forward strand.
TTGCAATAACAATTTTTAACTTGCTTTTAACAGCAAATATTAACGCTTGATTGTAGTCAACAGATCTTCTTTCAAATGGGCGTGTTTTATTAAACAAGACACTGTGACGCTTAATCGCTTCAATTAAACTTTCCTTCATATTTTTTCTATCTATGTAAAGTAAATAATAATATATTTTATATATTTAATATACAGTGGTGCTCCAGTATAACGAATGATATAATGTTAAGGGTCGTTCGTAATACCAAAAAATTCGTTATATCGGAAATAATTTTACATGTATATAAAGAAAGAAAAATAAACAAAGCAATAAGGCAATGAACAAAATTTAAAAAAATATACAGAGTACGCATGAGAGTATAACTTGAGAGCATAAACTAGAGTTTTTTCAGGCAACATTTTCCAATATAACCCCGTTTCGTCTGAATTGAATACTGCATCCAGACTCAAACTGTTGTTTTGAATAATTTCATCCAATTTTTTTTTTTTACGGCTCAACTAGATCACTGCGTGAAGACAGCTTCACACCAGATCCTTTGAGCAAACGAATACCAAAGTGTTTCTTAAATTTGCAGAGCCATCCATTGCTGGCAAAAAAAATGGTCTCAGAATATACATATTTTCTTATGCATTTGTCGAGCTTTTTCTTTTAAAATGTTGCTGTCATTAGTGACATTGCATTCCCGTTTTGAGACAAACCATTTGTATAATAATTTTTCCATTTTGGGGTACTCGCCCATCCTCAATGATTGTCTTGATACTGTTCCAGAATGAGTAGTCTTGACATTTTTAATTAATTTTCTTTTATTCTTGATAATTGTGCAAATACTTGATTTAGCAATACCAAAATTTTACAGATATTTCTTGAAGCTTTTTCCCATTTTTATAATCATCAATCAATTTTAATTTGTCTCCGAAATTAAGACGTTTCCGTTTTTAAATTTCAGACATATTTGTTAAACCACACTTCACAAAACTTTAACAAACTAGAAATTCTACGCAAAACTGTCTAGACAAAATAACGGCATATTTGAACAACGTATCATTCGTTATATTGGAGCCGTAATAGTGATGATTCGTAATATCGGCATTCGTAATACTGGAGCACCACTGTAATTCATATTTCTCTTTTTTCGTTTTTTTTTTTAAGTAAATAAACTCGCAAAAATTATGAAATAATAGTGAATTTTCTAAATCGCGTGCATATGCGCGCAGAAATAAAATTTAAATGTAAACAGTTGGTTGTCAAAGTGTACAAAAGTTGAGAGTTCGCCATAATTTTGCTTCGTTTTGCTTTGCTTTACTTTTCTCGCCTTGTATTTAGCAGCACTCATTTAAAATCAGTGGCCTATAAGACAAGCGCTACAAGTCCTACAAGTGTACAAATAAATTAAATAATTGTAGATATTTTGTAACACAAAGCAACTTGAAATTACTGAAATTTTTGGTAAAATTGTAATCGATTTCCGTAACACAACGAACACACTTGTGCGAGTACATTTGTGTTACGAATTTGTAACTAATTTTCTACATATGTATCTCGAAACCTTAGTAGATTTAATTTTCTGACGGCATTAAACAAAGGCTTTTTGCTAAATTTGCTACTTCTTTCCACTTCGCAACTCTATTTGTTTGTATTTTTTTCAGTTTGTCGGATTAGGCTGCAAATAGGACTTTATTTATTTTCCTTCAATTTTTGTAAAAAGTGCAAGTTTTTTTTTTCCAACATTATTTGCTTTGAAGATAATTTAATTAATAGAAGAAGTTTTATTTTTCGTCCGCCGAAAACAAATGCTCGTAAATAACTAAATCCAAGGGCATTCAAAATTTGTATATTGAAGCGCCTAAATTGTAATTCATCTACAAATGCATATTTGTAAAAACAACATTTACAAGTGTAGAATATTTCGCTGATAGCTACAAGTGTAAAAAATAATATTGTGTTACAAAAAATTGTAGAAATTGTAGCAACAAGCGAATCGCTAATAACTTGTAGACTTGTTACAATTGTAAACTTTGTGTTACAGGCCACAGCTCTTCAACTTATCTGTCAAAACGAAAAACTCTGCAGCAAAGCAAAGCGAAAGTCTTATGTGTACGGCCCTTTAAAATGTACATATTTAACATGCGTTCCTTCTGTGTAATTATTGACTGGAATGCAAAAGGAAAGAATTTCCGAGAGAGAGAGACAGAAAGAATTTCATTAGAAAAAAACTACGCTGACAAACAGGAAAAATTGCGGTGGTAAAAAAAAATATAGAATCACCACAAACCAATCAACCTTTAGTCCATAAATAACAACACTAACAACTCAAACACATGCCAAGGGACCCTTAGCAGTAACCTACAAGTACAAAGTGATCAGCAACACATTTATGTGAGTACATATGTATGTACCTAAGTATGTATGTGTGGGTGATGATGGTCCGTCACAAGTCCATCATAAGTCACGTTTTGTTTATGGCAAAAGGGAGCAAGGACTGACATGTGTGTGTGTGGTTATAGTCAGTAGATAATTGAAGGCTGTGGCTTTGAACGCAAAGGATTGTAAAGTAAAAAACAAATAAATAGTAAATATGTATGTGCATAAGTTTGTTAGATATGCAAAAGCAGATAGAAGAAATTATGTATTATTTCAAGCTGACGTAAGAGCTACAAATTGCAATTGAAAAGCTATAAAGCTAACAGGAAGTCAAGGGACGGACAGCTTTATATTTAAGGGGATTACGTTGTCAAGTCTAATTTAAGGAAATTATGAAAGCCAAATTGCTGGCTGTTTATTTAAAGCTTTAATGCAAAAATTTAGAAAATTAGCATTTTTTGCTTAAGCTGCTTTGCATAAAAATAAAAAAATTGTAAGAGCTTAACTTGCAGCCACTGGACATCGGCTGGCATTTTAAAGGCAAACAAATTTAGAAAAACTAATGGTTAACTCAGCGATGTAAATGTAAAATGAATAGAGTAAATTTTAAAACCTTTTCAAAACTTACTTTAAGAAACTTTATGAGAGTGTGGAAAGTGAAAAATTGTGCTTCGTTTCTTATTTGGAACTTTTCACAGAACCAGGTCGGGTAGCCAACTTCTACACTAATAGTAGGATATTTGAAAGCAATATAATATATTGGAAGACACCAACAGCGAAAGAAATAAAAATAAGAAAAAAATTAAAAAAAAAAACAACAAATCGACCAGTTGCAGTTGTCGCGATAGCACTCAAAAAAAAAAAAATACACACAGCCAGTGGTCTACAGAAGGCGAAGTAATTAAATACTGTGGTTTTTTGTTACGCACAAATTTCATGAAAAATCTCTCAAATAATAAAAGGTAAGCAAACTTTTTTTTTTAACTTTTTTCCTATTTTATTTTAATTTGAATTGTCAAATTTTGAATTTCGTTGTGATAAGAATGCTTTCAGTACAATTCAAGGTAGTTGATAAAATATTTTTGAAATTTTAGCTTTTAAAGGCAAAAACAAAATATACAGAGCTCACATTTTTTTTTTAATTTTTCTACTGCTGCTAGCTATTGAATGTGCCTTGGGTATGTCTAAAAATTTAGAGCACAACCAACCTTTAGAGCACAACCAACCTTTAAAGCGCAACACAAACATCGTACCAGCACATTTGGATTTTTATTGTGCTCGTAGCATATTTTTAGGTACACCCTGCGTTCATTTTACAATTCTCTGCTTAAAAAAAAAAAAAAAACTTTACGTAGAAATTACAAAAGCATTGGAACTTTGCCTAGCTGTAGCAATTTCAAATTTTACTAATTTTGTTTAAAAATTCCAGCGCAAAGTTGGAAATAAATTGTTGAGCTTACTGCCTAAAAGATTGTCAACTCAAAAAGTTATAAAAATCATTTTAGTGCGCAGCCAAAAAGTATGCAGCACTTTTCGTGCCAAAATTTGTTGTTTTTTATATAAAATTTTCATTACATATTTTTTCGCCCGTTTTCCCCAAACTGTTGACAGTTAATAAAATTGTTTTGGTTTTTTTTTTTTATTTTTTTTTACGTAACGACATGCACTAACCTCAAATAAATTGCTTGCGCTGAGTACCCCCGAGCCACAGAGAATTTCATTTGCGTTAAACACTTTTTGTTGTAAGTTAATTGAAATGAGTTTCTATAACTCCCGAAATTCATTTTAAGTTCAATTTAATTCGCTGGCGCCACATCTGACACGTACGCATCACCGTCCATTTCGATATTATGCAAATTGAGTTTTAAATTATCTGCGTTGATTGCATAAGTACGTTGTATTCCATTTCGGATATCCCCATCCATTTAATTTACATAGTTACATACATACATACATACAAGTGCCAACCAAAGCGTATTTAACAGAGTGTGTGCTAAGTACTGACAGCTCCTGAATTCCGGAGCGTTATTATGTCAAACATTATGAAATTTATTAACCCCTAAATGTGTTCAAAAAAAATGTGTGGAAAAATTATACACATGCACATAAATACATACATACATACATACATGCATATGTATGTACATGTATGAAAAAATTTCAGCAAATAAATTTAAATATAACGAAGAAACGGCAACCTATCTCCATTTTATGCAGAGTCCAAGAGAGGTGTGCATAGAAAGAAGTGGGTCGAAGCGGTCCAAATACATGTTTCCGTGACAAAAAAGACTCTTGCCGAATGGAATAAATTTATATGGACAGCTTCGACCCACTTCTTTCTCGACGAAACCGATTTTTATGCTGGCAAATTCACATTTTTTGCATAAGATTAAATGTTTATATCAGTGAATGTAAATGCGGTTAACACAAGCAAATTAAATTGAAGTGAATTTTTTAAAAATTTTTCATTTTATTTTATAGCTGTTAGAAAAGTTTGTAAAACTTAAACTAACAGAAGTGATAGCTCTGACTGCAGTGGCCTTAAGCTACGCTGATTTTTAAGAGTAAAACATATGATGTACTTATGTATCTAGGTTTAAATTAATTCTTAGCGTAAATTATTTGTGTTCATTGTGTGCTCGTTGATCTTACTCTTATATGTGGTGGTAAAGGTTAGATAATTTTAGGAATAGGATAATTTTGTTCGTGTTTTCTAGGTTGGGGTTGGAAAGGAGTTGAGTGGGGTTGTCACTGTGGAAAATTTATCTTCTTAGTGTTGTCATGGAATGGCAGGAGTTGAGGATGTGTTATTTGGAGGTTGGAGTATGAGTTTGACAAGCAGGACAAGATGAAGAGGAGTTTGTGTCTATGTGGTAAAGTTTTGTAATTTTTGTGTGTCCTAGTCGAAGCCTGCTTATTTTAATTTGGTCTAGTCTTGAAGTGAATATCTTCAGGCAAATAGTAAAGATGTATCTTTGTTTAAGAAGGAAGTTAAGAAACTATTTTTCAGGTGTAGGATACACTTTAGAATCGAGTATTTGAATAATCATCTAAAAAACTAAACAGCTGGAAAAAAAAATTGTGCTGAAGTAAAAAAATGCCTAAAATGATAACTTAAAAAAATTTGATATTTTTTCATTCCACGGACGAGGCTTGAATGTTTTTTGTTGCCGTTTTAGCCAATTGATTTGTGCGCATTTTCACTTCTAAGCTTTATTGTGTCTTTTTCCTCCACTGTATATTTATGGGTTAAAGCAATGTAAATAAGTTTTGAGATAACTTGCCGTCATTACTTAGCACACATACATACATTCGTAAATACGCATTGGTACTAAGCATTCACAACGCTCCCTCTTGCGCCATTGCCCGTGAAAATTACACGCTTACATTTATTTGCAAATGCTTATCACTTACCGCGTTTTACCGCTGTCGCGTGGCTTGAGGGGACGCGTCACCGACATCAGCCGATCCCAAGTGACTAATGACAACAGCAAGGTCGATGATTGGCAGCTGAATGTGCTGAGAAAGCCTAAAACAATGCGGAAAATTAAAATGAAATATTGCGTTCCAATCAAATTCATACAAAACAAAGGCTAAAATTGTTTGTCAAAATTGGTTTCTTAGACCGTTTGCGAGGCTTTTCAAGTGAATTGACACAGCTGCTGCTGCAATCAATTTATGCGCATTCACGCACTTTAAGCAATTTACTCGTAACTATGTATATTTACATATGCAAATATTTTTGCATACATACAACCATATAATGACATCTGCGGCAATTCATGTCAAGCGTATAGGAAAAAAAAGGTGATGCTTTGAAATTCGTTCATATTTTGAGTAATTGTACTTGTACTAGGTATGAAAGTGTATACACAATTTTTTTTTATATGATTGTTATTTGCCGAGTTATGGGCTTCTAAAGAATAGTAAAAATTTAAAAAAAAAAATTTTTTTTTAAATAATTTTTTCGTACTAAAATTATTTTTTTTTAATATTAAACTTCGCGTTTTGTAAAGAAAATTTTCTGCGTTTTTAAAAAATGAAATCAACTTACAAAAAATAAATTTTTTGGAAACTTCGACCGTTTTTTTTTTAATTTGTTTATTTCAAAATACAGCCTCAGGTATAGTTATAATACCTTAAAAGTTTTATAGTCGGACCTTCATCGGTTAGGGAGATATTTGAATTTGTGAACATACACCTCGCGCTGAGTATGACGCCAGGCGCTTGTTTGTACACAAACAAAAAATTAACCAAAATTGGCATCACCTTTTTTTTCCTGTCCGCTTAACATGAAATGTCCCAGATGTCAATTTCGACATACAACAACAACGCCAACAGTACTCACCCGAAAAATCACACCACACACTTTGTCGCCACATTTCATCGTAGATGATGTATTTGCCGCGAAATTTAATATCCGCACACGCAATTATCGTTAAATATATGCCCATAAGGAAATCGCTGGCAGCCAAGTGGCGCAGATATAGCGAATGTTCGACATTGCTGCGTGATTTGTAGAAGTAGCGGCCGAGCAGGACGAGCAGATTGCCAACGGTGGCGACAAATGCCATTACCCAGACGCTGTGTTTGACGTTGGCAGAGGGTAGAAATCGAAAGGATGGAAGGAAAAATATAAATTACAAATGTTTGACGTACATAAAAATTAAAAGAAAACAATTTTTTGGAGTTAACATCAAATAAAAAAGTAATTTTTGATATCGCGTTGAATGAAATATTTTATTTAAATATTTGCTTACTGTAGCAGCTGAATTTTGTTTTCAGTAAAACAAAAATAAATGAATATTGCCTATTGGCATGTTAGAGTTAATACTTAATATTTTAAATATATATGTGTGTAAGTGCTGTTTTAAAAGTATTAATTACTTTTTCAAAGTTTATTGTTTTATTCATTTAAAAATTTATTAAAAATATGTTTCGATTTGGTTATAAAGTATGCTTCCAGTCATTTTCTACCCAAACAATTTAGTACCGAAACGCCTGCCTTGCTTCTAAGCTATAATAAGTTTTGACAATTTATTTTTCTTATAAAATTTTAAATAAATTTTAAATAAAATGTCGTTTATTTTTCAACAAAAACCATTCATACCTCCGCACACTGGTCTAGAAACCCAAAAAAGCTGGCCAAAAATGAAAAATTGCAAAGTTTTTTTTTATTCAATTTAAATACAACATATTATTTAGAACTTATTTATAAAGCGAATGCTGAATTTTTTTGTGGAGAATTTGAATTTTGGCCAACTTTTCGGGTGTTTCAGACCAGTGTGCTCCGTCCAAATTTAAACTTTCTAAAATACTTTTTTTGAATTATTCGTTTTGACTAAGCAGATTAATTTGTGGTAGAATATAAAGACGCAAACTACAAATGGTAAGGTAATTATGATTTGCCACCTTAAAACTAATTGAAATATTGAAATTAAATTGTTCGATCACGTCAAGTTTAGTAGTGAAACGCATTTATTGATTTTACTTAAAGTTATACGAAGCGGTGACATAAATTGTTATTATACGTTAAAAAAAATTTTTTTTTGGCGTAAAATACGTCTTACCTTACGGTATGGGCACCAATGTCAGGTTTTTATTGTTGTAATCTCTATTTCTTTAATTATAAGGAAACGGCTCGGTTAATTTTTTTTTTTTTTTTTTTTGTAGTCAAATGAAGATGTTAGCTTTCGTTTGACATACATTTCATGTTGGTTGATATCTTCCTAATATTTAAATTTCTCAAATGAAAATTGTATAAACACATGCACACAAATATGTGTGTGGTGTTTGGTTGAGTGTTTGCTGTTGGGCGATTTAAAGGTACTCGTGCAGCCCTTTCTTTGTATTGCATAATTTTAGGCGGGCAAGTTAAAGTAGAGTAAAGGCAGAGAAAGCGCTGCCAACTACTGCTTATTGGTGGTGATTTTAACACAGAAATCACTTCAAATACTAGATTGGCGAAATTTATGAGCGATACGTTTAATTTGGATTATATTCGAAATGATGCTCCCACAACTATTGATAACACAACCATTGACTTAGTTTTTGCGAGAAATTTAAATGTTAATTTAAAAACATATTTATCCTATTTTTCCCATCATAAGCCTATATTCTCAAAAGTAACTTTCAAATAATCAAATAGATTTGGGTCTGTTATTTATCATTTATCTTTACTATTGATAACTACCATTGACTTCGTTTTTGCGAGAAATTTAATTGATAATTTAAAAACATTTTTATCCTATTTTCCTATCATAAGCTTATGTATAACATCAAAAGTAACTATCAAATAAAGAAATTAATTTGCTTGTATTATTTATCATTATAAATTATCATTATACATATGTTTTCTGTCTTATCGGATGGCGTATTCTACGTTAAACTTAATGGCCGTGTCTCTGACACAGCCTCCTTCTTTTTTTTTGAACGATTGACTTTCCTCTTGTAGAGTCAGTAGTGGCAGTATCCCTATAGAGGTTCCAATAACAGTTTGCAAGCATGACTGGCTTCCACCTACCCTGAAAACGCTTCTCGTACTCTGCAATTTCTTGTTGAAATCTTTTCATGTGTTCATCGCTCACTGAGCTCATGTTTTGATATACGCTTGTGAGCTAATGCTGACATTAATCCAACAATATTATTGCAGAACACTAATCCATCTTCTTTTGAATAAAAGGTAGCTAAGGTAAATAATGTGACGTTTTCGATAAGCTGCAATTTTAACTCCAGTTTGCAATAGATTCCATTGTTTTAATCTCGAGAATAATATTTCCGATTTTTCTTTGGTCAAATCTAAATTTCTAACAAGGTCATTTAGTTCTGATTGACTAATCAAATGTGGTTCTATATTTTTTTCAACTTTAAATACCTCTTCGCTATTAGAAGGGCCTGCTTCATCTTCTTCTTCAATGGGACTCGATTAACTTGACGAAATAAAAAATTTTCCGGTACTGGAATGTCGGCAGAGTGTGTTAGCGGCATTGGCACTGATGACACAGTAGCATACTTCACCGAGTGTTTTTGATTTTTTTGAAAAACCTTTCACAGTTGTTAAACAGAAGTAACCGTCGTCTACGTGATTTTTGGGTTTACGCCACTGCATTGGTACACCAAAAGGCATCTGTTTAATAGATACTTAGTACTCTTGTACCAATCCGTCAAATATTTATAACATTTTAAACAAGACAGACACTTTTGGCAACCCTGATTTGTCTTGCTTTCTAATGGCAATTTTAAAATAAGCTTTATAACATTTTTCAAACAAAGGCGAAATTGGTTTTTTTTTACTTTTAGTAGTAAATTGACCATAAATGTAACAAAATTAGCTAAGAGCATTAACACAAACACGCGGCATTTTGTAGATTTATGAATAATCTAAATGTTTTGATGACTTTTGTACACACCAAAGATATACGTAATTTTATAGCTACCCTCAACTAAGTGTAACGAAAAGTAAATAAAGTAAAATTACCGTTATTTATGTTTTGGGACGTTTTTTGTCGTTTACTATGTAAACCTAATACGAATCACCACTCAGGATATCGGTGATTTTTTTGATGTTGCATAGTGTTGTTATTATGCAGATTCCTAGCCAATTACAATTTTGCAGTAAATAAAATAGAAGAAGCAACAAATTGCTGTTAAGTTTTTCCATTTTTTTTCTCACGCAATTTCGATTTTTTTTTTTTCATTTAATGCAAGTTCAAGTTTTATTTTTGTATGGAAAAGATTGTGGAATTTGCGCTTTATCGTAGTTAAATTTGCTAGGCAAAAAATCTAAAAAATGTATTAAAAAACTTTGAAAAGTTTGAAACAAATGTTTTCAAGTAAAAAATGAACTTAATTTTGTTTGGAAATTCATAAAAATTTTAGTAAATATTAAATATACAAAAATTATAAATTTTTGGTATGTTTATAATTTTGAAATATGGTGTACATATGTATATACTCGTATGTAGGTATTATTTGTTTTAATTGAAAAATTTTTTTTTTTGGTAATTTTTTGCATAATCCGTACAAATTAATGTGTTAAAATGCGTATAAATTATAGGGAAATTCAAAATATAATTTTCATTTTTCAAATAATTTCATCAAATTATAAAAGACTTTTACTTGAAGTTTTAGATTATTAAAAAAAAATTTAAAAATTTAGTTTTCCTAAGCGAAATTCTTAGAGATTTTTTGGACCAGCAACTTTATAAAATATTCATATTTTCTAGTCAATTCAAATTTTACAGCGTACTCTGCAAGTTTTAAGTTGCTAAAAAGTGCTGCTGAAATTTTTATATTGCTTAATTTTTTTTTTTTCAATTGCTTGCTACAAAATTAAATCGTTTATGAAACTGTAAGCCGAAATACAATTTTTGTACACTCTAATTATAAAAGTATAAATTTTCATCAACTATTCTTAAGCTTTTCAAAGTACTTTGAATGTATCTTATACCACTCCGTCGAAGTATGAATTTTGAAAAAAGTATTTTATATGTCGATTTAGCTGAATTTTTTTTGAAATTAATAACTTCTTTGAAAGAGGAAAAGCTAAGTGGAAGAATTTCTGCAAATGCTTGAAGAGAAAATTCTTAATGAAACGTGAGTTCACTTAAAAGCTTTCATGCCATTAAAAACGCATACGCAATCAAGAATTCACCAGTAACTTCAACGTCAACTAGACTGAATAAGTTTTCAAGCAGCTTTAAATTATTATTTTCAAGAAAAAATATTCAAGTTTAAATATTTGTTATTTTATGATTAAATAACATTCGCTAACTGACATTTCTCTGACAATAACTGTGAAATGGTTCAACGTAATTTTATATCGTTTTGTTGGCCGTATAAAGAACAAAAACAAAAAACAGTTATGCGACTCAGCCTTTTGCAGCAGACAACTTTGTAGGCTTTAGTCGGTGCGCTATCCATATCTATGTATATAAATGTTTAAGCACACCCTCACAGTAGAACAACAAATTGAATTAGAGCACAAAAACATTTTTAATGTGCACAATTTACTTTTAAGTGTACGTCAACTGTGTGCGCCGTTTAAAGTTTTCACTCTCAGCGAGAGACAAACGCAACACATAAAAAAATATTTAAACTAAATAAATATTTCGTATTTCAAAGCGAAAAAGAATTAAACGGAACTTTACTAAGCACCAGAAAAAGTTTTTCTTGTCAGTTCTAAGGTTTGTTTGTATCGATTGCGCTCTGCTTGGCAACAGCTGGGTAAGGGAAAAGCTGCTTGTCTGGCTGCGGAGTGTTACGCTTATTGTGATTTGAAGAAATGTGCAACGCCAAGAGGGTTAATGTCAATTTTAAAGCCTAAAGTTTCCCAAAGTATAAACAAAAAAAAAAAAAAGATTAAAAATGTATAACAAAATTGTGAATTAAAAAAAAAAAAAATTTTAATTTTTTGAAAATTTTATTTTGGAGATTGCTGTAAACATATGCATGTACATATGTATGTACATATATACTATCTTACTCTGCCAAAATTTTTTTTAAAATTTAAGAAACAGCTAACTTTCATCGCTTCCTGGAGTTCACAATCGTTTTCACGTGACATTTTGTGCTTGAACTTTTTATAATGGAAAATTAATTTTATTCAAAAGTTTTCATCGCTTCCTGGAGTTCACAATCGTTTTTACGTAAAATTTTGTGCTTGAACTTTTTATAATGGAAAATTAATTTTATTCAAAAGTTTTTGTGTGTGCAAAAATTTGTTTTTTTTTCAAAAATGCCAAACGCCTCTGTATCACCAGCAACAACAACATTTTCGCCTTTTCACCTTCACTTTCACTTTATTATTGTGTTGTCTCAAGCACATGTTGCGCTCGAAATGTCTTAAACTGTTGAAAACTTTTGTAAAGACAAAGAACTAAGAGCCATTTGGTCTCTGCTGTAAAATAAAGTTCTATGCAAATGAAAGCGAAATTAAATAATGTAACATACGTACGAGTACATACTAGGCATGTCAATCCCGAAATTTCGGGATCCCGACATTTTTTAGCTCCCGAATATCCCGGGATAAGTCAATTCAAATCCGGGAATTGTAGAAAACAAAGAATTGATTAGCCATTTATCATTCCTAAAAATTCCTCTTTCAAGGGTAAAACGAAGCCTTTAGAGAGTTCACAATTGACAAATAACACAGCTTGTTAGTTCCCTTGCCATTATAAATGAGCTGGCGAATATCCCACTTGAGTAGAAAATGGGGCTCACTATGAAAGCGATGTTAATAGAACTAACAACGAGGTGCCTGAAGTGGATAGGCCAGAAGACCTCAAAGATAAATTGCAACAAGTTTTAATGAGCAGCTCGCAATTGTCCAACAATCAGAAGGCATATCGACAATCCAACCAACAAGTGTTGAGGCGCAGCAGTGCTTCTTCTGTACCAAATATTTATATTTGTACTTGAAGTATAAATTTATTTGTATGTGTGTCAAATTTTACGTTTATTTCTTTTTTTTTTGCTTGAAAATACCAATTAATACATACATACATGAATTACAACAAATCGTTCTTCTTTGTTATATTAATGTTATTTCGTATAGTTCTATAAAACAACGATTACAGCCGTGTTACATTCTATGGCAAATTAAAAATTATGAATCAAAACTTCATGAAATTCGGGATCCCGGGATGTCGTTTTCTTATCTCGAAAATCCCGGGATCAGCAAAATGCCCAAAATTTATGTACATCCCTAATACATACAAACATACATACATGCAGATTAAGTATTTTGGTCGCAATGGAGTTCATTTGACTGCAAGTAGCTGATAAAAATGCTCTCAAGCATTTTTAATTTTTTTTATTGTTTTACTTTCTTTTTGAGTAACTTTCTCTTTTATGTACGTAATGCGATTTCTTTCAAATTAATGTAATGTGGTTTTTGGCTTAAAATACAACTTTTATCGCTATGGTGGAATAAAAAAACTTAGCCTTTGACTAGCTATTGTGCATTGATGTTATCTGCAAGTTAAAAAAAAAAAATGTACATGCGTTTCATATCAAACTCGTAAATAGACGCAGCGCGTTACGGAGAACAGAAGCAGAAAATGAATAAAAAATTTGAAAACGCTGCCTAATGTGAGTCAAGCATTTATGCGTTACTTTTATTTTTTTTAACAACAACAAGACAATATTTTTGTAATTTTTACAGATCTTAAAAAAAAATAACTACAAAATTATACATTCAGGTGGTTCACAAGGTGGCGTAAAATATTGTAAGGTTGTAAGATACGATAGTTAAACAAATTGTTTTTCTCCTCATCCTGGTACACTCCGATCGATTACAGCATGTACTAGGGATGTCAATTTTGGGCATTTTATTGAACCCGGGATTTTCGAGATTTGAAAACCAAATCCCGTGACAATCCGGGCATCCCGATTTTCAGTTTAAAGTTTTGATTTGTAAATTCTAATTTGTCAAAAAATGTAAGACGTCTGTAATCGTTGTTTTATAGATGTATACAAAATAGCATTAATAGAACAAACAGCGATTTGTTGTAATTCCTGTATGTATTTATTGGTGTTATCAAGAATAAAAAAGAAATTAACGTAAAATTTGACACACATACACAATAATTTATACTTCAAAATTACAAATATAAATATTTGGTACAGCAGCAATTGTAACTACATAAAGTAAAATTATTTTTAATCACTGTTTCAGACCAATATTAAATATTAATGTGCGAGTATTACCATTTAATAAAAAACGAAATACATCCAGTAAAAATTAAATACATCACCCATTACATTTTGAACGAGGCAGAATCATTCCTTATTTTGATCAAAGCGCAATCTTAAAGAAATAAAAGCCTTACGTGTGTTATCCTCCAACCTGTACCTAAACTGGTTGCATTTAAAAGCTGCAGTGAAGAAGCACCGACTCAACACTGGTTAGTTGGATTGTCGACAAAAAATCTAAAACTATTAATTTCTTTTACCAAACATTCAGAAAAATTTTATGCCATTCCATTGTTGGATACTCGCTCGTTAAAACTTGATACAATTTTTCTTTGAGATTCTCTTCCATATCCACTTCAAGCACCTCGTCGTTTGTTCTATTAACATCGCTTTCATAGAAAGGCTAATTTTCTACTCAAGTGGGATATTCTCCAGCTAATTGATAATGGCAAGAACCATACAAAGCCTTTAGGAAGTTAACAAGCCGTGTTATTTGTCGTATTGTGTTATCGTAATACAACTGTTGTAAACTTCTTGCTTTTGTTTCTCATGTTGAATTTTTTTATTTCAACTCTGAAAGCTATGTTTAGTGTGTAATTTGTTTTATTTGAACGGCTCTTTTTGTGTTAAATCATTTGCGGTTTATTATTGTGTGAAAAAATGTAAATTAAAAATTTAAAAAAAATAAATGGATATTAAATTCACTGTTTTCTGCAATTCCGGGATTTAAATAGACTAATCCAGGGAAATTCGGGAGTTAAAAAAGGACGGGATCCCGAGGTACCGGGATTTTGGGATTTCGGGATCCCGGGATTGACATGCCAAGTATGTGCTATGTATGAAATTTAAAATGAAAGTTTCGAATTTTTTTGAGAATGCAGTTTAATAGCCTATTCAGTTATATAAAAAATAAAGTGCAAATGACTTAATTTTTGGCAATGTTTTTAGTCATAGTAAATTCTTTTTTAAAAACTAGATATTTGGATTATTTTTTTTAATGTGCACTTAAGGCGCTATTCTTCTTTAGAAACCGGAAAATAACTTTTTTAATATTTTTTGTCAAAACAAAAACAAAACAAGACTATTGAATAATTTTTGGGTTTTTGCAAGTTAAACTAAGGGATATATGTAGTCAATAAATTGAAGGTTTTACTTTGTCAAAAAGTTTATTCATATCCTTATAGTGGCGCTTCAATGTTTAGCCTGGCAGAAATAAGTAGCTTCACCGTCGCCATGATTTTTCGCGTTTAAATCGTCTGCAACAGAAAATTCAAATTTTCTTTATAACCAGTAGACTTGTGATTATATTCGGAACCAGAATATACTAGTCAATAAAGTTGAAATTGACAATTTTACACTACGTTAAATGGCGATATACGATTTTTACCATGATTTCGAGTGTTTACCACGTTTACGGAGAAATATTTAAACAAATGCGTTTTAAAAATAATTCTGATTCTGAGAAAAACGCGTTGAAGAAATTCATGAAAACACCACCGTGCACCGTGCATAATTCAAATTATGGCTTTGTATCTCGAAAAGTATTTAAGATGCAGACTTATTTTAAATATAACGTACGACGAAAATATGCAATAAAAGAAAACCAACTAAAAATTCATTGAGCAGTGAATCTGCATACTTAATAAACCTTTTTTTCATTTCAAAGTTTTAATATAAAATTGGTTAAATTAAAAAAAAAAAATTTGTATAAAGTCTTTGAACTTTGGGCGTTCTTGGGTTATCGTTCGAGAATGAAGTGTATTTTTTGATTTTAAAAATATAAAAATTTAAAATGAGTATAATAAATAGTAAAAATGTGTCAGTGAAAGCGTGTCTTATAATTATGGTAAGCAGTATGTTTTGCATTACGCAACTACACACATTACACACACACACACACATATGTATGAACTTCACTCTTTCCTGCAATTTTCTTAAAAAAATATCAGTTACTAACTAAATAAATGCATGCGAGGTTATACATACATACATATCTTTGTATGTACATACATACATATGTATGTATGCATGTAAATATCTGCTTACTCGTATCAAGCGACCATTTCACTTACCTCGCGCGCAATATTTGATTATCCAACAAGTGATAAGTGCTGCTAATGCCATCGCCACGCGGCTCACAGACGCGCACATGCAGCGCGGCGCGACACAAATGGAACCACGAGAAATAGCTGCAACAACAACAACAATAACAGCAACAAAAACGAATCATAGAAGAAAAGGAGAATTTAAAAAAAAAAAAAGTGTAAGAGTCACCAAGAAAATCCAAAAAAATAAAACAAAATGGAGTAATATTAGTACACACAGCGAACGCACACACACAACCGTAAAGTATGCGAACAATATAAAGTCGTAAAAAGTATTGCATTCCACTACTCACATATAATTCAAATTTGTAAGATTCTGCAAGACACGCGGATCCAATGTCTTGAATTCATTGCCCGTCAGTAGCAGCGATGTGAGATTCTGCATGCAATCGAAGGAATGCAAGTCGAAGTGTGCCAAGCGATTGTCATTCAGGTGCCTAGCGGTAGATAACAAAGCGACGGCGAGAAAGAGTGAAGAGTGAAGAGTAATAATAATATAATTTATATCAGAAAAACGTATAAAACAAACATGGGCTAACCACAGCTAAGAGGCATGCGAAATAAGTTACGAACGAGCGTGTGTTAGCAGAGGAAAATAGCCTTCAGGCAGGTTAGTCAGCAAGTAGTCAGTAACAGTGAGAAAATTAATTCAAGAAAATACGAGTGCTCTTTTGAAATTTATGCATTTGCACTTGTATGTGTGTATGGACATAGCGTATACGTAACATAAACTGGGAACAGTTTGGCTATTAAGTTTCACTCTGCGACAACATGAAGACAAGAAGACATGAAGCGGCGGAAATTAGTTAACTGCTGCGTAAAATTTGTAATGCGACTGAGTGCAGCAGTTAGTTGTGAAAACATGAAAGATTTTAGAGCGAATGTGAAATATTTTTGTATTAGCACGAAGCATTAAAAAGCAAAGAACGCAACCAACATTTCTTTTTTTTTAACAGCACAATCGATTAATTCAATTCAATTTGTTAAATACAAAAACGTGTTCAGTCGCTTCTTAAGTAGATAAAAGAAAATTATGATACACTGTATTTACCAAGGCTTAAAAATTTTAACATTTTTTTTCCTTATGTGGAAGAAGAAGGCAACACACTCTTGAAAAAGTTTTTCAAAAATTACTTTATTACACTAAAGAAGTGGGCTTAAACCCCACATATTCAATGAGACTGATTCTCCAACAAGAACCAAAGCAGAGTTTTTTACTTGACACAAAACAAGAAAAAAGTTCTAAAAATTTTCACAAAAAAAAAATTTCCTTTCCAGTTTTGTAACTTTTGTAACTTTTGAAACTCAAAAAGTAATACCGGTAGTGTCTCTTTCTAGATTTCTTGGATTTAAAAATCTCAAATAAGCATTATATTGAAGAAATTGCGAAACACCATCAAAGTAATAATTTATAATTTTTCATACTGAAATTACTGGCTAAAAACAGGGTACTCAAAAAAATTCAGAAATTTTTTTTAAGTTTGAAATTTTTTTTTATTTAAAAAAAATTTTTTTTTTTTACTTTTGTAGCAACTCAGAAAATATTTTCTTCACAATGTATTATGCTAAAACTGCGGGCAATACAAACACCTACTACATATGTACATACTGAAAGAAATTAAGTATTTTTTTTTTTTCAATTTCGAAAATGTTCTGAATGTTTTCTTTTATTTTAACTTTGATGACTTTTATAAGAAATTAAAAAAAATATTTTGTATTTACACTTGCTATAAACTTATAATATTCGTAAGCATGAAACATTTATAATTATCCACTTTGCGCGAAAAAATCACAGCCAAGAAAAATTATTTATTTCATATAAAATTTGTGTGACCTGCGGAGTTTGTGTGCTTGGAGTGCAAAAAATGTATGAGGGTTGCAAAATAAAAACATAAAATAAAAAAGGCCAAAAATATGATTTTTCTAAACTAACAAATAATTTCTTGAATGCCTAACGACACATCTAAATTGATAAAACGATACTTCAAGTTATGGCTGTCATTCTATCAAAGAAAAATAATTTGTTTTTATAAATATTTTATTGCCTTGCTATTATCTCCTTCCTTCACCTTCCACCCTGATCCAATCAAAGTAATCTTCTAAATCCGATTTGTTGATTGATTGCCCGCCACACAAGTAAAGACATTATTGTCGAAAACGCAAAAAAAGAAAACGGATACAGGTGCCCAAGGGTTTATATGAATGAACGAATGAATGAATGAATCTAAGCTATGACAAGACAGTGGCTCTTGCTTGTGCTCATTTCATTTCCCAATGACTTATCAAACGATGGCAGCTAACAAGCGTACGACGAAAATTAAACGCTCGCTCGGTGGACTTCGCACCCAACACATGTAACATACGAGTAATTTGGCTTAGTTGGGGATTGCACGCGTGACCCTATTTTGAAGTTGGCAGTGGGTAAAACCAGGGGCGCTTTGCTACATTTAAAATATTTTTTTTTTACTTAGCTGCGTCGTTGAATTGAACCAACTTTCGTTGGAAATTATTTGAGTTTAAAGTGTTTGTGAAACATTTCTTTTTGTAGCAGCGCAAACGAGTAACAAAAGTGATACAAAATGGATTAGAATATGATGTCTTATAATAATTCTACTCTAGTACGCTAGTGGAACAACAAAAAGCATTTTTAGTAGTAACTCGATGCCAGCGCCATCTGGCGGATCAATTTTTCAAAAGCATTTATTTTCTAGTACCAAAATATATGTATATCAAACAGGAGTCAAATCGGACTAGCTAAAACTCGACAACAGCGCTACCTGCGGATTAGATTTTTTTTGCAGACGGATTTTCTACTCTTATACTTTATTTAAAAAATTTATTTGATAGAGGGTATGCGATACAGTTTATAAAACATTAAACAATTCATTATACGTTTTAAGCTTTTTTATAAAATAAAAATCTACAAAATTTATATTTCTTTTATATTTTTTATTTTACTCGTATATGGCAGAGAAAGGAAAAGTCTGCGAGTAAAAAAATTTTCAAAAATCAAAAAAAAATTTAAAACTTTAATGAAAATTTGTTTAATTTAAAATTTTAATTAAAAAAAAAATTGTTGAATTTTTTCATGAAATTTTAATTTAAAAAAAATTGTTGAATTTTTTCATGAAATTTTAATTAAAAAAAAAACCGAAATTAAATTAAATTACAATAATTTTCCGAATTGTGTCACTGTGTGTTTGAACTTTAGTGGTTTAACTCACTGTCTAATACTCACTGAAACGAAAACGAGCAAATTTAAATGTTTTTACCAAAGACTCCCTCTTGGCCTCTAAGGCATGCTTTGTGATTTGAAAACGACACTTAGTTAATGTATTTCTTTTACATTTACTAGATTTTCAAAACAAGTGTGAACATACACACACACACACACGCACGTACGTGAATACTTTAAGCAACAAGCGCTTTGTCACGCCTCGGTGAGTTTTACTAGCTGTCATCGTGAACACACATAGCCGCCCGCCACGTGCCTGGCCTAACAATTCTCTACATCTCACATTCTTTGCATATTTCAATCTTTTCTTGTGCCTTGCCCTTTCATACAAATGTATGTGAGTATTAGTGGGTGTCATGCGTGCATCGCAGAGAGATGTTCTGTCAATTACCAAAAATTTGCCAAGGAACAAGCCACACACACATTGCCACTATTTTGTTTTGTAGCGGCACCTGAAAGTATGCAGCAGAACTAGCGTTTAAAGTAAAGAATTTAACATGTAGAAATTCCCTTTATTATCGCTTAAGTGTTTGAGTCAACCCCTAGCATTGTTATGCGATAATGATTGCGCCGACATTTAAAGGACGCGTGCGAAATGTGCCCATTTGAATGTTACGTATACGCCACAGCATACAAAAGAGCTTGATTTTTTTTTTTAAATACATTCATGCGTATGCGTAAGAGAATTTTGTAATTGGGTTACCGAGAATATGAGGATAAAAAAGTAAAAAATACATGGAAACTACTTGCGCATACAAAAACTATTAGAATAAATGGCAGCCATGTTGGTAAAGTGCGTTTGCCCGAGAATGGAGAGGAAAACCTTAATTTTTTTATCTAAAAATTTGAGATGTTTGTCAAAATTGTCCAATGGGAAAAATTAAGAAAAATTGTTTTAAATAAAATTTTAAAAAATTCATAGTTAGTATAAAAATTAAAAAAAAAAAAGTTTTACTAAACAAAATACTACATACATACATATGTATGTATGTATATTTCTCGTATTACCCTAACTGAACAAATTAATTTATTGTCCACAATAAAAATAACTTTTAAAAAAATTCTGACATTTTAATTCGATCGCCAGTCAGAAATTGGTGATGATACTAAAAATAAAATAAAATTTTAAGAAAATTTTTATTCAACTGCTATTTGCACCGAGATATATAGCCCATTTTAAGGTGTAGAGTTTGAAAATATTGTAAAGTAAAAAAAAAAATTTGTTTGTACCTAAAGTGATGCAAATTTTGAAAGTTTTAATTTGTTATGTCTAAATTTTTTTTCTTGTGAAAATTTTTAGATTCAAATTTTTTGGGATTTTTCTTATATTGTGGAATAATTTTTTTTTAACTTTAAGCAGAATCCGTACTTAGCTTTGATTAAAAATGAACTCTTAAAAATCTAAAATTTCTATTAAACAAACTAAAAAATTTTCAGAGGCCACCTAAAGTGCGATTCTTGTCAACGATCTTTGAACTCACAACTTACAAGTCACAGTCATACAAAAACTAGCTCGTCAACTATTTGTCTCACGAATTTATTTCACTTAAAGCCAAACGTTGCTATGAACTTTAATGAACTTCTCAATAAAAAAAACTTGCGAGTATCATAATTTGCCACTAATACGAAAAAAATAACTTGCCGAAAGCGTTTGGTTTATTAACCTCAAGCAAAAATAGGAAAATAAGTAAGGAATTGTGTTGTCTGCTATGTTTTTTTCACAAAAAAAAACTAAGCTCAATTACCTTTTGCTATCTTCAGGCGTGCTCAACAAGCTTGTCAAAGGGCAGCTACACATATTTGATCTCATTGCCCGACGGCAAAAAGGAATTTTTTCAGAAGCAACAGAAAAACAAAAAATCAACACATTCTTCGTCTACATTTAGCTAAGCAGGCAACGACCTTTTTTTTATATTAATTGCTAAGATCTTAGCAAAGTCAATATTCTAATAGAGCAATGCACTCTTTGAGTGGAATTTTACATAGTCTGCTTTTTTTCTTTTAGGGAAAGCGAAGTAATTTAATAATTTTATTTGCTATTTGAATTCCACAATTTTTCAATTAAAATGGACTAGTTTTAAGATGTACTCTCAATTTTTTTTTACTTATACTCGTTTGGTCAAAATTGCTAAAGAGCACCAGTAAAAAAATTTAAAAAAATCAACGACATTTTTTAGCACATTAAATTTGCGCTTTTTTAAACTAAAATTAAATCAGCTGCAAAACTGCATACTGAAAATAGCTCAAAATTCTGATTAAATAATGTTTAATAATAATAAGAAATTGCTATTAAGTTGAAATATTGGACTTGGACCTGAATTTAATAAATTAAATTAAATAAATGAAAAATAAAATTTAATATGTGCATGTCGTATAACTGATTTTGAAACATTTGTGCAACAAAAAGTTGCTGATAGCTGTTTGCTCGAAGCAAAATTAAAAGAAAATAAAATTATTAAACAGCGAAACATGGTGAAGCGCGCATAAGTAGGGAATCAAATTTTTGATGAATCATATTACACTGCTAAGAAATAAATGGCTTATCACCGTTTATAAATATTTTTCATAATAATAAAAAAAATAAAATTGCTTTCAAAGAAGGGCTTACACTTGTACTGAACAAAGCAAGTTAAGTATTGCTCTTAAGCAAATCACAATTGTATGTTTGCTGTGAAGAAAAACACGGCACTTAATTTCCATTACAGAGCAAGTATCAATTTTACCGAAAACTAACAAAATTTATTATCATAGTTAAACACATGGTCCCTTTTCACATTTCATAAATAATATTTAGCTTTGAAAAAGCGAATTTAGCATTAATCTGAATTTTATCTTTGATATTTAGGAATAGAACAAATGAAAAAGATTTGCTCGACGCTAAGAATTTTACGAGCAAAATCAATTGAAATGAGCATTAATCAAAGCTTACAAAAACTGAAATTCAACGTTTTTCATGCAGAAAACTACTTAGTTAAGATTATAGGTTTTGTAATTGGTTATTTAGAAGCGCAAAAGAGTCACAACTCCAAAATTACTGCTTAAAACACACAAAGAGAAGGAGTGAATAAGTAAAAATTGTTTGCAGAAGTTGAAGAAGTAGCACGTGAATAGATTTTCTAAAGAATATGACTGTATGATTTTTGAGTTATGACTCTTTTGTGTAGACTATATTTGTCTATCTACGTACAAAGGGGTATTTAAAGAAATATTTCGTATGCATACTCACAATCCCTGCAGCAAACGTAGCGGACAAAATGTTTGTGCATGCAACGCAGACAGGCGATTGCCGGCTAAAAATCTGCAAAGACAAGAATTCAATGTAAAAAAAAATTAGCACGAAGTTAGAGAAAATAAGTAGATAGGTACTGAAAATCGTTTTTTCGAAACATCGATTTGACTAACAGATGAAAGGAAATTTTACAAATTCGTTGCTATAAATAAAATATGTTGAATAAGATAAGAGAGAGAGTAAAAATCGTTGAATATTTTAGACGTACATATGTACATATTTGAGTAAATATTTATTAAATAAATAATAAACTACTTAAAAAAAAAATTTTTTTTAATTATTAAATTAATTTTCAGTGGTCATTACGGCGCATAAAACTGTCGAAAATGAACATTTTTATGCAACAACACATTTTAGTGCTCCTAAGTGCATAGTTAACTCCATGCCAGTGAACTTTCCAAAACACTTACACATGTATGTATGTATGTGTGTATATATGTATATACATAGTGCTTATCACAATTATACAACACAAATATTTGAATAACTTTTAACTCTTTATTTTTTGCATATTTCATTTTTAATAATTTTTTTCAATTAAAATACAGTACTGATGCCGCAGACTTCATACAAAGTTGCCATAAAAATGTCCCACTCTTTCAAAATTACAATTTTTTTAAGTATGCAGTTTTGTAGCCCATGCAATTTTAGAACAATTAAGTGTGTGTTGAAAGTCGTTCGAATTTACGTTTGATTTTTGGCAAATTTTTTTACTGTCGGTGGTGCGCAGTTTTTTCCGCATCAAACAAAAATTTCGCCAAATCGCGTTAGGACGCCAGTAAAAAAAAAAATGTCAAAAATCAACGGTAGTTCGTAGCTAATTTCAACTTGCATTTTACTTAACTAAAATTGAATGAGGCATAAAAGTGTATACTCAAAATTTAAAAATTTTTGAAATTTTTATGAAAATTCATATAACTATTAAGTATATTTTTTATATAAGATTTAAAACTTAAATTTATGTAATTTGAATGTACTATTATTTAATAAAAAATAAGGGAAATTTAATGAAAGCAAAATAAAAAGTCAATATGTGGGTGTCGTATAATTGTTTTCAGCACTTAGTACAAACATATTACTGCACTTTGCTTTGTTTACTATCGCTTTTTTTTCAAACTAATTTATGACAACAATCGCTAGCTGCAATAAATTTGCAATACAAAACTATTTGCTGCTTCGCATGCTTCCGTCTCGAGTATAAATTTTGCTGCATTTTGGTTAAATATCCGGTGAATGACTGCATTTGCATAACGTTTGACATGGAGCGGCAGCAAGCTGGTTGATAAACAAAACGCCACACCACCGTATCGAGATAAAATATGCACGCAAGCATATGTTTAACTTGTTACTAAGTGCATGTGTACTTGGCGCAAGCAAAAGGATTTGAGTGGTAAAATTTTGCAAAATTTTCCAAAAAAAAAAAACAGATTTGCATACAATGTTATCGAAATGTTAGCATATTTACAAACACACACACACACACAAACACACACGCGCGTACATTTAATACCCAAACATAGAACGTTGTGTGTTCAGGTGAATATTTCACTAAAATTCCCCACCCACCACATAGCCGCTCCCCCAGATGGCTTAATAATAGTATTTTTCATTGTACATATATGCTTGACATACATACATACATACACATACATGCAAACATACTTACAAATGCAACAAACGCGGAAATGTTAACGAATTCCGTTCGATGTCGACGATGCGATTATGCGCCAGCGAGAGTGTGTGCAGCTTTGTGAGTAACGGAAACATGCCCGGATGGATTTGATGGATGTGATTCTCGTTGAGGTAGCTGCAAAAAGAGAAGAAGAAAAATAAGAAGCATCAGCCAAATGTGCATAGGTAAGTGAAATATTGCAATTTATGATTTGCAGCAAAGATTATTTCAAGAAATAGTGCAAGGTAAATATTTGGAAACAACAGTGTTGAATCGTCTGCCGCAGCAGACAAAGGCGGCAAGAAGAAGCAGCAGATATCGCGCGTGGGACGCAAGCGCTGAAAGTGTTTATTTTGCAACTATTTACTATGAAATGTTTGCTGGCGAGGGGAGTGGCTCACAGCAGAGAAATTAGTTAACCACATAAGTGGATACTCCGATAAGCTAAAGGGCATTTTTTCACAAAATTTTGCAAAAGTAACGCATAAACTTTATGTAAAAAAAATATTTTCTAAAAAACTAAAAATTTCACTACGCAAAGAATATTTAAAAAAAAATTTTATAAAGAAAATATTCTCTTCATTGCAGAAAAAAAAATTTACAAAATATGGTAATCTTAAAAATCTGTAGCATACGTTTTGTTATGTTACAAAGCATTAAAAAACTTAATTATTCTAAATTCTATTAATTTATTTTTTTGAATTTTTTGCACTCGCAATAAATCACATATTTTCCGAACTCCATTTAAATAAATTCTTTCTACAAAAATTTTTTTTTTTAATTAACCTTTGAAAATTTAAATCAATAAATTTAGAAAATGTTAGTAACAGTGAGCGCAGATTTTTGAACAGGGTTAAAAAAAAAATTCTCAAAGTATTATAATTTTTATTTGTTTAACAATCAAAATGTTGTCGTAGGTTTTACACGGATATTGAAGACGCGCTTTAGTTTTATTTTATTGTATAAAAAATGTTGGCACGACTGCAATCCAAAATTTCTAGGTTTTAAAAAAATTTTGCTAAGTGGTATTTTCAAACAAATTTAAAAAAATGTTTCGGTAAGATTCGGTAAGAGTATTTTTAGAGATTTTGATCAAGAAAATATTCCGGACTGAAAGCGAAGAAAAACAATATTTTTTTATTTTTTAATAAAATCAAAAACAAAAATTTTTTTTTAAAGACCTTTGCTCTCAGTGTAATGAGGAACTTACTAAAATGTCGGTTTCTATTCAATTTTTTGTATGGTGATTTATATGGCAACACTAATATTTTTTGCCAAACTTTTATTCAGCTTTACATATTTTGAAAATATTAAAAAAAAAATATAGTATTTAACTCATTATCAATGCTAACACGGGTCAACACCAAATTTTACCTAGACTCAAAAGTATTAAATTTCGATTATTTAGTTCGTAATTAGACGAAAAAAAATATATAGCATGAAAAAGTTTGCTTTTGTATTTAGGACTTTTTTTTTTGTATTCTGGACTTCTACAAAACACCTGATCGTTGCTTATCACTGGAGTGCCATCTAGAAGCAAACTTTATACGGAAAAAAGGTATTTTCTTTTCGTTTTTGTTCATAATTAACCAGAAAATCATAAAATAAACTTTAGAACGAAGAACGAAATTTTTTTTGTAGAGCCGTGTAATACTTTCAAAACACGAAATTAATCAATAAATATAAATCGATAAATGCCATTATCACTTCAACAAAAGCTTTTAATATATCTATAAAAAATTTTAAAGCGTTGATATAGATATACTCGTATGTTAATACATTTTTCTCTTCATTTTTTGGTTTTTAAAAAAACTGTTCTGCCCCATTTAGCGTCGATTCATACGCGGAAAGTGTAAATCATAAGAATTAATTAAACATATTACAAAAATGTTTCAAAACTATGCAGCTATCCTTTTCATGCAATATTTAAATTAATTTTGCTCCATTTAACTGCCACATGATTTCCCTTTTAGATTGATTTGATTGTCGTTAAAATGAAATCAAATTCCGCTCACGCATCAATTGCGCTTAACAACACTGCAAACAAATGAATTTACGTCCGGTTGGCCAATTGACGCGCGAACTTAAAAAAAAACGTGCAGCTTAACGACCTTCACACTTTACATAGACGCCAAACATTTAACAGACAATATTGAAATTTTTGTGCGTCACTCGTTGTAATTAAGCGACAATTAAATGAAGTGCGAGAATTGTTTTTTTACGTTGAGAAAGGTCACGTTGAAGGAAAATGTATGGGAGAAGGGTGGAATGGCAACGTAATAAAAAGTCAAATGTGATATTATTAACATTTTGATTACGTTTGTTAGTTTTGTTTTTTCTTTTGTACATTTAAGCGTTGTTTGCTTTCAATTTGATTTTTCACAACTAAAAGCGCTTAAAAGCATACTTTTGGCGATCATCAATCAATAATATCAATCAATCAATAATATCAATCATTATGTGTAAATGTTCTGCCGCTGTCAATGATGTCAAAATAGCTAATGTAAAAAAAAAACTGACATGGCAATATATTATTTACCTCATTGACATATCTCGGTGTCACGCTAAAGTTAAGCGCCTAAAAGCGCGTGACAGATGCTAACGTTTCCGTTAAAAAAGTCTTCAATTTTTGCCATTTTATTAAATTAAATTTGTTAGCAAATTTTGTATCACTAATTCCGCTATGATTCACTCATTTTAGTTTAGGTTCGCACAAAATATTTTATTTTTATTTCTAAAAAAAATAGTCTCTTACTTACAGCACTTCAAGGCTCTGCAAGGTCTCGAAAATTTCCGCCTCAAATGTCTCGATTCGATTGGCACGGAGGTCTCTGTAAATGCATGCGTTACAATAACAAGAACAAAACATATTAATCCGCGGCATAGTTCTTAGGATTTCAAATTTCATATACTTATATAAATTATATACATATTTTTTATATTTTTAAATGTGTATATTTTTTTATTACAAATTTCACTTTTACTTACAACTCAGTTAAGCCTTCCAAATGTTGAAAGTCATATTTATGAAGTTCTTTGATACGATTGCCCGAAAGGATTCTGAAAAGGCAAGCGAAATAATTTTTTTTTTTTAACATAAAGCAAATTTTTTTTTTAAATTAAAACTTGACTGTGAAATATTTTTGAAAAAATGTCTATAAATAATAAATAAGCTATCGTAAAAAAATTTAAAAAAATATTTATTTTATAAAAAATATTTAAAATCAATATTTCAAAAGTAATTCGGAAAAAAAGTTGCACATTATTTTTATAAATTTTATGTCGAGAACATTTTTATGGAAATCTTTTTTTGTTTTTTGTAAACATACTTAAATTTTAATGCTCCTCTCGCAAGTTGTTTTATTTTAATATAACCGTAATTGTACTCAAATTTGATCGATTTTTACTTATTTTCCTTTATTTAAATATATTAATTCTTTTTTTTGTTATACATAGTAGATATGTATATTTTAAAATTTTCCAAAAATCTTTTTTTATTTTATTAAAAAAAATTTTGTAGTTTTTTAATAAAATGTTCTTTTCTAAAATATTTGAAATTAATTTTTGGATTTTTTTTTTCTGTATTTTTCCAAAATATTTTTAATTTTTTTCCAAAAATTATTCTTAAATTATTTGATTACTTATAACTCAAAAATTTTTTTAACGAAAGATTTTAAATGTTGGCCAATTTTTAACTAAAAAAAAGGAAAAATTTACTGAAATTTATAAATTAAATGTAAGGAACACTTTATGCTGAGATGTCAATGCTTGTGAGCAGTATTCTTATAATTCTTTAAGTTTTTTATTTTTACAATAGCCACTTAATGCTGCTGCTGCATTATTTACTTTATGGTGCCAACAAAATTTGCGGAAATTCAAATTTATGCAACAATGGCTGCCTAAACTTATATATTTTCTGTGGCTTACCATCGCTGCAAATACAACGAACTGCAGATATGTAAGTGCAGACCGTTCGTCAACTTCATAAACCAAATGCCACCGCAATTGTGTGCCAAACAAAGGCGGCAGCAGTGGCGAGCAGGCGCCACAAAACTGGACCAGCCGCGCCACCAAGTCCACCTACGTCAGTGGAAGGCGGCAGTTTAGCTGAGCCAATTCGTTCCACAGACAATACAAATCCGGCGCATAAAGTGTCCCAACCAACAACGCCACATCCTCGAAATTAAGTTTTCGAAATGCACACAAAAACACGTACCTACTAAAAACAACAACAAAAGCAGAACTTTCAGCTATTCAGCTGAGACAGACAACTAACGAGTAACGAGTTTGACAGACCATTATAATTATAATTTAGGCGAATTGCATGGCTTTTGTGTGTGAAGGCATCTGTAAAGTGAAGCGTGTTATTATGGTGCCCTCTCCGCCAAACACACGCACACACACACACACACACACACACGCAGATATGAAAGTAATAATAGAAGTTCGAGTGCCTGCCGCATTTTTAAATTTATGAACAAAATTTACTTTGTATTGCATAATTAGGCGCGGAAAAGTTTTAGAGATAATGCATTGGTGCGACGGCGCGTATGAGTGACATTCATTCAATTTGCTGCGCATGGAAGAGTCAAAAACTAAAAGCGGAAGTTTATTACTTTAGCAAGTAATAATGCGACATTCATTAACACGCACTGGGAGCTCTTACATTAGCTTGTTTTAATTATTTCCTGCTGCCCCCAGCAAAAAAGAGTAAAAAAGTGTTAAGAATTGCAAAGTTGAAAATTTAATTTTTGCACAACAGAAGCACTAAAATTTAAGAGATCGCTCAACTTTGAAATAAATATATAATTTTTGGATTACTTTTCTTTCTATATTGATTACATTTAAAGCTATTTTCTCAAATCAAAACATTTATTTGTCAAAAATTTTGTACTTTAAATTAAAGTTAATTCGAAAGAAAGCAAAAGTAACAAACACAAAAGGATGCGGCGAATTTACTATAACGTATTCAAACTTTATTTAATGATTTTTTATTTTTTATAAGATTTTATAATTTTTTTTCGTTTCAATCCTTACAATTAATAATAAACATTTTTCAAATTTTACTTTTATTTTAATTTTTTTTTTGTCAAATTTTTAAACTAATTTATAAGAATCAAAGTGCGCTATGAAAATGAGTCTGTTGTTACGGTAAAAGGAAAAAAATGTAAATAAATCTTTATTTTTTATCGATTTTAAATTTTCTTAAATTTCATTTATTTAAATTTTTCGTTAAGTTTTTGTTTGAATTTACAAATTTTTAAAAGTTTTTTTGCGCAATATTTATTTAAATTTATTTTTTTTTTCATTTTTACTACATATGTACATATGTACATACATACATATGTCTAACTATTTTTTTGTGATATTTTTAATTTTTTTTGTTTTTCTTTTCCATTTCACTTTTATTATATTTTAAATTTAAAACTTAAAAAAAATTTTTATTTTAATTTTTTTCTAAGTACCTATGTACATATTTTTTTTTTTTTTTCATTTTTAACAAATGATTAGTTTTATCAAATTTTTTTTTATTTTTTTGACTAATTTTTAAATTTATTATCTCTTAAAAACCGTTTAAATTATTCTAAACTTCATACAAATTGCCTGCTTTTAGGTCCATTTTTAAAATATTAAATTTTGTTGCTACATAAAAGAAGAAATTAACAGTTTTTAACTCCGTCTTTTGCTTTAAATTTGCATTACTTTGTTAATTAACTTTTATTTTTATTTTTTTTTTTTCAAAGTTTTGCATTTTTTTATGTTAGATTTATTTTAGCAACGTTGTGCTGAGTCGAGATATTTCTAAAAAAATTTTGTTCGATTTTGAAATGTATAAACTTGGTTCTGCAGGAAGTTGAATACATTCTAAAATGTAACGCTTTTAAATAATTAAAATTTTATAAAAAAATTGTCTTGTCAAAAAAGTATTCAATTAGTTAGTAAAAACAAATTTTACTATTTTGAACTGCTTTGTATTGAGACGCTATATCTAACAGCAAGCTAACTGAATATTAAAAAAGAATTAAATAAAATTTGTTTTCAAAAAATGTCTTATTTAGGGACTTTGGTAATGTTACCACCCCTACACGTAAATTTAATTCACTTAATTACGAGTATATACATACATAACTACAAGCAGCAAAACTTTTATTCAAATTTACTTAATTCATAATCATGAAAGCCAATTTCCCACATAAGTTCTGTGTTAACAAAGCTCTAAAAAATATTTATAGATGAAACACGACGGCTTTTGCCATTTTAAAACGACATGGATATGGAAATGAAAATGAAAATGCAAATGCGAATGAGAATTAGAATATTGAAAATACTTTTGTACTGTCAAACGGAATACTAAAGATTACTAGAATAAAAGGCATCACATTTGAATGGTTATTGAATGTGTGCGGCTGGCATTTATGACTAAAGTCAATGTGCTCGTACATAAATATTTATGTGAACGTACTCTTCTTACGGTAGTGACTAACAGCGAGTGTGTGTGCGATGATGTAGTCATTGAGATTTAAAATTGAAGTACACGTATCGCAAATGAAGTGAGTGGATGGAAGACATGATACTCGGGACAGCATGCTGTGTTGGTGAAATTTTACTTTTGCACACATTTCGACGTTGCAGTAGAGAAAGAAAGTAGAGCTTAGAAATCAAGTAATTTGCTGAGGCATTTAAAATATATACATATACACACACATACACATATGCAAATTTAGTTATTGGTTAGCATTGGTTGCAGGCGAGTAAATATTTGCAAGTCATGAGTGAATAACTGGGAGTTGGCGACTGTTTTGAGGTACTACAAAGTTTAAAAACAAAAAATACAGTGGAGATCTAATTAATTTTTTATAAAAAGGTACTACTTTTATTCAACTTGGGCAAACCAGCCCTTGAACGTCTGGTAATAATCCGCTCATTTTCAAACTTGCGCACACACAATTTTCTTCATTGCACAAAAGTGTGTGAAAGTTGAGTGTTTTCAGTTGAAGGTTTTACCACCGTACACTTCACACACACACACTCTCACACACCTGCACTTTAATAATAATAATAATAATAATAATAAAAATAATAACAATTTGGCGCTTACACTATTATAGCTCAGTGTTTGGCCGAGCTGCTGCTACCATTTGTGGTGTGCGTCTTTTATATTCTAACACAAATGGAGGCACCTACAATTTTGTGCCACCTCCGAATGGCAGATGTACTATTTAATGAGAAGCTTTTTCATCGGAGAAATACCCTCCGTGGTTTGCCATTGCCTGCGGAGGGGTGACCGCTTTAAAAAAAAAACTTTTTCTCACTTTCGAACTCAGCGACATATCGAGTTATGGCACACACAGCTACCAACTCCACTGCTGTGGCCTACACTTTAATATTTCACTTAATTAAGACACAACTTTACCGCAACAAGAGCAGCAACAACGCTCGTTGGCATGTACTTTTTTTTTTATTAATTAACCATAAATATTATGCAACCTACAATAATATGCACACGATAGCGTGACATTAATAAGGCTGACAATCTTGTTGCTGCTGTTACAAGTGAAAAATCAAGCGACCGCACAACGCTGCGTATACGCAACATTCAGCGAATGGCCGTGACTGTGGCTGCGGTTGCATTTGTGAATGGCAAACACTTGATATGCCTTTTTCATGCAGGCGGACATGTATGTAAGTGTTCGTATGAATGTGCAAAAGTGTGTTTTAAATGCCAAAAGAGCACATATTTCATGCGTAATAACAAGCAGGCCACACCACCCACTACACGAGGTATTAAATTCAAAAAGTTAGCGCGCGCGCAAAGTGTGTAATGCAAAATGAGGTAAAAACTGAAAAGATGTGAATGCAAGTGAAAGCAAAGAAATGATAAATTGCGTCGCAAGCATAATTTTACGCTTAGTTTGAGCTCGTTCATTTATTGCAGCAAAAGTTCGTTTTGTTTAAAAAAAAAAAATAGCCAAAAGAAAAAACGTTTGACTAAATAAGCAAAGAATGTGCAATGCAGTTGCACATTTAGGCGTAAACAGTGCGTTAAATAAACATAGCACACAAATAAATATTGACAAATTTGTACAATTCGATTTTATTTATAAAACTTGTATTTTTGTTGCATTCTTATTTTATTAATAAATACATTAATATGGCAGCAAATTTAGAAAGCAAACATTTTCCCAAATTCATTAGTAATATATAGCCACTTAAAATATTCATATACATATTTACGACACAAATTTGTAAACCAAATATTCAAAAACTAACCAAAAATCAAAATGAACTCGGAGTTAATATTATAAAAACGAGTTTTATACTAGAATTGAACTAAAAAATGTAAAAAAGCTCTTATTAAAAACTTTGAAATTTTAGTGAAAAATTAAAAAAAAATAATTCTTTGTATAGAACATTTGAAGCTGATTAATGTGGTTGTTGTTTTATAATAAACTACATTTTTTAATACATTTTTTAAAATTTTCTAGAAAAAAATTTCGCTCTTGCAAATAAAAGCAGCATGTGAACACTTGTTTGAGTCACTGTATTTTGCGTTCGTATATGCTGAAGCAAATGTAAATTTGTTCTTGTTAAGCTTCAGACCCTGTTGCATTAATGGCGGCCGAATAATATATATGTACATATATTTTTAAAAATTTTTGCTCAATTTTTTTCATTCTTACTGCTTTGCAAAACTTCCGAATTCCCGGTCAATATCATTTTCCATATAATTAAGCAAAAAAAAAATTTTTTATTTTTGTTAAGAAAAAAATTTGATAAATTTTTAATATTAAATATTTGTAAATGTTTGATAATTTATCAAGAACACATAATATTTTTAGACATGCAAATTTTAATTTTTTTTTTAATTTTTACACAAACACTTTTCACTAATAATATAACATTTTTAAATTTTCAATTAATTTAGAGGCATTAACTATGTTTCTTTCGTTTAAAAATTGTAGTTTAATGGCCATTATTAAAATTTCAGGAGATAAAAATGTATATTTTTTCAATTGAAAACTTTGAAAAACTCAGCTTAATTCGTAAAAAGTAAAATATAATTTTCTATTTCTTTATATCTATAAAGCATTTCAAACCTACATCAAATTTTTTACACAATTAAAAATTGAAAAATATAGCTTCCTTCATAAAAATAATCTTGAATTTTCGCGCTATCTAAAAACACAGAAAATTTTATTGCTTTTCTGCACTCTCATTCATTAGCAGCGACAACAATTTGTACACATTAATAACAATTGGATCGCGTGTGAATATTGTGAGAAAGCATAGAACGATATGATTAGCTCATTTAATTGCCATTAAATGGCAGACAATTGCGGTCAACATCAAATAACAATAAATTATGTTGAGAAAAATTGCTATTCCGCATTGAGGAAACAAGTTCATTATTGTGCGCTACAAATTACGATACAGAAAATGTGATGACACGAACATGTCAATTCCTTTTTTACACCAAATAAAATGAAAAAAGTGCATATCTAAATTAAAATTAAAATAACAAAAAAGCTTAATAAAATTCGTTCTATACTTACAAAGTTTTCAACGAATTTCCCGCGGTGAATAGATTGCCAGCCAAACTTGTAATTTTATTTTCATCCAAATAACTGCAAAATAAGAAGAAACACATTAAAGTTCAAAAACTAATTTAATTCATAGAAACAAAAAATGAAGATAGCACAAAAACAAACAAAACAAAACAAATAAAGTGAAAAGGTGGGTAAGGTATGGAAAGAGAAATTGTTTGATTCAAAAAAAAAATAAATAAATAAAAAATATGTCACCATTATTATAGCTCATTGCCATTGAAAGTTTGTGTGCGGAGGAAAGAAATTCATATTTACAAGAATTATCTTAATTGGCATCTTTGTTTGTCATGCGCGTGTTCGATACTTCCGTTATATTTTGTTTATTTTAATTGGAATTTTTTTGCAGGTTCACCTCATCTTACATACATATATTTTATGCTTTTTCATTGACATTTTCTTTTTCCAACCTCATCATAATGAATAACATACAGCACTTACAGCGTTTTTAATGGAATCTGCGAGAACCTTTTGAAGGCAAACGATGCCAGCCGTTCGATGGAGCAAAATTTTAGAACTCTGCAAATGACGAAAAAAAAAATAAATGTTTAGAACTACAAAAACATGTGCAGCACTTTAATTTTGATACCTAAATACTTGTAACAAATACATACATACATAAATACCATATATTTGCTTTCATACTTACAAACTCTCCACCATTGGCAGCTGTGCGAAGAAGTGTTCATCGATGTAGGGAAAATTATTGCCGGTTAAATCGCTGCAACGGCAAGCACAAGGCAAACATTTACAATATCAATTAAGAACTTAATTTGATGTAGAATTGATGTGACAATTATTTTTTAATTTAATAAATGCAAATTACAACAAAAATTTAATAGCTTTTTCATTATGGCGAGCAGTTCGGTTGAGAAATTGCAAAGGAAATTTAATTTAATATCTTCAAAGCAAAGCAAAAGTATATATTATTATTTTTTTTGTAATCGAAAGCAATTTCATAAATTTTATTTAATTTTTTTTTCTCTCCGCAGATTTGCGCCGATAATGAAAAGTTTTATTAGTAATTCATTACAAGTCAACTTAATGTTCTAACTATCAAAAATGTCGACAGCTGATGAGCCAATTGTGATTGTCTTTAATACAAAATATTTTACTGAATTGTACTGTACTGAGGCATATTGTTGATTTTACTTACAGCATCGTTAGGTCCATGGCCGGAAAATTGGCCGGCATTGTCGTTAGCTGCTGAAAACGACAAAGAATCTCATCACCACGGCAAAGGCAGCTAAAATTTGTATTGTTCAGCCAAACTACAAAGAGAGTTGAGTAAGGCTGATGAATTATTTTTTAGCGAAAAAGCAATTAGATAAAAATAAAACAAATTGGTAAATAATGCAAATTCCACAATCAACAATTAAACTGAAAGTTAATAAGCATAAATAAAGTTGCGAAAAGCTTTTGCGTAGGCAACTATTGCCTATTGGCATATTCGCGTTGCGTGTGGCAGCGCCAATTACAGTGGCAATAACCGTTAATTTAACTGTTACGCATACGACACTTACACACTTGCATAAATACATACATAAATTTGTATATACTTAATCGTATATGATAAATTATTTATTTATATACTCGTTATACTAAATGTACTTCTACACTTACAGCACGTCTCCACTGGCACATCGTCATGCCGCCCATATGGCTGCTTGCGAAAGAAGTGATCCCAAAATTTCGCATCCACATCATTGACGCAATTCCACTCATCCGAAGCGTCATCGCAATCTGCTTTCTCGTCACAGTTCAGCCGTTGTGGCACACATTGTGCCGACGTATTGCAATGAAAGTAACCCATCGGACAATTGTCCATTTTATCAGGCGCAATTATCATATCCGTCAATTCATTGGATAGCGGCGCTATTGCGGCTACTAAGCCGACACTCGCTGTTGTTTTTGTGCTGGTGGTGGTGGTGGTGGTGGTGGTCGTAGGTAGCGTGAAAGGCAGGAATGTTGTGACTGGTGAGGGCAGCAAGCAAACTGTAAAGTGAAATGAAATGGAAAGTAATAATGGACAATTTAAGTAGGGATAAAAATCAGCATTACTATTTGTATAGTTTTCTCATTTTAACTGTGTCTACGTTAACAGCAGTTGTTAAATCTTAAATGAGTTAAGTTAAGTTATTTATAAAATTTTAATATTTTTGATTTTAAGATAAAGTGTAAGTTGTTTAGAAATAAATTCTTGCAGTTAACGCGCTTTTGTTTCATGCTGTAAAAATTACAAATTTTTTCTTCGCTTTTGTTAACTTTTTCCATTATTTGTAGATTTGCAAGCTGTTATCACTCGACAACTTACAATTTCACTTTTTTCCCCTTAAATATACTACAATTTAAACTGTTCCCAAAAAGTGTTCTCACTTTTAAACTGTTCCCATTTTGCAAAAATAAGTCACTTTTACTTTCCTTTCCTCTTCGCGCAAACATCTTTCTCTTTTTTTGATACAGGTTAGATATGAATGTGAGGTAAGCACTGCGACCGATGGGTCTATTGTACCCTAATGATACAGGTTGCTGTTATACTAAAATGTTGCAATACATTAAAGTTGTTGTAAAAATATGTCATCACTGTGTTGGAATTGCAATTGCTTTATAAATTTTGTTACAACTAAAGCTGTAACCAAAAGCTGTTCCCACTAACTGTTCCCATGTTTCAAATGTGCTCACCTTACTAACCCAATTATGGTGTCACTTGCTGACTATTATTTGACTACAGAACTCTCAACTTAATTGTTTGCTTCACATTCCTTCACACTTCAAATGTATTTTTGGTTCATTTGCGGCTTTCAGAGCACACAAAGAAATAAAGATGTAAACTTTTTACTGTCCATTTAAATTATCCTTACTCCCTACGCCTACAGATGCTAACATAGCATAACCATAACTTGTCTATTTGTGGCAAGCAATGTTGACAAATGTTGGCGCCTTCGCCTCAAATTATCGATTATTTTACACATATGCGCGACGGTTAAACCAGTTCAGTCAAGACTACGATGGTAGCGACAGCCAAACAAACAGACATTCGCCCACTTCCAGCACACTCTGCAAACAAATTTCTTAACAGAGGAAACGAGTTGTTAGTATTTTGTTTTTCTTGCAAAGCTTTTAATATTTCATAGCGACCAGCAATTATTGTTGTAAGTAATAACTTAAAGAATAGCTTAGTTGGTTGCACTTTCACCCTCGCAGCAATGCATTTCGAGTGCGATGACATCGTGTCTCGAGTTGATCCAATACTTTATTGCCACTTGAAGCGATGCGGCAGTGCAGAGTAAAGGACATTGGCTATTTGAGTTGAGCTACCAATCGCTGCTGCCGTTGGTAATTTTTCATTTTCTGCTTTTCATTTATGCATTACTCGACATTAGAGGACGCACAATGCACAACGTTGGCCATCAGCATGTGTAACGATTTCACATTCGACTTTTATTGCTCACATTACAAGCTTTCCTTCGCTGTAAACCTCTGCTTTCAGCGCATTTACCATTCACTTGCGGTTTCCTCGATGACAGAACTCACAAGGGTTACTTATGAAATAGTCTTTTATTTCATTTTTTTTTCGCTTTAACGTTGCAGTTCGCCTTTTATCGCTTTCTGCCTTTCTGCTCGATTGCAGCGGCCACTTACCATTTCGAATAAACGTGAAATATTGGCAAAGCGCACATTCACTTCCTTCCGTTTGTACTCGTTACACTCGCAGTTTCTTCTTTCTTCCACTTGACATACATACATACATACCATACATCATCTCTCAGGCAGCTAGCCAGCTACAAATCCTCAAGCTGCTTCGCTTTTATTCTTATCCGCATTTTATTTACTTTTCCCCGGATTGTTAGCATTCCTCGGCAAAGTTTTTGTTTCACTTATTTGCTAAGCTTGTTGTTGTTTTTGCATACACACTGTTATTCTTGTCTCGCACTGTTTGTAAATGATTGCATGCATTTTTTTTTTTTTTTTTATTCTTTTGCCTTCCTAGACTTTCGGGGAGCAGCACTTGGTTTCCGCATGTCTGACCAAGGTCACGCTGTCTGCTCACTTGCTCGCCTGTTTTGAATTTCAACACTGCTCTTGCCATTCCTTTGCTTCATTTAACCATTAAAAATTTGCTATCATAACGACGTGGCCAGTAATAAACACGTGTATGTATGTAAATAAAAAAAAAGAAATTCATGCATAGTTTTGCAAATAAATTTTTGCAGGTGAGCTCGTAAAAGCATCTGTGATTTTAATGACTTCCTTCTGCAGTCAGATTTTTGGCGCTTCGCAAATGAATTATAGTGATAAGTAATTTTGATCAGTGTAGAGCATTATGGCCGCATAGTCAGTGGAGTGTGAGTAGATATGAAAGAGCTGCCTCGGGGGTAGCAGACACTTCGGTCGACATACCGACCTCTCTACTCACGAAGTACACTTATAAAATTCTCGAGGATTTGTTAGAGCCATAAAGAAATACTTGTAAACTACCATGGTTCGTTCAATTCAGTCCAGCCAAGACAATGGATTTCTTCATCTGATCTGACATTCCCAAAAATGTTGTGTTTCTTTTGTGTTTATTCCATTGTTAAACATGCAACATTCGACCACTGTTTTCTTGAAAATTTTTAATTTGATTTTAAACCTGACGATGTCAATTTCGCACGCTACAAATTATTCGTTTCGGCCAAATTGAGTTCTCTTTTCATTCAGTGTTGCATTCGCTTGTTTACTAGAATAGTTAATACTTCGCCTATAAGTATGCAATATGATTTATATCGCAAATTACGCTTGCTTTTACCCGAATTCAATAACTTCGTATCACCTCAAGTTATTTTAATTTTTTGTTGCCCTCTCATCACCAGGTCACTAATTAGAGACTTTTTTTATACTAGAGGATTTATTTTGAAACTAATAACTGCCAACTGGTCTAAAATTGTGACTTTTGTCTCTATTAGAGACTGATACTGCTTACTGAATTCGGGCATTATTAGAGCGTTCCGCTATGTGATCCGTTCTAAAATTGTATCCTTATAAAAATTAACCTCACTTTAATTTTTACCAAGAAGTAAGAACAATCGCTCACTTTCCACTCTCCAACACTAATTTCGCACTGATCGCAATTAAGTTCAATCACCCATTCCATGATTTATCTTTTTACGTCAAGAAATACATGGACACGTGCAAACTTACGTTAGTGTAATAAAATTTCAATTTACAATTTTTTTTTACATATTTTGCGAAAATTTCCTCACAAAAATGAAACAATTTTATTGCGCGCCATTAAATAAACTCATCAAAGTCTGTAACGAGATATATCAATAATTGCATTTAAATGCCGCCTAAAATTCGCCAACTCGATTTGTGATCGGTCACGGGCGGGCGTTTGCTGCTTCTTCGTAGCCCCAACCATTTTCGTGAAATCGTTAAGTACACCTACACACCCCTAAAAATTTAACAGCAAGTTCAAATTTATAAAAACAAAAATATATACATATTTATCGAATATTTATGTACACACGAATGCATCAGATTTTATGATCTGTAAATATTTTTTTTTACGTTGCTGCCGTCAATACAACAATTGCAACAAAATTGTTGACAGCAACTGTCAGTGGCATTGGCAGTCGGCTGACATGGCGTACAACGCCGCTATGAAGACTCAGAATAAATAAATAAAAAAATTTAAAATACAAAAAAAAAATAAAAACACAGAAAGCCAAAAGAGCTGAAGGCGTCTCAAGTACAACACAAAAAGCGCCGCTAATTGCTTGTTTTGTTAACAGCAAGCAAGTAAATAAATAAATAAAAATGTGTTTTCAAATACTTTTTAAACTTATTCGTTCATTCAACTTTTTTATTGTATAATCTTTAGTGTCATTTCTTTACTCAAAAGCCAAATTGCGCACATTTTACCTTTCTTGCTGTTGTAATATAGCCTTTTGCTGTTTATAATTTAATTCTACACGTACTTTCACATATTTTTTTTCACTCATTTTTCGTTCGGCGATTTATTTTTACAGCTGCTCATCCCATCCTGTCGCATCATTAAATTTAAGTTAATCGATTGCTATGCGCATTGTAATGCAAAAATATGCGAATTATTTGCAGTACATAAATTTTTCAATGGATTTTCGAAGGCTTACGTTGCAGTAATGCAGTAATTTAAATAATAATGTCAAACAAACAAACAAACAAAAATGTTGAAATGCAGGTAAAGTCATAAATTAATTCATTATTGAACTCAATGAATTGAATAACAATTATTACTTTTGCAATGGCTACATAATTTCTACTTTTGGTGATATTAAGGACATTAAAAAAAAACGAAAAAGTTTTGTTAAATCCAAGCCATTAAAGTTGTCACATTTATGCAATTCTCCACCAGTTTATGGAATATTTTTCAAAAAAAAGCACGATACTTCTTAGGCAAAACGCATGTTCTCTTACAAAAAAAACAAAAAGTCGCAAACCTAATTACAGATGCCGCAAAAGTTTATGTATAAGAAGATTTTGAGCAACATTCCATCGATTAGCCAGATTTTCAACAGATTAAGAAAAGCAGAACATTCTTCTGTAGACACCACAAATCGCGCTTTTAAAGATTCCTGAGTAATTGAAGTTATTCCAAGAGTTCGGCTAGTGTGGATTTTAGCGATCTTTCTTCATTACAAATCTCAGCATCTGTAATTCTACACGGTAAATGCCTCTCAGTGCGGCAGCTATGGAGGATAAACTGAATTAAGGGCAAGGACATTTTTGAAGCAGTTTCAGCGGCAAAAACCAACACACGCTGAAATAAATATCTCGATTTATATTTACTTAAAGAGAATAGTGCCGGATTGCTTTAAAATATATTTGTAAAATATTTGCCAAATTCACACTCATTCGCATTTTCGCACTGTTTTCGCCAGTCACCAAACCCCTCGTACGCACTCGTACTGGCAATTGTCAGTGGCAAAGACGCTTTTGGCAAAGTAAGGCCAAAATGATAGTGACTTCATTGTGTCCCTTTTATTGGCCTCAATCCAAGCTGATGAAGACTAATAGCCAACCATGAACGTTTTAATGTGAAAACGTAGCTTGATATTTATTGATGATATTGATTGAAATTTTATGTATTTTGTGTATATCCGTACTCATGAACTTCATATTTCCGGTATTGACTTTGCTGCGTATTTAGTAATATTAAACTTTGTCGCAAGATAAAAAGGTTGACAGTTAACAAGCCGTAAAAAAAGGAAAAACAAAAATGAAAAAAAAGAACAAGCCAAATGTATGCACATATGTACATAAATACATCTTATGATCAAGCAAAGCAACTTCACACACTCGATTGGATACAGGTGAAACGACAGGCGAAAAAGCCTTTTCAGGGGGTGTGAATGCCGTCATCTGTCTTTGATATTATTTTATTTTATTTTTGTATTCCAACATTTCGTTCAAGTAACGCGAATATTTGTTAAATTCAAAATAATTTGTGTTAAAATTGCATTTAACAAGTGAGAGCCTATACACATTTTTCAATGATTTTATGCAAAGCGTTACGAAATGCTGCGCCAATAGACAGGATTCTGAAAAGGATTTTTATTTTGACACTCCATTACGAAAAAGTAATTAAAATGCTAATGGAAATGCCAGTCTAGAATAAGAGAGGATATAAAGGTAGGCACAAAAAAGGTTGCAAAGCTTACACACTCGGAAGTACAAAAACATATTCGCTAAGTGCTAAAAACAAAAAAAAAACCGAAAATTATTGTTAAAATTGTAATGCAAAATTACTGGAAATGTCTCTGTCAAGTTAACTTTTGCATAGATCACTGAACCTTTAATTTTACAACGGCTCTTCAGGTAAGTGCCAAATAAGTTTTGAATGGTGTTAACGCAAATAATTTTATATTAAAAAATGTACGTTTTCTAGGTTTTAATTTGTTTATACATCACCTATGTATGTATGTATGTATATTCTATTTTTTTTTATCAAAACCTTATGTATTTAATTTTATAGTACAATCGTGGTCTATAACAAGTTCATTTTAAGAATACAAATACTTTGATTAAAATTTAAATTTTAGATATACGGGTATTAAATTTTGAATTAAAAATTTTAGTTTCCAGCAGATGTTATATTTCAAATAAAATTCTTAAATAAAAAATGTGTTTAGCACTTGTTTTAATTTTAATAAAAAAAAAAGATCATATTTGATGAAAAATTATTTTAATGATTTATGAAAAATATACATACATACATATGTATATCTTTATAGATTTTAATCTTTAACAAAAGCATTAATTTT
The DNA here is from genome assembly GCA_963971545.1 of Philophylla caesio. Lineage (NCBI taxonomy): Eukaryota > Metazoa > Arthropoda > Insecta > Diptera > Tephritidae > Philophylla > Philophylla caesio. Next base: position 121,396,705 of record OZ020607.1, read on the forward strand.
TATTTTTATTTACTTTTAAAATATTATAAAAAAATTTTAGTAATAAATTTTATAAAAACAAATAATTGTTTTTATAAAATTCATTTGTACATACATATGTACATATATACTACATATGATTTAACGAAACTATTTTCATTAAAAATTTTAATTGTAATAACTTTTTTTTCCAAAAATTTGCTTTTTTAAGAAAAAAAAGCTTTTTAATTTAAATGTTCATTAAAAAATTGAGGTTGTACAGATTTATTAGACAAAAATTTAAATTTTTAAAGATACATTTTTTTAAAACAAATTAAAATTTTTAGTAAAACGAAACTATTTTCAATTTATATTAAGCTTGTAAGGATTTAGTTTGCTAAAAAATTATATTTTTGACAAACATAAATTTCTTATAGAAATTTTTAATTAAACGAAACTATTAACATTAAAAAATTTCCATTGTAAGGATTTTATTTATCAAAAATTTGCATTTAAAAAAAATTAAATTCTTATACATTTACATACATACATATGTATTAGGGATGTTCGGATGCGGATTCGGATGCGGATCTTAAGAGTGTAATAACTTCTTTTTCAAAAAATTTGCATTTTAAAGAAAAAAAAATTATAAAAATTAAATGTTTATTAAAAATTGAGATTGTTAGGATTTATTAGACCAAACAGTTTTAGATAAAAAATTTATATACAAATTTTAATTTTCTGTAAAACGAAACTATTATCATTTTTAATTGAGATTTTAAGGATTTAGTTCACCAAAAATTTTTATTTTTAACGAAAAGAAATTCCTTATAAAAATTATAAGGATTTATTTAAAAAAAATATTTGCATTTTTAAGAAGAATTAATTGTAATTTTTTTTTATTTAAAAATTTTTTTTTTTTATTTGCTTTTATTTTGTTATGTTATTACTGGTAAATATGTATATTTTAAAAAATATTAGATTAATTTAAAAATGTAGTTTTGGTTGCATATTTTTAATTTAAAAAAAAAACAAAAACTTACCAATTGCCAGCGCCACATAAACGAACACTGTTGACCGTTTTTTACAAAAAACTATTTCATTGGCCATGCTTCAGTAGTTGTCTTGGATTTGATAAAGTGTAATTTTGCTTGGACTGAATCTTACATCCTTGCTGGCATTACTTAGATGAGAGATCTATGAATATCGAGAATTGGCTTTCCTGAAAATATAAGCAAATAAATTATAAACAATTTTTATGTAAATAAATAAAGTAGAAAATCGGATGAAGGTGAAGGTGAAATAGAGAGTTTATGAGAATTTTAATAAAAATTAAACGATCACTCAGACTTTGCTGTATTTTTCAATCAAACTTTAAAAATTTGTACTAACAACAGATGATATGTATAAAAATTTTTAATTTCACTTGCATCGAGTATTTCAAATAATTTCTAAATAATACGTCATTTGTCATTTTTCCATATTTCTAAAAATTAATAATTTTCAATTACAAATTTTCCAAGAATAATAAATTTTCTAATTGACGCTATTAAAAATTTATGTTCCGCCAAAAATAGTTAAGTAAATCGAAAGAGCAAAAAAATGCACCACCAACTTTTCTGCGCACAAACATTTACTGCAATATTTTCGCACTTACACACACACACACTTGCCACAAGCCGCTTAAATTTAGCCACCACTTTAAGTTACGACACTTTCTAAGAATATTTCGGGCACACACACACACACTCTTTTAGTGGCATAAACGTTGTCTAAATTAATTAAAAACATTTAGTAAAATTTCAGTTTTCTCCATAAGCGCATTTCTTCACATTTCTTTCCGTAAATATATATTTTACATTCTAAATTTATTTCTTTAAAATTAATTTCTTTCCAGCTGCCTCCCTCCCAACCGCGCCACTGCCCAACCCCAGGCAATTTCCATTAAAAAAAAATTCTCAAGGCATTACTCCACGTCACCGCCGCGTAGTGTAAATGGCCCAAAGGCAAATACATCGCAATTAAAAAAAAAAAAAAATTTAAAAAACCAAAAAATATGCCAACCGGCCGGCAAAAAAGTGGAAAGCAACAACTAAAATTGAACACTATAAAAAATGTTTTGTTTATCTAAATTCCAGATAAATAGCCGTGTTGAGGTGTGGGTGTGTGAGTGGCTGCTGCTGCTGATTCCGCTGCTTCCATGGTTGCCATTCCTTCATTTTAGGTTTTGGTTACTCGTGACTCTGCGGCTGGCTGCTCTCATCTGCAAGATATCGCATGCGTTGTCAGCAAATAATCACGTCAACAATCAAATTTTATAAACTGCAGAGTGCCACACACACACACACACAGAGTTAGAGAGTTTCACGCATTCCCATCTGCCAGCACTTGTTCACTTGCTAAGTATGCTTTTATTTATAAAATGTTTTTTTTTTTTCACTGCGCTATTTTTAAAAACTTAACGCAGCACTTTTTGTTTAGAAAGATTGTGGCGTTTGCCATTTGAATGTTTGTTGTTGCTGTATACAATTGCTTTTTGCTTATTATTTAAAAGAAAGCAAGTTCGTTGTGTCTGTTTTATGGTGGTATTTTTTGTTTTTTATTGTCTCATACGAGTAGTTCCTGTTTTTTATTTACTTACGTGCGAAAATGAATTTTAGCGTTTTCCAGGTTTCCTGCAATTTATTTTTTGCTTTTTAAGTAATTTGCTTGTTATTTTTATTATTCACATTAAGAAACAATAACTATTATGGCAGTATAAGAGGCAAATTGTATGAAATTTATTAGCTTCCTGAAATTGGTTTTATGTAGTTAGTGCGAGCGATGCGTCATTTGTTTGTGCTCGCATTTTAAAATGGCTACATTGAAGAGAATTCAAGTGAAAATTATTTGTAGCGCCTTTCGATCAGATTTTTGCTCCACTTTTCCCCTGCGGTTTCTAGAGTTCAGTATTCTTCTTTCGATTTACATTTTTTCTTCTTCTATTTTTCTTTTTTGTTCTTAATCTTTTTTATTTTTCCTCTCTTCAATTTTTAGTTTTATTTCCCTCACATAAGTTCATTTTATTTTTATGGTGTTTTATTAAATTTTTTTCATCTTATTTTATTACCTTTCTAATTCGATTTTTTTTTCTTTTTATTTGCGTTTTATTGTAATTGTAATTGTTCCTTTTATTCATACATAATATCTTTCCTTATTTGTTTTAAATGAGCTAAAGAACAATTTTTATTGGGAAATTTTTATAGAGAAAAAACAACAACACCCAAGGCGGTAGAAGTTTCGTTTTATTCTTTGTTTGTCCATTCTTCACATTTTATACATTTTTTTTTTTGTATTTCGAAACTTTTTTCCTTTTTTATTCTGCTTTTCTTAACTTTTTTTCTTTAGTTTTTGATTTTCTTTTTTCCTATTTTATAAATAATTTAATTTTATTATTTATTTTTTTACTTCCATATTTCATTCAGTTTACCTATTGATTATCTTTCTCTATTTATCTGCCTTTCTTTCGTTTTTTATTTTCATTTTCTCTTTTATTTCTACTTTTCTTCGTTTTTCTCTTTTTCTACTTTTTCTACTGCTTCTTATTATTGTTATTGATAATCTAATCTACATTTTTTTTTTGTTTTAATTTTTTACTACCGGCTATATTTTTCGCCCAACAATACGGCGCTCATGAAAAGTCCATTTCCCATTCTGTGGTGGCATAAAACCGCCAAAGTTTCATATTCGCGACAAGAAGCAACACTCACAATATTTAAAACTCGAATGTAAATTTAAAATGAAAAACTTAAATAAAATTTTATAGCAGTTTTGGAATGCCATTGAGAATGGTTTCGTTTGAATTGTTTAGGAAAATCAAAACAAAAAAAAAATTCTGAAAAATTAGTGAATCTCAAAATATATGTACGTTTGTTTACATTCCAAAAATTTAATGACTGGCAGGCCGCGGAAATTTCGAAATTTAACGATGGTTCACTGATTGTTAGTGATTGATTGAGTGTTAATGTGCGAAGCAGCAAGAATTTCGTAGGCGCAGGTCCCGTTGGTGTTGTAGCTTATAACACAAACAAATTATAGCAAAAAAAAAAGTAATGGGTGAAATGAAAAAAAAAATTAAAAAAATTAAGTAAAATATTATCAATTAAAACTTAACTAAAATTAAAAAAATTGCAGTCACAAATATCATAAAATTATTTTACATTTCATTTTAGTCAATTCAGTTGAATTCAGTTCATTTCAATTGAACTAAATTCAAATAATATTTAATTTTGCTGCTGATCAGTTAATTTTAATTCAACTAAATTTAATTTAATTTGGTAATTTAATTCAATTTAATTTTAATTAATTTAATTCAAATCAATTCAGTTTTCTTAAATTTAGTTTGATTTAACGCCATTTAATTAAATTAAATTAATTGTAATTAAATTCGATTCAATTCAATTCAACTCAATTGAATTTAATTCAATTAAATTCAATTAAATTTAACTCAATTATTTTCATTAAAATTTAATTTTGAGTACATTCAGTTTATTTCATTTCAATTCAATTAAATTTTATTATTTTTAATTTAATTTAACTTTATTCAATTGAACTCATTTATTGTCATTACAATTTAATTCAATTCAATTAAAATCAATTAAATTTCATTTAATTTAATTCAATTTTACTCAATTATTTTCATTACAATTTAATTACACCTCGGTTTAAATCAATTAAATTCATTTGACTAACAGAAAATAAACTACAAAAGAAACTTATAAAAATAGCGAATAAAACTCTTTAAAATTAAATGTAATCACATTACATAAGTAACTTATTGAGCTGATTTAAAATAAAATGTTTTAACCTAAATTAAATTACAATAAATTAATTAAAATCGATTTAAAATTTGCTGATTTCAATTCAGTTGTATTAAATAAATCTCAGTTAATATGTTACTGAATTTAGGTAAAAAATTAGATTAAATTTAATCAATCATAACTAAATGAAATTATATTAAAAATTCAATTAAATGCAATTCAATTCACTTTAATAAACTCAACTAAATTGCAAATAAAATAAATACTTTAATAAATGTGTGCGAAAATTAAAATCAGCTTTCAATCAATTTTATATGGCAATATTTTTATATCGACAATTATGTTGCGCTTGGAACTCCAGCAAGAGCACGCGGATCATTTGAGCGCGTCGTCAACAGCTTGACAATTTAACACAAACGCTTGACGATTTCCATTACAATCAAATAACTATTAATTATACATATTTCAATTGTGGTATTCTCTGCTCACCACAAAACCAATTCAATCTCGGTCATATTCTGTTCTTTGTCCGCTCACCGCAATTTACGCTGTAAATTAATCAAAATAAACCGTTGTGTCTGCCGCTTTTCGAACTAAATAATCATCAAGCATTTCTCCACAATCGCTCAATCACCTTTGACATGGTGAACTATAAGTACATACAATGCAACAAAAACGATGAGCCATTTTTGGTGAGCTTCAATGGATTTCTATTTCGATTACATTGTTGCCTATTTTTTTTAGCTTTTGGCGTTCGCCAATTTAATCAATTTATCTGTTTTTCTTTTTGACATTAAAATAATAAGCTTTGTATATTAAGATGTACGAATATTTCGGTGCGATTGATTGAATGAATGAATGATGCGAAATTTCAAAGCAACAAACTACAATTAGAACGAACGTAAAGAGGAGTGTGTGAAGGCAATACTTTCATTGCTGTGCAATTGCGTAGATCCCGTCTGGGATTGCACTCTTCTGTTACTCACGCGTGTGAATATTTTGTGTTGGCAATCAAGTGTAGATATTTTTTTCACAATTCACAACTTCAGCAGTGATAAAACTTGCTCATACGCACGACGAGAGATATGTTCTTCATACTCGTACATTGCTTTACAACGCTAGCTCGTGAGGCAAGGCCCAACACTTAGTTGTAAGAGGTTTCAACTTGGACTGTTTAGATTTCAGGGAATTCGCGAAAATTTAATTTAAGTTCCATATTATCGGCAGCCGTGTACCAAATCACCAACCAACATATTTTGTATTTGTTCTCTTACGGATGATAATCTTCTTCATCGACTGCGGTGGAAGGGTTCAATATTTCTGTCATTTCCAGCGTGTAGAAAATATGATAGTAATTCTTTAAGTCACGAATATAAATTAGCTGCGACTTGACATCAATTGCGAGCACTTAAAGCTTTTGAGATCATTTTCAGACGGGACAGGGTGTCAAGGGGGCGACTCTCAGCTCATCTAAGAAATATTGCATTGCAGCTTGAGACATTCGCTTTGATCTATACACTTGTCTCCAGTCATAAAGATTTGTGCGTAGCTACCATTGCATTGCTTCCAGTTTCAAAGTCCAACAAGTGAAATATGCAGATAAATGAAAATAATGAATTATAGCTACATTTTTTTTTTTTTTTTTTTAATATCCGTTGCTCGACCTGTTGAATGAAGTGGATATCATTAAATGAACAAAACTGTCAATAGAGACGCTTATATTAATTGCTTATTCGACTTTCATAGAGCCTTTAGTTCACCGATATACATACCTAACTAAGCAATATAGAAGCCGCTTTCCATGGGGCGAAAGAAAAAATGTGTAAATGGGCAAAGCAAATATTGTCATTTTACATTTTTTGCTAGACAGCCAAAGTCATAGCAACAACCGCCCTAGGGATAATCAGACTTTTGGTTATGAATGTCCTTATGTAGCAGAACATTATTTACACACTACTGCCAGCTAAAGCACAGCGTGCAAAGTTGCTTACACTCCACTTCGAGGGTCACAATTAATTACGAATTCCTAACACCAGCGACGGGGTTGGGCGCTAAATCCTTAACTTACGCACATCCACAACCACTGGTGTGCATGTTTAAGACATTCAAGCGCTCTCCAAATAAAGCAATAAAACCCACAAATTGTTTGCAATAATCTATATTAATCTATGTACAATGTACATATGTAGATATACATATTTACGCCAAGAATGATAGAGGAGAAGATTGCGCCTTCCCAAAATGCGTGACGCAACCATAGTGAATGAGCGAAAGAGAATAAAAATGGTAGAGCGTCCGCAGAACAGCATTGCCACTTTAGTAATTTTTTACCAAAACTGAACATTTTTTCGCATTACAACGGATTTGGTATTTTATTTTTTTCAATTTGGAAATTTTTTCAAAGTGTTTTCTTTTAAATTTTTAATGCTTAAAACTTTTAAACTTCTTACAATCGCACAAGAAATATGCTTATTAATATGGCTCATTAACTTAAAGACTGTCATAACCCAAAAATTATATTAAAAAATTATTTAATTAATTTAATAAAAAAAAAAATAAAAAAAAGGACTCTGATGAGGAAATGTGGTGATTTCCGAAATAGTACTATAACTTCTACCATTAAAAACTGTTGTTGTTTTTTCACAAAAATCTTCCATAAACTGGCCTTGAGCTCAATAAAATTGCACTGAAAAATTTGTATACAACATTTTTTCTCACTTTGTAATTATTGGTAATTTTGTGGCAAAAATAAAAACGGTATGGCCTTTTTTTTTTTATTAGTTGCTGTTGTCGTTGTTGTTCGTACTTCATCAATATTCAGAAATTTCGATTTTAATTTAATTATCTTCGTTCTTGTATTGCTCTCTCACTCTCTTTGCCCCGCGCATCTTGGCAACGCTGTGCGCGCTATTCAAGGCAAATTTAACAAGTTGGTGGTGAGCGTATATAAGTAAAGCGCATCCATGTATTTTGTTTTTGCTTTGCTGAACTGAATGTCAAATTTCTGTAGGTAATTTACATCGCCAGCCAATCAGAATGAAGCCCTTTGACATACGGTCCAGCAAAGCGAAAAAAAAAACAGCTGTCACCTCAACACCATCTTGATAAACATATAAAGGATTTTTTTTTTTTATCTGTGGTTGGTTGTCTCAGCGCAAAAGCAACAAACAGCAAATACGTAGCATTAGCAATGCCACCAAATTAACCTGATTTGTGTGTTTAGCGGAATGTACCTACGAGTATGTAAACAAAATTTATTCAACAAGCAACCGAACTGCCGCGTCGACGTCATGCAAATAGAATTGCAGGAGTAATTAATTTAATGCTCTATTTGAGTTATTTTTATATAAACTCGTGGATATATTTTGTAAATATTCGAAGTGAGTGAGACACAGGTGGCTTCTTTTCATTGTGAAAGTAATTTGGTTAAGTGCTTACATATATCGATAGGTACATAGTATACGAGTATAAATACACAAATATAAGTATTTAGGGAAGCTGATTTATGTTTCTTATATTCAGCGAGTCATTTACTTGTTTCCATCTACTTTCTTGTGGTTCTCGCTTTCGTTTCCTTTTAGTTATCTTTCATATCAATTGCAGTGTCAATCTATATCTCCTTTTCTTCATTGCGTTAACCGATAACCCACCTTCTTGCTCACTCTCTCACACTCTTTCTTCTAATAATCTCTTTTATTGCCGTTCTATGTTTTACTTCGATTGCTTGATCTGCATATACCCTTTTTCTCCCTCTCTCTCTCTTCCTACTTGCATACATATAAAGAGAGAAAGTCTAGACTCAGCTGTTCATCAATTTATTCTTTCCAAGGTATTGGTCCTACGAATGGAATATTCACTAATGGAACACCCAAAGGAGTGCTTGATATTAAATAGTTAGGGTGAAGTGATAAACGATAACAGATATAGGATAAACGATATATGATAACTGATAAAAAACGATAAATGCTAAATGACAAATAAAGAAAAATGAAAAACGATAAACAATAAATGATAAATGATAAACAATAAATAATAAAAAATTAATTATAAATGATAATTGAGAAAAGATAAGTGACAAATGATGTACGATAAATTATGAGTGATAAATGATGAATGACAAATGCTATATGATAAATAATAATTTATAAATAATGAATGATAAAACATTGAAGATAAATGATAAAAAATAATAATAATAAATGATAATTGAGAAAAAATAAATGAAAAATAATAAAAGAGAAATGATAAGTATGAAGTGTGAAGAGATAAACGATAAAGGATAAACGATAATCGATAAATAATAAATAACGATAAATGTTAAATCATAAATAACAAATAATAAATTATAAACGATATACCATAAACGATAAATGATAAATAATAAGTAATAAATTGAGAAAAGATAAGTGACAAATTATATATAAAAAAGATAAATTATAAGAGATAAGTGATACATGATAAATTATAAAATATAAGTGATAAATGATATATGTACATATATGATAAATGACAAATTACACAGGTCTGCAACAAAAATGCTGTCTGGATATTTCCAACTGATTTCTATGTATTTAGGTGTTCTGAAAACTAAAAAAAAAATTAAAAAAATTTCAGAACGTAAGGTTATTTTACAAAACGCAAATTTTTATTATAAAAAAGGGTTTTTTTAGGCTACTTTGTAGACATTAATAACACTGCGTTGCAAAAACGAGCTTCAGTTCTGTCCTATGAACCAAATATAATTTTTCGGAAAGGGTAGAAAAAATAAAAATACACGTGTATCGGCGATTTTCATGTACACAAACAAATCTGAGGATTGATAAAAATATATTTTTTTTAAATTTGACGTGATATAGACATTTCCACGAGTCTGCCTGCAAAAATTCAGCTCGATTGGATAACGGAAAAAGGGTTAAAAATCGGTTAAAAGGGTTAAAAGGGTAAAAAGGGTTAAATAAAAAAAAAATTCTGACGTGTACATGAAAAACGACGATACACGTTTATTTTTATTTTTTCTCCCCTTTCCGAAAAAGTATATTTGGTTCATAGGACAGAATGTGTGTAACGCGGTGTAATATTTTGGTATAATTTTATTTTGATTACTGTTTTTAAATGTTTACCATAACTATCATTAATTTCTTTTTTGTCTATGGGATAGTAGAGACGGTACAAATCACTGGACCAAAAAGTGTTGGCCACCTCCGAGCGAGCTTAAGGTTGACAAAAAGAATGTCCTCCATGAAACTTTGTTGCCTCCTCATAAAGTTCTTCTACCACCGCTTCACAGAAAGCTGGGCTTGATGAAGCAATTTGTAAAATCACTTCTAAGAGATGGAAATTGCTTCAAATACTTAATATTAAAGCTTACAGGCCATCGCTGAGGCAAAGTTGAAGGAAGGTGTTTTTGTTGGACCAGATATTAGACGGCTTATGGCTGATCCACTATGCATCACAACAATGACGGATCCTCAGAGAGAAGGGTGGATTGCCTTTAAAGAGGTCATAAAGAAATTTTTAGGCAATAACAAAGATCCTAACTACAAACAAATGTTAAAAGCATTTCATGCTTTAGGTTGCTTGATGAGTTGCGAAGTACATTTTCTTCATTCTCACCTCGACTACTTTCCAGAAAATTTAGGCGAGTATGGTGAACGATACAGCACACCCAAAAACATAAGAATTACACAAAAAAAAAAAAAAAACAGCTCTCAATTATTTTTTTTTGCAGACTTGTGTTATGAATGATGAATGATTGAAGGTAAATGATAAATGATAAAAGATAAATGATAAACTGTCCGACAGGGCGGAATATTGGTGGATATTGATACGATCTTCCGTCGTCCCTTGTCAAATTCGGTTAAGAGACAAACCGATTTTGGCGGCCTACCTTCTTCAGTGTCAATTTTCGTTCATTATCATACGCGCCAACATTTTGACCATTGAGCAAGAACTTTTTAATTATTGGCACATAGCTAAGATAAATGCTTTTCCTGCTTTTAAGAATGAAGATAAATTTAAAAAAATAAAAAAGCTATATTAAAAATTAATAAAGTTTTTGCAATAAGTAATGACAGAAGCAAGGTAATAAATATACAAACAATTGAAAGGGAAATTGTCACGAAAGTCACGAAAAGACAATTTAAAATCATGATTCAATTCAATTCGAATTCATTCAAGCTGGTATACTTCACATAAAAGTAAAAAATTGTGTGTAGTTCGCGGTGAAAATGTCCGAGAAACTTAAAAAAACAAAAATTAACGAATGAGTCAAGGCGAATTTAACAAGGTGGTGTTAAGGAGCCAGCTGGTTTTTTCGCTTTTTTCGCTTTGCTGGACCGAATGTCAAAGAGCTTCTTTCTGATTGGCTGGCGATGTAAATTACCTACAGAAATTTGACATTACGTCCAGCAAAGCAAAAAAAAAAAAATACATGGACGCCTTTTACTTGATAAATTCGCCTTGGAATGGGTGGAATTCCAAATTTGACACAAAAAGCAAAAATCCTGAGGCTTTATTGTAAAAATATTCAAATGAACTGCTTTAAAATAGTATGTGCTGCTTGTCTTACACATGGAATTTTCCATTACGAACGTAAATAGAAATTTAAAATGTAAACAAAATAACAATTTTGACACTTTCACCGCATAAGGTGTAGGGTTGCACAAGCAATTAGCTGATGGAAATATACCATACCGATGCGCATCACTTGAACAGCTAAAATAACAAAACATACAAGAAAGCTGTGATTAAATACTCTGCAAATTTGATGTACCTGTGTACAAATATGAGTAAGACTTTGCAATTTAAACTTCTCGGGTTCATCGATTCGGGTAAATGTTTTTATTTTTAAGTTGGTCGTACTGTGATTGACATATGTATGTGTAAAATTTTACGTCAATTGGTTCATTGGTGTAGTAGTTACGCTTGTGTTTACGTGCAAAGAAAGTTGTTTCTTCGATTTTTATAATGTCTTAAAAATTATTCAACAAAGAAGTAGCATTAAATTTTGTTAGCGCAATGAAATATCGGCCGCCAAAACATGCAGAATGTTGCAGAAGGCCTTTGGTGAGTAGTCAATGTCAAAAGCCGGTTGTTTTTGATTGACACAAATTGTTCAATGAAGGTCGAGAACGCGTTGAAAACGAACCACAACAAAGACGACCAAGAAACACCTACTGATGTGCTACATGTCAACAAAATCAAAGAATTTGTGCTGCAAAATCGTCGATTGACTACTAGAGAGCTTGCTGATATTGTTGGAATTTCAAATGGGTTAGTCGACACCATTTTAAAAGATGTTTGGTGCCTGAAAAAATGAATCAAATCGCCATTGGTGCCAAAAACACTAAATTTTTTCGAAAAACAGCGTCGCATGGAAGTCTGTAAAACGATGCTTTCTAACTATCAGGACAAGATGCAACGCATAATAACTGCAGATGACACTTGGATCTACGCTTACGATCCAGAAACAGCCGATCAATCGAGCGAATATTGTGCCAAAGAAGAGCCAAAAATCGAGGTTATGTTGACAGTTTTCTTCGATTATTGTTCAACGCATATCATTCCACAACCACCGTATTCGCCTGATTTGGCTCCGTGTTACTTCTGGCTGTTTAGCAAACTCAAAAGACCACTTCGGGGACACCGATTTGATTCGAATGAAGAGATAAAAGCCGAATCGTAGAAAGAACTGATGGTCATTCCGGAAGTCGAGTATAAAACATGTTTTGGAAATTGAAAAGGGCGTGGGCATAGTTGTATTGCATCCGGGTGGATTATTTTTAGGGTGATGAATTAGATGTAGAAGAATAAATTAAGATTTCAAAAGTTTTAGGTAAAGTATGACTCCTAATTGTATGCCGAGTATTATATGTATGTTAGAAATTAATTTTATTACGGAATAAAATTAATTTATTGAAAAAATTACATGAATTCACGCAGTCAGAAAACGAAATGCCAGCCAATACGTAAAAAGGCAACCAACAATAAAGACAGCAGTGATGGCGTCAAAATTTTTGTTCTACAAATTTTGTTTTTCCTCAATTTTTTCTTTAACTTTGAAGTGTTAACAACACAGGGTCTTGCGTTGGATGTCATTTGACAAAGAGTAAGCGAGCTACATACATAGCTGTTTAATGAACAAACCTTTTATAGTTGAATCATAATTTACAATCATCAACGCATACATACGAACGAGTATATTGATTTCTCATTAGAAAATGTCAACATCATTATTTGAAAAACAAATTCAGAAATAAAATCTGGCCGTCCATATGTACATATGTAATTCAAGACACGTGACAAGCCCAGCGACGACACGATTAATCCTCGTTTCTCGTGTATTATTTTTTTTTTTTTAAAGACGCAAGCCGTCACGTCAAAACAAACAAAACGGTTAAAGAGTCATTAATTACAAACAACGAAAGCTATCATTTATATCCTTTTGTCAATATCCAATAGGCAAATTCCATTTGTATAATTAACACACACAAAAACGAAATATTTTTAGGTGCCAAATGACAAGAAAAATCATACTAGCTAGCTCTATGCTGTTATCAACTTTCATAGGCCATTAATTTTTTGAAGCGAAAATGTTAAAGCGGTTGTAAGTAAACTTGTTGTGCCGAAAATATGCAGAAGCAAAAAAAAACAAAAAAAACAATAAAAATTTTCAAGCAAATGGTGTAAGAAAGCAAGTAAACAAAGCGTGGAAAGCAAGAGTTAATTATTAATCCACGTTCTTGCTAGCTTGTTTTTTTTTTAAATTTACAGCGCCTAAAATTATGCCACAAAATCTTGTTTTTTTTTTTTATATGTTCAAAAATATATTAAGAAACATTTTTGAATTTTCTCACCTGTCTAAAACGCTTAAAATCAATTCTGCTTTTGCATATTTTTAGGCGCAGTAAGTTTGAAACTAGAAACCAAATGAGAAGTTTTGTTCTGCGCTTGAAAACGGTTTCTACTGAAATTTTGTTTATGGGAAAGTTTTGAGACAATTTCGGAACTTTTTCGTAATCTTTATTTAACACTTTGAGTAGACATGAAATGTATATTGTTTCCAACAATTTCTAACCACTGGAAACTCGGTCATCACTGTAGAACCATAAATGTTGGCCATTTTCTTTCTGCTCTTCAAAATAAAATTTCTACTTCGTTACGATCGCCCTGCCATAGATAATAACAAAGCACATAAATGTATAAGAATGGACAACACGTTACTTTTAGCAACGAGTGAATCTCCAGGGGCATGCTTTCTCTTTTGCTCAAGTTAATTTTTTGATTGGCTAGAGTGGAAAAGCATGCCCCTGGAGATTCACTCGTTGCTAATAATAACGTGTGGTCCCTTTTTATACATTTATGTGCTTTGATAATAAGTAGCAGGCTCAGGTTTTTGCAAATCAACTCCAATCATAATTTTGGTAATATGATTGCTGTTTAATTAGCGCTGCTTAACGCGGCAAAATGTTAAATGAGTTAACCGTGATTGTCAGTGGCGTATCTAATATTTGGAATCGGAAGGGAGTGGAGTGAGAAATTTGAAATCGGCTATTCATTTTATCGTAGTCGATATTATTACATACATATATTAAATACAATTCGCACGAACGACTCGTGTCAAAGACAAGCGATTCGTGGTAACTTTTTTGTGCAACACGAATGTGTCGTGCGTAAACAACGCTGAGTCGTGCGTACGAAGCACAGACTGCTGTTTTTCGCGTTCTTGCGTGAAACACGACTGATTCAGTCAGGCGTGGGCCCTATCCATTTCAAAACGTCCGGTCGTTTCGGGTCATGAGTTTGGTTTTAACGAATTTTTAAGGAGACACGTATTTTTTTTTTGTGGCCAAAAATTTTTTTTGGTGAATTTTTTGCAATTTCATTTTTTCGTAAAAATCAAATTTTCACGTTTGTTTCACGAACTTTATTTTTAAAACATGCATAATTTCGACGAATATCAACCGATTTAAGAAATTAAAAAAATAAATAGAAAAATTGCAAAATTTATAAAATTTATTTTTTTTGAAATGCATTTTTTTTCATGTTTTTCAAAAATTTTCCAAAGCAAATAGACAGTTGAGACTTTAATTTAGCCAACAGCCAAGTAGCCGAAATTAGTTTTTTTTTATGTCAAATTTTCATATCTGGATTGTGGCGTTTACATAGTATTTCATACGTTTCCTTAATAGTCCGAGACAATTTTGTTTTTGTTGCGAATCGATTGCCTGACATTTTAATGGTAATCACTGACTAAAACTTTTTGATGAAAATTTGACATTCAAAAAAAACAAATTTCAGCTACTTGGCAGTTGGCCAGATTAAAGTTTCAACTGTATATTTTCTTTAGAAAATTCAAAAAAAAAAACGCATTTTGAAAATTTTTTGGCAATTTTTTAATAAATTTTTTTTTAATTTTCATGTAATTTCTGTAAAAAAATGGTTCGCATATAAAAATCATAACTTCAAAAAAAACGAATTTCGGCTACTTGGCAATTGGCCAGATTAAAGTTTCAACTGACTATTTTCTTTGGAAAATTTTTGAAAAAAAAAGCATTTTGAAAATTTTTTGCAATTTTTTAATACAATTTTTTTTGAATTTTAATGTAAGTTCTGTATTTAAAAGAATAGATAATTATGTACAAATATTTTAAAAAAATTACTTAAATCAGTTGATATTCGTCGAAGTTATGCATGTTTAAAAAATAAAGTTGGTGAAAATAAAAAGAAATTTTGATTTTTACAAAAAACTGAAATTGCGAAAAAAATTTAAAAAAAAATTTTTTCGGCAAAAAAAAAATACGCATCTCCTTAACTTGACCCAGAAATAACATATTAAAGTTTTGTTAAAATCTAAAATCATGAACCGAAACGACCGGACGTTTTGAATTGAATAGGGCGAGTGTGCAATTCAACAGGTGATGGCGGGTTATCTGAAAACTCTGTCTTCGCCACTGAATATAAATTCGAATAGTGGTATGTTTTTTTTTTCTTAGGCGATGTTTTTTTTTCTGTATTTTTGTTATCATAATTTTCAGGTTCTTATGAGCGTTAAAAATATTCATTTGCTAATAGGGACAGCTGTAAAAATATTTGGTAGTCCCATAATTGGTTTACTGTTAGACTTAAATAGTATATAATTCAAATGAAAAAAAACAATTCAGCGGGGGTGTTACAGCCCCTAGATCCGCCACTGGTGATTGTGTGTGTGTGTGTGTCTTTAAAAAACAGAAACCTTACTGAAATGAACCGCAAATTGACAAAGTTTCATTGCGAGCCTAAAACTTTCTTGCACAAAATATTACTTACTAGCTAGCATAGCCTTCACTTGCGTGTAACCACAATGAGCATAACAAATGGCAGCAAAATAAATTCCAGAGCGCTTACGTTGAGCGACTCGTTTCACTAGAGCATCCATTTCCTTTTTTCCTTTTTTTTTGTGTTGTGTGCTTTACACTTCTCATCTTCCACATGCACAAACCGCTACCTAAACTATTTATATTATTATCTGCTCAACCCAAAACTTTAGTTTTTTTCCCCTTATTTAGCTCATATTCTTTGCGATTTCCGTCCTTTGTGCGCGCATTCTCAAAATTACGCTCCAATGTCACTACGTCGTCCAACAATTGCGACAATCACAAGCTATTAATTTGGCCCTAAGTTACGCATATTGCGGATAAAAAAAAAAGAGAGAAAAGATAAACAAAAAATACTTGCAGCAAAAAAAAAATTAAATTTAAAGCAAACTCTTAAGTAGTAATCGCTTGAGTTCTACTTAAATACAAGTCGGATGGAAAATAAAATGGTACGAAATGTGAGATGTACAATATTGAATGTAAGTAAGTATGTGCGTGTGTGTTGCGTGCGTTGTTAGTTTGCAGATTAAAGGATCTCTGCAAGAAAAGTGGATTTTACGTGAAGCGTTAAGGGTAAAATTATTTGTTTTTCTTGGTTAGTATTTCTCCAGAGATAAGCCTGCACACACACGCAATATGAAAACTTTCGCAAACAGCTTGGTTTACATCAGTGTGTGTCAGATACGACGACTACAATTTCACTGCATCGAAAGATTGAAATGGATTGTACATACATTGTGATTTCATTAGCTTCTCAGCACACTAATTGATCTATTCTATGCCATGAGTTGATAAGCGCTCGCTGATTAGTACTGAGTGGCTTGATTCTCGCTCACTGTAGTTCTCATATCTTCAGAGCTCTGCTCTGAATCGCCAGGCTCAAGAGCGAACTGAAGTACTTTGCCTACTATGAATGGCGTTTGAAGTTGGATGATGGATGATGGCATTCGAGGTGCGCAAGATCGTGAAGTAAGTGATTGTAACTACATTGATGTCAGTAAGGGCATATTCGGGCAGTGGCTGTCCGGTGTACGTGTGAATCTTGTGAATAGGTCGGTAGAGTTAGCTTCTCAAATGTCTGAATAAGTGTCTGCTGGATGGAAGCGATCGTTGGAAAAAAAGTCCACTTAAAACTATAGCACAAGGCTTTAACTCCAGCAGTACAAATTATACTTTAAAGAGAAGGATGTTGTTGTTGTTGTAGCAGCATAAAACATGTTGAAGTGACAGTCCTTAGCCGAACATAAATCCGAGACGTTCCGGAATCGTAGACCTGACTGTCGTGGGAACGATTAAAGGGATGATCGTCTTGTACGCTCACTCCGAGATTCCGGCTGAGTACTTAAAGTACATTAAAAGTTAATCGATACTAAACCGAATTCTAATCGTAGATTGACTTAGTACGGTGGGAGAAAGGAATGTAATGCAAACCGTTGAAACGACTTTGGTTGACTACGTTTTTCAATTGGCAATAGTCTGCTACAGTCGGAAAAAGTATCGCAACTTCAATGCGTTCGTATCGTCGGCAACATTGGCTTAAAAGGCTTTCGCCGCTTTCTCGATGATCACCTGAATCTCAACGTTAATACACATAATTAGCAAACTTAGTTATTGAATATTAAAAAGCCTACTGGTTCATATCTTCCAGCTGAAATATAGTATGTGGTTCATACATTTCTTTAACGAAATACAGTTTGCGTATTTGATTTCAACTCAGTTCTTGAGTTTCTTGTTTTACCACATCCTAAAAAGCCAATGTCATCTCTTAACAGCTGCCAGTATTTTGAGCAAATTTATACAAAGTCGATAACTATAAACTGCGTTTGACAAAAGCTTAGGCGACGTTTACACCGGTTTTTTACCCAAACATATTTTTGACGTGTTTTATAATCAAAACTTCGTGAAATAATTAACACTTTAGACACTCAGTAGTTATTTCGCTTTAATTTTTTCGTACACATCCATCGAGATTCCATTTATTTTAGTGAAATCTTTCGAAATATGCTCACAACAAATCTAATGACTTTTTTCAAAGTAAATTCGCGCTACAACGCATAAACAGTTAAATTTTCGAATCTTTTGAAATGACTAAAAACAAAAAAAAAAAAAGAACGGCAATGAAACAAGAAAGTGGAGGTTAAGTGAAAGTACTAGAAAGTGATGGAGAAAAAAGTGAAACAAATATTCAAACGAACACTTCAAAAAGGTATGAAAAGCTCAAGCAGGCGTTGGGAAAGCAGTGTAAATTAGCAAGTTTACAAAACATAAAAAAATTGCAAAGAACATTAGTGCTGGGGAAGATCTTAGGATTGCAAAGATACATTTTTTGTACACTTGCATTTTTTTTCATTCACTGTAAAATTTTCCGCACACTTCAACTTTTGCCGAATAGGCGACAAAGGTGTAAGGATAATAAATGCTAATGCGCCTTAATGTGCACTTAATATGTTGGCTAAATTACACATTCAGAAGCCTAAAAGCAAATAAATTATTTTGCCTGGCCACCGAAGCGTGCGGAGGCGTATGGAGCCTTCCAGGGCATGCTTAGGTGGCAACAATCCACTGCGGCAAGTGTGAAAATTGGAGGAACGCTACGAATTTATAGCGATTTTTTCTTTCAATTTTATTAAGGCGGTCCTCTACTCTCAATTTCTGAAATTGAGCGGTTTTTTTTGGAAATAAATTGCGAAGGATCTACTGAATGGATTTAAGAAGTTTTTAATTTTATTTTCAAGTTACATGTTTTGACTTAAAAATTTTTGTATTGAATACTAAAAAAAACCATGGTCGACCTTTAAACGTCATTGACTAAATTGATGTTGAAACCACATGAGACCCGCTTAAGTAAAATTTTGGCCAGTTGGTTAATTGGTAATCAGAAATTAAATATTCTTTATAATCACAGTTACGTTGGCTATGTTTTGCCGAGACAGAATTTTTTTTATTTTGCAATTTGTAAAATTTATGCAATATGACATATTAGAGGCTCTAAAAATAGAACAAAAAACAAAATAAAATTTTGAAAAATTTAATAAAAAAAAAATTTTTTAAATCGGACCAATACTTTTATGAGAAGTTTTACTCTACAAAATCCTCTCTATAGCGTATTCTTGGATACATATGTATACATATTGATTGAAATTAAATAATAAAAAAAATTCGATTTTTTAAAACCACGAGAGTAGAGGACCCCCTTAAGAAAAGAACGGTAAGCCTATGATGAGTAGTTAAGTATATTTGAATACAGATACATTAGTAAGGGAGTTCGTTCAACTCACAAACCCTAAAATTTGTAATATATTGAGTTGAGTGTTGTGTGTAAAACAAATGACGTCCATTAGTGTCTGATGGTTTCGTCTGAAGACATATGGTAACTACGGAAACACGTGCATAAGTTGTATGTACATACATAGAATTACATAAATAAATGTAAATTATTCTAATCGCCGAACTATGACTGACACTTTGGGACTGGCTGAAAAGTGAGTGGCATGTGCTATTAGAAAACATATTTGCTAAGGTTGTAACTAAATGAATTCACCCGGTATTATTGTATTTCTTAAAAGCTTTGCTTTTTATGTTATTTATAAGGAATTTGTATTGCAAGCTTAATTAAAGCTTTTACCTGTGGAGAAAGCTTATTAAATTTTTCAGAAGAAAAAAAAACAGATTTTGTCCGTGAAAGCTTTTCAGTGCATATACACCAATGAAAGCTGTTTGCGAGCGAAACAGAAACATATTGTGTATGAGCAATGAAAGCTATTGTTTGGTAAGAAAAGCTTCATAAAAAGCTGGCTTAAGTTGATCATGTATTTTTGAAAGCCACATCTATAGAACTATAATTTTTAATAATTTGAAAAAAATAACTTTTTAAAGTTGGTAATCTTTTTTTTTTTCATAAACAAAATTATTTTACTTGTTATTACGGAAAAACGATCTTGTAGGTTATTTTATGTTCAAACACTAATTATGTACTTAGATTAGTTTTTGATATTTACAATTTCCGTGAATTTGCGAACATTTTTCCAATCGACACATTTTCTTTACAAATAAAAAATTTAAATTTGAGGTTAATATATTGTATGTGAATTCATAAAATCGATTCTAATAAAAAGAAATTTAGCAAGCAAACTATCGTTTTATATTTTTGCAGAAGAAAACACATTTTTGTCTCACTGAAAGCTCTTGCCTAATCGTGAAAGCTCAAACTTTATTGTGATAATTTTCTTTTTCATACATTTTTAGAGAAGAACTGTTTCTATAATTGCCAAAGCTCTTATAAGAGTCCTGAAAGCTCTAACCGGCATTATGAAAGCTTTTTTTGGCTGCTATAAAGAGCACATTTAAAAAATGTATACATACATACATACATGTATTGCAAGAAAAGAAACAAAATGTCATACATGCGTAAGCGCTATTTACAAACTGGAAAACATTCTTATTATTCTCATTACTTCGAAAGCAATATTTTGAAAGTACGAAAACATTTCGTCAAATTTGACGTTTTTTGTTTTGATAACAATATATTTTTCTTATTAAAAACTCTGACAGGTTATTGTGAAATATTCTAAAAGAATTGTGAAAGCTTCTTCAATAATTGGACTAACTAACTTTGATGGTAGTAAAAGCCTTTTCGAAACCATGAAAGCTCTTTCATGATACTGAAAGCACTTTCGAAAACTAAAAAAAGCTGTCCTAAGTGTGAAAAAATTATGAATTTTCAACTGGAACTCGGTCTTTAAAGCAAGTAATTTTTGTTCGGGCGTAAGGTAGAAACATCAAAGCTACCAATATTCGATTTTTGCAATAAAACAAAGAATAGAGTTAGATATTTGAAGTGTGCGACTTGCTCGCTATTTATATGCTTAGGAAAAAAGCAGGTGTCGATGCCGAGTTCAAAGGTTGAACAGTCGGTGTGTGTGCTCAAGTTCGTCGCAAGCGTGAAAGGCTGACATTTCTGTTTGCTTGCGTCCTTTTTTTTTTTGATATATTCCACACAACTGCAACTGATTCAATAACATTTTTCTCACTCATCAGCATACGTATTATTTATGTATGCAGCTACGAAATGCTTTGATCTCAAAACAATATTCGAACTTCCGTTTAGTCTTACTTTTTTGTACTTTTCGTAAAAACACAAATGCCGCCATCACTTTTCGCACAAAACATTTGCAACAAAGGATATTTGGCGGTCCGGCAAATTCGCCGTAAGTTTATGGTTGACATACCAGCAGCAAAAAGGCAAGCAAAGCACGTTCATCACATTTCATAAACTAAAACGAAGTGTAAACAAAATCGTTTGAGGTTAAACAAAACATCTGATTGCACACCGTTTTCGACTCTGCCAGAATTTTAGTCTGGTTTTTTTTGTACGATGAGTGACATGTCAAATCGGCGCCGATGGCAGGCCATTACGCGCGGCCTCAGACCTGATATAGTTTAAAACATCCACACAGGCATACTTACGCCGCAAATGTGGCGGTCAGCTGTAGTTATTTGCGTTTTCGAATGTTGCGATCATTATCAGCGCAAACGGCCACGCATCACACGCGGTGTAAAATGTGGCTTATTCTGTTTAATTTTTTTTTTTGTTTTTTTTTTTTTTTACATTAAAATTGCAATCGAATTGAAATTATTTACCAAGAGCAGCAGCAGCGCCTTTTTGACGTCAATAATTCCAACGAAGCTCCAGACGGTGACCATAAATGCTTTTAAGCACTTAGCTAGTGAATTGTTTTCCAATTATTTGTAGATTAATTGTCGATGTTTTCACTTTTGCTGATGGTCTATTGTGGCTTTCTTAGTAGATTTTTTTTTTCGTTTGTTGTTTGCTTTGGAACAAAAATTGATTTTTGTGTATCTAAAAGTAAGTTTTTATTTCGCGTTTGTTTTGATTAACATTGCTGTAGTATTTTTTTTTGTTGTAAATATTTTGTAGTTTATCTATTGTTCTAAAATTTCATAAAATTTGATATTTACATTTATTTACTGCGGTTTGCTGTAAATATATTTTTTAAACTAATTTTGTCACGGAAAAACATTTAATTAAAAAATAAAATTTTTAGCTTTTGAACTTTTTATATGTACATATTTCTTTTCAATAAATTTTAAAACTTTAAAATATTTTTTTGTTTAAATTTATATTGTAGTGGTTTTATTATTTTTTTTAGAATATTTCAAGTGCTTTATTTAAAATCATATGTGCAGAAATTTAATTTTGTTAAAAGAAAAAAAAACACATTTTTCTTTTTTGTAATTAAAAAATCATTTTAAGATCTTTTCTTTTGTTTTTGTATTACACTTAGATTTTTTTTTTAATTCTTTATTTTATATGTTTTAGAATTTTGTTAAATAAAGCCAATTCTTTATGTGAAAAAGAAATCATTAAGCGATATTTTTTTTTTTTTAACATCAATTCGCAGAGTTTTGTTTTAACTTTTTGTATAAAAGTATTTTGTTAATTTTTACAAAGTTCGCTTTTTTGAAAATTTCAAGCATTAAATTTCGTATTAAATTTTTGATTTTATGGGAAACATAGAAAATCTAAAATAGTTATGCAAAATTTTTAGCTCAATTGTTTATTATTATTTGCATTTCGATCTTTTTAGTTAACTTAATTTTGTTTTTTAGTTATGACAAAAATTAATTTTTTAAAACTATTACGTTCTGGTTTAAAAATTATGTTTTTAAAAAAAAAAAATTTTTTAATAAATTAGACAATTGTATACTTATAATAAAAACAACATATTCTTTTGTATAAACTTCAAAACAAATATTGTTTTTGTATTTTTCCGCATTTAAAATTTCGGTTATTATTTCTCAAAAAATATTTTTTACCAATATTTTTTGCCTAACTTGTATAGCAAAATTTTAAATTATATTAGCGGATTATTTTAAATAAAAAAGTAACAATTTATTGAAAAACGTAACTAAATATTTAAAGTTACGTTTTTCAATAAATTGTTACTTTTTTATTTAAAATAATCTGCTAATATAATTTAAATATTTAAAGTTACGTTTTTCAATAAATTGTTACTTTTTTATTTAAAATAATCTGCTAATATAATTTAAAGTTGTCAAATTTTTAATATGCTAAGGGAAATAATTTTTTAAATAATTTTTATTAAGTTGTAATTTTTATAGTTATTTATTTAGTTTTCAGAACCAAACACATTGTTAATTTTTTAAATTGTCGTTTAACGTAAATTAACTTGTATGAATTTTCTTTAAACGTAATTTTGTAGATATAGACTACCAAATTTTTGTATTTTATTAACTTATTTTTATCACTCAAAATTTTACCGCTACAATTACGAAAATAATTGAATTTTTCAATATATTGTTTTCGATTTTCGTTACCACAAACGAAACTCAACAACGCAATTTTCGCACTTTTCATTCATCTAAATTTAATTAAATTTTTTTTCGAAGTTCTTTGTTTTGCGGCACATCCAAACGCATCCACTTGTCGTAGACAACTGAAGAATTGCTTAAGCGGCAGGCAGCAATCAGCCACGTCTAGTCATCCACAAAGCATCTTTGTTCACTCCAGTCTGGCTGTGTGCAAAATGCAACAAATGAAAAATCAAAAGGAGAAACCAAATCATAAACACAACGTCGGCAACGGTGGCACGGCAAAGCAAATCGTTTTCGGCATCAACGGAATTCGTGTGAGTAGCAGGGCAGTGTGACAACCCCTGCTAGCGCCGTAACGGGAATTTATGAATGAAAAAGCTTAAAATGCCTCGTTAGCACGCAAAGAAGAGTGTTATTGGAGTGCAAACAACCTACATCCGGCAGGCGTAGTTTAAAAAAAGCTCCTGCCAAGAGCTTTTCAACCAACAGTGTAGAGGCGTTTAATTTGAATTTATAAATCGAAGGTAGAAGAAAATTTATTGAAATTCAAAACGCCAACTGTATAAATTTTTTTCATAAACCTGTAGAGAATTTCAGTCAGTAGTTAGGCGAGCGAAAGCGTAGGCAATTGATTTTATAGATAGATATTTAAAAAAAAAAACTGTACTCTTTAATTTTTATTAGTTTAAATAAATAAATGAATAACTTAAGTGACAATATAATTGTTCCTAATAATCACCAATACTCTACAGCCGTCTCTCCGTTTCTTCTTTATGTAGATGGAATGGAGATTTTCGCCGTTGAAACTTTATTACTTAACTAAACTTAACGCTTAACACTCATTTTTCTGCCTTCTCTAGCTAATAATGGGAGAATGTGCGGTGGTGGTTCGGCGAATGTTGCGCTGCCAAATTAGCAGCCTGCGCAAAAATGTGTTCGATTTCCGCGTCTGAGAGATTATCGAAGAGCCCTGTTTGTTGCTGCTGTTGCTGCTGATACTGTTGTTGTGGCGCAGAGAGCGCTGGTGGCAAGTAAGCTGTGCGGCCAAAACAAATGTGTTAAAAATTTAGTAGAAAAAAATAAGATTTAACACTCTAAAAGCGTTGTTCTTACCCGTTCCCGATGAGCTGCCATAGGGTGGCAACAAAGTCAACGCTGGTCGATCAGCGATTGGTGGCCCGTAGGAAAGAATTGGTTTCCAGGGCTCTTGAGAGCCTTGTGCGGGTGGTAGCTCGGGCTCAGGCAGCGGTGCAGGTACTGGCGGTACATTCGGAATTTGTGGAGCCGCCTCCGCGCTTCCACTTTGCGGTCGTTGAGAGCCAGGTATGGGCACAAGTGGCGGAAACTGTGCCTCCGGCTGCACTGGTATACTTACGAAAGTGGGTGTTTGCTGAGGACGCGTGGGTGGCTGTACGCCGATGTGGAAGACATGGTTGGGTGGAGCCGTTGGTATGCTCACAGTAGGTGTCGTTGGCACAGCAGGCGTGGCAGGAACGACTGGCACTGTGGGAATGGCAGGAAAGGCTGGTGCCGATGGGAAGATGGGAATTGCAGGTAAAGCTGGTGCGGCGGGAAAACTGGGCACCGCAGGAATAGCAGGTATAGGTGGAACAGGCGCTGCGGGTACGGCGACAGGTATACGCTGCGGCTGCACGAAGCTTGTCTGGAAATAGTGGGGAAAATGATGTAACGGCTGTACAGTTGCAAAAGGTTGAGTCGTGTGTTGTACTTGCACAACAGAATGAACCGGTTGCACAGGCGCTACAGCCGGCAATGGTTGCAGAGGTTGTACCGGCTGAAGCGGTTGCACTGGATGTACGTGCACTGCAGGTCTCTGTGGATACCGAGGGTAATTCACATTGTAGGAAGAGACGACAGCGCCTCCGGGCCGCAGCACAAATGGTGAGACAGGCACAGAAGATGGGACAGCTGGAAAAGCAGGCGTAACTGCAGGTGCTGAGGGGGCAACAGCAGGAGCGACGGGTGCCCCAGCAGCAGCGAAGGCGGGCGCAAATGGACTAAAATGTGCGTGTGGCAATGTTGCTACCGCAGTTGGAGCCACTGCTGGCACAGCAGCTGCAGCTGTACCAAAGCCAATGGCAGTATGGCCCAAACCAAAGGTAGAGCCGCCGCCATAAGTTTCGATGGGGTACGCAGCAGGTGTAGCGGCGAACTGTTTAATATGGTAGCCTTCAGCGCTAGGATACCTCAAGAAAGTGGGCGCATGTGCGGCATAGGCTGGCGCATGAGCAAAGGCTGGCGCATGCGCATAGAGCGGGCCATGTGCATGTGCGTGCACAGCAGCATTGGAGAACGCAGTAGCGCCTGGTAAATTCAAGCTGTAGCCATAGTGCGCTGCATAAGCTTTTGGCCAATATGAGGCATGCGGCGCATGAGCGCCATTGTAGTAGATGCCGCGCTTGTGTACATCCTTGCCGACGTCATGCTTGCGCTGCAATTTAGTGAGCGATGAAGGTGAAGATTGTGGTTTTAACTCAGACTGCTCCTCAATAGCGCTGTCTTCGGTTGGCTGCACAGTTGTTTGAGCTGCCATTTGTTGTTCACTTTGAACGGCACGATTATGTCCATATCTCATTAAAGGACGTACTTTCACCGCGCTGCTAAAGGCGATTACTGCCAGCAGAAGGAGAGCTACCAATAATTTCACTTTCATTTTTTTTTCAACTCGATACACGATAATGCGATTATACAATACGCACAGTAAAGTTTAAGTGTAACTAAACAGTCGGTATATGCGAAGCTCGACGCCAAAAGTTTAACGAATGAGTTGTATTAACACGCGTATTTTTTTAGTCACGACGCGTACGCGTCTGCGTTTTGTTTAGCAATGAAATGGACTTCCCTTGCAGATGGTGTATTTATAAAGCAGACTTGCGATTGCAACAGTGGGTGGTTGAGCGCCTTACGCGCGTATTGCATGCGTCGAAATGGTATTTAAATATATTACAAACACTGAAGAGCCCAGTACGCACTAAGAGCGTGTAGTGTTTTCTACTGAATTTGTTTTTGTTTTTTTTTTATTTCCTTTCTTCGAATATTTCGCAATCGGCGTTGAATCGAGCACTTACGCAAGCAACAGCTATGGTGGTGACTTTAATTTGCATTTATTGGCCAGAAAACTATGTAATACTTAGTCAAATGCCACCTGACGCACGCCGAAACGTCTATATCACACAGCAATAGACGAGCAATACAGCTACGCTGCAACCAGATAGCGACTCGATCAGCCAATAGTATTTCAAGCTGCATTCAAGCACTTGTCTAATCGCGCATGCGTCACACGTACGCACGCGGTTACTTACTTACGGATATTTGAACGCGCCACTGCCGGCCATTGGTCTCCCACGCCTGCATTTTGCTTCTTCCAAATATTTATGTCGGAGTTTTTTTTTTCTTTTTATTTCATTTATTTTTGCACTTCTACGCCTTTTGCGCTGCCTACTTTAATTTAGTAGTCGACGGTCGTGGTTGACAGTGTCGTAGACTTGCCCTTGATTGGCATTCTTGGCGCGAAATCGAAAGTGAACGTATTAACCACTGATTATTGATTCACTTCTTACGATCGAATAAGCAATTTCTTTTATAGCAAGCTGCGATAAGAAGTGTACGGCTTTTTTGACACCACAGTATAGTAAATTGAATAATAATGCTGGCGTACGTTTCTAGTTCGTGAAACATCTGGGAAAAAATGGAGACAAGGCAAATATTATTAATATTAAAAAGAACGGGATCCAGAAACAAATGCAGAACTTACAATGCTATAGCTTTATTTATTCAAAACTCATACCGGAGTGAAAGCAGGAAGCTTGACAATTATACATCGGTTTTTTTTCCTGAAACCGGATCCATTTTGATTAAACCTATTTAAAAGAAATTTACACAGAAACTCTAGTCTATAAAAAGCCAAGTAATAATGGAAGAAATGTATTCACTTCTTAAAAATCGCGCAGAATATTGAAAATAATATTGAAAAAGTTTTAAAAACCCCTTAAAAAGGGGGTGTAACATGCCTTAACGCATAACATTATCGCGTATCTAATTGGCAAAACTCTAGCGCGCAAGCCAAATTCAAACTCATTAAAACCGAAATTATGTCAACTTGCGTCAGTTCAATAGCGACAAAATCTGGGGCAAACAGTGCAACGCATTTTTTGCCAAATCACCAAGCACACAGCTCTGCTCCAGTTCACACACACTGGATTATATCAGCAGCCAAATCAATAAATAAATATCTCATACAAACGTCAACAAATTACAACATACCGAGTACTTAGTATGTATAATGTAAGGGGCGAAAGAAATGCACAAACCGAGAAGAAGAAGAAGACACAGAAGACACAAACAAAGCAGCGCGCATTAATCTGTAGTGGACTTCCAATCGGTATGGGTAATGGCAATTTAAATGCTATTCACATACTATGCAGGCTATGCAGAAATCGACATAGTGTAGAGTAGACGCATACGCACGCGCAGTTACACCCAGAAATGAGCCGCAGTTATTTATTTAACAAAAAAAAAAAAAAAACAGCAAGTTACAAGTGTTGAACGCGCAGTCGCAATCCCAAATTTGGTTAAACATAATTAAATCGATGTTTTTCTTTGAATGAACAATTTACAATTTACAAAGTTGGTTGGTTTTGACGAAATTTGACTCTAGTAAATAAACAGCTACGATAACGGAAAGTGTGGAGAGAAGTGGGTATTTTGGGGAATTAAATGTGAAAGCTAAAAGAGCACGCCCCGCGATTCCTTAACGTATTAAGTGCATTATCAAGTTTTTATTTTAGTTTTGAAAACTTAAATAGTTACCAGAGCGCTGCTGAAATTAAAGATTTTGCTGGAAAGAAGTAAAATTACATTCTCTAAATATTTAATTGTGAGTTCTTCATGTGTCGTAGATACGTTTTTAGGTAAAAAGTAACAATAAAATTTTAACTTTTTTTTTCATAAATTGCGAAAATTTACCAGTGCATGAGACTTAAGGAGTGGTATTAAATGAAAGAAGATTTAAACGAGAATTTAAGTGAATATATCTACTTTTTATATAAATAAAAATTCTTGCTAAAAAATTAGTAATTTATTTTGAAATGTTTTATTTTTTGTTGTCTTTAAAGTTTCCGAATTTTGCAACGATTCTCCGTCTTCTCTTGTCAAGCTTGGTTTCAACGTTGTGCCATCTTCAGTGTCGTTTTTCGTTCTGAATAGTATTGTATCCGTTCTAAGTATTTATAGTCGTTTTATTGTAATATATCTTCAGTTTAGTTAGGTATGACCTCGCGTATTAGTTTGCGTCAGTCCGTCAGTTGGTTAGTCGTAGAAAACTGCAGCTGTTCTTCGGTATTGTTTTTTACGTATGCGGCCAGGTAAAAATCAGTGATTATTTTAGGAGTTTTAGTGTTTAGGGTCTCCGTTTTTCTGACCAAAACAAAAAACTTGACAAGGTATGATGGAAAATCGTGCCAAAATTCAGTTGTTTTGAAATCTGTAACCATTGAATTATCAACAAGAAAAAATTCCACTAAAAATGACATAAAGCCGAAACCCTCTTACATTCCAACATACAAACAAGTATATACACGAATATGTATGAACATCTTCAGGTGCACTGAAAAGCAAAGACTCCATAGAAAAGTTTTTACTTGTTTTTGTGCTAGGGTTGTTGTACACTATATAAATTAATAATTTTTAATGCTCAATTCTGTGTTATATTACAAAAATAAAATGTGTAATCATACACATGCAAAAAGGACTTACTTACCTTGCTTGCACAAGGGTGCACTACCAGCCGCATAAAACTTGTGACCAAAAATTGATCGCATCAGTAATTGCACTAGAAAAATATTTGTATAGTTCTCCGATTATGATGTAAACCGTAAAACTTTTTAACACTTTATGCACTTCCGATTCCGCCTGCCTTACAGTTAAAACAGCATCTTCGCACTAGGCGACCGATTCGGCGGCCACCTTTGCCATCTGCGCTGTATTTATCACCGCACTTTCACTTTTAGTTTCAATTGCACTCATTCATTATATACCTCATTAAATTAAATTTAATTTTCACTTCATTTCCGAAGAAAAACACATTAAAATTAACAAATTCCACTTCACTCCACCGAATAGAACGGAAACTGAAAAAATGTACAAGCCAACTGTCAGAATTTGATGCGCCAGTACACAGGGTGCATCAAGTGAAAACAAATGTGCGCTAACGGATAGCGGGTATTACGAGTATTTGAAAATTGGCTTTGCAAATATTTAATTCAATTAAATTGTTGTCTCTTAATTATGTATGTATGTACATATATTTAAATGGCACGTATTTAGCTTTCCAAAAAAGTGCGCGCTGCAATTATATAACTATCGCTTGAAGGCTTATATAAAATTTGAAGACCTTTTAAAATGCATTTTTGGCTCAGGAAAAAAATTGCTTCGGACGACGGTTGGCATTTGTTTCTATTTACTTATACTATTCATTTGCATTTTTGCCTTTGCTTAGATTTTTTTTCATAAGGCAAGTGGTCACTCATTTTAAATTCATAAATATTACGACAGCGCCCATAAAAGTACGCTGTTATGCAGCTAAAATTTCACCTTTATATGGGTGTGCTACAAGAAAGTAAATACATGCATACATACTTACATACATATGTACATATATCATTCATTTATAACTTATAAAAATCACGGCATCATTAGAGTGCACTCCATTTAAATAAATATACAAATAAATACGGCTACTTCGCCCCTATTCGTGCAACTTTATAATTTTACGCACAACAATTCTATTAACGCGCGTCTAAACAATTAAGGTGCATGATAGGATTTTAAATAACAAATATTGGTACTCATTCGCAATTAGGTATTAATTGAAATGCTTGACTTTTGGATGTTGCAAAATGCTTACTTACCAGTATGAGCAGGTCAACGCTCATTATATTAAATGTGTAGTTTTATGTATTTTTTGGTCATTTTTATATGCGCTGACAATTTGAAATGCAGGCAGCGAATATATTTAGCTTTATGACCAATGTACATTTACATATGTATGTATATAACAAATACGTGGGAAAGTTTCAGCTTCGAGGTCGCTAAACTACTGCAGTTATTTCGATTTCAATCAAGTATCTTAAAAATTCCTTTTATTCTGTAAAATCTTTGATAGCTGTATGTTTGTTGCTACGGCCAATATTACAAGAAACTTTTAACTTACTTATCTAGTCTTAAAATTTATAGTTTAAAACCTGAGTGTATGCTTACAATGCCGAATGTTAGATTCTCGTAATGGACCATCTCAAAGCCAGCTGCCTCAATCATTTGCTTGAAGTCCTCTTGCTTCGGAAACTGCCTAATGCTCTCGACCAGATATTGGTAGGGCTGCCATTGCCCTGCTAGAATTTGCCCCATTGGCGGTATCACTTGGAAAGAGTACTGATCGTAAAGCCACTGCAGTGTGTCATTGGTTAGATGGCTGAATTCCAAGCACATAAAACGTCCGCCTGGTTGTAAAACCCGATATGCCTCACGCAATACCTTTAAAAATAAAATAAGCAAATAAGGCGAACTTCTGAAAAATTGCTCATTGCAACATTTGGTGTCAGTTCAAAGGCTGCGTTGCCGCCGCCCAATACTGCAATCGTAAAAAGCTATTACACACCTTGTCAATATGCGTGCAATTGCGTATGCCAAAAGCGATGGTATAAGCCGTGTAACTGGCATCGGCGAATGGTAATTGCTCTGCGTCGGCTTGCTGCCAATTTATAGTTAAATTTGGCAGATGGTCTTCAGTGAGCAATAGACGTTTAGCACGTTCTTTACCCACGTCTAGCATATGTTGATTTATGTCCGAGATGGTGACATGACTCTCGCGATTTAGAGAATTTGGCAGTGCAGCGAGTTGTCGCATGTAACGGAAGGCGATATCACCAGTGCCACCGGCCATATCCAGCAGACGTATACCGTGCACTGGACCTAAGCGATCCATAAAGATGTCCTTCCACAAGCGATGTATGCCAACGGACATAACGTCGTTCATGAGATCATAAGAGCTGGCGACATCCTCAAAAACTTTATGTACTACAAAGGAGAGAGGGGAACATTCACAAAACTTCCTCTGCACAAGCGGTCAAATTTCACTGCACCAACCTTTTTGATCTTTCTCACTTTCTTTCACCTTTTGGAAACCGAAATGTGTTGTGCGTTCTTCGGTGCTTTGTGTACCTTCATATTGGCCGTCGTCGTCGCTAATTGTCGCTGACCCAGCCGACGCTTGTGTGGTTTTTTGACGCAAGTGCGGCAACAAATTATGATAGGTTTGTACATATTTTAAGGTGCTATTTAAAAAACCAATCTTAAAATTTCGCGCTATATTCATTTTTATGTTGGCTTATTTTTTACGTAAAAAATGGTATATAAAATTGACAAACAGCTGTGGCATTATCAATCATTTGAGAAGGAAAACCGATAGCCAATGGTATATCGATGAATAACACAGGGTGTTTTATGTTGTCAATTTAGCAAAAAAAAAACCGTGTATAGAGGAAGCTCTTCCTATCGAAACGGAAAACGAATTTTAAAAATTCTTTCTTTATTACTTCTGTTACATCGGAAATTACCTAGGACATCGGAAGTACACTAGAATTTTAATATGAGTCCATCCACACGTAAATTTTGTTGCTAGAATCTCATCGGCGCTTGCGATTGAAAGAATAAGTCAACGGTTAATTGTTTTGAGAGCTTCCTTTGTCAAACCCACTTTGCCTTAAAAAAAAAAAAAAGAGTACTAAATTTTTTGAGTCCCTCTTGTAATGCGCAGCGTCACTATCAATTAATTCTTAACTCGTAAGCGTAAAAGTGTCCATACATATAACCTAAAAAATTACCATTTAAGTGGATGAAAATATGTGTAGGCTGACTAATGGAGCCTGTGAAAAAATACTAAATTTAATGCGTTGAATGCCAAGAAGTGCAATGGGCATACTTAAAATCGGTTATACATTCTTTTTTTTATTCATTCAGCGCACGCATTAAAGGTGTTCAAGGAGCTTTTTATTTAAATTTAACACAACTCAACTGTTTATGGTTCTGATATTATTGTTTTTCATTTATTAGTTTATAGTTAAGTTATGTTTTTATTTATTAGCAATATTTTTAATATATGTATGTATGTAGGTATGTATTATTTAATTGTAGGTTGTAATTGTAATATTTTAAGTGTAAATTAAATACATATTACAAAAACAAAAAGTCCATTTATAAGCGTTTTCATTTGTATGAATCATAGAATCATTTTTCTTTGCAAAAAACTTGGCTTTTTGCAAATTCATTTCAGCGAGGCTATTGGACGAAATGAATTTGCGTTAAACATAAGCAATAATAATTAATATAATATTATTTATAATAGAAGTTACATTAGGTATCTAATCAATTACCAACTCTAAAGGCTAAGTAGACGTGCATGTGCACTCTTCGTAAGAGCGACATCGCAAGCGCAGAAAATACACATTTACATGCAATAATTATGTATATGGGATACATACATTAGCAAACGGAGGCGTACAAATATTTGTACGTACCAGCTAGTTTAATATGCAAAAGTCAATTGTTTGCAATATCCGATTTGGACTTTTTTTTAGTTTTTTTTTTATCTGTTTTTTGCTTTGCATGTTTTTTTTTTTTTTTAATTTTACATTAAGTTATAATAACATTTACAGTGTAGAAATAATTGTATGTCACGCCCACCACGCGTTTGGGATATGTGTGACAAAATTTTAATATTTTTTTTTTTTTTTGCTATTACTAAGTGGTTTGCTGCAGTTTCTCTGACGTACTACATCTACCAAATTACAGTCTAAATACTACGCGATAAAGGAATAAAGGAAAAGGAAACGGAAACATAAATAGAAAGGTCAATGTCAAGTCCATTCTGCTTTTTTTGTTTTTTTTTTCTTTTGTTTTTATAAATCACTTAAACCTTTTGGGCTCTGTTTTGTTTGGCCCTTGCCCTTTTGTGTTGCTTCTCACATTTCCTACGCTTGATATTATTTTTATGTATCTCCACGTATTTGTCTTTGTTGATATTTTCTTTCTATAACTAACTTAAAATTTCAATTCCTCAATTCGCTCTGCATCGGATTTGAGATCTTGCAGTAGCAGTTCGTGGCATGATTTCGGTATAAGTGTACCGACGATTTTCTCACCTTCGGTGGTTTTCATCCGTATCACTTGCATTTTGTTGTTGGCATTGCGCATGGCCAGCACCTGCTCGACGCGCGTCCAAACGGACAACACCGAACCGGCTAAAATATTATACAGACGCTGACGGAGGCCAACCTGGAAAGGAGTGGAATTTTGACATTTTATATTATTGAAATAAAAAAAAAATATTTATATTTGAAAAATAAAAAAATATATACATATTTGAAAAAAGAATATTTATATGTATGTATGTATGTACATATTATTTGAAATAAAAAATAAATAAAAAAAGCAATTGAAAAAAATAATAATTGAAAAAAAAAAATAATAATTGAAACAAAAAAAAACCACTGAAATAAAAAAAATAAAAATGCATACGTACATACATACATATGTATGTATATTTGATATAAAAAAATAATTGAAATAAGAAAATAGTTTAAATAAAAAAAATTGTTAAAATAAAAATATAATTGAAATAAAAATATAATTAAAATATAAAAAAAAATAGAAATAACAAAAAAAATTATTGATTTAAAAAAATAAATAAATAAAAAAATAATTGAAACAAAAAAAAATAAAAAAAAATTATTGAAAAAAAAAATAAAATTTGTTTTTCTTAAACTGAAATGCATTAAAAGTAATAAATTTCTGAAGGTCCACACAAATTCTGAACCACATAGAGCAGCAACGACCCACATACTGCAACGAACACCTGACAGCAGTGATCAAACCAAACTGTTAACTTTTTTCAGTTAATTATTCCGCGACTCACCTCACACTCATTGCCCAAATTGACATTACGGCAGTTGCCATTCCAATAGGCATGCGAACAGGTATTCACCGACGCATCGTACTGTTGCGTCCAGTGCGGCTCCGCCTCCTCGCTGGCCACCTTCTTGTACTTTTTCTCCAGCTCGGCCAACGTTTCGTGACGCACTTGCAGTCCAGTATTGGGACGATATATCTGGAACATCATCTCCTTCCTGGTCAAACTCTTCTCCTTTTTCTTGCTGTTCGATTGCTGCTGTGTTGTTTGTGGCGTTTCAATTTCGACAGCTAAAATTGCGGTGCGTTTGCCATTGCGCACCTGATGCGACAGATAGAAGCCCTCAAATTCGCTTATCAAATCTGAATATCTAAAAAAAAGTATATATTCGTTTAACGCAAGTACATTAGGTTTGAGGTTATGAAAAATTTAAATTATTTTTGCGTTTCATTGTATCCTTGGCAGTTGAGTCCGTGGACGCTGCGTTGGCCGGTATACGTTACTACTACTCACTTGTCAATTGCTTCTTGCCAGATCATGCCGCGTTCGACGCGCACCGTATGCAGCTCGGCTGGCGCCTTACCGGTGGCGTGTTTGCGTATGAAGCGAACAAGTTTGATGCGCGTAACATTTTCGCCAGCTGCGCCCAAATCTATGAGAAAATGAAAACATTTAAATATGTAAAATAACTTTGAATTGCTACAGAAAGGTTTTAACCAACCTAAAATGCCCAAATCAAAGCGACCACCACGTTTCGCCTGACTTATGATGGCCGTCAACGTGTCGGTGAAGTACTTAAACAGTCTATTCTGCAGCTCCACCGGCATGCCGAGTATGCGATTCAAGAATTTCGAAATATTGTTGTACTCTTTGTCCAAGCTCAAGACGCCCGGGTTTGTTTCGCTATTGACAATAATGCCCACGCCCACTAGCGCGCCAGCGATATCCTTGAAGAAGTCACCCTTATAGTCGGTGGGTGGCGGCACTAGCGGCGCCTCATAGCCCATAATCGTCTTCATTACCGTCTCGAGCGCCGTACGCCCGTACTTGTTGTCTATATTGAATTGCGACAAGTCGCGCGTCTCGGTGGCGCGTCGATCGCCGTGTGTTAGCGCACCCAGCGATTCCAAGCGCTTGGCCACCGTTGAAGCGAAACGCCGCTCACCCGCCAAATCGGAAATAAGGAATATGTACTCGGGTGCGTTCACTTGATTGGAACGATGTGTCCGTCCAAACTGTTGTATCGCTCGATCGGCGGACCATGGCAGTTCGAGCGTGATATGTACGCGTCGGCGTTGATTACGCACGCGCCGATCGCTCTGCAGCGATATACCGCTGGACGCTGCCTCCGAAATGATGGCCACATCCTTTTCGCCGTTCATAAATCGCTGCTTCTCGGTAATGTTAAGCGTCTCAAGTGGCACGTCCTGCTCGGAACGTGACTCATACTGTATGGAACCGTCATCTGATTGTACAACGCGACCCTTGCGGCCCGTCATCTCGGCGACATTATCGGGGCCGCCTAGCTCATCGATCAACTGGTCGAGTGTATTTGGTGGGAGACGATCGCCAAGGCGCTCGATTTTACGTAACAACTCTTCCTTCATGCTACAGGCGCGCTCAATGGCATCTTTGGGCGGTGGTCCATAATTTAGCTTGATGCCATTGACGCCGATCTGTGTAACGGTACCCTTCAACTCTTGCTTCTTCTGTAGCAGGTCTTGGATGCGATCTTGTGTGGAGACCGGACCTAATATGAAGTGAAACAAAAAAAAAAAAAACGAAATTCGGGCAAAACTTAAAAGAAATTTCATTACAACAAACCTTTGCGTTTCGGCGCCATGCTATTGACGACATTGGCGGTAGGAACGGCGTCAACGCTCGCTGCATTGCTGCTCACATTATTATTGTTGTTGTTGTTGTGGTTGTTGTTACCAGCAGTTGGCTCCTTCGGTTTGGCCTTCTTCTTTGCTTTCTTCTTTGACCGCGCCACCCACGGATCGTTATCACTATCCGAGCCGCTGAAAAATGGATTGAAGTCTGAGGATTCGCAACTGTCTGAACGTGCGCCCGCATCTGATTCCTCAGATTCGGAGTTGGACATTTTGTAATCACTATCTGCCGCCGATTCATTCTGTGAATCGTCATCGGAATCATTCCAGGAATTTTTCCGCGATTTTTTTGTACGTGTCTCTGGGCGCGATGCCTTGCGCTTGCTACCCGCCGTACTGTTCGATGAGGAGGATGGTTCATCTTTGACGCTGGCCTCTCGCTTGCTAGTCACCTCCTCAATTATGCTTTTAAGTGATGATTTCTGGTCAACGGCGTAGGCGCCAAAGCCGAGAATGCGATTAATGCGGTTGCGGTCGGGTGCGGGAAAGTGCTTCTCCACCAACGATTGAAAGACACCTCTGAAGGTAAGGAAAAAATTATTATTAGTCTATTGCAAACGTCTATTTAATATTCAATGTTAACATGTGTGTATTTTGAAGACGAAATTAATTCGGTAGGTGGCGCTGA
Source organism: Philophylla caesio (assembly GCA_963971545.1). NCBI lineage: Eukaryota > Metazoa > Arthropoda > Insecta > Diptera > Tephritidae > Philophylla > Philophylla caesio. The sequence goes on from OZ020607.1 coordinate 121,433,676, forward strand.
GGTCGAGACATTTGTGAGCATATTTACGAAGCGGTTAAAACGGCTCTTGAGTATGGCAGGCTGTTGTAGATGTTAACCTAACACCACAAGAAGCCATGAGGAAAATAGGGCAGACATTATGGAAAGAAACAATTGAGGAAATTAAAAAATAAGTGTGAAACATGTAACACAAAAGACACTCACCGACACCAAATTTTTTGACTGCACGAAACACAGGCAATTAAGAGGCGATTTCAAAATTTTTAATAATTTTAACAATTTAACAGAGATTTAAATTACAAAAAAAACAGAATATTTTCATGAGCTAATAAAGTTTATTCAGAGCTAAACTTGACAAAGTGCTATAAAAGAAAAAAATTTTTTAATTTTTTGTTGGCCTAGTAAATGTTAATTTTACAGTTTTTATTGAGCTCAAGGCATGGAAGATTTTTTTGTGAAAAAACAACAGTTTTTTAATGGTAGAAATTATAGTACTATTTCGGAAATCACCACATTTCCACATCAGACTTTTTTTTATTAAATTAAATTAATTTTTAATTTAATTTTTCATAACCACTTCTCCCAGGCTTTGAACCCGGGAGCTCGGCGTTGCAGAGCCAATACGCTACATATTGTGCTACGCTAGCCGAGTTGGCTGTTGTGTTTATTTCATCTTCCTTAAACAAACCAACTACAAACAGGAGCAACTGATCTGCCGCTATTTAAACATGCTTGTGTGGTTGTTGTTTGTTTTTTATTTGCAAATTCTGTATTCAAGTTATTTACTTTATATTAGAATGCTTTTAAGGCGTGCTCATTCTTGCATATAAATGTTTGTTTATTTTTCTGTTGGCCTAGTAAATGTTAATTTTACAATTTTTATTGAGCTCAAGGCCAGTTTATGGAAGAAAATTTTTTTGTGAAAAAAACAACAAATCTTCCATAAACAGGTGTTGAGCTCAATAAAAATTGTAAAATAAAAAAATAAAAAAAATATTAATCAATGCCAAAACCTTTTTCTAGTTGAACAATAAAAAGGTTTTGGCATTGATTAAAAAAAAAAAACGAAAATAAATGCACACACAGATACACACTATCACTTAATCAGTATTAAAATGATAACGTTAATATTTTCCGGAAAAAAAGAAAAAATATTGAAAAGGAAAGAGAAAAAAAAAATGTAAAAGAAATTTTTTTTTTTAAATTAAAAAAAAAAAAATTAAAAAAATTAAAATTTAAAATACATAGATATGCAACATTACTGTAACTTTCGTTACTGCCAGATGTAAAGGCATTTAATTAGTAATTATAAATTTTTGTAAAACAAAATCGAGCAATTTTACACAGCTTGTCTATCAAATTAAAATAGCATCCAACTAAAGTATCATTCTCTTCATGTATACATTCATAACTAAAAACTGTGATATAACATATGTACATATGTATGTTAGTAGAATTCCATATAAATACGCTCTATTTACATACAATGTCAACCCCTCCACCCTACATCAACCACAAAACCTCGATGTGTTGCAAAAAGGATAGAGGCAACAAATACACACAAGTCTACAACTACTGCATGTGAACAACCTGGCACTTGGCTGTACGAAGCTTGTCATAAACTCCTTCAGGAGAAGGATTTCGAAAGGAACAAAAAAAAAAAAAAAAAAAAAAAATTCGGAGCATATTTGAACATGCAAGAACATTTTGCTCTGAAAATGTACCCGATAGATGGCGTGGCAGTCAGTATATTTACAAAAATCGTACGTTGACTCATTTTCAGAGTATAGCATCTTGGCCATGTGAGAAGAAACTCTTTCACAAATTAAAATTCACCTACCGTTTAGAATATATATAATTTTATTTCTAACCAAATTAAAATGTTTTCTTACTTTGCCGTAGACACAAAATCAGTCAGTTCTCCATCATCTCTCTCCAGTTGCTCCAGCGTGCGCGCCTCGCCCGTCGATTGTAGGCCAATGACGACGCATTTGCCATATTTGATCGCCTCGCGCGCCACTTGCACCGCATGATTCACCTTCGCCGCTATGCAAAGATACTTGAAGAAACGTTGATGTGAGGACCAAAATTGGCCCCACATTGTCTTCTTCATGCGACTTTCTGCGTCAATCAGTTCGGCAGCTTCAGTGAATTTCTGCATAGCTTCGACCCACTGCGAAGTTGAAAGATTAGAATCCAATTTACGTTGTAGCACGCAGCAAAAAAAAAAAAATAAAAAAAAAAACGCGCGCGCACACTTACCAACTCCACCGATTGATCGTAGATCTTGCGAAACTCCTTGGACAGCGCCACCTCATCAATTCTGAATGAGACGCCGTGGAAGCTTAATTGGCGCGCAATATACATGCCACGCAGCTTCATGTCCATCGCAACGATCTCCATAGCACCGACGCCGCTGCAAGTAGCAAAAGTATTTTATTTTGGTTAAATTAAAAACAAAACAAAAATCTCTTTTCAATCGCTCGCTTACCGTTTCTCCACCGCCATAATAAAATCACTGAAGTTCGGAAATGCCGTACCTTGACCCCACAACCCCAAACGCACCATGTACGCCATATTTTTGGGCTCCGAAGCGCCTGTAGCCGAGGCATAGACAACGCGCGCCTTTGGCAATTTATTTTGTAGCTCTAAAACTGTTTGGCCAGTTTTGGTGGGCTTTCCCGAGCCGACGGGGCACAAGTTTTTGGCCTTGTGACATTCGTCAAAAATGATGAGGCCATCAAAGTCTTCGCCACACCACTGCAACAATTGTTTCAATCGCGATTTATATTTGCCAGTCTTGTTATTCGATTCACCAATTAGCGCGGAATATGTGCTGAAGATAACACCGCGTTTGCAATTGTTGTTCACATCTGATGAAATCTTGGCGTACTTGAACTGTTGACACACAAGTTAGAGCGTAAAAGTTTTGGCGCAATGAAAATGTAAAGTGATTTAATATTCTAACCTTATTTAGCGCGTGCACACCAATTTTGCTCGCGCCAATATCTAATAAATCGCGCTCGGCATCGTACTTCAAATCATTGGACACAGAAATCCAGAGCGCTTTCTTGCGGCCCTTCAAGTAGTTCTCGTAGATGATGCCGGCTATGGTGCGACCTTTGCCAACACCAGCGCCATCGCCTGCAGTTGCGTATAAATATGTTTTTTTTTGTTAGTTTGCAGTGCGTAAAAGGCAATCGATTGTTTGCTTACCTATAAGAAAACCAGCGCGCGTGCCGTCTGGCAGCGTGTGATCGTGCGCTTGCGAAGCGTATGTAATCGACTCCAGCTGCAAGGCGCTCAAGTAGCCGCTATTAATGGTGTCTGCGGGAATGGAGACTTTATAGTAAACATCACAGGGCTCGACGGATGAGAGCGAGGCAGTCTCCACTACTGCATCGGGATGCTTTTTACCCAGCTTTACTAAATTTCCATCATCGAAAGAGAGTAAAAATATTATTTTCGTATTTTTATTTTATTTTTTCACACACACTCAACTCACATTTAGCTGGCCAATACTCGGCGTAGGTCTCAGCAACGCCCATTTCTTCAAAGTCAGCTTCCTCTTCCTCAGGTGGCGCGGCAGTGACGGTAGCGGGCGCCATCTACATATAAAACAAATAACGCAAGCAAATTCAAATTTTAAACAAACTGAATTGAAATTGAGCAAATTGTTTGTGTACGCTACCTTCATGGGCTGCATGAAAAGCTGCGCCAGCAACTGATTCGGTATGCCGCTGGTGAGAAAGGAAGGATTTGCCGCAACCAAAGCTTGAATCTTTTGCATTATCAGCGCATTCGTTTTCGCTGGTGCCGTCGCCGCCGGTGCCGCTCCTGCGGCATTGCCAACGCTACTAGAAACACCACTCAAAGCGTTGTTCGCGGTGGATGGCGCAGAATCGAAGCCAAGGCCCATGCTCACTACAAGAACGGGAGAGAATGGAGATACGAAAATGGGTGAAAGATGGTGTGCGGAAGTGAAGAATAAGAGTTTTATTTAAGAGGTTCTTAATAGAAGCTTAGATGTAAGTATAAAGCGATATTAAAAAGCAAACAAAATATAAAAAAAAATCGGGGGTTTTTAAAATTAAAATAATTATTAAAAATACAATAATATTTTTGTGATGTAGAAATGTTCGTAAGTGTTATTCTGGAAATCAATACAAAATGGTTTCTATGTACATATGTATTTGTTGTTGTTTTTATTGTCCGCATGTGTATGTATGCAAGTTAAGAGTAAAGCTGGTTAAGTGTAGTGGCATAAGTTTTCGGGGTAAATTTTAATACTTTTAGTTTACTGGTTTTTAAATTGTTTGTTGATTAAAATAACAGTTTTATAAAATTGTATTGCTTTAGAAAAAATGCAGAATCTTTAGTGCCAATTCGAACAGAATTAAACTTTGAGTATTTAAGAAAATTGTACCAATTATTGAAATAAAGTTGTGAAAAGTTATTTTTAAAAAAAGCTTTTATAAATACTTTTACATATTTTTTTTTTTTTTTCAAAAAATATTTTCATTCTATTTTTGTTAACTTCTACAGCATAGTGGTTACATCTTAACTAGCAGTTGAGGAAGAAAAACGTTGTTTGTTACCAACATTACTCGACTTACTCTGCGCCAACAAGGACGCTGCCATATTCAGATTCGAACTTGGTTGATAGTAATTGCCCGCACCGCCCAATATACCCGCCCCACCGGCGGCGGCTACTGCCAAAGCAGCTGTGTTGGTAGTAAGCGTGGCGCTGGGCAGGGTGGTAAGCCCACCAGCCGCCAGCAAAGCACTCAAGCTGCCGGCACCGCCAAAGCCACCTGGACCAGCGCCGATGCCACTACCAACACCAACACCACCACCACCACCAGCACCGCCATTGCCGCCAGCGCCACTAGCTACAGCAAAAGCAGCCATATTCATTAGCTGGCTGGCGCTGAACGGCAGCGCGGGCAGACCGGAGTAGCCTGCGGACGCGGCGGCGGCTGCTGCAGCTGCGGCGGCAGCAGAACTGCTCGGATAGGCGGACAATCCGATAGCTTGATACATAGGAAAATCATTTTCATTGGTTGATTGATGGATTATTTGATTGAACGAATATGAGATTAGTTGTTGGTTAGCGTACATAATTGATATTACAGAGTTAAATAGTTGATTAGTTGTTCGGTTGATTGGATTAGTTAATTGATTGCAGGCGTGTAAGAGAAACAAAACAAAAAACAGACGACAAAAATTACATTATACATACATACGCTAGTAATGCGGAGAGGGCGAACACAGTCTGAGGGTATACATTTACAAATTGGTAACTTTACAATTGTTTGGATAGCTGATAGCCAAACAAGCGAAAAAAAAGCGAAGCGCCATCAAATTACAGCACGATTCAAGTTATGTAACTATTTAAAAAAAACTTAATATGTATGTGGTCATACATTCATCATACATATGTACATATGTATGTATGTATGTATGTACATAAGTGAGAACATTATTGTGGTAAAATTACCATAGTAAAATTATTGCAGTACATTTACAATAGCAAAATCTTCATAGTAAAAGCACCACAGTAAAATTACTATAGTAGAAATACCACTATTATGATTAAATTACCATAGTGAAACTACCAGAGTGAAGTTATTGTGGTCTATTAAACATGTCAAAATCGTCATAGTAAAAGCACCACAGTAAAATTACTATAGTTGAACTACTACAGTAGAATTACTATAGTAAAATTACTATAGTAAAATTACCATGGTAAAATTATTATAGTAAAATTACTATAGTAAATTATTATTGTAAACTTACTATATTAAATTATTATTGTAAACTTACTATAGTAAAACAATTAGAGTAAAATTATTATAGTAAAATTAAGGTAATTGCGAAATTGACGTGATCATAGTGAAATACTGTATTGTTAGACACCATATCACATGGTACATTACTATGGTAAGATTTTTATAAAGAAATAAATAAGAAATAATGCCACATTGCAAAGTTACAATTGTAAATATACCACCCAAACTATATATGCCCACAATGAGTAGCAACGTTTCATTTATTAGCATGCTTTTCGAAACTTCATCTACCGTTAATTTTTTTATATTTTTTAATTGCATTAAACAATTTTTTTTTTATTTAACTAACATCTCGCACGTTGTCTTACCTGGCGGTGCTGCCGCAGCGCTCTTTTTCGGCATATTGTTGTTGTTGTTGTTGTTCAGCAATGTGACAGTGCCGGTTGTTGGTTTTGTTAGTGTTGTTGTTGTTGTTGCTGCTGTTTTAGTGTTGCTATTTATACGCGCTTGATTAATTGTTAATAATGAATTGTTTTTATTATTGTTAATGTTTTTATTATTGTTATTGTTGTTGTTGCTGGTGCCGCTGCTGCTGCTGCTGATACTGTTGCCACCTTTTTGTCCGCTGTTTTTAGCGAATGTGAGTGCGGTTTGAAGATCACGACCACCACCTGAAAATGTAAAATACATACGTTTAATAAAAAAAAAAAAGTGAATCAGGCTCCCAATTGGAGTTTTTTTTGATATCTTGAGCTATGAGCTAACCAGTTTATACATTTTATGAAGCAGTGGAGGAGTTATGCCATCGATTTCCTAAATTAAACAGAAGCCATCTCAAGCTTAAAGTTTGGCTTTTTAATTGGTTTTAAGATACTAAACCATAAACTGACTTGCAAACCTGGCTGTTGCTCGAATCAACCTCTTTTAATCAAACTCAAAATCTCCGAATGTTGACACGAAGTTACTTGGCCGAGTGCTAAATTTTTCCGACACGTCCGCAAAGGCATCTAACAGTTGCGAGTGTATGTATGTATGTTAACGTTTAACTCTTTCTGAGATGCGTGGTTCTCAGTACCCGATAGGGAAAGTAAAGCGGAGGGGCATTATTAGTCAACTCAGTGAAGTTCCCCGAAGTTCGTGAAAGAAAATATTTGAAGTAGATTTATGTACTTGAAAAGTTTCTGAAGTTCGCTGTCCAACTTTTTGCTATATATGTAGGTGATAAAGTTATGGATGTCTCACGGTAAGCTAACTAGAAAAGAGTCCTCAAAGCGCTGAGCGAACAAAACTGCGAGAAACGGACCTCAAACAAAATTGCTTTAACATTCGCCGAATCAAACTTACCACGAGAATACAACGGGTGGAAGAGCATTTGCACTCCCGAGTGTGCGTTGCGATGGTTAGATAAGTTTTCAATTACTTTCATGGGTTCTTAGTTCAATTAAAAAATATACTTATGAGTTTGATGTTAATATTAGAAAGACGATGAAAACTACAGCAAATAAAAGCAAAACGAGCCGTGTGTTGAATAAAAACACACTTAATTCTCTCTTTCAACAAAACAAAAACAAAACTCAAATCTAAAAACTAAATACAAACGCCATTCACTTTTTCACTCTCTCCTTTTTACGCCAAATTTTCTTTCCATCAAATCATATGATTGCCCACATGAGCCCAATGAGGCGCTCACTTGGCAGTGGCGCATTTATTTACATTTTCTGCGCCGCCATCGAAAGCTTTTTGCTTCTTTCAGCAAACAAACCGGAATAGGTACCGGCATTTTTTGTTTTTATTTTTTTTGTTTTTTGTTTTCTTCTTTGTGACGTTGCCTTTGCACAAATCGCTCTTGCGCGCTCATTCATTTTTTTTGTTTTCTATTTCAACATTTTTATTTGCTTTCTGCTGCTGCTGCTGCTGCGCTGCTAATAAAACGACGTTGGCTGACTGGTCAGCGCCGTGTTCGGTGTTCGCGCCATAAACGAGGAGGAAAAACAAACAAAATTGCTGATAGCTTTTAGAGACGATAATGAGTGAAAAATAAAATAACAACACAAAATGTTGCTTTTGTATTTGCGTGTGTTGACTGACGTTTTTAGGTGGGTTTATTTTTTTGGTTTCGTTTGTTATTTTTTCTTTTACTATTTGTGAAAGAGCGCATGTGTTTGCATAATTTAGCAACAAGTTGCGAACTTAACATTAATCAAAAAAAAAAGGAAAATTTCGATTGTTAGTGTGGAGAAATAACAGAAAATGTGTAACATTTTTTGTTATGCGAAAAGCCTTAAACGCTGAGGCAACGCGTTGGCGTAAAAATTTACAAATTTTATTCAACAAATGTCAACTTGTCTCTTTTATATATGTATTTACACACGTACATACAAATGTATATCTGAGAGAAAGTTCACAATGAACGTCCTTGGCCGTACCCGACTAAATTGTTTTGACAATTTTAAAATTTAGCAGTGATTTCGTTTAGCCAAAAAATTAAATGTGGCTGAAGCAAAAGCGCACATACATACATAGTTGCTTGGGCGTCGAAAGCACGTTTGGAATACATACATACATACATACATACATACTAGGGTGATTGACTCGGTATTTTAAAACCGCTTTTCTCAGGTTTTTCCATAAATTATTGTACGGGTTTTTTTGAAATCTTGATTTTTCGAATATCGAATAAACCGATTTTTTTTTGTAGGTGTGCAGATATAGCCTTTGATAGAAATATGGCAGCACATCGACTAATTTTATATTCGTGATGTTTTTTATTAAAAAGGCAACCACAAAGTGCTTAACAAATCCAAATAATTTGCAGAACAAAAACCAACAAATGTATTTTAGACAAATGTCATATGAGAATGGGAAAACCTTGAAAAATTGTATTACGCCAAACTGACAATAAGTCCTTCTAGCTTGGTCGGCCATTAAACTACATTTTATTTTCCAAAGTTTTTTTTTTTTTTTTTTTCAAAGAAATAATAGCATTTAGTTACATCTATTAAGAATTAAGAATCGGGTTTTTTTCAAATTGCCATTTTTTGAATAATTCGAAAACCGGTTTTACAAAAAAGTCGAATGAATGAACACCCTAATACATACATATGTATGTGCATACGTCCGCACATAAAAAATGCTGCGCACACAAACGACCGCCCGCCCGCCACTGATACACTGCCGCTTATCGCGCGCGTCCGTTGCTGTCAACGAAAATGAAACCATTCAATGCCTTTTAAGTTTACTTCAAAATGACGCAAGCAATATGATTATTGTTGTCATTTTTTCACTTTCGTTTTGTTTTTCTTTTGACTAAATGATTAAAGCGTCGAAGCGCAGCCAATGTAACACGTGGTCAAGTAAACAGGTTTTCATTCGATTTTCCATTTTTTTTTTTCTGTTGACAATTTAAAATTTTCGTTGACCAATCCCCACTCCTTATATGTATGTTGCTAAATTATATGTTCTATTAGATTGAAAAAACGAAAAAAATTGAATAAAAACAAATGTCAAGCATTCACATGCGCGCGAGACAATCGAACGCCTCAAAAAAGAGCAAGAAACCCATTCAAATGTTTTAAATCAAAATTCTCACATGTTTCGTCGTCAATGACGCGACGCTGAACTCGTGTCACCCTGTGTTCATGTACAATGTGTGTGCAGCAATGTCAAAAGCATTGGCCAGTGGAAAGAAAAAAATAAAACAAGCAAAAAATGTGAATCTACATTCAAAAAAAAATAAATAAAAGAAAATTTTGTGTTAAAATTGATATGTAACATAAAATGTGTGATCTCAAAGCATCGACGAGCGCAATGAGCAAAATTGCGGTGGTATTAGTGGGTTAACGCACGTGGTTGGCAATAATTGAAACTTTGGCGTTTCGCCACCGAAAAACATCAGGCGACTGAGTGGGCACTTACGACGGGTGTGGGGCAACAAAAACTTTGCGGTTGGATAATGAGTGCCAGCCAGAATACGGAAAGAGCGAAAATTAATTGAAATTTAGTTTAGTTTTCTTCAAATGCAAAGCGGTTACTTACGGCACGAAAAATAAAACAAAATTAAATACAAAGTAACCGAGAAAACGTGATTTTAAAAGTGATCCATTATATTTTTTAATCACTAATGCGGCTAAGCTAATTTGTTGCCAAGCAAAATTCACTACAAAATTTATTTAGCTAAAAAACAAATAGAGAGTGTCATTTAAAAGGGCAAATCCGCATGAAAATATTATCAATGAAAGCCTCAAGCATCGCTTTATTTTATTCTTACACTATTTTCTACAAACGAAAATGTACATACTTATGTATTTATCTAACGTCACTTCAAAACAAGAGTTGAAAGTACTCTGCACGTTAAATGACTTTAAGGGGCATGAAAAACTAAGTAATTAGCTTGGAGCGTTAAACTTCTATGACCTTTTGCTCTCTTAAGGGGCTGACAAATATTAAAAAAAAAACTTTATAAGGAAAGTATATATGTACAATTACATAGAACAATTCAGGGAGGACAATTTGAAGAAAAAATACCAATTCGTCATTAATGAAACAAAAATGAGCACAGACGAAAAGCTTAAAACCCGATTAAGCACGACAATGGTAGACGCATTCCTCCATTCACTCGTTAAAATTTTAAAGAGAGTTTCACATAGTTGTGCCAGAAGAACTAAATATGCTTCGTCTTCGCATACTACAGCTACAGATTCTTCGGCAGGGTATTGAATCAAGAGCAGCCGGATGATCAGCCCTGTGAAGTTGGCACCACCTTATTCGAATTTTAGAAAAAATTATATACATCGTTCGTTTGTCCATCGTTTGTTCAGCAAAAATTTTCGTTTGTCCACCCTTTGTTTAAAAGTTATTTAAAAAACAAATTTTTATGAAAAATTAAACTTTTTTCAAGCTAAATCGTTTGTTCACTTTTGTCCAGCAAATATTTTCGGACAATTTTCAAAATCAATCAAAATTTTTTGCTGGACAAACGTGGACTCAAGGTGGAAAAACGAACGATATATAATTTTTTCTAAAATTCGAATGAGGTGGTGCCAACTTCACAAACAAAAATTTTTTTTTTTAAATAACTTTTAAACAAAAGGTGGACAAATGAAAATTTTTGCTGGACAAACGATTAAACTTGAAAAAAGTTTAATTTTTCACTTTTGGATTTTTTTATAAAAATGTGTTTTTCAAATAACTTTTAAACAAAGGGTGGACAAACGAAAATTTTTGCTGGACAAACGATTAAGCTTGAAAAAAGTTTAATTTTTCATTTTTGGGTTTTTTCATAAAAATTTGTTTTTTAAATAACTTTTAAACAAAGGGTGGACAAACGAAAATTTTTGCTGGACAAACGAAAACTTTTAGTGGACAAACATGGACAAACGATTTAGCTCAAAAACGGCGTAATTTTTAACTTTATGCTTTTTTCATAAAAATGTGTTTTTTAAATAACTTTTGAACACAGGGCTCAGATGATCACTAAGATGTCTCGATGACATCTCTCTGGAGTTATTCTACTACAACAACAAAAATAGTGGACTCCTTAAGATGCTAGATTTCCACCGAGAGAAACTCAGAAGTATTTAGAAGTGTCGGGAACGACACGGATTTATATCCAACCAAAGACTGCCACTTCAGCAATGTTCTCCGAAAAAAAGAAAAAAAAAAAACTAATGATGAATGATTATTAACAGGGGTCCGCTCCGCATGGTTGAAAGAAAACTGGGTCAGACCAAAGCCGATCTACAGTTTTCACTTGTTCATAGTTGACACCTAATTCTTTGCTAAATTCCTAGAAAACAATACAAAATTGATCTGTCATAGAGAAACAGTTTATGAACCTTTTCTTTTTAGCTTTTCGACAATTTTGTGTCTTACAACTTGGCAGTGTCGAGTTTACTTTTTTACCTTAATAGTTTCAAAATTAGCTCATTTTTATCTAAACACTCGGTATTCAAGCTTGCCGAATTATTACAAATGTGCTGATTTGTGATTACCGAATCCACAGTGCTGTAACAAAAGAGACGTCTTAGCATTTTCTGCCAACTAATTTTTCTAGAACTTTCGGCCAGGTACCTCAAAACAAAAATACTCTCTAGCCAAACAGATTTCCTCCAGCAGGGTTTTCTTCGAAATTGACTGTCTACCCTAAGTTGTTAAAGATACGTGTTTTATTGAAAAACATACTCGTAGAAGTTGCCTATAAAAATATCAAAGTAGCAGCAAAGTAAAAAATACTCGTGTTTGGTTAGCGTACTGAGTCATAAAAAAAACGAACATAAGAAAATTGATATGCAACTTCAAAAAAAAAAACAAAAAAAAGGCAGCTTCATTGTATGAGAATTTCTAAAGACTAGTCTGAAGCGTTTCATTGGCACGACTGCTGTGTGAAATAGTACAAACAAACGAAACAACAATAGTGACGTGGCGTTAAATGGTAAACAAGCAGAGCGTAGCGCTAAATTGTAGTATATTTGCACGACAAAGCGCATAACGCTTTTGAATATAGAAAGCGCAAAAAAGTTGAAAAGTTTTTCAGACTGTCTGAAAATAAATTGAACAAAAATTCCACAAAGTTTTATGGGCGAATTCAGTAAGCAGTCGCAGTCTCTAGTAGAGACAAAAAACACAAACAGTTCACATTGATAAGCAGGTCACAAAAAGTTAAGACAATTAGTCCAAAAAGAACGAAACGTTTAAAAGTTCTTAACCCTTTTATTAAGTTACAATAAAAAAAGGGTCTATGGAAGAGGCAATGGTAAGAACGCGTCAAAGCTGTTTGAGGTTCGAGGTTGGACTGAGTTTCTTCCAATACTTATTACTAGGAGGTCACCCCCGTTAATAGAGCGTGCTTGACGCAAAGTTTTTAAGTTTATCTTAAGAACAATAACGAGTATAATTTTTCTTTTAAAATTAAAAAAAAAAGCAATATGAAAATATCTCTGGAACTAACAAACCGATTTTCAATTTGAGTTATTGTAGTTTAGTCAAGCTAAGTGGCGCTTTTCAAAATATAGTTACATATATACATACATACACTCGACGACTTTACTAGTGCCGCACTTCTATTTTTTCAATGCAATCAAGCTTTCTGCGCAATTAGAAGCCCGTAACTTTGAATGTGTGCAAACTAAAAGGGTTTTTTTTTTGCCAAAAATAGAATATCTGTGTACCTTTTGTGTAATTTGTTAAACTTTTTAGCACATTTTTATTGTGAAATTGTGAAAGTGGGAATAACAATTTTGCGACAATGCCGAACTATCGAAGAAAATGTTGTTATTCCGAAGAAAATATCGGAAAAAGGAAGAAAAGGGATGTAAAGAATCATTCATACGCCAATTTTTAACATCACATCAAGAAACTGGTCGAAAAATCCCACAACGCACATACCCAGGAAGATCACGCGTCGAAAATAGGCGAAATGAGGCGCATCTGAAGCGCTGATGTCTTAAGGACAGGATCAAATCAGCTTCAAAATTAAAAGAAGCACTCATTGCCGCACCTTCACTATTCAACGGCGGCTCAAGCATATCGGGTTAGAGTCACGTCGACGCGCAAAAAAACCACTGTACTGCGGCACTGAGTGTAGATTACTTGAAATTCTTGCCGAGTAAATGACCACTTCGGAGAGTTTATTCGCGTCGACTGAGGTGATAAAAACAAATTTGTTGAAAGTAAATAAAAAAAAAATCAAATTCGTTGACACAGTAAACGTCTTAAGTAAAAGTCTTCATTGCTCTGAGTTGCCTGCCTTAAAAACAACAGAAATATTTATGCGACAAACAGTCGTCGAAATATTTGTATTTCCGAAGTAATTTGCTTGCCCCGATCCTCGAACGTACATTCGATTGAGTGTATAGATACTCGATTGGATCAGCATTGAATGACGAAGAACTCAATTTTCTTGAATAACAATTTTTGTAGTTTTTTATCAACAACGGATGTGAGTATATTTATGCATTTTGACAGCTCCGAGTGTCCCTCGAGTGATTAGTCCCTCAAAGATACACTCGATTCAATGGAACAAATTACTAGCATTTCAATTAGTGCATTACCAGCTTGCCAAAGTCGGCATCATACAGCCTGCTTAAGTATGTATTTACATATGGGAATTTCCACGGTAACGGACACAACATTCGTTACGCTTTTAAGTGCGTCCAAAACAAAGAAGACAAAAGTAAAAGTTTATATATATTGATATTGTTTTAAAGGGCTGACGGAGTGCTAGATTTTAATATATACGGGAAGGATCTACTACAAAAAAGTACGTAGTTATAAGCAGTTATAAAGTGATACGGACGCGACAAAAAATATAAGTTTTTTTGAGGCGCATTCAGAAATATACAAAATTCAGCAAATTAAGATTTTTATATTATATATTTATATATACATATGTTAATAAATGCGAACAGATGACTGTTATTCGTAGATTTATGAAATATGATAATTTTCTTTTAGTTTTTTTTTAATTGAGTATAGAAGAAATACGGACGCGACATAACGGACGCGACAAAATTTTCCATTAGCCAAAAAAAATAAACAATTTTTTTCATTATAACACCTGAATTTTATTTAAAATAAAGCAAAACAATAACGTTAATTAAAAATTCAATTAACATTTTGAAGAAAGTTATTAGTTTTTAGAAAGTATGGTCTATTTAAATTTTTTTCTTTAATATAATAGGCGGTCCGAGCAACTTCAATAAATTTACTGTCGAAATATGAAAACCAATGCATACTTTTAACTCCTTTGATATTTGGAACATTTTGCCATAACTCTGACAGTTAATTAAAAGAACTATCAATTTGTGTTCCAGAGATATACAAAATGTTAACTCCATCAATGTTGTTCTTAGCACATTCATAGAAGCATGAAGCAACACCGAGAACAATATTTCTTGCTTTAACGATTTGCCATTTTTTTTTTTTCATTTTCTCTCTATACTTCATTGTTATGGCTTTTCTTGTTTCTTTTGCCGGTTTTTGCCATCTATAAAATTTTAATTTTGTGCCATTGCTACGACTTTATTTAATATTTAAGGTTTACGGTAACAATCGCGACAAATTTCAAACACCTATAAATTTTATTAATCGTTTTAGCCGAGAGCCAATTATAACTTTTCTTAAGTGAAATGATTTATCTGCTTATAGTCTGAAAGCAATTTACACTAAAAACAATTTGTGCACTAACACAGAACAACATTTTTCAGTTCATTGATTGCCAACTCAATTCTGAGAACTGTATGTGAAATTAGACCCAAATTCGCAATTGAGTAAAGGTGTATATGTCGAGTAAATTTTTGAAATTCATACCTTTACTCAATTGCGAATAAAAGCGAAACGCGTGCATCGATTTTCATGATCTTTGTCTCATTTTGCTCATAGATTATGTGACTTTGCGAAAAAGTAACTAGACTTGAAACTTATTTCCGTTTTGTATTTTTTATGAATTTAAAAAAAAAAAAAAAAGATGTTTCTTCATGCGCTTCTTTTTAACTTGGAAACTGTTGCTTGTATAGGAAAACAATATATGAACAGATTAAGGGAATTGTAATTCTAAATTTTTTAAAATTTATTTCAACTAAACAGGGCCTAAAACGTGATAAATTCCCCTCAACGATAGTACTAACTTAAAATCGATATTAAAAATATTTTGGCAGGTAAGAAGACAAAACGAATGATGCAGAAATTATACTTTTTGGGTCTAATTTCACATACAGTTCTCAGAATTGAGTTGGCAAATCATGTGTTGTACTGTGTAATGAGAACAATAAATGCTGTTTTTCGGTAACGAACGCCACACACGAATATATGAAAGCAGAAGCAAACACAAAAAACTACCGTTATTCGATCTGCACTCAATCTGTCTGCTTGTTGAACATTATGTTAGTATCAGTAGACCATTTTTAAATTATAAAAACATCATAGTATTACTTTGAATAAGGGAATATAATAAGGAAAAAAATTGGTATATTTAGTCAAGAGAATCAGATTTTTGTAAATTTTGTATATTCGCTGTATATTTCGGCTCAAAATTAAAAGAAAATAAAAATTCCTTGCTATTTATAAAATAAACACATTTGAGATTTATTATTATTCATCAACAAAAAGTGTTGAGGAACAGTTTGAATTTTGCACTCGTGGTGGACCTTTTTGTGGAAATGCCCATTTGTATGTACATATGTACATAAATAAGTATTTTATGTTAATCATTTACAATTGTATGCCTGCATTTAACCAACACACATGCGCACATAATATATGTATGTATGTATGTATATTATTCAACTTTGACCCAACCAATTGGGGAATTAAAGTTGCATATCTTGTGAGCTGTTTAGATAAGCGTTCAACGAATGCAATCTTGCTCGGCGGCGTTGTGTATATCTTACTCATATAATTACATTTTACATAATATATGTATATATATATACATATGTATGTATGTATGTATATAGATAACTATATAATTATATATGTATATCGTATTAAAACTCCGAGGCAGCAGTCAATGTTAGCGCAGAAATGTAAATAATTAGCAAATGTTTATCCGTCCGCCAACGTGTGTGTGTGGGTGACAAAGCAAAGCATATACAAATATCGAGTGTATCACACACACACACACACACACACTAGCATACACAAATATTTGCAATATTTCGATAATAATTCAGACGCAGCGACTTGTTTGTCTTGATTATTAATTAGTAGAAAAGACGAAGTGTCATCGGGGTGGTGTGGGTGGCGCAGTCAAAATAAATTTACTTCAAGCCTTCGCTGGGAATGCACACAAGCAAACTACATAGTTGAAGGAAATTCAAGGATAAATACATAGAACAGAACGTCCAAGTGGACCGCATAGTTGGCGGGCATAAGCGGCGAATCAAACTAGGAAACCGACGACTGTAGGCGGGCGTAGGCGGGCGCAGGCGATTGTGCGAGAGTAGGAGAGTAGATACCACAAGGGAGATGCCACAAATGGGCAACACAAACAATGCAAACCGAAGCACGCAAACTCGTGGGTGGCACGACAGGACAGCGGCGGTTAGCAAGCGTCGCATGCAATGCAAATATTTTGGTACAAACACATGCAGCCAAAGTTATGACAAGCGATAGGATAGAGAAGTTTAGCGGCAGGCAAAATTGCAAATGTTCAACTTAATGCAAAACAGCATATTTAAAAAAAAAAAAAAATCAGTGGAGTGCTTGTACTCAGTTGTTCTAATATAAAAACATGGACTGGATTTCTAAGCAAGATGGAACTGCTATTGGAACTGTAGTTCGCACAGCATACGCCAACAGTCCAACAGTGGACTAGACGAACAGCACAAACGAGAAAAAACTGACTAAAATTAACTGGACTTTCCACAAAGCTTGGCAAAGTAAGAGAACTTCAGCTACGAAAGACTGTTGTGGAGTTTGCAAAAAAAAAAAGAGGAAAAGCACAGTTAAAAATCGTCCACGTACCAAAGTCCATTTTTCCACTATTCAAATTTTCTTCACAACTGTCCCCCTTTGCACCATCTACGGTTAAGCGCTAACTGGAACTAAAAGCGTCAGTTAAGCGCTGAAAAGTAGCTAACCGTTGGTAACTTTAACCGAAGATGGTGCAAGCGACCCTTAGTGGTTTAAGTCGAAAATTCTATAAAAAAACAAAACCTTGGACTTTTGGACATAACATTAATAGTTTAAATTTACTATCGAAACGAAATGCAAGAGCACGAATAGTAAAAAAAAAAAAAACATTTCTGAAGACCACAACAAAATGGACAGTAGTTCAGCAGGACTCCGCGACAACAGTTGGAAGGCCCAACTAGGGAAGTTTAAGTAAAGTAAGGAAGATACTTACTATATTTGACGCAACGCTCGCATTCGTGTTAAAATTCTGCCGTACTAGTAAAGGTGCCGAGTTTTTCAAGCAAAATATTGAGACTCCTAATTTCCTACTCGACCTCTTTTGCTGCCACGCTTTCACTCCGAATGCCAACTCAATTTAGCTTCGAGTCAGCGCACTCAAAATTTTAAGCAGCGAAAAATGCGTGCAACACCGAGCTGCGACAGGAAGAAGCGAAGCTGGCTGCACCTACTACTACTACTAACTTAGGCAAATTGCATTTTGCATTATTGCCGTCTTATTGCGAAAATTTGACGCGTTTAGCCTTTGGGAATTACAGCATATTGACAAACAAGCAAAATGGCTGATAATACGACGCTAAGACGTACGAACGGACAAACATGTGTAAGTGATGTGCAAATGGAATGGGGCAGCAAGCCACGCCCATCAGCACACCAATACGCACATAGAAGACCACACCACCGCCTTGCACAGCAAACAACAGCTGCCTCGACGTCGCTCACTCAAGACGTTGCAGCGGAATAGTTTTGAACGAAGACGACTCCCGGCCGCAAAGACGCCCGCCATCATCTTCGTTTTCAAAGTAATTGCATTAGGCTTTTGTTATGCAATTAGCATAAGCAGCTAGCAACAAAGCAGCAAATCAGCAAAGCAGCAAATCAGCAAAGCAGCAAACGCGTATGTGCAAAATGAGCTATCGTTGGTTGGTTGGTCGAGTGCACTTACGCACCAGCGACCAGCGGCGAACATGCCAGCATTGCAGCCGCACTCAGCATTCATTGCATTCACAAGCCAAGTTTCAAATGTCCGAAAACTCACCATCATCACCCAACTGTGTAACGCCGCACCGAAAGTCGCCACCACCACTGCTCTGCGCTTATCCTTGACATGGCATAAAGCTGCGGCTAATGCAAATACAAACATTTGCTGCTAAAGACATTATAAACATAATTATAATTATTTGCTGCAGCTCATCTCCGCTCTCCGCTTGAACCTCCTCCGCTGCCGTTGCTCAAAGCCAGCCATTGATGAGGCAGCAAACGTGAGTGGTTTCTATTCAATGCCTTAGCTAGAATTCCATATTTGCATTCTCGGTTGGCAGGCTGCAACTATGCAAGCGTTGAATTATTGACGATTTTTAGTTAACAATTATTGCCAAATAAGGCAATGTTTGATTGCAACTGTCATTGAGAGAGAGAGAGAGAGGGAGATATTAATTTGTATTGCTATTTGCCGGACGGAGATATGCTGTGGTCAGTGGTTCGAAAAGCTTGCAATAGAATTGCAAACTTATTTACAAGCTTTGCAAACGGATAGCTTAAAATTGGCTTAGTTCAATAATTATCTTTATCGACTGACTGTGCAAAGTGTAGAATTCGTTTGCTCAGCTTAGGAACTAAAAACTTTCGAAGCAAAATGATTAATCTTCGTCGTTACGAAATCCCAGGCACATCGATCTCTGCTCCGTTCAACTGTCGCCAATGCGAGCTCGCATATGTCATCCGTTAAAAGAGTTTCGGGCAATCGACATTCCGACGTTGTTGAGCCTCAGCACAACTCAAACTGCAAAATTATCGACACCGAAAAACTCGAAAACCATTGAGGTATGTTGAGGTTTACCACAAAATCTGGAACAACGCTCTTAAATACAAATTATCACTGAGCTTCTGCTATTGACAAGAAGGAGAGAAAGGCCATCAGAGCTATGCGGAAAAATCTCGACGAAGTATCGAGTTTTCTTCGGACTATGCAAGACGGATGGAAAACGTGAAGCAACATATGGCCGCCCGCTACTGATGGTCACATAATACTATGTTCCGTCATAGCTGCAGAGAACGAGAAAGGTGCGGAATCAGCTGGAAAGCTTAATGGAGCTCCTGGAGCTTTTAGCTTTTATCGTAAAACTAAACACGGACAAGGGAAAAGCTTATTTTGATGTAAGTAATTGGAGAGACCGCCCCCTACTTATCACTGCGCTATGTAGTGGCATGGACTCAAAATTATATCTGAAGACAGTTTTTGTTTGTTACCATCTTAGAGGCGTGAGTTTAGTCGGAGTACAACCCGGCCTCTTATTATTATTGTTGTTTGGGGAGATAGCACTGCGACCTTCAAGTCTATTGTGCCCCCTACTTGGATTAAAGAATTTCCCTTAGTCCAACCTCCGAGATAAATCTTAGTATTGAACCTAAGTCTCTGAAAGTTATCCCATCGTCCGTAACCAGATATACGCCTAGATATTTTTGACGTTTGTGCATCAATGCGGAGCACTGCTTCAGGACGTGTTTAGAAGTTTCTTTCTCTTCCCTGCAGAATCTGCAATGGTCTTGCGAATAAATTCCCAGTTTATTTAGGTGATAATTCAGCCTACAGTGTTCTGTAAGGATTCCTGTGATCATTCTCAAGTTGTTCTTTGACAAGCCCATGCCCCTAAGGCGGGTTTAATTCGAAGAAAAACTGGATCTACCAA
Source organism: Philophylla caesio (assembly GCA_963971545.1). NCBI lineage: Eukaryota > Metazoa > Arthropoda > Insecta > Diptera > Tephritidae > Philophylla > Philophylla caesio. The sequence continues at coordinate 121,453,765 of OZ020607.1, forward strand.
GAAAGACTTTAGTTGATTGTCGTTAGGAAAGTCGGCTAAAGCCAGATGCTTTCACTTGTGACATAAAACTGGTAACCGAAGCTGGCATCGAAGCTCATCCAATCAAAATATAAATTTCCTGCAAACTGTTTTAAATCCACGTGAAAATTAAAGACTTAAAAGGCACTGCGACTTACAAATTTCTTCAATATTCTGAACTCTACACACGCATCAACAAATACCTATTAAATATATTTAAGCACAAATTGCTTAGCTGACAATATTAACAGCTCTGTCAAACTCCTCTAAAATAATGAAATAGTTAAATGCTAGTCAAATTGGTAAACAGGATATTACATGCAGGACAACAGCGATTACGCAAACAAAACAATGGTCAATCTGGTGGCAAACAAGTGCAGCAAATTGAGATAAATTGGTAGGCATTTCAAGTTCGTACTTGTACTACCAACAACATCAGGTCAGACCTACTAACAAACATATTTACAAGCACATCGAGTGAGACGAGATGGTCCAAGAAAAGGACGAAAGGAGACGAAATAGCTATGCACAAATTGCATGCTGCTAAATGCAAGTAGTAGGCCATGCTAGGCGCTCAGCTGACTGGCAAGGATGCAAGAATGCAACTGGCAAGGATGCATCGCAAGGATATTGCAAGACAGCGCAAAGCAAGCTGCCAGAATATGACTAGAATATAATCTATGTACACATACGCACAACCATGGACAGTTTAAGAAATTGCTACAATTTTCCGACCAGACAGCAGTCAGGGCTCGAACTTGACTGGCCGCACACAAACACACAAGTATATATTTTATTTTTTGTGGCCTAGAATTTGCATTTTAAATGCCTGCAAGTGTTTTATATTTACATTTCTTACCGTTGAGTGGTGGCTTAAGTACATTTTGTGGCCAATTGGGTTAAGATGCTGGCTAGTGTACTATTTATGGGCACTGATGTGTGTGTGTGTGTGTGTGTGTTGGGCTAGCGAGCAGACGTCTAAGGATAATGGTCAGTTGATGGTAGTGGTAGTTGGTTAATTGCTTTAATGAAAACGAAAGTGTTTTTTGCTTGGGCATGTGTGTTAGTTTTTGTTGTTGCCTTTCCACACATTTCGTGACAAATATGTAGTAGACGGTAGTGTGGCTGTTATATTTTGGGCTGGCGGAAAGTAAAAGTATTTGTGCGGTTGATATGGTTATTATTTTGTAGATTTTTGTTGAATGTGAGAGGGGATTAATTGGTGGTTGTGTGGGTTTTGAAATTGAGTATTTCGATTTACGTTAAAACTTGAGGATTTAAGGTAAGTATGGGAAGATGCAAAGGCATAGCTTTGAATACAAAAACAAAACCGCAATAAAAGCTTGAAGAAACTTAAGAATGCTACTGTTACTTAATTCAAAGAAAGAGCGAAGACTCACTACTCGAGAAAGCTGGCGCAGTTGTTGTACATATATAGACCGTGACTTAGATACTCGGAACCCATGGGTGCAGAAGTCGTACAAAAATCGTTAGTACTAAGCGCAACTGCCGGAACCCGAACACAGTGATATTTTCGTATTAAGGCCTTCTGATCTCAAACCCGTTTGACAAACTGAAATACTCTTGACCTGACGAAGCGTGTTTGGTTGGAAACACATGTCTCTTCGGAGTATCTGAGTCTCTTTGCGAAGTAAAATAAGGGTTGTCTAGACTTCGATAAAGAGAAAGCTCTCAGAGAATTTATACTGTCACAATCGACCAAGTTTGTAGGAACGCTTTTTATAGTACATATGTATATAACATTCTTACAAAAGAAAAATATAAGCTCACCAAACGCAGTCCCAAACGTTTGAGAAAAATCGATTTTTTAATTTGATATTAATGAATGTTTTCTCAAATGATAGAAATCTTGAGATGCATTTAATAAAAACCTTTGTTATGAATTTGAGAACCAAACAAATTCCCAAATCGATATTAAAACATTAATTTTCAAATCATAATCAAACGTTTGACATTTGAGAAAGTGCCTTGAATTTAAATCATTATCAGGCGTACGTTTGGCGGCCAGAAATTTAAAGCTCAATGCCAAAACTTACCACGAAAGTAGAATTATAACTCAGGAAGGGGACACAATAGAACTTAATATCGCCGTGTTCTCTTCCAAGATATAATAATACGATAATCATGTTTTACCGACCAGATATTCACAATACGCCAGATCTTGGAAAAGACCCCCGAGAAAGAAGAATTTACACACACCATCTTTTTGTCGACTTCAAAGCCGCCCTCGACAGGCAATTGCACTGTAAAGTCCTCTCTCGACGGACAAAAATCACGCTCTTTAAGTCTCTCATCATGCCCGTCCTATTGTATGGCGCAGAAGCATGGAAGATGACAACATCAGATGAGGTCGGCTCTTGGAGTGTTCGAGAGAAAGATTCTTCGAAAGATTTATGGACCTTTACGACTTTGCGACGGCGAATACCGTGTACGATGGAACGATGAGCTGTACGAGCTGTACAATGACGTAGATATAGTGCAGCGGATTAAGAATCAGCGGCTCCGCTGGCTAGCTCACGTCGTTCGAATGGATGAAATAGCTCCAGCCCTGAAGGTTTTTGACGCGGTACCCGCTGATGGTAGCAAAGGAAAAGGAAGACCTCCTTTGCGTTGGAAAGACCAATGCGGTTAATGCGCCAATTAAGTAAGTGGGTAATCATGTTTCAGAGCTAAGAGTACTACGCAAACAGCTCTTTAAAAAATATATACAACGGCAAGAACTGCCTTTGAAATTTGATATTTTAATTTCATTAAGAAACGGCATCACAACAATTAAACTCAAAACTACGCAAGACAGGACCCTTAAGTAGAATACAATGAAACCTACGTACACCTCCTGGGACTGAAACAGGTGGAAAGAAGATTTCCAAGATGGTCATGCTTGCAGAGTCGTAAAAACATGCCACGTATTTAAAGACTTCTTTTTATCTTATTCTCATTCATCAATTGAAAGGCAATTCTAAGACAACTTCGGTTATTTGATATCCGAAACTTACTCGTTTTAGCTACAAACTTCAAATTTTTTTTAATTAATGTACTCTCGAGAAGCCATCACGAACTCCGAGTCACCCGAGTAAGAACGCCTGCTCCCCAGAGCTCCGGGGACAGTACCAACCCAACCATTTAGTAATCAAGATTGCACGACAAATAAATGGGGAGGGGGATGTCCGAGGTGGGAGCAAAGTAAGCAGTGCCGAGGGATGCTTTAATGCACATTAATATGCTAAGCTCACTGAGCAGAAGGCTGTGGTAGCTGTTGTGGGTTCAAGGAAACGCGCCAGTCAATCGGTAAGTTAGGCACTGGAATTATAATGCAAACGGGAAAGTGGAGCTACGTTTGAGTTTGAGTGCGTGTGCAAACACTTGCATTATTTATATAATCACAGGTGCAACGTACAACGAAATTCCACTAATTCGCAATAGTGCAAATGCAATCAAACAAATATATGTATGCACACGCATGCACAAAATCACCCAGGCACGGGTACAGGTATAGCAGCGTGGAGCCTGGCAGAGGTGCAGCGAGCAACGCGTTCGCCCATTGGTGGAACGAGCAATGCCTTGACCAATAACAACAGCGACAGGAACAACAATGCAACTAGCCTGGGACGATGGCAGTGCGATGGACAGGCGCCTGCCTAGGCTTGTATGTATGCGGCTGTACGGATGTGCGCTTGCAAATTGAGGCGCCTACAGAAGTGCACCAATTCGGCATACGAAATGGTAGGCAATTATTGCAAGAAGAGTAGAGAAGGTAGAGCACATCGTTAGTGGCAAGTGTGAGCGAGCGGTGCAAGTTGAGAGTTGTTTGTGTGCGACAAAAGTAGGCAATGGCAATTGCAATGAACTGAACTGTACGATGGATCAGAGGTATGCGAACGCTTATCGGAATGATAGTTGCAGAGGATGTGACAAATGTAAATTAACAAATGGATTGGAAGTGGTTGGAACCTTTTTCACATTTATATTACGATAAATGTTTGGTAATAAACTATGTAAGCCTTTTGAACAAAAGAAATAACAGGACAAGCCAGCGCAGCTCGGCCACTTCATGAAAGGGAAAAAGAGAAACAAACATGTTTTGAACTCAGCGCCGACGATATTAAACTTCTGTTTCTTAATTTGCGCACGTAATTAGGCTAGGTTAGATTAGATTACACGTCCTGTATGATAGGTAGTGTCATTGGCGCACTGTGTGAGTGTCTGAATGTGAACCTTTTTTTTTTTTTGATTGCTTTCCGAGGCGATCCAAGAGTTTCACAACCGCTATCACTGTGAGACTGTTGAAAACTGGACCTCTCAGAAGTTGGCAAGCCAACTTTTACTTAAGGAAAAATTATCTATTGGATAATTTGCCGTAAATTATACGTGAAAATAAAAATTTTGCCGCGGTCATATTCCAAGAACTGTCGCATGCACTGCTAACTTCAGCTCAAGTTAGCGTGCCACCTTTAAAAAAAAAAGTATGAAGGAGATCAGCTAGGAAAATTTTTCTTGCACAGTAATTTGACGCTTTTTTGCCGTAATTAAACGGCATAAATCAAAAATTCCTAAAAAAAATTTTTTTTTTAATTTTCCATATGCATTGCCAACTTCAGGTGAAGGAAAAGTGTGAAAGAGATAAGCTAGGGAAATTTTTCTTGCACAATAATTTCCCCCTTTTTTACGTTATTTAACGAAATAAGGTATGTATATGGCAGCCCTAAACATTATTATGTATTGAATTCTCTCACTATCTGCATAAATTATGGTGGGAGCGTTGAAAGAGTGCGAAAATATCGTTAGTTTTGCGCAAGAAAAAGAGGAGAGCATACATATGCTCAAACTAGTACGTTCCGTTATGAAGCGGTACAGTCGCGTACAATGCAAAGTAACACCAGAGTGTATAAATTGACCAAGAGCGGACTAACGGTACTGAACAGCGTTACTTTCCGCATTTACACTCAACTGTTTTCGCTCTGTTCTAGCACACTCAACGTAAGTGATGCCATAAGGCAAGAATAAATAACACTTAACCAAAAAGTGCAAAAGAAATACCTCTTAATTCCAATTTTAAAAAAATTTATTCGAACTTTTGATTTATGCCGTTTAATTACGGCAAAAAAAAAACGGCAAATTACTGTGCACGAAAAAATGCCTTAGCTTATCTCGTTCATACTTTTTTTTAAAGGTGGCACGCTAACTTCACCTGAAATTTTCATTTTCACATATAATTTACGGCAAATTATCCAATAGATAATCTTTCCTTAAGTAAAAGTTGGCTTGCCAACTTCAGAGAGGTGAAAACTGGTGATCCCTAGTGCTTGAGACGCACGGATTGTAGGCACGGAACAGCAATACGCAAAGTGGTCAAGCGATTCTTTATTAAGCCTGATCAAAGGGAATCTATACAGCGATGCTATAGCACAGATGAGGTAAGAACTCTTGCTGTAAATTTATTAAGTTTCACATTTTCTGCGTTTTTTCCTAACGATATGAAAAATGTTCCTAACTTTATCACTGAACGTCACAAAGGCGCATCTGATCTCATCTTCTCAGGGGACTCATTCCCTTTGATACTGCTGCACATTCCCGGGGAGCCAACAGTGAGTGAAGTTGATATGGTCCACAGATTTTTCAGCTACACGACACTTCCATACAATCGCCGATTTCGATACATGGAATTATTGTAAGCTTTGTAAGTTGCCTGACTATCGACAAAGATAATAGCTTTAACGTCCGGAACTATGCTATTCATTAAAAGGTTACACGCCTTCCTTACGACGTACATACTTACATAGCAGATCTCAGTACAAAGAACCGGCTGATATAGATTTAAGATAGTGTTTGTTTGAGTTTGATAAAAAAATTTACAATGAAATCTGAAAGTTGGCTTATACTTCGAAAGGCACAGAGATTCCTACCTAATAAACAAGACAACCATGCGATCTTTGAATGACTACGTGGAAGTCAGACTTAAAGTTTGCGTTTAAAAAAGTAGCGAGAATTCGTTTGAACAAATTTACTTTAGCCTTACACATTTTCCGCTCGCAATTTGGTAAAACCCAAACCAACAGGGGGGAAAAAAAAACAAAGCTTGCCTGTGAAGAATGCTAGTAGAAATGTGGAGCAGTGCAAGGCGAGAATAACAACGTAATAGAGTTAACCAATGTAACCACAAGACAGACCACACATTTCTGAATTAGAAACACAAATAAAATTGGGTAGCAAACAGCACCAAAAACAGCTGCGTACCTACTCTGCGCGCAACAACTATTCTCGACCAACTAGGAATGTATAATGTCAAACCAACACAAAATCTACGGAAAGAATGAAAAACGGATGGCAGTGTAAATGCAAATATGAGCTGCAACATCAAGCTAACACGCACGCCGACAATGATGAGCCTCATCCGAAAACACACCGAATGTGTGGTTGTTTGGCAAAGGAGCGCACAAGGAAGGGAGAGCAATTCTGGGCACATAGTTTGGGACAACACTGAAACACACACACACACACACACACACACACACACACATTTAATAGCATACAGCAAAAGAATTTCGGGCCAGTCACGGGTGTGTGTGTTGGCTTCTGAAACTAAGTTTTCGGTCGGTAGAAGCACAAGTCCTGCAACCGAGCGCAACGGCAAACCGGCAAACAAGCGGCGAGTGAATGAGTGCGGTGGAGGGACAGGGGCTATACAGACAACTTTCAACTTGGAAAGTTTTGGTATTTGTCAGAAAGTTGAGCGCTGCTGGCCCCAAACTAACCATTTTACCAAACACGTCATACAAAGCACGCACTTTCTAGCGAAATGAACCACCCAAAATCCACCATCCACCATCCGCCGTTCCGATTCCGTGTACGCGTCCACTACACACACACAAGCAACAACAACAACAACACATTGCTTTAGCGCCCATCTGTTCTTCAATGGAATTGTTATCTGTATTCATAGCACTCATTTTTGGGGAAATACCGAAACTCCGACTGAGTGTGAGAAGAAGTTTAGCCTCTGCTCTGCGTGCTGTTTTTATGTTTCGTTTTTGTTATTGTTATTGATAGGATTGTTGGTGGTGGTGGCGTTAATGGTGTTGGTGATTAAATTCGTGAATGTAGTTTGCATGAAAATTTTAAATTAAGCTTCTGTGGCTGTTGTCTACTCACTACCCTGGCTGCGTAGCCCTCAATGGGTGGTTGGTTGGTTGGTTGGTTGGTTAGTTGTTGGCATAAATAAGTTAACTGCATGGGTTTTACAGATAAAAAACACTTGGGTGATATGCGCGTGTACGTCCATGGTAGCTGAGTATTTCTAAGGTGAATTTAAAGAATTTAATTTCGAAATGAAAAAATGTAACAGAGTTGAGGCGACAAATTGCCAGCAATGCGAAGTTCACAAAGTTGTCGATGCGGGTTGGCAAAAAGGGAGCAAAAGTAACCGAGAAAAGACTTTGCAAGTTACAAGCCTTTAGAAAGGTGAAAGACAGTCTGGCGTGACAGATTTTACAGTTTCTAAGATAAACCCAAAAAATGTTTTTTTTTTTTTTTTTGATAAAAATCAAACTGGATCAGGAATATATTCAAGTTCGTGGTAGCATTAAAATGACACAACACCGAAACTGGTTTGTCTTCAGTTTCAATCTGCGTTCTTTTATGAGTGTTGAGTTAGGTGACCGAACCAAACGAGAGCTTCGCTTAAACAGAATGCGACCAGATATATTAAAGATTATTCAGTTACAAATTTAGCAGTCTAAATTTAGGGGTCTTCAATAGAGTCGTTCATTATTACTTTTCCCTTAGCTTTGTTATTTGTTATTGTTTATGTGATCCACGATTTCTTTCTGCATCTTGTGGATCCTACAGTCCTTAACCTTACCAGATCTAGTTTTCGCTGCAGCTCGAGCAATTTTTGCGTAGCTCTGCGGTCATAACTCCTCCAGAGACTTATCGTATTTGCTGGCATGCTAGCCATTTTCTAGCTACTCTCATCACTGCTACTCACCTGGCACTTCTATTTTATCTGGATCTTCGTCATCATCGAAGTCAGAACAAGAATCATTATCATCGTCCAAATCGACGTCGTCGTCAAAATCGATGGACTTTTTCAAAGAAGCCTGAAAATAAAAAATTTAAAGCGATATTAGGAAAAGTTAAATATTTACAATTCAAGCTTAATTATGAAGTACAGAAACTAGCCTGAAAGAAGAGAAGTATGCATAGTTCACAGTAGACTAAACAAAAAAATTGTTCACTTCTAGTGGCGATTAAACAAACATTTATTAAAAATACTTGAGCTGCATTTTGTTAAACAACTTTTTTATTGCATTTTCATTTCATCAGTAGAAAATGTGACTTTAAAGCACAGAAATTTTGTCGCAATACCTCTCAGTTGATCATAAATCCATAAGCTTAATGTGAAAGTTGGCAAGAGAATGATTCTAAACAGAATTCCGACAAAAATTTCTGTCTCTTGAGTTTTCCTCAGTTTCTTCAATTGTAACTCCTTTACAACTGACATTCAAACAATTTACGGCAGAAAAGCGTTGCTTCATTTCAAAACAGCAACCCCTTTTGCTACACTTTAGCACAAGAATGTTCCCAAATTTAATTAAAGTACTCCGTTGTGCGCGCGTGTGTGTGAATTTTTGCAGCAAATGTTACCACCTCAAAAATCGATTGCAACTCTCGTGCGCTGCATAGAATTTCCGCCACACAAGCCCATACAGACACGTAGTGAAACACAAAATTTGGGCGCGTATAGAAATTTTCAAATACAAAATATGAATTAACACAAGAAAAACGCGTTAAATGCAGACAAAAATAAAAAAAAAATTTTAAATAAACTCACCGATTGCTACCTAAAGAAAGCACACACTTTTTTTTTTGTTTTTGTGGACACCAATGAATTCCTTCTGAACACTGGAACCAATTACTGGGGAGTAAATCTGGAGCTTTGGGGGTTTTCTTTTTTGTTTTTTTTTTTTTGGGAGCAACAAAATGACGTCTTCACTGCACCCAACGTAGTTATCAACTGGCGCTGTGACTATAAACGACCGGGTCACATACTCTCGACAAGCTTAACAAATTTCCATTTCGAAGCGCACAACGAATATTGACTGTAATTGCTGTGGCGCAAACAGGAACAAAACGCTTGCAACAAAACAACAAAGTGGCAACAACATCAGCCAATATGTATGTAGCTGTGGCACAGCGCAAAAGCGAACGAGGAACGAGTCGAACGAGCGTAGCAACCCTTTCGCTGTGCGGATGTGCTCGCACAACAACAAATGGCAGGTGGCTGGCTGCAGCACAATACAACAACAAAGCCAATGTTAAAGCACATAACACACGAAGCAAAAGCAAATCAGAGCAGAATAGTGCAGAGCGACGGGCGAGGATACTGGGACAATTGCTATGTACAACGTGCCATGCAGGGTGGGGGGGTTAGTTAGGTGGGTGTTTGGGCGGATGGGCGGATGGCTGATTTACAAGCGCACGAATGGCGGCGTATGAATTTATGGTGGCAAAACGAGAATGACAGACGGACAGTAGGCACATTTGGATAGTTGAAAATTTGTAGTTGCGAGGCGCTGCTGCGACGACAACAGCCTCAACTGAAGCTTACATACATACATACATATATGTGCTTCAATTAGCGAGCTGTGCCGCAGTACCCACACATACGACCAATGAGCGGTGGACGAAGAGGACAACTGCTAACGGCCGTCAAGTCGACAAACATTGGAGTAGTGTTGAATTTTCCGAGTTGGACGCTGAAGCCTATATTTTGCACTCGAAGAAGTTCAAAATGTGTGGATGAGTTGTGCCAAATCGACACAACAAGCATAACAGCAACCAATTCACATCAGGCACTTCAGCGTGGAGGCGAGTGCTGGGAGTGTTGGGGCACCTGCAATTAGTTGAGTAGCAGGCCAACTACCTTGTTTGCACAGCTCAATGCAGCGGGGTCCGCAGGCACAAAAACTATAGCAGCTGACGCATGTTAGACAACGAAGGAGTGCAGGCGGCAACGCACTAAAGACTACCGATGTGTCTGTTGGAGCTTGAATGGTGTCTCTAAGCGCGGTCTACTCATTCCGTGCGAGTAGCGACGACGCACATATCAGACGGGGGGAGGGGAGGTTGATGTGTTGCAATGTTTTTTTATTTGTTTGGTTGGTGTTTACGGAAGTACCTAGTAAGTGTGCTGCCCAGAGCAAATGTGCTCTGAAGTGGACAGGGAAATATGCGCGAAATGGGTGGAGAGCGAGTATATAGACAAGGAGATTGGTAGAGTTGGTTGTGAAGTTACGTATCAAACATCAGCCGCCGGACGGAGGAGGAATTTACTAAAACAAAAAAAAAAAAAAAAAAACCTTGGGAACACAAAAATTCTATAAAGTATCAATAAGTCAACAATGGGCTAGTTTTAAGAGTTCACACGCACCCAACTCTTTTGCTTACAACAAATCATGCAATAAATGGACGAATCTAGTCAGGTCTTACATCGAGACGCATCTAAGCCATGAAGGCACACAAGGAAGTGGTTCCTCCAACTTCAGTGCTTAAACGAGCGGCCCCTTGCTACAAGGACGTGTCAATCAGTCCGTGACTATTTGAATTTTTTGCCTCTTTACTGAAATGGCAACACTGCTACTATCAACAGGCAACTGTCAGTTGACACCTGTCAAAATTTGCACAAGCTGCGGCATTTATTTTGTGTTTGACAGTCAAATGGAAAAAAATTAATTTCGTTATGCATTCACGAACATAACTCAAACCAAAGCTGAGCTTAATAAATACTATGGGGACTCTTCGCCATCAATTTCAATGGTAAAAAAGTGGTTTAATGAATTTCGTTGTGGCCGTACAAGCACGGTAGATGCCGAACGTTCTGGACGCCCAATTGAGGTCTCAACACCCGTAACAATTGGAAAAATTCAAACGCACACATGTATAGTTTCCATGACAAAAATCCATGAATTGGTATACGAATTACTCCCTCATCCGCCCTATTCTCCGAATTTAGCCACCAGTGACAATTTCTTATTTTCAAACCTGAAAAAATTGCTTGGCGGAGATTTGACTCGAACGATGAAATCATATCACAAACAAATGCCTATTTTGATGTCATCGACAAATCTTATTTTTTTGAAGAGTTAAAAAAATTGGAGAAACTTGGACAAAGTGTATAGCACTCAAGGGAAACTATATTGAAAAATAAAATATTTGTTTAGTCAAAAACTTGTGTTTCATTCAAAAAGTCACAGACTTATTGACCCGCCCCTCGTATTTCACTGTCTTCAAGCTTTAAATGGCGTTAGTTATATTAAGTTTTATTTTTAAGAATTTTCATTTGAAAAAAAATTCAACAAAATTTTCATATAAATTAAAATTTTTTTCTCAGAAGTGTTAGAATTTTTTTGAGTATACAGTTTATTATAAAAATTCCTACTTCATTCTTCTCAAAAAACTTTACATATCCACAGGTGCCTCTCATCCACAGCAATTGTCAGCTAAGTCAAACAAAACTAGTGCCACCGAACAAAAAAAAAAAGAGAAAAAAAACGCACAGAAAGAAAGCCAACAAAACACAAAAAATCGCTGCCCTGCTCTCCCCCACACCAGCGCTCGCTAACCAATAAATATGCAAACAAAGCCCAAATGAAGCGCTAAACGAACGACCTTGCAAAAAGAAGGCTGCAACAAAAACAAACTATTGCCTTTGGCACACATGCAAATCCTGAATAAATAACAAAAAAAAAAAAACAAAAAAACGAAAACATTAGAATACCTACAAACACACATAAAAATGGCGCTAAGAAAAGTATACAAAAGCAGCGCATTCCAGTCACCAAGCTGACGAGTTTTTTTTTTTCGTTCTGTGTCCTATTTATTCAAAAGCCCATTCAAATGCTCTAAACCGACTGTGTATCTGCGTTGCCGCAATGCAACTGTGTGTGTGTGTGCGCGCAAGGAAAAAAAAAATCAGGACGCACAGATTTTCTCCAATTTCAGTTCCTGCGGAGTACGAAAATAAAAATAAAAACAAAAAATTGCCGATAAAGAGCGTACAAATAGCTATATGAAGGAGCAAAGAGAGAAAAAATACAAAATTAGATACAAAAAAAAAAAATTCCACAAAACGATGCGAAAAATGTAGCACATGACGAAGGAAAAAAATGCGAGCAAAACAAAAACGAAAAAAAAAAACAACACATGTTCACAACTACAAAGTTGATAGTGCAGGAGAAAAAAAAAAAAAAACAGGACAAATAAGTTCTCGGAGTCAAAATAAAACAAAGTAAAAATTCAGCCAACTCGGCACTTCGTGTGGGAAAAAATTTACTGTACATGTATGTATGTACATATTTTCGGCTGCTCTTACATATCCTTTTGTGTATACGTTCGCAGGAAATGCGCTCGGGTCGTTGGCATGATATTAGGGTGGTGTGCAGGCGCATGCGCCGTCTTTTAGAGGTAGCAGTAGCATTGTTGTTGGGCGAGCATGTACACACAACAAGTCGATTTATTTGTATCAGCAGCGCCAGGCTAAAAGCTTCTGCAGCAAACATATGTACATACATACATACATACATACATACGTAAGCCATTTCGATGGATGTGAACTCATTGCGGGTGGCTCTTACTCTAAATTTGATAGCTTCCCACATACAAACCTGCTTGCAGAGCAGGAATTGTGCTCTCTAAAGCAGGGCAGTGGCCATAAAAATACGAGCTTATTTAGCCTGCAACGAATTGGTTCAATGTGCTAAGATTTCGTAAAAGAAGAAATATTCGAATTTAATACAAACTCTCACATGTTTATACGTACATATGTATGTATGTATGTATGTAAAGAAATACGTAATGTGAGTGATTAAGTAAATAAATAAAAAATAAATAGAAGTAATAGGGGAAGTCCCTCAGAAAATGTTGCCAGAGAAGCGTTAAAAAGAATTTTATTGAAAAGTATTTTTTTTTTTCAATTTAACGTGAAGAATAAATAGTATTTGTTAAAGAAAAAAAGCTTACGAGCAAAATGTTCTGAAGTGGGATCAGTGAGTCCATATTAATGATTTCACTTTTCGCGAATGGATAGGCTGATTAAGACAATCAGGCAGGTTACGACTACTGTATGGTTCCTAGATATACCGACCGCCGCTCAGGCTTGGTCCATTTCCTAAAAAAGGGCTAAACTCCATAGGGTTTTAATAATAATAATACTGGTGTAATATATTAGACCAGAAAGCGATGGACGTACCGTTTTGTGCCGACTCCGAACGGCAGCTGTATTTAATGAGAAGCTTTTTTATGGCAGAAATACCCTTGGAGGTTTGCTATTGCCTGCCGAGAGCTGACCGCTATTAGAAAAAACTTTTTTTATTATTAAGATTTTGCTTGTCCTGACTGAGATTCGAACCTTGAACTCACCGGCGTAACGAGTAATAGCACGCACCGCTACCAAAACTCGACCACAGCGGCCATAGGGTTTTCGTCTTGGCGAAAAGCTTGTGAAATGGGATGTAAGAAGTATAACTGCTCGCAGCCACTCGAGTCAGACTTCCGCAAGCTGACAGAAAGATCAAGGCTCGTCCGCTCTCCAGTCCTGCGTATGGTTAATGGGCATATGGACTACCAACCGTAGTTTGTGCTGTATATAATTCAGATACTAGGATTTCAAGCTGTAAAGCCCTTGCGTATGCCAACAAGTTCATTTCCTTGCTGATTTTCGAATGGGCTCGCGGCTGCAGGAGGCATACTTTCAAAAACTGAAAGGTCTCTTAAAGCAATAAGAAATTCGAAGGTTACTATTTCTACTCGGAAGAGCATGTTGCTTACCAGGCACAATTAAAAACTGAACGCATTTTTTTTGGTAAAAATTTATTTAAAAAAACTAAAATAAAGCGTTTTAAAAAAAATTTTGATTTTCGTATTTTATTTAAAAATAAAAAGCAAAAATTCCACGTTTTGCATCAAAATGGCAGCCCTTCAGCTTCTATACTCAACAGCTGGCCACAAAATTGTCCAAAAGCACGTGCTAAAAAGAGATGACAATATCACATGTTAACGGCTAAACAAAAACAAAACAGAGCACGATTTGCTGTCCGGACAATTTCGTTACATCAGTGCAACTCTGCAAAGGTTCGATTCGAGCATTTACCAGATTGCTGTGTGGTGAGATCCCTAAGACAGCAGTGCTCCGACTTGAAAATTTGCTAAATTTGTTATAAAAGAAAGTGGTAGATTTAAAAAAAAAAATTCCAACTTCTGTTTATTTACGCAAGTTCTTTACACAACTTTAGAGAGGCCAATACTAGAATATGGATCTATTGTTTGGAACCCGCGCTATCAAGATCATTCCGACCACAGTCAATTAAAAAAAAATTTCTGCTTTTTGTTTTAAGAAATTTTCGATGGGAAAATTCTCAGTATAACCTGCCGCCATATAATTGTATGTACATACATATGAATAAGTCGTGTCTACCCTTGCTAGTCGTAGAGAAATGCTAGGCGTGGTATTTTTGGTCAAGTTGCTGACACGCTTGATTTCTATCCCATCGCTTTTGGCTAAATAAAGCTAAACGTTTCCTCCCGAGTTTCAGGGCATTTTCGGCCACTCAACAAAAATATGACAAATACGAAGATGTGTAACCGATAGAGCTTAAGACCATGGCAGCCATAGCCATTACCTAGTCTATAATTGAAAATTAGTAGGCTAATGCCTTTAATGTTCTTTTGAAATTTCTGCCTCTCATTTTTACGTAAAGAAGACTATCCTAAATACTATCAATAAATGTTACGTCATGCGGATGAGCTCCTCACGGCGGTTATTATTAGTAAGTATGTTTAGTTTATTCAGCGCGATTTTTTATTAAAAATTTGTATTAAAAAAAAATTTTAAATAAGATATTTAGAAGGCATATTTTTATGGTTTATATGTATATTTTATTGCTTCCAAGAGTTTTAGAAAGCCAACTTCATGTTTTCGCGCAAAGGCGACTATGACTATTTTTCTTATTGTTTTATGCACATCACAGACATGGCAACTAACTCATCTAATGTTATTGTCAACCATTTTGCGTGTATGAGTGCAATGAGGTTAATATTATTTATTTAATATTTATTGGAAAAACATTTAAATATTAATTTACTTAATTATGTGGGCTCGGAATGTTAATTATTTGCATTTTACAAAACGGTAGATAAGTGTTTTTAGTGTAATTTTCAGTGGAATAACCAGAATAATAGTGTGCGTTGCATAAACTTTAAGTGTTAATATCTCGTAAACTATAAATCGCCAGCAGCTAAAAAATATATATTATAATCAGGAGGTACACCTCTAAACAGTGCCCTCCCCCCATGGGGGCAATTTTGATATTCTGCGTTTCGAACAATCTTCTAAATTTACAATTTTATGTATTCCACATAGCGATCGTTGTTACGTTATAGTAAAGTAGTAAGTAGTAAAGGTATATTTTTCTTTCGATTCAATCGGAATGCCAAATCTGAATTGCTGCAGAGCGGAATGCGGGAGCGTAATAGAAATGCAATGCTGATAATAATAAATTTTTAAAAATAATACATGAATAAAAAATGCTAAGTTTGCAGACCTAACGTGGTAGAAGTGACATAAAATTGGAAATTACAAAATTGAGAGGTAGAAGTCCGAGCACTGGTGGTTAGTGGTGAGATGTGTGCACGAGCTTCAAACATGTTGCAAATGGTAAGATACTATATGGTCCGTGGTGAGAATATAGCTAGAGCATTTACTGGATTTTTAGAATAAAAATTAAAATTGTGTTGTTTAAAAAGCCGACGTATGTATTTATTGCACGAGAAAATGTTTACAAAAATGTATTGCAGCACCGGTAGATCACATTGAAAATTTTAATTGCGTAAATGCCATGCTTCCGCCGGTTGCATCCACGAGATCGTGGAGCGCAGCCAAATCTTTAGGTTCTCTCTTTAGATACCAAATCCACAAACTACATCAAAGTAATTTAAATATATAATTAACAATTTGGCGTCCAATTGTGTGTAATTACATTTTATTGCAATTCATCTTTAAAAAAACAAAAATGAATGCTTTCACAAAGAAAAGCAGAGAACAGTCATTGTACATACATATGTACATATACACATACAATCATTCATACAATCATTTGTATGTAATAGCTAATTTTCAACAAACAATTTTATGCATTCTCACAAAACTTTATACCACGACTTCGTTTATGCCCACAATACAAGGCATTATTATGCAAAATACGCACACGCTAAAATCACTACAACGCTTTCGGAGCATTATAAGAAATTACGAAATAAGCAGGCTACAGGCGTTGAGTCGAAGAGTATTGAAGTGTGCCAAGCGATAAGCGTTTATATCGTATCGTCTTTAAGAACAAAAAACAATCAGAAAAATGCGCAGAACACGCCACAAATTCACACAAAAAATTTATAGGCATACAACACATAAAACTCCCTGAACTCCATTGAGACGTAATAACACAATGACTACTTGGTCTGGTTAGTTGACTGCCTAGGCAGGCAGCGCAGCACCCATGGAATAGAACAGTGTGGGCTTTTGCGATAAAAATTTTCATGCGTAAATGCGAGGCAAGTACACGCCATCCAAATAACACTGTTACTCACCATTTTTATTAGCTAGCGTCTTTGAGCAACACGATAAAATGCACTAAATTTTTTTTCACAACGCGATCCGGAAATTACACTCGTAAGCGAAGAAACGCACAATTCACACACTTTGTACAATTTATTCCGTACTTGTCGAGATTCCGAAATCAACTGAGCCACAGAGTTGCCGTGCCTTGGGTTTTCATTTGCTGCTGTGCTGCCACTTAATTGAAAAAGTAATTTATGAAATTAGCTTGCAAAGTTGAAAGTGGTGTGTGACTCGGCTGATTCAGGCAATGCTGTATTTTTGTTTTGATACTTGATAGTTTTTGATTAGAAAGCAAATAAACTTCATCAACTATTTAAATACTAATTTTTCTTTTCCATATGATTTTATTTTACTTGGCTTGCTTGATTTCATTTATTTTACTTTTTTTTGCTGTACTCCAGCACTTAGAAAATGAAATACCATGCATGTGCATTTTCAGAAAAATAAAATGCTTTAAGGAAGAAAATCGGCACTGTAGCCAGGCTTCATTAAAGTAAGATTTTCAACTTCCGGATAATTTCATTTTCTTCCAAGAAGTAAGGAGGTTTGGTAAGAACGTGTGTACACATATCCTATAATAAATATAAACGATTTCGTCAAACAATCATGTAAGTAACTTTATTTATTTTTTTTCGACATTTCTGCACACAAACAATAAGCACAAATAAACGTACATATGTATGTCTGCTTGCTATGTGGCGACAATTTATACTTTTTTTATTTGTAAATTTCTCACAACACTGAACACATTTTATGCGACTAAAATGTATTACTATAAAGTACAGCAAAAATGCGAGACCTCGAATGTGTCATCTCATAAAAGTATTTTTTCTTCTTTTTTTATTTTCTACATGTTTAACTCAAGCTTAGTAAATGCTAATAAATCGCATGTTTTTTTCTTTAAATACACATTTGTATGTTTGTTTACTATGTGGGCAAGTCGTACAAACGAATTCATTAAAATTCACTACTCAAACTATTAATAATTCAATTAAATGTAAAGGAACTCAAGAAGAAAACTATTTAGAGAAATCAATTAGTTGTACTGCATTAAAACAAATTTTTACAACTGACTTAAATTATGTAATTTTTTGTAATTGCTAGTTGTTCTTTTTTGTACATATAAAAATATGTATGCTGCTATGTATGGAGTAGCCGTTTATCGATTTAAAGTAATTGTTATAATTATAAACTATGTATTGCTAAAATAATTAGCTTCTGTAAACACGCATTTACACAAATACACCTGTACATAAATATATATTAGCATTATGGTAAGGGTACGTAGGTCATTTAGAAAATCAAAGCAAATCAAATGTTCTATATTTAAAAAGTAAATCGTTCACAGTTCTTTAATTCAACAGTGTTTACAAAAATTAATACAATATGTTAACTTCACTTAGTTATGTAGAATGTTATTTTGCGTACTGGAGTGCAAAGTTAGAAGACAATTGAAATGCATAAGTTAATTGAAAGTAAATCAGCGGTCTCGGCAAATTTTACTCTTGTCAGCAGTGCGCTCAATAGCATACTTTTTCGCTGCTCCAATTTTGCCAAACACTGAAATAAATTATCACTTACTTACATTTAACGAAATGTTAACTATTTATACAGTAAATTGTGCCTTAAAATGTGTATATGTATGCATGTATGTATGTATGTATGTATCTATAAGTATAAGTTAATAAATCACAAACTAAATTTGTACAAACTTAATTGAACAAAACAGCAAAAGAGCTTATTGGTATAATTAGACAGCGTTAAGAATTGTTTCCTACCAAAATTCTTCGTTATCCTTGAGACTAACCATTTGTTTCTTTTTTATTTTATTTTTTTTTTTGCTGCTAATGAAATTCAACTGTTTGCAGATCTAACTAATTTTTAAAATTTCTATTAAATAACAGCGATTCGTCTGCTGTTGACGATTTGTTGACTGCGTTGTTAGCCTCAGCTTTGAAAATTTGGCTGAAGTCATGCTCAGCATTTGGTGTTACTGGCGACAAATTATTGTTTTTCGACTGTCTAAATTTTTTCGGTGCAGGACCCTTTTGTTTAGATGGTAAGAGAACCTGAAAAACAGAAGTTAAGTTTATGGATATTAAAAATGTTTTAAAATTTTTTAAATGTACATAGTAATGACACTGACTTAAGTTAGTGTCATTTTTCTGACAGCGACAACATTTACTTACCTTTAGCGCACCTTTGACCATTAAAAAGAACCAATAAAGCTGTGGCAGGAAGAGTATTAAAATACTTATAATACAACCGAATGGCAGAGTGGTGATCGCCTGTAGTGAAACATGGAGAAACGTTAATGCACAAAAGCTTAGAGAACTTAAAGAACTTAAAGATACATACAA
Source organism: Philophylla caesio (assembly GCA_963971545.1). Taxonomy (NCBI): domain Eukaryota; kingdom Metazoa; phylum Arthropoda; class Insecta; order Diptera; family Tephritidae; genus Philophylla; species Philophylla caesio. Next base: position 121,472,833 of record OZ020607.1, read on the forward strand.
TTAGACTGCGCATAAGCTAACGCAAAGAGGCAGAGTAATTTTTTTGCAGTTCGAATCGAAAAGTAGTCATATTCTAAATGCTGAATCAGATTATTTTCAGGTGGTTCTATGTAGAAACACTACTTTCCTCAAACCACAAATTCAACTCACCTGCCAGAGGCTCGCGTCTATGGCGACGCTGTAACGGTACATAACATATGGCCACATAAAGACGCGAAACACGCAGAATGTGGCCAACATTAGCAGGCCGTTGATGATGTAAGCGCGCGAGTCTTTCAAGCGCATGGTGCTCAATATGCTGCGCATCGAAACAAATGGTGTCGAGAACTCCATCATGAACATGTAGCTGTAGATGCAATGGCCACCGCCACGTATGTACTACAACAAAGATGCAAAGCATATATTCAAATTAAATTGCAAAATATCTCAACTCGCACACACACACACACTCACCGTCACCACCAGCAGTCCAAAGGTACCAATGAAAACATGATGGATCATCATAACCGGATGCGTAAACATATATTTGATGAAATCCCACTTGCCGCCATCTTTGGGAATTTGCACACACTCACCATCATAGTCGTAGATATCCTCATTTTCGGATTGCTGTTGGTGCGCACGCACCGTTGAAATGTCGCCACTGCCAACATGCGTTGCCGTGCCATTGACAATATTGATGCCATTCGATGTATTGACACCTGTGGCGGCGGCATGTAGCCGCATCAGTTTCAATTTGTCAGCTATTTTCTGTGTGTGCACCTTGTACATGGACCAGATGTCGTACATGAAGTAAGCGGTACCAAACCAGCCATACGCTTCCATCAAGAAATGTGAGGCATACACAAACGATCTGCTGCATGTCGACTTGCATACAATGAAGCCGACAAGAAATGAAAAAAATGCCTGTATGGCGGAGACGATTCTGCAAGGAGTAAAATAAGAGACATTACTTTGATGAGTCTGCGTTACACATAAGAGTTACAAGGAATAAGATTGCTTTTGAACTTATAGAGTAGGTATTACGAGGTGAAATATTTTTTTTTTTTTTTTTTCGAAGTGTTACTTAGCATATTTGGGATTTATCTGCAAGTCAAGCTTTGTTGAGCTTGCGTTGATGACGAAAAGGATTACTTCTTGGCCGAACGCTGGTCGTTACGTGGCACTACGTCGTGGTGGCATCCATCAATTCAGCGCTTTGTGGAGACTTCCACACGTCGGTGTCATCTAGTTTCTTTTCCTACGTTTTTTTTTCAGTTTTTGATCTTTCACATGCGCACATCAAAATTTGTCATACATTTCAAATGAAAATTTTCGTAATTTACACGTTTTCCATGAAAAAACATTAAACGGGCAACAAAAAAAAAAATTTTTAAATTTTAAAATATAAAAAAAATATAAAAAATCGTCAACACTACGTGTACTAAAATTAAATGTTTCAGTCTCCAATGTACGAATATCTTTAATTCAATAACATGAATTTCGGCAACTTCGGCAATACCAACTGCTATCGCTACTTGACATCGCAAATTTTGGCAGCTTCACGCTGTGGCAATTACTACGGGCCCGACCTTTTCACCAACAAAAACCAGCCAACCTACAATAGATACCAGGCGCAACAGCAGCGCTTGCAACTGAAACAACAACAGGCTGAACAGGACTACTTATGTCCCTCAAACTATGCCGCCTTCGTGAGCAGCGCCGCCGGCCAGGGCATGCCAGACGCTGCCAATCAAGCCATACGCTTGAGCCAACAAATGGGACTGCAGCAACTGGGTCGCAGCAATGCACGCTGTCGCACCGATTGCAATGAAATCACAGACAGTCTCTGGTCAGCCGCGAAGAAGTCAAGTATTTATGTGCCGGATACGGCTACTTCGTGGTACGAGTGCCAGCGTGAACAGAGTAGCAATGTCGCGCATTTAGCGGAAAAATGCAAAATGTTTGGCATCTCGCCTAGGGAACCGTCCGATCCGCACCAATTTTTGCGGTTGGGGCGGCCCTTGCGAGAGACCGAGCAACGTCGCATGGATCCCAAGCGCTTCAAGCGCATTTCGCCTGAGTTCCTCAGTTTGCTGGAAGAGCACGAGAATGCCATGTTGGCGTACAATCGTTTGTACGGCGTTGATTTGGAAGCTCGACGGCCGCCATCCTATCCGGTCCAACGGAGCGACAGAGCCTCAGCAAATTCCAAATCAACGGCTTTCAAAGAAAACCGCGAAAGTAAGACGACGCGCCAGACGAATGTGGGCTCACCACATGAAAGACCAACACGATCGGAAAGATCATCACGGGCACAAAGATCATCACGGCCAGCGAATCCAACCGAGCGACGAGGACTTATTTCAACAATAAGCGATTCTTGTTTCACAAAACCCTCAAAGGATAACAATAAGCCTGCAAAGAAAACCAAATACAATGATGATGACGACGATGAGGTGTATCGCCCAGCCGGCGGCGAAGACGGAGCGCCAAGCAAAAAAAAAACTCCAATGAAACGCCGCGCATAAAAATTCGTTCGAATCAAAAAGTCGAAGCAGAATTTCGTGATAGCATTTTTGTACCGAAGGAGAATTACGAATTCCCAAAGGCAACAAGTGTTCAGGCGTTAGGAGTTAGTGTTAAGCGGGAAGAGTCATTTTGCGAGCGCTTACTGCGGGCTGAAATGAAAAGGGTAAAGCAAGAGCTTGCTAAGAAAACGCAAGAGAGACAAAATGCAGTAAGAAAACGAAAGGAAAAAGAAAAACTAGAAAGGGAAAAAGAAGTCAAGAAGCAGAAGGAAGCTCGAGACAAACAAAGAGCTAAGTCCAAAGGCCGATCAGCATTTAAGGATCTTTTCGGCCATAGTGTTAGCGAGAAAAAACAGAGCGACGAGAAAAAGTTGACATCAATCTGGGAAAAGAAAGACAAAACGCACTTGGTGGACTCGGAAGTTTTTCAAGAAATGCAAACAATGAGGAGATTCGCCGAAACAGAACCTCGACTCATCAAACATAAACAAGAGCGTTTGGATTGCGAAGAAATTGAGCAACTTCAAAGGATCGATAAGCAGCGAAGCGAAGCCAAATATCCGGAATCACATCCACGTGTACGAAGCAACAAAGTCGTTTTGGAAGACACAACGAAAGATAAAAAATTGAGCAAACGTTCATTCGGCGAAACGCACCCTCAAATCGGCGCCTATAGACGACGAAAGATGGGATTGGAAAAAGTGGAAGAAAATAAAGAACCATCTTTGGATACACTAATAAAAATCTATAAGAACTACCGAGATACACATCCACGAACACATTCTATCAATCGACAAAACTATATGGACACCTGGCATTCGGTGGAAGAGATCACAGAAACGTTTCCAATAATGGCGCCACGTAGCATAGCCTACCGCGATTATGATGCTGAAAAGGCCATACAAGAAAGAGAGAAAATATATGAGAGGAAACGAAAAAGGCAAGAAGAGAAGAGACTACTGGCCGAGGCAATAAGAAAGCAGAAAGAAGAGGAGCAGGAGCTTAAAGCGATCAAAAACTTAACGTTCGAAGAGCAGAAGCAACGCAAGAAAGACCAACAGCGTAACAGAAAAATGCAGGAACAATTGAAAAAGGAGCAAGAAAAATCAATTAAACAGCGCGAAAAGGAACTGCTAAAGCAAATAGAGTTGGAGAAAAAGCGACAAAAGGAGATTCAAAAAGCGATTGAAAAACGCCAGGAACTCGAACACAAAGCAAAGCTTAAACTTATAAAGGGCGAAGAAGCGAAAGCACAAAGAGAAGAGGAAAAGAGTAAAAATCCTTTAAAACTTTTTTGTAAACCACTCTACAGCTTATTCAACAGGGAAGCACACGTCGATGAGGAGATTAGCGACTGCTCTTGCTCCTGTTCCTGCTCTAGCAGCTCGCTAGTAAGTAAAGCGCCAACCAAAAAGCCCAAATGTAGACCCGGTAAACTTAAAAATGTACCACGACGCCACAAATTATGCTATACAGATTCGAGTATGTGGCTAGGCGTGAGTACTTTGTATCCTCAGCGCTACAAAATAACCGCAGAAGAAACACAAAAAAATCGCGACCTTTTGAAACGACATAGAGCATATAATCAAAGCTTGATTGCGAAGCGGAAACCACTTTATTCCAAGCCACTTGCAAAACCGGATGCATCAACGACGAAGTTGAAAGAACGTACAAAATCAGAGCTGTCTTCCACAGCCACAAGCAAAGTATCGCTGCGCAGTAAAGAACAAGAGCCGTCGACCAGCAAGGCGGCAGCCGTGAAAAGATCGCCAAACCCAAGCGAGACTTCGGCAAAGGATAAGTCCTCGGCAGAAGACAAGACTTCAAGAGATAATCAGGAAACAACCAGTAGGTCCAGCAATACATCAACACAGAAGAAAACACGCTCAGCCAAGTACCACGATGAGCCGGGTCAGTTTGTTGTGCGTTTAGCCAACTATTTGCTAAAGCAAAAGAAAAAAATCAAACGTTCCAAACGCTCACAAATGTTAGCTGAAAAACGCAAAAAGCGAAATTACATAGAACGCGAGAAAGACGTGCTGACAACGCTAAGATGTTTCGGACCGCCAGAGCACGAAAGGCTGCCCGAAATTTCTGAGGAAGAGCGCGCCAAACTAATGACTTTGAAGCCAAAAAAAGCGAAGCCGAAAATCTATAAGCAAACTCTAATGACTGCCGATGAACTGTCGGACGGGTCAAGCACAGCATCACTGGAGAACATGCTAGTTCATATCAAAGAAGAACTGCAGAGGCGCGATCCCAAAAAATATAGCCACAACGACATGACGAAAAGTCAAACTGCGGATAAGGAAATAAAAAAAGAAAAGAAACCGAAAAAGGAGCGAAAATCGAGAGTTAAAATCAAAGTCCAGATGAAAGGTGCAAGATTCCAAAAACTGGGCGCTAAGCGTTTAACACCCGAGTTTCCAACGCCGAAATTTACATTAAAAACAACGAAACGATGCAAACCAAGCGAGACAGCACCACCACGCATGGAATTGGTGAGAATGCCCGAATTTATACTCGGCGAACAGAATCGTGTTATTACGATAACAAACGCAACGGACTCCAGCAAGCGCGCCCTCGTCAAATCATCAACCGAAAAGATACCACCGCCTGTGGTACATTTCCCGGACTATACGAAATGCAAAAAACATCAAGCGACGAAGCAAACGCCGACCAAAGCAAAGGGCTTACCACAATCGACAGCTTAATTTTTTTTACAAATTCATTTTCTGCAATCATACGACTTGTGATTGAATAAGGAATGCAAGTGCGTTTGTGTGTGTGGAAATAAGTTTGTATGCGTGTGTGAGCTTATAAATGGATGTGTTTTTTGTTAAGCTTTCCAATCGATAGGCATTGTAAAAGTTAGGTTTAGCTTTGATTCAAAGTGTCCGCTTACGTAAATATATTGTCTCAATAAATTGTCACCGAAAACCCGACAAAGTTTATTAATTATGGCGTTGAAAGTTGACATAATCGTTAGAACAAAGCCGTTTCGTATGTTGCCGACATTTTGTCACTGATTAGTTGATGCATTCGTTGGCTAAGCGGACGAAAGTCGACCAATGCTCAACTCTTTAATGAAGAATAAGCGCGTTACGACAACAAAACGAATGCAAATCAGTACGCGGCATAAGTTATGGTGTTCATGAAGCACGCAGCTGGATACGAAATACGCGTCTTCGAACTCTTTAGCGGTTATCAATCAAGAACGATAGTGAATCGAATTCTCTAATAAATTCAACTTGCAGTGAACATACCCGTCGCTGCGCATGATATATATATTTTTTTTTTTTTGAGATTAAAGTTACTCTTGCGCCGACTTCCCGGTTAAAGAGATTTATTTGGCCAATTCAATGAATCAAATCGCCATCACAAATTTGTATTGTTTTAATAATGTTCTTTAATATGTATCTTAGTTATTTATCATAATTGTTTAATATTTTAGTCGATAGCTTAATGTTCATGTCCAACTAGTGACTGTGTGTATTATACTGGATGTGGCTGTGTGCTTGAAGTAATTGGTCATCTCAGTTGCGATTTATTCATGGTTTAATAAATGGTATGAAATGATGTTCCATTACGATGATTTTTTTGCTAATGCTGTTTATTTGTTCACCATGATGTATTATTGTATCCTGGTGTTAAGTAAAATTTTTTATTATTGAAGTTATACTGTTAAACGAGTATGCTTGATGAAGTTATCGAGTATTTTGTATGTTTTCATACCTTTTGCTTGGTATAAATATTCTAACGAATCGTGTTCTATCAATTTCTGGTGTTGTTCTCTGATATCGTTGTACTTATTACATTTAAATTTTATGTGTCGTAATTTGCTATCAAATCTTTTTTTTTTTTTGTTTTTTCTTTGTTTGTTTTTTCAATTTAAATAGCTCATTGCACGCACAGAAGTGGGCTCTCATTTTTTGTTTCCTGTCACTGAGAAATAAGAATACATACACAAGCATATATGTATGTACATTTAAGATATGTCTCGATGAAAAATAAAATAAAAAAATTCCAAGAGAACTGAAAAACACACATAAGCAAGTAAAAACGTACATCGAGAAGAGCACAAATCCTGGAACGAAACAAAACAGGATAATCGATTACAATAAACTGGAGGAAAAAACCTATCGAAAGTTTGACATCCTGGCCGTATGGGTACAATAGCCCGGACAAAATCAATCTCTACAGTCAAAAAAAAAAAAATATAATGTGTTCAGATGTTTCATCAATTCTGCAAGTTTCGCATAAAGGGTCCTCTGCTACTTTGAACTTTGCTAGTGTATGTCTGCAAAATGCATGTCCGGAAAATATTCGATTAATTTGTTTAATTTGTTTTGCTCCCATATTTTTTAATTTCGAAAACCACGGTTTTTTTTGCAGATTAGGGAATATCTTAAAATAATTGTTTCCTTTGTCATTACTAACTTCGTTATATTTTTCTTGCCATTCCATAATTAACTGTCTTTCGATTTCATTAATTGCATCATTTATACTCCACCCAATGCTAACCTCTTCTCCAATGTTATTTGCAAGTTTGGCCGCTCTATCCACTACGCAATTTTGATGTATTCCACTGTGTCCTGGTATGTAATGTATTTCCAATTCCGTTACACTACTTGCATTTATTTTATTTATTTTTGCTAAGGCACCTGACTTACTATCAGTTAATATGGCAACCTTTTGATATATTTTTATCACTTGATTTTTCGGTAAATCTTACAATATGGTTTTGTCAAAATTTGCTTTCAAATTACATATTTGTTTTTAAATAGCTTACAAAACAAGAATAAAACTATTAAATGAATTTTGAAAAAAATTTTCAGTGAGATCAAAATTCCACGTAACCAGTTCTAGAATGGAAGGTAGTGTTGCAACAGACGTGCCACCAAAACCAGCAAGCAAAGCTTCAAAGCCGCATAGGCAATGTAATAAGCAAGCTTGCAAACGTCAATTTATACCCGCTTCGAAGGCATTTGGAAGAAAACTTACAAACCAAACAAATCAAGACAAAAAACCACCAATCCTGAGTACCAAAAGCCAAAATAAAACGTCCATCAGAGATGTGCCATCCTATATACGCACAGAGATGGAAATTTTGACGCATTTGAAACAAGTAAACCACAGTTTGAGGGTGTTGCTGAAGCCAAAATGCCACTGCGATAGAACGCCTCGAGATCAAAAGTGCTGCCAACCAGCTAGAGAACGTAAAGAGAATAAAGCTCTCTTGGCCCGAATTAACCAAGTGACCAGGCGTGGCAGTAGAGTACAGGCTAAACAGGGGGTGATGAGTCGTGGGTCCACCGGCCGAAACGAAGCACCCGCCAAGAGTAACGCTACGAATACTGACGCCGTCCAGTCCAAAACTGCTGAAACCAACGACACCGTCTCAGCAAAGACTCAACACAAATGTAGCTGCAATGAAAAGTGTGAGGCTGTGGCAGCAGCACCGTCAGCAAAGCGTCAGCAAACTTTTCGACGTTTCATTTTGTGTTTCAAGCCCAAACGAAATGAGAAAGGTGGAAAATGTAACAAATGCAAATGCGCACAGAATACAACTGCCGATGACACCAAAGGAGGCAACGAAGGGCAACCTAATGGGAAGTTATTTCACCAAAAATGTGGTCACCATAGATGTGAAAAACATTTGTCGGCTTTATCGAAACGGAATTCCAAAGTCACATTTAAGCCGAGAAGAGCGAGGCAATATCAAAAAGCCAAAATGCCTGCGAAAACGGAACGAACATTAACGCAGAAAATGCTGGGTCCCTGCTTGAAATGCCTGGGCAGAGAGCAGGCGACAAGTCGAAAGGAAGAAGAACAAAGTCGACTCAATAAAAGCGAGAAACCTGTAGAGAAACCTAAGCAAATAGATCCCATCACACCGGCAACAGACTCTGATAAAACTCTTAAAGAAACATCAGAAAAAGAGCAAAAAGTGCTAGCAGTAAAAACGCAAGAATCTAAGGAGCCAAGTGAAAGAACTGTGGCTATGGCTAAGAGATTGCGAAAATGTTTGCTTTTGTTTAGGCCGCGCAGGAAACCACCGCAGACAGATGCAGAGGAAGACAAAGTAGATCTGCGAAAGGAGTTTCAGCTGAAAAAAACCAAGGAGAAGAAAAGTCGATATGAAGGTCGCCATGACATACTTAACACCTTGTACTTCTTTCCCAAACCCAGCCATATAAATATTAGGTATGTAGATGACCTCGAAGAGTACAAGAAAAACGAGGCGAAATTAGAACGCACAACAGGCCACGCTGAAAGCAAACGAAGCAATATGCGAAATCCAACCGATACACCGAGTACATCATCACTGGAGGAGTACTTTCAAAGGGTATCGGCGCGTATGGTGCAAGAACAAAAAGAGGCCGATGAACGCAAGCCGCCGCCGCCAAGAAAAAGGCGCATGAATAACAGTAATTTTAATCGGAGAAGTGGTCAACAAAACCTACAACACACGCCACGCGCGATAAGGCTCAAAAGTTGAGTTGGAGTTATGGAAAAAGATGAGCAGGCAAGAAAAAAATTTCCACGCGAAATACATAATTAAAATTATTTAATTTTTCCTCAAAATCTTCGAGGCAACAAGAGCAATAAAAGCCAATTGAATTCTGATTGAATTCCACACATCGATAACATTTTGTCATGCAATAACTTGTCATATTTATTTTTCTTCTTTTCACTTTTAACACAACATAATAAATTTGTATTTAATAAAAATATCTGTTCATTTAAACACATTCTAAATTCCAACATTTCGCGATAGAAAAAAATATTCCCGAAACACATATTGTTATTTAAAAATCAGCGTGGTCAGCATGTTCTAGTTATTGAGTTAAAAAAAAATTCAAAAAAAAAAACGAAAGAGTCAATAAAATTTAACTTATTTGTGTAAAACTAGTCTTCGAACACTTTCCTACCAACCAAGTTCCTTATCTGTTTGTCCGTAAAAAAAAATGCCCGCGACTGTTAGGAAACCCACTGAAAAACGCCGACCAAGCCTAAAGCACGATAGCGCGACCAGCAAGCGACGCGATAAGGAAGTACGAGAGCTATGGATCAATCCGCATGCGACGGAAATGGGTGAGTCACAGATGAACTTGCGAGATTGCGACTGTAAATGCGAGCTGCTGCGTGACGAAAAAGTGCAGCGCGAACTGCAAAGAATAGCAAGGGTTTACTCACAAATGGACACTGAAGTGGAAGACGACGACGTTGACGAGGAGCCACAGAGTAAAGGCTTTTTGTGTTGTAAGCCGAAAAAATCTCAAACCCAACGAGCGAAAAGTAATCAAAGAGAGGAAGCAAAGTCGAAAGAGTCACAAAGCCGTAAAAAGTCGACAACGTCCGGCAAATCGAAGGAGAGGGAGAAGGAGAAAGAAGCAACGAAGAGAGAGAGAGGTAACGAAAGGAAGAGCCGAAGTCGGCAGTCATTGCAGCATGGCAGATTTAGAACTCGCGAAGAAGCAAAGCGCTATAGGGAGCTTAAGTCAATTTATGCCACAAAACCAAAGCCACATCCCTCCACATCATCGGGCAACAAAAAAGAGAAACCACAATCCACAACATGTTTCCAAAAAAAGAAGACGCACAATCGCAGTGACTCAAACAAATACCAACAAAACTCAAGTGACGACTCCATATACAACACTAAGAGCAAGCAGCGCAAGTCACGCAAGTCAAGATCGCGAACATCTGACAGCAATACCACCAACAATCCTCAGCAGCGTCGTTCCTATTCGCGTATGAGCGAGGAGGAGCGACAGAAGAAGAAAAAATCGAAAAAAACTGGTGTCGGCTGTTGCGGTTCGCGCAAGAAATCCAAGGGTGACCAGCAGCGACGCGAATATGAAGCGTACAGACCGGCGCAGGATACCTCTGGTACAGAAAGACAGCCAATGCAACCACTGCCGCCAAAATGTCCATTCACGCCGGCAGAAATAGAGCTGCTCGAAAAACTGAGAGCGACATATGCACGAGAAATAAAAAAGCCCGACAAAACGGCATCGCCGCCAGCAGAGGAGGATACCGGTTGTTGTGGTTCGAAGAGCTCTAAAAAAAAAAAACGCCAATCAGAGGATGATTCATATTACTCATTACATAGCCAATATTCTGCAGATTCATACGGATACTATGGCTGTCGATGTCCAGAAAACTATTCCGCAACATTTGAGCGAAAATATCCAATTAGACAGCTGCCGTCCCAAAATCCTGCATATGATCAGAAGAGCGGTGACCCAAAAAGTGGTAGAACTTATAAGGAGCTACACAAGAAAAGCGATAATGTTACTTTTGACACAAAGCATGAAACCGATGAAAGAAAGAAGGCTAAAAATAAGCATGTGCCCAAGAAGTCGAAATCTGCTGAGACAAATTTGATGCGTAAAAAGAAAGCGAAAGCTGTGAAAAGTAAATCAGACGGTTCTATTTACGCATCCGAACGCAAAGCAAAACGTATTAAAACGCCGAAACAAAAACTCTTACCGAAAGATACTGATTCAGAGAAATCGGTAGGCTGCTCTTGTTTCGGTTGTCTTAAGAGAAAATTCAAAGGTGAAAAGCAAAATACGAAAGTAAAAAAGAAAAGACAGCTAAAGGAATCCAAATCTTTCACGAGTGTTGATGAAAAACGTAAGGCTAAAGTACAAATTTTATTTAAACCGAAATCATATTTTTTTCTCTTATTTAGGTGTTAAAAACGAAAAGAAGAAAAATGCCAAAAGTCAGGAAAAAATTCAAAAGAAATCATCCACTACATCGTGTTGTTCGTTCGGTAAAAGCGATAGGCCAAAGGAATTAAATGTTAGTGAAAAGAAGCCTCCGAAAACTAAAACTAAAGAAAAGCAACCCAAAAATAAAGAAAATGTAGAAAAAAAACAATCCACAAAGCCGAAAGTCAATCAGTCCTGTTGTTCGTTCGGCAAAAAAAATAAGCCAGACAAGTCAGATGACTCTCAAAGCAAGTCCTCAACGAAATCAGATGAAGCTGAAAATAAATCCATGAAGAAAAAAGATAAAGAACAAGAGGCAAAGCAACAATCCACTACATCATGTTGTCCGGTAGGTAAAACGAATAAACTCAAGGAGCCTGATGATTCCGGCGAAAAACCGGCAAAGATTAAAAATGAGGAAAAAGTGCAAAAGAAATCCTCCACTGCGTCCTGTTGTCCGATCGGTAAAAAGGAAAAATCAAAAAAATCTGAGGATTCGCATAAGACATCTACAAAAAAGCCAGAAAAGTCCAAAGAGAAGCCCAAAGAGAAGTTGGAAAAACAAAAATCCATCACTTCCTGCTGTTCGTTCGGCAAAAAAAATAAGCCAGACAAGTCAGATGACTCTCAAAGCAAGTCCTCAACAAAATCAGATAAATCTGAAAAGAAATCCACGAAGAAAAAAGATAAAGAACAAGCAGCAAAGCAACAATCCACTACAACATGTTGTCCGGTAGGTAAAACGAATAAACTTAAGGAGCCTGATGATTCCGGCGAAAAACCGGCAAAGATAAAAAGTGAGGAAAAAGTTCAAAAGAAATCCTCCACTGCGTCCTGTTGTCCGATCGGTAAAAAGGAAAAATCAAAAAAATCTGAGGATTCGCATAAGACATCTACAAAAAAGCCAGAAAAGTCAAAAGAGAAGGCCAAAGAAAAGTTGGAAAAACAAAAATCCACCACGTCCTGCTGTCCGATAGGCAAAAAAAATAAGTCCGACAAATCAGAAGACTCTCAAAGCAAGTCCTCAACGAAATCAGATGAAGCTGAAAATAAATCCATGAAGAAAAAAGATAAAGAACAAGCAGCAAAGCAACAATCCACTACAACATGTTGTCCGGTAGGTAAAACGAATAAACTCAAGGAGCCTGATGATTCCAGCGAAAAACCGGCAAAGATTAAAAATGAGGAAAAAGTTCAAAAGAAATCCTCCACTGCGTCCTGTTGTCCGATCGGCAAAAAGAATAAACCAAAGAAATCGGAGGAGAAAGAGAAGCCTAAAGAAAAGTTGGAAAAACAAAAATCCACCACGTCCTGCTGTCCGATCGCCAAAAAAAATAAGCCGAGCAAGCCAGATGACTCTCAAAAGAAGCCTTCAGAGAGACTAAGTAAAACTGAAGAGACATCTAAAAGTAGAGAAAAATTGGAAAAGAAACACTCCACTGCTTCGTGCTGTCCAATCGGCAAAAAAGATAAGACTGGCAAACCACCCGAGTCTCAAAAGAAGCCACCACAGGAAGCAGATAAAACTGAAAAGAAACTAAAAAAGGCTAAAAGTAAAGAAAAAGTACAAAAGAAACGTTCCTCTGCTTCGTGTTGTCCGATCGGTAAAAAAGATAAACCAGAGAAACAAGACTCTCAAAATGAGTCCTCAAAGAAAACGGATAAAACTGGAGCGGCCAAAAGTAAAGAAAAAGTAGAAAAGATGCCTTCCACTGCGTCGTGTTGTCCAATTGGTAAAAAGGATAAGTCAAAAACAGATTCTGAAAACAAACCCAAAAACGTCGAAGAGAAAGTAGGAAAAAAGGGTTCGACTACATCCTGTTGTTCAATCGGTAAAAAAGATAAATCTAACATATCAGAAGACTCGCTAAAGAAGCCTCTGAAGAAAAGAGAGGATTCAAAAAAGACCAAAAACAAGGAGAAGATGCAAAATAAATCTTCCACTTCATCATGTTGCCCGATCGGTAAAAAGGACAAACCAAAGGAAGGAGACGATTTCAATAAGAACTCTTGCGAGGTTAAACTACCAACAAAGTCTTCTGAAACGCTGGAAGATACATCTGAAACAACGTGTTGCGGAAGGGGCAAAAAGAATAAAACAAAAGAGTTGCGCGATTCCAAAACAAAATCACCAACACGAAAAAGCAAAGAGAGGGTCACAAAGCACACATCCGAAAAAACCTGTTCGTGCTGCGGAGGCGGTGAAACGGAAGAGCCAGTAGTTAAAGAAATGGACGAGAAGCGAAAGAAATCAGCATCGCCAACTCACAGACGATCAAGTTCAGAACGAAAGGTTCGAATGGACACTAAGCCAATTAAAGCTGCACCAGAAAAGAAATCGCAAATGTCTTTTTGCTCATGTTGCGAATCGCCTGATGAGAGAGCTGAGCCACCTGCCAAAGCTGCAGCGAAAAAAGAGAAGCCCAAACAAGCAGAGCCTAAAAAGAAACGCTTATGTTCATCATTTTGTTCTTGTTGTACGAGCGAGATTAAGCGAGAAAAATCTCAAGATAAACAAACTGAAACACCGAAACAGAAAGGCAAAGACAAACGGAAGGATAGAGCAAAGCGAGAAAAGTACGTTGTTGAAAAGGTTCCACCGAACTTTTCATACTGTGAGGCACTCTACGATGAATTAGAAAACCTAATCATGCAGAAACAGTGCCCAAAAGAAATGCTACAAGCCCGAGCCAGCAAAGAACCGGAGAGAAAGCGTTCCATATCTTGCTGTTCATGTTTAAGTCGCAGCAGTTCGACAGCATCCCAGACAAGTTTAAGTGCGCACAGTAAAGAGAAGTATAAAAATGAACGAGCTCAGCCAAAGCGTAGGCTGGCTAAAAAAGACGACAAACAAAGCGAAAAGAAATCACAGAAAGCCTCCAGTTCTATGTCTAAGGCCAGTGCGCGGGTTAGAGAGAACAACACGAGTACACAAAGTGAGCAATCTGCGGCTGCGGCACCGTGCGCCACCACCACCACCACTGTGGCGGAATTCAAAAATTCATTGGTAGCAGAATACATTCTGGGCAAGCCACATCAGCGTGGTTTGTCCTTGACGCAAGAGAGAAATGCAAAATTCCAACTCATTCTGAACAGCAGCGCCAAGAAGAAATGTTACAAAAGTGACGACAAAGCGCCACGTTCGAGTGAGCTTTATGGGCGTGGCATAGGTTGTCAAAATTAACACATGCAATTACACTTCGCATACACATTTGTGGCTATAGTAACATGAAAATGTGTAGAGTCTCGCATGTAGAGTGTAGTTTCAATGTTAAATTTTGACAACTCGTGCCAGTAAACCATGGAAATGTAAAAATGTACATACATACATACACATTTACGAGTTTAAAAGGAAAGAAATAAAGAACATAAATATCGCAAAATTATGTCGTGTAATTATTAACTGTAAATGTAACACTGAACGGTGCACAAGCGTCGATTTTCATTTATTTAAATTGTTTTTCATAAATCAGTTAAATTTTATTTTACATACATACATGCATATGTAGCGAAAATTGTATAAATAAAGACAATATACACAGCACTCTTCATACAAGGTGATCACCATTCCTATTCCATTTTATAAGCGGGTTAAAAACATGGCGTAGCAGTTACAACGCACGCAAGGGTTAAGCGCTTACTGTTTGCGTTTTTCCCTTGGAACAAAAGCATGGAAATGTACATACACAGATGGTGTCAGATGACAAGAAATATTTTTACAAGGTGGTTTTCAATGAAACAAAAAAAATTTTAAAAATCAAGGCATATTAAACAGGTAGCAGAAGCAGGGTTGATATTTCGATTTTTTTCATTTGAAGAAATTTGATGCGGTCCTACAGGTGTCAAAGTTTGTTTACATTTTTTTTGTTTATTTACATTTTACAAAATAATTGGTTGTAAATAAATATATTTAAGTGTAAAGTTGCGATTTTATTTACATACATTTTTCTAAATAGGAAAGTGTTTTCTGTGCAAAAAGAGGAGCTGAAAAGGCCGACATTTTTTAATGTTCCGAAGTCGGAATTGGTTATAGGAGCGCAAAGGACAAACTTATTGCCAAATTATGTTCCCTCGCTATTTATACTTTGTGTGGTTTGAATAGTGTTACACCATGAAATAGAGTAAGACCAAATATATTTTTTTTAATAGAAGGATATATGTATTTATTTGTATATTTATTGCTTATAGTGACTCTTTAATAATCGCTGAGCATTGGGTGAAATAAATAAGTTTTAAAGCCCTTTTAAGGGCTGCAAAAAATAAACAAAAAGATCAAATTTTGCTTATATACAAGAACATACAAATCTTCTGCGAAACGATTCCCTGCATTCAGTTATTTGATAATCCATGGTCTTGTTAATGTTAAGGCGATGAAGCACGTAATCACTTTCATAATCAAACGACATACATAGATTCATGAACTGTTACGTCAGCAAAAAATCTGTACCAGTGCCGGAACTAAATGCTGACATATTTTTTAAATTTGCGATGGTACGAGGCATGATTCAATCATACAAGGTTGGATAAATTAGGCAGTTGTCTCACTCTTGCACGCTGCCTTAAGGTGGCCTCTGTTGCTCTCTTTTAATTTAAGAAAAAAAAAAATGTTATCAAACACGTGGAAATTAGTACTTTTCTTGTGAAATGGCCTGGCAGGCAACACTGTTGCATTTTTGTAGTTTTTAAATTATTTCAGCATGCCTTACATTAAATAATCGAATTGACGGCACTCTCGTATGTTTTCCAGTAGCTTTGCTTATCTAGCAGCGAACAGGAATTGAAATTTTTTTTCTTTGCATGTAAGAAATTTATTGGTCGTTGGTTCGATTCCCGGTCAGGTCAGATCATTTTGTTTGATTTTTTTTTTTCAAAGAAAGCATTTTATGTTTTTAAATTTTTACTGTATATATTTTATATAAAATAACATAAAATTAAAAATAAAATAATTTATATAAATATTAACAACTATAAACTTATACAGTTAAAATATCGAATAGGAGAACATTTATAAGTATTTTGACCAGTTTCGACTAATGTCTTTACTTGATGTCTAACAGATGTACATATATCAATAAAAGTTCCGTTAATTTTTTGACGAAGGTATTGTGTGGTGTTTTCCATTAAAAAAATTTTTTTTTTCGAACAACTAATGTTACATTTTTAGTGACTTGAATCTTACAATTTTATGATCTACAAAAATGGTAATAATATTTTTAAAAAAGTTTGAAATTGTAATGAAATATGTATGCAATCCAGGTTACTGGGCTTTTAATAGATACCTCTTATTTTGGTTGCTAAAATTGATAATGAATTATAGAAAAATTTATTATCAAAATTTTGCCAAATGTGATAGTTCTTTTTTCTGCATGTAAACACTTTAATTGAGTATTCGGTTATATTATATTAAATTGAAATATTAAATTTCTGCAAATATGTTTCATTCTATGTACAAACCGCATTTCGCTACTAGTTACCTACTTTTCTACTACCTTTGCGCGAAAAGGAATACAAATTTTTCCCCTTTATCAGACCTTCCTAAATGCAACCTTACAAGGCAGTCGGAAAACTTAAACGTCAATAAGTCGCCAACCTTCATGCTTTTGATACAATTTGTGTTTTAAGTAATATCTTGTATTTCTCTGCTTTTAATTGTCATAGTCGCCAAATTTGCCAATTTCTGTTTGACGTAACATGAACCAAACAAAATAACAAACTACATGACAGGGTTGTATTTTCTCAAATGCTTTTACCTTGTTTATATGCCTTGGTAAAAATGAAAAACAAAAAAGAGACTCGATTGCATATGAAAAAGCACTTGTGTGACGCTTGAAATTAGTTTTAAATTATCAAATTTAAGCTTTTTAATTTTACCTTTAAAAGCTAACGGATACTAAGCGCTTCACTACCTTAAAGACTCTTAAAAGTCAGTTGATTATTTTTATGGTTGATCGAGTGAGCGAGGAAGAGAACGAATTTAAGTTGCTTAACAAAAAGTTTGTCATTTGTACATAATTTAATTATCTGACTATTTTTATAACGTAACAGACAATCTTGATAAAATGGTCGCACTCTACCAAGTCGAAGTTGCCGCAACCTCTGGGCACGCGTAAGAAAGAGCTTTCTTGATAAAAACGAGCTATCGGCGGCTAAGGAGAGATCAAGTTCTATTAAAATTTTCTGCAGAAAATGGAGCCGCTGAGTGATGCTGCTATTATTTTTTGCTTTATGATACAATTTCTTTTTGAGCTTCTGCAAATCAAATCTGGAGACCAATTAATTTTATGAGTACTACGCAACCTGTTTAGAGAGAAATCAATTTTGCATTGCAACTAGTTTTTCTTCAATTCAAAATGAAATCACTCTCGAGTTCCCGGTTCCACAATAAACGAGTCTATGTTATCGGTACGACACGCAACTTTATTACGCCAATGACTGTCACATCAACAACCACAGCCGGGCCTCCGCTAACTATGGAATGTCCCCATGTTAGAATGCCTTGTAAAGCGAGCGTCAACCATCAATGAAGTGATGTTGTAAAAACAGAAAACAAAAAAAATAAAATTAAAAAAAAATACATATTCAAACGCAAAATTACAAATGTGAACAATGGAAGGAAAGCCTTCGTGGGAGTCTCGAAACAAACGCCAACAGCAATCCGATACGGACGGCAAGCGCAAGCGCCACAAGGTTGGCGCGCAAACCCAACGCCAGTGCAACAACGGCGCGGATATCAAAATGGAGACAGTCATTTATAAATTAGATAGCAAAAATAAAATCGTCTTGCCAACAGCTGATAATACGAATACGGATGGTGAGTTTCTCAAGTACGTACGAAATCGCGTCGAACAAGATGCGTATTCGCACGCGGACTGCGGTAATGATGGAAAACGCGATGGCGGCAAGGCTGGCAAACGCAATCGCACGCACACACGACACAAGCGTTACAGTCGCGATAGTAGTGACACATCCCCCGAAGAGCATATGACGGCGCGAGCGCGTAATAAGAAGTACGGCAAAGTGCAGAAGCACTCATCGCGTAAGCGACGCTATCACTCCGATGAGGATGATGAACACGGCATGACATATATCTATGAGAAACGCAATCCTACAGTGAAATACGAACGCAATGTAGGATTTTGTAGTTGTAGTGGTGGCGCGCCAGCGAGAAGCACGCAGCTAACAAATAATGTGCCGCTTACCCACGACGAAATCAGTGTAGCGCAAGGCCAAGCGATGACGAACGAACATCTCATTTGTGAAGGTGACGAAGAGCAAATGCTAAAATGTCTGCAAACCGTTTTCCAAAAGTTGTGCGCTTTGAGTAATTTGGGTGGCGCGCGTGTAGAAATCGATGTACAAAATGTTGAGAATGCAACACCAAACCGAGCGTTGCATGCGGCAAATGACAGTGGTGGAACTGAGCCGACTGGCGATCAATACGCCGCGCGCACATCGCCTCAAAGTAGTCACAATTATGCACAGACCACAGAGACGTATGCCGCGCAAGATAGCACGCCTGACGCTTACCATGCAGCACAGCACACACAACCCGTTGTGATACCACAACAAAATAGTCCACAACAACAACATTCTATGAACAGCAATCAGAGTAACCGCGATTTCCTTTACCCCAGCAATCGCACGCACGAATTCACCGAACCGGTGGAAACGCGTATACTCGGCAAACAATTTGATATCAATGCGGTACCGCCGTTGCAGCAAATAGACCAGCGGTACTACAAACAGCTGCAGCAGCAACAACAACCACCACAAACTAGCGCCGCCAGCCAGAATCTAACATTTAAAGAACGCTACCCTACAGAATTCAATGGCTTGCGGCTAGTACTCGTTCCAGCACCGCAAGCGCCCGTTGACGCACGAAACAGCGCTGATCATTCGAACGGCGCGCCGCAGGAAGCAGCTGCGCCGGAATTAGCGCAACAATACAATACACAACTTGATACTCAAAACGCACCGCAGTCGAACATCGAACGCACGTCTAACCTCAGTGCGATGACACCACAACTTGCTCACGGACCCGTACGACAATCGCAGTCATCAACCATGCGTTATAGCGAAAGTAGCCGCGCCTCCGACACAATTGATATGCCAGCTGTTGACCCTAGGATAAGCATGCAATCGTATCCGAAAATCCAAACGCCAATAGCATTTCCAGAGCCACCACCACCCACCGCAAGAGGTATCCCAGTAGTTACAGCATTGCCCGAGCAGTTTACGCAGAGCACCGCGCAGCCCGCATATCCCATGTATCCGTACGGCCCGAAAAATGGTCTACAAAATGTATCGGCCGGCAATGTGCGTTTCATACCGAATGTAACTATGTTGGATTTTAATCAAAACAACGGCTGCGCTTTCCATTGTGTGCCAACGCAATGCTCGCCGACAAACAACGAAAGCTATGAGTATATTTTGATGCGCGTGAAGAAGGATAAGCGGTGTTGCGCTATGTGAACGGTAGCGCATACACTTTCTGGCACATACAAATTTTGCTCAGTTGGAGTTGCTGTCTCGTTCCATTTCAGCAGCGATAAAAGTCAGAAAAATATTTTAAAATAAAGCAGGAAAAACTACATACATTTTTCAAGCGTACACTTATAAAAGTGAACAATGGCGCGACGCGTGTTGATGGACGATGCGAGTGGCTATAAAAAAGGGCGCGCACGCCGATTAGCTCATACGAACGCTTTGGATGATGGCGACGAGGATTCCAGAAGCAGGAAAAAGCGCATAGCGACACGCAGTCAGAAGAGCACCACCGAATCAGAGGGCGATCAACGTACACGGCATGTAGACAAACTAACTCAACAGAGCGGAACGAGGCGCTATGAAGGAGGTAAGGACTTTGTAAGAGCACAAAAAAAGAAGCAAACGCGCAGACGTCATGAAACGAACAGGCATCGTCGTAGGGTGGAAGGCAAGCCAAGTCATGGCAATACCAGTGACAGCGATTCCACAACAGCAACAGCAACAGATACGGAGACGGAGACGGAGACAGAGACATCAGACACGACATGCAACAGCAGCAAAGGCAGTCCACAAGGCAGATTGACTACGAAGCATAGCACTCTCGATGATATGGTGTACAATTCAGACTGCCTTGGCTATGCGAAACATAAAAGATGTGCAGCTAGAGAAAAACGCTATGTGGCCGCCTCAGAGGAATGCATACCACTGATCGTCAATGAAGAACGCCATAAATATAATCGTTCAGCAGTTGAGCGTAAAAGATATTATGTTCGACCAGACGAAGCACAATTGAATGTAAACGCGAACACAACAATCAATGATGGCGCTAACAGTTCCGCGAAGGAAGTCTTAAAATTGATGAACGATCTCTTTCGCACCTTCGCCAAAACGAGTAGCGCAACAAAAGTGGCCAGAACCAAGAACCAACGCGATTTTACAACTCAAAATATAGCGCAAATTGCGCACGATGCTATTACTGAGAACGAATACACAAAAAATATGCCGCAACAAAGGGCCAACGTGAGTCGTGAAGCTAGGGAACAGCCTACAAATACCGATAGGTACTTTATGCCACAACTGAAATATGAAACACATAGCGCTACTGCTCCTACAATGAGAGCGCTCTATCCAACAGCTCAGTACGCCATGAAAGCAGGAACGAAGGAATGGCTCGACGATGCAACGCAGTCGCATATCTTAACTTATCTGCAAACAAGAACACAACCGCAGCTGCAAAACAACATACAAGACCGAACAGCGAGAGCTCCACGTGAGTTGACGTCGCAGCTAACACAACACACGCCAGATTACAGTAGCAGAACGCAGCCGCAGGAGCCCACTTTCCCACCTTACCTGCAAGCGCCCGCATCTCATTCTGCTTCGACACAACTTTATGAAGCACTAGCGCCGATTCAAGAACTATCCAATACCCCATTATCACCAGCCACGCCACCGACACCACATGCATTCACAACCCAGAAAAATGTCTATCCAGAACCGGCAACAATCGTTCAGCAACTCAAAATGCTGCCTACTTCACCAACTCAGAATGACGCGAACCAATGTGGTGTGCAGGAGTTTGTGCTTTCGCGTTCCGCTCCAGCAACGCCGGATTCCAAGATAACAAACGTGAACCCTGTGACGATTGCCTACATGACTCCACAGCCAACTCAATTTTATTTACTGGATGAGGGCGCGGGAAACGACGAGTTTACCAGTGAAATCCATAACCAATCAATCAACACAACACCCGCCAATGGAAGGGAAGTGGAAACCACGAATTTACCCTCGACATCTCAGACTATACCCATTGCAACGACCCAAGATGTGGATTTATCACAATATCAGATGGCATCAAATAGGTTAGAGGAACAAATCGGCGTACAAGAAAATATAAAAAATTTCAATTACGTCATCAACAAAGATGGTAACAAAGTTAATGAAAAGAATGCGGGAGTTCCAGCAAACGTTGACGACAAGGCGAACAGAAACACCACCAGGGATGCACATTTAAATAATAACACTTCGTACGAAGAAGTTGTAGAGGATGTAGCAAATAGATCGCGAAAGGAGGGCAGAACGAGCTTAACAGAATCACTTGCGGTTGACACAATGACAAGGAATGAAAGGACGAGCGTCGCGAAAGCACTGGCCAGGCAAAGCACGAGTAATGGCGAAAAGTATAACGAAAAGTTGAACAAAAGCGGAAGTGAAACGAGCAGCAGCTGTAACAGTGATTACATACGCGAATGCTTGCGAAGAAAACGACAAAAGAAAAAAGATAAATATGCAGAAAAACATCGTACCAGTAAAAGACATCGAAAGCATCATCGAAAGGAGTCGAGCAGTGATAACGAAGGCGAAGAATATTCTAACGGCTACACGCAACATGCCAGGTACAGCCGAAGGGGCAAGCAACACAGACGTTACGAATCATATACGCCGCCAACAGGCAGTGAGAGCGACGATGAAATGGATTTGAGTATGAGTCGAACATCAAGTAAAGCGATCAACAAGAAGTGCTGCGGTCGTATAGTGGCGATTTGTCGAAAGGCGCGGGACAGCGCAGGCACACAAACGGACGAGTGCTGTTGCGATTGCGAGCGAGCCGCACAGAATGCGCCCGTTGCGGAAATGCGCCGATCAGAAGAAGATATACAGAGGAAAATTATAGAATGTCTTGCGAATACCAACCTCAAGGAGGTACGTCAAATTTTGGCAATGAACAGAGATAAGAAAAAGTGCAAAGTTTGTACTTGCGGCATTGTGAGCGAAAACGGTGCGCCGGTCATGAAGAACGACATGATAATTCTTAAATTCGAAGATGAGCCTGCACAACGCACGCTGACAGATCAAGCCAGAGTCATCGGCGGATCGCCGAATTGTAAATGCGATTGTCAGTGCAAAGTTTCGGATACAGAATCGGAAATCATTAGAGCAATGATTACCAAAAAGCGGGTACGTGAGAAAACTCAGAGATCTTTTGCGAGAAGCAGCAGCAACTTATGCGATAGTTTTTCCAACAGCAGCAGTCGGCATGAGCAGGACGCTGAATGCGAATTCATAGAAGATTTGCTGAGGCAGCAGCAGCGAAGTGTAAGAAAACCACAAAACAATTGCGAAAATTGCGTGTGCGATTGTGCTTCGAAGGCAAAGGAGCTGGCCGCAGAAATTATGAAGGATATGATAAATAGACACATCCGAGCGATGTGTACAGAAAGGCTGGCAAGTACGATACGCGCCACCCAACCAGAGTCGGAAATTGGTTCGATTGATTCAACAAAAACCACGGCCAGCTTGAGCAACACAAGTGAGCGCAGCAGGTGTACGTGTATGCCAAAAATAAATTCACATTTAACTCACCAAATGCAGCGAGCAGAAAAAGAAAACTACACCAGCGAGAAGTTGGGAAATTGCATTTGCAGTATGGAGAACGGAACAACAGAAAATCTCAAGCTAACGGAGCGCAAGCGATCCCATCAAAGCATTAGTGCTAGAGCGTTCAAGCAGCCAGTAAGTAATGCCAGCTCAGTGACTAAGGGGACTTGCACCTGCGATTCAAGCGATGAGATATATGCACCCAAAAAATCATCGAAAGAGCTTAGTAGAAAGGTCGATAGAGAAACTAGCACTAGCGACGTGGCAACTTGCACTTGTAAGCCCAAGAAAAACGAGATGGAAGCACAAAGTTCAAAGCCAGACAAGAGCAGAACATTTTTCGAACGAGAAACTCAAGCCAACTCCGATAAGACTGAGACCAGCAATGCGCGAGCAAATGAAATAAAACAACGCGCTGGAAATTGCACCTGTGAGCCAAGCAAAAATGCGTTGAGAGCAAAAAGCTCAAAACTTCCGAAGAGCCACGAAATGGTTATTCGTGAAACAAGAAACAGCTCTGATGACAAACGCGCGAGAAGATCCAGCATAAATAAGTTGGAAGAGCAAAGAGCAAAGTCGGCGAAGAGTAAGAATATTGTGGAACGAGAAAATAAAACAAATTTCGAGAAGAAGATCATCAAAAACGCACAAACAAATAAAAACGCGGGAAAACTCAAACCAGATGAGTTCGAAGGGCATAAAGTAAAGTCAATGACGAACAGGAGAGGAAATGCCGTCTCAACGGAAAAGGTAACCGGTAATGACAAACCAGATGCACAAAGAAAACTTGATGTGCCACCAAAATGGTCTCATTCTACTCAGATTAGAAACAAAGCTTGTAGAACGGACTGTGCTTGCCGAGAACAGAGTATGTTCACACCTGAGCCTTCAGTCGAGGACGTAGTCGAAAACCTGAAGGATTACAAAACAAAATTTGCCCGAGAGCGCGCGAAGACAAATAGTTTTTACAAAGACACCAAAGGCTGCCGATCCGATTGTGCGTGCAAAAATGGAGCTGATAATGAAACAGAGAACTCAGAAGAGAATGTAGGCAATAGCAGAGACCGCATTGTAGAGAAATCGTCGGACATTGATATCAGCGAAGAGGATGACTCGATCCGCGAAGAAAACGGCCACAAATCCGTACAAAAGTTTTTTATCGATTTCGAAACTAGCAAAAAGGCACGCGCCAGCTGCACGGTAGTCACATATCCGAAAACCAGTAAAAGTTCAGGACACAAAAGCAGGACGACTTCCAATTCTAGCATGCTGCTAAACGAGCAACGAGCCGCACTGTGCACCGAACTGACAATGAACGAACTGCTGCCGGAGCACTCGCTCAGAACACTCCTAACCAAACTCTCCAACCCAAATGGCAAACTTTGCTACGGAGATGATTCACATTCGCTGCCAGCCGAAAATATGCGCATATTTACGATGGATCAGAGTAGGCTGTTCAATACCAAGAGAGTCGCTAACGGGAGAGTGAATCCTACAACGATTATGTCACAATCAATGCGAATGGCGGGCGAAAGTATAGGCGCAACGCCACAATTAGGCGTCCAAACTTCCAAGCTTTTGGTTTGTAGAAAGAACCAGCTAATGATGACGAATAGCGCGCCATCGCTGACCACAAGTCAGGTACTAACAGCGTCCTGTGTAACTAGTAACAATTTAAAAAGCCTGGGGAGCAACGCTGGGAAAGTAGCGAAAAGAGATGACATTAAGATGAGTACTTTCAAGCAAATGGCTGAGGCAGCACGTATGTCACAACTCGCAACGAGTCGCTCTTCGGGCTGCTCGCACCAATCGAAAGCAATGTCGAAGAGTGAAAGTGCAGAGTCGCGCGCAAACACGCGACCTGTGATACATCAGACGAGTGATTCAAATCACCACATCATGCGACTTTGGCCCGAACAGAAGTTACCAGAACAAAAAAATCAACAGCGAGAGGCAATAAAGATCAAACTAAACACACAAGACGGCGCTAGTAAGGCCTCGGATAAAGCGCAACTTGAAAGACAGCAGTCGGCAGTGGATGATAGCGACAAAACACACTCCACTAGTGCGATCGCCAAGGACGGGTTTGGATATCGAAATACGCGACGACGTCTAGAAAGCGGCACACAAGTTGAACCACAAAACTATGTCTACATAAAAGCAAGCTACAGAATGCCACGAACCAACGCCGAAGTCCAAAAAATACGCGACAGTGCGCGCATAGAGAACGCGCCTTTGAGAATGGTGAACATCCTTGCGGCGGCAAATCGTCAAACGAGCCCAAAAACGTCCAGTGAATCAAGCGAAAGCAGCAACTCGCGGCAACTAAGTAAACAACAGAAAACGATGAGAAAAGCAAAGAAATGTCGGAAATCAAACAACGAGCAAAATTGGAAATCCTCAGTGGCTGATTTAGCGCACAGCCTACAGCGGCTAAATAGTGTGACGATGATACCAACTGCGTTTATCAATAAGTCGAAGAGTCGGGTGACGCGTTTTAATGTATCGCACCACGATGGGCAGAACGAATCGGATGTGGAATATATGTCATTACAATATGAGAGCAGCGACAGCGATCGACAGTACGAGATCGATTTGGAGCGCAAGAAGGAGATGTGGAGAAAGGGCACAGTACGCGAAGCGCTTGAAGTGGAAGAGGAAAGCGAACGCTCGAGAAATCTGCAACGCACAACACTCACGGGCGGATGCTTGGAGCGTGCCATACACTATCCGACAAGTGTGTGGAACGAAGAGCGTAGACAGTTAAATTTGCAACGAAATGGCGCAGGCATCTTTGGCAGTTTTTAGTGCGATTTTTTTTACCGTTTTCTCTGCAAAGCTGGCACAACAAACACAAATACAATGCGGCAAAGATCGTCAGTTCGACGTATGCCGGTGCGTTGTTAGTGTTATGTGCGAAATATATGTGTGTAGATACTAGTATTATGTAGTTGGAATTTCAAATGCAACCGAGTCGAAATTAAGCTGTGTGAAAAAACGCTTGCACTTACCCACATACATACATACATATTTAATACTGACAACGGCTGGCATACTAAACAGTTCACATATTTGTAGTGATGCGTTTGAAAATGTACAATAAAATATTTTTTTTTTTACTCTTATACTCGGCTTTACTTTGAATTCGTTGCGATTGCCAGAACAGTTAGGTCTCCGGTTTGGCCTGAACCTAAGCCAAAGCTGTCAGAGGTGCGACTATGAGGGCAAGAAAGTGGGAGAGAGGAAATTCACTTGGAACAGTGATAGCGTTACACTTGGTAAATGAGTGCTGCTACATACGAAATTTTTTAAAAACTACATTTTCATACAGACTGACTTAACAACCCCAAACAACTGTGACACTTACAAAACAATTATTTTTTTGTTTAAAAACAAAAAAAAAACGTATCTAAACATTTTCATAAACCAAATTTTGTAACGCGATTCAGCAGAAAATTAAAAGGAGAGCAATTTTAGAGCTTCAAAAGCGCGAAATTCCCAATGTGAGTAACAAGGCGAATTCAGCAAGGTGGTGTTAAGGAGCCAGCTGGTTTTTTCGCTTTGCTGGACTGAACGTCAAAGGGCTGCGTTCTGATTGGCTGGCGATGTAAATCACTTTCAGAAATTTGACATTCAGTCCAGCAAAGCAAAAACAAAATGCATATACCAAGGCGAATTGATTTAAGGTGGTAGCGATTCTCAAATTGCAACCCTTTGGTGGGTTATTGTCAAACTCCTTTGTATTTAACTTTCGCGAAATAATTTTTAAACAATTAGATTCACCGCAAAAAGTTATAGTTAATCATATCTTGAAATTTGCTGTAGTTAAAGGGAACAATTCATTATTTGCAACTAAACAATTGACATTGACAGCCAACCACCAATCAGCTGATAGATTAACACCACCTTTAATGAATTCGCCTTGGTGAGTAACTTGCCAAGCGCCAGCCAAAGTACACCGAGTCTTGTTCGCACAGCTTTAATTGTCATATTAACTTTTTTATGAATTTGTGTTTAAAATTTTTTTGGCTATAGAAAAAAAAGAGCAAAAACCATCGTTGTGCGCAAATTCTTTCCGCAAATGGAGTATCTGCCTGTTTTCAGCGGCGTTTGGCGCAATCGGAGCTCATCGAAGGCCACCGAACTCAATCCCATGCTGCAGAATCGTGGCATGTGTTGGCGGGATAGAAATAGATTGCAACGGGCGATGTCTGTCGTCGAAATGGAATTGTATCGCAATGCCTGCACTGCTGTTTATTTGCCAAGGAATCTGAGCTCTGGCGATATGTTCTTGCGTGAACCGACCACCAAGATTTTGCCGGCCTTTATGCTGCCGCAGGCAAATTCAAAGCGGAAGAAAACTCAAACGCAACGCCGAAAGAGGCGACTTTTCGTTTAAACAAAAGAGCCGAAATGCTCTGACAATCAGGCGGAGGGAGGTTTGCCGCAATGGAAAGCGGTCAAAATACGAGTAGCAGTGTAATTTGGTGATTTTTTATTTTCATTCAATTGAATTAATGTTCGATTAGTTGAAAATTAATGTGATTTGGTAAAACCGTTTTCGAAAACAAGCACCGTTTAGTCAACTGTGTTGTTGTAGCCAAAAGAAAAAAAAAAATTGAATAAAATTTTTAAAATATTTATGTATGTACGTACATTCGTATTAGTTCGAAGCAATAGAAAGTTCAGTCCATCGCCGAACAGTTCAGCGAGCAGAGTCAGTGTGCTGCTTCCCAAATGGATCTGAATCAAGAATTATAAATTTTAGAGATTGCGCCAACGAGAGAGGACAAATGTTTACATTCATATGATGTAAAGCAAACCTGAAATTGAACGATCGGGCAGTTTGTTATGACGTTTGAATCCGGCCGCTGCAGCATAACAAGCCTGAGCATTGGTGGAAGGGACCAGCATGCTATGCTGAAACATTTCAACTGCCACGACTGGTGACTCTGAGGCCAGGCCTTTCAGAAATGATAATTTTCGAATTTAAGGAAAAAAAAACTGGTTCGGTACTTTGAGTCTAGGTGGCTTTGGTACTGCGACACTTTTGGTAGTTTAAATTTCGAAACTCTCTGCTCGTGGTAAAACTCTGCATATCCCAGATTCTCTAAGGGAACAAAAATATTTTTTTAAAGTTCAGAAAAGTTTTTTTCTTTAGTATAAAAAGTGTAGTTGCTTTTAGTTATTATTTAATAAATTACTAGGTCATTGAATAACTACAGATATGAATTATGCAGATTAGTATATATAAATCCAAAAGTTTGGGGTTATTGAAATTACTAAACCTGTTTGAATTCATCTGATAAAAAAGAAGATATATATTTTTTGATTCTCTTTCCTCTCCGACAGGGTGAAATGTTGATGTATTTAGGAAAGATTTTCCGTTTAGAACGAAAATTAACACTGAAGCAAGGCGAATTCATAAAAGGTGGTGTTAATCAATAAGCTGATTGGTGGTTGGTTGTCAAGATCAATTGTTTAGTTGCAAATAATCAATTGTTCCGTTTGTGGTGACTATAATAGTTTAAAAATTATTTCGCGAAAGTTAAATACAAAGGAGATAAAGTTTGACAATAACCCACCAAATGGTTCCATTTTTTAGAATCGCTACCACCTTACATCAATTCGCCTTGATGTGCAGCGACCAACGATAATTGATGTGATGTAAGGACAGGAATGATAGATAGAGCTGGAAAAAACTGATAGTTTTCGATGCTTTCAAAATTACCGCAATTTAAATCGATATAACTATCGAAATCCGTTAATAAATTAAATCTTATTTTAAAAGCATTTTACTATAAAAATAGATTTTTGCATATACATAAGTAATTAACACTTACCAATATCAATTATTTGCAACAAATGATTGTAAATTTGTTGACCTAATTTTAAGCCCCCGCTATGGTTACTAAACGAAATGCTCCCGGTGACGAGTTTTTGAATTTTTTTTTTTTATACACTAATATTGCTTATTAAAAGTTGCCTACAAAATGCCGTTGATTTTTGACAATTTTGTTAATTTTGCACTTCGTTAACGCTTTATAATACCAATTATTTTGGAGAAAAGCTATAATTTATATAGAGTAAAATTATTTTTAAATTAAATTTTCTCAACGATATGTTCCCGACAAATACAATCGACGAGTTTTTTCTTTTGATTTCTAATTTATTTAATATATATGTATGTATGTATATGTACATATTTATTTGTTTCAAATTAAATTTACTAATTTTTTTTAAGTATAGAATTTTATTTAACTAAAATCGTATATGTATGTCTAAAATTTTCAACAAAATTAATAAAGCAACAAATTTAATTAGAACTTCCTTGTTCTTTCGGAATTTTTCAACGATTTCGTAGCCCATTTAATTGATGGACAAAAGAGCAGGTTTCAAGTGCCGATTAAAATACTGTTTTTTTATTTCAACAAAATGAAAGTTCGCAATTTATTTTAATTTAATTTACTTATAAAGCACGTCTTTACTTATGTTTAGCGAAACATACATACATATATGCAATGAAAGCTTAAAATGCTGCTCAAAAAATAAATCACAAGAAATATTTTTCAATTTTTCTGTTGCTTGAAAAAGAACTTGCCGTTGCTGTAAATTTTTTTTGGTTAGAGCAAGGCGAATTCATTACAAGGTGAAGTTTATAAAACAGCTTCTTCACGCTTATTGCCTGGTACATGAAAACGCCAAATATTCTGTTTACATTATGAATGAAAATTTGCAGAAGACATTTTTCAAATATTGTGACAGAGCCGGGCGTAAGGGGAGGAAATTTTGACATTATTTAGTTTACGATAATACGATATCTGTAAAACTTTTTTTTGAGTTAACTAATGGTGAAACATTGTTTTTCATTAGAATCAAAGGCTATTGTGGATTCAGCGGATTTAAAAAATGTCGTTTTTCTTTATCTATTGGAACATACTCGTATTAATTTAATCTCTGATATTTAGAGAGGTAGTTAATTAAGAAACTTGCCAAAAACTGCGTTTTTCAGTATTTATTGGAAGAAATTGAGTAAAGTTTAATACTAGCAGCGATTTGAAACAAAGAAACAGGGTTTTTATGAAATTATGGGCACCACCCATGCAAAAATGCATCGCGAGGGTATATAAAAATCGGGTTCGCCCGAATTTAGCTTTTCTTACTTGTTTCTGTTACGACTGCCACGCATGAAAGAATGTTTTCAATTTTGCGTCGCCTAAAAGTTTGTTTGAGATCAACTATGAGAGAAGACCGTTTCAATGGGATTGCTTCTCTCAACATTCATCGTAATCTGTGTTAATGTTGACACAGAATTTTTATCTGTACCTCGGCGAATTTCATTGTTGAAAACTGAATAATTTTCTTTGAGCTGTGCTAAATTCTATCCACAATTAAATACAATATGCTGACTACTCCAAATAAAATGATGAAATTATTGGTTATTCATCTAATCCGCTTTTTTTACTTTGAATTCGCCTTTTCGCCATCAATACCACCTTCTATGAATTCGCCTTGGGTTAGAGCTTCAAACAAGGCGAATTCTAAAAATGCAACGCTTTGGTGGGTTATTGTCAAACTTTATCTCATTTGTATTTAACTTTCGCGAAATAATTTTTAAACTATTGATTTTGACAACCAACCACCAATCAGCTGATAGATTAACACCACCTGTAATGAATTCGCCTTGGCTTCAAATTAATTTGAGAAATTTTTATAAAAGAAAATTTTTTTTTTCATTTTTTGGGCGTCATTTTATAAGAATTTTTCGATTTTTTTGAAAACTGAAGTTTGTAAGCTTAAATACTGAGTTACAAGTGTAATACTATCGATAGTCACTAAAAACCATCTAAAATTTTATAAAGTAAAAGCTATCGATTGCCATCCATTGTTTCCCAGCTCTATTCCTTCGTTTTCTTCAATTGTGGAAGTGTGATGTCAGCTAATGACAAAATTACGAGGAGAGGAATGACAACACGACGATTGTCGCAATCTCTAATATCTATCATTATTGGATCTGAATCAAGGCGAATTCATAGAAGGTGGTATATTTCCATCAGCTGGTTGCTTGTTCTATCTACGCCCTATGCGGTGAAAGTGTCAAAATGGTTATTTTGTTTACATTTTAAATTTCTATTTACTATTTACTATTTAATAATATTTTAAAGAAATTCATTTGAATGTTTTTACTATAAAGCCTCAGTGCGTTTGCTTTTTGTGTCAAATTTGGAATTCCACCCATTCGTTCATTTTTGTTTTTCTAAGTTACTCTGACATTTTTACCGCAAACTACAAACAATTTTTTACTTTTATGTGGAGTATACCGCCTTGAATGAATTCGCCTTGGATCTGAATATACAATTTATAGCGATGTTTGTACGAGAGCAGCACAAAGAATTGGTTATTTAACGAAGATGAAATTGAGAATTTCATACTTCCGATTTTATTACCTAAATCGAAGTTTTCTGATACGAAGCAACTAATGGTTATTTCTTTGACAATCAATAAGAAGACTTACTCTTTTTCTAACAGTGTGTAGAATCGGGTTTTTATTTGTCTCAGTTGAGTTTTGTGCTCAAGCACAGTTATTGACTTAAATTGGCTGCTTTGCCGACACATTTAAAAATGTATTATTTGTACATTCAAAGTAATCGGTTTGGTGAACGAAAAAGTATTTTTTGTTTTGCCACAGTCCACAATACAGCGACGCTGTGTAGTGTTCGAAAATAATTGTGATTTGTTGTGATTTTTTTTAAGTTATTTTCGTTTTCTTGAGTGGTTTCAAAATTCTTTAGTTTTTAAGTTTGAAAGCAAAAGAGTGTCAATTAGAGCTGCTCAGAATTAGCAAACAAATAGCACAGCCTCAAACTCAAGAGTCTAAGTTCGGCAATCAGCGCCAAAACACACCTACACATACATACAAAGAAAGTTTAAAAACGACATTTACGCTACGGGAAAAAAAATTGTATGAGTGGCTGCATTTTTTTCGAGTCAGACAAATTCAACGTTCATAAAAAATGCTAACTTCTATTTTCCGGCAGACAAATTACAAAATTTTACAATACTAAATATTAAAAAAAAAAAACGCGACTAATTAAAAATGCCAAATTCACCTATTTACGGGGCCATACTATACGATAAAGCTGAACTTTGCCGACACAATAAAATTGCCAACACCATCCAGAAAGTCTACGCACCCAGCGATTCCCCCATTAGACTGAAGGATGCCTGTCAAATGCGCAAACTCGGCGATCGGCAGTACTTGCCCGACAGTGAATACGACAGCTGCAATTACCTTTGGTCGGTAACGCTGCATCGCGGCACTAATCCCTATGAGAGCACCAAAGCAGCGCAAGAGCGGCCGCCCAACACGCTGAGGGGTCTACGCACTGCGATGGTCGATAAGGTGCGAAACCGTTTCCAGCGTTATCGCCGCCAGCTGAACATGACGCGCCCTTACAGCAATAGGTCCATGGAATGGATATTGAAGCCGCGCACTCTTGTGCATACATCATCCAACGAAAGCCAGTTGACAGCATGCAGCGGGCGTACGAACAGAAAGAGGCGAGCGTCCTATCCAACGGCGCCAGGCGGCATACAGAAGCCAGCTTTGTTGGACGGAATAGCGACACGCAGACAAAAGCTCTCAGTGCCGACACAATTTCCAGAAATGATGAGAAAAAGCAAAAAGAACTTGGTGAACGAGAAACGCCGCAGCAAAGCAGTCGAACGGGTGAAAGGCGGTGAAGAGCAAACGCAAGCGAGAGCGACACGCAAGGCGGTAGTTGTTAAGAACCAGTTGGCGGACGAAATGCCGAAAGAAGAATATTTGCAGCAGTTGTTCGTGGAGCAGGACGAGGCGCAGCCAAGCGAGGAGGCTGCACTGCAAGTCGGCGCAAAGCGCGCGAATAAATATAACCGCATTGCAAAATACGCATACCAACGAGGTGGCGTGTCGTCAGCGTTCTTCAAACCCATGCGACCTGTATCGCCCACAGCAGCCGCAGCGACACAGCCACAACCCTCACAAGCCGATGTCTCACAGATTTTGCTCTTACAAGATAAGCGTTTAAGCGACCTTATGCTGGAATTGAGCGCCGCATCAATTTGTGATTCAACAAAAGCGAGCAGCAAGTGTCGACTGAGTGCGACACTCACCTCTGACATTGGTAATGATGCGCGGCAAAGTACAAATCAAGCAATTGTGCCGTTTGTACCAGCGAAAGACCGGGTCAAGGTCGCTTCAAGCAAACCCAACAAATCGCACAATCTACGCCGCGGCGGTAGTTTTAGTAAAATAAAAACATATCGTCTTTATCGTATTTTGCGTAGTCGCGCCAAACGCAGACGAATGCGTAATAAGAGCGTAATGAAGAAAGTCTATGACTCGAAAACAACGAGCGTACAAAGCAAATCTGTGACGAACACAACGAGCAGAAGTAGCGTCTGTAGCGCCTTGCTGCTTGAATCCAGCATTGAAGAGGCGACAAGACAAAGTAGTAACTACGAAATGCCGAAGCCGATTAGGCAACTACGAAACGCATCAGTACTTGCGAAGACGGTGAATTGCGTAAAGCAAAAACCGCTACAAAAGCCGGTGACAATCAAGTCGAGAAAGAGCGAGAGATCCGAAGCGACTGAAATTGGTAGCGAACAATGGGATTATGTGATATCCTTTCATACGCCAATTACGCTCGGTGCACTAATGCAGCGGGCGCCGCGCGTTAAACGTCTAAACGTGCAGCAGCAACAACAACAACAACAACAACAACAACAGCAA
Source organism: Philophylla caesio (assembly GCA_963971545.1). Taxonomy (NCBI): domain Eukaryota; kingdom Metazoa; phylum Arthropoda; class Insecta; order Diptera; family Tephritidae; genus Philophylla; species Philophylla caesio. Next base: position 121,506,711 of record OZ020607.1, read on the forward strand.
TATTTCGAAATGAATCAACGACGCATGTCGGAGCAAAAGCAAGCGCTGTACAAGCTACCAAGTATGGGAGCGAGATCAAAGGTTGACGTATAGGAATTGAGAATGATCTCGTATTTAGTATAATGATTAATTTTTTATTTGTGATTTGCAAAATTTTGTAGTAAACGATTTTAGGCTCATAATAAAGTTTAACAAGTTAAAAGTAGTTGTTCACAAAGGCTGTGCTTATTTTTGCAAAACCAAGTCGAATTGATATTAAGGCGATAGAAGTAGAAAAAATTTGTTTATTTATTTTTTTTTTGTCTTCTTAGTATAAGCCATGCCAGAAGGCTTACCAAATAAGAGTGTTTGCCTGCATGCAAATTAAGTTCTGTTTGAGCTCAATAAGCTCCTCCGGCAACGCAATGCACAGCTGATTTATATAAATTTTATTTTTTATTATTATCTACACTCAAAATCAACTAAACAATTGTTATTTTTTGTTTTTTTTCCAATCAAAATTTTCTTTTCTAAGTTTTAAATTTTTTTCAAGTCGCTTCGTAAATATTGCCAGCAAACAATCGATTCATTAGCCACTTTAAAGCCTACAGTTTATTGTTCATCATCACTAAAAATATTTGAGTTTATTTTAAAAGTGCACTTGTATGTAGTGGCTGAAAGGCAAAATAAATGAATTAAACTAAGAGCGACACTTTGGAGAACTGAGTGCATAGAAAAAATAAGCAAAAGCAAACCAAAAAAAAAAAAAAAAATCGAACAAATACCGAAGTTCAAAGCCAATGCGCAAAAGTTTAGAATAAAAGCAAACAAATAAAAAAAAAATCGGCTCGCAATGTTTAATTGACAAAAATAGTAAATATTTCACCTTCAATGCAATGCATGTGTGTATGTATGTATGTTTGTGCACAAAATGTGATCAATTTAGTAGCAATGATTTGTGAGTATGACAAATTTTAACAATTAATTTTCCTTGTGCTTATTTTGATTTTTTGTTTGTTTTTTTTTTTCAAATAAAATAAACCATATACATACATACATACATATGTACATACATAAACACAAGTTACACATTTTAAACAAAATTGTTTGCATAATTTAACAAATTCTCATTAAAATTTCTAACTTTTTCCTCAGAAATTTTAGTCTGAATTGAAAAAAAAAATTTGAGCTCTGTATATTTTGTTTTTGCTTTTACATAAAAGCATTTCAAAAATATTTTATCAACTCCCTTGAATTGTACTGAAAGTATTCTTATCACAACGAAAAACGAAAAAAATTAAAAAAGTTAAAAAAGTTTGCTTCGCCTACCGATTTGATGTGCCTTGGTCCGTACCGTCAATGGCTTTTAAGTTTCTTTGTTTGCTTTTGACATCTTCTCTTTTTCCCTCATATTTGTTATTTGTTGTTGTGAAAAAACAGAAAACGCAAAAGTTGAATTCAACTCAGTTGAAGCGTGTAAAAACAAAACGGTACTTAGAAAATTTTCGAGTATACAGTTTTTTGTCCATAACATTTCAGTATCATGATTCAATTATAAAAGGTTAGGTAAATAATGACATTCCAATTTTGACACTCATTTATAAAGTTTTGTTTTACGTTTTAAAGTAAATAATTAGTAGTAAAATGTTATTGATTTTTTAACTAGAAATTTCGAAGGCACATTTGATTTGAATTAAGAAATACAATAGTTACGTTTACCAAACATAATTATGTACTTATTGGTAAATTTTTTGTTATTTAATTTTTAACCAGCGAATAAATTTTCAATTTATTTGCTCCATGAACTAAACGACAAATAATTTCGATTGATCATAAAACATTATCTTGAAATATTTAAGTTATATATTCGCTTTATTCCTTTTATTTTGATATATACCATTGACATCAGGATTATTCTTAATATTATGACGAACCCCTGGACGGCGAAAACCGTAATAATTCGAAATTTAAGAATGAGAATCTTTATATATTACAAGAAAAATTTATCAAACTTCATAACTCAAAAATTTAGTTCTTACAAATTCATGTTTTTGTATGATTATCACATTATTTTAAATTTAATTAAACCTATTCCTTCTTGAAATTACAAAACTTGCCGAATTTATCTGCGTGCGAATGGAAAAGCGCGTCATTTATACACATTTACATGAAATATTTACGATACGTGGTCCGTCTTGTAATTATGTAGGTAAAAAGACTGTCTTTCAAAAACGGATTTGAACATACGCGGACAAAATAAACAAAAAGTGTTGCTTGTTAGGTTTTGGTATTAAAAAGTTTTCAGGTTACTACTATTTTTATTTTTAAGTAGCAACACGGTTTTGATGCTAAGTGAGCCGTTTGACAAAAAGTGAGCTAGTTACCAAACCTTTAATAATTGAATCATGTTTCAGTATAATAATGTTGAAATTTCTCAAGTCACTAAAAAGTACCATGAATTTTTGAGAATATTTTTACAGCACCTTCATCCATTGAACCACATTTATTTTATATGAAAAAAAAAAAAACAGAACGCCTCCGAAAAAAAAATGTTTGAAAACATTCTGAGAAAAATTGATGAAAATTTGTAAAATTATTATTTAACATTTATGTATGTACACTTTTTATTCCTGGCCCTCCCCTTAGTTGAGCTTGACGATAACTATTGATAGTGTTGACTAGGGCGTAGCTAGCTGGTAGACAATATTACATCTTTATTTTGATTATTATTGATTACATTTTTCCAATTACGTCTAGCTGTTACACAAATCGATAGTTTTGCAGACACTCACGCTATCTATTACCCACAAACACATAATTTCCTATGATTGCAAGCATGTACATATGTATGTATGTATGTACATATGTATGTATGTATTAATGTTTATATAATTACAATTAGGTGGCGTGATAATGAAATGCTTTCCAAATAAATAATTGTTTAATGAATTTCGCCAACAACTATAACGCCAAATTATTTAATGTATGTATGTACCTTATCTTCAAAGTTTCAATAATATTTGGTGAATACTTGATTTCTTTTTTAATGCATAGATACACACCTACATACATATGTATGTATGTTTGTATGTATATAACAATTTATTGAGCAGATCGCATTGTGCGATTAACAAAATTTAACGTAGCGATTTAGCAATTATTGAGCAAAGTCATCAAAAATTGAACGCATCGTGGAGTCAAACAAAAAAAAAAAATTACAGTAATGAAAAAAATAATAAGTACGCACACAATTATTGCAATGTTTTTAAGGTGAACGAATTCATTCAGCAACCTTTTGCTTGTCGGTCGTAATAAATCCCTTCACCCGGAATAAAATCTGTGTGGCTTTAAATATTCGAATACATACATTAAGCTCTCATTGTCGAAGAAATTTTTAAAGGAGTCACATTTGAGTGTGCAAATAATGTTTTGATTTGAAAATATAAGCTGCTAAAGAAGAAAATGTCGAATTCCCCGACTTGAAAGTGAAATTTGGAAAATTATTACCATACGCAGTTAGTGTGGGGATGTAGCTAGATTCGATTGTTTACGCTATGCACTTGAAAACCTTTGTTTACATGTACATACATATGTATCTACATATCTTTAGCATTTATTTAATATAATTTATATTGAGTTAAGCCAAATTCTCTTTGAAGCAATATTTTATTGGGTTTCTAAACAAATTTTTATGGGAAACTTATTTTTTTTTATCCAAATTCAAACCTAAAAAAGGCACATACGAAACTGCTTTAATCTACGGGCACATATGTAGTATATGTATGTATGTATGAACATTAGGCTGATTCACAAAAAAAAAATATTTCTTGCAAACAGGCTCAAAAGTTTCAATTTAACGTAAAAATATACCAGTTAAAATTTGAGTCCTTAATATTAATATTAATACTGCCTGCATCGCGTTTTTCTACTTCCCATATGAATAACATAAAAAAAAAAATTTTTCTGCACCTTATGAATTTTATTACTAGCCTGTCCGTGTATCATAAAATATACCCGTTTGCTTATTTTTGTAGACAATTGAACGCTCAACAAAAAAGTTACGAATAGGTTAAGAGTTATTTGAGACCAAAGTTCAATTTATCGCAAATTTTAAGGTTTTTAATGCATTACAGCAAATTTGATGGTTTTATTGGAACAATTCACTCAAAAAGTTCATGTTTATTTTAATTTTAGTTTCTTAGACAATAATTGTTAATAATTTTTGGTAGTCGTCCAAAGAAAAATCGAATAGATCGAAGATTTATTATAAATGTTTTTTTTTTTTTTTGTAAAAATCACGTTAAATTGTTCGATTGTAAAATTGTAAATCGAAATATCATATTCAATTCTCTACAAAAATAAGCAAACTGATATTTTTTATGATATACGACAGGCTAGTAATAAAATTCATAAGGTGCAGAAACAAATTTGTTCATGTTCATGGCTCAAATTTTAACTGGTATCTTTTTAAGTCAAATTGAAATTTTTGAGCCTGTTTGCAAAAAAAAATTGTTTAACTTACAAAAAAATTTTTTTTTAAACTAAAATAGAACTTTGCTCTCACTAATTCTTTCAGCGCTGTAGTTTCGATAACTGCCCATACCTACATACATACATACTTATGTATGTATGTGTGTACATATGTATGTATATACATATTTTTAAAATCAATAAGTTCGTTTACAAGAATCGACCACCGAATTGGTAATTAGGGGTTATTGATTTCAAATTAAGATAACGAATAAAAAGTTTAAATCAAACTGCCAATTATTGGCGTTATACAAATTTATGGTACTTTGTTTTATTTTTGCAATAATGTGCGACTTTAAAAATGTTAGCAATTGTTGAATGAAAACGAAAATGTATACTACATCCTAGGTGCAGAAAGTAGTATTTTTAGTGCGAGATCTTCAAAAAAATATGTGAAAAATGGAAAATATTCAGTCTTATCTTCACAGTTTAAAAGACGTAGTTAATTTGCAAGTCGAATGCTAAAAGCAGTTAAACAACGATATTAAAAAAAAAATAGAAACTAAAAAAAAAATTGTATAAATATAAATAAGTACTTTTCACAATGCACCATAACTGCGCACGTACATTTTTATAGATTTAAGCTTATGCATAAAATTAATATGTAATTTATTCAATACAATAATTATTGCAAAGCAACTTACTTGTTGGTAATTTCCATAACATCCGACATCATGAGACGATATTTTTTACGAAACTGCAGGCCACGTTTCGTATTCAACAGGTACTTGTTGCAGAAATCTGTCAGCGACACAAAATAAATGAAACCTAATGAAGTTAGGAAGAGGCCCCGCTGCAGCGAAATGCGATCTGTGGTATTAGGTATCTGCAGCAAACTGCCACAGGCCAAGCTCATCGAACCAATGGAACATGCTAAGGACATGTAGCAACGACTGCCACGCAGACGCTGTTGCAGGACATTGCTGGCGCCCATGATTTTGTGCTTTTGCTGGTTTCTTTGTGCTTTTGTTTTATGTTGGCTAGATAGTTACACTTGTGCGTTGATGTCAAAAGTTGGAAGTCCAGTGTGTTTTAGGTTTTTCTGGATGACCCTCCTGGTGAAGCGCTTTAATGGCTTATTGTCTAGTTATGCGTTTTTAGTGCATAACTGCAAAGATATGGGTTATAAAAATAAAAAAAGTATTAGTAATTTTGTACATAATTAATCCACTTGAGTTTTCAGTGCACAATTTTCAATAGATTTACTCTAGAGCTTTGTTGCATTCACATCTAAATAAATTATAATCAACAGTACCTACTTAATTTGTCTGATATTTTTTCTGCTTTTTTTAACTTTTTTCTTATTCTGCTATTATTCAATATATTTTCTCTTCAAAATTCTCATCACCTCAGCATCTGCTTGGTTGAAAACTTTGCAATCCAGCAAAAGTAGAACTCGTCGAAAGTGATAAGGCAACTGATAAGGTTATGAAAGATGTGTAAAAATAGAATACTGGAATTTTTTTGTTCATTTAAATGAAATTAATTAGCAATAGGTTACAGGTGTCAATAACAAAACAAAAATCGATACACATACATACATGCAAATGTATGCTTATGTATTTACATATATAAAAATGTGACATCATTTCGCTGTATTTTTTAAAATAAATTTCTGTGCAACTAAACAAAATAACCAATTTCTCTTCAGCCGGTTGCTTATGACATATTTACCTAGAACCCTATATAATTAATTGTTTGCAATTTTTAACAAACTGTGTGCTTGATAGGAATAACGTACTATATCGTGATAAATGAGCTAGCAAAAATTTCCACAAAGCTATTTAATTACATTGTATGCTTTCGCTTCCCCTCCGATTGTTAAATAAATACATACGTTTGAATTTAATTCAACTAATTACGCGCGCGCTACTACAACCTACTCATTTATTAATGTGACTACGTATGTACATAGTACGCCCTTGACTGAGTTACATAGTCGTGGATGCCAATCCCTTAACCTCTCAACGCCCAAGCGCCACTCACTTACTCGCATACACACATTTCCGCTAGCATTTGGCAAGTGCAATATGCAACCGAATGACGCCGTAGAATGGATTTCGTAGACAAGCTGACACCAAGTGACTACCAAACGTTTACATAAATGCGAGTATAACAAAGTGCAGCCAAAAATAGTTCAAACTAAAAACAGCACAGTCACGAGCGACAGTGTGCAAAGATTGCTTTACAAATGGGAAATGAAGGGAATGCTTATCGAAATATTTCATCAACACGCTACATACATACATACATATGTATGTATGTATGTACCTACATGTGTACATATTCCAGGTGCATAAACGCAAATCATGTTTTATTTATTAACGTAGAACTCATTCATTCAGAGGCTTCTTAAACTTTACATTTTTCGTATCTACATACAAACCTAGAATGAATATATTTACATACATACATATGTATGTACATACCTACATACATATGTTTATACAAAACAATATTGTTATTCACGTTTTATAGCGTTGATGAAAAAACGATGACTACTCGCGAACATATGTACATACATATTTACATTTGACAAAACAACTTAAACCGACTTAGTCTACCCGGCCATTAAGGATTTTCGACAACCAAAAAACAAAAAAAAACCGACTTAGTGTTTTTTTTCCTCTGAAGTTCTAAATGGAATGGTTCCTTTTCTATTTTGAAACAAATATAAAATAATATCATTTAGTAGCCATCTTCAAATAAATCTATTTAAGGGATTTTTTTTTGACTATGAAATATTAAAATAAACGAGTCTAAAGTAGGTAAAACCTGCTATATTCAATCAAGTTGTTTTGTCATAAATTCCACAGATATGTGTACACAAGCATGCATACATATCGACATACATACATATGTATGTACATACAAATTTGTTTCTTTAACCACTGGCATGATGTAAGAATCGTTTTATTTGTTTAAATTGCTTACAATCGCTATGCCCGCGTCAAGCCGAAAGTGGTTTAGAATCATTTATAAAGCAGCACATGAACAAGCACAGTTCTCAACGTGCCGCTCTCGTTTACAATTGACAATTGAAATTATTACCCCATTTTATTGTTATCTTACTTTTTTCTGCGGGGGAGTGCCCACAAAAGCTGATTCCCGCACGCAAAACTACATGATCTGTATGGCTTTTTTGCAATATACAACAATACCTTGTTAGCACAACTGTTTGTGAGCTAGAAGGATATGATAGCAATGAAAGCTGTTTACATTTGGTCACATGATACGTCCTACAGATAGTGGCACAGCAAGTAAACACTAGTTGTTTGCAATTTTTACTTATTTGGTGTATCGTTTCTACTACGCTGGCAGCCACTTCCCACAGCACAAGTGCTATGACATTTGCACTTTTGCTCACTTAAAAGATATAGCACATACCTAGAGCAGCAAAGCGTGGGCGTTAAAACCAAAGTATGTGGTCACTTTTCACTTCAATGCGCGAGTGTGACATGTTATGCAAGAGTGTCTGTTGTATAATGTGGAGCTAAAAACAGGAGTTACTCACAGCTACCAGGTGGTAGGTAAAATAATTAATAAAACGGGAGCACCACTTGATGGATGGGATGTTCATTTAGACATAAATGCATACATACATGCATACGAGTACATACATACATACATACATATATGATCGGAATGAGCATGTGATAATTGAATGGTAAATGCATATGATAATGATACTGAACTTGATGACGCCGTACAGCCTAGAAAAAGAAATGGCATCATTCACACTTTAGAGAACTTCTTTAAATTTTTGTAATGCAAAGTGGCATAACTACAAATGCTGAAGATCCTATTCAAATAATATATTTTTTTTCACTTAAGCACCCAAATTCTTTGCACCAGTTCAGTGTAGTTTACAATTGCAAGGCCTATTACAATATACCGGCGCCTTATTGCTCCCCTTCCCCTACATGTTATTTAGTTATCAACAACGCTGTTCTGCATAATCGCTCATCAAAGGCAGCAGTATATTCAATTTTACGTATGTTGTTTAGTGTTTTAATTAATGTTGTTGCACTTATTTTGTTTGTTTTTGCGCTTCCACACTTCAATTGATTTAATTTATACAAAATGTTGACTAGGTTTCCCAAACGCAAACCAATAGGTATATGCATGAAAACGCACAGCGATTTACCATGCTTTAGCATTCACCTCTTCCGTAGTTTCTTAAACGTCTTGCATCAGTGGGTCTTGTGCTGGGTGGGAAGTTCAATTTTTTATTGATTACTATACTTTTTAAAAACTGCATACACTCTTTTTTAAATAAATACTATGAGCCGAAAAAATAAACAACCACACACACGTTAAAATCCAATTGCACTGTACAATAAAAAATCAGCAGGCGAGCAAGTCGCGCGGTTGAATGTTGCCTATTTGTGTATTGTGCCCTTTTTTTATACAATTTGGTATTTTATGTGCAGAAATAATAACTTAACTAGGAGCGTATTTTAAAATAACATATTTATAAAATTTGTTTGTTTAATGAAAAATTAAGTCGAATCAATAATAATATATTTCATTTAGTCATATAATCGCATATTTATTTCGTATACTAAATTGAAAAAGAGGCAACATTGTTTTGCCAACAGCTGATTGCATGTTTGCATTTAGCGATGCCACTATAGCGAAATTTTAAATTAATTCGCATCAACGGGAAGTGTTCAATACATACGGAATTTTATTTTAAAAAAAATACTTCACAAAAAAAATATGCCAAATTATTTACATACACTGTATATTTTACAGTATATTTACGGCTTAAAATGCTTTAGCAAAAAATTTTCTATATTACTTTGATTTTACTCTCAAACGCAGAATTTAAAAATCTTAAAACAATGAAAAACTTCTTGACCGATGAAATTAGAGTTGTTTTTCTTTACTATGTATGTTCCTATAATACTTACCATCCTCATATTTACTTATTAGGCTAGAACTCACTTAGGGGACCCATCATTATCCAGCAAGTTATGGCTGTGGCTGTTAGCTAAAAGCTTCTTTGGGCCATATATCATCAGTTTTTATGAGTGAGATTATCGAAAATCATAACCCCATTTCGAATAGGCCTACTTAAGGATTTAAAATATACACTTCGTAATCGAGCCAGAGTAATGCATGTTTCACCAAAGAGCACTTCCGCGGACCAATATTGCGTTTTAATTCAATCTATAAAATTCCCAGGGCGAAATTAAGTTGTGAAGTCATTACCTCTCATTAAGAAATTAAAGAATTACATACTTCCCGAACAAAAATTTAATAAAAACCCGGCCAGTGTGAAGGCATAACTTCACCCCTGGAAAGTGTGAAGGGGCAGTAGTTATTATTCTGGTTTCAGAAAAATAGTCACCATACCTATCGTTTATATGACAGAAATTATGTGAATAGACAAGGACAGGTTGGGAACCTTAACCAGGTACGCTACTCTAGTCCGAATTTTTCAGTACCAATATTCTTAGCCTGCTGGAGTCAATATCCATGAAGATTTTCGCCTACCCGATTGTCTTCCTTTCCTGATCCTTAAATTGGATTAGAGATATGCACTATGACCATTGGGTATATTGCGTGCTCGAAAAATTCTTCAGAACACTTCATTCAGCCCCAGTCCATGCATTCAAAAGAACCCATAATGGCTGTCGGGGATAGGACTGGCTATGGCCGTGCCAGAATGCTCTCCCATCTGCGTCTCAGACTTCCTGAACGTATGCTGTGTTGCATCCTTAAACGAGTCACAGAAATGACAAAGTTCGCTCGACCAGATCTCGATCTTGTGCAGGTGCAGAACCAAATCCTACGTGAAAAACTACCATTTTCCTGTGGCCCTTTTGTTGTAGAGGCCATAATAAAAAAAATTAATTTAATAGCTTACCTATTTATTACCATTCTAAATACTTTTGTCGATTGTAATACTATCGGAATAACTTAAATTTAACAATGGCATACAATATCACAATTAATACAAATAATTAACAGATTATTAAACTAATTTACAAATCTATATATGCAGGCATACTCCGACGTAATTATTTTGCTATTCTGCTTATACATTTTAGCTACTCAATTAGTAAAAATTTCATAAACATAATTATGGTTCTACGCAAGGCTTTTGTTAAGTTAATTTTGCCCTCTTCTGTATGTACGACGATCTCGACTTGGGGGCGCATTTCAACCCAACAATTAGGCTAATTTTATTTTATACTATAACGGCATAAGATCCGCCAACGACTCGGTAATTGTGCTATCACGAAAACGGCCGATACGGAGTGCATATGAAATGACATGCGCCACATAGCTGTTTTCGTGCACGCCGTGAAACAAGTAGGCCATAGCGCCTGGAAAAAAGCATACGTTTTTTTTTTTTTTAATGCAAAACAATAGAGATTTTGCAGCGTAACCTTACCCTTGGCATGTATGGTGACATCAGAGCCGCCGTGCAAATTCTCGTTCGTATTTATAGCCGCTTGTTGTGTGTAGTCCCAGGTTGTTGTGTCCTTAGACGTTGGATCGACGCGTTTGCCAGTCGCATCCGCTTCGAAGCCTTTATAACTAGTGCCGTATGTTAGCGTTGTATAGGGTGTACCCTCGGTTTTCGAGTTCGAAGCAATGCCTAATATGTCAGCACCCCTCTGCGGGTGGCCATTTATGGTCAAACTGTGCGAATGATCAGCTGTTACAATGATCAGAGTCTCATCCAGTTGGTGGCTAGTAGTTGGGGAAAAAAGAGTGGGACAGTGGTTGGTCGCAAATTTTTGAATTTTACTCCTGATTAACCTACCCCATCTGCTCCATCGTCGCCTCGACAGCTTCATTCAGCGCTAGCGTCTCTGACAGCGCACGCCTAGCCGTGCCACGATGATGCGCCTGATCAATCATGCCGCCTTCGACAACCAACAGGAAACCCTTATCTTTACTCTTCAGCACCTCGAGCGCCTTCACGGTCATGTTGCGTAACGATGGCATGCCGGCATCGCTGCGATCGCGCTCGTGATCGTACTTCAAGTGTCCGTTAGCGAAAATGCCCAGCACATAGTCGACCGAGGCGCCATTAAGCGCATTGAGTTCACCGTTATTTTGCACCACAGCATAACGTTCACCCGCTTGTTGTTTGTACGTCTTCCAATCAGTGATTAAATCCCGCCCATCCTGTGAATTGCAAGCCCAAGTGTCTATGGGATCCGCAGCGCTATCCGACACGCCGGCGACTAACATTTGGCGACCGCCGCCCATAATCACATTTATTTTTCGACCCGTCTCTTCCTCCACCAACTGTCTAGCGATATCCTTGCAACCCTCTTGCTGCACTTCCGCTGACATTTTCGCCTCGCATTCCCAACGTCGATCCGGCGTATGCGCGTACAAGGCGGCCGGGGTGGCATGCGTTACGCGTGTCGTCGTCACGAAGCCTGTATTCATGCCATCCAACTGCGCCCACTTCAATATGGTCTGCACATGATGTTTGGAGTCCAGTGAAGCGCTGCAGTTTTTTAGCGTGACGCTAGAGTCGACGCCACCAGTTTCATAGTTTATCTTAACGCCACCAAAAAGCGCTGTCGCCGTTGAAAATGAGTCTGGCACCTGCTTGTTGGCGCAGTAGGTCTGTAAGAAGACAAAAACAAAAAAAGAAACATTAAGATGGCTTCTATGTATATGAAAACTTTAACTATATCACCTTGAGTAAGCCCATGTGTGGAAATCGTTCCCAACTCAAGAGTCCCTCCTCTTTGAAACCATAAATACGTGTCGCTGTCACCGTATTCGGGCCCATGCCATCACCCACAAAGAGTATAACGTTTTTGGCACGTCGCCGATTTATTTCTCGACTCAGCGCAATCTTCAACTCTTCAATGCCCTTCTCGTACCACACTTGTTGCTCTGGTGGCAGCTTCACATTCCAAAATGGTATATCCTCGCCATCAGACACCTCGTGTGACATTTCATAGTGTACCAAAAATCCGATGCACATAATTGTGAAAAGCACGCTTGAGAAGGTGACGGCAACGATAAACATTTTCGACTTGAACACGTTGGTTTTGGGTGGATTCGACTCCTCGAACGAGTTCGTGAATGCATGACTCGAGTCTAGGCTATCCATTTGTACCTCGATGCCGTCATGTGAGTTGGGCAGCTTAGTCGCTTCCATTTTAGCGGCGGTCATTCTGTGGCGCAAGAAAAAATGTTGCCAGTTTATCGAGACTGATTTGAGCTCCAGCTGAATGAGATCTACAACCGCAAAGAAATTAAATAAATTTTAGCTAGCTAGAAAAAGTAATACGAGCATTTACTATATGAAGGCTATGCATGTTTAAAATTCTACTCTTACTCCTTATATTAGACAACTTTTACCACTTAGCTTAACGTCGCTTAATCAGACACAAACTGCTATCACTTGCGGTTTTTTTTTTTTGATTCTGTGAAGCTGTAAATTTCTTATCAGTGAGCTCGTTTAACTTATTTACATATTTATATATCAAAGATTTATTATCTTTGAAGTTCCTTAATCTTTATTATACCGTAGATTTGTGTATGGAAATTGAGCGCAGCTATTTCAATGATAACGGCTTTTGTGGTATTTTAAGCATCGACGTCAAAAAAGAAATTGTTTTCTTCTTTTTTTTGTCCGACCGGGTGAATTGTTGATATTTGTTGGAACGATTTTCCGTCATCTATTGTCAAGTTTGGTTCGAAACGAAACGTTCCAACAAATATCATCAAAAAAGAAAATTGAAACGGTTTCTTTAACGCCGCCGTTTGCGATTTCCGGTAGTATATTTTTGAGACCTTATAAATATTGACGCCTAACATTGCAAAATAATGAGATTATCGTTGTTATAAAAGTGTTTTTTTAAATAAAATTTGAAAGGGCTCAACACCATTTATAAATTCATCGCTTTAGCCAAAATATCGCACCGTCGAAATGTCGATAAGTTATCGCGATATGTATCGATAACTACAAAAGGTAAAATAAATATTAGCCTCTCCACTGTAAACAAGAAAATTTTTGAACTTCTTTGCGTTAAATATCGATAACACTTAAAGCAATTTATTACAAATTAGTCAATGTGCATACATATCTACATGTAAACATACACATGCATGTGTGTACATATATATTTTGGACTTTAAAAATTTCGATAACTCACGATAAATATCGAAAATCATACCTAGAAATATCGATAAATTTTAATCGAAATATTTTATTATTTAAATTTTTTCTCCTCTAATTATAAAATTTGTTTATTCGATAATTTATTTGACAATAGAGTTAGCGATGTGAAAATAATTGATAAACAAACATTGTTGGTGCCGTGGCCATATGATTTGTAGCAAAACAAACCGAAGAAAACCGGTGTAATTTTGGCTCGTTTCCAAACGAGTCATTGTTCGAATAGTTCTAGCAATTCTGAGAAAAAGTTAGAAATTTGGTTGTACATACATTTTTTTCATTCTTTTCAAATTGCAATAATATATTTTAAACTTATAAATCCAAGTGATTAAAACATAAATTTGTCATCTGCATGAAAAGCATTTTTTCTCGCTGAATGAACAAATTTATTGTACGATAACTGTACGAAATAGGAATTAATTATTTTGAAAGGTTAGTGCTCTTTAAAATACAATTTTAATACTTTGTAAAAAAAAAATTGCTGCACAAACAAATTCATTGAATACCAAATACTCAATTTATCAAATATACAATAGCCAAAACCTATTAGGTCCATTTCTTTACTTTTCCTGTAAGTTCCTAAAAAGTGTCAAAATGCAAGAGAGTAAGGTAAAAACGCTCTCTAATAGAGAATTACAGGAAAAAGTACGGGAATGCAAAAAACCACTTTTTTAGCCTAAGAAGCGAATGTCAGAATATTTATACAAAAATGGTTATAAAAACACTTAAACGCAAGCAAAACTATCACAAAAACTTACGATTTTATTTATTACTTTAGCACTTTCATTTTTACTGAAATGTTTAATTTTTTACACAAATTTTGTAATTTTCTTTATTTTGTGATTTCACAACAATACTGCTATGTATTAGCTGATTTTGACACTTTTTGGATATTTACAGGCAAAAAAACTTCTGACTAAATCCTGTAACTTCGGACGAGAAAAGAGTCGCAGTAACTCTCTCAATTGCGCTCTCAGTTACAGTTTTTTTGAGTGCGGGAATGCTTTTTGGACTAAATCCTGTAAAAAACTGTAAAAACTGTAAAAAACTGTAGATAAGGAATGGACCTATTGTATCGTTGCGTGATATCAAATATTTTTTCTAACAACCCTTTAAATGTCATGGCAGATGTATCATTAGACAACTTCGTTTTAAAAGTTAAAAATTATAATTTGAAAAATTGAATTGAAATTGAAAATTTTAATAGAAAAAATGGATGCAACTAATTTTGTGGCAAGTGAAACACCTGCTATTCATTGAAATGATGAGAAAAACCTTTCTTCTTATCTGTACAATGCGGAGGACTTAAAAATCTAGACGTCGTGGCTGCTTCCATTGTGACCAATAACATAGTGCCGGATTTTAAGGTTGTGGTCACGAACCACTTGCTCTTTAATTGAGTAACATCGATTTTTAGAGAACGCCTTGTCAAGTTATATTTCTGCACCGTCTACGCATCCAATACAGAGTGGCAATTCGGAAACTATTTGCTCCTGTTCTGCCTTGTCTGGCCAGTAAACGTATTTTGGCTGAATTGTTACTTTAAAAACCTTGGACGTTATTTTGTCTATTGTCCCTCCGTTTCCAAAACCAACGATCGTGGCACTTTTTCTTAAAACTGCCTTCCTCTGAATGTGGTTATTTGAAAACTGACTCATTTTCGAGCAAAGCCACATATTCTGCAAATTGTTGCCCGCTCATTATTATCATCTGCTTAACCTCGGCGACATTGCGTTACCAGTTACACATCTTCAAATGCATCTTCTACAATCGCATCAATAGCCTCTACATCTAAAAGTAAATATCTTATTACAAAATATATATGTAAGCCATAGCATGTTACTACCCACCACTAAGGTATTTAAGCTGGTTTTCAACATCTTCCACTATATAATCAATAATTTGACGGACGTAAGGCATTTTAATTGTTCGTACTTTGTTAATTAATAAAATTTACAAACGTATCGCATATTTCAAATCAAGTAAAATGTAAACAAGATCAGCTGTTAATGTACAAGTAAAAAACATACACAAAGGTCGCTCACAATCTTGCGTATTTATGATTAATATTTTTTCCAAATACATCATATCGTGAATACGGCTATTGTTTTCACATTACGAATACAATACAAATGTTTATTTTCCCATTTTTGTTTCAAACAAATTGCGCGCTTCTATTATTCATGCAATAAATGTTAATTTATTATTAATCTATTAATCATATTTTTCACGTTCAAAAGTAATTAATTCGCTAACCTTTCGAGGTTTAAATGAATTTCAGCTGATATGATTTAACATGAAATACATATGTTGTGTATGTAAATGTATGAAAGCAACCCAATAAACATTTATTTGGATTGGTTAACTATTCGAAAATAGTTGGAAAACGGATCTCTTTTTCAAGTCTCACCTAAGATAATGAATGTGCAAAAAACTGGTTTTCCATTCGAGAACTAGGGCATTCGTTATCCAATGTTTTTTGTCTACGTTTTGAATTCGAAATCCAGCCCAGTCTTGAAGGAAAAAAATATAAGACAATCACTCTCTCTCTCAATAAAATTTCCTTTTCGAGAATGGATTGGTTTTCGAATTCAAAACGTAGACAAAAAACGTTGGACAACGAAGGTTCTATTTTGCTGGAGAATGTCCAGCTTTTTTCACATTCATTATCTAAGGTGAGACTTAATAAAGAGATTCGTTTTCCAACCATTTTCGAATTGTTAACCAAACTAAAACTTTTTTGGTTGTACATTTTTGCTTTTAAAAAAAGGAAAACATACTCGTCTTCATTTAACAACTAACTGCGTAAACCTCCTAAACTTACTTAATTTTTATGTAAAACAAATTTATTTACGCGGCTTACGTGGTTACGAGGCATTAACGAGTTTCGATGAGTGCCCATAATTAATTTATATACTATTTATTTGACTGATTTTTTATTTAAATAAAATACATTTTTCATTGGCTAGCAAATTAGTAATTAAGTAATTAATTATATGTATATATAGAGAAAAAATGCTGGCTCTTTAAAATTACTTTTTAATAAAAAATCTGTTAAAGCAACTTCTAATCCATAATCCACATATTCTCCACCATTAGTTTTTTTTCGACTGGTTTAGACTTTTATAAAAAATAAAATTCCTAAACTATTAAAACACAAACGTCACTTTCTCTCTTGTTGCTACGATTCTAATTTTTTTCTATACCCAGTTCGAATGTATTTCCAATATACTATGAACGTGGTAAAATTTAGATTGGTTATGAATTCGTTCTCAGTTTCGAACGTTCGCCACAATGTTTATTGGGAACTTTCAATTAAGTGTGTATACATATGTATGTATGTATGTATGTATTACTTATTAAATGTCCGTTTTGCTACCCAGTAGCAAATGGAATAGGCTACCCAATCAAGGGGCTCCAGTAAACAACAGCTTCCAACACCGATTACATTTTTCATTTCATATCACTTCGCTTACATATTCCAACGAAGAATTTTCTAAGAACAAAACATTTATTATACTTGATTTACAATTTTTAAAATTTTTCATGACTTTTTTAGATTTCTTATTTCAAAAACTCCGCCTTCGTCCTGCACTGATCTGCGTACAAAATAAAACTAGCCCCCGAATTCAGTAAGCAGTCGCAGTCGCAGTCTCAGTCTCTAATAGAGACAAAAGTCATAATTTTAGACCAGTTGGCATACATTAAACTCAAAATAAAGCCTCTAGTTTTAAAATTGTTACCTGGTGATGTGCAGGTCACAAAAAATTAAAATCAAAACAAAAGAAAAACACGCAAAAGCGAGGAAAAGCAGTAATCGCTAGCTCATTTTGAGACTTGAGATGAGACGTGAGTTACTGAAATTGGGGTATGAATAAAGAAACACAATACATAAAATAAACATAAATAAAAACTCAAATGTTACAACAACAAATCATTTGCGTGTGCTGTCTACGATAGCCGAAAACGGTACAAGCGAACACGAGTGTAAGCGACTACAGTCTACTAAACTTATCGGCTCATAAATTTGTTACTGGGTAATGACAGACTATTTAATACGACGCTTCGTTAATAAGTATAAGCAGAAACTTAAATGACTTCCTAGTTAAAATTTATATATTTTTTTTTTTGACATTTGTCTAGGTAGTAACAGCAAGATCACTTTAGACTGAGCTATCAAGTTGACATGAATGGCAAGTAGCAAAAGACGGCGCAAAGTCAAAGCTGTCTCTTGATCTCTTCGTTCATTCGGACTTGAAAATACAATTTTTGGCTTTGAGAGGAAAGGAAGCTTTACATCACTTCAGACAGTGTGCTTCCAGCGCTTCTTCTCGCGAAGTGAGTATAGTAAATAAACTGACCTGAGCGCTTTCTATGAGCCTTTTTATCGGAGGCGTATACGCAATGCCTTACCTTGCGCAGATTTCATATAAAAAAAAATAAAAAAAACTAATAAAAATTATACTAACGGCAAGGCCCTGTTCATTCAGGTGAGGAACTTCTGTCACTGCATTTTACTGCTTGATTTTTCTGCTGGGCATGTAAAAGTACAGATACTGGAAACTGTAAGACTTACCCGATACGAGAATTTATGAAAAAATGTGTAAACAATGAACTTATAAATAGATTCATTGGTCGGCTTTATTGGGTTTTACGCAATTTATTTATTAGTGTACATACTTACATATATGTATGTTTGTATGTTTGTATGTACGCATTTAAGTAAACGTGCAATGAATACTCTGCGTTTATTTCTGTCGACAAATTTTATTCAATATAAATATTGCTGCAGATATTATTATTTACCGAACCTTGCCTTTTAATGTTCTATTATCAGATAATAAACTAAAATGAATAATAAAAAAAGGAAAAAATAAATAAAATTTAAGGCGAAACTGTGTGTTTGTTTTGTAGCGGAAAACAAATTCAGTAAAACAGTGAACCTGCCTACAAACAAGACAGACATAAAACGTTGGGTAAAGTACCTTTCAAGGTAAACAATTGTTTGTGCATCCAAAAACGAATAGAAAGGCAGTCAAAAGTGCAAAAATTATATTTCACATATAGAATAATTATACTTTAAATTAAAAAAAAATTGGTTTAGTACTTTTTTTTTAATTTAATTTTTTTCCGAAAAATCGTCAGTTCTGTTCAACTTGAATTCCACACATGGCTGAAGATTGTGCTTTAAAAGTGTATAAACGTTACATTTGCATATTTATGCTTTGAAAGTCGCTTTTTTACTAGACTTTTTACAAAGTCTAAAAAAGATTTATTTGAATGAAAAATTTGGCAAAATCCCAGATGCGACGCAAATATGTAGTACGTTTAAAGTTTGCCAGGCTGACACAGGAGACCACACGCGCTAGTCAAGCCTGTATTGATTTATGTATGTACATATGTATGTGATGAAATCAGCAAAAGACTTCTAAAAATATTCAGAAACAAAAACCTTAAACATAATTTTTGTTATAAATTTTATGAAAATTCGAATAGCTTCCTACCAAGTCTGTAAAAATGTGAGTCAGTAAATGTGTGTATGTAAAAAAAAAAAACTATTGCAACAACAAGAGTGTTCGCGATGCTGATAATAGTTACGAATCGTTACAAATCGCGTTCGCGGTGTCCAAAAAACTTGCAAGGAAGGGGAAAATTGAGAGCAGAAAATGACATTTCATTTTGAAGGGAAGTTGTAAATTCTTGCTGGACAAATTTTACACAGCACAAATTTGCAAGCAAGAAAACAGCTGATAAAGAACAGCTGAATCGAATTTGGATAAATACGAACTTTTTTTTAAAGAGTTTTCAAGATCAAAATTATAAAAGATAAATTTTCGTTTGGTTACGTTTCGTTAGTGGAATGTGTCAGGAAAACATGAATGCAATGCTTTTCAGTTTGCATATTTGGATGCGGACAAGAATTCAATCAGCTGTTCGTTAAACTTGCAAAAGCAGCTCTCTTTGAGAGAGATTACACCAAAATTCTGAGAAATTTCGTTGCTGAATAATTCTTGCTGGACTTTTACACGAACAGACTTAATGACACAGATATGCATACAAAACAAACAACAACAACAACAACAACATATACATAAACACGAAGGATGCACTCACTTTGAATTATTTCCGGGTGTTTTTTTTTTCAGTCAACGACAGCAAAATTGTTCTGCCACAGATTTGTATGGAGACGGCAAACGGCTTTCCACCAATTAAGACGATACTCGTTCGTATGTAAGTATTTTATTGATCTTGCTTTACTGCACTGCTACAGCCGCTCAATTTATAAACGCACGCTGTGTAATTAATTCTAGAATGTTAGTTGTTGTTATTCTCATGCTTAACGCTTAATTAAAATTATTGGAAGCAAATATGCACAACACATTTAATTTAAAAAAAAAATACATACATATGTTTGTTTGCCAAGTCAATTTGCACGCTTATTATTGTTTATTCAATAATGCCAATAATTATTTTCTAAGCCGTTTGTTTTCTTTTGTTCTCACTCAGCACGGCTCGGCACACACGGCATGTTGTACGAATGCGTTGGCGATTTTTTTTTTTTTTTTGCTTTTTCTATTTCATTTTAACCACTTTTCTAACACCGTCAAAGATTGAAGACAGCACGCCATAAGTGAACTGACGCAGCGCCACGCTCCAACTGAGCGGCTGAAATTTGTGACATCTGATATAAAACAGAGCGATGTGCGATTACAAATAAAGTGAAAAGGGATGCGAAAACAACAATAATGCCGGCACACACAAACAAAACTCCAAGCAAATACTTTATTTGTTCTCCACGCGCTCTCCATCGCTCTTTCCATGTTGTTGTTTAGCGCGCAGGTCGCAATGTGGCGCTTTTGAGAACATTACTGCCCATGCGGAACAAATAGAATGCGGCTACCTAAAGTTGGGGTTTGAGGGTACTGAGATTTGTACAATGTGAAATTTAAAGTATTTCTGTGTGATAACTTAGTAAATATTCACATGAAAAATAAATTGCATACATTTTTTATTATAATCAGCCCTATTCTGTATTTCGACTCGGATCGAAATTTTCTACGATTGGCTACTTTGGCATTCTGTGTTCCGTTCCCGTTCGATCGAACTTCGAATCTTTCGATTTTGCCTATTCTGCATTTCGATCGTAGCTCCGTTTTGTTAAGTTGCAATTTTGGTGGCGGAGGAAATTCAATTTTTTAATTTTACGGTCGTAAAGAGTATAATATTCATAAAAATGTAAGTAAAACTGTTTTTGATAATTGTAAAAGTGACCATGATGACTTTTTTTTTGTTTTTTCTGTGCTTTAATGACTTTTTATGTGTTTGCAGGTCAAAAACAACAACACCAGACCAATATGAAAAATTGTATTGTAATGATGGCTACCAAAAGAGACATCGCGCAGGGCTTCCAAAAGCGACCGAAGGAAGAAGTACAGGAGTTTTGGGAGGGGGTTGCATGAAAGTATAATTCATACCACCATAGCATTGATGCTAAAAAATCCTTTTCTATTATAGTATAAAAAGCCCTCTTCTGACGGCTTGATTATCCTTATATGCGTACCATCAACGCACATGATGACTCCTGGGAAGCCTGCCTTCGCATAAAACTCCTGTTTTGCTTGCGTTTTTTCCTCCTCAGTCTGGTCAAAATGTATCCATTCACGGCAAAGCTTGTGTTCCATGATGTCGAGAAAGTTTGAAAGTGTCTTTGACACTGTTGACTGACCCATTCCAACGTTGTAGTCCGCACCAACTCCATGTTGATAACTGCCTTCGGCAAAAAATCTCAATGCAGCTACTACACGATTGAGCGGAGACAACGTCGTCGAAGTACTTGCTGGAGCTTCTACCACAAAAGTATCTAGGACATACTTGAAAGCGTCCTTGTTAAGTCTAAAGTTTTTTTTGAATCTTAATAAGCAAATAAGTTATTTTAATTAATAAATTTAACCAGTTTCAACTAAACTTCTTACAATTCGTCACTCATCTCAAAAGGATTGCACATATCTCGCAATCTTCTTCTTTCAATCCTTGCCACAGCATTATCGGATGCATTGCCCTCCTCCTCAATTAAAAACGCTGCAGCTATTGAGTCCATTTTAGTTATATATTTTATTTAAAACACCGTATAATTGTTTTATTTTCTGTAATTTTGCTTTGTTGTGTTTCAATTTCACCCGTTTCAAGGCAAACAGCTGATTTTCGAAAGAATTACAGCTCTTCCTCTTCTTCTTTCGATTCAATCGTAAAGCAGAATACCAACTTTCGAACATGGCGGAGCGTAGAGCGGGAACGTAATCGAAATGCAGAATAGGGCTGAATCTTACTTTGTTAGGCATAAAAACCAGCAAGTGATGCATTTTTTAACAGACTTCCGAAAAAGTAGTTTTATCAATTAGTCAGCATTTGTAGTAACGTCGGTAAACCGATTTGAATAATTTTTTTATTAGAAAATTAGAACATCCCCAGATTAGTCGCACATGCACAACAGTAGAAGACAAACAGTTTCTGTTAAGAATGTACATTTGGAAGGCAGCTAGTCCGACCGGCTACCTGCAAAGCATTTGTGGCTAGAGAAAAAGCTTTTACTCTCGCGAGTTCATTGTGCCGATTTAACTGAAAGCTGTCGATGTGACGTTCGTGCTCTTCGTACTGTAGATAATACAAAATGAATTCCGATACTGCGTAAAGGAAGTATTAATTGTTTAGTGAATTTCAAAACTTTCACAACTTTCCGATGCAAAAAAGTTCAAATTTTTAGATAAGGGCCAGTTTTTCAGTGCTGGTTTAAACTCAGTTAAAACAAAATTTAGTTGAACTCAATTAAGTAGTCAGCTGATATGTTAAGCTAAATTAATTTCCATTATTCCAGCTTACGTTCGTTATTTTTGAATAAATTTGTTTACAGGTTATTCAATTTAAAAAAAAAATCGCATGCCACGCTGTTGAAGGTTTTCACTACAAATTGATAAAAAAAAAATTCAACCAATGGGTTCAACTAAAAAACTTAACATTTAAAAATTTACGTCGCAAATAATATTTTTTTTAAAGTTGAATAATAAAAATCAAAATAAAAATTTGCAACAAATTAAAAAAACATGCATGCTATGATAATTTAATATTTCAGGATTATCAAAATATTTTAGCGAATTAGATAAAAAAAAAACTTGTATAAAATATACAGTAAAATAATAAAAAAAAAATTTTTATGAAATATTTGTTAAAAAATATTTTTTTTTAATTCAATAAAACGTATAACACTTAAAAAATGTAAGTTAAGAACTAAAAATGAATTTGCATAAAGAAAAATATGTGTTGGCAAAAATAAAAAATTCGAAACTTACCAAAAGTTTAGAATTATCAACTATGTATTTCTGTAATGTTTCTTCTGCATTTGAAAGAGGTCGTAAATTAACCACTGCCCAAAGAAAGTAAAGCTGCTTGATTTGAAAATAAAGTTGACTTTCACACGGGCAAATCGTCTACAGAACAAACGACGAAGGTAATTGCGGAGCACTGCGATGGGAAGCGTTTCCCATTGTTACTCAACTGCTACATATATTTCTCTTCTTTCACGCTTTTCGTCGCTGAGATGAAGACCATTGTGACATTTTTTTTTTTGTTTTTTTTTTTTAATTTTTATTTTTATAATTTTTTTTTACATTTTTTACTTGCATAATAAATTTCAAAATTTACGACAGTTCGAAAACGCAAAAGCCTTGCTGCTCTCTTTTCCTTACATTCATTGTTTCAGCTGTTGCGACGATTAAATTGGGAAAATATTGTATTCTATTTTGCATTTATCTTCCTGTGTGTTTGTTAGTCTATTTTATGTTACTTTGTTTAAGGAAAAGTAAGCATTAAGCGTTCCTATCGTGTGGAAAGCGCAAAGACAGAACAATGGTGGAAATGTATGTATGTATGTGTGTACTAAGTGTTATTGACTGTTTAAAAATATTGTGGCTTTAATTTAGTTATGTATTTAATTTTTTTTGAGCGTTTAAAAATATAATTCATTTTGTGTGAGCGCAAGTGATTGAAGCAAAATCGAAGCTGCGTCGGTTTTTCTGCCGTTTAAAATATGTTGTATGTATGTAAGTATGAATATCATGTAACACAAAAAAGCTTAACTTAAAGAAAAACAATTTATGAATAAAAAAAAATGGAAAATTTCAAGAGCAAACAAAAATTTATGCAGCAGTTTAGGCTTTGTTGATGTGTAGCAGAAAGTAAGCGCAACGAAATAAAAATGTATTTCATGAAAGAAAAAAATGTTGGAATTAGAGTTCTACAAAGGCAAAAGGTGGGTAGCAGCGTGTTAACAAAGTACTTAGTATGTACGCCTGCGCTTGCACTACTCAAATGGAAATTCAAACACAAAATACGAAATATAAGAAGTCTACTTTTGCTTTTGCAAAAAAAAAAAAAATTTGAAAATAATTTGTTGTGTTTACTGCTGCAGCTGCGCCGCTTCACTGCGAACTACGCATTTATGCTGTGTTTTTTTTTCATGTTTGCTGCTTCTCTTTCTTCTCGCCTACTTTAGATGTCATCGATGTCGATCTCTTCACCCTCGTCATCGTCGTCGACAATCTTCTTGGTGGCAGTTGTTACAGCGGCAGCCTTTAGAGGTTCGACACGTGCGCGATCATTATACTCAATCTCTACATCGGAATCTTCTTCATCATCCTCAGAGGATTCCTCCTCCTCGGCCTCCTTGAGCCATTGTATGAAAGGTTTGACCTTCTCGTGTATCTCAGTGGCCACATCTTTAGAAACGTATTTCTTGCTAACCTTCTGTGACCACTCCAATATAGCCTTCTCCTCGAGTATGTCTGAATCGTAGAAGAATTTAAAGATGCCAGCTACCTTGGCCATCAATTTGGCCGAATGCAAAGCTATTATCTGTTCCAAGCCGCCAATGAGATAACGTTGTGCCTTCGGATTGTTGTGTGTAAAGCGTAGCAAGAGAATTCGGTTCTTGCGCACCTCCTGTGTTATGTTTTCAGAGAAGAGCAGCTCAGCCAAGACCAGCGTGGCCTTGTGCACTATGTCCAAACGTTCAGCTTCGATCATCAACTCCTTGTGTACAGCTACGGAATCAAGTTGGCCAGCATCGCGCTTCTTCTTCACCAGCTCATAGAAGATGTCAATGCGCTCCTTTTCGGTTTTGTCATAGTCATCGGAGATGGTCATGCCCTTGGCGCCGTCGGTGAGGTCCTGCAAGCGAGCGCGAATGGCCTCCTGGCGTAAAGAAAAGGAGAAATAGTAAGAAAAATGTAAATGTTTTTTTTTTTTTCATTTATCACACTCACTTTAGACACATCAACACTCCAGTTGGCATCATCATCATCGTCATCGCCGTTCTTTTCGGGTATGGCTGCGCTAATTTCCGCCTCAGTTTGACTGGCCTGATAGCCGCTACCACCGTCCGATTCACCACCCGAATTGCTGGCACCTTTGTCACCAT
This sequence comes from Philophylla caesio, assembly GCA_963971545.1. Taxonomy (NCBI): domain Eukaryota; kingdom Metazoa; phylum Arthropoda; class Insecta; order Diptera; family Tephritidae; genus Philophylla; species Philophylla caesio. The sequence continues at coordinate 121,531,859 of OZ020607.1, forward strand.
CCACGCCATTCTCGCCATTCTTCTTTTGGCCACGTTTCGAGCGCTTGCCTTCGGTGAGTGAGGAACCTTGTGCGGCCGGATTGACTGTTGGCGGATTTTTCAAAATGAACGTGTTCACCTTATGATGGACCTTTAAGAGTCCATGGAAGCCGCAAGCCTTGCATGCTTGCGAAATAGTTTGATTCCTTGCCGAGACGGTTAAATCGGTTTCGGGATTATCGCATTCCGGACACAAGACATATTTACGGATGAAGCCATCGAGTAGATCTTGCAACTTGCTGGCATCATGCGAACCATTCACAATGAAACGCTCATTCTAAAAAAATTAAGTAGATTATGAATTTGAGTCGAGGGGAGAATAAGATATCTGAATGGGAAGACTGATCTAGTATAATTTAATATAAGTGGTATAATCTGGTATAAACTAATCTAATATTGTCGAATGTAATCTAATGTGGCTAAGCTTATCTTGTTTAGCCAATTCTCAACTGGTCTAATCCGAGAGAAAACTGGCATAATTTAGACCAAAACAAGAACTGGTATAATTAGACCAGTATATTATCTATAATAATCGTTAATATTCTAACCAATTACCCAACTAATAACGATCCTACACTCACCTTATAGTCAAATTGGGTTTGAGCGCCCAATTCGCAGCCAAAATACTTGGTCGGATATGTGGCTGGGCGTCCAATGGCGCGTGCCACTTCGGCCATATTGACAATAACGGTCTTGATGCCGTTACCCTTGCCCTCGACCTTAGCCTGCAAGCGTGGCATTTTATAGCGATAGAATATGTCGGTGACATTACGATTTACATTGACGGAACCCATTTTCGCTGATTCCTTTTGTTATGCGCTTTCTTAGAGTGTGTGTTTTTTTTAAAGAGCTTTCGTTTTTATTGTTGTGGCTATGATTATTTATACGTTTTTAAATTGCTGCTTGATTGTTGTGATGGTTAGCGTAAAGAAGAATTGTAAATGTATGTATATAATTTGTAATTATAAATCGCGCTGTGTATTGTGCGTAATTTTGGCAATAATATATTCACTTGAAACGTGGGCGAAAATGCTAAGCTCTCGCTTTTGGGCTCGGTGCTTTATTTTTTTTTTTTTTTGATTTTTAATGATTTTTCAAATTGCGGATCGCACTTATTTTTTGTGTTATTGTTTTTGCTTTTACTTTTGCTGCTGCTTTCGCTACTGCTCTTGCTGTTGCTTTCATATAAAAACGCGCTACAGATTTAGCTTTTGATTTCTGCTTTGGCAATACTTTCGCTTCCGGCAAAGCTCGCATTCGAGATACTTCAACGACGGCACTTCGTTTTTGCTTCCTTTTGCTTTGAGAGCCAATGTTGCTGGCTAGCTAGCGTTATAACGCTTTGTGCTCACTACTGCTTTAACATTCAGCGTTCAACCTCAACAAGGTGACCAAGTAATGGCACTGAGCATCAGTGAATTAGCTGCTGATCCAAAGGCAGCTGTGCCTGCACCTGCGGCTCCAATAATGGTAGTGGCTGCGACGTACGCTTGCTGTTCGTTGTATACAGTCGCTTCGACCTCGTCGCACCGGAACGCCCTCCAAGACGATGCCGAAGACGTTAGGGGACTTAAGTTTTTATTTTTTGATTTATTGTACTTCTTTATTGATAAATTCATGAAGTTTGTTTTTCTTGTAACTTCAATTGGCGCTTTGTATTTGTTAAAAATTATGACAGTGGCGTTGCTTCTGCTGCGTATGCCTTGCTTCCACAATGTTTATGTTTTTTCTTTTATTTTCTTTCTTTTTTGTAGTGTTTTGATTTGACGGCTGGTTTTTGTATAATTTGTGTTTGGGTTGGGGCTTTGCTTCGATTTTGAATCAAAACTCAATTCGCAATTAAAAATTGCTTAGCTATTTTACAGTGAACTTGGCTGTTGTTATTGTTGTTCTGCTTGACGATTCTCCAGTTTTTGAAACTTTTATGCAATATTCACTTTGCTTTTCGGTTGGAAGTGAATTTTGGGCTTTTTTTTTTGTTATTAGTAAATTTTTTTGTGTATCTTATAAAAGATGTTTTTTGTTTTAAATTTTTCTTTTTTACATTTATCGGTTTTAGTGTGTTGCTGCTAGATATCTGGATATAGTAATGTTTTATAAATATTTGGAAAAATTTGAAAACGTGGTGCCTAATGATGTGCGATTGGTTCACGTTTCTCTAAAAGGTTGCAGCTTCCGATGTCTGTTACTGGAAAATTTTGAAGTCCTGTAAAAAGGGTGAGAGAGCAAGAACAGAATAAAGCGTTAGTTTCGTTTTAATTTCAAATTAAAAAATAAGAAATTAGGTGCGCCTCAAAAAATATGTGACAACTGCTGCAGGCAACGATTATTTGAACTAGAACCCTTAAAACTATGCAATGTTATGTTGCAACATATCTATTGATTTTTTGTTGCATACATTTAGGCACAGCTCTCGTTTGTATTTTCAAAGGCAAAAAATAACCATAAAATTAATAGTGACTAGCGATCTCTTGAAGCGAAAATGTCGACAAATATCTCAAATAGCAGTTAATGTAAGCATTCAAGTAAAAATAAATTTGTAGCTCAAAGGCAACAGCCGCCACATAAAAAAAAAACAATAAAAACGTAGTTAGACGAACTACAGCAACTTTCGATGCAAACCAAAATAACTAGCTTGTTCTTTCTACGTTATTGAGGAGCAATTAAAAATTGTCTAAAATTATTGGCATAGCACAGTAGGCGCCGAATAACACCCGAATGTTGAATGAAGGACTCGCGTGGACGAGCGCGCAAGAAGGCCTGCTGTTTTCACACCAACACCAATACGAAGAACAAACAGCCTTCTGTGTGTGCTTTGTCGATGACAGCAACCAACGAGTAAAATATGCGCTCATACATAAAATATGTAAAAAAAAACATTATATATATAAATTTTTCGCATTTCATATTGATTTTTTTGCTTTCTATGATTTGCTTCATAATGCCGCCCATAGGATGTGAGCAGTGTGGTGTGGGTCTGTTGTGTGTTGTGTTTTTGCTTGACATTAGTGGGGCTGGTTCAATTTATATTGCCATGAAAATTGACACAGAAATTGGTGGGCGTATCTGCTTTGCTGCCCTATTAAATTGTGTGCTAGCTAGCTAGCGTGTTTAAAATAGTAATGTACATTTTTTGAAATATTAAACAGCTGCCACTACTGACTATTTAGTTGGTGGAAAAGTGCAAATACATAACTTACCTATGACTTAAGTATCGCCTATGTGAATTCATGCACGAACTAACCAACTTGCTTCGTTGAGGTGGAGTTGGCGGTGCTCCTTTGAATACTGGTGTTTCTGTAAGGTAAGAAAAAATTATTGTAGCAACATTTGTTTAAATATAGAATTAAAAACTAAATAGAATAAATTTCACCTACAAAAAAACAATCCAACAGTCACTTGCCCTAATGCTTTGCAAACGCTGCGCTTGATGTAAATAAAATACGTTTTTCAATAATCAAACTGAATAAGGCACCTTTTTATGATTGTTTAATAATGCTAAACTTTCCCGTTTAATTTTCCGTCACGCCAAAACCTTGACCGCTTTCAATTACACGTGTCTTATACAAAAGTAAAAGTAAACACTACTAAACAACTTCAATTGACTTTTTCCAGCTAATATTTAAATTATACACGAAGGACACCACAGAATGGCAGTCAAACGTAAAGCACATTCATTACATATTCAGCGCCCAGTAGGCGGCACAGGTAATATAATATATGTATGTATGTATGAAAATTAAACGCCCCACAGCGCCTGAAAGTAGGCAACAATATTGCTATTTCAATTATTTGTCCATTTGAACATACATACATACATATATTGAAGCATACGTCAGTCAAGGCTGTCAACGACGCTTTCACTCACCGTACCGACACAACTAGCGCTCCCTGGCGATTTGTGTGCTAGTTAAAACGTTTGACTTAGCACTCGCTACTCCTCCTTCTCAGCCCACCCGTTGTTGACCCACTCAACACGACTACTTTAATTATTCAGAATATATACAAAGACTACTTTTAGGCGCATACAAAATAAAATAAATGTTTATTCATCAGCGCGCTACAATTTTCTAATTAAAAAGGCACAAATAATACACGATGAAAGCAAATATTTTGTTGAATATGCGATATTCGAAATAAAATACAAGCAAAAATATAATTGTAAAAAAAAAAAATGGATTAATTTTCCCATAGAAGTATGTGCCTTGCAACAGAGGCCCCTAAGGAAATCGTGACGCCATTGTTTGCTCACGGCACAACAAGTGTTTAAGGCCGCTTTTTAGGCACGTGGCGACGGTGAGTAGATTAGTGGGATGTTGGGCGGATTGGCCGTTTGGGTTGGTCTGGCTGGTGGCAGCGGTCAAGGCCGTTGCGGCAAAAGGCTGCACTGATATCACAGCATAAGGCATGAAATACATAGTAATGGTAATAGAAGTGTACGAAATATTAAAGAGATGTAAGATTTAAAAATGTGTTAAAGGCAATAAAGGCGTAAAAGGGTTATACTTCATGAAAGAAAAAAATGTTACAGGACATTATGTGCTACGCTTATAACTCAAGAGCTTATGGAGTTTTGTTGGGTTTTCTATTTTATTTAATACAAACTAAAACGTCCTAACTATCTGGAGGTTCGGTTAAAAAGAAGGACGTTAAGCAATTATCGTTAATACTTAGAAAGTGAATAACTCGAATTAAAAAAAATAAGACAACTGATAAAATAAATTAACCACAAAAGCTTTTAGTATTTTGAAGCTGGCGAGTTTATGACTATAAAAATAGACAGTCAAACGGACCCGACGATTTCACTAATCCTTTTTAATAAATTTGAAACGAAATTTATAAATGAAAATTCAAAAATTATCAATTGTATTTAAGAAAAAAAAAAAAACATCACATTGCACAGCATTGAATTCTGTTTATATCTTTTGGTTTTCGATATTTTCTTAGAACGAGTTTTATTTCGAATTTTGAAAATTTTTGTAACTCTCCGAATTGAGTACTCAGTAAAATTGTACAAGCATGCTTTCGCTTCGCAACCCTCCAGAATTTCAACAATTTCGAAATCTTTCATTTCGATTTCGATTTTGAAGACCCTGCGGCTAAGTGGGTATCTTTATTTGCAAACTTTGATAATCAGTTTTGATACGCATTATTTGTGAAACCCTCATTTTTTGAAGAATCAATATTGTTAACTTGAATTATAGTCTTTGAATTTTGTTTTCGAATTACGAAATATCAAAATTTCAAATCACAATTCCAAAATCATCATTTTTCGAAATTCCCAATTGTTTACCTATACAACAATTTTAAAATCTGTTTTCGAATATCAAGATTTTAGGATTTCAATATGGAAATTTACATTTTTCATTTTCAATTCCAAAATTTTAAATTTTCGATATCTCAGAATTTGTATTCTCAATCTCAAATTTTTTTAATTTTCGGTCTATAATTTCGAGTTAACTCGTTTTACATTCGTTAAATTCTTCAACTTCGACATTTCAAAATATCGAAATTTAAATTTTGAAATCGCTATTTTCCAGTATTATCATTGAATTCCTCACGCTTTCCTAAAATATGTTTGGCAAATTTGGGCTTTCAATTATGAGATCTGTGAATTTTCAATTTCGAAATATTGAAGTACTACACACATTGTATGTACATACATATGTTTGCATAAATTTTTTAAAAATTACTTGCATTTTTGTTTTCAAAAACTTTTATTTCTAATTTCAAAAACTTCAACTTTAGTATATGAATTTAAAAAAAATTATATTTTTGATTTTGATTCCCAACAAAGAAATCTTACTTTTTCATATCAATTTCGTAAACTATGTATTCTAATATAAATTTCCATATTTTTAATTTCGAAATTTCCAGTTTTCGAATATCAATTTTGAAGTTTCTAATTTAAAAATACCAACTAACCAAGAATTCGAGTTTTCGAAAATGAAGAAAACTAAAAGTCCAAATTTGCTAAAAAATTTCGCGTTTTTTAATATTTTAATTGTCGTATGTACATATGTACATACATATGTATATCACCGAACTGAACAACAAATCTCGTCTATAGAATCAATCAAACGTCCAACCCCGAATCTGCGAAGCCGGGCAAAAAAAACCCAACCAGAATAAGCTCGACTGTGCAAAGCTAAGCGAAAAAACCGATGCACGCACAGACTTACTACTTATATACATACAAACATTTGCACTCATGTACCATATGTTTGTATGTATGTATGTATGTACGAGTATGTTTGTGTGTACATGGGCCTATTTAGTGTAGTGCGTGCCATGACGCTACTCTTGCCGGGCGAGTATGAAGCGAGAGCAGGGACGCGATGAGCGTTAACGTCGTAGCCGAGACGCAATGGAAATGGAAACCCTGCGAATGCAGTAAATATAACGAAGCGATGCAATTGTAAACCCAAAAAATAAGGGGAAAACTAAAATTGCAAAATTTGCAAGAAAATTTAACTCAACGCAGTAACAACAACAACACAAAACGAGCAAGGCAAAACAGCAGCTGAGTCACGAAGAAGTCGACAATGCTGGCGAGGAATCCTTTCAAGTGAATACGTGCAAGTAAATTGATTGCAATTTAAAATTCGAGACGAAAAACAAAGAAAAAGCACAAGAAAAAGAAAAATGAACAAACAAAAAATATATGCACAAGAGATTTAAAAATATTTGCAATGCAAAACAAAAAAACAAAAAAGGTGAAGTGGGACAGTGTAAGAAAGTTGACGAGTTCAGTGGAGTTTTAATAACTATTTATGTAGGTGAAGGTGTGTAGCTTGAGCCAAACAAATGCAGTAATAACACAAACAAAAACAAAAAAAAAACACGAGGCAGCATCAACACAGAAGACGACGCCAGCAACCAAAATACCAACCAAAACTGCCAACAAAGCAGAAAATTGTCAACGGGTAAATGACTAAGATGCAAATACTAAAAGGCAAGTAGATGGAGGGTATTTTTACCAAAAAAACAAAAAAAAAAACGCTTACATGTCAAAAAATTTAGTGTTCGATAACCTATAATTCACTTTTTTTTGTGTTCAGACATGCACCCGAGTCAATTAAGTTTTGAAATGAGCGAGCAAGGTGTTCACACGTTCTACATAAATTGAGTTTAATTTGAGTTTAATCAATTGGCATTTGACAGCTGAAATTGTTTTGATTTTAACAAAGTAGCACAGAGCTTCTACTTTCGCTAATTATTTTATTTCGGGATATTTATTTACTTTTAGAGACTTGGAATGGGATGTCGCTGCGGAATTCATATGTCAATACTCGTACTCGTACAATAATTTATATTAAAGAAAAATTAACTTTAAGCAAAGGCACATCAAATAGGTAGCCGCAAAAGCAACCTTTTTTTTTTGAACTGTTTTCATATTTTATTTAAATTTGAATTGTCAAATTTTGAATTTCGTTGTGATAAGAATGTTTTCAATACAATTCAAGGTAGTTGATAAAATATTTTTGAAATTTTAGCTTTTAAAAGCAAAAACAAAATATACAGAGCTAAACAAATTTTTTTTTTTGAAATTTTCAACTGCTGCTACCAATTGAATGTGCCTTGACTTAAAGGTTCAATTAGAGGTGCCATAACCGTAACCATAGAAAACAGCTGATCCAATCAACCTTATGGGTTACACTGTAATCGATTAGTGGTGCCATACCATAACGCCATAACCATAGCGACCAACTGAATTTTGGTTTTTGCTGTAACCATTAACAGCTGATTGCTGATTCGCCTTGTTTTTTGTGATATTTTTGTTCGTCGTGTGCAGTTGATTTTGTTTTAGTGAGTTCTAATAATTTATATTTTGCGTCCGCATTTTACATACTTTACTAAATTTTTATTTACTTTCAGTTTGTTGCAAATATCAGCTGTTTATGGTTATGGCACCACTAATCGATTGCTTAAATATGTTTATGGTTATGACTACGATTATTGTTATGGCGTTATGGTATGGTACGTCTAATTGGACCTTAAAGTATTCAATATTTTTTATGATTTCCAAATGAAAGTTGTATTTAGGGAAAAATCTTTAAATTCTTTAAAATATAAAAAGTAGTTCGTCTGAAGGTTATAAAAGGTTATATATTAAAAGTAAAAGTCATTATATTAAAAGTAAAATAAATCAAACTTGATAACTCAAGAATTTAGTTTTTACAAATTCTTGTTTTTGGCATTTGGATGATTATTATGTCGCATTATTTTTAATAATGAAACAAAAGTGTTGCCTCTATTTATTATAACTTTTTTTCGCATAATGGTTGTTTGTAACAGCAAAAAATAATCGAGATAGATATAGACATATACATACATATATACTAAAATGTTCAGAATGAATAGAGGAATAGATTTAGCCCTGACTGTCTGTCCGTCCGTCTGTCCGTGGTTACAATAACTCAAGTAAAAATTGAGATATCTCAATGAAAATTGGTACATAGATTGCTCTTTGGACAGGGTAGGTTGGTATTGAAAATGGTCAAGATCGGTCAATAACCACGCCCACCTCCCATATAACGGAAGTTTTTGAAAAATGCAAAAACACCGTTTTTTCGGTATCCATTAAAGCAAATTGAGTGAAATTTGGTATTTGGAGCGATCCTGAACTAAGAAATTGGTTGATATTTATGAAATTTTAAAAAAATGAGCGTTGCCACGCCCACTTATGAAACGATTCCTGTATCTCAATAACGGTGTAAGGTATTACCACTAATAAAAAAATAAACGATGTAAGTTATGGTCACAAAATTTGGTGAACATATTGTCCTTGGATATCACTAGCATCAACGTTAAAAGTTTTTAAAATCGGACCATAACCACGCCCTACTTCCATATAACGAAAATTTTGAAAAATGCAAGAAAACTTCGTTTTTCAGTATTTATTGGCAGAAATTGAGTAAAGTTTAACACTAGCTGCGATTTGAAACAGAGAAACGGGAATTTTATGAAATTATGGGCACCGCCCTTACAAGAATATGTACATCGTGAGGGTATATAAAAATGGGTTTCCTTACTCGTTTTTATGATTTCCTGAAGACTGGTATATTTTTTTTTTAATCCTCATTTGCGATAATAACACGGGTCAACACGAAATTTTACCTAGACTCGAAAAGTATTAAATTTCGATTCTTTGGTTCGTTATTAAAACGAAAAAAAAAAAAATAGCATGAAAAATTTTGCTTATGTATTTATCATGTTTTCATTGTATTGGCCTTGACAACGTGGTCCGAAGCTCAAAATGTCCTGATGAAAACGTTCTCCTTGCCATCTAGAAGCAAACTTTATACGGAAAAAAAGTTATTTTCTTTTCGTTTTTATTCATAATTAATTAGAAAAGCATAAAATAAACTTTAGGATGAAGAACGAAAATTTTTTTGTAGAGCCGTGTAATTTAACTATAAAATTATACCACAGTGCGTTTCTTTAGTGGTATTTTTGAGAAAATTTTCCTTTACGGAACCAGGCTTTGAAAAAAGAGAGTTATAAGGGGGGGTAGGGGGCGGCCCCCTGAGTCCAAATCAGAAGTCCCCACCGGCCGGAGGCTTATAGTTTTTAAGTAATTTGCTGTTAAAGTTGCGAAAAATGTCAATTTTAACCTCACTTTCTGCTATGTGCAGCAATGAAATGAAAATACCGTGCTGCCACACATGACGAATATATGTCGAAAAAAAAACGAAAATAATAAACTCTATGCGCATATTACGAGATTTTTTATTAAACATTTTCCATTTATTACGAAATATTGATTTATGTGAGATAAGCGCCGCAGGTGAAAAATTTTTAATAAAAAATCGCGCAATTTATTTGTATTGATTTGGTTAAGAAAAAACGTCGTCTCATTTTTATCAAAAATATCTATTAACATTTTCCAGGATCTGGCATCACACATACTTCGCGGCCATCTGACAACAACTGTGTTTAGAACATTGTGCAATTAATTAGCAAGATATACAAATATCGCATTTAGAAGTATTTATTGTTAAAATTTTAGCAAAAAAATATGTGCATTGTGTTTATAATGTGTTTAAGAAAGTGTATTAACAAAAAGAAAAGTGATTTGTACGGTTTTTGTATTAAAATATTGCTAAGTCAGTGACAAAATTTTAACAACAAAAAACTTTAAAACTATAACAATTTGGACCCAAAATTTGTTGAATATCGGTGAATCAGTGCTACCCCAACACCCCCTGCTAATTTCAGTGAAATATTCCAAGTACTTTGGCTAAAAAAAGCATTGGTTCCGTAAAGGAAATCTCAGCCGTATTTTTTTTTTTCTTTTTACTCTTAGACAAAATAAAAAAGTGCAGTTTTTAATAGGCTATTTTTTCACATTCACTAGAGATCTTTTCAGAATTTATTTAAAATGAGCATAGAGTACTAAAAATAAATAAAAGTTCATTGAAAGTATGCAAAATGTGTTTATGATTTCCTAAACACAGTGTATTGATTAATTATTCGCCGGTTCTTTTACAAAAAATAATAACTTCTACAAGATGCAGGCGATTATAGCTTGGACACATAAATTCTCTACAAATATTAAAACTATTCTAGAGAGTTGGTTATGTGTTAGGAATTTCACCGAAGAAAACCTCATCTGGAGATTGCAAAAATCTTGCAAAGCTAGAACTAAGTGCTACTAAAAGAACAAGAGGACCTAAAAGGTATTTAAAAACTTGCTTTCCTTTATAATAACTCAAGATTTAGGTGCAGTAATTAGCCCACACTAAGGATGCGAAGATTTTGCGTTGGAATAAGAATGAAGAGTTTTTATTGTGATCATTTTTTTTGTTTTTTAAAGATTTCTTTAACTAATACAATGAATCACTTCAACACATCACTTACTGCTGTTATATGCGCAGAGGGCGTTAAAGGCCACTGATGACACCCACAAACCGCACACCATATGATGATGATGTTGTACGCTTAACGGCTGATATGTAGCTAACGGCACACGCAAACCACAATAACAATGGCAATGACAATTTGAGCAAGAGTACTAGAAACACACCAAAAAAATAGAAAAAGAAATAAATCCGATACTCCGAAAACTCCGCTAAACTTGTTGACAATTTTTGGCTTGCTTTTAGGCGCACGAGCAGTTAGCAACTGTTTAACGGGCAAAGTGTTGAAGTCAATTTTCGGCTGCACGAAAACTATGTAGGTACGAGTGTGTATGTTAGTTCGCCGCAGGCGCAGTAATCAATAATTACAAGCGCGCACACACACGTAGTAGTAAGAGTTTTACTTTATTTTTTTTTTTCGTCTTTTGTTGTTGTTTTTTAATTTTTGATATTTTGCTGCTTATGATTTTCAATTGCTGTCACTTTGTTATTGTATGTTTTTCGCTAGTTTGCCGAGCTGCTGCCGCTGCTGCTGCACACACACACACACACAAAATGTCTGTATTCTAGCAGTGTAGCAAAGAAAATTGCTGCTTGCCAATTCGATTTCCTCTTTCCGGTTGCACTATTGACCTGCGTCCAGCTGCTGCTGCTGCTGCTGCTGCTCTTCCAATTGCCACAGTCTACTCTTTGTATTTATTATTTTCTGTATAGTTTTAAAGTGGCGCACCGACGACGAAGTTTTACAACAAATGCATTAATTTTTTCAAATTTTTAATAAAAAGAAAAAATAATAATTTTATTTAAATTTCAATGAATATTTGATTTTTTTATTTTATTTTGGCGACGTACGCTTTGCTTTGCAAGCGCTCTAGTGGCAAAATGCACTCAGGAAAATTTAAGTAAGTGATTTTTGTGTGCTTTTGTTGTTATAAGAATAAATTTGATTTAATTAAATATTTTTCTTTATTCAATTTCTTCACGACGGCTCGCTTTTAGCTATTTGCTGGAAAATTCACATCCAGACAGCAAGACAAATAAAAAACGACTAAACACGAAGTTGCAACTCGAAAGTGTCGATTTTTCGAGAGTTGCCCTGCTGGTGTTGGGGCACTGGCAAATGAGATGGTTGGCTATGTGCGTGTGTGTGTGTGTGTGTGTGTGTGCGTGCTGGTCGGTCGGTCGGTCGGTCTCTCGGTATGTCTGTCTCAATAAAACCAATAATCCTGTACGTTTAAGTATCCTTCATTTTCCGCAAATCTGACTGGACTCGGGAGAGCGAAGTATAAACACGTTGTGTGTGTGTGTGTGTGAAGCGATAACTTCTGTAGTTTTTTTTTTGTACAGTTTGCTGTACTAAAAAATACAGCGCCATGCAAAGTGTGATAGAATTACAAAAAACTGATAGAATTAAGTAATATGTAAATCTTTTAAGTTAATAAACATTTTATGTTTTGTATTTGTTAAAATTTGTATAAAATCACAGGACATTCGTTATTTTTTATACAGTGCTCTTCAAACTGTCGTCTCACTTTAGTGGCGCTCTTTTTTTTATCAACTAACGGCATCAGCTGAGTGCAGCGCAGGCGCAGGTCACGTTGAGCAGGAAAAACAGCTGCGGACATCGAGAAAATCGCCAAAAATATGTTTTGCACATACACACACAAATACATAGATATGTATGTACATATGTATGTATGTGGAAAAATGTTAACAAAACAGGCTCATAAACCCTAATTTTTTATTGAGAGGTGCGTTGATAAATGCTGAGAAAATTCACACAAGTGCGGAGAAATGCACATTTGGTAAGACAACGGTGCAAGAAAAGGTGGAAAATGGCTGTGTGTAAATAAAATAAAAAATGTATCAACTGTTTTTTAAAGAACTTCTGAAGAAAAAAAGAAACAAAGAAGAAAAAAAAAATATTGAAATTAGAGATAATAACAAAAAATACCAAAACAGCACGGAAAAGGCAAAAGCCAAAAGAGATTTAAAAAATATACAAATAAAAATAAAAAAGTTAATAAAATATTAAAAAACAAATATGTACATAAATATAAAACGCTAGTAAAAAGAACAAATAAATGAAATGAAATTAAAATACAAATAAAAATTTAATTCATATATGTATGTATGTACATATGTACATAAATGTATAAAAACAAATTGAAATAAAAAAATTAAATAAGAGTACATACATATGTATGTATGTACATATATGTATAAAAAACTAAAAATGCAAAAATTAAAAAAAAAAACAATGAACAATACATATGTATAAAAAAACCAAAGAAAAAAGAAAATTTAAAAAAATATACATATGTATGTATAACAAAAATCAAATAAAAATATGTACATACATACATATGTATGTACATATGTACATACATATATAAAAAAACAAATAAAAATATAGATATCTATAAAATAACAAAAAATTAATTAATAAAACAATACAAAAACAAACCAATACCAAAAAAAATAAAAAACACAAATTTAAAATATTAAAAAAAAATAAAAAAAAACCGATTAAAATAAGTAAATCAAACGAAAATAAAACACGCAAAAAACACTTTAACAGTAAATTCAAAGCTACACAGAATACATATGCGTTTGCATAAATCAAAACAAAAAATAAATTATGCACATGCCAAAAAATTTCAATTAATTAAATTAATAAAAAAAAATATGTAAAAATTATTATAATTAAAAAAAAAATTATTTTTTTTAACGATCAAAAGAACAAATAAATGAAAATACCTAAGGATAACGAGCCTTACCAACCCACATTACGCTACCACAGCTCACACATATCGCACCCTAAACCAAAAACAGTCACAACTCAAAAAATGTCAAATGTTCAGGAGAGGCAAAACAAACAGTCTCTACAATAATGATGATAATTTTATAATCATACTTTTCTAGTAAAAGAAGATAGTAACTACGAAAAAATTTCTGGAGCAGTTGGGGAAATATTCCGTAAATTAGTTTATGTGGAAAAAGGATTTAAAATTTTTTTTTTTAATATCCAAGAGAAGTAAAAAATGATATGTAAAAATGGTTGTAATATTTTAAACGTACTTTTCCAGTAAATAACATAGATACGATGAAGAAATTTTCGGAGCATGTTGAGAAGTATTCTGGGAATAGGTTTATGAGATAAAAGCGATTTAAAAAAATTTTGAGTTGATACGGTTTTTGATTTAGGGTGCGATATGTAGATGACGCCAAACGCTGACCGCCTCAAAAGAACACTACACAGAAAGGAAATCACTAAGAAGTTAATTGTTTTGCACATAAATATATTTACCAACTGCTAGTCTCACCTCTCCCACCACTTGGTGGGTGCGACAGAGCAAACCTACTGAAACAACAACATTTTTTTTTCTGTAATTGCAAAAGTAGATTGGAACGAATACAAACTAGTTAAAAAAAAAGCATAATTGTAGGCGCATAATTTAATTGGCCTTAGGTTGAGTTTAGTGCATTTTCAAATACAAAATTGCTAAAAAAAAAAAAAAAACGACAGCCAACCTGTGGCCAACTTACGATACTTCAATTAGACTGCAAAGTGAAGTGTTTTAAGGGCACCGACAACACGCCTTATTGACTACATACAACATAACCAGTGTAAAAAGCTCAATTATGCACTAAGAAAACGTAATTAATTGCATGGAAAACAAGCGAAAATACAGCAAACAAAAAATGATAGAAGAAAATAAGTAAATATATAAAAAGTGATGGAGGAACGAGAAATACATAATTAACTTAGCGGGTTGTCGAAGGTGTCACCTACAAATGGATGTCTGCTTGTAATTGAACTTACATTACTAGACTGCCCTCGGCGTAGGGACGGACGAACAAAATTCGTAAGCAGATTAAATTGCAATTAAAAGCAGGTTAGCAAAAGTTTAGCGCATAAAGGTGGCAAGAAAGCCGATGGAAAACAAAATTAGATAATTAATGATAAGCAAAAAAGGCTGATGTCAAATGGTGGGGTGGTGGGGTGGTGTAGGTTTTCAAAAATCAATCCACAAGAAAAAAATTTGTTTTATCAAATTTTAAAAATTATTTTGCAAAATCAGCAATTTCACTCAAATTCCGTTGGCTTTCGTTGATGAATGTGTGAAAGTGTACACGCTACATATTCAAGTTCTAAAAATAAAAGAACCATCTGCGGAAATATTAGATTTTCAACAAGCACAACTAAAAAAAAAAAAAAACTAAATCAGCAAGTGAGTCAAAAGAGCTTAGAGTGGATGGATATGCAGATGTATGAATGTACATAAATTCCTCAACAAATTG
The DNA here is from genome assembly GCA_963971545.1 of Philophylla caesio. Lineage (NCBI taxonomy): Eukaryota > Metazoa > Arthropoda > Insecta > Diptera > Tephritidae > Philophylla > Philophylla caesio. The sequence continues at coordinate 121,547,065 of OZ020607.1, forward strand.
ACGCATTAAAATTTTATTGAAAAAAATTTAGCACTTTACTCGTGTAAAAATCACATATTTTACTATACCATGTGCGATAAAAAATAAATTACTTGCTATTTTGTTCGGTTTTATTTTATGGCACAAAGTTTACTTACTCGGTAGGTACTTTTCGCATGAATTACGATACTATATTATAGCTTTCTATAATCACTTACTGCGCCATCATTTCGTCACGAAGCTTTTGATGACGTGAATAAAACGCTTAATTATTTAAATATTTAGTATTTCTTGTGGACACAACTGGTCGAGTGTGTATTCAGCGAAAAATCGTTAGCAATTTAAAAAGTTTTTTATTCAAATTTTTTTTTATTTTTTTTTGGAAGTTCGTCTAATTTATTAATTTGCTTATAGTTTTGCCCTGACAGTAAACATATCGATCCATAAACGCGCCAAAAGTAAAACGTTAGCAACAAATACAATTTTTTGAATCAGAAGGTGCTTTTTAGCTAATTTTATTCGCAGATAACGTGGATTTTTATTCAAAACGCGAGAACATATAAGTACATACATACATACATACATATGTACATATGTTTTCTCTATATTGTAGCACAAATTTCACATAAAGCTACTCGACCACAGCGGCCGCTTTTAATTAACTAAGAAAAAAAAATAAAAAAAATTAAAATTTTACGATATATGTAATAAAACATTTGTATACATAGTTATTTAGAAGAAAAAATTTTGCTGCTAAGGCATTTTGCAAAATTTTCCACTTTATTCATATTTGTTTTTCCACTAAAATTTGCTTATACAAATTTATTTATGCAACTTTTTTCTAATTGGTTTCCTCACACCTTAGCGCATTTCTCAAATTAAATGTTTTTTGCAAATCGCATAAATGTAAATAAATAATAAATGAAAGTGTTGAAGAGGAATGTGCATACACGCATAAATCTACATACATACATACAGTGTTGTGCATATCAATAACATATCTACGACTTTCTTTCATATAAAAATTAATTTTGCTTATTCCTTGTGTTTAAGAAAGTTGCCACACCCTTGACAAAATAATCAAAAAAAAAAAAAAAAAAAATCAACGGTAATTCCTAGCTTCTTGAAATGTTCACATTTTTGTACTAAAATTTTATGAGCTATACTCCATATACATATGTACATAGTATGTAGTATATAATACTCATATATTGGCAGTATGAGCAAGTGCAGTAAGCAAACATTAAAGTAAAAATAGTATATACAATTAGAAAAGGAAAACCGAGTAAACGTACATAAGTCAAAAATGACACTTGAATTCAAAAGAAAATCCAGTGGTGTAGCCAAAAATTAGTTGCCAAACTCTCTAAATTGTTTTTATCGTTTCAAAATGTTTCGTTTATTTATTTTTTATTTTCAATTATAGTTCATTTGACAAAAGGCATATGCTTTTAAATTATCTACTATGCGCAAAAATTAGAAATTTTCATCAAAAAAATGAACAAACAAATTCCAAAGGAACAACATTGCGAATATTGTAAAAATATCACTTCCATGTTTTTTCTCTTTAGTTGAATAGTCAATGATAAAATTTTTACTCACTGAAAATGGAAATTTATGAATATGCATATGAATTAAACATTCATATATAAAAAAATTGCTTATCAATGCAAATCAAATCGTTTTTGTTTGATTTCCAAGGAGCTACAAACTAAAATTTTAATAATTTATCAGCACACTTTATTTTGTTTGAGTAAACTTCGTCAAAAAAGTGTATAAGCCCTCCACAGTGAAGCAACCCTCTTCAAATTTATTTTTTGGCGCAACTGCAGATATGTCAAACATCTAAAACCTGCGCATGCGCACAACGTACATTTACACTAAAACTATCTTCCTTTGATTGCTGAATTTTTACACATTGCGCAGATAGGTAACTGCCAATATATGAGTATTATATACATATGTATGTACATATGTATATGCTATACTCAAAACAATTTCAAAACTTCTTAGAAAAGAATTCAAAATTGGTAAACAATTTGATGATTTTTTTTGTTTGTTTTCTACAAAGCTTTAAACTCGGTTTTATATGATTATTGTGATGAACTGAATTTAAATTAAAAATCCAAAAATTAATATATGTAAGTAGAAAGCAATGTCATTTTGAATGCTGTTGCTAATAATACGCACAACACTGTACATTCATACATATGTGCTATATAAGTATATTCATAAGTACGCAAATATGTAAATGTTAATATTACGCATATCACGTAGACAAAAGTGGCGTTTAAAGCACCAACAGTGCAACGCACGATGCAACACGAAATTTATTTACTTTTTACTTGCCGCCCTTCGCGTTGCGCTATCATAAGTGCTTTTATGCGAATTTAATTTAAAACTTATATAAACTGATTGAATGGGTGATGATATCGAGTAGCGCTATAATGTAAATACCTTCTAGTGCATGCATACATACACACATACATATAGTACATACAAGGAAATGTAAAATGCAAAACAAATAAATACAAAAATCTGCTGATTACATGAAAAATGCAAGTAAGTATACAAACATACATATGCACTATATACTTATAAGTATGTATGTATGTATGTATGTATGTACATATGTGCGTGTAGCGAGGCGAGTTTTTGAAAGTGGAAAATTTATAATTTAATATAAGGAAGTGCGAAAAACTCATTAAATTAATTAAGCACTTTATTATTGGCTTAAAATGGCATGGGATGTTAAACTTATCATTTTTATTGATATGTGCATTGTTTTTCGGCATAAATAAGTTCTAGCCTATAAAAAATTTAATCTTAAACATAACATAAATGCGGTGGCAAAAAATTCGAATGAAATTTTTGTAATACTAATAAATACTCGTTGAAACTGTTGGTTAAATATACAAAGCCATGTACATAAATTGATATATTGTGCCCTCAAAGCTAGCTTTAACACTGCAGCCAGCCCCAGCACATCCAGAAAGATCAGAATGGTCGCCGGGGTTAGGGAGTGTACATATGTATGTATTGCTCTTTCGGCCATGGCCTTCACAGGGTGATGACCCGTCTGCGCGCCACAGCCTCACACTCCATGAGCAGGTGGTGTGTAGTCTCCTCTGTCGAGTGACAGAAGCGACAGAGATAGTCCGGTGAATTTTCAGTCTACAGTGACCCGTCAGAAAAACTGTAATACTTCTCAGTCTCTCTCTTTGGGAGAGTTCATTAGAAGCCTGTATCTTTTCGGATAGTACTCCCAAGGGAGACACTTGCGACTATCTACGACCAGCGACATTATACCAGTGTAAGTTTTACAGTCTTTTTGTTTCATTCCTCAGCTCCTCTCTTGCAGAACCAGGCCCAACCGCAAGAAACGACTCGGTCCCAATAGGGGTGAAGGCCGCCGCTTTTCAAAAAAGTATAATACAGTTACTCTCAGCCCGGGCGGTCAGTCTTTTTATGCACTCAAGAACTATCGAAGATTTTACTTCGTAGGAGGAGAGAGGTCTGATCGCCGCCTGACATATCTACAAATGTAAATTATTGCAGAGAAAAGCTAATGAAGACATAGTTTTTAAGAAAACTCGCGAAGGCCAAGCAAAAAAACTATTGTTTTTTTAATACTTTACAACAGCAAAATAAAAATTACTCGAACTTACAAGAATGATGCAATTTACACAGCGCTAATTTGTAAAAACGTAATAAAGTTATTGCCTTACAGAGAGCTGTTAAAATTAGCAAGTTTTCGAAGTTCAAATTCTAAGTTATTATGTGGCCATGGAAAGAAGGCACAACATTTAAGCTTGCAATTGCAAAGTATTCAAATATACTCTAGTAATAAAATTTGCACAAAATGTAGCGTTGAGTTGGGTAATAAATTAACGAAAATAAAATAAAAGCAGTATAAACCAAACATTGCGAAGACACGACTGCATCAACTTGCAGCCTAGTAGCTAGTGAACTGGTTTTTGATACCAACTTTTATTTTTTTTTTTTTTCATTTACTTGGCTTTAACTTAACATCATGGCTTTTGTTGGCTTGTCCAATATTTTTTGCATTGTCTTTTCGTTTACTTGATGCACAAAATAAAAACGAAAGTGTATCGTTTAAAAAATAGCAATCATTAAGATATGTATACGAGTATACAAATATTTTTGTACACATATTACGTACCCATTAGGAATTTTTTTATTGCGCTTTAGTATACATACTATGTACATATGTATGTATGTATGCCATCTTTCCGAGAAAAATAGACGCCAGTCTGGCGCATTCAAAATAAAAGTACCGTAACTTTAAAAGGCGTTTTCAGTAATGTTGTTGTTATGCTTTCGCAGAGAAAATATTAAGAAAATTGTGTTGGATATTTAGTGCCATCATATTTTGTTTGAGTTTTACAGTAGTCATTGGAAAAAAGTGTTCAAGTTTCCGAATGTTCGAGTATTCGAGTTTTCGCGAGTACACTGTACATATGTACATATGCATGTATGAACATATGTATGTAGGTGAACTGATAAGCAATTTATGAAAGTAAAATTTAGTTTGTCAATATTTTTGTATAGTCTCTATAATAAAAAATTTTCTCGCTATGTGCCTATGACCACTTGATCAAACAAGTGGAACTATGTACATACGTTAAGTTTAGCAAAACATACATAGTACATACATACATACATACATAATATTAACTTGTATTAATTTAATATAACATACAATGTACATATGTACATACATAAAATTTTTTTGTTATACTCACCACTTAATCTTTCAAAAGTCATATAAAACAAGTAACTCCCCTCCTTGGGGTGCGCAACAAAATTCACACGAAAATCAAAGAGTATCGTCCAAAAAATTATTATCCAATACAAACTTTACACTCAGGAGTTTTCGAGAAGGGACTTCACTGCGTTGTCGATTTGCACGATTTCAATAAGCGTTAAATTGTTTGTTGAAACCAATTTGTTTCCAAAGTGAGATATTGTTGATTGATTGATTGCAAAACAAAAAGCAAACAAAAAAGAAAAATTCAAAATGAATTTTGCAAATTCGTAAGTAAATTTGTTTTGTTGTTATTTTGCTGCTTCTTAATACAATAAGTTGACACGATGGATTAAAGGTTGCAAAATCTGGTTTTGTATAATGAGAAAAGCTTGATTGTTCCCCACACTTTGTGCTCCACAAAAACAGTGTCGCTCTCTAGTGTTTAAAGAGACACTCTCTGCCACGTAAAGAGTTACAAGTGCTCTGGTAACGGCTGCGATTGCCAATGATCCGGTAGGCCACACAATTTGTTTGGAAATAAAATGCGAACAACTGCAAACAGAAGAATTAAATAAATAAGCATCGAACCGAATATGTATATGTATATTTTCAGTGGCTAAGCATACATGCATGTATGTACATACACTAATGTATCTATATGATTTGGGGCAATTAAATAGTTTTAATGCAGAAGACACCGTACACCATCTAATAAACCTCATCGCCGGCTAAAAAAAAGGCACGTGCATGACGAGATTTCGAATTATAGGTTGTGTAAATGCAACTACGTTGCACAAAAATGTACAATTGATGCCCATATGCATATATACATTTACCCATTTTCGATTATAAAAAAAAAACTACTTGCAAATCGAATTTTTAAAACCTCTTATCTAAGATGTATTACATTTTTGCAAATATGTATGATTCCAAAACGGCAGAACCAAGGCCTTTGTGACGTCATTTGCTAAATACTATTCAAATTTAATGTTTGATTTTATAGTAAAAATTTGCCATGAAGTGGAACTAATACTTAAAACGCACACAAATAAAATATATACGTATCAGCGCACATGGACATATCCGCCACGGTGCAAAAAGATGGTCGTCGTCTGGCAGCAACGACGGAGGCGATTTAGCAACAAAACAGCACCCCATTTCACAAGAAAAACCAATACGCTGATCACAAAATTGATGCCCACAAAGCCAATACAACTTCAACAAAGGTTAGAAAGTATGAAAACTGAGTTTCTTAGTTACCTGGTAATTTTTTAGAAATATCTATATTTCGATTCGTTCAATACACTTTAAAATTTGGGTTCCACGAGTTTTGCACCATTGACAAAGATGATATGATACGAAACTCTCTCTCTCTGCTACTGAGCTGGTCCCCTGAACTCTCGGTTCGAGTTGGCAACACTACCGAATCAGGGGACCACGAACAGCTGATACGCAAAAAGACGCGCTACCAGAGGCAAATGCTTGAAAAAAGCTATCAAATCAGTGAAATTTTATTTGGATAAAAAATAGAATTGATGTTATTATTTAACGAAATGGGTGTTAAAATCTTTAAGTAAAGAAATAAATTTCATAGTTTAGTGATAAAAAAAGTACTTGGGTTTAAGCTTTACTTAAAAATATGGTTTTTTATTAAAAAAACAAATCATAAAGATATTTTTTCAAAGAGAACTGGGCATTGATTGCATTTAAAATTGCCGTAATATTTATATAAAAATACGCATATTGTTTTGAGTAAATATTTTCGGCTGTAGGATAGCGCATTGTACATAAGTTTATAAATTTCCGTGATTTGGTATTGTTTTCATGTTGATTTCAATATTTTGTGATTTTTTTGGTAAAATAGAAGATGATATCGTGTATTTCTTCTTTTTCATAGTATTTTGCATTTTATTCTATTTACATACTTCAACGGTTGTGTGGAAACTGCAAAATCCCCAAAAAGTAAAATGAATACTCCCAAACCACATTTCTTACATAGGGCACTATAGGAAAATGTTATAAAAAATGCGGATTTTGGCAGCGCTCTCACGAAGCAAAGAGTTTCGTATCATATCATCTTTGCCATTGACTTTTGCTTCTGCTCATATAATTTTTTTATACCACAATTTCATCGTCGATTGAAGTTATCAATCTGCTTGACAATTTCGTTGAGCAGAGTTGCATGTGCCAAAAGTCGATAGGACAATCGGTTATAGGACTATCGTTTGAACTTGAAAATGCTTGTTCATAATTATAAATAACTTCATTATTTACCCCAAGATAAAATAAACAGGTAGTAAAATGTTAGCAGATGATTGGAGTTTTTTTTTATATGAGGTCCATAACAAGTCAAACTTTGTTCCAAACAAACTTAAAAAAGTAAAAAAAATGTGTTTACATTTTGTATAATTCTAATTTATACAAATTTTGCATTAAACATACATACATACGTATGTATGGGGCATTGTATTATAAAAGACGGGAAAAGGTTGGAACTTGTTTTAATATTCAATTGGAACAGAGCTTGGGCATGCTGCTTTCTGCAAACAGTTGTCAGTTGTTGTGCATTTTTGAATGCATACCAGTGAGTCTTTCCATAAGTTTGTGACCAGGAGCAATGCTTCCTAAGGATCCGTTCAAGTATGATGCGTCTTGCACTGTTTGCGTTGGAAACAAATGAGTTTTTCATGCAAAATGTAGAAACGCGTACATTTTGTTTATATTTAGAATTATCAAACTCGTCAAATTTGATATATCTATTTTGACAGGTGATGAAGCACAACAAACCACAAAATATACCCCAGGATGGCATTTTCTACCTGATTATTGTGCCTGATTTATCCCAACAAATCTACGGACAGCAACGAATATTTCACAATCAACGATTTTAATGTTACCCGACATCTCCACAGAAAATAGCTGATGTTCTAACATCTGTTATTTTGGCAGGAAAAAATTAAAAATGTTTGGTAAATAACGTTTTTGAAGCGCAAATATCGTTTAATAAAGCGCAAATTTGCTGAAAATATTTCAAAAAATATGTTTTCTTTCCTCCAAAATATGTTAACATTAATAAATACAGTAGAAAGGAATTTAGTTTTTGCTTCTGAATGAAAATATCTTCGATGTCGCGATGCCCACGAAATTTACAGCCAAATGAAAAATTAGTTGTCAAAGTAATAGCTTAATTCCTACAATACATGTCAAGACATAAACGTTGACATAAATGGCTGACAAGAAGAAATAAGCGGTCTCCATTGACAATATATTTTCTGACATCTATTTTAGGATATCAGCTATTTTCTATGGCGATGTGAGGTAAAGTAGGAAGTTATTATGGCGTTTGTTACATTGCTATATCGTTGCTTATTGTAATCAAGCAGAGCTTCAAGCATGTAATACAGGGTTGATTTTATATATTTTTTTTGTTTACAAATCTCATGTACCGTTAGCAGCTTTTTAAATTTCCAACTGAAAGTTATATTTAAAAATAATATTAACTCCGAAACACGATGCTGCCACTTTGCTTTAGCGATGATTCTTATAGGATCGTTTGGGGATTGTTTTTGGAGAAATGATATTTTGTAATAAAAAAAATGGACATTAATACTCAAAGTTCATTCTAGAAGCGTTGACTAATATTTGAACATTAGGAAACGCGATGGGCCACCAAAAGACTCTGCTCTATTGTAAAATATATCAGGTTTTTGAAAATTTGCCTAAGCAGGGTTAGATTACAAAAACACAATTTGTTGTTAAGGACGACAGCGCCATCAATCGTTATCATCAAGCTCAACTAACTGGTGGTCAAAGAAACGGTGGTTTCAACAGGGGTGGGCTTTAGTCCGACGGGTTTTGGTTGAGCGGGTTTGGTGGGACAAGGAGTTGATGGAGCGATTAGCATCCTAAAGTACATTGTTTTTACAGATGTGATGTGTTCTTCATAAACTTCTGCCTTTCGTCGGGCAGATAGTCTTCTGACACATCGTCCTGTCATTCTCACTTCAGTTGCGTAGTTTTCTACCGACCAACCGATTACCTTGTAATTTGTATTGCGATACGAAAAGCAAATATTGCGGATTCGAGTGGGACCTACATACATTTATTTCTATGCAATTTCGGGTTTTGAATAAAGTATTTCACCGACTTTTGACAATCCGGGATGTCTTTGATTGAAGATGTCATCGTTCAAAATGTTAAATAGATACCTCTTTCCTTGTCTTGCTGTTGTTGTAACCCGTTAAGGACGACAGCACCATCAATTGTTATCGTCAGGCTCAACTAACTGGAGGTCCAAAAATTTGCCGGTTTGACAGGATGGGACCATAAGGAAAGGGGTGTTAATGTCGTGTCGGGCACATATTCAGGTAGATTCTGGATAAGTAGGAGTTTAGTTTTAGTCAGTATACAAATCTTAATTATGCCAGCGTGATGCGAGACTAGCGAGGCAGCGTGCTGATCGGACTTCCAATGCGGCACACAAAGGTCGGGAATCCACAAATCTGTTGCCGGACTCTCTGTGTATGTCGTCTAGGAAGCGTCTGTACGTCGTCGGGTCCAGCTTAGTTTAGAGCCGGCCGGGCAGGCGCCTTGTATGCTGGCCACAACGTTTTTCTTTGCCCCCAAGTGCTGTCGTAAAGAGAAGTTCTGGGTGATAGGTGTTCACCATTGCGCAGAGGTCATCAATGAATAAGAGAGACGTTAAATTTATTTGTATGTTATACTTTTATTGTATTTTTTTTTATCTGCGCGTGATTATATATACATATACATATGTATGTATATATAGTATATATAATTCTTATTATTATACTAAAGTTAACACAAGTAATTCTAGTCTTTGATTTTCATTTTTTAAGTTTTTTGTTTTATTAAAAAGGGAAATTTGTTTTTAAATTAGACTTGCTTCACATTTGTTCGTAAAAAAGTAGATAAACATAATAAATAATCCGAGATTAAATTTATATTTATATTTACTCTGCTTACAAATGTACATACTACATACTTTGAATGAATGGGTAAACCGCTGTTCAAAATTAAGATCAACGCCTACCAAGAATTTGATTGCTAACTAATAAGGAGCGAGAAATACTTGCAGGTTTGTTTTGTAATTATTATTTAATTATTTGTTAAATATCTACTTATTAATAACAAAAATTAACCAATAATAAACCTAGTATAATAGTGAATCCTTAAAACGGATTACACGTAACTTCAACGATAAAAATTATCGCAATAACGATCATCTGACGCTTTCACCCGCACTCGATGAGTTATTTCGTACAGACATTATTTGATTTACGAATATTTGGTTAAAAAAACAAAAAAAAAAAAAAAAAAATTATAATTTTATGTTGGCTTTCTGCCATATCAAAAACTTCGAATGTTGGTAAAACTTAAAACATCGTATACATATATATGGATGTATGTATATAGTATATAGGTTTTGGAAAGTTCGGATTTAGTTTTCTTTTTTCTTCAGTCAATATGTACAAAGCCACTTTAAATTTCATGCTATTTGTAATTAAAGTTTTTAATAATGTTTTATGTGACATGTGTATTCAGTTTCAAGTTTCCACTATAATTAATTTAATTTTAATAGACAACACGTCTACTGACATGGCTATTTTTTTTTGCTTTTTTTTAGGTTTTTTCACATGAATTTAACGAAATTTTATTTCTCACTTTTTTTGGTGTAATTTCTAAGTGAATATCCTTTAAAAGAACTTACAATACTAATAGAATCATTTGCCACAGCATTAATTAAACATGCGGTTGATCTATTTTTTTTTTTGCTATGCCCTATTTACAGTCGAACTTATGAAACTAATGGTGAAACTTTTAGGTTTCGAAAAATCTGGTTGTTAACGTTTTTCTCATAACTGGATAGTTAATTATTTTTATTTTAAATATATGTACATACATAAATCTGTACGTTCCTTTGTAATTCACAAACATACATACATATGTATTTATTTATTTTTTTACGAAATATTCAATCAGTTCCTTTTTTGTTTTTGTTTATTTGATTTTTCTTCCATTTTTTGTATTTATATGGTTTCTGGGGAGATGTACATTTCTGATCGCATTTAAATTTTTTCTCCAACTCAAGCTTAAAGGTTGGAAAATCGCTTAATCCACTAAATATGAATTTTCAATACAGTATTTATCAAAAATTAAATATCAAACGAGGAAAACGTATATATAAAAATTAACTTACTTTGGGTATATCACTTTCAATATGAAGTGAATACACAGGTATTCGATAATTTTGCAAATTCAAAATGTACAAAACACAACATAAATTACAACTTATTTAACAGCAATCGACGTTATGAAAATGAATTTTGCATCGCAGCAAACAATTCCCGCAAAATACTTTAAATTTTAACACTCTTACCACACCTTCACTGTCAACTTTTTTTTTTGTTTTTTTTTTGTTTTATATCGCGCGTCCGCGTCAACTTCAAAATGTCTCTCCTCCCGCATACCAAGGATGTATCCAAGGCGTGGATGGCGGCGGTGTTGGCGGATATATGGTCGGCGAGGGCAGTCCATGGGTGCCCGCTGCTGCAGCGGCCGCAGCAACCGCCGCCACTGCAGCACTGGGCGGTTGCAGGTGATATGCGTTCGTGGCTGCTGCTGACGGTGGCGAGAATAAATTAGACGCGTGTGCTGCGGCCAAAGCAGCCGATGACGCTGCAGCCGCAGTGCTCAGCTTGTGCGCAGTGGTCGCAGCTGCTGTTATTGTGGACGAGGCGGAGCTTGCTACTGAGGCTGCTGAAGCGTTGGATGAGCTGCGATGTGTGCCGCCATGTTCACCAGCTGCTGCTGCCGCAGCTGCGGCACTGAAAAGTGACATGAAATCATTAGCGGCTGCTGCAGCAGCTGCTGCTGCCGACGACGAGGATGGTGTGGCGGCGCTCGCACTATTGTGTTGTTGTTGTTGATGCTGCTGCTGGTGCTGTTGCTGAGCCGCGCGATTGTAACGACTAGCATCAACGGCGCGTGCCTGCTTCTCAGCTGCAGACGCGCGTGTTTGTTTATCCGCGTGTACGGCAGCTGCCGTGGCACTGCTCGCGCCAAGCCAATCGAAAGGGTTTGAAAATGGATTGACCGCGGCAAGTGTGGAGTTGGCGCTCAATGGTGGACTTAGCATTGTGGCGGCGGCAGCTGCAGCCGCTGCTGCAGAACCACACAAAAAGTTGTATGCCGCAGCGCTTTCAGCTGCGGCCGCGGCAGCTAATTGCTGTGCGGCTGTAGTGTTAGCGGGCATAGCATGCCGTGACGCGCTGCTGCTGGCGTTGCCATTTAAGCCGCTGTTGCTGCTGCTACTTTTTGACGATGATAAGCCGCTGCTGACAGGGCTTTTTGAGCTGAAGTTGTGACCTTGATTGCCAGTGCTGGCACAGGCGCTGCCGCTGTTAGTGTTCATTGCGGCGCTACTCTGTTGATAATGTTGCTGTTGTTGCTGCTGCTGCTGCTGCTGGGCGTGTTGGTGATAGTGATGGAGTTGTTGTTGCTGTTGTTGGCGGTTGTGGGAGTACAACATATCAAGCGAATGCGGGTGCGTATGAGGGTGTGGTGGCGGTGGTGCTAGTGGTGCTGCATGCGCGCTAATCGGTGCATGCATAGCTGCTGAGGCCGTAACGGCATTTTGGTGATGTAGTTGTGCAGCTGCTGTTGGGCAGCCAGAAGAAGAAGCTGTTGCTAGCGATGACGATGACGATGACGACGACAATTTGTGCTTCAATTGCTGCTGATGTTGATGAAGCTGTTGTTGAGCTTGCTGTTGCTGTTGTTGTTGTTGCTGCAACTGCTGCTGCTGATGTTGTTGTTGTTGCTGCTGCTGTTGTTGTTGTTGTTGTATATGTTGTGCTCCCCAACCCAATTCCTAGCTTATACGTGTCCGCTTTGAAGGCGGCTGTTCCTGGTTTCGAGTCATAAATAGTAACTGCTTCATGTACTTCATGACATCGCGAACCTGCACCAACGGTATATTCTCGTTGTGTGAACGATCGTTCTCCATAAGTACCTGCAGTTGTCGCCTAATAATGTTAAAAAGAAATAAAAACAAAAAATTAATATACATTTCAAATTATTTATTCGGTACGTTGACGTTGCACTTCGTTGCAACACTCACCGATTGCCCTTGTACAGTTCTACACCCAAAGTCTCGATCAGCACCTTGCAGTTCTCCAGGGACTCGTGTGGGAAGAGATTCTTTTGGAAATCGGTGAGCGTCATCAGCTGATCGGAGTCATTATAGGCCTTCATGTTTATGCACGGCACCAACCGATCGCCCACATACACTTTCTGCACCTTGTACGGCTGATTGCCCATGTTGTTTGCCGCGCGCTCATACTGTTGCATCTCCGGTATGATCGACAGGCGTTGCGCGCTATTGGCGGCAGCAGCTGCGGCCATTGCCGCATGTCGCTGCAGGTGCATACTCGCAGAATTGGCATTTGCCGAGGAGCCACCAGTCGTTCGGCCGTTCTGCTGTGCATGATGTTGCGCTGCGGCTGCTAAGCGTTGCTGTTGGTGTACGGCTGCGACGGCGGCTTGATGTACTTCCTGCTGCTGCTGCAGATAGGCGGAGGCAGCTTGCACCGACCTTCGGGGGGAAGACAAATCGATTACTTCCATTGGAGGGGTATTCTGATGATGGTTTTGTTGGTGGTGGTGGCTATGGTTCTGACTGTGGTGGTGGTGGTGGTGGTGGTGGTGCTGGTTTCGGTTAGAGGAGTGGTGGTGGTGTTGGTGGCTATTATTATAATGTTGGGATGAGTAGTGGCTGCCACTCTTGCCCGCACCAGAATTCGTAACGCCAGACGTGCCGTGCGTTCGCGTTGGCGAGGGGGAAGGCGTTGACGTGGAATTTGAGGGGGACGGCGAGGGAGGCACATTCAAAGCGGCGCTTGTGGAGCAAATAACACTCTTTTGACGTCCGCTACCGCCCCCAACAGCCGCCGATGAGTGCGGCAAATGTGAGTATTGTTGGGAGGGTATATGCGGCGTTATGGTCACATTGGGATTCGGCACAATGGACAGTGAGGGCGCCGGCGATATAGGTGGCGACATAAAAGGTACAAAACTTTGTGACGAATTCGTTTGTATGAATGTGGACAAGTCCGGATTGGAGAGTACTTTCTGCACCACTGCCTTCATCTCGTCCGTCATTTTGAATTTCTTTTCAAAATCTTCGAGAGACGCCGTAGAATTCAACGGCACTGTCGCACGAGCAGATGACATAGAGGAGGACGAGGATGTGGCGCCACCATGCCGCGCACTACTACTTGTACTCGCAGTACTACGCTTGCTAAAAGCTTCCGCAGAACTACTCACCGGAATTAATGGTGGCACCGATGGTTTCGTAAACTGTCCATTAGCCGAGGAGCTACTTGCGGACGCACTGCTCTTGCTGCTATGCTTGTGTGGATTATAGTCGAGCATAGTTTTTAGATCAGTGTCCAAAGGCAGCGAGGGAAATATGGGAAAACCTGGAGCTTTATTCGTGCCAATGCCAATGCCGCTGCTGTTCAAACGCTCAGCGCTGGAGGCGGCGGCAGTGCCAACAACGGTGCCATTGCTTTTTATTTGCTGCGTAAGCAGAAGACGTTGGCTGGGTGTCAATTGATTCCAGAAGGCCAAATCGCCCGCAGTGGTGGGAAAATTTAAATTGTAGGGATTGGCAGCACTGGCAGCGTCAGCGCCAGTGTGGGCATACGAAAGTGGCAGAGATTGGTTGGGGTTATGAGTGGCGGCAGACGAGTGAGGAGAGCCGGTGGGATGGGACGAGGAGGGAGTGGAGGTGTGTCGTTGTTGCTGTTGTGTTTGTTGTTGCAGCATAGTTAGCTCGACATTTGACCTAGAAACATTATATATAGAATAGTTTTGTAAGTTTCACGTTCGTTGTGCGCAATTTTATTTAGTTTTTTTTTCTTTTTAACTTGTTGGTTAATTTTATTTACAAAATTGTATGTTTCAAATTTAATTTTAAAAATTTCCATGAAATCTCGTCTAATGCACTGCGTTTAAATTTTATTTTTAAGAAAATTAGTTAAAGTACTTTGCAATATTGGCAATTTCAACGGTAACTTTCCTGAAATTTACGTTCTTTAGTTGCAAAAGATTAGTTTCAATTGATTTAGTTTTTTATAAAAAATTATTTTATGTAATTCTGAATTGACGCTTCTTTCGTTGTTTTTGTACACGCATTATATATAATGTATCTAGGGTAAAAAATATCTTTAAACATTATTGGTATGTTGTTAAGATTCAGTACAAAGAGCCAGAGGTCAGAAAGCCAGAGAGCGAACTATTTCAAGTAAATCAGTGAAGTTGGGAAGGATACAGAGTGGGTTGATTGCTTACAATTACGTGGGTTCATTTAAAAGGTACAAGGACTTGTGACTTGTTTAATTAAATATTTGTTTCTAACTTTCATGTTTTTCAAATGTTGTATTTCCTTTTTTTTTTATTACTTTTTATTTTGCTTATTCATCGTAACAATAACAATTTAATGCAAAAACAAACGATAATTTTAAATAATTCATCAACAAATGCTACAAATCAATTTTACTACAGTACAAGTATTTACATAGTACATACGAATGATGCCGATTAAAAAAAACAATATTTATTAAAGTTGAAGTTTGAAAAACTGAGAGAAATGCATAGCAAAAAACTCAAGCATGCAATAAAATATTTAAGAAAAAAATTGTTCAGAATTAGAAAAAAAAGGTTATTTTAACTAAAGCTCAATAATATTGCATGAAATCAAAATATTCGCGCTATTATTCAACTCCATAAAAACCATTGGTTAATTGACATTAACTAAAGAAGCCCAAGTAAATCTAATTTGCAATTTCAAAATGACTGAACACACACTTTTTTTTGTTTTTTGTCAACCGCAGAGTGTAGCAGTGTGTGTGTGTGCACGCAAACTTGGGATCTCACTTCGCACTTGCACATACATATCCTTCGCTGGAACATGCGGCGACAACAATAACAACACAGCACAAAGCTGTCAATATTGCCGCCATTTTGTGAAAAA
This sequence comes from Philophylla caesio, assembly GCA_963971545.1. NCBI lineage: Eukaryota > Metazoa > Arthropoda > Insecta > Diptera > Tephritidae > Philophylla > Philophylla caesio. The sequence goes on from OZ020607.1 coordinate 121,562,874, forward strand.
ACTTCTATTATTTGAAATTCCAAGAGAATAATAATTTAAGTGAATTTAAGCCAATAAACTCTAGTTGTGGACGCAGTGTATATTTTCAAATAATAAAGAAAAAGCGCATAACTTAGTCAGTTTGTACGAAAGCAAAATGTACGAAATTTTTGCCATTTTTTGTTAAGCTGAATGCATTTATAAACCCAAGTGTAACTGAAATTATAACTCACATTGTGTTGTAGGAATTTTTAAATATATGTATGTAATTGTACTAGGCCGCAGGTTTAGGCGTTTTAGAACGTGCCCTTATCAAGAAACTGATAATGCGTGTACATATGTTTGTTTGTATGTATGTATGTTATGTATGTACGTGTATGCGTATGCGAAATATGGAAATTGCATTTAAAACAGGGAGTATTAAAGTTCGGAAACCGTTATAGCAATACGAAAAAGTATTTTTTCTTAGGGCACAAGTATGCTACAAAATCGGTTGGAGACTTTAACAATACCGCACAAATATTGTTATGTTAAGAGTTTTGACCTTAGGTTTTATTTGAAAACTTCCCAAAAAAAAAAAAAAAACAACTACCTTCCACAATAATGAGAAACTCAATAGTCTTAAAGAGGGAGGAGAGAAAACGAATTACGATTTGTGAAATAGTACTAAATTAAATGCGTGCACAACCACCGATTTTTGCAATAAAACAACAACTTGAAATATTTAAATTTAAAACAATCTTAAAACGAAACTTGTTTATGTATGTGGAAAAAAGCAAAAACATATGTTTATGTATATAATTATCGTAGGTGCATACGCTTGCAAATGAACCATTGGCAGCAGGCAGAATGTATGCACCAAAAAAGAAATGTAAGATTCTTTTCACTTTTAGTTTAATTAAAAAAAAAAGTAATCGATAGATAAACGAAGTACAACTAAATTTGAAAAACACATTTTTGTAAACAATTTTGTTTTCGAACAGATAAACTTTTGTACATAATAAATGTTAGAAATTTAATGAATGATTTTTTTTTGTTTTGCTTGCTTTGAAAAAAGTTTTAAGCAAATATTAACGAATTGAGTAAAAAGTTTAGGGGTTTTTTTTTTTGTTTTAAATTGTTTAAAAATAAACATCTATTCATACTCACATATGGTTGGCGCTTTGGCCAGCGCCAGAACGCACCAATGGTGGTGGTGCATTCGCTTGATTGTGACTATTCACGGGTTGCATTGAAATCGCGGGATTATTGTAGGCAGCATAGGTCGGACGATTGCCGAGCAAAATGTTCTCCATTGGACTGCGTTGATATTGCGGGGCACGTGAATTAGGATGCGACTGTTGTTGCGCCTGAAAGTATACAAAGAATTTATGTTTATTGTAAAGAGGCAAAAATGTCAATTACAAATTTTTTTTAACAAAGTAGTTGGGAGAGGAAAATAGTTTGAAAACAATTTGGCATAAATGCTTTATATTATTAAAACTAACCACAATTCAGTTTTCCCAGATCCCAGATATTCACTTTTTTATTAGGTATGTCATTTTAATTATTTTCGCTTTTCAAACTAAACGCTCTTTTTTGCCTCAATTAAACTATTATTTCGCCCTTTTAAATTTTTTAACATTAAAAATAAAAGTCCATGTGCTGCCCGAATTTTTTTAAAATACATCTTGTGGTTCAAAATTACTTACTAGTGCAGAGCGTAAGGTTTTAGAGTTTTATATCGCTTCAAATCAATATCAATCAAACAACAAAATTTTCGTTTAAAAAACTAGCTTTTACTTTGTTCGTTATCCGGCTGTGATCGAATGTGATTAGCTAGAAATCTCAATTCAACTCAATTCCTGGATTGAAAGCGAGTTTTCAAAGTGTCTTGCAGCAGTCCCACGATAGTCGGGTCTACGAAATGGGAACCACCCGGAGTTATGCCCGGCCATGGAATGTCACTTGGGCAGGTTTTATGCTGCTACAACAACTACAAAAACTAAAGCATTTAACACTGGCGGGTCACTAGTTACTTCATTAGTTACAAATCGTTAGCAAACTCATGATGTGACACACCAAAGGAAAACAATAAGGAATTTACATACATAATATTGCTAATCTGAATAATGATTAATCATGTGTTCCCAGAATACATTTGTCTAGTGAATTCACTAGCAACCTCACATAAGTGAAGTCACCATTTAAAATGGTAATAAACTAACAACCGCACGGACTTACATGCATACACATTAGCCTTTAGAATTCAAACTACATAAAGATTTTTAAAAACTTAAAACATTTCTTTATTGCTATAAATGCACAAAATGTATAAATATTTGTTTATTAAAACCAAAGATATTACGAACTTCTTAGAAAATTTGATAATCTACTATGTATAACTAAACATTCTTTGGTTTTTGGGAATGAACTCTTTCTCGCCACAAAATTAATTTTCATGGGTTTTAGCGCGCTGATAAGTTTCGTCGATGCATAAGATACATATCTACGGAAATACATATTTTTTGTGATTAAATATCCCTTTGAGCAAATCTTACCACATTTCTGCATTTGTATTTATGCATATTCATATCTGAACATGTGTGTGTGTAGGAACGTTTATTTACAAAAACTGTCACACATACTACACTTTTTTTGTTTTTTAATCGTCTATATTTTTGAAATATTTTGATTATCATTAGCACAGTGGTTGCTATTGCTGTCATTCCTGGGCAATTTATTTTGGCTTGCTTTTAAAACCTCAAAAAAAAAAAAATGAGACGGTAAATTCAATTCAGCCGCTCTTTTCAACACTAATTTAAAAAATTCGTATTTTTTTTAAATTTGCTTGCTTAGTGTAAATAATGTAAATTGTAAGGGTTTCGAAACTGTTGGGAATGCAGTCGATTACGTTCTGTATTGGGATATTGCATGAGATTATTATGCGGAGCAGACATTGGTCGTTGTTGGGAAGCCTCTACGAACATGTCCGCACAATTCTCATTTGGTCTTCGACGCTTGTTCTGCTGCTTCCAATTACTGTGAACGACGTTACACTATTGTAAATTTGCCAAGGGTCACATGTAGAGTAAAAACAGTAAAAATTAAATATCAAAATGCAAACTTTAGAAGTCAAACTTAAAAAATACACATGCATTGGTAGGTGGCTACACTCTGTCCACAAATTAAAGCCCACAAAGACATATTTAAAGATTAGGACAATTTATTTACTCTCCAATTAGTTAAAATTATGTATTTTTCAATTGAAATATCGTACATTTTCTAACACCATTAAACAAAATTTTATTTTCAATTTTTTAGAACTTTTTGTGGTATGCATTGGCTACGGATAACCACTGATTTTTGACAATGTTTTTACTCACGTTCTTTCGCAATAAAAAATAATCGCGGTTTCACAAAATATTTTTTTTTATTTTCTAATTTTTGATAAATTTTGTTATGTACATACATACATACATACATATGTATATCATTTTAGATTTCGTAAATTGTTTAAAAAATGTGAGTATGTAGTTTTCTTAAAAAATTCAACATATTTTACTTGAAAAATAATTTTGGTTTATTAGAAGAAAAAGTCAGTGCCCAAAACTGTCGAGACAAAATATAAAAAAAAAAAAGAATACAAACATATAAATTATCTAACTACTAATCTTTGTATATTCAAATTAACATACAAACATACATACATACATACATTTAGAGAAGTAAATTTAGTAGTACACAGATTAATTCGAAAACATTCTGGAGTGCAGCCAGGCAAATAGAAACAATCTACTACACACATATGTACATACATACATACATATACATATGCACATACCCATACAAACACACATACATAAATAAATATGTTTGTATATGAAATGCTGCGTGGCAAACTGCATTTTATATAATTTGGCAACTAGTGGCAGAAGAAAAAAATGAAATAAGCAACATATAAATGGACAACAAAAACCAAATGTAGGCCAACCATGGGCAAGCAGTGAGGCACACAGGCGCACAGGCAGGCATTAGATTATAGCGAGTGCCTATACTTTTCCCCATTGGCGGCTTCGTTTCCCGTTGAACTGTGCGAACAACCGACTTTGCAGTTAAGGGGGAGTAGAGGGTACATGGGTATCGTGGCTTTTTAATAACTACTTATTGTTCATACAACTGGCGTGTTGAATTAGGGAAGGTGTATATTTAAAAAATTATTTTTAATTACGGATGTATAATCTATTCCCGTAAAGCCTTTTGCAAATATTACTGCTAAAAATACTTTTCTAAAACGATTCAACACCAAATATAGTACTCTCACAAAGGAAAAGCTGATTTTTGTAATGCGATTTCAGTTGTATCATATTTTACAAACATCTGCTATATCATTTGTAAGCTGTTTTATATTGACACACATATGTATGTATGTATGTGTGTATGTACATATGTATGTACAAAAATACAATGTTCTTTCTTTAAAATTCTCACCTGTGATGCCAACATTTGTGCATGTATTAGCGGCTGCTGCTGCATCCAAGTATTTGTCAAAGCCTAGACAAACAAATATCCATAAAGCGACGAGTTAAATGTATTAACAAATCATTTTGTTTAGTTTTTCCCAAGAGCAATGTCATATGAAAGAGAAAAGATACGAAGATTTTAGTCGGTTAATAAGTTTGTAAAATGTCAATTGCATTTCGTTCTAGCACACCTGCACTGTTGCTAACGCGGCATTTGATGGGTGCATCCTTTGGCCGGTTTGTTGTTGCATGGCAGCTGCTGCTGCCGCCGCCGCGGCAGCTGCTGAAGACTGTGTTGCGTAGGCGTTGGCGCCGCGTTTCATCATTTGTTGCTGCTGTGCCACAGCCGCTGCAGCGGCCGTTTGCTTCTGCATCATATTCGATTGTGACATCACTTTTGGCGGTGGTTGCGTGGGCTGGCGGGTCCAATTTACTGAATTATTTGCATTTGTACGATTGCCAATGAGCAGATTTGAGTCGACTACTTTGCTGGGCCAGTAGTCCTCGAATTCGGTGCCATTGGGGAAATAGCTTTTGATGTCTGTCAGTGATATGACTGCCACATTTTCGCTGGAGAAGAGTTCATTACGTATGCCTTGCACTTTGCAGCAAAACTTCAAATAGGCCAAATCCCAGCCGGAAAGGTAGTCGGCTTTCTGTTTGAGATTTTCCGTTTCGCCTTCAAAATAGAAGAGTGGTACTACTTGCTCGTTGTTGCGCACCGTATACGGCACTACCGACTCCTTATTGATGCGAATAAAGCCACATTTCTCCGATGGTGACTTGCTGCCCGAGATGAGTTTGCGGTAGCAGATGTCTAGGAACTGATAGAATTTGGTAGCGTCTGAAAGGCGCACCACCAAATCCTTTTGTGTGAAGATGTCGCGGCCAAATTCACCATCACAGTGTTTTATATTAATTTCTATTAGCAATCGCGCCTCCGCCTCCGTTATGTAATAGCTACGCACGCAAGTGCAACTTGAATAGATGTCCGGATGTAAACAATTCAGATACTTGCCCAATAGCTTCATCTCAATCATACGTACGGAGCAATACTTCTCCTGCTGTCGATAGATATACGGAATGTAAGTTTTGCCAAAAGTTGTCCAACCAAAGTGACCCTTCTGTGACTCCTCGTCGCATGGCGCTTTCTTCTCACCGGCGGCATCACTGCTACTACCATTACCATTTTGCTGTACACCTGCTGAGCTGGCGCGACCATTGCCATTGGTGGCAGTTGGATTGGTACCATTTGGCAGCTTCTGTTGGCGTGTCAAGTAGTTCAAAATGTTCGCTTGGCCATTATTATTCGCAACAACAGGTTGCAAACCACCCACCTGGTGCTGTTGACGCGTTGCTAATTGCGCAGCCTGTTGCTGTTGTTTAGCCAAAGCGGCCTTTTGCGTTTCCATCATCTTCGCAGCCAACTCCTGGATCTCAGCTTCATCGGCGCGTTCCTGTTTCACAGGGGCGCTCCAATTCGAGCCGATGCTGTTCCCATGAATGGGCAACGGCTGTCCATTAGCGCCAATCACGCTGACTATCTGTATATCAGCCGACATGATGGCAGGGAATTAGTTGATCGATATAATTTTGACGAACTTAAAAACACACTCTTAGCGTAAATTAACGCCAAGCAAAGGCGCTTGATTGATGCTTATTTTTTTATTTTGAAACTAATGCGCTTGTAACTCGTTTCATGCACGAATCGAAAAGTGTCAAGCCTTGCACACCCGGCAGGCGCTCGTATAAGCTCGCGTCAATCACAATGATCGAAACGGTTCACAAGTGTCACGCACGCGAGGTTATTTTCGAGTCGGCAACAAACAAACAAACGGAATAGGTATCGGGGGTTGCCTTGCAAAGGATTGGGAAAACACAATTTTTTTTTATTTATTTTTTTTGGAATGCCCCGCTTGCTTTCTTCGTTATTTAATTTATTGACAGTAGCACTGCTAACTTCTTTATTATTGTATATGCACATAAATTTAATAAAAGAACTGCCACAGCTGTTCTTAAATGTGTGTGTGTGTGCGGTTGTTGCAGTCGAGTGTGGGTATTCACAGGTTAGGCGTACACACATGTGTACATTTATGCCAATCGGTTACGGTTAACTTTTTGTTTCTTTCGCTTGAGTGGCTGTCGCCTTGCAAGCTTTCTCTCTGCTTTTGTGTTGTTCTGTTGCTGCTTTTTTATGGCTTTCTTTTTTACAATACGTACATATGTACATACATATATACGCACAGGTGTATATGCTCTGCGGAGAAAGAGTAGCGGCACGGTTTTAAGAACGTCTATACGTCCGCTTACGCGGCAGCAATGGGCCGCATAATTAAACAAAAGTTGTATTCAGTTTCATTTTTTTTTAATTCAAGTTTAATATATTAAGATATATGTATGTATGTCACTATGAACGCCCAACAGTGCTGCACTCCGCGAGCGTCTTTTTTTTGCTTGCTTAAATTTTATCAGCACTGCTCGGTAAAGGGGCCTCTTGAGTTTCACACCACATGTCACTTCACTCTACCCATATTTTTTTTGTAATATGGTTGTTGCAATATTTCTGTATTATATTTTTTCAGCGAATTATTTTCGCTTGGCACTACATATTCTTTAGATGCATACAATTTTTATACTTTCTCAATGCATTATTCAAAATAATTTTCTAATAGCTTTTTTAATTATGTGTGTATATGAATGTATGATTTTCTCAAGTGTGTGTATTGTACGCGAAAATTCAAGCGTCGCGGCCTTCGCTACGTCTTCACGTCTTCGCAATACATAAACGAGTGTGATCGTCGTATCGAAAATTATTTCTACGAACTGAAGTTGAAGCCCCCAATATACACAAAACACACACAAACACATGCCTGTGCATAAAGTATACACTACGACCACCACCACCGCTGCCCACCGTCGCCGCTCGGCGAACGCCGTCGACGGCGTCGTTGTCATCGTCATCATCGCACTGTGAGCCAGGCAGGCAGGCCAGACGACTACAGCAAAAACAATAACAGCACAGCTAGCAATACAAGTGATGACGATGCAGTAGCAGCGCGACGACTGCAACGAAGGCAGCCGAACGGGCAACGCAAATATGGCATGCAAAGAAAAGGCACCGCGAACAGTTCGGCAGGCCCCGTTTCGGAGATTCGTACGAATTTCGTTAGTTGGCTGGCCATATGCGTTCGTCGTTTGCAACGTACGGCTACGCTACAGAGCGGCACCGTCGTACGTAGTTGTGTGTGTGCATGTACTATGTATGTACATACATACATATTTAGATACAAATGTATGTGGGTTTGTGGGTATGGCGGCGTTGCCGACGAAGCGCAGCTAACGAACGTGCGAACGAACGAGAGTATACGGTGAGCTGCGGGCAGCAACAACTACAACCACAAGTACATATTCGATTTTCGTATAAAAGACACATTCACACTCACTCGTGGGTACACTCACTCACTCACTCGTTCACTTGCTCGCTCGCGCACACTTTAGACGCCGACAAAAAAACAAACAAACAAAAAAAAAACAAAAATAATAATGAAACAACCAAAATATGAGTGCTCGATTGCAAAAACAATAGCAAACTTCTGTGCATGTAGCGAACGGCTGCAGAAATGGCATCGGCAGCGCCAACAATAACAACAACATCAACTGGGCAAAAACAAATTGGTGGAATAATTGTTTTTTTTTTTTTCTTGGTCTTCTGAACGCTCTATGCAGTCGAGTGGTGTGTGTTCATCTTGTTTTTGTTGTCGTTGCTTTTGTATACTTCGTCATTTTGGTTTTGTTGTTCTCCATCTTCTATTTACTAACGCTGCCGCTAACGGCTGCGACGCCAGTGACTTTGCAGATGTTGTTGTTGCTGCTGACATTATGTACATATGAATACACATACATACATACATACATACAAACTCTACTGTTGTAGCTGTTCTGTTATTCGCTTATTCGTTGAAAACCCGACGCCGTACGATAGCCTCAGTCAACCAGGGTTGGGGTAAGGGGCTTCTGATTTGTACGAGTATTTCATTTGAATTTCTTATGCGTTTTTTTTCCATGCTTTGCACATTAATGTAAATTTTGATTATGTAGCTCGAAAAGGTGCTATGCGAACGGTGGGAAAGCAGCTAATTCGCTTAAATCGAGACAAATGTGTAGGTAGTACATACTAAAAAAAATATAAGTATCTATGTAAGTGCATATGTATTAGATAGTTCTCTACTCCAATATCATCAGCAAGTCTCAACTTTAGGATGGCAATGCTTTCGTGGTTGAGCACTGTGAGATCTTAAGATTAAACGATACTTGAGAATTAGGACAAGAACTTGGGGCGATGTACATACATATGTACCTACATATACATATGTAGTAGTCGTCCAGAGAGAATATGGCGCACATTTGACGGCCTTCAATCAGGCAGTTGGACTAAGACGAGACTCGCAAATTATTTTGCGAAGCGTAAAAAAGTCCCTATTTAGAACGTAGGATCAGTGATGTGGCTGCTGGCTGGCTTTTTTGCTCAAATGGGCATCAGCAGGCACTCTTCTACTTCTCTCTTCTCTTCAACAGTTTCTTAGTTTTGGGCCGAGACCAAGGCACATCAAATAGGTAGTCGCAGCAAACTTTTTTTTTTGAACTTTTTTCATATTTTATTTTAATTTGAATTGTCAAATTTTGAATTTCGTTGTGATAAGAATGCTTTCAGTACAATTCAAGGTAGTTGATAAAATATTTTTGAAAGTTTAGCTTTTAAAAGCAAAAACAAAATATACAGAGCTCAAATTTTTTTTTTTCAATTTTTCTACTGCTGCTACCTATTGAATGTGCCTTGGCCGAGACCAAAAAATTTCGCCAGTTGCCTATCCCCAGTTGCTTAAGCCAGCTGAAAATAGGTCGCAACTGGGACATTCACTGCAAATAATAATATGAAAATATATAAATTGCCAATTCACTCGGAGATTCGTCGCAAGTTCATTTACACGATCGAAGAGGACGAAACCATTTCGAGTTTCATTTCTATGAACATATCGCTGTCTGCCGAAGTCCATTTTGATCCAAATGGCAATATTAATAAAACGAAATGGCGAGTAGGTACTTAATTTTTACACACAAAATGTAGAGTTCAACTTCAGATCCTTCCCAAGAAAGTTCGTGCATTAAAAGGCACAGTGGAATGGTTATCGTTATTATTTGTGACTGCGTGTGTGTTATTGTTGTTTTCGGTAATGTTTGAAAGCATATTTAGGTATGTATATATATACATAAGTACGTTGGCAACTTCTGGCTCTAAATCAGCCATCTTGAACGCCCTTAGAAACTGTGTTGTTCCTTTGCAGAATTTGGTTAACAGTTTTGTACAAAAAAAATGTAGAATTGTAGCAGACAATTAAGTTTTTCATGTGGAACTTATAATATGTATTATCGATTGTTTTGACATTTTGCATATTTTTTCTCATTTGTTGATAATAGGTTTTCTCAAAGCGAGAATTTAAATACACTTTTATAAAAATTGTCAAGTATTTGTTAAATAAAACATTATTTGTTAAATTATTAAGCGCAATAAAGCTCTGGGGTTCATTTCGGAAGACTGGATTAACAATTTTATTGGCATTTCCAATACAATATTTTATTGGAAAAAAAAATGTCCGTTTTTTGAAAAAGTATCAAAAATAGTTAATATTTCTCTATGAGCTCTGCAGATATCCTCTATTTCGTTCGATAATCTGCTCAAATTTAAATGACGCTGCTCCATTAAATCATCGTCATAGAAGAACTCCCATTTCTCAAAAGCCGCCTTCAACCGACTCGATCGTCTCGTCAACGTCAATTTTTCGTTTTATCCGCTCGTTTTTGAAACAAGCTAATTTTATATTCAATTTAACTAATCGTTGTTGTATTCTAATAACTATACCATAAAGGCTAAAGGAACTACATACATGGACCTTTATATTTCTGCTTTTTCAGTTATCAAATAGTATTTTTTTCCTAAAAACCCCGCCTTTAGTGCTTTTATGCTCATAACCATTGAGGATTGCCTTTAGTTTCTTCATGATCCAATGATTGGAACTAAACTATATTAATTTGGGAAAACCCGTGAGGTTCTACTTTTCCGCAAAAAAGTTAATCGCTGGAAAAACATTTGTCTTATTTAATTTTGGCATCCAAAAACACTAAAAATTCGTACGTAAAAACAAATTATGTTATTAATTTTTTTTTGTCTGTTTTCATATAAAATTCATAAAATTCCAATTATTGTGGTTAAATTTTATGTAAATATCTTCATTAATTTAAACTTTTTCCTAAAAACGGCCTTCTTTTATTCCCGTTTCTCTAATACTTTCAAAAAAACAACATTGAACTAAGGGGCGTTCAATCTGGCGCTGTCATAACGTATGTAGGTACAACACCTTTTATTATTCCATCATGATCATCACGTAGCATTTTTGTGGAACGTGCGATTTTCCAACTTTGTGTTTAATTTAAAGATTGCAACAAAATAATTGCAATGTGCCCAAATACAATCGGACCACTAGAACTCATAAAGAGTCGCATGATACATACATATGTACATACGCAGATGCATTCTTATATACATATGTATGTAGGTACATACTTACATACCTACGTAAAAATATCAATGTACATACATACATACATACATATGTTTTTAGTATATGCCTGAAGATGCCAGCCAAACCCCACTTTCTCTGTTTGCTATTATTAAAAGAGCAAACAAATTAAAGAATAAAATGAAAATGCATAGAAAACAAAATGGCTTAAAAGTGTATGTATACAAGTATACACATGCATACATACATATTTACGCACATACTTACAAGCATTTACATACATACATATGTATGTATGTAGGTGGGTATCAATATGAGAACCAGTTTAACGTGTCGAGGCACATAAGATGTACATACATACAATGTACATACATACATACATAGATACAGACCGTATACATATATGTAGGTACATACATACTTGGCTACATAAATATTTTTCAATATTTATAAGTTTATTTAAATGTTTTAATATATTTTATTACAGTTGTATGTATGTATGTATGCATGAATATATTTGTAATTTTGGCTTATTTATCTTGCAAAAAGATATTTTCATGGTAAATCCATGTGCCACGTTTTTATATACACTTATTATATATACATATGTACATTTGTATGTATGTATATGCATGTTTGTATGTGTAAATAGTATACACATTTTACTAGCTACTCTGTGCCACAAAATGGCTTTCAACTGTTTTCAAGTGTTGTTATTTTACTAAGAAGTACAGTCGGTACTTACTATGTAGGCATGTCAATCTCGGGATCCCGGTATTTTTTACTTACTTAATTGGCGCATCAACCGCCTATGCGATTTTGGTCGAGGTCTTTTTTAGCTCCCGACTATTCCGGCATAAGTCTATTTAAATCCCGGAATTGTAGAAAACAAAGAATTTAAAAGCTATTTATTTTTCAAATTTTATATCATTCTTAAACGCTTCCCTTTCAAGGGTTACACAAAGCGTTTAGAGGGTTCACAATGAACAAATGACACAGCTTGTTAACTCCCATACGGCTTTGTTTTGTTCTTGCCATTACAAATGAGCTGGAGAATATCCCACTCGAGTAGAAAATGAGGCTCACTATGAATGTGATGTTAATAGAACTAACAACGAGGTGCCTGAAGTGGATAAGGCAGAAAGACTCAAATATAAATTGCAACAAGTTTTAACGAGTGTCCAATAATCGAAAGGCATACAAATTATGAGAAGGCTTGGTAAAAGAAATTGAGAGTTTTTGTAATGAGGCGATACAAAAGTCTATGTCCTACAGAGAGCATTTAACTTATTGTCGACAATCCAACCAACAAGTGTTGAGCCGCAGCAGTGCTTCTTCTGTAACAAATATTTATATTTGTAGTTGAAGCATAAATTATTTTGTATGTGTGTCAAATTTTAGGTTTATTTCCTTTTTTTTTTCTTAAAATACCAATAAATGCATACATCATTTACAACAAATCATTCTTCTTTGTTATATTAATATTATTTTGTATACTTCTATAATACAACGCTTACAGACGTGTTACATTTTTTGACAAATTAAAAATTACGAATAAAAACTTGGTGAAATTTGGGATCACGGGATTGTACCGGGATTTCGTTTTCAAATCTCGAAAATCCCGGAATCAACAAAATGCTCAAAATTGGCATCCCTAGTACCTACTCTTACATTTATGTATACATATGTCTTAGCACAATATAGTATATTTAAATGTCTAACAAAACCCATTTTCAAAAATTATTTAAAAATTAAATAAAAAAAAATTTTTTTCTTTAAAAATAAAAACCTCTTTTTTAGGCGAAATGAGGAATATTAAAAAAAATTTTTTTTGCGTAAAATGAAATCATAATTTCTTCGTCAACTGTGAGATTTTTAATCAAATATTTCTGTCTGATCTTGATTGCAGCGCTACGTACATAGTATGTATACGATTTTTTTTACAATATACATAATTACAATACAAATGTTTGTTATTTTTCTGTTGACCTAGTAAATGTTAATAATTTACAATTTTATTAAGCTCAAGGCCAGTTTATGAAAGATTTTTTGTTTTGTGCTCAATAAAAATGTAAATTATATAATAACAATATTTTTTTTTTAATACAATCTCCAGTAAATATTTTTTATTATATTTATGTAACACTTTTCAGCAGACAATAGAAAACCTCAAAGAAATTTCTGACACGAAAAATATTTGATTTGCGAAAAGAGTTTGTTTGTAATTGCAAGGAAAAGCTCATCACTACAAATCCATACACACATATGTATGTACATATATGTATGTATGTATGTATGTATGTATGTACATACATATGTATATACAAAAGTTGTTGGAAGAAAATTTTATTACGGGCGAGAATTTCTTTTTTTACTACTTTCTTTTGCTTTCTTGCCCTTTTCCGTTCTTTTTAAAGCACATTTAAAAGCATATACCCATACACATGTGCATATACATACATATGTATGTATATAAGTATATATGTAAGTACCATTACATATATTTTTATTATGCGCTTTAAGTAAACACATTTTTTGTATAAGTAATTATGCATAATTGTTCATTAGTATGTACATATGTATGTATGTATGTATGTACATGTATCTATCTATCCATCCATACACCCTTCGCCGCATTGCAGTCGAACAATCGAACCAAAGAAAGCAGCGATGCGGTAACAGCAACGCTATGCCCTCAACCGTTCAATATTGCTATGTTCGTGCTCTGCCGAACTTTCGTACCAATGCGCTCGGTTAGCCCGCTAACTGACCAACAAGTCAGTCAGGCTGTCAGCCACCCACTCGCCCACTTCCCCACTCGCCCATTCACCTTAACACCAACACCTCTGCCATGCAATGTCAATTTGCCAACATAGCCAGCTGGTCGCACTTCATCCTCGGCAAGTTTACTTCGAACACCGGCATCGGCTGCCGACGCTGCGCGCTGCAGTCTCGTGAGATTTTGCAGGCAGACAGTCTCGTGTCTCCCATCAGTTGGTATATTGAAATGTAATTCATAACATACATACATACGCACATACCGCACAGACATACAATAGCTTTGCTGTTTTTTTTTTTTTCTTTTGCTGCGCCACCTCCACATTTCCTGTTATTTTACTTGCCTTTTTTGTTTCCTCTTCAACTTCCTCCCGATCTGGCGGTTCTTTCCTGTTGCTGTTTGCTGTCGTTCCTTTCATCAGCGTTGTCGCCCACTACTTTTTTTTTTTCAAATTAATTCAGGTTTTCGCCTGATTTTCCAATTTCTATGATGTTCTTTGTTTTTTTGCTTTTCCGGTGCGCCAAACAACCAAACAGCAGCCGAAAGCCGATGTAGTCGAGGTAGAAGCAAAAATGTTTGCAATTCCTACTCATTTCAATTTTTCATTCTCCAATGCTCTCTGAACTCAAGTGTCGGTGTGTGCACAACCTTTGCTCTGCTGCTGCTTTGCCATTATTCTTCTTGCTGCAGCCGCATCAATTCGCTGTCGTTCTTTGCTGCTCTGGCCGTGTCCACATTCAATTCGCTCCGAAATTGGTCCACTATGCGTGCCACTGTGGCACTCCTTTAGCTCCAGCCACAACAACTCGACTCCATTTTACTATTTTACCTTGATTAGCATTGTTGCTTGCAGTTTTTGCAGTCAGTGGAGCGTCGCCGCAGCAGCAAAAAATTATTGCTGCTTCTTTCTCTGTTGTCATTATAGTTGACCATGTTTGTTGTTTGAATTGGTTTTTCACACTTTTCGCTAGTTGTTGCTTTGGTGTTCGCATCTCCACCGTACACCCCTTCTTATTTGTGGCATTCGGCAGCAAAAAGTGGTGTGTGCGTTTCCATTGAAGCCTTTTCTTTTTGGTTTGCGAGTGCAAAGCAGCTCTTGCAACTCAATGAAGGGGAACCACGATTTAAGTAGGCGTCGAGGTGAGTTGGGGCCGATCAACATGGCATGTGCTTATGACTAGTGCGGATGTGGTTGTGGCTTTGTGTTTGCTGAGAATGTTGATTCTTGTGGGAAGGTACCTACAAATTGAATAAGTGTCTACGAGTTTGTATAAACATAAGTTGATTTGAAAAAAATTGCTCATTTTTGTGTTTCACTGTGGGACTACTAGTTACAAATTCATAATCCAGCGGTGAGAATATGTTTTTTTTTCTTGTGGCGTGGGCTTTTCGTTTATACCGAGAGTAGAAAGCAAAATATGACATAGGACTAACGATACCAAACGGAAGACGAACGCGGCATTGCAAGAGGGAGAGAGTGATAGAGAGATGTCTTTCTAGAGGGATGGGTTCAAACGGAGGGAAAATTAAGAACTTATCAATAGATGTTTATGGTCGAACTTGAATAGCAGTATAACATCACTGCAGTGCCATTCAAGAAGATGTGGTTGCTTCAAGTGCAGATAATAAAAGAGTTTTCTTAGCTATCTTTGGTCTACTCTTGGTTAGCGAGGAATAAGGGCAGCTCAGTGAATGTAAGTTAAGAAATCGTTTAGAAACTTTTAGCTACGAGCCTTTTTAAGAGATTATAAAATGTGCTAATAGCTGAGTTTTTGCTAAATCTTTCGCAATCAAGAAACATTTCCAAGTGGTTTGCTATGCTAAATCGACGATCGTTCGAGAAATGGAAGCTATGTTTCTTTTTTAACGAGAAGGAAGCATCGAAAGCCCGTATCTCGTCAGTGCGTCACTTTAACCCGAACCTTTCCACTACCGTTTCCCTGTCGGTACAACGGTCCAAGCATTTGCTCGGGTTTTGCGGTTTTAGCGCAAACCTCTACGTTCATTATCGTATTGAAGCAGTTCGTGGAAGTTGCCACGCCCACTTAGGAAAAAATGTGTAAGGTATCGTCACAAAATTTGGTGAACAAATTTTCATCAATATCACCGTTATCATCGTTAAAAATTTTTTTAATCGGACCATAACCTCGCCCACCTTCCATATAACGGAAATTTCGAAGAATTCAAAAATATTGTTTTTTCTTTATTTATTGGAACATATTAATTAAAATTTGATAGTTAGATAGATAGTTAATTAATAAACTTGATTTTTATGAAATTTTGAAAAATGGGCGTTACCACGCCCACTTATAAAGAAACGTCTGTAGGTATCTCAACAACGATGTAAGGTATCGTCACAAAATTTGGTGAACATATTGTCCTTGATACCATTAGCATTACCGTTAATAATTTTTGAAATCGGACCATAACCACGCCCAACTTCCATATAACGGAAATTTTGAAAGATGCAAAAAACTTCGTTTCGCATTATTTATTGTATGAAATTGAGTGAAGTTTAATACTGGCAGCGATTTGAAACAAAGAAACGGGAGTTTTTATGAAATTATGGACACCGTCCATACAAAAATACAACGCGAGGGTATATAAAAATCGGTTTCGCACGAATTTAGCTGTTCTTACTCGTTATATGTACATATAAGTTTTTTCTATTCATACATTGCTTTATTTTGTTATTTTCTTTTCTTTTTTTATTGACTCTTAGATATTTATTATCGCTGCTTGGACAGTCGGACTGGCAGATATTCCAATCCTGCCCGTTCACTGGTATTAAGTATGTATGCACGAGTACTATTTGGATACAACTTTTTTATAATAATTTTCGCCAGACATGCGAACGATTAATTCAAGCGTTGTTAAAAATATCCATTTATGTATATTGATACATAAATATTTTCTAATATTCGTTTGCTTTTTAATATTGTAAAAATAGCATGAAAATAAGCAAGAAATATATGTACTTAGTAGGTAGATATGTACATATGTACGAGTATATTCTAAATATGTAACATATACTAAATACATACTTATACGTACTTAAGTCCGTATGCATTTATGTACACCAAAAATGCTCATTCCCGTTTCAGTTTTACATTACACAATCCCTCTTGTACCCTTTTGCCTAATTCTACATTTTCTAATTTTCTAATTCCTCTCAAATTTTGTTAGTTTTATGTATGTACGCGCGACTTTTTGTGCAGCAGCATAATTTTTGCTGATCTTTTTTTTTTTTTTTCAAAGTTTTTATGTTTTCCCTTCATCGCTGACCCCCATTCGAAATGCTTTCGTAATCGCAGCCAGCGAATGAGCGATGACTGTACTCGATTGGGAACTTGAGACCAAATATTGCCCGAGCGCCGATTCGACTCTACCCAGTTGAAATCCGATGATGGCAACGATGTGACGAGCGACCAACGAACAGACCGAGCATTGTGTGATACTAAATAAGTATATGGCACGGGCATACATACATATCTACAATGTAATAGGTACATATGTATGTACATAGTACATTTGTTTGTAGAAACAATTTACAATCGAATATAATCTACAGATATGTATGTAAGTACATATGTTTGTAGGTATTTAAGCACACGCTCTTGGCATGTAGGTATGTAGGTATTTACAAAACATCCGTACTTACTTACATACTTACATATTTATTCCCCACGTAGCAAAGTTCGTATGAATGACGCTCGTTTTGCCCGCATAACCCCATACGACCCGCATCGCTTGTATATCAGTGTGTGTGCACCATGGACACTCTCCGCGCTCCCTCCGAAACCGGATCGTCGTGCGACGCTGGCACGTTGCCTTGGCTGTAGCTGGCTGTTGCCCGGCATCAGTGTTCCCACTTCAAATTTCTTTTTAGTGCTAGATTGCTATAAAAAAATGTGCTAGATTTGAAAAAAAGGAGGTAGATTTAAAAATAGCTAAAACGCACATTTTTGTTCATCAAATTAAAAATGTATTTAATGAGTAAAAAAATTCAATGGCAATACTATTTTTGTTTATCGAATAAACAATTTAGCAATTTAACAAAATTTTTAAAAGTTCATGTTTCTTAAAATTATATCTTTATATATAAAAATTAATTGCTGTTCGTAAGTCTCGCTAAAACTCGAGAATAGCTGGACCAACGGCTATTTCCCTGTCGAAAATTTAGTTTATCAGAAAGCTTAAACAGACTGTATCATAACTGTGTGTGTCTGTCCATATCAAATGGAAACCTTATAAATAAACAGTATTTCAGGAAAACTCAGTAAGTAAGCAACATCATGTGTAATTAATCGCAAATAATAATAAAACTTCATTCATACCGAGCATTTTTTTTTATTAACTACGGATTCCTTTTGTTTGTTTTAAGTTTATTTTATACAAAAGTGTAGGTCTTTTATTTATCGATTCAGGCAGTACGAAGTCTGCGGGGTCAGTTAGTGTAATATAAGTATAAAAAAATAAAGTTCACAAAAAAAATCATTTTCAGTCAAGGCACATTAACCAGGTAGCAGCAGCAGAGAGAAAAGCACAACGCCACGTATTTTGTTGTTGCTCGAAAACCTCCGGTATATCATACACAAAACGAATTGAAAACTATTTTCCAGCTGAGAACAATCACGTCGTGGAGAAAATACGTGAAAAAGTGCAATTAAATAGAAGTGTAGTGAAATAATAAAGTGTCCATACAACGCAGCAGCGTAAAATGCATATTGATAAATTTAATTTGTAATTTTGGCCAACAAATCTACATTAGCAGAGCACGCGTACAAAATGTAAACAGAAAACGTAAACACAGTTTGACATTTCGAGGGCCAAATAAAATTAAACCAGCTGCTCTGTTGCTGTTACCTGGTTAATGTGCCTTGCTTTCAGTTGATATTTGGTTTTGACTTAAGATAATTATCTTATAATTTATAAACTAAATAACAATAAATTTTCCGTCAACAAATTTAAATTTTTTATAAAATCGTATCAAATTATTTGATGGCTCAAATATTTCAACGTTTTCGCACATCTCTTTTACAAACATTTGGTTACTTACAGATTTAGTTGTTAGACGGTTACGTTTTGCTGTTTTAAGGGTATTCATTACAGAAAATGAACGCTCTGCAGATGCGCTGCTGTGAGGCAAAACAGCCAATGAGCACATATATTCACATAAATTTTTAAATAGGAATTCATCTAGGATGTTCTTTTCCTTTGATAAATTTATCCACCCTTTTAAAATGTCTTGTTCAAAAATTTTATTTATTTTAATATTATCATATACTATTAAATTTCTCCATTCATTGTTCATAACTTCTGGTGTTGATTTATGAAAAGGAAAAGCTTCAAGAAGTTGTGTTATAGTCGGCATTTTGCCCTTTTGTATTATTTTAGGATCAAAGTATTCTAAAAGTTTTATTTTGTTGTCTGAAAAATCAAATCTCTTTTTAATTTGATTGCAAAGTGTAATGTAATAGTTTATTAAATCTTTTCTAATTAAATCAGAATCAATTTCTCCAGTTTCTAAAACGTCGGTACAATCTAAACCAAAAAACATTTCAGATTCAACTAAATGGAGGTCTTTATTTTTGTAATCGGTTGTAAAAGATATTTGATCTCTTTTTACAAAATTCTGTAAAATGTCTTTGAAAAAAGTTTCCATTTGTGCATATAATAAATGAATCAATGTACCTTCAGCCTGGTGTTTTTTATTTACAATGTTAATCTTTTTTAAGATGTATCTTAAAAACAAAAAGTAAGCTTTATTTGTGGAGTTCAATTGTTCCAAAATAGATGTTGCACTAGATTCACGTAATTCTTCGAAAGAGAAGAGTAAAAAGAAATGTTGTAGGGGTTGCCATTGCTCCAATACGCGATCGACAACGGCTTCCAAAGAAAGCCAGCGTGTAGCACTAAGGCCAAGAATTTTATGAGGCAAAGTACCAAAATGTTCTTGGAATTCTCTAAATCCTTTTTGCCGCTTGGCGCTAGTAGAAAAAAAACAATATATATCCTTAACCAATTTTTCTAGTTGCGGTGGTAAGCATCTGGAAGCATATGAAGAGCACAAGTTTAATGAATGGCAAGTGCATCCTAAATAAAACATATTCTTATTATTTTCTTTAAATTTTTGCCTAACGCTTTGGTTTTTGCCTTGCATTACAGATGCATTATCTGTTGAGAGCCCTATCGCGTTTTGTAATGGTATATCAAAAGACTTGACGTAGTTAGTCAACGATTCATATAATGAATTAGCAGTACCATCTTCAGGTTCGATAAGGCCAAAAAAACGATCGGCAACACTAGTTTCTCCTTCTGGAACAAAACGAACAATAATTGTTAGACATTTTGTCATAGACAAATCTGTCCCTTCGTCTATAATCAACGAAAAATGACTAAGACGAAGTTCTTCAACGATAAGATTCAATGCATACGGTCCCAAAATGGTGTTGACAATTTCCGTTGTTTTTGTTGAGCCACATTTAACTCGTTTATCAATAGGAGCAAACTCATTCAAAAGCTGGGGCATTGAGTCCATAATAGAAAATGGCAGTGAGTGTTGGACACAATATGTCACCAGTTTTAACTCTTTGCGAATTTTATCTACTTCAGCAGCAGGCAGCTTTTGTAGACAGTCGAGCAAACTTATCTGTGTGCAAGGATTTTCAGACAAATTTGTTTCAGTCTTTGTATGATTATTCGAATTCGCATGGCGGTCCAAATTAAAAATGTTGTTATATAAAGACTTGTTGCACAACTTACAGTATGCTCTGCCATTTACTTGTGTCAGCCACACTTTTGTAAGCTCCCAATCCTTCTTGTACTTTTGGTCGTACTTTTTGTTTATTCTTCGTGGAGTTGCGTTTTCTTCTTCCTCGGAAGAAATATCTTCCACTTCAGACCTACCAGAGGTAGCTGTGCGTTTTCTAAGAATTCAGTAATTTATATACATAAGTATGTATAATATCTTAATTTATATGTAACAAACCTTATTACAAACTTATCCATAGTGTTCAAACTTAATAATATAGTTTATATTACACTTCTTTATATATATTAGTCATAAATATGACTATGAACCCATTTTATAGTGTTTCCAACAAAATTTAATGAATTGCTGTCAAAACGGTGTTGAAGTGAAATAGTAGAGGTGTGCCATCGATAATGCCATCGATAGTATCGATAGTTTAAATTTTTGTTTACTATCAGTATTCATTGATAGTGTTTTTAATACCAACAAAAATATCGATAGTTTAGCAGGACTATCCACTATCCACTATATCCAATTATTGTGAGATTAAGTTGAAAACTTAATTTCGTTTCGACTTAATTTAAAATATGAATACGAGAATTAATTTTTAAGCAAATTTTATTAATTCTGCTTGTAGTTTTGAAAAATAAATGTATGCATATGTAACACCTGTTATTTAATTTAAATTTGACCTCGAGCTGACAAAAATATATAAATAAACAATGGAAAGGTCGCCAACATTTAAAAAAAATTAATTTAAAAATGCTGCATGGTTTGTTTAGTTTTGTTATCAACATTATATGTAACATTGAAGCTTATTCCATAAAAAATAGGACATGGAATGAAGGCCTTCAAAGAAAAATTAAATCCTTCAACTAAAACTGTAGCAACAGCACTCCCATCGGCAACTATAAATTCGATAGTACTATCGACAGCACCTTCGATAGCTTCGTTTTTTTATTGACTACCGTGAGTATTGATATTTTTTTTTGAAAACAGTCGATGGTGAGACTATCGATAGTTTGACACCTCTACCAAACACATGTTTTAAACAAGGAAAAATAATGACCGCTGTCATATTCACTTACGTTCCATTCACAAAGTTGCCAAGTAACGTGAATTAAAAAAATAAAATATAGGTAAATAAGCTAGATTGAAAGCAGTTTAGAGAAAGAGGTAGATTTTTTAGCTTAAGGAGGTAGGAGTAATAGAAATGGAATTTTCCGAAAATAGTGCTAGATTTAGCACAATAGTGCTAAAGTGGGAACACTGCCCGGCATTGCCGATTCGTTTTGTTGCTATCTACATACATTTGTATGTATGTATGTATGTGCGTATGTACATTCGTGTTCGCTCATTTCTTTTTTTTGTACTTTGTGTGTTTTGTTTGTGTATTTTATTTTTACTTTTTGCTTTGCATTGCCTTTTGCCTGTGAATATTTGTGTGCGCATTGCTGTGCTCGTTCTGTTATCTCGAAATAGTCTCGTGCATTGTGAGGCCCTGTTCGGCATTTGCCGTTAAATACTGAGTCTGGCAAGCCATACAGCCCAGTCAGGCAGCTAGCAAACCGAGTGGTAGCAATAATAGGATGGCAATAACAACAACAGCATAATTACATAAAACAACACTGGGATGATAATGACGACGGCGATGTTTGGTGGTCATTGTACGAATAAATACTTAAGTATACAGACAATTCGAAATGCCATGTAGGGAATGCCATTGACTTGTTGTCTTACTCTACGCTCAATCATTATTATGAGATCATATTTTTTGGGCTTGGGTTAGACAAAATCAAAATTTTTTTTTTAAAATTTGTTTCTTTCAAACGAAAGCGACTTGGATGGCTTGGGAATTTGTGCAACGCAAAGCTCCTTCCAGAAATTAAATAGAATGTTCTTCTTTGTTTCGAAAAAAAAAACTACTTCAACCCTTTAAAAGTTCGGTATTTTAGTTCAAAGAGAGCATGATATACATACATACATATGTACATACATACATACATATTTCTTAAGATTTAATGAGACCCGAACTACTTCGACCGATTGCTCTGCACTGTTCTGCTATTGCCTTCGGCCACGATTTTATTAAAGCAAGACAAATGCGGCATCGAAGTGAAATAGAGAAGGGCAATCAAGTGACGAGTAATTTGCTGCCAAGGCCCTACTGGGTATGCACTTACAGATGTATCTACATATTTACGTTCATTTTACACACTTTTATATGTACATACAAAAATTTTAAAAAAATTACAAGTACCTGTGTATTGGTGTATATGTATATCGCACCCTAAACCAAAAACCGTCACAACTCAAAATTTTTTAAAATGGCTTTTATCTCATAAACCAATTTCCAGAATACTTCCCAACATGCTCCGAAAGTTTCTTCATCGTAACTATCTTATTTACTGGAGAAGAACGTTTAAAATATTACAACCATTTTTATATAAAATTGTTTACTTCTCTTGGATATTAAAAAAAAATAAAAATTTAAGTCCTTTTTCCACATAAACTAATTCAGGGAATACTTCCCCAACTGCTCCGGAAATTTTTTCGTAGTTACTATCTTCTTTTACTGGAAAAGTATGATTACAAAATTATCATCATTATTGTAGAGACTGTTTGTTGTTTTGCCTCTCCTGAACATTTGCGATTTTTTGAGTTGTGACTGTTTTTGGTTTAGGGTGCCATATGTAGATTTGTTACATGAATGGAAGGTAATTAAATTCTAAAACCATATTTTACAGATTAGAATGACAAGCAAATAAAAAGCATTTTTTTTTTCATTTAAGCAGTTAATTTATTTAAATTGTATTCGAAGCCCGTTTACAACTTTAACTTTGCGCATAAATGTAAAAAGTTTTTGAAGAACAGTTTTTAAAATGTTTAATTTAAACTTGTTAAATTTTAAAGAATTTTGCTAAAAAAAAAAATTGAATGTTTGCCTATAAATCTTACTATGCGCATAAATGTAAAAAGTTTATGAAGAACAGTTTTTAAAATGTTTAAGTTAAACCTGTTTTGTTATTGTTTGGCCATAAACGATTTAATTTAAATATTTTTGAGCTTTAAGGCCGATTGGTTAATTGGAAGCCTGTTTTGTTTTGATTATAAGGCCGTTTAAAAAAATAGGTTTTATGTAATTCATAAATTCCTTCGGTTTTTGAATTGACTGCATATTTCTTGAAGATAAGTTACCTGCAATACGCTAAAACCATTTTCCTACGAACTGCTTATTTGTATTACCTTTCCACTAAAAGGGGATTAAACAAATTCCCTTTGTCTACTTCTTAAATGCAATCCTCCAAGGTAGTCGAAAAACTTAAACGTCAATAAGTTGCCAACCTTTTATAATTGAGTCATGTTTTTGTTATTTTTCTTCAACTAATTTTCGTATTTGCTTAAACGAACGACATGATATGATGGATGACAACAAAAACAAAAAAAAATTCCAAAGAAAATTGCAATAGAAGTTTTTGTTGTTTGTGTGTGTGTGTACGTATAGAAGTTTGCACATGCCAGGCGTCGCTCCATGTGCGGCAACTTATCGCCGCACACGGCACAAACGACGAAGTTGGCCTCAATATCGTTAGAGAAACAAAACCGTAAAGTAAAAAAAAAAAAAACAACACAAACAAAATTTAAAGTACGCTTTCATTCAATTTGTTCTTTGTTGTTGTGTATTATAATTACTCGCAAATGTATGTAATGTGCTGTACTCGAAAGCCACGCCCATTGGCCGCATGCAAAAGCCGAACAGACGACGTAATGAATACCTACAATAAATACAAAGGTAGGTACATACATTTGTAAGTACTGTTATGCATACCAACGAGTATGTACGAGTATGTATGTATGTGTGTGTATACATCAACATTTTCTGAGAACGTACCAAAAACACAACGAATTCGCCTCGCATTCGAGACGAGCTTATTTTTTCTGAAGCGAAACTTTGCGTCGGCATAGAATTTTAGAGTGATTGGCGACCTTTTTTCATGAAAAAAAAGAAGCGTCGCGACGGTAGAGATAATATACTAAACTTAATTTTTTTTAATTGGAACAGCGAAATGTTCAAAGTCTTTATGGATGAGTCGGAAGCCCGCTACGAACGAATCATTTAACGTACCAATAAATAGGCCGGAAAACCAAGATTGTTAGAGAACAAGATTGTGCCTTCCCATTACTACAACACCCCGCAAGATTATTAAAAAAAAAAGAAGATGGCGTGGCGAAGAAGAGCGAATGGCAAAACGAGGAAGTGAAGATGTGAATATTGACGCAACAATAAACTTAGATCCGTTCACATTGTTTCAAGTTTCTTTGTTTGCTTTTGATCCCAACAGCAAAAGAATTAATAACTAAAAAAAAGGTAAGCGATTTGGTAATAGGTTGCGGGGCAAGAAACGAAAGAAATTTCATTTTAAAATTGCTGTTTTGTTATATTCAACAATATAACGCAGTCGGTAAATATCGTGGGTGAACGAGTTGTTTAGTTATGAATTTCGTAGGAGAACGCTGTGTTAAAATCATTGTGTATAATAACAAGTGAGATATCTTTTCGATAAACGTCAAAATTTGGAACAGCTGAGATCACCTGTTTTTGCAAAGTAAATTCGCAACCCTGGCGTTCCTCGTATATTTTACCCGAATGCAGGGACGGATACAGGGGAGGGGTTCTGGGTGTCTGGATTCCCCCATAAAATCGCTAGTCTCCGAAAATTTCAATCATGTTTTCAAATTCGTAGCACACACAAAAAATTATTCTAGACAAAAAAATTAAAAATTATTACCCAGTAACTGGAATACAAAGAATGCTTTTTTGCCGAAAAAGTATATTTTATTCTAAAAGTTTATGACTTATCAAACCGCCTTCATAATATGCAATTTTACAAACACATTTACCGAATTTTTCAAATCAGTGTTACGTTGCCAGTCACGGTGGCTCCGAGTGAACGGTCCTTTTCTATTTTACGGAGATTGAAGACGTATCTCGAGATATTGAGGTTACTAGTGACCTAGATATTTGGGCAAAGAAAAAGAGGAGAATCGATGAAGCACTTTAAACCCCTGACGTTTTATGATTCTACTGATTCAAATAATATCATAGCCTATCGATGGCTTTATAAAAATGCATTCAACATTTTACCCAATATTATTATATCTATGTTTATAATGGATATTAATCGAATATCTCAAAATATGTAAAATATCCTAAAAAATTGAAACCGCCCCCCCAAAATATTTTCAGATCATCGTTTTCCAACTTCGAGCCATTCGTAATTGTCGACATATTGGCGGCCAGCTTAGGTACCCTGTCAAACGCCATATTTAGGTGTTCTGAAAACTAAAAAAATACTCAAAAAATTCCAGAACGTCAGGTTATTTTAAAAAACGCAAAATTTTAATATAAAAAAAGGTTTTTTTTGGCTAACTTGTAGGCATTAATAATAGGTATAATTTTATTTTAATTACTGTTTTTAAATATTTACCATAACTATTATTAATTTCTTTTGCGTCTATGGGATTGTAGAGCCCGAAGAAATTACTGGATCAAAAAGTGTTGGCCTCCGGTCGAGGGAGCTTAAAGTTGGCAAAAAGAATGTCCTCCATGAAACTCTGTTGCTTCCTCATAAAATTCTTCTACCATCGCTTCACATAAAGCTGGGATTGATGAAGCAATTTGTAAAATCACTTCCAAGAGATTCAAATTGCTTCAAATACTTAATATCAAAGTTTACAGGCCATCGCGGAGGCAAAGTTGAAGGAAGGTGTTTTCGTTGGACCAGATATTAGGACGGCTTATGGCTGATCCACGATTCATCACAACCATGACGGATTCTCAAAGAGAAGGGTGGATTGCCTTTAAAGAGGTCGGTCATAAAGAAATTTTTAGGCAATAACAAAGATCCTAAATGACAAACAAATCGTCAAAAGAATGTTAAAAGCATTTCAAGTTTTAGGTTGCTTGATGAGTTTCAAAGTACATTTTCTTCATTTCCACATCGACTACTTTCCAGAAAATTTAGGCGAGCAAGGTGAACGATTTCACCAAGATATTAAGGAGATGGAAAAAAGATATCAGAAAGATGAAGCGTTTCAATGATGGCAGACTACTGTTGGACGCTACAAAGAGACCTTCCAGATGCTTTCCACAACCGAAAATATACTAAAAGGAGTCTCACTGAGAAAAATAAATGTGTTTAGCGCTTACTAATTAAGGTATTTTACGTAAATAAATTAGTTTTGTTACGTAATTATAAATTAAAAAATTTTTTTTTTAATATTTTATATTTTATTTTAAGAAGATAACTTGTTTAACATAGAGACCTACATTGTCAGAAAACGTGACGTTCTATGACAAAATTAAAGCTATTTTCAGATACAGCACACCCAAAAACATAAGAATTATTTTTTTTTGCAGACTTGTGTTATTATAATTTTTTAAATTTTTTTAAATTCGATTTATATGGCTTGTAAAACGCACTGTAAATGCATTACCCGTTTGTTAGTGTATAAAAGAAAGAATTCATTCACTGCCATTTGAACAGAGTTTGCCTGCGTTATCGAGCCATTAAAGGGTAAAAGGTGCACTTGTAAACTGTTTTGAGTTTACAAAAGTAAATTCACAGTACACTTAGTAAGTAAATACGAGAGTCGCATGATTTTAAAAATATTTTCATATGTAGAAAAGTACACCCGAAACCAATATATAAAAGTATATCAACTAAACTGCTCTTTTTTTTTTGTTTTGTCTGTGCTACTGTACCAGGCACTCCCTGTACAATTTGTGTGTGTATGTATGTATGTATGTATGTATGTATACGAGTATGTAGCCATGTATTCATGAATATTTTTTGTATATTTATTTTCTCGAATATTGCTTGAAGCAAACCATTTATTACACGCTATATCCCGATATGTACTCTTAACGTAACGCCAGCCACCCGCTGATGTATGTACATTCATACATACGAGTACATACATACCTACAAACATAAATATTTCACCTACTGCCCAACCCCTCTACGCTAAACTTTTACACTTCGGGCATCGCCTTGTTTCGTTCGGTTCGGTATCGTTTTTCTTAAATAGATATACACGTACAGATGTATGTATGTATGTATGTGTTGGCTATTGGTTTCCTATAGCTTCGAGATTTTAAAGAGTAGGTGCATACATAAACTCGTATAATTTGCAAAAATGTTTGCCATTTTTTTTTGCTCTTCGTATTTTTATTAGCTTTTATTATTATCATTATTATTTTCCTTGATTTTGGTGTTAGCTGCGCAAATCATATTTTATTTTTTTTTATTTTTTTTTATTTTTTTTATTTTTATACCAGATGAACCCAGAGCAGCTGTGCGCACAAAACGCGTTGAAATTGATTTATTTATATGTACATACATCTGTGTGTATTTATAGTAAGTTTATAAATATATATGATTTATTATTTACTTTCCCCTATTTTCCTTTCTTCACTATTTGTGCGGGCAGAGGCTATGACGAAATGACGGGTGGCGAATGAGGCGCTAACTACACATAAGCGTTTTATACATAAATATATACGTACATACATACATAACGGGTGTTTTTTTTAGGGGTATAGAACTTCGAATTGAAATAAAACACAAGAAAATCGTTTTAAGGTCCATCAATTTCATTTTCGGCCCATACACCAAAATCACGACGCATTGCATGGTCTCGCGGCTTTAATTCTTGCACAAGCTGGATCTTGTAAGGTCGCAAGCCAAGATCTTTGCCCAAAATCTTCCATAAAGTTGATGGACAAAGCTCCAATTGCTGTGCACGGTGGCGAATCGATTCATTCGGGTCCTCTTCAACACTTTGCTCTACAGCGGCAATTGTTTCTTCGGTGCGCACTGTTCGACGTCTCTGCCGATGCGTATTATCACATAGAGTAAACTTAGTGCGAAAACGATCCATGGTTAACCGAATTAATTGCTCTGATGGACGATTATGTCGACCATAAAATGGACGGAGCTCACGGTAAACTTCGCGAACTGAACCATTATTTTCGAAATAAATTTGCACGATTTGCAAGCGTTGTTCTTTTGTCAACCTGTTCATGATGAAATGGCAAACCAAACTGAACATAAATGACATTAGAGTTGCCAGATTTGACCACAAAATGCCAGTTTTATCTCTATTCGAAAAACAAACCTGTAAAAAAAACACCCTTTACAAATGTACATAAGTACATACACCTGTTCGTTAGTACACTTTATAATGCTTTGATAAGCTAATATTAGCTTTAGTGTTATTCAAATACAAACAAACACACCTACACACACACACACACACGGTGGTACCGGTGGTATTAGTAGTACTTGACGGTAGGCGGTTAAGTGCGGTTAAAGTCCCACACTGACGGGGTATAGGCTTTCGATGCTTCCTCCTCTGAAAAAAAAAAACACAAATGTGTGCGTCCAAAGCGTCCACTTTGTCGCATCTAATTTCCGAGATATATAGATTTTTCGAAACATGGATCGAATTTCGTAATTTTTATTAATGGTTTATTATGAAACTATATACATTTACGCGTCGAATGACACCAAATTTAGCTTCCTAGGTACAATAGAAGTAATTAATTTTATTTTTTGAAAAAAAAAAAGAAAAGAGCCCACTTTGTGTCGCATTGGAGAAATATGCAGCATTTCAGTGTTCCATGGATTTTTTTTTTTTTGAAAGAAAAGGTAAAAATTTTGGACTTTTAACTCATGCCACCAAAATTCAGTACGGAATGGTATACCACTATGTCCAAAGCGCAAACGCGATGAGATGTGTTAAAATCTGTGTATTGATTACTGTCAATGACTGTACTCTGAAAAAAAAAACTAGTAAAACCAAAGTATTCTGCATTTGCCACAAATACTTTTTGCATTAGAAACGTGCCCAAATACTTTGAGCATTTGTTTTAAAAGTGCGAGCACTGTTGAAGTAAATGCGTCAAGTATTTAAATTAACAGTGGAACACTTTTGATCGAAATACGGGGCACTGTTGTAGCAAATACTTATACATTTATGTTAACAGTAGAAGTATTTGAGATTAACAGTAATTGCTCTTGATTCAAATGTAATCGTATTTGTTTTATTGTTGTGTTTAAACCCCCCGCCCCCTTTTAAACCCCC
Source organism: Philophylla caesio (assembly GCA_963971545.1). Classification (NCBI taxonomy): domain Eukaryota; kingdom Metazoa; phylum Arthropoda; class Insecta; order Diptera; family Tephritidae; genus Philophylla; species Philophylla caesio. The sequence continues at coordinate 121,592,613 of OZ020607.1, forward strand.
CTCCCCCCTCCTAATCCCACCCCTCTCCGCCCATTTCCCTATGTACAGTAAAAATTTCAATATCTATTTACTTTTTTTATAAAAAATATATTTTATTTGAGAATGTACAGAGTAAAGTTTACAAATGTGACAACTAGTATGCATGTACACATATACATACATATATTTTTATTTTAATAAATATTACACAAAGTTTAAAGCTTTAATGTAAGGTGGTACAAAATATATTTTAAATATATAAAATATTACCATCCACTTGGTTTTGATCACAAGGTAATGTGTATATTTGTCATTTGCTTGCGTGATTTCGAAACTTATACAAGTTTTGAAAATATCTATTGCATTTCTGATAAAGGCATAAATACTTAAAAGTAATTGGAGTTCGATGTAAAATCTTAAGATGGTTAAAAATATTTTCAAATAATATAAATTCATTTCCGCATATACATAGAAATAAATGTGTATATAAACCATGACATACCTGCAGAGTAGGCTTTTCGCAAATGTCGTCTTTTATATAAAAAAATCACTGGGGAAGTCCCTTTTAAACAGCCTCCGTAAGCAGCGGGCGATGCGGCAGGCACACTAATGCAAATGCAAACTATGTAAGCTCCTTTTGCGCAGCTTCACTAAACGCGAAATGTCTTGAAGTAATCACTTTCACTTAAATTAATACTTTCAGCACATATATTTACCTATAAAACCCAAATTAAAGTATTTGCGCACGCAACACGTGTTTCTGTTAGAATGATCGATGGAAAAATGTAAGCGTCAACTTCCCTGTCATCGTATGGAGAAACAGTAAAATTAAATGCGAAATGGTTGTGACAAATACTTTTACATTTAAAAAACTGTAATCAAAAGAAAATTAAATACGAAACCTTTAAAACAACTATTTTTATATTAGATTTTAATAAGATGATTTTTAAAAGCACAGCCGCTTTTGATTCAAAAGTGCCGCATTTAAAAAAAGTATTTGAATCAAGAGCAAAGTATTTCCGTCAAGAGTTTTGCTGTTGAAACAAATACTTTTGTTTTACTGTACTTTAACTGCAGAAAGTATTTGATTTAAATGCGGGGTTTTTTTCAGTGTAATGAATGAATTACTGCCAATTTGTTGTCTTTGTTTCATCTTTAATTATAATAAATAATTCACTGTTGAGTCCATTACAATTTTTTTACTTCCCCATCTTCCTGATTCATTGGTCAAACGTTCAACTCAGTCATACTTTTCTGTGATCATCGCTTGAATTAGTTGAAAAAGCAAACATTTAGAAAAGGGCTCACTTTGTCGAGTTGAGGTCAATTAGTTGTTTCATATACATATAATAATGATTGAAAAATGATCTAATAGCAATTTTTCTCATGCTGACTATGTTCCTATTCGATTCAAATAAACACCCATTCAACGTTCGAGTAGAAATGAAAAAAAAATCGAACCTTTAACTTCAAATTGATTTTTCTTAATTGGTAATTTTTCGGATATTCACCTTCAAAGTTTTATATTTCCCTCAATTCTTCAGTTAGGATGGTCTAATTTGTTTTAAAATGTTCGGAAATCAACCAGGTAGACGCCTATATGCATAACTCCATTACCGCCAAAGTGGGCCCTTTTCACGTGGACGCACACAAATATGTTCTTGTAAATTTTTTTTCAGTGTCTTGGCGGCTGAATTGTTGCTATTCTATGTATTTAGTTGACTATTTATAACACATTAAGCTTTAATTTTTACAATTTTGGCGCCAAGCTGGCATTTTTATTTTTATTTAAATTTTTTTTTTGCTTGTTTCCCTTGCTTGTAGGTATTTAAAAAAAAAAAAAAAAAAAGTAAGAAAAATTAAACACCAACTGATTAACTGCTCTACTTATTTAATTTATTTCTACAATTAAATACTTGTTTAGGTCAATGTTACAAATTTTTGCACGACACCTCATTCGGCCTTCGCGCTGGCTGATTATTTCCAATCTGAACAATGTAGGAGTATGTGTTTACGTATGTATTTATGTACGAGTACACACTTATAAGTAAGAACCTGTCGAAATTGCATTCACAAAAAATCGCGCTCTTCAAAGTGACAACATTAATTAATTCGAAAAATATGTAAAGATTATTTCATGTAGGCCGCGACAAGTTCTAAAAATATCAGACTGATCTTCGCAAAAAGTTCCCCCCAAATAGAAGCTTTAATAAGACAAGCTTTTTCGTAAATTATTAGACGCGAAGTTGCATAGATAAAGGTAAATAAATAATTTTTACAAAAAAAAAGTCTTAACAAAAGCCATCAAAAGCACTTATCGTTTGAGCTCGCACCAATACAATTATCAATATTTCGTTGGCGAGAGGCTTGAGTAATCCCTATCATCCCATCAACTTCTTACAATCCTAGTTTTTTTTTTTTAATTTTATATTAAACCCTCAGTTCGGTCTCCGTCCCTTCGTGCCTGCCCGCCATAGTCAGCCTCTCGTGACAAAATTAAAATTCACATTTTTTTGGAGAATAATTCATAGAAATCTTAATTAGATTTTATGGCGAAGAGTTTAGAGAGCTTCGCTACTCTATTCCCTCGAGTTGTTGAACTACAAAAATTACTCAAGCACCAGTCGAATTCAAGCATCGTAGCTCTACGAAAAAACATTAAAACTATAAATAAATTAGACTTCGCGGCTTACAAGTCCAAAAAGGGCTATTGCTGAGAGCTAAATAAGTTTAAACCAAGCATACAAGTTGAGCAGCAAGTAAGAGGAAAACTTGTGGAATAAAAATGAAAATGGAAAAGAACCGACTTCTTCGCAAAAGTAGAAATGTACTATATACCCAGTCGGGATTTTGGTTGATTGAATTTTAGATTATCATCTTTCGGAAATCGCCAAAAAGAAGACCCGAAAATTAGAACAAATATATGTAAGGACGTTTGCTGCTCACAGGTCGGCTAAAAATTCCGAAGGACAATTGCAAAAGAATTGATTGCACGTCATAGCCAGGGTGGTACATTGGCAGAGATAGTTGTTGTTGTTGTTTTTGTTGTTATAGCAGCATAAAATATGCCGAAGTAACAGTCCTTGGCCGAACATAAATCCGTGTCGTTCCGGTATCGTAGACCCGACTGTCGTGGGAAGCAGAGATAGTCGGCCCTATCGCTGAGTACGTCGTAGAAAAGTTACGAACGTAACTCTCCGCCACGAATACGAAAAATTTGCTGTCCCAAATCTCTAAACGAGATGGCGGAGCAGTTTGCTCTTTACTTGGTATGGGTGCCAGGGCACAGCAACATACCAGGCAACGAAACAGCGGATGAGCTTGCAAGAAGGGGGACATCCACTCCGCATTCATCACGCTGGAAGCTCTTTCTAAGGGACTCAACCCTTAAGGAAGCAGGAGACCGTTGGAAAAACGGAAACACCTGTATCAAGTCCAAGCTTTTGTGGCCGGAGTGGGACGTCAAGCGATCACAGGTCTTCTCATGCTGAGCAGAGAAAACCTGCCCTTAGCTTTAGGAATCATAACAGGACATATACTGATCGGCAAACACGCAGAGAGACTAGGTGTTCCCTGCAACGACTTCTGCAGAAGCTGCAGAAATGAAGAAGAGCCTGTAACCATGAGGCATCTTCTATGTGAATGTCCTGCACTATGGGCTAGAAGAGGAAAATTCTTAGGATCAGAGTTCTTCAGAGACCTTAGCGATCTGGCCAAAGTAGAGATTCGCAAGCTATTAAAATTCGCAGTTTCCACATGTTGGTTCGAGTAGGGGGATTTTTCAAATCCTCGTGGTGCCACAATGGGCCTAAAGAAGGCCTAGGTGTGCTGGCGCGATCGCTAACAGCCACTTTAACCTAACCTAACCTAACTCGAAATAAGTGCTGCCGCACTCAAATGCCAAATTTAGAGATTTCAACATCAGCTGGCACAAAGTAATCACACAAATTTTAGCGGAATAATTTAATTGTATAGCTCTATTCTGGATTTATTAAACAAAATGAATATCCTTGGGAGTGCCAGAAAAATAGTTCTCAATTAAAAAAATGCGGCAAAATTTAACAGCAGATAAAATTCAGCGTACAAATTTTAAGGTACTCCTTTAATCCTCTGAAATCTGATGACACTTTGTATGAAAAAGTATCGGTTGCTGAAAGAGTTTTAAATTTGAGATTAAACAAATTCGGATTTGTGAATGTGGTTGGGGTTCTAACAGATGACATCTGAAGTGTTCCGAGACCGTCGTCAATGAATGAGATCCATAAACTGGATTCGGTGTTAAGTTTTTGGCGAAATGTGGTTACCAGCCGTGATTTGCAAAGGCTATTTTGAATACATTGCAGTCACGGCTATGCCCTTAATGGGCAATGCTGAAAATGAGTAACGAGGAAAAACGAAATGCGAAAATGGACTTCTAAGCAAAATCCTGCTTGTTGGGTGTAAAATTGTGTTGAATTTGGTGTTATCCCCTCCAAATGCTGAATTTTTCTACAACTATTCTACATAGTAACCGAGCGTAATGCTAAAGCGTTGTTAAAATGTTTGAACTCAAATGGAGAACAATAAACAAGAAAGAAAATTGCTTTAAATAAAAACATTTTATTTGTTATTGTTTGGCCATTTCACTATTTTTTTTTTTAAATATTTTTGAGCTTTAAGGGCGATTGGTTTATTGGAAAATTATTAGGAAAAAACAGCAATACTCACTTTGAGTAATTTTCCAATAAACCAATCGGCCTTAAAGCTCAAAAATATTAAAAAAAAAAAAACAAAAAAAAAACATTTTTATCAAATTTATTACTCACAAACTCGTAACGAATTCATCGAAAATCTACGAAATTACGCTACGAATGAACTCACCGAAGCAACTCTACGAATTTCGAAACTACGACGTAGGCCATTCGTACTCAGTGATGGCTTTTTTCGTAGAATCTGCGAAAATCGTAATACGAGTACGACGTACTCAGCGATAGGGCTGAGTGTTCTTCATCTTGCTCTTCATCTCCTCCTTATGAAGCAAGCGATTTGCGTAATGGAATGGCAGGTGGATTTATTAGCCCAACTGATATTAACCACTTTTAGGATACCAGTTTTTAGACTGAATTAGCAGGAGATTAGAGGCAAGCGGGCGTCTCGAGCTAAGTTATGGCTGTCCCTTGACATGCCAGCTCGTCGGCGATGATCACACCTTCTTAGTTTTTTTTTTTTTATGTATTTGTACGTGTCACGCAGATAATCGCGAGTTTGTCCAACTCTGTTTGTGAGCGTTAAATGAGAACTCTTTTTTTGTTATTGTTTGACCATATAAATATTTATTTTATTATTTTTGAGCTTTAAGGCCGATTGGTGGTTCTTTTTTTTTTGTTCGAAAGGTTTATGAAATTCCGGCTGGGTATGAATCTATAAAATTGCGTAAAAGTAAAAATAAAGCTTGGTCGTACATAGATTCGTACATACATATATCTATTAGTAATGATTTTAAATACAACAACAATGCAACCCTGCTTGCCACAGAAATATGCATCGTCAGTGTCGTTCAATACTGGGGGGGAGTGGGGCATCGGCTTGGTTGATTGAGGTGCACTGCAAACAAATTGAACTCGAATACCTGTTTGCACACTTACCAGTCCATGCACACCTACATACATACATAAAAAGTGTAATAGAAGTAAAGAAAAAAAAAAAGAAATCAACTTCTGCATTAAAATTAATTTCCAACCCATTTAAGTTTAAAGGCAACCTGCGTGCGCCCATGCCTTCGTCGCAGTCCCAGGAGAGTGCAAAACAACGAAGGAAATCCAACCATGCACTTGCCAAGCTCAGCCAACTCAATTTGAGTCGAACTGCAGATCTCCAACGACCGTTCGCCAACCCCCCTCCCCCTCCAAATGGCGCCCGCAATAAAGCTGCGACAGTCAGTGCAGCGTAGAAACGTTAAGCCGACAAGAACAACAAGTGTGCAGCGCTACAATTTTCTGTGCTGCCACGCCCCACTGCGTACCAACGCCTACACTGTGCAGCAGCATTTTCCATAAATCCATAAAAGAAAATTGGTTTTTCTTGCCTTATTGCGCCATTCAGTGCGCTAGACGGAGTAAAGTCGTGGTGAGTGAAGTGGAGTGGAGTGGAGTGGAGTGGAGGAGGTTGAGCTGAGCTCAGAAGCAGCCCACAATGTGGCGCGTGTGCGCGTACAAGTACATAGACATAGACATACATACATACCAACTCGTACCTATGTATGTATGTATGTATGCTTGTTCGTTTGTATGTTTTGTATATGTATATGTATGTATGTATACACACAAGCGTATGAAAAGAGACATTTATGTTGCCTCATAAATAAAAGTAATGTGCACTATAGACTAACAAAGTGCTTCATAAGTACATACATACATACATACATACATACAAATGTACATACATATAAATTTTATGCGCATACTTTATAAAATGCATTCATTTATGCGTATAAACGCTTGCGTAAAGCTGGTTTTAGTACATGCGCACATACATACATACAAATATACATATTTACCTTTATTCATATATAAATATGTATGTATGTATGTATGTATGTATGTATGTATAAAATATCGGTAAGTAGAAAACTATAGATCTATGCGGCTTTAGTGTAGCTGCGTGTTTCGACAAAGCCAAAAACCTCCCCCACAGCCATGCTCGCACGCATACATACATAGTACATATATATGTACATACATACATTAATATACAATATATATTTACGGCATACACACGCAAGTAACTGAAAAATGTTTAAAAGTCATTCAACTTTGTTTTTGTTTGCCACTAAATAAATAGTAGATGGCAGAGGCTACACTTAAACATACATACATACACACATGCAAACATACATACATACATACATACATTTGTATGAAAAATGTGGTACATACTAGTAAATGTTTTTAATTACATTGAACACTGTACGAAAGTGACGTAGAAACGTTTTTATTTTTTCAAGGAAAAAGTTGTGGTCTACAAATCGGTATATGTATTTACTATATACATTAGGCATGTCAACCCCAGGATCCCGGCCATTTTTTGGCTCCTGGAATTGTAGAAAACAAAGAATTTAATAGCTATTTATTTTTTCAAATTTTCATATTATTCTTAAAAGTTTCCCTTTCAAGGACAAAACAAAGCCTTTACAGAGTTCACAATCGACAAATAACGCAGCTTGTTAACTCCCTTAGAGCTGAAACACAATGCCGACGTATGTACGACGAACTTTTCGTCGCGAATGTTCGTCGCGAAGAAATAGAACACACCAAAGTATATGTGAATGCGCACAACCAAAGCGCACGACGAAATTCGTCCGACGTCTATTCGCGGCAATAGACTGATTTATATTGTCGTCGCTGGCAGCAGCGGCAAAATGTGTACCATTGTGACCATATGGTAAATATTCTAAGGTCTTAAAATCGAAAAGAAGCCAAGAAGAAAGAAGTCTGATGAGAAAATGTGGTGATTTCCGAAATAGTACTATAACTTCTACCGCTTTGAGTATTTTTGGTTTTTTCCTAATAATTTTCCAATAAACCAATCGGCCTTAAAGCTCAAATATATTTAAAAAATAAATATTTGTTTATTTTTCTGTTGGCCTAGTAAATTTTAATAATTTACATACAATTTTTTATTGATCTCAAGGCCAGTTTATGGAAGAGTTTTGTGAAAAACAACAACAGTTTTTAAATGGTAGAAATTATAGTACTATTTCGGAAATCAGCACATTTCCTCATCAGACTTCTTTTTATTAAATTAATTAAATTTATTTTTCATAACCACTTCTCTCAGGCTTCGAAACCGGGAGCTCGGAGTTGCAGAGCATATTGTGCTACATGTTATTGTGTTATACTCGTACGGCCAAACAATAACAAACAAAAAATGTTTTAGTTTTTTGTTAAAAAGTATTAATTCGGTTAATTGTAAAAATTTAACTTTAGTAAAAGCTATTTTCAACATTTTCAGTTTTTTTTTTAAATAGCCTTTTTCTCGCTGTACTCATTCTATGTTCTTAAACTTGTATCTGCTCAATATGGTCACTCTATCAGCTGACATAGTACAACTTGACATAATCTGCTGATTTCGTTGTAGCCGTAATTGTGTTTAGGTAAGCAAAATTTCCGGCGCCAACGTCGCTGAGGATGTCGCTTTGCAGGGCGAAATTTCGGCCGTACGTCGCATTGTGTTTCAGCCATTAGGGCTTTGTTTTGTTCTTGCCATTATAAATGAGCTGGTGAACATCCCACTCGAGTAGAAAATGAGGCTTACTTTCATAGTGATGTTAATAGAACTAACAACGAGGTGCTTGAAGTGGATAAGGCAGAAAGTCTCCAAGATAAATTGCAACAAGTTTTACGAGTGTCCAATAATCGAAAGGCATACAATTTATGAGAAGGCTTGGTAAAAGAAATTGATAGTTTATGTGATGAAGCGATAAGAAGGCTATGTCCTACAGAGAGCATTTAACTTATTGTCGACAATCCAACCAACAAGTGTTGAGGGGCAGCAGTACTTCTTCTGTGCCAAATATTTATATTTGAAGTTGAAGTATAAATTTATTTGTATGTGTGTCAAATTTTAGGTTTATTTCCTTTTTTTTTCTTAAAAATACCAATAAAAACATACATGATTTACAACACATCGTTCTTCTTTGTTATATTAATATTATTTTGCATAATTCTCTAATACAACGCTTACAGACGTGTTACATTTTTTGGCAAATTAAAAATTACGAATCAAAACTTCGTAAAATTCGGGATCCCGGGATTATCCCTGTATCTCGTTTTCAGATCTCGAAAATCCCGAGATCAAAAAAATGTCAAAAATTGACATCCCTAATATACATACTTACATACATACACCCTGTTCACAAATTATAGCACAAACACATATTGGCAGATTTGGGCACTCTATTTTTCTTCTAATTACTTAAAATTATTTTTCAGGTAAAATATGGTTCATTCTCTAAGAAACCCCCAAAATATAATTTTTTTTATTTATTTACAAAGTGTACAATGATTTAACAAAGTTTTATTAAAATTTCGAACTTTTTAAAAAAAGTGTTTAGAATTTTTTTGAGTATGCAGTTGCTTGGCTCATTTAATTTTAGTCTAAGAAAGTGTAAGTTTCAAGTGTCTACAAGTTATCACTGATTTTTGACAATTTTTTTACTGGCAATTTCCTCCATACAAAGCAAATCGGCGATTAATGTTTATATGGAAGAAAATGCGAAGTAGCGTCAGTATAAAAATTGTCAAAAATCAGTGATAACTTGTAGACACTTGAAACTTACACTTTCTTAGACTAAAATTAAATGAGCCAAGCAACTGCATACTAAAAAAAATTCTAAACACTTTTTTTAAAAAGTTCGAAATTTTAATAAAACTTTGTTAAATCATTGTACACTTTGTAAATAAATAAAAACAATTATATTTTGGGGGTTTCTTAGAGAATGAACCATATTTTACCTGAAAAATAATTTTAAGTAATTAGAAGAAAAATAGAGTGCCCAAATCTGCCAATATGTGTTTGTGCTATAATTTGTGAACAGAGTATACATATGTATGTATGTTCATACTAACACTCGCATTGGGAAGAAAATTAATGCGTTTATCGCAGATAGTATATTACTTGGAAATTTATAATGGATGGTGTGATAAATTGTGTAAAGCTTTGGACGGAACATACAAGTTCACTTTAGTTTAAAATTTACATATATTTTTGTACCATTTTTTATTGGATTGCAAGAAAAGATTTTTTTTTTTAATTTAGATACCCAAAACATTTCAATTTAAACTCAGCTTCTACAGCCTTCACGAGAACTAAACGTTTCCTCCCGAATTTCAAGACATATCCGGGATCTTTTTCTGAAGCTATGTAAAAGTAATTTTGAGTTAAATGAGCCACTCCGTAGTGTGTTTTTATGATTTTAACACTCACTTCGGTTCTTTTTAAATTTCAGACTCACTTTTTTACATAAAGAAAACTATACTCAATACTCTCAATAATTTATACATACATACATACATACATATATATTACTATTCGATCAGCTGATGTGCATTTGTTCTGTAGCTGAACAATTTTAGATCTCGAAACTTCTGCCTTTCATGACTCGGCGCAGCATACATATGTATGAAAAGAAAAATAAAATTGTTTATAGTATGGAGGGATAAAACCGTTGGGATTATTATTAAAAAAAAAGGTCATTACCTTCCTAGGAGCCTTGAACTATTCGTTTAACCGAAATATTTATAGTAATAATAAAAAAAATTGTCTATGATTAAGATTTTACATGCCCGAGCCGAGATTCGAGCCTCGAACTCTTTAATGTTATTTACACAAATTAAGCCTTTAAGTATTTATATCAACGAGCAACATTGTGGCAAATCGGAAACTGGTCCTTTGAAAAAACTTTCATTCACTAAAAACCCAGCAACTAAGCCGTTCGTCCATTGCGACTGCCACACAGCAACAGCAGTCGCAATAACACCAGCTGCCATAAAATACTCTTATGCATTCATATATTAAATTTTATTTGGATTTGTTGAAATACAAAGCTCGGTTACAAGATTTAGTGCTCTGTGTCGAATGCGAAGAGTATCCTCAACCACCTGCCAATGAAATAGTTGCGGGTAGTACGAAAAGTTGGGTGTTTCCTTAGTTTCGGTTGGAATGCAACGCCTGACACAATTTCCGGACATTTGTCTGCGCAATTTAGGGACCTTTATATGATTCTTGACTCGAATTGAAACTTTTAACCGTGCAAGGAAAAATAAAGAAAACTTTGAAGGCGAGTTAAGAGGTGTTCAATTGTATAAAGTGTGTAGATGAAGATGAGTTTAGTCAACACGAAATGCAACGCTGTATGAAACATTTGCAATTAAACTCATTTTTGCACTTCTCTCTCGAATGTTTATTAATTTAAACGAAGTTTTCTCATTGCAAGCAAACACTTTTCTTTCAAGTGATCTACGCGTACACTGAGGCAAGTTTATTCGGTACCGTCTTTGGTGTAATATAAACGATGAAATATTTCATTAATTCATACAAATTACAAAAAAAAAAAAAGGAATTTAACATTGAAAAAAAAAAATAATAATAATACGAAATATGACGTGTTTGACTTTAGTAGCTAGCGTTTGGCCCACCCTGAAAATACAGTACCCCGCCAAACCATTAGAAACATAGAAAGTTATTCATGAAGTTTTTCTTTCAGAGCTAAGTAATGCAACAAAAATTAATGTTTAAATTGTCCTTTATCTTCTAAATCCAGAAAATAATTATTTTCTCAAATATTTTGCAACTTTTCTTGAAAAAGTTCTTTTTAATAACTTAACCAAATATTTTTAAATAATGCAATTTCTTAACATATAAAATAATGAAAACTAAAAACTAATATGCACAGATTTATATATAAAATATCGATTTTTCACTTCGTCATACACATTCGTCTCCAAATAGTCATCATTCGCAAGTGCTAATTGATAAGTCAAGTAGAAAATTCCTTGTGTCCTCAACCTTTTAGTCCCGTTTATTGTAATGAAATATTTTTTTTCGTATTAGGCATTGGGCATTAAGACATTTAAAAAAATAAAATTATTTGCTACAAATTAATAAAAGCATGATTTTAGTAAACCATTGCATTTAGGGAAGAGTAGGCTAAAACGGGGTGGCGGATAAAACGGGGTACTAACCTGTTTTGGTGGAAAACGTGCTGCCATCTACTTTATACTTTAGTTACTTGTTGCCTGTGTCGGTATCAGGAAACTGTGTGAATGTCGTTGGCAATAGAGCACTTAGACAAAAGGCTCAGTTAGTCAAGACTTAACTTAACTTAACTTTACTTTACTTAAGAATTGGCGACAATTACTCAACATGTCAACTTAATTTTTGATGATTAATTTTTGTTGCTTATTGTTCTTTAAATATCTCCGTTGACACAAATTAGAAAATAAAAGCTACTGTGTGATTATTTTTTGAATCGCATATTTCTTGTAAAAATGTCAATTAAAATTAAATTGGGTCGAATGTTTTTAAGTTTAGCACAAATGTACAAAATGTGCAAAAAGCAGTCACTTGGTCAGATGAAATGGTGGTGGCAAATCCAACCGATGAATAGAGAATTTTTGTTGTGTCAATTTACATCCAGGGCAGAATTTAACGTACAGTTCTTTATTGGACGATACGATTAACATTTCGTCATTCATTTTTAGGCTTAAATTTTCTTTTTGTCTTTAATTGTATTTTCAGCTATTTGACGGGTTGGCGCCTATGTTACCACATCAAATAAACTCGTTTTAAATGTAATTTTTGCATACATTTATTTTCAAAAATTGTAAATGTCAAGATCTGGTAAGCCTGATTCTCTCACCTTTCTCACCGCTCTCAATTTACGTAAGTTCGAAACTTAAGAATCTAAATTCAACATATTCTTAAGTTTCTTACGGTAAGTTAAGTGTTGACTAATCGCCTGCACGGCTTTCCATATAACAGGTTGGCTTAAGTTAAGTTAAGTTAAGTCTTGACTAACTGAGCCTTAAGTACAGAACACTTAACGGTTTTTCAGATTTTACTAAGAAGATCCCAAAAAAGAAAAAGTAGTAAATACTGTGCAAGACATTGTAAACTTTACGAATAAAATTATTTTTTGCTTTATTCTTGGGGGTACCCCGGTTTATCCGACCATTTTTCGATACCCCAAAAATCATCACTTTTTTTTTAAATGTTTTTTTTGAACAACATCATATTACGTAAAATTGCTGATTATATATATTTATTTTCTAAACACATAACTGTTCTTCACAACCTAATAAACACAATTTTTTGTTGCTTTAAAAAATTTATAAACGGCAAATAGTCAAGTGCCCCATTTTACCCTACTCTCCCCTACTTATGCATGCTTGTATGTACATACATACATACATACTTCTACACACAACGAATTGTTCGCCTTTTAAAACAGACCAACTCAACAGCACGCACGCCGGCAATTCGCCGTAAAAATTACTCGCGCCTATACATACATACAGACAATTCGTATGAGAGCAGCTGAAAGTGAACGGCGTGCGGCAAAAACGAACGGAATTCTCAATTTTTGCTTTGCGTGACGTTTGCATTCATTTGTATGGCGTTGTGATGCGTGGTTGTACGGTTCGCGCGGATATGGAGGTAAGTTTTTAATTTCAAGCGCGTCTTATTTGCTTAACAAAAAGAACAAAATTATGCTAATTTCTTTTATTTATTTGAATTTCAGCACAACACACCTGATTGTTCACTTGGCGAAGATTTGATGGTAATTCTTTGTTTATTGATTGTTAGCGTATTTAAAAAGGAGGAGATTATCAATTCGTCGGAATTTATTATTTATTTATTTTTTAATTGTATTAAAAAGTTTCGTTGATTTCTTTTATTTTTTGTAAATTTCAGCAAACCGCACAAGGTGGTTCTTTCGGCGAGGATATGAAGGTAAATTTGTATTGACCAGCAAATTTATTTTGATTTTAACAAAGAATCTTCGTTTTAGCTAAACAACGAAAAATTAATTGAGGCTGTGCGACGACACGAAAGCCTCTATCTGAAAAAGCACAAACACTACAAAAACAAAAGAGTTAAAGACGCCGCTTGGGCGTCGGTAGCCGCAGCTGTGGACAATACGCGTAAGTTTTATTTTTTTTTTCCTTTCAAATATGTAAAATTAGCAAATAATTTATTATTTTACAGCCTACAATTGTAAAACTAGATGGCGATCGCTGTGTGATCGACATCGGAAGGAATTCTTCGAAACGGCTAGCAATGGCGCTGCTTTTAAAAAACCGTGGAAACTTAAGGAGGCGATGGCCTTTGTTGGCGTTCCCGTCGATGCCGATCGATGGATACAAAAATCAGATGATAAGGAACTTGATGACGCTGATGAAGTAGATCCACTGCAAGTACGCGAAACACCGGCGAAGAGAAAGTACAATGTCGATTCGAAGAGAAGCAAACAAACCGATAATTTGCTTGTGGACGTTTTAACAATAATGAAGAGCAAATATCAGAGTGCGAACGAAGATAATGATGAAGATGAGCAATTCTTCGCTTTGTTGCGTACGAAATTTAAGCGACTATCTACTGAAGAAAAAGACGAGGTGCAGGTGGAAATTTTAGGTTTAGTGACAAATAAAATTAAAAATAAAAATGAATTTCTAGTATAAGTTGGACTTTAAGCGGCGAAAAAAGTGAATTACCCGCGAACATTTTTCAATTTGTTGTAGGTATGTATGTAAACAAGTTATGTCTTAAAACTGTTTTAAAAAGTAAATGGAAATCTGCAAAAATAAAAAAAAACGAAAGAAACTTGTCGGCTTTTCAATTCTTTTCTATTCTATTCTAAAATAGAAATATTTATGTAAAAATCATGAAAAATTTTACTCGTAGAAATCACGCAATTTGCGAAATGTAATTTGGATCATCAAACGTGAAAAAATTGCGGTTTGGGTAAATTACATTTTTCTGGCGTGTACTTTTCGGACGAAATTCATGCGCACGACTAGCTCAAGGTGAATATATAAGGTGGTGTCGCCACGACAACAAACAAAAACCACGTGTATTTTGTCTTTGTTTTTGGTGCATATTTGACAAAATCAAGGCGAAATGAATTCAGTGGTGTTAATCAAATAATAAATTGTTCCCTTTAACTACAGGAAATTCCAAGATATGGTTCACTATAACTTTTTGCGGTGACTCTTATAGTTTGACAATAACCCACCAAAGGGTTGCATTTTTAGAATCGCTACCACCTTACATCAATTCGCCTTGCTCAGGCCAATTGTAATTGACATTTATTCACCATTGAATTAATTTATTGATTTATACATATTTAATTTTTTTTATTATTATTTTGGCGCGTACACTATATAGCTCAGTGTTTGGCCGAGCTTCTCTTACCATTTGTGGTGTGCGTCTTTATATTCTACCACCAAATGGAGGGACCTAGAATTTTGTGCCGACTCCAAACGGCAGATGTATTAAATGAGAAGCTTTTTCATGGCAGAAATACCCTCGGAGGTTTGCCATTGCATATTAAGTTATAGCACGCACCGCTACCAACTCGACTACAGCGGCCATATTTAATAGAAGAATCAAAAACCAGCTCCTCAACGACATCTTCAAGGATGTATGTGGATGTACAAAAAGGTCGCGAAGCTAAATTAAAATAAAACTCACAACTTAAGTTTAAATACTAATCTCCCGACTTACTTCGTTGGTAAAAAGAAATTCCGGAATCCTCGATAATTTAGGCTTCGGCATTCGAAAGCAATTAATTTATGAATTTTCTCCCACAACCCTCATTAAATCGTAGCTTTAATTTTATGTAGATGGAATATTTTGAACAGCGTTAGGCAACAAATCCCTCTTTCTTCCTAAATTGTGTATATCGGAAGGGCAAAAGTGATCCGCACATATCCCTTTCCTTCAATCTAAGCTCTATACCACACACTTTGGCCCACTGCATCCTTTTTTCCCTCCTCTTTCGGCACTTGAAAAAGGGACTTTTCTCCCCTTCAAATCTTTTTGCACATACATAACATAAATTTGCTCATCTTTTTTAAATTCTTTTTATTTTTTTCACTTCGGAATATCGCACAACAAATACACAATTAATTTGTAGGAACACTCTAAACAAATACTTTTAAAAATGTCATCAACACATTGTTTTGACAACAGTTTACCAAACAAATTAGGCCAATCAGAAAACAGATCAATTAGGAATTTATGTACCGCGGCGAAAAAGAGAATGAAACAGCTGTTCTAAAAATGTCACCTGTATAATTCCGCTATGCACTAGTTCAGCCTTTATTGCGTCGGCTCAAAGCCACGTAATGCGGCGTTCAGACAGCGCTTAATTGAATCAATTTGTAAATTTTGCCCCACTTAAAATACACGAAGACATTTTACTAATTGCCTCAATTAATAGCCGAATTCTGTAACTCTGCTCATCACCAGGTCACAATTTTAGGACTTTATTTTGAGACTAGAGGCTTAATTTCGAATCTAATTAATGCCAACTGGTCTAAAATTGTGACTTTTGTATCTATTAGAGACTGAGGCTGCTTACTGAATTCGGGGGTTAGGCTCTGTTTGTACGCCGCTTAAAGTAGCTGACACATTTCCATGCTCGTCCTTGCAGATACCCCGCCGCATAGAGGTGGGTAACTCAGCACTGACTTGAGTTACTGAGCTGACTCTTAGCGATGAACCGCTCGCTCAGACTCACTTCCAAAAAAAATTGTGACTCAATAGCTCAGTTATAAATTTCAGACATCTTACTGAGCGGCGAGTCGATGAGTGTATCAGCACTGAGAATCAAAGATGAGCTGATACGAAGCTCTTTGTTTTGTGCACAGACACTCTGTAAGAAATGGCATTTGGGAGTTTTTTATTGCATTTTTTGAGATTTTGCCGTTTTTTCGCCACCTTTGAGGTATAAAGTTTTACGGACCTTTTCAAAATAAAACTCAATATTTGCATGTAAATCCCTAAAATACGATTATTTAATTTAATTCTCAAGTTACAAATTTCAACACATATTTCGCCAAATAATAACATTAACTAGCTTTTTTAACCAAATAAAAATGTTATGATTCTAAGAGCCTGTTTGATTGCCAGCCCATGATTGGGATTTGATTCCAGCCCAAAACCTATGAGGCAAAAGAGGGAAGTTGCATATCATATTATTTATGGTGAGAATAAAGAATGACAGAAAATAAGAACTAGCGCGAAAATGTTTTCTTTTGGCGCGTTATCCCTTGTGCTGTCACTTTAATTATTCAACGTTCAACGTGCACCTCTCCACGATAACAGTGCTGTGACACATTTATGAAATGAGTCGTAACTCAATTGTGCTACCTCACTGAGTTGACTCACCTAATTGAGCAAGAGTCATTGACTCAAATCGCAAAAATTTGCTTAGTTACCCACCCCTACCCCCGCAATCATGAAATCTTTTGAATATTGCCAAATTTTTTATTTTTTTTTGTAGAATTTTCGAGCTGCATTGCTATTGGTTTCTGGTCTCTTGACAAAATGTCTTTCTCTGAATTTCAAATAATAATGCGATGTTGCTCAAACAAATACAGGGTTAACCTAGATATAAAATGAGTTTAAAACTTTAAAAATTTTGCTTGCGGTATTTGCAAGTTTCATTATTAATCTTCGCTGGTCTAAAATCGAAATTACCACACCCGACTTTTATAAAACTAGAAGTAAATTTAATTGGTGTATTGTGTGTATGTGTGTATTCATTGGTAATTCCCACTGTAGAAAGGGACTTTTTTCCATTTCAGATGAGTAATCGGTTTTATAAATATTTGTGTACATAGTTATACATACATACATACATACGCAAGTAAATACGTGGCCTAGACTGAAATGATGATGTAAGGCATATTTCTCGATAAATTTGCAAAAAATGTTGATGAACATGGAGAAAAATATGAATTTGTATGAAAACGTGATTAAATTTAGATTTACAGAAATGCCAGACTATACATATTTACATATCTAGATTTGTATGTAAATATGTTAGCATGTAGATATGAGTATATACGCGTCTATATGTAGTAGAACTCATGCAAGTAAATACAATTTTTGAATATATTCAAGGCCTGTTGATAAACGCCATACACTTTTGTATGTACTGTATGCATGTCAGATATGGGCATTTCTAGGAAAAGGTAAGTCATGATACAAAAATATGTATATACTATAAGGTAAAAACGCTGCGAGCAATTTTAAAGTTCGCCAGCATTTCAAAAATGTTTTCAAATTTTTTACACTCAAACAAAAACATATTTAATTATTTTAATCGGGCCTGCAAAAAAAAATCGTAATCGATATGGTGGGTGTTCTCGATTCCGATTCCGAAAATTGTATCGGTTTGAAAAGTTTAGCTTTTGAGTTGCCCGAATGAAAAGTAATTTAATACAAATATATTCGTTATTTATCATCCAAAAACTTTTTATTTAAAATTCCATAGTATTGATAAAAATGTTGCATATTTATTTATTTAATCTACATTCAATTAGTTTGTTAAAACTGAATAATAGCGCAGTTACCCACGAACGTGTGCGTAGCATAGCGTAGACGGCGTTAGAATCTCATTTTTACAAAAACTCATTACCGTAGCCTTAGCGTAGAAATCAGCTGTTCTCTCATTGCATATCAACTCGCTTCTTTTTGTTGAGTTCGCTCACTTTTATACAATGTTGCCATTAATTTATATATAATTACAATTTTAGTTAACATTTTTATAATGTAAATAATCAAATCGAAGTGCTGACCTATTTAAATAATATATTATGCTATAATCTGCTATATTCGGTAGTATTTTACTAATAATTTAAGAATATTTCAAGTATTTGTAAACTAACTTTTTAATGTTTTCAAAAAGTACCCGGTGGCAACCTTGTACGAGAATGATGAGAGAGAGAGAGAGCAATCAGCTGATACGTTTCTACGGAAAAAATCAAATTAGTTTGGATTCCCTACGTAAGTTCTCCGTCAACACGAAAATTCTACGGTGGTGAGTTTTCATTAACAAAGCGCTCTCGTAAGATATGTAGGTCGTGTCAGCTGACACGTTTGGCCGTCTATATGTACGTCGGTGGGTAACTGCGCTTTAAGAAAATGTTATACTAAAGACAACTAAGGCAAACAAAGCGAAATCGATCGAAATGAAACCGACGTGTTCTTAAGTCCATATTGCCATGCATCCCAAATAAAATTTGAATATACATTTTTATGTTCGTTCTTATATTCGAAGTTTTATATTGCTTCGTTATTTAGTAAATATTTAGAAAAATTACAACAAATATAAGAAAACAATATATAAATACAAAAAATATGTATTACTCGTATTTGCTGTTATATTAACGTGTTTTGTGTAACTTTTTATTTGAATCATAATTCTTATACCGAATCTGCGACTATTGGCAACCCCTAACAATAGCGTCACTGAGATCAATCAGCTGATTCTATTTATAGAAATTAAATTAAATTAATCCAAAAAATAAAACTTAATTCTTTGGTATTTAAGGGGAAAGAAACGAACTGTCTCAGCACACCCTAAAATCATTGGTGCAGACATTGTTCATTTTAATTAAAACAGCTGTTTCAATTGATTATGGAATCGAAATGAAAACGATTCGAAATCTACTTCGAATGATTAGATCCGACTCGAAATGACAAGAGTTTTAAGGGTCAGTTAGTCAAGACTTAACTTAACTTAACTTTACTTAATAATTGGCGACGATTACTCAACATGTCAACTTAATTTTTGATGAATAATTTTTGTTGCATATTGTTCTTTAAATATCTTCGTTGACACAAATTAGAAAATAAAAGCACTTGTGTGATTATTTTTTAATCGCATATTTCTTGTAAAAATGTCAAAGAAAATTAAATTGTGCCGAATGTTTTTAAGTTTAGCACAAATGTACAAAATGTGCAAGAAGCAGTCACTTAGTCAGAGGAAATGGTGGTGGCAAATCCAACCGATAAATAGAGAATTTTTGTTGTGTCAATTTACATCCAGCGCAGAATTTAACGTACAGTTCTTTATTGAACGATACGATTAACTTTTAGGCTTAAATTTTCTTTTTGTCCATAATTTTATTTTCAGCTATTTGACGGTTCGCCACCTAAGTATGTTACCACATAAAATAAACTCGTTTTAAATGTAATTTTTGCATACATTTATTTTCAAAGTTTGCAAATGTCAAGATCTGGTAAGCCTGATTCTCTCACCGTTCTCACCGCTCTCAATTTACGTAAGGTCGAAACTTAAGAATCTAAATTCAACAGATTCTTAAGTTTCTTACGATAAGTTAAGTGTGGACTAATCGCTTGCACGGCTTTCCATATAACAGGTTGGCTTAAGTTAAGTTAAGTTCAGTTAAGTCTTAACTAACTAAGCCTTTACTTTGCATTACGAATCAAAATGCAGAACACTCCCGAATATGTTAATTTTTGTTTACCTTTATTTTTTGTTTTACCCTTTATTCGCTTTCAAAGTTCCAATTTAATAAAGTTAATAAATTTCAAAAACTAAATCACAAATCGGTAACACAATTTCGTTGTACTTTGTTTTTGCGCGTAGTATTTTGACATTTGACGCCGTTAAAACAAAAACAACTACACGTAAGGCGAAATGATAATAAATTCGTATTTTCGCCACTTACTTCGCCTTATTGAATTCGCCTTCTTTAGCATATGTACTTTGACAAGAAAATGACGCTCAAATCGTATGACTTATTAAAAAAATACGACGTTTTTTGATAGTTAGATTAATTTTGTATGGATTTTACTAATCCATGATAACAAAAAATAAATAAAATAAAATTAGTTCATACATATTCTTAGTCACAAATTGATATTTTTGTTAAGTTTTGCAAATTTCGGCACGTTTCTACAAGTAGTGGGAAACAAGTTTCAGTTTTTCGGAAGCTTCAAATATGTAGACAGAACTTACTTTTTGTACTTCAGAAATATTTATAAGCCAGCACTAATCCGCGTCATTGCCCACGCACTTATCTTTATTCGAATGAAATACAACTGTTTCGTATTTGGCGACCAAATAGTTTAGTCTTTGTATTTTTTTGTTGTTACTTTATCCACAAAAAAATTGTATTTATAATTCAAGAACTAAAAATATAAATACGCCTCTCAGTTTTTTTTCACAAATGCTTCGTTTTAAGAAAATAATTATTAAAATCGATTTAGTGAGAGCCAAAGCGTGACAAACATTTCACAAACGTTACTCTGCTATAATAAAAATAAGCAAAACAATTTTAAGGTTTTCAAACACATTTTCAGTAAAACTTTTGTGTAGTGGGTCTTTTTGACCCATGCAAAACACAAATACTATTTTACCAGCTCATTTATTTATGCATATAGTTTGTTAAAATAGATTTTTTTTTTTAGAAAATGTAATATTATGTACTTTCTTAAAAGCGCTATATTTTATTTGTTGTAAAAGTGTACGCTTAGTAGAAGCTTTTTAATTTGTCTAACGCGTTTTCGTTGTATTCATACGAGTATGCATATAAATATTTTTTTTTTTTTTGTTTAAGCAAATTATCTCATTCCAAACGTTTTTTTATTAATATCAGGTTTTTGCGTCTCTTAATTTTAATTAATTTTTTCTTCACTCTTTTTGCACTTACACACTTGGGTGCTTTGAACTGCTTTCTGAGTGATTCATTTCTGCTGACAATGTTTCAGCGAACGATCAGATGATTAACGATCTCGTTTGTATTTTTGCACATTTAATTTTTTCTTATTTTATTTTTGTTGAAAAAAAAAAAATATATGTAAATATTGGTGAGTAGAGCAGAGCGCGTGGAGTGGGGAAACGAGCGTTGTAGAACGGAATCTGCATTGTTTGTAGACATGTAAGCAATGAAGCATTTAAAAAAAAAATTTTTTTTTATTATTCCAACCGGTTTAAAAATACTATACATATGTACTCGCATGTATGTATGTATGTATATAAGTAAATATGTATAATAAGAAGCTTATCGTTTATGTATAAATGAAAAGGAACAAATATTTGAATATGCAAAGGATTTTTCCTACTTATTTCATGAGCTCAATAATTCTTTGTTTACTCGATTCACGAAATAACCACCACAGTGAGTTTTGTTATCGTAAGAGCAAACGTTAAACGCTGACATCAGCATTGACGAGACAGCGAATCAAATCTTCCCAAACAAATGTCTTAAATACTAATGTACTCATACGCCCTCGTTTTGTAGCTCAAATGAATGACTTTTATGGAAGTAGTCTGAGGCGAAGTCGACATTATATGTACTAAAGATGATCAAACTCATACATACTCGTACATAAATATATGAGAGCCTTTAAAGGCTTGTGCCGACTTATCGTCAAGTCGTTTTCAATCAACTAAGCAATGCGCCTCTGATAGTTCTGCTACCACAAAACGAAGTCCAGCCGACGGACGGACCAAATTATCGTTCATTGCAACTACCTCAGAAAATAAATAAAGGAACTCCGCGGAAGAGAAAAATGATGAGAGCAAATATAGTTTCTAAAAGCTTTTTTGTTTCTTGCTTCTTCCTGTTATTTTCTCATTTGCAGTTAGGCGCTAAAAAGGCTCGGATTCCGAAGGTGCGAAATATGATACCAGGTTCCAGCAGAGAACAATAATTAAGGTTCGTTGGTTGTCTGAAAATCGATTCGTAAAACGTTGTGTCAAATGGCTCGATTTCATACACAAGAGGAAGGAACTGGAACTGGTTGTTGACTTTTTTTTTGGCCACAATTTTTTTTGACAGTTCACGCGGGTGTCGTGCCTTGTGTCACTGTCAAACATATTCAGTTTGGTCTATAATTTAACGATCAATCGACTTACAAACGAACAACGCTTGCAAATTATTGAATTTTACTATCAAAATTCATGCTAATTGAGTCAAGCGTTCATTGTGTTAAGCGACGAAGCTGAACAAGCAAAATTGACGTATTTGAAGTGAAGAGCAACCAGAAGCATTGCAAGAACTACCGATGTTTGTATCCCGAAAAAGTCAATGTTTGGTGTGAATTATGGGCCGTACTTTTTCAAAAACGACGAAGGCCGGAACGTTACTGTGAATGGCGAGCGCTACCGTGCGATGATTACACACTTTTTTTTTGCCCAAAATGAAAGAGCTCGACTTGGCTGACAAGTGGTTTTAACAAGACGGTGCCACATACCACACAGCATGCGAAACAATGGCCCAATTGAGAGGCAAGTTCGGTGAGCAGATCATTTCACGCTTGAGGCCCGTCAATTGGCCGCCTAGATCGTGTGATCTAACACCTCTAGACTATTTTTTCTGGTGCTATGTGTGTTAAAGCCCATGTCTATAGAGACAAGCCCGCAACGATTGACGCACTGGAAGCCAATATTGAAGAATTTCTTCGTGCGATACCAGGCGATAGGTTCGAGAGAGTATGCCAAAATTGGACCCGACGTTTGGGCCATTTGAAGCGCAGACGTGGCCAACATCTACATGAAATAATTTTTAAACATTAAATAATGTATATCGTTCATTCTATCGACTCAAATAAAGATTTCACACATTTTTCTGAATTTTATGTGTCTTTTTTGAAAATCAAATCCAAAAGCTCTTAAAAAATCAGCCGCAACATACAAACATTTTCTTACCGCTTTCTCCGTCACCGTCGAGCCACTCAACCAGCTTTACCAGCAGTTGTGCCACTCTAAACCACCAGCCCAGCACTCACTTCACGCCCACTTGCCTACACCCACGACAAGCGTAGGAGAGGGTAGACGAAGCTTAAGCCAACGCCTCTGTGGCATCCACATTCAGAATCTACATAAATGTAGATCCACAACAGAATCATAGCCAAGAGCAACAAAGGCATAAAGTCACTCACTGTTAGTGCATTTATAATTGTTTGTTGTTGTTGCGGTTGTTTGCATGACTCTTTGTGTTGTAGACCTACTCGTGTTGTCATTGTTGTAAGTGTTGCAGCTGATGGCTTGACGGCTGCTCTTTCGTAGGTGTCGTGTAAGCGAAAAAGAAAACATAAAAATTTTGTAGAGAAATATGACTGCATTTATGTACACATTTACATATGTATGTATGTATGTACGAGTATGTATTAATATATATATAAAAATGTATGCATGTGTTGGTGGCAGCACCTATAAAATTTACCAATTGATAGTCATAAATAGCAGTGTTCTCAGTTAAGCCGAGCTAAGATATACATAACTACATACATAAGTAAAAATATGTTTGCACAAATTTGGCAGACGGATGGAGTACTATATTGTTCTATTTACACATTCGCTTCATTTTTGCTTCCCCCCCTTTGCGCTCCTTTTCCTGCTGTTCTGTTATTTAACTTTCATTAACTTGCCCACCAACCAACCACCAACAACCAACACATTCAAACACAACGATTCGCTTCTTCTCGTTGCCTAAGGCTATGGTCTCATTACCCGCTGTGTTTGTGTGTTTAGCGCGGAGCGGAGCGTGCAGCGTACGAGTACATTTGAAGTAGATGTTGCAAGAGAGCCTTAAAGAACTCCACATTTTTTGTTTGCTCTCAGCTAATCTGAATGACGGCGTGCGATTGGCGAACGACGCGACAGCCGTCGTGTTAGCGTTTAGCGGAGCGTGCGCGTACATGTCCAGAGCAGTTTGCATTTTAAGAGCGTTCAGTTCGGCGGGCACAATGTCGTTTGAGAAGATAATTTTGCACATAAAAAAGCGACCGGAACTATGGTCGTCCGCACATCCGATGTATAAAAATAGAACGGTGAAATTGAAGGTGTGGATAGAACTGGCTGAGAAACTCAAGATAGATGGCAAGTATATAGCCGGGACATGTGAAATCTAAGATTATAGAAAAAACAAGTGTGTTAGTGTCCATCTAGAGAGCGTTTGAGTCAATTAGCGAATTCTATCAATTCCAAATATACTCGGACAAATTTCTAGATTATTCAGTTAAGACTGTTATTCTCTTGCAGAAGTTTCATTGAAAAAGCGTTGGAAATATTTGAAAGATCAATACAGAAAAGAACTAAAAAAGAAGCCAATTTGCAGTACGAATTCTACATCATTTGATTGGGTATCCACATGGCAGTACTTTCATATGATGTCCTTTGTCACGGACGAAATTACACCTCCCGCAACTACTGCAGACTTAATTAACATAAAAGAGGATGACGACTTTGAAGGCGTGCCGCAATCGGAAAGCCAGAACACACAAATGGTTACAGAGTTAAATGAACCAATTCTTTCTGATTTGGACAACGAAACGATGTCAACGTTATCTCAGCGCTCACCAACATGCTCGTCGTCCAAACAAGTTTCACGCAAGAGGCGTAAAAGTATTAAAGAGTATTTGTTGGATATCGAAAGAAAAAAGCTCAAACTATTTAAATCTCGACTAGCAGCAAGTGGAGAAGGTGAGAGCAGCAACAATGATGAAGATTTAATGTTTTTCAAAAGCATCATACCAACAATGAAACAATTGAATAATTTACAAAAATTGCAATTACGCGGCAAAATTAACGATTGGTTGATTGAAGCTGTTTCGGAAAATTCTGCTAATGATTGATTTTTTGAACAAAATAAAGTTTACTAAAAAACACTACGATTTTTACTCATTATTAATTTCTATGCCGGAGTTATAGTGAGCGATTGACTGCCATATATTGCAGACGCCGTCAAGAAGCTAAACACGCAACGAAACACGCTCCGCTTAAGGCCGTGCAAACGGGCCTAAGCTAATAATTTTCGCATTACTGTTAATATTAACATTGCCACCGCTTTCGTTTCTTCCTGCGCTTTTGGGGCAACAAACCAACTTCGGTTGGTTTGCTGGAGTTTTGTTGTTTTGCGTTTATGTACTTGTAATAAGAGCGATCTTTATCCATTTTTACTATGTATACATGCGGCTACAGACATACATATGTAATGTAAGTAATAGGTATGTACATAAAGAGTGAAGTGAAGTTGCCAGATGGTTTTAAACATCGACTGAGATGTTGAACCTTAGTGGATTGAGTGTGACGGTCTTGAAATTATTACAGAATTTCGTTCAAATAGATTATTGCTTGGTCATCGCGTTACTTGTGTGCACCTCAACGCTTGAATAGAACAGAAAACCTGCCAATATCCTCAAATACGTAGAAGAGCACTGAAAGTACACAAAACTATTTGGCATATGGCCGACAGGTGTGTAGAAAAAGCGGTTTGCGCTATCTGCATTTACCTGCACAGACTGGCTGGCTGGCTGAATTCTCTAAAATGTTGGTTTTCGTTTCAGGAACATTAAAATAGTAAGGCTTCCAGGATTAGTCTCCGCTTCGTGCAGCCTGCTCAACCCTAACCTAAAAGATTGACGTGCGTGACTCCTACTCGGCCAGCAGAAGCTTGTAATTGCATATGTTCTACTTTTTCCTCAGCGATTGTCTACGTTCGCTCTTCTTTCTTGTTGGCATCGCCTCGGTGGTTAGCTTCCTAGCCAACTACGTCCACTATGAAGCTCGCTGTTATGCCGTTGTGACTATTTCAATGGAAAACTATTCACATTCAACCGAAAAAGCACGACAGCAATTGAGATTTTTAGGAATTCCGCGTGTTCAAGTTTGATTTTTCTTATTAAACAACCCGACAAGGCACGACTAACTGAAACTGCAATTCCCACAGTTGTTTCGGGTATTTATACCATTAGATATCACTGTTAGTACTGCAATGAGTAAGCGGGATCTACATACTCGTACATACATATATTTTGCATACATACTATATTGCATGAGTTAGAAAGAGATGAAATGTAATAGTTTCGGGTAGAATTGTCAACTTGGCCTTAAGAAGCTCATAGCAACTTTTTAGCTGAATCCTCTGGTAGAGCTCTCTGGTATATCATACGTAATTTAACCGAGAGTGTTCTTGCTGGCAAATTTCACTCGCAAAATTCTCGAGATATGTGGCAACGCCAAGTGGCATTTCGAATTTCTGCTTTCGCCTTGCACATCCGCCATTGCAGTAGTAATGACTTCTTGTGGCCATTTGAAGTGGCATTTTCGTTGTTGTTGTTTTTATTTTATTGCTGATGTTTGTACAAGTGTCTGTATGTTTGCGTGTTAGTTATGTACATATGTATGTGCTTAAATGTATAAAAATATATACAAATACAGATTGCATTTGTCGTTGCAGTTGCGGTTATAATATTTCTGTTTGTGTTGTTGTTGTTTTTTTTTTGTTTTTTGCAATAACAGCTGTGTTTGGATTTTCACACTTTTTTGCAGCACACTTATACATACATACATACAAACACACATACGTTTGTTTATATCTATGCAACTGCAAGCGGTAGGTTCACTTATTTTTCCCACCAAAATGCCAAAAAAAAAAAAATACTCGCCGCATTCCGTGTTTTTTAGCTGCATTTTCAACATTTGTGTTATTTTAATTTTTGTATTTTTTATTTTTGATTTTTTTTTTGCCAAACACAAACCACTGCTTTAATTTGTGTATCTATTTATTGTTTTCTTTTTGCTGTATTAATGTTATTTTTTTTTTGCTGTTGTTGCTTTACGTGCTTTTTCGCTGGCACTTTAATTTGCACACATTTACTTATTGTAAGTAATTTATGCTGCTTACTTAGCGAAATTTTTTTTAAAGACGCACACACGTGTACTAAATTGCAACAACACAAACTGTGCATACATACGTACATTTGTAAATATGTTTGTTTAAAATTTAGTCGAAAATTTGTACTTTTTCCCATTTCATTAGAGATATGTATGTATGCATGTATGTGAGTAAATATGTGTGCGCGTTTGTTTGTTTGTATTTGCAAAATTTTGCCACTTGCAGTTGCTGTAGTTGCCGCATTTTTCACTCTTACCTCTTACATTTGCTCATTTTTCAGCTGATTTGGCAAAAACTTTAGAAAATCGTGCATTTTGATGAGTCATCGGTAATAAGTTTTGCCACCAACCAACCGCTCGCTTCTCCAATTCAATTCGTTGTCGACCCAAATGTCCGAAGTGCTTTCATGCTTCGCAATTCCCTAGTCGACGAATGCAATCAAAAAAAAAAAAAAAAAAAAAAAAAAAAATAACCGTACCCGTTTGGTATAAAGTTGAAATTAATATTAAAGAAATAATCGCATTGCCAATATTGCCTTCATCGTTATATTTTCAAATTTTATCGTTTCTTATTGTAGCGTTCTTTGTATCATTTTGTTGCCTTCGTTTTTCTGTTCGTACGCTTTGCTTTATTATTAGGGGATTTTGCAGAAATTCAGCGGAAATAGTATTTTGTTTTAATGTTTCTCATTGCCTTGGGAACGACGCCGACGAACGCCGAATGTCGGAAGTGTAGAGATTTTGATTTCTTTATATCCGTAATTAGACTACGACAGATTTTGGCGAATAAAGTTTGGCAGAAGTGTGGAAATAGTTATTCGTTAAGCGGTCTAGCACAGAAATAGTTTTTGGCGCTTCGAAATGACTTTTTCTTCACTTTTTTTTATTGCTGTGTTGACCGCTTAGGAGATTTTAGTGGATTTTAGTTATTTCTTATTTCATTCGCTGACTGGCTCCAATTGAAAATTCTGAGTGGCGTCTTTCTCAATTTGGTTTCTGGCAATCAGAAGATATTACTGCGGTGAGTACTTTACGAGCTGGTGCTCTTTGGCCCTTTCGTGCAACAGGATCTCTCAAACTCTTCGCACTAACATATAACGGTGTTTTACAAAGAAACATTTCCGTTTAATTTTCTACTCACGTTTCGTCCGATTACAGCACTTTGGGCTTACTGAAGCTTAGAAATCTCTTCGACAGTGTTAAGTAGGGATAGATTAGTTGCACTCTCAGATAACAGAAACAGAAGTCGACTGGGGAAGTCTACCACGTTTTGGGCTTCGGTAAATTCGCTCAGCTTTAGTTCTTAAAGGAAGGCTTCGTCTTGGAGGCTTTAGACTGTCGGAGACCAATGACCTTGTCTAAACCATTCTGACAATACAATCGCTAAGCAAGCTCTATGCTTATATCGTCAGAGAAACAGTGGTCCTAAGCGCTTTAGAGTTACCAATAGACACAATTTTTGATTTCTCCATCCTTTTTTTTTTGCCTTCCGCTGTGTCAAGGTGTCGAGACGTTAAGGGCTTTAGCACTAGTCCTTCGACTAAGTTCGATTCATAGCGCCACACTTTCGATTGTCTTTCTCCTCATACTAAATATCTAACTTAACTGGAAAGTATACGACAAAGCAACTACATACATAGATAAACATCACAATAGCTATCACAATTTTATTCGCCGCGATGTGTATCGATGTCGGCGCCAAATGGAAAGAGGTGCGCCTGCAATCTAAATATGTATGTATGTATGTATGTATGTATGTATGTACATACGACTTGGAGATCACATGACCCAGCATGACCGAATAACAATGGCGGCTGCTGCGCAACGGCGGAGTTTCGAAAAGCATAGAATAGACGAAAACGAAAGGAAAGCGAAATGAAAAATCTACACAAATACTGAGTGAGGTTTCTATGTATAAAACACACACACACACATGCGTGAATATGTATGTATATATATACATATACATATGTACATATGTATGAAAGTGATTGGTATTTGTGTTGGTTAATTTTCGTGTTGTTGGGCTAAAGCACAAATTAAATTGCTGCAATAAATCATGTCTTTGTTCACAGTGCTAGTTGGCATGTGCCCCATTGCAAACAGCTGCCCTGTAGGAAGAAATTCAACATTTCGAACTGAACTGATACGTTCTCAGTAAACATATGTATGTATGCAAGAACGATAGAATACAAGATTGCGCCTTCCCGACGAAAAATGATGTGACGCAAAATGCGTGCAACGTCACGAACACGGTTTTTCTGAGAATCGAAAGAAATTGTAAACAAAAATGTGAGGTTAGGTTCTGCTAGGATTTCTAAATTTTAAAGTTTTTACCAATTTCGGCACTTTATGCAACATATTTATATTCAAATAACTTCATTTATGCACTGTGTTTGATTGGATGCTTTGAAAAAAACTGCATTGCAGCATTAGGTGACACAAGAAACTTAACTTGCTAGCAAGTGCGCACAGCTACACTTTCACATCACTTTTAGCGAGTTTTATAGCCTCGTATCATTGATAGACTCTGTGATTTAACACTTAACACTGCGCACTTCATGTTTAATAACTTTATTTTAAATAAAATTGCTTTTAAGCATAGAATTTAAGTGCAAACAATTGTATGCTTACAAACATACAAACAAAACTAACCGCGTTCTGTGACGTAGCATAAACAGCTGATTCTGTCAAATTTGCTGAGAGCGAATAGCGGTTTGCGGAAGGCGCAACCTCTGTATTTTCTAGATCGTGGTATGTATGTACGATACAGTGAAACAAGTTTACAACTAGAATTTCCTAAATGAAATCGAACTAGTCTGAAAAAGACCAGACTCTTACAAATACAAAACGATTTATTCCTGTATACATAAACTAGTAATTGGACTAGTATTATTATTATTATTTATTTCTTACAGCTCTTTAGAGCCTAATTCTTTACAATAGCGGTAGACTTAACGTAATTATTTAATAATAGATATCTTAAGTCTAGTAAGGGCATTATTGATCATTCATTAATGCAATTGAAATGACAATTTTATTGAGCTCGAGGCCAGTTTACAGAAGATTTTATTTGGAAAAACAACAACAGTTTTTTAAATGCTAGAAGTTATACAGCCGTGCTCTCATTTTCACATTCACAAATTGCCCTGTGAATTCGGTTTGAAATCACATGTTTGGTGCTTTTAATTTCACATTCACATACATTTTTGTGAATTGAATCCGAATGCTTGGTTGTATGTGAAATGAAAAGTAAATGACAAAAAGTGTGTGAATGTTTAATTATTTTCGATTGAAATAATTTTTAAAATATTCTTTGATGTTTGTAGTAGCCATTTATGACATTTCTGTATTAGTTATTCATTGAAATATGCGTATTTTTAAGTGTTTTGCTGATGGCTGCTCAAAAAAGCATACAGAGCTGAATCCGAAAGGGAAATTTCAACAACAGCTGTTTGTGTATTGCCACAACGATAACCAATGTGTGCGACAGGGATGACCTGATATGCGAAGAAATTCACCCGAATTTTTTTCATTCGCCCGGATTGAATCCGCCTATTGTGCGTTTCAGCCGAAATAAATTTCGCTTCGAAAATTCGAACATGGAAATTACAACTCTGAAATGTTTATACTGAAAGTGTAAAATTATCAAATAATTAAAATTCAATAGTAATTTCACAAAATTTATCAACTTTCTAGATCTTTGAAATATAACAATTTGCTATTCCGCCAGTTGGGAAACGTGCCTGCGATTTTTCGCTGATGGTGGATACTAAAAACGCTGGCGCAATCGTCTTTTAGTCAGATTATGTAAGAAATGTCAAAATTAACGAGTCCATATTATTCCCGAAGTGGGGAAAATGTCTGACACTTGCAGACATAACGCTTTTGGCCAGTCCAAGTTTATTTTGCTTAAAAAAAAGATATTTCTGTGCACATTTTAATATAAATTGTTTACCCCCTTTTCATTCGGAGAAATTTTTCATTGCAGGCCTCAAACTATGCAGCTTCATCCTAAGCTGTTTTCATAACTCAGCTACATTTTTCTTTGTTTTCTTTGACAAATCCCCTTGCAATATCCGGCTTTTCCTGCAGTCTACCTAATAGTATCCCTCTTTGAAGTTTGTTTACCGTTTTGTTCCTGGAACAGGTGTTCTTATGTAAAAAAATGTATATTAAATTACTTATATTTTGGATCCGCGAAATTTTTCGTCTCTCAAAAAATAGCGAACAAATTCAAATAATCTGCCAACGAAATAAGTGTTGCCGATAAGGCGAACAATGTTCGAAAGCGGAAAATTTCCGCCCGAAATTTATAATAAGCGAACAGTGAAAAGTGGACTAATTCGGGCGAAAACGAAACTCTCAATAAGGATGAATAGTTTTGACAAATTTCATTGTATAATAAAAATGCTGTTTTTTAACACTTAGCCAATTAAGGGCTGATACGTATAGATAGCATAGTATCTCTGATTGGTGTGTCGTATCGTCTCCGAAGAATAAATTTCATTGCTTTATTTTGGTGTTTCTGCAGTTTATAAATCTGGCTATCATTAATTAAGAAAAAAATTATGGGACAGTAATTAAGGAGCGGCCTGATGGTGGATATATAAACCATAATTTTGTATTTTCTTTTCAAGAGTTTGCAAGTACGTCGCATAAACAATTTTTTTTTTTCATTTTGTTCATCGTATGGTTAATTTGTTTATTGAATTGCAGCTTTTCATAAATTTTACGACCAAATTTGTAATATTTTCTACTTTTTCAATTTTTTTATGGTTTATATTAAAGTTACAAAGCTCGCCCAAATCACGATTTCTTCTAGATATGGCCATATACTGTGTTTTATTAACATTTAATTTAAACTTTTTTTAAGTATGTTTTTGTCTATTTTGTACTAGTATGAGACTGGTATATTTCTGATCCAAATCTGACAATTGCCATCTTGTAGGACATTCCCATGTTAAAAATACCAGTTGCGTGTATGGAAACAAAACAGTTCACTGACTAGTTGGGCTTGCGATGCATACTAGTTATAAAGTCGTTTAATGCCAGTAAATTTTACTACAGGGTATGTAACAAGGTGTATCTATAAGGTGGTAGCGAGGGCGAATTCATATAAAAATCGAATCCGTAGTGTATGTTGTTTGTGTAATTTTGCGAGCAAAATGTCAAAATTTTGAATCCGCCCAACATTGTTCATGTAAATTGTTTGTGTAATTTTGCGAGCAAAATGTCAAAATTCTGAACTCGCCTTAAATTTCTATGTCAAAATAAGACAAAACAATTAACAAAACTGAATTGGAAAATTCTTATTTGTAACAAATTTTCTACTTAGAAAATCTAATTGTGGATGCTTTACGTGCAACAGCGTCAGTGCAGTGTCTAGCAGGCTCTGGCTGTGTTATGAATCAGTACTTAAATATATTAAGTTACTGGGAAGACGAGTGCTTACTGCGCAACAATGTAAGGTGCAACATTTCAAAATGATATTCTTAGTAACATGGAAGTTTGAGTTTCTATTTATGTGTTATACATTCGAGTTTTTTGTATAAATAAAACATTCGAAAATATATGCATATATTTTAATATTTATTAAAGCAATTGTGTAATAATATATGTGCATATATGTATATGCGTTTATTTATGAAACTATACACATACAAACAAACAATTAAGGTGATTTGGAAAAGTACAACAAGCAATCAGCTGTTGGGATTATACCACCTTCTATGAATTCGCCTTGGGTATGTATGTATGTACATACATATGTATATGGAAATCGTCGTTTTATATTGGAATTTGAATGATTTTTTTTTTGGTCAATTAAAATAATAGTGTTAAAAAAATTTCTGAATTTCCTTTAATTTTCAAATGAAATACAGTTTATTCTCTTAAAAAAAAACATATAAACTCCAATCAAATATATGTTTGAATGAGTGAAAAAACGCAAGACTTTCGACAAATGAAAAAAAAAGATTGTCAAAAAATAATAGTTATTTTTAGAGACTACAAAACTGCATAGATACTCGAAAAATTAAAAAAAAATGTCCGCTTTTTTGTAAATTAAATTTTTTGCACAACTTTTGAAACTCGATTTTATATGATTTTTGCTTAGGTTTATCTGCGATTTAATTTAAAAATAAAAATTTTAAATTCTTAAATATGTGACTGTGCTTTTTATTTTGTGAAACGCACTTAACTCTTTATAAATTAGAATTTTGTATTCACCGCTCAAATATTTTTTCTACAGGGTCACTTCACTGTACACGAGTACATACAAAATGTGTGTACATACTACTCGTATATACCTTTTATATACTACTATGTACTTTCAAACGATATTTCTCTATGTTCATACATATGTATGTATGTATGTATGTCGACGCTAAAAATAATAATGTATGTACATATGTGTAGAGGTTTTTCTCTCATATTTAACTTATGCATACATATAATTCTACTTAATTAACGGTTTTTTGAGTCTTCTGATTTTCGTATTCGCGCTAATTGTCAAATGGCGGCTATGAAACAATAACAATCAATATTCATTCCAATGTTTGTTCGAGGCACGAGATTAGGTGATTAGTTGAAAAATGCAACCCTCGAAAATTTTTGCATTCATGGTCACAAAAGTATACTTATGTATTCGTACATACATACATACATACATTTTTAGGTATCTACTTGTTTTGTAAGAAACAAATAAAATCTGTTTTTTTTTTGTATTTTTGTACTTGGTTCGCGTAGGCATGCGAAATTTTTTTTCTGTTAATCTAAATTAGAAATTTATATTTGTTGTGTGCAGATATTTTTATAACTTTTCATAAAAACCTTCAACCAATTACGAAAAAAAAAAAGAGTAGCTCAATTCATACAAAATTGCTACCAACCCTTTAATTTTCTGCCCGCACCTGGAGCCATGTACATATGTATGTACTTGTGTAAGTACATATGTACACGTATATAAATATGTTTAATTAAGTAAGTATGTGGTGTGGTGTATTAATGCAGCTCTATCGATCGACAGCTGCAACAATTTTTTTGTTTTCTATAATTTTCAATTCTCCTTATTCCATACGCTCCTCTTCTCCAACGCCAGATATTTCTCAGCTTTCCCTGTACATACATTCTTTTTCCACAAGTTAAATGCTTTCCCAATTCGTGCGGCTGCTTTTATTTTATTAGTTCTCGTTTTGTGTGTGTTTTTCTTTTATTTAAATTTATTATTTTTTTTTCTCTTTTTTTTCAATTCGTCTCAACCGCTCCCACAGCCTCCAACCGCCAAGCGATTTCAAACAAAAATTCCATTCAATTCCGAATGGCATGTACTCCGAAAACCGGTTCGTGGATTTTGCCATTTTCTGTTTAAAGTTAAACTTCTTTTTTATTTTTTGTTTTTTGTTTTTTTTCATTTTTACATTTTTCTTTGTGTTGTTACTGATACACATCAGTTGGTGGTTGTTGTTGTTGGGTAGCCCCATACTACATATATATATATATGTGTGTGTATGTATGTATGTACGTACTCGTCGTGCTTATTTGAACTTTGTGCAAAATGGCATGAAAATAAAATTTTTGAAATGAAATTAAAAGAAAACGAAAGACACAAAAGTGTATGAAAAGTATTTGTATACCACATACCATGTACATATAGTTATATGTACATGTATATTTGTATATTTTTATGTGCATGTATGTACGCATGAATGAATTTATGACTGTACAAATATTTAATACATTGACATAAATATATGTGTGGTTTGTTTGAATGTGCACAAACTCGTATTTAATTATGTATTTATACATACATACATACATACATATTAACATCAATACTTATGGAAAAAGCACAAAAAAAAATTTTACAAAACGAAATAAAAAGAAATCAGGTTGAAAAAAATTAGCCCGAAATATCTAATAAACATTTTAAAACAAAATTGGAAGCTTTTTATGTTGTTGTTGATATACATTTGTACATAGAAAACCCACGGCCACGAATACTATTTTACATAGTAACTCTTCGAACCACCCTCAACAGCACAAGAATGCTGCCTTGAGGCATTTACTTACGAGGCCTGAACGAACCCCGCTAGAGAAGAAAGCATACGTTAAATAATTAAACGTAAATAATAAATGGCATCGCCGAAAACAATGGATATACATATGTATGTACATAAAAGGGGTCTGGTAAAAAAAATAAAAAGAGACATACAAATTAAAAAAAACAAGCAGAATAGAAGATAAGGAAATGGCCTGGACAGTCTTGACGTACACGGAAAAAAACATCTTACAATTACAGCGTTTGGAACTGATAACAACGTAAGAAAAGATAATACAAAATGGTACGAATTAAGAAGTCCCACTTCGAAAGCAGGCTGTATGCAAACTAACTTCAAATCTTCTGATAAATACTTAATTGCAGTGTATTCCCGCATGAGATCTTTGCTACAGGAAATGCTGCCGATGCTCTAGAAGCTATCCTGTCTGATTAGGAAAATTAAATCGGTCTAAATAGGATGCAGGAGGTTGAATAAATTGTTTCCAATTATCCAAAGCCAAAAATAAGTAGTTACATCTTATTTCACCGAGGCTACTAAATGACTTTTTATTATTTTTATTTTTGCGGAGAGTTAATAAGCGTAAAGCAAAAAATCACATGCGATTAAAGGTTTAATGATCGGAAGTGAGGATGTTCCGGGTGAGGATTAACAGCACGCAATTTTTTTACGCACGTCCACCCTAAATTGATTTGCGTGCGTTTACTTTACAGAATTGGTGGAAATTTTTAGCGTTGATGCAATTTATTTATTTGGTTTAAAGATTTGCTTTACCTTATGTTACATACTTCAAAAGCAGGGTGTATACAAACTAACTTGCGAATGTCAATATAGCTACGTAGCTCAAACAGGACGTAAGATAAAAACTAGTTTCAGGGAACATATAAGGGACTACAACAACAAAACGCAAACCGTAAAGAAACCCTTTTAAACCACGCATTACCTAATAGGCCTTTTGAGAAAATTACAATGGATGTCATGGAAATTGCAGGTAAAGAATATTTAGTTGTGTCCGCTTATTTCTCAAAATATTTAGAAATAGTACAACTAGTTGTTAAAAAGACAACAAAAGCATTTTGCGAAAAACTCGATGTTATTTTTTCTACACACTGATATCCCCTTGAGATTATATTTAGATGACAATGTTCAGTCTGATTCTTATAAATTGAGAGAATGGGCAACAAAACTAGATATCAAAATTACAATCACAAGCCCAAATTTTCGGAACGCATGGTTTAAGTAGCCAAAAACCAAACATTACAAATGTAATGACGAGAAAAGTAATTTACGGCATTCTCTCTTAGAATATAAAAATATGTCCATTAAGAACTCAGATTATTCTCCAGCGCAGTTACTCATGGGTAGGCAAACAACGACGTCGATTCCAGGTGGCAATAGGTTTTACAAAAACACATAAATTTTGTAAAAATATCATACCAGTTTTAAATCATAACAGCTTAGTTAACAAAAAATATCACGATGTGGTTGTCGACTGAAAGAAAATATTTCGAAATGGGAGATAAAGTATGGCTAAAAGAAGGGCGATTCGGTACTCCAGCGATAATTGTAGAAAAACATTCCACACCTCGTTCATATACATATGTATGTGTAATACAAAAAGTGGTTATGAAAAATAAATTTAATTAATTTAATAAAAAGAAGTCTGATGAGGAAGTGTGGTGATTTCCGAAATAGTACTATAATTTCTACCATTAAAAAACTGTTGCTGTTTTTTCACAAACATCTTTCATGAACTGGCCTTGAGCTCAATAAAAATTGTAAAATTAACAAAAAGATAATGGAAAATGTTATCGTAGAAATTCGTATTTTTTAAGCAATCGAAAATAAATATTTGAAGCATTGACATCTTTATACTAGGAAAAAAAACATAAAGAAAAAAAAAACAAAATTATTAAAGAATATAAACATTTCTTTATTATTGTACTCCCGTTTTGGAATCGTAAATGAGTTTCTAAAATTGTAAACAACTTTTTAACCTATACATACATACATACTTGTGGTGAAAAGTGCTTCATTTTTATTGTTTTTGAATTATAAACAATTTATTATCATTCTTTTAGATATAAGTGCTTGTTATTATTATTATTATATCCATTTGAATTAATACAAAAAAAATCTGCTAATTTATTGTCATAGCTAAGATTGAAACGGGGTAAAAGGTAGTAATATTATTCATACTCACTGTAAAACTTACATATAACAGTTTATACCTGTTGCTATATGTTTAGCAGTATTTCTGTGTAGCACTCTCGCCTAGTTCTCACTCTCCGAGAACCACACTTCATCAGGCTAAACGGCACTAACAAAAGATCAGTCAATAAATGACCACAGAATCAACAAACTGGATTTTTACAAAAACCATTTATTACAACGGAATCAAACTTCGCAAACCATATGGCAAAAACAAATGTACACCAATGAAATAAGCAAAGCCAGCTAAAGTTCTCCATGTGCAACATAAGGAAAGGCGTTTAATCATTTATAGAACATGGAGATATACAAGCAAAGGAAGGAAAAATTATAAACGAACAAATAAATGTAATGTTTGAATCACTCCGGCTACTATACAAAAAACAGGTCAAACCTGTGACAACATCAACGAACCGACCAACAGAGACCCAAAACACACAAAAACCCATAAAAGAATAACAGATTTCTACCTGCCCGCAGACGTAAAACACAAAACCGAAGAACAGCAGCAGTTCTCTACGACCAACTACCTGACGGAAGGTTCAGTTAGAGGTGCCATAACCATAACCATAGAAAACAGGTGATCCAACCAATCTTATGGGTTACACTGTAATCGATTAGTGGTGCCATAGCATAACGCCATAATCATAACCATAACCATAGCGACCAAGTGAATTTTGGTTTCAGCTGATTGCTGATTCGCCTTGTTTATTGTGATATTTTTGTTCTTCGCGTGCAGTTTATTTTGTTTTGATGAGTTTTAATTTATATTTCGCGTCCGCATTTTACATACTTTACTAAATTTTTATTTACTTTCAGTTTGTTGCAAATATCAGCTGTTTATGGTTATGGCACCACTAATCGATTGCTTAAATATGTTTATGGTTATGACTACGATTATTGTTATGGCGTTATGGTATGGTACGTCTAATTGAACCTTGACTGAAGCAAACTTGGAACGCAAGGACGTACCTAACTAAACTAGAGACATTTGACAATAAAACGACTATAAATACCAAGAACAAATACAAAACTAGTCAGAACGAAAAACGACACTGAAGATGATGGCACAACGCCGAAACCGGTTTGTCTTAAACCCAAACTTGACAAGGGATGATGGAAAATCGTTCTAAAATTCAATAAAATTGGAAGTATTACTTACATTACAAATAAAAAAAAAAAAATTGATGTTTTTAACGCTTCGCTTAGAAATGCGCATATTTCTACATTAGAAACGATCTGCTCTAATTTGCGATATGTATGTCATTCATATATATCATTGTACTATATAGTATACATATATTATTTAAACAAATGCATATGCATTAGTAAGCAACTTCTGGCGTCAAGGCCTCTGTCGAATCACGCTGAGGTAACTTGAAAGAGCTATGTACATAAGCGTTTAAAAATCATTAAGCACGTTTTATTATCAGTTGTATTTATATACCATACATACGTACGTACATACACACTTGCATACTCGTATATTTAAATGTTTGTAAGCATGTTCAAATCTGAATTAAATTTTGCTGTTGTGATTGTAAGCAAAACATCAATCTTATTTTGGATCTGATGCAATACCCCAATCACAAGCGATTCGGTATGTCACTCTCGATTATTTCCATTACAACTGGTTCGAGTTAATAAATTTGTCTAATTTTTAAGATTCAAGTTTGGAGAGCAAAGCCGCTGGTGTCATAGAAACAGGCCAAGAAATATGAAATACTCCTCAGACTTGCCAAAAAACAAAAAACAAATCTATGACTGCCAAACACAAGAATGATAGATAATTAGTTTACGCAGTTCCAAAAATACTGAGACGTCAGTGCAGTGCCGAACAGAGAAGACGTCGCAGAGAATGGGAAAACAGAGAGTTAAGCGACTTTTACATACGAGCCCATTTAAAGTTGCACCGTTTCATTCCGATATTTCTCTATGTTCTCTCTTAATATTTGTGAACGTAAGAAAGCAAAAACTAAGCATTGAACTAAATTTATCTCTTTACTTATAATAACATCAACACTATTTTTTATCCAAATAAAATCGCACTAATTTGATAGCTTTTTTCACGCATTTTCCACTGATAGCCAGACTTTTTGCATATCAGCTGTTCGTGCTCCCCTGATTCGGTACGAGTATTGCTGCCTACTCAAACCGTGAGTTCAGGGGACCAATTCAGTAGCAGCGAAAGAGAGTTGTGTATTATACTATCTATTGCTTTAGTTTGCTGCATCGTGTGCCAAAATAAATAGGCAATGCGAATAGAAAGAATAGAAGCGATAAGGGTAGAAAGTGAAATGTTAAGAGAGTGATAGAGATTTTACTCATAAAAATACATTAAAATGTACAATGCTTGTTGGCAACTCACTCGTTAGCAGTTCCAACTGGATCCGTTAATTAGAGAGTAAAGAAAAAAAACATTGTTGGTAGTGAACTACCTGAGCGCACATTAACACTTCAAAACATAAAAAAACAACGCCGCTTTCTTTAACAGATTTTGCAACAACGTGATCTATGGAGAAATATATTTTGTATTTGGACTAAAATTTCAATTCAACAGCTCAATTTATTTCCTCCTCCAGCACACAAAATCTACAGTTCATCTTCTCACAGAGTTCCACTTTATGAAGTGCAGTGAGCTAGCTGTCAGGTATGCGATGAGAGTTCTTAGACTCGCTCTACTCAAATTAAGCAGATACTCAGAGTTTTAACGCGGGAGAGAGATTTATGTAACTGTTTTGAATTGCCTTTTGCGCTTTAAAGTACGCCTTTGGGTAGTGGTTTGAAGCCCTGCCGTATATTCTCTCGACGGCCCACAGAAAGGAATATCGAAAGCTTGTAGATAATCGATTTAAAAAATTTTTTTTTTTTGCTGAGTTGTTGCGCCTTTTCTTCCATATTCCTAAGGCGTTTTTTGGAGGAAAAAAAAAATAAAAAATATCAAAAATCGACGGTAACTTTTAGACACTTGAAACTTCTACTTTATTGTACTAGAACTTTTCCAACAGTATTTCAGAAAAACACAAATGTATTTCAGAAAAACGCAAATGTATTTCAGAAAAACACAAATGTATTTCAGAAAAACGCAAATGTATTTCAGAAAAACTCAAATGTATTTCAGAAAAGTACAATTGTATTTCAGAAAAACACAAATGTATTTCAGAAAAACGCAAATGTATTTCAGGAAAGCGCAATTGTATTTCAGAAAAACGCAAATGTATTTCAGAAAAGTACAATTGTATTTCAGAAAAACACAAATGTATTTCAGAAAAACACAAATGTATTTCAGAAAAACGCAAATGTATTTCAGAAAAGCGCAATTGTATTTCAGAAAAACACAAATGTATTTCAGAAAAACACAATTGTATTTCAGAAAAATTCAAATGTATTTCAGAAAAGTACAATTGTATTTCAGAAAAACACAAATGTATTTCAGAAAAACGCAAATGTATTTCAGAAAAACACAAATGTATTTCAGAAAAACACAAATGTATTTCAGAAAAACGCAAATGTATTTCAGAAAAGCGCAATTGTATTTCAGAAAAACACAAATGTATTTCAGAAAAACGCAAATGTATTTCAGAAAAGCGCAATTGTATTTCAGAAAAACTCAAATGTATTTCAGAAAAGCGCAATTGTATTTCAGAAAAACACAAATGTATTTCAGAAAAACGCAAATGTATTTCAGAAAAGTACAATTGTATTTCAGAAAAACGCAAATGTATTTCAGAAAAGCAAAATTGTATTTCAGAAAAACTCAAATGTATTTCAGAAAAGCGCAATTGTATTTCAGAAAAACACAAATGTATTTCAGAAAAACACAAATGTATTTCAGAAAAACGCAAATGTATTTCAGAAAAGCGCAATTGTATTTCAGAAAAACACAAATGTATTTCAGAAAAACACAATTGTATTTCAGAAAAACTCAAATGTATTTCAGAAAAGCGCAATTGTATTTCAGAAAAACACAAATGTATTTCAGAAAAACGCAAATGTATTTCAGAAAAGTACAATTGTATTTCAGAAAAACACAAATGTATTTCAGAAAAGCACAATCGCATTTTAAAAAACACAAATGTATTTCAGAAACACTCAAATGTATTTCAGAAAAGCACAATTTTATTTCAGAAAAACATACATACATAAATGTATTTTAGAAATTCATAAATTTATTTCAGAATAACACAAATATATTTCAAAAAAGACGAAAGTAATACATTTGTGATTTTCTGAATTACAATTGATCTTTTCTAAAAAACATTTGTGTTTTTCTGAAATACTGTTAAAAAGGGTGTAGAATTGAAGGAAGTAATAAAAAAATTTTTTTTTAATTTGCAAATTTTGTTGACAACTTTTTAAGACTTATGAAATTTTAGAGAAATTCTTGCAAACATTAAAACTTGATTTTAAATGTGATTTGTTATAGATTGAACTAAATTTTATATGAAAACGAATTTAAATAAAAATTTTATTTTTCATACTACATATCCTTGTATGAATGCATATTTTTGTATGTCTGTATGTAAAATAACAAAATTTGTTCTTGTTGTATTTGTGAATACATATGTATGTATGTTAATATGAAACTTTAGGTTTTTATCCATTTGCAGCATGATTTACAGTGTTCTTGTTATCGCTGCTAGCGCTGCTGTTGTTGTTGCAAATTGAACTTTGCTTGCGTTCACTGTCGTTGTTGTTGTATGTTTTTGTGCATATATATCCATGCATATATTGCTTTTTGTTCTTGCTGTTTTTTTTTTGTTTTCGAAAATTGCTTAATTGCATTTTAGCATCGTCCTAACTCGTCTCTGCCTCGTCTTCTTCCTTCCCAACAGCACTGTAATCCCACCCTTAAACACTCGAAGCAGTTTGACCAACCGACCCACTGCATGTGAAACTCGTGTGCAGCCCTGCTCTGACTGGCACAAGACTGCAGTAAGGAGAAGAGGCTGCGTTGCTATCATCTCCCTTGCACAGTGTCCAACACCATTTTTCAAACGGTTCACTGCATTTGACGTACAAATTTCTATGTACATATGTATGCATGAACGAGTGCGTGTAATTTCGTATGCACAGCTGCCATGCACAGACAGCAATTGCGCAAACTGCAGCTGAGCTTCTTGCCTTCGGTTCCAGCCAAAATTGCTTTACGAATCTGCCAAAAGCTGATATTCTTTACGATCAGTTCGTTCGAATACGACCTCGACTCGTCGTCATGTCGTGCGTTTTTTCTTCGTTTATCTATCGATTAATCGTAGTTGTTGGGGAACCAAAGAACTCCTCAGGATCCTCTTACGTCAGTATTCCACTGAATTCGAAAAAAGTGATTTCAGCTACGACTTCGGTAGCTGCGAGATGGCGGAAAAAATCGAAAAATCAAAGCGTCTGATAAATACTTAACTGCAGTGTATTCTCGCATGAGATCTTTGCAACAGGGAATGCTCGCGATGCTCTAGAAGCTACCCTGTCTGATATGATGGAGGGGGTTGAACAAATTGTTTTCAATCATTCAATGCGAAAAATAAGTAGTTACATCTTATTTCTCCGAGGCTACTAAATGACTTTATTATTTTTATTTTTGCGGAGAGTTAATAAGCGTAAAGGAAAAAATCTCATGCGATTAAAGGTTTCACGATCGGAAGTGGGGATGTTGCGGGTGAGGATTAACAGCACGCAAATTTTTTACCCACGTCCACCCTAAATTGATTTGCGTGTGTTTCCTTTACAGAGTTGCATGGCTGTCAAATGCGTTTGAAAACAACACAAGGTGGAACTTTTTAGCGTTGGTTCAATTTATTTATTTGGTTTAAAGATTATTTGCTTTACCTTACGTTACATATTAATTTTTATTTAAACATTAAATATAATCGTGATTTATATGTATGTACATGCAAAGCTTCAACACAGTAACTTATTAACAAGATTGGGAATTGATTTGTTTCCTCTT
This sequence comes from Philophylla caesio, assembly GCA_963971545.1. Lineage (NCBI taxonomy): Eukaryota > Metazoa > Arthropoda > Insecta > Diptera > Tephritidae > Philophylla > Philophylla caesio. The sequence continues at coordinate 121,636,009 of OZ020607.1, forward strand.
TTATCATAATCCCAAGCTTTAAACAATGTACAAATTTGCAAAAAGTTTTCGTTCAAAGTTTTTTGATAATTTTTTTGGTAATCCAAACAAAAAAATCAGTATTCGTTCAATTGAAGACAATGTGCATCACCCACCCTCATCGGTGGAATAAACGTCAAATCGAAATGTCACGCAAAATGAAGTTAGCTTTATGACGCAGGCTGTTCAATTTCGATTGCTCGCATACAAGTTGTATGAGCATGAGAAATTTTTGACAGAAAAGGCAGATTAACCAGGTAGCAGCATTAAAGAAAATGCAACCCTGGAGTATATTTTTTGATTTATTGTGGTCATCACCCTTCAAAATAGATATATCAAATTTGACGAATGTGATAATTTTAAATGTAAACAAAATGTATGCGTTTAAACATTTTGCTTGATAAATACATTTATTTCAACGCAAACAGTGCAAGACGCATCATACTTGAACGGTTCCTTAGGAAGCATTGCTCCTGGTCACAAACTTATGGAAAGACTCACGAGGTAGATATGGCTGCAAATATGAAAAAAATGGTCGGAACGCACCCAACCGTTTGCAGAAAGCGGCATACCGAAGTTCTGCTCCAATTGGATATGAAAAGCAAGATCCGACCTTTTCCCGCCTTTTAGAACACAATGTCTCCTTTCTGAGTATGTACATAAGTATTTTTTCCAAATCGCGTTAATGAAAAATTTTTATAAATTAGAAATTATAAATATACAAAATGTAAGCAAAAACTTTTTTGCAAACAAATTTTTTTTTATTTTATTTTTTTTTTGAGAAAAAATATTGTTTTGTAAACAAAGTTTGACTTGTTATGGACCACTTATAAGAAAAAAACTCCAATCAGCTGCTAACATTATATGAGTATCACCTGTTTATTGTACCAAGGTTTATACATATTTACATACATACATATTAGGTTTGGCTGTAAGATTTTTCGAGACTTTTTTTATGTATGATTTATGCCTCTTTTGTGCTTAACGCCCGTTTTGTAAAAGTACAACAAATGCGTTGGTAGCAAGGCATATTCAATAGGTAGACGCCGTAGAAAAATTAAAAAAAAAAAAAACGAAATTATGAGCTCTGTGTATTTTGTTTTTGCTTTTAAAAGCTAAAATTTCAAAAATATTTTATCAACTACCTTGAATTGTACTGAAAGCATTCTTATCATACCGAAATTCAAAATTTTACAATTCAAATTAAAAAAAAGATATGAAAAAAAAGTTTGCTGCGCCTACCTATTTGATGTGCCTTGGTGTGTAATCTCTTCGAAAGCCACAAAAAAATGGAGTGAATGCGACGGAAACATATCACAAATATCGAAATGGGTTCCAGTGTTCAATGCGGTTTACAAATATGTAGAAACCTGTGTATGTATGTAAGTATGTACATACAATGTACGAGTATGTATTAAATGCGCTTATGTATGAATACCTAAAGGGCTTAGTTGGTAAGAATGCGGCTTATTTATTTGCCGGCCTGCCGGATTGTTCGCATGGCTTTTGGTCAAAATTGAGTAGGTACACACACACATCATCGATTCATAGTAAATATATACATATGTATGTACATAAGTATGTACGTATATATATAAGCGGTTTATCGTTAATCAATATACATATGTATCAGTATATATATTTTTCCATTTTTGATTACGTAGTACCTAGAAATAAAATGTAATTGTTAGCGCTGATAACGTAAAATTTTCTCAGAATTGTTGATGTAATTGATATTTTTTTCTGCATTACTTTATTCGTTTATTTGTATGTACATATGTATATACGGCTTGTATATACATACATACATATGTACATACAAAATGTATCAGTTACTAACTTCCATGGCATTTTAGGGGTAGCATTTTTCAGATAATTCATTATTATTTGTACAGATGCTCAGAGTCAGTCAACTCTTGGAAGCGATATCGATGCGACTGATTCAAAATGGCGTTTGAGATAATACATTTTCTTGATTCATTTTCTAAATTCTCTGTAAGATAAAATAATTAACTTCGACACACACACACATACAAATATTCGGCTTCCTTCGTTCTTCGTCGTATGTAGGTAGGCATGGAAGTTAAGACGTGAAGTGAAGCTAAATACTAGTTAAATAAGTGGTTATCCATGCATACAGAAATATTATATGTATGTACGTAGGGGCTTATCTTTAGGCTTTAAACTAAGTGGTACCAATACGGCGTAGCCTTTCTCTGAACTGTTTTCCATGCCCGGTCCAATGAGTTTCCAACACAAAACTCTATTTTATTTATTTTAAACGAGAACTGCTTTGAGCTAAACCTTGCTTTACACTTTTGAATATTTTCGCAGCAAGAACAATCTCGCATTTACACCTGAGTGCACTATCAATGTTGTTTTTTTTTTTTTTTTGTAAAGTTTCTAGAAGTTCTTCAGGAAGAGTTCACACCGAAAACTCCAACTTTTTCCTTTTTCTTATTCACACACACTTCAGTTGTAAAAAGCCTTTACAAAACCTTCCAGTGTTCAGATTCCGAACAGAAAGTAGACAATCTAAGTATGTATGTATGTATGTATGTACATATATCTGAAGCTTTTAAGTGTCTCGCAGTTTATTTTTTTTTAGTGCGTACAGAGGATTTTGGAAATACATATGTACATACTTATATTCAGAAATAGACAATCACCCCCTCACATTAAAGTTTTCCAAGTGGTATTTATCAAGGTGGTGGTAAGCGTATATAAGTAAAAGGCGTCCATGTATTTGGTTTTAGCTTTGCTGGACCGAATGTCAAATTTCTGTAGGTGATTTACATCGCCAGCCAAACAGAACGAAGCCCTTTGACATTCAGTCCAGCAAAAAGGGAAAAAAGCGAAAAAAAAACAGGTGGCTCCTTAACACCACCTTGTTAAATTCGCCTTGAAGTTTTCCTTCGTGCATAGGCTGGATTTTGAATTCACATCAAAGCGAAAATACATTGGAAAACGGTGTAAATTCGAAAGCAAGCACATTCTCGCAGAAAAAAATTCAATGAGAGAGAGAGTGAGAGTGATTGATTACCCTTTTCTCTTATTACAATGGTTTTCATTTTTCCTTTCAAACGTAAGTAATTCGAATTGATTCGAATATAAAGGGTGTTTTTTTTTTAGGCGTGTGGTTTTCAATGAGGCAATACTTTTTTCGGAGTTGGTCTTTTTGACAACTGTTACTTGATTTATACTCAGTTTGGTTTGCCATTTCAAGACGCCTTGAAAGAGAATATTCGGCGCGTTATTGCTTATCTTTATAATAAAACTAAATTCTTGGCCATAGCATTAAAATATAAGCGTTTTATTTCTTCTTAAAAAGCACAAGTCCAAAAAAACACCCTATATTTCCAATAAACTAAAAGCTTTGAGTAACTTTGTTTAGTTCTGAGTTCGTTTTCAGTTCGATATTTACATAAATTTGTACATCGATATGTATTTGAATAAGAAAGTTCATTTTCGAATTTTCGTCACAGGAAAAATTTTTAATAAATAACAACAAAAACACAAATGAATACATACATTCATACATACATACATACACACAAACATATCAGTGGAATTAGATGAAAACAATTTAACTCGAATTAGGCCATTTGCTCTTGGAAGCAATATTTCACGACGAGCGCAAACAATTTTTCAACTATAAATTAATTTGCGGTGACCATTGCATAGCAACTTAATACAATTTTGCAAATTTTCAGTGAGAAAAAGATAAATTTTTAATCGAAACTCAAACCGGAAAAGGCACTAAGGCTACTGGCATATTAATAAAAAAAAACAAAATACAGCATCAAATAAAAGCAAAAATTAATTAAAAAGGGAAATAAAAAAGTTTAAAGATAACACAAGTAGGTACATACATATGGACATACATATAAATATACGATAAATTGAATGAAAAGTATCGTGTGTACAATAAAAAAAAATTAACGCCAAGCAATAGAAGCGAATGAACTAAACTGCCGGCGGTCAAACGCAATATTGCGCTTATACACACATATTCACATACATACACACTCGTATATAAGTACATACATACATATGAATGCACATATATACCAACTACAACTTGCTTGATCCTATTTCGTTGGCAAATCCGCCGCATGGGAGGGGAGAGATTACGACAGATCCATACCCAGCCTGTTGAGAGTTTTTTAGAGCGGCAAGTGAGCAATAGCCAAACGATGCGGGCGAGAGTTCAAGTGGAGGTGTGAGACGGGCAGAACAACAACCATTTTGTGCTAAATCACCAGCCCGCTAGCAAAACCCTAACCATAAAAATATAAATAAAATGTCTATACAAGTGTTCATATATACTTACATACATACATACAAATGTGTGTTTATGCACTCGTAAGTGCGCTTTTACAGTCACACACAAAAGTAGGAATACAAAAAAGTGTCTGCATGAGTTGTTGTGGTAGCACGAAATGAAATGAACAGCCTGATTCTCTAACTCCAACGAAAGGCGAGACGAACGGATCGTGTCCAAACGAAATCATCTGGATTCTGATCGGAAGTCTCTATTTCGAAGAAAAATTACCCCCAAATTCAGTAATCAGTCTCAGTCTCTAATAGAGACAAAAGTCACAATTTTAGACCAGTTGGCATTCATTAGTTTCAAAATAAAGCAAGTCTAGTCTCAAAATAGTGACCTGGTGATGAGCAGGTCACAAAAAGATAAAATAAAAACAAAATAAATAAATATGAAAGCGAGGAAAAGCAATAATCTCGAAATCTCTAGCTCATTTTGAGACTTGCTATGATACTGAGTTACTGAATTCGGGTATTAAAGTCCATCCTTACGTTCTTACGTTATCGTCTCGAAAGAACCGGTGCACCGCGGTGTAAAATCTGTCCACACTGAGTACAAGGATTCAAAGACGGAGGTTGCGAGATTGCGCTAAAGTTTTCGAATTGCCAGACGCAGAGTAAGAAGACGTCTATTTAAAGACTTTTCAGATAGTTGTAGTGTTATGTTTTCATTTTATTTATGGTTTGTTAAAAACGTTCGAGTCAACAAAGAAGTATTCGGACAAATTTTTAATGTAGTGTGTATCCATATGAAGGACACCTATCGCAATACTCACCTGCCACCACAATTGAGACTGTCCACGTTTCTAAGTTTTCTTGCGACTGAAAGCTACCAAAAGTCAGTGGATAACAAAAGCGTCTCAGCAGTGGGTCAGTCGACGGTTGAAAAAGTTATAGCGGAATGTTTGAACATTTTTGAGGAGCATTGTTTTGTAAGCATGTGCAGCACCGAGGAAATCGAAAACGAAGTGAAGGAGCAACTTTTAAATTTTTTGTTTGAACTATCCATTTTAGAGGCTCAAACGATAAGAACATATTTTTCGTTTGATTCTGAAAGTTATTTTCTTTATATTCAGTCGTGTTCGTGATAGAGAATACAAATACACGAACAAACGACAGTTCGGACGGGACGAACGCTCTTTTCAAGTTAGAGAATCAGGCCATAAATATAAACCTTAAAGATATTACAGTTCCTTTATTTACAAATATTAAAAACTAGCACCGATCTCAATAAAATTGACAATTTTTAATAATTGAATTTAAGGCCAATAAAAAACTTTACAAAAATGTATATGCAAAGATGGGCACGCCAACATGCATTCTAAAATAAGTAAAATAATTAATATAAATAGAACTGCAAAAAACACAAACTACGACCAAATTAACAAGTTTAAATATCGGCAGATCAGCTGCTCTTGTTTGTAGCTGGTTTTATTTGAAGTAGATGGAAAAAACACGGCAAGCCGAGGTTTTATGAATAAATAATAATTAAATTGAAGGAAGTCTGATGAGGAGAAGTGGTGATCTCCGAAATAGCGGCTATAACTTCTGCCAAAATACTTTCAGAATTAAAACGATGCAAAAACTTGCCTCGAATTCAATAAAATTGACAATTATAAAGAATTTAATTTAAGAACATTGTTTTTTCAACAAAATTGTCAATTATTAATTTAACACCGATGACCGATAAAAAACTTAACAAAAATGAAAATAATAAATTATACTAAAACCAATATTGGCGTGTAATAAATTGTATCGCTGGTGATGAGTTAAACATGAAAAACATATTTTTGCAAACGTCTTCCGACAGGCGATGCTATTGACAGATCGTTAATGCAGATGTCGGCTAATCGTCGATGGCTATTTTAACCCGCATACTTTTTGAAGCGAAAAATTTCACTACGTCACAGTAAAAGCGAGATCAAAAACAATGCTCAATTGAATTTTTTTAAAAAAATTTCCTATTGTTACACTTTATGTAGTGGTTTACTTTCTGCGCCGACTGTACGTACGCTTTTACTATTAAATCGTCGATATCGCGAAACAACACATTAAACTAATAACGGCAACAACAAATACAAAAACAAAATTGCGAAAGTTAAGCTCAAATGCGACCCTGTGCGAAAAACATTAAAAAAATTCGAGTGAAACGATTTTTTTCAAAACTTTTTTTAACTTTTCTTCAACTATTTTTTAATGAGAACAAGTTACGCAATGTCCCGTTAAAGGCTTAGAGTCGTTTGCACCATCTCCGGTTAAGCGCTTAATCGGTACTAAAAGCGCTGGCCCTTAATCAGAGCTACAAGCACCGGTTAAGGCCATCCGTCAGTTAAGTAAGCGCCGCTAATTTTAATTAGAAATCGAGTAATCAGCCCTAAAAAGGGCATTAATGGTTATATTCTGCACATTTTTGTAAACTTTCGCTTATTCAAAATTTTTTTTTTTTATTATTATTGCAATTCGTATTAATTAACAGTTCATGCTTTGATTCTCGCTGGCAATCCACACAAACAATACCAACAACAATGAAGCGAACATTTTAGCAACGACGATGACGACGACGACGACGACCACGCTGATATGACACAGCACCACTTGCTGGGGCGCACATGGCTTCGAAGGTAAAAACAACAAAAGCAAAACAAAACACAAGTTTCCCATTCATACCGAGTAGGAAAACACAAACAACACCAACACTAAACGACCAGTGCGAGAGAGTGAGTGCACGAATGAGTGTGCGAACAAACGAGTCAGCGAGCAAGTTCCAATGTGAATAGCCGAAAACACAACAACAACAACAACAACAAACCAAAACAACGCCGGCGACGTCACCACAGCAGCAGCAACAGCACGAGCAGCAGCAGCTGTGTATTCGACTCTGCAGTGTAGCATTCGTGTAGCGTAACTGTATACACCGAGGAACAAGAAGAAGAAGAAAAGCAGCAAGCAGTAGACAGACATATTGTTGAGTTGAGTAGTACGCGTGCATATAGAAAAAGAAAAAATAGCAGCTCGTTGCGACGGAGCCTCTGAGCACGAGACTATATGAAAACGGCAATCATTGAGTTCACATACCAAACTATGAGCCACAACGTGAAGCCGATGTCAGCAACAACAACAGCAGCAACAGCAATACTTTGCTGTGTAATTTGACGTTGTGTTGTTGCTACTTTTGTTGTATGCTTGTATGTACAAATATGTATGTACAAATGTATGTATATTTTACTGGCTGGTATTGGCATATCAACTTTTTGCGAAACCCCACCAAAAGCAGACGAGCAGACGAGTGGGCTGGCTAGCTGGCTGGATGGCAGGCTGACAAATGTGTGTATGTCATAGAGCTCCCAAAAAAAGAAGCAGCTATGGTAACGAGACGAGTAAATGCTGATGAGTGTAGGAGCGCTTGGAGAGCGTTTGCTCAATACGCTGCATTAGAATGTCTGTACCTAGTACCTGTTATTATATACTTACCTACATATGTACATACATACATATGTACATACACATACAAACGTTATATTGTTGGAACAGCAAGTGAGAGCGTTGGTACATGAAAGCTATCGTTGAATTGTTGGGAGCTTGTTTGTTGGTAATTGCTGCTTGGCGCTGTGTGGGGAGTGCGCTTCGGATTTTGGAGTGCTGCCGATATACAGTGTCTGGCGGTGAAATGGGAGAACGAGCAAAAATTTAGGTAGGTATTTAATTTATGTACATAGTATGTACCTATCTACATTCAAATACTTACATATGCAGTTGTAAATTTGTAGGTACGTCGTCATAAAGTTATTTGCATGCATTTCTTTATTTTTCAAAACACACTAATCAGATTTGGTATAAACCGGCTATAGAGGTACGTACCTACCTACATAAGTATGTATGTTGCACATTTGTATGTATGCATGTGTCTAAAATAAACTCATTTTGTGACTTGGCAATTTCGTTACATTTTACTCTAATCGAATTTCCGATTTTTCTTTTAGATAGAATCAAGACAGCGATCCTTTGATATGTTTAACTACTAAAAACCAGCATTTAGAAGGAAACAAAACATATTGTAGACTTTAATCCGATTACTGCTCTTTGTTAAGATCAGAAAACTAATGCACCCAAACTCATTGCTGGTTGAGCAATAAATGCAAAAAAAAGAATTCAGCGTAGTCTGAAGAATCGCTGGCGTGTAAGTATCAGCTTGTATACTCAAATTATGTAGATACTCCTTTGACTTCGAGTATTTTAAAATCTTGCTACTCGCCTTAAAGGGCCTGTAAACTTGCAGAATCTACGCTGGAAACATCATACACATTCGAGAGTGACGATGTAGTAAATCATACGCATTTGACATTGACCGTTTATGAGTTTGTCCCAAAAACTCTAAAGCCAGTCTTCAAAATCGAATTTATTATTCCACAAGCTCTATTTATTTTTCCAACACCAACCATTATGTCCCTTTTTTTTTGGAAAACTATACACAATCTGTTTACAAATTATAGCACACACATATGTATGTACATATGTAGTATATTGACACATTTGGCCGATTTATTTATCCTCCAATTATTTAAAATTATTTTTTATATAAAACATTGTGAATTCTGTAAATAATTCGCTAACAAACACCCTTAAAAAAACTACTTTTTCAATTTTAGAAAAACTATAGAAAACATTTATCAAAATTTCGAACTTTAAAATAAACATTTAGAATTTCTTGGGTTATGCAGATATAAAGCTCATTTAATTTTAATCTAAAAAAAAGTGCACGTTTCTAGTGGCTACGAATTAACACAGATTTTTGACAATTTTTTTTCTTATCTACGTTCTTTTCTAGAAAACTGCCATTTTGAAGAAAGTGCCAGTAAAAAAAATCGTCAAAAATCGGTGGTTACTTTCATACACTTGAAACTTGCACTTCCTCAGACTAAAATTGGATGAGCCAAAAAATTGTATACTCAAAAAATTTTTAAAAACTATTTTAAAACAGTCCGAAATTTTTATGAAATTTTATTAAATCATCTGACATTTTGTAAATAGTTTTAAAAAATGTGTTTATGTGTTTTCTTAGAGAATTAACCATAATTTATTTGAAAAATAAATATAATTAATTAGAAGAAAAATAAAGTGCCCACATCTCTCAATATGTGATTGTGCTATAATTTGTGAACTGAGTATAAATACTCTTACATATGTACATATGTATGTACATAAATATGTTTGAGAAAGAGAAACTCTACCAAAACTGCAATTTTCATAGAAATTTAGCATTGCATTATTGTTTCTATTGAAATTCTTAAATAACATACATACATACATGATGTACATCCGTATATCCATTTTATAATCATTTTCTCTGTTATTCGCTACATACATACATACATATGTACATGCATACATACATACATGTGTATGTGGCTACACCACTTTCGCAACGAGTCGTTTGTTTACATTTACTTTTAGCAAAGAACATAAATGTATAAGAATGGACAACACGTTATTATCAGCAACGAGTGAATCTCCAGGGGCGTGCTTTCTTACTCTAGCCAATCAAAAAATTCATTTGAGCAAAAGAGAAAGCATGCCCCTGGAGATTCACTCGTTGCTGATAATAACGTGTTGTCCATTCTTATACATTTATGTTCTTTGCTTTTATTATAACCCAACGGAAACCCACTTTCCCGCCCAACCGCCACGAGGGGCTCAATCCGCATAACGTACGGATGTTTTTTAAATATACAAATCTTAGGTGCCGAGTCGTGACAGAAGAAAGTTTGTTAAGCGTCGAGATCCCAAGCTGCTCAGCTACAGAATAAGAATTCATCAGCCGAATACAAAGTTAGAGAAATGCAAAGTAAGAAAATTGGATCGTTAGCTGTTATTAAGAGAGGATAGAATAGTTCTTTTAATTATAAAAAGTGAGTCCGATACATCAAAGGTGCTGGAATGATTGTTAAAGTCTTGGCATAAACCCCGAAACGGTTCATTCAACTCAAAGTTAGTTCTGCATAGTTTCAAGAAAAGTGGTTTAAAGTTTCTCGTTGCACGGGAGGGTACATTAAAATTAATTTGCTCTAGAAGAAATGGACTTGAGATCCATCCATTGACTAATTTTACCAGAAATATTATACCTAACATTTCTCTGCGACTCGAAAGAGTAGGAAGATTAATAAGTTTTAAACGACTAGTGTAAGGGGGAAGATTGTATGGCGAATCCCATCGAAGATTTCTCAAAGCAAAAAGTAAGAATTGTTTTTGTATTGACTCTAGTTGGTCTGAGTGGACCTGATAACGAGGATTCCAAACTATGGAACCATACTCCAGTATTGGTCTTACTAATGAAGTAAAAAGTGTTTTAGTTATATACGGGTCGCGGAATTCCTTTGACCAACGCTTTACAAAAGCCAGTACACCCCTTGCTTTATTAACTGTGGAACTAATATGAAAATTCTTTAGCAAAGAAGTTTCGCCATTATGCAGACAAACATGTTATTATTATCAAAGAACATAAATGTATAAGAATGGACAACACGTTACTTTTAGCAACGAGTGAATCTCCAGGGGCATGCTTTCTCTTTTGCTCAAATGAATTTTTTGATTGGCTAGAGTAAGAAAGCACGCCCCTGGAGATTCACTCGTTGCTGATAATAACGTGTTGTCCATTCTTATACATTTATGGTCTTTGTTATTATGTACATACATATGTATGTATGTATGTATGTACATATATACTTAAATATGTATATGTAAATCTATAGAAATAAGATTTGAAAAAAGAAAAACAGAAAACACAAACTGGAAAAGGCCCTCAAACGTTTGAGAAGATATTATTTCTCGATTTGACTTTATTATGCTTAGTTCTCAAGAAAATCGAAAAATTCACATAAAATTACACTCAAGAAATTAAAAGGATTTTTTTTTTACAAATTTCTTAAATCAGTCAAAAGCTCTCAAGAAAACAATGCTCGTATATTTATATCTTCGAGATAATAATGAAAATAATTTCTTGTGATTTTTATTGAGAGCTACATATGTACATATCGAGCCCTAACCGCGAAAATAACGTAAGTGACATTTTTTCCAAAATTAACTTTTTGATGCAGAACTGTTCTAAAACTGATAATACGTCATCTGGCTAAATATTGTTTCGCTAATCGTTATAGTTATGGAGATGTACGACTTTACATTTTATCGTAAGCGACATTCACTCTTAAAAAAAAAAAAAAAATTTTAAAAAAAAACCGTCTCCTGTAAAATTTGGTTTTTGTCGCTTACGCTAAAATGGCGGTAAAGGCTCGATATGTATGTACATATGTACATATGTATGTATGTATAGTCAAGCTTTAACGCATTGTTTTTCGTTAGAAACTAAGAAAAATTTCAAATTTTTCTAAGCATTTTTTCAACTTGAGAAAATGTTTCTCTTACATCATAGGCAACTATACAAATACTATAAGTAAATATAAATTTTTCACTCTATGTTTACGTTTCAGAAAAGTTGAGAACTCAATACTTTTTAATTTGAGGTTAAAAGAAAATTCCAGTATAAAAATTGTCCCACTGTCTGACCTCTTAGATACATACATATTTACCTTATAGAAATTATGAAAAAAGACAAGGAAGGAGTCCATAAATAGAACATTGTTAAGTATAAACGTTTTAAATGGAAACATTTTAAGGTAAAGGGGCTTTATATAATATAATATAATTTTGGCGCTTACACCATATAGATACATAGCTCAGTGTTAGGACGAGCTTCTCCTACCATTTGTGGTGTGCGTCTTTATATTCTACCACCAAATGGAGGGACCTACAATTTTGTGCCGACTCCGAACGGCAGACGTACATATGTTATGAGCAGCTTTTTCATGGCAGAAATACACTCGGAGGTTTGCCATTGCCTGCTGATTGGTGACTGCTATTAGAAAAAACTTTTTCTATGATTAAGATTTTGCTTGCCCTGACTGAGATTCGAACCACGAACTCACCGGCATATCGAGTTGTAGCACGCAACGCTACCAACTCGACCACAGCGGCCACAAGGGGCGTCATAACGTTCTAAGGTTACAAATTGTTAATTCACTTACGGCCGTTTGCCGCATCACAGGTTAAGCGACTAAGAAAGCGCTGATTTGTAGTTAACTGCCGGTAATTTTAACCGGAGATGGTGCAAACGGCTTTTAACGCTTAAAGTTGTCGTATCCAAACTGTGAAGTATTAATTCTTAAGTGGTACCAATTTCTAACTTATCAAACATCAAATTCGATCGCTTGGCGTGCTGTATCTTGGTATGACGGCGAGTACCCAGGTTCAAATCTCAGCCGAAGTACATATCCAAAATCTCAATCAGAAATGATTTTTTCCTAATAACAGTCATCCCTCATCCGCAAAGACAAACCTTCGAGAGTAGTTCTGTTTCGAAAAAGCTTCTCATAAATAAAATCTGTCGTTTAAAACGATATAAAACTGTAGTTGCCTTCATTTTGTGGTAGATTGAAAATCAGTCTGTTAAAAGAAATTTTAAAATTGTTCTTAAAAAAAAAAACATAAAATCCCGATTGGGGGGGTTACCTACTAGTTATGTACATATATTTTTATTATAAAAGTGCGAGCAGGATAGCAAATAAGCTTGCATACAAATTTAAAGGCAATTATGTGAGTATGTATGTATGTATGTACATATGTATTTCTAGAAATTGTTTTCTTCATCGTCGTTGTATAAAACTTCTTTAAAATTTATAACACAAGTTTTTTTTTTACCCCGTTAACCCTACGCTGACATACATACATACATACTTATGGATGTACCTACATATCTATGAGGAAAAACAAACAACTGATAAATTGCATTTTTATATACTAACAATATTTATTTAAAGAAACCTATCCATATGTAAGTAAATAGTTACATACATACATACTAGGCATGCCAATCCCGAAATTCCGGGATCCCGGCCTTTTTCAACTCCCGAATATCCCGGGATCAGTCTATTCAAATCTCGAAATTGCAAAAAAAAAAGAGTGAATTTAATAGACATTTATTTTTTAAATGTTTAATTTACATTTTTTTCAAACAAAAATAAACCGCATAAACATACATACCTTTCAGAGTTGTATTGTGTAAACGCTTTTCTTTATTTTCTTTTAGCAATTTTTATTTCGCATCGACTTAGCCGATAATCTGCGCGTGTTCGAATCTCTATGTATAATAATTTTTCTTATTCTCTCCTCTTCCTGTTTGTCCTTTTTCGTGTATCACTCGTCCCGTTATTATCTGTTCATTTTGCTCATGTCCGTTGCACGATATTGCCAGATATGTCAGATCTTATGTTTCACAAATTTCTTTCTTATTAGATATGGTGTTGCCATCCTAGTTAAACGCATGTTTTCCAGGCGCAAAGCATTGCCATACCTTTCCATGCATTACAATTGAAATAATAAAATTTAACATAGGAAACAAAAGTAACAAGTTTTCAACTGTTGTATTACGATAACACAATACGACAAATAACACGGCTTGTTAACTCGCCAAAAGGCTTTGTTTTGCCCTTGCCATTATAACTGAGCTGGAAAATATTCTCCTCGAGTAATAGAACTAACGACGAGGTGCTTGAAGTGGATAAGAGCGAAAGTCTCAAAGGTAAATTGCATCAAACTATGATCGAACGAGTATCCAACAATGGAATGGCATACAATTAATCAGAGAGTTTGATAAACGAAATTAATAGTTTTTGTAATGGTGGCGAGAAAGACTAATTCCTCCAAAGATCATTTAGATTTTTTTGTCGACAATTCCACCAACCAGTATTGAGTCGGTGCTTCTCCACTGCAGTTTTTAAATGCAACAAATTTAGGTCTAGGTTGAATTGTGTTATCATTCAACCTATACTTAAGGCTTTCATTTCTTTAAGATTGCATTTTAATCAAAATAAGAAATAATTCTGTCTCGCTCAAAATGGAATGGGTGATGTATTTAATTTTTACTCGATGTATTTTCTACGCTAATAATAGCGATATCAAGGAAAATATGTCCACCAAATTTTGTGACGATACCTTACACCGTTATTGAGAAAATTTTTTATAAGTCGGCGTGATCGGCTGTGAGAAATTTACCAAAAGGAAAAACCACATTTACAGCAGGGTCCATTCATTGTATTTGCTTGCACCACTCTTGTATTTGAAGTGGAACGTATATTTTATTGTTGGATTTTTACTTCATTTACTATAAAAACCACAGAAACAATATCAATACAAAATACAATGGCAAATACAACAGATCCCGAATACCCCTATTTAGTCGAAAGACCAAAATAATATACGAACATACTTAGAAATTCAAAGTTACGGTACCCTTTTTTTCCATACAAATGCATGAAAACGTATAGGGGTCTGGCCTGTGTTTGTTCGAAGGTTTCAGAATATGTGTTTGACGGGGGGAGGTTAAAATCTTTTCGGCCCACTGGTGTGTATACCAATTGCGAGCTATACATTCCCTGTCGGAAATCAAAGTACTTTAAAAGCAATTTAAAAAGTACTTTTTTTCTAACCACAAGTGGTTTAAATTCATTCTATTTTATTGTCATCAACTAACTTTTTTAACATGGCGATGTCCTCGGAGCAAGTCAATTATCCGACTCTGCATTTGATTTCAACCACTTTCAAATATATTTGAAAGCAAGAACATAAAAATTACTTTTTTTGCAACTGCAATAAAATGTATTTATTTCCAGTTACTTTAAAACTGCTTTTTTACAACTATTTTAAACTCGATTTGTTTTTAAACTTCTTTATTTTATACCTACTCTTTTCTAACGTTTTAAAAACTCATTTTAGTTTAGTTTTTATAAAATATATTTACATACATACATACGTACTTTTGTTTAAACTAAGTAAGGAATTCAGTTCATTTTTAACGTACGTTTACACGTTTTAACTAAAATTTAATTTTAGTTTTTTTACCGCCTAAATGGCCTTGCGAGTAACTTCCTCTGGGTCAAGATTTTCGATACAAAAGGCATCTAAGTATGTATCTTAAAAATGATAAAGAAAAAATTGAAATATTTTAAGAATCACGCATTTTATGGGCTCGCCCACTGTCTTACCTTTCAAAAGCGGATATAAATAAACAAAAGCTTTTAACTTTTTTTTTTTTCGTGAGTTCCATCGAGGTTGGAATTCATTAAAACGTTCTTGGACAAAAGAGCCAAAAGCATCTTTTTAGGTTTTCCTTTTATTAGGGACTCCATTCCATCAAGGTATGGAATGTATGGTAAAAAGCTTTAGATACATACATATGTAGGTATTTAGAATTTTTTGAATATATTAGCTTCTCACGCAAATTGTTTTGTTTTCTTTGTAAATATTTTCGACAACGGCTGTCAATTCGTCAACTGTTTTAATTGGAAATTGTAAGTGAATGACACAACAGTCTTCTGCTGTCGGATGAGAGTTTTTATGAGTACAGTGTATGTACATATATACAATACACATACATATGTTTCTCTTCACTACAAAGGTTTTTAAATTATTTTGTATTACGCTCATATAAATATCCGAGTACGAAGAATTAAAGACTCGCACGCTGCATTTATTTTCAAAGCAGTTAATTTCCAACTACTTTAAAATTGGTTAATTTTTCAGACTGTCTGCTTTTTTCCGACAGGCTTTATACATATCGTATGTATGTATGTATGTATGTGTGTACATAGTTGAGTTTGTAAGCTGCACACCACACCGCCATACATACACCTCGCACAAGTACTTGTAGACTCGTTTGTATGCATGTGTGTGTGTGTGCATTTGCAACCCGCGCCCTCAACGCCACTCCGCAGCCATGTTTTGTTTGCTTGGCTCGAGCTACAGTGCGGCGGGCTGTTGCTAGGTCATTTATTATGCGCTGCGCCATGAATTTGCTCTTGGCAATTTAAGGCGCCTCCATCACTCACTGCTACTGCACCGAACAATTCGGCAGTGCCTTGGACGCAGCAGGCGTTGACTGCAGCAAGAGAATGTGCGATAGTGTTGGAGCCAAATGCGCATGGAATACGCACTCGCACTCACTGACAGCCATCAGTTAAAGTGGCCTAAGTGCTCTTTTCAGATTAGATTGAAGTGTTTAAAGTTTCACAGAAAATAATAGCTAAATTTTTATTAAGTTTCTATTAAAAAAGTTTCTATTAAAAAAGTTTCTATTTTTGGGAATTGTATAAATTATTGCCTCAGAGGGAAAATGGCTTAAGAGGAGATTAGTGGTTTTAACAAAATGCCACTCAAATGTGCACAAAAACATATTTATAATCGTTTACACTAATCCACTTTCGGTTGGCAAATGAGACGCCAACGAGAAACGTACTCACACCATATTTCCCAATAGTTAGCGAATAGTAGTTGCTTCTGTGTGAATGCAACATAAGCGCGCAGCCCAAGTCGCTAGCAAGTGAGGTGAAATGTTAAAAGGGCTAGGGCCGAGGGTCATTCCCAATGGGGTGTTGTTATGGGAGCGCATATGGCCGTGATGTTGTTAGCGACAATCGTGCTCGCTGCCACTGCCGCTGTAGCTGTTGTTTTTGGGTTCGGTTGGTTTGCAAGATCCGTAGGTCAGCTGCAAACAAAACAACAAGCACTACCAAATGGCACAAGCAACAACAACAAGCAGAAAATAGCACAATCAGCAACAAAAAGGGTAACAATAATAACAAATATATATACATACATAAGTATATGTACACGATACATAAAACCATATACAACAACACAACCACGAATTTCAACAGTCGATTTGCGAATGTGAAGGTGCGTTAGTAGATGCCACCTGCCACCCTTTGCTCGTTTAAAATTGAGCTGCTTGTTGTTGTTGTTGCGTGATTTGCTATTAGGTCGCTGTGGGCGCCAGCATCTCATGGCATACACCCTTCGAGTACATACATATGTACATACTTAGATGCCTGGGTTTTAATCTAATTCCAATTGATTGATTTTCTAAACTTTGCAGCCGCAACACCCGGACAACCGAATCACAAAACGGCGGCAACGTACGCCACGAGGCGCCACCCGACGACAATATGAAACCATTCCATCAGGTCGCATGACTCGTCCAAAAAAAAAAAAAATATGGATCATCACTGTTGGCGAGGGAGTCAGCGTTGGTGTCTTTGGGTCGATTGTTAGTGTTAGGCTGTTAGGCGCCAGCCACATCTCGTGCGAGTGAGTGCGAGAGGCAGCTAAGCTAATGGGTGCTGTACACTCGGCTCAGTTTCAATGTGGACGAGTGTGTGCTCGTACCAATTTTATATAATGCAATAAATGCAATGCACATATGGAATATGCATACATAAATATGTATGCACCCTGTTATCCACAAATACATTCATACATACATACAAATACATATGTACATATAATCCTGTATATACAAACTTGTACTTTATAGCAACAATCTTCATAAATTTTGCAAGGGGATGGATGCGCGCAGAGCTCCAGCAGAGCGCCATATTTAGATATGGAATACCTACCTACAGACACACACACATATTTATATAAATAAGCATATTTCTATGTATGGGCACTTAAGGTAATTTGTTACCCAAAATATTTACCCCAAACGCAAATTTGCAGAATATTATCTTTATTATTTATATATTTAGGTAAATATCTTTAGATTTACTTTCAAAACTGTATATGATGTATTTAGTGATGGATTAATTTCATAACGAAAACGCCATTGCCGAGTGTCCCTCAAAGCTTTTGGTCTCATCTATGTCAAGAATGATATAATACAAGATTGCAACAATCGAGCTGAGAACTAACATCAGTGACGCAATAGTAAGAGTGTTCGCGGTGACCAAAAAATGTGCAAGGAAGAGGAAATTGAGAGCGCAAAATGACATTTCATTTTGAGGGGAAGTTGCAAATTCTTGTTGGACAAATTTTAACCAGCACAAATTTGCAAACAAGAAAACAGCTGATCAAAAGCAGCTAATTGCAATTTGGATAAATACGAAATTTTTGTTTAAGAGTTTTAAAGGCGAAAATTATAAAATATTGGTATAAAAAATGCAAAAAGCAAGTAAAAGTTCTTTTGGTTAAGTTTCGTTAGTGGAATGTTTCAAGAAAACAATAATGCAACGTTTTCCTTTTTGCATATTTGGATGCGGACAAGAACTCAATTAGCTGTTCGTTTAACTTGCAAGTTTCAGCAGCTCTCTTTGAGAGCGAATACTCCACAATTCTGAGAAATTTCGTTGCTGGATAATTCTTGCTGGACTTTTTTTAGTATCCGTGTGGTTCAATTATGCATACTTAGTTTCACTTGACTTATGTAACTTGAAAAATGTCTCATAACAATTCTATTTATTGAATATTACGTATATGTAAGTGGTTAGCCAATACGTAATCCAACATAACTTTACTTGGAAGTCTGTTGAATCTTGATTTTCTACCTAAAGTCCAAGTGACATTTAATATTTGTGATGCCACTTGTATTTATTTGTTTACTTGTTTTTGACAATTCTCTTCACACACTTGACAAGTAGCAAAAAGTAAGTAATATTTCTTAAATAAATGTTAACTTTCTTTTATTAAATAATATTTTTTTCAAAATATCGCACAATTAAATATGCATTTTTTTTTTTTTTTTTTTTTTTGCCCTTACACTATATAGCTCAGTGTTTGGCCGAGCTTCTCCTACCATTTGTGGTGTGCGTCTTAATATTATACCACAAATGGAGGGTCCTACAGTTTTTTGCCGACTCCGAACGCTTTTCATGGCAGAAATACCCTCGGAGGTTTGCCATTGCCTGCCGAGAGGTGACCGCTATTAGAAAAAAAAACTCTTTCTATGATTAATGGTATAAGTAATACTAAGTATGCATAACTGAACCATTAGAATAGAATGGGAGAGCAAAGCAGAAATTTTGAAAAAGAAGTGGCAGACGCGAACGGTCGATTAGCTGCCCTTACACGTTAATACTTGTATGCAACCATTGCGCGATGTAAAAGTATGCGACATTAAAAAAATTTACCAGCCTAGAAAAGCTTAAACTATGAATGATTTACATGAATTTTTAACCATCATACACTTATATTACTCGTCTTTTTATTCATGTTTGCATACAATAAAAATCGTGTGTATGCGGTTTATTGCATGAAAATACTATTACTACGCCATTGAATGAGTATACGTTGTCAAATCGACAAAGAGCGGACTAACGGTTCTCGGATATCGCAACCTTTGTTTCATATAAATTAAAAACCAATATGTATTTTGGTTTAGCTTTTTGGTGAGCATTATGTCAAATACCATTGGACATTTATATTGCCAGCCAATCAGAACGAAGCAGTTTGACGTAATGCTCACCAAAGCGAAAAAACCAGCTGGCGCCACAACGCCACCTGAATTTGCCTTGACTCGACCGCACCTCTATATCTGTGGTCACAAGCGATAACCGCCTAAGTTCTATGGACAGGACTTAGGTGATTATCGCTTGTGACCACAGATATATACATACATACATATACACATGTTCATAAATAATTGCTGAGTAAGCGGTGTTCTAAGAGAATTTCTTCTTAACAAGCAAAGACGCCTACAAATCTACTCGGCAATTTAATACATCCACAGTAAACACATTTTTATTTATAAATCAAATTTAAGTACGTTCTAAAATTTATCAAGTATGAACATATCCTGTGGAAGTTTGACCAAACTATTTACTTCGACTTCCTAGCGAGCTATAAATGGAATGTTTCTTACACAATTTCTTATATGTAGTTTAAACGTCTTAATCCAAATCTATTATTTAGGAAACCATCTTCATTTATGTAAATTAACTTAAAGTATTTAAATGGTCTGTGAAAAAACAAAATGTATGCAAAGTAAAACCCGCTAAAGTCAAATATGTTTGTTGTTTGGTTAAAAGTCCAAATATGTATGTATATAAATATGTATGTGTTTGACTGTAATCAATATCATCATAAAAAGACATCAACGCCCACAGCTTACCGATAAAACTGAGTTGCTGGTGGCGTTACATACTTAAAAAAGAAGTAAGCTAAGTTATGACTGGAAAGGCAACAGAAAAATGCAGTAAAAGAGGAAAGTGTTAAATGTACATATGTAAACACATACCAATCTATGTTTTACGTTCCGTCCCAGACGAATTTATTTAAGTTGGAAACGATTTCACAAACACAATGCCTTGGCCAGCTATTTTAATTCCTTTGTTTTTCACTTGAACGAAATAATTTTTACATTAATAGAATCACCGTTTATATTAGTTTTCTTGTAGCGCTTGGAATTCTTTACTTTTAACAAAACAGCTGATTTAAACAAGCATCCGTCAATCACCCGTTCAAGCGCTACCTGCCAACTTAAATATATTCGCCGTGGCTTCGACACAATTTCGTTGAAAAAAAAAAATATTTCGCTGTTTAATCAAGCAAATACTGCATACATACATACATACCTACATATGTACATATGTATGTATGTACATCGCAAAATCGAAGACGGCACCTACGCACGCTTTGTTGTAGTCAATAAGCAAATTAAAAAGGGCAACCATTCTGCAGCTGCAGCACTCAACTACATTGTAAACGTGGAAGGTTAGTAACGCCGGCAAGTGAAGAAAGCACGGAAAAACTTGTTATGCAAGCAGCAGGAAAAAATGTGAAATAAAAACGACACAACAGGCAAAAATGACGGAAGTGAAAAATAAATGAAATAAAAAGAAAAAAAAAAGTACGCGCGCACGCTGCCAGCTGCTGTTGCTGCAATGACGATGGCGAATTAAACGGGGCCTCTCAGCTAGTTTGATAAAAGTGGTTGTTGGTCGCTCGTCCGTTTATCTACCTACTGGCGTACCGACGAGCTGACTGCTTGACGCTGTGTCTGCTTAAAGCGATTAATGTAGCGGTTGGCGGGGCACAGACAAAGAAAATAACAAAGAACAAATGTCGACTGCAAGGGAAAACGAGAGAAAATGAACACATTCAGTAACTCGGTATTATAAATTAATATTTGTGCACACACAGCCATACATACATACATATGTATCTGCTGATATCTATCTTATGGGTATGTATACCACGGAGATTGTACGGAAGACGTTTATTTTACATATATTTTAATAAATTCTGATAAATTTAATATGCTATTTTTTGATAAATGCAATTCACTTGAATCATCGTTCAAATAATTTTAAATAACAAATTTAAAAACAATGTCAAGACGAATGCAATTTTTCGTTTTGTTTTTTTTTTTCGTCACGCAAGTTACTGGTGGTACGCTGACCACTGCTGTCACGTGCTAGTGAAAGCGGCTGCTTGCTTCCCATTGATAATGAGGTCGTGGATAAAAGGCTTCAGCTGACGTCGGCTGCTTACAACGCAAGACTTTTTCAATTCACCCACGCAAAAGATAAAGTTGTTATGCACATACTAGCTATGGAGATTTGGCAAAACATCTTAACGCGGTGTAGTATGTTTTCACCTTAAACGATTAATCGATTTTTCAGAAACAGTTCCATGTAACACGACTCTATTTCAATACATATGTACATATGTATGTTTGTACACACGCATATCTACTCGAATTAAAGCCATTTTAAATTCAAATCCTTTGCTTTATTTAATGAAATTTAATTTATTTTTCGACCTTTTGTTTACTTTCGTGCCCTTGTGTTAAATACATACATATATACATATGCATGTACCACGATCTAGAAAATACAGAGGTTGCGCCTTCCGCAAACCGCTATTCGCTCTCAGCAAATTTGACAGAATCAGCTGTTTATGCTACGTCACAGAACGCGGTTAGTTTTGTTTGTATGTTTGTAAGCATACAATTGTTTGCACTTAAATTCTATGCTTAAAAGCAATTTTATTTAAAATAAAGTTATTAAACATGAAGTGCGCAGTGTTAAGTGTTAAATCACAGAGTCTATCAATGATACGGGACTATAAAACTCGCTAAAAGTGATGTGAAAGTGTAGCTGTGCGCACTTGGTAGCAAGTTAAGCTTCTTGTGTCTCCTAATGCTGCAATGCAGTTTTTTTCAAAGCATCCAATCAAACACAGTGCATAAATGAAGTTATTTGAATATAAATATGTTGCATAAAGTGCCGAAATTGGTAAACACTTTAAAATTTAGAAATCCTAGCAGAACCTAACCTCACATTTTTGTTTACAATTTCTTTCGATTCTCAGAAAAACCGTGTTCGTGACGTTGCACGCATTTTGCTTCACATCATTTTTCGTCGGGAAGGCGCAATCTTGTATTCTATCGTTCTTGTGCATGTACTATATTTATAAATATTTAAAACAAGGCAAGAGAGGAAAAGAAAAACAGAAGGAATGTGAAATATAAAATACGATTACATTTTCACTCACTCGAACATGTGCATACGTGAGAAAGGGACCATAAATTTTATTGAAAGGCATTCGAAACACGCTCGCTTAACTTTTTGTTTATTCAGACTAAAAATAAACTAGAAAAACTGCAATGTTTTTTAGCACATACAATGTTGTATAAAAAAAAATAAATTGAGTGATAACCATCGCACAAAATGTATTACTATGTATATATGTACATATGTATGTTTGTATGTACAAGTATGCATTATGCACATTAGACTGTGCCGTAAAACCGTTAATTTTTTCGTTGCCATAGGAAAATTTCGTTGTCGGTTAAAAAAATTGTAGTCCTCTATCTTCATTTTCAATTTAGTTTTTCCGCTACTTTTTTATAAAAAGCTATGCATTTTAAGGTGCAAGTTTGAAGTAGCAATAAATTATTGCCGATTAAAAAAAAAAAAATAGCTGGGCAACAACGTTAGTAAAAAAATTTTCCACTTCAAACTTGCACTTTAATGGGTTACAAAACTGCATATGTAAAAATATTTATTATTTTTTTATTTATGGTAATTGTTAAAAAAAATATCTAAGTACCGTAATTTTTTTTTCGCTGAAAATTCATTGAGTGAACTGAAAAAATGAAGAGAGAGTGCTGACAATTAAATTTGCATACGAAACCGAAAAAAATAGGAGGTTTTTGACAGAGTCTAATTTACGGGTATGTACGGTTATACACGAAATACTTAAATGTATGTATGTACATACAGTAAATACAATTTGCATTGCGTAAGCTTAATTGCAACTAAGCAATAAAGTTAATGAGCTTGTTTTGATAATTCATATCTCTTAATCGTTTGGTTACATACATACATATGTACATGAGTTTGTATTTATTGTGCATACCTTCATTCCTAATTAGAAATTTAAATATTAAATGCAGTGATTAAGTGCTGAAACCTCAGGGTTCCGCCGTGTAAATGCGGAAAATAAAATTCGTTTAAACCGATTGTAATTCTAAAAATTCTTTAAAACAATTTTAAAATTTTTATAAAAGTTTGTTGATTTTTTTCTAAAAACTTATAAACTTACATATATGTATTAATTTATAAAATTTTTCTGGACTATGCTTATAGATACATATGTGACAGAGATTGCGTTGTCAAGTATTTTCGTTCAATCGGAAAATCCAGTTTCCACGTCGAAACCACCGATAACGGACCACTAAGGTTCCAGCATCATATTAATGATAATTTTAAACTTGTAACCAAATCCACCATGTTGTGATATACGGATGACATTCGTTTAGTCTCCTTGAAGAGCACACCGTCGCGGCGCTAACATAGGCTTTGATCATTAGTTTGTCGTAGCCCATAGCCGCACAAGCCTTCGTTCAGCTAAATGTACGTGCAAGTTAACGCAAGTGCAGTTCGACGTCGAAAAGCTGCAATCACAACAGAACCAAAGACTCTTCGCTAATCCACGATATTTCAGATCAATGACACCTTACGAGTATTTTTCGCACTTTGTGTACCACCGCAGAAAAAGCCATTGGCTTTTGGGAGCCCAACTGATACGGTGGGGAATGCCGAGCTGCTAAGGAACGTGCGCAACTCCAGATGTGTGTGGCGATATTTTGAATTGAAGAAGGAATCGATCGAATCGCCACTAGATCCGACGAATTATAGACGATGCCTAGGCACAGGGAATTCGCTTCCAACTTTATGGACTCCCGTTCTGTGAATTCCACCTTAGGAGTCCAACCTCCAGCAGTAGTTGCAAAAGAGCTCCGGCTGCGTCGATAGTCATGCATAACTCTGGCCCAATTAAGATCGAAAAATAGTGTAGCAGGTTAAATTCCTACTTATCCAGAATTAATCACGAAACCCATAAACTGAATTAATTAATCACGAAACACCAAACACTCATTCGCATGTCCGGCCAAAGCCACTCAAGTAACACTCCTCTGCATATGGTCCAACCCTGTCAAAACTGCTAGTTTCATGAACCTACCGTTAGTTGAACTCGACGGCAACGTTAAACCCGTTAAAACAACAACAACAAAAATTAGAGGTGAGCTTGAATGAAAGCTCAGAAACAGCTTCAATGTATGACTAGTTTTTGCTGTTTCCTATTTTCCTTTATAGCTTTGCCCCAATCAAAGTATCTACTACCTTTGCGACTATAACTATAACAATTTTATAACAGTTGACATCATTTCTTCATCGGTTTTTTGTTTTTTTTCATTTCTTCATCGTATAATGGTACATATGTATGTACATATATTCCTGGCTTTCATTTTCACATCCCCACTGTATTAATCCTCAATGTTGCCATTCACCTTCTCATACGATACGACAGCACACATTGGACCGGCGATGCATTAATTACGCGCCGGAAGTTGTTTGTTTTCCTATGTATATTGTTGTTGCACCGATTTTAATTTATTTGTATGCTTATTTTTGTTATTTCGATTCTATTGTGTAAATTCATTATAAATGTTTCTTTCTTTTGTTTCATTTTCTGCTTTTGCATTTGTAATTTTAGAGGTCAGCCAAGTTGTAGTTTTTTTTTTTCTTCACTTATTTTTTCTTTTTAACCACTTCCACGTCTGTTTTTTAATGTGTATGTATGTATGTATGTTAAGTAAGCTTTTCTGTTGCTGCGTTTGCTAAAATTTCAACATACATACATACATACATATGTACATACACGTTGCTTTGCTTTGACAATTTTCAACGCGTGCTAATTATAAATATGCAAGGTATTTTTCCACTCTCTTCTACATTTCGGTTTCGGTTTTAATTTTCATTTTGGTCTTCTTCTTCTTTGTTATAAATATTTATTTATACAAATATGTTAATACTTAATGTGTGATTGTGCAGATCGCCGTGACTAGCAGTACTGTGGATACAAACATATACATATACATACATACCTACTCCGCTATATGTGTGTATATAAGTAGGTACCTAAACACACCTGTAATTAATCTTATCGTCCCTGAACATTGCTTGGGGCACCAGAGGGGTTTAGCGGATGGATTTACATATGTATGCGTATGGCTGTATATGTATGTGTACGTAGTATGTACGAATAAACCCAGCAAACATTTTTAATCGCGGAATAAACTTCTTATTCTACTACTAATGTAAATAATACTCTCAATAGCAGGCAATTGCTTTCCCCTGTCTCAGAAGAGTCGGCGTTGCAAGAGCTTGTTCAACTTGCCTTCCGTAAACCATTTTATGAAACAAAAATTAAACAAAAATTGTCTGAAACATTTTTAAAAGAGTATAAATTCAACACTCTGATGACAAAGTAACTTTTAATTTTGTTGCCGGTAGGCCTTAGCCAAATGCGTCTCAGCAAGAGTAGTAAATTAATCAGTTTGGTGATACCTTCCTCCAAAAATCTTTCGATTGTTGGCTGGGTTTACTATATACATACATACATACATGTGTATTAGTGCGCGAGTGTTTGTAAATATTTGAATCGATCAAGGTTATACAAATGCCGACCTTGTCCATTTCGAGTGCTTTTACTGCAAACTACGATTGCTGCTGTCATTGCATTTATTTATTTGTTGTTACGTTTGGCGTTTGGCACTGTAATTGCGCTTTGTTAAATGACAAAACAGGGTCTACTGTGCGTTTTGTAACCAAGCAAATATAAACATAATTTTGTTATGCGAAAATATACTACAAATTTGATATTCTGTTCTGTGATCGGCTAAAAGATAAACTATGTACTTCTCGGGACCTTGCTTGCCTAATGGTTGGCTTATTTTTCATAATATTTCGACAAGATGGACATTTTCTGGTTTTATTCTGAATTACGAGTAAACAAATTCGCTAGTTCGGGACCTATGTTAGTGACTTACATATGTACATTTGGAGAAAGAAATTTTATTTTTTTCCGACCGGTTAATTTAATGGACGATGAAGACTAAGGGAAGCCTCACCCCGAATTCAGTAAGAAAGAAGACAAAAGTCACAATTTTAGACCATTTGGCTTTCATTATACCCAAAGTCAGTAAGCAGTCTCAGTCTCTAACAGAGACAGAAGTCACAATTTTAGACCAGTTGGCATTCATTAGATTTAAAATAAAGCCTCTAATCTCAAAATAAAGTCTCAAAATTGTGACCTGGTGATGAGCAGGTATCAAAAAATTGAAATACTAACATAATAAAAAAACGTGAAAGCGAGGAAAAGCATCTCTAGCTCATTTTGAGACTTGAGATGAGACTGAGTTACAGCGACATGCCGAGCTGGTGTTGTTTTTTTCGTTTTACTTTTTAACCTCCTTTTTAAATAAAAATATTGTTAATTTTATTAAAGTCACTACCTTTGAACACACATATTTTGAATTAACAGCAACGTCAGATGTTGCCAGATAGGAAAGATGAGATGATACGAAATTCTTTGCACTTTCAAAAACATTTTGTAATGTCGCAAAAATACTGTTGATAGCGTAGCTGGAGTTTGTGCTGTCAGGGTAATTGGAACGCGGCCAAGTGTCGCTCACGTGTAAAACAATTGTATCGAGTATTTTTTCTAGTATTTATTGCATTAACATACATTCAGTTTGCATACTTCAACGGTGATGTGGGAACTGCAAAATCGCCAAAAATACAATGACAACTCCTAAACGTGACATTGCTGGCAGTTTGTAAACAAACTAAATATCGATAATATGGCTAACACAACACATTTCTTTCTAGTTTTTTTTTTTTGCTATTTATTAATTTAATCACTGTCTCAACGTCGTATATTTACGATTTTTCGAAATCAAAACACGTTTATCACTAAAAATCAGCTTCTCTTCTTTTTCCTTCTCATCATATTCTTTGCTTACTTCAATCAAGAATTCTCCAAAGCCCTCATCTTTGCTAACTGGCAGCATCTTGTGTTACTGTTTATTCGCATAGACGTGTGTGCGTTCAAAGGTAGTAAATTTAATAAAATTCACTACGTATTTAATTGAAAAGAAGGTATAAAAGTGAAAGTGTGTAATTTTAGTGTTTTCCACAGCGGGAAAGTGATCAAATTCATTTAACAAATATGCACTTTTTGAAATTTAAAACGCAATTGTTTTGAAAAGTACGAGGCGTCGCACCTTGTGAGTGGTGTATATAGAAAGGGTAGACTCACTCCTTTCCCTCTATACCCCTCTTAATCTAAAATTCGTGGCTAACTATTTTACATTTGAACTCTGCATTTATTTTGCTCAACGATTTTATTAATCCACATTGCTTGAACATACCCTTCGTGCAATATGCAACCCTGTGTAAGTATAGTTCCACCTCTTTCTCGCACGCAAACAAAGCGATGCAACAATCATATTTCGTACTCACCTATTAAATTCAATTAGGTTTGGCAGTTCTGGATTGCACTTGCACCTCATTTCTGTAGACACATACGTCGCCAGCCAATTATAATGAAGCAATGTGACATTACATCTATTAAACGGAAAGAAATCAGCTGTTCTGGCAACGCCACCTTTTATAAATTCGCCTTGTCGTGTGTGTATTTGGTTGTCATTTTCATTTCCTGCTGCGTTTTAAGTTGAGGGCAGCAATAATAGTGCGTATGTTTAGTATTTTTAGTGGTGTCTTAGAAAAATTTGTGAAAAAATCAGAACTACCTAATTGGTGATAATTATGCGCCCACTTCGTTTTGAAGTTAAATTCGGGCGTTGGTTGATGTTCGGTCTATGCTAAATTGCGTGAGACGTTTACTGTGTTGCAACCATCGGGGCTAAACGCATAATTATTGGAATTAAGCACCTTGAAGAGGTATACCAAATAAAAGAAGAATGAAAATCGTTACGTGTCCAGTTATTGAATGGTTTCTTTGCATTCTCCTCGATATTGGAAAAATGAGTTGAGCAATTGGTATTTTGTTGCGCACTTGTCTATATGTAAAGCTACTTGGATAAACTTGAATATGCATTCTTATATGCAAAGTGATGTATTCGAGCTGTGTTTGATATGGTCTTATTTTGAAGAAATGGAAATAGAAAAAACTACTTAAGATTTGTAGTGCAATGGTAGCCTCGGCTGGCAGCGAGAAAGGAGAAAAACAAAGCAACACCACGGCAGAAGCAGACAAAGAAATTGTACGAAGTTAAATGCGAGTGCAGTGCTGCATCGTTTTGTCGTTCGTTCGGTTTAATTCGAAGAAAAATTATAATTTCGTTTCTTGTAATCTGCAATTGGGTGTTGTGTGTATCTTCAATATGTGAAAGAAATATAAACATATACATACATATGTATACATTTTCCACATCGATTTAAGAAAGCTAAATTATTCCGTCAGCTATGTGATAAGGTGAACATTTAAGAAAAATAAATAATTGCGGTCAAAAAGTTTAATGACATCAAAATAGAGTAAACAGCAAATCTACGAAGCTGAAATAAAAAAAAAAATCAACAAAAAGTGTACCCAATTGAATGTGACCAATTAAACGAGTGGTCTTGCCACACTATTTTTTTTTAAACAATGATTGCGCTGTTGGATAATATGGCAATACGCCATTGTCTGATTAGAGTTTGACACTATAATCGTATAGTTGCGCTCTTCTAACCACCACGTACGACGATTCTAAATTCCCATTTAGAAAAGAAATGGCGATCGTGTATTTTTGTTCGTCCTCTTTCGGTTATTTCGTTTATTTTGTTTTTGTTTTCATTTGTGCTGGCGAATTCAATAAGGTGGTGTCGTTGAGCAAAAACAAGATTTGCATATTTTTCGCTTTTACAGCGTGAACTGTCAAAACTTCCATGTTCTTTGTTTTTGCTTTTGGCATATTGACAGTCGCCGTAAAAGCAAAAACAAATAAAATGAATTTGCCTTGACCGTACCGATGCCACCTTATTGAATACGCCTTGGTACATATTTCCCATTTCGATTCGTGAGCTATGCAAACAAAAAAATTACGTTCCAAATTTTGTTGTTGCTATTAGTGGTGATTTTAATCAGCAAATATAATTGGAAAAAAACCATTTTTATTTTGGAACAAGCAGAGCAAAAAAAATATATACATAGCTATATGTGGATCTGTAAAGTGTGAAAATATGTGAAAAT
The DNA here is from genome assembly GCA_963971545.1 of Philophylla caesio. NCBI lineage: Eukaryota > Metazoa > Arthropoda > Insecta > Diptera > Tephritidae > Philophylla > Philophylla caesio. The sequence continues at coordinate 121,665,778 of OZ020607.1, forward strand.
ATTGCATACTGAAATAGAAATCAGTACTGTTGATTTACATAGCTCAAAATCAGCGTGAAATTTTCAATTGAGTTGAACACACGTATATCCATACATATAAAAACGAACCGAATAACAACAACATGCACACAGTAGCCTTGAACTTTTTCCCTTCACAAAATTTTTTGTGTTTTCCCTTTGTTCTTTTCCACAGTTTCTTTCGCACAGTTTCTGAATTATTTCTTTGGGTCTTTTGAGTTTTCATTGAGAAAAAATTTTGTGTGCACAAAATTTTCAAATCGTTTTAACTCTGAAATTTTCTTATTTTTCCCTATAATAGAACAAAAATTTTTGCTAAGAAGGAGGAGGAAAATACCACAGAAGCGAATCTAACTGAAGTTTCTCCGAAATAGTGATAACAGCCTGAAAGCGCAGTTTTCCTTTGTAATTCAGCAGCAAACTACCTAACAAAGCAATCGTACAACTAGGAAAAGTCGCTAAACAACTCTTAATCAACAAATACAAATATTATATTGTAATAGCAGCAACTTGGTGGCTAGTACGCTGGTCACGGCCGTTGTCATAGCCACAAAATAAAAGACGTGGTCCATTTGATATCAGAATTGCTGCCATCTCCATCAATACATCATCGGCGCTGCAGTTGCTGGTGCGCTACCACCGACTAGTCGGTGTATGGAGCGTGTGTATTATTGAGAGCCATAAAACTAAAGGCACACCAATTGAAAAGCAAAAGTGGGTGATTGGGGAGGTAGGCAGAGCGCATAGCACATATTGTTTGAACATTTCAACCTACTTATAACTGGCGGAGGTGCTAACTGTGACATTTTGTTGGCTGCAAAAGTGAAGGGAAAGGAAAACGTAGAAAAAACGACATTTCATTAGTCACCTAAGCGAAACGCTTGGCGTATAAGTAAACATTCAGTATTTACTTATACATACCTATGTATATCCATACGGCTAACTGAAAAAAATCAATTGCTGCTTATCCAGACACAACTGTTTTTTTTTTCATTCAACTTGCTACATCAACAGATTAAGCCGATAACCCATAACAACTGAGTAATTAGCGCTGAAACGTCACCACCACTAATTGATACAAATAAACACAACCGGACTTAGTAATAAAAAAAAAAACAAAATGGAGTCGGATGAGGATTCGTACGAGATGGAGAATGTAGATTCTGGAAATGTATCGTCCGGCGACGAGGGCGATGAAGATTTCGGTATGGAAGTCGATATACCCTCCTCCCATGATCGACAAATGGAAACTGAGGAGTACCAATATGAAGTGCTCACCACAGACGAAATAGTACTGCATCAGCGGGAAATCATTGATGAGGTCAACAATGTGCTCAAGGTAATTAAGAGATATGTAAATAAGTTAGTTCCATAATGATGGCATAAATTAGTTACAACAATTGTATTAATAAAACACTTGACGGTGAATCAAAAGGCTAATGGTTTAGGAGTACCGTAAAGTCAGTGGGTTTGAGAGGTGGCTTAAGTTTATCACTTTATGTATACAATACATATGTACATACATATGTATGTATGTATGTACATATATCTTATCGATTGTTTCTTGCTGTTGACGTACTTTGTAGGTACATATCGATCATTGACTAAAAAAAAAATTGTCAACTCAAAAACCGTGTAACTTCTGCATACTTAAACTCGATTTTTTAATGTTTTTTTTACCAAAAAAAATTTTTTTTTTAATGCGAGACATACATATGTATATGTATGTACATACATATATATGTACATATAAAGAAGTGTGGGTTCAATAAAAATTAAATTTAAAGCAGTCTGATGAGGAGATGTTGTGATCTCCGAAATAGCTGCTATAACTTTTACCACTAGTTGTTTTTTTCCAAATAAAATCTTCCATAAACTGGCCTCGAGCTCAAAAAAATTATCAATTATGTATTAAACATTTTAAAGGCCGATAAAAAAACAACAAAATTTAAAGAAGTCAAATATAAAATATTTTAAATTTTTGATTCCTAAACATGGGAATTACAGTTACCTGCGTCAGCTGGTGTGGTATGTGACGCTTGCGAATTGTTAAACGTTTTCTCTTACGGCGGACAGAATTCCCTTCGACATTGCCTCGTTAGGTTTTTTTTGTGAGATTTATTTTGAAAAAATTTTGCTTCGTGTTATAAAACATACGATTCCGTTATAAGCACACATTCTTAAAACTATTGATTTTTTGTTAGTATTGCGCGTGATAATAATTTTTTTTTTTTGGTACCATTCTTAATTTCCTGGTTATCAGCAGCATCCTTACTTTGTCGTGCCTAATGACTTCCCTTATGCACATATTGTGATGCTACAACAACATTCAAAGTTAAGCAAACTAACGACCTTCATGTTAAATGTTGCCTTTTAACACATTTTCAATAGCGGGATGATATAACCAATGTTATTGCTATGCAGCAGCTTGTATTCTGGCCTCCATACGCTCTATAAACGCCAGATACATTTAAATGCAATACATTCAACCATCTGCACAGCATGTTTGCATGTATGTACATACATAGGTGTATGCTTTCAATACCTATCCTCCTACACAAACGTGCGCGTGCTCTTGGAGGCAACAAGAAAAATGGCGTAAAAAAAAAGAAATCATGCTGTGATTTGCAGTCAGTGAAGAGCATTTACGAAATATGTAACACACAGCCTCACCGTTGACCTATAAAATTTCTGTGCGCGTATTGGCTGTGGTAAACCAAAAAAATATAATGTACATACATACATACATATATACATACATACGTATATACATATGTTTACATTTTTACAAAAAGAAAAAAAAAAACTTGTTTGATTTACACACGCGATGTTTGAAGCTATCACGGCATTTCACTTCTCTTCTTAGTCTTTCCTATATTGTTTACAAACAATATCTTGTAATTTTGAGGGCATTTCATTGCTCCTTACATATGTATGTACATATGTTTGTAGCGATGCATAAATAAATGTTGCGGATTTTGCAATGATTCGCAAAAAAATATATTTAAGGTTGCTTGCAATAAGTCACAGCTGTTCGTACTCCTCTCAGCTATAAATAGTCGCTTTGACGTCAGTTTATTTAGCCCTTTGTGCTCTGCTTTGTTGTCTGCCAATTTTTGTGCTGTTCATGCAATTTTCGTACTCGAATGCATATTTTAATTGCATAACTTGACATTGAATATTAACAGTAGTTAAAAAATCGATTCCACAAAAAAAAAAGAAAAATTATTTTAGGGCTTGCAGTTGTTGCAGCAGCGTTTTTCCTTTAATGGGCAATAATAATTAGACGCTAGTTTCCCAAATAAAAGTTGTTCATATTTTCGTGGAAATGTACAAAACTTACTCTGATTACCAATTAACAATTTAAATTTAAAGTTCAATGTTAATTTTTTTTTAATTTTATAAGGCCAGTTGTCAACTTCTACCAAAATCCTTTTCAATCGCTATTTTATATATTTAAAAAAAATTTTTTTTTTGTTTCTTCCAGCTCCCGCCCACAATAATACGCATTTTGCTGAATCATTATAAATGGGATAAGGAAAAGTTATTGGAGAAATACTTTGATGGCAATACAGAGGAGTTTTTCAAGGGCGCACACGTCATCAATCCATTCAACAAAGCCATCAATCCAAGTCGACTCAAGGTAGCTTTTTAGCATACCACTAAATGGTTTTTTCATTTAAAATGTATATCCTTTCTTTATTGCCCAATTTAAGGTGACCAAAAATCCTGTAGAAGAATGCGAAATTTGCTTCTCCCTGCTGTCACCGGATGTAAGTGAAAATGGTTTTTTTTTCCCCCAACTCCTTTTTTTTTTTGTATTTCACTCCACACTTAATTTCATTATGCAGAGCATGACTGGTTTGGAGTGTGGCCATCGCTTTTGTTTGGTTTGCTGGCGTGAGTATTTAACCACAAAGATCATCACCGAAGGTCTCGGTCAATCCATTTCGTGTGCCGCGCATGGCTGTGATATTTTAGTCGACGATGTAACTGTCACCAAACTTGTGGATCCGCGTGTCAAAGTGAAATACCAGCAATTGATCACAAATAGTTTTGTCGAATGCAATCAGCTATTGCGCTGGTGTCCGTCCGTCGACTGTACATACGCCATCAAAGTGTCGTATGGCGATTCTCGTCCGGTGAGTTGTAAATGTGGTCATGTGTTTTGTTTTGCCTGCGGCGAAAACTGGCACGATCCCGTCAAGTGTTGCTGGCTAAAAAAGTGGATTAAAAAGTGCGATGATGATTCGGAGACATCCAATTGGATTGCAGCCAACACCAAAGAGTGCCCCAAATGTAATGTGACGATCGAAAAGGATGGCGGCTGCAATCACATGGTATGTAAGAATCAAAATTGTAAACATGATTTCTGTTGGGTATGCTTGGGATCGTGGGAGCCGCACGGTTCATCGTGGTACAATTGCAATCGCTATGATGAGGACGAGGCCAAGGCGGCGCGCGATGCCCAAGAAAAGTTGCGCTCCTCATTGGCAAGGTGAGTGTGTATGGGTTGTGGAGGAGTGTTAGCAACTTAGATACAAGAATGGTAGGAAATTGAAATTTTTTCTTGTTCTTACAGGTACTTGCATTACTATAATCGCTATATGAATCACATGCAGTCGTTGAAATTTGAAAATAAACTTTATGCAGCGGTCAAGCATAAAATGGAGGAGATGCAACAACACAATATGTCCTGGATCGAAGTGAGTTTGTTAAAATTGTTGGCTTATAAATATTTGTTATTGCATTTTCACTTGCCTTGTAACTGCTTTCACAGGTGCAATTCTTGAAAAAGGCTGTAGATATACTCTGCCAGTGCCGTCAAACACTAATGTACACGTACGTGTTTGCCTACTATCTGAAGAAGAATAATCAGTCAATGATCTTTGAAGATAATCAAAAGGATCTGGAATCGGCAACGGAGAAATTATCCGAGTACTTGGAACGTGATATAACGTCAGAGAATTTGGCTGATATTAAACAGAAAGTGCAGGATAAATATAGGTGAGTGCGTGTTGAGTTTTAATATATAAATTTTTCGTTCATGGAAGTTGCCGTTTTTTAATCGTACAAAAATAGATTTGATTTAAATGTTAAATGGAAGCAAATATGGAATACAAATTGGGCTGCTAATCAAAAAAACAAAAATTTGTATATTTAGAAATTCGAAATTTTGTTGAATTTGTGTATAAAGTTTGAAACTTGGCTTTATATAGTTTTATTTAACTAGAGAATTAATTGAAAATATCAGAAACAAAATAATTTGCATTTCTGTTTGAAAATAAATTTTTTAAATTTTTTTTTTGCTCAACATTTTCTGTATTTGCATTAAATAATCACAGTCTTGTTTAATAAAAAAACCTCATTCAAATTTCCATATTTAAAAAAATTTTATATTTTGCACGCTTTGTTCTAATTCGCATTCCTCACTTCATTTCGCAGATATTGCGAGAAGCGTCGCAAGGTGCTGCTGGATCACGTGCATGAAGGCTACGAGAAGGACTGGTGGGAGTACACAGAATGACGAGAATCCTGGATGGATGATTAAACAGCACCAACAACAAATTATTTTCATTATATAAGCGACAAAAAACCGAGCAGAGAACGTGGGAAGCAGCAAAACGGCAAAAAACAAAAATAAATAAACTATTTAAGCTGCCGTCAATGTTATCGTCAGCAAATGCAAGAAAATCGAATAACCCAAGGAAACCTAAATGAAAAGAACGCAATTCCACCATGGCAGTTATAAATCGTTTTTAGACCTAAATAGCGAGTTGGACAAGTCGATTAAGGCAAGCGTTTGTAAAGTTTGTTGCTGCAGAGACGATAAAAAAAGAGAGAGAGAGGCAAGGTGAACGCCAAGAACAAAAATAATGAGATGGCGCGCAAGCAAAAAGCTTTAATGTTGCCAAACTTTATTACAAATGCACATTAACAATATAACAATCGGAGAATGAGTCGAAATTTAGAGTTGGGAGGGTGTAAGAAAGCGTTTGATCTCGTCACAGTTTAGGACATTTAAAGCTGCGCCACAATAGACCTCCCGTCTCGAGCGCACAAACACAAACACAACACACACAGCAACAACACTCCAAGGCAACAAACAACCCTAACTGCTAGGTAGTTTCTACGATTCTTTGCGCGCATTTTCGATTGCCAATAAATGCGACATTGCTTGTTGCTGTTTTCAACCATCTCTACTTGAATAGTTTTTATTAAGCAAATTAGCGTTAGAGTGACGTTTTAAAATGGAACAACACTTATGTAGTTATGTAAAGCTAAACAAACAAAAACGACATACAAATGAAAACTAAAAAACAAAAAAAAAATTAAAAACAAAAATTGCAACACCATTGCATAGCGCGCATTCATTCAACTGAGCGACGCGGCAACGTATAAAGCAGACAAATTTTTGTGCGCGCCCAAAAGAAAAAATTAAAAAAAAAAAAAAAATATTTTAGAATTTTAAATTCATTAATGATACGAAAATGATGCAAAAACGAGAAAATTAAGATTGGCCGCACGCTTGAAAGGTTTCGTATCACACATTCGCTCACGTTACGTTCGTTGTATTAAATAAAAAAAAAATTTATGTTATATAGAATGTTTAGGAAATGAAAACAAAGAAATTTGTAATAGTTTTTGTGTTGTTTTTGCACAGAAGAATATGAACGCAAAGAAATGTTAAGTTTTTTTTTTTCATGATTGTCATTTATATTTACGTTAATTTTTTTAGTAGTTTATAAAATCGCAGCAGGTGAACACAAAATCGCTAACTCATCACTAACTCACTGGAAAACGAACACAATAACAGCAACAACATCAATATCATGCAAAATAATACAAATTTACTATGCAAGTTTTAAGCGCTAATTTAGCAAAGAGGAAAATAAAACCAAAACAAAACCAAAATAAAAATAATTAAAAAAAAAACACTCACATTTTCGAAACACTTTTTGAAATTTCTATAGAGCGTTGTCGGTGTGCAACTGCGCAAAATTGGCAAGCAGGCGGGCGGAGATTAATTGTATGCAAACACAAAAAAAAAATAAAATAAAAAATACAAAAAAAAGAATAAACGATACAAAACATAAACAGAGTCCACAATTAGAAATAAAAAGTAGCAGTTATTTAAAAAAAAAAAAATGTTTAAAATGAAAACAACAAAACCATAACTATGTTTAACAAATTTTGAGGTGGCAAAATATTTTAGCAAGCAAAACAGACCGCAAATAAAAACTAATAAATAATTAAATAGTTCTAAAGCAGCTACGAAATAAAACGTAGCGGATAATACAAAACGCATATACACATACATACATGCATACATACATACATATGTATATGTAGATACTTAAAAAAAAAAGCCTGTGTTAGCTAACACACCAGAAAAAATAAAATAAAATAAAATTAAAATTAAATAAAAAAAAGTGCTTTCAGCGCAAACACCAAACCACTCGAACCTACAACAAGCTGGAAAATGGTAACAAAAATAATAACAAAAAAAAAACAACAAAGCAAAAATTAAAAATAAATTATAAAATGCAAAATACAAAATACAAAACACTAAAAAATTTTATATTAATTTTATTTCAACATTGTATCTTAATTGTGCAGATTTGTCTCGAAAAGCGCTTTTTAATTTCAACATACAAAATTGCGAATGTATGTATGTATGTAAATAATAACTGTGGAATATCGACACATACAACTGATTGGATTTTAACAAGTTTTAATTTTGATCTTACACAGGCAACTGAAATATTTAAAATCGATTGATATGAAGACAGACGGCTTCTCAAACGAAAGATTTACATAAACACAAATTTGTTTAAAAATTACCATATATAGAAAGAAATTTTCGCCACATATTTATTTATCATGGAATTTCTTCCTTAAAAATATTTATGTATGTAAAAAGTAAAAGCTAGTTTGACTACCTTTCATTTGATACTTTACAACATCTCAATCTCGTCATATTAATTGTTACATTTTATATTGCCGCCCCGCTTCTTCCCTTGAAATTATAAATTTTTTTTTTTTTTTTTTTCTTAAATGAACTAAAGGCCAATATTGTGGGTTTTTGTTTTTTCTCTAAATTTTCTAACAAAAATTGGTCTTTAGCTCATTTAAAAAAAATAAAAATTCCTGTTTTTTTTGTTTATAAAATTTATTTATTAAAAATTTTATTTTTTTTAAATTCCATAATGGTTCAACTACCCTACCCATCAACGAAGCGCCTTGCCGTACTTGCCGTCCGTATCAACATATTAAATTGCTGTTGAAAGAAAGAGACAAAATGTACCAATGTACCTACAGCCAACACGACAATGTCACCGTTATGTGGTGGTGAGTTTTCTTTAAAACGAAAATGCCAAAAGTTAAGTCGTAACAGCTGACACGTTCGCCGTTTTTACGTCGATGGCTGGTTGAACTACATATAACTGACATCATAAAAATTGAAGTTTCAAACTTTGTGCAGTAAATACAGAAATTTTCAAAATTTTTTTTTTTTTTTTTTTAATTATCAGGAAAAAAATTTGTGTATTCAACTCGATTGCGATCTAATAATGCGCAATTTTCAAGTGTCTTAAAACTGTTGCTGATTTTTGGGAATTTTTTCTTCCCAACAAAAATTAATTTTGTTAATGCGGTTTTATGGAAAAAATTATCTAGGGCAAAAACACACTCAAAATTCAACGGGATATGTAGTTTTTGGTTATACTAAAACTACATTGACTGCAAAAATGAATTTGCAAAAATTTTCTTAAAACTCGAAGAAAAGTTAGTTTTTTTTAATTTGATAATTTTTGTGACTGCTGTACAAAATTTTGAATTTAAAAATGTTTAATTTTAAGATAAAAAAAATAATAGTTTCAAAACTTGCAAATATTTTAATTATAAATTTGTTAAGCGTCAGTGTAGGTGGCAACTCCATTGAAAATTTTTCTAGATCACAGCCTTTGTCAACTCGTTTCGATTAATGGCAATTTTCACGAAAAAACGATCGCTACAAATTTCCAAATTTTGCGTTGGCGCGGCTGTTTTTCCGCTTTGAAACACGTAAAGTGAAGTGAAAATATCGTTTTTAATAAAATTTAAGCAGAAAAACACATCCCTTCTTTACCACCTCTCACATGCGCAACCAAATAAAAGCGTTCCACAAAAGCATGCTAGTTGCCTCCCATTCTTTTCAGTGTATTACATAAAAAGTAAAAAAGTAACATAACATAAATGTAAGAATCGCAAATTTTATTATAAGTAAAAAATGCAAGTGCATAAAAAATTAGAATAAAAACGTTTGAATTTGAAGTTTTGACAAACAAAACAAATAAACAAATACAATAAAATTAAATAATGGTCTTCGATGCTTTAAACATTATGTAAATAGTTATTAAAAAATTATTAAGTAAAGCAGCTAAAACATCAAAGCGAGCCAAGTCGAACAGAGGAAATAAAAATTGCAAAAACAAAAAAAATAATAAAACATAAAAAATATGTAATATAAACATTGGTGTTTTTACTTTGGTGCGAGGGTGAGTTGTATGTACATCACTTAAAACTTTGCAGCCTTAACTCAAAAATTGCGATTTAATTAAAATAATTTATCCGACGAATATTTGTCATCCGAAACCGCACATGCCGCATGTAGCGCCCAAAGCAAGTTCGCAACTAAAGTCTTTCGCAAGTGGCACAAATTTCCACCAGGCGCTCAGAACTGCAACAGCAAGCCGCCCACAAAATGTTAACAGAGTTCTGTTCGGTTAACAGTGGCTGCAGGTATGTTACTTCAGATTAACACTGGGCTGGCGCTGTTAAGCCAGCTAACATATTCGTTGCATACACCCAGGCGTAAAATTTCCAAAATGCAAAATGGCTGCTGTTTCCGGTTCCTGCCAGCTGGCATGCATATTTGTATACAAATTAAATAACTTATTGTAAAACCTATGCAATATGGGTATCAAATGAAAGCTATTTTCAAGTGCTTTCATTTAAACGCACTTTCGTTAAGATATTCAAGCAAAATATTTGCATGTCCAATGAAATGAAAAAATTTATCGTTTTTCTTACTTCAAATATATATTTTAAAATATGAAATTACATTCTTTTATAATCGTTCTATTGAAACTTAACATTTTTTTTTTGGTAATTACGTGTACATAGTATGTACATATGTACATATATTATATTTGTATGTTTGTTTGTAAATTTTATTACTTTTTACTTTTACATTAAACGGTAGTTACATAGTATGTATATTACATGGCTAGAAAATTTACAACAAATTCCTAAGCTTTAATACATTAGTACTTAGATGTGTGTGTGTGTATATGTTTTATTTTCTTTTTTGTATTTTTATGTATGTGTACATGCATGTCTTCCCCACTCAACTAAATACCAACACGAAATTCGTTTGTAGCGAGTATTTTAAATTAATACTCGTTTATATGTATATATGCATATCTTCATCCCTGCTTTACAACTCTTCTTCTCTTCTCTTTATTCCGCACTCAATGCTTAATTCAATTCTTTGCGCGTTGTGTTTGGCAACATCAAACACATGAGACCACCACCAATTAGGAGGGTAGCCACAATGAATGTCGGCGCCATGCAATACTGATCCAAAAGTGTGGCAATCACAATGTTACCAATGATGCCACCCAAACGCGCCGCCACCATCGATATGGCCACACCGGTGGCGCGCAAATGTGTTGGGAAAACTTCGGTGATGAGGCAATCCAAAGCGGCATTGGCAGCCGAGATGGCGCCGCTGAACACAGCGGTCACAATCAGGTTCTGTGTCGAGTTGAAGACAAAGTTCATCGCTGCCGAGCAGACGCCAGCCGTCATTGTGCCGAAAATAAGGAAGAATTTGCGACCCAGCAAGTCCATACCCAAAATGGCAATCAAGTTGGCAGGCAGTGCGGAGGCCAGCGATATGAGTGATTCCATGAAGACACTCGGCGGTATGTCCGGCTGGCATACGGCGTCCTCCTTATGACCCAGCGACACCACATATTTGGTGACCTCGCACACGCCAGCCTGTTGATTGGGATACTTGCGGCTGTACTCTTCGAAGCGATTAAACAGCTCGGGGAACCACATCATCAATCCGTAATAGCCGATGTGGAAAGTGAAATTGATAACGATCGAGATTAAAGTGAATTTGAGTATCGGCGAGCTGAATAGCTGTTTGCTGTGATCGGCCATGCTTGATAACATTTTACTGTATTTGCCTTTAACGCCAGCCTGATTCTCCTTAATTTCGGCCAACAATTTCTCATCGATGTCCAATTCAATAACCGGATATTGTTCCGGCGATTTACGTGTATTCGTTACGTAAATGCCACGGAAGATGGCCATGGCTTTATCATGTTTACCCTTGGTCAGCAGGAATTTCGGCGACTCGGGTAAATAAAAGAGCAGGAAGGCGACAACGAATGACGGCAAAGCGCAAACCATCAAGAAGATACGCCAGGAATTGTATGTGATTAAACTTGTTGTGAAGCCAATGCTACTGGGAATGATGAGCCACGCCAAACCCGCAACAAATAGATTACCAAAAGTCCAGAAGGCAGCCATGAAGCTCAACATGGAGCCACGTTTCGCTTTCGGCTGGAACTCGGCGAAGTACGACCAAATGACTGGGCCGCTGCCGCCAAGACTGAAAGTAAAGTGGAGATGAAGAAAAAAATACGGTGTTATGATAAAACATTAAAAAAGTGTGATTGAAAAATTTTGTGAATGAGTGAATGAGTAAAAATTTAAGAATGTTTTATTTATAAATGATTGCCTTAATTTTCTGCAGCAAAAAGTGGGCAGTCAAGCATGACAAAGGAAAATGCGCAATAAACAATTAAAAATAGACAAAACTAAATAAAAAAAAACGAAGAATACAAAAATGGAAATTAAAGAATACTAAAAACGCAAAAACGTTCATTCAATATATTTAGGGTATTCACAAGGTATCGTAAAGTGTCGTATTGTCGTAAAATTATAAAATTTGAAAATCTCCATGTTGTGTTAGTTTACTTCCTTCTTCTGTGCAATGCAATAAAAATAACAAAAAAAAAAAAATTTAGGCTACAGAAAATTTGTATAACTTTACAACTTGACGACATTTTATGACACTTTGTGAATGCCCTAAATAATTATAAAACGAATTTAGCGCGTGCTGAAAAAAAACAAATTATTCAGCAGTTTTTATTATGTATTATGCAGTTTTTCGAAAAATTTTAAAATTCGAAAAATTTTTAAATTCGAAAAATTTTGAAATTCGATTAATTTTAAAATTCGAAAAATTTTGAAATTCGATAAATTTTAAAATTCGAAAAATATTAAAATTCGATACATTTTAAAATTCGAAAAAAAAGCTAGCCTCAACCGCAAGAACTATTTTTGAAATGAAAAATATAACAAAAACACAATTCTGAAAATGTAAATAAAAATTTTCAGAACAAATTATTTAATAAAAACGTTCGTCGCGCAAGTAACTAGCTAGCTAGCTAGACTAGCTGAATCGCCGGGCAACAGGGCGTATGAGCAACGTTTTTTTTTTGTTCGTTCGCCTTTCGGTTATAAAAATGCAATGCAAGCGAGGCGAATAAATTTACTTTTAAATATTTTGCTACTTTTTTATAGATTGAAATATTTTCCACCATAAATATTCATAAGCGCATGGATGGGCAGTAAAAAAGTTGCATACACACACTAAAACCGTCGATTTAATGATGATTTCAAAATTTTGTTTACAATTCATTTCTCATTGAGCGCTTTTTTGTGTAAATAAACAAATGCGAAAATGTGCAATTTTCGAATATTACAAATTTGTTGATGAACTTAAAAAATATGCGAGAACTTGTGAAGGCAAATTAGCACCTCGCGAATGTGGCGATTACGAATATGTGATGTGCGAAAATATATATATAGTATATGTATGTATGTATGTATATATATGTGTGTGTGTGTGTGTGTATGAATTTACACTGAAGAAAGTGTTTTAGCGGCAGCGCTTGCATCGGCGAGTTCGCACAGCTCAAGTCGCGCGCCCGCTTACATTAGCACCAAGCTGAGCGCAAACACCAGCGCTGCCTGCCACCAACAATAGCGATGGATTTATGTAATTAACGCCAAGCAGCGTCTCATTTACAAGTTCGCCTGCTAGAGTAGCAGCGCGCGCTCCGCCCAAGCCAATGATTCATTTTTAGGGTTGGCGTGTTTGTTGTGTTGCGGCGCGACTGTGCGCTGAGAAGTTAGTTGGCGTTTTTGAACTGGTTTCTAATACTACTTTTCATAAATGCATACATATGTATGTGTGTGTTTGTGTGTGTTTGTATATACAAAAAAAAAAAAAAAGAAAAATTACTTACGCCGCGCCATTGAGAAAGCGAAACAGCATAAACCACGCGTAGGTTTGCGAAAATGACGATGCAACAATACAAAAGCCATTCATGAAGGAGATCACAATGAGCACCTTCTTACGTCCGACCGCATCAGCGATGCTACCCCAAAAGTAGGCGCCCACCATCATACCAACAAATATGATCGAATTGAGCCAACCCTTCGAGCTTGTATTCAAATTCAAATCACATTCGGCCGATGGTAGAATGAACGACATCGAGATGACGTCCATTTCCTCACTGGTGCTCACCAGACCACAAATGGCCAGTAGGATATAATGGAATTTGCCATAGCCGCATAGTTCGATGGCCTGCTCGAAACCGGCCCGTATGCCAGTGGAGCGTCGGCCATCGGCGCCAGAGCCTCCGCCATTGTTGCCACCGCCACCAGCCGAGCCGTGTGTAGCGACTCCGTTGTTGGTGACCTCAATGACGGCCGCACTACCCTTTTCTACGTCATAATTATCACCGCCAGCGCTGCTAATGTCCGTCTCGTAGCCCTTGTTGACTGACGCAAATTGATATTCGGGATCCTTGCCGCCACTGCCCAACGAATAGGGCTGTAGAATGGAGCGATTGTCGATCGAGTTGTTTCTGCTGCTATTGTAGTTTGGTTGGATGCCAGCCTCTACATTATAGGCTGTGGACAGAGAGAGAAAAAAAAGAGGTGTTCGAATAAAGGATTCATTAAAAGAAAAAAAAAATTTTTAATTCATAAAAAAATAATTTAAAAAAATACATAAAAAAATTATTTTAAAAATTCATGACTGTGGAGAAAGAGAAAAAAAGAGGTGTTCGAATAAAGGATTTATAAAAAAAAAATTTTTTTAAATTTATAAAAAAAAATAATATTAAAAATTCATAGAAAAAAATTTGAAAAACATTCATAAAAAAAAATAATTAAAAAATCTAGCATTCGATATAGAAAAAATAATACTCGGCCTTTTCAACGAATTTTCCAATAAAAAATTAAATCAGATAATTGTTATTAAGAAAATTAAAATAAAATTTAAATTTATAACGAAAAATTCTTTCCTAAAACATAGATTATAATGCTTAAAATTTTCACTTCTAATCGCACGAAATTTTCAAAATTTAAAAACAAAATTTGAAATTTTTTGTATCTGTATATGTATGTATGTACATAGTATCTATGTATTGTGTATATGAAAAATATTTTCTAAAATTCATAAACTTCAAGAAATGAAAAAAAATTTTCTAAACACAGAGTATCGGTAGCTATTTTGAATTTCCCTTTGATTAACCGAAATTGAAAAACTGCAACAAGTAATTGTTAGTAAAAATTTAGTAAAAAGATAATTTCTAAATGTTTCCATAAACTTGAGGAATCTGCATATGTATGTATGTATGTATGTACATACATACATAAATAAACACCGATTTCCATAATAAATAAATTCAGTATTTTGCATTAATTTTACAAAAATGAAGAATCGAAAAAAATTTTAACAAATTTAAAACAGGGTTGTTTTTGGTTTTTTTTTCATTTTTCGAAATTAAAAATAATTAAATTAAAAATTTTTTATAATATTCCAAAAAAATTTCTTGGTTTGTTTTTTATAAATTTTAAGAATCTATGTACAAACAAAAGCATATTTTCTAAAAATTTCAAACCCGCGGCGTTTTCGAAGTAAGCTACATACAGACGAAAATTACGAAATTTTAAATTGTTTTTCAAATTTACAGAAATTATAAGAAACACGCAAAAATACATGTTTTTACAGAAAATAAAAGCTTCAGAAAAGTTTATAATTTATTTATTTTTGCAATTTAGTATCCAATTATTATTTTAATTATTTTTTTTTCACTATTCATTGTCGTAATTTTAAAATGGTTCACAAACTCCTTTACCTCATCAAAGGAAAATTGTTGTCAAGTGGCTTATGAATCATGCAAATTCGAAATTGTTATATCGAATACATAATTGAATATTTATGTATTTATTAATGGCGGCCAATTAACCTTGATGTCAATTTTATTAGACGATTTTGATTAGCATCTGTACGTACTCGTATGTATGTATGTATGTATGTATGTAAGTATGTTTTTGTATGTTTAGGCTTAGAAAGAAAATCGCCAACACGAATTATTTCATAATAAATATTTACTATTTTCATTAGCTTTAAAAGCTGCCATAACTCGCGCTTCACACATTTTGTTTGCAAAAAAAAAAACATATTTTTTTCTTGGAAAATAAAATGGAAAAGGCAAAAGACAAATTGCGCGAAAAATTTGTTAGTTATTTTTGGAATAAGTGTGTCAGCGATTTTTTTAAGGTCGTCCGGCATTTTATCAAATATTTATAAACACAAACGTGTGTGTGTGTGTGTATGTAAAACAATTCAATTTGTCTATTTATGTTAAAAGAAATACGTGTAGAAATGCACGTGTCTGCTGTGCAAGACTTGTTTCGGTTTTCTAAATTTCGCTTGCTACATTTTTTTTGTTTGTTTTTTTGTTTGTTTTTTTTTGGTTTTTTTTTTTACTTGTAATAAATTCAAATGTCGCTTGCATACTTACATTCACTTTTATTCTTAATCGAATCACCTTCTACCATTCTATGAGTTCGGTTTTTGTTGGCTTTTGCACTCGCTTGAATCGAGACGAATAAAATTTAATAAAGAAAATTGAAGAAGTGAAATAAATCACTACAAAAAAAGTTGTTGTTTTGTTTTGTTTGCGTTGATTTTCGGTCCTTCCGATTTGCGATACTGCAAATACCACTATTTATTTACGTACGGTAAAAAAAAGGCGATAAAATTTCTGTTTTAAAGAAATTTCAATCAGTTGGTTGAATGATTTTTTTTATCGATCTGTAAAGAAAAAACAAATATAAAAAAGAAATGTGGTTATTAAAATTGGGTGACAGTGAGGATTGGTAGATAGCATTTTTTTATTATAAAAAAAAAATAAAAATTTTTATAATAAAAAAAATTCAATTTTTTATAATAAATAAAATAAAATTTTTAATAATAAAAAAAATAAATTTTTTTATAATGAAAAAAATAAAATTTTTTATAAAAAAAAATACAATTTTTTATAATAAAAAAAATAACTTTTTTATAATAATAATAATTTTTTTATAATAAAAAAAAAATAAAATTTTTTTAAAATAAAAAAAATTACAATTTTTTTATGTCAACTATGCGCCAAAACAAAAAAATTATAATAATAAGATCCAGTCAGTATTGTATTAGTCAGTCGCATGTTCTTTTGCGACTTTTCTCGGACTAATAATGCTAGACTAAACGGATTTTTTTGCAGTGAATATTCTCATTATCTCTATTTATACATATGCAAATATGTATGTATGAATGTACATACATATGTATGTATGTATAGAAAAATTGTTTACTGTGCTAGATTGATAAGCGCTGATATTTCGCACTCGACTCTTTGTTTAGAAAGCATCTAACTTACATTTTCTATTCTTTTAAAATGTAGTTAGAGAATTTATTTTAATTTAATTTATTTTATTTTTGGTAGATAAAGAAACTGAGTTATAGCCTTGCTATGTTAAGTACGAATTGATGTATGTGTGTGTGTGTGTGTGTGTGTGTATGTGTAGAGAGCCGAACAGATTGCTTTATTTAAAATTAAATATTATTTATTGTTGCATTAACCAGCTTGAGCAGCAGATGAATGCGCTATCAGCGAAGTTCAACAACATCAAGCCAGCAGCAGCAATCATAATGGGGCGTTTGCACATGCAAATACAATGTTTTTTTATGTATGTATGTATGTACATATGTATGTATAAAACCATTTTTGTTATAACATTTTCAAGACTACGAGTAGAGTAAACAAAGCTTACGAGGACGGCAAAATATACACAATTTTTGAAAACAAAAATAAAATGCTAAACTCAGCACAAAACCGAAAACCCAGCTGTGAAAAGTAGAAGTAAACATTTATTTAGCAATTAATGTTTGTATGTATGTATGTTTGCATGTTTGCATGAACTGCTCACGCTTGTTGTCACTGCACACGAGGTTACATCTGATTACTAAATCGCCATCGATTGCAAAGGAGAGAAACAAAAAAAATATCCTTTAAACTTGGCTGCCGCGAAGCAGTGACAAACTGCTGGAATACTATTAAAGGCATAATGCGCGAGTTTTGTTTACGCGGAAGAAAAAATTGGAAGATCTCAACCTTCTGGTGCTTTCCGGGGAAGTGAAATATTGAGGGGTAACACTAGATAGCAAGCTGACGTGGAAAACTCATGTCGACAAAATGATACCGGAGGTCTCCTTTGGGAGAAAGTACGCCGTTAGCTTTCCTATAAAGTAGGAATGGAGAGATCCAGATACTTTTCGGGGGAGCTCGGAAAAAACTTTCTACACTGATGGCTCCAAGACTCATAATGGGACTGGAGCTGGCTGCCATCTGGAGGGTAACTTTAGAGGCTTCTCTGCTTTGGGTCTGATGACCACGGTGTTTCAATCGGAGGTGGTCTTCGCAATACTCAAAGTAGCAGACTGCATAGTTGGCGAACGTTGTAGAGGATACCATATTAAGGTCTGTAGTGACAGCCAAGCTGCCCTAAAGGCTTTGGAAACCGCTCGTGTTTCTTCAAAAATCATACAGGAATGCAATTTAAGGCTAAACTCCGTTGCAAGACGGAATAAGCTTGAGCTTGTGTGGCTGCCGGGGCACTGTGGTGTCCAAGGCGATGAATTGGCAAACCACGGGCCTTCGGACTGTCCAGTTGGACCGGAACTAATCAACGGGTCAAGTATGGCGGGAACTGTCAGGTACATACATCAGGGAACTTATGAGCACAGCTCATGAGGACCGTTGGTGCAGTACCGACTCCTGCAAAATAACTTAGTGCTCATTGAAAAGGCCAGACAGAGCAGTGGCGAAATTTCTTCTCAACCAGAGGAGGAGGGAGCTGCGAGCTCTGACAGGACTGATTACGGCGCACAATCCCTGGGGGCAACACAGGGTCACCATAGGTATCATCGACGATCCGCTATGAGCATTCTGCCTTGAGTCGAGGAAGTTTGCTGAGGAGTAATTACCTCCTATGACGACTCCCCACCCACCCCTTCTCCCTCATCCTGTTTATACTTTTTACAGGCCCCAAGTACAATGGGCATTCGGAAGCCGAAAAGTCAAAAAAATAGCACGAAAGCATTGCATAAATGAAAGATATATTGAAAAAGTGTTGCATTTTCAGGCGCCTTTGTGTGTGTGCGTATGTAATGCATTAAGTTGTTTCACATAATATTTTAATTTCGAAATTTTTTTTTCTAAATATTAGAAAGCTGGTCGGAATTTATTGTTTGCAAAATAATTAGTTGTTTTTCAAACGGCACTGCTATGCGTGCAGCTCCTGAGCAACCAATTTTGTAGTATTAATTATTTTTAATTTTTGCAAAGATCTTAAAGCTGATTAATAAACATACATATGTACACAATCAAGCACAAGCATTTATGGTAAGTATTTATTTATTAAAGAGTTCTTGATAATACTTGTTGAATACATTATTGGCAACAATTAAACGAACGCTGCAAATTCGAGTGTTCAACTGAAGTGTATGTATGTATGTATGTACTTATATCGGGTGTTTTTTTTACAGGTTTGTTTTTCGAATAGAGATAAAACTGGCATTTTGTGGTCAAATCTGGCAACTCTAATGTCATTTATGTTCAGTTTGGTTTGCCATTTCATCATGAACAGGTTGACAAAAGAACAACGCTTGCAAATCGTGCAAATTTATTTCGAAAATAATGGTTCAGTTCGCGAAGTTTACCGTGAGCTCCGTCCATTTTATGGTCGACATAATCGTCCATCAGAGCAATTAATTCGGTTAACCATGGATCGTTTTCGCACTACGTTTACTCTATGTGATAATACGCATCCGCAGAGACGTCGAACAGTGCGCACCGAAGAAACAATTGCCGCTGTAGAGCAAAGTGTTGAAGAGGACCCGAATGAATCGATTCGCCACCGTGAACAGCAATTGGAGCTTTGTCCATCAACTTTATGGAAGATTTTGCGCAAAGATCTTGGCTTGCGACCTTACAAGATCCAGCTTGTGCAAGAATTAAAGCCGCGAGACCATGCAATGCGTCGTGATTTTGGTGTATGGGCCGAAAATGAGATTGATCTCGATGCTGATTTTCATCGCAAAATTTTGTTCAGTGATGAGGCTCATTTTTGGTTGAATGGCTACGTCAACAAGCAAAATTGCCGCATTTGGAGTGAAGAGAATCCACATGAGACCCTTGAAACGCCATTACATCCACAAAAACTGACTGTTTGGTGTGCTCTATGGGCTGGTGGAGTCATTGGGCCATACTTCTTCCGCAATAATGCTGGAGAGGCAGTTACCGTTAATGGAGACCGGTATAGAGCCATGATAACCGACTATTTTGTTCCCGAATTGGATGGCATGAATGTGGATGAGTTGTGGTTCCAACAAGACGGCGCTACATGCCACACAGCGTACGTCACAATCGATTTATTGAAGGAAACATTCACTGAGCGCATAATTTCGCGGAATGGACCTGTCAATTGGCCACCAAGATCGTGTGATTTGACACCATTGGATTATTTTCTTTGGGGATATGTGAAGTCGCTCGTCTACACCAACAAACCAGAAACGTTAGGGGATTTGGAAGCCAACATTCGTGGCGTTATTGCCGACATACGGCCCCATATGCTCGAAAAAGTGGTTGAAAATTGGACCTGTAGAATTGGCTTTATTCGAGCCAACCGCGGCGGCCACATGCCCGAAATCATATTTAAACATTAATGGCATAAAATTATCCTTCCAATAAAGCCAAATTGATGGACCTTAAAACGATTTTCTTGTGTTTTATTTCAATTCGAAGTTCTATACCCCTAAAAAAAACACCCGTTATTTGTATATACTCGTACTATACTGCGCACAATAATTTTGTCAATTAAATAAAGTGTAAATATATTGAGCTACGCCTTAGAGACAATATCTCTTAGATGCGCAGCTGATTGGCGTAAATTATTATTTTTTATTTGTTGAGATCTTTTCGATTCACCACTCGAGCGTGTATGTAAGTATCATTTCAATAAAAAAAAAAAACGCGTCTGAGTTTATTTGCTTATCAAGTGACAATTCAGACAATTCAAAGTGTCTATAAATACATGTAACTATAATTAGTTTATTTTAGGTTATGTTTACTTTAAAACAATTGCTTTTGACACTTTTCTGATCAACTGTTTACAAGTGCCTGCATTTGTAAACATTATTTATTAAATTGTGTCACATGTTAGCGAAATTCCAGTTTCTTAAGCACCCAACACAAGTTGGTTCGCAATCCGGTTATATTAAATTTATGGCGTTTGGAATTAGAATTCGACTGCCGCATAAAGGTAGGCAGGTGGTGCGGTGTAGTTGTAGCGTAACAAAAGCAGATGCTGCTTTTTTTTTCAAAATGAAATAAAGTTAGTATATCATCACATTTCAATTCCACAATGTGATTTTAAAAATTTCCTGTGAAAGTGAATTAGTGTGCTCCCAATTTAAAAAAATTTCTTCGCATATCAGGTCATCCCTGTCATATCGGTTATCGTTGTGACATTTCACAAACAGCTGTTATTGAAATTTCCCTTTCGGATTCAGCTCTGTATGCTTTTTTGAGCAGCCATGAGCAAAACACTTAAAAATACGCATATTTCAATGAATAACTAATACCGAAATGTCATAAACGGCTTCTACAAACATCAAAGAATATTTTAAAAATTATTCCAATCGAAATTAATAAAACATTCACACACTTTTTGTCATTTACTTTTAGTTTCACATACAACCAAGCATGCGGATTCAATTCACAAAAATGTACTTACATATGTGAATGTGAAATTGGTACGTAAAGACCGCACAAAGTAGAAAGTATGCTTCGTCTCGCAAACCGATCGGTAAGCGAGCGCTCGCTTGCTTTCAACTGTCATTTTTGCTGCACAAAAAAGCCTTTTAATAAGATATATTGATAAAATAATTAATTTATACCAACAATATGAGTGGGTTTGGAGTTTGAATAGCACACAAAACACACACCTTCTTGCTCTACGACATGTTGCAAATCAAAAAGTATGCTTTTCAAAATGCCCAGTGGACAAATCTCTCTCTCGCTTGCGACGACAAGAAGCAGAAAGCAAGCGACAATTGGAGGCAGGTGAAGACCGCCTCTTATTTATTTATTTTTTTGCTTGTTATGTGGGCAGCGAGTATCATAATTTTCGAGCTGCTAATTTACTTACAAGCAAGTAATGTTAATTATGCACATTTCTTCTTCCGCTTTATATTGCCAACAATGCAACAATTTTGTTAAGTACGTTCAATTTAAATTTATAAAAAATGTACAAAAATAACGAAATTGGCTGAATCACTACCATACATACATAGTTTCGCTAGCACTAACGGTTATCAAATGTCATACTCGCATGCACATGGTGGCACGTGTGATACAAAATTATGACAGTTATGCTGTAGCACAGGGTGACGCTGCGAATAAACGCATAAATGTGTACGGTGTGGCATTTGCTGGCAAAATGAATGTATTTAATTGCGCTTGCTTTTCGTTGAATTAGGAACAATGCTACCTTGACTTGATACGAAAAAAGGCTTCAAGGAAGCAAATATTTGAACTATTCTAAGCAGTATTGAATGTACAAAAGCAACAATGCAGCAATAGTAAAAGTTTGTCATTAATTAATGAGGAAATCGATAACTTTTAATTTATTTTATGTATGTACATATGTGCATGCAAATATGTTTAATTTTGTACATACATATGTACGTACTTAAGTGCAATAATCAACTTGCCATATAAATGTACGTACATACATATGTATGTATGTATGTTTTGTTTCTTGTTAAACTACTACAACATTTCGCTAATATCTCATTATAAAGTTTAAGTAATTTGCACTTAATTCACTTTGCAGTGCGCATTAATGCACAATGCAACAAATTCATACCAGAAAAATACATTTGTATGTATGTATGTTCGTTCAATTTGCGCTACGTATTGTTTTAAGTGCTCATTGTTGCATTGCAATAATGAATTGCGCTGCTCAATAAATAAATATTTACAGTCTACATACATAATTTAATGAATTGCTATTTGCCACTTTGCTGATAAATTAAATGTTAGCACTAATTAAAGTAACAAAAAAAAAAAAACACAAACAAATTATAGTAAAACAATTATGTTAATGCTAGCGACAATAAATAAAAAACTTGTTAGAAAAATATGGCGATAACAAAAAAAAAAAAGAAAACAAATGAAAACAAATGCCAACTGCAGCATAATAAAGCAATCAGCAAGCGTCATGAAAAAAAAAATTAAAAAAAAAAAAAGCCAAACAAGAACAAAACCACAATGTATGCAAAGTGTGCACATAAATAGTATTTTGAGACAGCCAACAAGTTCCTGTTCTCCTTCATTTGGAGTTTTGACTTGTGTGCAAACTCGTAAGCAAATACTAAAACAAAAAAAAAAAAAAAAAAACATAAACAAATGCAGCTAAGCAGACAAAAAATCGACAATATCAACACAACAACAATTGCCTTTGCAAAATGCAAAAAAATTGACAGCTTGATTTATCTTTAGTCCCAATGAGTGGCATACGAGGCAGGTTCAATGGCAATACGGCGGCAGGCAGCAGTTGATTGCCTAAATGCATTTAGTAGGTGCACACGCACATACATACATACATACATACATACATACAAACATATGTAAATTGTTGTTAGCTAATGCATTTTAACTTAACTTTCAAACGCGTATTTTACCGAAATAAAAGAGTTTTAATAATTAAAAAAATAAATCTTTTTGTAAACAAAGTAGTAGAAAGTAAATATCTACATGCATATGTACATACATATATGTCAATATTAATTTAATGCGCTTTTAATTTGTGAGTTTGAATGCCAATGATTGATTGTATTCGTTCTAAATCAACAATATGCGAGTCAATTAATCATAGTTTGAACAAAAATAGCTCTTCATTGTAAACAATGTAAAAATATAAACAAAGAATGAAAAGTAAATTTTTTGGAGCTCGATTAACATACGTACGTACACTTGTGTGAAAACCAAATTTTAGTGACTAAATACACAATTAAAATATATATAAAAATAAAAAGCTTTCCAGTATCTTTTTTTTGCAATAATTTGTTGTATTTGAATGTAATATTGATTTTTTTTTTTTCTACAACTTTCAGACAAACAATTTTATTCAGCGCAAACTAATATCAATTTGAACCAGAGTTCGAAAATAACCCACTCCACTTTGAAAATGTTCCAAAATAAATTAACTTATTATTTGAGAGAGAGAAACAGAAACGCATAAAACAGAACAAGTGTTTTATTTTTTGTAGGTGAGTGCTTTTGAAACACATTGAAAAACATTATTTTTCATATAATTTCTGTTACTGTTGGTTTGGGACACTTATCGCAGAGAGAAAACAAAAAAAGTGTTATTTGGTAACAGAAAAAAAAAATAAACATTTGCTATTATGTAACTGGTATAATGTTTTTGCTTTAGTGCTTGTTTATATTGTAAACGTATATTTTTAGTTCACCCAGATGATATAATTGAAGTGACAAATAGTACAAATTCAAATAAATTTTTTAAGCTTTTAATGGGCAGACATTGTGACTACGTGGTTATGGGTTTCTACAAATTTGAAGCTGTAAAAAAACAAGTATGTGTGCTATGTGTGCAATACCTATTTATCAGGCAAGCATATAACCAACTTAAGGCGGCACTTGAAAGAAAAAGATAGTGAAATTTTTGAAAAAGCGGTCAAAAATAACCCAGAATATTGTTAAATGATTCAAACCCCAAAAAATTAACATTTCATACGAAGTCGACACATATAACTTTATTTCATCAATTCTAAAAATTGTAACAAAAGATGGCAGGCCATTTCTTCATTTAGACTCTGAAGGGTTTCGAGAAATTGTTGAATGCGCTATCGTTGTTGCTAATTGCGTCTTATAACATTATGTACTACATTCGTGTTCGGCAAAAGTCTATTATCGAAGTAAAAAAACGATTAGTCAGTTAGTGTTGTTGAAAATTGATGTAGCCAATTTACAAATTATTGATTCAAGAAACGATAGAGAAGAAATTGTTATAAAAAAAATTTTTTAAATAAAATTTTTTAAATAAAATTTTTTAAATAAAATTTTTTACTTATTTTCAGCGTATATTATACATTAATGTATATGCTAGCTTCTTCATATCTTAAATATTCGCACCAATTTCTTATAAATGCATAAATGTTGTCTAAATAAATATTTAACGCTTCAATTTTCCACTTATATTTTTCGTGTTTTTCAATAACCCGCAAACGAAGACAATTAAAAATTAAAAGTTTATGCCAAAGTGTATTTTCGTAATAGAAATTTCAGTAGTTGGAAAATAACTCAAAGTAGAAAACACAAAATGATTCAACAGATGGATTTTGTACGGTGAGAAATTCGTTTTGTTTGATACTTTTGTGTTTGTGTCAGTGAAAAATACTTTTAAAATAAGTGGAGAAAGTTATTTTCGGACTCTGATTTGAACATTTGTTAATTAACTCAAATTAATTTCATAAAATAATATTTTTTAATACTTAGTTAAATCACTATTTAATAAAGTGTAGTTGAGGAATTCACGCTATCAGAAAGCTTCTCAGCTGATTTTGATGGCTGCTTGAATGGTCATTGTAATTCAATGAATATTGCAAACAAGAAATTTTGTTAAAAATCTACAAAAAAAAAAATGTTAAAAATAAATTTTGTTGAAAATCACACCAAACGCTTGTTGCTTCTTTAAAGAGCAATACCGATAACTATGACAGGCGTGTAAACATGGTTTTATGCTTGCGCCGATACTCTGTTCGCATCGTAAAAAAAGTGTAGTCTCATTAATAAATAAATGTGGACAATAATTCTGACGTGAATTGACTGAATCAACGTTAATGAAGCTTTTTCACTTAGCAAACAGCTGTTGCCATTGAAAGAATTAAAAAAAAAAATCAAAAAAAATTAATATTGTTTCTGTGCATTCACCCTGATGCGCTGATGAAAATTTTAAGCAGTTTTTAGCATGTAAAAATTTAATTAAATTAGAATTAAAATTTTTTTAAAATGGAATTTTTGCTTTGAAAGCGACTGTTGCATGACTTATTTATTTTAACAAAATCTATAAATTTTCTTAGATGAAATAAATTTAAAAAAAAAAAAAAAAAAATTAAAAAAAGGTTTTATCAATTTTTAGGTTTACACATATAGAAATTTTGATATATGAAATTACGTGTAATAATGCGTTTTTTTTTTGCGCTAATGAATAAGTACGAGTACATTGCGGCTTATTAAAACTTAGCGCTGCTGGTAATCTCGTAATCTTGTTCTAAATTCTTCACATAACGCACATCATTCACACGTCTTGCATGTGCGATTTTGCAGTATACGATTATTTGTCACGTTTAGTTCACAAATATTTGTTAAATAAATTCGCATTAATGCACGTTCGTGAAAAATGTTCAAACAATTACCTTGCGACTGTTCGATTTGGACAGTACAATTATAAAAAGCTTTACTGTTACTCTTATATGCCGCTAAAACGTCACGACGGTTTTATTATTAGACCGATTTATTTATGTATGTACGAGTATTCGCTATTTAGTTCGATTAATTAATAAGGTTTTTGCCCCGAACACCGTTGATGATTTTCAACAACAAGAGAAGATAGTTTTCGTTATGTCAACGATTTTTGGTACTTTTTAGTTCTACGTGTAGTTTTTGTAAAATCACAATATACTTGCACTTTGTTGTTGTTGTTATTATTATTATTGCTACTGTGGTATTTGCTTGACGAAAACATGAAGTTTTCAAAACACTTTACACACAAAACACTAAAACAGCTGATGCCACACGCACGCGCATTCGTGATTTTAATAAAATACTACTGACTATCGTTGTTGTCGTTTGAAAAAATATTTATTTGCACTTTTGCAAGTCGAGCACGGTGGCTATATTGTGCGCGAAGAAACTTCAAATAACAATTGATAATAATTGCAAATGTAAAGATTTGTCGGAGAGAAACTCAGTGTATGATTGGACGTACCGAAAAATGACGATGACCGATCGACCGCTGCTCTGGACGTTTTGATGTGGCGTTGATACGCGTCGAATGCGCTATACCATCACTGAGATCGGCACAGTTGCTTAAATATTAATGGTGGAGCAAGTGCGCGGCGCGTTTTTTTTTTGTTTTTTTGTGTTTTTTGTTTTACTTTCGGTGGCGTTTCATTTTATGGGAGCGCGCGCGCGCTCGTTTGCTTATGTGTGCGTGTGTGTGTGTGTGTGTGTGTGTGTGGAATTGAAACGCGGCAAAGCACAGTTACTTTAAACGCACACAACAAAAAAACCCGATCGAATCAGCGAAGTAAGGAAACAAAATGGAAATATGAACGCTAATGTTGTGCGAGCGCCAAACAGGATGAAGGGTAGTGATGCTGCTGCTGAGTGTTTATTAATTAATTGCGGATCGTTTAATTGAGCAAATACAAAGCACGACGACGATCATAAGAAAACGCTATACTGTGCCATAGCTTGATTTACATTTGAACTAAGTACATACTACCCGTTGTAGGTACATACGAATGTGACTTGTGGTATTTGGAGCGGCGCTGGACTTCTAGACCAAGCTGAGACAGGTGCGGTGACAGCGAGGCAGCTACATTAAGTAATAAGTGTTGGTCGAACGGCGACGATGAATCGCGGCGGCGCTGTGGCGAGGCAGCAACGAATATTTCTACATTTGCGGCACGTGCCGTTGATGGGCGGAAGGTGGAATGTTACGTTCCAAGCGATAGCATAATGCTGACAATGAAGTCGTATAGTTAAATTAATTAAAAAAAAAAAAAATTAGAATTTAAACTAACTTTATTGAATTATTAAACAAAAGCACTAACGAATGTCACAAACACTAATTAAGGAGAATCGATCAAAGCACAGAGTGATGCAGGTGCCTGAAAATCGTTTAGAGGGAAGTTAGTAATTAAAAGCAACCAAAATTTTGTTGCTAGCAATGTAATACACTGGTATTTTTCACTCAATAAGAGAGCAGCAAAAAAAAAACAAAATTTCCTATACTTTCGCAGACTTATCATGAATTCCGTCGAAGCTATCATCAATTCCGACGTGATCACGAAATTCTTACGGAATTTTGAAATTCGGGAGTTTTTGACATTTATTCGTGAGAATAATCTACGAACACTTTCCTTTATCGGGAGAAGTGAAAATAATAATTAAAATTAACAAACAAAAAAATACAACTGAACTAGAAGTGTTTATTAATGGCTGTAGGGCATAAATTGAAATCTATTTTTCAATAGGTCAAGACTAACCACTAACCGGAGTTAGTATGAGACTGGTGAATATGATGGAGGAGCGGGCAGACATTGCGCCAGGTTTTCCAAAAACTCCGTGCAGCTGAAAAGTCTTGGTTTTCCAGTTAAGGATACGACTCATTCAATTAGTTTTTGTATTTAAATAATTATTGTAAACTTTGCCTGTGTAAATATATGCATTTTCTTTCAACTGCTGTCAAAAAAAGTAAACAAAAAAACCGCTGAATACATATGTAGTTGGAAACACTCATTCGAACTTAGCGTAACATTGCTGATAGCATTTTTCCCGAATTCGTGACGGGAGATTTTGTCAACCGACATCTCCACAGAAAATAGCTGATGTTCTAACATCTGTCATTTTGGCAGGAAAACATCAAAAATATTTGAACAATTTTTATGTGTGGGCAGTTTGATGTCTTGACATAAACATTTGTAAAAAAGTAAGTTCGTTTAATAAAGCGCAAATATGCTGAAAATAATACAACAAATATGTTTTCTTTCCTCACAAATACGTAAACCTTAATAAATGCAATAGAAAACCACTCAGTTTTTGCTTCTAAATGAAAATATCTTCGATGTTGACCCCACGAAATTTACAGCCAAATAAAAAATTAGCTGTCAAAGTAACAAAGTGGCAGCTTATTTCATACAATAGATGCCCAGATATATTTAAACGTTGACATAAATGGCTGACATGAAGAAATAAGCGGTCTCCATTGACAATATATTTTCTGACATCTATTTTAGGATATCAGCTATTTTGTGTGGCGATGTCGGGTCACGAAGGGAGTTCATTCGAAATCAGTGATTGGGTTGTCGGTTCTTTGTAAAGGGATTTTTTTTTTAAATGTTCTACAGGAATAGTATTTTAAATCACGGCTCTAAATTGGCAATTTAAAATGTGTTTTAGTACCAACTGCTTAGAAATGTGAAAACAGCAGTTTGAAAAAAAAAATCTCATTTACGGCCTTGCTACAAACACTAGATCAACAAATATACATATATTGCGTGCATATGTTAATGTACATAGATACTTATTAAAGCATACATTTTGCTAATGCGCATAGCAAATATACTATTTCATTGAATAATTGTTATTAAAAAAAGTCTTGAAATTAGTACAGCCACACAGCGATTGTAAGACATTTTTCTTCACAGCCTTTGTGTGCAAATCACTTCGGAAGAGTGCAGTGCAAAGCTGCGCTAGACGCAAGAAGCAAATGCAAAGCGATAAATACAAATATACAAAATAGAAAACAAAGTTGCATGCAATAAATAAATTATAAATTCATACATATGCATGTACATACATACATACATATAAGAGAGCAATGTACACAAGAATAAATAATGTTGTCTTTAATAATGATAATAGCAACTATTATTGAAATTTTTATCCAACATGTTATTGCGCATTTATGCTCGCAGCAGAGCGACAAAATGCAGGCCGGCAATGTGCGCAGTGCACTTCAAACAGTGCACAACAAAAAATGCATTGCGAAAAAAAAGGTTTTGAAATTAAAAAAAAAATTTAAAAAAAACAAAAAAAAATATTTAAATTAGCACTTAAGACACACTATTGTTATATTGAAAAGTCAACTTCGCATGTTCTTACAAATTGATCATTTGTATTTAAGACCCTAAGGGGGTTTACAAAAAAAAACATACATAAAAATACAAAAAAAAAAATTTAAAAAAACTAAACTTAAACACATAAAAACAACCACTTTGCCAATTCTGCGCCTAATCGCATTTTTATGCAATTGCGGCCTTTCAGTTGTTATGAAAAAAATAATTTTTTAGATTACCTAATGTCATAAAGTTATTCGCTTTAAATTTGAATTTACAGCCTTGATTGGCTTTGGCTATGCATTTTATACTACTTCTTATTTTTTTTTTATTTTTTTTATTTTTTTATTTTTTTATTTTTTTTTGTGTATTTACCTACTGTTTTGTTTTGTTGAAACTGCTTTTGTTGGTCATTTATGATCATTGTTTTGCATTTTGTTGTGATTCTGTTTGGTTGGCGCGCAGCAGCCAGTTTATTGAATTTTAAGTAGTTAGGCGACACACACACGCACACAAGCAAACGACAGTTCGCAAAAGCCCTTACGTCCACACTCCGACAACTTCGCCCCCCCCCTAGTCATGCCCACTGTCATTAGCGCTTGTCTAAATTCTATACAAATATTGTAGCTATCAAGTTCTGATGGCTTTCGAGCAGTTGTCATTATTATTTGTGTCTCCTTTTGTTTAACAATTGTTCGACATGATTTTGTGTTTGAATAAAAGAAGATTCGATTTTATTAGGTAATTGCAGTTCTATTTCGGTATACAACCGAATTACGCGCATACAATAAAATACTAAAGAGTTACGTGCTTTATTAATATTGACTTAAAAAAAAAAAAAAAAGAAAACGTAATTACTTGAATGAAAACTATTTTCAGTTGTTTGCCCAACCCACTTCGTTATTGAATGAATTAAGCGCACTTCTTTTCAAATTTACGTCATTTTGTTTAAGCACAGGAATTTTAATAATTAATTAAATTGTTGCATAAATTTGTTCGAACTGGAAATGAAATTAAGGAAGAAATTCAAGCTTGATATATTCAAACTTTAAAGTAAGTCAACGATTTTTGATCAAAATAAACGCGGTAGTGGATTTGTTAAAAAAAAAAAAAAAAATAAAAAATAAGAACTGTGCCTCTCTCTTTTTCTCTTCTTTACTTGGTGTGGAACACACAAAACCAACCCTTGCACGGTGCATGGATTGCGCGATAAAACTGCGTTTTTGCTATGAAAAATCCTAGCGATTCCTGCCAAAGGATTTTGCGAAACTTACGGCCGTTTGTACAAAACTCCGGTTAAGCGCTTAATCTGAACTAAAAGCGCCCATTTAAAACCATCCGTCAGGCAAGCAAGCGCCGAATAGTAAGCTGAATTGTTGCTAATCGCCGAATAATTTTAACCAGACCCTTAGAGAATTCGTCTAATGAAAATAGAGCGTAAGCAAAAGTTCGAACAGCGCGTACACTTCTTTGAAATATTTTCAAAAGAAAAACAAGGATAAACCATGCAATTGGTTACGAGAGTGTTATAATTTTTTGTATTCATTTCAAAATTATATTTTTAACACTGCGTTTACATAGAACAAAGTCGCATGTAGTTTAAACTTTGTAAATCCATTTGCATTTAAATTGTTAATATATTTCAATTAAGCAGCCAAGCGCACTTCCTCTTTTCTCTTAAAGCGCTCATTTTTTTTGCGTGTTTTTGTTTTTTTTTGTTTAAATTTTTCATAATTTCTCAGCTTCAATTTCCATGCACGCCCTGCAATCCAGTTATGCAATAAATACGTACATACTTAAATGCGTTTCGCACACTGCAACACTTAATTTTATTTGCATTCTTGATTAATGAAATTTATTTTTTTTGTTTTTTTTTGGGGGTTTTCGACTTTCCATGACTTGCAAAACAAACAAAAAAAAATAACAAAACGCCACATTTGTCCCTGCTGGTGGGTAAAAATAGCAACAGGTGTGCAGTGCGTTTTGCTGTTTTGCATTTCACTGGCAAATATATATGTACATACATACATATGTATATATATAAGTATGCATGTATGTATGTATGTTTAATGACAAGGCTTTTTTTCGTACGCATTTCGTGTGTATGCAAATAAAACAAGATTTTACATTTTTTTTTTATGACAGCAGCAACGTTTTACATTTGCGCTAACTTTTAGGCGCGTCGTTAGCAAAATATTTACATTTTACAATTAGTATGTATACATACATACATACATACATACTTACTTTGTTAAAATTTTTTATTGGTTTTGCTTATTATTATTTAATGAGGATTACAGCGTTTAGCACATTTGATGGTGGCACCGTTTAGACGGGGTTTTTTACAATTCGCTTCTGTGCCGTTGCTGTGGCTTGTTAGCGCATTCTTCGCTGATTAGTGGGCATTGTGCATTGCCATTGGACTGTATTTGTAACTTGTTGTAATTTTCATTGAAGTGTGACTTTATTTACAAATTATGACTTGGCCGCAAATCAATCGCACTGGAGTGCCCGATTGTAGATGTGCGGCCCTTTTGTGGGTATTTTAAAACAGCTGCCGCAGCACCACTCAAAAATATTGAAGCAGTTGGAAAAATTAGACAGTTTCGGGAAGAGAGTTTAATATTGCCTTTTCGCATTGTTAGTTTTGCATTACATTCTAAAAATTGACAAACATTTGGTCAGTGTGGAAAATGGACGTGCAAAGTCTTGAGAAGAGAAAACAACATAAAACAAATTTTTTGAATATTGCTGGCTCTTTATACGGTGGTAATTAATTGCGTTTTTGATATGGAAAATCGGCAGCTAACTACCGAATGAGAGTTAACTCTATGTGTTTTTTTTTTTTTTATAAATTTAACTTCCGGACTGTCCGACCAAATTTGTCGGAATCGAAATACAGAACAGGCATGTTTAAAATAACTTGGCGACAATTTTTGAAAAATCGGTTGTTAGTTTCAGCATTTAATTTCTATTTATTAACTAACTACAAAAAAAAACGGAAGAGATTATCAATTCGTCGGAATAGTTTTTACTTAACTTTGTACAACGATTTTGATAATTATTGCTTTATTGGAAAGGTGGAACTTCAGTATCAGTCATTGGTTCATCAGTTAAATAACGGTAAAAAAGGGCTTGATCGCATGAAACTAAATATCGAAACCATTTTGATGAACGATAGTTCTGTTTTATTATAAAAAAAATACTGCTAGATATTTCAAATAAATCGAATATAAATTAAATGAAGAAGAAAAACTTAAAAATTACAGTAGAATATAATCGTCAGTATCTCGATTGTAATAGTATTAAAAAATATGTGATGGACATGAAAGTAAGAGAAAGTGCAAGCTTCTAATGACTACGAATTACCACTGAAATTGCCAGTGAAAAAAAAATTGTCAAAAATCAGTGATAACTTGAGGACACTTTAAATTTGCATTTTCTCAGACTTAAATTGAAAGAGCCAAAAAACTGAATACAAAAAAAAATTTTTTTTTTAAAGTTTGAAATTTTTATAAAATTTTGGTAATTCATTGAACATTTCGTAAATAGTTTATAAAATTGATGTTCATGGATTTTTTTTTAGAGAAAGAAGCAAATTTTACTTGGAAAATAATTTTAATGAATTAGAAGAAAAATAAAGTGCCCAAATTTGTAAATACATATGTATGTGGTTGTGCTATCATTTGTGAACAGAGTACATAATCTTATGGAGAACGCTTTTGTTCGAATATTGAATTAATAGTAATGCGAAATCTTTTAATGTGCAACAGTTCTTCATACGAAAATCAATATTTTGACCAGCAAGCAATTTATTGAGCATTTTTATAAGTCCCATAATAAAATAAATGCAGAAGATCACTTCTTTCAGTACGATCACCAAAACGTTGGTATCACAATGCTATCAAATTTCTTTTGAAGATCTCCTAAGCGATCAATAACGCACAGATCAAGACGTACCGATTTATTTTATGTTTAGTCTAGGGACTATTGGAAAACTTTTTTGTAAGGGAGACAATGTCTTCAAACTGTTAAAACCCGGCAAATTGTGTTTGAGAAAAGAGTCGCTGTGCGACTTTAATGGCGAGTGAAGGAACATAAGTACGTTTCGCGAACGAAAATGTTTGTTGTGCACACTTTTGACTCTCTGCTACGATTTCGTATTAAACCACATTTTTTTTTTGGCACTCTTCATATTTGCATAATAAAATTAAAAGCAATTTTATATAGTTCTAAGGAAGGGTATTACCACACCTCTTTCACATGCACAATAAAAATTATTTACATATAAAATAAAAAAAATAAAAAATTTAACTGTCGTCTGGAAAGATATTTGACCAAATTAGCATACACAAAGAATAAACAAAAATTGTACTAAATAACATGAAAAGTAAGCAGCGTAAGCACTTGTTAAAAGGGAAGTTTTGTGTACCGAAATGACAAAAAAAAAAAAAAAAAAACAATATTATATTAAACAATAACAAGCGTGATACAATTAAAGAAGTATTAACATAAGCATTTGTACGAGTATGTATGTATGTATGTATGTATGTATGTATGTGTATTAAGACAGAAGGTGTGTTTTGCTCATTGGTAATTAAATATTGAATCGTAGTCTTCTTGTTTTCGTACAAATCGAAAATAGTGACATTTTTTTAAAAGGCAAATATGTATGTAAATGTGTGTGTGTATTCGTATTTGATATTTGCGATTGGTACGAAAATAGTTGGTGACTTATTGGTTTGGTTTTTGTTTTGGTCACGTGGCACTTTCAAGTGCTGCTTACAAACTACCTTTTATTTAACTTAATTTTTATTTTTATTTTCGCTGAGTTTGATGGTGTTGCGTTCGAGTGCGCGTATGTATGTATGCCATCAGCGAAGTTTGCAGAAATTGTTTAAATCAAAAAATCAATTTCACGGGTGGTCAGTCAGTGTGGTTTATTTGCGTGTTATTTTATCGAGCAGTACACTGCGTTCAATAATTAAAGCACAAGCACATATTGCCAAGTTTGGGCAAACAACAATTTTCATTATTTTTCAATTAAAGAACTACATATTTGGCGTCCTAAACAAAATAATATAACAAAAAAAAAAAATTTTTTTAACTAAAAAAAATTTCAAAAATGAACAGTAATTTTTAATACACTGAAACCTTAAATTGATTGCGCTTTAATACCACAAACTAAAAAATATTTTTATTTATTTTATTTTTCAAATTTTTTAAAAATTGTGTTTAATAATTGTACATTATAGCTACTCGTATTAAAATAGAAAATATTGTTTTATAAAAAAAAAAAAATTATGTAGTTTTGCTTAGCAAGAAAGTAAATTAAAATGAAACGTCACGAAAAAATGTGTGCCCCTTCAAACTTGTAGTAAAGTTAAATGGGCTATGAAAACTACATAGCAACTTTATTAAGTTTTATAGAAGAAAAGGTATAGTTTTAGCTTAAGTGCTGATCACCGAAAAAGCTTAAACTTTAAGCGCTTCGAACTTAAAGTCCACTCGGCAAGCGTAGCACAGCATGTTGCGTGTTGGCTCTGCAATTCGTGGTGCCTTGGTTCAAAGCCGGAGAGCGGTGATGAAGAATAAATGAAAATTTTATTTAATTTTCAAGTTGTCTGCTGAGGAGATGTGGCGGTGATCTCCGAAATAGCTGCTATAATTTCTGCTACTAAAACTGTTGTTGTGGTTTGTTTTCAAATAAAATCGCTCATAAACTGTCCACGCTTCGAGCTCAATAAAATTGTGATTTATTATTCATTTAAAGGTCAATTAAAAAATTTAATAAAATTTGTATTGAACATTTCTCAATATTCACTTTCTCAACACTTTCTTGCTTTCAACTTGTGTTTTAAAAGATTTATGAATGATTGAAGACTTTTGCCTCTTTTCTTTTTGACAACCTCAAACCTCAACGTCTTTTGCGTCTTTTTTTTTGCTGTTCTGGAACAGAAGCACCCAACAAAACTTTGAATTTTACTTCGTCAAGTCACGCGAAAATCAACGCAGACACAAAAAAAACTAATTTTGTATAATTTTCACTTACTAACCGTAAATTTGTTGTTTATTTATATTGTTGTTGTTGTTGTTGTTGCTGTTGATCGTCACCTTCGCAAACCCACGAATTAGTTAATGCTGAAATGCTGCCGCAAAACTCCAAGCTGAGTCGAAATATGCAACTCACAAATTAATTGAAATGTTTGTGTTTTTTAGAAAGAACTGTGGTTAATGAGCACTTGACGGCTCTAAAAACCGGTTGACAATGAGTCTAGAACTATGGCAACGCAGCCTTATATTCAAGAATTTTTTCACATAACCTCAATGGAGCTACACATATAGATGTGTGTGTGTGCACCACTACAAATAAACATAAGATTAATGTTTGTTGCTGTTTTTGTCGCGCTACTGATAAAGTGATGCTGGCAGACAAAAGCTGCAAGTGATCCTTATCGCAAAGCAAGATGCGAGGTAGCAGAAGAAAAAGTTGATAACAAAAAAAAGTGGACAAACAGCAGCGGGGGAGTGCCTGTCGTAGGTGCACGTCGACGAAAAATTTACTAAACATCAAACAGATGTGTGGAAGAGTGGTGTATTTCAAAAATCATAAAAATAAAATTTCCACTCTAAAGAAGTGACATCGACCTAGTAAAAGGCGTTTATGTTGTGTGCAAAATTCACAGTTTTTTAATTTAAGCGCATAGCACTGAATTATATTTTATTGTGTGCTTTGCTTTGAACACAACAGCGCATGCTAAACTTAAGAATTTCTCTAAGTTTTGCCTTCTCGACATAGGACGTTCTTGCAGCCAATGCGCGTTATTATCATCTCATATGATTTGCAGATAATACCGATTATGTCTGTGGATATTAACTACCTACGTAATTTAGTGTTATAAATTTTATTGCAAAATCAAAACACAAACATTCGCACAGATTCAAAACAACACAAAAAAAAAATAAAAAATTAAATTAAAAGGAATTTTATGGCAACTCGTCGGCAGCGTTTACATAGTTTATTTGAATATTTTGCAAAATATTGTAACTTGTTTTTTTTTTTTTGCTTTAGTCAACTTAGTGTTGTTATTGTTGTTGTTGTTGTTGTTGTTCTTGTTACATGTAGAATATGTAAATCACATTTTAAACAAATTTGCTGTGCGTTTCCTATATATTTGTATGTATGTATGTATGTTCAGCATTGATTTAGGGCACCCTGTTGTGTTTTCCACTTCTCAAGCGCGCGCTTGTTGTTGTTGCGCGTGCGATAAGCCTGCCTGCCTGCCTGCCGCCCGCTTCCTGTCGTTTAATAGTTTTTTTTTTTGTTTTTTTTTTAATTTTTAGTATCTTCAATTAACCAAAAATGTTTACAAACACTCACAGTGAATGATTATCTACTTTGAGATATCTCAAGTATTTTATGGTTGGCGTGCAAAAAATTTTCCTTCCAAAAAAAAAATAAATAACAAACAAAAAAAATACGCACGCGCACTAATGAAATTATTTATTGGAATGCTTTTCTTTGCCAACACAGTGGCATGTTTGCAATTTAAATTTTTGTACAAAGTAATTACTTATTTGTCTTTTCACACTGGGAGTACGATGGAAATGGCTTTAATTCGCTCGATTTTGTTTATGTTGATTATTTATGGCAGAAAGACAAATTGTGCTACGCAAATCAAAATTAAATGCGATTTTGTTAAATTCGTTGCGGTGCTAAAGGGTGTGCGTGGGCAGCATATCGAAAATGTGTTTTAGAATTTAATTTTTTTTTTAATTTATTAATTTGTTTTGCATGATGTACTTAATATTTTTTAAATCGAACACAAGCATGATTGCTGTGCTATAAATAGAAAGTACTAAGTACCGAACGCGAAATCCAATACGGAAATAAAAAATAAAAAAAATAAAAATTGGATCCGATATTTTTGATAGTTATTATTATTATTAAATAAAAAAATAAAAAAAAAATATAAGTTCATTCATATACTATACTCTGTTCACAAATTATAGCACAACCAGATGTTGACAAATTTGAGCACTTATATTTTCTTCTAATTAATTTTAAAATAATTTTAAGTAAAATATGTTTCATTTTCTTAGAAAATTTAACAAAATTTCATAAAAATTTTGAACTTAAAAAAAAAAACAAAAAAAATTAGAAATTTTTTGAGTAGGTATGCAGTTTTTATTCTCTTTTAATTTTAACTAGTCTGCGAAATATTTTTTATTTTCTAAGAAAACCCATAAACATCCATTTTACATTATTTACAAAATGTAAATGGTTTAACAAAATTTCATAAAAATTTTGAACTTAAAAAAAAAAAAAAAATAATTAGAAATTTTTTGAGTAGGTATGCAGTTTTTTTCTCTTTTAATTTTAACTAGTCTGCGAAAGTGCAAGTTTCAAGAGTATGCAAGTTATCACTGATTTAAAAAAATTTTTTTTTTGGCTGGCAGTGGCGTGTTAATATCTTTTTTTTTTTAATAATAATGATTCCAACGGTTTTGTCCCTCCATACCCGCCCGACCGACGCGAGTGGCGCATCCGCATGACGCACGGATATATATACAATTTTTTTTTTTTCATGAAAGCCAGAAGTTAGTTAAGTGTCGAGATCTAAAACTGTTCAGCTACAAAACAAATGCTCATCAGCTGATCGAATAGTAATAGATGCATATGTATGTCAGTATGTATTAATTATTGAGAGCATTGAGTATAGTTTTCTTTATGTAAAAAAGTGAATCTGAAATTTAAAAAGAACCGGAGTGAGTGTTAAAATCCTGACACAAACTACAGAGTGGCTCATTTAACTCAAAATTACTTTTACATGGCTTCAGAAAAAGGGGCCGGAAATGTCTTGAAATTCGGGAGGTAACGTTTAGTTTTATTTCGCCAAGAGTAGATGGGCTAAAGATCAAGCCTGTCAGTAACTTGATCAAAAATACTGCGCCTAGCATTTCTCTGCGACTAGCAAGTGTTGGAAGATGAATGAGTTTTAAACGACTTATAGTATATGGTGGCAGGTTGTACTGAGTATCCCAATGAAAATTTCTTACAGCAAAAAGCAGATTTTTTTTTTAAATTGACTCTATCTGGTTGGAATGAACTTGATAGCGCGGGTTCCAAACAACAGATCCATATTCCAGTATTGGCCTTACAAACGTTGTGAACGTGAACAGAGCCTTCGTAATTTTAGGGTCAATGAATTCCTTGGGCAATCGTTTTACAAATGCAAAAACACCTTTGGCTTTGATAACTGTAACATTTATATGAAGATTAAAATTTAATTTCGGGTACAATGTAATTCAAAGTTCAACAAACTTGTAATTTTTGAATAATTTATTACAGACGGTACGTCATTTATAAGAAGTAAAAGCAGAATCGGACCAGGGTGACTTCCTTGCGGGACCCGAAAGATACATGAATAATGTTTGAACTCATTGTGTTCTGTCAATGAGGTAAGAAGATATCCAACGAAGGAGATTAGGTTGAAAACCCAGGAGATCGAGTTTATGGATCAGTAAAGAGTGACTTACTCTATCGAATGCTTTACCAAAATCGGTGTATATAACATCAGTGTGCATAAATTCTCTGAATCTATTTGAAACATGAGTTGTGAACTCAAGCAAGTTTGTAACAGTAGATTATGGAAGAAATTGCGAAAGAGTGTCAGTAAAAAAATTTTGAAAAATCAATGGTAATTCGTAGCCACTAGAAACTTGCATACTCCAATAATTCTAACTTTATTTTTTAAGTTCAACATTTTAATGCAATTTCCATAAATGGTTTCTAAATTTTTTATCGATATAAAAAAAAATATTTTTTTAATGGTAACGAACACCAAAGTATTAACGATGTTTAAATTGAAAAATAAATTAAAATATTTGGAGGATAAATAAATCGGATAAAATGTGTCAATATGTGTGTATGTGCTATAATTTGTGAACAGAGTGTAGTTAAGATAACTTAACTCCTCCACCGATTACAATTCTTTTAAAGTCAAATTTTTGTATTCCTCTGCGGTAGGTTTTTTAAGGGAAAACAATTAAACAAACGCGTAGGAGAATAAAAGAAATTACCATCCGAAAGGTTCCCTTAACATTCCAATAGGAAATTAAAGGTTAGCCCAAACAAATGAATAAAATCGCACGCTTTCAGCGCTGATTGCCACATCTGATTGCTAGATCTAGATTCCTAGATTTATCTTCGATATCTCTGTAATCCTGTTGCCAAGTGTGGTGGAGATTAAAAATTGATTGGCTTGTTGTCTTGGCCTCGCACAAGGAACTCCATGACGTACCTAATTAATGTTGCATTTCATAACTTTCGATTACCAACAAAAATTATACACATTAGACTAAACTCTTTTGTATTTGAATATAATCACATGTGTGTACTTACATAAGTATGTATTAAAATAAGTATGTTTGTATGTTTCTATAATTATACTTGCAATAATCCTACTCATCATCGTGCGCTCAACCAAAAATTCCACTTTCCCAATGAACTTCAATTGCATTTCATCTACTCGCAAGAAAAACTTTTTTATGAACCCATAAATTTCAAGTACATTTCAATTAAAGAAAAAATCGCCCAGCTAGCCAGCCAGTAAGTACTGATATGCAAACATTTTTATGTACATACAATACTACAAATACACATACACACTTGTACATGTAGTTTAGTTGTTTTTGTTTTTTTTTTTTCGCTGGCAAGGTAACTTTTGTATTAAAAGAAATTTAATTTCATTTGTATTTGTATGCGTTGACAATGAATTACTACAGTAAAGATTTAATAACTTTTTTTTTATATTTTTTTTACTAAACTGCACGAGAATCAGCTTATAAATATGAAGAATCGCAAACATTTATTAGTATTTAAAAAGCGGAAGCGGACTACAACAATAATTGACAATGACAGATCTTTTTGAAGAAATTTGCAAAACACTGAGTCATTTATCAATAATTTGTATGAACAATGGATGTTTATGAAATATGATTGTTTACGCCAATAAATTACAAGACATCGAAGCTGCAATTTTTAATCAAGAAAATCGAAAAATTCATATAAAATGACACTCAAGAAATAAAAAAAAGAAATTTTCTTCTATAAAAATTTTCTAAAATCAGTCTAAAGCTTTCAAGAAAAAAATTCGCATATATAAATTCCTCCAAGAAAACTTTCAGCAACGGCAAAGTACTTTTTCAAGCAAAAGAAAAAAAAAATTGTTTTTAATTTTTTTAGAGCCTATAGGTACCACAAACCCTAAGCTTATGCTTCGTGCAATAGACAATCTCCAATGAGATTTGGCTCAAAATCGAATCAAGTTCTTATTGGGTGTTCAGCTGCATTTGAAGGACTGAACTCAACTTACTGAAAGCTCATCTCTTTGCGCCCAGGTAGCAAGTGTGTCACTATACTTTAAACGAATTCATAACAAGAAATTCCAAATGACTTGAATATTGCTCTGGTGAAAGCTAATGAAGTCAAGAGGTTGGAGAAATAGTTTTTCTAATACAGAAAACTTCCTTGATTGTCTTTCAACGGTTTGGTCTGACTTTATTGACATCCAGAAGCTGGCGTTCAATCTCACCAGACATTTTTACGACGACAAATGTTGATGGTGAACGTACGTCACACTGGATGAATTAAGTACTTCGAGAAAAGCAGATAAAAAGCCAGGAATCGAAAAAATAGCGATAAGAACGGCCCATATAAAAACCATTCCGACTTGCGCTCCAACTTACCGCAAAGTTTCTTTTAACAAATGTTCCTTAATTAGCAACCAGTCTAGATATATACATATTTACGATTATCGAAAGCAATGCATTTCACCCCTTGCCTTTTCCATATACTTAATTATTTTTGTGTTTGGTGGTGGCTAACTAAAGATACAAAAAACTTTAGGTTTTATTAATAATTATTTCATCTAGATTTTATGTTGAAAAAACTAAAGCAATCGATTTTAAAACCGAACTCAAACAAAAAATGAAACTTTAAATTCTCCAGTACATATATATAAAGATAGATAGATACATAAAGGGTGATTTTTTTAGACGCGTAGTTTTCAATGAGGCAATACTTTTTCGGAGTTGATCTTTTTGCCAGCTGTTACTCAGTTTGGTTTGTCATTTCATAGTGAACATACTTACTCCGGACCAAACGTTTGCAAATGGATCCAAAGCGAGATGGCCACCAATCCCAATTTTCACAAGAAAATTTTGTTCAGCGATGAAGGTCACTTTTGGTTGAATAGTTATGTTAATAAACAAACCAAATAAAGCCACAATCCATTGTTGAGACGCCGTCATATATATTTAAAAAGTCACTGTTTGGTGTGCTCTATGGGCAGAGGGAATCATTGGTTCATCATTGGCCATAATGTTACAGTCAATGGGGAACGCTATAGAGCCATGATGAATGACTATTTTGTGCCTGCATTGGCACATTGAAGGAAACTTTTGGTAAGCGCATTATTTCGCGTCGTGGGCCTCCAAGATCGTGCAATTTAACACCGCTGGACTTGTCGAGTTATGTGTAGTCTCTTGTTTACACAGCCCGAGACGATTGACGCCGTTGAAGAGAATATTCCCCAATTGGTGCAAAAAGTGGTTGGAATTTATTCGAGCCAGCCGCGGCGGTCACTTGCCCGAAATCATTTTTAAAACGTAATGGCAAACCCTTATCTATGTATATAATAAGCTAAATTCTTGACCATAGCATTAAATTATATGCGTTTTATTTCTTCTTAAAAACCACCCTATCAGCTGTGCTCCCAGTTTCACATTCACAAATTTCCCTGTGTATTTGGTTTGAAATCACATATTTGGTGCTCCCAATTTCACATTCACATAAATTTGTGTGAATTGAATCCAAATCCGTGGTTGTATGTGAAATGAAAAGTAAATGACAGAAAGTGTGTGAATGTTTAATTATTTTTGATTGGAATAATTTTTAAAATATTCTTTGATGTTTGTAGAAGCCGTTTATGACATTTCTGTATTAGTTCTTCATTGAAATATGCGTATTTTTAAGTGTTTAGCTGATGGCTACTCAAAAAAGCATACAGAGCTGAATCCGAAAGGGAAATTTCAACAACAGCTGTTTGTGAATTGTCACAACGATAACCAATGTGTGCGACAGGGATGACCTGTTATGCGAAGAAAGTTGTGAAATTCGGAGCACACTAATTCAATTTTACAGGAAATTTTTAAAATCACATTGTGGAATTGAAATGTGAAACTGGGAGCACGGCTGTATATATTGAAGACGTGTTGGGACAGAGGAGCTGAACTTACTTAGCTGATGTAACTTCAAGCGATACCCGCTTATTTGGCTCGCATTGCAAATAAAGTGTGACAACAATATGATTCGATTGACTATGGCTCTCTCTCTCTCTCTCTCTAGCTTTGTAATCGTTTGATCTTTGTGTTTTTTCTGGGTTAGAAAACAAAGTTTATTTAGCTAATATTAAGATACGTGATAAGTAAATACACATTTTTTATTGTATTAAAAATTGCGTCTTATTTTTATGGCAAATCGCTGTGAACAAGAATTATTTTCAAGATGCATTTAACGCGAATGTTTCTTAAAAAAATATTTAACTACCATAAAATGTGAAAAGGTGGAGCTCAGGCAGCCAAAATATACACCATAAACGTTAGCAATAAAAAAATATAAAACTGAAAAAAAAGTCGTAATTTTTTTTTCTCAAATCCGCCTCCTTTTTCATATCCGCCGCCACGGCGCCCGCTCTGCTGCTGACGTCTTTGACGTTAAGTCCAATAATAATCATAAAAAAAAAAAAGTAAAAATGCACAGCAGCAGCGGCAGCAATAAAAACTTTAGTCCATTAATGTTCTTCAGCTCAAATGTGTATTCATTAAAAAAAAAAAAAAAGTAGTTTTTGTATAACAGAGACAAGTTGATTTCTATTTGAAGTCAGATAAAGCACGCAAAAACAACTTAATATGTGTGTTTACACATACTCGCAGCACGCATTAGGCGAAAAATAATATAATTTCCTTATAAATAAATACAATGATTTTCACAAACTGACAAACACACACACACACACAAACATTTGCTGAAGACAGATGGATTTGGCTGACGTCAGCCCGAATTAAAGATAAAGTAACTTCGACTAAATTTTTATTGTCGTTTGTTGTTCTTGTTGTTGTCGTTGTGGTTATTGTGATATTTTGTTTTTTTATTATTGCACTTGCAGTGCCGTGAGTT
This sequence comes from Philophylla caesio, assembly GCA_963971545.1. Taxonomy (NCBI): domain Eukaryota; kingdom Metazoa; phylum Arthropoda; class Insecta; order Diptera; family Tephritidae; genus Philophylla; species Philophylla caesio. The sequence continues at coordinate 121,709,436 of OZ020607.1, forward strand.
TTCCTCTGTTTGCCAGCGACAGCAGCTTTTTATTCTGGGGGTGGATATTTGTTTTGAGTGTCGGTCAATGTTCGATAATTGCTCGAGGTTGCACTGATAGCTGAACGCAGCGGACACATTCGAAAAAGTCATAAATCTGTAACTGAAGTGACGTTCCAGTAACTCTCTGGCATTAGTTGCAGTTTGGTTAAACTTCACAATGATATATCAAAGGCTTTTTTTTTTAAATGCCCGACAACATCAGGGTAGGCAAATTGTCGCGCAATTCAATTTTTTCTTTTCAAATCGGTATATTTGCTTAGGGACCCCTTTGAAAAAAAATGGTAGGGACCTTATAAATAACGCAGCTCGGCCAAAATTGTCCAAGCCGATCAAGTAAAACTTGAGATTAAGTTGGTTGGATTAGTTTAGGTTAAGGCGCGAAGAGGTACACACTTTCACCTTAAATAAAATTATTGTGTGTTCTTTACATTTTCAAAATACGTAGAATGCTTGCACAGTCTAAAACTGTTCTTCAAAGAAGCGGTGTCGCATTCTGGCCAAAATTAAACGGAACACCCATACTTCTATTGGGAAATGCCAACAGGCAGTATTCAGCTACAATGCCCAGCAGCGCTGAGCTGTTGATTTAGATCTTTTATCGTAAATTTTTTTACAGAGTTTTACCTTCTTACCCGACAGAAGAGCTTCACAGGTGACCTATTCTTTGTATGTTCGCTAAAAATTGAGCTGAGTTGGTACTGGCATTACCTCAAGAAAATATTGGGCAGACTTTATCACTAACCACGAACGCGCATGCGAAGGATGTTCGACGATCAGCAGAAATGAACCTTGACTCCACTTGCTAACACAGCTAAAAACTAGTTGAAGTTGCGAAAAACCAAGATTATCAAGTAAAAATTCTCATATTGCTTTTATTTTTAGTGCAGAATATTTGACTGTTTTGGGGTTGAAAAAATTGCTGGTTTTCCTAACAAAATCAGCAAATTGAATCCACAAGTTTTAGGCACAAATATTGCATTGTAGATCTTATAGAAGTGTGGAAATAAGAATAGTTTAACAGACTTAGAAAATACCGTGAAATAAGCGCGAACTAGACAACAAAAAATAAATAAATTTAGTAAAACGTAGATCAACTTGTGACATTCTTTTTTCAGCTATGACCACTTTTTGCATGCTCATGCTGGATGTACATTTATTTTTAGATAAGACTCATTTGTTGCATGACGAGCGAGAATGTTAGTAAGAAAACAAATATGAATCAATACTAAAAAAAAAAAATTAATTGGAAAAGAAAGAGATACAAAAAAAAAAAATGGAACGAAACGCGCGCAATGTGGTTAATTCATTTGTTATTGCGAAATTTGTTGATTTAAAATTATTTAAGACTATTTTTTCATTTTTTGTTTTACATCATTTGTGTTTATGCTGCGCGTATTACTCACGCTTGTTGATTCTCATACTTTTTTTTTTTCAATTGAATAAAATTTAATGACGAGCTGACATGTATGTACATATGTACATACACGTACAAAAAATTATATACATACATACATATATACAAAATATGTCATGAATGTCCTTAAATAAGCCGCAATCAATTACTGACTACACAGCGCCATTTGTCAAGTTTTGCACATAGAAAAAAAAAATGCAAGCAAGAAAAACCAATTTTATTTTTAAAAATTATTTAATTAAAAATGTACAGATACAAAAAATTCTTTGGGCAAAGAAAAAAACAAAAAAAAATAAAAAAGTAACAAAACCAAGAGTGCTTTGCAAACGAAAAAATTACAAACAAAAAAAAAAAATTCAAAAAAAGAACACCGGCGAAACACGACGCGTTTAGTTAGTCCATGTGACCATGAAGAAAGTCTGTCGCTTAGTTTTGGCTATGAAACGGCAGACTAAACCGGCTGCACGCTGACCGCGCTCTTGAGAGACACCACTTTTCTAATTTTTCCGTCTCTTCTTCTTATTCTTCTTCTTCTTCTTTCACCCACCAGACACACAGCGTCCACATGCAGCGCTGAAACGTAAGAATTTTGGCACATTTGGCCTTGCCAATTTGGCTAAGTTTAAAAAGCGAAAAACACACACATTTTTCGCCTGTCTAGCAAATTTTCCACATTTTCAGCAAATGTATTACATATGTACATAGAGAATATGCATGTGTACATATGTACATAGAGAATATGCAAAAAAATTTGTTTGATAAAAAATTTTTAGTACACGAAAAAAATTTTTAATTCATATTCGAAAATATAAAAATAACACCACCCAAGCGACAGGCACGGGGACATACAAACATACAAACATACATTGAGTCCAGCAAATTGTCGCCTGAAGTCGCACAAGCGTCTGGGCGTTGGAGCGCAACAACTCTACATACTCACGTATTTTAATATGTACGAGTGCGATATGCGTTAACTAAAAATAACTTTTAGCAGCGCGAAATAAAACTAAAAAAAAAAAAAAAATTTATAAAAAAAGGAAAACACCGTTGACGTCAAAGAATGAGCGAGAAATTAAATAAACGTATCTACATAAATAAATAAGAAAAAGATGCATAGCGCTATTGTGGGCAGCTGAAGACGTGATGGGTCCACACGGCAGCGAGTACAAAGTAATTAATTACTCATACATACATACAAACATATGTAAAGCAAAAAAAAAAAAAATAAAAAAATGTACTATATATGGTAAATAGGTTTGTGGTTGTGGCAATAAAAATGAACTTGAAAGGCAACAGTAGCGCAAATAATTACTACTGAATGATATTAAAAATTAATTATAAACGAATTAAAACTAATAAATTGTATGTACATATTGTATGTACTTATGTAGATGGAAGTGTGCGCTGTGGGAGTCAAAATTCTTTGAATTTCCACTACATAAAAGTGAGAAGATATGCATGAAGCAGCACATATTTAAAACAAAAAAAATACTTTAATTTTGAAATATTTACATCGCTGTATTGATCTTGGAATGCCACTCACTAGAGGCACATTTGACCGCGACTGCGAGAGAGAGAGGTGAATAAACTCTGCACGTATACATACATATGTATGTTTTACAATTCTCACGTGACTCTCAGTGTTTGTACGTCTTGTGCATCTCGACCACCCTGTGTCAAAGTGATTGTAGTATTCGTGAATATCCGAGCGCAGTCACAGTTACGGCCGCACCGACCACGCATACACCGATAGTTGGAGCAGCTCTTCGAGTTGCATACAAGCTAATTACCAACAAAACGTGAGATCTCAATAATAATTGAGAGTCCACCGGAGATCGTCTGATGATGGCAGTCTTCTATAATAATAATAATAAAAATAATAAACCCAACGATAACCCTTCTTTCCCGCCCAACCGGCACGAGGGGCGTATCCGCATGACGCACGGAAGGGTTTTTTTACTTTTTTTTAACTCTTATAACTCTTTAGCTACAGAAAAAAAATTAATTCATCAGCTGACCGAAATGTTACTAAGTATGCACTAACGCAAATCAATTTAAGAGGAAGGACAGCACATTTTTCTTGATGTTAAAGAGCGAGTCTGACACATCAATGGTGTTGGAAAGCAAGTTAAACGCCTGACGCAAGCACCAGAATGGCTCATTCAGTTCAAAATTTGTTTTACATTGATTCAGAAAACGGGGTTCAAAGTGCCTCCAAACACGTGAAGGGACATTGAAATTAACTGGTGCCAAAGGAAAATCACTATCAATCGATCCCGTGACCAACTTCACCATAAACATTATGCCTAACATTTTTCACCGATTTTAATGAGTAGGAAGATTAATAAGTTTCAGCCGACTAGTATAAATATGGTGGCAGTCTGTGAGTATAATTCCAACAAAATTGTTTTAAGGCAAACAGTAAAAATTGTTTTTGAACCGATTCAAGACGAACAGAATGCATCCGATAATGCGGATTCCATATGATACAACCAAATTCCAGTATCGGTCTAACTAAAGTAGTAAAAAAGCGCTTTCGTTATGTAAGGTTCGCTGAATTCTTTGTCAAGAGTTCAAAATTTTCGTTAAGATTGACACGTCTTGTAATGTCCTAAGAGATTGACGGCTTGGCGCACACCTGTTAGGAGGATGCATTCTCCAAGTTTTTGCACTAAACATTAAAAAAAATGTGGCATACAATTTTCCTAAAAGCTCGAGCTCGTTAAATACTCAAAAACTTCTGCTATCACTTGTGTTGCATGGGGAGGGCGTACCCAATCGCAAGGCCGTTCTACGAAAGCTGAAGTCTCATTTACTTTTTAGTGAAAATTGTTCACCTATCGTACCAAGTTATACCTCCAAAGAGGTATAAGAGAGCTTTTATACGGTCCCAGAGACAGACTTTTTTTCCAGGCAAGAAAAGTACGCTAAAGATATTGTAATTTCCTTTACTTTCCGCAGACCATTTTTTTACCTCCCATCGTAACATGCCGAGAATATTCGTCATTTCCTAGTAAAATATTTAGCAATTTCAACATTTCGGTATAAAAACTGAAATCAGCATAAAAAATATAATTTCGCAAGAACTTTAGTGGCAAATTTTTTTTTCATTTTCGCAAGATCCACACAACGCTTTCCCATTGGCTAGCGGCTACGACGGCATTTTCTGTTTTCAGCGAAACTAGTGACGCACAACCGTCGCAATAACACCACGCTAAAGATTAACACTTTTTGTTTTTATTGTCTGTTTGGGGTTGCAATGTGTTGTTTAGCTATAAAAAAAAAAATATATTTTAAACAAATTCGTTTGCTACTTCACTCACAGCAGCCACTTGTCAGCCGCCAGCCATCATTCGCTCATACGCTGCCACTCAAGCAAATATTAATGGTTGAAAAAATGTGTTTATATAAATTCCAAAATGAATTATAGCCATCAATATCGTACTAAATAAGTATGGATGAATGTTTGTATGGTACCTATGTTTGTAAATTTGCATTAAACAAGGATTTATGTTCCAACATGTGTCTGTATATTGACTTGTCTGTTAAAATTTATGACATTAACGCAAACAATAGGAAGTAAGGCGATGAAAAAAACCAAAAAAAAAAACGCCAGGTATTTTTAAAAGTTTTGCTTTTATTGCATGTCTAACAAGTTTAGTGGTGGGTGGCTAAAGGATTCTTAAAAAAAAAAAAAAAAAAAATTACGACTCACAAACTAACATGTTTTTGTTTAACTATTATATCAGCTAATGTGATAACAAAAGTAAAGAAAATAAAATCAGCTTCAAGCTTATAAATTAGGCTGCACGTAAACAAAGGCGCTGTTTTATTTTTTTTTTTTGCCGACTAGTAGCAAAGTGCGCGCAAGGTTTTTAAGTACCTATGCCCTCGCGCAACACTCAGCCGATTATTCGTTCACATTCGTGCGCTCGCTTGCGCGCCGCGTCAACAACAAAAATACACGCAGATAAGCCATTTTAAATGGCCTTTAAGAAAGTTCGTCCAGACAAAATGGCTGTCACACGAATTACGGTGAATGTCAATAGCAGAATGTAGGCCTACAGCACACCCTGTGTCAGTGCTCAATTGTTGCCTTTGGTTCTTCTTAATTGGTGGCTTTAATCGCTACTAAGTACTGACACATGCGCTGGCATTTGCGGTGAAAAGTGCTTGGCGACGTGTTGTGCGAATTTCTTTTTTTGTGTGAACATTTTTGGTTTGTGTTAATTTTGTAAAATAGCAGCAACAAACACAACAATATTATTAACTTGTATGTAGTCAATCAATTTGAATAGCCGGCTAGATTGCATTTATTTGTAAACAAAAATGGCAACTAATTGATTTTCATGCGCCAAGCATGAAAACAAGTGTAAATGGGCAATAAAAATCGAAAGTAAACATTGCTGCGTACAAACATTGCGAAATTAAGTGCGGCATAGCAGATAGAGAGCGCGCGCCAATGGCGTAAAAGAACAAACAATTTTTTAAAATAATAGAAAGCGAAAAAATAAAAAAAAAGAGAAAATTGTTTACAATTGTCTGACCGAGCGCCGTCATCACTTACCTACACTTACACATTCATATACTGCTACTCGTATATATGTATGTGTGTGTACGAGTAAGTGTGTGTGTATTGGACTTTCGTGGCGTCGCCGCAGATTGGCCAATCGCACTTCGATTGCTAGTTGACCGGCGTTCAAATCATCATCATCATCATCATCATCATCATCTTCACCAGCAACAACACTAACAACAACATCACTCACAACAACAACAAAACTAACAACATCAAGCCGATTCATGCGATTCTTGCGACGACCACAGTCATCGTCGTTTGATCAGTTTGGTCTGGTGTGCGCGTATCGCTTAAATGAATTTAAATTGTCACTCTGCGAAAATTTATAGAAAATATATTATGTACATATGTATGTATGTATGTATGTATGTATGTAAATAAATGTAGCGACAACTACCCAGTAGCAAAAGGTAATAGGAATTTCAGAACAGATCAAGTCACATACCCAGGGATACAAATCGATCAGTTGTACGCATTACCGGCTCACATACCTGGATATACATATAGACTTATTAATTACGGAAAAGTAAAATTTCCCATATATGGCATTATATATGGCTGTACATACTTAAGTAACTTTTAATACTTCACACGCGACCGCTTTCAACCGATACTTAAAATTTACTAAAAACGACAATCATTAAAATTGAAAGACAACAATTGTTGGCGTCGTGGCAGGACTAACGGTTACCAATTATTTTCAGAAAAGAACAACAACAAAAAAGCATCGGTTTTGTCACACAACCTATTTCCTATGAAATTTAGTACTGAAGCGCTCACATACCCAGGGGGCTGGGTCGATCAGTTGTGCGGATGACTAACTCATATGAATAAAATTCGCACATTTCTTGAAGATAACAACAACGATTTTAAAGCGAAATTTTTTTCGTTTCTTGCCCCGCAACCCATTGCCAACTCGCTTACTTTTTTCAGTAGTGAATTATTTTGCTACTGGGTAACTGGCAGTGCGCTAACACCAACAACCAATGAGTGTAAAGCAGCATCAACAACAACCTTATTGATAGGCAGCCAGCCAGACTCGCCGGCAACCGATTACAACTCGTTACATCCAGTTCATGACCAGTTTAATCCAAATAAACGATTTTCCATTTATATACTATTATATTTGGATATTTAACGCGCGTAATTGGTGGCGAGTTATGGAAGCTGTGGTTTGATGAAGAGAAATGGAAAGGACGTTGTGATTAAGAAATCCAGTTGACAAACAGGGTGATTCAAAGGCAAATTTTTTTACTTTTTTTTTTGCAAATTTATAGCTAAATTCTAGACGTCTCAATATAAGTAGGTGTATTACATTTGTGTCTGCAAGTAGAGCATAAAGTTTAAAGAACTTAAATTATTCGCTTTAAAAATATTATTAAATGAACACTGTTTGCGTGTTACAGTAGCTGGATTCAGGAGGGAGCGAGCTTGTGGTGCCTTAAGACTCGTTAATGAAGTAAAAAAAAAATCATCGGTTCAAAAGTTGAAATGATTGTTAAATTTTATTACTAACCAGGTTATTTTATAAAAAAAAATTTCGCTTATATACATGTATGTATGTATGTATGTATGTATGTATGTATGTTTGCACATAAAAACGCGTTGACATTTCATCATCAACATCACAGCGTCGCGTCACCATCGACTGCCGTCACCAATCGCATCATCCTCATCGTTTCGCACTAAAGCAGCATTTTGCTTTTTTGCAGCAGACAATTTAAATTTTTTTACAACAACAACAACAATCACAACACTTGACAACACGCTTATTTAATAATGCGCAACACTTTTGTTTTTTAGATCATCGGCTGTAGTACGCTTCGATCAGTGATCACTATTATAATGGCGCTTTTTTTTTTTAAATTAAATTCCTGTTTTTTTTTCCTATTTATAAGAAGCACACTTTTTCACTATATTTGCGGTACATACCCTCTTCGCTGTTCGCTTTTCACCGGCTTTTTCCTCGACGTTTGCTGATGCTGTATTGCCCAGCAAATGACCCTTAGTATTGTTGCGTATTAGCTTTTATATTGACAAAAAATTCGTTATGCTTCGAAAATTCTTAAAAACAAAAAAAAAAATAGAAAAACACGCACGCATTCACGCACACACACATTTTGTATCGAAAGAGTTCCACACACACACACACACAAAATACTCGTACACTTTGCGCGTTTTCCATTGTGTTTTTGTGCATTTTCATACTTAATTTTTGGTCATTCACACTGCATTGTTTTTGTTTGGCTGCGGTTAATGGAAAATTGTATATTCTTTTTGTTCCACACAGTATTCAGGGCAATTTTGAATATGTTCCACAACTGTGTATCGAAGCGGGGATATGCGCGCAAATGAAAATTGTCTTAAAACATTTGTAGGAATCATCGAATTTTAAAAATGCTCATTTTTCAATTGCGGGTTTCTACTTGAAACCACTGTAACTTTCTTGCAAATTTAAAATTTATGCAAGCTCGACAGCTTTTGGTAGGTAAAATGTTCAATGCTGATTTGACAAAGTTGGAAGTGGAAGATGTTCCTGCTAGAATTCTACGAAAAATACGGAGGCATTAAAGAAAAGGGCAAGCAACTATTGTAGGTGGCCAACTGTTGCTATACGGAAGTACCCTGATTTTAAGTGTTGCTTTGACAGCGTGCTTGTCTGTTACTGCACTGTGTACATTCAGAAGGTAAGGGATTAGCTTTTAGAGTGATTTGCTACAGTTCAAAAGCGTTCTTAAAGTACAAATATGCCCAAAAATAACCGAAGCATGATTAAGTAAAATAAAACTTTCAGCTCAATAACCATGACAATTCGGTATGCAGAAAAAGCTTAGAGAAAGCTCCAGACAAAGTTTTCACTATTTTTTTTATTTTTCTTATTTTGGCGCTTACACTATAGAGTTCAGTCTATGGCCGAGCTTTTCCTACCATTTGTAGTGTGCGTTCTTATGTTCTAAGAGAAGCTTTTTCATGGCAAAAATACCCTCGAAGGCTTGCCATTGCCTAGCGAGAGGTGACCGCTTTAGAGACATTTTTTTTTCTTAAGATTTTAATTGCCCATGCTGAGATTCGAACCACACCTATTGCTTTAGTGTAAAAGAGTAATGAACAAGAAATTTTGTCGTTTCAATTTTTCGTGAACATTAAATTAAAGAAGAATAATGTTAGTTTGTTAAAGTATGTTCACTGACTCACCGGATTTCGACAGAGATTAACTAAATTTACACAGAAAGCTTTTTTGTATTGATTCTGTGGTAATGTGAGGGGCAACTCTTTGCCATAAATTGCAAGATTTCGCAGATTTTAAGCTGGCAAAATCTGACAAAATTCCAAAATAGCACTCGTTTTGCCAAAAAAAAGTAATTTTATAAAAAAATTAAAAAAAAATTGAAATTACATTAAACTTACTAAAACTTTGGTTTGTGCTTTAATTGTTTTTAGTAAAAATTTTAGAAACTGCAGTCAAAATTAAAGCATTTTTTTAGACTCATGAAATTTTCTTAACAGTTTTTAGAAACAATTTTGGCTTTTTTTTAGCGCTTTTTTCAAAGCATGTAGCGTCCGCATGTATACGCGTTTTGCTTTTTAAAATGCTTTACCATTAAACATTAATCAAAGATATTAACATCAAAAAGTTATACAATTTACAGCAACATTACCGGAGAAGATCTGCAGAAACTAAGAATTCACGGACAACTCTTGATTAGATGGAACTTGAGAATCATAGCAAACAGCAACAACAAACAAATGGCACGTTTTTTGGAGTATTTATGACACTACAGAATTTTTTAGCGAAAGATAAAGTTTTCTATGTACATACATACATACATAAATACATACATACATACATACATACATACTTATATACTCAAGTTATAGCTTTAAAAATTATTATTAAATTTTTATTAAATTTAACTTTTGAAGTGGAAAAAAATAGCAAAGTTCCCATACAAAAGCAAGTCACATGTCTGCTTTTGTTGACAGTCGCGTTTCATGCGATTTATTTATAATTTTCGCCTTTATTTACATTTTACATGCATTAGTTCATATATACACAATGATTTATTATATTGGAATAAGAATTAAAGAAATAAACACAAACACACTCACTTAAACAGACGCCATAGTACGTACACAATGTCTAATTACTAAAACTTAATCAAATTTATCACAAATTAAAAACAAAAAAAATACATATTTACATACATATAAGCAACAAGTGATAAGCAGAATTGCCAGAGAGAGAGAGAGAGAGAGAGAGAGAGAGAGAGAGAAAGCGAGAGCGTATGAGCAACAGGTTGTTGACGTAAGACGCCCGTTGACAGCCGAATGAAATAAGAACACAAAGCGGTGCAACGCGGCGTATGAGCAACACTGGCGCATAGCATTTGCACACCGAGTGAGTGCAGTGAGAGCTGCCTTTTCTTTGCTTTTTATTATACCTTTCATGGGAATGGTATATTAACTTTGGTCCGATGTTTGTAAGTACCAGAACGTGAAGAGTTAGACTCATCAAAAAGTCTAGCGATATGATCAGAGTGACGAGTTGAATCGATTTAGCAATGTCCGTCTGTCTGTGTGTCTGTCCGTCTGTCCGTCTGTTTGAACGTAAACTAGTCCCACAGTTTTTGAGCTATTTTAATGAAACTTGGCGATCAGATGTCTTTTTACATTTTATTAGACATTTGTCAGATTTGTCCGGCCAGTTCGGACGACTATAACGTATGTATATATGTAGGAGCTGATTGTTCAGATATCATATTTTGCTTCATAACTTCTTCCTTTAAAAAGCTAGAAGTCTGAAATTTTGCAAGAAGGTCCGCTATACAAAGTTCTAAAAGACCAGTGAAAATCTTATAGATCAAAGATACATAACATATAGCTCCCATATAACTGATTGTTCAGATATTTCATTTAGCACGAAAACCCCTCCATTTAAGCAGCTAAAGTCTTGAAATTTCGCACAAAGAATAGCTATAGTGAAAAGTAATGTAGTAGTGAAAATAATTAAAATCGGATAAATAGAACATATAGCTGCCATACAACCGATTTTACAGATATTGCATTTTCGGCCAAAAACTCCTTTATTTCAACAGCAAAAGTCTTGAAATTTTGCAAAACTAATAGTTATTAGGACAAAAATTTTAGCAGTGAAAATAATTAAAATCGGATAAATAGAACGTATAGCTGCCATACAACCGATTTTTCAGATATTGCATTTTTGGCCAAAACTTTGTCATTTAATCAGCTAGAGACTTGAAATTTCGCAAAAATATAAGTCCGATAAGTAAGATAATATCCGATTTTAATAAACTAACAGGGGTTTCACAATTTTTTTCCATTCATGAAAGGTATGAAGACAGCTTTTTTTTCTTCTTTTGATTTTTGCTTGCATTACTTTTTATTTACATTAGTTTTTTTTTTCCGATGTCTATCAGAGTCTAAAGCAAGTGTGGCAACGTAAATAAATTTGCAGTGCGTGTGTGTGTGTGTGTATTTAGTTTTCTTGTGTTTATAAACTTGTCCGTCAAACTGTCTGCGCATCAGCAACATTCGGATGATGTCCTTCAAATTTGAAGTACAAAAAAGCAAAAAAAAAAAAAAAAGCAAAAACAAAAATGCATGACTAGCATTAGTTAGTTAAATAATTAGTCATTGTTTATTTGTAAATTCACTGCTACGTTATTCACATGACAACCGCAAACATTCTTGAGTTGCATAAAATTTTCCACGAGCGCCTCTAACTACTTCAACTTGACTTTATGTACTTTTGATTATCTTTATTTATTTACATTTTGGAATTTTTCCTTTTTTTTTTTTACATATATTTTAAGTTGCCCACATTTCATCTGCATACATAAGTGCCGCTCTTGCGCGCGCTTGTCGTTCACCTACCTTTTGGGTAATTTAATTTGACAATCCACAATGTGTAGTCGCCTCCTGCGAGCAGGTAGTTGCGGCAGCAGTGTGCGCCGTTTTGTTGTTGCACGCAAATAGCGTTCGTATGGAGGACGTCGAGGTTGATGTTGAATTGGACGCTAACGCTGACGGCTACTTCGCCTTTGTCGTTATTATAGCAGACAGCGGTGGTTTGCAGGCGTCGCAGGCGGCGGCAGTTATGCGTCTCATAAATGCCACTGTCCAGTGTTTCCATTCAAAAGGAAATTGACGGCGCCGCTGTTGGGTCAATTGATTGGCTGTGGCTGCGTTGTTTCGAAATGAAAGTGGATGTCAACGTTGGCCGAGGAGCGAGCTGTGAGTTGCGGAGCTAAAGCAAAACTATTGAGCGCGTCTTTAAATAAACGCGTGTTTGCAATGTTGCGTGAAAATAACAAAAACAACAACAACAACAAGTGCGAGATTGCGTGCTCGCGCGCCAGCGGAGCGTACAAACAAAAGAAAATTGAAGCGACCGACCGAGCGACAGACCGACAAATCGAGTGAGCGCGCGCGCGTTCGAGCACCGACGTCAACAAATCGAATCGTTTTATGTTGCCTACTTGGCGATTGTGTTAGCGTTCTTTTCTTTAGCAATTTAGGTTTGTTGATTGTGATTTGAAATAATTTTTAGTTTTATTGTGTTGCATTAACGGCGATTTTGTATGATTTGTGGCATTTATTGTTTGTAATTTTATTATTTGTGGGTCTCGTCTTTTTTTTTTGGCTGCTAATTTTTATATTTTTGGCGTACTTCCGTTACTGGCGTACTGGCCGCCGTTGGTTGAAATTAATTAGTTTTTTTTTTTCTCTAGAATATGAAAGCGATTGTGGAATAGAGTTTTTAGATAAATTGTTGAAGCGGAATTTCGCTAATTCTTTTTTTTTATTTCTCCTTGTTTTATTTTATGGTAATTGCTCCACTTAAATGATATTTCGTTGTATTTTTTGCACTTGAAATTGTATTTGCTAGTTCAAAACTGTTTGGTAATAAATTTCTGGAATATTAATGTATATACATTAAGGATTTTATCACACTTGTTTAATTTTCTATTTGATTGTTGCACTTCTTGACGACTTTTTGATGATTTCAAGACTTCGAATTTGATTCAGTTAATTGAGCTCTCAGTACTAAATTTGTTAAAGATTATTTTTTGAATATTTCAATGAACATCAAAATTTTTAAAATTTTTAATTAACGATTTTCACTTTTTTTTTAAATTATTTTAATGTTTACTTTATTGCATTTTTAAATCATAAGATGCGTCCCTTTATTTTAAGTTGGTTTTATTTAGTCAAGTGCAGCATTTGCAAACGATTTACGGAAATCTTAATCAAAATAAACAATAAAAGAAAATGCACATGCAATTTTATTGTTATTTTAAAATTTTTTTGTTTTCAAAATTTTTTTTTGTTTTCAAAAAATTTTCAACTAAAGACTTCAGCGTTAAAAATCTTCACAATTCATTATAAAAAAAAAACTAAATTTTTAACATCAAAAAAATTAATTCAATAAAAATTCGAGTTTTTTTTTTAGATTTTCATATAAATTGAGTTGTAGAAAAACGCATAAGAACGCCCGGAAATAAAAAAAAACAAATTTTCCAAAAGGCATGCAACTTTAAAAATGTAAGGTGCCTCGGCGTACGCCATTCTCGATTACTTCATAGCTCGCAAAATATTAGTTTTATCAAAAAAATTATTAAGTACTTTTTTAAAGACAGTCAAAAATTAAAAAAAATTTAATTTTTTTAGTAAAATTTTTCATACCTCTGTTAATAAAAAAATTGTTAAATTAAAAAATCATGTTTGCACGATTTAATTTTTTTTTAATATACGTGATAGAACCTACATATGTATATCAAAGAATAAACTGATAAATTTTTAAAGGTTAACTCCTTATAATTTTGTCGTGAAGCACTGTCTGATAAAATCAAACGTTTCGCTGATTACACATGCTTGTATAAAGTAAGCCACTACTCGTGAGTAAATTTGTGATTATTATAAACCTTAATAATAATCACAAATTTACTCGGTTTCAAAACAGCAAAGCAAAAAATAAATGCTAATCGAAGAATTTAATTTTTGCAACGAACAGCTGAGAGAAAACGGCTGCCAACTTTACTGGCTTTAAATAAGTTGCTCTAAATACTGAGTTCAAGAACATCAACTTTGCTTTATTTCTAAATTGAAATAAGTTCAATGCGTAAAAATATTTTTGTTTTTAATAATTCTACACATCACACTCATGAAGTGCACACCAATTTTGTACCTAGCAGCCGCCTAAGCCGAACGTGAATGAGTATCAATTAATAAATAAGACAATTGGCAAAAATCTACGAAAAAAAAATGGTTTAAACAACAAATAAAGGCAAGACAATAACAAGTGTGACATGCAATGAATTTGTTGAAATTGAACAATTTTTCTTTCCTCACTTTTTTTATTTCAAGACTCACTTAATTTTAATTGCAAAAGCGCTTACAGCCTGCCTACACTACCCACTCAAGATATCAATTTTGCTTAAGCGAATTCAAAAGCGTCGGATCAAATTTAAATTGTTTTCTTTTTCTTTCTTTTACTTCAACATTTTAATCATTGCTCTATTTATAGTAATTATTGAGAAATCGTTTGGCTCTTTCATCAATTTAACTCAATTGTTAATCGCTTTTAAATTGTTTATTTGCTATTTATGGTGTCTTACTTTTTACAAAATGAATTTTAGGGGTGCTTCACAAATCACAAGTTGGCGCATCGGTAAATTTTAAAAAAGTTTACGGTAGCTTCAAATTGGTTTTTTTTCGCGTGGTCGTTCACAGACAAAGGAATTGAAGGTAAATAAATTTCGAATTCTGTGAATCCGCAAATTGTTTCGCCTTTACATATGTACATGCATACATATGTACATACATACTAGGGATGTCAATTTTGGGCATTTTGTTGATCTCGGGATTTTCGAGATTTGAGTACGAAATCACGGGACAATCCCGGGATACCGAATTTCACGAAATTTTTATTCGTAATTTTTAATTTGCCAAAAAATCTAAAACGTCTGTAGTCGTTGTATTATAGAAGAACGAGCTATTGTAAATCATATATGTACTCGTATGTATTGGTTTTTTTAAGAAAAAAAAGGAAAGTAAACGTAAAATTGGACACACATACAAAATTATTTATACTTCAAGTACAAATATAAATATTTGGTACAGAAGAAGCACTGCTGCGCCTCAACGCTTGTTGGTTTGATTGTCGATGTGTTAAATGCTCTCTGTAGGACATAGCCTTTATCGCTTCATTACAAACACTATACATTTATTTTACCAAGCCTTCTGATAAATTGCGAGCTGCTCTTTAAAACTTGTTGCAATTTATCTTTGAGAATTTCTGCCTTCTCCACTTCAGGCACCTCGTTGTTAGTTCTATTAACATCGCGTTCATAGTGAGCCTCATTTTCTACTCGAGTGGAATATTCTCCAGCTAATTTATAATGGTAAGAACAAAACAAAGCCTTAAGAGAGTTAACAAGCTGCGTTATTTGTCGATTGTGAACTCCATAAAGGCTTTGTTTTGTCCTTGAAAGGGACATTTTTAAGAATGATACAAAATTTTAAAAATAAATAGCTATTAAATTCTTTGTTCATATTTCTGTTGGCCTAGTAAAATGTTAATATTATAATTTTATTGAGCTCAAGGCCAGTTATGTTTTCAACAATTCCGGGATTTGAATAGACTTATCCCGGGATATTCGGGAGCTAAAAAGTCCGGGATCCCGGAATTTCGGGATAGCGGAATTTCGGGATCCCGGATTGACATGCCTAATACATACACATATACGCACAAATATGTATTTTTTGTGTTTTGCAAAATATCGCCTGACGAATTTGATCACTTCTTTGTAAATAAATACGAGACACTCGTCTGTTTGTTCGGCAAAATTGTTTTTGATTCCCTTTTGGCGCTTTTTGCTTCTACAAACGTTTTCTTAAATTAAACAAAAAATTACAATTTTATGAAAACGCATTCTCCGCTTAGTCGCCTCCCTGGAATAGCTGTAGTCGACGCTCGCTAGCGGCAAGTGAAATTCCATACTGGAAAAATTCAGTTTCATTAGCGATACGCCAATGTTTTGATGACAACGCTGATACACACAAACGCCCAACAAAATAAAAACAATAACAAAAAACAAATAAAAAGAGTGCGCAAGTTTACGAAGCCAAGGTGCCTTCTAAAACTACATAGATAGCTTTGTACTCGTATGTATATATGTATATACGTTTGTTTGTATTTGTGTATGTATGTATGTATGTATGTATGGCTGTTGATTTTATGTTTTCATCAATTACCTTAATTATGAATGAGTCTCGGCATATACATACATACATAAATACATAGCAACCAAACAAATGGGATACAGCGCCAGCCGAAACAAAAAAAAAAAAAAAAAAAATCAAGCCAAAAAACGAGAAAATATTGTTTATTAGCTCAGAAAAGATGGCGGCCATGCATGGATGTGATGTGTTTGTGTGTATTTTTAACATATGTAGCTTATGTAATACTCATAGAAAAGTGCGACTCGCATCACGCAAAGGAACGAAATGGCATATGCGAAACAGGGGAACTGCGTTTTGGGAAGAAGGAAAAGGAAAGTTGATAACTCGAAACATGTCACGTACTCGTGCAATTGAACTTATTTGGTTGTGTACTCGTATGTGTATGTTGTGTTAAGTGTGAGGTTATGTTACTTCCGCTTTTAGTTAAAAGCACGTAAGACAATTTTAACTGCAAACGAATATGTTTTTATTAATTGTTCTTTGCAATTTTCTATTAATCAATTAACTAAGCGGCGAGTTCAAACGGACATGCTTTCGTGACTGGCAAACCCAGTCAGGTAGAGTGTAATTATTATTAAAACTGAATTTCACTAGTTCTTTGTGTGCGAAAAAAACAAAAAATGTGGTTAGAAAATATGTATGTATGTCGTGCAATTTTAACGTTAAATAGTTAATAAAAAAGATAAAAAAAGAAAACTTTGACTTTGAATTCGGTTGGAGGTGCATTTGGATGGTCCTTCCCTACAGCGTCAAAGACATTTCGAAGATTTCGTCAGACTACATTTTTACTAAACAAAAGTCAGTTTATAGTTTTTGCAGATAATTTTTGAGAAGTGTGCGGCACCAAGTCCTCGCAAATATATATGTATATGTACCGCATTGCCTAACCGCAGTTCATCTTGGAATCATTAGTATTGATGGACATATTCAAACTAATTTTGGGCTATTCTCCATTGTTTTCGGATGGGTATCGATACAGAGGTCAAAGGACGTCATACTAAAATTCCACTCAAATTTGTATGTTTCGAGCTTCGAATCACTTAATAAACGAATCTTGTTCTTTAAAAAAAAAACATCTTCCTTTTTATTTTGAAATTAAAATATATTTAGATGTCGTTTGAAGCGCTCAAAGTTTGTCATGTAATTTATGTGAGGAAACCCATTTTTTCTTTTAAAAATAATATAAATGTTTGTTTATTTTTCTGTTGGCCTAGTAAATGTTAATAATTTTTACAATTTTATTGAGCTCAGGGCCAGTTTATGAAAGATTTTTGTGAAAAAACAACAACAGTTTTTAATGGTAGAAGTTATAGTACTATTTCGGAAATCACCAAATTTCCTCATCAGACTCCTTTTCTTTCTTTTTCATAACCACTTCCCTCAGGCTTTGAACCCGGGAGCGGCAAATCAGTTGCTCTTGTTTGTAGTTGGTTTGTTTAAGGAAGATGAAATAAACACAACAGCCACACTCGGCTAGCGTAGCACAAAATGTAGCGTATTGGCTTTGCAACTCCGAGCTCCCGGGTTCGAAACCTGAGAGAAGTGGTTATGAAAAATAAATTTAATTAATTTAATAAAAAAAGAAGTCTGATGAGGAAATGTGGAGAGTTCCGAAATAGTACTATAACTTCTACCATTTAAAAACTGTTGTTGTTTTTTCACAAAACTCTTCCATAAACTGGCCTTGAGCTCAATAAAATTGTAAAAATTATTAAAAGTGATATGTTTTTCAAACGGAAACGTCAGCTACTCTACAGGAGACTAAAATTAATATTTTTTTAATATTACCAAATTAATATTTTTTTTATTATAAACGATTTTAATTAATTGTCTTTTTTTATTATTTGGTTTTTGGTAGACCTTCTTATAGGTGGTTTATGTACTTACATACATATATTTAAAAATTGTTGAATAATTATTATTTTTTGGAGTCTGCTCTAAAGAGAAACAAAGTTTGGCGTTTGAAAATTATGGATTTTCAAGGACTCTTTATTAATACTACGAAATATTGATTGCTTTTGTAAAATAAATTGTAATCTTTGAGCTCTTTGAGCGACCTCTAAATTTTTTTTTGATTTCAAAACAAAAAGTTGCTATGCATTTCTCCCATATAGCACAATACAATTGATCCGTTCGCCTAAAAATCCAGCAAAATTTATTTAGCAACAAAATTTCTGAATGTTCAACACTCATATTTTATAATTTTCAACTTCAAAATTTTTAAACAAAAATTTCGAATTTATGCAAATTGCAATCAGCTGTTTTCTTGTTTGCAAATTTGTGTTGGGTAAAATTTGTCGAACAAGAATTTGCAACTTCCGCTTAAAATGAAATCGTCATTTTGCTCTCTCAACTTCCCCATTCTTGCAAATTTTTAGGACACCGCGAACGCGATTTGGACAAAAATCGTGATATTTCGCGAACACTTTTAATACCGACTTTTGGTTTTTTTTAGCACCCTAATGTATATATCGGTTTTGTTATTTTTTCTCGTAATCACCTTTTAATATTCATACTAATTCGCTTTCTTATCCACCGAGCACCAAAATTAGTTAACATAACCTTAAAAGATTAAAAATACGCCTAACAGAATTTCTAACAGCTGTTCAAATCAATAAATAACATCAAACTATTTTCATCATTTTATTGAATTGTATAATAGAAAATATTTCCAAATCAATCCTACATTACTTTTCCCATTGACTTAGATTTAGTACGTTCAGCATTATTTATGTTTTTAATTCTCACTTAGCAATTCACACACGCCAAATAGTTTTTGTGATGATTTCGTGTCTTCTTTTTTTTTGCGCTTCTTTCGTTGGCGGTATTTGTTCAGTTTTTAAACTAAGAAAAATTATTGTTTTGATTAATTAATTAATGCGAGCACGAAATATTGCCGGCACTTAATCAACTAAATAAATAAACGCCGCGACAATGCGCGAAAAAAAAGAATTACAAAAACAAAAATTACAACAACAAAAAAACGCTATGTTGAAGCGTGATTAGTCAGTCACACGCGTTTATTGTCTTTGGCGATGTCGTCGCCGGTGAGTGGGACGGGACTATTGTTTGTTTGTGTGGCGCAAATTTTCTTTTGTTTTGTATGATTTTAATTTGTTTTAATGTTATTCAATTTCAATTTCCATTGCAATTGTGTGAAATTTTTTCAGCGTTGCAATGTCGGTTGCGTTTTGTTTTTTTTTTTTTTGCTTCATTCTTTGTTCATTTGAAATGCTGATTTTTATTTATATTTTTTTTTTTGTAGTTTTTGTATTTTTCCGATTTTTCACTTAATTTTAAATGCAAACATACGCTTGGAAAACCTGTTGTTGGAGCTGCATCGAAGCCTTTAAAAGCTTGGCGATATGCTTGTCAATTCCACTACTCTCTTTTACACTGCGTGGGAATCAACACTTGGCTCGAGATATGGGCGAACATTTAACATTTAACATTTATTTTATATAAATATATGTAAATAAATAATTTTGCATAGAGATCTTAGAACTCAGCTGGCAACTATTTTTTTTTTTTTTTTGTTTTTTTTTTTTGTTTTGATCCGTGGAACTTCGTACTCGTCGTAGAAACGTTATGTGGCGCGGTTAATGCTAAACTGTTTAGTTGATTTACAAGCAAGCCGTGATCCGTCACTCGCTCCCAAAACACAGACACAATCGCCACAAATTCAATTTGGCGCAAGTTGTCTCACCCCACCTGTCTCGTCCTCCAGCGAGTCGCCAACTGAACGGTGTTTGACGGATGGCGGTTGGCGGTGTCGGACAATTGCACTTTTTCTATGTGCGCACTACAATTACTAATACATTTAGTAAATATACATACAAACATACTGCGAGTAGATATGTTTGATTGAATGTGTGTTTGCTTGCGTAGCTGATTTGTGTAGCGCCTCGCTGCCAGAGCTCGACTTCAATGCGCTAAATCTGATTATAATGCGATCGCGTAAATTAAATCTGCTCATCAGGCATTGTCAGCGGGCTTGATCTGTTGAATGTTGTCGTCGTCTTTTGTGTCGGCGACAGCGTTGAGTGGCAAATGGCATATGGAAGATATGAACAATTGAAGGCATGAGCGTGCAGCGGAGGTGTCACTCATACGATAGGCAAGAAATCAAACTGCAAGCATTTTTTTTTTAATAACATTTTTGTCTCTTCCATGAAGATTGGTTGTCTCGCAGCGCGTGAGCCAATTGATATAGAAGTTGTGGTCTTAAACCATCTGCAAACCCTGTTGTCCGTCTCATTGGCTCGATCGTTGCTTACTTAAAAGCTATGAAGTTCACTGGTTAATAGACTGTCCAATGGCCCCAAAGTTTCGTGAGCGATTGCCATAGTTGGGTTGCCCTAGAAGTTTGGAAGATGAAATGAGAAATGTGTAAGGATTTTTTAGCCTATAAGAACCTCGGGTATAAGCGGCTTAAGGCACGTCTCCATCAACTATAAAATAAGCTGAGATAGAGA
Organism: Philophylla caesio; assembly: GCA_963971545.1. Lineage (NCBI taxonomy): Eukaryota > Metazoa > Arthropoda > Insecta > Diptera > Tephritidae > Philophylla > Philophylla caesio. The sequence continues at coordinate 121,730,212 of OZ020607.1, forward strand.
TTTATTTGGTAATTGATCTCCAATGACGATTTTTATAAGACGAGAGGTGAGTGAGGTGATGTCAATTGTTTTTCCATTGAATGTCATTTTAGTCTAATTTTTGGTCGGTTGGTGTACTTTTATCTAAACATGGTCTATAACATTAAAACACTAAGGCAAAATAGGTGATGAGCCTGGAGGTTCCGTCAGTTTTCAGCAAGTGTCTTTTGGGGTAGTGATGACAGTAAAAGCTCAGCTTCAACAGCTTGCTATGTACATATGTATGTATGTGTATTCCTAACATCAAATTTATACCAAAGAACGTACGTATATTACAGAGAAGGTTCCGCTAAATATCACGGCCTTTTTCACCATAATGAAACGAATTCGACATTCATTGATTGATATTATAATCCAATTCGATGTAATTGAATTTCGGTGTGGTGAAATAAGCCGATATAACTTGCCACAAGGAACAAAACGCAACGCAACTTCTTTCTTATATACATACATACATACGTTCTTAGTTTATAACTTTCGGCGTTCTTTAGATGATGAAGAAGTTTTCGCTGTCGTGAACTCTTAATCGCTTTGAAGTGAAGAACGTTTTGAGAACAAAAAAAAAAAAAAAACAATCTGTGCTGCGTCTCCTCTTTGCTCAAATTTCTTTTGTACGCCTATGAATGAGTCAAAATGCCTGTGCGCACACTTGACAAGTGGTTAAGTTGGCTGCGAAGAACACAAATTTGTAGTTTGCCTGTGTGCGTGAGTGACTTTGTGAGCGGGTGTAAAGTGATTCGTTTAGTGCGCGCGCGTTGATTATTCATAATGAGTGTCATTACAATTTGGATGGCTTAATATTATTCTTCATATTATTTTTCTTCTTCTTTTTTTTACGTGCACGTTCGTAATTCTTTTGAAATTTCAGCGTAAACGACAGGACAAGCAAGCGAAAGCGTTTGAATTGAATTTTTTTTTTTTAACTCGTTGCCTTTTTGTTGGCACTTTATTTTTGTAGTAGTTTTGTTTATTGGAGTTATGTAATATTCATTTTTTTTTTTTTTTGCCAAATCATTTCTTATTTTTGCAATAACTTTTCGCGCTCGCATCACTTTTTTTTTCAACTTCAACGGTTGCTTGCGAAATTTCAGGCACTTCTTTGTTTTTATCATTATTTTATACGAGGTTGACGAACTCGCCAGCATAATGTACGAGTATGACACACACAAACGCAGACATTTTGCGATCGATGGAATATAACGTGCACACTTTGACATTCGTTAAGCAGACAGGCAAACGTAATCGTAAGCGAAATTGTCACACCGCAAAATCGCAAGCGGCTAACGATTGTCAACGCTTGCCACCTTACATTGCCGGCACCACCCACTGTCTTAAACTACAAATAACATTTGCATCTAGTACATACATACATCCATACATCCATATGTAGATAGAATTCCTACATGAGGCGAGCCCGAAAAAATTAATGCTACGTACAAACGTAAATACAAATTGAATTAATTCAATGAATTTGCATTGCTTGCCGGAATGAGTGATAAAGAAGCGCAAGAGTTGCAAAGGGTGAAAATTACAAACTCATCCATACATACAAACATTCATACAAACATATGTACGAGTATGTATGTATGTACAGCTGTATTCATGAAAATAGTAGTGCCGGTGTATCTTTACTTGGAAAGCATCAATTCAAGCGAAAAACATGAATTCAATTATAAACATTGCATGGAAAATATATTTTATTATTGTTCAAAATATTTACAGTTTCATTTGTTTAAATTATTTTCTTTTTCCCCCTCTAGCCTACATTAAAACAAATAAGAAATGCTAAATTCGGGCGAAACCGAATTTTATATACCCTCGCCCATAATATTTATGTATATTTATTTATTTATTTGTTTACTTTATGAGTACAGTAAAACACTAAGTCTTTAGGCGTACTAATAACAATATTTCATTACAAAAATTTACTCTTAAATAAGAAGTATGTTAATATCTAACAAAAATATAAGAATTACATACTAAATTTTGTATATTATAAACTTAATCAAAGGATAGAAGACAAGTTTTCGGTGGTAAATCCTAGGATATTTTTTGTGAAAAGAGATAAATGGTAAAATTTTCTTTTACAGTATATAAACCTGGCAGCATCATTTAAGGCTGTCGTTAATTTATTTTTCGATTCACAATCCAGATTTCCATATACTATTTCAAAATACGTGATATGTGAAAGAATAAGCGATTGAACTAGCTTTCATTTTATATCAATTGGCAGGCAATAACAACTATGCCAAAGATTTCTCAGAATGTAGTACATTTTTGAAATACAATAGTTTATATGATCTGTGCAAGTCAAATGCGTGTTAATTTTGAAGCCAAGATTTGTAACAGTAGAATATAAGTTCAATTCAGTATCCCCCGTTATAATTGGCGACATACAACTTAAAGCAAAGGACCCAGGTGATATGGGTATAACCTGTGTTTTTGTAGCATTAAGGCTTAGGCTATTTATTTTGGCCCAAGTTTCTATTCTTTTCAGATCTTCATTCAACCGGGACACAAGATCTTCCATAAGTCCAATGGGCCGCGAGAAATAGATCTGCATAGATGTGAATAAAAGCATTTTCACAACAGTGGACAATGTCATTTATAAATATACTAAAGAGTTTAGGAACCATGATAGATCCTTGCGGTACACCGCAATTAACTTTGCTACGGCAAGATACTTTGTCTCCGCATTGTACTTGTTGATGCCTGTTTGAAATTTAATTGAAATTTAATTTTGCAAGAAGGATGTCATGCTTTACGGTATCAAATGCTTTTGAAAAATCTAATAGTACCAAGATAGTAAGCAGCTTATTATCATAAGTGTTGCGAATGTCTTCCATTATCTTCAATACCGCTGTGGAGCAACTGTGACTTGCCCGAAAACCAGATTGAAACTCACTCAACAAGTTGTGGTTATTCAAGTGCTTAACTATTTGTGACGAAATAAGTTTTTCGAAAACTTTAGTCAATGCAGGTAAGATATGTACTAATAGGCCTGTAGTTTCTTGGAAAATCACAGCAGTCGTTTTTAGGAACGGCAATAACATTTGCAACCTTCCAAATGCTTGGAAAGGAGGATGATGTTATGGCAAAATTAAAAAAATGTGTAAGTGGCAAAATTATGTACGAGATAATAAACTTTAGAAAACGTAAACTGACACCATCCACACCAATCGCATTGGACTTTACAGCAAAAATACATTTCGCAACATCTTCTTCAGTGGCCGCATCAAATGAAAACTCACAAGAAGGTTTGCAACTTAACTTCTGGTTGATGCTGAAAGAGTGCAAATTTGCAACTTTACTGGCGGAAAAAAAATATTGATTCATCTCATTAGCATCAAAAGGGCAAGGTTTATATTCTTTAGCGCCTACTCCCACTAAATTTCATAAAATTCCCGTTTTTTTGTTTCAAATCGCTGCCAGTATTAAACTTTACTCAATTTCATACAATAAATAATGCGAAACGAAGTTTTTTGCATCTTTCAAAATTTCCGTTATATGGAAGTTGGGCGTGGTTATGGTCTGATTTCAAAAATTATTGACGGTAATGCTAATGTTATCAAGGACAATATGTTCACCAAATTTTGTGACGATACCTTACATCGTTATTGAGATACCTACTGACGTTTTTTTTATAAGTGGGCGTGGTAACCTCCGTTATATGGGAGGTGGGTTATTAACCGATCTTGGCAATTTTTAATACCAACCTACCCCGTTCAAAGAGAAATCTCTGAGATATCTCAAGTTATCGTCTGCACGGACGGACGGACGGATAGATAGACATTGCTAAATCGCCCCCTCTTTTCATTCTGAGCATTTTGGTATATACATACATACATATCTTGATTATTTTTTGCTGTTACAAGCAACCGTTATGTGAACAAAGATATAAGTTGCAAGTTTTTTTAAAACGATCGGGTATAAAAATGTAGTTACAAGTTTATATTTTATGTTATTCATCTTGTCCGTAGTCTAATATTTTGTAGTAAAACCTTTATTATTTCTTACCGCCATACATCGACGTGGCATAGAATCGACAAGGTCCTTACAATGCTTCTCGGAAATTTGAGCCCATGCCTCTTTAACAACATTCCAAAGCTGTGTTCTATTTGATGGATTTACTCCCCATAAATTTTTGATCGAATTAGGATCTGGGGACTCAGCTCGCCAGCGCATCGCGTCGATATGTTGAGTTTAGAAACCACTACTTAGCTAATTTGCTGGTGTGTTTTGGATCGTTGTCTTGTTGGAACGTCCACTTTAAAGGCATTTCCCAGCGTTGCGCCATTTTGCAGCCGGTCAATTTAAATGCCATTTGGCAAATTCTTATCCAGCAGCGACATGTTTCTTCGTCAACAGCGGTACTTTCCAGGTACTCCTTGCCTTTAAGTTATTTTCAACAAGACGTCTGCGTACTGTCAGAGCACTGACCGACACATTTAATTTATGCTTTATCATTTTTGAGACCGCTGTGAGCTTTGCTTTGACACATCGTATAATTCTTTTGTCTTCTGTGGCTGTTGTTTTTCGTTTTCCATCCCGATTTTCAGGTTTAACTTTATAATTAATGGCGTTATGTGTCATTGTAGAAGAACATCCAGCTATCTCTTCGATTTCCTTGTAAGTCTTTAATTGATTTCTTAGCCTAACTATCAATACCCGTTTGTCTAACGAACAATGTTTCCCTCGAGCCACTAAAAAAGAAAAAGTACAGCGAAAAAAATTAAATACACTCAATATTTGCAGTTTTAATTTTTTCTTTTTAACTTATCAGCCACTCGCGGCAAGCACTACTATTTCAATGAAGAAACGATTTTTATTTTGTAGGCGGTGTTGAGCATTCTAGTCGAGAAAGATTTTATATGGGGACAATATCGACATCACCTAACCAAATTTGAATCTCGCGATGTAATTTTGTATGGGCAGTGCCACGGTCATTTTTGAAAATTTCAGAAAAACCCAGTTTCTTTGTTACAAAGCGCACAAAATATTTAATTTTACCCAATTTGTTCCAATAGATACCGGAAACTTACGTTAAATGGAAAGTGGGCGCGGTTATGGTCCGATTTAAAATTTTTTTTTTTCGAAAAAACTATTGGCATCAAGAACTAAATTGAGTGACCATACCTAGCACTGTTATTGAGATGTGGAAATTTTATCATAAGTTGGCGTGGCAACGCCTATTTTTCAAAATTTCATAAATTTCTTTATTTAAAATTGCTCCAAATACTCGTATTAATGTACGCGTACGGGTATAATAAACCTAACCACTTGAGACTTGCACATTTTTATACTAAAACTGAACTGTATTAAAACATTTTGAAATTTGCATGAAAATTTTATTAAATACGCCGTTCTTAGGAAAAGGTTCAAATTATATTTAAATTGCTGGCGCAACCTGTACGACTTTTTAGTGTTTTAGAATTCCAAAATTAGATGAGGCAAATCTGTTCGATAATGATTATTCTTTAGAAAGTAAAGTAAAATGTTCAAATATGATGCAAATGCATTCAAATCGTACCAACCACATAATTATGTGGGGGATGTCAGCGATAAAAGAGATGTCGTAATAGCTGGCGACTTTAATGCATGGGCACAAGAATTTTAGAGGCTTTGGCATGCCTAGACGTAGCTTTGCTAAACACGGGTACTCAGCACACCTTTAACCGAAATGGATTTGGGTCAATTATCGACCTCACCTTCGTGAGCAGGAGCTTGTATAGACAAGCAGATTGGATAGTGAGTGAATGCTACACCCAAAGCGATCACGCCGCAATAATCTGCCATCTACATAAAATGTGATATTGCAAAATTCCAACGGGTTAATCGAGCAAGAAGCTTCTGGGGCTGGAAGCTATCATCCTTCGATGCTGACTTATTCACCGAAGCATTTCCCGTGTCACAATACCAGGGGCCAGCAGAGACCATGGCAAAGAAACTTATGACAGACATCCGAGCTGCTTGCGATGCGTCAATGAAAAGATGCTCCTCTCGCAAAGCTGTAGTTCAAACTTGCCCACTGTTCCTAAAAACAGTAGTAGATACTTTGTTCCCTAAACATAGACAGCTTGTCTCGCCGGTGCATGATGTAAATCTACATTAATTTGAAAAAGAGTTTGAGCAGATTGGTAAACGATATAGAGAATATCTGCAGAGCCGATAGAGATATACATTTTAACTATTTATGATACTTAAAAATAAAAAAATATTGTAATGAAAATGCCAAGCAAATTGTTGTCTTCTGAAATAAACCACAGAGCTCTATTTAACTTAATAATTTTATTATATAATGTTTCATTAAACAAATACTTGGCAATTTTTACAAAAACTTTTTCAAATTCTCGCTTTCAGAAAACCAATTACACTGCGCGTTACTAAAACCAGCTTTAGTTCTGTCCGATGAACCAAATATACTATCTATTTTTTCTATCTATCTATTCAGCTCGATTGGATTACGGAAAAAGGGTTAAAAATCGGTTAAAAGGATAAATAGGGTTAAACAAAAAAAGTTATGACGTGTACATGAAAATCGCCGATACACGTGTATTTTTTATATTTTCTCCCCTTTCCAAAAAAAGTATGTATATTTGGTTCATAGGACAGAATGTGTGTAACGCGGTGTTATCAACAAATAAGCAAAAATAATCAAAAATGTCAAAACAATCGATAATACATACGAGTATTCCATATAAGTTCCTCATGAAAAACTTAATTTTCTGCTACCATACAAAATTGTTTTTTACAAAACTGGTAAACAAATTCGGCAAAGGAACAAAGCAGTTTCTAAGAGCATTCAAGATGGCCGATTTAGAGCGAGAAGTTTCCAACGTATGTACATACAACACCTTTTATTATTGCATCAAGAGTAAGTATATAGAAACCGTGTAGTATTAGTACAGACATTTTAAAGAACAAAGGCTATCTCGACTAACCAAAAAAAAGCGTTCTGAAATAAGGATCCGAAAGAAATGCACATTTTTCTGATGGTTTTTGGAGTGTTAGCGTTCATATAACGGAATTTAAAAAAATTTTATGCAGCGTCTTTTGAAGTGAACTTAAAATTATCAGTTTAAAGTCAATTCTTGAGGAGTTCACACGTTATTAAAAAGAGGTGAATAATTATATTATTAAGCAGAAAAATATGTCTAGAAAACTATGCAGAAGAGAAGCTGCTGAAATCATAGATTATGTTAAAAAAAGAAAGCCACAAATTAAAATAAAACTTAAACAAAAATAAAGCTTTTAACAACTTAAATTAAATGAAATGAACATAACATCATGTCAAAAATGGCTCCTCAGCATTTCTTACAGCGATCAGAAGCCGTTTGAAACCATTTAATTGATACTGCCTCAAATTCCTTTTGTTCAACCAAAGAACATAAATGTATAAGAAGGGACAACACGTTACTTTAAGCAACGAGTGAATCTCCAGGGGCATGCTTTCTCTTTTGCTCAAATGAATTTTTTGATTGGCTAGAGTAAGAAAGCATGCCCCTGGAGATTCACTCGTTGCTAATAATAACGTGTTGTCCATTCTTATACATTTATGTTCTTTGGTTCAACAGAAAAACGACGGTTGAAAGCACATTAAAAAAAGGTTTTCAAATAAATCTTAGAGGCCTAATTCCTTATGTGTATGTATGTATATACATATGTATGTACCTCGTATGGCGTTTTACAAACTTAAAACCCGAAGTGACATTTTTTATGAAGTATCTATCCAGGAGAAGGACTTTGAAAGCTCCTTATCAAACACCCGCTTTCAGCACTCACGTACACATTTTGGTGGGCTAGTGACTGAATTAAAAAAAAAAACCTCTTCCTGTAAATGACACAATAACAATAGATACAACTATTGCAATACCAATAAAAAGAAAAATTACCAATTGCTGCGCCAAATCTGTAGAGTTTTTAATCTTCTCTTCAAAGACTTCGAATTCTGCAAGTGTAGTAAATGGTTTATTTGGAAGGATTGTATAAACGAAACCATTATCTACAATACTTAACAGCTCAGAAACAAATTTAGCTAAGTATTCATTGACATCAGGAGGTTTACTCTTACCGACATAAAGCCCCGCCACTAAAATTTCTGAAGTCCCATGAATATTAATTAAAATGGGCCATGCTTGCATATTCTAATTTCTAAATAATGGCAGTCCATCTATGTTTATATTTAAGCTCATGGAGTCACTCTTTATTTTGTTTAAAAAAAAAAAATCGCTCATTTAGTGCTCCAAAAAGAGCTCATTTATGAAGCAAATGCTCCGATATAAGAAGGTTTTCTGTAAATAAAAGAGTCTTTTAGGATGATTTTTGTTAGCTGGGATGTAACATAAATATACATACATACATACATACATATGTATGTAAATATACGGATACACATTCATATCTGCATGTACATACATACATATGTACAATGTACATTCTAAACAGAAGCCCAAATTCAGCTCGAAGTTCGCATACGCATTTGGATACCTACTTCAATTAATATAAACTAAAAAACTGACAAATTGTGTTTACCATGTACACATGCACATATTTATATGTATGTATATCATGGTGTTTACTGTTGTTATTGTAATTTGCACGCGGAAATATACATATGTATGTATGTATGTACATACTAGGCATGTCAATCATGGGATTCCGGCCTTTTTCAACTCCCGAATTATCCCGGGATCAGTCTATTCAAATCCCGAAATTGCAGAAAACAGTGAATTTAATAAACATTTATTTTTAAAATTTTTAATTTACATTTTTTCAAACAAAAATAAACCTCAAATGATTTAAAACAGCAAGAGCCGATCGAATAGAACAAACAAATAACACACTAAACACACCTTTCAGAGTTGTATTGAAATAAATAAATTTAACACAAAATAATAGTTAAGATTTCATATTCATTTTTGTATTTTTATAATTCTTTTTTTTTTGTATTTTTAATGAATTTCGTACATTTGTGGTTATGTTTTTTTAACTTTACATGAAAATTAAAGCGCCATCTACCGTAGAAGAAAAATGGTTTCCTAATTTAATTACCTTTTTAAAACTGGCTCAAGCATTAAAATCGGTTCACCCATTCTTTTTTTATAGAACTTATTATATTAGAAGTAAACCTCCACGATCCTTTGAAGCTTAAAATGGATTTTCTTAAAATTCTGACGTGCTACAGCAAAACGTCGAGACATGTATTTCTTTATTTTAAGCCTATTTTCATATTCTGTTAACATTTCTCATGTGTACCAAAAAAAATTTTAATAGAAAATTAGCCTAACTCTAAAAGCGATTTTAATAGAACTAACGACGAGGTGCTCGAAGTGGAAACGGCAGAAAGTCTCAATGATAAATTGCATCAAGTTTTAACGAGCAGCTCGCAATTGTCCAATAATTGAAAGGCATAAAATTCATTTGAATGTTTGGTAAAAGAAATTGATACGTTTTTGTAACGAGGCGATAAAAAGGCTATGTCCTACAGAGAGTGTTGCGAATTTTTACTTATTAAGCGATTTAAGTTTTCTGAAATGGAAATATGTATGTACATACATATATGCGGGTTGACCTTTAGATCACTTTATCAAATTATTAGTTGAAACAATGTAGTGGTTATAAGCTAACACGGCGATACAACAATGCGATAGCGACAAGCGGCTATTACAAAATGAATTAATGAAAAAAAAAACTGACAGACCAAAACGTTAAAGAAACAGGTAAACATGATTCAAAGAGGACAAGGCACAATCAATAGGTAGCAGCAGTACAAAAATTAAAAAAAAAAAAATGTGAGCTCTGTATATTTTGTTTTTGCATTAAAAGCTAAAATTTATCAACTACCTTAAATTGTACTGAAAGTATTCTTATCACAACGAAATTCAAAATTTGACAAATCAAATTAAAATAAAATATGAAAAAAGTTCAAAAAAAAGTTTGCTGCGGTTACCTATTTGATGTGCCTTGAAAAAGGAAAAAATAACAAATGTCAAACGGTTAACCCTTATGACCCGCTGACCATATATGTACATACATATATACATACATATGTATGTATGTACATTTATTCCTTACGTGAATTATGACATAAAATCTTAAGAAAGTGCTTAACTAAACTCAACGGAGAGCATTTAACTTTTTGTTGACAATCCAACCAACTAGTGTGAAGTCGGAGCGGTGCTTATCCACTGCAGATTTAAAATGCAACAAATTTAGGTCTATGTTGGATGATAACACGCTTAAGGCTTTCATTTCTTTAAGATTGCATTTTGATCAAAATAAGATATAGGTACACATTTCTTCTTCGCTCAAAATGGAATGGGAGATGTGTTTAATTTTTACTTGATGTATTTATTTTTTTACTGCATGGTAATACATTAATATTTAATATTGGTCTCAAACAGTGATTAAAAATAATTTTACTTTATGTCGGTGCAATTGCTTCTGTACCAAATATTTTTAGTTGTAGTTGAAGTATAAATTATTTTTGTGTGTCAAATTTAACGTTCATTTCCTTTGTTTCTTGAAAAGGCCAATAAATACGAGTGCATACATGATTTACAATAAATCGTTCTTCTTTGTTATATTAATGTTATATTAGGTCCATTTCTTTACTTTTCCTTTAAGTTTCTAAAAAGTGTCAAAATGCACGAGAGTAGGGTAAAAACGCTCTCTAAAAGAGAATTACAGGAAAAAGTAAGGGAATGCAAAAAACAATTTTTTTCGCCCAAGAAGCGAATGGTAATAAAAACACTTAAATGCAAGCAAAACTATCACAAGAACTTAAGATTTTATTTATTACTTTAGCACTTTCCATTTTTACTGAAATGTTTAATTTTTTACACAAATTTTGTAATTTTTTTTATTTGTGCTTTCACAATAATACTGCTAACTGCTGATTTTGACACGTTTTGGATATTTACAGGCAAAAAAAACTGCTGACTAAATCCTGTAACTTCGGACAAGAAGAGAGTCGCAGTTACTCTCTCAAGTGCGCTCTCAGTTACAGTTTTTTGAGTACGGGAATGCTTTTTGGATTAAATCCTGTAAAAAACTGTAGATAAGGAACGGACCTTTTGTATACTTCTATAATACAACAATTACAGACGTGTTACATTTTTTGACAAATTAAAAATTACGAATCAAAACTTCGTGAAATTCGGGTTCGCGGGATTTTATTTTCAGATCTCGAAAATGCCGGGATCAATAAAATGCTCAAAATTTACAACACTAGTATATACCTCCATGAGAACACTGTAGCGATGCTTAACTGTTTAACATTGCACGGACAACAAAGCACGTACATACATACATACATACATACATATGTATGTGTCTACATACATATCTATTTACTTCAAAGCCTGTTGACAGCCGCCCGAGGTATGTCCCCATGTGCATTCTTGTACATACTTAAGTATATATGTATGTATGTATATAAGCAGCTTGTGAAAGCTTTCAAATCAGCAAACCAAATTTGTAATTGAATTCGCGATGCGCTCGAATGAATTAGAGTGTAGGTACTCGGCGCTACGAGTGATGCTTCATGATTTGATATTTTAAGTGCATGAATAAAAATGTTAAAACTTAAATTGGATATTGTTGAATTAGAAGCTAAGCCATAAATGTAGTAGTTCCGGCGCTTGAATGATACAAAGAAAAATACATACATCCATATGTACATACATACATACCTTGTTTGGCATCCTTGCGTAATACGACTTTGATCGAAGTGGACAGATGAGGAGCTGAGCAGTTAAACGTGGCGCTGGGTTAGCAGTGCAACGAAGCCGCAATTTACTATCGCTAGCTTAAAATTTAACAGTTCAGTTTCCAACGAAAGTTCCAAAAACACATTCAACCTTAATGGTTGAAGAGAGCTGCGCTTGCAACAAATTAGCGCATATTTGCCATTTTGCTATAATACGTAAGCCAATGGATTTCAAAGCTCATAAGACGTACGGAAAAATGCTTCAAATAATTTTAAATTACATCTTTTAACACTTTCTTAAGTAATTCGATAGCGGAATTTTATTTTGAAACCAAAATGTAGGACACCTTCTAAATACACTTTTTTCAGCTGGGGAATGACACTCAATTTAAACATCATTACGTTCTCTCTAATTTTTTTTTAACTACTGTTGCACAATTTTTTCTAAAAATTTAATTTTATGCAAAAGATTGAAATTTGATTTGCATCAGCGAAGAAAAACCAAACTACGCGCGAAATATATTTCATCTATCAAACAGCTGATTAACACAGGGTGATGAAAGTTCAAAGAAAAGAGAGGATGTTAAATATATAGTTATATTAAAATTTTTTAACAGGCCGGAACTCATTTTAAATGCATAAAATTTTTTTCACCCGGTGCTTCTGAAGCTAAAATAGCGCTCAAAAGTATGCAGTATATATGAATTTGACAAAAAATTTACATTTCTGCATTTAATTTTCAGTTTCGATCATGCGACAAACCACCTTTTATCACCCCGCCCCATAAGAAAAGAAAAATACGTTTTTCACCCATATTGTTTTATAAAAAACTACTACTACATACTTAAAAAACAGCGTTCAATTGATTTATTAAACCAATTTCTTTTTTTGAAATCGACAGCCTTTAGCAAACATTGCAGTACACAACAACGCTTACACAAAATCAAATCAACCACTGTCCTCACTCTACATTCCACCATATTATTCAATTAGAGTACATCTATTCGGAACGCATCATTTTCTCCTTTTGCCGCTGCAACTTCTTCTTAGACAGCTTCTTCTTGGCCGGCTCGTTTTCTGACGCTTTTGTTACGACCGCTTCCTTTTCAGTAAGTATAACCTCAACGTGGCATGGTGTCGACATGTAGGGGTTAATACGACCGTGAGCACGGTATGTGCGGCGACGCAGACATTGTGCGCGGTTCACTTGAATGTGATCGATGACCAAACGATCGACATCGAGACCTTTGCAATCGGCGTTGGCTTCAGCGTTACGCAGGAGCTGCAAGAGGAACTCTGCGGATTTCTTTGGCCAGCGACCTTGGGTGGTCTTCCATTGCTTGGCTTGCGCACAACGACCAATACCACCATTGAAGCGACGGAATGGGACGCATTCTTTCTGTTCAATTACTGCTTTCAAGTAGCGTTGTGCACGACGGAGTGGCATACGTTTGATAGCTTGAGCGGTTTCATGGGTGTTCTGTAAGAAAAAAAAAACGAATATTAGTTGATTATAAGAGCAAGTTGAGAAATTAATAGAATTATAAATTGATAGCTTGTATGACAGGACAGGTAGTGACTGCTGCGTTGAAACTGACCAGCGGCCACTGTTTTCCCGTCACGTTTCTTAATTTTAGCATTTTATGTTTAATTAAGCACAACAAAGTTCACTTAACTTTTGAATTCATAAATGCTGGCTAAAAAAGCTTTAATTATTTTTTCGATTGTTCAATGGGACAGGTAGTGATCGATAGCATTTGTAGACATGTCAAACACTGTTTTTCCCTCGAATTTACTCTAAGCATAAATATTTTAGCAGCACAAAAGCGTCAAATGTGCCACTAAACGCATATTATGCTATGTATTTTAATAATTCGACTGAAGCGACTGAAGCGAATTGTGACACAAGTTCTAGATGGCAAATCGCAGTGTTTAACAATGCGCCAGCTGATGCTTGGCCGCAGCCCTTTTATGCGCTGCTTGTTTACTCTAGCATCTTTGCAAAAGCGTCAATACAAAGTATAAATCTTTCATGCACTGATTTTAGATGCAAGTTTATTTTTTCAAAATAAATTGTATATTGTTTAACCGGACAGGTAGTGATGAAACGCAGTAGAAGGCGTATTCAACACTGTTTTTCCCGTCGATTTGATCTAAGCATAAATATTTTAGCGGAGCTCATTTGTTTGATGCAACACTAAACGCATATTATGCTATAATTAAAATCGTAACTATTTATATAAATTAAATAACGTGTGGCACAAGTTCTAGATGGTTAATCGCAGTGAGTGACAATTCCCCAGCTGATGCTTGGCCGCAACCCGTTCAATCGGTGCTGCTTATTTCCTCTAGCACCTTTGCAAAAGTATCGTGAGAGTGATTTGTCTTTCACGTACTGATTTGAGATGCAGCTTTTCATTTAAACATTTCATTTGTTAACAACGCGATTCCTTTGTTTTTTTTAACGCAATGCCTATCCTGCTAAGTATTGTTATGCTTATCTGATAGTTTATGTTTTTATCACATGTACACAATTTTAACTTGCGGAAATCATTTACCTTAAAGTGGACACGTAGATTTGGTCCGCGCGCTTTGCACGATTTTGTGGCATTCTCTGGCTCCCGCGAGTACCGTCCCATTGTAGTTTAAGTTCTGCAAGTAACAAATGCAAACATTTTTTTAATGGGCATTTAGATTTGGATTCAAGTAGGTACAAATAGTTTCAGAGTAGTTTTGCTGCTCTTTGCAGAAAAATTAATGAAAATGCATATTTCATAATTTAAATCACACTTTGTCGTGCACTCTTTCACTTTCATTTCTTGTTTGTACAACGTATTTTTGAGGATGTTGAGCAATTTTATTTTTCACTACGAGAAAATAGTACCTTCTTCGTGATGAATTAAACCGGAAAAGAACATAATTGACAGCTGTCAGGTTGTAGGTAAGGCAGTGCATTTCAACACAAATGTCAGAGGATATAACACCTGGTGGTGAAGTTTACATGCAGAGTTGCATGTCCATACTTTTGGACTGCTAAAAACCATATATGTATATTTTAATTTTATTGTAATGGATATGACGACAGTAACTATTCGTACCAAAACTGTGCCTTTTAGATAATTTTTAACTTAAGCTGAAAGAAATGAAATAATATTTTAAAAATGGATGTTCCAAACAATTCTTACCTACCATAGCGACATCTGCAGCCCGTTTGCGTGATGAGAACGTAAATATTGTACGTTGTCAGATTTGACAAATAAACGTTATTTGAATTGTTTTAGAAGAGAAGGGCAGCAGGGTTGACTCAAAAAAAAAAAAACAAAGAAACCGACACAAGCTATATTGCAACAACAACTTGTAAAAGGGGTGGCGGTTGGGTGGCTGGCTTTGGGTTTTGAGCAAACAAGCGACGAGAAAACAAAACTCAATTCGAGTTTATACATTTCAAGCGGAGGGAGTGTTTAGGGTTGAGCTGAGCGTCTGTGGCAGCTACGAGGAAGCTAAGCCAAAAATAGGAAATACTTGCCGAAGAGCATAAGCTAAATTGTATTCGAACGGAGAAGCAGCTACTCGGGAATAACCACACAGAGGTAGCAGTTGTGTTGTTGTGCTCATTGTGTGCAGTTCAGTTCACATTTGTGTTATTTGATTGTGCGACTGCCGTAAGGAACATTTCAAAAATCGCGTGTGCGCTTCTGTCGCTGTGTGTATGTGTGTGTGTGCCTGCCAGTGCTTAGCCACAAACATTGGTATAGCGGGGAATAAAAATATTTCATTAACAACAACATATCGCATAATTGGATGGTCCTAGTGCGAGCCGCCGCAAAAGGATAAGCCAAAAATCAACGCAAGCTTTTCCACGAAACGAATGTGTGCAAGCGCTTGTCTTGCAGTGGCAAGCTGGTAAGGAAGAAGGAAAAATAGTGATATTGCGCGATAAGATATCTACTGAAAGTGGTAAGTGTGAGTTTTAAAAGAAAATTTTATTTAAAAAAATGCATTGTTAGCCAAAGCAAACTCTTTAAGTGAGTTGTCCATTTTAATAGTTATAGAAATTGTGCTTGCATTCCAATTGGAAGTAGCTGTGATTGAAAAAGAGCAGCTGGTATTTGCAGCCTCGGCTTTTTCACCCCATCCGGTTTCTGCTTCAGGCTTACATAGTGTGTATGTGCCTGCGTCTGTGGCTACATTCGGCTCAGCACACGCATATGGTTGCGGGAAAACAAAAATAATAAAAATACCTACATATGTTCGTATGTACATATTATAAAAAAAAAATGATAATTGATTAGTTTGATTAATATTAAATTATACGCTGCAAGTCGAGTTCACGCTACCGGAAAATCCAGATTTGTAACGCTCAAGAACTGCCATAGCGGAGCTGTTACAATAACATCTAACAAGAAATCTAGGCTAAGCTTTATATTTTTTTTTTACATTAAAAAAAAATTTTTTTTCTTTTTTTCTTATTCATATGTATGTATATTTGTGGCAGCTCTTTCGACTTGCTCGTTTTTTTTTCCTTTAAAACGCCAAAAAGTATGCCTCGTTATTTCTGAGTTTCACTATTTAGGACAGATTTGAAATTCATTTTATGACTTTCATATCGATTTCCTGTCCCCAATTTGAGGCCGCTTTCTTGTTCAAATTTTTATTTGTTGCTTTTCATGCAATCTTTTTGCCTGAATCTAAATTTTTCTATTTTTTTATGACGCACACGTACTAACAAACGAATTCACATCAATAAACGCCAACTGCATATGCATTTGATGTGTGGCACAGTACATAGCTTTCGTTAGTTTCTGCAGCGCTCTCCGTCGCTCAATGCGCCTTTTCTAAGTCCGCCTTTAGCTAATAACTTCGCTCTCTTTTAACACACTACTTTCTTCTCTCTCTTTGTTTTTTAGAGCGACATTCGCCACAGCAACCTCGTCATACATACATACATACATAGAAATTCATTCACTCATCACGCACGCACTACCCCCTGCTGAAGCGCTACAGCTCGGCTTTGCATAAGACCCACCACCACCACCAGCATCGTTCCAGTTGTAGTTGTTGATAAAACGTACACGCTCCCCAGCAAAGTTGGGTTCAATAAATTCAACTCAGCACTCGGCGTCTAAAACGTGTCTTATGTAAATTGTTGCTTTTGTTGTAGAAGCTTATGACTCGTTCCAACACAATGCGCGCTGCCGGTTCTCCGCCACTCCGCCGTCAAAGGTTGCTTGTTGTGTTTGGCTTGTGTGAGGCGCGTTTTGAAACGCGTCGCCGATTTCGTGTTCGTAAGAGCGCTTCGGCCACTCCTCGTTTGTGGTTACATTTTTGCTTTGCTTTATTGACGTGAGCTTTCACTACGCTCAATATCCTGTCGTCAGCCAAATGGCTGCTTGCTTGTCTGTCTGTCTGTATGTCTGTCTGTCTGACTGTCTGTCTGACTGTCTGTCCTTGCAAATGTTTGTTCTCGAGCGCGCGTTTTAATAGCATTTTTCTCGTTTATGACATCAACTTGTCTATTTCGTATAAGCACACACACTAACATACATACATACATAATTGATGTATGTACATAACCCAGTACATATTTATAAATAATTCGCTGCTCCAACTGTCGTAAATCCCTCCGCCCCCTGCCATATGTCCCAGCTTAGGGTGGCCACAGCGCTGCGCCTCAAATGACGTTTTCAATTCGTCCGCGCGCCTTTGTCATTTCATGATTAGTCTGCACGCATACACTCACACAACGCACAGCTCATAGCTCAAGCAAAAGCTGTCGCCACAAGTTCGCTATTGCTTTTGAAGTGCGCCTGCACCGCACCACTCCTGTTGCGACTTCAATTTATTTTTTTCCTCCGTTGTCTGCCTGCTGCGTCCAATTATCTTTCTCTACCTTACGCTCGCCTCCTTTGCACCTTACCAATTCGTCATTCTTCTCGGCCTATACTTAGCCATTTTGATTGCGCTTCGATTCGTGGCTCGGTTTTGTCAGTCGCAGCTCTGCTTGCTTGTTTCCCCTCCTTTGTTTTTTTTTTTTTTTTGTTTGACTTTCACTTCGGCTTTGGCGGCGATTATCCTTGCGGTTGCCTTGTTTCGGTTTCGGTTTTGTTTTTGGCTTTACGCTAATTTTTATAGCTTCTTGCCGCTAGTGCCTGGCACCGCTTTTGTCTGTCGTTGGGCAGTGGTTTGTCATACCACCCACACTCCATTCAATACTTATTTATCCGCTTGTTGTTGTTGTCGTCGTCCTCGCTTGGCATTAAATTGATATCGATTAGTTTCCAAACGTATCGACTGCCGCCAAATCGAGCAGAAATGTTCAGCGACTTAGTGACTCTCTTATTTGCTCATTGTCCGCCTCGTTTTAGGCCAAAGGACAGTTGAGTGTTTCAGTTTTTTTTTTTTTTTGTTTCTATTTTGGTTTGCGAGCTAGAAACAATGTAACAATGTAATTAGGCAGTTTGGAATTTGAGTAAAATTTGCTTTTATCATTAAATATGTATTCCTTCCAGGGTGCTTTGAAAGACCTGCACTGACTCAAAACTCGAAATATTCTCTTAAAATGTTTAAGGGTGCTGAGCTTAGAGGAAGTACTTAAAAGCGCACAAATCCCTCACCGTCTTAAGTTCGAAAAGCTTACGCCAAATATTTTCATCAAGTTTCTGGCTTGCAGCTCAAGCTCTTTGTATTCACGCATTTCTGTTTCGTCTTCTCACAGAAACTCTCGTTTGCACATTCAATTGCCAGTCGCTCCTTCATATACTCGAGCCCCAAATCAGGTCTGCTTTGTGTGCAATAAAACGCTTCTCATTCTTCCAGTGGCGTGCATGGTTGTCAATATTCGTAGAGGACGACAAATGTGACTACTCTCAGCGGGTTTGAGCAATGAATTCGTCTCGGCCAAAAACATAATCCTTCAATGGCAGAAAACAGGAAACGTGCCAAAACGAAGTGTGTTGCTGTGGGTCCCACCTCTCTTTTGGGTAGCGGTACCGCACCTGCTGATTGGACCTTATCAGTGTGGTTTCAGATATTCACAGCACGTCAAATTCGGGAGAGGACCCTACATAGGCAAAACGACACTCACCATCTCTTTGTCGACTTTAAATCCACTTTTGACAGCACCAACACTTAGAAGCTGTCTGTACGACTTCCGTGGCTAAATTTGGAATCCCTGCTAAACTAATACGTCTATGTAGCGAGACGTTGAGCACAATTTTTAGCTTCGTCCAAGTTGTGACCCACGTCACTGTAAGCAGTTACAACTTTGAAGTATTCAAGCATTTTGTATACCGTGGATCTAGCATTATTACCACCAATGATGTCTATGATGCCCAGAACGTTCCCACGACAGTCGGTTCTACGCAACCGGAACGACACGGATTTACATATGTCCGGCCAAGGACCGTCACTTTAGCAGGTTTTATGCTGCTCCAACAACAACAACATGATGCCTAAAATTCAAGCGAAGTATAAAACTTGCTTACAGGTGCTACTTTGGGTCCAGTAGTCAATTGAAAAGCAGAGCGCTTTCTCGATGAACGAAAATCTCGCTCTACAAATCCCACATCGCTTTTATATGGCGCTGAAACATGGACGATTTTGATTAGCGATGAGAAGGCTTTTAGGGGCTTTCGAGAGAAATGTTCTTCACAAGATTTATGTTTCAATTCTCATTAGCGACGGGTGCCGAAGAAGATGGAATGATGAACTGTATGAGCTATCGAATGATATGGACTTAGTCAAGCGCATACAAATTCAACGACTGCGAATCGGCACCCATTGGTGGACAACGGAGGCAAGGCCCGAGGTAACCTAGCGAAAGAGAGAGGGAATTGACGAAGTTTTTTGGTCTCGGTCCAAACCGACAAAGCGCCATAAAAGAAGAAGTAAAAGTGGCACGGCATTGCCTTACCGTAAGAGTTGCTTTTTCGAGCTCGCTAAAACCCAATGACTTCTTTTCGCGGTCGTCTGCAAAGTTATTTAACGACCTGCTCTGGTATTTCTATCAGCTTAGCGTCGGAGCCAAAGTTAAGCCATTCGCATTGTACATCGGTCTATCGGTCTATGACAACATTATCGATTTGTTCACGAGTTGTCGCAATTCTAGCGAGACGATCTATCACTGTGTAGTCAAAATCGAAGAGAATGGGATTAAAAACAAAAACAGCCACGATCGCCGAACACATTCAATATTGGTATTATAGAATATCTAAAAATCTTGTACACATTTGTGGCACGTCTTGGCTTGCTGGTTGCGTGTGTGTATGTGTGTGTGTCATGATCATGATCGCTTGTACTTTTTTTGTTTGGTAAATCAGAGTTTTAACATTTGTACAAAATATTTATGTATAAATATTAACTGGCACTCTGTGTGATTTTTGTTGTTGTTGTTGTTATTACTAGATACTGAAGCTGCCTACAATTTCTCCTACTTAGTTGCACGATCGCATACAAATACATTCAAGCATTTTATACTAAGTACGTGTGTGTTTTAAAAATAAACTCTCTAAATTCTCGAATTTTATATTGGCTCAGCTCTGGCAATGCACTAGCGCTTGTTTTGCATGTGCGCATGTGTGTTTGTGTGCTGCGTCGCGACTCTGCTTGACTGCCTGCTAGCCTGCTAGCGAGTATATGTACCTTGGCAACGCACCGCGGATCGTGTCTTCAACGAAGATCATGGGTTGCGTTGTGTGCTTTTGGAAAATTAAAAAAAAAATTTTTTTTTTTTCAATTTTATTTCGAAACTTTTTTCAGTACAAAAACTGGCACAGCTACACGCAACAACACACATACACACACACAAAAACACGCGGCATCAGCCTTTACATACATACATACATACATCCACTCGTTGCTCGTGCTGCTCGTCATTTCATCGCTCACAGGGTCGGCTCACCGTGGCAGGGTGTAATTGCAGTAACACTTACAACGGGCTACTTACATACATACATATTTACATGTGTGTATGTGTGTGTGTGTGTTTGTATGCATATGTTGATCATTTATTGTTGTGCTTATTCCTTTTGCCTTTCGCTATGCTCGTATACTTACATACATACATATTGACGGCTATGTGGGCTCTACTCTGTTGCGCCGCCTTGCGTTGGCTCGTTTGCGTCAAGTGTTGAGATGAGTTCAGATTTATTTATGGCTTCCCCATAGAGTCGTGTTTCCTGCAGTTTTTGTTTTTTTTTTGTTTTTTTTTTTGTAAATTTATAATCGACAGCACGGTGGATTTTTCGAGGAGGTAATTGAACTGATCTTAAAATAACAACTAGACAACAAGCCAGTGTTCAATAGCATTTTGCTGGAAAGTCTGGCAAGTGAAGTTGCTTTTTTTTAGTTTTTTGTTTTTTTTAATTTGCAGCTTACCTAACGAAAAAAAAAGATTCGGAAACTCGCTTGATTTTTCTCCTCATGTTTATATGTATGTACGTCTGATCAATTTCGTCTTTTATAGCAATCGCATTACTTCTTGCGCTACCAATATTTGTTTATTTACTTACATGTGTATGCACACACACACACACACACACACACACATAAGAACACACATACATACATACATATGTTTGTATTATTTTGCCTATGCACCATTTAATTTTTTTTTTTTTTTGTCTTAAAGCAATCTATTCGCTTTTGTAAATATTTCGGTATTTGTTACTATTTTTAGTCCGAGATTAGCAATCGCATACTCTTGGAAATGTTTCAGTGCGTCGCGGCGCTCTGTGCTTTGCTCTTTGGCTTTGTTACCCCTCCGCCCCTTAAATTTTTTTTTTTTTTTTTTTGTATTTTTGGCGCACACATTGTCGAAGTCAGGCGTACAGTCGTTAGTTAGTTGATTTGTCAGTCAGCTAGTGTACCGCTTAGACGACGTTGCTGAGTCACTCGAGTGTATTGTATGTGTGTGTGTGTGTGTGTGTGTGTGTGTGTGTGGGGCCATTTGGTCTTGAAATGAAATGGCTTTGGCATTTATTCTACCTTTTTTATTTAATGTCAACACATTAATAATAATATTTCATGCACAAACAAATGAATTTACTTATACTACTTATGAATGTATTGTAGTTTAGTATTTAGTCAATTTTATCTATGGTTAGCGGCAGTTTTTGTAATTTCTATACTTTCACTTCTAACAAAGTGCCGAATATTGCTTCGAGGATAGCACAAATAGAGCAGCCCTTTTTTGATGTATTTTGGCGCGATTTTCCATCATCCCTTGTCACGTTTGGTATGCAGACAAACCGGTTTCGGCGTTGTGCCATCTTCAGTGTAATTTTTTCACTATTCTTCAAACTTCTGCGCCGACTTAATGCAAATGAAAAAAAGCTATAAAAAAACTATTCAAAAGTTTAAGGATTTTATGTAGCCTTCCTCCTTCATACAGGGAAACAACGCATATTTTGAAGACGATGTGCTTCCAGCTATTTGGAAACGAGTTTGTGTCAAGCGAAACGGCTCAGACAAATTGCATGTAGAGACTTTCAAGAAACCACTGCCTGATCAACACCAAACCGTGCAATCATCGGACCGCTCTGAAATGCGTCCCTCTGGACCGACTATCTAGTACGAAATTAAGCGGCGCTCTATTCCAACTGTCACAAAAAACTAGAATTTTGCAGATAGTCTACGAAAATACTAGAGAGACAGAGTGACCAAGGAAGAAGCCAAGTGTTAATAAATATTAGCAACGAAGCGATTGGTACTCAGATCAGGTGTTCGAAATCGATCCCCAAGTTGACTATTTTTACAGCGCGGCCTACGATGATTTTTACTCGTAAAAAAAAACCCTGTTGAACGCAAGTATCAGGACTACATAATGGCAAGATCGTCGATAATCTTTACATTTGTGTTATACAAACTTTACGAGCAATTTTTGAAAGTAATCAGTGCGATAAAGCATTGTTTTTAAAGATTTTCGGTTAGACTTCCCGGCGCTCTAGAGACTCTAGAGACAATCAATTAAAAATTTTTAAACGCAATGTTCGATCTTAGACCTTTTGTTTTCAGGATAAAAACATATACATTCTTATACAAGTTTCGTCTCTTTCTTGCTTGCTCCTCCAAAAATTTAGTTCAAAACTTTGTCCTAAAATCGTTGCACATTTTATGTTCGTCAAAGATTCGAAAATTGATACACAAGTTCTGCCAACAAGAAAACTCGAACAAAAATGTGTATGTGAAAAGCATCGTTCCGATCAAGCGGAGAACATTTCGAACGCTCAGCGCCAATTTGAGTTGATCTTCGCGTTTCAGTGTGCATTCGTATCCCGACACGTCGATTACTAAATACAAAGTGTCTCAGTGCCGTGTTTTCCGCTGAGTTTTCGAAAAAAAACAAAAAATAAATCGAAAGCATTGCAAAACAAAAGCACAGCAAGTAAGCAGTTCTTTTGACTGACCTGAACGCTGTGTCGACAAGCCGGCCACCCGCACCCGCTTTTCCGCCACTTTGCGCGCGCCCGCCCACATTAACGTTCTTCAAATGCTGTCTGTATTCCTTGGCTACGGATTGTTGGTGAAATAATGTTTTTTAATTAAAAATAGATTTCAAACATCGTCTTTGTACGAGCACAACTCTTGGGCTAGTCTGTGTTCTGTCTTTGAACGCGCTGCACGCGTCTTCATCGTAAACGCTGAGGTGGCAATAATAAATAGTAGGTACCAGAGAACGGCGCGGCAAGTTAATGCAAGTAGTAGTGAATCCGCGCATTCCAAGGCGTAAAAGAAAAAATTGAGACAAATAACCGAGCCACGAGCTGATCTGGCAAAGCGTTCGCCTGTTGGGGACGACCGACGATCGTTCACCTTAGCAATTAGAAAAAAAAAAAGGCAGTTTCTGGTGGTGAAGTACAGACGTCACATACATACATACACACACACACATGCATACAAACAAACATCCATAAGTGCAATTTTCCTGTCTCCATTGAGGTAAGTTCATATCATAACATTCTCAGGCAGGCTGTCTTGCGGGGGTTTGGCGTTTGCGATGTTGAACAAACATTGATTCAACGCAACATTCGAATTAATTCGAATTGACAGACGCACAAACGTACGCTTATTTACATACATACACACTCGTACATACATACATACATAGATACATTTGTAAGTGATCGTGACGAACGTTGGTGTTGGCGTTGCGTCGAGTCGTTTACAACAACAACGAACGACGAACGACGACTTTCTGCGGACTTTTCCATTTTCCAAATTTCCTTGTGACTTACTCACACGAAGACGACGTAATAGCCAGCAGCTTTTGGCCAACCCAGCCTGCCCAAGCACACGGCCTCTCTCTCTCTCTCTCACTCACTCTCTCTCTCTCTCTGTGTGTGTGTGTGTCGTATCTCTCATACACGCGCTCCGCATAATCTGATATTCGTTGTGCTGCGCGATCGCCTTTTTGGCCAAGACATCTTAGCGTGAATTCGTTTCGATTTAATTTTAGTCCAAGGTTTAAAGTGTAAGTAGCTTCTGCATCTCTTCACGAGCAATCGCTCTCTAGTTCGATTGGTTCGTTCGGTTGGTTGCTTTGACCAGAGTATCTGCATCTTCTGCCCACTTGCGCCCCTCGCAATCGCACACACACACACACACACACACTCAGTTGTTAGCTGATCGTTTGTTTAAATTGACTTCTAGGTTGCGTATACGCTTGTTGATCAACAAAAGCAAAGCGTAAGCTAACAAACATACATACATACATACATACATACATACATGTACATACATACATATGTATGTATGTAAATATGCATTCGCTTTGAATTTGAATTGGAATTTCGAATTTGCTGTAGACGAATGGGTGGGTGGTTATGCATTACTTTCGAGTTGGAGGAGGCTTCTAAGATTATAAAATCAAATTTTCATTGCACATTTCGAAATCTAATGGCCATAATTTCAGGTGTGGCTGCAGAATTTTTTTTTTTTGTGGAGACGGGATAGCTTTTTGTGGCGGATTTCTTCAAACGTTTGAGTTGAACGTTCAACTATTAACAATTTTTGTTATTTTATCTTTCTTATTTCCACTTAAATTTTCCCCATATTTTTTTTTTTTTTTTGAAATTGCTTTAAATTATACATTTACAATTTTTTATATAATTTGTTTTGTAATTTTACTAAAAATTAATTTACTTTTTAGTGTTTTTACGAAAATGTATAAAAAAAAATTTAACTAAATTTTTAACAAAATTTTTTTAAAGTTAAATTGAAAAGTAATATTTTCCATTTTTCTCATTTCTAGTCTAACCATACCTTAAATTGTTAAAAAAAAGTTTTTTTTAAATATTTAAAGAATAAACAAATTATAAATTATACATTTACAATTTTTTATATAATTTGTTTTGTAATTTTACTAAAAATTAATTTACTTTTTAGTGTTTTTACGAAAATGTATAAAAAAAATTTTAACTAAATTTTTAACATTTTTTTTAAAGTTAAATTGAAAAGTAAAATTTTCCATTTTTCTCATTTCTAGCCTATCTATACCTTAAATTGTTAAAAAAAAGTTTTTTTTAAATATTTAAAGAATAAACATATTATAAATTATACATTTACAATTTTATATACATATACATACATAATTTGTTTTGTAATTTCACTTTTTACCGTTTCTACTAAAAATTAAAAAAAATAAAATTGAACTTAATTTTTTTAAAAAGTTAAAAGGTTAAGTAAAATTTTCCATTTTTCTCATTTCTAGTCTATCCATACCTTAAATTGTTAAAAAAAAAAAGTTTTTAAAATATTTAAAAAAGCAGAACTAACATCTACACTCCTTAAACATAGTTCATCCACTTTAATGTTTGTTATGATTCTCGAAATTAGTTTCAGTAAAAAAATTTTGCATAGAAAGTTCCATTTTCCACATTGAAAACGTCTCTCCAATTTATCAAAAAACTTTTTTATATTTAAGCACAATAAATTAATTTTTGTGACATTCTTTTAAAACGAACGAAAATAGTTTCAGTCGCTCTTCAAGTCTTCTTTTTTTAATTTGATATAAAAAAATTTAATTTTGTTTTTTTTTTAAATATTTATATTTTTAATTTTGAAAGCATAAAAAAAATAATTCTACACATCCTTTCAATACTCCAAAGTACTTTTTACTCTAAAACTAGTTTTCTATTAGAAATGCATACACTTATTTGCTGAAAGATTAAATTTCTTTCAACTTCTTGCTCTTAAATCATAAATCTTCCTCTTTCTTCGTTTCTTCGTTTTATTTTGAAAACTCTTGCCAATTTTATTTTTAAGTGCCCTCGCCGAGTTGCGGCTAAGCGTTTCTCCTTTGTTTGGCGCTCAGATTGTGTAGATCAGCAGCAAAATTTGGAGCAGATATAGAAATTCGAGCTCCGCCATCTCTTTCACTCGCTCGCTTGGACTTTTCTTGTTTATGATTTTGGCTTGGCCAAAAATAAGTTTCCCCGATTTTCCTCATAACACACACGAATACAAATGGCAATGTATGTATGTATGTATGTATGTATGTATGTACGAGTATATGTAAATGTAGCTTTGGGAGCGCTTTTCTTATTATTTTCGTATAATAAACAGCCATTTGTACATGTGTTTGTGTGTGTTCGCATAAACTGAGCTGATTTCTTGTTATTACGAATACGTGACTCGCTTGTATTTCCGCTTGAAAAATATATGTACATATGTACATATATATTTTTGAGTCAGCCGAGCTATTGAATGGAAGGAATTAGAATGTGTGATCTGTGCAGCAGTTTAAAAATTTAATTCTTAATTATACATATATTTATGTATGTATGTATGTATGTACACTACTGATCTGTATGTGAAAATGCGCTGGTTATTGTTTTTTCCTTTCTTAAATTTATGAGTTGATCTCTGCCAGCAAAAATATGTTAAATGAAATATCCATATAACTATTTATTCACCACATTTATAACCACTTCCAGAGTTACACGCAATAAAGAAAATGTTCCTCTACAACTACATACACACATATGTATGCCTCTATAAAAAAAAAAATTAGAAAAAAGTAGAACAGAACACTGGCTTGAGTGCTTTGGCTGAAACTCAATCAACACTTGCGACGCCACACCAAAACCTGAACGGGGGACGGGAGAGGCGTAGCGTGGTGGTGAAGTTAAAATCAGAATTGTTTTTATCAGTCTTTATCAGTAGATTCACCTGTGTGTGGTGCAAGACTTTACAGTTAATTGAGCGTTATGCACACACACACACACACACACACACACTTGTTTTCGCATGTGTTGGTTGGGCGTGATTGGCTCATCGTCGAAGCCCTGCGTTTGAA
The DNA here is from genome assembly GCA_963971545.1 of Philophylla caesio. Taxonomy (NCBI): domain Eukaryota; kingdom Metazoa; phylum Arthropoda; class Insecta; order Diptera; family Tephritidae; genus Philophylla; species Philophylla caesio. Next base: position 121,757,256 of record OZ020607.1, read on the forward strand.
CTCGTAACGTTTAGAAACCGAGTAAATAGCCACTTTACTGCAATAACTGTATACAAATGTATGTATATTTGTGTGTATGTATGTATGTATGTATATATTGGCCAGTAATTTAGCGCAGGATTGTGTGTGCGTGTGTGTGTATGAGTGTTTATTTATTAGAGAAGAAAAGCTTATAAAATAACAAAATACATGGCCTCAAAACAAGATAAAGAAAATGTTTATTTTTATTTTTTTTTATAATTTTTTTTTCAACTGTTGTCGTAAGCACAGAGTCATAGAGCTTTGATTTTATTACTTTTTGTATTGTATTTGCTAACCATTTTAATTGTAATATACACATGTATGTATGTTAATAACAAATGAGATCTTTTGCTGGGCGAAGACTAAACTTATAATGAAAAATAAAGGAGCTCGATTTCGAAAAAAAATTTAATCTCTTTAAAGCGCATTAATTACTAACACCCTGATTCTGTGTTTTCTTAAATTTTCAAACATTTACAAATATTCAGAAGTTTATAATTTGTCAATATACATACATATGTATGTATGGGTGTTTTTTTTAGGGGTATAGAACTTCGAATTGAAATAAAACACAAGAAAATCGTTTTAAGGTCCATCAATTTGGCTTTATTGGAAGGATAATTTTATGCCATTAATGTTTAAATATGATTTCGGGCATGTGGCCGCCGCGGCTGGCTCGAATAAAGCCAATTCTACAGGTCCAATTTTCAACCACTTTTTCGAGCATATGGGGCCGTATGTCGGCAATAACGCCACGAATGTTGGCTTCCAATTCCCCTAACGTTTCTGGTTTGTTGGTGTAGACGAGCGACTTCACATATCCCCAAAGAAAATAATCCAATGGTGTCAAATCACACGATCTTGGTGGCCAATTGACAGGTCCATTCCGCGAAATTATGCGCTCAGCGAATGTTTCCTGCAATAAATCGATTGTGACGTACGCTGTGTGGCATGTAGCGCCGTCTTGTTGGAACCACAACTCATCCACATTCATGCCATCCAATTCGGGAACAAAATAGTCGGTTATCATGGCTCTATACCGGTCTCCATTAACGGTAACTGCCTCTCCAGCATTATTGCGGAAGAAGTATGGCCCAATGACTCCACCAGCCCATAGAGCACACCAAACAGTCAGTTTTTGTGGATGTAATGGCGTTTCAAGGGTCTCATGTGGATTCTCTTCACTCCAAATGCGGCAATTTTGCTTGTTGACGTAGCCATTCAACCAAAAATGAGCCTCATCACTGAACAAAATTTTGCGATGAAAATCAGCATCGAGATCAATCTCATTTTCGGCCCATACACCAAAATCACGACGCATTGCATGGTCTCGCGGCTTTAATTCTTGCACAAGCTGGATCTTGTAAGGTCGCAAGCCAAGATCTTTGCGCAAAATCTTCCATAAAGTTGACGGACAAAGCTCCAATTGCTGTGCACGGTGGCGAATCGATTCATTCGGGTCCTCTTCAACACTTTGCTCTACAGCGGCAATTGTTTCTTCGGTGCGCACTGTTCGACGTCTCTGCGGATGCGTATTATCACATAGAGTAAACGTAGTGCGAAAACGATCCATGGTTAACCGAATTAATTGCTCTGATGGACGATTATGTCGACCATAAAATGGACGGAGCTCACGGTAAACTTCGCGAACTGAACCATTATTTTCGAAATAAATTTGCACGATTTGCAAGCGTTGTTCTTTTGTCAACCTGTTCATGATGAAATGGCAAACCAAACTGAACATAAATGACATTAGAGTTGCCAGATTTGACCACAAAATGCCAGTTTTATCTCTATTCGAAAAACAAACCTGTAAAAAAAACACCCTTTACATATGTAGGTAGGTACATACATATGTATTTTTTAAATTTATAATTAAGCAAAGAGAAAACGATTTTTAATTTTGTATATAATACACATCGCTTGATAAATTTTGTAGATTGAATACATTTTTGAAAATGTTTGAAAATTTTCAATACATTTTTTTATTCCCTTTGTTCATAAATTATAGCGCAACCAAATATTGACACATTTGAAATTTTTTTTTTCTAATAATTTAAAATTATTTTTCAATTACAATATCTTTCATTTGCTAACAAAAAAAAAATACATTAATTTTACAAAATTCTCAAAAATTTCGAAATTTAAAAAAAAAATGTTAAGTTTAATTTTTGAGTATGCAGTATTGTAGCGCAATATCTTTCAATTTCTAACAAAAAAAAATTTATATTAATTTAACAAAATTCTCAAAAATTTCGAAATTAAAAAAAAAAATGTTAAGTTTAATTTTTGAGTATGCAGTATTGTAGCGCAATATCTTTCAATTTCTAACAAAAAAAAATTTATATTAATTCAACAAAATTCTCAAAAATTTCGAAATTTAAAAAAAAAATGTTAAGTTTAATTTTTGAGTATGCAGTATTGTAGCGCAATATCTTTCAATTTCTAACAAAAAAAAATTTATATTAATTCAACAAAATTCTCAAAAATTTCGAAATTTAAAAAAAAAATGTTAAGTTTAATTTTTGAGTATGCAGTATTGTAGCGCAATATCTTTCAATTTCTAACAAAAAAAAAATTTATATTAATTTAACAAAATTCTCAAAAATTTCGAAATTAAAAAAAAAATGTTTAGATTTATTTTTGAGTATGCAGTATTGTAGCGCATGCAATTTTAAAATAATAAAGTGCAAATTTCATGTGCCTACAAGTTACCACTCATTTTTGGAAATTTTTTTACGCGAAATTATGTTTCATATGGAAGAGCGCAAAATTCGAATCAAATGTAAACTTACGGTGTTGTTGTTTTTTCTCTAATTTTACCAACTAAAAATTAACCTTTAGCTCATTTAAAAAATAAAATAGTTAACTTTATCAAATTTATTACGAGATCTATTGCATTTATCTTATATTATGCTTTAAATCTATTTCAAAATCTCTTCAGCTCTACTTCCCATTGTGCACTGATTTCAAATTTTTTGACTCGCTGTTAACTGTTAACCTACATTTCAGGAAGAGCTCCCTTTTTTGGTATAGAAAATATTTTGTAAGGAATTCGACATTGCATTTAGTTCGAAAATTGAGCTGCTAAGAAGTATCAGCGAAATACGATCTCCCACATGCTCGTATATGAACTTTGACCGCTTATTTTCGTTATTAAAAAAAATAGCAAATCTGTAATAAGCGAAAAAAATACCAACCCAAAAACCCCACTTCTACCAGGCCCCCCCCCCCCCACAAGGTATCACTACACCTGCTGCTTACACTTGCTGAAAGTTGCCCCATTGCCATTTGTGCCATTGGGCGTTTTCGAACCGACAATCAGACTATCAGCGCGCTTCAGTCTTATCTTAAACTTTGTCGACGTTGCGGGCTGAGTGTTTGCTTGCGCGTTGCTTACTTACGCACACACACACACTCAAGTGTAATCTTAGTAATTTCCAACACAAGCACACAAAATAAATGCGCTGCTCTGACTCAGCTGAAGCTTTGAAGAGCGCGCAATTCTTTTCCTACGCTCGAAAAGCAGCAGCAGGTATTTATGCCTACACGCCCAAGTGTCGGTCAACTTTTTCGGGGGCAGATTGGATGGTGGATTTTCCAGCACTTTGTACGCATGTTGGTCTGTTTGCTTGAATCGCCAGCTCGCCCGCACGCTACCCATCTTAATATTTATGCGCTAACCCATTTAATCCTCCACCGCCCGACGTTTGTTGCAATCTTAAATACACAGTCGCTGCGCTTTGTTTGCGCGCACTCATAATGAATTCTTCTATTTTGGTTTATTGTCACTCTTCAAACTAGACTTGAAACGCGTCTTGCGGTGGAAGTATGTATATCATCTGTGCGACCGACTATCTATGAAAAAATATTGACTCAAGTCAAGTTGCTTGCACTATTGGCCTGCTAGAAAATCTATTTCAATTTATTGCTTTGTTTCATTCGAATCTTTAAGCTCGTCATTGTCTGCCTTTGTTCGCACAAAAGTGCGGATTGTAATAATGAGTTATTCACCTACTCCACGAATCGTCTCCTCAATGCCTGTCTCAAACGTGTCTGTATGTACGTCGCGCGTTCAAATCAATTGCGTGGCTTGTTTGCACACTGTTAATTTTCTCCACCGATTCGCTAATGATTAATATAGGTTTAACTAGAATTTTTACCCATAAAGAAAAATACCTTTAAGCGTGTACGTGTAAGTTTGTATGTTTGTTTGACGCCACAATTTCGTCGACTTCAATTCGAAGATTAGATATCTGTCGCAAATATTCGAATTGTAAATACGTACATACATATGTCTGTATGTATGTATGTATGTACGAGTATATACAATAAAAATTTATCAGGTGCTTCATTCAATCGCCAGATTGTTCCACGCTGCGTTTCAAAGAATTTTAAACTACATAAATATTTCAAAATGCAAATGTAAATAAAGACAGGTATTTATGAATTTTGCCATGAATAGCTTTCTTTATGTATGTATGAAAGTACCAACAAATGTATGCACAACTTTGAAATCATTTTGTGAAAACCCGCCTTACAAGAAACAACGCTGCGTTTAACATCTACTCAATTTCGAATTTATATATTTTGCCATTCGAGTCGCAATACAGAGCTCAAATCTTCTTTACTACTTGCAATCTCATCTTTTAAATTTTTTTTTTTCAGTTGGGGTCTATAATATTCCGTGATCATATTCTTCGATGTCAAGAAATCTCGCTGCAAGTCGATTGCTCTCAAAGTGTCTCGCGTTAAGCTAAAGATACGAGACGAGAGCTCCATTCGTTATTCACAATTTTTTTCGTTTGGCGAGAGTCAATACTCAGCTGGAAACTTTTGGGCCGTGTTCGACCTCTGCTGTTGTGTTGTCATTACGAAATTACGGAATAGTTGTATGTACATCGGCACTTGTGTAAAATTTGTTTGAAAAACTTATACATAAGTATTAATTTATATCATCGCCCTATTCAAATTAGGAGGACATTCGATTGAAAATCAAGATTCCCTTCTTAATTATATTGAAAAGTTTTTCCTCTTCGTTTTACTGGTTATCTACTATATTTGACTGAAAAGGTTTTCACCGTCATTCTACGCGTCACCTTCTTAATAATATTGAAAAGTTTTCATCTTAGTTTTACAAAGTTATCTACTAGATTTTATTAAAACGATAAATCCAGTCATAATAAGATGGACATCTTATGGGAAAAAAATCATAGAGAAACCTTCTAACTTTTGTTCTCATTTACAGAGTATTTTAGGTGGTCTTTTTACTGTGTGTAGATACAAATAAATGAATCCAGAAATTCTTCATTCTGTCCTACAAATCGTTTATAGAATTATGTAGCTTCGAAGTGGTCGGAGAAGATCGAATCATTTTGTTATACGAAATTGTCAAGCTTGACTGTTGAACAGACCGCCTTCTCTCTGCATTACATAGCCATAGGAATGTACTTAGAAGTTATAAGAAAAACTGCTTTAGTAAAGTGTTAGAAACCAACTTTGAGATCAGGCCTTTTAGCTTATAAATATTTCATACCGACAGCCCTTGAAACTTTCAAATAATTCAAATTATTCGAGAGCCAAAAGGAAAGTGCCCCATTAACTCTGGAATGTTAAGAGCTAGTCTGCCGAAGGCGAAGATGGCCAAAGTATTTTAGAAAATCACGAACTCATCAAATAAACTGAAAAAAGAGCAACAATTATTATTTCGAGCGGAAACCAAAGCGTGGGATCTGTGAAATAGATAGTCGATTCCTTTACATTGAAATAACCTGATTTTACATACATACTTGCTTTACGAGTATTATGGTAGCTTATGACTGCTATGTATCTTCCATTTAACCCTTTATTGCCTAATTTATAGTAACCCTCACTGCCCCTTCTCAATCGTTTCATTTGCGTCACCGTTGTCACTTAGCAGCAGCTAATGCTTTGTAATACGTATACAATCAAACATAGCCGCGTACATTGAGCCAATGAACGCTTGCAGTGTTAGTCCGTTTGCCGGGTGAGGAAGGCGGGGTAGACGTGCGCCAATGTTAAAGTTTGGAGACACATCAAAGTGGAGTACGCCACAGACCAGACCGGAGACTAAGCTCAACGAAGCTACAGTTCAGTTCACCCAAAACCATGCGAGCTTATCACAAAATAAAAATCGTTATCATTATCGCGCACGAAGATATCGCAACGTTCGTGCGTGTTTGTGTTGGTGCGAGCTCGAAGCGTTATAGCGTCTGGCCGCTTGGCCGCTTAGTTAGTTACCTTGTCTCTGCCTAGCTGTTGTTTAGGGCTAGTTGAGTGGCGGCTGAGGCTGAATGCACGACGCTGCGGTTTTTTGTCAAACGTTTATTAATTAATAACAACAAAAAAGGCGAAAAAAGACGAAAAAGCGCTCAAGAACGAAATGAAATGTGTAAAGCAAACAAACACACCAACACAGGCGTACGCTTGCTTGTAGCTGTGTGTGTGTGTGTGTGAGGATACGCACACTAGCAAGTCTTTTCACGGTTTTATCGCAAACTCGGTCTACTGCCATGCCAAGCGACTGACTATCAGCCATACACGCTCTGGCCCGACTCTAACAATCTAGTCCGTTTTACACAGCTCACAGCTCAGCACACACGCTGCGGTTCGTTGCAATACGCTATAGCTGGCTCTAATACATACAAACATACATACATACATACATAGATACTTTACTAAGCCCCACCACAAGCATTCGTTTATCGACCGACTTTTATCCGTCAACTAATCAAATTGACATTTTACTTGTATCTCATTTCATTTTGCTCGCATTGTATCCACCAAATCCACAAATCAAATCCAGCAGCTTCAAAACGTCTCACAGTAAGCGCCTGAAAATGGAAAAGACTCCCCGCTACACGCAAAGGGAGCGCAATATGGTGCTGGGTTTCGCCGCACAGTACAAGGAAGTTATCGAGAATAAGCGCACCGATGCCGAATCGAATCGGAAAAAGGACGAAGTGTGGCGTCAAATCGCCAAGGAATTCAATGCGCGCGTCTATCATCAACGCTCCTCCAAGCAATTGCGTCAACTCTACAAGAATATGAAATTGCTGTTGAAGAAGGATCTTTGTGGCGAAGGCAAGGGCAATCGTACCTTCATGGATCTATTGAATACGCTGTCGCAGCAAGAGTCTGTGGCACAGTATATATCGGAACAGATGTCGCCCAATGGCGGCAGCGGCATCGGCAATGGCGGCTATGGCAGCAATCGACAGCACAAATACGATGATGACTACGATGATTCAAAGGTGAGTACAAAATGTTAAAGCGCAATTATATTAGAATTTGGTCTGAAGTCTGAAGTGTGTGTGTGTGTGTGTGTGTGTGTGTGTGGAAAACGATGAAATTTGTGTGTAGAGATTTTGAGGCGAGGTGCTTACTTGCTGGCAAGTGGATAGTTGAGCGCGCGCGTGTGCTGCCTGTGATGTGAGTGATATCGTGCGATAGATAACAAGTGGGGTTTACGCACAGCACAGATTAAACTCAGCACGAGCGCCACTAATATAGAAGAACAGTGTGGTTTTTTTTTTGTTCATGGTAAATTGTAAAGAACGCATTTTTTTTTAAATTATTATAATCGAAAACTCCAAGCACTGACCGCGAACTAATTTTTTCTCCCTCCCGCAGAACCCCTTCCCGCAACTAGCCGCACTCGGCTACGATGGCATGGATCCCGATGTGATTGTCATCAAATCGGAGGACATCAGCGACAATGAACAATCGCAAGCGGCCGAGGATATGGATGACGACGATGGTGATTGCCTGAGCTCAAAAGATATACCGGAAGTTTGTCTGGAGGAGGAAGATGATGAGATATTTGCTACCGATTTGCGTCAGTCGACGCCACTGCCGTCGGGACATGCGTCGCAACGCGGCTCCTTCGCTGCGAATGGCCCGCATCAGCAGCAGAATGGCGCGGAGCAGCAGTCGCCACAACCGGAAGTCACAATACAAAATGTTGGCGGCATACGCGTTGGCAGCATCGGCAGCTTGGCCACTCTGAAGGCGTTGCAGAATGGTGGCAACAACTCTGCGCTCGGCATACCCAACAACAGCGCCAGCAATGGCGGCGCCAACAGCAAATCGCACAGCAATCACAATGGCCGACAGACGCCCAATACGCGTCAACAGGTGAGCGCTGAGCAGCAGGCCGCACAGCAGCTGTTACTTAACGGTCTGGGCTTGAGCGCGGTGCGTCCAACTGAGCCGCCACTGCCGCAGCTGCACCGTGCCACACACTCCGGCAACAACAATAGCAACAGCAACAATAGTCTGATCAATAGCACAAATCAGCTGTTGATGAGCTTGAACGCCAACGCTGGCTACGCTGGCATGCACAAGAACAACCACAATCACAGTCACAGCCATCACAATGGACATGGCGGGAGTGGCGTTGGCGCTGGCGGCGGTGCGCTTGGTAACCTACACAATCACAGTCATAGCAGTAGTGGCAGCAGCAGCGGCATTTGCCTTGGCGTCGGCACTGCACACAATAACGCCAACAGTCGCAGCAATGACTACCTTATGTCGCTGGCAATTAAAGAGCGCGAAAAGAAGATTGACTTGTTGAATGTGCAAATCGATTATTGGAAAACGCTGACAAAGAAACTGGACGCCAATGTGGCGCACAATCCGACGCCGGCGTGCTTGTGCCATTTCCCCGGTAAAGTCAATGGACTACAGACGCCGACGAGTAGCAGCTAGTCCGACACGGAAGAGGAGGTGGAGGAAGGACAGCGGGTGACAAGGCAAGCGGACGGCGATCTAGCTGAGTTGGGTGACGCGGGTGGCATGATTGAAAGCGATTCTGCCGTGTTGAGAAGTACTAATACGCCAGCGGCGAGAAACATTGATAAAGTTGAGGAGAATGAATTGGCGACAGCTGGCATAGCCGAGCTAGAGCTGCGCGTAACTGGCAATCCACTTGCATCGCCCACAAACAATGTAACGATGAGCGAAGCGTTCAAATTGGCGGCAGAGAACTTTGAAATACTCGAGTTGGACGCCTATGCGGAGGAGATGGAATTCGATGAAACGGAGGATATGGCATGTCTGTTGGTGAAAATGTATAAATAAATTGGTTATGTTGCATGTAGCTCATTAGCTAACGGTTAAATGGTAGTTAGTAAGCGTATAGATTTTGTAAGTATTTCGTTTGAAGTGTATTTGATGTCATCAACAGACAATTTCTTTTAAGTTACTCGTTGACGCTCTTAGTATTATTAAGTATTTTGTTTGTTATGCAGTGTTTCTTCTTGGTTTTTGTAAGTGTGCAAACTTTATAGTTTAATTTAACACAAAACTTGTATTCATACATAGCGTGTAGTTGCTTATTGAAAATTGTATTAAATCTAGCAAATGTACAAATATGGTTCCTAATCTAGTCCTCTTGTCGGTTAAGAATCGTTAAGCAAAAATCGAAAACAAAACCAAAACAAAAAAAAAAATTTTTAAAAACACAAATGAAATTAAATCCAAAAACAACGGAAACTGTATAAAATTGCCATATTAATTTAATATAATATATTTCTTTATTTTTTAATAAATATAGTGCTAAACTAAGTTTTTCTTACCATTGTGTATAAAAAGTATTGTAGAAAAATGTTGTTGATGTTAACATCAACTTTGATGTTTTGTATTCAAATCTTTAGCCTTAATAGGAATCACTTTAGTATAACAAAAATATGTAATTTCTTCAAATGTGCCCATATACTACATACATATATACATACATATATGGAAACATATGTATGTATGTAAGTTTGTATGTGCATACGGAAAAAAGTACATGCATGTGTATACGTAAGTACTTAATAAATGTAAATATACTTTTGTGTACTTAAAATCACTTATTCTTTTCTTGTGAAGTTCGCAAACCTTTTCTAATAATACATTTTTATTTAAGATATTCTGTATTATTTTCGCAACAAATTTTTACTAACTGTTCAATTCAACTCTTTGAAATACTAATTTTAAGGTACATACTACGTAAGAAATAAATTAAAATCAATAGATTTTTGTTTTTAACATCACTTTTTGTACACTAAAAAATTTTTATTAAATAAATGTGTTTACCTAAAATGTTGGTAAATATTGCTAAGCATTTCGTTTGTTGTATGAAGATTACCTAGTAACAAAATAAAAACACGCAAAAATAAAATAAAACCCATATTAGAACTGAATAGTGATATATGTACATATGTACATACTTTTAGAGGGAGAAAACGTCCATTAGACTTAAAAAATATGAAAACAGTTTAAATTGCACTGTTGTAAAAAGTAATTTGACGTTGTTGGTTGCTGACTTTGATAATTGTCAAATTGCTCGTTTACCTTATTTTACCACAGTTGACAATTTTTCATTTTCCTCGTAATTTGTTAAGCAAAAATTAGGGAAAAGTAAAGTTACATATGTTTAAAATTAGTCCGCATGTGTTTATACACAATTTATTGTAAGGCCATCAACATCAATGCAACTCCGCGTACTTATCGATTTAACATTTTGTCAAACGATTGTTTTGCGCCACTACCTAGTGATGTGCTGGTTTTGTAATATTTAATAAATCAAAAACTGCGGAGCCCAAGAGTTTTTCTTTCAAAGTTTATTAACATTTAATAAAATTTCCTTGAAAAGTTACAGCTACATATGCTCTATATTTAGTACAAAATAGAGGCGTACAGCACCTATAGCAAGATTTTATTTCACAAACAAAATCGTAGTACAGGCACATTCTTAATTGATACATTAAACAAATTGTATAAATGTAATCTGAATAGAACATTTTTTATATTTTACTTAGGGCCAGTTTTTCAGTGCAAGTTGAACTCTGTTTGTCGTTTAAACTAAGTTTAAACTCAGTATGCAGTTTTTCAGTCAACTTTAAACGGAGTTTAATCTGAGTTTAAACGGCCGATTGCGCACAGTTAAGCTTAGTTTAACTTATCAGCTGCGTGCTGACTATTTCGTTTTGGTTGCAACAAATTTAATTGAGCGCAAGAAAACTGAGTTTAAACCAGCACTGAAAAACTGGCCCTTAATTAGGCAATGTCTGAACGGTCTTACTTTTAAACGAGAACAGTAACTATTGATTTTTTTTGCAATCGGTACTGAGTATCGATCAATATTCAAAAAGCCCGACTCGGCACACCTCTATATATTATCGAAGAAGAAGCAGGAAAGAGTTACAAAGTGGAATTGCGGAAAGAAGATTTTTCTATTCCAGGGTTCTTTTCAATTTTATACAGAAAAGATTATCAATAATTTGTCGTTTGATTGTGAACAAATGTGAAAGAGTGTGAAATATATTAGAAAAGAGTTTAATGGTTGCTAATCTATCGTGAAAACTTAAGCGGTGCTATCTTACATTGCTTTATTGTTGATTGGATTTTGGAGCAGAGTGCTGTTAAAGCAGAAGGAGGCGCGGCTGCATCAGAGGAGCTCGAGGGCAGCACTAGCTGTGATTGGGTCGCAAAGGAACGCAATGCAGAAGTGATGTGAGTTCAAATGTTTTTTGTTTTCTTTCTCATAAATAAATGTGTGTGTGCATGTGTTTGTATGGCAGGGAAAATTGTAACAGCGCCCACTCTCGGGTGGGTTTAGTGCGTGCATTTGTGTGTGGCTACGGGTGTTGCAGTGAAAATTGAAAGTGCTCAATTAGGTCTGAACCAACGCAGCGCAGCAACAGCAAGACAACGCAGCGGTTTAACTTCCTACGGACCGGGTAGTGAATGCTAAGAAACAGCGGCCGCATAGAAGGTATGCAGTAATGTGTCGCAGCTTAGCTGGTGTATTCGTCATAATTTGAAGTCTGCGCTAGCTGTGCCATTGTTAGCGCCGTCGCAGTCGTCGTCTTTGTTACTGCGTTGTTGAATATCGTCGGCACATCGTTGTTTTCCGCTGCCTGTTTATGTAGTCTAGTGGTGGTCGCTCGCAGTGGTAGACGTCGTCGGCGCGTTAAGTTGGGTACACACCAAAACGGAAGAGTATTAAGCAAACATACGAGTGAGAAATAAGTAAACTTGTGGAAAAAAAAGTGCAGAACGAATAAGCGACGTTGCTCATGTCTCTAACGATTACTTTTTATTGCTTGAAGGAAAATTCAATTATCGCTTAAAGTGCAGTTTTTGTTATTTAAAATTTAACTTAAGATATATGTAAATGTGACTTCAGTGGGTGAGTGCTTGCGTCGAACGCTAAACGCGGTGCTTATGCGGTGGTAAGTTTCAGAGTATTTTGGCAAGCAGAGAAAAGTAAATTAGAAATGAATTATTTTTCTCCACGTATACTACTTGTACCACACGCTGAGTCAGAGGTTTCGTGGATATTATAAACATTTTAATATATGTATATAAAAATGGTTTTAACAAGCTTTTCTACGGTGTATATATGTATATTAAAAGATCGGTGTTATATTCGTAAAAAGTCATTTTAAACCAAGCAGCCAGCTGCGTCTGCCACCGCCCACAAGCCTAATTGAGTTTATTTTTTGCCCTGTTAGCAAGTCTAGACGGACATCTTCACCACGTTCCTCTATAGGAATATACCCTGCTATGTAACTGTGTATGTGTTGCATTCATACTTCGCACTGTCGAATTAACGAGCGTTCATTCATCCATTTCATCCCTACTCCTGAGTCATACCACGAATGTCTGTCTTTCGAATGTTAGGTCGTCGAGCCGTGGCAGCGCAACTCCGGCGCTGGCCAATGCACTTGGCAGCGAGGGCACCAAAACAACGACAAAATTCTATGTACAGTGATTTAATGGTAAACAAAGGAATTGTGTGAATATGCGGGTAGTGTCTAAAAGTAAACGAAAAAACAAAATATTTTTGTATTGTGTTTTCTTTTAATAATAATTTCCATTTGGCTTAGAGTTCAAGTATGTATGTTCTGTTAATCATTTGCAAGTTTGTATTTTGCGTAGTTGTCTATATTGTTTATTTTTTTTCTACTTTAGCAATATTATGCATATACAATTTTTTTCTAATTTTCCAAATTTTAATAAGAATACATTTAATTTAATTTTTCATTAGAAAATGGTGGTTGTCATTACTGTAGTCCTCAGCTATACGAACATAATTAAACAGAAATTGTTTATTAAATTCAAAACATGAGTACCTACCTGATATCACTGTGCAACGCATTGTCGACACAAGCAGTGGACTTCGACGTTGACGCCGCCGCTAAAGCGCGCATACACAGTCGCTGCTGTTCCTCCAGCCGCGCATCGTTCCCTAACACTGTCTGCTGCCTCACCTTCTTTTCCGCTTTTTCACTTCCTTTTTCCTGCGGTGCTGTCTATCGTCGTTCGTTGCCTGCTGGCTGCTGTTTGTTGCTGCTATTTATTTTGTGTTGCATATTTTAAAACCGATTGAAAACGAAATTTTAGAGTTGTCTTAAGCTTTTTCATTATTTTAGAGATTTCAAATGCTTTGTCTGTGCTTTTGTATGATGGTATGTGTGTACATGCAGCTACATATGTATCTCTTCTTTTCTTTAATTTGCATTGTTTTTTTTTTTAGTTTATTCATTTCACTTTGGCATATACGCAAATATTTGCTTGCTATTTTTTTCAGTCTTCACACATCTCGTTGAATGTCCATCGTCACCACTGACTCACTCGTTCATTGTCTGTAGCGTAAGGGGCCGAAAGCAAAGTCAGGTCACTGCATTTATGTACATACAAATTCGATTACAGTTTGTTTGCAATAAAGCCAACTAACGTCATCGTTAATTCACAACCGATCACAATCTATTATTAACCAACCAAACGGCCAGCCAGCCAGCGTTAATTCGTGTTTACCATTGAATTTTGTGTGCTGTCGTCAGCGCGAAACGTCATTATTCGCATAACTGCGCGCACGTCAATCGCTCCACATTACTTTTCACACCATTTTTTCACATATGTACATGCATACATATGTATATGTATGTATGTTACGACGTCAACTGCATATAATCCGCATTATTTCGTGATCATCAACAGCACGTGCCAAAACACAAAAATAAACAAACAAACAAAAGAAATTGCATTTAGTGTATATTCATACAAAAAAAGCTTGCTGACCCGCTTGAAATATAATTTCGTGTGGCACTTTTCATTATTAATTATATACTTAAATATTCTTGTAAACAAAACCCAACCAATATATGTATGTATGTACATACATACATACATTACATACATACAACCAAATAAAAATTAACTAAATCCGCTTTGGTTTGCAAACTATGGCAGATTTAATGCGTCTAGGGAATGTGGATGTTGTCATACGGAAAGATAAACTTGGTTCACCAACTGGCGGTTTGGATGACGGTAATTTAGCTGCACTCGGTCTAGGCGCACTGATGGCAACCGGAGGTATTGATTTGGGCGATTTAGCCCATGAATTAGATCAGGATGAGTTTGACGGACCAAATATGTTGAATGGTAAGTTACAAACAATTTTATTATTATTTTTTTTTTACTAAATTTAAGATAAAACCGTTTGGCCCCAAGGCAAAGACAGTTTTTTAGTTCAGCAGCTGCATAATGGGCGTAGAATATTTTTTTTTCATCTCTGTAAGGCAGCTCAAACTAGTTTCTCCTTAAGTTCGATTACAAAAAAAAAAAAACACTACTTTTAAAAGAAAGTTTTTTTTTATTACAAAAGACATATCTGATAAAAAATATTAAAATAATAAAATAGTTAGATTTTAATATGCCTAGTGGCAAATAATTTTTTCTGTATAACTAATGTCCATTTGTATGAAATTACAAATAAATCGAATACAAATTCAATGATGCTCGCCCACAATGTGTTGATACTTTTCTTTAGATTTCCTTGGTCGAATATTTTTGAAAGTTGCTCGTTGAGAACTAACACATAAATATATATGTATGTACATAGCTCCAACTTTTATGTTTCAAACATTTTTTGAATAAAATATGCCAGTTTTCAGAAATTATATCATAAGCTTAAAAAAAACTGAACAAGGTTATGTTGAATTTCGCGAAATTTTTTTCTTTATACCGATTTTGAATGATAAGATCGAGAAAAATTCAGAAAATAAATATATATTTACATATGTCTTGTAACTGAAATTTATATTTTTTAAATTCAAAAAAAAAAAAAAAAATGCTAATTTTTAATTTTCTAGGTGAACGTCCAGCTATAATCGCTCCACCGGAGAGCGAGTGGTATCACGGACGTTTGGATCGCTATTCGGCTGAATCGCGACTACGTGGGAGCAGTAAATTGGGAAGCTATTTAGGTAAGAGAGTTGAAGTCCCGTCCATGTTTCATTAATGCGAAAGCAATTTTTTCAACTACTCAATGTTTCATTAACGAGAGTGGAAAAAAGCTTGAATTTTGAATTTTTGTCTAATATTTTCTTTTTTTATTTTCAGTACGCGAGAGTGATCGCAAACCAGGCTCATATGTGCTAAGCTATTTAGGGCGCACTGGCATTAATCATTTTCGGTGAGTAATTTGTGAATTTCAAATGATTTTTTTTTTTTTTGTAATTTTTTGTTTCTCCCTTTCGCTTGCGTCGCCAGTATAACAGCTGTGTGCGGTGACTTTTATATTGGCGGTCGTCAATTTGTTTCGCTGAGTGATCTCGTCGGCTACTACACATCATGCAGTGATTTGTTGAAACGTGAACGCCTGGTCTTTCCAGTGCCACCGCCCGAGCCGGTGAATGATAAGAAGCGTGTTGTGGCACATTTACCCTACACCAAAATGGCCGACACCGATGAGTTGAGTTTCCAGAAAGGCGATATATTCTTTGTACACAATGACATGGGCGATGGCTGGCTGTGGGTGACTGCGCATCGTACCGGCGAGCAGGGCATGATATTTCGTGAACTCGTCGAAGATTTGGATCCGGTAATCGATCCGAATACGGTATTTCCATGGTTCCATCCGAACTGCACGAAAAACGAAGCGGTCGATATGTTGGTGAAGGGTAAAATAAAAGTTACGAATTCTATTGAATTCTTTAAAATTTATCACTTTAATATTTAGCCGGTCCTGGCAGTTTTCTGGTGCGTCCCAGCGACAATTCGCCTGGCGATTATTCGCTCTTCTTTCACATCAACAATCAAATTCAACGTTTTCGCATTGAAAAGAAGGGCGTGCGTTATCTGATGGGTGGCCGTACATTCGAGTGTCTGGATGCGGTGATCAATCGCTATCGCAAAGAGCAAATCGTCGAGGGTCATTCGCTCAGTCATCCGGTAAGTGCATTCACACTGTTGGCATACGATTTGTCTGTACTACGGAGGGTTTTTTTTTAATAATTGCATTTTGTTTTCGCTTCGATACTCGTTAATAGGTGGTGAATGGCTCGCAGCCGGAATTCAATCAGCAGTTCGTTGTGGAGAAGGCTGCCGAGAAAATCTACGCTACACTGCGCGAATGTCGCGATCAAATCGGCTTGAAGAAGATTAAGGGCATCAAACATCATGGCCACTTGTCCAAGAAGTCCGATAAGACAGCCAAATGGAAGCAATTGTACTTTGCGCTTATCAGCGAGGGCAGCGAAACGCATCTTTGCTTCTATGACAATCCCAAAAAGACTAAACCGAAAGGTCTGATCGATCTATCGTGTGCGTATCTCTATCAGTGCCATGAATCGCTATGGGAGCGACCATATTGTTTTCAAATAGTTGAGCGTGCGCTGCCATGCTTGGCCAACAACACCTACCTATGCGCGACGCAAGAGACCTACGTCGAGTGGATCAATGCACTGAAAGCGCAATGCAGTTCACAATTTAGTCGCGCACAAATTAAAGTGCCGTGCTTGCGTGAGTTGCGCTGCTTAAACTTGCACGTGCTCGAAGCTCATAAGCTGCCATTCAAATTGGTGCCACATCCCTATTGCAGCATATCGCTAAATCAGGTGAAGGTGGGCAAGACGCGCGTTAAGATCGCGCCAGATCCAGTGTGGGAGGAGGAGTTCGTTTTGGAGTGAGTGAAATTTGGAAGTGTTTTTTTTTTTTTTTATAAAATTTCCTTTTTTTTTCCCCGCCCCATAGCGACGTGCCGCCCGATGTCGTTTCGCTTACAATCACACTCGTTTCGCGTGGCAAACGCGGCAAGGACTCGGAAGTTGCTGAGCTGACTATCGATTTGGCCAGCCTGAAGAACGGCCAAGAGACCGAGGGTTGGCATCAGCTAACTGGCATGACGCCGATGGGCGAGTGGGGTTCGCTGCGTTTACGCATGCGCTACCTTGATGATTTGATCATGCCCTGCGAGGAGTACAGTCCGCTGCAGGAGCTGCTGTTGGAGCCGGAACTGTGCGTGGTGAAGGCATTGGCCGAATTGTGCCACAATGATCGCGTGCCGCTCGCCACCGCGCTGCTACGCGTCTTCCGTCACGAAAAACGCGAAACGGAACTAATACGCATACTCTGCCAGGCGGAGATCGCACGCGAAAACGAGACCACCACACTCTTTCGCGGCGCTTCCTTGGCCACCACACTCATGGACTTGCACATGCGCACCGAATGCAGTGGATTCTTGAATGCCGCCGTTTCGGAGACGGTGCAGCGCATACTCGACAGCAAACAATCGGCCGAATTGAATCCCACCAAGATGGATGTGAACGATGACGCCTGCTCGAATGCCGAATTCCTGCTGCTGATACTCGATTTGGTGACGCACTCGATTTTCACCTCACCCGAGGCGTGTCCACGCAGTGTGCGCTACATATGCAATTGCCTGCAGAAGGCCGTCGTGGCCAAATGGCCCACTGAGCGTTTGGTGCGTACGCGCGTCGTCTCTGGCTTCATCTTCTTGCGGCTGCTGTGTCCCTCGCTGTTGAATCCGCGTCAATTCGGCTTGGTGAGCGAAACGCCGCCAACAATGGCAACGCGCTCGCTAATTATGGTTGCCAAATGCTTGCAAAATCTAGCAAACCTCATAGAATTTGGTGGCAAGGTGGGTTTTTTTTTTTTTTGTTTTTTTTTTTGCGCAAAAACCTTACCATTATTTTTTTTTAACTCTGCAGGAGCAATACATGGAGGTGGTCAATCCGTTTATATTGAAGAATAAAGAACGGATGATTGTATTTTTGGATCAATTGTCGCTTGTTACGGATCCAAATCCACCGCCTGGCATGTTTAGCGAACAAACTTCCAATCACACGGTGCAGGATACTGGTGAGTAACGCGCTTAGCTGGCGCATTAAATACAAATGTTTTTCTTTCTTTCGTTTTCAACATCATTTTGCTGTCATTGCCACAGGTCGCGAACTGGCCACACTCCATCACATTTGCGTCTCTTATTTGCCCGAACTGCAAGGCCTATCGAATATACTATCCATTAAGAAATTGGTAACGGTGACCGATATGCTGACAAAGCACAAGCTCAAATATCGTGAAAAGATTAGCTAAGATGATAGTGAGTAAGTTGAGCGAATTTCTGCAGCGTGTCAGCGCCAAACAGTCGCAACACAGTCAGGTGGCCGCACAAGTCAGTAAGGCGGTGTGTACGCGCGCGCGCGCTTTTGTGTGTGTGTGTGGTGCTATAGGGAATCATTAACAAATAAATAAGCAACACCAAACAAACAATTATTTATAATGGTACAACAACAAAAGCAACGCTAAACTGTATCTTAAAGAAATGCGCTGTATGTAAAGTAAAAACAAAAAAATGAAAAAAATATTCAAGTAGAATTACAAAAAAAAAAACAAAACTCGCCCGTTGCCGAAATAAGCAAGCGAAATACAATTTTCGCGTTCATGAAATTTATAAGCATTTAAACTGCTGTTGATTAACTCTATTTTTTTTTTCTTCCAGTTCGAGCCAATAACAAAATGCAACATTTCTGTTCGAAAGCACTTAACAAAAATATTAAAACCCAATTTTCAGTAGCATTCACTGTGGACGCTCAAATTTCCTTTTAGAGCTATGCTACTAAATCCATAGCGGACTCTCTGTTAGAAAATTCAAGCCGAATAGAAAATAATTGTACAGATTTTTCAAACTACCAAGTCAGCTATGAAAAATCCATGCAGGTTAAGAATGTCTTCGATTTGTTCTGCATTTAAAAGAAATATTTTTTATTAACAAAAAAAAAAAATAACAATTTTGCCACAAAATGTGTTTTCGACCTTTCAACATTTTAAAAATCACAAAAAAAAAGTGCTTGGCTGACATTCTTCGTCCTAACGCTTCCAATCAGTTTGCACTGCGCTTATAATGTTTTACCCTCACCCTTTGGTACGCGCGTTGCAGCAGTTTATATAATTACTTTGGCATTTAGCATTGCGCTCTCTAATTTGATTTAGGAATTTGAAGGGGAAAAAAAAAGCGCACGAAAAAGTGTCGCGCATATACTATTTTTGTATTTACAGTAAGCTGAAATGTTTTTTAATCGTATGGGTTAATGTAATTTAAAATTATACAAACATACATATGTACATATACATATATTTTATTCTGAAACTTTCAATATAGATTTTTTTATTTTAAAACTATTTATTTGTTTTTAAAATGTTAAAAGTTCGTATCGTCATAAATTTCTACTTTTAAAAAATATAAATAGTTACGTACGTTTATTACAGCCTGAAACAATTAAAACTATTTTACTTTTGAATTTGTTTCTGGTTTGAAAATTTTTAATTCCTTAATTTTTTTCTTAAGTTTTTAATTTAAACAATTTTTTTGGGTTTAAATTGCTTTTACTTTTCATTTTTCTCTAATAAAATTAAAAGATTTTTTTTCAATTTTTTAACATTTTTACTTTTAAATTTGTTTCTGATTTTTGAATTTTATTTCCTCAATTTTTTTATTATATTTTAAACTATTATTTATTTAATTAATATGCTTTTTATATTTTATTTCAATTTTTTTTTTAAATTTTAAGTTTGTTGTTTTTTATTTATTTGTCTTCTGCACTTTTTTCTTTTTCAAATTTCAATTATTTTTAAAATTTTTACTTTTAAATTTGTTTCTGGTTTTAAAATTATTATTTCCTTAATTTTTTTCTTATATTTTTAAACGATATTTTTTGGGTTTAAATTGCTTTCACTTTTTTTTTTTAATAAATTTTTTTTTAATTTTTTTAACATTTTTACTTTTAAATTTGTTTCTGATTTTTGAATTTTATTTCCTCAATTTTTTTATTATATTTTTATTTATTATTATTTTAATTAATATGCTTTTTATTTTTAATATTTTTTGTGTTGAATTATCTTTTGCAATTAATTTGAATTTTATTTTTTTTTAATTTTAAGTTTGTTGTTATTTTATTTCTTAGTTCTTTGCACTTGTATATTGTTTTTAATTTGATTATTTTAACATTTTTACTTTTACATTTTTTCCTGGTTTTTTAATTTTTATTTGCTTAATTTCCTTCTTATATTCTTAATTTTTGTTTTGTTTGGATTTTCTATATACATATATTTTTTTTAAATTAATGTGCTTATAAATTTACTTTTTAATTTTGAACGATATTTTTCTTTTGTTGAATTTCCTTTTGCAATTAATTTTTGTTTTATTTTCTTTTTAATTTAAAGTTTGTTGTTTCTTATTTCTTGGTCTTCTGCATAATTTGCATATAAATGAGATACATCCTAAAAATCGAAACTTTTAAATACATTTTTTTTTTGAATTTTTTGTCTAACTTGTTAACTTAATTTTCATATATGTACATATGTATTTGAGTTACCTTTTAATTTTGTTTTTTTATTTATTTGATTTTCTAGTTTTTGTTTCTTTACGAGCTCATTTTTATACACAACACTCTATTCTTATAATTTATATTAGTATATTATTTTAATACTTTTTATATTTTATTATTATTTTGTTTTCATAATATTTTTTTTTTTCATAATATTTTTTTTTCATAATATTTTTTTTTTCATGATTTTTTATTTTTATTTTTTTACTTACTATTATTTAAAATTTTTTCATTAATATTTTGTACCTACTTTGGTCTATTCTGCGCGTCTTTGCTTTGCAATCAATAAACTCGCTCTCTGCTTTCCTTCTATTTATTTATTTTTTTGTTTTTAATTAAATACCTATATACTCAAGCATATGAATGTTATTTATAAATACATATATTCTTATACATACATATGTACATACATATTACAAACATATACTGCGTCTTCTTTTCTAATTATATACATACATACATACATACTTGGTAGGTTTACATAAATAAATAAATGATAATCAAATAAAAAGAAGGTGTAAACGGAAAAAGGGGAACGAAGTAAAAAAAAAAAAATTAATTAACTATTAAGCTTTAAGCCTCTGCAATTATAAAGAAACAAATGCAAAATGGAATGATGAGATAAAGCAAAAAAAAAAAATAAATAAAATATAACTAAACAGATATTTATGTACATACATATATCCTAGTCGAACGTACATGAATATTCAATTTTAATTTCATTAACAGTAAATACCGGAATTTGCATTCATACACACGTTTAGCACAAGTGCTAGCGTACAACAATAACACAAAACATACATACCTTTATAAATAAATAAAAAAAAACATCAGCAGTTATTGAAATGTCAAAATAAAAACATGAAAGCTGATAATAGACTACAACAATAGCAAATATTGGAATTGCATTTTTTCTAAGTCAGTGCATAAAATATACATAGAGAATAAAAAATAATTCTTTTTCGCTTAACTCAGCCACAAAATGTAACTAATTTAAAATGATTCTTTTATAATTTGTATCTCTTTTATAATTACTTACGCAACTAAGACATGGGTTTTTTTTAAATTAAATTTTATTTTTTTGAATTTTATAACAACTGTTATTTGTTTTTAATTAAAAAAAAATTTTTTTAAATTAAAAAAAAAAACGATATGCAAAAGTAAACCAATAATGCCGCAATTAACTCAATGCAAAAAGGAATATTCTTAAAATAAAAAATTATGCACGCCTACATACATACATACGTACATATGTAAATACATACATACATACATATGTACATACATACATACGTGCAGGCATCATAAATCAAATTAGTAAATAGTAAAGCGTGCGTTTTATTTATAAAAAATATGTATGTATACATAAAATATTTAAATATATATTTGTAATAACTACGGCGTATAATTAAGAATTTTTGATTCGCGAAAATTTTGTAAAATCGATCAAATTAAATAGCTGAATTGAAAAAGCAAATATTATAAAAATGTATAGATCTACACAAACGCCAATAAATTAGCATTCAGCTGATACTCCATCAACCCCCGCCCTCACCCGCTCACAGCGCTGTTTTCTGAATTGAATCCATAGAAGATAAACTTAAAAATAACTTCTTTGAAGTGCCCAGTTATGCAAGAAGAGACAATGAAGGAAAAAAAAAATAGATGCGCTTATGAAACGACAAGCATACAAATTTTTTATGCCAACTGCATTAAAAAGAATTGATAAAATCTAATTTTGTTAAAAATTATTATTTAAGTCCAGTTTTTTTATTCCTCATAAAACGCTCCTTGCAAATTATTGAGCAGGAAATAAAAAATAAAAACGCCAAGTTTAATGTATGTAGGAAAAATCCGACCTGTCGGGAATTCGCTTTTATTTTGCATTATTTCTCTTGTTTTTTTTTTTCAGATTGTGTCGTATTTTATTTCATTTTAATTTTTAAATAATTTTACTTTTTTATGTGTCTTATTTTATTTTTGTATTTATTTAAATTTTTATATTTATTTAAATTTTTAGCTGTATTAAAATATCAAGTAAATCTTATTTAAATTAAAATATTGCTGTTTTTTTTTACTTATAAACCTTTTTGCGTATATATTTTATAAAAACCTTTTTTATATCTTGTTTCGTTATTATTAGGTCTTTTCTCTTTTGATTTCGTTCTTTTTTGTATTTATTGAATATTTTGTACATAAAATATTATTTTTTGCTTTACTTCGATTCCGTGTGTGTATTATTTAAATCCATTTTATTCGAAGCTTTTCTTTACTTAAATTCCATTCAACGCTATTTCATTTTATAAAGCTTAAACAAAAACCTCAAATCAGTTGCAGTTAGTAGAAAAAAAAAACAACAACAAAATATATGCAAACTGATAAAAACTAAACGAATTAATAAATCATAAATGTAAAAAAGCGAAAAAGCTGCTCCTAAGCTTTACCAAACTTTTGTATTCATGTAGATATACGAAGTTATTTATGGTAATAAATACTAAAAGGAAGAAAACTTAGCGCATCTTAATTATGAGGAAAAATGAGTAAAAACAAAAAAAAAAAACATAAAATATACCTTAAAGTTTAAGTAAATAAAAATTATAATACAAAAAGGCAATTGTATTTGCGAAATTTATACAACCAAAACACATACGACTTAGTGTGTGAAAATTTTGAAATAAAAATATGCATTTAGCAAAGAAAATAACAGAAATAAAACAAAAAAAAAAATATAAAAAAAAATACAAGTTTTTCTCGATGGTTTACTTATTTGTAATTTGTAGAATTTGGTCAACTTTCAACCTTTCATTTATGTTCGCTTGTAGCGCATATTTTTCTTTATACTCTTGTAGGTTTAACGCCTAAAAGTAGAGCTCACTTTACAGGTAAGTACACAACATAACGGTTATCAAGGCGAATTGACAACGCTTTGCAGAATATTGCGAGATGTTAATTATAGAAGGCAAACAGACATGCGACTATTTTTTATTTGTTACTAAACTCATTAAAATCGACGGCTCAGATTTATAAAAGTTATAGGGTAATTCAAAATCTTCATGTCGAGTGATTTCTGTGAAGCATAAACATTTTTATATAAGTGGGTATGAATAGAAAGAGCCACCGCTTAGGTGTAGTACAAATGGCCACATTTATTTCAAGCACCTAAAAGTAGACCTCGTTTTTTTTTTAACTTAAACATTTTGTTTGAACGCTTTGAAAAATAATCAATAACTTCTCCAATTCTAAGCCGATTTTGACAAACTTGATACCAGAAGAAAGAGAATTACTTCTTTTTACTGCCTATTCACAATAATTCTCAAATATACTCAAGCGTTCATGCGAATTCCCTCTGTAAAATGTTTATTGCTAAAAAAATGATATATACTTTTAGGCGCTTAACAAATCGAATAACATTGGCGTTTCCGCGAAGCTCTGCCCTTTCATATGATGTCAACATTGTCAAAATCGGTTAACAATTGTGGAAGATATAGCGAGTTATTCGCAACCAAGAAAAATTTTCGCTTGCTGCGTTTCCAGAACGCTAATTTCTGATTTTCTACCAGGCGACCATAATCAGCAGCAGGGGTGGTGTCCGACACTAAAATCGTTATAGCTCCGTCATTTCTGGACCAAATTCAAATATATGGGTATCAATGGAAAGGTCATCGCTTGGTGCAGATTCCTATACACCCTTAGAGGATAAACGCCTAAAAGTAGACCTCGTTTTATAGGCAAATACATTTTACTGCTGCTACTATCGCAAATTGACATTGAAATTCAAAACATTTCAAAGAGTTTTTAATACAGATATAACCGCAATGCGGTTCTCTTTCACCCGATACTAATCCTGGTGAAATCGGTTCAGATTTGTAAAAGTTATAGTGAAGTAAAAAACTTCAATTTGAGTGATTTGTGTGTAGCATTCAAAGCGTCATAACTTTCTTACTTCTTAGCCTATTTTAAAAATATTGGTATGAATGGAATGTGTAAGTCTTTGCAGTTGTCGCTATTACTATAAATAGTTTTGTAAAGCGCCTAAAAGTATGCCTCGTCTTTCAGACACAAGTATTTTTTTTGTTCGATCGTTGTTAAAAATTATCTATAACTTCTTCAATTCTCAACCAATTTTGACAAATTTGGTACCAAATGAAAGAATACCACTTTAGTTTATTGCCTAGAATGCAACTCTGCCAGAAAAAAGTGAGTATCGATGCAAATTTTCACGGTGACATTTTTTTTGGCGAAAATTCATAGTCTACTTTTGGGCGTTTAACATTACACTGACCGTAAGTATTTCCGGAAAATCCTCCTCTTTTATATGACACCAAGATTTTTAAAATTGGTTCATAATTGCGGAAGTTATAGCGAATTATCCGCGATCAAGATTTTTTTCGCTTGCTGCGTTTCCAGAACGCTAATTTCTGATTTTCTACCAGGCGACCATAATCAGCAGCAGGGGTGGTGTCCGACACTAAAATCCTTATAACTCCGTCATTTCTCGACTAAATTAAAATATATGGGTATCAATGGAAAGGTCATCGCTTGGCGCAGATTTCTACATACCCTTAGAGGATAAACGCCTAAAAGTAGACCTTTTTTTTATAGGCAAATACAGTTTACTGCTGCTATAAGCGCGAATTAACATCGAAATTCAAAACATTTCAAAAAGTTTTTAATACAGATATAACCGCCATGCGGTTCTCTTTCACCCGATACTAATCCTGGTGAAATCGGTTCAGATTTGTGGAAGTTATAGTTAATTTAAAATTTCTTTATAAATGATTTATGTGTAAGATTGAAACCGTTATCATTTCGTTAGTTCTCAACTAAGTTCCGAGATGTTAATAAGCGGTGTAAAATCAACATGCGATTTTCTTTCATTTAAAATGAAGTTCAACGAAATCGATTAGGAATTGTATGTTCTACTAGATAAAACTAATTTCATTACTAAAAATATAGCCTGCAACTGCCATTAAACTTACTTACCGTGTCTGAGCGAATTTCCATTGCTTTTGCTTGTCTTGCACAAGCATAATGCCATGTTTTTAAAGAAAACTTCTGTTTTATTAATTTTTGACATTTGCACTATATTGCATAATTTATTGTGTAATCATTTCAATTGAATTTTACTTTCGTATGTTTAATATTTTTTTTTTTTTTGATTTTAATATTAACGCTTACTGGTTATTTTTATATCGTTTTTAATGTGTTTTTTTTTTGTTTTCTGCGCCATAAATTATATGTTGTTATCTACTTTGTTCTATGCACTTTCAAGCCAATCAAGTCTGAAAAATATATTTTACTCAAATTGCATTTTATTTGATACATTATAATTTCTCTTAAACGGAAATTATTGCTACACTTATTTACTCAACTACTGGCGAATATTTTATAATATTTTAAATTTATTTTTTAAATACTTTCTATTTTATTTTCATGAACTTTTCTTCTGTATGGAAGTGTTAGATTATTTATATTCGCTTGTACGCCGCCGCTAGGCTCGTGCCAAATCTGCAGCTATATAAATTTACATTTAAACATTTTCTATAAATCATACAAAAACACATAATTTATTCGCATTTTAATTTTAATTTAAAAAAAAAAAATTTTTGTATTTTATTTAATATTTGCACGTATGTATGTACAAAAGCCTAGTTCTTAAAAGTATATTCTACTGCGACAACATAAAAAAATTGGTTTAATAGAAATTTTAGAAAAAATTGTTATGCGGTGACAAGAAGAAATGAAATGAGTGGAAGAAAAGAGCAGCAAAGGTGTTGAAAAAAATAGTAAAAACATATAAAATCGACAGCAAAGGAAGTAAATATTTAAATATTTGAAATAGTACATGTCAGTAGATTAGTTGTTGTTTAGCTTAAAAATAAAATTATTCGATTACAAGCTAAAGAAAAATGCCTAATTTTCAAACGCTTATTGAATTAGTAAATTGCTTACATACAAGATTTTATATGACTAACTAATATATGTCGATTTTTTTTAGAGAGTTTCTTCTACGCCCACGAAAAAATTTAACTAAAATCGTTCGAACTTATGACTTAATAAATTATACACAAATATATATTTTGGCTACATAACACGAGTATGTACTTGAAATTTTGTCGACATTATAAATTTTCAAGCAATTTTTTTTTTTATTTTTTAATTTAAATTTTTTGATTTCTTATCTAATAAAAGATATATTTATATGTATGCATGTTTATTTGTATCACAGGGGGAATATTTCGTTTTAAAATTTTCGTAAACAAAATTATGGAAAATTCGTTAAACGAAAAGGTTTACTTGGAAAACCAACCAATTCGACGCAATGAAGTACGATTTTTTTTTTAGATTTTTTAATTTAAAAAAATATTTTTCGACCAACTGACGCAGTGGCGGCGAAAAGGGAAATCCATGTTTTTTTTTCTCCAAAATTAGTGAAAATTTACTAAATCAAAATGTATGAGCCGGATGTGTGGTGTATTTTAATTTAATTTTAAATTTCATACTTTTTTCGCATATTGCATTCGAAAGTATTTGCATTTTATCATTTATATTATAATTTTGTATAACGTGCGCCGTCGCGCAAGGTCGCCGCTAATGTGCGCGGCTGCCTGCTGCGGTCTACAAACGTTTCCAACATTGCACCATGTCCCAGCTTGTTTTTGGCTACTGAAAGTCTTTTCACTTGCTTTCGTAGTTTTTTATATTTTAGTTTTTAGTTCTTTTTTGTTGCAACAACTGTTAGCTGTGTTCAATTTTGTTTGGTTTTTATAATTTTTTCTGCTTTACGTTTTGCATTTTGTTTTTTTTTTGCTGTAAGAGTAAAATAGGTAGTTGCTTTTATAGCAAGTTTAAATTTAAATTTTTTCTTTCTAAGTTGCAGTTGCGCCGAGGTTTTTTTTTTATTATTATTTACAATCAGTTGAGCAGTGTTGCAGAGCATGCATTGGTTCCTCTAAATAATTTTTTATTTTACTGTTTTTTTCTAGGACATCCAACACAGAAAAAAGAGAGACAATAAAAATTATAATTTTAATGCTCCAACCCATGAAAATTGGCAACGTAGCACATTTTTAATTTGAAGCAATATATTCACTTTTAATTTGTAAAAATATATTGCATGCATTGCTTTAAAAAAACTCACAGCATTGCAGTGAGGAAATTAAAAAAAAAAAATTGTAATAAGAAAAATTTTTGCAAAATTTGTTTAAAAACACATTGCATGCATATGTATAAATGTACATATGTATATACACTGAGAAAATTCGAAAAAAAAAAAATTTTATAAGAAAAAATTTTGCTAATTTTTTTTAAATATATGTAGTGTGTGTAAATTTTTGTTGCAAACTAAGCAACATTGCATTTATGTGAAAGGGAATAAAAAATTAAATTTTTAAATTAAGAATAAAAAAATTTAATTTTTAACTGATTTTTTTTTACAATATCAAACTTGCAATATAAAATTCGCAACATTGTGCAGTATTGCATATATTTTTATCATCTCAATTAATAGCGAACTATGTATGTTGTTTTTTCTACAATGTGAAACTTTCAATAGAAAGAGGGCAACGCACGCCAGCTGTGCGGTGTTGCCAATTTCCATCCAACTAACCACACTAACCTTCCAAAGTTGCTCGTCTTTATTGCATTCAATAACCTCCTCACTTCATGCAATGTTGCCCATTTTCATAATCTTCTATTACAAAAGTTGCCAATGGACTCAGCAGCTAGCGCTAACTCAATTTTTATATTTATAATTTAATTAAAACTTTAATAGATTTAATAAATAAATAAATAAGTAAAAAGATTTTGCGATGTTGTCGTTTCTTTTTTTTTTTTAATTACACAGCTTTCCGATTTAAATAGTTTCTAGTACATTGTCAATTAACTAAATGTTTTGCGTTGTTGCCAATTTTCAAAAAAAAAAAAATTTCTCTACTCAACTCTCAATTAATTTCTATAACTGCAATTTAGTAGATTTGTATTCTTACTTTTTGTTTCATTTATGATTTAAATAAATTTGCAAAAGGTTTTAAAAATTAGAATTGTAATACACTCGAATATACTCGTAGTACATACATACATATGTACATAGTATGGGAAAAAGCTCAGCCTACATACATCAATTCATACAAATGTATGTATGTATATTTTAAAATAAGCAAAATGTCTCCAAAATAACTTCACGACTTGCGGTTCTTTGGCACATTTGAAAGCACGACTATATGCAATACCAAAATAATACTTTAACCGTAAATAGGAACCATAAAAATTGACTTGAAAGCACAGCCACATGCACAGGAAGGGTTTAAAGAAATACACATATGTATGTATGTACATATGTATGTAGTTTAGAAAGAAACAAATCTAAAATAAACATTTCACCTATTTCAAAATATACATATGTATGTATGCAAACATATCTTACGTTTGTATGTGTGTATGCATATAGGAATATGTTTTATATATAATTGAGCTTAACCACTGCTGCATTCGACTTTTTAGCTGTGCATAGATGTAAATTTATATAATTCAACTCAAAAATGTGCTCTTCAACCAAAATGTGTTCGATATTCGTAATTGTATGTATTTCTCTTCACATTGCATACTTTTTATTCCAAAATTTACACAATTCACATATTTTTTGAGTTTTTACTTAATCAAGAGTTTGCCAAATTCACTTACTTTTAACTACTGCTCTGCGCTTTTCATTTCACTTCAGGTCTTCTAACTGAATCTTTTGGATTATAATAAAATTTTTCATTTAAATATAATAGTAGTTCATTTGCTTAAAAAATTATTGTGTACTTATGTAGTGTTATGTTTGTATGTGTAAGTATTTCATTATTTTCTACAATAATTAGTAGTTAAATATGAATTAAAAAATATATAAATTCAGTCACTATCATCGCGATTTGCATAAGCTGAGCTTCGGTCATGGATTAACATTGAGAGTGTTTCTAAGCTGCGACGCACCTGTAAACGAAAGCAAAGATAAATGGTAAAGTTACAATTAAAAATTGCGTGAGAATAAAAAATTTGTAGACGAAAAAACAAAAGAACAGCTGGCATTCGAACGATAGGCAGCGCAATATTTCAAAATCGTTGTGAATAAAAAAAAACGTTCTACACAAAATTGTTATCCAAAAAATAAGCTTAACTATTTCCGAATTTTTTTATTTACGGAAGATTCGTTTCGTGTTTTCCCATCAGCTGTCGGACAATTTCAGTGATCACATGCACATACTTATTTGCCCGCCCGCTTGTCTGCATAGTTGGTGTGAATCAGCTTTTGGGGAAACACCGGTGAAAACAGCGTAGACGTGCATTTTATCGAATCTACATACATGTAAGTGCATATTAACATATACAAATTTCGATAAGACTAACGTGGGCGTTTGTTTTATTTGTATGTATACGCAAATATGCATTCAATAAGGTCGTGTCTTATCAACTATTTATGTATGTATGTATGTATGTATGTAAATCGATAAGCCTAGTATTGCAAACGGGCAAAACAACTGATTGTGGGTTGGAAAAAAACTAGCAAAAATTTAATTATACGGAAATAAATCATTCAAAATTTAAAAAAAAAAATACACAAAAAATGGGACCTTTTTTTTTGTTAACGCTCAGGGTCTTAATAAAATGTGAGTTCTTATGACAAACTACTTGGACGATTAAAATAGAATCTTGACGACGCAACTACATACATACACATGCATGATGGAGTAATAAACGGTGTTGTGACGTTGTGACAGTGCCAGTTTGAACTCCCTTAGCTCAATGTTGTATTTTGGAAGTATTAGAGAAACGGAAAGAAAAGAAGGCCGTTCTTAGGAAAAAGTACAAATTAGTGAAGATATTTACATACAAATTTAACCACAAGGATTTGAATATTACGAATTTTATATGAAAACTGACAAAAAAAATTAATAACATAATTTGTATTTAAATTGCTTGTAAAACCTGCGCACAGTACGAATTTTTTTCGGAAAAGTAGAACCTCACGGGTTTTCCCACATTAATATGGTTTATTTCCAATCATTGGATCATGAAGAAACTGAAGGTAATCCTTAATGGTTGAGCATAATAGCAGTGAATGCAGGGTTTTTAGGAAATAAATACTAATTGATAACTGAAAATGCAGAAATATAAAGGTCCATGGAGTTCCTTTAGCCTTTATGGTATAATTATTATAATACAACATCCATAGGTTAAATTGAATATCAAATTAGCTTGTTCCAAAGACTAGCGGAGAAAACGAAAAATTGACGTTAACGAGACGATCGAGTCGGTTGACGGCGGGAGTTCTTCTATTACAATGATTTTATGGAGAACAATTTTTGATACTTTATCAAAAAAAGTATATTTTATTTTCTGTTTATCCTGTCTTCCGTAATGAACTCCGGAGCTTTATTCTACGTAATAGTTTAACATATAATGTTTCATTATACAAATACTTTAAAATTTTTACAAAAACTTATAGTTTTTAAGTAATTTGCTGTTAAAGTTGCGAAAAATGTCAATTTTAACCTCACTTTCTGCTATGAGCAGCAATGAAATGAAAATACCGTGCTGCCACACATGACGAATATATGACGAATATATGTGGAAAAAAAACGAAAATAATAAACTCCATGCGCTAATTACGAGATTTTTTATTAAGCATTTTCAATTTATTACGAAATAGTGATTTATTTGAGAAAAGCGACGCAGGTGGAAATTTGTAATAAAAAATCGACGTATTTATTACGCAATATTGATATATAAGTAATGTTAAATTTAATATGAAATATTGATTGACATGATAAAAGCGCCGCATGCGACAATTTTTAATAAAAAATCGCGCGATTGTCAGTGAAATATTCCAAGTACTTTGGCCAAAAAAAGCATTGGTTCCGTAAAGGAAATCTCAGCCTAGAAAATAAATAAATAAGAAAAATTATCCAAAATGTCAAAACAATCGATAATACATATTATAAGTTCCACATGAAAAACTTAATTTTCTGCTACAATTCACAATTTTTTTTTGTACAAAATTGGTAACCAAATTCTGCAAAGGAACAACACAGTTTCTAAGGGCGTTCAAGATGACTGATTTAGAGCGAGAAGTTGCCAATGTACAACACCTTTCATTATTGCATCATGTAAACATGTATTTATTTATTTGTCAAAAATTTTGTTTCAGTCACGGCATATTTATCAGGTAACCTCAGTAGAGTTTGACTTTTTTTCATTTATCTTAATTGTCAAAGTTTGTTTTCATTCGATAAAAACAAAAAAATTTGTTTACATCTGATTCGTGATTTGTAGTGAAAAAATATATTGCACATTTTCCTCATGAAATGTATGAATATTTTGTATATTTGCGTTGTGTAGTTTGTGCCCAACTTGTACAGAGTTCAGAAAGTGAGTTCTCAGCAAGAAACAGCTAGAAAAAGGCGGAGTTTCTTTATAAAAAGTGTCGCAAGAGCCATGCCTAAGACTTGTTAGGCAGAGAGCATCACGTTAACGGTTTCCATAGATCATTTCGCGAGCTGTGAATTGGATGCTGGCTTAAAAAGCGTACACCCAACTCTGTCCCAAGGCTCTACCATTAAATTCTGAAATAAACATGTACATTTTGTATTTATTTATTTTGGGTAAATTGCATTTGTGAATTGTCAACTTTTGTTTTTATTAGACTGATTTGATAGTTCTTATTGACAATTAAGATATATCAGAAAATTTAGCAGGGTTGCAATTTTTCTACTGCGGTTACCTGCTAGTTCTGCCTTAGGTTAGATAAATAATGACATTCGAATTTTGACACTCCATTATAAAGGGTTGCTTTACGAAGTATGGAAATGGGGTTAGATTTTATTACCCTTATTTAAAAAATAAATAAAAAGTAGTCAAATGTTAGTGAGTTTTTTAATTGAAAATTTCGATTAATTTAAATTAAGAAATACAATAGCTACGCTTACAAAATTTAAGGAATTTTTTTTTTTTTTAATTTTTAACTAGCGCATAAATTTTCAATCTATTTGTCCCACGCACTAAATGATTTTATATTAAGTTATTTATTCGGTTTATTCCTTTTATTTGTATACCATTGGTACCAGGATTATTCCTAATATTGTGATGAACCCCTGGACGGTGAAAGGACCAACAATTTTAACCGGTAAATAGTAAGTGACTTTAATGGAGTTGTAAGAAAACCACAATTCTAAATTTTAGAAAGAGAATATTTATATATTAAAAGTAAAATAAATCAAACTTCATTACTCAAGAATTAAGTTCTGACAAATTCTTGTTTTTGGCATTTGGATGATTATTATGCCACATTATTTTACATTTATTTAAACCCATTCCTTCTAGAAATTACAAAACTTTCCACCCTGTCACATCGAATTTATATGCGCGTGAAAAGCATTCAATGAAAAAGCGCGTCATTTATACACATTTACATGAAATATTTACGAAACGGGGTCAATCTACTAATCAGAAAAAAAGGCTGCATTAAAATCCGGATTTAAACTTACAATTTACGCGCACATAAGAAACAAAAAGTGTTGCCTGGTAGTTTTGGGTTTTAAAAAGTTTTGAGGTAACTACTATTATTATTTTTGAAGAAGCAACACGGTTTTGATGCTAAGTGAGCCGTTTGACAGGGAGTGAGTGAGCGAGAAAGTTTGAAGAAGTGAAACCTTGCCTTGGTTTCAGTTAAGTGGTGTTGCCCGAAAAACGCAGCACTGCGTATAAAGCGCAATAAATACCAGCAGTTCTCATATCGTAAAATTTATTTAAATGATATATAAAGAAAAAAAACTTTTCCAACTCACCTTGGCAATTTGTTCTAAATTGTGTGTAAGTATATTCTGAGCTTCTTCAGTACTCTTTTCTTGCAATTCTTTTTGCCAACGCAAAGCCTCTGCAAATATATCATCATCGTTACCGGAACGCTGCTGCTAAAATCAAGAAAATATACGAAATTCATATTCAAATCGCGCTCTCATTTTTTTTTTTCGCTGCCAAACACACTCACACTCACCCAATTGAGTTCAGTTGGCGTGCGATATGCGCTCGTTTTCGCCTCAATGTCAAGTATTCGATAAAGCAGGAAAACGGAGAATAACGCCAGCACCATTGTGAGCAGCACACCCAAATACACCACATGTAATTCGGTGGGGAATTTCAAGCGTAGCAGCGCTTTTTGGGTGAGCGTCCTAAAGCCGGACACAGCCGCATGCGCCGCTGATTTGGTTGTGCTGGCCATCACTGTGGTGGGCAGCGAGGAAGATGTCGACGGTGTAGGTGACGATGACGCCGATGTGGTGGAAGAAGCGGTGCCGGCCACTATCAACGCAATACCCGTAGACGTCGCAATGCCATCGCCACAGCTGACGCTTGCATCGTCCATGCTGGCAGTTTTGCCGCTGTTGGCGGCGCTGTGCCGTGCCGTCGATGGCGCTGAACTAGAATTGTGGTAGGCGCCGGCTTGTTTGGCATCTGCTGGAATATCTGTAATCAAAAGAAGAAAAAAAAAACTGTTGTGTTACTCAGTTAGCCCTTTGTTGCACCTCCTTGACACTTACCGGAATGTCGATCTGCTGTTGCTTTGCCATCGGCAATGCACGCACTCGATCCAGTCACATTGCGTCGAATCAGCGTTTGGCCGAGCTCATCGATACCGCCAGCCGCGGCGGCAGCTGCTGCTGCTGCGGCCAGCGCTTGCGGTGGACTCTCGTTGCCGCTGATCGAACAACTGCTATCATCCTCGATGGAGTACTCTTCGGAAATTTCAATTTCTGCGGGTAGTTTTGGAAGAATTTCGGCAGGCGCCAGTGGCGGGCAAACGCTGCACATTAAGCGAAAAGCAGCCTCACGACTAATAAAACTACCGAAGACATGCCGTTCATCGGCGGTGGCGACACCCACAGCATTCGGTATGATTTTGGCCGTTTTCTCTTTCGATATTTTCGTAACCGACGACGTGGGAATGACAACCTGTTGGAAAGTGAATGAAATGAAAAAAAAAAAAAATGTTAAACGTGAAGTAACACTCAAAGTGCACGTGAATGAATGGTAGCGCTGTCACTAACTGCACAACTCACCTTCGTGACATAACCAAACACATTTGAGTAGAATGCGAAATGTTGGTCCGTTATATAAAGGTGTCCTTGCAGCAGAATATCGCTAACCAGCGCGCAAGAATAATAATTGATGAGCTTCTCATCCTTGGACACCTGCGTAAAGTGTCGATGGAACTTTTTTACACGCGAACTGGACACCTCTTTGCGCTTCTTCTCCTTTTCCTTTTCGACCGGCATTGTTGTTGTGGCGGCGGCGGCAGCAGCAGCAGCTGTTGCTGCCGCCGTCGACTGCTCATGCTTCGCCGTGGTGTAGCTGCTCCAATTGCTGCTCGTACCACTTTTACGCGACGTCGGGCTGATGCTACGCACGCTAGCTGTGGACGCGCTAGGCGATAATGGATTTAACGATCTGCAATATAAAGTGAATAGCGGAAATGTGCGTGTGTTAGTAAGTATTGCGGAAATTGGAAAGCGGGTACGGATGCTACTATATAATTACAGAAGATAGATACAGAAATATATATACTAAAATGATTAGAATGAAAATAGGAATCGGTTTAGCCCTGACTGTCTGTCCGTCCGTCCGTGGTTACAATAACTTGAATACAAATTGAGATATCTCAATTAAATTTGGTACATAGATTGCCCTTTGGACAGGGTAGGTTGGTATTGAAAATTGGCAAGATCGGTCAATAACCACGCCCACCTCCCATATAACGGAAATTAAAAAAAGATGCAAAAACTCCGTTTTTTCGGTATTCATTAAAGCAAATTGAGTGAAATTTGGTATTTGAAGCGGTTTTGAACTAAGAAATTAGGTATTTATGAAATTTTGAAAAATGGGCGTTACTACGCCCACTTATGAAAAAGTTTCCGCATCTCAATAACGGTGTAAGGTATCGTCACAAAATTTGGTGAATAAAATTTCCTCAATATCACCGTTATCATCGGACCATAACCTCGCCCACCTCCCATATAACGAATTTAGATTTTCTTACTTGGTCTATTTCTCAATGGTTTGAAGTATGACTTAAATTTAAATTGCTGTAGTTTATAACAACAATAATCACTAACTAAAAATGTATTTCACATCTTTGTAATTATTTTTACTTGAGTTCGAAGACACATTGACTGTCTTCATTTATCAGTAAAGAGTACAAAAGGAAGAAAAACTTTTTATTGTGAAGCTCGATCAATCTTTATGAGCTTAAAATCATGCATCAGTCGAGCCTCAATAAGAGTCATATTGCAATTATTATTGCCATTATATAGTTAAGTATGTACTTAAGTAAGAACGATTCATTTCGTTCACTTGCTCTAGACTCTTTTATGATTCTTATTTATTATTTATTAAATTGGCATTCGCGCTATACGAGTATAGCTCAGTGTTTAGCCGAGCATCTCCAAGCATTTATGGTGTGCGTCTCTTATGTTGTACCACAGATGGAGGAACCAAGAGTTTTGTACCAACTCTGAAAGGCAGATGAATTTTAAGAGAAGCTTTTTCATGGCAGCAATGCTCTCGTAAGTTTGATATTGCCTTCGGAGGCTAAAACTTTTTCAATGATTAAAATACTACTTGACCTGACTGAGATTCGAACCTCGAAATCGATGAGTTATCTAGTTAAAGCACGCACGGCTAACCACTTAACCACAGCGGGCACTTTTAATAAGCCTCATAAATGACAAA
Source organism: Philophylla caesio (assembly GCA_963971545.1). Lineage (NCBI taxonomy): Eukaryota > Metazoa > Arthropoda > Insecta > Diptera > Tephritidae > Philophylla > Philophylla caesio. The sequence continues at coordinate 121,793,744 of OZ020607.1, forward strand.
TTTTTCATTAATTTAAGACTAATTTATGACTCTTAATGACCTCCAAAATGACTGAAAGACAGTTAAAAACTGGTATTCTCGCATGTCACAGCTCTCTCTGCGGCGACTCTGCGATTTGGTTTAAAGATGTAAAGGTTCAATTAGAGGTGCCATAACCATAACCATAGAAAACAGCTGATCCAACCAACCTTATGGGTTACACTGTTATCGATTAGTGGTGCCATACCATAACGCCATAACCATAACCATAACCATAGCGACCAACTGAATTTTGGTTTTTGCCGTAACCATAAACAAATGAATGCTGATTCGCCTTGTTTATTGTGATATTTTTGTTCTTCGTGTGCAGTTTATTTTGTTTTGATGAGTTTTAATTTATATTTTGCGTCCGCGTTTTACATACTTTACTAAATTTTTATTTACTTTCAGTTTATTGCAAATATCAGCTGTTTATGGTTATGGCACCACTAATCGATTGCTTAAATATGGTTATGGTTATGACTACGATTATGGTTATGGCGTTATGGTATGGTACCTCTAATTGAACCTTAAGATTGCTACTCGCATTCATCATCTCGTGCGCTCTCGGCTCGGCTTTCAGTGTCTAGTGAATTGAATTATTAAGTTGGCGTAAATATGAGCAAAGGCAGACTTAATCACGAAAATCAGACTTTCCCATCTTCTTTAGTGTTAACGACGACTTCTATTTGCAGTGTTGCAGCAGTGATTGATGCTCGATCATCCCCATTCTTTTTATAGATTGAATTATTATTTTTAATTTAATAGTTCAAGTTATTGTTTTAATTCAACAGTTTTTATTGTTTTTATTTTATAGTTAATGCTTATAAAAATTGTAAGATGATTATTTGGTGATTACAAAAATGAGGAGTTTGTTTTATAGTGCTGAGGACTTTATGATGATGAAAATGAGAAGTTTGTTTTTTAGTACTGAGGACTTTATAATTACCAAAATGAGGAGCTTGTTTATTAGTACTGAGGACTTTGTGATGACAACAATGAGTAGTTTGGTTGCCGGCGCTAATTATGTACATTATGAGCATAAAAATGATTAGCTGCCTTGCCTTGCCTGTTACAGCAAATTAGATATATTCTTCACCTACATATATGAAATTGTTGTAGGTAGGAAAGAGATATACATAAAATCACACCGACAAGGGGAAACTACTCAGTTTTTTCCCACGGCCTGAACAAAAATGACAACTTTAATAAGCACTTTTGAAATTATAAAAAATGATAATTTGAGCACTTATTTCATGCTCTGCTGTCTTGTAGGGATATGCATATACATACTTACGAGTTTATGTATGTATGTTTGTATTTCAACAACAAAGTAATAATAAAAAATTTTCAATACAAAAATGCTAAATTGTATGAAATAGTGCCAGCTCATAAATGTGTTAAATGTTAGTTACAATAAAACTGTTTTTGACAATCATATTTCTCACTAATACGAGGGTTGCATTTTATATTTTGCGCCTTCGCAACACTACATGTGATAAGCTGTAATTAGATATTTTTATCGTAAAGTTTGGTATTTTTTCGCATAAACTCGCATAAAAACGTTTTCACTTACGAGTTTAATTTGTGTTTATTTATAGTGAGTTTAAAAATTCATATTGCCTTAAAATGGAATTAACCGGTGAACATTTTCGTGCGATGATTTACTACGATTTTCGACGTGGATTTTCGAGACACTTAGCCGCTGTGAAGGGATGGTACATCGAGTTCCTACGTGGCCGCCAATCTTTGCAGGATGAATTTCGTGAAGGCCGTCCAACAAAAATGGTGGTTGTGCCAGAAACAGTCGATGCTGTGCGTCAATTGATAATACAAGATCGTCATGTGACATATAGCGAGATAGAGGCATCGTTGGATACCGCATAATTTGACAATTGCACAAAAAAGTACTCGTGTCGATTGGTGTAAATAAATGTTGAAGAAATTTAGCCGCGGTGGTTCAAAGCACGTCTATGACATCGAATCTTGGATCTATGCATATGAGGCGGAAACAAAGCAGCCATCGACTGTATGGGTGTTCCAAAACGAGCCTAATCCAACAAAAGTTGTTCGCGCAAGAAGCACCTCAAAGCAAATGGCGCAACTGTTCCACTAGATAAACTTAAAACGATCAATTCTGAGTGGTATACAAACATTTGTTTGCCAAAAGTTTTTGGAGAATTAAGGAAAACCAACCGCCGAAGACAAATCATTCTTTACCAAGCCAATGCGAGCTCTCACGTATCGATTCACAAAAGATAGTTTTTGAGCACTCTAATGGTCGAATTGATGGGTCATCCGCCCTGTTTTGGCACCTAATGATTTCTTTTTATTCCCGAACATCAAAAAAAAAAAATGCGAAGTCAACGTTTTTCAACGCCTGAAGGAGCTGTAGAAGCCTTCAAACAGCTCGTTTTAGAGGTGTCCTCTTCTGAGTGGCAAAATTGCTTTGAAAATTGGTTCAAGCGAATGCAGAAGTGTTTTGACTTGGAAGGAGAATATTTTGAAAAAATAAAACTATTTTCCTTAATATTTGACTCACATATTCTGAGTGCACCGAAAATGTTTGCGTGGTTGCGATACATACACATACACATACATATGTATGTTCTCGCCGCAACAGCAGCAGCTGTTTTTATTTACATAATTTTATTGCATTTATTTATACACGAATACATTTATTGTTGTTTTTTTTTCTTGGGCAAGTCATTTGTCACGTTTGCTGCCGCAAGAGTGACGTTTGTTATTTTTTCGCCATTTATTTCCTCGTTATTTTTCGCAAAAGATAATTTATGACGTCATATACATACATACATACATACGTATGAGTATGTCGGAATGACGCGGGGCTAGACTAACAAAGCCAATGACCCAATTGGGTTATTAATAAAACGAATTAATTGAATACAGCGAATTCGGAATACAATTTGCGCAATCAATTTTGTTTATTTTCTTAGATTTTTAATACACAATCTCTTACAATTAAAAAAGAAATATATTACAAAGCCATAAACACAATTTGGTTTTCATTTTTGTAAGAATTTTCTAAAATTCTAAATTCTCTTAATCAAACACTCGCGCGGATTATAAAAAAATTTTGGCTCTGCATTTAAGGAAAATTAGAAAATAGCGAGTTGTTTGTTTCTTATGACAACTAGTTTTCGTTAAACTAATTAACAGTTGGGTAAACAAAATGCCAATAATTTATTATTTATGATGATCAATGAAATAAATAGCACTATGTATGCATGTAAATATGTTTAAATAAAATGTGAGCTCTGCTTGAATGAACAGTGCAATAAATAAGCGTTATCTGTAATCAATTTAATTCCTTTGATTAGAGGTTTGGTATATTAGCTTCGTCAATTTGAAGTGGCAAAGTTGTATCGCTTGTATAAGTCAACAGAAAATGATTATAGGAAATTGTTCTTGAGACAATTTGTCAACTCCAGACATGAAGGGCAAACAATTTTATGGTAACGCTTGCTAAGCAATATTAGTGGAATTATTTTGTAGTTCGTTTTGAGAAGAATTTCTATTCGAAAGCGTATGAATTCGAAAAATTTTTCTATCGCATCGAACTACAGAGTGATACTCCAGATGAGTAGTGAATTTTCTAGATAACTACTCGTATTAGAATTGTGACTTTTATACGCTATGCTGTTGCATGGATGACACTTTTAGCTGTGCGAAATACAACATGGAGTATGGTGAAAAAGCTGCCTACTCTATACGTCTATAGGCCCTTTACCCGACATCTCCACCGAAAATAGCTGATGTTCTAACATCTGTCATTTTGGCTGGAAAAAAAATGAAAAATGTTTTGTCAATTTTTATGTGTGGGCAGTTTGATGTCTTAAATTTATTATGACATAAACATTTGTAAGATAGCGCCAAACAAGTAAGTTCGTTTAATAAAGCGCAAATATGCTGAAAATAATACAATAAATATGTTTTCTTTCCTCCCAAATACGAAAACATTAAAAAATGCAATAGAAAATAACTCAGCACGAAATTTACAGCCAATTGAAAAATTATATTAATTATTATTCATACAATAGATGCCAAGACATAAACGTTGACATAAATGGCTGGCATGAAGAAATAAGCGGTCTCCATAGACAACATATTTTCTGACATCTATTTTAGGACATCAGCTATTTTCTGTGGAGATGCTAGGTTACATATGTAGTTATGGCTTTTGAGTGAAGTGGTGAGGATTGAGTACGTTAACAAACTTCACGTGTGAAATTTATCATCGCTCACAAAATAAAGAAAAGTAATCCAGATCTCTTGATGTTGCTGGCAGACTTAATTTGGAGAAAGAAACGCACCTACACGCAGACGTGGATGCTATAACTCCTAAATCAATGGAACCACTAACACTAAAGGGATCTTTTGACACGGAAACTGCACTATTATTATCCTCAGGCACTTGATTCGGCACTCCACTTTTATTCTCTTCACAACCTACACAGTCCATTTTTTTCAGTTCTATATATTTTTTTTTTATAGTGGACTCGAAAGCCCTTTTTTCTTTCGACAAACAATTTTGGCGATGCCGTTTTTTCATTCTCTTATCTTATAAAATTCCGCTTCCGTAATTAAAATATAATAAATTTAAAACTTTCAACAATTGTACACCACTTCGCGCGCTTTTTACTTAACATTGACTTTAATTTTGTTTTCTTCGTCTCATCTGAATCTATACATATGTATAACTTGTTTCACTCTAGCATAAGTATACATTCACGCACTGTAACTATGACAACCGTGTGGTCTCACTTTAACCAACGCAAAAGTGTTACGAATACTTGCAAGTGGATTAGTAAAAAGAATGTGTATGTGTTAGTGTACCCATCACACATTTTTTTGTAGGGTACTCTATACGTCTATAGGCCCTTTACATACATACATATGTAGTTATGGCTTTTGAGTGAAGTGGTGAAAATTGAGTACATTAAGTGAAGTTTTCACGTGTGAAATTTATCATCGCTCACAAAATGATGACCACTTACTGTAGTGTTATAAAAGCATATAAAATAAAATCGACTTCAAGCCACATATGTATGTATGTATGTACCTATAAATATCTCCCCATTTGTATGCCATAAAACACAATTATTACTGTCGATATCGTCTGTGGTATTTCAAATAAAATTGTATTAAATTTTTTGCAGCAATTGCTAGTGGCTATAATGTAGCCGATCGAGCTAATACGGTGTCATTTTTCAATTTTAGTTTTGCTAACCGTTTGGATATCTTTTATAATCCATTGCTTACAAATGCACTGAGAAAAAAATGCGTACATTTATTAAATGCACCTGTTGTTTGATTCAGAAAAAAATGTGTGGAAAGAACTATAAATGACAAAGTTGTTACGTATTGTTTAAAAATAAGTTAGAGAAGACTTCAAAAAAGTTTTTTCTTTTCCGATAGTTTAGTTGGCAATTGAAGCCGCCAGGTGACGCTAGAGGCAATTGTTTACTAAAAAACAGGTTACTTCTATCGATGCTTGGAAAAAGAGTTGAAGAAAAAAACCTTTGAAATGTGACAAGAAGTTGTGATAGCTAAAAGCTCTTACACTAAACTTTTGTTGTTTTTTCAAGTAAAAATCCTCCACCGTCAAAAACTCGGCTCGATCTATCAATAACAGACGTGGATGACTTAAAACCAAGGATGCATTTTAACGTTAAATTTAACCGTTCCGAAATGTTTTCTCTTGTTTCGGTTAAAACATTTCAAAATATTATCGTTAAAGCAATTATCATAATAAATTTCATTACGTTTTTAACCGAAACGGAATGCTGGCGTTAACGTTAAAACGTTAAGAAAAACGCTGGAGATTCACTAGTCGCAAACAGAAGCGCAAACAGAAGCGCTGCATACTTTTAGGCACATTAAAATTAACGAAAACGGAAATTTTATAACGTTGCAACATTAACGATTTGATTTCGTTTTGATAACATGGCGCCGAAACCCAACAACAAACTCATTTCGTTATGTTAATTTTGCTCGTTAACAAAACAAAATGATATCGTTTCGTTTGTTGAGCAGCCCTGCTTAAAACCATATACGAGTAAATACTCGTTTTATGGTTCGATTTGCCTGATTTTCGAAATAGCATACAAACCTTGGTAATTCTGTTCATATTCGAAAAGTAATTATTCTGAAATTAAGAAAATAAATACTTTTGCAAAAAATTTAACCGGAACCCGCTAAAAGCAGACAAGCCAAAAATCGTTAGTGAGCATAAAAATAGATGTAATTCCTCAAAAAATAAACAACAAGTTGGTAATTTTTTTTTTTTTTTTGTATAACAAAATTCTTACAGACTATAAGTAATTCAAGTATATTATACATTAGAAGGAGGCGAGATAAGATAAAATAAGAATGAGATACAATTAAAAAATATCTTAGGACTATAAGTACAGATAATATACACTTGTTATTACAAACAGAAGAATGAATTAAGATTGTTAATTAAAATGCCATACAAAGAATTAAAAAAACAAATTTAATTCTGAACAAGTCCTCGAAAAAGGGACATTTGCACCATATAACGTTCTAGAGAAATCAATGTGTAGGGTTTCAAACTGTCTGAGGTTCTTATAAGGAACATTAAACTTAACCCTTAAGGAGCGCCGGACAGTCAACAGTCCCAGTGATGACGCCAACAACAAACGAGCACGACAGTATAGATCTTCTAATTTCAAGCGTATTTAAAAGGGCTGACAGACGGGCAATGTTATCTAGATAAGTAGCCTTGATTTGAAATAACTCATGAATAATCCTCTTCCAAATGCGCATAAGCACTCGTATAAATGCACGAAAATTATGTGCATAATTACTGAATATTGTGATTTCAATATGGCAATGCTGTCACTTTTGACAGAAAAATACTATTGTGAACTAGCAAAATGTCTACAGCTCGTGTCTAAAGTGTTTATTATTAAAAAATATCTACAAATATTAGCAAATTAAACCAAATTATAAATTAAAATGCGATTTCTTATGGGTTTGGAGGTTAGGAACTTATGCATCCGAAAGATTTTCGCGAACTCCATGGCAAATATCCACAACAATTGAAATGGCCACTATTTTATGAAGTGGAATACATTGCCTCATATTGCTGTTCACCTTCGAAATGCATTTGTCTTGAAATGAAACTTTTCGTTGAAACACCTCTCTGAAGTTGGCAAGCCAACTTTTACTTAAGGAAAAATTATCTGTTGGATAATTTGCCTTAAATTATCCGTAAATTATCCGTGAAAATAAAAATTTTGCCGCGGTCATATTCCAAGAACTGTCGCATGCACTGCTAACTTCAGCTGAACACCAGAGGATGCAGTAAAGGGATGGAATGTGGCATTATACACAGTAACAATGCTGAGTCTATAATTGAGATAAGACTTTAATAATAATAATAATCCAAACGGTTTTTGCCCTCCATTCCCGCCCGACCGACGCGTGGGGCGCATCCGCATGACGCATGGATTTAAAATGATAGTAAAAACATAGAATGAAAATCCATTGCAGCAAGTTTGAGCAGAAGTATACGGTGAGATATGTACTTTGTCGAATGCCTTAGAAAAATCCATATAAATAGTATCCACTTGGCATTTGTTTTGAAACGCATTAATGCAATAATCATTGAAAATAGACAAATTTGTGACTGTGGAGCGATTCGCAACAAACCCATGCTGTTTAACCGAAATAAAAACTTTGACCGCAAAATATATATTTTTTTTTCAATTTTATTAGCAAACGTCACTCACTCCGACAATGCACGCCGATATTCCACTGTATATGTGTTATCAAGACTCCGCGACGCTTTGTATTTTGGCTTAGGATTTGTATGCTGATTTGCAATTTTCGATTCTGTCTTGCAAACATCGTCATCAATATCGCCGACGCCCTCCATTGGCGATATATAATTATCGTATATATATTTCTCAAATAATCTTACATCATTTTCATTTTTGGGGCGAAAGACACTCTTTGCACTATAAATTAGACTGCTCAGCGTGTCGTGAACCATGGCGCGACTGTCAATCAACTAACTAAGTTTTTTTTTTTTTTTTGAAGAAATAAAGTTGAGCAAATAAATCACCGTAAAATATAAATCACTTTCTGTAGCTGGTTTCATATGCTTTTTTTTTGTCGATTGTAGATTTAAACAATGTAAGTTTTTCGAAGGCGCTTTGTGTCACTGCGGAATCATTGAAGGCACACGCAGTTGATAATGTCAAATTTAAAAGTTTTATACATATTTATATATGTACATATACTATATGTATATGCCAGGATATTCACACTATTATCGCTTGTAATTTGAATTCATTTTGTGGCGCGTTATTTTTTATACATTTATTTTTTTTTGCTTGTAATTTTCCGCTCGCGCCCGCTCACAATATCACAACTTTACCGCTCTTTCGCAAATTGAATACTAAAAAATCCACCAAACAATATTGGATTCTCTTGTCCGCCTAAACATATATACGAGTATATAAACCCATAATAATAGTGAATTGTAGGTATTAAGCGCTTTAGCGGTTTTGTGTGTGAATATTTTTGCGGTTAACAGGTGGGGGAAATTTATATGTGTATGTGTATGTGTGTGTGTGTGAATGAGACAAGTGTGTTTTGCTGACATTCTAACCACATCTAATTCTTATCGCTAGGTATTATCTACTATAAATTAGACGACATGCAGCCGAATGTTCGCATCGCGCACTCACACAAACAAGGTGATCCAAGCGCAAAATTACTCTACCTCGACAATTTTCCTTGGCCGTAATGAGTTTTTCGCCATTTCCCATGCTCCTAGAATTGAACTTATTTAAAGAGGCAACAAATTTTAAAAACGCGTTTTTTTTCTGCCTCTGATAGGGACACTTTTCTTATAATATTGTGCACGAGCGCGCTCTGATTAAAAAAAAAATAAATAGTTAAATCATAACAAGCAATTTACTATTGTTCTTGAGTGGAACAACCGGAAAACACTTGAACACCATGCAACTACAAACATATTTCTTTGAAGGCATTAACGTAATTTGAGCAATTCTCTTCTATATCTATAAAATATTTTGCGTTCCATTAATTGTGTTGATTTTAAGTTTGCATTCAATTTTGCTAAAATCACTTTTTATGATGGCCCTTACTTCTGATAATTGTATCACATGTGATTTAATGGCAGACTGCTTAACCAATATTTGTTCGTTATTTTGGTTGGCAGCATAAAAACTGTCGCAAGTTTTGGTTTGATAAGCGCTAGACAATTTTGATACAAAGTGTTTTAACTGCGCTTTAACCAAATATTTGGCGGCGAATCGTTGGCTGCCGCTGTAGTCAAAACTTTTTATGAAATACTTTTTTTGTTCCGATTAAAAAAAACCCGCTAGGTGGTGCTGGAGTCGAGATATTCCGAAAATAAGCATTTTTGGTTAGATTTAATGCAAATTTGGAACGATTAATCAAACATACGTATGTATGCATAAATATTGCCAGCATATGAAGGCACAATTTTAAAAAGAAAAACATTACCCGCTAGGTGGCACTGCAGTCAAAAGAGTTTTAAAATAAGCTTCAATGGAAAACTTTTACCGAGTTTTTTTTTTTTAAGTTGCTGTTCTAATCATAATGAGTTTCAAAATTCTAAACATGATTTTTAATATAAAAAAAAACAATTTGAAGTCTAGCTATTATTTAGAACTCATCGAAAAGAAGCGGAACACTTTGTAAACAATATTTATTTCCTTATCAGTCATAAGTAAATACATATGTATGTGTGTTAAAAGCACAAGTGTTACTATTTTATTTAATGTTTCAAACAATTCATGGCACTAATAAACAAAATATAAAATCACAAGGTTGCCATATCACATGGTACGATAAGCCAAAGGAGGGAAGTAGCATATGAAAACTTAAGGGTGACTGCAATTTAGATTATATTTAGACCAAGAGCTCATGACCAAAATTTCCAGCATATATGCGACCGATTAATATCGAAATACAAATTTCCTAAATTAAAGCAGTTTTGTGTGCATTTATATGATTGATTGCATTATATCCCACAGACCTGTCAGTGTAATTGGATCAGTTTACCTCTGGGGGGTAACCAAGAACGGTGGCGTTCAAAATACGCAGCTATTATTTAATATATTTAAAAAAATTGTAAATGTTGTAAAGTGAAAAATGAAAAATAAAAGTAGCTTAATGCGATTAGGTGTTTGTGTTCTTCGAAATAGCTTCGAGTAGTTTTTTTCCCTACATAATTTTGGCTTAAAAAAAAAAATTTATCATAAAATTTATACGACAAAAAAATAAGATTTTTCATTATTATTATCATATAAAAATCATCTAACCACTTTTTAAATTTTTAAAGTTTTCACAAAATTTAACAAATTTAAAAAAGCGCCATAAAAATTTGTAATCATAATTTGTACATAGATATTGGTGGAGTGCGCTTGAACCAAGGCATATTCAATAGGTAGGCGCAGTAGAAAAATTGACAAAAAAAATTCTGAGCTCTGTGTTTTTTCTTTTGCTTTTAAAAACTAAAGTTTCAAAAATATACAAAATAAAAAAAAGTTAAAAAAAAAAATGTTGATGCGCCTACCTATTTGATGTGCCTTGGCTCGAACGAAACTGGTTTGCAAAAGAGAGAAAATACTCCATAACCTCCTACAAAATTAAAATATTAAAAAACGGTTGATTATTTTCACCAACTGCATCTGACATTTTGTTGGACTAAAAATGAATTGACTACAAAAATGCATCTCGAAAATTCTCTAAAATCTCTAAATAAAAATTTGTGTGCCACCTATAAATTTAACTTTGATAATATTGTTGGGCCAAATTTATTAGTTTTATCCGATTTTCAATTAAAAAATAAATAAAACTTATTTAAGGCATTTTATGAAAATAAACTACTGCTATTATTTTGGCTGTCACTGTTTAACAACTAATCGGCATTTTACAGGTGTCCCAATTATTGCCGCTTGGTGTAACACCTCTTGTCGCTTTATTTTTTTTTTATCAATAAAAAAATGTATATTTAATTGACATCAATCACGTGCGGTTTGGAATAAATATGATAAGCATGCTCGAAATACTATGTACATACCTATGTGGTAAAATTTTAATTGATTATGCTTCTGAAATAACCAAAATATTTGGATAAACATTTGTAGTTACTATTTTTATGTTAAATGTGAACAATATTTATTGGCTGCAAGTAAAATAAAAAAATTAAGGAAGGGTTTTTAAGCACTTGCAAGCGGCCGCAATTTCTAAATTGAGTCATGGAACTAAAGACTTAAAAAAAATTGGTTCAAATTCATTTAAATAATAAGTGTACTAAAGTATGAGACTTTTTCGTATTACTTAAATTTCTCTAAAACCTAAAAGAATAAAGTTGCAATATTGAAGCAAAGGGCGCAAAATTGTACCCTCATCAACGAATGCAGACATACTCGTTTTAATCGAAAATATATCGATTTCTTGATGGCTTGATAAGCAAGAAGTTTGGCTTGAGCTCTGAAACTAATCTGCTTTTCAAGCGTTTTTTTTTTAGATAAAAAAATGAATTTGAGGATGAGATCATTAGCAGATGTTTAAATCAGTGATGCACACCGCAGCCGTATGGAGTTACTCGGCTTTCATCATACAGATCGTGTGTGTGCTGCTAGCGAACTGACACGACGCTGGCAGCGAATCAGCTTGCCTTTATACATACGTTGTGATGATGCGAAAATTTGTATTTATTTTTATGCGAGGCAAGCTCAGGCATACTAAGACCAAATTGATGCGTTTGTATTTATAACTCTGCCAACGTTGTGCTGCACCACTGGTTTAAATTGACGAATCAACGCCGGTCAAATTATGCTCTTCCTTATCTCTTAACTCTTTAGTAGCTCAAATTGAATTTCAACTTCTAAATAAAATGTAGCTTGAGAGACTTGCACAAATTTTGAGCGAATGCCTGTGCAAACTATAGAATAAACCAGAGAATATATATTAAATTCTGTAAAAGCATACTCGTATAATTTAATAAGACGACGGCGCTTCGTAATAAACGGCGTGTACTAACTGTGTACATCAACTTTACTACAAATAGAACTTTCACGTAGCGTGTTTGCAAAGTTATCAGAGCGCGTTATAAGGATTAGAGTAGCAACAAAAAAAAAAAGAGGGGGGCGGGGGCAAATACTGGTATAGCAGTTAAGTGAAGCAATGTGGGAGTAATCGCATTATACGTCCCTCGCCTCTGCTGCGTCCAATGCCTCAATTATCTAATTAACACAGATTGCGGGTAAAAAAAAAATATAAATTTAAACGCCCACACTACAGAAAAGCTATTTTGGAATTGAAGTATTATTTTCCGCTCTTATGCGTGCTTATCATATCGTTGCTACTATGAAAACTTAATCACTTGCTGCATAAATGTAAATATGTACTACACTCATAGTATATAGACCATTTATGTATTTTGATTTCATTTGACAAAAATAAACGGTTTGTACTTGAAGATTTATCTTAAACTGTTATCGAGGAAAATTTGTTTTTTTCTTTTAATTTCAGTTTTTTTCGTTTTATTTAGTTGGTAGCGTGTGCAAATTACGTTTTTTAGTCAAATGTTGTTGAATTTAATGTAAGACTGTTCTATGTGCTTTTTTATGTTGCGTGCAATTCTGTATATAAAGGGTTTTCCAATAGTGATGTTATGATTTCTAAGTGTCGTTTCGGTCATTTTTAATATGTCATGATCAGTCATTTTTTTTCATTGTATTCAGTAAAGTTTACAATTTGATTATGGCAAGTTATACGCAAGAACAACGTTTACAAATTATTCAATTTTATTATTCAAAATAATCGTACTCCAATAGCAAGTTTTTTTAAGCAAAACATCTGCTCCAATGAGGCTCACTTTTATCTGCGTTGTGCGGTAAATAAACAAAACTGTTGCGAAAAAAATCCACAAATTATTTATAAACAATTATTACATTCACCTAAATTGACAGTTTGGTGTGGTTTTTGGTCTGGTGGAATCATCGGTCCGTACTTCTTTCGAAATTAAGCTGGTAACATCGTCACTGTCAATGAAGAGCGGTATAGAACGATGATAACCAACTTTTTATAGCCGCAATTGGAAAAAGTTGATCTTGACAACATCTGGTTGCAACAAGACGAGGCTACGTGCCACACAGCACGTGCAACAACCGAATTATTGCGAGAAAAGTTTGCAGATTCGATTATTTCAAGAAATTGTGGCATTTAATGGTCTCCAAGAAGTTGTGATTGAACACCATTAGACTACTTCTTGTGGGATTATTTAAAGTATTTGGTCTTTAGCAATAAACCAGACTCTCACTAAAGCTTTAGAAGTCAATATTGAACGTGCTATTTATGACATACGACTTGATTTAGTGAAAAAAGTACTCGAAAATTGGTTTCATCGAATTCGTTTCTGCAAAAGAAGTTGTGGAGGCCATTTGAATGTTGTTATATTCAGAACTTAATTGTATCGATTGTACTTCACAATAAATAAAAAACATTTGAATTTCCTTAACAATTAGTGGGTGAAATAATGTATATCACTCTTATTGGAAAACCCTTTTATTTTTATTGAATTGAGTTCACGCGCCTACTTTAAATTTTACTTTTTTATTTTGATTTTAAATATCCATTTTTACAAGTGTTTTTACAAACGCACGATCAATAGCCAAAAGTCTTTATCACCACAGGTCCAATGAGAGAAAAGCCGGAAAGACGCGCGCTATTATCATTCTATATTATTAAGATCTTGAAAACTGGCGCTATAAGATCCAGTCCGTCGAAAGCAGAAAGCAATAAAAAAGTGTACTCGAAAAGAACAAAAGCATTTAGTCATGGCCGTATGCTGCAGTCCATCAACGGCCCAAAAAATCGTCGGAAATTAGAAATTACCCTCAATTTTATTCTCCAGATATGTCTCAAGTGTTAGAGCGGAGAGCAAGTTTTTTTTTTGGTTAGATGTTTTTGTCATAAGGCAAGATTGTAAAATTCCCTTAGTACTGGAAACCTATGGATCTAAAATTTCAATATTTCAGCAGCCAGAGAGCGTATTTCGGCTATATGCCGATGCCGAACTCTGTGAAGCAGTGCAGCCAAAGCATCAGTAGCTCCTATTTCTATATTGTATTTGATGTGATGATGTCTAATATGTGCATCTGTGCGTTTGCTTCATGGTGTCTTACTAAGTTCTGTGTATTTAGATATTAACCAATCTGATGCTATGGCTTGACTCATTTCCGCATACGGCCGCCATTACGGGTGTAATCTGTGGTGTTGGTCTGTGGCGGCACCGACTTGAATAACTCAGCTGCTGAGCAGGTTTTTGCACCTCGGCGCTTAACAAGAGACGAATTAAATCACACAGTGGTTTAACATCGTCTAGCGCAAGTGAAAACACTTGCAGAGTTTGCAGCAGTCCGAGATCATCTCTTACACCTTGCGCTCAGTTTTTATTTAGAAAAAAAAAAAAAAAAAAACAGGAAATAAACACTCAAACACAGCACACGCGATTTTGGCAACATTTGTTGCTACCCTAAACTGTCGCTTCTTATCAGCATTGTCAACAAATCATAAATTTAAATTATTATTTTTTTATAATTTTTTTTTTTTTTAGTGCCACTCCACTCACCTCGCTTCGCCGCGACAATTGCTCAAATTGTTGTGTATGGAACTGTCCGATGTTGTCGCCGCCGCCGAATAGGCTGCTGTATAGTAATCACTTTGATTGGAGTTGTTGCGCTGATGGCGCTGCTGCTTTTGCGTTAGCTGCGTGCTGCTCGAATGGCGGCTGCCAATTGGCGAGGCGTCGTCGTCTTTCTCGTGCAAATTTAACGTTGTGACACTTTGCGTTTCAGCGTGACTTTGCAATGGTGCCATGGAAGTAGAATCGTTCGATGTTGCAGCAAATGTACTGACGCTGGAAGGGAAAGTATAAAAAAAAAAATGTGTATTTATAAATAAATTTGTTACAAAGGAAATGTCTGCTAGTATGTACACTGTTAAGTGTATTTTATAATAATGAAACTTGCATAAAATTTGTAAAGTTGAGTAAGTTATTGACAATAATGATTTATAGCATGTTTCACAATGTGATTGTGTGCGTGTGTGTGTGTGAGTGCAAGTGCGGCAAGTAACATACATATGTACATAGGTATACATATGTATAGGAGTATATTAGGGTGATTGACTCGGTTTTTTTAAACCCGTTTTCTTTCGGTTTTTCACTTATTTTTTTACGTATTTTGTTTAAATCTTGATTTTCCGAATGTCGAAAAAAATATTTTTTTTTTATCTGCAAAGCCGGGTTTTAACCTTGTTGTAAAAATATAGCCTTTTAGAGTATTAGAATACGATAAGCCCGATAAATGCAAACCCCAAATACCATAATTTACAGGAAAAGCACAACAAAGATATTTTAGAAGATTTTATAGATATATTTAGGCCAATGTCATAAGAGAACGGAAAATATCTAGACTTTCTTTTGATGTTCTTCTTAGAACGAAAACGACACTGAAAATGGCACAATGCCGAGACCGGTATGTAACAAAAGTGAATATTTTTTGTATTTATTATTTATAATAATTAATACGGAACAACACCCATAAACTGAACAGAACGAAAATTGACACTGAAGATGGCACAACGTCGAAATCGGTGAAACTTGACGAGGGATGACGGAAAATCGTTCCACAAATATCAACATTCCACCCTGTCATTCATTCCACTTTTCGTAAATGATTTCTTTTATAGAAATATTTGCACTAAGTTACATGAACATTCAGCCTTTTTCTTACTTGTTTTAAATTTTAAATCATTTTTTTTTTTTTTTCAAACTTAATTCAAAAGAAAATTTTAAGGCTAATTGAGTTTTTGAGAAAATGTTGAGTTTATAGTACTATTTCGGAGCTCAACACAACTCCTAATCAGATTACTTCCTTTAAGGCTTCCGCGAGCCTTCGCTTCAGCTCAAAAACAATTAAATAAAATAGTTATTTGGCCAAATTAATAACATAACAAAAAAATTTAAATTTGTTTCGCAGCGATATTGCTTTTAATTAAATACTTAACCTCTTAATATTTTCGCTTTTTTATTTTTGGCCGACCGCAGGTAAAGTGTTGTAATTTCTACAAATTACTGAAAATTCCGTTTACCCGATTTTTTATTTTATTGATTAAAAAATGAACAAACGGTTTTTTACAAATTGGCATATTTCGAAAATGAGTCGAAAAGCGCATCTACAAAATAGTTGTATAATCGAACACCTTAATATACATACATACATACATATATAGTACATATGTATGTATGTACGTTTGTACACATATATAGTAGTACATATGTATGTATATACATATATATGTATATTATTATTGTAATACTTTATTATTATAGGCAATTCGTGGGATTATCATATTAATTGTCCATTGAACCTTTGTACTGATAATTGAGTGTAATAAAAACACAAGTGGCCTTTTGCACATACATACACACATACAAAGATAGTACAAAGTATCCACATACATACATACATATGTATATATGTATGTCAATGTTTGTGTGGCTAGTCTTTTTTTTCTTCTGTACAAATTGTTTAATTGTTATTTAATTTTTGTAAAATTATTTACATACATAGATTACTAATACTTATTGTCGTTTAACGAAATTTCGTGATTTTATACTTTGAGCAAAATCTAACGATTACAATTTTTTTCAAGAAATATATTGCTGAAAATATTTCTTCACATCAAATGTTTCCAGTAACTTCCTCGTCAGTAATCACGAAAAAATGCATACACATGTACATACATACACACTTTAAGTGTATGTACATATATTAGGCAAACTCCATTTTTTTTTTGTCGGAAAATTCATAATTCTTTTAATATTCGTCTTTAGCAAACTTTCACAAATTGTCATAAATTACGATCCAAGCTAATATGAAATTTATGTTGTCAATGTTGATATACAGTTTTGGATTTCATATGATTAGAATTAACGCATCACACTTGAGAATCATGCTTATACAAAAAAAAAAAAGAAAAAAACAATAGCAATCATTCTCAATCAATTTGTGGAACTTAGACTCAAATTGTACTCAAACCTAAATGCTTATCAAGGCACATTAAATAGGTAGCCGCAGCAAATTTTTTTTTTTTTTTTAACTTTTTTCATACTTTATTTTAATTTGAATTGTCAAATTTTGAATTTCGTTGTGATAAGAATGCAATTCAAGGTAGTTGATAAAATATTATTGAAATTTTAGCTTTTAAAAGCAAAAACAAAATATACAGAACTCAAATTTTTATTTTCTTTTTCACTTTTTTTACTGCTGTTACCTATTGAATGTGCCTTGATGCATATCGACTTACCCTACTGTACTCGTATGTATATTATATCTATTTACATGTGAACATATGTTTGTTTATATGTTTAAACAGATGCTCATCGCTTGCTGCTTAGAATTTAGAGTGACAGTTTAATTTATTTTCGCCTCGAATATTTGTCGACAGTAATGACGTTGGTTAATGACTTTCAACGTCTGTCTGTGGCATGTGAAAGAAATCCATTAAAAATAAATGGACAACATGATTTTATGTATTTACTAGAGTTGGACTTTTTGAGTTCACTTTAGAGATTAGTTCCCTTCTGTTTCGTTCAGCTCAATGAACTATGTAGCTCTTAGGCGTCTCAGTTCGTTAAATTTATTCAACTATGAATACTCGTACTAAGTTCATCTTCTGGAATAAGTTTAGTAGTTCGATCTGATTCACGGAACAATAAGTTTTTAGCAAAATTATTGCCTACTTTTAGGCTTCTTGGTATAAGCATGTAAAATGTACGCTTTTAGAGTTTTTTTTTTTATTTTTTTCTTTGATAAGTCTATAGTATTGATAAGACTTATCATACTTTTTGAACTTTTTGGCATATACAGCTTGAATGAGAGTATCTCACACACATACATATGTACATACACATATTTACCTGCATACATAGTTGAATGCATATTTACAGGCGGATTGTACTACAACCGACTTAGGGCCAGTTTTTCAATGCAAGTTGAACACCGTCTGTCTTTTAAACTAAGTTTGCATTTTTTCAGTCAACTTTAAACGAAGTTTAAACTAAGTTAAAACGGCCGATCGTGCACGGTTATACTTAGTTTAACTTATCAGCTGTTTGCTGACTACTTCGTTTCGCTTGCAACAAATCTAATTGAGCGCAAGGAAACTTACTGAAACTAAAGACAATAAGGGCCAGTTTTTCAGTGATGGTTTAAACTTTGTTTAAACTAATTTTAGTTTTTATTTTATTTTATTCCTTATACACTGCAAAGGCATTTAATTTATAAAGTTATTCTTTGAATAAAATGATTTTTTTTTTGAATTTTTGCTAAATTAACGACTTTTTAAACTTCTTTAAATGTATATAATGAGTAAAAATTTTTTTTTTATTGTAATAAATAAGTAATAATATTATGTTGAGTATGTAAAATGTATAACAAAGAAAGTAAAAATTTGTTTTCACAAGTCCAAAATTTGCCTACTACAGTTTGAGAGGCACTGAGTTAGCTGTTGTGCAGTTTATGAAGGCAACAGACAAATTGTTTTAATTGGAAACTTTAATTTTCATATTAAAACTAATCAATTAAAAAAATAAACTAGAAAGTGGTAGTGACATGAAAATAATAAAGCAATGAAGAAGAAAAAGAAGTATAATTCAATTTATAATTTTTAATTTTTTTTCAGTTTTCTGTCCTTCGCAAGCTGTTACTCAAATTTCAAAGAGTCGAAAACTATTAGTCAGAAGCAGAAATTTAAATGCTTTTAGCTTATAATACTAACTAAATTATTGCAAAAACCAGTGAAAGGTTTTTAGTTAATGTAAAACATCACCACGAATAAGAGCTTTGCATTTGTTGGTGAAGTAATTTTTGTTAAGGACTCGATCCATTTTTTTTTGATTGGGGTTACGACTCTTATATTTGCGTAATTAAACATTATACATTTATCGCCGAGCTATTTTTAAAACATAAACTTGCCATCAAACATACATATGTACATATCTGCTGATAGTATATATTATTTTATGATGTGCTAAGTAAATTTTAACAAGCGAATTTTTTTTTTCTGTAAAACTCAAAGTGCTTTTGCTGATTTGCTTGTGTCGTTGCTTACTTAACTACTAAAACGCAAAATAGGTACATAAAAACCTGAGTGGATATGAAAGTGCACATTTAAGCCGCTGTAAAAAAAAAAATGCTGATACTTTGTTTAAAATAAAGTCTTAATTAATATAATTTTTTGTCTGTGGAGCAATTTGTGACTCAACGAAATTGCAGTAAATAGCGAATTTTTTCTTTTAAGTCAAAATTTCGATTTCTTCAAAGTAAGCGAAAAGGTCGTCGGAATGTCTGATGCAAGCGCTGTGAAGCAGTGAAACGAAAAATTCCATGCCGTTTACGAAAGAAAACGATAATAATTACTACAATTTTGTTTTCAATTTTAATACATTTTCACAAATAAAAATAAAAAAAAATTTTAATTTCATTTATTTTTTTTGTTAATAATTTCGTATAAAATGTACGCCGGCTTGCGCTGAAATGAAATTATTACCTTAAATTTGTCTCCAACCAGTGGAAATATGCAACAAACAAATATGCACTGCTGCCTTAACTTTACCAATCAATCGATACCTATTTCTTCTTGCCACTGCACTCATAACCTTAATTACGCTTAAAAACATTTTGCAACACAAACAACAAAGTGTGTGTGTATATATGTACATATGTGCATATGTATGCATGCATGTACGCATGTAAGTGAGTGAATAACAATTAATATTTAGTTATATACTCTGTTCACAAATTATAGCACCACCACGTATTGACCGATTTGGGCACTTCATTTTTCTTTTGATTAATTAAAAATTATTTTTAAAGTAAAATATGGTT
This sequence comes from Philophylla caesio, assembly GCA_963971545.1. Taxonomy (NCBI): domain Eukaryota; kingdom Metazoa; phylum Arthropoda; class Insecta; order Diptera; family Tephritidae; genus Philophylla; species Philophylla caesio. The sequence goes on from OZ020607.1 coordinate 121,813,771, forward strand.
AATTTTCAAAGTATCTAAACCCATAAACCTAAATTTTTTAAGAAATTTAAAATGATTTTACGATATTTCATCAAAATGCTCAACTTAAAAAAAAAAATTTTAATTTTTTTGAGTATGCAGTTTTTGGCTCATACAATTTTACTCTGAGAAAGTGCCTGTTTTAAGTGTCTGCAAGTTAGCACTGAATTTTGACAATTTTTTGTACTGCCAGTTTCCTTCATACAACGCAATTATTTTTTGTATGGAAGAAGTTGCGAAAGAGCGTCAGTAAAAAAATTGTCAAAAATCAGTGGTAATTTGTAGCCACTAGAAACTTGCACTTTCTCAGACTAAAATTTAATCAGCTACATATCTGCATACCCAAAAATTCTTTATGAAATTTTGATACATTTTTAATATTATTTTTAATCCTCTTCGTTAAAGAATTAACAAAATTTTATTTGAAAAATAATTTTAAATAATTACAGCATAAATAAATTGTCAAAATGTGTCAATCTGTGTTTGTGCTATAGTTTGTGAACAGAGTGTATGCAACATTTGCTCTTTTATAATTGCATTAGCCAATACAGGGTTGCATCGAACGAACAGTTGAACGTTTTACGGGCAATGTTTTTCGCCGTTCGCTTTGATTTGGTGCTTGTTGAGATTTCGAGCGTAGCTAGGAAAGTAAAAAAAAATTAAGAGGCTATTTTTTTTAGTTAAATTTAAAGCCCCAAAAACCTTCACAGCTGCTCCCATTCCGCTTCGATGATAAATGAGCGTTTGGTATAATTTCCACAAGTGTAAAAAAACATAAAAGAAAAAGAAACTAGAAACATTTTCGCATAGCAAAAACATTATGTACAGATATATGTTTATACACACATTTGTAAACATTTTATATGTTGGGCATACTTTTTAGACAAACGTCAAAATGTAGTGCGCACCTTGAAGTCTATTTGGGAATGTTGAAAATGCAAGCGCCTTACACCGCAGCTTCTCAGCAGGTGGTGTAAATTTTGTTTAGAAATAAATAATTTCTTTTTGTAGTAATGCGTGAGTTGTATTTCCGATAAAATCTTTTAAAATGGAATTTTAATGTGTTTATACAAATTTTTGATTTAAAAAATTACGTTAGAAACAAAATGTACCTATGTAACTATGTACAAGGGGTAAACAGGGTGCCTGTTGCGGTTTATTTTTTATTTTTTATTTTTTACATTTTATTTCTACACAATCACCAAGCGTAACGAATCACCTAACGATGTCGAATCGTGTTTGTATTTATGAACTGGAAACCACACAATAAATATTGTTTTCGAGCGTGTGAAACAACAACCAGAAAATAATATCCGCTCTGTTTAATATTTTTGTATATTTGTATGTATGTACATATGATGATATATCTACCTTAACGCTCTTAAAATCATTTTAAAACTTTTCACATTTGTTCATTTTCGCGATGAGCATTTGTACTTGAACTTTATTTAGGTTTTTTTTACATGTGCACCACAAATGTTTACTTTTTCTTTTTGGCGAAATAGTATTTTAGTTTGCAAGAATTGCTTAATTTACTTTGGAAAATTAAAAAGAAAATCGTAAACATGAACGTCCAAATTCCAAACGAATGCCAGCCTCGAACCGTCAACTAACAACCGCAGCAGCCGCGAAAGAATACAAACTGAACTCAACTTATTTTGGCAGCCACGCTTTGACCGACCACCAAAAACACTAAACTAAGCAGCGCCGCAGCAAAATACAATGGCAAATAGACATGAAATGAGCCGCAGCAACAAAAAAGTAATAAAAAAAAAAAAAAAATTTAACAACCAACCACAGTTAATAAAAAAAAAAAAAAATTTACACAAAACATTGAAAATACTATGAGCGATAACATACGGAGAGGAAGTGACGGCGACTGAAGATGAATAGCGAGAGTAGCTAAATAAATAAAAAAAATAGATGCGTAGAAGGAATGATGGTGGTTGAAGTAAAGGAAATATAATATGTAAGTAAAAACAAAAAATCACAATAATAAATTATATAATAGTTTTCAAACCATAAATTCAAAAAAAAAATTTAAAAAAAATCAAGTGAACATAACACAGAAAAATTTTGTTTGAGCAGTACAGCAGTGCGCGTGTAAAACTGTTATAAATTGAGAAAAACAAAACTGAAAAAAATTAAACACACAAAATTGAAAAGAAAAACATTTTGCATTCAAACGTTTTAGTGATCGCAAAATTCTTTTTTGTGGTATGGGCAGGAATAGGAGGATTCACTAAGTCTAGCAAAACCCTTTCACGCTGCCTAGGATAGCACGGATTGCACGCTAGAGTCCATCGAAGATAGTTTGTTTTTGTTTTGTTGGAATCAGACACGAAACAACGCGTGCAGAAAACAGCACTCAGACTACTTGCCGTCCATTGTACTGTTTTCATGTTCTTTTAAATCTGTTTTAAATCTGCAGGATTTACGAATAAATCTTAGCAGATTTTGGGGTGTTAAAGAGCTCAGGTGTTCGTCTCTCAACACGTCGCGTACAAAGCACAGAAAGTGTTCCGCCGTCTCTTCCTCTTCATTACAGGGTGGGCATATGGAGTTGTCATGTACGCCTATCATTGTCAGGTGTCTATGCCACGTGAAGTGACCGGTCAACAGTCCAACAAGTTGCCTGCAGTCTCGCCTGTTAAGCGAGAGCAAGTGTTTTGATAGTCCTACTGAGATTGAAGGTAACATAAGTTTTGCCCATCTGCAACCTCTCGAAGCCTCCCAGTCATTGCGCTGAGCGAAGTATTTACCCAATTTCTGATGGTGGCATCGATGGCCGAAGGTGGGAGTGCTTTAGCTGGTTGGGCGCCGAGGCACACCTGATCCGAGCCAATTCTGGCCAAATGTTCAGATGTCTCATTACCAGGTACTCCCAAGTGACCAGGCATCCAGAGTAAAGCAAGTTCATTATGTTTACCAACATAGTTTAGTCGAGATTTGCATTGTCGAACTAGTTTGGAAGTAGTTAGAGTAGTAATTATATAGCGGCTATGTTGCAAAAATGTATCGAAAATGTAACAAGAAAGTTCCGGAAGCATACCGAAAATCTATAGAAAAATATATATTTCTCAAAATTTATCGGTAAATTAGCAAAAACCTGCGAAAAATGTACCCGATAGTGTTTAGAAAAATACATCTCGCAAAAATGTACCGGCAAGGGTAACAAAACCAACTGAAAAGGTATCCAAAATGTACCGAGTATTCTATAAAATAATAGATCTAGCAATAATGTACAAGCAAAGTTGCGATAACGTATCGAAAATGTACCGCAAATGTACCGAAAGTGTGGAAAAATCTAAAGAAATATACATCAAACAAACATAAACAGTCTAAGTTGCAAAAACGTATCGAAAAGTTATCGAAAATATGACGAGAAAGTTCCGAAAATTTATCGGTAAAGTACTGCAAAAATACCGAGTGTGCAAAAAATCTATAGAACAATAAATCTATCTAAAATGTACTGTCAAATTTGCAAAAACCTACTGAAGAGGTAACGAAAATGTACCGAAAATGTATAGAAAAATACATCTAGCAAAAATGTACCGGCAAGGGTAACAAAACCAACTGAAAAGGTATCGAAATTATACCCAGAAAGTACCGTTAATGTACCGAAAATCTATAGAAAGACAACTGACAATAATGTACAAGCAAAGTTGTGAAAACGTATCGAAAATGTACCGACAGAGTACCGAAAGTGTACAAAAAATCTTTAAAAAAAGACATCTAGCAAAGATGCACCGTAAATAGTAAAAATTAATAAAATCCTCATATAATCCCACATACAAATAAATCAAAGAGTATAGATAAACTCGGTGTGGAATATACATAGGAACACATGAGTACGTTCATTCATGTATTTAATTGGTTGTTTACATAAAAGCGTCTATAAAAACATATTTTCATTTTGCAATTTTTCTATTTTTATTTAGTTGCTAATTTCATTTTTTTTAATTACACTCAACTCGTTTTTTCCTACACTTTGCCGGTTGTCAATTCAAGCCGTTAATTTTATCCGCAACTTAATCGGACACTTCTGTCATGTTGGCGATATATGTAAATTGTTTAATAAGTGAAAAAAGAAATTAAAAGGCTGTCGGTTGAAATCAATGAAAAAACGTTTAAGATTCGCTACGGGCGATACTCAACAGCGTTTTACATACTACTATATACATTTGTATCTACATACAGTGGCGGCCTTGACTGTTTGAAAAATTTTGATCATTTATTTTCTATTTATTCATTTCTCATAATTTTTTTTAAACAAAATTATACTTCAAAGAAAATAAGGTAACTCTAATTTTAAACATTGCAAAATGTTTGTAAAAAAAAACCTCAAATTTCCACAAATAAATTTCTATGGTTCAAACCTTTCAATCAGCGTTTGTCACAAAATTCCCTTGTTTGCAGTTTCAGTTGGCTAAAAATATCGGCTGCACACAAATTTCTCCCACATAAAAAAAAAATTTCGCACATACTTTGTATGGGAGAAAATGAGTAACAGTCTCGGGCGAAAAATCTCAAAAATCAAAGACATATTTTTGCTAATTGAAACTTGCACATCTTATACTAAAATGGAATGCGCTTCCAAACTGCATGACCATACATTTTCGACAAACTTCTCTTACACGCTTTATAGATTTAAAGACTACTTGTTGAACTTTGATTCATTTTTTTAATTTTAAAATTTCGATTTAAATGAGTTTCGTTGAGAAGCACACTATAATTTTGTAAAACAAAATATAATAAAACATTATTTTTTTAAATAAATGCTTAAGCATTCGTACCACCAATTATATGACCACCACTGTACGCCAAGCAAGTATTTATGAAGACCTCAATTTGGCGCTGCCAAGTAGAAGTTTTATTTGTAATTTCAAACACGTTTTCTTTCTACTTCCTCCCTTTTAACGTCATAGTTTAAATTATAATCTGGCCAAGCATCTTTCTCCACACATCAACTAACTATTTTGTGTTGAGCCTGAAGTGGCAAGCGATGGCCTCGATTTGTGGGCGCTAGTAGCAATTGCGGCTGCTTTGAAGCGCGAATTCTCAGTTTACTTGTGAGCTGAGTCGGAAAGAAGACATACATATGTCTGTATGTACTTTTGTAATGGCACAGGGTATGAATACCCTTAACTAGCCCATAAATGCAACCCTATAAAATAATCTATTACAATTGTAAGTCTACAATAAGTAACCGCAGCTAGCTTTAAGAAAAAGGTGGACAAGGAGACGAAGATAGAAGCCGACTCGGGCGGCCATTCCATTTTTCATTTCAATTCAATTCAACTTTGGCTCGTAACCGCAACGGACGCGCAAGTCCGCAGTATCGCGAATAAAGTATTTAATTTCAAATAAAACTAAAAACTAGTTTAGCCAGTTCATTTTCATTGTTTCTTTATTAAGGTAAACACTATTGGAGTGTTTACAACGGGAGTGAGCCGCAAGTGGCCACCTGCGTCAAAGACGCATATCGAAGCAGGGACAGGTGCACGAGATGGCGGGCCGGTTGGTGCTCCGCCGGAGGAGCGTTACCTTGATGCAGCCTAAGGTAACGCCACATGGCGACCGTGACAGGACGGCTTACAAAATGGCCCCCGGGCAAACGAAGCCACGTCATACAACAACAAAAATGAAAAAAATTTAAAGTTTAAATTAAAGCGAAAAAAAAAATGCAAAAAAAAAATACAAAAAAAAAATTAAATTAAATTAAAAACGTTTCAGTGAACTAAAATTTAAATTACAAAAAAATTTTTTCCTATTTTCAAATTATTTAATGGTGGTGGCTACTTCAATAAACTAAAAGTAAATTACAAAAAATTTTGCAAAATATATAAAAATGAACTTAAATTAAAGTGTTTCAACGGCAAAAAAAAAATAATTTTTTCCAAATATATGTATGTACATAGATATAAATATTACAAAAAAAATTTACAAAAAAAAAATGTTAATTAATTAAATATAAACAAAACGAAAACAAGTTTAAAAACCAATGTAAAAAAAAAAAAAAAAAAAAAAAAAAAAAAAAAAAAAAAAAAAATCTAAAATCAAAAAAAAATAATGAAATGAACTAAAATTTTTGATTTTTAAATAAGCAATTCAAAAAACAACTGAACTAAAATTTGATGCCTTTTTAAAGTTAAGAAAAAAAAAATTAAAAACCTGAAATTTTTAATTTCAATTAATTACTAAATTCAAAAAATTATTTTGATCCAAAATTAAACGTTTGAACATTAAATACAAAAAGGAAAAAAGAAAACCAATTTTTTATGAAAACCGAAAACCACATTTTTCAAATAAACAAAATCTAAAGGAAAAACGTAAACCACATTTTTAAACAAAAAACCAAATCGAAAACCAAATTTTGAACAACAAAAAAAAACCTTACGTACAGTTCTGCACTTGTTAGCAGCAGCAGAATTAAGCTAGCCAAAGTCATGCCACATAACGGCCATTTTTGCCAACAACACCAATAGAGGACAACGCAGCGGTCAAGAAGCAACGAGTAGCGGTTTTTGCAGCGTTGGGTATGGCGCACAGTGTGCGGAAAATTATATAACGACACATGTACATATTTTGTATTAAAATTAAATTTTTTCACTTTCGCGTACTACTGTACAATTTGCATTATATAACGTAACTGTTAACTTTTTAAACTACTGTACTTTTGGAAAAATACTTTTATATTATATTCATACATATGTATATGCCAATACCTTTTCACTTTTGCGTACAACTGTACAATTTGGATTATATACCGTAACTTTTTAGTTTTTCAACTACTGTACTTTTTACTACATACATTTACATTATATACTACATACATACAGGTATTATTACCGTTTTTGTATTTTTGCTTACTGTACTTTTCATCTAATCAAACGTTTATATTACCTACATAGCCAACCCAATACATGCTTAATTACCTATATACATTTGTGTTACTGTTTTTTCATCGGAATTTCAGCTTTGCATACAGTAGTGTGAAAACACTTAATAATATTTCTTCAAATACTAATTTTTGCAATAATTTAAAAATATTTTCTCAACAAAAACTTTTCGGTGGTGCCTTCCAGTGTTAGTCGTGAGTCAGACTTTAAAACAAATTTTTTTTTCGAAGATACAAATAATTAATTTGCAACCTTAATACAATTTTTGATCTGTGCATTGTCGTACTATGCCTACGTTGAACTTTATAACATTTTTCAAATAAATATTTCACATAAGTCGAAATTTCAAAATTATTTTTTTCATAAATTCTGCCATACAGTGTTAGTTAAACTAAAAATTTGCAATACGATACAATAGCACTTAGCAACAATTCAACGTTCAGATAAATAAATTGATTTTTATTAGATTTTTAAAGCTTCATCAAATGTCAGATACTGACACAGGTCAGCCAGATTTTTCAATCAGTGAAGACCTTTTAGGATTCGAATCATTAGCAAATATAAATTTAACTTTGAGTACTAACGATACAAAAATGGCAACTCCGGAACAGAAAAAATCTTTTATTAGCCTTTGTGCATCAATCATTAGGGAAAATTACAACGGTGATCCGCTAGCACTTGAATCATTTATAGATAAAATTAACTTAATTGAAGATCTCTCAGAAGAAAACCTACAAAGTACATTTATAGCATTTTTAAAATCAAAGCTTGAAGGCAAGGCACGCGAGGCAATTCCAACTGATATTAGTTCCATTGTTCAGATTAAAGACGCGTTACGTAGTAGAATAAAACCGGACAACTCAAAAGTTGTAGCTGGAAAAATTGCAACTTTGACCATTGTGAACAACAATTATACAGAATTTGCCAAACGTGTCGAGGAGCTATCTGATGCACTGCGACGTTCTTTAATCACTGAAGGTATGACACAAGCTAAAGCCCAAGAAATGGCAGTTGAACAAACTGTAAATGTATGCAGGTTAAATACACGTTCTGACTTAGTTAAGTCAATTTTAGCATCGACAACCTTCAATGATTCAAAGGACGTAGTAGCAAAAATGATCGTAGAACAAAATAACCAAGCAAAAGAGAGACAAGTATTAGCGTTCCAATTAAACAATAACAGAGCAAATAATTTTCGAAGTAATTTTCAAAATTTTAATAGATATAACAATAATGGCAACAACTTTGGGTACAACAATAACGCAAACAACTTTAGGTACAGCAATAACGCAAACAACTTTAGGTACAACAATAACGCAAACAATTTTAGGTACAACAATAATAACAACAACTTTAGGTACAACAATAATGGCAACAACTATAGATACAACGACAACGGCAATAATTACAGGTCAAACAACAATGGCAACAATACTAGGTACAATAACAACAGTACTAGGGGTACCGTAAACAATTTTAACAACAATACGCAAAACAGAAACAACAATACCAACGGAACTAACAATAATAGTGGAAATTTTTCTAATGTGCGGACTTTAAACGCCCTGGCCCCTCAGGCGCGAACACTGGGGGAGCAAGAAACGGACATCTAACCGATCTGTCTAAAACAATAGGCATTTACTGTCTTAACTTAAATTATTCTGACTTTATCCAATTAAACTTTACCGGATGTAACAAATTACGTACGTTTTTAGTCGATACGCAAGCCGACATTTCTTTAATCAAAATTTCAAGTTTAAACAAACATTTTTCAATCAATACAGACGATGTTATCCGCATTACTGGTGTCACTTCTAATAGTGTTTCTACTTTAGGTAAAATAACCGCAAATTTAAATTTTTCGAACTTTTCTATAAAACATAATTTACACGTGGTGAATGACGATTTTAATATTCCATCCGATGGTATACTGGGTAAAGATTTTTTAAAAACAAACAAGTGTGTTATTAGCTATGCAAACAACCGCATTTCCTTCTGGGTAGGCAATGAAAAAGTCGCGATTCCGATTCTTCACGGGACAGAAAGCGATAACTGTGTTATACCTCCCAGATGCGAAGTTTTTCGACTCTTTGATTTAGGCAAGCAACCGGAGTCACTCTTCGTAGACTCACAAGAAATTGATAATGGTGTATTTACAGCTAGATGCATTGTTAATGTCAGCAACCCAATTATCAAGATTATAAATACCACAGACGATGTAAAATACGTAAAGAACTGTAACATTCGGACAGATAAACTTTCTAATTACCATATTTATTCCATCAAAAAGACGACGAAGGACGATAACCGGACAGAAGAACTTAGTAAAATTTTAAAGAAACAAATCCAAAGCAATAACGCAAGCAAATTACTCGACTTATGTCTAGAATATGCAGATATATTCGCTCTGCCTGACGACAAAATGACATTAAATAACTTTTACGAACAAAAATTAAGACTGACAGACACAAACCCCGTTTACATAAAAAATTACAGATTACCATATTCTCAGCGTGAGGAAATAAATAGCCAAGTGAATAAATTGTTAAACAATGACCTTATCGAACCAAGTTATTCAAATTACAACAGTCCTTTAATTATAGTTCCAAAAAAAAACAATGATGGGCGAAAAGCATATCGTATGTGCGTAGATTTTCGTGCAGTCAATAAAAAACTAATTGCAGACAAGTTCCCTTTGGCACGTGTTGATGACATTTTAGATAACCTTGGTCGAGCAAAATATTTTTCGACATTAGACCTGTTCTCTGGATTTCATCAAATCCCCTTGCATACAGATTCACGCGATATTACTTCTTTTAGCACCGAACGTGGAGCATTTAGATGGAAAGTTTTGCCTTTTGGCTTGAATGTAGCACCAAATTCGTTTACACGAATGATGACAATCGCTTTTTCAGGTATTCCGGCTAATGTAGCATTTTTGTACGTCGACGATATCATCGTCATAGGCTGTAGTGAATCACATCACATTAAAAACCTTTCAAAAGTTTTCGATACATGTCGATCTTTTAACCTAAAACTTAATCCAAATAAGTGCAATTTTCTAAGGCCAGAAGTAACATTTTTAGGACACAAATGTTCGGCAACGGGTTTGTTGCCAGACGATTCCAAAATTAACGCAATTAAAAAATATACAAAACCGACTGACAAAGACGCAGTACGACGATTCGTTGCATTTGCAAATTATTACCGAAGGTTTATACCTAACTTTGCGTCTCTAGCCGCACCCTTGAATCGTTTAAACAGAAAAAAAGTAGAATTTATTTGGGACAGCGAGTGCGAGAAAGCTTTCGAATCACTAAAATCAGCGTTAATGTCACCTAAATTGTTACAATATCCAGACTTTTCCAAACAATTTATTATTACAGTTGATGCTTCAAAAACCGGATGTGGCGCTATTCTTAGCCAAGAACAGCAAGGTAGCGATCTGCCTATTTGTTTCGCTTCTAAGGCATTTAATAAAGCGGAACAGAAAAAACCAATTATAGAGTTGGAACTTCTAGCCATTTACTTTGCCATAAAACAATTTCGTCCATACATTTACGGAACTAACTTCCTTGTCAAATCAGATCACAGACCACTAGTTTTTCTTTTCAATATGAAGGATCCATCTTCAAAACTTGCGAGAATTCGACTCGAATTAGCCGAATATAATTTCATTATAGAGTACATTAAAGGTAAATCCAACGTCAGTGCCGACGCACTTTCACGCATTTCCATTGACGAGATTAGGGAATCAACGAAACACGTTCTTGCAGTTAAAACCAGAACGATGACTAAAAAACTTAACGAAACAGAAATACAAAACAGCGACATAGACAATTTAACGCAGACTTTAAACGTTTATGACAAATTTGCATTTAATTTTTCAAAAAAAATACCGCGTATTAGATCAACAATAAATCACGATAAAAATAACAAAATTTCAAATTTACAAATATGTGCACATTTAAAACACAAAAAAATCGATTTGCTTAATGTCGAGGTTGTTAACGAAATAATGAATTTAGATGACTTACTTTCGAGGCTCGAAAACGAAGCCGGCAATCGCAACATTAAACATTTTGAATGGCCAAAAAACGATACATTTTTCAAATATTTTTCTATATCAGAATTAAAAAACAGCGGAAACAAAATTTTAAAGAATTTACAAATTATACTAACAGATCCAGTAGAGACTGTAGACAACGACGATCAGAAACAAAAACTAATGACAATTTACCATACTGACCCGCTTGCAGGAGGACATTGCGGAAACAAAAAACTTTATGCCAAAATACGTACAAAATACTATTGGAAAAACATGACTCGTGACATTGCTAAATTTGTAAAAAGATGCGAAAAATGTTTATTAAACAAAGTTAAGCCTAAAACTAAAGAAAATCTTGTTCTTACACCAACACCTTGCAAACCATTTGACATTGTAGTTATTGATACAATAGGACCCTTACCTGAGTCGAATAATGGTAATAAGTTCGCACTTACCATTATATGCGATTTAACTAAATATTTAGTAACGATAGCTATTCCAGACAAAAGTGCTAAAACAATTGCATCTGCCATTTTTGAGAGTTTCGTGTTAACATATGGTACCATGAATTCTATTAAATCCGATTTAGGTACAGAATTCAAAAACGATATTTTTCAAGAATTAACGAAAATTTTAAAAATCGAACATAATTTTTCAACCGCATACCATCATGAAACCGTTGGTACAATTGAACGGAACCATAGGGTATTTAACGAATATTTGCGTGCGTACTTAGAAGAATCATATTCCGATTGGGACGTATATCTAAAATATTTTACATTTCTGCATAACACAACAACAAACACAGTTTTTGATTACAAATTTACTCCATTCGAATTAGTATTTGGAAGAAAAGTCATTTTGCCAAATGAATTACAAAAAGAAAAAATCGATCCAATATATAACGTTGAAAATTATGCAAAGGAAGTAAAATATAGAATGCAAAAATCACACATACTCGCAAAAGAACTTATTAACAAACATAAAACGCGAAATAAAAATCTATATGATAAAACCGCGCGTCCTTTATCAGTTAACATAAATGATTTGGTTTTAATTCAAAAAGAACCGCGAGATAAACATGCAAACATATACCAAGGCCCGTACGTTATAACAAAAATTGACGGTGTAAACGTAACAATTTTTGATAAAGAGAAAAAGAAAGAAAAGACAGTACACAAAAATCGTATACACAAAATGAATTGAAAAAATTTTATAGATATGGCTAATGCTATACTTTACTATTAATATATATGTTAAAACAAACAAAATTAAACCACACCTGTACAAAACAAAGAGAAAATTCAAAATTTTTTATAAGTCTTATATAAAAATTGGCTACAAAAACTTTAATTATATTGAAATCAAAATACAATGAAAATTAAAATATGTATGAAAAAAATATATTCAAAATATAAATTTAAATTTACACTTACCCTAAGAATGGTAATGTAAAACTGAACTTCATCTTTTAAATGTAAGCCTATATTATTCCAAAATACACTTAATCATACAATATAAACATCTACATACATTTATATACATATAATATTATGGCTATTAAAATTAGAATAATTAACTAATTTTAAAATATCTTTTAAAAACTTAACCCAGAAGACTAAAATTATTGTTAATTTTAAGTTTATTATTTTCTATTAATTACATATGTGCAGAAGGATATAGCAAGACTGATCACCTTGCTACATCCTTCTTTTCCATAGGAGGGTGATGTAATGGCACAGGGTATGAATACCCTTAACTAGCCCATAAATGCAACCCTATAAAATAATCTATTACAATTGTAAGTCTACAATAAGTAACCGCAGCTAGCTTTAAGAAAAAGGTGGACAAGGAGACGAAGATAGAAGCCGACTCGGGCGGCCATTCCATTTTTCATTTCAATTCAATTCAACTTTGGCTCGTAACCGCAACGGACGCGCAAGTCCGCAGTATCGCGAATAAAGTATTTAATTTCAAATAAAACTAAAAACTAGTTTAGCCAGTTCATTTTCATTGTTTCTTTATTAAGGTAAACACTATTGGAGTGTTTACAACGGGAGTGAGCCGCAAGTGGCCACCTGCGTCAAAGACGCATATCGAAGCAGGGACAGGTGCACGAGATGGCGGGCCGGTTGGTGCTCCGCCGGAGGAGCGTTACCTTGATGCAGCCTAAGGTAACGCCACACTTTCACATACATAAATACATATAAATACATATGTACATCACCACCAACATTAGTTCTGTAAGCATTTTAGTGGCAATTAAATGAAAATCAATGGAATTATTCAATTCTTTGCCGTCCAAATGACAACGTTTCAATTTGATCTATTTTCGATTCAATTAAGCATAATAAACATATATGTATGTATGTATTTTTCCAATGTTATCTGTTTGTTAACATTGCATCTTAATTGAATTGAGTGAACTTTAATTAACATAACACAATCGCCTTTGCAATAGGAAATATTAGAGAGATGTGTTGAATATGAAAGCGGCTAGCGGAAGTGCTGATTGACCTGATTGGCTATTGTGTGAGTTGTTGCTAAAGTACAAGTAACAGACTGATTTTCATTGAGGTTTATTCACAAGATGTCGTAAAGTGTCGTAACGTTAAAATATCATAAAAAATCAAAGTTATGTTATTTCAAGCGCTTTTTCTATGCAATGCAAGAAAACAATAAAAATTAATTTAAAGCTACCGAAAAAAATTATGATTTATATATGGACATGTTGTGAATGCCGCAATTGCAACTTTCCAAACAGAATTTTAATGATAAATGCTAAAATTTTGTTTGCAAAATAATAAAAAATTGAACGTAGTGAGAATATGTCAAATGCCATTGCAATCGACAAGCTTCAAGCTGCTCCCTTAGACCCTACTTTAAGTTAACTAGGTAATGAATAAAAGAAACCCACATACAACAGATATCTGAAGAAAACGCCATTCGAATTAAATACAATTGCTGGTAAATTCCAAACTGAGAGCGATTACTAAATATTTTATTATATTACTAACGATAACAACCACAAAAGTTCTTGAACTCAATGAGAGCGCGCACAGCTGACGCGTACAAATTTTACCTTTTCACGAGTACTAAAACTTAGATAATCAACTAATCCATATGAACAAGCAGCGAAAAGGTCATTACGCGTGTCGGCTATTCGGGATTGGTAGGGTGAGAGAGAGAGAGAGAGAGAGCTGCATAAAAGCCAGCTGGCAAAGGAAAGGTGAAATTGGGGGCCGATGACATTGCAGTTAAGGTGAATAAAAATTTAAAGGTAAATAGCGGCAAATAACCGCAATAATGGGCCAAGAATTGACTAAAATGAAGACGTAGAGAACGATGCGACGAAGCGGAACAATAAAATAAGGTGCACACATACATCCATGTAAATTAATATTTTCGATGCTACTGTAAAAACTTATGAATTTACACGTACATACAGCCATACATGCATACATATTTGGGCTCGATACTCATATAGAAATTCTGATGAATATTGGATGTGTGTGGAAAGGTGAAGTGTTCGGCGAAAGAGAACCCTTTTTTTTATTATAAAAACTTTAAAACTTAAACGAGTGAGGGAAGTACTTAAGTAATTTTTTTTTATTTAGTAAAATATGTTATATACATATGTATACCTGCAAAGCTGCTGAAAGTCAGCGCTCAAAAAAGAATACGAGTAAAAATACAAAAAGGCAAATGGAAAAAAATAAGTACCTACACGCTTTAATGGAGTTAACAACATGGGGTAAATTGCTTGAAATTTCTGAAGAAAAAAACCAAAGAAGAATGTCAACAAAAGACAAGCGGAGAACGTTAAAAAGACTTAGACGTCTTAGGAAATAGGAAAGAATAAGACAATTAGGTAGCTTTTGGAAGAATAATAGAATAAAATCGAGCATAAACATATTTATGTATTTTTTTTATGCGCGATACAATGAATAAATAAATGTATGTATGTATGTACATATGTATCAGTGTTTTTTTTTAGGTTTAGTGGAAAGAGAATGATAAAATCATGTTGAGCTGTGGACGAGACAGAAAGTGTGGTAGGCGAGTGAAATTAAAATCCAAAAGAATTTAAATTCATGAAAATGAATATGAAAATGAAAGAGGAAAAAAAATTTTTTAATTAAATTTAATACATACATACATATGTATGTACATACATACATACCTATACACTATATGTACGTTAATAAATTATAGTGAACAAATTAAAATATAATTAGATAAAGATAAGAAACGAAAATAATGTGAGAAAAATAAATGAAGGTCCAAAAATCGAATGGAACCTTACATAACAAAAGCGCTCTTTACTACTTTAGTTCGACAGATACTGTAATATGATTCTATAATATGAAATCCGCATTATCGGGTGCATTCTTTTCGTCTTGCCTTAAGACACTTTCGTTGGGATTCTACTCACAGACTGCCACCATATTTATACTAGTCGACTGAAACTTATGTATTAATCTTCCTACTCATTCAAATCGTAGAAAAATGTTAGGCATAATGTTTATGGTGAAGTTGGTCACGGAATCGATTGATAGTTCTTTTCTTTTGAAGTTAATTTCAATGTCCCTTCTAGTGTTTCGAGGCACTGTAAACCCCTTTTTCTGCAACAATGTAAAACAAATTTTGAACTGAATGAGCCATTCCGGTGCTTGCGTCAGGCGTTTAACTTGCTTTCCAACACCATTGATGTGTCAGACTCGCTCTTTAACATCAAGAAGAATGTGCTGTCCTCCCTCTTAAATTGATTTGCGTTAGTGCATAGTAACATTTCGGTCAGCTGATGAATTCATTTTTTTATGTAGCTGAACAGTTTAAGATCTCGACACTCAACAAACTCTTTCTCGAATCGGCACAACCATATTAAAAAAAAAAACAAAAAATTCGTGCGTCATGCGGATGCGCCACTCGTGCTGGTTGGACGGGAAAGGAGAGTAATAATAAAAATAAAAGAATTGAATAAAATGAAATAAATTAAATTATTCGAATCTCGTTGAGATATCGGCAAAGTCCAAGAGTAAAGAAGTGACTCATAACAGGGTATTGATTTAACAACAACTGTTTGATTTAGCAACAAACTGAAAAATATTTTTATATTTCTGAAATGTTAAATGCAAAAAAAGAAAACTTTCTATGCATAAATGTTTGTACATAAATTTAGATATTTAAAGAACAATACACAGTAAAAATATTCAAAACTTAAAATATATCAATGTGCATGTTTATGTGTTGTTTAAATGTATATTTGTATCCTCAAACTTGTGCGTATTTAATTTTAATTTATGTAATTTATGCAACGAACGAACTTTTTTTTATTTACATACATACATATGTGCTTTTTATGAGTATTTAACTACATATGTATGTATTTGTATTTAGTATATATGTACATGCGTACACACAAAAAGAACAACCACCAAAACGAGTCTTTCCCAGTTGTTTGGGCTATGGTTGATATATAGCGCGGTTCAAAACTATAGCACACGCAAGTATTGACGAATTTCTGTTAAATTTATTTTTTCTAACATATTTTCAATTAAACTGCAGTTCATTCTCTAACGAAAACCATAAAAAAATTAAGTTTCAAACTGTAAACAAATTTATAATAAATCAATAAAATCGCTCACTTTTTAAAATAAGTTAAGAATTATTTTAGTTTGTAGTTTAAATTTTACTCTAGCAAAGTTTCGAGTTTTTACAAACAACCGCTCTTTTTTGACAATTTGTTTTTTTTTTCTCAAGGATGTTGGGTTCTTTTTCTAAACAAAAGTTAATTTTGTTGATGTGCTATAGTGAAGAAAAATTTGCGTGCAAAATACAACTTGCATTTTATTTAAGTAAAATTGAATGTGTACAAATTGTAAATTCAAAAATTTTGTGTTTAAACCTTAGTACACAGCTCTCAAGAAAATCGAAAAATATGAAATGAAAAAGAAGTTTCTTCTTCTACAGGGTGGGCCAAAAGAAACCAAGGGGTGTAAAAGTTTAATAACTTTTTCGTTTATTATTTTTTTTTTATTTTTTTTCTTTCAGATTATATAGACAACACTTGGAGAATTAATAATGGAGAGGTTCACAACTGAACAGAGAACCAGAACAAGAGAATTTTATTATTTAAACCTTTTCGTTTATTATTTTTTTTATATTTTTTTTCTTTCAGATTATATAGACAACACTTGGAGAATTAATAATGGAGAGGTTCACAACTGAACAGAGAACCAGAACAATAGAATTTTATTATTTAAACCAGAGATCAACTATTTTAACGCAAAGAGCATATCGTCGAATTTGAATGGCTTTGTTAATAAGCAGAACTGTAGGTTATGGGGTTCTCAAAATCCAAGAGCCATTCATCAACGCCAATTGCACCCCATCAGGTGTACAGTATGGTGTGGGATCACATCTGAAAATGTCATTGGACCTTACTTCTTCGAGAATGAGGATGGAAGTGCTGTAACCGTAAATGGAGAGCGGTATCGGTTTATGATAGAACATTTTTTACGTCCTACAGACCTGGTATATGGTTTCAGCAGGATGGTGCCACTGCCCATACTGCCCGAGACACAATGACATAGGGTTTGACTTAAAAAAACCCTATGGTTTCTTTTGGTCCACCCTGTATAAAAATTTCTTAAATCAGTTTAAAGCGCTCAAGAAAAAAAATGCTCGTATATTTATTTCTTCAAGAACATTTTCAGCAACCACAAATTACTTTTTTAAGCAAAAGAAATAATATAAATTTCTTGTGATTTTTCTTGAGAGCTGTATTCAAGCCTTAAGCTTAAAGTTTTGATTAACTTTTTGAAATTTTAAGGAATTTTTTTTAAGTTTGAGGATTTTTTTTAACTATTATAAATGTTGTATAAAGTTTGAGTCTTCGCAAACGAACTGCATTTATTTGAAAAATAATTCAAATAATATAAAAATTAAAATAAATTGACCGAAAATTCCTCAATATTTTGGGTGTGCTATAGTTTTGAAACGGCCTGTGTAAATATACAAACATATATACGTATGGACGTGCCTTTGTTGGGTTAGGTTAGGACTTTAAATCAATGGTGCATACATACATACATACATATAAAAAATTTATGGAACACACATTTGTGCATTTGTACGAACGTTTGCATCCTTGCAAAAAATTGTGCAACCAATTTCTAAAAAGAGTATTCCGGGATTAGTCTCAATGGGATACAATTGGACATTCCTTAGTTTAAAATAGTCTCAAACGGGTATTATTGAGGATTTGTCGTGTATTTATCACTTTCGGGTATGATAACAGATGCATTGATATACATACAGATGTATGTATGTATGTGCCCACTAAGGCAACGAAATTTAATGCGAGTCGTTGGCATGTGAGCAGAGTACTCGCTTGGCAATCCTCGAGCAGCCGGTTCGAATCTAACTCAAAACTGATTTTTATACACAAGGATATTATAGCTATGTTCGCATAAAGGTTGTTTGAAACAGCAAAAAATAATCGAGATAGATATAGACATATACATATATACTAAAATGATCAGTATAGCAATAGGAATCGATTTAGCGCTGACTGTCTGTCCGTGGTTACAATAACTTTCAGCGTAAAAATTTAGATGTATCAATGAAACCTGTTGCATAGATTTCTCTTTGAACGGTTGGTATTAAAAATTGGCAGGATCGGTCAATAACCACGCCCATCTCCCATATAACGGATGTTTTTGAAAATGGCAAAAACTCCGTTTTTTCGGTATCTATTAAAATAAATTGAGTGAAATTCGGTATTTGAGGCGATTTTGAACTAAGAAATGGTATTTTTGAAATTTTGAAAAATAGGCGTTGCCACGCCCACTTATAAAAAAATTTCTGTATTTCAATAACAATGTAAGGTATCGTCACAAAATTTCGTGAACAATATTTCCTCAATAACGCTGTTATCACCGTCAAAAGTTTTTGAAATCATACCATGAAAAATGCAAAAAACTTTGTTTTTCAGTATTTATTGCAACAAATTGAGTAAAGTTAAATACTAGCAGCGATTTGAAACAAAGAAATTATGAGCACCGCCCATACAAAAATACAATGCGAGGATATATAAAATTCGGTTTCGCCCGAATTTAGCTGTTCTTACTTGTTATTTTTGTTTTCATAAATAAAGGACCAGTCTGCTTGTTTATACTCATTCAGATATAAAATGGTACAATTTCTCTTCTCATAGGACACGCTCGAATAAAAGAGAATCCATTTAAAGAGATCAGAAGTTGTATTAGTCGCCTGTTCCTTTGCGACCATTCCCCGACTCAGCCTAGACTAATCGCAATTTTTGCATGGATATAGAAGATGCTTACATACATACATACATACGTGCATATGAGTCTTAAACAAGTTCTTAGTTCCTTTTCGAAAAAAAAAAATTTATACTCCTTTCTGTTTTATTTCTTTATATACTGTATGTATGTATGTAAGTAAACATGTACATGTACTGTGGGCCGTGGGCAAAATTGATGTCTACACTCGCTTGTACTTATGTACATATGTACATATGTATGTATATGTATGTGTGTATTTATATGTACCTTCTCAATAGTATGCCTCTACGCCGCGTTGTTGTTGTAGTTGTTGTTGTTATGGGCAACATTTCATGCGGTATTATGGCTTCTTCGCAGCTGCCACGACGTCTTAAATTTGGTTTTTTGCCAGCAGCACTGTTAGCTTTGTGGGCCTTTGAATTGCTGTTGTTATTGTTGTGTTTGTTGGTGGTGGAGGCGTTTGCTGCTGCAACGCTCTGCATCAAACAGAGCAGCGTATTGTTGTTGGAGTACATTTTATGTTAAATATTTTCCGCTTTGACAACACAACGCAACGCAATGGCGTTTTCACACTTTTCGGTATACGAGAAGTTTGTACCGCCAAAAAAATTTTCGGAAAAATTTATAAAAAAAATGCGCAAAGAATTTTCGCGAAATGGCTTGCTTTTTCGGTTTACTTTTCACACTAAAACTGCCACACTTTGCAATTTTTTTTGGCTTCTCGGCAAACGCGACATGGCCGTTCCGGCGTAGGAAACAATCGAAAGCAAAAGTGAACGACTTTCGATGATTTTATACCCAAAAAGTAGACGGTAATTTATATTTTGCTCAGCAATAAAATACAATATTTATTCGTGTAAATTTGCCATAAGTACATACATAAATACAAATGTACATAAAAAAGCAAAAATGAAAATCGTTAACTCTCACAAAATAATCCACGCGCCCCACACATTCGACGATGTTACGACGCACGCGAACGCTGAGACCGAACCAAAGATAATATGATACGAAACTTCTCTCTTTCGCTTGCTGCGAGAGCCCATGATCTCACATTTTGGGCTGGCAACAAAGCCGAATCATGGGCTACTGAACAGCTGGCACGCAAAAAGGTGGGCTACCAGAGGCAAATGCGTGGAAATAGCTATTATTTTTATTTGGATTAAAAAAGCGAGTAAATGTTATTTTTTTATAAAATGCGTCTTGAAATCTCTAAATTAAGAGTTAAATTTAATATATAAGTTGTAGCAAACTATGAAGGTTTTGATTTACATACAATTATTATATTTTATTTTAAAAATATATACTAAAACTATTTCTTCAAAGCGAACTGGGTAAGTATTGCATTTTAATATACATGAATAAACATGTATGTTTATAAGAAAACACGCTATATCTTAAATTTATGTTTAATGCTTATATAAAAGCAGTTTTTGCGAAATATGAATTTCTGCGGTATTTTAATTATTTTCATTGTTTTGATTTTATAATTATCTTCTGGCATTAAGGTAAATAACATCTCTTATTTACTCTTATTTTTATTGCATTTTTATTCATTCTGTTAGCAAACCTCAACTGTGGCGAAGCTACTGCAAAATCTCCAAAAAATTAAATAAAAAGCCCCAGATAATATTTCTACAGAGTGGCTCTTTTGGAAAATGTTATAAAAAATGCGCCTTTTGACAGCGCTCTCTCGAAACAAAGAGTTTCGTATCATATTATCTTTGACCGAACTGCCGGCCGCATTGCTGCATTCGAATTAAGTTCAATAAAACCGAGTAAATAAATGATGAAGAAAAAGGTGAAAAAAAAATAGCGGCAACACAGCAGTAAGGATAAGTGGTGGAACACAAACAACAAAGCATTGCCGGTCTGGTGTAATGGGAGGGCGGCTAGTTGGTGGGATTTAAAAAACCACACGCCACTCATTGGAAAGTATACATACGTCAATACATATACTCGTACATATGTATATATGAACATATGTAAGTATATAAGAATAATATTAAGACAATATTAATCGCAGCAATTGCACAACTACACATACATAAATACATACAAATCTATATGAAAATACACAAATATGTATGTACACATACACGAATCGAGCAGAAAGAGAGTGGGGCACACAAAGCAGATTTTGTTTTCCCAACAGCATTTACCCACGAAGCTGAATAGTGTCTGCGGGTGTAATCTAATGTGGAGAGAGTATTACCTTTCGATCATTCAAGGGTTAAAAGATATACATATGTTTGTGATATAAGAAAACGTAAGAAAGAATAAGACAAAATGCTCGAGACCAAAAACAAAAAACTCAAATAAAACTATTTAATAATAAAGTTATCACACGAACAAAAAGATAACAAAGGCCAGATGAAGGAAAGGTAGACAAAAGAGATAAAAGTAGAAAAAAATATATACACACGTACATATGTATTGGAAAGAACGCAGTAGTTCCACGCGACGTGAACGACAAGAGCGAGCGAGTTACACATTGAACTACAGTAGAGTTAATAAATAGAGCTAATGTCAAAACGAGTTCTGCTTGTTCTTTAAGGTGTTGAATAACTCAATCAGCTGTGTTAGGCATTGCGTGTGAGGCGAGTTAAAATAATCAGCTGCTTGCTTGCTTGCTTGCATGCATCATTCCGAATAGCCGCCGCTTGATCGGAACATCTCTCGCGTGGTGTGCGTAAAATAGTGAGTCAACAGTGCGTCACACTGCGCTTCAGGATTTTTGTCGAAGTTTTTCGCGTTCACTTTCCATATAAATTGACCGTCGAGATTAAAAACTTTTGACCAGTTGACATTCACTTGTCTCAAGACTTTATTTTTTATTGGGACCAGGTAATAAGTAGGTCACAAAAAATATAAAAACGTAAAAGCGAGAAAAGGCAACTTATGTATATGCCCGAATTAAGTAAGCAGGCGCAGTCTCTAACAGAGACCAAAGTCATAATTTTAGACCAGTTGGCATTTATGAGTCTCAAAGTAAAGACTCTAGCCTCAAAATACAGTCACTAAATTGTGACCTGGTAATGAGCAGATCACTAGAAATTTAAATAAAAACAAACGAAAAAAAACGTGAAAGCGAGGAAAAGCAATCAGATCTAGCTCATTTTGAGTCTTGAGATATTATACAAAGCATTCCGGCATAAGTCAGCATAAAAAAAGATGATGGGATTATTTTCATTGCTACTTAAAAAAAAAAAAAAATAGACAGTGACACAAAACGGAATCCTCTTGCATGAATTCTTGTCTGACAGCACCCATTCAAGGCTTCTTCAATAACGATAATTGCAGTTTTGTATAAGCCTCAACAGTTCTTCAGATGCTTGCAGTATTAACACTTTAACTTTTGTCACCAAATGCGTATTATTAATTTTATTTATGAGGGGCAAGGTAACATTTTTTTTATTTGACATTTAATTGTTAAGCTAAAATTTCACTCTTACTAAAATTTCAACTAAGTGGCTCATTCAGTTTAATTTTTTAATAACGAAAATAAAAATTGCCGATTTCATGCTGCACCGGCCTCTTATTGACACATTTTCCAGCATCAAAAATATTAAGTATCAAAATTATTTTTCATTTCCTGCCTAACTCAAGCCCTTCTCAATTTCCCTTGCTATTACTCGAACATTCTGAATAGCTACATATTTCATGGCGCAGTTGGAAAACAGAAAAAATTATCAACACTAATTGAAGTTTACATTTCAGTTTCAGTTTCATTATCATTTCTATTTCAATTTTCTGTTTTCATTTTCATATTGTTTTCGACAGTTACGAGTAACATCTGCCAATGCTTAATTGCATGAACGCCATCGCTTGCGCGCCGCAGCGCACATTGCAAAGTTCTTGGGCGTAGTCTAGTCAAAGGCGCCATATTTCGATCCATGAAGTATAGTGTGTAACAAATTGAGAAGGTCGCCACATATTGAAAATTTGTTTTTGCTAAATTTTAATACAGTTCATTCTCTAAAAAAAACTTCCTAAAACCTAAAAATAAAATCAATAAATTTAATAAAAATTACATTTTTTTTACATTAAGTTCTCTGAATGGTTTTTTTCATTAAATTTTTGGTATAATATCGAGAGTTCGAACATTTTTTTCTTTGAAAAAACTCAATCATTATATGAAAGAAATTGCGGCGAAACGTACGTCCAAAAGCCAACGAGAATTTGTAGCCACTTTAAACTCGCACTTAAATTGAATGGACTATATAAATCTGCATAACCGAAAAAATTCTAAAAATTCTTTATGTTCATATACATAGTTTTAAGAATAATTTAAATTGTTATTTTTCACCCGTAAGTGGTGACCTTATGATTTTGTCGCTCGCTGTGTTTTGTTCATAGTGTTGATTTTAGTAGTTACCCGAAAATAAACAAAAATAAGTAAATAGTGAAATGCAAATATTTATAATTTGAACGATTAAAATTTGCTACGTAATAAAAAAAAAAACTAAGAGAACATTGTGGTTGTTACTTACTTTTTTTTTGTTTTTTTGATTCGCTATTTTTTTCAATAAAATTACTATATTAAAAAGGCGATGATAGACTATCAAAAAAACATGCAAAAAACATTAATTGAAGAA
The DNA here is from genome assembly GCA_963971545.1 of Philophylla caesio. NCBI lineage: Eukaryota > Metazoa > Arthropoda > Insecta > Diptera > Tephritidae > Philophylla > Philophylla caesio. The sequence goes on from OZ020607.1 coordinate 121,837,649, forward strand.
GAAAAAAAATATTTTTAATTTTAAAAAAATTCATAAAAAATTTTTTTTTTTTATTTCCAAAAAGTATTTTTTTATACTTTTCCCTATTCCCGCTATAGTTCACAAACAAATCAGCAATTTTCAATTTAATTATTTTGTTGAATTCTATTTAAGAAATTGAAGCGCTTCTACATCTAAATATTTTCACAATCCGAATCCGCTTCGAATGCTCTTTTCGTATGCAAATGCGCAATAAAATCCTAAATTACTACCTAACTAAGTGAAATTAAAAAAAGTTGAAAGTAATAACAAAAAATCTTTTCACAACTGTGATCATGTTTTATTATTACCCTGTGACGGCAAAATAATTCACTCAATAAACAAAATTTCACTGCTGAAATGACATAAGTTTGATCGCATACCCTCATTGCTTTACATTTCAGTTGGTTGTTTTAATGATCAATTACGCTGCGGATAAATAATCTGTACACACGTTTGTGGTTATATAATTATCGTTAGTCGTAAAAAAATTGCAGTTAGACAACAAAAAAAGAGAGAAGTGATTTAGCAAAAAAATTGGCGGCAGGTTCAAAGTGTAATAATTTCATATTGTAACGAAAATGTTTGGAAAATTGCACACACGCGCATTTTTAGCAAGCAAATAAAAATATTTTTTGTGAGTACATATATGACAAAGTACAACAACAACAACAAAATTACAAGCTAAGTTAAGCCAATGCGATGATTAGATGACAGTGAAGTCAACCCAATAAACATTTTTCCTAAATCTCAATTTGAGATGCATTTGAAAACAGTATATTTTTCAAACCTCAAAGGTTAGTTCTCAAATGCATCTCAAATAACCGTTGATAGCATACTTGCACTAAAAGGCACTTTAAAAAAAAAAATGTGTAGCAAAATTTGTGAAAATGTTTACTCTCAAATGATTAACAATGCGTAAAATCAAACTGAGAAATAATAAAATCTCAAACGTTTGAGAATTTGTATTGCAGTGTAATGCGATTGTACAAGTTCATATTTAAAATACGTGTGTGTGTGTGTGTACATGAATTTGCACAAGCAGATACTGCTCGTAGTGGCGTGTTTATATATATTTTTTTTTAATAAATTCAGCGCCTCTTTATCTGAATTTATGATATTTTGTTTTAAAAGCAAACAAATGCTCCTATTTACTTAGCTACATGTTTTTTGGACTACCGTAAGTAATCAAGCAGCCACTTGAGAAATTCATACATATGTAAGTAAGCGAATTAACTAGCGTAAACAAATAGTCAGCGTGTTAAAGCAAACGTGCTTGCCCCAATTTTAAAGTAAAATAAAATAGGCTTACAAAATTTGTGTTTAGTTTCCATTTCTTCGCGATAGAGTTATTCATAGGATGATTGACTCCGTTTTTTTTTTTTGAAACCGGTTTCCTCCTGTTTTTTCATACATTTTTGTATGTTTTTTTTTTAAATCTTGATTTTTCGAATATCAAATAATGCGGGTTTTTAATCTCCAAATAATTTGTAGAAAAAATGCAACAAAGATATGTTAGAAATTCTTTTATATTTTTAGACAAATGTAAAAAGAGGACGGAAAAACCTTTAAAAATCATTATAAGGCCTTACTGACAATAACGCCCGAATTTAGTCTCACCCCAGAATTCAGTAAGCAGTCTCAAACTCTAATAGAGACAAAAGTCACAACTTTGGACCATTAGACTCAAAATAAAGCCTCTAATCTCAAAATAAAGTCTCATAATTGTAACCTGGTCATGAGCAGGTGACAAAAAAAATAAAAATAAAAATAAAAACAAAAAAAGATAAACGCGAAAGTGAGGTAAAGCAATAATCTCTAGCTCATTTTGAGACTTGAGATTAGACTGAGTTACAGAATTCGGGTATTAGTCTCAGACAAAAGTAACAATTTTAGACCAGTTGGCATTAATTAGTACCAATATAAAGACTCTAGCGTCGAAATAAAGTCTCTAAGTTGTGGCGAGGTCACAATAAGTTCAAATAAAAGCAAGAGAAAAATGTGAAAGTGAGGAAAGGCTATAATCTCTAGCTCGTAGTCTTAAATTTTGAGACTTGAGATTATACCAAATTACAAAATACGACTGGTCACTGAATTCGGGCATTGAATTTCATTTTATTTTCAAAAGATTTCTTTCATAGAAATAATGTCATTTTTGTAGCTTTTTTTTTGCAATAGAAAATGGTTTTTTCTTGATTTAAAAATTAGGAACCAGTTTTTTTTTTAAATTGCCATTTTTTCAAATAAATCGAAAACCGGTTTTACAAAAAAATCGAACACCCTAGTAATTCGAAACAGTTAAAATTTGTATTATAAAAATCGAGTTTTAATGTGTTTTTTTTGGTTTTAATTATTTCGTCCTTAAAATAATATATATTTTTTTTAAATTCCAGATAAGAGTAATTTTAGATTGTGATATTATTTTTTGTGAAAAAAGTTTTTAAAAAACATGTATTTATAAATATCGTAAATAAAAATTAGTCATGACTCTAATTTTTTGAGTCATACCTATAAAACTCATCAATATTTTTAGTAGAAAAGATGTTGTTGGAAAATAAATAAAATTATTGATCAAGCTTAGCAATGACTTTTATAAGTAGGATTAATCTAAAAAAAAATCAGTGACTAATTTATATTAATAACTTTAATAATTAAATGTTATGACTGCATTTGTGGCCGCTGTGATCGAGTTGGTAGCGGTGCATGCTATAACTCGATATGCCGGTGAGTTCGAGGTTCGAATTTCAGTCAGTGTAAGCAAAATCTTAATAGTAGAAAAAAGTTTTTTCTAATAGCGGTCAACCCTCGGCAGGCAATCGTAAACCTCCGAGGGTATTTCTGCCATGAAAAAGCTTCTCATTAAAATACATCTGCCGTTCGGAGTCGGCACAAAATTGTAGGTCCCTCCATTTGGTGGTAGAATATAAAGACGCACACCACAAATGGTAGGAGAAGCTCGGCCAAACACTGAGCAATATAGTGAATTCGTTTGCATTTTTACATGTTTACCGCTTGAATTCATTCTCTTGCTCTTCTTATATCCTCGGAAATTAATGGCGCTTTAAAGTTCTGCAATTTTTATTTAATTATTTTTTTATTTTTATTTTGACTTCTTTTCCTCCACACATTCGACACATTAACGAGCTCAAACAACTACTTCCTATTTAATTTCCCCCTTTCCCCCCTCCTAATGCATACTCCATCACCCAACGCACACATACAATTCACACTTCCGCTTTGGCAACCCTAATTGAGCACTGACACGCTTATCGATAATGGCGGTAAGTTCAACGTCGCTCGGCACACAGCAACATTTTCAACGCTTTCTTTCGTTTGCAGTTTATTTGTGGCAAGCAAATAAATACTATTTCACACTCGTTCGCGTACAAATTAGTCAAGTACAGATGTTTGTATGGATGTGTGCTGGAATAATATTTTGTGAGTAAACTTTACGTTGGAACCATCTGGACGCGTCAGAGTAGCGCGCGCTCGCCACCACTAGGAAATTTGGATTGGCGCTTTCGTGTGGCACCGCTGCGGCGAAAGTGCAGCACTGTGTTCGATGCAGATTTGTTGTAAACTTGCCGCAAAGTATTAAACATATCCATACTTCCAGGTTCATTTACCCTTAACCCATGGACTACCGAAAGACAGCGACACCAAAGTCAGAGCGTCAGGCGTTAATGTATATCATTTTACACGCCATTTCATGCAGTCGTGTAAATAAAAGTAATAAAAAGAAAAAGAAAGAAAAAAAACTCAAATGCAATGGCGACAAAGCAGCGCTGAAACATTTTAATCGTATTAGCAAATCGGCTGGGCAAATGTGGCCTGACCATTTGAACCGACGACCATGGACGGCGCTGCTAATACCCGCATTCGGGTGTGTGTGATTTGCGTTTGGGTTTGAAGCCACGGCCAGACAATTAAGTGGATGATGGTTGGTTAAGTGGAGCGCGGTAATCACCTGCCAGAGGTAGTCGCTGAGCAACCCTTATTAGCTAGAGTCAAGACAAGGCAGTGGCAAATGTGGGGGAGTGAGATGATGGAAACGTGTGGAAAACTAGTAGGATATTTCTTATCGAATAATCGAATATGCACTGCAATGCAAAACGGAAAACTTGTGGAGAATATTGATTACTACCCTTTAAAGGGCATTTCAACAATCTCACTATCAGGTAGAGTGAATTTTATTTTATTTTATTTTATGAAAGTAAAGTGTGCGGCAAAAGTGAAGGTAGAGCAGTGTGTTTGCACTCTTCAGAATTATTTTTTTAAATAAAGATCTAATCAAAATTTGACGGTTATAATTAGCAGACTAAAACTGGCAATTTTTTATTCTAAAACAAAGTGGTATACACAAATTTCTTAACGGAAAATTTCTGCAGAAATTTAAAAAATATTTTTCTTATTCTAAAATAAAGTGGAATACACAAATTTCTTAACGGAAAATTTCTGTAAAAATTTTAAAAATATTTTTAACCCTTGCACAAATTTTGCAATTTTGAAATAAATGAGGGTTTTTAATAGAACAACAGTTTTTTTTTTTTTTGTCAAAACTTCCATAAGAAAAATTGTGAAAATTGTGAACGCTCAGTGATTTTCAGTCACCAAATGCCACCGCAAAAGTTTTGTTCATTAATTTTGCGCGTCAACAAGCTGCATCTTGCGCGTAATTATTTTACAACACCAAAGAAATTAAATGAAAATATTGCTTATTATGCGACTTTCCCGCTAATTTCATTAGCAATTATTTTATTGTGCGTAGCAGCGCTCAGCCGCTATGTCTGATCGATCTTCCGAGCTGAGCTCGATTTCCACTGTGGTAATAAAATCATTAGAAAGGTGCTCTCAAAAAAAAAGCGCACATTTGACGGCACTCCTTCTAACAGATAAAAAAAAATCAAACCACTGAGTTTAGAAATATTTGCTTGGCGTAGCAAAATGCTTGAACCACCCTTTACTTGCGCCGCAACGGCTGCAAAATGCTAATGCTGTCCGCGCTCTTCTGTTATGATGAAGCGCGGCCTAAATTTGTCTTGGCTGTGTTTTTAACATATTTTAACAGCTGCCTGCTTTCATATTACGCACGTGTATTATTTAGTAAGATCTGACTTTTGAAAATATGTAAATAAATATATGAAATACTAATATTATTCTACTTACAAAGCAAACCATTATTGCCTATGTTTATTTGCTTACCTGCAAAATAAGAAGAGAAAAGTGTTTAGTAAAAAGTATTGTTATTTTTAGCAAAAAAAAAAAATATGTAGAAAATTTTTTAAATAATGACAATCGAGATAAATTTTAATTCTTCTAAGTAGTCTTCTAATTAAATGTCAGCTATTAAGTGCAATATCAATCAATGTAGGAAATACCATATTTCTTAATAAATAAAACTAAAACTAATACTTAAATGTATGCACTTTATGTTAACATAGACGCACGTACATACATACATACACGTACATTTTCTGAGAATATGTGTGCGTTCATAAAAAAGCGGCGTGTGGGGCTTTTAAGTTTTAAATTTCTAGCTAAAGCTATTTGCTACTAATAAATTAATTATAGTTTTCCACGGTTACCTTCACAGTATTTTCAATGCAAATACACGCCGGATTTAATTTAATAAAAAAAAACTAACAGCAACACAAGCAACTTTGGTTGAAAATTAATCGCTCTAAATACGTAATTCAACCGCATTGAAAGGAGCAGCAATTATCAACATAAACTATGTTTTTTTTTTGTTTAGTACTAATAAACATTTATTTTTACACTTGATAACCTTTAAACAACTGACCTATACTAAAAGTTGGAGCCCGAGATCACGAATAATTTGTCAAGTCCCGAAATCTCGCGATTAAAATTGCGTTATCCCGAAATGTTTTTTTTTTTTTTTTTTTTTTTTTTTTTGATTTATTTACATATATACCCACAAAGGCTATAAAGAACGAGTGAAACTTAGAGTACAGCTGTCAAAAAATAGCACAAGAAATATTTTTTATTTCTTTTGTGTCATTTTGTATGCATTTTTCGATTTTCTTGAGCGCTTTGAGTTGAAATTTTGAAAACATAAAAAATTAAATGCAGTTTACACAAAAACGAGAAATACATAAAGCCAAAATTCAAAGACGGATTCAAAGTGAAAATAAGCGATTTGCACGCTGAAATTAATTTCAGAACCTGCCTGAATATGTAAGCTACGGCACTTTTTGTTGCAATTTGTTTTTAATTAAACTTGTTATTTTTTATTCAATAAAAGTATTATTTTAAATTTTTTGTACTTCTTTCTATTATTTTTTCTATAAATCTCAAAAAAGCCAGACATTTTGGGAATTACAATTTTTACAAATGCAAATCCGGAGGCTTTGTGAAAATGCTTCGGGATTGAAATACATGAACTTACTCGTACATATTCACATATAATCGCTTAGCAGTTGCGGCAGATTGAAACACTTTTGTTATCAAGAAAATATTATACAAAAAAACATGAACATAATTTATTAAATAAATAGAAGTAATTTGTTTAAAATGTGCAGCTTCTTCAAAAGCATACATATACACAACGCTGTTCGACACTTTTATCATTGTTTCTAGAATATTTTTTTTTTCTTACTTATTTTTAGTGTCAAATGAAAAATTTTTTTTCGGTTATTTAAAGACAACTTGTTTGCGGAAATTGCTAAAGCATGTCCAGAGAACAAGAAATAAAATGTATTTTTATGTTCTTGCTTTTAGCGGTTGTAAAAAAGAAAAAAACAATATTCCAAAAAAGTACTACCGTAAACGCCCACAAAGCGACGGATATAAAAAATTAGCGCCACACACATTCGGCGCTGAATGCAGGCGTCAATTCAGCGTCGCTGCGTTTATTTGCTTAAAATAAATTACTTTTAATCGAGTATTTTTTTTGTTTTGCTTACTTTTATTTATACTTTGCTTTATATTTTAGTCTCCAAACTTTAGTTTGACTCTGATGAATCGGTCATCTGTCTGTTATAATTTCACTTGCCATTGATGGGATGCATTCGAGCGGCGCAAATTTTTTGCTGCTGACATCAATGTAACCACCGCCCTGCGCACAAGCTTAATCGTCGATTGACAAATACGTAGTAAAATCGCACAATTTTACATATTTCACGAAAATTTTATTAAACATTAACCTTTCCACTATTTGGATTTTCCTTTGCACCTCAGACATAAATTTCACTACATAAGACCCGCAATTTTACTGTCATCTTTAGTGCACGAAATTGGCAACGTTGCCAAGGTAAGCACGCGAGGTCACGCCGTCTACTGCAGTATCACCGAGTCGTCGCGAGTCATAGAATTAAAGCAAAGCACGTACCGGCAATAATTTTAACACAACGTCAAAAGGTAGCAGAAGTAAAATTAATAAAAAGAAAAAAATATGACCGCCGCAGAGCGCAAGTGAGGAAAAACGATGCCCAAAACTAATTTCATTTATTTGCTGCAAAACATTTTGAAAATTTTCTGCGCGCAACTAAAATTTTGCCCTCTACAATTGATTGCCTTCCTTCCTTCGATTGGAGGCCAGAACCTACATACGTACAAACTACGTTTTTGCCTCACTACGTGTAGAGCTGTTCAATTCTGTTGCGTTCGTATCGATTCGTGGGTATTAGCTATTTAAAATTCTGAACATTTCAAAATCCCATCACACCAATCCGCCTGCATATTGTTGGGATTATCGAAGCTGTGCGCTGCTGACTGACTGCAGTGCTTGGGCGAAGTACTGTTGCTGACTGAACACTTTGTTGTTGCGTCTAGTTTATGCATTTACAATTGCCAGAGGTGCCATAAAGCTATGTTTAAGTATTTGTATGTTTTTGTATGTTTGTGGAAGAAAGATATTTTGAGCACCTGACCTTTGCCTTTACCCTTAGCGTGGGTCCTTTATGAATCGAAAACTCGAACTAAACGTGCTGCCTTTAATTGTGACATTACACATTCTTGAACTGTAGGAGTTCACACTGTAAAGCAAAACACAAACTGGTCTAAGAACGAACACAAGTAAAAGTTTTTCATTGAGATTTGTTCACTAAGAGCACAAGTAAACTTTATCCATTCAGATTTGTACACTAAAGAGTTACAATCATTCATTGCTGGTTTCCAGTACTGGACAAACAAACTCAATCTGTCTCGTTCTTTCTTATTCTGTTGACATTTGAATTGTGTTCTTCTCTGGACAAACACAAACTATTTGTCTCGTGCTTTCTTATTAAGTTGACATGTGAATTTTGTTCATATCATTGAATGTGAAAGTTGTAACCAGATCTCAATTAAAGTTTTGGATCGTGTTCGGTTTTGACTCTGACGAGATAAGAAAGCAGCTTCGTTGGATAGGAGCCGACTTTGTGGCACTCTCTCTCTTGAGCTTCGAGCCAGCTCTTGATTGAAGAGGTTCCCGTATTTTCCTCAAATTCGACTGAAGAATATTTCAAACAAATTCACAAGGTGTTCTATTACAGAAAGCATATTGATAGGGAAACATTTTGCGTCATAAAAAAACTTGGGCATTTGAGCGCCTTAAATTTTAATCGCAGTGAATTCATTTGAATTCATTGTTTTTAAGCGATTTTAGTTTCTACAGGAATCGCTCCCGGTATTAATTAGAAAAACCTTTTAAATCATGGCAACCCTAGCGGTAATTGAAACTACATTAGTTGTGTATTCGCAACACAAACGTATTGTTCTATATATGCTAAATAAATGAGATGTGCTCGCTGTCATAAAGTGACACAGAATTTCAAATGAGTAAATCTCTGTACAACAAACAACACATATCGTCACTTGAGATGCAAAAAGCCGTAAGTAGATTTTTTTATTGCAACAGATAAAAGTGTTTCAAAATATTGACTATTCTAGTGGAAAATCAACTTTTAGATGTTCGCTAAAGAACGTATTTTTATTTACTTAAATAAGTAAAAGGAGACATGTAAATTTATGCGTGTAATGCATACTCGTAATCAAAGTCAATTTTAGTAAATTTTGAAATTTTGTTAGTTACGCGCTTTTGCATTTCAGCCGACGATAAGTAAATATACAAACAGGCATGTAGTACAAATGTTTGTAAATGTAAACAATGTGTGAGAAAATGTATTCAATTGCGTTTGTTGTTGGTTTAAAATAGATACGCTGTGCGTTAAATAAAAGCAGTCATTTATTTTGCAAATTGTGTCGATTAGTTGTCCGTTTATTTAATTTTGTTTGGTTTTGCAATAAAATACAGATTATTCTTTGACAAACAATTTAAAAAAAATAAAATTAAAAGAAAATAATCAAAATCAATATTTTTAACTTTTTAAACAAAACTTTTAGAATTTCTACTGTTTTTTGAAAATTTTTTACCGATGCTACTGCGCAGACATTGTAAAAAAATTTTGAAAATTAAATTTTGCTGTGCGATTTTTTTAATTTTAAAATATAATCAAAATTTAATAAAATAATGTCTAAATGCTAAAATTTGCAAATTTAAATAACTGCAATTATTTTGATAGCCACTGTTTTTATCTAGGAACGCGAGTGAATTGTCTTCCTAAAAATGTTTGTACGTAAAAAAATAATTTAATATACATATTTTGTTCTACCCACACCAAAGCGGCGCAATAACACTATCAGTTGCTTGACATAAAAAACACTTTGAGAGGCAATGTATGTATGTATGTATGTATGTAACAGCACATCAGGAATGATGCGCGCTGCATGCCGACTCCATGGAATTAAAGCAATTCCATTTCCCTTATGCAATGTTTACATTTATACATTACAAACAAACAAACTTATTTATGTTGATGCATTTTGAGCAACGAGTGACAGCTGACAATGATAGCAACGTAATAAAAAATAAAAATAATTAGAGAATTGAATACGCTCAGCATCTTAGGCGTCAAAATGAGTATTCCTTCATTTGTATTGAAATAAACTGCTGGCACGAAATTCAAGCAGAGAATGTTGCAATTTATTACTGCGTTTGTTGATTTTTTTTTTTTTTTATATAAACGCATTTTTATTGCTATGAAATGTGGCAACTATTTTTATGTATTTGACTCTAAAGCAAAGCATACATTTTGTCTTAATGAGCTTTGTTTTAATGATTTCACAAAAATGTTAGTACATTTTTTCTAAGACTTCGCCACTGTCGTATTGTAGTATATGTATACGCTAATTTTTTGTATCAGTTTTAGTTTGGTATATTTTTTTTTTTCTAAATTCAAATGTCTGTTTGCCTGCTGCTCAAGTGACAGCCAATTGAGTGTCCAGAAATTTAAATGCAATCAGCAATTGTTGCAGTTGCAATGACAGCCAAGTAGGTCAATTAATTTATGAAGTTTGCAATAAATGTACATCATATTTCCACACATAGCCGTTGTAGCACATAAAAAGGTATCAATGTATGTGCATAAATATGTGTATTTACATATGCATTTATTTATAAATTAATGCTTGCCTTAATTTGATTGCTATTGATCGTTCTTAGTTGGACAATGATTGATGTGACACGTTTTTCAAATGTGATTCTGCAACGCATGAATTTATTCGAAGAAGACTCAAAAAACGAGTGCATGTTTGTATGAATGAGGAAAACAATCGCGAGCATGTGTCACTTGCACACTTACTTTGTTTAGTTGTTTATATGTATGTTTACATTTAATAAATAAACTTGAGAAGATCTAGCGGATCGATTGTGTTTAAAATGTTGTTCATCGGTTTGACTCGCGGAAGCTAAAATTAGCAAATACCTGCATACATTTCTCGAAAGTGGAGGGCAATTTTCGATGACGATAGTTCAGAGGAGCTTAGGCAGAGTTTATGTCGTGAAAGCTTTTCAGCTGCGCTCTAAACTGATTTCTTTTTTCTAGCGTAGCGTGCAAATGCGAACTCTGATTAATACATGAGCATTTATTTGTTTGTCTTCTAGTTTCAGCTCAGTTTTTTGTGGAAATGTGCTCCCATCTAGTCAAACGTTTCCATGTCAGAGAACATAATATGTATGTATATATTGTGTATGTATATGTAATTACATCTTATTGGTTGGTTGTTCGTCCAAAATATTGTGCAGCAAACCGCAAATATTAAAATAACTAATTTCCATGTGACCCAGATAACAGCACTAACTTGTAACAAATATACATGGAAATGGTCAATTGAATAGAAAATTAGCAGTTCCCAGACGCTCTCGACTTGGGTCTCGCAAGTGCTTGAAAAAATTGCAACATCTATACCAGCCGTAAGGAAAAGCAACTCTGCTTACACATGCCAAATAAACAGTTTTTTTTTTCATTTATTTGCAACTCATTGTCGTACTTTCTTTGTGATTGTTATTATTTATTTATTTTCTAGTGATTTATGCAAACTGCAAAGTAAACTAAATAAATTGCTGTTTTGACGAATGAGTTTGTGTGCAGCAAAGCTAAAAGGGGAAGATGGAGCTAACTGCTGTGAAACGTGCCGACATTTCTTTGTCGCATAAACAACTAACTGCTCAATAATTCATTCAAACAACACAAAAAAGAACAACTTGAAAATTAAATACAAATTTATTGAGCAGACATATCAGCATTTTCGTGTCTTTTGCACTTAGTGTTTTCTGCGATTGACGTGAGTAAGAAAAGTTGATTGTACTATCGATAAAGTAATGGTGAAACGTGTCACGAATTTGTTGGTAAAATTTATATGAAAAAGTTTGCCGATTCAATAGATGCAAGTCAGTTTTGTTAGTGTTATTGATAGTGCGATAAATATTTAAATTAAACTAAGAGAGAGTTAGAACTGGCATTCGCTTACTCCAAGCGCATCGTGGACTCAGCACAAGCTTCAAGTGCGAAAAATAAGTTGGAGCCTTTCAATACGTACTCTACAAATACTTTCCGGAGAACAATTCAGAGTTTTTGGATCATTTGACTGCTCTAGACAAGTAGCTTAAACAAAAACGATAGGTTCAGTTGGTCAGATTTGCATGTTTTCAAAAGAAAAATGAGTCGAATCATCGCAGTACACATATAAGAAATATACACATAAAGCAAGTCAATTTTAGTTCTTGATCAGTCACACGAAGCAACGCGCAAATAAAAGTAATAAAAAGAAAAAAAATCCTCTACAACACGCAGCTGAGAAATTCGCAATTAGCATTGTAGTCAGTTTATAAAGGAAAGGAAGCACACATGCAAGCTCACGCTCAGGCAAATACACACACGAACATCAACATCAGCTTGCATAACATACTACAATGTTGCAACTTCCTGTGGCAAGTTAGCGATTTGTTTGCATTCCGCCATCTTGTCGAGTCGTATATTCGCATGGCTGAAGTGGCCCACACAAATGTCTGCATTCGCCACAGTTTGGCGCAACTTTTCACGTTCCTTTGGCACTTGGCTTGGCAGGCAGCAAGCATATCCTATTTCCGCCGCGGCACCACTAGTGGAGCGTTGGCCAATAGCCAGCAGTAGACAATCGAATGCATTCCATTTTTTTGTTTGTCCGAAGCCAAATGTTTTTATATATTTTGCTCTATATGCTGTTGGGAAAGGCGTCTCCTTTGAAAAGTTGCCAACTACAAGTGCCTGGTGGCACTGGAAATACTTTAGTAGCAATGCATGAGTATGTGGCTTTTGAAAAAGGTCAAATTTAAAAGGTGAAAGATAAAATGAACTACACCTTTTCCAACAGTATTTCAGAAAAACACAAATGTATTTCAGAAAAGATCAATTGTATTTCAGAAAAGCACAAATGTATTTCAGAAAAAGAGGAAATTAATACATTTGTGTTTTTCTGAAATATATTTGCGTTTTTCTGAAATACAATTGATCTTTGGCCTATTCTGAAATACATTTGTGTTTTTCTGAAATACATTTACATTTTTCCGAAATACAATTGATCTTTTCTAAAATACATTTGGCCTATTCTGAAATACATTTGGCCTATTCTGAAATACATTTGTGTTTTTCTGAAATACATTTGCGTTTTTCTAAAATTCATTTACGTTTTTCTGAAATACAATTGATCTTTTCTGAAATACTGTTGGAAAGGTGTAGTTATATTTTAAATAAAAAATTATTGGATATCATTTTACGCGAAAAATTATGTGAATTATGTAGTTGATGAATATTTTTCAGCAAACTTTCTACGAAAGCTAGCAACATAACTACTTATTCCTACACGTTCCTCTGTCTAGTGTGGCGCGTGTCTCTGGTCCACCATCATTTTTATATTAAAATAGCGAACCCAGGGCAACTGAGTTGCTTGCTCAGCATAGGGGAGAGAAAAAGACAAGTGAACTTCAACCTACAAATTGGTCGAGTTGTTCTTAAAGATTTCTTCGTATATTACACTTGTTTGGCATTCAAATTCAACAAGCAGTATCTGAAGTGGGTTAGATTTGGTCGACATTGCTTCACTCAAGCAAATATCGGTCTAGCAATCATACGTACGAGTGTGCTAATCCCCATCTAAAATCTTCCGATTGAACTCTCACCTAAAAGGGCGTAATATCATGCACTTGAAGTTATAAAGAAACATCAGTGGCCATTAATATCTACATAGTCAAGTCACATTCACACAACCTTGTCGAATGTCAAACCACTTGACCTTGTCCCCAGCAACATTGCAAACACCTGCACATTTTCACACACTTCTCCGCCACATTGAATTCACTTAATCCGTAGACAATATTCGTTCAAGTGGCACTTAGCTTAGCTTACCTTTTACACAAAGTCACGTCGTCGCCCACCGCATGCGCTCGTACTCTGCAATTGCCAGCAGTATCCTGCTTAGTGCCACGATTGGCAGCTTTACCATTCAGCATAATAGTGATGCCAGCCTTTTCACTTTTCTTCCATGCTTTGTTCGCCGCAGTCGCCGATGACGCTGATGCTGTCGAGGTGGTGGACGAGCAGGCGGACGACTTCGATGACGCTGATGATTCCAACGATGTTTTAGACGCTTTCGAACACGCAGACGTTGTGGAAGTTGTAGACGTGTTGGAATTTACGGCTTTATGCCGGAAACTAGCAAATCTTGTGTGAGCCGAAAAGCTGCGGCGTATCGATTGCAGGCTATGACGCAAAAATGATTCGCGCTTAAATACATTTTGTGTGGATTTCTTTGTTTTGCTCGCTGTTGTAGTTGCCAGCGCCGCCGTGTCTGCTGGCTTATGACTGTCGGGGGGCATTGATTTGGGACGTACTTGCATTGCGCGCATAACGACACCCTCCTCTATGACCGGCGGATGGCGCAGCAAAGCACTTAAATCTTCAGCTGAATCGTGATGCGTCGATTTGGACTTTTTCATTTTTACTTGCGAATTTTTACGCAACACAGTTTGCGTGTCATCGCGTACCAGCGCGTTACATGGGCGTGAATCGGTGGGATGGGGTGAGGTGCTCCTTGCTTTTAGTTTGACTGACACGCGCTTTCGGCTAGATTTATCAATAAAACTGTATGACTTGATGAAAAATAGATTTGATTGAATTTTTTGTGCGTTAAGATGCGCGATATGCGAATCGGAGTTATTGCGCGACAGCGTACCAGCGCCGACAGGTGGCGCCGAGAGCGTGGCGTCAGACATATTAACCGTAGGGTTTTCGTCATTCGCAGGTTTAACGCACGTCAACGCTGTTTCATGAGTTTTCAAACTATTATGCCTCATAGCTGATTGGCTGCCAAATTGTGCGATTGTTTATTGTTACGTTTGTGCGCTTGTTTTTACTTGCATGCAGTAATTTGTTTGTTTTTCATTAATTTTAGTCGGTGGTTTGATAATTTTTATCGCACTTTTTTGCGTTATTTATTTTTTTTTTTTATTATTATTAAGGGGCGTTATGAGATAATTAAGTATGTCGTGCACGACTCAACCGTACGGTCGATCGATCAGCCGCCGCGCCAATTCTAAAGCAAACAATGCTGTTTTTGTCGTCGCGCACACGGAATTACACACACACTTACAAGGGGCGCGCGCGCGAGCAAGCGCGTTTACGGTTGCTTACGCTTTCACGACGCTTCAGTTGGCTAATGCGCGCGCTGCTCAATTCATACACGTCCGCCGCAGCGCGCCCAATATGTCAACTGACATCTGGCGCTGCTTTGTTTTGGTTATTGCCCATACGCGTATCTGCGCGGGTATGTGTGCGCAATCACTAACGAAAACACAGTAGCTTATTTTGTAAACTTGAAGTAAATAAATGGGTTTCTAATTGTTTTTTTTTTTTTTTGCTTTTTTTGGATTAATTTAGGTTTTTTATTGTTGCTTGTTGCTTAATACATCGTTTTGACACACCGACAGCTGACTGTTAACAGGTTATGGCCTTTAAAAACAGTAATCGCTATGCCACAATAAACACAACAAATTTCAAACGACTTTTCACCGTCAAACGCTTTCTTCACTTTACGCTCCACTAACACTTCAAGTCGGCTTGTCGTGATGTCATACTACTTTACATTAATAAAGACAAGTTCACAGTGTACACTGTGTGATTGCGAAGAAATATTATTTGATTTTCTATTAAATTTATACACAATGACATTTCCAACATTTCTAACGAAAAATTCAATAATTTTCCGACAATTCGATAACTTTTCACTGCTTTGTATTTCACCGCTTCACAAGCGCTCGCACCACAAACTAAATACAAAAAAAAATAAAAAAAAAAAAACGTGTAAGCTCGTCACGCTACTAACTGCTGCTACTTGCTACTGCAACCACTCGCTTTTAGCAACAGCCTACACCGGTGTTCCGTCGCTGTCATGCGCCGATTTCGCACTGAAGTCCCAGCGTTGCTGGCACAAAGGCCCAAGAGACGGGCGCGCCAAACGCCGGTACTTTTGAGTGTTCGGGGGGCGACTTTGACTTTCGTGTTGGTGATCGCTCGTCGTTGAGTTGTAGTGGTAACGAGTAGTTGGCGTGTGTATGTTTTTTACCTTGCGCTTTAGCAGACGAGTGGGGCGTGCCGCGGCGCGAGTTTAAAATAATCCCTATAGAGTGTGTGAGTGTGTGTGTGTGTGGCGGGCCAAAAAGCGCTGCGGATTATGAATTTTGGACGCCAGGGCGTATGAAATTTAATTTTTAATACAATTTTGGTTTTGTTAGGCGCACAAGCAACAACAAACTACGTACATACATCGACACACACACACACACACACACACACACTTGTACGAGTTTGCTAGTAAAAAGTAAGGCAGATAATTATCAGAGATATGAAATTATAAAATTGCAAAATGTTTTTTTTTTTCAACTTTATTGCCTGATTTGCCTGCCCGTTTAGCGTCACAATTATTATATTAATTCACGCAAATAACAGACAAAATTGAGGTTATCGTTTACGACTGTGCCCTTCAAGGTACTCAAGTTGAAGTTTAATTATAGTATGCACCAATCATTTGCTAGTTTTAAAACGCATTTGAAACATTTATTTAAAAAAAATTTAATTTGTTTAGTTTGCGTGCACAGTCGGCATTAGCGAATATCGAATACTAATTATCGATACCATTTTCATTGCCCACATCGTCAATTTGATCAGCAATGTATACCCGCTATTTATACCGTTAAATGCATTGTTTTTTTTTTAACATCATCTGCTATATCGTAAAGCTGATAGCGATAAACTTGTTGGTACAATATTGCCATCGTTATCCAGATTTTTTTATCGTAATTGTTATTTTTTTTTTCGTTTGCGCAATTGTTATTACTAAATCTATTCTTGTTTTTATCGATATATTTAGCTGTAATGTTATCGCTATCGACATTTTTTTAAAAATATTTTTTTGTTTGACATAAGTTGAAGAGTGTCTAAAGTTTATTAAAAAAAAAAAATAATTGGTAAAAGTAAAATTAAAAGATGACAATTAACATGCGAAGACCATATACGTCACTGCATAACAAAAATTTACTTTACATTAAGAAATCTATGGCATACATGTTATTGTCTACCGATAAGCACAAAACTCAAATCGGTTAAGTCCCTTATAGTGCCTCAAATTTCCTATTTTGAACTCGTATATGGTACCCTAAGCTACGATTCTAAAAACAAGTTAAATCTAGCTCTTAATAACGCAGCTAGGTTCATCTACTGTAAAAGGAAATTTGACCACATTTCCTTATATACCAAAAATATCCTTAGATCCACCCTTGAAAATTATCTCAATGTCCGCAGTATGGTATACCTATTTAAAACTATTAGAAACCGTCAATCAGGTTTTTTTTTTTTGAAAATTAAAATTTGTGCAATCAAACCGTACGCACAATATTGTTGTCCCAAAATACAAAACTCGTGACGGCCTCTAGATTGTTTTTTTGTTAGTGCTGTCAGAACTTGGAACTCACTGCCAATTTCAATCAAATGTGTAACATCTGTTCATGTCATATCCTACCCCTTTTCCCCTAATATATATACATCCTCCTTTAAAATCGTTTAATATTTCATTGTATTATAACTATTAATCTTAGTACTTTTTATTTTTATTTTACTTACGATATTTCTTTAGGATTAGGTTCAATGTCATGTAAAAATAATCTATGTAATATGCGTACAACGAAAAGACCTGGTGTCTTACTGTGCCTTTAATATTTTATAAATAAATAAAAATATATTGAGTGTAATTTGTAGCACATTCATGCAAAAAACCAAATGTAACATATCTACGACAAAACTTTATTGAAGAAAATACTTCATAAATTCAAAAGTAATTTAGAATAAACAATAAAAATAAAAAAATTTAGGATTTTCGTAAACTAGTAATATTCTTCGAGACTATGGAAAAATCGTCGCCTTTTTGAGAAATTGCATTCCAAACTTAAAAATGCAATATACGACATTAATTTATCAGGGCGACTGCAAGTCAACTTTGACAGGCAATTTTCAGCTGTCAAAAAGTCTCCTCATGTATTGACAGCTTTAAAGCTTTAAATATTAAATACTATAACGTCAGTATGCTGTTTTTTTTTTCAATTCTATTAGAACTTATAGTACAGTACCAATAAATAAAACATATGCGATATAAACTTGACACGATTTGTATTTGAAATACAATAAATTTAAAATTAAAATCCACAATTTCTTTTTAAAAGTAGTGGTAACATTGGGCGTCTCTGCCGTCGAACACTGTTTGTGTCAATAAATTAAAAGTGAAACTACCTCTAAAAATATTTGTATCACGCAAAAATTCTTCGGAGAAGAGTGCTGCAAACTCTAAACGTTAAATAAAGCACCAAATTTATAGGTAAATGTGCTAAATCTTGTTTTTCTTCTGATTTTCCGACAGTGTACCTACATAGAAGGTGCTAACTTTAAACAGAATAAATTTAACATATTTGGTTTTTGCTATTATTTTTCTTCAAAGCGGGTCTTTCGCTAACTTAACGACAGTATAAAGTTCATATATTTATAGATGCATACATATGTTTATCGTTATGTGTATGTATGTGTGTATGTATGTATGTGCACTGATCTGCATTGTGATTTTTTTGCTATACAAAAACTTTATTAGACACAATTATCAGCTGTTATCGCTTTATTTCTATATCTCATGACTTGTCAAGCGTAAAGACCTGTTAGATATACAAACTTAGAAACTAAAACATGTGCATTAACAGGTACATGCATACATACACATATACATACTTAGTTAGAATATCATTTTAACAATTCCAAACTAATTAAATGTTTTTTTATATGCAAGTCAGTTTTATGTCAGCATGCGAGTACATACTACAGTATCGGTTATATCAATTGCAACAAAATATTTGATTTTTGATAATTTTCATTTAAAATTCTTTAGAATCTGTAACCGAAGCGATATAAATAAAAGTAACAAAGCTTATACGAAATTCGCAAAAATTACAAAAATTTCTAAAAAAAAAAAAAAAAAAAAATTTTGTCAAAATTTTAAGCTTTTTATTCCGGATTTTAAGGAAAATTGTGGGTATGTAGTTTTCTTGCCCAATCAATTTCAGTGAGAGAAAGTGTAAGTTTTAGTTGGCTGAAAACTACCGTGGATTTATTAGAATTTTTTTCGTCAAGTGTGTTGCGCATTTTCTTAAATTTAAAATAAGATTTTGATTATACGTTATATGGAAGTAAATGCGCGAGCTGTTTTTTTTTAATTTGTTACAAATAATATGTCCACAACTGTATGTACTCGTTTGTACTAAAGCATTAAGAAAATCGAGAGAAGGCTATGTTTGTGCTTTTTGTAAATAAATATTATAAAATTCGTAAAGGATAACGATTTTATAAAGCGCAAATGACTGTTATAAAAACTATCACAATATTAATATTTGTTTTGATTGTACAATTTTAACTCCAAAAGGAGATAAGTGACAGAAAAATCAGCTAAACACTAAGCTTATTTTAATTATTAGCAACAACAAAAAAAAAAACGAAACACTAAAAAAAAAACAGATAAAGAACGTTATCACGCACAGAATCTAGTCTGCAAAGGCATTCCCATTTTAACACATTTTAACATCATCAACGATTTCATTCAGAAAAGAAATAACTTTTGTAATCTTGCAGTTACCAGGTGTTCGATACTTTGGAATTGTGATTAAATAAGCTTTCAAAGGTTAATTGTTTTATTTAATGGGAATAAAGTAATAATTTCTTTACACATTTTTTTCTTCTTTTCAGCCAAACACTTTATTTGTGTAATCGCCAAGTGATTCATTGGAGAGTGAATAACAAATACAACGATAATTGAAACACTATGGTACTGTATAAACATTTAATTTTTTGTTTGTTTATATATTTCATTAAAAATATTCGAGAGGGGCGCCAAATTACTTATAACACTTAAATCATTAACAGCAAGTCAAAAGCGTATGCTACTTTTTTCAGCTTTTTTTTGCACAAAATGAATCTACGTAAATGCAGCAATAATTCTTCAGTATTCTGTGTGAACACACCTTTATTTTAAGCTAAAGACTTTAAACTGTTTAGTTGTAAATTTTCTTGGAAAACAAAATTAATAGTTTTGTATATTATCGGCAGTTTAGCTTTGTTTTTTTGTTTGCGATTTTACTTTTTGGCATTCCACTTTTTTTTTTAAAATAAACACATGAACTAACAACGCCTTCATGCGAAAAGCTATGTAAACTTTTACAACTAATTATCATGACAATTGTCATAGCGAACACCTGCGCAACAAAGCCTTAGTTAAAGGCCAAAAGCCCTAATAAATAATAATTTTTTATACGCACATACATATTTGTCAAAATGATTAGACAAAAACTGAGCATTTGATAAAAAAAAAAAAAAATAAAACCGCAGGTGTTCCGCGGAAACATAAAACGGGTAATCAGTCAAAGTGTTGCGTTTTTTTTTTCTTTTTTTTTTTTTGTTGTAAGTAATGCATGTAAATGCTGGGAACGCGAAAAAAGATCACGAATAACAAATGTAAATTTCATATCAACATTAATGTGATAAACCTACAACATGAATGTGATAAAACCACACACAGTGCGTAGCAATAGTTTTGGAGCCACTGTCATATTTGGTGCTTTGCCATAAGCGACTTTAATTTTTTCTTTTAATTAAAAAACAAATGTGTTTGCTGTTCTTTATGAAAATTTTGCGAATAAAATAAATAAAATTTGTTTTTCTATGTTGTCAAAAAAGCTACCCACCCAATTAAGTTGATTTAATCCCTATCGAATAATTACCATGTGAAAGTTGAAAAATATTGACGTAAATACTTAGCGTTCATTAGCATGGCATAATTTTAATATTTAAACACAATCAATTATCGCAATGCGATTTCGAGTTATTAGCTTGTATGATCATTTGCTTACTTTACAGCTCAGCAGCAAAGTTCATTTGGTTGGCACAAGCAGAGGAAAAGTTGTATGGGTTGTATTGAATATAATAAACATTTATTAGTTATTAAATCGCTAACAGACAATTGAAAGATTTGTGTAACTTTGTAAATATTTAAATCGTGCTTTTTTTTTTAGTTTATAGCTTGTGTACACAGCTCTTAAGAAAACCGAAAAATGCATATAAAACGACACTCAAGAAATAAAAGAGCAGTTTTCTTCATTAAAAATTAAATTAAACTAGCCTAAAGCCCTCAAGTGAAAAGTGCTCGTATATTTATTTCTTGCAGACATTTTTCAGCAACGGCAAAGAAATTAAAAAAAATTATATATAATGAAAATTATTTTTTGATATTTTTCTTGAGCGCTGTATTCAAGCCTTATGCTTGATTTTTCGGTAAGGTGAAAAAATTGTTTAAATAAATAAATCTTTTGTTATGATTTTTCGTAAAATGGTACAATCGCGAAACTGTGATATCGGAAAAAACGTTCTAATCTACATCAAAATTTAATTTCAGAGCAAAGCAAGCAATATTTGAAGGCCTAGTTGCTTCGCAAAGTGCCTCAAAGTTATGATTTACCCAGAGTTGTATTTGACAGCGATTTAAAGAACTTTTGACATTAACCCTATTCGCATAATGGTGTGCCTTTCACACACAACCTTTATCGCAGTCACGAGATGTTTTATTGTGGTAAACAAATACATTTTTATGCTTGTAAATATTTAATATTTGGCAGTATAACCGAAAGCGCAACAACAGCAACAATCATAAAAAAAATATTATACATCGCCACACAGCATATTTGTGGTGAAATGAATTGAGTTTTCAGTAAATATTTTTTTATGAATTACTACATAAATAAATATGTAGTTATAACATACAACCGTAAAAAATAATTAATTACAAATTTTAGCTTTCAAATTTAACAATGCTGTTCCAAAAAAAATAAAAAAAAAAGAACTAACATTGAAAAAGGTTGCAAACAAATACTAATGCGCAATTAAATTTCTTTCGTAATCAATCTAAATAAACATTTCGTATTTGTGATGCCATGGCATTGCATTTCTTATTTCTCTACAACCAGCCAAAAATTGTTAAGCGCAGCGCGCTAGCCTATTTTGTGTCTCATTTTGCTCGCACAATTTTCGAGGCTGTTATTTTTTGTTCGTCATAAAATATATAAATATTCAAATAAATATTCTTTTTCTATTTATTTCAAATGCAAGACTTCGCGCTAAGTTGAATAATCTCATTTTGCAACGCATCTATGTACATATGTATGTTTATATGTATGTACCATGGACGAATTTTTAAAATCTACACATATCGAGTTGGTTTTAAGGTTTGTAATGTTGTTGTTTTTATTAGAATACAAAGACAACAACGGCAAGTATGTCCAATTTCTAAAAATAATAAAAGATGTCGTCTGCGTACGCCGCGTGATGTTCATCGCACAGACAAATGTGTTGTTGAAATGTTTGCACAGTGTATGTGAATGGAACAAATAATACTCGTACAGTGTGTTGAATGTGCTAACATACATATGTGAAAAAAGAAAAGTTTGTGTTTTTATAAAAAAAATAGTTTTGCAATGGTTAAATTGACAAATTGTGTGCGTTAAATTAAATAAATTTTTTTTTAATTTAAAATCTTTATGGTTAAAAAACATAATTAATATTCGAATTAAACTGAGTTATTTCGCAAACACCAGTTGAGGGTTATGTGAACTACCACGATAGTGTTAGTTGTAATTCTTGATCTGTTAAAATAATTTCCTTAGAGTTCAGCAAAACTTTATTAATGTAGGATATGGCCGCTCGTAAGCGTTAAAATTGAAGTTCTGTGGATATGAAAAAAGCACAGCCCAATACCTGTGGCTATTTAAAAGCATTAAAGTTGTACAATATCGCTATATCGAGTTTAATAAAGCTAGCTTTAAAGAAAGACATCGAAATCGCAAATATCGTGAATGCAAATTTAGGACGCAGACCAGTTTTTCCTGAAAGTTTTATAAATATGTTGGTAGACTATGTTTTGACGATGGATGGTCCATATTACCCTAGAATATTTTTTTTATTCGGGATTCTGAGTAATTTAACACTTTTTAAATTATTATATATTTTGAGTTTTATGTTATTGTTTCACCAAAAAATAAATAAAATGAATTGATCTGTGAAATTAATAAAATATATATATCATGTGATTTAAGAGCAATTTATCAAAAAAGGATTGGTGATCCATATTTGCCTACTTTATTCTACACAGCAACAGCATTCAAAATGACATAGTTTGTCACTTATATTCATTTATTTATTTTTAAGAATTTTCAATTTAAATTCAGTTTATTTTCTAACATTAACTATATTAATCCAAGCTTTAAACTTTGTAGAAAAGTAAAAAAAAAATTGAACAAAATTTTATATACATTTTGAAATTTTTTTGAGTATGCAGTTTTATAGTCGTTTCAATTTTAGTCAAACAATATGAAAGTTTTAAGTGGCTAGGGATTACCGTTGATTTTTTAGAATTTTTTTTCAAGGGTGTAGCGACTTTTTTCCAAATAAAAATAAATGTTTCTTATTCGTTATATGAAGGAAAAAAAAAATATTTTTAATATAATTTACAAATTTCTAAGTACAAAAATTGAAAATTTAGAAAACCCAAAAAGATAGCTAAATCTTTGCAATCTAGAAATTTAATTGATTCTAAAAAACTATGGCTACATACGAATGTATGTCTTTCAATACAAAAAATTTTTTGTTAGCACTTTTGTCACTTTCAACCCACAGTACGCGCCGCCAAAGCACATTTATCTCTAAACAATGTAATAATTTTCGGTTTATGCCATTTAGATGCGTTCGTTTGTTTTACTTATAGAATGTTTTACCAATTTTTTCACGCACAAACTGCACACTTACTTGCTCGCAATTACATACTTTTCTTGTTTGCTAGATTAAGTTGTTTTTGTTGCTGTCATTAAAGTCGTCGTTGACGTTTCGCGAAAAAGGCAAAAAACAAAATTGTTTTCCCCCAGCAGCAACAGCGCCGCCCATTTAGTATTACTAGGAATGCTGACTAATCTATTTTTATACGGAAAACAGATGTGCGACAATTTTCCAATGAAATTTTTATAGTTTAAATGCCATGAAAATTTTATGAGTGTGCTTTTTAAGCTTAATTGATTTTTTCTTTTGCTTTAATTGTGGTTCGATTTAAATTTTTTTTTAAATGGTACACGTTTTCTTAACTTGTTGCTAGTGACTTGAGTGTGTGTGTTGAGAGTTTGAGAGGCAGTGAAGCAGTTTGAAAGTGTAACGGAAATCGACGTTTTTACACTGTTATAATTTTTTTAGTATTCTTCATTAATGAACTGTTTTTAATTTTTTACTTTTAAAATATAATATTTTATATTTTTTTCTCAACAGAATACAAATTTTTTTTGCGCCTTTACCAAATTTCCTCGAAATTCTTTGCTAGCTTTTTTGTTTATTTTTTTTTTTCATAAAAATGTTCCGTTTAATGTTGTGCACGCGAAAATTGCTGCGTGAGAACTGACGTGTGAAAATGCGAAGTGCCTAAAAAGATGCGGCATATGTACGAAAAAAAAATGTCCCGGCGTCACACGTTTGTATGTAGTATATACATATGTATGTATGTATGTATGAAACTACATTAAGTATGTTCAAGGCAATATGGAAAAAAAAATTTAAATCTTTTGAAATATCAGTTTTTTTTGCATCAGTGTGTCTTAGAATATTAAAATTTCAGCAGCCCCAATTCGCTATAAGTGGAACCAAAATCATATAAAAAATAAAAATTATTGAGCTCGAGCCATGGCGGAATTATACAGGTGACATTTTTAGAACAGCTGATTCGTTCTCTCTTTCGCCGCGGTACATAAATGCCAAATTGATCTGATTTCTGATTGGCTAAATTTCTTTGGTAAACTGTTGTCAAAACGATGTTTTGATGACATTTTTATATTTGTTTACAAATTAATTGTGTATTGTAAGCTGAGAAAATAATAAATTTTATATTGTTGTGCGGGTTGTGCGATATTCCTAAGTGTTAAAAATTAAAAGAATTCAAAAAAGATGGGAAAATGTGTGTTATGTGCAAAAAGATTGGAAAGGGAAAAAGGTCTATTTTTTCAAGTGCCGAAAGAGGACGAAAAGAGGATGCAGTGGGCCAAAGTGTGTGGTATACATAGCTGGGGACTTTCGATTAGAATTAGAAATCATTAGGATTAGAAAAAAAATGTACTCTAATCATTAGAAATTTTTTTTTATGAAAGTTTCAGATTACTAATTGATTTGATTAGAAGTAATCGAAAATCTAATCGCGATTAGTGACGATTAGCATTTCTAATCAAAACTAATCAAATCTAATCAAAAAATCTAATCGATTAGATATCTTGATTAGTTTTGATTAGTTTTGATAAGATGGACATTTTGAACTAGTTTTGTGACCAAAATTTGTATTTATCATATTTATTTTATATATTTACAAAATATAACATACACATATACTTATTTTATAGATCTATGTAGGATTTCAAATACTAGAAAGCAAGTATTGATATTAAAACATATGTACAACAAATTCAAACATTATAGCTCACAAAACTAGTTCAAATGTCCATCTAATCAAAACTAATCAAGATATCTAATCGATTAGATTTCTTGATTAGATTTGATTAGTTTTGATTAGAAATGCTAATCGTCACTAATCGCGATTAGATTTTCGATTACTTCTAATCAAATCAATTAGTAATCGTCTAAAATGGCCAACTAATCAAAATCAATCAATTGTTCGGCCAAAAAAAGACATCTAATCCGATTGCTAATCATTAGGATTTCTAATCATTAGTACCCAGCTATGGTGGTATAGCACTTAGGTTGAAGAACAGGATATGTGCAGGTCACTTTTGCCCTTCCGATATAGCTACAACATTTTTTAATACAGAGGAATTTGTTGCCTGACGCTATTCCAAACTTATGTGGTGTTGTTCATACAAAACTTTCTGCGCTAGAGGCAGGTTGGATGGTGTCCTTACATTTGATGGCTAAACAGTTTGCCATTTTACGAATCAATTTTCAATGCAAAAATACTTGCAGTCAAGCTTTAGTATAGACCTTAAAGCGCGCACCAATGTAGTTTTTTTTTTTTTGAATAAATGTCATAACAATTCGCCTGAGCTTATTTTAACAAAAGCGAATTCATTCAATTCGCCTTGATTTTGACAAATATGTGCCAAAAGCAAAAACAAAATACACGTTGTTTTTGGCGTTGTCGTGGCGACACCACCTTATAGATTCGCCTTGGCTCGAGGCTTGTGTGAAATTTTTTTTTTTGGAAAAAAAATTAAAATATTAAAATTATCATTTTACACATAATTTTAGTTTTTCATTACATATAGCAAAATATTAATTAATTAATTAAGAAAGCGCTCTCATTAGCATCACGACTGAAAGCCTTTATATTGCTTACGCAGTGTTGCCGGATGTGTGTAGAATAAAAGTTTCTTTTTAAGGGATTTGGGTATATGGAAGTGATTTTTAGGAGGAAATCTGACTGTATTCAACTTTTTTATAGAAACAAGCACACGTAAACAACGAATTTCCACCTTCGAACTTCGAAATTTGTTTTTAGACTCAAATGCATTTCTGCGTTGCGTTAATGTCGGCATCATTTTCTAAAGAACTGTGACAAGTGATGACAGAAATACGTACTCGCTTGTAGAGGAGATTATGTGGTGAGTAAATAGGGAGCAGAGTAAATAGAGAAACTCGTCTCTTGATACATACATTTGGACCTGTACTATAAATTAAAGTTCGTCCCATGTCTGAAGGTTCTCGTCAGGGCCCCCCTCAAAATCTTTTCTTTATAATATTTTCTAATTTATCCTCTCATCTATCTCCTTACATTTTGAGTAAATTTTTTTGTCCGTACAAAATTAAAATAAAATAAAAGCATTTCTATAAAATTAGGACAAAACGAAAATACGGACCAAGGGGAATCACCACCGTTTCCCCCCTTTCCCTCTCGTCGGGCCTCGTTCTCGCTCTTCTTAGTTCCTCCACTCTTTAGCTTCCATTCAGTGTAAACGGAGCAAGGTTCTGTATAAGATGAAGAGGTTCTAGACAGTAAGATCTTGGTGTATCACAACACTTACTGTTCGAATAAAACAGCGAGTTGAGAGTTTGGCCTTGTGAATTAGTGCGTTAACCTTTAATTTAATTGAAGCTTTTTGGGATAAGTGGTGAATTTACATATAATATAATGTGACGTTGCGAATAATAATATTAGCTTTTCTTTGCACAACATACAATTAAATGCTTCCCCCAACTAAAAGCAACACAGCGCTATTCAAATGCGAAAGTGCGCGCAGAAAATCAAAGTACTAAAGCAGTAAACACAGTAATAAAAAGAAAAAATATGCATAAGTCATCCACTAAAATATGAGCGTAAATATGTAGATGAGAGTGTCGGCAGACTAAAATGAGTGAAAGCAATAAAAAAAAAAAAGTATCAACGACAGCTGTACACGCTTTGGAGACAATAACAACACACGCATTGCATAGCCTTAAAAACTTTCGTCCTTTCATTGTCTGTTGATGTTTGTTAGACGTAAATGTCAAATGTTTATATACACGTATGTAGATTTGACAGAACATAGAAGAATTCGCATTTGTTAATATTGCTATAAACACATAACTAGTATGTATGTAGGTATGTACTTATGGCAATAGGAACTTTGTAAGGTCAATATATTGACAATGAAAATGTGAGATTTAATCGCTTAAATTGAATTCTTTTGTTTTTTTTTCGATTATTTCATATTCTTTGTCATATTTCTTTGTTCGCTGTTTGCCTGAAGGCAGCGCATCATCATTGTAATTGCCCTTAACGCTCTGACGCGCCAACAAAATGCCAAAAAAAAAAAAAAAAAACGTCACAATTGATGACGTTGACGAACGTCGTGTGAGAGGAAATCAGAGGAAAATAGCATAGTGTGCGTATTAAAAGATAATAAAGGAATTTTTATCGCCTTCACACTTGCGTGATTTTTGTATTTTTTTATTTTTTTTATTTACTTTTATATGTATTTATAATTTTTATTAATTTGTTTTTTTGATGCTTTTGGCCAAATTTTATTTTCCTCGCATTTTGTCACATTTGATTTTATTTATGGCCAACTGTAAGCGCTTGAGTTTGTCTAGACGTGCGTTATGCTTTGGCAATTATTCAAGTAGTTATGTATGTACTATGTGTGTGTGACTTGAATTTTTCTTTGTGACGCCTCAGTTACAGCGCTATGCATTTGAGATGAAGATCACAAGATAGAAAAATTCCTTAATGCATTGATGAGTGCACCATGCTTGTCATACGTAAAAATAAAAATTTAATAATTTAATTTTAAAATCTAAATAAAGAAAGCTCATATTTTTTAAGCGAAAATAACATTTTCCGTCATATTAAATTATCCTTTATGTGTGCCACTAAAAGCATGCAACATTAGGAAAGTCTTCGAAACTAGAATCAGTTAATGAACGGCTGAGTTATACAAAATTTTTACGAAAAAAAATTGCTGAATACATTGCTAGCAAATAGCGACGAATTTGCAAACTTTCATTTGTACTATTTTTTTTAGATTTCTGATCTACACCAACGCGAGCTATCAAACTGAACTAAGCGTTTTCGCATCCGCAGATGCTTTCAAAGAGAAGAGCTCGGATTTTCTGCACCCATCCTTGCTACCCTCTAAACACCCGGCATCGCTACGAAGGCAGCATTCTTCAACAAAAAATTCATTGAGTAAATTTTTAATTTGCCATAGCAACGAATTTGAAGAAATTTCAATTACCAAATAATTGTTCTAATAATTTTGTTAGTAAACATTTGCTCCGCGTCCATTAACATCAAACGATACACATAACTTACCTTGAAAGACTGCGTTGGACATTATCATCATTTGCTGGCACTGTAGCTTGTTGAGTTAATCTGGAAGAGAAGTAAATTGAAATTGAGATATTTATTTGGAAGTAATTCGTTATTCAAGCAAACATTAAATAAAACAAATTGTCGTGATTGATTGATTGATTGATTGATATACGTACGAGTTCATACAAGTGTGTGTTGTTGATGCTTGTGTGTCTACTTAGTAGGTGTAAAAGCCAGTTTGCGCAACTATGTTAATGACTTGAAGATTGCTTGCTCAAACAAAAATATAACAAAAAAATCAGATAAAGTTTAAAATAGTATACGTAGATTGATGACTACGCACAAGCTACTCTAGTCTGTAGCTGATGAATAAAATAAATAATAGTTATGTGAAAAAAATGCGTACGAAAAATGTAAAGTAATGCGCTTTTCTAGCAGCGCAGTTTAACCGGCTTCTTATGAACTTAAAGTACCTCGAACAAGTGTTTAACTTTGTTGAACTTGGAATTACAGTGGACTCGAAATTTAATTTTAATTTTCACATAAATGTTACAGTTAACAAAGCCGAAGGTGTGTTTGCGTTTGTAAAACGATGGCCAAAACAATTCAATGACGCTTACATTACGAGGGCTCTATTCACAACGTTAGTGAGGCCAATACTGGAATATAAAACTGTTGTTTGGAACCCGCGCTATCAAGTTCATTCCGACCGAATAGAGTCAATTCAAACAAAATTTCTGCCTTTTGCTCTAACAAATTGCAAAACAAGATCAAAGAAACTGCTTAAAATTTGCATGAAACTCAAGAAGAGAAGTTGAAAAAATAGGCGAAGCACTAAAAGTAGAACTACAGTGTAAGTAGCTGAACTTCAGAATATTTCTTAAATATTTTTAATTTAGCTATGTATTGATTGGAGAACGATTAGAGAACGCTATCGCTTACCGCTTACTTAAAGGATCTTTCATCTTTCGAGTGACTTTGAGAATCGTAGAAAACAAAGGAAAACAAACATACATAAATTGTGCAACAATCTGAATCACTGATTTTTGACAACTTTTTTCCTGGCAATCTTTAAAACGCAAACGCGCAAGTATTTTTCTTATGAAAGCAATTGCGGAGGAGCGTCAGTGAAAAAATTATCAAAAATCAGTGATAATTTAAAAAACACTTGAAACTCGCATTTTATTATACTAAAATCGAATGAGCTACAAAACTGCGTACTCCAAAAAATTTTTTTTTCAAAGTACGAAGTTTTGATGAAATCTTATTAAATATAGGATTTTGTTAGAGAATGTACGGTATTTGAATTGAAAAATATTTTTTTTTTAAATATTAAGCAGAAAAATAGATTAACTCAATGTGTCAATTTGTGGTTGTGCTATAATTACTTAACAGAGTGTATATTAAAGTGGTCGTTAAAAATTAAATTTTTTAATTAACCATTGTTTTTTTTTTTTGTTGATTATATTTGAAATAAAATTCCCAACCATCATGAATATAACCAAAACTTAAGTTAGATCGACTTGAGGCACGTGTTGTTTTTAATTAAAAAAAAAAAAAAAAATTCCCAGTGTTTTTTCATCAAAAGAAAGCTTTTTAGGGGGCGTCGCAAAAAATTCAATTTTTAACGACCACCCTAGTGTATTAGTAGCTTGGCGAATCGATCTCGAATATAGTCTTTAAGTTCGTGTATAGCACGGCTCACCTTAGCGCTCATTAGAGAATTACGCTAGTTATCTAACTTGAAAATGCGTACGACTACAATTTATCAGCCTCATGTACACGCATACGCACACACAGTGAGTGTATATGTATATATGTATGTACATACATATGTACGTAGGTGTAAATGTACGCATGCGGAAAATGCCACCCTCCTCCCCCCTAAAAATCAATGCTAAGTACCTACATATTTACTCAATCTTCCTCGTGTTAAGCATCTTTTTTGTTGTTTCCCTTTTTCCCTTTTTTTTTTTTTGCTTAATGCTTTTTTTTTGCACTTTCACTGCTGCGACTTTTTCCAACGCTTTCTATTTCTATACATTTACACCATCTTTTTGTATTTGCATTTTCAAAATTGCACAACCTTCAAAGCCTTTAGCTGCTTGCGAGCTTGCGGAAAAATGCATCTTCGTGTGTGTGCGTGGCGTTGCCACCACTCTCAAGCAGTATTCGCATTCGCATTCGTATTTGCACAATCAAACAACCCACCCTAAACACCCTACACAACATACACACACACACACGCACGCACCCTTTTACTCGTCCGAGTATGTACAACGAAAAGGCGAGTTGCCAATCGTTTCAATATACCGCGCGCCGTCGACCAGCTCCTAGCCAACAACTACAACTACAACTATTTACACTGTGGCTAGGCGCTGCATTTACACTCACCTTAATTTCGTATTGCATAAATGTGATTTGTGCTTTTGCGATTTATTCAATTGCTTTACATGGCGCTTGAGATTGATGCAATTTTCCCAAAATGCCTTACACTTTTTATGAATTTCGTGTGCGCGTATGTTGATGATGAAGATGTTACACAATTTTCAAATGTGCTAGGCGTAAGTTTTGTTGCGTTGAATGTGTCGCAATTGTGTCACTTTACCTTAAATATTTGCAAATTATTTATTTCGTTGCGGCATTAAAATAATAAATATGATACACTGCGTACAGGCGGAAGACCCTTTTCAAAGCGGCTTGCCACTTGCTGTCACAACTTTTTCGAATATTCACACAATTTTGCAATGGCGTACACAATTTTTGCATTTGCACTTGAGAATTTTCTCACTTAACTTTTCATTTTTATCCCCCAAAGTATAGATACTCATAACATTTTGGCGTTTTAAGAATTTTCCCAATTAGCGCTCGCGTAATCCGTGTGCAATCGTTCACTGCAGGCGTGTTCTCTCTACACTGAATTTCCGCAACTGTTTATGGGTATCTCGCGACGCTTTGCAAATGCCTTCGGCGTCATTAAGCAGTCTTTGTCAGCCTATTTGTTGGCGACGCGCTTACACGAAGTCAACGTCGACGGTCGCAGTCGGCGCAGCGAGTGTCATGTTATGACATCGCGTCGTCATTGTGCCGCCCACCCGTGCAGCAATGCGGCGCACAGCGAGCGAACAAACGCTTTGGCAGCTCCCTTGTCCAGATGTGCGACAGCAAAAAGTCAACGATGTGGTTGCACAGCGCGTTCGTGTGGCAGCTGTCAACGCCTCGGCGCTTGCCACCATCACACACCCTTTACATGGCGCTCTTTGTCAAAAGTCAATTTTATCGCTCTTGCCGAAGTGGTCGCATTCGTCGTCGCTGTCACTGCCACCGCTGTCGTCGTCGTCGTCGTCGTCGTCGTTGGCTTTGTATGTACTCGTTTATCATTTAGGCACATTTTCAGCTTCCCTCGTCGTGTGTCGTTTACTTAGTACATCACGTGAGTCCTGCGCTCTCTGGCGTGTGCGCGCTTTCAATACGCCCAGCGTCAAGAAACAAGGGATGTGGCACTCTCATACCCCTGCATGCGCTGAGTACCCGGCTTTTTTGCTGGAAAGCATCAAAGTCTTTTTCCTTTTGCTAATTTTGAACGACTTTAAAATGGGCAAGTTGACTCTCTGCTCTGGACGCATGCTCAGACAATTTTTGAAATCACTTACATATGCTCGAATGCTTACAAACAATACAAACAGACAGACCTGATTCGGAAGTGAAATAGTTTTTTTTTTTTTTGAAATGGCGAAAACTTAGCGGCAAGTTGGCATAATATTTTTGTACCTTGTCTTGTTGTTGCGTCAATTTTGTGTTGATGCGATTGGTGCGCCGCCGGTGTTACGCTAGCCATGGCCAGCTGTGATTACCGCTTACGCCACTTTCTTGAGCCACTTAGTCGTCATCTATTGCTTTTGCTTTATGGCAGCGGCATGCTTATTATCATGTAACCGTTATTTAATAACTGTCATTACCAGGAAACTGACATTAGCTCTTTTTCATTGCGACAATTTGCAATCATAACCTACAATTCGAAGTAAAATCAAAGACTAGGTAAGACCAAGTCTTTAAGAAGTACAATGGAACTCCAAATTTTGTGCGGCTCATTGAATTACTCAATCAAGAAATATTCAAAATTTTGCTAATTAAAAACTAAAAATAAAATAATCTGCACAAAATTCTCAATCTGATAAAAATGCATCAACACTCGTTCTTTAAGATCAATTAACAACAATAGTTGAATTTAGATCATCGAATTAGGCAGTCGAGCTAATAAATATTTCGTATCTATTATTTCTTTGCGGAACCATTTTATTTCTCGCGCGAAACGTTGAAAATTCCAGAGCTACACAAGCTGCTTTGTTAGTCCAATGAAAGTCAAAAGCTCTAAAAAAAATTACCCAAGATTCCGCTCAGTGAAGAGGCAGTTCTTGTTACTATCATCGTTTTTCTGGCTCGTGAACAATTTCACGGTTAACTTGCTCAGAGCTGTTCTATGTACATACAATTTTGAACTCCGAAGAGGTGCTGCTACGAGCACACTTAGAGGTTTCCCAACAGTTTGCTTGCTTTCAGATTTGTGATAGACTTGACTAGACCAACGAAGAGAATTAGGCGAGTCAGACACTCGACAGTCTCTACGAATTTATGTGAGGAAAATTTTCTCTCAAGCGATTTCATTGGATAACCGAGAAGGCTTGGTGGTTACGGAAAGAACGGACTGATTCGTAACGGCGTATTAGACGGCGGCTTTGCGACCCATGGAAAGCTTCGGACTGTCTTTAAAAGTTTTCATTGTCAAAAAAGAAGGAAAGTGAAAGCACCAGGCGAAATTTTAGGATTGCTTGTAGAGCTGGTCCTGTACACATTTTTTGTTGAAAGTAATTAGTTGGATGATTTATTGTAAACTTTCTGTGATTTTCACCAGCCAATCAAAATTTCTTCTGATGGTTTCCGAACGCCGCATAGGTCTAACATTTCCCGATTGATATAACAATTAAATATCTATGTATGTTTTTTTTGCTTTTTTCATGCCTTTCTTTTTACATTTCCTCTGAAAGGATTAACATTTTTTGTTTGCTTATTTTCTTGGCTACGATTTTTGGCCAAAAACGTTGTTTACTTTGTTTGGCCAATTTTTTCGCGCTGCGGTAGGTTAGGCACAGGGTGGAGCATGGCGTGACTTGAAGTACCTGCCACAACTAACTTTGGCATTTCTTTGCAATGCTTGCTTGGTTTGTGTACTTGTATTAGCAAATGTATTTTATTGGCACAAAAGAAATCACAGCCATTTGAACGCAAATGAAACTAAAACCAAAAAGGATTCCTATGCCGCCAGTGATTTTTATCGAGCACACATTTTTCTAAGTGCTTTCAGTGACAAATAAATGAGATGGATTGTGATTTCATTTTGATGCCAATAAATTTTAACGTTCGCTCGAATGCGGCCGACGTTTCTTAATCAGCATAAATCCCACACAATACAGGATAATTAAATCACTTGATTTTCAAAGTAACATTTTATTAATTTTTTATTTTAATTTTTTCGTCATTTCTTTTATTTAAATTCTCTTAATTTGTGCTGTACACAAGTAGAAATTAATCTTCTGTCTACAAATAGCGTTTTTTTTTTGTTCTTTTCGTTAATCTTCTGTACTTTTTCCGCAAGCTCTTTATTAAGCTTGTTTACTATGACAACGATTAATTGCCTACTCTGACATCATGTCCAAGCGTCGCTCAGCAACTATTTTTTTTTTATTGCTACGAATGTCGGTATGCTGAAGGTGTACCCATTAGGAAAGCAGGAAGTAAGTAAGGAAATTCATAGGTGTCTGAGAAGTTCTCTGCTTTAGCTCTGAAATCTGTTTGTAACTGTGCAGCAGGTTTGAGAGAGGGTGACAACTTTTTTATAGGAATAATTTGCTTTTTTTTTAAGTAGAAAGTTGCTTAAGAACCTGAGCTACAAAGGAGATGACCAGTACGAAACTGTTGTCGAATTTCCCTGCTGGGTCTTCATATATACCAATTTTAGCGAATAGTAAAAAAATGGAAATCGTCCTCTGCCTGAAGGCGTCACGAAAATTCGTATAAAAACTGGGAATGGTCAATAGCTAACAGACAAATGCCATACACGCAATGTAAAGCCAAATTTAATTGACTTCTTGAGCGCTAAACACTTTTGCCATGTTTATCATCCGACGTGTAAAAAAAAAGGAAAGTGAGGCAGTCGCTACCAAGCTTTACAACTGTAGATGCATACATACATACAGATCAGAGGTGTGACCGCATGGTTATGACGTGTTTAACCGACGCGCCTAATCTGATATCATCACTGGGTTCTAGCAAACGCTTATAAAACGTAGGCAGGCAGCCGCAACAGTTCGACGCACGAGTTGCTCGCGATGTGATGTCACATCGTGTGATGAAGTGTGATTTTTAATCAATGTTTGTTAGACAAAATTGCAGAGCAAATTACGTTGATGCCTACTTAAATTTCTTACTAAAGTATATGCGAAGACACTTTATCGAACTTTTGAGCTATTCACATAAATACTTGCTGCTATCGAAGGGAAAGAACATCGAAGTATGAAAAATTATCTCAAGTTATATGCAAGTATAAATCAATAATAAGATGTGTTGTAAGAAGTGCAAACACCAACCCACTTACCTTTGTTCCGTTTTCGCCTTCAAACCCACCGAAGCCGTTGTCACCTTCAAAGCTTGCTCGATCAAAGAGCTCAGCGCGCTCGAACGACGTTGATGATGTTTTCGTCCGAGCAATGGCGTTGGCGCTACGGAACTAGCCAACGAATTGAAGCCGGAATTTGTTGTTGTTGGTGGCACGGTTAAAATTGGCACCGGAATTCGTTTATCTCTTAGCCAATCAATATCCACGGGATCGGTATTACAACGCGGCCGATAAACTTCATTCACTTGTTCCTGTCGTTGCAAACGTTTCTTGGTTCGGCCGAAACAAAGATTTTCCGTAGACTTGTAGAAGGCTTTGCGACTACTCGTCGTACTGCCGGTAGTGCTGAGATTTGTATCGCTCGAAGTGAATTTGTGTAGCTGCAGTAGCGCTGTGGGCAAAATGTGAGTGAAGGAAAAATCGTATTAGGTGAATGGTTGAAATAAGGATTATTGATGTTAGGTGGGCATTAAATCCAAATTGATGGATTGGAAAAAATGGAAAAATATATGTATGTAAACCACACAAGGATATCGTGGCAAAAAGTTAACAAATTTATCACATTTTAATAATTAAAATACTATAAATTTTTAGCAATTAACACGACAGGTAATTAAAGTTTTTTAAGAGGGTTTTGGTTTTTAGAATAATTTAAAAATGTCGCTGAGGACTTGTACGTTTACTTAGTTGTGCTAGATTAAGTTTTGAAAAGACTTTGAAAACAGTTATTTTTGCTATAATTTCCTCTTTCCAATAAGCTGAACAATCCCAGACACACTCAAACCTTTGGCTACAAGAAACAAGCTAACACTATGAAGGCTACCAGAATACTGCGCGATTGAAGTACCGTCAACGCTGATAAACTGGTTAGAAAAAGCTCGTCGTCTGTTCTTATGGAACCGAAAATCAGTTAGAAATTATTTAAACACTCCAATTATTTTATGTGGAACCTCCAACGAGACGGAATGGCATTGATGCCTCGAGTAGAAAGAGAAGTCGAAGCGTATGATGTGCGATTGGGCAGCACTTTGATGCAACCATGGTCGAAACCTTTAGTAACAGAAACTCGTCTAGTTTTAATGAGGAAGCTTGATAGTAATTCGACGGCAGGGTTTTGGAATAAATAAGTGGGTCTTGGTGACGCTTTTTTCTGCCGTACCTTATAACTTAACTTACTAACTAAACTAACTGCAGGAGAAATACTTCGTTGAAAAGAAAAAATGTTTGTGTTTTACATACTCGGTCTTTGGCAACTTTCATCATTCAAACATTGAACAAAACCAAAGCAATTCACTACTCACATTTACTGCTCACTGTCTTCCTTAAATGATGATTACTTTCGCACTCATCCAACGAGTCCATTGCATCCAAACCAGGCGAAACGGAGCGACTAATGCGGCGATGTTCGCGACGCAACGGATGCAAGTAATCCGCCGTATTGACCGAAAGATATTGCATATTTTTAGAATTTTGTGACATTGTTTGGTTTTTCTTTCAAATTTATTCGTTAAATTCTTTCAAAACTTGAGCTGCTTTTAAGCGCAAATCACCACAATTTTCATGCTCAACACTCTTTCGAATGCAAACCCACCGGGCGGACGGCTACGCTGTCACTGAAATTGACAATGAAAATTAGCACAGATAACTCGCGGTTGAGGGCGACGTCTTACTAACGGTTCCACATGTTTTTCCTTTGTTTTTTTTTTTTGTTTTTTTTTTGTAAAGCAAATTGAACACAAATAAAATAAAAAAAAAAGAGAGACACAAATCGCCGGCGTTTGTGTGGCGGAAGTCTAGCGAGGCCAAATGGCATGCAATTGTTTCGCGTTGCATATTAGCTTCTTAAGTTATTCTTAAGCTATCTCCCCATGGCACCTGCCCCCCTGCACAATCATTTCTTTCTTACCAACTTTTTTGTTGTTCTGTTTTCGTAGTAAATAGTATTTTCGCGCTTGTTTTGTATTTTATTTCAAGCGCTGTTGTTGTCACTTGTTTTTTTTTTTTTGATTAGCGAATTTGTAATGAGAAAAAGGTTTTGTGAAAAAACGGTGACACGGCGACTCGGCGGCACAAACAATGAATTTGACGTTTACAATGAATTTTGTACGGCGCTTTGTGTGTGTATTCGTTGTTTTTGTTTATCAATGTACTCGCTGGCATTTAAAAAAAATGAATAAACGATAAATTTATTTGTTGTTTGTTGTTGCTGATGCCCTGTTGGCCACTTACAGTGTTGCAGATGTCACTTAGTGACCGCATGTTGAGTGAGGCACGCGCCCACTTTCGTCTTCAATGAGAACATAAGTAAGTGAACATATGGTGCAATTGGCCCTGTAGGGAGTGCCATCAACACCAGCGCTACAAAGTTTGGCGTGAGTACAAATCTGGAGCTTCAGATAGACAAACAATTTACGGTGTTTTTTTTTTTTAATATGAATAAATGCTTTTAATGTTTGTTTGTTAATTTTGTATGTTTTTCACTTTTGTTTCGGTTTTGTTTTTTTACTTTTCCACTAATAATAATACTGAAGAACAGGTTGCATGAGAGCAAATTCTTAAAATGGATTGCTAGTATATATAAATATTTATATTTTAGTTGTTACTCCTTGCAGAAGCTTCAATATATATTTTTTTTAAATTAAAAGAATGTTTACACCGCTAGGTGGCGCAAGAGTCGAGATATTTAGAAAACCTCTATATAGAAGCAGATATTGAGTATATGTATGAGAGAAAAAAAAAACCTTTTTTAACAATACATCTAGTAGAACATTGCCGGATTTGTGAACTTTGCCAAACTCGTACTCGTAGTCCGATTGGGCACCTTAAAATGCCAAGGTGGGGCGAAAAAAATGTTCGTAATAAAATTGAAGTTCTAAAAAACATGCAATCAACATGCTTTTAATTTATAGCTTATATTGTGTTGTAGTATTAGTTTTCGAAACTGTGTGCACACTTGTGTTTGTTTTTTATGTATTCACATTTTTTTCCCGCAGGGATAAGGCCACGCGCATAAATATGAACATTTAATGTGTGTTTAAGTGAATTCTTATTTAATTAAAACGTGCCAAGCAAAGCAAAAATGCTACAAATTACGTAGCATAGATGATTGGTAACTATGTATTTATATTAAAATTCGAAAGCTTTTATTTTATTTTTTAAATTTATTTTTATCTTTATATTTCACACTTTATTAATTTTGCACACATATCTATGTACATACATACATCTGTTTGTATGTACTTTAAATTAAAATATTTTTTTTTTCCATCGCTCAAATCACATTTCCCGCACTAACACGCTTTACAAGCTGTCCAAGGCGTTTACACGCGCTCGTCCATCCATTGATGACCTTTAAAGTTTAAACTAATCGACCGCCTCGACACTGACTTGGTACACTGTCTTTTTACTGTATGTTACTATCAACCAAATGTCTAACTAAACTAAAATAGTAACTAGAAGTTGTGAGCCGCCTTAGTTCGTTAATCAGATAATAGCCAGCGAAATTTTCGTATTTGCCGCCAAGTGGAAAAGAAGCAGACGCGTGGCCCAAATGAATGTTTATTTTATACTACATATTTCACTCCTTTCACTTGTCTTCAATTATTATAAATATATTCAGAAAAAAACACTCCACATAAATACATACATACATATGTACATATGTATGTACTTGGTACATGCCCAATTGGAAAATTTTGATGCGCTTCTAAGCATATTTAATGTTAACGAAACATTTCCCTTTCGGGAATCTAAAATACACTTTCTTGTGGCGCTTTGAGTAGGCAACTTAAAACTCATTAGAAGCGCATCCAAAGCGCATTGTAAGAAGCGCTTAATTGCCATGATGGAATAATGAAAGATGTTGTGACGTTGTGACAGTGCTAGTTTGAACGCCCTTAGCTCAATGTTGTATTTTGGAAGTATTAGAGAAACACGGGAATAAAAGAAGGCCGTTCTTAAAAAAAAGTACAAATGAGTGAAGATATTTACATCAAATTTTACCACAATGATTGAAATATTACGAATTTTATATGAAAACTGACAAAAAAAATTTAATAACATCATAATTTGTATTTAAATTGCTGGTAAAACCTGCGCACAGTACGAATTTTTAGTGTTTTTGGATGCTAAAATTAATAAAGACCAACTTCTTCGATAATGATTATGCTTTAGAAATTAATGTAAAATGTTCAAATATGACGCAAATGCATTCAAACCGTACCAACAACATAGCAATGTTTGTCCAGCTATTAACATTTTTTCGGAAAAGTAGAACCTCACGGGTTTTCCCACATTAATATAGTTTATTTCCAATCATTGGATCATGAAGAAACTGAGGGTAATCCTCAATGGTTATGAGCATAAAACACTGAAGGCGGAATTTTTAGGAAATAAATACCAATTGATAACTGAAAAAGCATAAATATAAAGGTCTATGGAGTTCCTTTTGCCTTTATGGTATGATTATTAGAATACAAAATCCATAGGTTAAATTTAATATAAAATTAGCTTGTTCCAAAGACGAGCGGAGAAAGCGAAAAATTGACGTTGACGAGACGATCGAGTCGGTTGAAGGCGGAAGAGAAATGGGAGTTCCTCTATGAAGATGATTTTATGGAGAACTATTTTTGATACTTTATCAAAAAACGGATATTTTATTTTCTTGCCAATAAAATATTGTATTGGAAATGCCAATAAAATTGTTTATCCTGTCTTCCGAAATGAACCCCAGAGCTTTATTCTAGGTAATAATTTAACAAATAATGTTTTACTTAACAAATACTTGACAATTTTTACAAAAACTTGTTCAAATTCTCGCTTTTAGAAAACAAATTATCAATAAATAAGAAAAATTATGCAAAATGTCAAAACAACCAATAATACATATTATAAGTTCCACATGAAAAACTTAATTTTCTGCTACAATTCAACATTTTTTTTGTACAAAATTGGTAACCAAATTCTGCAAAGGAACAACACAGTTTCTAGGGCGTTCAAGATGACTGATTTAGAGCGAGAAGTTGCCAATGTACAACACCTTTCATTATTGCATCATGCTTAATTGCAAATAAAAGTTAAACGTTTAAATACTTTAAGAGCGCTACCAAAGTGTTATTAATACCCGCCATTTTCGATTGGGTACATACATATGTACACTTGTAATCCCTGCAGGAAAAACCGACATGGTTAACAAAAACAAAAAACACAAGAGTTATGTTCACAATTCGCAACTCAACCCACACACGCGAAATGATGTTGCTTCTTTGTTGAGTGGAAATGTTTATTACCATATAATGGACTTCATAAAGAATATTTTTCAAGTTTTGCAAATTTATCGAAAAAAAAGTTTGAGCGCTATTAGAAACTATTGCTAGTTCCAAACTAGTACATGTGCGTGTTTCAAACAAGAATGTGAGACCGACATGTATAGACTAGGCATGTCAATCCCGGAATCCCGAAATCCCGGAGTCTCGGGATCCCGGCCTTTTTTAAGTCCCGAATTTCCCGGGATAAGTCTATTCAAATCCCGGAATTGTAGAAAACAGTGATTTTAATAGTCATTTATTTTTAAAATTTTGTAATATTCTGAAAAAATTTCCCTTTCAAAGGTAAAACAAAGCGTTTAGAGAGTTCGAAATCGACAAATAACACAGCTTGTTAACTCCCTTAAGGCTTTGTTTTGTCTCAAAGATAAATTTCATCAAGTTTTAACGAGCAGCTCGGAGTTGTCCAGTAATCGAAAGGCATCAAATTTATCAGAAGGCTTGGTAAAAGAAATTCATAGTTTTTGTAATGAAACGATGCCCTACAAAGAGCATTTAACAGTCAGTGCTTCTCCACTGCATGTATTTATAACTATTTTTTATTTTTTTACTGAATGGTAATATATTAATATTTATAATTGGTCTCAAACAGTGATTAATAATAATTTCTCTTCAAAAAAAAAAAAAAAAACATTTACTTTATGTACATAGGTGCATTTGTTTCTATACCAAATATGTATATTTGTACTTGAAGTATAAACTATTTTATTTGTGTAAAATTTTACGTATAATTTTTTTTTTCAATAAATACTTACATGATTTACAACAAATCGTTCTCTTTGTTATATTAATGTTATTTTGTATGCTTCTATAATAAAACGATTACAGGAGTGTTAAATTTTTTGGCAAATTAAAAATTACAAATGAAAACTTCGTGAAATTCGGGATCTCG
Organism: Philophylla caesio; assembly: GCA_963971545.1. NCBI lineage: Eukaryota > Metazoa > Arthropoda > Insecta > Diptera > Tephritidae > Philophylla > Philophylla caesio. The sequence continues at coordinate 121,879,332 of OZ020607.1, forward strand.
GGATTGTCCCGGAATTTCGTTTTCAGATCTCGAAAATCCCGGGATCAACAAAACGCCCAAAATGGACATCCCTAGTAGAGACGCACGTCATAATTACTATTGAATTTCCTACAGGGTATACGAGTACATAGCGTGCCCATAGACACCTGTGTTTAGTTCGTACATATTTATTTATTTATTTAATAGCAGGGAGGCATACTATATATTATACTAAAATTTATGTATCTGAATTATTTACTCTCCGACACAACGACATACAGCACATGGCTGAAAATTTTCAATTAAAAAATTAAAAAAAAAAAAATTTAAATAAAAAGTCTACGATTCGAAAACCTTTTCGCTTTTTTCTTTATACATCTATTTCGCTCGAATCAATCGCCAGCCGCAGTTAGAGGCGAAAGAACCAACCCAACAAACATCAAAAAAATATTTCTCAAACCTTGGAGAAGTTTATAGTTCTCAAGTTGATATCCACGGTATTTCTCCAAATTTCTCAAACCTTGGAGAAATTCATAGTTCTCAAGTTGATATCCAACGTATTTCTCCAACTCTTCTAATTTTTTTGGTATTTTCATATGACTATCAAAAGCAATAAAGTACGAGTATAATGAATTTACATAAATTTATTCACTGTGTTTTAAATTCAAAAGGAAGAAAATATATTTTCGATTTTTATTTCAGTACTGCTACTAAACGTTTGAGACCAATTAGAGAATCACATTTGAGATCAAGTTGAGAACTAACTTTTTCTCAACTTGAGAATCATAATTATTGCCATACAAAAAAAATGCCCTATTTGTTGAGAACGCTATGATTCTCAACTTGAGATGCACTTGAGAAACAACGTTGGAGGTTTGAGAAATACCTTTGTTCTCAACTTAACCTCAAGTTGAGCTCAAGCCTAAATGTTTATTGGGAATAGACTAGAGCAAATTGTCGCTTGATTCTTTGCTGCCTTCCGCACCCTCACGGAATTTCTTCTTGAGCGTCAAGTGAAAGTCCAAGTCTACAGAATGTTTCTAGCCAGAGAGTGTCGAGGCTGGCGAGTATTTATGTCACCACCCAAACAAATTTATTGCAAAAAATTTGCAACACTATTTCAAACAAACTTAGGACTTATGTCACTCAATGTTTGATTCAACTTGCAGACGGTAGGCTTCTACTTGCCGGATGACCTTAACCGGTGCTTTGAGTTCCGATTAGCGCTTAACCGGAGATGCTGCAAACGGCCCTTAATATTTAAATAGAATCAATATATAGCTAGCTGGTCGTTAAAAAAATGCGCCTAAAATGCTGCTACAGTTAAATGAGCAAATATACCAACACATACATTTGTAGATATTTACACACCTACACACCTACACACATATGTATATGTATATGTACATAAGTACCCAGCAAGAACGCTATGTGATATATAATGCGTTCAACCATCCATTGTCCTACAAAAAGTTTCTGTGAGAAATTCAAAAAGTTTCCATTTGACAATCCTACTGTATACTTTGCTGTACGTGTGAGCAACTTTCTTTTTCATTCAAATGAAACTTCCCAACAAACATCAAAAAAATATTTCTCAAACCTTGGAGAAGTTCATAGTTCTCAAGTTGATATCCACGGTATTTCTCCAAATTTCTCAAACCTTGGAGAAATGCATAGTTCTCAAGTTGATATCCAACGTATTTCTCCAACTCTTCTAATTTTTTTTTTTTCTATTTTCATATGACTATCAAAAGCAATAAAGTACGAGTATAATGAATTTACATACATTTATTCACGGTGTTTCAAATTCAAAAGGAAGAAAATATATTTTCGATTTTTATTTCAGTACTGCTACTAAACGCTTGAGACCAATTGGAGAATCACATTTGAGATCAAGTTGAGAACTAACTTTTTCTCAACTTGAGAATCATAATTATTGCCATACAAAAAAAATGCCCTTTTTGTTGAGAACGCTATGATTCTCAACTTGAGATGCACTTGAGAAACAACGTTGGAGGTTTGAGAAATACCTTAGTTCTCAACTTAACCTCAAGTTGAGCTCAAGCCTAAATGTTTATTGGGTTTACTATTACTTTTTCAAATAGTTGTATCGTTTCAATGCGATATTAAAATGCGATATGTAATGCATTATTTATGGAAAGTTATGCCATAGAACTATCGCATATTGGTATGGTAAATATAACGTATTATATAACACATCTTTCTATCCGTTATTCCTACTCCATATATGTATGTATAATAAAACAAATAACACTTAAATATAACTTATTTTTCAATTTAATTTTTTTATTCTACATTGGTTGGAGTGAAAGATTTTACGCGACATCCCTCTGCAAAAACGAAAGTAGGAAATTTTAATTAGTTTACCAAATTTCTAAAATTGCATAGCGCGACGCACCTCATCCGCAAACGTTTTGGCCATTTTACGCAGCACATTGGGTGCTATCTTAGGCACTTTTTCATTATATGCGCAAATGAATTCTGCAATAAAAAATTAATTAAAACAATTTATAAAGCCCAAATAAAATGAACTTACCCATAGCAACCGGTTTTCTAGAAATTTTTTTTTGGCTTTTTACAATTTTGAAAGCTGCTCTTAGCATACGATAGTGATGCTGACTTCGCTATTTTAACCCGGTAGCGTTGGAAAAGTATTCGTTTGGTTAACTTTGTTTTGAATCCAATTTCCGTGGCGACTTATTTCAAATTTGTAATCAAAAATTGTACAAATTGACTTTAAAAGGCACTCTGAGAGTTCACTAAACATAAAAAGAAAATTTAATCAAAAGTTCTGTAAGCTTCGGCAACCAAATTTTCCAAAAATTACCGATGTCGATATATGTTTTCTTATTAATTAAGAAGCTTAAAAACACCAACTAGCATGGTTATATTTCTTAACTTCATAATATGAAGTAGGTCAGAAAAAATTCGTTTCAAACTCAATAAAAACTAACAAGTCAACAATTGTTCTTTTCTGATATGTGACAAAATGTTAATGGTTTTTGAATTACTAATTTCATTTTTTAAATAATTGTTGCAAAATATACACATATAAATTTCAAAAGCATGCTTGCTTAATGGTTTAATCTAATGGCTCTTTTTAGCGACTACCAGGTTTGTTTTTTCACAGCACTAATAATGTATATCAACTGACATGGTGAATAAGAAATATAATCATCAACTTATTCACATATCGTTTTCTCATTTGCTCATTAAATAGCAATGGGAAGGCAAAATACAAGAGTATTAGATTTCTTTCAAAATGTTGTTAATGTATTGGAGAATGCGTTAGGTCGTTCTTGCTGGATACCCACTAGGAATGTCAATCCCGGGATCCCGGAATTTTTTAATTAGTTTATTCAAATCCCGGATTTGTTGAAAACAATTATTTAATTAAAAATTAAATTAATAAAACTTGTGTCATAAGTATCTTCCTAACAAGAGCGATAGAAAAATTATTTGTAACACTATTTTATAAAATAGCTCCGCCTAGCCAAAGTTAGTCTTACTGCATAATGTGCTCGCAACATGGACTTATTTAAATGTGGCATCGCTTTAAATTTAATGCTAAGGAAATAAAAATTAAGAAATCTACTTTGAATAATAAATTGTTTAATAAACTCGTTTCTACATTCAAACAACGGAGGACAATTCTGTCAGATGTGGAGAATAGCCTTACTATGAAATCGATGTTAAAAACACTAACGAGCGAGTGTACAACAATAGAATGGGCGATACAGATTTTATATGCAAGAAATTTAAGTCCAGGTTGGGGGATAACAAACACACTTAATGCTTTATGCCCGAATTCATCCAGCAGTCTTAGTCTCTAATATGGACAAAAGTCACAATTTTAGACCACTAGGCATTCATTAAAGCCTCTAGTCTCAAAATAAAGTTTAGTTTTTAATTGATGTTTATATTAAATTTAATGTTCGATTCTGTGTTCTTTTTAGATTATCAAAAATATACAAATATTCAAAAGTTTATAATTTGTCAATTTGGTAAATTTTCAATTTTGAATACGTGATTTATCAATAACCAGAATCGGGCTGTTAATATTGATCTCAAACAGTGATTGAAATTTATTTGTACTTGCGGAATAAATTACTTTGTATGTTGGTCAAATTTTACGTTTATTCTTTTTGGAATTGAAAATACCATTAAATATATATGTACATGAACTACAACAAAGAGGTCTTCTTTGTTATAATGTTATTTTGAATACTACTATAATAGGACGATTACATGTGTAAAATTTTTTTTTTTTAAATTAAAAATTACGAATTAAAACTTTTTAAAATTCGGGATCCCGGGATTGTGCCGGGATTTTGTTTTCAAATCTCGAAAATCCCGGGATCAATAAAATATCCAAAATTGACATCGCTAGTACCCACCGAATTAACATTTTACCTAGATTTCAATTTGAGATGCATTTGAAAAAAGTATATTTCTCAAAACTCAAAGGTTAGTTCTCAAATGCATCTCGAATAATCGTTGATGGCGTTTTCAAAGGCACTTTATTAATATGCAATTTTCTATTTTAATTAATGAAGCATACAGTTTTCACTTTGACAATTTCGGAGGGGAACTAAGAGCTAAAAGTTTTATCTCAAGTGTTTCTCAAGCCATTCTCAAGTTTAAAAAAACATGTGTACCAAAGTTTGAGAAAATGTTTACTTTCAAATCATTAACAATGCCTAAAATCAAATTGAGAAAAATTGTCGAATTTTTTATAAGCTACCAAATACAAAAATTTATATTCGATAACATTTTTTCAAATTTAGTGTCTCATTTCATTCGGAAAGAAACCATAAACTTGTTCACATCAGATCAGACAAAGTGGAAAATTTAAAAAAATGATTTTTTAAAGGTTCAAAAAAATATTTCCAATTAGAGAAAGAAATATAAAGAAAACCAAGGCCGGTATAAAATTTGGAAATTCAAAGTTATTTAAGGCTTGCTACTACATGCTCTCAAGAAAAGTCAAAAGAATTAATTTTCATTATTTCTGTGGCTTGAAAAAGTAATTTGTCGTTGCAGAAAATTTTCTTGAATCAATAAGAATACGCACATTTTTTTCTTGTAAGCTTTAGTCTCTTTTTTTAAATTTTTATGGAAGAAATTTTCTTTTACATTTTTTGAGTGTCCTGTTATACAAGCTTAAGCACAAGCCGAATTTAACAAGGTGGTGTTAAGGAGCCAACTGGTTTTTTTTTTCGCTTTTTTCGCTTTGCTGGACTAAACGTCAAAGGGCTTCGTTCTGATTGGCTGGCGATGGTCGAGCGATGTAATCACCTACAGAAATTTGACATTCAGTCCAGCAAAGCAAAAACAAAATACATAGAGGCCTTTTACTTATATACGCTTACCACCACCTTAATAAATTCGCCTTGCTTAAGCAAGTACAAATTTTAAAATGCACTACAAAACATTCAAAGTTGTGTATGTAAACAATAATTAAAAAAAAAAAGTTTATAAAATTTAATTCGTTTTCTGTCACACACTTTTATTTCTATTTGTATACATATTTTATTTATTGTTTTACATATTCATCCTTTAAAACTTATTTTACAACATATGAATTCACACTAAAATTTTCTATTAAATGCTAACTACACTTTTGTTCCGTTTTTTTTTCTGTTTAATAGTTTGTAGTGAAAAAGTAGTTCTTTGATTTTTTGAACAGAACAGAAAAATAAAAGTTTTAAAAATATGCCTTTTATGCTTACAGGCAATCAGAAAATAAAAAATGTTAGAAATAATATTTTATCGTATGTACATATGTTGGCTTATTTGTATGCACAGCAAGGGAGACAGTGTAGAAAATGTTACAAAGTAATGGTATAAAAGTGTTTTTCTTTTGTTTTTATAGCATTAGAATTAAATTATAAATGCAATCTTTTAAACTAATTAGTTTAACAATAAATTTTTTACTTAGATTTTATACAAAATTCTTACAATAACGCATAAAGAAATATTACACATTGTAGCAAACGAATTACGACACTTTTTAATAGCAGACATTGACAATTTAACATAGAATTTATTTCTGCAGACAAATTAGAATTATCAAAAACTAAAACTTATTTGCAATACTTTATTAATCGAAAAAAAATTGCAGAAATATCATTTAATAAGAAGAAATTTTAATTTTTATGAATAAGGGCACTATAAAGATTTTGAGTGTTTTTTCTCTGCCTCTGCCCGGGGTGGATATTATCCTTAGTTTTTAGTTTTTTAGGTTAGAGAGAATATATGTTTTATATTTTATTCTACACGTTTCTAACCTTTATTTAAAATAAGGCTGTCTTTGAAATCTCATTTGGCAAACATAAAAGTTCTTTAGCATTTTTCAACTGTTATCAAAACCAATTTGGCAGACGCAAACCGTTGAACACTTTCTTTTTTTTTTTTTTAAATTGCAGCTGCGTTGTGGGCAAAACATTTCTAACATTCGTAAGTAAATATTTTACTGCTTAGTTGTTCTCATTTTGTACTAATCGTAATCATTGAATTTGTGTTCTACTAAATAAAAACCAATCGCATCACGCATAATTGAAGCCCAAGAATATTTGACACCACTTGCGATGCTGCTCACCCAGCTGGCACTCGGAACGCTGCAGTGCCGCCAAAAACGTATAAGAGGCATAATCGAACTTCTGCAGCGCTGCATTAAACTCCTGCAGCTGTGCAAATGTGCGCGGCGCGAGATAAAGATCCGGCAACTCGCCAAGCAGCAAGCGCACACAGTTCTCCACAATGAAACGTAACGAGGCGCGTCGATGATTTTCGAATGATTCACGTACACCGTACATATTCTTTTGATCGTCGCACAGGCGTATGTCGTGCGCTGCCAAATTGCAGCAATAGAGAAAGGAGCTGAGACGCTGCTCACCGATTGCGGCCTGATCAACGCCGGGCAACATAATTTGCAGCACATCGGCGGTGCCGAGTATTTCCCGATCCAGATCGACCAAATAATAACTGATAAGATTTTTCAAATTATGCAAATGCGCCAACTCGTTCGACTCGTAGTGGCACAATTCGTAGGCGTGCACAATCAGCGTCTGACGGTAGTGGTAGCTGCTATAGTCGCTGATGTGTTTGCGCATAAACTTCTCGGTCATCATCAGTTCGGAGCATATTAGATCGCGATCGTTTCGCAACACCCACATGCGATGCGTCCAGGCGTGGTAGTTGTTGGCGCTGCGATCCGCGCAGCGTTCGCAAATACCCAATTCGCTGGGCCAATCGATGGCATCGTGACCTGCAAAAAAAAGCTAAATTATAGTAAAAATAAAAAAGGACTCAGAAGAGATAATTAAAGCTGCTTGTAGACTATGCAAGTTGCATCAGATGTTATTGGAATTCTATCAAGTTCGAAACAAATATAGGAAAGCCGCGTAAGCTACAAGTGATAATACTTATTAAATGAATAAAAGTGGCTTTTAGTTAGGAAAAAAATTAATCAAATATATTTTGAGTCAGTCAATTTAAAAAAGGTTAAAACAATTACGAATCCAACGTAAAAACAAGTGCATTTTAAAACAATTTGGATACTGAAGTTAAAAAAAATATCGCCAAATATCTAAATATGTTTTACATCCAAAACTAGCAAGTGTCTAAAAGCACTGACAAATATTTTTTTTTGTGTTCAATTTTAATTTTAAAACATTGTCTATCGTCGTCGTTTACATTTTTCTTCACATTTTTTTTTTTTTTGTAGTTCCAAGCGCCAGCTTTAATTATTCCAATTCAATATTCAATATACTCACTCTGAAACGAGTACAACCAGCGTCGGTAGGCGAACGCCTCACTCGATTTCGGCTTCTTTGACAATATTAGCGCGGAGAATTTAAATTCGCAATTAATTTTCAAATGATTCGTCTGCACCATCTGGCGGCGTATGTGCCAAAATGTGGTCACATCCGGATTAATCAGCAACGCCACATTTAGATATTTTAACAACACGTCGCTGTGTTGCAGATAGCGCTGCGGATGCTGGCGCCGATAGCCGATTATCGTTTTATGCGAGTGATGGTAGACATGTTTCATGCACCACGACTCCAGGCCGAGATGGTGTTCAGCATGGATGACGGGAGACTTGTTGCGATTCAGAAAGGTCGCTATGATCTCGAAAGTGGAGCTAAAATACGAAAAAAAACAAGAGCTTCAAATAGGTTTTGTTGTATGCAATACATATCGCGACGTGAAATGCAAAAAAGCCATAACTAACACAGCAAAAGCTTTTTTTTTTTTTTAGTTTCCGAGTATTTTAGAGAGGGACAAAATATTGGTATGTTTAATATCCAAATTCAGTAACTCTGTCTCATCTCAAATCTCAAAATGAGCTAGAGATTATTGCTTTTTCTCGCTTTCACGTTTTTTTCTTTTGTTTTTATTTTTATTTTTTTGTAACCTGTCCATCACCAGGTCACTAGTTAGAGACTTTGTTTTTTTGAGACTAGAAACAAATGAATGCCAACTGGTCTAAAATTGTGACTTTTGTTTCTATTAGAGACTGAAACAGTTTACTGAATTCGGGCATAAGTGCGTCATAATCAATTTTAAAGTGAAATTTTGATTTTAGTCAGTTATGTCGTTTTGCGTTTCAGGCGACGTTATATTCATGTGTATTTAGATTAAAAGTGACAGTTAACGACGAGTAAAAAAACTTAAATGACACGCGTGTGCGTGTGTATGTGTGCATGCATAAAATGATGATATACATACATATGGAAATGTGTGTTCAGGGTGGTCCAAATGTATGAGAATCCCTAACTTCATGTCTAACCAAACATGACCGGCCTGCGCTAATCGCTTAAAAATGTACTGGCATTATCACACTGCCGATTATTTTTGGAAAGCAAATAGAACTGCAGAGAGTATATCTCTGTACAGATCTGATCTCGCTTGCGTCTTCACACTGGAAACACTCAGTGAAATGAGCTTAAACATAGCCTTGAATGAACTTTGATTTCAACATCAGGCCACAGCGAAGACAGTCCTGTCAAATAAACAGTACTTAGTTCAGCAAAGTCATTCAAATTTTCAATATGTGTTTGCCCTGGTTTCTGGGGATACATTTTTTATGACTACGACTGAGTTGTGCTTTGACGACTCTTTAGAGGAGGATGAAATATTGCTGGAATTGGCCAGTAACAGAAGAAGCTAAGGGACGTTTCAAACGCTTTGGAAATGGATTCCACTCCGTAAGTATAATGCTATTTCTTGGGCTTGCACAGCTTGTACTTTTGCCGCCTGTACTTTTGTGCAAATCCCTTTAGCAAATTGTGGATTTTCTTCCATCATTGCAAACATGTAGTCTTTCTAGCTGCTGTTTGGTACTCACCACTTTCAACCTGCATACAATTAACAAAAATAATATGATATTATTAATTTTTACCACAAAGCAATAAATAAGCTCCAAAAACTTAAATTTTCACAAAATTTTCAAACGCTTTGCTTTGCTGTCGAATTCTGTTCGACTCAAGATTCGATGCTCAGCGAAAATTTCGACAGGGTTGCACAGCTCATAATACGAATTTGACATTCGATCTTCGATGTTCGATAACCAGCGAATATCGAAGTTCGAATGCAACTCGTAATAGGGGCCTACATATGTTGAAAAATAAAATAATTGTTTATTCAAAAACTTGTGTGTTTCATTGACCCGCCCTCGTACATTTGAATTTGTATGTGAGAATGATGAATGCATGTTGGATGTATGTATGTATGTACTTACATGTAAATATGAAGTGATTGTTAATAGAGCAGCACTCAGTTAGTTGCTTCACTTATGTTAAACACACAACACAGTAAATTTATTGTATAACGTAAATAACATACAACATCAATTATATAATAACAACGACAACAACAACAACCACTAGTACATTGGTACTATTTTCATAAGCAGTCCTTATACATACAAACATCGAACGTATGCACAAACTATGTACATACATACACACATAATTATGGATCTGATTGCTGGCTGTATTGTATGTATATACATACTCGTACATACTTACTATTATTTAGATGAAAATGATTTGTTATCGTGCACCGCACATCAGCAGCGCTCTCCAGCTCAATTGAATGACAAGGTCAAATACATATTTGTCTCCTAGCTGCTGTCGTTGGATATTCTAATAAATTGTCATGATAACCGCCAACCACAAGAGTAGTTATGTATTCATACATACATACATAAGCACAAATGTACTGGGTAAATACGAACACATACATACATCCATATAGTACACATGTATGTATGTATGTAAGTAGCGTCCGTGCAAAAATTTGAGGACCAGGTTATCTAATGGAAGAATATTTTAAAGTAGCTTCGAAGGGACCTGGTTACATACTGGTTACATCATTGTGTATAACAACAAGTGAGATATCTTATTTGACAGTTGCTTTTGACAGGATACCTAAGATGGCGTTTGACAGGGTACCTAAGCTAGCCGCCAATATGTCGACAATTACGAATGGCCCGAAGTTGGAAAATGCTGATCGGAAAATATTTGGGGGGGTTTAAATTTTTTAGGATGTTTTACATATTTTGAGATTTTTGATTAATATCCATTATAAACATAGATATAATAATAATGTTAATATTTTACAATTTTATGGAGCTCAAGGCCAGAAAATGAACAAACATTTGTATAATAATAATGGGTAAAATGTTGAATGCATTTTTATAAACCCATCGATGGGTTTTGATATCATTTGAATCAGTAGAATCACAAAACGTCAGGGGTTTAAAGTGCTTCATCGATTCTCCTCTTTTTCTTTGCCAAAATATCTAGGTCACTAGTAACCTCAATATCTCGAGATACGTCTTCAATCTCCGTAAAATAGAAAAGGACCGTTCACTCGGAGTCACCGTGACTGGCAACGTAACACAGATTTGAAAAATTCGGTAAATGTGTTTGTAAAATTGCATATTACGAAGGCGGTTTGATAAGTCATAAAATTTTTGAATAAAATATACTTTTCGGCAAAAAAGCATTCTTTGTATTCCAGTTACTGGGTAATAATTTTTAATTTTTTTGTCTAGAGTGAGTTTTTGTGTGTGCTACGAATTTGAAAACACGGTTGAAATTTTCCGAGACTACCGATTTTTTGGGGGGAATCCAGACACCCAGAACCCCTCCCCTGTATCCGTCCCTGCATTCGGGTAAAATATACGAGGAACGCCAGGGTTGCGAATTTACTTTGCAAAAACAGGTGATCTCAGCTGTTCCAAATTTTGACGTTTATCGAAAAGATATCTCACTTGTTATTATACACAATGGGTTACATGTTATGCAGCAAGAACGATAGAATACAAGATTGCGCCTTCCCGACGAAAAATGATGTGAAGCAAAATGCGTGCAACGTCACGAACATGGTTTTACCGAGAATCGAAAGAAATTGTAAACAAAAATGTGAGGTTACGTTCTGCTAGGATTTCTAAATTTTAAAGTTTTTACCAATTTCGGCACTTTATGCAACATATTTATGTTCAATTAACTTCATTTATGCACTGTGTTTGATTGGATGCTATGAAAAAAAAAACTGCATTGCAGCATTAGGAGACACAAGCAGATTAACTTGCTACCAAGTGCGCACATCTACACTTTCACATCATTTTTAGCAAGTTTTATAGTCCCGTATCATTGATAGACTCTGTGATTTAACACTTAACACTGCGCACTTCATGTTTAATAACTTTATTTTAAATAAAATTGCTTTTAAGCATTGAATTTAAGTACAAACAAGTGTATGCTTACAAACATACAAACAAAACTAACCGCGTTCTGTGACGTAGCATAAACAGCTGATTCTGTCAAATTTGCTGAAAGCGAATAGCGGTTTGCGAAAGGCGCAACCTCTGCATTTTCTAAATCGTGGTTATGCAGCATAGGACTGAAAATGTATCTATTATAGGTGACATCGATTTAAGACGTGCTTCATCTTATTCTTGTTGTCGAGAAAGCGTATGTCAAACTATCAGGTGTGTTGGCTTTGTTTACGTTTTATTGTTTACATCTTTCTTTTGCGAAAAGTGTTGTGTTTTGTGACTACGCGTTATTTTTGTGAATAATATTATTTTTTATAAATTTAAAATATGTGCGACATTTGCGGAAAGCCGAAAAGGAGAGCAGGATCATTTTTTCGTGTTCCGGGTGATATGCGACGCAGATTTGCGTCACGTATAATATTCTCTCATACTTCTTCGTGCACATCACTGAATGCATTTCGCAATGCTCCTGCACTGCTAAGAGTGTTACCACTTCCACAACAAATATAAATAAAGCATTAAATTAGCAATTTGTATTTAAATATTTAAAGTCTTTAACTTTTCAATATGTTTCCATCGATTTCATTTCCTTGTTTTACGAAAATATGTAAATAAACAAATCAAAGCAGCTGTCTCTGACATGTCGGAAAACAGTCGGCAAACGGGATATGTTGTTGTTGCCTGATCAACACAACCTTACATTATTGAGTCATGCATAGGACTATGTAAAGCGTACGTCGTTTCTTCGTTTCTTAAGGGCCGTACACATACAACTTTCCTCGCCTTACTTGACAATTCGAACTTTAACAACAAAGCATGAGGTGTAGAAGGTTTGCTACATAGAACGCTTTGACAATTTCTGCGATAATTGTTTGTTTTGAATTGCGATATGTGCTTATTCCGAGTATTTTCATTAATAAAAAAATAAGAAATGTGTTTTACATCTACTTATGTATGTTTGAAATTCGCGAGTGTAATAAACTTTATTAAGACTGAGATGTAACAAGTCTTCTTGCAGCATCTTTCGACAAAATAAATAAAAACCGATCCAGGGGATTTTAGGAAAAGGGTGGTTAACAAAGAGGTGTTTCATTAGCTATTTGTTCATATTTCTCTTATTTTCTCTTTTTAAAAGTAATTATATATGCAAAAATTTTGAAATACAAGTGAATTCTCTAAATCGTGTGTATATGCACGCAGAAATAAAATGTAAATGTAAACAGTTGGTTGTCAAAGTGTACAAAAGTTGAGAGTTCGCCATGATTTTGCTTCGTTTTGCTTTGCTTTACTTTTCTCGCCTTGTATTTAGCAGCACTCATATAACATCTGTACTTTAACTTTTCTGTCAAAGCGAAACTCTGAAGCAAAGCAAAGCGAAAGTCTTATGTGTACGGCCCTTTAGTTCTTCCGTGAATAATCGGTACTTTTGCTTCGGCCAGCAGTTATGCCAAATGTTAAAAAATTAAATGTTAAATTTAAAGCAAATAAAGTATTGATTACAACTTTTTTTTTATTTATGTTAATTAAACCATTCGACTTACTTCATTCATTTAATTTTGACACAAATAAATTTTTTGCAAAGTTTTACTTAAGCATAATATATAAAACCTGATTACTCTCAATCAGTGGTAATAGATCTGAAGTTCAAACCAGTGCCGCTGCAACTTCACTTTGTTGAAAAAGAGTATTATTTTGACGAAACCCTATAAAACTTTGTTCGAAGCAAAATTTCTCTAAGATTTTCCACTCAAATTAATCAGAAACAAATAGATTTTAAATTTGGTCTTGTGTAACCAGTACATTGGATATTCCTTTTTAATATACTTAAAAAATTGGTCGAGTGTAACTAGTCCACGTAATATTTAGTACAAGCAAGGTAGTTGAGTAAGTAGTCCTATGTTATGCAGCGACTGACCATACATGATCAGGTCCTATGACATCGCAATGTTAATGTAACCATTTTTTTTTTCATACATTTAAACCATTTTGGTTACTAGTCTTGGTTACAGCGTAGCGTAGTCCGGTACCAGGAGTTGGTATGGTCCCACTTTTTGCAGGGGTGAATCTGTACGTGAACGTGGGGGCCGCCAGTGTTACGCGTACATCGTATGTGAATGTAATATACATAGAAATGTCCAAGTGAATTCACGACAATGCGGGATGTGTTGGCGAAATCGACAACAGAGTCACTTGTGCACAATCAAATCAATTAACTCATAAAGCTAATATCAATGACGCGGCAATAACGTAAATGAAGCGTTTGAAAATTCACCAACAGCGACGAGAGTTGTGCAAAAATTTTACATAAAAAAATTTAAAAAAAAAATTGCTTTTGCACTAACGTAAATGAAAATTCACCAACAGCGACGAGAGATGTACAAAAATTGTATAAAAAAAAAAAAAAATTGCTTTTGAACTATGTATGTAATTAATACTCGTATGCAAAATTAGGGCGATCGATGTAAGTACATATCGCACCCTAAACCAAAAACAGTCACAACTCAAAAAATCGCAAATGTTCAGGAGAGGCAAAACAACAAACAGTCTCTACAATAATGATGATACACAATTTTATAATCATACTTTTCCAGTAAAAGAAGATAGTAACTACGAAAAAATATTCCGTGAATTAGTTTATGTGGAAAAAGGATTAACATTTTTTTTTTGTTTAATATCCAAGAGAAGTAAACAATTTTATGTAAAAATGGTTGTAATATTTTAAACGTACTTTTCCAGTAAATAAGATAGTTACGATGAAGAAATTTTCGGAGCATGTTGGAAAGTATTCTGGGAATAGGTTTATGAGATAAAAGCGCTTTAAAAAAATTTTGAGTTGTAATGGTTTTTGGTTTAGGGTGCGATATATGTATGTAAACAACTAGTAAAGATGATTGGCGCGCTAGTCATATTTATTGAAATTAAGAGACCTCCTTCTGTACATTCCTCATAGACGTTAAGCTACCGTTTTGTTTTTAAAAACTTTCCTCTAAATTTTCATTCGCGGTCAGTACGATTTTCATGTACGGTCAGACATTTTATTTGTATGTTTTATTTCTCTGATTTTAACGATTTTAACTTCCAATATAATAATTATATTCAGTGAAAACCGCTTATTACGACTCTGCATGTAACGACGAACCGCTTTTAACGACCAAATTTCAAGGTCCCGGCTGAGCTCCATAAGAATGTAGGCATAGCAATATCGGATTTAGCGTCGTCGGTTACAACGACATATTGCTTACAATGACTGATTTTTCGTCGAAAATTGATTTATTTGTCGTTTATAACGACGAAAATATATGACGCTGCTAAATGTTTTTTGTTCAGTCGTACAAAATACATATTAATAACGGAATTTTTGCGTCGCAATTGCTACTAAAATTCTGTGAATTGAAATTTCAATGTGCAACGATGATACAGACACAAAAAATAACGGTAATCAAGTTGAAAAATACATATTCTTTTTCATTCAGAAAGAATATTATTTTTATTTTTCGATCAGTTCCTTCGCGGTGTTTGTGAAAGATGTCAAATAAACGCAGAATATTTACAATTGAAGAAAAAGCAGGCATTATTTTCCGATTAGAAGCTGGAAAACAAATTTATCAGTGACAAATCAAATTATAAGCAAATGACAATAGATAACTTTTTCCAAAATTAATTTCAGTTCAGATATATTTGCGAATATGTTTACTATCACAGAATATACTACTGTTAATTTAATTTCTTTTGAATAAAATTTTTTTTTTATATTTCATCCAAACTGTATTTTTATTGAAGCGCAATATAAGCAGAAAAAAAATTATTTAAAAAAAGTACATATCGTATGTACCGACGAACCGCTTATAACGACGAAATTTACCGGTCCCTTCATCGTCGTAATAAGCGGTTTCCACTGTAATATAATTTTGGCGCTCATTTGTGGTGTGCATCTTTATATTATACCACAAATGAAGGGACCTACTGTGTTGACCTACTGTAATGAGAAGCTTTTTTATTTATTTATTTGTTATTACGACTTTCTAAGCCTAAAACTTACAACTATACAATAACTTAATTCATTTCATTTGATTTTGTATACCCTGAAACAACAAACTGTAACCAGATCCATTATAAATACATACATACATACATATGTATGTAATTACAGTTTAATAAATAAAATGCATTATAAGTAATTATAATTTAAAAATATAGCTATGCTTTGGTTTGCGAATTTCTTATTACTGCTTTTTTTGGCGGCTACTGTTAGGGTCTTTGATTCCGCTCATTACAATGGGCAGTGCTAGTCTCACCTCAATATTATTTTAATATTTAATATAATTCATTCTATCAGACAAATGATACATTTAGATATCGCGTTCCTCTTCAATTTGTTCATTACAGTGGACAGTGTTAGTCTCACTTCACTATTAATTTATTATCAAAGCGCTATGGATGCCGAGTTTTAAATATCTGCAGAGACAGCTGAGGTCTTCTTGTAGTTATTATTTTATATTTTCGGTCAACATGGGTGACAGCGCGATGCTAGTCCCGCTTGGTACATTTATATGTTATATAAAAGCAAATCCTACCTCTCCCATATTGGCTACTTTCACTCAGATAATCGATGCGTTTGGTTTAGCGTGAAAAAATAAAAAGGAAACATTTCAGCTTAGAGGAAATGGCAGAAATGCCCTCGGAGGTTTGCCATTCATTGCCTGCCGATTGGTGACCGCTATTAGAAAATATTTTTTCTATGATTTAAGATTTTGCTTGCCCTGACTGAGATTCAAACCTCGAACTCACCAGCATATCGAGTTATAGCACGCACCGCTACCAACTCGACCACAGCGGCCACAATACTATAATAATTACAATGAGAAATATTTGTGTAAAATTTCAAGCAGTTTTTAGTAGCTTAAATGAAGGAATTATGGCTCAAATTGTAATATCTGAACAATCAGTTGTATGGGAGTTATGTATATGTTAAATTTCTACGATCTTAATGATTTGCACTGCTTGTAAAGTGATAATAATTGCGCTACTTTTTGCTTTACTTTCAAGTCTTTAGCTGCTTAAATAGAGGAGTTATGAAGCAAAATATAAGATCTGAACAATCAGCTGCCATATACGTTACAGTCGTTCGATCTGGCCTACAAATGTCTGATAAATTATTAAAAAGCCACCTGATTGCCAAGTTTCATAGCTCAAAAATTGAGGGACTAGTTTGCGTTTAAACAGACGGGTAGACGGACGTGGCTAAATCGATTCAGCTCGTCATTTTGATAATTTCGTTTTACTTTTTGATGGGTTTAACTCTTATCGATCTGGTACTTACAAACATCGAAACAAACTTAATAAACCATTTCTATGAAAAGCATAAAAAATACTGAAGATTCTTTTCTCGTTTGCCAATTTCGAACACTCGACGTGTGCCCGCCATCGATCACAACTTGAACGCTTTGGTGGCGACCTTTTTTTTTTGTTTTTTTTTTAATCAATAGAGACAGCCACGTAAGTTTGTGTATTTGCTGTTAGAATCTTCTATTCATATCAGTCTAAATTATCTAGCGTAGCGCGTTTGTATCGCCATAAAAACGCTCTTTGGTCACATCGTCCTTTTTCTGGCTTTTGTTGTGACAAAATGACTTTGACAAAATGTTCGATTCATCGGTGTGAACAAAAGCATTAGTTAAGAAAAAATGGGAGAAAAAATATTTTATTTTCATCCTTAATTATTTTCAACGAAAAGCAATTTATTTTATCTATTTTTTGTTTAATGAAAACAAAAAAAAAACATGCGCCAAACCTAAAATAGTTTTTTGCTCCTCTTTTTTGTGTTTGATTATTTTTTAGCAATTATTTTCACTTTGTATGTACATACATAGATGTGCAGTGTATTTTCCATTGAAATATATAAACATATTTGCGCACCAATTGTATGCTGTCGATACGCAACTGTACACGCATTTATCTGCGGATGATAATACACGCATGTGTCTAATAAAATATTTAAATGGCTTCTACACTGTTTTACTTACTCAATTAACTCATGTCATAAAGTAAAAGGAGCGCGGGTTTTGCATGACAAAAACAATGCCGGTATTCATCAAGCGGCGCAAGTGGCCTGGCAATCACAGGAAAGTGCAGATTAGCTTAGGTTAGATAGAAGTGGCTGCCAGCGATCTCACACAGCACACTTAGGCCTTGTTAGGCCCATTGTGGTATTACGCGAATTAAAAAAAAACCCCTACTTGAACCAACATGTGGAATCTGCAAATTTTAGTTGGAGTTTCTTTCTTGTTACCCATAGTGCGGGACACTCACATAGAAGTGCTGCCTGCGTCCTTAAAGGATGAGTCCCCTTAGGAAGAGCTTACAGATTAGCTTACTAACAACTGTTTACTTGAGCGAATTTGCTCTTTTGCCTGCAAGCCAAAACTTTTCACTTGCTCAACTTGTTGAATACCCCCAAAGCAATAAAAAAATAAGAAAAAAAAAACCCCTGATCAGTTTGAATGCTCGCTGACAAGAGGTAGTAGAAAATATTGGCAATTTTATTTTGCCTAAGCAACAAAATTTGGTATGTATGTATGTACATATGTATTTGCAAGTGGTACTTGAGTAAATCATAAATCAAATTTTGCACCGAATATGTACATATGTACATACGAGGGCCGTTTGATAAGTCAGTGACTTTTTGAATAAAAATTTTATTTTTTTTTCCGACAAAAATGCTTTCTATTTTTAAACATAATATCCTAAAAATAAAGAGTTAAATTTACACTTAGTCCAGCGTTTTTCCAATTTTTTTTTATTTCTTCCAAATAATAGCTTTTCCCCGAGACTCTCAAAATATGCGGTTTTTTCTCTCATTTGCCGCAAAACCTTTTACCATCCAGCCATTTCTTCATGTTTAAAAATAAGAAATAGTCGCATGGCACTAAATATGGAGCATACATACATATGCTGGATGGGGCAACAGTTCGTAGCCCATTTCGTGAATATTTGCCAATTCTTTGAAGTGGTCACACGGTTACGTTTATGGTCAGGTGTGAACAATTGCGGCACGCATCGCGCGGTTAACATTTTCATAACCAAATATTCGTGTAAAATGTGATGTACCCGCTCAGTTGAGATGCCGTCAGCCTTAATCAGCTCACGCACTTTTATTTTTAAGTCATCCAATATCAATCCATGGATTTTATCGGCGATTTCTGGTGTAACGACCACCTTTGGGCGACCTGAACGTTGGGCGTCCGGAACTCAGTAAACCAATTCTTAATCATTAAAATTGTCCCAATAGTATTTATCAAGCCTTTTCTTGGTTTTCGTAATGGATTTTTTACCCAAAAAATAATGCTTAATAACCACACGAAATTCACTGTTTTACATTTTTGTAAAAAATCAAAAATTGATCTGCTTTCAATGGCTGTCAAGCATAAACTAAATGACTCCACTTGCACAAAATTTGACAGTAGTCTATTAATAGATGGCAGTTAAGGGCAGCAGTGTTGAAGTTTAAGTTTTTGCGAGGGCAATTCAAAAAAAGTCACTGACTTATCAAATCGCCCTCTTATCCCACTCGTATATACAAAGTATGTATGTGTGTGGATATGATACGTTTGTAGGTTGGTAGTTTTTTTTTTTTATCTGAAAGTGTTTTGTTTATTCAGTTTATTCAGTGACCGGTAGTTATATTACAACCAATATAAGTATGTGCATATGCATGTTTGTATGTATTTACATATACGCCTCAGATTGCGCGCTAGTAGCTCCCTTATCATTTTTGTTTTTTGCGCTTTTTGGAGTGTTGATATTTTTAAACTCCCTGTTCGAGTTACTATTACATTCTTGATCGATCTTTAGAGTTCAATGGCCTCATTTAACTTGTGACTAGGCCACTTGGTGCACACGTCTTAGCAAAGCCGACAGAAATATCAATCAAAATTGTTCCCAAACAGTATTATATCATGGAAGATTAAAGGTCGCGGCAGCATAGCTTACCTATTTGAATTTATATATACTTATAGGGCCGTTTGCATCATCTTCGGTTAAAATAAGAGGCGGTTAGCTACAATTCAGCGCTTACTTAACTGACGGATGGTCTTATCTAGCCGGTGATGCCGCAAACGGTACTAAGAAAACGCTCCGAATGTAAGTTTCTTAGACCTTCGGTGCTTCACGACTTTACACCCTTTCTTAGATTTTCCTTAATTGCTTGCGCTCTCAAACCCATAAATCAACGTCAATGGCAAGTATGCGATTTTTGCAAATGCTTTTGCTTTGAGTGAGGCAAAAAAAAATCGTGATGAATGCAAAAATTAAAAATTAAAATTAGTAATAAAAATAAATAAATTACTTATGCTACTAATAGTAAAAATTAAGTACAAGTAATACAAGTGTTTGATTAAAAAAAAAAAATATTCAACCGGCAGCACAAAAACTATAACGGAAAAACTTAAAGGAGCTTAAAACTGCAAACTCCAAAAAATTATTTAACTGTTAAAAAGTATGAAAATATGTTTGAAAATTTGTAAAATTCGCACCGAAAATTTTAATAAAATCAATCCAGTAGTTTTTGAGTTAAGTCCAAACAACGAAAGAGGCTAACATAATTTTTAATCAAACCAATGGAGTGAATGCAAGCTTGCATTGATTTGCATACGAATGTGTGTACATGCGCTTGTGTATTTATTTGTATGCATGCATGTACATATAGTAACTATGAATGTATGTATGTATGTGCATGTTTTAAAATGAGGTGATACACAACGTCTGTATGTATGTACATATATACATATGTACGTATGTATGTATGTATGAGCATATGAGCACTTACAGATCTGGATCCTTCAGAAACACTCCATTTATGTCGTTGATGATTTTCTCACAGAGCACATCCTTCTCATTGTCTGTGTCGATATCCATGTTGTTTGTTTATTAAATTTATATTTGTTAAACTTTTATTAGGAGCACACGTTTTTGGTTTTTTTGTTCACTTGCGTTTTACAGTTATAATTTTTAATGTGTGCATTTGTACATAAATAAATAATTACTTACATATGTACATACATATGTATCTGTTCACAATTTATAGCACAATCACATATTAACACATTTGGATAACTTATTTTTCTTCTAGCTCGTAACAAAAACTATAAAAAATCGTTTTTTTTTTTATTCTATACAAAATGTACTATGATTTATGTATTTAACTAATTTTCGTTAAAATATAGCACTTGAGTAGGTATGTACATATGTACATATGTATGTATGTACATATGTATGTAGTTTTGAAAACTACAAAAAAATTTAATTGTCCAAATGTGTCAAAAATTATTAGCTTATAATAATTTTGTTTTTAAATATAGTTTAATCTCTAACAGAAGCTATGTTAATAACGTGTTAAAGCTTTGCATAACATTTTTATAAATATGACAAATTTCAAAAAATTGTCACTAACATTTTTTTCGGATTCAGTATTGATAATTTGTGCAAAGTTTTAAAGTTATACAAATATGTTTTCTGCGAGAGATGGTATATATTTAAAATAAAAACTGTTTGTGTGTACATACATACATACATATGTATGTACATATTATGTATTTATTTAAGGCCATACCGGATAAATTATTCCAGCTAGCACCCACTACTTTATATAAATCACTACATACATATGTACATATGTACCTATGTTAATACAAATGCGTTCTCACTGTTTTTATTTAAGTCTCGTTTATATATGTACATATGTATAAATTTTATAAAAATGTCTTGAAGACATTTAAAGTTGATATGGCACGCCACTAGTCCGAGGTAAAGTAAATAAAAAATTAAAACCCGCTCAGCACAGCGAATATAGCGCAAATCACTGATCGACCGCTTCGAATGACAACAATACCACAAAATGTCTTTAAAAGTGTAATAAACTTCAATTTAAATAAAAAATAATTCAACAACAATTACAATGGCATTCACGCGGTCTATTTTATATTTGGCTTGTTGTTGTATGTTCCACCATTTGTCCATGCGGGCCACAATGCATTTGTGTGTGTGTATGAGTGTGTGCGTCTGTGAACTCATACACATGAGCGCGATTCAATGCCACCGCCACTTTTCCAAAGCTGAAGCGACTGCCACTGCGGCAATTCATATGAGGTACACTAATAAGAGTTACCTTGAGGAGCTCCTCAAAAACAATAACATACAAAAAATAAACGTAAGCACGCGCCGCAACCAGCGGTAATCGAGTTGGGGACAGTAGCGATACGCTTTCAAAACACAAAAAAAATAGCACCAGCAGCAATCTACAATTTATGAAATCACTTTTTTAATATCACATACTCATTTTTGCTTTTTGTCAATTTGCAGTTAATGTTGTCTACTGGAGACACAACACCAAATAAGATTTAACAAATCTAAAGTGAACGTCAACTAGAATTGGTACAACGCGATTGTGGAGCTGACGCCCTGGGGGCATTGGCTTTGCCAACTACGAATCAACTGTCACTAAATTACTGCAGTTGGCAAGTCATGCGTTGAACAGCTGATAGCCGTCAAATACATATGGTCGATTATGAAACAAACAATTTCAGCTGGGAAAAAAGAAAATAAATAAGAAAATTGGCTGTTATGAATAAAATCGTAAATCGCAAGTGCAAGGCTACTTATATTGAGGAAGCATATAATTTAAAGTAAAATTTCAACGCATACCGAAAATGTCAACAAAAGTGGTGGCCACAGCGACTGTGCGTGCACTCAAAGGGCGCAAATTATTGGCCACTCGCGCAGCTCTCACATTGGTAAGTATTCAAAATCGTATGATGATGATGAAATTGTCCCTTTATCAGTAATGAACAAAAAAAAATCAATTTTACTAACACTATTTTTAGACTAGCGCGGCAGTGAATCGCATTAGAGAACTGCTCAAGGATAAACCGGAATTTGTAAGTACAGTGTTATTTTAGATTATTGTGAAATAAAGTAATATTTTCTGGCAAATACAGACGGGTTTGAAGGTGGGCGTGCGACAACGAGGCTGTAACGGACTGTCCTATACATTGGATTATGCCACAGAAAAAGGTAAAACGTAATTTAAAAATGCATATTTTGAAATAAATAATACTTTTTTGATTTAGCAGATAAATTCGACGAAGAAGTTGTACAGGACGGTGTCAAAGTTTTTATAGATAAGAAGGCGCAATTGTCTTTACTTGGTAAGAATTTACTGCGTCCGCCTCTGCTTTAATTATATAACAATGATGATTTTATTTACGCTTTTACAAGCACGTTTGCAATTTTATTACAACGATGTCGTTTTCGTTACAGGCACCGAAATGGATTTTGTCGAGTCGAAGATATCCAGCGAATTTGTTTTCAACAATCCTAACATAAAGGGCACATGTGGATGTGGTGAATCTTTTAGCTTCTAATAGCACAGACGGAATGCCGTTAATTTGAAATAAGCGTGCAAATTAGATTTCATTAGCATAAGAGAACGTAGAAAATAAGTACACTTTTCTGCGTACTCTTAAGCATAAGTCTACTATAAATTAGTTGTTTAGGTATAGTTTCAATGTTTCGTTTTAAAATAGTTTAAAACACGGGAAGATATTAATTAACAGGCGTTAGTTGACTATTTAATTGAGAATAAAGCGCAGATGTGAACGCTTTCAGCAGAGCAGTACCTATGTAGTTGCATTATATTATGGAAAATTGGAAAGGCAAGGAAAAAAAGGATGAGAATCGATTCCTAGTAACACTGGCAACTTCGAAATTGCAGCTAGCTAAAACTGTAAACCCTTGGCCGGTCGCTTTCACGCAGTATTTGATAATTCTGTAAGTTATTAAGCTAAAATAACAGAAATATGTTTAAAAGATCTGTAATTTATTTTACATTACAAGCAGAATATCCACTCTCTTCATACTCGTCTCTGGTCAACAGCATGTCTTTGAAGCCATCACTGCATGCCAGTTCTTTCCCACCGTACCAGCCATATGAGATTGGATCCTCGGGAAAAATTAATGACACTTCCAAATCGTCTAGCGCCAATGCACGTATTTCTGCCTTCAAACGCGGTATAAAACCGGGAAATAGCGAGCTTCCGCCAATTATGAGTATATTACGAAGCAATTCGCTATGCGCATAGACGGGACAATCCTTGAGGCAATCGATTACCGCTTCTGGTATGCCAACTTGCTGTATTCCCACATCTGTGGGATTAAAGAGCAGCTCTGGCACCGTAAAACGTTCGTTGCAAAGACGTATCGTTTGTTGGTCACCTTCACCGTCGTCATCCTCCTTTTGATTCTCTTTCTTCTTATTTTCTTTGTTGCGTATAAAACCCCGTTTAACTGTGGTAAAATCTGGCAATACATACTCTGCTACCATTTCTGCGCGCTTATCAGCGGAAGTATGCACCCGCATGTCATCCTTAAAATCTTTTGAAACAAAACACACATCCTCCTTTATCTGATTAACAACGTACGATTCGTCCATCATATTTAAGTGGCGATATGAGATGAGCTCTTTCAGGTGATTCGTAAGTACTTTCCCACCCACTTCAATGCGGCGTATACCGCGTTCTACACGCCGACCACGCACAAATGGCACAATATGTGTAAAACTATAGCCAACGTCTATGACGACACAGTTGAGAGCCTGCAAAGGACTTTCTTCACTCTCGGCGGCATAGTTATATGCGGCCAATTCAGCGGTTGTACACTTATGCACACCAGAACAATGATACTCCTCGAATAGAATTTCCACCATTGCCTCTTGAATGCTGGAGAAGTTAAGTTGTGGTTCCGTTATTACTATAGGCCGATCTTCCAGCGAAATACCTATACCTTCATTACTAAAGATTTGATCCCAGACGGTCTTTTGTATGTCCCAATTGAGTAGGTAGCCCTTTTGGAAACATAATATAAAAAAGAGCCCAGACGCGTCCCGGCACTCATCGATTTGACTGCCAATGAATGCTCGTCGCCGTTCGGCCTTTGCCTTCATGATACAATTGGGCACAACAGTTGGGTCATCTTGAGTTGCCAAACCGACCTTTGCAGTGTAAGCGCCATTGTCCAGCACCACAGCATCCATTATAAATATGGTTTTGGTAAGGTGTGAAAATAATATTTTAACCAGTGTTAAATTGCGATATTGTATGTATGTTTGTACCAATGAATAAAATAAATGCAAAATTTAGAAACGCGTAAACAAATGCGATATGACAGCTGCGTTATCAGCGTCTAACAACTCTGTCTTGTAAACTACTGTCAGATTCGCAACTGGACTGTGGTAAAAAAAAACACCGTTTGACATTATTTTCATTGGTTGTCAAACTTTTGCAGAGAATAGAAAAATTTTATGTAATATCGAGGTATTTATTTATTCCTCGCAATAAATATGTCCTTAGTGCGCCAAATTGTAGCAAAAACTTCTAATGGAGTGCAATGGTAAATATAGATTTGATTTTTCAATACAATTTGTTAAAGCGGTATTGCTTTTATTTTCAGGACAAAGACGCTCACTGCCTGTGGCCGCAGTATGTCATCTGTTGGATCGCGCGATGCTCCACCAATTGATGTATCCACGGCCATTGCACGTCCTGAAGAGTTAGAGAGAAAAAAGAAACTTAGCGGATCTATCACCGTACCGTCAAAGGTTGATGTTAGTCCTATCAGTGGTATACCAGAAGAACATATAAAAACAAGACGTGTTCGCATACACATACCTCCCAAAAATTCGATGCAAAGTGGTACTGATAACGTAAATCACTGGCAGATTGAATTTGACAATCGTGAACGCTGGGAAAATCCCTTGATGGGCTGGACCTCGACGTAAGCAACGTATTAACTAAATTTGTACAATCTTAACATAAATGTGTTTTTATTGCAGCGGTGATCCGCTATCCAATATGCAAGTGGAATTTAATTCGAAAGAAGAAGCAATTGTACATTGTGAACGTAATGGCTGGCGTTGGTTCATTGATGCTGATGAAACACCAAAGAAAGAACGCGTTAAGAATTACGGATTGAACTTCCACTGGAACAGACGCACACGTCTGTCCACGAAGTAAAAACTGAACTAAGAACGATATTTAATAGAGAACTAGAAGAGTTGATATTTGAAAGCTAAACAAATAAAGCGCATCTTAGATCCTAAATTTATTGACTTAGACTATGTATGTATGTATGTACGTGATTTACAAACTTACTTTGTGCCTCGTATGATGGTCGCTTTTGCGGTGATACATTTGGGATCTAGTCCTACTTCTGCTATGACTTGTGCTTCTATGCCTTCGTTTATGTCTTTCGCTTTGGGCAATTCTTTTTCGCCGCACGTGGGTGCTCCTTTCGGTGCTTTTACTACGACTCTTTTTATTTTTATGTTTTTTCCTTTTTTTACTCGGGCTTCGGTCGCGCAAATCTTGTTTGTGCTTTGAATCTTTATGTCTTCTGTTCGCACTGCGACTTCTGTGTCTACTTCTTTTAGACCTTTTGCGTTCATGGCTTCTGCTTCTACTTCTGCTATGCTCACGGCGCTTTATTGGCTCTCTAGTAGTGTGCCCATTCAATTTAAAATGTTCTTCATCATAACGATGTTTATTCCTCTCATATAAATTACGTTTAGATCGACGCTCCTCGGCTTGTTTTTTAGCAAGGTACTCTTGCAATGCTTGCATTTGTAGATCTACAACGCTGCGAACCTCTTCGATATGCGTTGGCTTAGTCTGTCGATACCGTCGACGCTTTTTAGTCTCGCGTTTCTTTTGAGCGACAATTTCGGCAAATGTTAACGAACCTTCCCCAAGTGACCTTCACAAAAAGAAAACGTTCGCATGGAAATGTATTAACAACAAAGTTTCTTTCTGTTTACTTACGGCACATTTATTTGTGGTTCCTTGAATTTTTCTGTATTTGCCAAAACATGTTCGTAAATTGCAAGTTTCTGTTGTTGCGTGAAACTCGTTTGCAAGTCTGAGAACCTTACCGGAACCTTAATTTTTGCGTCGCTTACGATTTTTCGCAATTCTGCTACATCTTTAAGGCAAAATATTAGATAAATGAAGATTATTTGCTTATATTAGGTCAACCTGTAGTTATAGAGTTTTCATTGACACAGCTGGGAGGAAGTTCTGGATCCGATTTATCATCTCGATGTACAATGTCATCAACAGGGTTTGTTTCAATCTGGTAATATGAATGTATAACATGTCAGTTTTGGTTTCTGGTACCTGTTTAACAATTGACTCTGCATTACAACCACGCTTACCGTTTCTATTTTCCATTTTAGACGTTCTAAAATATTTTTTAAACGAGTTTTGCTCTTATCAATAAATTTATGCAGCTTTACACTAGTGTTCCCAACATTTTTACCCTCCGACACAGCATCCATTGCTTAAACTATTCAAACGGTTTTAAAATTGCACAACTTCGCTGCCGATGAACTGATATTTCCTGTTGTGTATTTTAATTTATTGGTAGTACTGTTTATAAGGGTGAAAAACAAGAACTCTTCGAAATTCTTTATTATCCCAGGATTTCCTCCAGATGACCTATGAGCCATAAATATGGCTGGGTTTCCTAATATTCTTGACCATGAAAAATCTAAATAACCAAAACAAAACTGCTGTCATAGTAGACGGACGCAGTGGAATTCAAACTTTCATGATTCCATCAATCTATACAATGGCTCTCAAACTGGACTTTTGCGTAGGGGATCTCACCGCATATACACCAAGTGCCCATTTACACTAATTAAAAGCAATAGTTGAATCGTGTAAAAGGCCACCAATCCAGGAATATTTTGCTTGTGGTGGGCTTTACTAAGGCATTGCGGTGGAATGCGCTGTGGTGAAATCTTTAATTCAACATGACTAAGAGAAATGTCAAAAGAGAAAAATTAAAAATAAAAATATAAAAGCAGAATGTAAGAAACTTATTGGAAAAAACTTGTTTATTTACAATGCAATTACCTAGTTTTTTTCTCAACTAATTCGCGAGTTCAGTGAAATCAATGCCATTTTTAATTTTAGCCACGGTGTATATACGGCGGTAAATTGCAGTTGTTATTTGGGGGCCATTGCGACGACGAAGGAGCTACGTATATACAGTGAGTGCTAGAATGAACTGAACACCACTATGAATAGCAAAAACAAACGAGCACGCTTGGAGCTGTCTGTAGCGCCAACTGCTATCGATGCAGGCATCGGTAACAGCTGTGTTGTCAACGCAGCCCAATTTGTTTCCAGCAGCGGTGGCGCACAAAAGTAAGTGCACACACAAATAATTTACGTAATTCATTGTTTCTATAATTGCAGCATCTTTTTTAACAACGCTACCAACTCAACCACCCACAGCACAGATGCGGTTAGCATGCTTCCTGCAAATGTATTCCTTACCATCTGTGATGAAAACTCTGACGAGTCGCAGGACTTCTTGGCATTAGGAAGTACATTGGCTCAAATTAAGCAGGAGCACGAAGACGCATTATGCATTAGCAGTGTAAGCAGCAGTAGCACACAAGCAACACAAACATCACCATTACAATATCGCTTCGTCAATCAAATGCAGCGTCAGCTGCCCAATGTGGAGAATATATCCAGTAGTAGCATGCTTAGCAATAACCCAAACAATACATTAAGTGCTGGGCTGCCAATGCAACTACCTAACGGTTGCGAAATTTATATAGTCAAGGAATATGTAGAGAATATGCCCACGATGCTGACCGAAGACTGTGAGTTGTTGCAAGGCCCACCCAGCCCAATAAACAGCATAACAACAACTGCAATAAAATTAGAGCCGGACTCTTGTGTAACGTCTACGGCAGGAGTTACTTCTACACTTGCAACGCCAACTTCAATCAATAGCGTGCAGATTCTGAGCAATACAGCGGTGCCTTGCGTGATCGGAAGTAAGCTGGCACATACTCCAAACGAAGGACGCATAAATGCAAATAAACCTGCTGCAACAGTGGCAACCATAAGTGCTGGTGATATACAGGGCAATAGTACAAAACGTAGCTGCATATTGGAGGCGTATAAAAAGGTAGGCGGAAGACAATATTAATTTTTATTAACTACAGATTCGGAATAAGCGTTTAATTAAAATGAAATATAAAAAATATATGGACAAATTTTCTATTTTTGCATGAAGATTAAATTTTGATTATTTAAAAAAAAAAAAATGAAAGCAAACTTATTCATATTTTCCCATAAATCAATTATTCAGTTTTGCGATAACAGATAACTGTATGTATGTATGTACATATTTTTAATTCATTTTATTTTAATAACGTTTAAGCGGGATGATAAGCGACGCGCAACACACAATGAAGTTGAGCGACGACGACGCGACAAAATAAACAATTGGATATTTAAACTAAAAGAAATGCTACCCACAGAGGGCGTCAATAATAATAACAATAGTAATCAGCTAAATAGTATAGTGGAACAATTGACACCAAAAACCAATACCAACACAAACACTAGCATTGTTAATAATAATAACAGCAATCGTACCCCTCCCAGCGATTCTAAATCTCAAATCTTAATCAAGGCTTGCGAGTATATCAAAACAATGCAGGATGAAATCAAGAGGTAAACACTATACACTATACCTGCATGTGTATGTACATATGTATGTTTAGAAATTATATTTACAATAACTCTACATTTCCCACAGCCTACGCGAGTGCCTTAGCGAGAATGAAAATTTACGCTTGAGTAATCAGCGTTTACAAAATGAATTGACTAAATTGCATAATGAACGGGTATCGTTAGCGAGCGCCACATTGCATACGCGCAACTTCAATAGCAATTTCAATATAACTCTAAACAGCTTGAATAGCAGCAATAGCAACGGCAGTGTGGCTGGTGGTGGCGGTAGCGCTGGTAGTAGCCCCGGTGGCACAAGCAACATCTTTAGCAGTCTCAACATTACGCCGAATGTAAACAACACGAATTCGTATACGAAACGCGAACTAATTATACGAGATTATGTCGATTAGGAAAAATAGTAACTGTTTAAAAAAAAAAAAAAAAAAATTATGCCATTTTTTTGTTATACAATTTAAGAGAATCGCTGAATAATGCTAGTGCCATAACTTGCGAGTATTCAGCTTTGATTTTTTTTTTTTTTTTGTGTAAGTCTCCCTATTAATCACACAAAATTTATTACATGATGAGTGCAAAGAATTTACTAGTTCTTTATTATTAAATATTATCGTAATATTTGAAAAAAAAGTTTAAGAAAACCTATATAAGTCAACTAAAACACTATCAGCTTGTAGTTTAATATACATACATACATACAAAAGTTATAACTAGTTACTATGTGCTTCTCAATATTATATGCGCTTCCTTAAATTAGTGTGCGCTTCCTAAAATAAGTGCGTAAATGGCGTCTACTTTTTCTCTTAACTCTATTCCCTCTCTCTCTCTCTCACTCTCTCATAAGTAGTAAGAAAAACACTTGTTACTTATATAAACTTAGTTAAGAAGATAGAAAGCTGTTTTAAGCCAAATATACTATACAAAATAAGTATAATTGTATTTTTTTTATTTTTTTTTTTTTTTTTTTCGAAAACGTGTTGGATACCTGGCAAATAACTTAATTTTGTTTTCATAAATAATTGTATTTAACCACTTTTGTATTGATTTTATATTTTTTTAATAACCACAAATATTTTTGTTTATACATACATACATATAATAATTGTTATTGTTATTGTAAACCTTTTATAAAATCAATTATTATTGTAGTATAAATAAATTTTTTGTGAAAATATAATTTTTTAAATGAAATTATTTAAATTGTTTACAGTGCAACCGTACTTTATTTCAATTTAAAATTCGGTCATGCATATTCTAAATATAATAAATTCAATATTCGAGCAACATGCGTGCAACTAATAAATAGAAGATCGCCACGTAATTTTAAAACACATACGCTGGCAGTCAAATAAATAAAAAACAACGATAAAAATAAATGGTTTAAAAATAATTTGTTTCGGAATGCTGACCAAAAATCTGAAATTAGTATTACTCAGGAATAAGCTGTTGAAATTCTTGTAAAAGCATTTATTTGGCTGCCACTGTTACGCTACAGTGTATAAATAAATAAATAAGCTTAAATATGTTTCAAGTGATAAAAGTTAAACAATTAAAAAAAAAAAAAAAAATGGTGCACAGTTAATATACAATTGCTGTGAATTGTTACACTAATTTTTGGTGAACGGCGGTTACTAAAGAAAATAAAAATTAAAAACATATAAAAAAATACTAGTTGTTTTTGTAAGCGCTATAGGGTAGTGCAAGCAATTTTTGCCTTTTATATTATATAAAATTTATAAAAGCGTTAATTATTACCAAAACATACATATGTACATACATGAATATGAGCAAACGCATATAATAATAAATAGAAATATTTTAGAATTTATTACACAAATAAACAAATATAATGTTGATTGATAGCAACATTTTTTATTTAGTGCTAGTTGCAGTTTTTGAAAAAAAAAAAAAGTAATAATAAATAATAACAATGTTACACATACAGTGAAAGTGAGAGTTATAGACGATTTACGCTAAATAAATAAATCTGAAGATAGCCAATAAATATTATCAAAATATTATACAAGTTAATTAAAAAATAAAACTAAAGGCGTTCATAAGCGTTAACTCAATAAAATAATAAACAGTTATCTAAGAAATGTTTCTAAAAAAAGCTAATAGCATATATGTATTAATCATTTTTGAAATGCATACATACAAACATACATACACACACATATAAAATCAGAAAATTTTTAAATATTTTAAAATGTTAAAATTAATAAATGTTGAAAAGTAGCATTTCCTAAAACATACATAGTTAATAAACAGAAATAACAAAAAAAATTTTGAGATTGAAGCATGCATAAGTAATAAAGTTTACCTCAGAAAAATTTCAAACGCTGGTAGTTTTTATTCAAGCAAACACGACTGGCTACGCAATTTTTAAAATTTTATTGTTCTGTATCAAAAAAAAAATATTTAAATCTTTTAGGAAAACCCTTTTAAGTGAAAAATGCACAGCATAAAAATATTAAATCTTATTTTCTAAGCATCTTTATGGCGTTCAAACCACATAGTTAGTGCAATATGTGTATCGTTACCATAATAAAGTTAGGTCCTTTTCACAATTAAGTAACGATATTGAGTAAAGAAGCACTGTGGTTTTATGTGGCTTTAAGTTAAATTTCGAATGTTGCAATGACAACGTCCACAAATGCGACGAAATAGAATTCATCACAATCGCTGCTGCTTTAAATGCAAACCGTCTCACTGCCTTCAATAGACAATCGGCCACACTGTGTTCTTTTCACAATTAATTAATGTTGCATTCTTACACAGCGTATTAAAGGTGCTCGCTCGCGTGAAACCCAATATTTCGCGTTCCTCATATATGCGATAAGTAAATGTACTCTCAAAGGTGCCGATAAAGTGTCGCGCATGCGCACATATGATTTGATCTACAATTGCATGTCCGCCATCCTTGACGTATGCCATCTGTGCCAGCGAATCGGGTGTAAAGCGACGCATTCGTACACGCTGCAGATAGGCTTTCAGGTTGGTCAACTCCATTGAGGTGGTGTCTGTAGCTACATACACTGTGGTCAAATTGAGCAGTTGCATTTGTGCACGAATCTGTGTTGCCGCAGACTTCAAAGTGGGTGTCGTTTTTTGGCGCCCATGCACAAAGTCGCCCCGTCGAAAGTGTACGGCCAAGTAATCGCCTCCCAAGGCATCACGATACGGTTTCTCTAACTCCCATATGGACGGTCGCTGCACAAGCTCTTCGCCTCTTTGGGAATGTAGTACACGTGCGCGATACTCGTCGGCAATTGCGACAAGTGGTGCTGCAAAACGCATGGAACGACGTGCGCGCCAGAATTCTTTATCGCCCCACTGATCGTGCAGCACAATCTCAGCATTGAGTATAGCGTAAATCTTTACATCGTCTGCCGTTTGTGACGCAGCGCTCTTCATGTGCTGACGCAACACGCGTTCGAGCAAGTTGACGCTGCCTTGATAGCGTACGCAAGCAAAGTGATTATCCAACAGCATGGGTTGCTGCAGCAAATATCCGTGCAAATATTGATCTTTGCGGCAATTAGGCTCAAATTGGAACTTCTCATGGAATACACCTTGTTCGAACATATCGGCGAAGTGTAGCAGCTGGAAAACTTGATGCACCGGCACGAATGGTGACTCCTGCAGTCCGAATTGTTGAATCTCCGTCAAAAATTCTGGAAAATCAAGTACAGGAGCATAGCGTTGCATACTCTCAACATCGAAGAACTGTCCCCATGGCAAACTGTGTTGTTTCAAATTATTTGATTTCCAGTGGTATAACCGGCTCCACGGCGGCAGTACTAAACGCAAATTTCGAAATTGTTTGCGACGCGTTAACTGTCGAACAAACACTGCCAATCGTATGTATACATCGCGTCTTAAATTAAATCCTTCCGGTGGATTTACGTCGTAGAGTAGATAAATTCTGTTTCGCCGTTGAATGATTGAATAGGGACAGTGAGGTCCGTTGGGTAAACCCTTTGTAAAGTTGAAAACATAATGCGGCCTTTCACAAGTGTTTAAATTGTACTCCACTATTTTGTTGCTAGAAGATAATGCGAGTAAACTGAAGCAGCTGGTAGCGAATAGAAGAAGCCACATTGCGCGCTACTGTGTATAAAATTTTAATTAAGAACACCGCAAACAAGTTTTGGTTATCAGTGCATTTTGTAAAACCTATTCAATGGATGGTATCACAGCTGTTCGCAAGGTCGTTTGTTAGAGTGCCCAGTAGTACCCTCGGCCTACTGCAAAAACCTATCCTTTTTATGATTCACATACATATGTAAATACATACATAAATATTTTAAAACAAAATAAATATTAAAAAACAAAAATGATAGGATTTTTGCATATTTTCGATTATTAATATCCACTAGTCCTAAATCATTTAATTGACTTTGGCATTCAGAACGCCACTAATTGAGAACACACAACAAAGCATGGCCTTCAACGCGTTCCACTAGTCCAGTCAGCTGTTCTCTGCATCTGTTGTTTTGACAGACTCTCTCCACAAATAACTAAAAACCGGCCAACTCGTGTCTATTGATTATTTCCTTGTGCTGTTTTTTTTAAATTTCATTGCGCTTATTCTTCGTCATTTTCGATTGCTATCAGAAAAAAAATGGGTGCTCGTCTACTACAAACTATAAGGAAATGGCAGCGGCTTGGCAGCATTACTCAGCGAGTCAAATATCAGCCAAATTCAGCTATTTGCAGTTATGCAACTGGAGTGCCAAGGCAGTCCCTGCATCAAACATTGGTGGTCAGAACGAGTAGTGCTTTTATTAAATGGAACACCACTCAAGAGTCAGTGCAAAGGCACTATGTCACTGAAACTAAATCAGCGTCTGCCACTAAAGGTCCGGTCTTAACTGTGCTTTTGGAAAAGTTACAGACCATGTATCAAGCCAACAGTCAAGTCAACTATGAGTTGTGCGACAATGTAATTAGACAATTGGAGAGCAAACCAGATGAATACAATCAGTTATTGTCCAGTGAGCAGGCACATTTCCTTCTATACGCTTGTGGAAATCAAATGCCATCGCGTCCTAGCAGCACACGCCTGGAGCTTTTTCAGCGCCTTTGGAATTATTTGGCAAGACATTCACAACTGAGGGCGAGAGACTATGTCACTTGGCTGCATGTGCTGCAACACAATCGTACGCCTCTCACAGATTTCCGTACATTTCTGCAGGAGTTTAAAAAATTAAACGCCAATAATGCATTTCAACTCAGCGATATCTACGCAGAGTTATTGGACATAGCTTGTGCAACTGGTGATATGAAACAAACGACGGAGTTGCTGGCAGAAATGCGCGAGCATGAATTTTCGCTGACTGAGCGTCACTTTAACGCGTTGTTGCAGGGACACGCGCGCAATCACGACTTAGCAGGTTGTCGCGGCGTGCTCGACAATATGGCCGCGGCGGGTGTCAGGTCTAGTATGGAAACGCAATCAGCGCTTGTATGCGCGTATTTAGAAAATGAGGAGCCAACAAAAGCGTCGGAGATATTGCATAAATTTCATAGCCAATTTAATGGTGTACAGGTGATGCGGATGCTGCGAAGTCTATTGTATGTACAAACGCAACAAAACGAAGAACTCATCAAACAGTTGATACGAGAATTGCCGCAAGATTTCTCGGAGGGAACAGAAGTTGTCTTGCCGCTACGTCATTTATGCATTGAATTGCTGCACAATGGGTAACTAATAAAAGAAAATATTGAAACCATTTTATAACGTTTCCATACAATATAAATACATTTTTTTTTTTATTGATTTGCAGTAATTTAAATGCGGTAAACCACATTATGGATAGTTTGCCTACGCCGCGCTTCAACGAAAAACAAAACATTGACACATTTGGCGTTTTTCTTCTGCAAGAACTATTCCGCACAAAATGTGACGCTGCAGAGATAATCGAAGTAGCCAAAAAGCTACAAGACAGCGCTAAGAACATGCGAGCACTGCATATCGCCACAGAGATTGCACTGCGTCGCAATGCACAAAGGGCCTTACCATTCCTGCAGGCGCTAGCTGAGCAAGATGTACTGCGCCCTCACTACTTTTGGCCACTGCTGTTGCACAGCCACCGTTTGTCCGGTGAGGCCGGCGTCTTAAATACACTGAAGATAATGCAGTCCTTTAAGGTGACTTGTGATCGTGAAACAATTACACTTTATGTTCTACCTCATTTACCGTTGACCCTCCAAAGTCCCGAACAAGCAATCAAAGCACTAGACGACGTCGGTATTAAGCCATCTACAACACTGATTGAAGTAATAACACATTTGATTTTGCGTCAGCGCCTTGATGCGGCACATGACTTGCTGGAGTTATATCCAACAAAAATGTCAGTTGAACAGCTAGTGCCCACACTGTCCAATGCAGCTGTGAATGTGCGCGCCACCAAGCGCTATCAACAGTTTGTCAAGCTGCTCGCTGCATTATCTCATAAGAACGCAAATCGCAAAGTCGACTGGGTCGGACAGCTGTTGCTGAGCATGGTGCAAACGCAAGTGCGACTGCGTGGCGATTTGAGCGCTGTACGACGCTACGTTGATGAAATGGTCAAATTTGGTTTGATAATATCGCTATCGGCAGCGAATGCAACAATAGCCGCCCTGGAAGAGCAAGCAAACAAGGATGTAGACTTGAGCGGCATTAAAGAGGCGCTGCAAAAAATTATCGATCATAATGTGGTGCTACAACAAAATACTGTAATTGGCGGCGCTAGCTCCTCTGTAAAGCATCCGCGCGACATGACGCTGGATGAATTGGAACTTCACCTAATCGAGTTGGAGGCGAAAGGAATGAATATACGAGGCGTGCTGCGGCGACTTTTGCAGATTTGCGTACGCGAAGGACGCTTGGAGCGCGCTTTAGAGGTCAAAGTCAAGTGTGATGCGCTGCGGGTGCAAGCGAGCGCCGGTATGTTGGCCAGCACGTTGGAATTGTACATTAAACTGAAAGATCTGTCGAACGCTGAGGCATGCCTGAAGCGATTGCAACAAGAGTTTCCAGGTGCGCAAAATAAAAATATTCAAATGTAATTTTCTGCTCATCATTGCAACATACATTCATATTTTATTTGTAGACTTCAACGTTGACGAACACAAATTTCTAGACTATGCGTCGTTATTAGTGCACAACAATCAGTTGGATGCGGCCAAAGAGTTGTTGCAAGCGCGCGCCAAAACGCAGCGTATTCATGGTGGCGATTACATTATAAAAAATGTATGGAATTTCCTAACGCATGTGGCGCAGCTGGCGGCGCGCATGCCCACACTGGAGCCCGAACGTAATTTCACACGCGAAAACTTTCACTTCCTGCAAAAGTTGCGCTATTGCAATGCGCACAATAGCGTTTTGGGTCCGATTGTTCGTGAGCGCTTGCTGCGCGGCGATATCAAAGCCGCTGTTGCTGATTTCAAAAAACTCGCCGAACAATACAAGCATACGCCGCTCCAATTCGAGTTGCTTTCGCTGCTGGTACGGCTGAGCAATGGCCATGAACCCGAAGTGACGCAACTGGGCGGCGTGAGTGGCGAGGAAGCACAGCAGCTGTTGAGTGAAGTGACAAGCACCATTGCCAAAGTGCATGGCGCTTTGAATATGAACAGTGGTCTATTGTTGGCCTTCGCCGAAGCGGGCACCGAGAATCAACTGCGACGGCTGCTTATCAATCCAGAATTCCGCATCAATGAAGAGCTTTTGCTCAAAAATTGTGATTATTTGGGTGAAGAAGGTGCCGTGGATACATTGCTGCGCTTGGCGCGCGGTGCACGCGGCTTCGGGCGCATCATCAACGAACAGAACATTCACAATATGCTGCTGACACACTTCGCCAAAGCGAATAATCACGAAGCGGCATTGAATTTGTACGAAAAATTGGAAGCTGACGATGAGTTGAAAATATCGCAGGAGTTCGTGCGCAACCTAGTACAATTGTTGCGCGTAAATAATGTCGAAATACCCAGCCGAGTGGCGTTGCGCGCACAGATTATTTAGTATGCAGCGCGACAACGGACATTTCCGTTTTTTAGGTTAAGTTTAGTTATATAAATTGACTATTTAACTTTAGAGGAACGAAAATCAATTTGAAAATGCAGCTACTATGAAGTGGTAAATAAAAAGCAACCGATTTGTTATTTTGTAATTATTCAAAATCATTTTATTTTCTAGCAATTAAATGCTAAAATGTTCAACAGCTCCAATACTTGCGTGGACATCCAAAGCTGGATGGACGTGCGTTCCATAGGCAATGCAATACCATTTTTTAATTTGTGTACCCGCATGTGTAATAAAAATTAAAAAAAAAAAATTCAAATAAAAGCTCTGTGAAGAGAAATGGCCAACATAACGAACAAACGCTGCAACTAAAATTCCAAACAGCGTGAAACCCACAAAAATATGGGAAATAAAAAGAAAAAAAAACCGAAATAAGCGCACAAGCTTGAAACAAAGTAAGTATAATGCAACATTTCTCAATTTTGTAACTAATCGATTCGTAAGGTTATAAATATTTAAAAATTTACATTACCGTTAAACTTAGTAGATGACACTACGCTAAATAGCTTATGTATATATAATTTCACTTTATTTTTTATATATATTTTTTTATAATTACTCAAGAGCTGTAAAGTTTTTTTTGTTAATATTTCGTGCCAATAATTGTGTATTTACATATTTAATAATATCACTCAGTGCATTTGCGGTAGTGCATCTACAATAGAACAATTTTTTAGAAACCAAAAAAAACGTAATTTTTGTTTTAGTAATACAAAATGTTTTTACTTGAACTTATGTCATATGAATGTTCATACGAGGAAAAAGAACTAATAAAAAAAATATTACCGTTATGTTATTTTGACATACGAATTGTCAGTCCACATTCGGTGATAGCTTTTCAGTGCTGCCACCAAGGCCGTCCTAACCACAGGGCTAAATGGGCTATAGCCCCAGAGCGCAAGCTTTTTGGGGCGGCAATTTTTTATTTGCGCAATAGTAAAAATTTATTTTTCGGTAACCCCGTTTAACCCCGTTTAACCGTGATGTTAAAAGATCAGTCTATTGTGTTTTGTTTGCAGTGTTTTCAAACGCTAACAGCAAAAAACAAAGTTCCCAAAAAATTAAGCGACACGTTAGTCAGCAAGAGCTGATTCAGTGAAAGCCATAAAACTAATATATCGCTTCAAAAAGTTGATATTACAATTGAATGCATTGTTTCATTATATGCTTCTTTAGAAAAATTTGTACAATCGAAACGAAATATAGATTCGTTTAACCTTTACGAATCAGAAGGTATAAAATTATCTGGCTGTGATGAATACAAACGGATACGGAAAAGAAAAAGACAGTTCGACGAAAATACGTCGGAAGAAGTGCAACTTGATGCAAATGACGAATTCCGCATAAACACTTATTATGTTGGGTTCCTGGTTAATTTAAAAAATATAAATGAAGACATAATTAGAAATAATGCTGCAAAGTTGTGCGAAATATATCAGAATGATTTAGAAAACAATTTTATTGAAGATTGCCTACATTTTAAACATGTGAATTTATTGGAAAATACCGAAAATATATCTATCGCAGAATTAAGTTTAAAGACAATAATCGAGTTAAGAATTTAATCTACATTTCCAAACGTAACCACAGCACTGCGCATATTTTTAAGTATCGCCACAACAAACTGCAGTGGCGAAAGATCATTTTCAGCACTTGAAAGAATAAAAAATTACTTACGATCTTCTTTGGGACAGAGTAAACTCAATGATTTAAGTATTTTGTCTATTGAAAGAGATGTACTTGATAATTTAAATACTAGTGATATTATTGATCAGTTTGCCAAAGAAAAAGTTAGGAAAATAAATATATAAGTTACATTTGTTTAGATTAAGGTATGTTTTTGTTCTGAAATGTTTTTTTATTTAATTAAATTTTATTTTTGTTTATTATAAAAGTAATAAATAGTTTTTTTCTAGTTCTGAAACTTTTGTTTTGTATAACTTTTCCGACTCCCATATGCCTTTCTGTGTATTTTCTTAGGAAGAAGGGCGCATTATTTTTAGTAGCCCATGGGCGCCGAATTCCTTAAGACGGCCCTGGCTGCCACATAAAAAACCAATTTTCTCAAAAAATGTAGATACGTGGTTAACGCAGAAACGGGACGATTTGTATTTTATGAGAAGCTTCTTCATAGCAAATATATCCTCAAGAGAATTGCCTTAATGCTCAAAAGGGCGGAGACACGAACAATAAGCGTTGTATTATTGCAATTACAAAGGTAAGAAGTTTGATAGCAGAACAGAGAAGACAAATTCAAATTTTTTTTTTAAATTTTAAGTTTCGGTTGAAAAACTTTAAATGACAGTATACATATTTAAATATTGAGTGTCGCCGAATATTAATATTTCCATATTAAAAAAATAATAATAATAACAATAATTGGACTAAGGCCAATTCTATTTGTATAAATTGGTAAAAAACAAAAACCCAACACTAAAGCTAAAAAAAATTATAGCTTATCCTTCGTAGATCACATTTCAAAGAACTTTTATTCCCTCTTGTACACCTGTCTTCGTAACACCAAACCAGCAACCTACATGCTAAACTAATCATTTGCTTTTTCAGCTCACAAGGGTGCGATTTCAAAAATATTGTAGGAAAACGTAAAAAAAAAATAAAAAATTGCAACAATATTTAATTTGAGGTTGCAAGCCGTGCCCGATTTTCGCAAAACAACTATAAAATTTAGAGAAAAATATGGTGAGACAATCGAATGTTTTTGGAAATTTCTTAAATAAAAAGATTACTTTTTTTTATTTTTTTTATATTTATTTATTAATCAATTAAATACAATAATTGTTTATTGTTTAC
Organism: Philophylla caesio; assembly: GCA_963971545.1. Taxonomy (NCBI): domain Eukaryota; kingdom Metazoa; phylum Arthropoda; class Insecta; order Diptera; family Tephritidae; genus Philophylla; species Philophylla caesio. The sequence goes on from OZ020607.1 coordinate 121,919,614, forward strand.
TTAGCGTTTGACTTCCTTTTTTTGTTGTTTTTTTTTTGTTTGTTTGTAACTACACTCACTCACTTTTACATTCACACGTGCATTAACTCATTCACGCATTATACATTCATTGGCGTCAAAACGCTCACACGCACACGCATATACCTAAGTATATATGCTAACACAAACACCCAGACATGTATATATGTATGTATGTATGTATGTATGTATCTAGAAAAATTCACATCGATATAGAATTAAAGCCTATAGGCTTTAGCTTGAAATTCATTTTTCGTTTTTTGCAGCTCAATTATAATTTATATATATTTATATATATATGTGTGTGTAAGTATGTATGTATGTATGTCTATGTATACATACATACATATGTATATAGATTTTTTTATTTACTTTTTCTACAATATTTTTTATAGTTTTTGCGTTATCAGTTTTTGTTTTTGGGAATTTATTTTTTTATTTTTTACACTATGCCTTTAAAGTTACACAACTCAAGCGTTGATTGAACTCTTCACAATTTTAGATTTAGTCTTAACTGCAAGCTGTGTATGCCAGTTTTTTAGTTTGCATTCATTTGTTAATAAATTTATTACAGCACAAATAAAAATAAAAGTAAAAAATAAAAATTTACATACACATTTGGAACGCAAATTTGCCTTATACAATATGTAACATACATATGTACATATGTACATACGTACTAGATATTTAGATAAATAAAGCGAATGTAGGTATGTATGTATGTATGAGTTTTTATCGTAAAAGTTGTGGTATAACATTTCCCTAGTTTTATGCTTTTTATTTTGTAAATTTTTCATCGTTTAACCATTTTTATAATTTTTATATATATTTTACAAGAGTGTTTATCGTTCAAATCTTGCTATACTTTCGAGTTTATGTTTTAATCACAAAATCAATATATATATATGTATATATATGTATATACATATATTGCAAAACTGAAATTTCTGACTATTAATATTTCAAAATTGCAATTTGCGTTGTTTAATGTTTTTCTTTACATAGTACAAATGTATGTTTGATTTTTTTTTCAAGTTTGGGCATAAACAAAATATTTAGTGGAAGCAGCTTAGGCACAAAGGCACTGCTGTATTTCGGAACATAGTTTTGAATACCCTCCTTCCCCCCCCCCCCCGCTTGCCATTTTGCAAATGTTTGAGAATCATGAATTTGAAAATTTTACTATTTTTGAGCGAAAACAAGAATTATTCAAGACGCCATCACAGCGGAGTATTGACATTCAATTTACGTTAATTCAAGTTTTTTATATGTATGTATGTATGAATGTATGTAAATATTTTGTAATTATTTTTATAATTGCTTACATATATTGTACATATGTGTGTGTGTGTGTTACTAACGTTTCAATAGTTATTAATAAAATTGCATTAAGTTAACCTATCTCTATGTATACTACGTCTATATGTACTTATTTTTCTTTTTTTTTTGTTGTTTTAAAGTTTTTTTCGCGCCAAAAGCTTCACTGCTCTTTTATGGCCCAAATTTGACTGCAGCGTAATCATACATTCATAAATATACATAGTACATATGCAGTTTACGCGCTTAAGCAAATGCACTCTTCAAATTTCACTTAAAAATATTCAAATTGCAAAAAAGAGCTCAAAATGTGTACTGCAATAAAAAAAAAAGTAATGAAATAGCAGAGAAACTCGAAACTGTTAAAAATTACGAAATTGAAATTTAGTTTGAAATTTGAAAAACTGGTAAAAAAATTTTAGAAAATTAAAAAAAATTATGTGCAAATTACAAAATTGAAATTTAGTTAGAACTTTGGAAAACCAAAAAAAAAATTCAGAAATTGGAAAATTAAAAAAAATATTTGCAAAGTAGTTAGAAACAATTATTAAATAAAGAAACAAAAATCAAAATATTATAAAGGAGATATTTGGAAAGAGTTTAAAAATTTGAAAAAAAATTAAAAAAAAATAATAATTATAAATTATCATAAAAAACTGGATATGAACCTTTTTTTTGAAACTTATATAGTTTAGCACGTTTTTATCTCACTTTCTCAAGCATTCACTAGTACATACACATTTATGAAGCATTTCGCTTACATATAAAAGCAAAAACATTTATGTATGTACATATGTACATACATATGTATGTATGTACATATACTATAACTTACTTTATTTATAAATTTATTTTTAGCGCTTAAAAATTTCTTCTTCATATTCGTCTTTAAAGTACACTCAGACTCAGGTGTGTTTGGATGGAGTGTGTATATATGTATGTATGTGTGTGTGGGTGTGTTTTTTTTTTATTTTATTTTTATCTGTACAACTAAGCAACTCAACAGCTACCCTGATGGCAATGCACTTTATATATTTTCGAAATGTATCAATTTTGTGGAAGAAAAGGGTAAAAGTTTTTTAATAAAAAGCGGATGAAGAAAATTGATTTATTATTAGATCGGTTGTGGCATTTGCACCGATAACACACTGGTAGAAAATTGTACTCCTCTCCACAACACGACCAACGCGCAAGATACAGCTCAGGCGCTGAAACGCTTGAGGTGATGGTTCAGCGTCAATCGCAGGAGCGATACAATAAATTTCAAAATAGTGAGTTCTTAAACTTGGTAAATGTTTTTTGTGTGGCATAGTAAAGCTTAAGATTTAACCTTAAAAAAAATTTGTAGTAGCCTGTACGAAATCTCGCGCGATAAACTGAATGAATTTTAACCGAAATAAACGTTTCACCACCTGCGATGAATTTGTAATGCGTCAAAGCGAAGGGGGAGCTACATAGTAAGTGCGATATATAAGCCGCCAAAAAGGTGGCAATATAAATTTTTTATTTTTATTTTTAAATATTTGAAAGAACAGAAAGATGTGAGTTTAGTTTAAAATAAAATGTGGCACAAGCACGTTATTACAAAAACAAAAAAAAATTCTTCTAGAAAAAAAAAACTACTCGAAGAATTGCAAACACAATTTTATTGTATTGCTCCGCTTTTCCTAATTATCCTGAGCCATTAGTTCACTAGTTTCAGTTAATACGTATATATGTATGTATGTATGTGTGTATGTATATGTCATCAACTGAATTCTCTCAACAATAAATAGTCGAGTCTATCACAGAATTCAACATTATATTCGAATATTGTTAAAATCTACGGTAACAAAAAGCCGAATCCATTGTTGTTGTTTGCGAACTTTGCATGTACAATACGTTCGTAGCAAATCGGATTCGGTGTTGCTGACATTTTCGCAGAATTCACAAAAATTCGGACTGCGATAAATTCCGCGATAACCCCAGATATGTTAACTTTTAATAAACAACAAATATTAGGCAATGGCCATTGGAAGAATTGGCAGCACATTGATATGAGAAAAAAAAAAAAGGAAAAAAAAACAAATAAACTCGACCATATAAATACAAATGTTTATTAATTAATTTTTTTTTCGGCTAACCTATTGCTGTTTCAAAAGTAAAAGCGTGCGTTTGCGGGCAAAAACATTTATTAGCTCGTCAATTGCAACGCATCTACATAAACGAATTGTAGCCGAGACGAGAATATCACAACAAAAAGGGTGTCGGGTTGGCAAAACAACTTTGTGCAGCATTTCTGTAACAACAACTTCAGCATTACTCGCACTTTTCACCTCGTTTCTATTTATCTTTCTATCGGCACACAACTTTTGCTATAGCCCTTTCTAAAGGCCCTTAAAATATTTAGTTATGATTTTTTTTTTTTTTTAATTTAATTCGTATTAGTTACTGCCAATGTTCGTAAACAGAACAAAGTTTTTTCTTTTTGTCTGTTTTGCGTTTAGGAATCTGCAGATTTTCTTTTTATGTAAATATTATGTACATGTGTATGTATGTTTGTATGTATGTGTGCTGATTTACAAACAACGACAACAAAAAAAAAACTGCCATATGTACAGTGGGGAGCACATAGAAATACATACTCGTATTTGTACTTATTGCATATATTGTGACAAAACGTTAACAATATAGTAAAATAGAGAACGGCAATTAAAAAAAAATAAAATCACACTTTTAAATACGAAAAAATAACATAACCTCTTATTTAGAAATTTTAGTAGCGATAACTTTTCGCCACTTGCAGCAACTTCCACATGATAACACTTAAATTGAATGGGTAAAAAATTGCATTACCAAAATCTTGCTGCCAACTAAAAAGATACACATTTTTTAGTTGATAAAATTTGTTTTTCGTTTTTCTCAAAAATTGGTGCTTTCTCTCAAGGCGAATTCCTAAAGGGTGCTGTTAATCAATCAGCTGATCGGTGGTTGCTTGTCAAATTAGTGTCAAATAATCAATTGTTGCGTTTAACTACAAGAAATTTAAAGATATGGTTCCCCTTTAACTCTTTGCGATGACTTTAATAGTGTAAAAATTATTTCGCGAAATTTAAATACAAAGCAGATAAAGTTTGACAAGAACCCACCAATGTGTTGCATTTTTAGAATCGCTACCAACTTATGTACATGAATTCGGCTTGCCTTCTCTATTACACATACATAAAACATTTTGTTTGAAATCAATGCTAAATACAGATTTTGCAGTTTGCTTTGTTGTACACGTGTACAAACATGCACTCATTTATGCTCTCCACTGCGCATATGTACATATAACGCTTAAACCTAATTTAACGCCATTTCATGTTTGATTTGTTTCTTGGCTAGCTGTTAGTAGAATGTCTCTTAATCGAAATGTGTGCAGCTGTTTAAATTTTTGCACTTGCATTTTTTTTTTGTTTTTTTAAAGTAGAGTTAATTTTTAAATTTTGTAGAGGAGAATGCCTACGATATAATTTTATATTTTTCATATTTGATATTTATTGCAATAATTACATACAATATGTATATTGTTTAGGTATATGTATATGTATACATACATACATATGTATGTATATGTATATACATATACATACATATTTCCACGTTCAAGTTAATGGCGTGTGTTTTGATTAGTGAACATTTTTCTCTTTCGTTTTTGTTTAAGTATATACACCCACATACATACACACATATGCTTACATACATGCATACACATGTACATATGTACATAGTAATTATACAGGGCGTTAGGAGGGTAGTTGCAACCACCTTATGTTGCGTTGCTAATTAGCAAGCAAGCAAATTATGATTTTAAAGAAATTCTCAATGTATCGGTCACAATTTCTGCATAAACTAGTCAACTAATAAATTCAAAAATTATTTTTTTTATACTTATTCAATACTCAAATAGAATTACCAGCATCTATGTTAATAACATAGTAATTAAAGTGTCTTGCAAAAAAAAAATAAAAAATTAAGAAATAACACAAAGTTGTACTATGCTAACTTATTAACCCAGCCAAGTTTTTGCAACTACTACCTTCCTAACAGCCTGTATGTTGTATGTATGTATGCATGTTTGTATGTATGTATGTATGCATGCTTGTATGTGTGTACAAATACTTTTTATATTACAAGTGTTTTTAAATATACATTTTTGTTTCAATTTCTTTTCACATTGCCGTGAGTTTTAACATTGTTGACAAGGAGTAAAAGATTTACTGCATTTAATGTTTATTTATGTACATTAGATATTTTCTATTAATTTCAAAACTCGAAATTTTATACATACATACGTTACTATGCTTGATACGTGGTAGAAAATTTTTTTTAAATTTTTTTTAATTATTTTATTAAGTATTAATATTTTATATTTTTTTAATTTTCTTTGTTGTTTTACAAGTAAATTCTTCTTATGCTTTAATTGTTTCGTTTCTCTTCTCCACGAATTTTTCGCATTTTACTTTCTTCTTTTTTTTTCCAATTCTCTTTTAATTGGCGTACGCTAAATTTTCAACTGCGTAACCTACATTGATTGATTTTATTATTTTTAGTTATAATGTCTTATACGAAATATTCATTTGAAATGCTATCTACCTAATGCAGCACTAAATTTTGCTGCAAAGTTTTTGCTTTTGTATATTTTGTTTTTGTGTGTGTTTGCAATGAACTCGGTTGTTGTTGTTGTTGTTTGACAAGTTGTTGCGAGTGCTGCATGTCTGTTCTTTAAATACATATGTACATATATACTTTTAAGGTACAAATCCTTAAGCATAAATGTGTGTGTGTAACAACTTAAATCATCTCGGTATGTACAAGTCGGACGCAAATATAGTAGTATTGCATTTAAATTTGGAATTGTGGCAATTAGATTTACATATTTAAATTACTAACAAATGCATCTTTTTACGCGTTTAAAATATAACTTTGAAAAAGAAAAAAAAAAAAAAATGCAACCAACAATTATAGTCAAGTCCAAATATTTGCTGCATTCAAAGCTGACAAACGACCGACTACTACTTCATTTTTTGACTTTCATTACGGGAAAAAAAAAGTTTATAGTAAAAGTGTTATAAAAATTTCAAAACAACTGCTAAGCGAATTGCAAAATTTGGTTAAAACGCCGAAAAACTCAGAGTTTGCTAGGCATTTGTGTGTAGATAATTTTTTTTTTGTTTTTTTTTTAAATTTTTCGTTATGATTTATATTTTTTGTTTGTTTAGCAGTATCAGTAAAAACTAACGCAAATGTGTGTTATTTATGTATGTATGTATGTATGTATGTAGCATGCAGTGGCTGAATTTTTTAGTTTTACTAGCGTTAAAAAAAAAAAAGAAAAACACTCTGAAGTTCCATTTTTTGGCAAACAATTTGCGCAAACGCAGTTAAAATATACATACAAACATACTCGTATATAAAGAGTGAGCACTGTAGTAAGTTTACAAGCAGCAAAAGTAAGTTTATAATAACACAAGACGTCGGTCGTACTACTCTTTTAGAGAAAAAAAAATTCGTTTAAAAATTCACCGCTGCCAAATTCGCACTGTCACATCTGCTCCAACTGAGGCTGCCACATTTCAATTATATTTTTAACATACAAACAGCGTATATGCGAACTAATCAGCACCATTCGCAAAGCGCTATTTACAACTATAAATAAATATTTATGCAAGAAAAAAAAAAAAAACTGCAAGTACTGCACGTACAAGCGACGTTTTTTTTAAGTATTTAGTGTAAATTCAAGTACATACTAACTTTATATTTTTACATTACTAAAATTCAAATTTTGTTGCAATTTTAACAAAGATTATTAAAAAAAAAAAAAAAAAATAATTAACATTTTACTTTTCGCCACTATTATTAATATTTATTATTAAATACATATTTACGCGTTATAAATTAGTTCATTTCAATTATAAACGCTATCAAACAAAAACAAAAATTCGGTTGTAACTACTAGTTTTAGTCGTTCGTTATTCAACATGCATTGGAGCTTAGCGCAGCCATTGCTAGCTAACACTTTTGCAATTAAAGTATTTATAACCTTAAAATACTTACAAATATATATATGTATGTATGTATGTATGTATGTACATACCAAGGAGTTTAGTTCATTGTTTAATGTTTTTAATTGTTTTTAATTGTTTTTTTTTTTTTTTTGGAAATTTTGGTAGTTATTTTTTCAAGGCTTAGTGATAAATAATTTTTTTTAATATCGCGTGACTTCATTGCCGCTATTATGCATTCTTAGTGATTTTTTGTTTGTTTTGTTTAATATGAACGGCGTTGCGTGTGTGTGTGTGTGTGTGTGTGTGTTATTATCATGTGAGTTGTGTTATATATTTTTTTTTTTTTACTGTTTTCTTTTCTCTCTGTGTGTATGTGTGTGTGTGTTTTTATGCACTATTTAACCAGTCCAGTTGTTTTGCTACTCTACTCTTATTGATTGACTTATTCATTTAGAGTTTTGTTTGTTTGTTTGCTTGTTTGCGCTACCGCGTCGTTGCGCAAAATGTTGCGATAACCTCGCTTGCTCGCACCGCCTTTGTTGGCTGCATTGGTGTACGCATTCGTTGACTTACAATATTTTTTTTATTTTTTTTTCGTTAGGCTTACATATTTATGTATGTAGTATATTTTTGGATTTCAGTTGAAAAGTTCAAAACTTAGTTTTTACACATTGTTTTCTTTCTCATTTTACAAGTCCACCAACAACGGATTGGCTGTGCGTGCTGAGCGCGCGATTGGAGGCGTTAAAGCGGCAGCACATACATAGCATAAATTTTAATACATATATATGTACACACACAATTAATAAAGTACAATAAGAACATATGTATGTTTGTAAATGTGTAGGTTTATAACTATTAAATATATTACAGCTTCTACGAGAGAGCACACTACCCAGCTGTATCCAGACAACATGTCGCCAAAATTCCCCTTTTCAGTCACGATTGCGTTAAAACCATACGTTCAACAAACATTTCATTCCAATCTAGACGAATTCAACATGGCGGTGCCTGAGCGTATACGACAACAATAACATTGTTGAATTCGCATTGATTTCAATACGCGCTCGCCCATCACCATACAACGCCACCTTTTTTGGCCTACTTCGCAGTTTCTTTTTTATTTCTTGCTCTATTTTCGTTATTTTTTTTTTACATATAGAGATTTATTTGCAATTATATTTTTTGGTATTTGCAATATAATTCAGTTTGATTTTGCAGCTATTTTCGGCTGTGACTTTTCATTTCATGCAAATATATCCTTTGCTGTTTAATTTTATAGTTTTGCGCTGAATTTCCAAAGATCTTACTTCTCTTTCTCTCACATACACTATCTCTTATTCTCTCTCTCTCTCTCTCTCTCTCTCTCTATTTCTCTTTTTCTTTCTCTCTCTATTTCTCGTTTTCTTGCTCTCTCTCTCTCGCGCTCTCTTTTAGCATCGAATTCGTTTTCGTTATAAAATCTAGCGTTTTCTATTAAATTCTAATTAAATTAAAAAAAAAATAGTATCAATAGTAATTAGTAAAAGTTCAGCGTAGTTTAGGGATCAGGCGAAAAAAGCAAGTTAAGCAATTTACAGACAAAGGCGTTACATATACATATACATATATTTTAGGGTTGCTTGCATAACATACTAGTACATTTTTTTATGTGTCCTTTTTTCTATTCATTTATGTTTGTATGTACAACAAATGTATGTTTGCATATATGTATTCTGTTATACTACAGTCAATGTTAGTGGTTTTGTTTTTGCTTTACGCTCTTTTTTTTTTTTTTTGCTTTTTTCGTTTTTACGCTTTTCGAAGTTCATCTTTTGATATAAATAAAGACTTATGATTAAATATAATTTAAATAAGCAAACTAGACGTACAAGCTAGATTATTGGATAACGCATCACCGGTCAGCCAACACACTTTCTCGGACACGAGCACGCGATTGAGTGATACTTTTGTATATCTCATACAACCATAAAATCTACCACCCAACCCACCATGAAGTGAGTAAAATTGGCACAATCACAAACGACCTAGAGCACAGCCAATGGTAGCAGCAACGCCCACAGCCCAGCAACGATTTTTAGTTATAATTTTTTTAAAAATAATTTAGCGTGACGCTAAAATAAGTAACTACACTACACTCCATTCTAGTGTAGGCGCTTTGTAGCTGCGAAAAATTGTTGTAATTGCTGTGACAGCTTGTGCTATGGCTAATATGAGAATTCTTGAATATAGCTCTTAGGGTATATTTGGCCGGCGCTGTCGGAAGCGCCACTCTAGAATCTTTGCTGTGTTGTACTTCTGCATTGTTTGCCGCTTTCAGTTGCTGCTGCTACTGCTGTTGTTTTTTTGTTTTTGTTTTTGCTTTCTTGCTTTGTAGTTGCCTCGTTCGTTCGCGCTCTATTGTCCTTCGTAGAATTTCGTCACTTTAGCAACCTCCTCCCAAGCTAGAATAAAAAAAAAAGAGATTAGTAAGAGTGAAATGTACACAAAGTAATTAAGCAATCCGAACAGTAGTCTTTGACTAAGCCGCTTGTTCGACTATTTTCTCTAGCAGAAAATTATCGTCTCTCTTGGCTCTCTTAAATTTTGAATGATGGATTAAACTTTGGCATAAAAAAAAAATTAGGAATAACTCAAGGCACTTCAAATAGGTAGCCGCAGCAAAATTTTTTTTGAACTTTTTTCATATTAATTTTTAATTTGAATTGTCAAATTTTGAATTTCGTTGTGATAAGAATGCTTTCAGTACAATTCAAGGTAGTTGATAAAATATTTTTGAAAGTTTAGCTTTTAAAAGCAAAAACAAAATATACAGAGCTCAATTTTTTTTTTTTTTAATTTTTATACTGCTGCTACCTATTGAATGTGCCTTGACTGAGCTCAAATTTTTTTTTTTAATTTTTCTACTGGTGTTCACATCAAATACGTAGCCATTTTAAAATTTTTTTTTTGAACTTTTTTTATATAATTTTTTAAATAAAAGCAAAAACAAAATATACAGAGCTCAAATTTTTTTTTTTAATTTTTATACTGCTGCTACCTATTGAATTCGCTTTGGGAATAACTAATAAACATTTTTTTGTTTTTGAAACACAACCAGATTTATCACTTTTTGATAAATAAAGTAGGGCACAAAAGCTTTGGAGTTTTTAAGTAAAAAAAAAAAAACTATGATTGCAGAGCGTTGTAATTTCTTTTTTTACTTCCTTTTTTTTATTTCATTTTCCAATCCTTCAGCCCCTTGCACTTACCGGATCCAATGAAATCCACAATGATCTCATTGTGTTGCAGCGTACTGTATGCGCTCGACATTGTTGGCGGTATGAAATGTATGTCAAAATCTTTTCGTTGAATATTCACCACATCCGAAGGTGATGCGTTTGGTGAATGTGGCGGCGGTGTGCTTACAGATGCATCATAGGAATTTGTATTGTTGTTGCTGCTGCTGCTACGACTGCGTGAAGCACTGTTACTGCTGCTACTTTGATGATAATGGTAGTGTTGTTGTTGTTGCTGTTGTTGTTGCTGCTGCTGATGATATTGTATATGATTATGGTGCTGTGTGTGTGGTTGGTAGTGGTTTGGCGGCGCATCTCTAGCGTACGCCGATTGTGAACGATGATCGCGCTGTTGTGGCGGCTCGTAGGCATTGCTATACGAAGTACTTCGGTATTGTTGTTGTTGTTGTTGCTGCTGCTGCTGATGTTTATGCCGATACGCGGCGTGGCGCTGTTGTTGTGGCGCCAATGGATGTATTGGCGGCGCTTGCTGATGCTCGGCAGCGGCGCGGGCCGCAGCTAAAATTGCGCTCTCAATTTCATTGCAAGTCTCCAGCTGTTGTAGCTGTGGCGTCGTTTCGCTGTTCCTCCTCTGCAGTGTCTGCTCGGTGTCAATCATGGCCACCAATGGCGCATGGCTGTCTTTGTCACGTTTGTCACCAGGCATTTGCACGGCGGGCATTGAATTGGCTTTAGCGCCACTGTCGCTGGCACAACTTTCTGCAGTTGTGTGAACTTTTGCTTTATTACCAGCTTCTTTGGTAGTCAATCGAGTTCGATTTTTAGTCTCGTTTTCGACAAAAGATGTCACTGAAATACTCTCCACATATGAAGAGGCATTGGTCACATTGGTCGAAATATCCGATGCGATGCCAGAATCATTGAAATGCGCAGCATTCGATGGCGTAACTGTGGACGACGCATTGGCAATAACTTTAGCCTCAGCAGACGTCTGTGACTGTTGCGATGACCGTTGTGTCGACTCTTCAGCCGTCACACATTCGTCAACGCACTCGTCCTCAGCGATGCTTTCGTCGAAGAACTTAAGTTCGTCCTCATTGAAATCGCCAAATGTGAACTCAATGCCCACAACGCTGCTGTCGCCGGAACGGTCGTCGTTCATTATGATGACCGCGGGCCGATTAGCGACGCCACAACCGCTGTTAGTTGTGCCGCCAGTGGCGGTGGCGGCATTTTCACTTGACGCCGTAACACTTGTGGCAGAATTGTTTCGGCTGTTGCCGCTGCCATGGCCCATATGTGGCCTCGGCGGTTTACTCAGCGTTTGTGACGACACAACCGTTTCGCTGCCAGCAACGAGTGGTGGTTGTGAGCGCGTATGTTTACTAGGCAACACCACCGCATCCATGGCAGTCGACTGTGTCTGGGTGGCGGTGCTCGATTTTTGTGCAACGTGACTATGCGACGCAACGGTTGCGGCCAAGCCTGTGATCGCTTCGGAGGCTAACATTTGATGTCCCTTCTCTTTCTTGCTTTTGCGCGCAGTACTGGTGAGACTGAATTCAGGCGCGTTTGTTGATAAACTTATTATTGTGGTGGACTGTGCCGCTGCACTCGTGCCGGTTGTTGTTGTTGTTGCAGCATTTATGGCTGCCGGCGATTTTTCCTTGGCCTTGCGCGTCGTAGTGTTAATTGGTGTGGTCGCAGCTACTGGAACGCCAGAGGCTGTAGTTGTTGTCATCATAATTGAATAATTCGTGTTTGAGGTAGTTGTTGCCACAAGGGCGGTTAGTTGCGCCGATGGTGTAGCGTTAGACGCGTCCGCTGTATTCAACGTCGCCATTGTTACGGACTGAGCAACGCCCTTATTTGCCAGCTGCTTGGCAGCAGCTGCGAAATTGAACTTGGCAGAGTTGGCAGCATTCGTTGGTGGCGCTGAGGCCACGGCCAATACTGCGACTGTACTGCTGGCGCTAACGCCAATGGAACCAGCTGCCGTCGGTGGCGAGATCGATACATTTGTGGCGCTATGACGCTTCACCGTTTTCTCCAATGCCGGATATTGTTGATCCAAGTTGCTGCTATTAAAACTATAACTGTCATGCTCGACACTCTTCGATTTTTGTAATGTCTGCTGTTGCTGTTGCTGCTGCTGTTGTGGTTGTTGTTGCTGGTGCTGGTGGTGATGGTGGTGTTGGTGTTGGTGGTGTTGGTGTTGGTGGTGTTGGTGTTGCAGCGTCGACTGCTGTTGCGGCAAACGCGCCACACTGCCACTGTTAGCATCGACTTTGTTAACATCTGGGACGGTGTTGTTGCTCGCTGCATTGCTAACAGCCCCACTGGCTGTTTCCACTGCTTGGCCGGCCACTTTTTCCACACCAGCCGTGCTTGTCGCGCTCACAGCAGCTGTATTCATTTGCACCGGCGTTGCAACTAAACTCTGAGAATAAGAAATCGTTTTGGCTGCGCTTGCCGACGCTGGCACCGTTGTAGTGCTGAAAGCAGTAACTTTGCTGACGTCAGCAACTGTCGCGTTCATCGCATTGGTGGCGACCAATTCGGGGAAATCCGGTTTGCTAGCGAGCTTCTTCGTTTTACTCAGTTTGAACGTTGAGCTGGTGGCTGTTGAAGCAGCAGCAGCTGCAGCTGCAACCGTGGCGTTTGCATTGGTTGCATTCGACGTGGAGGCGGGTGTGATTTCGGCAATTGTTGCGTGTTGTTGTGACTGCTCTGCGGCAGTGGCGACATTGCAAACGCCCAATCCACCACCGCTGCTAGCCGCCGCTGTATTATTATTGTTATTGTTATTATTGGCCGCATCAAGATTGGGCCAACGATCGACCGCTGCTGCGGCGGCAATGTGTGCATAGGAAATGGGCGCAGAAGCAGGCGAGCCGCCGCTAGTTGCGCTCTTCGGCGTTTCCGGGGACGCCGTGGCGGATGCGGCGGTCTTATGACGCTGTTTGCTCTTTGAGGCTGATGCAGCCGTTGATTCTATGGGCAAGGAATGCACCGAATCGAGATCACTTGAATCGGATTTCTCCGAAGGTGGCACTGAGGAGGTTGATTTGCGGCGCGACTTGTCCGTCGAACTGCCGACGCTCACATTGTGTGTGCTCACATGCTGTTGCTGTTGTTGTTGCGGGTGTGGTTGTTGGTGTTGTGGTTGTTGGTGGTTTGAATAGTGATTGTATTGGCCTTGCTGTTGATAGCCGTATTGCTGATGCGATTGATTGCTGCTATTATTATAGTAGTTGTTGTTGTTGTAGTTGGAATTGTAATTGTTGTGATAGTCGAGGCGGCCACTATCGCCAGCGCTATTGCTGTTGTTGTTGTTGTTGCCACCGCCATAGTTGTTAAATCCATGCGCATTGTTGTTGTAATATTTGTAACGCGATTGTTGTTGTTGTTGTTGCTGCTGCTGCTGCTGTTGGCTGCCAAAACCTGACGCACTGTTAAAGTTGTTGTTGGTGTTGTTACTATTGCTGCCGCCCTTCTGCGCATTCGGCAATAAATTGTGCGCACGCGTAAAACCGCCAGCGGGACCAGAATTGTTGCCATTATTGTTGCTATTTATGTTATAATTATAACAATTGTGACTGTTGGTGTTGTTATAGTTGGAGACCTGTGTAAAATTCGTCTCATCAATGGAAGCGCGCTGCTTCTTCGGCTTCTTCTTCTTGGTAACCACGTGAAATTCAGCAGTCTCCGATATTAGCGTATTCATCGATAGCAAATCGATAGCAGAGTGTACGGGTGTAGTGGCGACATTGGCCACCGTTGTGGCGGCTGTTGGAGTTGTAGCGCTTATTGGCGCCATAGACGGTTGCACCAAGGCCTCCGATTTTTTGCGCTTATCTAGCTTTTCAATTTTGTCGGGCTTTTCCAATTTTTCATGCTTTTCGATCTTTTCCAATTTTTCGTTTCGATCGTGTTTCTCCACTTTTGTAATGCCGCCGTCCACTTTGTTAGTTGTCAGCTTTTCGTGTTTTTCGCTTTCTTTATCTTTATCTTTCTCCTTTTCCTTTTCCTTCTCTTTGTCTCTTCCCTTTTCCTTTTCCACATCGCGTTCTTTCTCCTTATCCTTCTCTTTTTCCTTGCCCTTCTTCTCCTTCTTTTCCTTCACTTTTTCTTCAAAAGTATTTGTTGTAGTGGAAGCACTCGTGCTTCCAGCTGCTGTTGCACTGCCTTCAGTGCCCAGATACTGCAGCTCCTCGGTGCCCCATGAACGTCGTTCGCCTTTGCGATTATTCCCACCTGTTGTTGTTGTGGTTGCTGTTGTTGTAGCAACTGAAGCTGCCTGTTTGCCACCGCAGTTGACAACGGGCGTTGCGTTCACTTCTTTGCTGCTGCCGCCATCAAAATTCTTATTGATATCCGCTGAGGAGGCAGAGTTGTTCTTGGTGCTCTTGCCGCCGCCGCCGCCACTGCCTTTGTTGCGCATAGTTACATTGTTGCTCTCTGTCGTAGCGGCCGAACGCTTTAGCTCGCCAACATCAATTTTGGCACAACTACGTAACTCTTCCAGAGAGTTGCTTTTCTTCATCTTGTTCTGTTTGACTTTTTCCTTCTTGCGCTCTTTCTTTTTGCTATTTTCAGCAAATTTGTTGCCACCATTGCCGCTCAGCTTGTTGTCCTCCTCGGTGCTCTCAATAAACTTGACCAGCACTTCAACGGGATCTTTGCCGCGATAGCCAGCCTCGTTCTCCACATCGACGGGTATGGTATTGTCCTTCTGGGGCTTCTTTTTAGATTTGGCCTTCGCCTGCGATTGGCCTGCACCGACTAGAATGCTGCTGCTGCTGCTGCCACTGTGCTGTTGACGTTCGCAGTCGTTGCCGTTCTCGTCAGTCTGTCGCTGGCAAAGCAAAATTTCAATGATAATTTCATTTTCCATTACATTTCGTGCTAAATTTACTTACCGATAGTGGCAATGACTTTGTGTAACTGCCAATGCCAATGCTGCTGCTGCCGCCACCGCCACCGCCGCTGTTCGCGCCATTATTTGTATTATTACTGGCACTGTTGCCACTATTGGGAACAACTGCACCGGAAGTCTTTGCTGCCACTAATGGAGTTGCATTGGCGACGGCATTGTCGCCCTTCTCACCCATCACCGATTTAAGGGACCGGTAACGCTCGTCTAACGGCATCGGGAGGGAACAGGACGCAGCGGCCGTCTTCAATGTATTACCAAGTGCATTAACAGATATGGCAACTTCGCCACTCTCACACAAGCCGCACTCGCCGCCATCGATTTGATGAAAACGAATAACTTCGTCGACGTAATGATGGGAACGTGATGGGGCGAAATCGCTACCCTCACCGCGATGCAAGCTTGCACGAGGTATACGCATATCGATATCGACGCGCTCGTAAAATGGCAAGCCCTAACAGAAGTTTATATGTACATATGTAGATCACAAATATCAAATGAGAAATATTTCAACTATCACTTACCTGCCCGCCATCTTGTGCTTTTGAAGGTAAAATTTGTTGTTGCTGTTGTATATCAATCATATCGCCGATATTAATGATATAATCACCACTACCACCACCAATTGCATTGGTGGATTTCGCTGCGCTATTGCCAATACTAGCGCTAGTTGTTATCGCGCCACCAACGCTGTGACCACTCGCTGTTGTTGGCATGCTGGTCACACTAGCACCAACACTATTGCCACTCTCCTTGCTGCACAAGCTTGTCGAGTTAGTGCTGCCGCTAACACTGGAATTGGTGCTTGGGCCACTGGCTGTGTTACTGCCACCACCAGCACCAGCGCCAACCACGCTAGCCAATGTGTTGTTGCTCCTTAAAGCAGCTGTGGCCGCTTCTACGCCGAATAGGAATGCGCGGCGTGCATGTTTATCTGCGTAGACGGAAACTTGCTGTTCAAAGCTGCTTAACAAACAATTGGCAACATTCACGTTGCTGGGCAGGCTGCCGCCTTCGCGTTGCCGCGATGATACCGATGAGTTCTTCTTGTGGCGTGATGTGTGATTTTGGCGTCGATAATCGGATGGTAGCTGTAGAAGATCCTGCAGCGAACCACCCTGTTTCTGCTGGCGACTTTGGGAGTGCGGATGATGGCGATGACTATCGGAACGTGTCGATGTTATGCCCAAATCTTCATTTTCAACTTTTTGTAGCAAGTCCTGGAATGGCAGGCGATTATAGTTTGGTTATTATGTTGGAAAGAAAATATGTATTATAGTATGTAAGTATGTATGTGAGTTTGTACATATATTTGTCTTACCAAAAATATTTCGCTCTTATCTTTTTTATCCTTGGGTGTCTTATATGTATAGGCCTCTTCAAGTAGCTTTTTTAAATCGGGCTCCTCCAAATCGGACACATCAGACTTCTAAAATATTACATAAAATGTATTATTGTAAAAAAAAAAATTCAAATACTACAAAATACACCACTAAAATGTATTTAAGTTTTTATGACATTGAATAAGTTGAATAAGCACACGCGAAAAACATAGCCTGAAATCGATTTTAACTGCTCTAAGCGGTCCAAGGTCAAATAGTTTTGTATATGTTTCTAAAATATACTTAATTTTTTTTTTATATATGCAAACACATTCACAGCTCGATTTGTATGTATGCATGTACCTATGGGGTGATCATAACCTCAATATTCCTTAAGTTAGAGAAATTCCGTTATTTGCAATTGTATGAAGTATAGACATTTCTGAAACATTAAAATTTGAACACGTCTGTTGTGTGCGCATTAGCGCAAGTTAAATGTAAATTTATAAATACGCGAAGAACCTGTCAATTTAATATGAAACTTTTGAACTCCATTAACGAAAAGTTTTAAACAATTGTATTCCAGTCTGCGCGTAAGGTGTTTACGAAATATCACAAATAAATAGATTTTTATATTAAATCTCATTTATGTATATGTTGTCAACATGGTATGTGCATATGTATGTGCGTATGAATGTAGGTATGTATGTATGTATGTATGTATATACACAATTATTTCTATTCAAGTAAATGCATACATATATAATTTCATTCGTGTATTGCTTCGCCGTTGCATTAATGCGGTTTTTGGTTTGTCTTTAAATTAAAACACTTTACCACTTTACTTGCGCTTGCAGACGGACGTACACCTCGAACACCGAACGATTTAATGTGTGCGCTACAAAGACGTTCCAGTGACTTCTAAAGCCGTTTCGCTCGGGCTCTGAGTTGCTGTTTTTCTTGTTGTTTTTTTTTGTTTTTTTTTTTTTTAATGATAATAGGGAGTTGTCGCAAACGCTCACCGCTAACGGTGCATTGCGGTTTTCTATGTTTCCATTTTTTTTTTGTTTTTATTACTTTTTATCAACGAGGTTCTATCAGCAGCAAAAAAAACTTCACTCAAGAACAGTTCGTACTGAGTGTAGCTGCTGCCTTGTCACCAGTGCGTACAGCTCCTATCAGTGTGCGAAAGGTATATAGGTGTGGTGTGGTGTGGTGCGGTGTGATGACGACCAGCAAACATTTAACAAACACTCTCCATGCCAAAGTACAGATGGTGTCGATGCAAAAACGTGTACGACGCCTTTCACTCAAAGCATATATTATATATGTATACACACACACCCACACATATATACATACGTATGCATGCATGTACATATGTATGTGCATGTGATAATATATTCATAAATATGTATATACAAAAATAAATATGTATAAGGCCGAACCTTTTGCAAAGATATGCATTTATAAAGACAGAACAAACTTTGATTACAATGAAATGATAACAGTAAATTACTTAACTAAAAATGTTTGCCCAATGTTTTGAATATTAAAATTGTATTGGTGTTCAAAAATAATAAATTTATAAAATTTGTAAAATTTAAAACTTTAAATGCTCTGCTAATTACAATATGTACACATAAAAACTGAGCCACCCAAAAATAGGAAGAAGTGAATTATTTAAAAACACAATAATAATTTGTTGCTTGCACTATATAATATATGTACATATGTGTGTGTTAGGCCGACGTTCTCCTACTATTTGTGGTGTGTTAATGTTTTACCAGAACTAAAGCGACCTACAATTTTGTGCCGACTCCGAACGGCAGAGGTATTTTATAAGAAGCTTTTTTGCGGCCGCACTACATTCGGAGCTGTGCCATTGTCAGTAAATTTTTCTATGATGAGATTCGAACCGCAAACTCAGCGGCATTGTGACTTTTGTATAAGACGCACCGCTACACACTCGACTACGAAGAAATTTGATTTTCCAGAGCTTACGTCTGCACTTGCCCAAAAACTTAAATTCGAGAAAACCTAAATTCGCAAAATCTCCGCTGTATGTCGGTTACAAATCACGACAAATGCGGCAATGCAACTAAATCTAAAATACTAAAAAATAAAGGTATAATAGTTATTAAAGCTAAGTTTTAAAGTAAACTACAGAAAATTATGAACAAAGCAGTGGATTAAATATTGAGCAGAAAGTAGGAATTTAAATGGCGAAACTCATAATAATACAAGATACATTTATTTGCTTTTATTCAGGCTACTGCGAACGTGCATTGGAATAGAGTTATGAAAGACTTCATTAAAAACGAAGCCGAAAGTCAATTTTGATCAAAAATGGACCTGTAAAATATTTAGTGAAAATTACATGACATTCGCTCCAGAGTACTTGACCTCTGCGTGTGACAAAATAAAGATGAGTAAACCTATACGCACATATGTATATACATACATACATATGTACATACATATGAAATTGTATGTCAACAATTAGCGTATAAAAACGAAAATGGATATTTAGTGAAATGTTTTCAAGATTGAAAGCCAAAGCTGCGAAAGTGTACATACATACATACATGTAGGTATGTACAGTCAAACTTCTATTAAGGCCCTTATAATGAATTTTTATAGTGATCAACAAATTTACCCGACTGGAAAATCAATCTAAAGAAATGTAGTTCCTATAAAGCATGTTACAATAAACAGGTAGTATAATGTTAGCAGCGGATTGGTGTTTTTTCTTATATGTGGTTCATAACAAGTCAAACAAAACCAAAAAAAATGTGTTTACAAAACAACAATCTTTTTTTACATTTTGTATAAATATAATTTCTAATTTATACAAATGTTGTGTTAACGTGATTTGAAAACATACATACACACATACATACATACATACGTATGTACATACGCAGAATTTGGACATTGACGGAGAAAGGTCCGGTGTGTTTTTAATATCCAGAATATACGTACATATGTATGTATGTATGTAGCTACGGCATACCGCTTTATACAAACAGTTGTGTGCGTTCTTACCATTTTTTGCATTTTTTAATTGCATACCATTGAGTTTTTCCATAATTTTGTGACCAGGAGCAATGCTTCCTGAGGATCCGTTGTAGTATGGTGCGTTTTGCATTGCTTGTGTGGAAAATGAGTTTTTCATTCAAAATGTAGAAACGCGTACATTTTGTTTACATTTAGAATTATTAAACTCGTCAAATTCTATATAACTATTTTGAAACGTGACGGTCCACAACGAATCACAACATGAACCAGAGTTGCATTTGATTCAATGCTACTACCTGTTTAATGTGCCTTGCTATAAAGTATGCTTTTTATCACTGTCACTTTATTAAACACCGTTTTCAAAGAAGAAAGTCATTATGTATATTAAGGGGAATCCCAGTAAATGAGAAGAAGAAAATGTGTTTGTTGTTTTAACGTATTTGTATTGAATTAAAAATAACTAGGATATGGGAAATTGTGTGTCAGCATTTAAAAGCTTGATATCCTATTGACTGATTCGTGATTGTTTTTCTTAATGCGAAATCCATTTTGATCAACAAAACTTCATTAACTTCTTTCTCTCAAAATTAATTACTGTGTAAGGCACCTTCGTCCGACGAAATTTGTCTAATATGAACTACAAGGCAGAGCTCAATACTCGTCACTTCCATTGGCACCGCAACTCAAAAGCGATACAATTATTCAAGGTTGTACTTAGTGATTTAATTCTACTTATAAATACATATACTATATATGTACATATGTGCATACAAAGAAATGTACATACAATACGTAGCAGCAGGGCGAATGAAATCTTAAATCCATCACTTACCTTTGTGTCGGTTGTTGTATTTGCAGTAACGTCATCTGTTTTTCCAACATTGGCAGCATTCACAATAGTTGGGTGCTCTATTGTGGTATTCTTACCGGCTATACCACCAGCATCTGCTGGCACATTGCTGGTTGTTAATGCGGTGGCGTTAGCAGTATTGGCACCATTGCCTCCTGCTGACTTGTTGGCAGCAGCATCAGACATTGGATTGTTTGGCAATTTGGCGATACTATGGTCTTTGTTGGTTTTCGTTGATGGTATAAAGGATGTAGGTGTTGCTGTGGGCGTTGGAGTGGTTGTTGTTGACGTAGTTGTGGTGGTGATTTCACTTAATGTGGCACCGGCTATGGACACAATAGGTGTGTCAGGTATGATGGCGGCGGCGATCGATGCGGTGACAGATAGAAGAGTCTTACCACTGATTTCATTGTTCATTTTTCCGCATCAGAAGTGGAGAGGGGCCAACTAATGCCATTAAAATTATAGTGACTATGGCGTGATTGGACGTGGAATAGATCGAATTTTTTTACAATGATTGTATGTACGAATAGAACAGATCTAATGAAATATGAACAATTTCTGTATATATGTATTGACTATTGTGCGAAGGCCGCAGTACTGTAGGGCGCAGTTTTGTAGTTACACGAATTACGCTTTATATCTGTACGATTCCAAAAGCATTAGGGTTTAGGTTTGGTATCCAAAAGCCGGTGTTCACGACACAGACGAATATACGTGGCTATGGCGACGTTAGCGTATGTAATCAAAATATGTAGCAGCTAATGGCTGCGAAAGTTCTGACTGTAAACCAATTGTTTTTGCTTTATGTGTAGTGCTTATTTTTACTTAGTCACTATGTTAAATTTTAATTGTCAAGAACTTCTGCAAGAATTTTCAATACACGAAACCATCAGCAATTTTTAGTGATGATTACCACACCACAAAGCTTAACTTGATAACTGCATTTTATTATTTGTACAACTTTTGTAACGTTGGGTGGTAGTTCTTGATCGATATTTTTCAAAAAAAAAAGGTCGTTTTTACTATTTTCGTGATCGCAAAAAAAGTTTTTTTATTATTTTACACGATTTTTCGCTGCGTAACAACACAAAAGTAAAATATAAAGAACGGCGAATTTGTCAAAAGACTTCGCCATTTCTATCACTTTGTTTGATATGCCCTATGCCGCATACCAAAACCGCTGTTGAATGAAAGAGACAAATATACGGTCTCTTACATGAAGGAACACAAAAACGAATTGCAAAAAACGGCAAAAAGATCACTTTTTAAGGTTAGAATCCGAGATACAAAAATGTTGAAAATTTCAAACTTTGGATTTTACCAATAAAGCAAACCCTTACAAAGTTTAAATTAACTTATTTAAATTAATTCAATTTCAACATGACCGAAAGGAATGCAACCCTGTTTTTAATTTTTGCAAACTGATGAAATATCAACAGAAAATAAATTTATACAAATACTATTTCCAGTAAAAGAAAACACCAAATTGACTTTTGCTAGAAGACTACTAAACTTACAAAAAATTAAATAAACGAAAAGTAAATCACTTTTCGTAGTACTTCGACCTACTATTCGCGCATGACTCGCAAAGATTGCCTCATTTTCATTACACAGTGGTTGGAAAACACGTCATATGCCATTACTTGAAGCGCTGTATAGGATTTTCAAACTCACTCTGTTTGTTTTTTGCTTATTCTTATCGCATGCTTTACACAATTTTCCGTAGGCATATCGTGGAAAGCAATTTTCACACAAATTGTTTAAAGCATTTTATTCCGAAATGTCAACACATCTTTTTAGAAATTATTTATTCGTCGTGATACATACTTTAATAATTTTGCAATAACTACGCGACCACAGCCAAGTCCAAAACTCACGTCCACTTCGCCTTTCTAACTACTTTTCTTGTTCTGCTTGCACATTTACACACACTGCCACCAATGCTTCTTCTACTTATTTTTTCATTCTGCCTCTGCGGGCTAAATTTTCAGCACTTTTTCTGCATAAAAGCAATTGCTTCACAACTTATTATTACTTTCTAAAAGTTTTTTCTAGCGAAATGTTTAGGGTTTATTAATTTTTAATAATTTTCACACGTTTTTAATGTATGAATTTAACTGCTCAAAATTCACAAGGACTGTGACCAGAAAATCTATTCGACTTTTTTTCGTTTCGTTTCGCCCTCGCGATGAGTACCACTACTGGGTTGCACATAATCGTACTTTAAATAGGTAGTAGATTTCGTATCTCATAAGTTACTTGCAGTTAAGATTGTATGTATTGTTAAAATTATCACTTTTGTGAAATCGGGTTAATTAAGAGTGAAAATGACATTTCTTGAAAATTGTTGCCTGCAAGATATTGCCAAAGCGAATTCAATAACGTGATAACTGCGGCGAAATGAAAAATTCAATAACGACTCAAATTACAAGCAAGAAAACAGCTGATTTCAACACAAGGTTGTATTCTGCTCAACAAGAAAACCACGCCAGGTAAATTGAATTATAAAATTTTGTTATTGGATAATTTCTGCTGGACTTTTCAAGAAATGTTTCTGAAGTGGCGCACATCGTTATTTGCATTTCTTTATATGTAGGCGCTGTCGTAAGATGCGTATTTTTTAAATAATTTTGTAACATCTTATAAGAAACCGACTGCAACCCTAATTAGATATTTTATCCAATTTAATACGAGCAGGCATTGAACAACCGTAACCAAATTTGTAGTACATTGAACAAGCGTGAACAGATCTGTGGTATCTATTGAAATAAAATTCGAATACAGGCATTTGCAGTGACTTCGTTCGTCAGTATAAATTTGCATTCCATAAAGAAATAAGTTCAAATAAAAATAAATAAACATCTCAAGGCAACTGGTTAAACTTGATTAACGCACTTTACAACAATTTCAAAAACACAATTTCAAGTAAATTAATTGCAACTAACATTACTCTTGACTGTGTTGTCGTCATCAGAATTTAGAACAGGTAGGGCGGACAGTGCAGGCGTCACATCTCCTAATAAAAGGTTTGTACAATCCTATTGGCTAGCAAGTAGCACTAGTTAGTATTCACGATATAATTTCTAAGAAGAGATAACTTCACGTTCTCCATTACAGCACCAGGGACAGGAGCTCTAATATGTCGGTACCAGATCATGATAATGTCTTTGTCTTCATACCAAACATCATTGGTAAGTAATGAAAATGGTTCAGTAATTGTAGTACAAACAATATTATAAAACGCATAGTACTCAAGCATACGATGTTAATTCAATTATGATAATTTGTGTAACTATGTTTCTTGTTTTGCGACAATTTATTGATTTTTCACATGGTATCTACTCGAGGGCTAATTCGATTTATGCTTATTACTTTTTTACAGGATATGCGCGCATTGTACTTGCACTGATTGCCTTCTGGTTCATGTCAACCAATTATGTGGTTGCTGGTTGGTGTTATGTCATCAGTGCGCTCCTGGACGCAGTCGATGGACATGCGGCACGTGCATTTAATCAGAGTGAGTGCTAGAGATAAAAATATGTGTTTATGTAGGAATTTAGTAAATTGTTGTAACAAATCTTAAATTGTAAAATTGAACTGGGGTGCTATCTACATAATTTATGTTTACATACAAATCCATATTTATTTTTATATACATATGTACATGTGTACATACATATGTACATACATATGTGAGGAAATATCGACTTGTACTTTTTCACAATCCAGCAACATTTATACCATTTTCAAAAAATTAATTATATCGATTTGCTCTTAAGAAGTCAATTTGTTTATAAAAATTTAAAATTAAAGCGCCCGCAGTAAAATCGACTAAAATCAAATAGACTGCGTTGTTAAAAGTCCACAAATGTGCGTATGCGTGTATTTTAAGTCATCAAAATGCATTATCTGCAGCAATAGAAATGCAATTATTGAGTACATACATACATATTTATGTACGTATATATGTATTAATTTTTGTCCCAATCCGTAAAAGTCCCAAAGTTCAAAACACATACACATTCATACATACATACACAATGCATAAGCGCATAGTGTTGCGTTTCAAAGTTCTTAACAAAAAAAAATTTTGAATTTTGCTTTTCCTTTAAATAGGTACCCGCTTTGGCGCCATGTTGGATCAATTGACCGACCGCTGTGGCACTATGGGGCTCTTGGTGACCCTCAGCTACTTTTATCCGAAACATATGTTCTGGTTTCAATTGTCAATTGCTATAGACGTCGCATGCCATTGGCTATATATGCAGACGTAAGTAGTTAAAAACACTCTGACATCAATTATATGTATCTTTGTTTGTATGTTAAATATTTTCTGATCTCATTAATTTAAACAGGAGCGTCATGGTTGGCAAAACATCACACAAATCATTCGATGTAAGTGAAAATGTGATAATGCGCACTTACTATCAAAAGAATGTGCTTACATTTATGTGTTGCGCAAATGAACTTTTTTACGTTTGCTTGTATTTGCTATATTTCACATACGGGCCATTGAGTAAGTATACACAATTTGTTTGCGTCATAATTTCGAAAAAGCATGGTAATCAATTATTGTTCCACAGTCTTTGGCCTATCACTTTTTAAACTTCTGGCTGTCGCTATGGCTCCTTTTGCTCTACTAAAGTCATTGATCTCTTGTTTGCACGCCTATGTGGCCAGTATTGATTTAGTCTCGTTAGATGTGCGTGAACGCGAAGCCAAGCGTCAAAAGGAAGAGGGCAAGAAAGCAGAATAAATATTCACACTGAAGACTCCAAAATCATTTTAAGATATATATATATATATATATATATACAATATATTAGTACGAATTCGACAAGAAAATACTTTTGGTGAAAACCTAAAACTGTTTGTGTGGTTGTTGTTAGTGAAGTTTTTTTTTTATTAAATTTATTTTTATCTATTGCTTCGATTAGCGCCTCTTATTTATATTAATATACCGTAGAAAAAATAATTTATTTTTAAAATAACATAATTGTATTGTAGTTGTATTAGCACGGCCTTAAGTGGATCAGAGGCATTGTTGTTGTACGTAATTCGCATAATTAAACTATTAAAAAAAGTAGAGAAAAAGTTGATATAATAATTTACTAAGTACATATGTATGTATGTGTATGAATTTCATGCACTTGCCGTTAACAATGGGCAAATTGCATTTCTATGAAAAAAAAATTCACTTCAGGCTTAAAAATACATATTTATCCAAAAAGTGGCAAATTCAAAAATACCAAAATACCGCACCAAAAACCCTTCCAAAATATATGTAATGTATTAACTAGTAACTAGGCTATAAAAAGTACATTTTTATTTCAAGTTAAATGTAATGTAAAACGATAGTAACTTAATAACGTAAAACAGTAGCCATCCTAATACTATACATTTTCAATTGTAATTTTTGCAATCGTACTAACTGAAGTATATAAAAAATGGTACCTAATACATATTTTATTCTATATGCAAATGAAAAGGCATAAGGTTTGATAAAGGAATGTTTCATTTTCCGAATTCAGGGGAAAAATATTTATGTAGCTCATCTGATTATAAATAAATGTAAAAAAAAAATTTTGTTAGAAATGGCTTAATTGAGATATTGGTTTTTTGATGGGATTGCCATTCCGGAGTTTGCTATGCTTTTTATCCTGGTAGCGCTACAACACGATAAATATCTTGCCAGTTATACATATATACAAAAAAAAAGTACCTTTTCAGTCAATCAAATATTTAGTTGATATCTATTCAAGTTAAATGTAGCCTCAGCCTCAACACATTCATCACTCTCTGACTTTGCACACACTGAACACATACTTCCAAATCAGCTGTTGTTTTGTTTTCTTTACAGCTGTTAAATTTACAGAACACTTTTTCACCATCTACTAATTTTTAGTTTAATTTATTAAAATTATGAATGATAACTCATAAAAACAGCAAGGATGGTGTCTATATTATCACGGTTCAAGGACATAATTAAATACAGTATGATGTATGCCTGTCTCACGCACTGCACTTTCGAATATGTAGGCGACTTTGTGGTGGTAGGATAAAAAAAAAAACCTAGAATTAATGTTCTTAAAAACTTCACTTACAATTTTATCCTTAATCATTTTTTTAATGATTTGCAGTGTAACGGTCCATCAATGGAGCCCACATTACACACGAAAAATATACTGTTGACAGAGCGTATATCAGCACGCTTCCACAATCCAAGACGTGGCGATATCATCATTGCTATTTCTCCCACAGACCCAAAGCAGTTTATTTGCAAACGGATAGTCGCTATACCCGGTGATAAGATTGTTTTGAAAAGCAATACGACGCTGCAGGGCACTGATGTCGACGCTGTTGTAAAAAGTAAAAAGCACAAGGTAATCGAATTTACAGATGACTACGTGCCGCGCGGCTTCGTCTGGATTGAGGGCGACAACAGTGAAAACAGTTCAGATTCTCGCTACTATGGTCCAATTCCTCTGGGTCTAGTTAAAAGTAGAGTAGTTTGTCGACTTTGGCCAATAAGCGAAATGCGTATGTTCTAAGACAAAAGTTTACTACGAAAATGTGTTTAGAAATTGTTTTCCTTTTATATGGAATAAATGTTGGTATTTTATCTCATTTTTTTTTTTAATTATTACTTTTTTTTTTATTTAATCTTTACCACCTTACCCGTGTACGATTCTCGCACATTGAATCTTAAAAAAATGTTTGGCAACGACATGTGATAAAACTCGTTAGAGGCTACCTTAAATCAAACGAGTTTAATATAAATTACCATTTGGTTAAGCCCTGTGTTAAGATAAGCTCGGCGTATTTATTTGAATGTTTGCGAAGTTTAAAGGACATCTAATTTCTTTTACTTTCTTGGCGGAGAGAGTACATTGTTAAATTATACATGAAATGACGAAAGTTTTGTTTTCCATTTTGTTAAAGGCGAATTCAGTTAATGATTTTGTTGTTTTTCTTCACTTCCTTTCCGAAAAGGCTGGCTTCTTTTTTCTTACCAGACTGATACACTATGGAGATTTATAGTAAAAATTAATTAATTGCTTTATAATATTATGCCAAGAAGAGCAACTCGTAGAATTTACATCATGATCGTAAATATGTAAAAATTTAAAATATAAACAAAATAATCATTTGACACTTTCACCGCGCAAGGCGTAGATAGACAAAGCAAACAGCTGATGGGAATGAATTCGCCTTGTTACGGTACGTTGGTCGAAATAGGTAAATATTTCCGTTTGGCATCTCTATCAGCTGCTTTTCTGATTTTTTCGCGCGGTTCTCATTGTTTACCAGATATCATATATATATGTATATAGAGTTTATAAAAATAATTCAACAGGAAAATTCACAATTTAAATTTTATAAAATTTGTTAAAATGACTACCAATGTTAATATACGTCTAGCCATTGATCGTGTCAATATGGGGTTGTTGGCTCAGAACCAAAATAGAGCACCGCGTCTTTACACGCCCGGCGAAGTAGTCACAGGACAGCTCGGATTTATGAAAGGCCATGGGACCTATGTGGAAGGTGAGGACATTAAAGCATCGGTCGCAGGAGTAATGGAGCAGGTGAACAAGCTTATCTCTATTAAACCGCTAAAAAGTCGTTATGTCGGAGAAATCGGTGATGTTGTAGTTGCACGGATAACAGAGGTACAACAACGGCGATGGAAAGTGGACACAAACTCGCGTTTGGATTCCGTTCTGCAGTTATCATCTGTAAATTTACCCGGCGGAGAGTTGCGAAGGCGAGGGGTTGAAGATGAACAAATGATGCGTAAATACCTGCAAGAGGGTGATCTTATATCGGCAGAAGTACAGAACATTTTCGATGAGGGCACGCTTTCGCTATACACGCGCAGTTTGAAGTATGGCAAACTGTCGCAAGGAGTGCTTGTCAAAGTATTTCCATCATTGGTTAAGCGGCGAAAAACACACTTTCACAATTTGCCGTGTGGCGCTTCGATTATTCTTGGCAATAACGGCTTCATCTGGATATCGCCCACCGTAAATAGCGAGGCTGATGGCGGAGACGGTGGTTATGTACAAAACTTAAACGAAGTCATTCCGCGCGCCGATCGAGAAGTAATTACTCGTCTGCGCAACTGCATTTCTGCTTTAGCGCATTGCAAAATGATGTTGTATGACACGAGTATATTGTACGCCTACGAGGAATCTATGAAATACGAAGTGCATGAACTGTTGCAGCAAGAAGCCATATTTGATGTAGCTTTTCTAACGCAACATCGCCTAAGGCTGCAAGAAGAATAAGTGTAAGCTTTAAGGTTGGTACTAATTGAAAATAAAAACTCCGGTATATTTGCATACACAAATAAAATAATTATTAATTTTATTAAGTACTGCACAATTTATAGCCATATTATTTGGTATTGTCTAAAATAAGTGTTGAAAAATTAAATCCGGTTGAGAGAGTGTCTTCCGCAATCTCCGCACACTGATGCGTTTGTGTCGTCGCTCGATTGAACATCTATATCGGGGAAGGAGTTGGCGATAGACGTAAATTCAAATATGGCTTTGAATTTAAATAAATTAGAATAGACAAACCACACACACACAAATAGAAAATGCAAAGCGCATAAACGTCATTGCTACTCACTCGAATATTCGACTATGATACTCTATCATGATTTTAACACAATCTGCGAGTAGCTGACTCTCCTTGATCAACTCGTCCAAATCTAGCGCATTCGCACCCTTTTGAACGGGATGAAAAATGGTGGGTGCAATAGAAATGGCAAGCGTATCGGCGCAGACTTGCTGTAGCGGCACTTTCGTCAATCTTTAAAAGTTAAAATTTATCAGCCCATCTAATTCAAAAGTTAATTAAGTGAAAACTTACTTATTAAAATGCGAAAATATGTAATTCAATGTATCGCGGTTAACTTCCGGCAAAGTACGGATCAGCCTTTTTACAATCTCGATTTTCGCAGTTACATCAGTTAGTACTGTATATTTTAATTAATATAAGGATATAAAATAAAATGAAAAAAACACGAGACTCATAATTTAAATGGAAAACAAAAATACTTACACCATTGATTCGGTTTACCAATAAATGTTTTTGCTTCATTTGCGCTGACAAGTGGGCTTTTGATTTCGCGTAAAAATAATTTTAACACACCAGTCAATGTATGAATGTCGATATTCGGTTGACGCAATGACTCATAATTATTTGCATCGATGCTAAAGCGCAAACTTTGCATTTTATTATAATCGCCACACTGCCGATAAATGCCCTCGATGGGCTCGGATGCCTTGCGGTAACGTTCCTCGATTAGGTCACAACAGTCCACAACAATCTTCGGCACTGTTTTGTGAACCTCATGCTTGAATACCATTTCGATTTCAGTATCGAAACAAGGTTCATCTGGAAATGAGAAAATCATTTAGTATTATTTAACAAAAGCAAATGTATTCTCTTGCTTAGCATAATTTATGAAAATAATGGACTAATTATCAATTTGGTTTGCGCAGACTAGCTGACTTCTCTTGCATAGCTTTCAAACTATTACCTGTTCTTACATATGTATGTATGTATGTACATACATATATATATTTACCTTTTTAATGAATATTTTACATTTACTCCTTAATTATATACATATGTACGTACATAATATATTATATAATACTTGAAAATAGTTTATCTGTGCCGCATAGACAAAGTTGCCGTTTTTGTTTGAACATTTATTCCAAAAATATTTTTGTCTTGATCAAATTTTAAGTTTAGTGCATTATTCGAAGAACTCTTATCACTATTAATTGATATCAGGTGAAATGCTGATTAAATTTATAGTTGTAGATTGTGCTTGCGTCGTCTGAAAAGCAAAAACGTATTTGTATTGGTTGTTGTTGTTGTATTAGTGTTTTAGCTTTCAAACGAGCACTTACATCCAAATTAAAAAATAAAACAAGATTTGATTAAAAATTTATTTTTTAAAGCTCTTAAAATAGAGTCAGTCGTTGATGTAATGAAAGCTACGGATTTTCTCTAAAGGTTTTAAGCATAAAGAATTTAACATGACACTGTCGTAAGTTGAACTATGTTCGTCGTTTAAACTAAGTTTTAACTCAATATGCAGTTTTTCAGCCAACTTTAAACGGAGTTGAAACTAAGTTTAAGCGGTCAATCGCGCTAGTTTAGCTTATCAGCTGTTTGCTAACTACTTCGCTTTGGTTGAAACTTAGTTTAAACTGATTTTAAACCAGCACTCAAAACCTGGCCGTTAGACGCTAAACCTCGTACATATGAATGTATGTACATACATATGTATGTATATGAATGTATGTAGTTCAACTCACCATTGTAGATATTCTGCTCCTTAAGCGTTGCTATACTTGGCCGCTGTTTGAACCAGTTCGCCAAATTCATCCACTTCACAAGCCTTGAAGGTTGCACTGTTGCTTGTGTGTTCACATTGCTACGTTTCCGTCTATCGGACACCTTCGATTGGTTTATCTGTTCGACACGTCTCGAAAGTTCCTGTATACGTGTGGCTAGACCCTTAGCAAAGTTGCCATAATTTTCCCCTTGCTGTTCCAATTGTGCAACCCGCGCTTCCAATTCGCTAATACGTTGTGCACAAATACACTCGCAATGCACGCGTTCCCGTATTCGCTGATATTTTGGTTCCTCTACTGGTGACTCTGTTGATGTTGCCGAGCTTGTGCTGCTAATGGTTGTTATATTATAATTTGTTGATATTGCATTTGCCATAGAGGCGTCTATAGTATTCTGCTCTGCCCTTAAACGTGACAA
Organism: Philophylla caesio; assembly: GCA_963971545.1. NCBI lineage: Eukaryota > Metazoa > Arthropoda > Insecta > Diptera > Tephritidae > Philophylla > Philophylla caesio. The sequence goes on from OZ020607.1 coordinate 121,951,149, forward strand.
GTCGCGTGTACTTGAACTTTTTAATAACGCCATCTTATTAATCTTACGTGGCTCTTTCAAATAAATCGCAGTCTCTGGTCGTTTGCGATTAAATTCAACTTGCGGCTGCCACAGTTGCTCCTGATTGTATAGTTGTTGTTGTTGTTGTTGTTGTGTGCGCTTATAACTCGGTGTGCGGTCGCGCAAATAATGCATTATCGTCTTGTTACGTTTTTCATAAACAGCTTGACCAGCAGCCGCGACTAATATGCCCGCAGAATCGGGCGTGTCGGGATAGACTGGTGTTGTGGGTGCTACATTGCTGTGGCTATGACTGCTATTGCCGCTGCTGCTCGTCGTTTGCATATTAACGCACTCGCAAGAGAGGCTATTAAAGGAACAAGGTGTTGCAAAAAGTCACATACATATGTATGTATGTATGTATACATATGTACATATGGAGCACACGCGAATGCTTTTGCTTCTGTTTGTGTGGATATGTTTTACTTGAGTGCTTGGACGCGAAATTCAAAACTGCTGCTGCCTATATTGGCTATCACTGCGCGTTTTCGTAAGTTCCCCCAGCAAGCTGCTTAGAAGGAACATTGGTCAGTGCAAACACATACGTACATGCATAAATATGTTCATATGTACATACATATGTACAAAAGTAGATAAAGTTAAATAAATACATAAGTCACTGTAATGCGCTTTATATGTACACGCATATTCACATTTGAATCATGATACATTTGTATGTACGTACATTTGTGTATTTAATACTTTATTCCGTTTTGTATCAAACTAATTGTAATTCAATCCACTGCGAAGCTTTCCTTTTCAGCAAGAGTTTTTATTTTCTTATCAACAACACATGTACATACATATTTATTTACGTACATACATACATGTATTATGTATGTATGTAACTCCCTATTTACATATATACACATTCCAAAAGTATGCATATTTGTTTCCCACTGAATTCGTTTAACCCGCCACGACGTCAGAAACGATTATCAATCAAAAAAAAATGCAACTAAAATCCGTTTTTACACATTTATCTATCAATATTTGTACATATGTACATACATACATACATACATGCATGTGTAGTAGGTATGGCGTTGTGTTTACCCACAACCAGACGCGATTCACTTCACCGTGCCTATGACGCTTTGCACTCCAAGAGCACCACCGACCTGACTGTTTTGAAAACCCCCAGGAAACTTAAATTTCATGAATATTCTGTAAGCAGCAAACGTCTAAGGCAAAGTAATCTTATCTAAGCGCGCAATAGGTGACGGTGCCACCCCCTCCTGCAACTGGCCTCGTTCCAATGGACTTATAAGCGCCGCGCGCTCAGCGCTAAACATTGATTTTTATCAAGCGAAAGAGCGAATCGCTGATACAATGATGATTTTCATCAATAATAACTATTTCGCTTAAGTACCGCCGCCACTGTGAACGCCGCTGACTTCACATTTAGGTTAAATTAATTTTTTTTGTTACATACGTACATACTTATATATGTACATACGTATGTACATACATACATATTGCTGAAATTAAGAATTGCTATATCTCAAAAGTTTCATTGTCGTCTTATTTAAAATATTAAAAATATTGCTTTTTCCGAAACAGCATGGAGGAGAACGACTCACGCCATATTAATTGGATTGCTCATTGAAGGAGGCTTAAAATGTTGTGCTCGTTATGATTAATGCAAAATAAACTAAGTACAACCTCTCGTTTACTTTTACTTAAGTATGTACATACATACATACATACATACATAGTAAGTATGAACACATGTAAAATGTTTTTTTAAATTATTAATCAATTCAATTAATGTATATGTACGTACTATGTATGTGTGTGTGTATACATTCATATGTACATATGTAGGTAGATTTGGTACATATGTATGTACATACATTCATACTATGTACATGGCACACTCATTCAAAAATTTCGTATTCGCCGGAAATTAAATTCTGTTAACTGCTAAAATGTTTAGTTTAAAAATAGTTTGCGAGCCGCTGTGATTTATTAAAGAAAAATGGCATCACTCCAACTAAGTGCTCACTCAGTAAATTGCTTTTAAATAATAATTAATTATAAAGTCATTTTTAAAGCCTTAGGGCCAGTTTTACAGTGCTGGTTTAAACTTAGTTTTAATTTAAACTTAGTTTCCTTGCGCACAATTAAATTTGTTGCAACCAAAACTAAGTAGTCAGAAAACAGCTGATAAGCTTAACTAAGTTTAACAGTGCGCGATCGGCCGTTTAAAATTGACTGAAAAACAGTATACTGAGTTTAAACGACATATCGAATTCAACTTGCACTGAAAAACTAAACTCGCAATCAAACTACAGTATAAATACAATATTATTACGGTATAAAACAATTTACATAAAATAAAATGGGGTATTAAAATTTACCATTCTGTAAATTTTGTAACCATTTTGTATTATACGCTCATTGTAACCAGATAATTTGTGTATCCTGTGAAAGAGGAGGTAATAAAAAATAGCTGTTTAGTTATGTTTTGTTAATTTAATAGAAAACCGAAAGCGGTAATGTTTCTTGAATTTTAACTTCTGGAATTTCTTTAAGATAACGAAAATGTTCGGAAAGACGCTTGTAAAATGTTTGCTAGAAACAAATTATTTAAATAGGAAGACAAAGGGTTTATTCACATGTATACTCTGAAAATGTGAGATGTTGCCACGAAAAACTTTGCAACCGTTGCTCTAGAATACCAAATTCAATTTCGTAATAAATGATTTTAAATTCATTAAAAAAGTATGGGAAACATGGGAAGCGCGTTTCAGATGATACGGATTTTGCCCCCTTTACCCCCACCCTACTATGCGAGAAATTATGGATTTTCTACGCGGCAGATCTGGCAGCACTGTCCAGCAGACAGTTGCAAGTCAGAAGACGTCAGTCAAACAGCTGAGCGGACATTCATATGAAGAAAGAATGTTAAAAAATAAAAATAAATAACTTAATAATTTTCACATATTTAAAAGCAACAGGTAAGGATTTTAATTATATTTTGCTATAAAAATACAAATTAAATGTCATACGTCCCTAAAGCTCAAGGTCATTGCGTTCAGTCTTTCCATATTTAACGAATCTGTGTTTTATAACAAAGGTCCCCCGAATAAGGGATAAGCGCATACACAAACATTTCGAAAAGATGGGATTGAATTGAAAATAATTTGGAACTCCCTCTTCTCATTAATTTTGTTTTGTCGCTCTTTACAGTTTTAAGGACAAGCCGAGGATGCTTAAAATTGCTGTTCAAGGCGCTGCGCCACGATTAATCACTGGCATTGTTGGCGGCGCTCAGAGAAGTTGCCAACGTGTGTCGCCTAGTGTAGCGACAGCCACACAGAAGTTTATATCGCAAACATGCTGCTATGACCGCAAAGTGGAAGTTAAAGATCACTATGAATTTGATCAGAAGGTAAATGTTGATTTCTTAAATTACACATATCTACATTGTTACGCAATACAAACGGATTACCATTAAATGTATGTATGTACATATGTATGTTTTCAGGTAATTAATAACGATAATCCAGTTATTGTTAACTTCCACGCGGAATGGTGTGACCCTTGTAAAATTCTGACACCAAAAATGATCGAACTTCTGGAGGATTCGGAAGAAATCGATTTGGCTACTATAGACGTCGACTCAAATGCCGACTTGGTGGAGACATTCGAAGTTAAAGCCGTACCTGCGGTGCTCGCTTTCCGCAATGGCGTTGTAGTTGATAAGTTCATTGGCTTAGTTGATGCAAATAGCATAGAAACTCTAATTAACAAATTGAAACGTAAAAAACAACAGCAACTCAATGAGGCTGCCGGTAGCGAGGAGAAGTAGGTGAATAGTTTCCATGAACGAAAATAACGTACAGGGAAGGCAGTAAATATACTGGAGGAAATTTATCGTTTTGGTTTTTGTACGCAAAACCTTTATTTACACCTTTTGTATTCTTCTGGATGTATGTAGCATATATATTTTTTTTAAATACATTCACTGAAATAATGATAATTGAACTTTATTAATTATAGATTTAAGAGTATGTTTTGCGATACATGTATGAATGTACTCACGTATGTACATACATAAATGTGTATGTAATAAATATTTACATAAGCTCGAATGTGCGAAATGGGCAAATGAAATATTGAATTTTTAAAATATATAAATTTATTTGCTGTCAATATTTTTAATACACGCTATTAGACAATGGCCCTTTAATACGAAAGAAAATATGTAGCCTTAAAGAACCGAACTGATTATATATGTAATTCATATTTCGCTTCTAAATTTCCTTCTCGTTTAGTAATACCACTAAAAAAAAAAATTTTAAATACACGATAAAATTCGGTTCCAATAAAATAATATAAAGCATTTTCAGTGTTTCAAACCGCAAAGTAAACGCTGTTTTTTTTTAATGTTAGGCTGTTATGCTTCATATAAAACTCTTAATAGTTGGTTATTGATTGAAGCAAAACTCTAAACTAAATAGGCACACACACCTCACCATCAGCTACACTCGGACTAAACATTTTTTTCCCCAGTTCTATTTATTCAATCAACATAATGCGATAATATGCATCTTTTCAAGACGCCGTCAAGATATAGCTTTTTATCTCTACTTATATATCCTTCCTTTTCTCACCAACTACCGTTAGAACATTGCACTTTGCATCATTTAACGTGCCAGCTGTATAATCAAAGCGGCGCACATTTCGAAAAATTCCATCGTGTGATGTCCCGTGGGCTGTTGCGGCATTGCCCCCTGTACACTTAGCGGTGGTGGTGTCAAGCTCTCTAATATAACATCGTCACCCTGCTCGACTTCATCATTGGTTAGAGACTTAAAATCCAACAAGAAACTCTTAGAATCCACTTGATACAGCTGCAACGACATCTTCGAGAATTTGCCGGTCTTAAGGTTTTGACGGCGCACTCGTACATGGTACGGATTTATGATCTTCCATTCGTAATCGAGTGCTTTCATGGCACGATACACTTCCTGCATAATATCGTTCGGCTTGCTCTGCGACCGTATGCCTAAGTGCCATTTGGCACGCTTGATGGGCGTACCACGCGCTGCTTTCTCGGGAAATGCAGCACCGCCCGATGCCTGCACCGACATGGCCAATTGGCGTTCACGCATCGGTGCAATGCGTTCGGGATGAGGGCGCATAGCACCGGTGGTGCCGCCCGGGGTCGAAGTGCCCGAAGAAGTGCCTGCAACTGTGGTTGCGACCATTGGACCGATTGGTTCGGCGCGCTCGCTTGGCGAATGTGAGACAGGTGGTGGTGAACCGGCGACAAAAAAGTTGTTGATCTCTGTCTTTGCAGCCTCGTCGGCGAAACGTTTGTTGTCGATAATCAAATGATAAGCAATGGCCAACTGATCGTGTGGATCGCCGCTGAGCAGTGCATTATGCACTTCGGCCTCTTTTACACCAAATTTGCCGCAAACCTCAGCAACTGCAACAGTGTCAATCACGTTCGAATCCTGCTCGATCGACGAGGGAAATAGATAGGAAGGCAACTCCTTTTGGAACCATTCATGTTTCTTAATTTCTTCCATGGTAGCGCGTTTCAAAGGATCTACTTGCAACATTTGGCAAACCATATTCACAACTTGCTTATTCAGGTACTCTGGTATAGGGAAAATACCTGATTTGATTTTTCGGAAGAGTGTAGGCACATGTTCGTCGTCGAACGGAAGCGTGCCGCATAGTAGGGCGTAGAGGATAACACCACATGACCAAATATCTACTTCGGGACCTGCATATAGTTTGCCAGAAATCACCTCAGGTGCAGCGTAGTTTGGTGAACCACAAGACGTGCGTAGAAACTCGCCATCCAACATCATGTTGGACAAACCGAAATCAGCGATCTTCACATGTAAGTTGTGATCAAGCAACAAATTCTCTGGCTTCAAATCGCGATGTACTACCATGTGCCGATGGCAGTAGTCTACGCCGGATATAATCTGCTGGAAGAATCGACGCGCTTCATGCTCTTGCAATTTTCCATGCTTAACAATATAATCAAAGAGTTCACCGCCGCTCACATATTCCATTATCATGAAAATATCCGTGGGCGTGGAAATTACCTATATCAAAGAACAAGAAGTGTTGATAATTGATAGCAATAACAATTATATAATATATAAATATACTCGCCTGATATAGTTTAATGATGTGCGGATGCCGAAAGAGTTTCAAATTTTGTATCTCTCTGCGAATTTTGCCCACGACATCGAGGCTCTTAATTTTCTGCCTATTAAGAATTTTAACTGCCACCTTGTGGTGTGTCATCTGATGTTCGCCAATCTTTACCTTGCCAAAGGTGCCGGTTCCAAGTGTGGCACCAAGCAAATAGTGACCAATTTTGACGAGTGGCTGTGGACCACTTCCGGTGACCGCCTCAGCGGCGGCACGTGATTGTGGCATAGCGATACTGAACAGTTACAATTGGACAAAATATATAAAGCTACAAAGTGATTTGATCAAATAATTTTGGTTCTCCTATATAGTAAGATGTTTCGGTATACGGCTGCTGAGGTCACCAACGTGCAAACTCGCGATGTGCTGCTGTGTTAAGATTTATATTATATGTTTTCCGAGCTTCACTTCCTACAACTTCTTGCCACTGTTGCTTATATGCGCTGCTGGGGCGACGACTGAGAATACAGGAAAATTGCCCTCAACAAACATTTATACTAGTTTAATGGCACTGCGTGAACTATTAAAATACTTTGCCACAATTTTTGGCCAAAAGTTAAAATTTTTTATGCTATTTACGCAATTATGAATATTTTTCACGTAGTTAAATTTTCGCAATGACGAATGACAACCAGAAAAATTTTCCGATATTTGGACAAGGTGAATTTATACAAGGTGGTAGCATAATATCGACAACGTGAGGATGTCATGAGAAAGGAGAATATAAAAATGGAAATTTTTTTTTCGTGATTACTCAGCGCTCTATTTAGTATATAAAAAATTTACATTCTTTTTTTTTCTTCAAGTTTTGTAACTTTTATGTATAAAGAAAAAATACGTTGTGATATACAATTTTGAAAAAAAAAACTTTCCACTTCGATTTTCACACACATTCTATAGCAACAATTCTAAAACGAATTATGCACGCAATGCTCCTCTTTTTTGTGCTTTAAATGAGTTCAATTTAATCTCTAATTTTCTCTACCAAGATCATACTTTGTGACCATTTTAAACTCAATTTTATAATGTTATAAATTCTTTAATTTAATTATTTAGCAAACCTAATCTAATTTCCTATAGTCTGTAAGAATTTTTTGTTCATAGACTAAATAAATAAATAAAAAAATAAATAACTATTTAGTTTAACATTCAACTCTAAATCTGCAATTTTCTTTAAAGCATAATTTCTAAATTAGTTTTTAAAGATGAAATGTGTTAAATCTATATTTTCTTCAGTTGTTAATAATAAAAACTTTGGTCTTGTTAATTCCCAAGCGTGTATAAATTTCAAATTGGCAAAATATCCATTTTCGGCAACGACACAGCAACACTACTTAAAATACCGGGTTCTTCATATGAATGAGGGTAGCTGTATTATTTGAATAGAAAAACATTTTATTAGGCTAATATCTATACATTTATACTTATACATAATTTGTTTATAAAAAAATTATTTTTTTTTAACCTATTGTAATTTATAATTTAGAAAGTTAAATTATTAACATTTAAAACCATTTTAACCAGCTCAACCAACAGTACGCTACAGAACTCGGTTTTTGTATTCGCTTATATGCCCATTTGTTTTTACAGCTGTGCACATATATATATATATATATATATATATTTATGCATGTGTGCGTTCTTTTTAGTTTTGACTGCTGCTTCTTTTGTGCCCTCTGCTGCTGTTGCTGCCACTGCTGACTGCCACTCTCGCTAGCTAGCTGTTCAGTTGTTCAGTTTGTTTCGTTGATTTTGTCGATTGCGCTCGGTTTTCAGTGTCATCTTGGGTTAAATTGGATTTATTTGTTAAATTGTTTAATAATACAAATTTATGCATTTATTTTACTTGTAAATTTCTATTAACTGAGTACGCAAAAGTGTGATTGTGAAAATATCTGAAGGATTCGCAGTCGCGCGCAGCGCAGACAAAGAAATCGCTTTGCAACAGAAAAATAATCCAACGTCAGCAAAGTAGATTCAAGCGGTCGCTAAAAGGGCGCTTTGCTGCGCACTGTTTAAGCGTGAAATTTGTTTCTACAAAAACGGATAACTAAAGTAGAAATTGTAATAAATGCAATAGTGGAAAAAGTTTAAACCCACATTTGAGCTACCAATTCGTAACGCGTGTGAAGTTTTCTCAAAAAATATATTTTTGTGTGTGAGAGTGTTAAGTGTATATGTAAGCACAAAAGCGCTTTCTCGCCGAGGCCGCAAATTAAAATAAATATAAAGTGATCAATTTTACCACACAATGTATTTCATATCATTTCCCGCCGCACATGGCTTTTACGCCTGCCTTATAGGATTTATCATTACTTCGTCCGGTGTACAGAAAGTCGACAGCGCAGACGCAAACTCTACTGTCACCTCGACCGCTGCTGCTGCTGCTGAGACGACTGTGTCTGCTGCGCCAGCAACAATTGTAGAAGATGAATCATTTATAACCAATCCACCGCCACATTTTCTAAGCAATGGTGAAATAAGCGTATTATTTGCGAAACTGCAGGATCTATATCCGAATCTTGCCACGAAATATTCCATTGGCAAGACGGTGAATGGTCGAGATATGTACGCGCTGACGCTGACTGCAAATCGCAAAAATGTTAAAAACGGCGATATGTTGCGCCCGATGATTAAGGTGACCGCAAACATTCACGGTGATGAGGCACTCGGTCGGCAAATGGTGATATTTTTGGCACAATATTTAACCAGAAACTACGCCATTGTGCCGGAGGTGCAACGTTTGTTGAACAACACAGAAATCCATTTGTTACCCAGCTGCAATCCAGACGGCTTTGCGTCGGCAAAGGTACGTACATAGAAGATAGGAATCAGCCTAACATAAATAAAATATTTGAAAAGTATTATGCGGTTGGTGCATACATACGTATGTATGTACATATGTATCTACTAAGTGTGTACGTTTATGATTGCGAAAACAAATGATCTGCTTTCATTTTTAATTCAACCTCATCCACGTTTCTCGTTAAAACACATTTCATCAGTGGAAACAATTTTTTACAGATACTTCTGTTATGATTATTATTTTGAATCACACAGCTGTCGGCAACATTTTTTCTACAGCAATAATAAGAGTGTCCGCGGTGCTGATAATTGTTACGAATTGTTACGAAATATCACGATTTTTTCAAATCGCGTTCGCGGTGACCAAAAAATTTGCAAGGAAGTGGAAATTGAGAGCGCAAAATGACATTTCATTTTGAGGGGAAGTTGCAAATTCTTGCTAGACAAATTTTACCCAGCAAGAAAGAAACAGCTGATCAAAAGCAGCTGATTGCAATTTGAATAAATACGAAATTTTTGTTTAAAAGTTTTAAAGGCGAAAATTATAAAATATGGGTATTAAATATGCAAAAAGCAAGTAAAAATTCTTTTGGTAAAGTTTCGTTAGTGGAATGTTTTAAGAAAAGGCAACGTTTTCCTTTTTGCATATTTGGATGCGGACAAGAATTCAATCAGCTGTTCGTTAAACTTGCAAGTTTCCGCAATTTTTCGCTCGCATAAAAATTTGCAAGCATTTCTCTTTCAGAGAGAATACTCCACAATTCTGAGAAATTTTGTTGCTGGATAATTCTTGCTGGACTTTTACACGAACGGACCTATTATGAGCAACATGCTACTAATTTTTTGACCACAGCTGATATGTACATATGTATATACATACTTACTACATATTTATAGGTACATCTATAAGTACTACATACATATGTATGTACATATGTATGTAAGTATGTACATACATACATACATACGTACATATCAGCTGTGGTCAATAAATTAGTAGTAAATTTCAAAATGATAAATGTTTAAACTTAAATTTATTTTTGATAGTTTTCATTTAAAATTTAGTAGTTTCAAAACTTGTACGACATTCCTAAAAATTATACAAATTTCTAAAAATTGTCATCAAAATTTTATTTTAGAAAAATTCTGGGTAATTATGCAATTTCGTAGCCCATTCAATTTTAGTAAACAAAAAGTTAACTTTAGCATTTTCTTCCATATAACGTATCATCAAAATCTTAATTTTTGCGAATATCGTATATGTACATATGTTTAGAAACTTTTATTTCTATTGAAAATTATCAAATATAAATAAATATAATTTTGAAATTTACTACTCATTTTGTGAACACAACAAATTAGAATTTCTTTTAAGTATAAAGTGTAGCCTGTGACCCAATAACTTCCTAAAAACCCACCGTATTGAAACCCATGGCTTCTTCAAATGTCTAATCGTATCTTCGAATTTACAAAATTGAATTTATTACTGTTATTAATAGTCGCTAGTGTTATCCTTTATTTACAACTTCATTTAAAACACCTTTGAGAAATGTATAAATACATATTTCGGATTTCATTCTCTTTTAAAAACGTTGCAAAAATGTTGCAAACTTAATATAAAAATTAAAATTTTTTTTATCACTTTTCCCCAAAAAAAATAGAAAACTTTACTTAGAAGTTTTCGAGTTTCAAGTATAATTAACATCTGAGAGATTTAAATATTTGATGAAAATTTATTAAACTATTATAAATTTGTATAAATTTTAATGTGCAATTTTTAAGGTTTTTGTTACAAAATGTACTCTATTTCAAATTAAAAAAAAATGTAAAGTGCATAAAAGGGATATAAATTTTCAAGTGGTTTCAAAATGAACCACTGAACAGGAACATGAAGGGCCGTTGGCACCATCTCCGGTTAAGTTCTTAATCGAAACTAAAAGCGCCGGTAAAGACCATCAGTCAGATAAGTAAGCGCTGGATAGTAAGCCGGTAATTTCGACCAAATATTGAGCAATGGGAGTAAATATAATTAAAGTAGAGTAAATATAATTAAAATTCAATTAAGATAAGAATTACAAAGTTACATACATACATACTATGTACGAAATGCGAAATTTGCAAACATATTTATATTTATAAATATACAAACATATGTATAAATATATTTTTATTAAATACAACGTCGGACAAGCGATAAGCCGGGTCGCATCTCAATGTGTAAGTCAAGACGAGTTTTGTGGGGATTTTTTTAAATACATACATACATACATACATATGTACTTTTTAAAGCCTACCGACACATGCACCCTCAATACACCTACACATCGACTCACATCATTCTCATCTTGCTTGTCAATCTTTCGCTAGTGTGAGTCAAATGAGGGAAGTTGTCACACAGTGGCACGAATACGGGCTGCGTGGTCTTTTGAAGAGGCTGGGGGCGGGGGGAGGAAAGACTATAAACAATGTATGTAAGAAATAATTGAGATAAAACACCAACAACTCAGTGGCCATATCAATACGAAAAGTAGCATTCGGTCACGTGTCTTCGCTACTTGCGACGACAAGTGCGCAGCCACCCACTCTCGATATTGGAATGAACTGCAGACAAATATCTAATGTATCGAAGACATAATTTTTTTTTTTTTTGCTACCACTTCCACTTGAAAATTTCATCGAGAGTCGAGTTCAATTGCTGCTTCCGGTGGCGCAACGTTCTTACAAACAATTTTAACACTGCTAAGCAAAAAATTAAAAATTTTTTTTTTTACTTTCTACAAAGTTGTGTATGGGGCTCTTATGTGTGAGGTGTGTATTTTGTATTTACAAGCATCGATTTATAATGTTTCTAGCGGTTTCCCTTTGAAATTACCATCGTCACTTTTTATTGACGCCTCTCAACTCTATTTTTATAATAGATTTGTCGCGCGTTTAATCGAGCGTGATTTTTGTCGCTTAAATATTATGTTCTTAAACAAAATTTCTACGTTTTACTTATTTTTTTTTTGCAATATGTTTTTAATACATACATACATACATACATATGTACATATTTATATGTATATGATTTTTTTTCACCAGTTTTGTCTTTGTCTTGGTGACGCTTTGTTAGAAATATGGTAACGATTTTTTTTACTTGTTTTTATGCACATTTTAATTTTTCGCATTTTATGCGCTTTTTTTTTTTACTTATTTTCTCGCTTTTTTTGTAGTCAAATTTTTGATTTCTTTCAAAAATTTTTTTTCTATCTACAAATTCAAATGGACTTTGAATGGCGTCTGCACATTTTGCTTTTTCTACTACTCGTGTCAATTTATTGAAAGTAATGACGGCCTTTCACTTTCCTCGCATTCTTTCCTGCCATTCATTGCTTCAATGATTGGCATTTGATACACAAATGTACATACATACATACATACATACATTTAATAACATCAATTGCTCAAAATAAGGTCAAACTTAAATTAAAAAGCGGTTGAATAGATTGTGGAGCAGTTTGTTTTTTTTTTTTTTTTGTTTTCATCCGAAAAATTATACTAAAGACGGCTCTATTTGTGCCCCAAACAAATTTGACAAGTAGTAACATAAAATCGTTACGAGTATAATAAACAAACAAACACACGTAAAAAAAAACCTTATTAAGAGTTGCAGTACACTTTATTTTTAAAATATGGATAGCCCATAGAACAAAGCTGCCTTAAAAAGCATACAAATATACGCAAATTTTAGGAAAGGTAAATTTCAACAGAACACTGTGACCTCTGCTCTTTAAAAGGTCGGCGCCCAAAGAAATTATTGATATGAAAAAGTCGTCTAACTTTGCGTAGAAAAGATGAGCTATAACATTTTTGCTATTCCGTCACTCTTTTGTTTTTTTTTTTTGACAACATTCGTTTTAACAAATTAAAATGCACTTTTAAATTGACTGAAATACATTTTTTTTTTTTTTTTTTGTTGATTTCATGTCACTTTTAAAGTAAGCCCTTTTTTGATTTTATTTCGTCTAATTGAAATTATTAAATATTTAGTTGATATATAACTAGATTCGTGTCAATACTATTTAAAAATTTTTTCAGCGAATCCATTATTCCTACTTTTTTTATTTTCTACCAACACACTTACACGCTCAGCTTTCATTTATTTGCTACTGACAATGCAATTAAACTGGTTTTTCCGCTTTTCACTACAAATACAAAGTAAATTATGATTAGCAGTTGGTAAGTAAGTATGTTGAGCGGAATGAAATTGCCGTCATTTAGTATGAAATACTTATGTAAATAGCGCACCTCAAACAAATTTACTTGAAAACACATTTAATCGTTGGATTAGAGATGTGTGTCCCAATCAGAGTCGATTGCCGAATATACATACATATGTAAACGGTAAGACGCTCTTTATTATAACATTTCTTTTGATCGTTCATTGTACTTTAACAGCTGTCGCGCTTATTATGCACATAAAAAGTTTTAGCTCTGCCACTTGTTGAGATATTTCTTTCAAAAAAAAATTACGCGAATTCCTCCTGTCCTGACTACTTCTCCGAATGTAGTTGGCAACATTCAATAAAAAATACACACTCCCACAAAAGTGGTTGCGTCTTTGTAGCGAACAGGAACAACGACTGTCTGACGTCAGCTGTGCGCTCATTGTCATTGTCTGCCAGTCTTATTTTTACATTTACTACGATTTTTACGATTTTTTTTTTTGCAAGCTATTTGCGTACAAATATTTATTATTGGCTTGCTTTGTCACATCTTTGTTCGTTCATTCATGGCTTTGGGTGTTATTTTTTTTTTTTTTTTTTTTTGAATTTACATTGACGTCGGACTATCTGTTATGGAATTGTGTTCATCGTTACTAAGTATAATATTATTCTTAGATTTAATGCACGTCAGATTTCAGGCAATTGCATTTTTACTTGCTAACTGCCTGCCAGCTTAGTACAGCCCAGCCCGTTTGCAAAGTAATAGCCAGTCAATCAGTTTTGCCAATGGCTATTTTGCAAGTTTCCCTTTTCTCGCTGATTGCTAGTTTTTTTACTGTTAGATTTTTGTTTTTGGTTTAATTGGTTTTTTTTATTCGTCTGCTTTATTTCTGCGAACATATCATATGACATTTTTGTGGTAATTTTTAGCGAGCAGTTGGTTAAGTTTGTATGTTAATAAGGTACGAGTAAGTGCACCTAATTCCGTGGCATTTCGATTTTTTTGTTTAAACAAGAAATTGGGAGTATGATGCATAAAATAAAAAATAACACAAATAAACTTGAAGTTTTAAAGAGTAATAATTTCAATTCTGATTGTACGTATGGTAAATACTTTTAAATTATAGAGTCATATGAAAGTGTGTAGGCAAAATGTTAAGGACTCGTGTATATATTCTTAAGGCTGTGAAATTTAAATCAAAAGACTTTTTGGAACTATGTTTTGATTTTGGCATTCGCTGAACATCTGTTCATTGATTTGTGTACTATCTAAATACATGTAAATATATTTTATTACTTAAAAATTGATATTTCTCATTCACGGAATTATGTACATTTTTCGTTTACAATGTACCTAATTCCGTGGCTATCACGGAATAAGGGTTTTTTAACACTTTAAATTTTTGTTAATTTGATTGATTTTTTTTATAAAACTTTCTCCCACAAAGCGATTTTATCATCAAATAAAACCCTGAGGAAATTATTGAGCTAATTACGTGGTACTGTTTTATTTAAGCGAATGATTAATATTTTAATAAAGGTATTCCGTGGTATACCACGCATTTACATACATACGTTCAAGCAGTGAAAAGAGAAGCACCTAATTGCGTGGCATTAATTTACAAGAGTCAATTTTTAAAACTGATATTGAGAAAGCAGTTACTTTTGCAATTTTCTTGCAAAATTGCGTTTCACAGAGTATAGTTTTATTTAAAAAAAATTGGGTCCACCAATGTTGATGAAAAGCCGAGAGGTATATGCTTTTATTGATTTAAATTTTTAAAATTATTTATACAAACTGCATTGTATTAGCCTAACAATTGTTTTTAAAACAGTGAGAGATTTTAATTTGATTATTATCTGAGCAATGACTTTTGTTTGTGAGCAAATCTTAAGAACCTAATTTCTAAAATACGGCAATGAATTAAAGATTTTTGAAAAAAAAAAATTTATTTTGTGCTTGAAAAATAATTAATTTTAAGTTTAAAACATATAAGTTATTCCCTTTGAATAGCGTAAAATCTGTATAGTATATACGCATATACCGGAATTTAGGGACATCTTTTCACGGAATTAGGTACATTAAAGAATTTTCGCCACGGAATTAGTTAGTGACGATTGAAGGTGTTTTTAATTATATTAATATAAATTATAATACGATTTATTATGGCTTATAAGTTATTGGAAACTAATCTAAATTGATTGATTTAAGGGGGATATTTTTTTTTTTTTAATTTTCAACCGATTATGCAAACGTCACACAATTTAGAAGTCAGAAAAATCTTAGGTACCACGGAATTAGGTGCACTTACCTTATAGCAATTTTCGTGCTTTGCAGATCACTGCTTGAGGCAGTTGGAATATGAAAAATGTGTCAGGTTTGTTACAAAAAAAAAAAAGTAGTTTATACACATGAATGTATGTATGTATGCATGTGTGTATGGTACATACATATGATAAATGCAAAAATGATAGCCATTCTCGAATCAGCTGTTTTCATTCTGAGCTACACACCAATTTTCAAAGTCACAGCTGTCAAACGTGCTCTCGTGGTACACACATGCACATACATGTATGTATATACATATGTACATATCTTTGGACAAAGGTAAACACATGTTAAATGACTAATGCTTGACTTAAATCCACGAGTACGCCAGCTAATCCTTTCACAAGCTTAAACGCTCAAGTAAACACATTTTGATGCTTTTTTGTTCTGCTTAAAGGTAGGCAGATATATGTACATATGTATATAAATCTACATACATACATACATACATATGTAGATGCATACATATGTATGTGAATGTGTTGCAAATCTTGTTTTTCTACACTTAACCACCAAGTTAATTGTTTGTTTACACGCGCACTTAGCAATTCGGCGCAAAGCTACTGAGTATTATGGTGCATTAAAAGCTCAAAAGCCGAGCCGCTCTCACTACATATGTACATATGTATTTAGCACATTAGTGGGCCACTTTGTTGATGACGTTACTGCTGTGACGTTAAGCCCGCCCAAGCTTTTCTATTACCCAGTAAGCGACTTTGCCTTAAGCGCTGTACTCTCTTTTTCTCTCTTCTGTGCACAAAGCTTTGTTTGTTTAAAGCTCTGCTCTGATTACTCGCTTATTTTGTATTGAAAATTAAATCGGTTTTACATTTTTTTATTTAATACAAACACAAGATGTCGACGCAATGCTGCACGTTAAACGGTAGTCATTTTCAATTGTCAACTGTAATCTTATCACGTCAATTGAAATTGCTTATTGTTTAGAAAAAAAAAAAATTAAACTATCGAACCATTCGCTTATCAAACGTTTCCGAATCGTAAATATATACCGCAGTAAATCGTGGTTTCTCGTTATACTACAAGCAATGTAAGTAAAGGGATTGACAAGCTCAGAGCAAAAGCGCCAATTTTTTAATGGCAAAATCACAGTTCTATAAAGTTTTTTTTTCTCTTTGCACAAACAAAATATTTAAAAATTAAGTATTTAAAAAAAAAAACAACGCTGAGAAAAAACGACGTTTCGTGGTGTCATATTCAGTTTCAAAAAGTTATGGCCAAGGCGAATTCATTACAGTTGGTGTTGCAAGGCAAATTCATTACAACCACAAAAAAATTGTTTTTGCTTTTGGCGGGTAATTGTCAAAATCAATTTGAAAGACAAAATCGAGGCGAATTCAATTTATAAAATAAGAAACAAAAATATTTTACAAAATGACTATTTTAAGTTGCCGTTTAACGTTTTAATTTTAATATTCTGGTTTATATACAGACATACATACATACATATTTAAATAAAACGAGGGTCAGAACTTTGTGTAACTAAAATCACGAGAGCTACTGCGTTACGTAAGTAGTTAAAAATAAGAAAGTCTGATACACGAACCACATTGAAATGCCACAACTTTGTTCATTCAAGTTTTTTTATTTAGTGCGTGCTTTATTGGGAACATTGATTGCAGTAGTGGAAAACATAAGCTTCTCGAGCCAATTTTACTGGATTTACTGGCTCACCATCGGTGGGATAGTGAATAGTTTTTGTAAATGGCAATGTTGAAATACCCACAAGGAAAAAAAAGTGCATTTGAATAAAAGCTTCACTATATTTTTTTTTACAAAATTCTACTACGAGTAAATCCATTCAAGAAATTTGGGGTAACATCCTTCTCTGAAATATCGAGCTTGACGTGTATGCATAGATATAACAAAGTATTTTGCAAATTTTCCCTTTTCCCTACGTATAAAATTTACGAATGCAAAAACTGTTCATTGATATTTTTTTGCTTCCAACTGCTTTACATCATTCGCCGCACATCACACATTTGCCCAATTTCTCTAAGTTTTATTTCAAATTTCAAAAAATTTAAGAATTTTATATGAGAAAAAACAAAACAATAACAATATAAGTAAACAAAACAATTTATTTGACAATCGCCCACCAATCACCTGCTTGCTCACTTCGACCTTAAATGAATTCGCTTTGGCTATGGCGCAGAATAAAGTTTTCCACAATATTTTTTACTCTGCTCCCATGAAGCAATGATGAAAGGTGTTGTACGTTGGCAACTTCTCGCTCTAAATCAGCCATCTTGAACGCCCTTAGAAACTGTGTTGTTCCTTTGCAGAATTTGATTACCAGTTTTGTACAAAAAAAAATGTTGAATTGTAGCAGAAAATTAAGTTTTTCATGTGGAACTTATAATATTCGTATGTATTATCGATTGTTTTGAGATTTTGGATATTTTTTCTTATTTTTGTTATATTTGTTTTCTAAAAGCGAGAGTTTGAATAAGTTTTAATAAAAATTGTCAAGTATTTGTATAATAAAGCATTATTTGTTAAATTATTAAGTGCAATAAAGCTCTGGGGTTCATTTCGGAAGACAGGATAAACAGTTTTATTGGCATTTCCAATACAATATTTTATTGGACAAAAAAAATGTCCGTTTTTTGTTAAAGTATCAAAAATAGTCGATATTTCTCTATGAGCTCTGAAGATATCCTCTATTTCATTCTCAAAAGCCGCCTTCAACCGACTCGATTGTCTCGTCAACGTCAATTTTTCGTGTTCTCCGCTCGTCTTTGGAACAAGCTAATTTTATATTAAATTTAACCTATGGATTTTGTATTCTAATAATTATACCATAAAGGCTAAACGAACTCCATGGACCTGTATATTTATGCTTTTTCAGTTATCAATTAGTTTTTCTTTCCTTGGAAATATAATATAAATAATTTTGGGGCTTACACTATATAGTTCAGTGTTTGGTCGAGGGACCTACAATTTTGTGCCGACTCCGAACGGCAGATGTATTTAATGAGAAGCTTTTTCATGGCAGAAATACACTCGGAGGTTTGCCATTGCCTGCCGAGGGGTGAACGCTATTAGAAAAACTTTTCTATTTTTAAGACTTTGCTTGGAAATAAACTATATTAATGTGGGAAAACCCGTGAGGTTCTACTTTTCCGAAAAAAAGTTAAACGCTAGACAAACATTGTTTCAAGTCACTGCCGCGCTTAAGAGATGTTTAATCGGTTGTTAAATTTGTCTAAATAAATTAAAACATACAAATGTTTCAAGTTAAATTAGAACTTAAAAAAAATGTTGCTTTTTCTCAGACCCACATTAATTTTCACAAATATTTCGATTATTGCTTTTTCACACACCAAAAAAAAAAAATGCTGATAATAAAACCAGTAATCTGATAAGGCAAACAACTACATACGAGTAGACTTCATTAAACGAGGGTCGATATGTCGAATATGACCGTTATAGATAACTTTTTTTTTACGTGCGTTGATGTGGTAAACAGAGTGTATGAATTGTTAGGCGCGGGTGTTTGGTGGGTGTGGGAGAGAGAGAGCGAGAGTGAGGAAGACTGCCACCCAACGCTCAGAGATGCACAGAGTTGGGTTGAGCACGAAAGAGCTATGAAAAATACGAATATGTTGGTGCAGTTATTTGCCGCGTGACGTCATTAACCACAGGAAAAAAAAAACAAGTAGAGCGAACGCTTCCAAATCAACATTTCATACGAAATGAGCTGAATTTTGCGAGAGCTAATGGGGGTGTTTGGTTGAAATGTTATAAAGCAAAGTGTTTTTTGTATTTTTTTTCGTTGTCACTTCTTTCTACGAAGCCCCAGCCACGAATGAGTGAAACGAGTGCATCATAGCAGAGCTTCGCAAGTCTTTGGGGGCGCAAATTTCGCAGCAAGAGCGCGTCTAACTTACTCTCACTGGCGTTTAGCGAAACGCTTCTCGGATGATAAGTTTTGCAGTCGACAAAGCGATTCACACAATTTATGGCATAAATCAGCAGCGAGTCATTGGATTTCATTTAGTTTGTGCAAAACCATCGACGAGTGAAAGACAGAACGTTTGTTGTCGCCAGAAATTTTGTGTGTGTCTCCTCCACACACACTGCTACTGCCAATTGTTGTTGGTAGTGCTAGTACACGCAGAAACAGACGCTAAGTACGAAAAGAAAAATCAGTAAACTCGCAATAAAACGTTTGAAATTGAAGTCAAGAACTTACCAGTCATCGGTGCTACATTTAACGCTTGCTGAAGTTGGAGTGACGCGACTGCAAGTGGTAAATTATCAAATTTGTGCTGATAACAAGCGACGAATTTGCTGGCTGTGGGAAAGTGGTGCAAGCCGACAGCGGAGAGAAACGGCGGCTAAGTAGAAACGACGAGAGCAACAAAGTGGTGCTTGAACTTTCAACAGTTCGGCGTAGCAGTGGAGAATCGTTTCATTTCAGTATACCAAGGACCGTAGCAGCAGATAAAGAAAGCGACTGATTTGAAAAAAACTACCAAAAGTAAAAAAAAAAACAACAATTAAATAAAATCTAAGTTCAACCAGCTCGCAGGTCGCATTCACAAAAATAGATTTAGCGAAAATCGAGGACGAAAGGCGCCGCCTCAGCCACCCACTGCACATCCAAGATAACCATTGAGCGTCGCCCACAGGTCGCACGCGCATCCAAGCAGACACCCACGCGCTCCAGTTGGCGTCGCAAACCAAACAACCAGGCAACAACGACCGACGTCGACCCTCAATTAAAAAGACACATCTTGGCCAAAAGCCGTAACAGTGCAACCTTGTCACTCGGGCAACAGCAGTCGCAACAGCTTAACGCGTAAAAATATAACAACCAGCAAAACAAATTTAGTAAAATAATTTTGCGCATAAACGCCACCCATCTACATACCTATCTATTGCCACTTGTCAATTCCACAAGTCACAAGATGTTCACACGCTTCAGCTGTCAGCATCAGCGTCGCCACCCACAGCTCTTGCTGCTAACTGGTGCGCTGTTCGTGCTGCTGTGTGGCGCCATCACGCAGGCATTCATCATTAAGGAGGACGAGTCCTTCCTGCAGACGCCCTACTATCAAACGCAGGCCGAAGTAGAGGATATGTTTGCACGCTTTGCCAAGACATTCCCGGAGAATGCGCGCGTCGAGACGATCGGTCGTTCGCTGGAGGGACGCAATCTGATTGTGCTGCAAATTGGCAGGAATGTACAGCAAGCACGCAAGCCACTCACGCCAATGGTCAAGTACATTGGCAATATGCATGGCGATGAGACAATTGGCCGCCAGCTGCTCATCTATTTGGCGCAATACCTGCTGTACAATTACGAGACGAGCCTCGAGGTGGCGAACTTGGTCAATAACACGGACATTTATCTGATGCCGACAATGAATCCCGACGGTTATGAGCACTCGCAGGTGAATAAGAGTAATGTGTGGGCGCGCATTAGCATGCGCAGATAGTGTTGGGAATTTTGTGAAGGGTTTGGATTGTTGGAAAATATTTATGAGCAAAAGTGCAAAATAGTACGCCAAGTGTGGGAGGTGTGGGGAAAGTGCGAATTTGTATAAGTTTTCAACATTCATAAGTAATTTAAATGCAACGCTTATAGCTAATTTACGTTTTCCATGGCGATGTTGTGCATGAAATGTAAATTTAATATTTAAAGCGCTTTTTTAAGGTTGTTTTTTTTCTTCTTCTTCTTTCCAATTTAAAACGCGACGTGCATTTATTTTTATCTTGTCTTCGAAGGCGAGGCATGCGCTTACTTTTAACTTTAACTTACATCACAAAGAAAGTTTTAAATGATTAAAACCTTAATGTGCGGTTATCGTAAAACCTTGAAATGTCTGTCTGAGGTACAAAAAAAAAATAAAATGGAAGCATGACTCCTATCGGCACGAACTTCATAAGTGTAAGCGTGACTTTTTCTCTAATTTCTGAGCTGTGCAAACAATTTTTTTCTGCAGTCATACTTTGTTTTCGATTCTACAAAGTTGTTGACTTGAACGAGTTTCATTTGATTTTGTTAACACCTACATTGAAGCTAAATCTGCTAAATCGAAATTCTTTTCAGTACTCCTTCCAGCATTGTTTGATATTTTCAGATGAACAGCCTTTTACCGACACGGTTCCGTCGTTGATCTCTTGAAAAGTTTAAAGTAAAATCCAATGTAAACAAACAAAATTTTGTTCAACGTTTAGATTGAACAATCCAAAAGTTCGCATTGCTTTACGCACTGTTAAAATCATCAATACTTCTGTCTCATTTGTAAAGAAATATGGACCACCGCCGATTTTACTAGGCAGGCGATTTTACTTTTAGCTTGTTTATTCATGGACCAGTTTCATAACGATTTGACTGTACAGCTAACTGTATTATCGTCGATAAATATTGAGTGAGTTGTGTTGCACTAAAGGTAGGCAAAAGTTCTAAATTTTGGACAGATTTCTTTGGCGGCGAGTGTATGTATTTTTTTTTTTTTATTTACAGAAGCTAAACCAAATTCATTTTGAAATTCTTTATAAATGGAAACAAGTAAATAATTCACAAGTTTGGGTGCAATTGCCTTCGAAGAGTTCAGTTATTTACTTTTCCACTCAACACTTAATCTAGAACGCGCTAATTGAACCACTTACAAATTTATCTACATACAAAGCTCGCCACTTAATTTTTTTCATTTCTCTTTTTTTTTTATTTTTTGTTTTTTTTTTTTGCTTGTTGTCATAGCATTGTCGGCTTAAATGTTGTCTTTATAGAGGTAGAAGTAATCTCGCTCTAGCATTTTAGCACTCGAATGCATTTATATATATGTTTTTTTTTTTTAATTTTGGTTTTAACATTAGCCCAACCGCCATTACGAGTGTCCTGTGATTTTTCGGCGTACCTCAACAAATACATAAATGCAAACGCAAAAGTGCATGTCCTAGCGCAATGCCTGCCAACACCTGTTCGCCAACAGCTCAGACTGTGAATTCGTCATTTTTTTTTTGTTTTTTTTTCTCTACACCAACACCCCGCAACACCGCCCCTGCCACTGCCCCTGCCTCTGCCTCATAATTTTTCTGAATACTCGTACATTCAAGCAGACTTGAAGCGCTGGGCACACACTTCGCTCGGCCGACATTTTCATGAGATACATACTGCAGCAAAATACACATGGACACATACAAAAATTGTTTTAGCAAGCTTTTGGGGAAAATCGATATTAGGCCAAGCAACATTAGAGTTGTTGTCAGCTCGAATTTTCGCTGAAACTTTATAAGTTAGACTGGCGTGGCGTTAGCATGTTACCCAAGCGACACTAGTTACATACATACATTGGCACAATATAAAAGTATGTATCTACGCTGGTTGCTAAATTATAACCACAACAAAATAACTATCATTCATTTGTGGGCGCTGTTGTGTGACGAAAGCGTTGCTGCTGTTATTTCCATTTGAAATGAAAATAGAAAGGTTTTTTTTTGCAAAAAATTTAAAAAAAAATACAATACATAGAAATAGATTAGACGACTTGTCGCTTGTGTGTTGTCTGAATGCTTATTATGAGTGCTGTACTCGTATGTAAAAAAAAAAAAAATTGTCGCAAATACCAATTTCCTACTAACTTCACTTTTGCACTGTCGACATTTCTCTGCTTGTTGCTCTGCGTTTGGTTTGCGACTCGCCTGTTGACTTTTTTCTTTTGCTTAGCCGCATTGTCAATATTGATTATAACTATTTCTATCATATTATTATTTTTTTGTTGTTCTTTTGTTTTTATTACACTTCATTCGTACATAGACAGACATACATACATACGTTGCTGATTATTTAGAAATCTCAGTAAGCGCGGAGCAATGAATTTACTTAAACATAATTTTTTTAACTAGACCCATAAAATGAAATTTTTGCGCTGGCAATAAAAATGTTTACTGGACACATATTTACATTAAAAATTAAAAAAAAAATTCTCTAAAATTAAAATCTCCTTATTTTAAAAATGGTAAAAAATAGAAGAGGTTTAAGAGACCAACAAACATTTTTTTTAATAAAAAAAAATTAAATAATTTACTTAAACATAATTTTTTTTAACTTGACCCACAAAAATGAAATTTCCGCTAGCACTAAAAAATGTTTACTGGACACATATTTACATTAAAAATTAAAAAAAAAAATTTTGTCTCTAAAATTAAATTCTCCTTATTTTAAAAATGGTAAAAAAGTAGAAAAGGTTTAAGAGAAAAAGCAACAAAAAATTAATTTAATAAAAAAAAAAATTAAATAGTTTACTTAAACATAATTTTTTTTAACTTGACCCACAAAAATGAAATTTCCGCCAGCACTAAAAAATGTTTACTGGACACATATTTACATTAAAAATTAAAAAAATAATTTTGTCTCTAAAATTAAAATCTCCTTATTTTAAAAATGGTAAAAAAGTAGAAAAGGTTTAAGAGAAAAAGCAACAAAAAATTAATTTAATAAAAAAAAAATTAAATAGTTTACTTAAACATACTTTTTTTTTAACTTGACCCACAAAAATGAAATTTCCGCTAGCACTAAAAAATGTTTACTGGACACATATTTACATTAAAAATTAAAAAAAAAAATTTTGTCTCTAAAATTAAAATCTCCTTATTTTAAAAATGGTAAAAAAGTAGAAAAGGTTTAAGAGAAAAAGCAACAGAAAATTAATTTAATAAAAAAAAATTAAATAATTTACTTAAACATAATTTTTTTTTAACTTGACCCACAAAAATGAAATTTCCGCCAGCACTAAAAAATGTTTACTGGACACATACATATGTATGTATGTATGTACATATTTACATTAAAAATTAAAAAAAAAAAATTTGTCTCTAAAATTAAAATCGCCTTATTTGGTAAAAAAATAGAAAATGTTTAAGAGAAAAATCAACATACATATGTATATTCTAAAAACAAGTTTGAGCAATTTCATTTACATATTTTTACATTAAAAACTGTATGAAAAACTTTGCTGAAATTTTGAAAAGTAAAAAAAAAAATAAAAAAACACAAAACATGAATTATTTACCTAGCCGAAAAGTTTTTACACATCTGATATTTTTTTTTTAAATTTTCATTTAATTATTTACAATAATTAAATAAAAATCTCCCAATTAAACAAATGTTTCGGAAAAAAAGTAACATTGACGTAGACGAATTTTTTTACAATGATTTTAAGACAAATTATTGCTTTTTTTCTGCAATTTGACTAATTGCACGTACACCAATTTTCATCATTTTGAGATTTTTAGATTATTTTCTACGCAGTCATACAATATTTCCAAATTTGACATTAACATTTCAAACAAATTTTCTACGTCAATAAGCCGCTGCGGTAATTGAATGCATTTTATTATGTATGTTTGTTTTTGTAAATATGTATGTATGTACATATGTATTTTGCTGCGGCCGCTTTTTTCTCACGTTGTTATAAAAAAAAACATAAATTAAAAAATTAAAAATACAATGCGCAACATTTTACAACAATTTCAACAGCAATTACAAAAGCTAATAAACAAAAAAAATACAAAAAAAAGCGTGTTGCCCATTTGCCAATTTTTTTAACGAAATCGTTGTTCATTACAAATGATTTTTTATTGTTTTTAATTTTTTATTTTTGTTTTCAACTTTGTCTACTTGAAGGTTGGCACATTTACATTTCGACTTGGTATTTATGCTATTTTTTTGCCTTACAATTTTTTCTCACTACTTTTTCTTTTCGTTTGTTTTTTTCTCTTCATTTTTTATTCTAATAATTCTTCTTGCTGCTGCTGCTCCTGCTGCTTCTGCTTCTGCTTCAGCTTCTGTTGCTCTAAATTCGCTTTGCGAAAGAATACAAAGCGTGCAGTTACATTTTGCAGTTGTTGTTGTTGTTGTTGTTGTTGCCGTTGCTGCTGCTTGAATGCAATGTCAAGTTATGCTGACAGCGACGTGTACGACGACAGCGCTGCTCTCTTGTTGATTTGTTGTACTTTGAGTTGTTTTTTTTTTTTATATAGAAAACAATTAGATTTAACGATTCGCCTTCGCTTACAACTTTAAAGCCAACTTTGATGGTGGTGCATTTATTTGTTGTTGTTATTATTATTATTATTACACATTTTGTATAATTATTGCATAGATTTGTATGTATGTATGTATGTATGTGTGCGTCGCTTGTTTGCGTTGCCTTCTTGCTGCGCAAGTGAGTTGACTCTTTTGCGTTCATTCATATTTATTGTTGTTCTATTTGTTGTTTAGTTAGCATTGCATACTTACATAAGCCTTTAATTAAATTTACATATCAGCTAAGTAAAGCTTAAAAGCATATAAAATTCGATTTAAGCGCTAGCAGTTTTCCAATGCATCTCAGCTCAATCCTTTCATAACTCATTGGCCGCAGCTAACGTTTGAAAACGGCCAAGTTTCGTGCAAGGCAATCCGTACGCTTTGCATTTCAATTCAGATGATGAATTCCAACACAACTTGTTTTAGCTTGGCGTAAATACTATAAATGTACAAACATTTGTATGAACATACACACATAACATACATACATATACATATGTATGTACATATCTCTACTGAGTGTGTAGTTAGTTGTTATTTAAACTGAAATACTTTCGGAAATTTTTTGCACTCACTAAGCAGCATTCTAGAAATTTATTTCTAATATTCTTCCAGTGGTTGTCGCTGCCACAAAATTCAGATTAACTAATGGTAAGCTAAGACCCCACAGCAATTCGACGTTTATTTCGCTTATCTTGGGTTTTTATGCCTTTTTTTTTTTGGAAGTTTTAAAGCCGCGCTTTTGTGAAAGGTTACTCATACGCCAGCGATAACCTAAAACAACAATACACTTTCATGGACACACACACACATACTCTGTACGACTGTATTTAACATCAACAAAATCAACCGAAAAATCAACCACTGAGCTAGCAAGTGAGAGGGAAAACTGAGAGAGTAAATGTATTTCTTTCTATGGTCGAACGATCGAAAGGTGAAATTGCGGTGGAGTGCCAGTAAAAGAAAAATTTGTCAAAAATCAGCGATAAATTGTAGCCACTTGCAACTTGCACTTTTTTATACTAAAATTTGATGAGCTACAAAACTGCATACTCAGAAAAAATCTAAAAAAAATTTAAAAAGATTGTTTGCTATTGAAAGAAGTTAAAACAAAAAATATTTCAATTTTATTGTATGTTTTAAGTTCGAGTTTATAGGAGTTTCTGAATCTAAGATGATAAATAATAAAAATTTATTAAATGAAATGTAAAGTGCTGTGTTCGTTATAAATATCAAATCGAACATATTTTTACTAACTGAATTTCAAATCAACAAATCGGCAAACGATTTAGTATACATATGTACATATTAACAACCGCTGTTTTTTTTTTTTTTTTTTTTTTTTTTTTTTTGTTGTAGAGGTGGCAAAAAGCATTGAAAGCCGAAAAGTGTGGGCCTTACCTTTCGGCTCACCGCACTAAACACCCACCCCAGCTTCGTTTCCCTCCTTCCGTGGAACTACCGTTAGGTATTACTTCGCCTTTCTATGAAGATCTGCGGTATTGCTCCGCTTGACGCCATTTGGCAAACGACGGACCAGTTTTCTAGCGACTCAAGCATAATATCCACCAGGTTTTCCACCTTAAGTGGCTTCCCAACCTACTTACTCGAGTCCCCCCTTTCGGTTTTAAATCTCGGACAGTACAGTAAGGGTCGTCTTCGTATGGCATTATGTGTAGGTATGCTTTAAAACAGCCGTGTCCCGTTAGTATTTGGGTTATATGGAAGAAATCCACTTCAAAATGTCTTCTGTCGAGCCATTTTCTATTATTTCGGATAAGTTTGTAGGTCCAGCGTCCACTAGTCGAATCGTCCCAACGGTCCTGCCACACTGCTGCACGCATTTTTCGGTTGCTCTTACCTTAGCAGGGTCATCAGAAATTGTTTACACCTGCCTTGCCATTATGTCGACATGATAGAGTCCTGCGATAACGAGTGCTGCCTCCTCTGATGTGGTTCTAAAAGCAGCAAAGCGATCTGATTTCTCGGGCGTAAGTTTTCGTGCCTAGGGCTGCTGACCAAACCGGTGCACCACATAGAATTATACTTTCCACTACACTCACTCTTCGTTCTTGCTGAGGACCTTCAACGTTCGACATGAGCCTTGAAAGACTTCTCAACGGCGTGCTCTACTTGCGGTTTAAATGTGAGCCTTGTATCGAAAATAATGCCGAGGTATTTCAGCTTCTCCGCTAAATGGACTTCCGTTTCGTAGATTTTGATGGTGGCTACCTTTCTACTGCTTATTAGGACCGCCTCGGTCTTTTGATACGCCAATTTCAGACCGGCTTCTCTCAACCAGTCATGGATCTGAAATATAGCCGAATTCGCCGTCTTTGTTACATCACTTTTTTGTTAAGCTGTCACTACCAATGCAATATCATCGGCAAAACCAATTAGTTTTGAGCTTTTGGGTAATTTTAGACGTAAAATCTCAACAGAGTAGGGCCAAGAAGCGATCCTTGTGGAACGCCACCACATATGTTTATATGTTTTTTTAACGCCGTCTTCCGCTTCGTAGATCAAAATTCGGTCTGAAAGATAACTATTTATGATCCTACGTAGATATGTATGTAGGGACTTTAAACTTTTGGAACGCCTGAAGTATTTTTTGCCAACTTTGCCGTATTGAACGCGTTTTTAAGGTCAAGAATAAACACCATGGCCGCCCCGACTGTCGATCTTACTTTTCGAAATCCAAACTGCTATGTGTACATATGTACATATACATGTATGTATATGTGTAAATATTGTAATGCAAGTGGCATTTTAGAAAAGTACGAAACCGTTTTTTTTTTTTTTACTTTAAATGTTATAAAAAAGCCCAAAAACTGCGCGTGCGTTTGTGCCATAAAAAGCCAAGAGCATGCGACAATTGGTAAATGGATAATAAAGCCAAGAGCATACATATCTGCTACTCCTTTCCAATGCAATCACATGTTCAAATCTAGGCACACACATGCATACATACGTAAGTGTGTATACACGTATGTATGAAAGCCTGTGTGCTTGAATAATAATGCAATTACATATTTATTTATGTAACCGGCTTAAAGCGTGGATGGTTGGGTTGGTTGGTTGCTTGTTGCCGTCAATTATGTTTTAAATGCAAGTGAATCGAAAGTGTGTGAATTAAATGTAAATACAATGTTTGCATGTACATATGTATGTATGTGTATGGAAAGAAATACGCAAGAAAACCGGCAAAAAAAATTGTTTGTATTTTTTTTTAACCCTCACATACATACTTATGTGCTATAAAACTGCATAAAAAACACATTTGATTGAAATTTCCTCGAATTCGTATAAATTTTGAATAAAATTTTAAAAATTTGATTCAAGCAATTTTTGTTGAATTTTTTATAAAATTAAAAAAAAAAATTAAATTGCGAATATTGTAAAAACAGCGCAGCGCGCACTGTTCTTCTCGCCTTACAAAAAAAATTTATTTTGCTTAAATTTTTTATTTATTATTTATTGTTTAATTGCTAATGACACGCTTTTTTTTATATTAAACTTAGTACACAGTTCTCAAAAAATTTGAAATTCAAACATATAAAGCACTCAAGAATTTTAAAAAGGAATTTCTTAAACTTTCTGCTATAAAAATTTCTTAAATTTTTTTTCTATAAAAATTCCTTAAATCAGTCTAAAGCTCTCATTAATTTATTTCTTCAATCAAATTTTCAGCAACGACAAGGAGCGTTTTCAAGCAACGTAAATAATGAAAATTATTTCTTGTGGTTTTTTTTTGAGAGCTGTATTCATGCTTTTATTTTTATTTTTTTTTTTTTTTTTTTAATTTTGATCTGCTTATGTTTGAGTAATATTATATTAATATTTTTGTAAAAGTAGCTTTTTTAACATTTTTAATTCGATATGTGTTTTTTATTTATTTTTAATTTAAAATTGACGAGGCCAGTTTATGGAAGATTTTGTGTGAAAAAAATAACAACAATTTTTTAATGTCAATTACATTTATTAAGCCAACAGAAAAAAAAAACAAATATTTTTATTTAAAATATTTTTGTATTAGCAACACTTTTTTATTAACAACTCTTACAAATTCAAAAAAACTGTTGTTGTTTTTTCACAAAAAATCTTTTTGATACTTATTTTTGATTTATAACATTTAACATTTTGTTT
Organism: Philophylla caesio; assembly: GCA_963971545.1. Taxonomy (NCBI): domain Eukaryota; kingdom Metazoa; phylum Arthropoda; class Insecta; order Diptera; family Tephritidae; genus Philophylla; species Philophylla caesio. Next base: position 121,980,946 of record OZ020607.1, read on the forward strand.
ACATTTCATTATACTGTTTTTTTTTTAAATTATATTTCTTTTAATTTTCTTTCTTGTTTTTTTAGTATTTTTTTTTTTTGTATATTTTTTTTAAAATTTTTTTTTGTAATTTTTTTTTATTTTTATTTATTTACATCCCAACAGGCCTCCCGTTGTCGCAATTATTTTTGGTTTTTTTTCAATAATTTGTTTATGCATTTCGCGGTTTTCTGCACTGAATGCCAATTTGTGTATTGAAAAACCCCCAAATCGACGAAGAAGCCAACTGCCTGCTTTGCATGGCAAGCAAGTGTGTTCAGGAAGGTCAAGAGTGCGTCTGCACCCACAAACACGCCGCAGTTAGGTTTCTCTTGAAATCACTCGCCAATTAACCGCATTTGGTGCAAATTTTTTCTAAGCATTTAAATACTTTGTGCCCCACTTCTGTTTGCTTGCCATCTAATTGTGATGACATTTAATATGATTTTACAAATATGTACTAAGCTCAAAGTTACATATTTACATTTTAACATTTATTTATTTGTGTGTGTGTGTGCGCGCGTGTGTAAACACAAAAAAGAAAAAGGCTGCCATATGGCGACTATTATAACGCAACAGCTGTTCGTGTGTCTGTCGGTAATCGACGCCTGGCATTGACGCAATAACTGGCGCTACGCCAGCCTATACACACACACACACACACACCACATCAAACACGTTATATCTAAGTATAAATGTGTGTTATTGTTGTAAATATAATTCAATACTCGCATTTTTTTTTAACTTATCAATTTCGCGCATTTCAGTCTCTGCAATCTGATTTTATAAACACATTCACCTACATACATACATACATACAAATCTATGTTTTTTTTTCTTGTTTTGTTGCTCCACTTGTCTTTCCAGGAAGGCAATTGTGAATCACTTCCGAATTATGTTGGCCGCACCAATGCAGCTGGCGTCGATTTGAATCGTGATTTTCCGGATCGCCTCGAAAATCAACAGACCATTCAGTTGCGTTCGCACGCGCGTCAACCGGAGACAGCGGCCATCGTCAATTGGGTGCTAAGTAAGCCGTTTGTCCTTTCGGCGAATTTCCATGGCGGCGCAATTGTGGCCAGCTATCCATATGACAATTCAGTGTAAGTAATTTTGCATAGCATAGCATAGCGTTGAGCGGCAAGGCGTTCACAAGTTGAAAGGTTAAATTTAAAGCAAAATATTCACACTCACTTACCACTTGTAATTTGGCCGCTAACAGTTTGTGTACAGCCTTTCCGCCCCGAGAGGCATACCGTTTTTACTGGAACACATTAAGTGAAAAATAGGTAGCCGCAGCAAATTTTTTTTTTTGAACTTTTTTCATATTTTATTTTAATTTGAATTGTCAAATTTTGAATTTCGTTGTGATAAGAATGCTTTCAGTACAATTTACTGTAGTTGATAAAATATTTTTGAAATTTTAGCTTTTAAAATCAAAAACAAAATATACAGTGCTAAAATTTTTTTTTTTTTTTTTAATTTTTCTACTGCTGCTATCTATTGAATGTGCCTTGTTTTCAACGTATTTTAATGCTTTTTTTTTTAATGAAATGAAAGAGTTGTGAATAAAATTGCTATAACGGCATCAAGGCGAATTCATAAAAGGTGGTGTTAATCAATCAGCTGATTGGTGGTTGGTTGTCAAAATCAATTGTTTAGTTGCTAATAATCAATTGTTGCGTTTAACTACAAGAAATTTAAAGATTTGGTTCCCCTTTAACTCTTTGCGGTGACTCTAATAGTGTAAAAATTATTTCGCGAAATTTAAATACAAAGAAGATAAAGTTTGACAATAACCCACCAAAGCGTTGCATTTTTAGAATTAGAATTGCTACCAACTTACATGAATTCGCCTTGAATGGGATTTACAATTTTTGTCTTTACTTTGGTTCTTCAGTTTTATTCGTTAAATTTGAAAAAATTTCAGTAAAAAACGTAAAGATTGCAAAATAACGAAATGGGTTCGAGTAAAAAGCGACTGTCTCTTATACAACCACTGACTCTTATTCATTTAATGCATGTTCATCACTTAACTTACATCCTTTCGAATCTTTGCCCAACCTAAAAACAAAAAAAAAATCAAATCAAAAACTCCAAACACATTTGCATGAATTTAGCGCCCATCATGAATGCTGCGAAGAGAGTCTGACACCCGACGATCGCGTCTTCAAGCTAATGGCGCACACATACGCCAACAATCATCCGATCATGCGTCAGGGTCACAACTGCAATGACACATTCACCGATGGCGTAACAAACGGAGCCTATTGGTACGAGCTAAATGGCGGCATGCAAGACTTCAATTATGCCTTCAGCAACTGCTTTGAACTGACCATCGAGTTGTCGTGCTGTAAATTTCCAACCGCTGCCGCGCTACCTGCGGAATGGGCGCGCAACAAGCGCAGTCTGCTCGAACTGTTGAAAGTGGCACATATCGGCGTCAAAGGTCTGGTTACGGACGCCAGCGGTTATCCAATCAAAGATGCAAGCATTGTGGTCTCCGGGCTGGAGGATAAGCCGATGCGCACAACACAACGCGGCGAATATTGGCGTCTACTCACGCCTGGCATTTACAATGTGCAAGCATTGGCATTTGGGTGAGTTGAGTGGAAGGGGAAGGGGAAGTGGAGTGCGCATGCCTCTGCGCTTCTCATTTAATGAGCGTGTGTGAGTGGGCGTGTGCGTGTGCGTGTGCGCAAGCAAAAGTGAATGCAAATTTTGAGTAAAAACTTGATAAATTTTGTGCAAACTATTAAATATGATTTCTTTATTTTATTTTATTTTTTTCTCCCTTAACATATTTCTTTGGCTTTGTCGCTGCAGCTATCAGCCCAGTGAGCCGGCGCAGGTGCATGTGACCAACGAGAATAGCGAGGCGTTGCGTCTCGATTTCACACTCGCACCACTTGAGACGAATTACGATGGTACAAGCAGTTTTTACAATCCCTATTTCTTTAGGCATTAAACTTAAATAGCGCGTTCTTAGCTGCGCTACAGCCCGCCCAGCTGTGGATGGCTTAAGTTTTCGCTAATCAAACTGCACACTCATTTCTGTTACGACACTTTCATTTTTTCATTCAATTCATATTTTTGTTTTTTGTGTTTTGTTTTCTTTCCCATCAAATATGGCTGAGTAGATGTAGAATTGCGCACATAACAAGAAAAGCTTGCTACGAAAGCTCAAGCTATGGGTCGCACGAAAGCGCGCGCGCGCTATATGCTATTACACCTTTTTAATTCATTTAGTCATAAATTATAAGTTAATTAAACTAAAAATGCGCTACTTATTAGAATCTTGTGCAAATGTTCTAGCGCCGTAAAATGTGCTAGGTCAATTGCAGAAGACTTAATGTTTTGCATTTCGACTTTCTGCACGCCATTGCTGGCAAGAGCTTTCTTAGCGCTTTCACTAACAAGCTAACTTTTGGTGACTGTTCTGTGTTCTGTCTCATCTTTAGCTTACATTAGAAACTTTCACACAGCGCTCATCGCTCGAAAGAGCTTTCACAAATTGACACAAAGCACGGGTCTACTTACACTCTTTCCCTCTTTTAGCACTCATTCACTAATTTTTTTTCTATTTTGCACTCACTCACTCAACTACTAATACAATAAGCACGCTGTACTTTACACATTACATTCGAAAAGCTTTCACCATCGCAACTAACAACATATGCACTGTGTCCTTCTAACAGTTCCTTTCTAACGAAATTCACGTCAAACATTTCGTTACCCCTTATATGAATAAATAAATAAGTACGCATTATTAGTAAATATGTATGTCGCTTGTTAGCATACAACAACAATGAGAAAGAAGCACATTTATCACATATGTATAAAATGGAATAAAGTAAACAAATTAATTACATATAATACATCTATGTATGTATATTTAATCACTGTTATTGTTAGAAATTTATGTATGTGTGTATGTGAGCAATAAATAAAACAAACGAAAATCTTTTTTGTGTCCAATTATTCATTATCTCTTGCCTATATTTACAAATGTAATATGCATACAATTGTGAAGATAAATCTCATATTCTTGTTCTAATTTGACTTGAGCGTTATTATTAAAAATGGTGAGAACATAACTTAGCTGTAGAAAGAAGCAGCTGTCATAATTTGGAAAGTTTATTTAATAAAAAAAGTTTTGAGAGATCTTTTTGAGTTAAATCCATTTAAACTTTCACTTGTCAACGAACAGAGCTTTCACATGAGACGATTAGCAAACCGTTTTTTTTTTTTGAAAGCTTTTCCGGAGCTTTCATTTTCACATACCGACTTGCTTTTTAACTAACAATTAGAAGCAATCGATGCACAGTCAAAAATCAATTGGTAAATAAATGCCTTGGATCTTTGAGCTTCCACATTTCACACAAAAAACGTATCTAAGGCAGCATCCTTGGCTTCAGTTTATATTTCTTTTAACACTTAAAAGCTCTATGACAATTGCACGACGTTTACTTATGCAGCTTTTATACAACTTACAACTTTCTTACGTTTGAGAATCGTTTACTCGACACCCTGATTAAGTTGAAATTGCTTAGTTTCTATTATTCATCAGAGAGATGTGGAAATTCTTTTAAAATTCCACATTAATTGCTCAGTGAAGACAAAAAATTATGCAGTAACACATTTTATTTATAGAAAAAAAGGAACGTATTTTATTAATATTAAGTCACAAAAGTTTATGTTAAACTATTAAAGTTGTAAAAAAAAAGTAAAAAGCATTCATGAATGCTGTTTTTCTACATCACCCTGTTTATAACATAATCACAATACGCACGCATAACGTTACATTTTATTTGAAATTTTTGGACACTTTTTCTATAAAAAAGCAAAAAAAAGTTAAAATAAGTAGCAAAAAAAAAAAACGAGAAGAAACTTGAATAAAACCTTTTAGTAGCAAAATTTACCGTGTACAAATTTTAATTACTTATCATTAAAAAAAATTATACGCAAGTTATAATGTTTATTGCAAATATTAAGTATTATTGTAACTATAAGTTATACCAAATTGAAATGAAATCAATGAATAAATAATCACATTAAAATATATCAATAAAGCAAACTAATCCCAATTATGCAGCAATTAAACACAACTAAGCATGAACATAGACTTCGATAAAATAAAAACTAATTAAATGCTGTGAAAGGCATCACATTTTTGGCGACTTATTTTATTTATAGGAATGTTTGTACAGCGAAAAAGTAATTCCCATACACTACGACTATACGCTCCCCACCTATTTTGCAGCTAAAGAGACTCCGCGGCATTCTAGAATTGGGTGTGGAAAAGAAATTGCACTTTTTATTTGGCTTGGTATTCATTTAGTAGTAAATTTTTTTTTTTTTTTTTTTTAATTTTATGTGTCGAAAACTTTTTTTTAATTTATGCAAATTTTTTATCATAAAAATTTTTATTTTTTTTCTTGTATCACACTGCTCATCCACTCGGCCCTGCATCAATATTTGTAATTCCATATAGCGTATTTGCTGTTTTAAGTTCTCTTATTTTTTTTATATTCCTTTTTCTCTCATTTGGTGCTTGCTCATTTCTTTGCTTGTAAATATGAACATTCATACATATTAATTATTTCGGTTAAGCATATTTAAATCTCTCCCTTCATAACATCCGCATAATACGTGTATTTGCATATATTTACTATTTCAATTTACACACAAATTCGCTTTTAATTTTGAACCATATTATTTAATTTATTTACTTTTACTTTCCACATGACAAACTACATACCAACATACATATATGCGTTCTAATAATTTTTAGGTAACTTCCGTAAGGTGAAAGTGGAACGCTCCAAAGCGCCATCCGACGATGATGATTTTCTAACGCCCACCAAATTCGAACATCACAATTTCACAGCAATGGAAAAGTTTGTATTCAATAAAGTTAAATATTACAGCTGGCGAATTTAAGCAGTTGCTAAAGAAAATTATGTACAGAACTCCCTGCAATATTTTGGGCTTTCGAAGCTTTTTTTGAGCTTTTAACGCTTGTGTTTCAAGGCTTTCAAAAGTTTGCATTTGCGGTAAGTACTTGTTTGCGTTCAACAAAAGTCGAAATGCAAAAGATCAGCACGCTCTGTTTAAAAGCCTTTATAGGTTAGGTTAAACCTACAAATTAACGGGAAGCTTCTTTGCATTTAAGCTTGCGTATGGTAAGAGCAGAAGCTCTATATTGCATACATGTGCTGCTTCTTAACTTAAGAAAGCTACATTAAGCTTTGTTTTTAGTTAATCATAAAAGCGCCACTTAAGCTTTCCTCTTCTGTAAGCGCTTTCACACATTTTTGACATCCACAACTGCTTGAGTTCAGCCAAACTGTCTGTTTAAATATTTGTTTACGTCTGTGAGACGCTGGTTAACCAACTACCCGAACTCGACCTCATCCCATTGCGATAGGTTCATACGCGATATCGCCGCATCATATCCCAGCATTACGCGGCTTTATTCGATCGGCCAGAGTGTACAGCATCGTGATCTTTGGGTAATGGAGATATTTGTCACACCCGGTCAACATGTGGCCGGTGTGCCAGAGTTCAAATATGTCGCCAATATGCATGGCAACGAAGTGGTCGGCAAAGAGTTGCTGCTACTGCTCACCAAATATATGTGCGAGCGTTACGGTGTGGATGGGCGCATTACAACGTTGGTGAATACCACGCGTATGCATTTTCTCTACAGCATGAATCCCGATGGGTACGAGGTATCGCAAGAGGGCGATAAAACGAGCGGCAAAGGTCGCGGCAATGTCAATAATGTGGACTTGAATCGCAATTTTCCCGACCAATATGGCACCGATAAGTACAATGCGTTGACGGAGCCGGAAGTGGCGGCTGTAATGAATTGGACACTCTCGCTGCCGTTTGTGTTGTCGGCGAATTTGCATGGCGGCTCCTTGGTGGCGAACTATCCATACGATGACAATGAGAATGACTTTTCCGATCCGATTGCGCGGCTGCGTGTAGCAACGACAATGGGACGAAAGCTAAACCCAACGGAAGAAAATGAGCTGTTCAAACATTTAGCGTTGGTGTACTCGGAGGTAAGTGTGCAACGGGTGTACATGTGCTTTAGAAAGTCGAAGCAAATTCAAAAATGATGTTTAAGTTTCAACTTTGTCCGCTTTCAAATTCCCTTTAGGCTCATCCCACCATGCATCTCGGCAAACCTTGTCCACTCTTCAAGCACGAACACTTCCCGCAAGGCATTGTCAATGGCGCCCAATGGTACAGTGTGACGGGCGGCATGCAGGATTGGAACTATGTACGCGCTGGCGTGCTGGAACTGACACTCGAATTGGGCTGCGACAAGTTTCCAATGGCTGCCGAACTACCGCAATACTGGCGCGACAACCGCGAGCCGCTACTGAAATTCATCGAACAGGTGCACTATGGCGTGCATGGTACGGTACGTAGTTCTATTGGCTCGACAATTTCGGGCGCTGTCATAAGATTGGACGGTGCAAAACACGCCAGCTTCAGCAGTGTGAACGGTGATTACTGGAAGCTCGCGCTGCCAGGCAGGCACAACATCACGATACTAGCTGATGGGTAAGTACGAGTACATAAAGCACTAGGGCTAGCTGTTAACTGGCAAATTTTTTTCTTAAAACAGTTTTGCACCCTATCGCGAGGAAATCGAAATCCCCGAAGATACGCGTGAAATACGACTGGATGGGATCTTAATGCGCGACGATCCGCAACATTGGTCGTCAGCGAATGACTTTCGCGTAATCGAGAATGTGGTGAAGACGCGCTATCACAGCAATCCGGAGATTCGGCAACGCATGGCCGAGATCGAGAAATTTAATGGACAGATAGCGACCTTCGGCTATGGTGAGAGTGAATTTGGCATTTACTTCAACTCCATTAAGTTGACGTCGGATGTAAGTGTTTGGTTGAGTTGGCGAGATATTAAAAAATAATTTTATTGCATTTTTTTTTATTTTTTTTTAATTATTGTTGTTGCGCAATTTCAGATCGGCGAGCCGGAGGAAAGCAAGTACAAAATACTCATAATCAGCTCCTTCTTCGACAGTACATCGCCGCTGGGTCGCGAAATCACCATGAATATGATGCGACACATGCTTGAAGGCTATAAAATACGGGACACGGGCACTTTGAACTTGCTGCAGAGAAGCGTTTTATATCTTTTGCCGTTAACCGAAAACTTTAATGTAATCTTTAATATGTACAACAGAAAGTGAGTTGAATGGAAGCGAATTACAGATTTTATACATTTTTTATTAGTTAAAGAGTCAATGCACTAAGAGGCTCTCCCTCCCTCTTTCTCTCTCGCCCATACATAGCAACTCGATTTGTGATCCTGAACTGGGCAATGAACTGGCCGATCGCATGCTCAGCCCCGAATCGGAAAAGAAACGCGACTTGTTGTTACAATTTTTGAATAACCAGCGTTTCGATTTGGTATTAACCTTCACCGCGGGCAGTTCAGAGTTGACGTAAGTATCGCCCCCTTTGGCTACATGAGAATATGCATACATAGCTTCTCTTAATTAATCATTACCCAACAGTTACCCAAAAGGCGATCCAATTATCGAGAAATTCGCACATGCCATCAAAGATACGGAATTTAGCGCACTACCACTGCAGTGCCCCGCCACCACGACGCGCTCACTTCAGCAAGCTAGCACCGAGCGTCTCACCAATTTGCTCTATAAAATGTACAACATTCCACTCTTCAGTTTGGGCCTGTCGTGCTGTCGCATGCCGCTCCAGTCGGAAATCGGCGTCGTTTGGCGCACAAATATTGATAAAATCAAGAATTTCCTGCGACTGATTGAAACGGGTGTAGTGGGTGTGGTACACAATGACAAGGGCGAACCGCAGCGCAACGCATTCATACGCCTCGTCGATCATAAGACCGTCTACAATGTTACGCGCAACGCTGCACGTTTCCAAATCATTTTGCCGCCGGGTGAGTACGCTTTGGAGATAAGCGCACCGAACTATGAGTCGTCGGTGAAGCGCGTCATGGTTACACCGCACCAAATCAACAACTTAGGAGTGGTGCAGTTGAACGCCTACACGCTACTCACCGGCGTAAGTGAAATACGTCGCCTGGGCGGCAACGATGACATTGACAAGGCCAGCAGCGACACCTCACTAGCCGTGCCCACAGCTACCATTACCGGCTTCGTTTTGGATATGAGCAATCATCCCGTGAAGCATGCAAAAGTTGCGGTAGCAGCGCCGCTTACAGGCGAATACCTACGCAACTTCACCGATAGCCTGGGCGCTTACAGCATACGTGGCGTGCCGTTGGGTGAAATTACACTGAAAGTAGAGGCGCCACGGCATGAGAGCTCTCAGCGGGCGGTGCATGTGTCTGGTGGCGCGGTGCGTGGCGTTATATTTCGACTCAAGGTCGACGAACATGTCTGGGGTATGCCGCGCTCGCTGTTCATCCTCTTCGCCAGCATTGTAATAATTGTCGCTATAATACTCGGCTATCTGTGTGTGCAATTCGTGCATGCGCGTCGTCATCGCGCCGACAAACGGTACTACAGCTTCTCGTTACTGCCGCAGAAGGGAAAAGAATTGTTCGAGGACGATGGCGAGGATGGCGAAACAGAAATTTTTCGGTCACCCATAAAAAGTAAGTATAAGTGGACGGGATTAGTGATTCGGGTAAAACTTATGTTTGAATAATTTGTCAAGTATTGTTTGTTAAGGGTAAATATTTGTAACGTCAACTTCATCCTAAATTTAGGATGAAAACTGCAAGATTTTTGCTGATAGGACCTTGCCGAAATTTTCCAACAAATAATTTTCTACAGCATTTTAATCCGTCAAAATGATTCGAGTGGACGTTGAAAAAGTAAAAAAATTAACTAGTGCAAATTCATTCCATAGTAGAGTAAAATTGTACTATATAAATAAGGGTTTTCCAAATATCTCACCTTCAGCGCCATCTAGCGAGCCAAGTTTTTCAGTAATTGAAACCGAGTGTGAATTTTCTTAATATCACAACAGCGTCAACTAACAATTGAAACGTATATCGGATTGAAAATAAGTTGTCTAGAGAATGCGCTCTAAAATTTTGTTTTATAGCAAAAAGTTGAAAATTTATGAAGGTTCCACTTTTGATTAAACAAATTTTCATAAATTTTTTGTTTGTTTTTTATTTCACAGAAGGCATGACCATACAGCCGTACTTTGACGAAGAGGCTCTTGAACAAGGTCGCAGTGATGACGAGGATGAGGAGTTCGAAAATGAATTTAATGATGATAGCGGCGAGGATATTGTTATGCTGGATAAACGAAATAAACTGTGATCTAACAAAAGTACGAAAATACACAATAACAACAACAACAAAGCTAACAGTGTAATAATAGAAAACCGCTGATTAGAATATTTACACAAAGTGTGTATGTAGGTGATAAACGAGTTTTTTAAAAATCTAAAATATAAATTTTTTTTTTAATTATACATTTTTTCTATATATGTACATATGTACATATACGAGGGTTAACTTGAAAGTTTCCGGAAAAAACATAGTTTAGTACACATTTTTATTCAAATAAAAAACGCTTTAAAATTTTTTTTTTCAAAATATTCTCACTTCTGCCAATGTGCAAAGGTGCCTCTAGTTGCCGATACGTCGATACCAACAGCAGCTGATGAACGACCTTTACGGACCTCATTAATAAGACGGAAGTGCCCACTTTCCAAGTCGCACTTAAACATGTAAAAAATCAATGCAGAAAAGTATTTATCTGTCAGTTTTGTTTAACTTCAAATATTCGAAAATTGTAGTATAACCTTCAAATAACAAAAAAAAAAAAAAAAAGAACAATTACTGTTTGTTTCCGGAGTTTTTAGGGTTATCCTGGTATATACATAATTATGTATGTAACACGTGTGCAATTTAGCAAATTTTTTATAATACGATTTTGAAATTTTTTTTACGCAAAATTAAATTGAGAAAAAAATAATGTAATTTTATTTATTTTTATACATACAATTAAATTGCTTAAAATGATATTTGAAAAAAAAAAAATTTTTTAATTCAATCAATGTTGAATTGAGCGTATAAAAAAATTCAAAGCAGCTAAGTAGAAGGCGATTAAAGTTAGAGAAAGTAAAAAACAAAAGAAAACACGAAACACTACTGCCAACCTCTCCAATCGAATCTCAGCTAAAAGTTAACACGTACATTTTGATAAAACATTTAACAATTAATGCGTAAAGCTTTTTGAACTAATTTATCGCTAATTTTTGGCGTTACTCCATATTCTAAAAAAAAAAAAAAAAAAAACATTGGCTTAAGAAAGACTGAAAGGCAATTAAAAAGCTAATGTAAATGAAGTAGTGGTTAGAACTTTCAGACGGACTTTTTGAAATTATTGCGAACATGTACATACATATATGTGAGCATTTATACATACATACATACTATATACAGTATGTATGTACTTGAATGCGCTAAAATGCTTTTTTTTGTTGTTGTCTAGTTAGCTTTTGAAAAAACTAATAATTTTTAAAAAATTTTAAATAAACTGCTTGTAGAAAAATTAGTGAAATCCCCCCTTCCTTTCCAAATTTGAAACAAAAACAGATTTTTAAAAATATTTTGCTTCGAAAATGTTTAAATTTGTCTAGTTAGCTTTTGAAAAAACTAATAATTTTTTTAAATTTTAAATAAACTGCTTGTAGAAAAATTAGTGAAATCCCCCCTTACTTTCCAAATTTAAAACAAAAACAGATTTTTTTAAATATTTTGCTTCGAAAATTTTCAATGAGGAAACCATGAGCAAACTAAAAATCATTAAGTAGTTGGTAATTATTAATGACCACAATTTATATGTTAAAGCTTTTTGAACTTATTTTAAAGGCAATCTGTCTTGCCAATTGTTCTGTTAAGGCGGCGTGTTTTTCTAAAGTAAACATTTTTTAAATTATTCCTTAAAAATAAGTCTAACGTTTGTGTAGATTTTTGCGCAAGACATCAAACATTCCACACCAGTGCTGTGCATTCACTACTTTTCTTGAATTATATTTTCAAAAGAGGTTGTATGTAATAACAAAACATTTATATTTATAGTTTCTAACTTTTGTATGCATTTTTTCAGTTTTTAAAAGTGGACACACTTTTTTCACACAGGCTTTAAAAATATTTAATAATTAATAATGTAATGTAATGTGTGTCGAATAGTATAGCAGTGCAATAAATTTAATTTTATATATACATACATACATACATACAAATGTAAAAAAAGAAGAAGAAAAAAAAGAAAAAAATATATCTTGCACTTCTGTTTAATTTATTTATAATCCACAATGTATGATTACATAAAAATGTAAATTTAATTTGTGCACCAACATTTTTAGCTTGTAAGAAATTTGTATTTTTAACGATTTAACAAACAAAAAATTAATAATAAAGCTCATATACATATTTATTAACGAGAAACCAAAAATATACACTGTTTTTTTTTGGTTTTTTAATACACGGATTCAATTGAAAAAAAAATGTTTGATTCGAAAAAAGTAACACACACAATATAATGTCCGTAAAGCAATTTTATACACTTAAAATGTTTTTTTTTCCTTTTTTTTTTCTTCGAAGAAGAAGAAGCATGTCTACTCGATTGTAGTACCTATTAGCGCTTTTGCTGCTAAAATGCCGATAAGTTCATATAACATCTGCGGCTATAACTTCTTTACTTGCATAAGTATGAATGTATGCATATATGTACATACCCTGCAAGACAAGACTAAGCAGTTTCCCCAGAAATTCAAAAAATTTACACAAACATTCACACCTTTTACGCATTTCACCCACACATTTACAAATTTTGTTTTCGAACTGTCGAACAATTTCCATATGTTCGAGCAGTAATACCGGCCACAAATTTTTATCAAAGTAGGCTATGACTAGTCGGCATTTCAGCAAACGTTTTTTTTTTTTTAATGAACTTTGGGGATATTTCAGCGTCAATACTGCAAAAAAAAGCCGTCGTTTATTCTAAACCAATAATTAATTGAATTATTTAGTTTGCGTAAGTATGATCAAAGGCCGATTTAATTATGAAAACCAGGCTTTCCCATCTTCTTTAGTGTTAACGACGACTTTTATTTGCAGTGTTGTAGCAGTGATTGATGCTGGAACGTCCCTATTCCTTTACCTATATGATTATTATTATTTTTATTTAATACTTTATTCAATAGTTTTTATTGCTTTTATTTTGTAGTTAATTTTAATAAAAACGATAAAATATTGATTACAAAAATGAGGAGTTTGTTTATAAGAATTGAGGACTTTGTGATGACCAAAATGAGTAGTTTGATTATTAGTGCTGATAAGTTTGTGATGACCAAAATGAGTAGTTTGTTTATTAGTGCTGAGTTTGTGATGACAACAATGAGTAGTTTGGTTGCCAGCGCTAATTACATTATAAGCATACAAATGATTAGTTGCCTTGTCTGTTAGAGCAAATTAGATATATTCTTCACGTATATGAAATTTGTGTACGTAGGAAAGAGATATACATAAATGCACACCCACAAGGGGAAACTACTCAGTTTTTTCCCATGCCTTGAACAAAAATTACTACTCTGCTAAGCACTTTTGTAATTATTTATAATGATGATATGAGTACATACATATTTGATTATCTGCTGTCTTGTAGGGTATGTTTGTATGTACATGTGTTTATGTGTACCAATGTGTGTATGTATATACATATCTACATATACATACATACATATAGGCACTTACTAAATAGATACGCATAATTGTAAACAGTGGTTGTTTTCACAGGCAAACAACAAATCTTAAACATTGCCAAGTCTGCTAGTGGCGTCTCTAATAACATAAAATTCCAAATGTCTGCCTTCCAAAGTAATAAACAATAATAAACACCCCTTGTTGTTGTTGTTGTAGCGGCTAGCTACGCCCCACTGGGCTGGCGGGCTCACTCAATCATTATCGTCAAGCTCAACTAACGAGAGGTACAGGAAACGAGCCGCTGTTAATAAAATAGTAAAAAAAAAAACAAGTAAGAAAAGCTAAATTCGGGCGAAACCGATTTTTATATACTCTCGCGATAAACTTTACTCAATTTCTTCCAATAAAATAAATACTAAAAAAAGAAGTTTTTTGGATTTTTCAAAATTTCCGTTATATGGAAGTTGGGCGTGGTTATGGTCCGATTTTAAAAATTTTAATTATTGACGGTGATGCTAGTGATATCAAGGACAATATGTTCACCAAATTTTGTGACGATAACTTACATCGTTATTGAGATACCTACAGACGTTTTTTTTATAAGTGGGCGGGTAATAAAATATCTCTCTAAATATCAAACTTTAATTAATACGTTCAAATAGATAAAGAAAAAACGAAATTTTTGCATTTTTCAAAATTTTCGTTACATGGGAGATGGGCGAGGCTAAGGTCCGATTTCAAAAATTTTTAACGATGATAACATTGTCACCAAATTTTGTGACGATACAGATATTTTTTCCTATTTTGCCATTTTTCAAAATTTCATAAATACCTAAATTCTTAGTTCAAAATCGCTTAAAATACCGAATCTCACTCAATTTGTTTTATTAGATACCGAAAAAATTAAGCTTTTGCATTTTCCAACATTTCCGTTATATGGGCAGCTTATTAACCGATCTTGCCAATTTTCAATACCAACCTACCCTGTCCAAATAGCAATCTATGTACCAAATTTTTATTCAAGACGGCCGGACAGACAGTCAGTATATATGTCTATATCTATTTCGATTATTTTTGCTATTACAAATAAAATTTGCAATAACAAATAAAATTTCAATTTTACTACAGCCATTGTGGGAAAGTACTTATTTTGAGTAAAAAAACTATACTTAAAGTACAAAATGTTTATTTTAAATGAAACTAGTTTAAAATGGTGGCCGCGGTGGTCGAATTCGAGGTTCGAATCTCAGTCAGGGCAAGCAAAATCTTAATCATAGCAAGAGCTTTTTTTTTCTAATTTGCGGTCACCCCTCGGCAGGCAATTAGAAACCACCGAGGGTATTTCTTCCATAAAAAAGCGTCTCATTAAAATACATCTGCCGTTCGGAGTCGGCACAAAATTGTAGGTCCCTCCATTTGTGGTATAATATAAAGGTGCACACCACAAATGGTAGGAGAAGCTCGGCCAAACACTGAGCTAAATAGTGTAAGCGCCAAAATTATTATTATAATTATTAGTTTAAAATATTTTAATTTCACTGGTGACATAGTCAATTCTAAATTACACACGAAAATGACTTTTTTCTGCCCATTTTACATCATTTTTTTTTTTTTTTCTTGTTACATTTCTGGCGATTTTCGGGAGAGGCTTCGAAACGACTTTATTCCAGCTTTTTATACTCGTATGTAGATTTTTAGCACTAAAAATTCGTTTCTTACTGATATACCAACTATGTATGTACATACTCACTCCACAATAACGAAAAGCAACAACAAGCGCACCATTTATTGAAGAAGGAAATCTCGCACTGTTTTTACTATCCTCATCAACTCGCTATCAAGTGCATCGATCAATAACACAAATGTATGTACATTTATATGTAGTATGTATAGTATGTGTGTGTGTGTGTGTGTGTGTGTGTGTACGACGCATTAGTACATAGTTTAGTAAAGGTTATCAGCGCTTATCACTTTCGTGCGCGTACGTCATCTTTCCATCATACATTTCGCTAGCGTTAGGAACCTTCTTTTGACATCAGCATGCCTGCCAGTCACGTTCAGTTTGTCACACCGATCGGCAGTTATAGATGCTTTGCAATTTTTTTTCTTTCTCATTTTCCAGCATAACAAATTATCATTTGTGTTCTAGGGTGTGCGCACATACAAAATAAGGCGTGGCAGCTTAAAATACACTTGTCACCAACAGCAACTAATCTTCGAAGTAGGAAAACAAATCATATCAGCAAAACAAAAACTTCTTTTAAAAATCGAAAAACAAACACTTTGTGTTAATTAAGTTCCGATTTGTCTTCGAACACAATTTGTATTGAGTAAAAGCGCGAGTGAAACGCGTCGCGGCAAGTCAAAAAAAAAATCCATCGTTTCCTCTTCACATAGTGCATTAAATACATTTATAAAAAAAAAAAAAAAAAAAAATATCTAAACTTTAAATCTCGTCGCCGCCATGTTGTTAAAGCGCTATGTCACACGTGCCACTTGCCAATTAAGTTGCTCAGCACGTAACTTCAACAGCAAGGCCGTACGCGATTCGAAATCGCGTCTAGGCATTCTCGGTGTGCCCTTCTCGAAGGGTCAGGGCAAGGGTGGTGTGGAGAGAGCGCCTGCATTGTTGCGACAGCACGGCCTCGTACCGCTGCTCGAACAGGTGTCTCAAGGTAAGCAAGCAGTTGTTCTGCACCACGCACGGTGTACATTTAAATAGAAAAATTTCAAATTCTCTCACAATCAGGCAGCTTGCAAGTGCACGATTACGGCGATCTGCAATTCGAAATCGATGCCATACCAAATGAGGCGCCCGAATATCGCAAAATTAAGAACTATGGCGAATTTATGGGCTGTAATAAGGCGTTGATACGCAAAGTACAGCAATTGCTGCAAGAGAATGATCAGTTTTTGACAATCGGCGGTGATCATGCGATTGGATTTGGTAAGTAGAGCCATTTGCACACTGCAGAATAATTAAGAGTGTTTGCGGTGCTGATAAATGTTACGAATTGTTACAAAATATCACGATTTTTGTCAAATCGCGTTCACGGTGACCAAAAAATTTGCAAGGAAGGGAAAATTGAGAGCGCAAATGACATTTCATTTTGAGGGGAAATTGCAAATTCTTGCTAGAAAAAATTTTACCCAGCACAAATATGCAAGCAAGAAAACAGCTGATTGCAATTTGGATAAATAGGAAATTTTTGTTTGAGAGTTTTTAAGGCGAAAATTATAAAAATATTGGTATTAAACAAGCAAGAAGCAAGTACATAAAAGTTCCTTTGGTCAAGTTTCGTTAGTGGAATGTTTTAGGAAAACACTAATGCAACGTTTTTCATTTTGCATATTTGGATGCGGACAAAAATACAATCAGCTGTTCGTTAAACTTGCAAGTTTCTGCACTAACCAAATTTTAAGCTTGACTTAAGTTGAACTTCAGTCGTCGAATTTCTTGTCTTAAAAAGATCTTATCTCTGCGAACAGCTGATAGTTGCTTGTCATATAAAATTGTAAAGACCTAAATACAATTAATTGAAAAAATCTAAAGCATTTTTTAAATATATGGAATTTATTTGGAGTATTAATGAAGACATTGACTTGAAGTACGATGAAGTAATAAATGTTATTGTATTAAGAGAACTAAAGTAATTTCAATTGTATAATGAGAAAGATTTTCACGACTGATTTTATTTCAATAATGCTTGGAATGTCATTAAATTGATAATATCGAATTAAAGCATAAGACGTATCAGTATCCTTTATTATTTCCAAAGAAACATAAACTCTAATTTTTCCAACAAAAATTGGCCTTTAGCTCATTTAAAAATTTAAAAAATTTTAAATTAAATAGGTCAAAAATAACAAAAATTAACAATAAGGTTGAGCCTGCCTAACAAACAAATATAAATATACAAAATTTGTACAAAACAACAACTACACAGGCACAGCTTAGCTCAGGCTGTTAAGGCGCTGGCTTAAGTGTTGCGTGGTGGCGCGGGTTCAACTCCCGCGGAAGCCGTGAAGAAAGAAATCTGATGAGGAAATGTGGTGATTTCGGAAATAGTACTATAACTTCTACCGATTTGGTGTTGTTGTTTTTTCTCTAATTTTTTCAACAAAAATTGGCCTTTAGCTAATTTAAAAATAAAAAAAATATAAACTACTTTAATTTGCCTCAGGAACCATGCATTGTGTCTGGAGAGTATCTATTTTATTAACATTTCGACAAAGTTACTGTCTCATCAGCCATAACATACGAGTTTACGTCACATCCTATAGCATTGTTGAGAGAAAATGTATAAAACTACGACAAAGAGCAAAAAAAAAGTAAAAAATTGTCAAAATTTAGTTTGCCCCTCCAAGTCAATCGAATTCGGTGCGAAATTGCTTCTTCTCTTTGTATTTTCAATTTTGTTTAAATTAAATAAATACATAAATTTCTGTAATATTTGAACTTGAAAATAATTTTTTTAATTAACCGCACACAAATCTATTTATATGAGTTAATTTCTATTTGCATAAATTTCAAAATATGGTAATAAAACAAAGCAAATTCTTGTGGTGCTACCATATTTCTGAATTAAATATTTTCCATACTTACATAAGTCTCCACTGTGAAACGCAAATGTGTGCAAAATCTTAAACTGGTCTTAGCTAAGATTTGTCTTAACTAGAACTTAAGTTCGACTTAAGATTGGATTGTAAAACCGTGCGTGTAAGTGTGTTAGGTAGGTTAGGCTGTCACTAATGTCCAGCGACACACTAAGGCCATTAGTTTATAGAGGCCCTTTGTAATACCACCAAATAATCGATCACTCTCTCTAGAATTCTTGACGAATCTTGTCAAGCACCACTGGATCTATATATGTATGTACACTAAATTCTAAGAGGTCACCAAAAGGAGGCGCTCCTAATCATTTGCATTGAAAATGTAGAACCGTCTCATTCTCTTCATAATTTTAGCAGCTTCTTCAGCATCTGTAGAAGGCATATAACATCTCTTTGTAAGAAAAATAGACGGGCGCGTTTTACTATCTTATCTGGACTAAGTCTGCCTAGAGATCCTACAGGTCTGTTTTGCGCTCAGGTGTCTTTTGCTCAATCATAAACAAATTTGATTATTCAGTTTGCAGGAGTGTCCACGTAAAGCAGACTGCCATTGACACGCCACTTGTTGACCCACTAAGTCTTGTCGTAGAAGGACCAGGAAGACATTCACGGCGTCGTTTGGTGCTGTATGTAACGCTCCGCTCGTGCAAATCATTGTAACCCTCTGCGCCTTGCTAAGTAGAATTACATTAACAGCTCTGCTCAAGGCAGGCCACCATACAATGCCTACGTAGAGGAGAATCGGTCTAACTACCGCTCTATAAAACCGGCGACAAGAATTTAAGATTGCAGAAGCTTTCTTATGTCGTTGGACAAAAGTAAACCCTTCAGCTTAATTTCATGTCTACCCAATAAACATTTAGGCTTGAGCTCAACTTGAGGTTAAGTTGAGAACTAAGGTATTTCTCCAACCTCCAACGTTATTTCTCAAGTGCATCTCAAGTTGAGAATCATAGAATCAACTTGATCTCAAAGGTGATTCTCCAATTGGTCTTAAACGTTTAGTAGCAGTACTGAAATAAAAATCGAAAATATATTTTCTTCATTTTGAATTTAAAACACCGTGAATAAATGTATGTAAATTCATTATACTCGTACTTTATTGCTTTTGATAGTCATATGAAAATACCAAAAAAAAAAAATGAGAAGAGTTGGAGAAATACGTTGGATATCAACTTGAGAACTATGAATTTCTCCAAGGTTTGAGAAAATTGGAGAAATACGTTGGATATCAACATGAGAACTATGAATTTCTCCAAGGTTTGAAAAATATGTTTTCGATGTTTGTTGGGTAGTATGACGCAAAGGAAATTGGCTTTATTCTTTAAATTCAAACGGATTACAATAAGCTCAAGTAGTATTAGCTCTGGCACCTTATATTTCCTAGTAAAAAGTACAAGCTCCACCTTTCCTGAGTTGACGCTCGGACCACATCGCACGGAACGCTATGGCTTTATCATCTGCATAGGCGACAGCCCTGGCAGCACCCCGTTCCGCCTACCGCAAGAGACAATTTACGTTCGGATTCCAGAGGAATTCCCTCAATGTCAAGAAAATCCGCAAGACAGAATACCTTATAGCTGAAAGGTTGACTGACTAGCGAATGTAGCGCAGTGTCCTCGGACCTTCCCTTTACGTAAGCAAAAGTCCTTTTGACGATGGATAGAGAGAGGTAGTTACTAATTAGCCCTTCAAAGGTTTTAAGGACAAAGGATGACAGGCTTATAGGTCTGAGATTCTTTGGATTCGTATGTGAAGCTTTTCCAGCCTTGGGTATGAAGGCAACGTGAACATATGTAAGTATATCAATGCCGTCGGTACGTAGTTTAATCTACAACAGGCTGTTAACGCGCTTAGTAGCCAATTCACAAAAGTTTCAATCGTTCCAGTGAGCTGTGCGTGTATAATAACGTCTCGTCCGGCTGCTTGTAATATAATAGCATCACATTCTGTACGAAAATTTTTGGCGATTCTTCTCTCATGACACGTTCGAAGAATGAGAGTTTGACGAACTAAAAACAGCTGACGCATTTAATACGATTTCTTCAATAGCAACAGCAACAGGGCATCAAGAAAGCAAAATATCTGCAACATTAGGTAACTTCGGGTACGGATAATTATTGAAAGTTTTCGACAACGATCAGCTTTTAGCGTTCGCGTACGCTAAAAACTAACAAAGCAGTGGAAATTGAGAGAGCAAAGTGACATTTCAATTTAAGGAGAAGCTGTTTTTCCAGCAGAAATTTACCAACAGCAAAACAGCTGATCAAAAACCGATGATTGCAATTTGCATTATTACGAAATTAAAGGCGAAAATTATAAAATATGAGAGTTAAATATGCTAGCAGCAAGTAAATGTTAGTTTGATTAAGTTTCCTTAGTAGAATTTTTCAAGAAAACACTAATGCAACGTTTTCCATTTTGCATATTTGAATGCGGACAAGAATTCAAACAGCTGTTCGTTGAATATGCAAGTTTCTGCAAATTTTGCGTTCGCGTACTGTTTTGGATATTTTTCTTTTGTGAGCGAAGAGAAGACAATTCCACTGAATTTTGCTGTTGGATATTGTAAACGAACAACCCACAAACCACAAAAAAAAATACGTCATTCTGCCGGCTGTCATGGTACAATTTAAATCAAAACAATTGCACCGTTAATGACGACTAGCACAACCGTCTGTCTATGCCTGTAGTGTCGGTTGCCATATGTAATGTAAATTTTTGTGTATACTTAGTTGCCTAGCGTATTGTTTCGCACCGAATTTTAGTAATTTTGCTGTTTTAAAAACTATCTTGATCCGCCGTTCTCTATTTCCACTCAAAATCTGTGTAGTTTTTAAAATTTTAATCGTTTTCTTTAAACTTATTTAGGCTCCGTTGCTGGCCACCTACAGCACACACCAAATTTATCGCTCGTTTGGGTGGACGCGCACGCCGACATCAATCTACATAATACATCTGAATCCGGCAATATTCATGGCATGCCAGTGTCGTTTCTACTCAAAGAATTGCGCGTCTTCTGGCAGCATGCGAGACTCGAACAAACGGCACCTGTCTGGTAAGTCGTAACGAACCAAACTACTTATACAACTAAGATAGTGCTTTAGAAATTTTTCAAAAATTCTTTAAATTTATACTTACATACTTACATTTAAGTACAATTAAGTAAACGTGCGCTGCGAACAACTACGCCACAATACGTGCTTGGTTCAGCGCGTAATTTTTGTGCTATCAGCTGCTGCGCAATAACACCGCTCACAATAATAAATAATAATAATAATAAAAAAAACAAAGTATTTCGCATTTAATTATGTTTATATGTATATATTTTTGTTTATCATTTGCAAAACGTTGCATTAAAAGAAATATTAAAAAAAATAAATTTACAGATTGATTAAAAATGTGCAAAGGTTGAGAAAACGCAACGCTTTAAAAAAACATGCTAAATATTTTATTTCTTTCGACGTGTGTGTTCGTTCATCCGCTTCGCTATTTACGCTTGAAATGCTCTCGAAACGTCTCAAATGCGTTGTTGTTGTGTGAGCGTCCTTCGCTGGCTACAAGATTTGGTTAATACTGGCAATGTAGACCTAACTGCCGCGCCCTTCTCTTTCTCTATCACTCCCTCTCTCTCTCTCTCTCTTTATCTTGTTGCAAACTGTCACAATTTCCATCGATGCAGCTGCTCTCAAGCGTTAACGCATTCACGCGTGCCTAGATTCTATTTTTTTTTTTTTGTTTTTTCGTTCTTAAATTTGTATGCAAATTGCGGTAGAAATTTTATATTATTTTATATTTTCAATTTATTTGTACTTTTACGTTGCTTTTACTTTATAAAAATATATTTTAAACATTTGTTTTATTGTAAATCTATCACAAAGTTGTTATTTACTTTAGGCGTTACGCCTAACATTCACAGTCTTATCAGAATCGTACATACATACATATTTTTACTTAGAACTATTTGTACTTTGTTTTTTTTTTTTTGTTTTTTGAATGAAAGCTATTTTTTTATTTCCCTTTTTATTTAGCTACTAGCAAAACGTCTTTTTAAAACATGAAAAGTTAAATTAATATTAACAAAAATATTTAAACGAGAAGAAAAATTTTTTTACAGCTATTAAAAAATATATTCAAGCCATAATTCAAAATTAATGTAAGTACTTTACAATAACCAAGCGGCAATACATTTTTTGGAAGAAGAAAATATTGTTTTGTTCATTAAAAAAATAACAGAAACAATTAAAAATTAAATAGTTTAAAAAAATTCAAAAAACAAATAGTTCTTTCTTCAAAAAATTAAGTACATTTCCCGCATAAAATAATGTAACGCTATAAATACAATCATTATATGTATGTATAATAAACAAAATAAGTTCTATCTAATTAAAATAATACAATATTTTTGTGCTTAAAAATAGTATTTAGCTAATTGCATAACTCAAAAGCTTTAAATGACTTGCGAAAAAAGTTATAAGTTTATTCTGGTGCTTTAAAACTGAAAATTTCCCCTACATTTATCGAAGTACGAGTCAACTTTTTTGTGTCAAATTATGTTTTGAAAGTAGTTCTTGCATAATTGTAGCGCGAAATTCATTTGACAAATTTTAGTTTGACTTATGACTTAATTCAGTAAACAATATCTAATAGAAGACAAGTCTCATTAATCACAAAATAAAGTCACTAGTCCAAATTAAGTTTTTAATTTACTATTAGGTGATAAGCAGGTCACAAATATCTAACTATAAGAAGAGAAGAGCGTCAAACCGAAAAAAGGAAATAATCTCTAATTTTTAATCTAAGATTTTGGACTATACCAAAAAAAAAAACAGAATTCCGTCATACAAGTGACTCGACTACACGATACGTAATGCGAGCGCTAAACTTATAATGAAAATATATCGTAAGAAGTTTTGAAAAAAAATTAAAAAAAAATATTGATTAGAAAATTAAAATTGTTTTTTTTTTTTAAATTAAATTAAAAGCGCGCAATTTGTTGAATTGAAGCTTATTTTTAAGCCGAAAGGTGTTGGAAAAGTTGTAGCTAATTAAGCTTTGTTGTTCTTCGTTAAAATTTTTGTTAAAAAATAATTTTTAATCTTCTTTTTATGACACGTAGCTTTTATGCGCCTCTCTCTAAAGATTTTAAAAAGTGTGTTTTTATTATTGTTTAATACTTTTTGTTTAATTTCTTTCAAGCTGACTGTACAATTTACGCTTTAAGCTTTCAAGTCATGAATACAATGTATTTATAAATAAATAAATTATAAGAATATGTATAACTGTACATACACATTAATAAATGGTATTTTAATAAGTGTAATGATTTAGCATATTGAACTTAAAATTACGAGAAGTTTAATAAAACTTGTAATTATGGCGAAATATTACAATGCGTTTAAGTTTAAGATTCTAAAAATAAATAAATGATTTGGTGAAAAATAACAAATTCGTATATGCACTAACCACTGTAGACCCGATGATAGATGTTTCTTGTTTTTGACTATTTTTTTTTTTTTATAAATACATAAATAGTATTTATGTATGTATGTCTTCTTGAAGTGAATTTAAGATCTTTTGAGTTTATATCCCTAAAATAAAACAGTACGCCTTATGCAACCCTGTCATGTTCTCTCATCCTCGTTAGCTCTCCTCTGAGTTCTTCACCGGTCGTTTGTTAACCTTTTGCAAGAAAGAGCTTTAAATTTAAATTAAATGTACATCATTGTAATGGTGCTATGGTATTCGGTCTCTCTATACACTCTTAATATAAGGCGAATTTATATGTAAATATTTTTTTTTTTTTCAAAACACTAACACTTTTTTCCGTAATAAGCAAATGAAAAGTATCAGTGTATTGGAAATTAAATAAAGAAATTAATTGAAAACTTAACTGTGCAGAGTGTTCGGCTTAGGTTTAAAACTCTACATATGTAGATAATTTCAGCGCGAATTTTCGCCTAAAAAATGCTCCTACATTTGTCCATTGGCATTAAAGAAATTTGTTTTGTGACCGCAGATACCTTTCCAATCTCGTCTGGCATTTTTGTAGCAACTAAAAGTACGTCGGTGGAAGTATTTAGCTGCACACTATCGAGTTCTCGAAAATCTTAACTTGGCACTTTTTACTCTATCCGGGTCTACATTAGTGACGTATACGACGACTGTTAATTGGATTAGTGATTGATGAATGTTTGGCAACTTGTCTTATTTTTGCTATTTTCTTATGCTTTGTAGCATTTTGGCAAAAATTATAAACAAGTCTTACATTCGCTTACAAGAAATTATACAATCAATTTTTAACAAAAAAAAAAAAAAAAAAAAAAAAAAATTAACATTGATTACTAAAATATAACAATAATATGATAACAATTAATAAGTAAATACTTTGTACGTGAGCGGTTGGCGTTCAAGAAGTTCAAATTATCTGGGATTACATTTGTTTTTTTTTTTTTTTCTTAACTGTGAAAATTAGCACACAAACACCTGTAAATAAACAAATCAGAATTAAATTAAAAATATTACAGTACAATGTTTTGCAAAATGTACGGCTAAGTTGAATTGAATAGAAAAAGGCAAATACAAACCGAGCGTTTTTTTTTATTTATTTTTGACGCATTTGATTGATTTTAAGAAAATGAAAAAAAAGTTAAAAATCACTTGGTATGTGGTAAAAAAATAGTGTTTCTTTTTTTTTTTGTTTTTATACAATTCGGTACGGAACACATCCAAAAAGAACCAATAATGGGAGTGGTTGAGTTGAAAAGACTTGCATAGAAAAGAAATTATAAAAATTAGTTAGTTGAATTTTGAAATGTACAATACATACATACATAAGTACATACATACATATAAGCCAATTAAGAAATATGAAATACTAATTTTTCAAAACATGAAAAATTATAATAACTTATAAAATTTACTTACCGAAAATATACACAATACAGTTATACAATATACAGATACGTTTACAAAACTAGACTCAACAAATGCGTGAAAACGTGGGCAGAATACCGCTGTCATTATTATTTTTTTTGGTTTTTTTTTTTTTTTTGTATTAAATTTTCCCTTCATTATGTTTAGCAGAGAAGAAATATGTAGCTGCAAAAACTGAAAATTTTTTCGTGGTGAAAAATAATTATAGACTATTTTTCAAACAAATATATTAGAACTTTCGTGTGCCAGTGTAAGCAAACAACTGATAAAATATCTCGCTAGCGATTGGATGTTGTTATCGATGATGACATTTACGATGCAATCAAAGAATTATCATCGCCACACAAATGAAAAAAAAAAAAATTTATGAAACAAAAAAGAATTAAAAAATCCGTGTAAAAAGAAGGTAGTCAAGAAAGCAGTTATTCGTTTTTGACTACAATTTGTGAGCAATAAGAAAACTTAGGACGAAAGCACGCTTGTAATAACAATCCTAAGTAGTCTTTAAAAACAAGTAGTTTTAAACAAAATTAAAAAAAAAATACCACGACTCAATAATCGGAACTAAAGCAATTTATAAAGGGGGCCGCGTTACGAAATCCGTTCACGGGATCCAAACTTAATAGAGAAACACAAAATTCCGACAAATTAATACAACTTCTCTTTTTTTTTTTAACTCGTTTAAAAATTAATGCGTATGCATAATTTTCAACAATTTAGCACGAAATCTACATGGTGTGGTGGAGGTGGTTGAAGTTTACTGGCATGTGTTTCGACAATAAGGTTAGTTTATAACTAAGCTAACAGCTGATTTGTCAGCTGACTTCGCCAGTGCCCACGAACTGCTTAGGGCTGGTGGAAATCTATTAAACCTTTACGGGTATTAGATTATTACTGAAATAAAATAAACAATAAACAAGTAACGGAAATTCAGTAGAAGTGCAACAATTTTTTTTTTTTTTTTTTTTTTTGACCTACACAAATCATTAATAATTAAAGCAAAATTTCTCGAAATTAAAATAATAGAAAAGTAATTTAAAACGAAAGTTCAACGGGAATGACACTTTTTTGAAGTGATTGCAACTGAGCAGGGTTGCATTTCAAGCGACGCTCGAGGTGTTTATTTTATTTTTCATTCATTAAATTTGTGTGTTGTGGTACAGAAATTTATTGAAAACATAAATCAATCAGCTGAAAACCACAAAGCGATAACAACCTAAAAGAAAAACGCTAGCAAATTGAGTTCCGTAGCGCTCTTAAGTATATGACAAGTATTACAACGCTAACAAATAAATAAAAGCAACGAAAACACTGAAATAAAGTGAAAATTCTCTGAAAAAAAAAAACAAGAACAACATAACAGTAAACTCAACTCAAAAAATTACAAAGGAAAGAATGTTAGAATGGCGGAAAAAGAATTAAAAAAAAATAAAATAAAAAAATAGTTTTAAAATTAAATCAGTAAAGTAGAATTGAAAAAAATCGAGCGAAAAAAGCGACTGACAAAATCAAAGTGAAGATTTTTGTGAGCGAAACCAAAGAGCGACCGACAACGAAAGTAGACGTAAACAAACATAAAGTAAAAGTAAGTAATACGAAACCCAATGAAAATGCAAGACAAAAGCAGAACCCATAAAAAAAAAAAAAAAAATTAAAACGAAACAATAAACGGAGCTATATCGAAACTAATACTCGGAGTGAAAATTTACATGGAAAAACATATATCGGCTTGTTATTGTAGATATATGTTTTCAATTGTTTTGTAATGTAAATGAAGAAAAACTCATAATCATATTTTGAAACACATTTATATGTAATATTACTTTCATATTGGGTTTTTGGTTATTTTTTTTTTTGGTTTTTGCTTTTTTGCTTTTTGTGTTTACTTATAATTACAACTGGCTAGCAGAATAATAATTATAAATGTAATCATAAATTTAAATATATATATATTATAATAAATTGCATTAATTATCATCGTTTTGTGTGTGTGTGTGTGTGTGTTTTCTTTTCTTTTCTTTTCTTTTCAAGTAATATATATTTGTATATAAGGAATGAATAAAGGTTTTTAACTTATAAATTGATTTTTTGTTTTTTTTTTCTTTTTGCTTGTTGTTATTATGTTTTATGTTTTAACAAAAATTCACATTTTCCTTTGAAATACGAGTACATACAATTTTTAAATCGACACTTTTCGATAGCCTACAAGTTTCTTTTATTTTCAAAAAAAAAAAAAACATGTAAATAAATAATTATGTAAATATCAGAACAATATTATGCTGAGTATTATTTCTTGTAAATAAATAAAATCATAGCTACATTTAAACCTTTTTTCTGCTTCAATAATATCATGCATATTTGGTATGTGTTTTTTTTTTCTTCGATTTTTGGAATCTTCAAAAAATAAATAGAAACTTGTAAAATTTGTTTCGTCTTATTTTCAAGAAGCAAAAAAATTAAATTACTACTTTGCGTTTAAGTACGCTTTACACGCATTTCTTAGCGATTTTCCAGACTTTGTTTTTGCATTTTGACTAGTTATGGAATGTGTTTTTTTTTTTTTTATAATATTATTATTACTAAAACTTATACACATTTAAATATGTTGAATTCAAAAATGGAATTCGACTTGCGAGATCAAACATCATACACGTACATATGTACATTGGACAGCCTTTTAGCTGCTTGACTAGAAAGAAAATTCACAGAATTTTTCAAAAGTTTCTACAACACTGGAAAACCAGTTACCCCCCCAATTAGAAACATTAAATTGCAAACTAAAAAGGGTATAATAACACAAGTTAATGGAAAAAAATTCTCAAATGCGAACTACAAAGGACACAAGCAAACACGAACAAATTGTAAAGAGCGCGCGCAGATAAAGAAGAATTGTGCAAAACTGCAATTTTGGTTTGGGGAGAATATTTTTGTATTCATTTTTTTTTTGTTTTTGTTTAAAACTTTTTTTGGGGTAGCACCAAAATTTTAGTCACGGAAAAGTGAGTCGCCGCCAAAAGTAAAACGAGCACTAACTGCTGACACCCTACACAGTACGATACAAAACCAATAAAAAAAAAAACGAAAACGAAAACGAAAACAGCAATGAAAAACACAAAATCAAACGAAACAAAATGAAATGTTTCACCGCAAAATGATAACCAAACGGCAACAGTACAACAAAAATTAACCAACCAATATAGTAATATGCTACAACCAACAACAACAACAAAACAAAAGTAAGGAGAGTGAAAGATAATAGAGAGTGAAAATATATACAAAATTTGGAAGCGGAAAAATAAATGGCACGTAGTAGAGGAGGTGATGAAATTGATGTGGGATTGAATAATGCAATAAATGAGTAATAAGAGCGCAGCACACAGAACGCCACTTTTATTTTTTTCCTTCAAACTTTTGCATACAACAGTTAAAATTTGCCACGCCCTTCGTTGTGTGTGCTACGCCAATGAAAAGAATTAATGGTGATAAAAATTATAAAAAGGGGTAACGTTGTGGAAATTAATCATGAGCATATACATACATACATATGTATGTACGTATGTATGTATGCACATAAATAATGATAATAATAATAAAAGTATGTAATGATAAATGACAATAAAATAAAAACAAATCAAATTGAAAAATTAAAATTGATATTTTATTTAAGGTTTTAAACACAGTATATTCAACTAAGTTTGTTTGCGCATTTTTCTCATTAATTCTCAATACAATTTTGATGCCTTCTTCTTTTTTTTTTTTTTTTGTGTGTGGGAAATACATATTTGAATTATAATTTAATTAAAATAAAAACACAATACAATTAAAATTAAAAAGTAATAATAATTTATATTTTTTTCTTT
This sequence comes from Philophylla caesio, assembly GCA_963971545.1. NCBI lineage: Eukaryota > Metazoa > Arthropoda > Insecta > Diptera > Tephritidae > Philophylla > Philophylla caesio. The sequence goes on from OZ020607.1 coordinate 122,010,098, forward strand.
GAGCCAAATGTTTTTTTTGTTTTTTTTTTTTTAATTTAATTTTAAATTTTATGTTGAAAAAATACTTACAATTGACACACAAACACAATTGCTTATACGACTACAATAGTTGTGTGTTACATTGGGTAGGGTGTAGTTGAAAACAGACGAACGTTGTTGGTACAAAGAGCGTGATGACGTGACGTGTGTCAATTTGACGCTTGACATTTGAAATATTCGAACATTTGTTGAAAGTTTAAAACAGTGCTACTATGTATGTAGTAACAATTCTTCATTTACAACGGAAATATGTCAAACTTGAAGAAGAGGGCGCACATTAGCTTTAGCTGCCATATTTGATTATTTAATTATAATTTGAGGAAAGCAAAAAAGGCATGGCTATTTTTATAGCTACATATGTGGGTATATGTATAAATATACTTTACAAGTTAACGCTTGATAAACCGCCACTTTAATATAACATAACCAAAAACAAAAAAAAAAACGTAGCTTTTGAAAGATTTTTAAACTTTAATTGAAATGTTCTTGACAATAAGGTTCATATTAATTTTGCCTCTAGCGCGCTTTTATCATTTTCTTTTTCTGTGCTACTCGCTTTGTGTATGTATGCATGCATGCATGCATGTATGTATGTATGTGTGTGTATGTAAATTTCGACAACTGGGAACTGCAGAGGAATTGCCTGCACTGGCTTGGATGAAATAATACATACATACATACACACATACAAACAAGTGCATTTGTGGGACTTGTGTAAAAACTAAAATAATATAAATTGGAATTTAAAAAAAATAAAAAATAAAATACATACATAAAAGTAGTAAAAGTATACTAAAATATAATAAACGATACATAAAATTTACATTGAATTGAAAAAAAAGGCGCATTGTATTGACTGCGTAGCGCTGCATTAATGCTTTCAAATGCATACTTGCTGCGCGCAACCAACGCACAGTGGGCCTGTACAGCAATTTTTTTTGTGTTTTAACTTTATAAACAACTTTGGTGTGTTCATTTCTGATTTTTTGCAAATTTTCTTTTTTTTTTTTTAAGATTATTTTGCTTCTTTTGTTTTTTTTTTTGTTTTGCATATACATTTAATTTTCATTTGCTGTGCATGAACATTATTCGAATTGTAGAAAACATAATTAGGAACAGACAGACGAAATTATAAACGTTAATAAAGTATAATAAAATTGTAATGTAAACTGAAATTAAAAATCATATTTTGGTTAAACGCAAATCAATTACAAACTAATAATAATCATATGTAGTAATATATGTAAGTAAAATAATATATTTAAAACATAAGTAAATTAAAACTAGGGTTTACAAATTGATAATTTACTGCTACATATTTTGTGTTGTTAAAAATTAATATTAATAAATCATACAAAACAAACTGAAAGCCCATGGAAATAGTAATTTTTGTTACAATACATATGTACGTCTATTTTCTTTTTTTTTTTTTTTGGTTTAACCCATTTCTTCTCTGCTGTTTTTGTTGCTGTTAAGCTACGCATATTGTAATAACATGAAAACAAAGAGCAATAGAGTTAGGTTCGTAATATTCAAACTAAAATTAAAAACTAATAATTATTTAAAAACAAAAAAAAAACAAAAAATTATAATAAAACGCAAAGACGTTTCAAAAATGCAATTGAAAATGAAGTCAAATTAAAAAAAAAAAACAAAAAAAAAAATACAGAAAACACTAAACGTCGCCACTTTAAAGTTTTGCCTTTTAAGTTTAGTCACTGCTTTTGTACGTCAATTTCAGTTGGTTGTTTGTTTGCTCTACGATTTCATATCGCTTTTTTTTAGCTTTGTCTGGCTGCATTTTTTTTCTTTTTTTTTGGCTCGAAGCCCTGTGTATTTCTCACTTATATCGCTTGAGTGCCACTCTCGTTTTCACCAACTCTTCCCCTTCCCCTTTTTTCTATTTTGCTTCTCTCTGTAATGTCGTTGCAATTTCTCATTTTGGTTCTACGAAAATGCTTACTTTCTTGCCAAATTTTATTTTCTGCTTTTCGGCATCCTCTTTTGTTTTCATATGCTTGCTTATGCTTATTTGCAGATGTTGCATTTCTCTATTGAAAAATTCTTTTTTTGTTGTGTTTGTGTCAAGAAGAGAAAGCAAAACATTTAATTAATAAATTGCTTCTTGCCATTCTATTAAATGTTTCTTATTTTGCTACATTCTTTCGCTTTCATTTTTCAACTAAATTGTGTGTTTTCTTGTTCTATTATTTTAAAAATTATTGCTTAAAATAAGTTCTACTTTAAAAAAAAAAAATAATTTTATTATAAAATATATGCAAAATTTATACTTTTTTCTGAGATACACATTTTCGCGTAGACACTATTGCACAGAATTTCTCTTCGCTTTTAATATAAAAAATAATAATTTTTTTTATAAAAACTGCTTAATGTCGCTTTCTTTTTTACTATTCCGCTTTCTTTTTTACTATTCCGCAGTTATGGTTTTGTGTGCAATTTGAAGAAAATCGGTTCTTAAAGAGAGAAGTGTATATACATATGTACATACATACATACATACATACGTATTTAAAATGGCAATCTTTTTTGTTAGTTTTAGAAATTGAAGGTATGAACATTCGCTTTTTAAGAAAATGTGTAGAAAATGAGAGCAACAATGTGAAATGCCGTGCGCAGCGTTTTGAATTTTTTTTTCTGTCAGCAGACCACACCACATCCCAGAGACCTGGCTGTCTCACACGCAACGAATGCCGTAAGATAACCAATGATTAAGTTAAAAAAAAAATCGAATAAGTCTGTAACAAGTGCTTTTAAAAACTTAAAACATTTAAACTCAATTTAAGTATTGGGGACTTTATCCATACAAGCCTATTTTTCAAAAATGTTTCAACTTTAAAAAACTATTTGGATTTCCGAACTTCGAAAGCTGTTGTTGCGTTTTTCGCGCATCTTCACGATCCTGTTGGTATACATTTCGATCTTCTTGTTTAAAAATTTAATCCTTTCAAGTCCCGTAATTATATTTTGAGATTGCGAAGAAATGTTTCGATTTCGAATTCCACTTTTTTTTTTTTTTAAATTTAAATTTAAGTTTTTTCTCTAAACATTTTCAATTTTGAAGAAAGCGCGAAAAAGAGACTTTTAGTTTTTCTTCTCAAACATAATTTACACGTTTTCCTTAATAAGCGAACAATGCACTTCGAATTGTTTAAGGGGTTTTCTGTTCTTGCTCTTTCTACCTCTCTCTCTCTCTGTTGTTTTGAATGCTGTTGTTTTTGTATCTTGTAAATTACAACTTCATTATGATGTCGCGCTGCCAAACGTCATTGGCAAATTGTTAATTATTTAGTTTCACACTACACTTTCTTCATTCCTTCCTCTTTGCTTCATTACGCATTTTTGACTAGAATCCTTGTTTGTTTCATGCGTTTTGTGTATACTTGTATTAATTGTTTTCTTTTTTTTTTTGTTTTTGTATTAACACCTCTTTCTCCACTACAATTATGTCCTAAGTGTGTACTTTTATAATTTAACTTAATTAATTTATAATTTTATTTGTTCTTTTGCGATTTATCGCTTAGCGCTTGATTTGTTTTCTTCGCTTGCTCTCGTGAATTTTTCGTTTACTTATTTAATCATAATAAATAATGTATTTGTTCATGTTCAAATTTCTAGCTGGTGAAGAAAACACAATTTAAGAATATGTTTGTATATCAATGCGTGGGGGGCACACCAGCTGCCACCCTTTGTTTAGCAACCAAATTGTATTAATTTAAAAAAAAAAAAAAAAAAAAAACTAATATAATAAATATGTATGTTTATAAATTGATTACTTTTTTATGGGTTTCTTTTTTGTTTTGCTTTGTAACATCTAACTGCCGCCGAAACTATGTAAGTCAAAGAGCCACAAATGCGGTATTCACAGTGCCGGTCGTTGTATGTTGCATAATGTTAAACCAATGGACTCGTCCGCATTGCCAAGCTCTTTGGTAGCATTTATGCAATCACGCATCAACAACGTATCAATTTCAATTATAGTGAATAGCCCCATTGCGTTATTTCTAGCTGCTTTTGCGCTTTGTCAGATTTGAATTGAATTGAAACTCTTAAACTAAATCACTTAACAGCTAAAAAAAAAATGTATATATATTTATACACAGACATACACACATGCAGACATATGTATGTATGTGTGTTTGTCTGATGCGCTGGTGTTTAAAATTGTTAATGCTAATATAAATTGCAATTCGGTCAATAGAGTTTGAAAGCAAAATTGTTCTTTGTTTTTTGTTTTCATTAAACATCTTACTTAAATTAAATAAAATAAATATGCGTTTGTGTACGTACATACATACATCCATATAAATAATATAAATTGTGTAAATATGCAATATATGTATATATGTATATTATAATTTTTCCCTTAATAAATATATAAAATGTTTACGCTGTAAATGTGTATGTATGTATGTGTGTAAATTGGGTGTACAAAATAGCTGGGAGGTGTAAAAGTAAACACGCACACGCGTCAACAACATTACATCAATATATTTTTTTTATAAACTATAAATTATGTGTGTATGTATGTATGTATATGTTTTTATGTATGAAGTAGATAAAATTAAAAAAAAAAAAATTGTCAAACTGGGTACACGCGTTAATGTTCTATGTAATGAGTCAATTGGTAAAATTTACATAAAATTTAAAAATTAAATATATTGAAGAAAAAAAAAAACCAAAAACAACAAACATAAGAGTTGTAGTAGTAGCGGTGGTGAAAAATCGAACGTACCGCAAAGAGAACTGAATATTATAAAAACATACAAAGTCGTTTTGAATACAGCAGATTTCAACCGTAAATAAATTGGTGTTTACAAATTAATTTTAAATAATTAAAAGTATCTATTAATTATTATTAAACAAAAAAAAAAATAACCTCAAACTTTCGCACTAATGATGGTTGAGGAGCATATCGAAGAAATAATAACCGCGCACACAAACTTGCGTACGCAACAATCAAACTAAATGAAATTGTAACAAAGAAATCAACACAAAATGCGAATTTATTGCACTACATACATACGAAATCAAACGGGATATTTGTATAGAGCATTTAAAAATAAAATCGTACATTTAACAAAGATTATGTTGAATGCTGCTACCTAAATGGATAACCAATTTCGCTTTGAAATGTTGGTATTTACTACGCAAAGAAAAAAAATATTAGTTTTTTGCAAAAAATTAAAATGCAAACATTTCCATAACTCTTCACACTAAAATTACATTCATATTGTTTTCTTATTTTTTTATTGTATTCGTAGGCGTTTTGTGCTTTCAATTGCAATTTTGTAGCTTGAAATTTTCACTTTCAGTATATTCGCCTATGCAGCGGTGGTGACGAAAAGGTAGCAGCGCTCCCATAAAATGCCGTTGTCATTTTTGAGTCGAGCAATGTGACAAACTTATTGGAAGTGCTGACAATTCAAGCTCTGCGAAAAGTTGTTAAATTGAAATTTTAATTTTATTTATTTGATATTTTTAAAATGCATAAATTGTCGCTCTGCTGCATTCATTCGTGCAGCGCGTATTTAAAGCTATTCTGCATTTGAATAATTTCATGAAAACCAACGCAGTGAATGATTACGGCATTTACATTGCTTTTCGCCACCAAAATGCTCAACGAAATGTGCGTTTTTTTTTTCTGATACTTTCGTACAATATGCATACATCGTTTTCAAGTATGTACATATGTATGTATGTATCTGTTTTGCAAAAAATCCTGCATTATCTTGACTTTGAGTACAGCTACATTATTCATATGTACACAATTATAATTAATGTTGGTGGTGACTTTATAAATTTTGTACGCTTAATTTGATTTTGATTCAGTTTGTGTTTATATGGTATGTGTGTTTGTATTAGCAATGTATTATTATAACGGAATTTATGTACGGATTTTAGGTTATCATATTTTTTTACCTAGAATTCAAATGCCTTTGTGTGTATGCATGTTTGTGTATAATTTTTGTTATTCGCCCGATAATGTCTCGACGTGTCATTCACGAATTGTTTTTATAAATATTTTAATTTTATTTCGTTTGTAAAATTTACGCGCGTTTGTATCTTGCGTTTTTTTTTTGTTTTATGACTTTATAATAAATGGTATATTTGCACGCAGGCTTTGCCTTTATTTTGTTTTTCATTAAAAACTTAAACCAAAATCCTTTGGTTTTACATTTTTTATGTTTTTTTTTATTTTTCGTTTTGCTATTTAATACTGTAGCAGCCTCCTTGATGTTGCTTTTACTATGTTCACTAATTTACTAGTAAGTTTTTGCTAGTTTATTTAAATTTAAAAAAAATTGTTTCCAATTTTTTTTTTTTCAAATTTCATTTAATTTATTATCGTTCCAATTTGCATGTTTTACGCTTAATTTTCAACTCACTTGCATTTAACTTTGTTTGCTTCGTTTAGTTTTCTTATTAAGTCTAGTATTTTAATATTATTGCCAACCATTGGCTTTTAAAAGCAAAAAAAAAAAATTATTTTAAACGTTTAATTAAATTTTTTTTCGCTAAAATACTTAACTTTTATACTTTATAACTCGCGTAAGCGCTTAAAAGCCTTCAACACATTTTACTGTATTTAACGCGAGTTTTATTTGGAAATCGTGTAAAAATTGTGAACTTTAAAAAAATTGCAAAAAGAAAATTTATTAAAAATACTTTTATTGCTGCCGGCTGGCTAAGATTTTGGTTTCACGTTCGTTACGACGTTTCGGAAGATTCACGTTTAACTTATAAGTTTTTAAACATCTGTTGTCTCTATACATAATACATAAGTATATGCATTCTGTTGCTGTTTAATTGACGCTCATTGAGCATCTCGTTACTTTATAGGTTAGTTTTAAGCTGTGATTGATTATATACTTAATTAGGTAAAAAAAATCAAGTGTTGATTTCTTTGTAGAATTTCAATTTGAAATAAAGCATTCATCATATTTAATTTCTAATTTGATTTCATACACACGTGCGTTGCGCGTACAAATATATAGAAATGTGTGTGTGCATACATCAGTGGAAGTTGGTTTGGCAAAGTTCATGATATCTCTTTAGTTAATTAATTGTCATGCCAAAAAAAAACACAAAATTTATTTAACTATAGGAAATCTAGCGAGAATTTATGTTTTCACTTGCGGCTCCGAGCTCTTTATAAAATAAGCACAATTTTTTTTAGAGAATTTCTATATTGAGAAGTGGCAATAAGAATATCAATTTATATCAGCATACCTTCCCACAACATATTTTAATGTAAATATTTGCGCGCTTACCTATCAAAATGTGTTGCATTTGTGAACAACTAAATGATTTTTGCATTATATAGTAGATACATATATGTATTAATTATAATAATAAACAAACACATCCACACAAACACACACAGATATGTACATATGTACATTAGCCGATGACACATGCGGTGAGTGATTTAGTTGTTGGCAAATTTTAAAAATATAAATTTTTCTCAATTTTTAATTACCTTTTGCTATTTGCTTTTATGCGATATTCAAATTTGAATTTCACAAGCACTTAAGCTAGAAGCAAGTGAAATTGCCAAATTTCGCAAAACATGCCAGAAAATATGTATGAAGTACAAACATGTAAAATTTTGCCTTGTATTTTCCTAACAATGCGAAGTTCGGCGGCTTCACTATAGCCGTTAAAACGAGCGGCGCACGATGGATGAATAAAAGTAGTTGTTACACACTCGCATTAAAATGTTTGCATGTGTGTATATGTATATGTACATAAATACATACGTACATAAATGTTTGTGTGGCGTGCGAGCAGGCGGCCGCCTGCCGTCACGCTCAGCGGGTGGTTGCTAGCCGGCATTCGGCGCGCCATTTTAAAATTTTATTTTTATGACATTTGTGCGCGCGTCCATTTTGCTTTTGTGGAAAACGCTGCCTGGCGAAAGAAATGAATTCAATTAAATTGATTTTCTTATTGCCAAAACGCTCTAAGTTCAGTGATTTTTCACTTGCTGCCTTCTCTCATCCTTATTTTTCTGTCTCTCCTATTCTCAAATGTTAGGGCGAAACTTTAATATTTTTCGTTCTCTTATTGCACCACCTACTCACTCAGTTTGTGTTTGGGTTTTTGTCATCAATTTTACTCTCTTTTGCTTTCAGCGTTTGAATTAATTTTACCCTCGCAAATAACTAAATTTATTTAACTTACTTATTTCTTTACGTCACCTAAAAGTCTGTATTTCTTAATTTTCTCGCTAACATTTTAAAAACTGGGTACGATTGAAAAATATGGAAAATACACAATTGGCTCCCAAGTGGTATCTCGTGTGTGGACAATAAGAGTGTGTTGCGTGTTGAGAGCGTTTACTGAGCGCCTCCATCGCAACTCACCCCCTGACCGCACGCACTCAACAAAGTGATACCGAGGCCAACGTGCGCATTTCCACCAACTTGCCTGCAGTGATGCTGCTGCTGCTGCTGCTGCTGCTACAGCTCTCTCCACTTGCTGTTGTTGTATTTCCGTTCATGTTGCTTTTGCTTTGCTTTTTGTGTATGCGTGTGTGTGTATATATATATATGTGTTGTTGTTGTTGTTGTTGTCATTTACTAGTACTACTTTTGTTGTTGTTTACTGCTGCTACTACTGAAGCTCACTGTAGCGAGGATACCTTACTTTGATTTGTTGGTCTTGAAGCTGACTTGCAACACTCGATTGCCCAATGTGTAGCCGTTGAGTGCGCGAATCGCCATTGTTGCTTCATCATAGTTGGTCATCGAGACGAAGCCATAGCCTTTGCACTGCTCTGTGGTCTGATCCTTAACGATTTTGACCGATTGCACTGCGCCGAAGGGGCCGAATAGCTGCCATAGTGCCGCTTCTTCTGTTTCGGGCGCCAAATTATAAATGAAAATGGGATATGCACCGCCCGGACCACTGGCCAGTGCGCTTGCTGCGGCCGCTGTCGCACCCAAACCATTGGGCAGCATAACATCCAACATATCGCCGGCCATTGGCGAGAAACGGGCCAAGCCCTTATTGACCGGTGTATGCATTGCGCCGCCGATACGCCGCACCAGCTGTGGATTGAGGAAAGCAGGCAGCTGTGGCTGCATGATCTTGCTGGTGCTGCCGGGTGTGTTCGAGAATTTTACCACAATGGGATCGGTACAACCGGATGGTGTGGTACCGTTTAATGCAATGATGGCGCGTGTTGCTTCTTCGCGCTTATCAAAGCGTATAAAACCCACGCCCTTGGTTTGTGAATCATTGCCGGCATTCTGCAGTATGCGTGATGTAATAATTGCGCCGAATGGTGCAAAAATGGCCTCCAATTCTGGCTGTGGCATATTCTTGGGCAGTCCGGACACATACAAATTGGCGCCTTTAATGGCATCCGATGAGGGACGTGCAAATGATACTTTAATAGTTTTATTTTGCAAACGCAGCCCATTCAATACATTCACCGCCTGTTCAGCATCCTGTGCGCGTACATAGTTGACAAAGCCATAGCCCAAACTTTGTCCCTTATTCGGACCTTGCGGATTCAATGGATCCATAAAGGCTTGCGATTTGTCGCGTATCAATTTTACAGACTCTATTTCGCCTACACTCGAGAATAGCGAACGAATCTCGTCTTCAGTCATTGTTTGTGGCAAATAATTTACAATGAGGTTGGTGCGCGTTTCGCTGGAGCCATTGCTGCCATTCTGCTGGCCATTCGAAGTGCCATTGGTGGTGCCCTGCTGCAATTGCTGGGTGACGGCTGCTGCGGCGGCGGCGACGGCTTGTTGTGTTTGCTGTTGCTGCACCTGTAAAATGGCCTGCTGCACCTGCTGCTGCTGTTGCAGTTGTGCGGCAGCTGCAGCAGCGGCAGCAGTCTGCGCAGGCGATGCATTCGAAGCGGCGAGGGCGGCTGCGGCAGCGGCCGGATTGGCAGCGGTCTGGGCCAATAGTTGGGCTTGAGCGTCAACAGCACTTGCAGCTCCTGCATTAGCCATCATAAAATCCACTAAAAAGCGGCGGACGGCAAAGGGCACAGTTAAAAGTCGAGTGTAGCGAGAGACACATGAAAAAAAAAATAAAACAAAGCACGATTACAAATTAGATATGTACATATATACATATATATTTAAAAATTAATAAATTTGAATAGAAATATTTGTTCTGCTGGACCAAATTGCTTTTAGTATGATTTGCTGTTAGTGTTATAAAAAATAAAAAGACAAAATAACTTAACAGCTATACATAAGTAATCTAATTATCTCAAAATTTCCGAAAATTGTTCCTTAACAACGTGAAATCATGATATTTTTAAAGAAGTTTTGAAAATTGTATCTTTGTGTATATAATTTTAATTAGGGCTTTATACATATGTACATACATACATATGTAAAGTGTTTATTGTGACAAATTGAACGATGACCGAAGCTTTAACTCGAAACAAGGTCACAGAGAATTTGTCAATTTTATATAGGATATGCCATCGAACTCATTGTGACATAATTTCCAATCCAACAAGTACATCTGATGTGCTCTCCAAGAAGCGTAGAAGCCTTCAGAACAAGCCCGTAATGTTATTTTTAGGCAAATATTGAGAAATAAATATATAATTTTTTTTTGAAAGTTCTCGCTGTCCCGTAAAACTCACTCCTCCAACTTTTCGTAAACCTCCAGTAAAATAACTCGATGAAAATAATTGGCGGATTCGATCACTTATGCAAGGATGGAGTAACCGCTATAGGAACAGAATTCCGCCATCATCCAACACGAGTGAGCGAGTGCTTATACTTCAATAAGAGTATACAAATTTTAAGAGAAGACCATATACTTGAAAAAAATTGTTTTTTCAATGAGAATTTATATTTTGTTGTAAAATGAATTCATTTTTTTTTTTCAAATACAATTTCATTTAATAAATTTCTATCATACTATGTCGATATGCAAATGCAACGAAGCGTTGTACTATTTGTATAAATTCTGAACAGTCCTATTAATTCGATTCTAACTTTTACATTTTTCCCGAATACTGTAATTGAAATTAATTTTTGTGTAATTAGTTAGGGTTATTATGGAGAACTATATTTCATTACAGTACAAAAACATCAGCTTTTTTAAAGAAATAAACGTGTATAAAACTTAGTACACCTCTATATGCAAATAACGCAAATAAAAAAATCACTTCACAAGTTGCGGGTTAAGTGAACTTTACCGGATGGGGAAGAGGTTACCGGCATCGGCATTGATGGGCACAGTGGGCGTTTAAACAAAGTTTAGAATATAAAACAAAATATATATTTTTGCATAATGCTTGCATATACATACATACATATGTATGTATTTACATACATACATACATACATATACATATGTATGACATAGGAACAATATACAATCCCTCGCCCCACGTGTTTCTATTTATGTTTTGTGTTGATGCGCCGACGCATGAAAGAATGGATTAAAATAAAGAGGAGAATAGGCAAAACGTGAATATATTCTATACATACGTACATACATAATTACATACACTTACTCACAAAATTTTTGCGTTATTATATTAACATTATAAACAATTCTGAATGAAAAGTTTTAAATTTTGTTGACAATTATCAAAAAAAAAAAAGGAAAAGTGCATAACAAAACATACCGCTCGGTCATTTAGTGTCATTTAGCATAAGTGTATTTACATATGTATGTATGTACAAATGTTAATGCGGAAACGCTGGCGCTTGTGCGGCGCTGCATTATCTGCTAGCGTTTTATATACATACATACATATTGTACATCGTGTTTTTTTAAGAAAGTATACTCACTTGCGTCGACGTGTGGTTTCCTCGCTGCAGCTAGAATTTTGAATTTTTTTTAATAGAACTTCTTGCGTAAATTTCTTCCTTCGCTTTGTTACTGCGCTGTGTTTTGACGGCGACGGATGCGTCTATTACGTCAACGTTGACTGCTTGAATATTCAATCAGTTGGCAATGCCGAAATAAGCGTTTCTGAGAGAGACTTTTGCTAGATTTGCCAATCGATTTATCGATTTTCTTTATTTGTGGCTCTTTTGTTTGCCGCTTGCTTTTTTCGCTCGTATAAATTTCCTGCTTTCTGACGATTGCGCGTTTGATAGATACAATTTTTTTGGGAGTATTTTTTATTTGCAGAATTCTCTAAAATTCTCTGCACGCTGTAATGCTGTAAAATTAAATAAAGTTTATGTTTAGAAATTTTTTCAGAAAAACCCTACTTTAATACACAATAATTATTTAGCAACTTGGAGTGATTTAGAAATTGCTGTATACAGTATGAAGAAAGTGCATATGTATATATGTACATATGTAGCTAGCCATTCCAGTTCTAGTTCTTGGCGTGATTACAAAACGATGAAAACTATTGCACGCACACACACACTTACATATGCATACTCGCGTACTCTCGCACGCTTTTGTTTATCAATTTTATGTATCCATCAGATAGACACTTTTCGTTTTTCTGTTCATATTTGCAATGGAAAACTATAAATATTACGAATTTTCTCAATACCTTGCTTTCATCTTTCACTTTACACTTATTTTTATTGCTTGTTATGCCATTCCAAACAATGTTTCAATAGCAATTTTTTCGCCTTATAGCTGGTCCGTCGACTATTGCTCACGTTATAAACGTCCAATTCACTACTATTGCTTCCTTATGCTCTGCTGCACTACTTCAAGCTGTAGTTTGCTACGGGACGACTATATTCTCCTTTCAATTCCCACCCCGCTAGCACAGAAAAATGCTTTCCTCAGCGCTGCGCAGTCGCCAGTTTCCTTCTTCCAATCGATTTATTCAAATATGTATTCCTGCAAGCGGCTTCGTATTTTCGTACAGCACATTCGTCTATTGGTCGCTTGGTTTCTGTTGCTATTGCTGCGCCCTTTTTCTTTGCCTGCTCTGGGCTTTCTTGAATTTCCTTCAACCTTTACTCATTAGGAAATTCATCATGGAGTTTAATGAACTTTAGCACAAGCGTTAAAATTATTTACAATCTTTTTTATACTACACATATGTATGTATGTACTTTCCTTGTGCAAGCAGACGCATTCATATGTATGTATGTACATACATGTACATAGATTTCTTCAATCGATTTTCTTCTATTCACACTTAAGTATGTACATATGTACATACATATTGCTAATTTTAATTTATTGAATTTTCACTTTACCTCTATCTTTTCCGAAAAAAATTTTCTCGCCCAACGCACAGAAATTATATGCGAATACTGGCGTAATTGGCAGTCGTCGTGTCGGGTAACTAACGAATACTATATACTTTATAGTTTTTCTCTTTTACTTTGAATTCTGCTACGTCGCTCCACTAAGTGATTTAAATTGTTTAATAATTTGCTCAATTTTTTCTTCTCCGCTTTTTATAGATTTATACTTATGTATGTATGTACATTTATGTACTAATTTATTTTTTCTGATTCTACTTGCACAATTTAAATGACTTTTTACCCGAAAAGAGTTGTATTTACGGCGAGCGCACGAATTCAAGTGAAGAACGAATTTCACAGATGCGAGAATCGAAGCTACAAATTCACAAGCGAACGCTAAGCAGCGCTACGTCGCAGTACGCGTCAGCGAGCGCAGTTCACTTCGATGCTTTTGCTGACGTCGGGCGCTAATGTGCTAGTTACAATGCACGGAGCTGAACGTAACAAATCACGGCGAATCGCGTGACATAACGTAAAACATATATAGCCAAATACTTTAACGGTAAGCGCCTTTATGATATTGAATTTGTTTGCGAATTGAAAAAATAATAAACTTTTACAAAGATTAAGTAAAAACATTTGTTCGCGTGAAACTAAAATAATTTTTACAAAATTTGCGATTTTTGTTTTATTTTAGACGTTTTCTCTCTTCTAACAAAAAAAAAAAAACTAACTACCAAATTGAGGTAAACAAATGGAAGGATCTATGTAACATCCACAAATACTCATGAATTCGCCGCGTTCTCTTAAGATTCGCCCCGTGCATTGTTACCATTCGCATTCATTGCACATACAAAAGATCATTTAAAGAATAGTTCACTCCGTCCCGTTACGTTTATTTTTACCAGCAAGTAACTACGGTGTTAGGGGCAAATTTCTCCTCAACTTCGTTGAAATTGTTTGGTCATTTCCGTTCGTCGCATTGTATTATATGTATGTGTGTATGTGTGTATGCATGTATGAATGTATGAATGCATGCAAGAAGCACCGCAAAACATAATTTGCTTGAATTTCACGTTCTCTGGCAATACTGCAGCGTTCTGGTGTTTTACCTTTACTCGTTGTTTTTGTTTGTGCTTAAAATGGCCGACATTATTGAATAGCGCAAGCGACTGTGTCTGAAAATAAATAGTAATTACTGCTGCTGGAGTGGTGAATACAATAATGTGCACGTACTTAAGTACATTTATATGGGCATATATTTGTATATACATATGTACATATGTATGTATGTACATTTCTTGGGGTCTAACACATTAAGGTAAGAGCAATTTCTTTTCATTTTCGTTTTTGTTTAAATAGGCAAACAGCACGATGGTGGGCGGGACGAAGGTATCCGACCAGGGAGGGCTTTCACTATGTTTTGAAGTTGTCTGTGGTATGCAAAAGGACTGTAACGAACGAAAAGCCTTGTAAATAATTTCATCAACATCAATACAAACTGATAAATAAGCTTTGAGATCGGTTACATACATATGTAGGTACATACATACACATGTATGTACATAGAAAGTATATCGATTTATCAAAGGTTGCAGGATATTTTTTTCAGGATATAGGTACTCGAATATGCACATACATATGTACATATATCTGTATGTATGTACATATGTACATGCAAAAATATACAAAAACCAGCCCTCGTTGACAAGCAGCTATGTACCTATGCACGTATGTATGTTGTCGACGTCTACATACTTTCGACAACGGTATCAGTAGCAGCGACGCCTGCAATAGTGATTTCCGCCGCTGCGTCAGGTACATACATACAAACATATGTAAATATGTACATATGTATGTAAGTATTTAAGTCAAATATGCAACGCGAAAATAGAGTTTAAAGCAGTGCGCCAGAATCCGCCCTACACACGTTTCACGCACAGCACAAAATTCAGATTGAAACAATGAGCGATAGAGAGGTCGTCAACCGCTTTATGACGACCGACGAGCGAAAGGAAGCCGACCCGGCGTGCTGCTTTTACCTTAACACACACTTACATACTTATGTATGCCTGGACCTACAAACATAGGAAATAAGGTGTGACAAAATACAATGCAGAACTGCAGGGTGGTCGCTGCTTTATGTACATACATACATATGTAGCAGCAGTGTAGTAGTGCATACGAAAGCAACAAAAGCAGTTTGCCATGACGAACGAATGCACGAAAGGACGCCCTGTTTAAGGGTTGAAAAGTCAGCTTTAAATCGCGTGAGTTTTGTTTACATTCTGTGATTGTGTTGGCGGAGTCGGTGGTGGCACGGTTTCACTTGCACATGTTCATATGTGTGTGTGTATCGTACGTACGGACGTACGTATGTATGGATGTATTTCCGTTTTGGGCACGAGCACGCGTGCGGCGGCGCACAAAAATCGAGGGTGGCTTTGCAGCAGCAGAATATTTGTTTAAAGTAAAAATCAAATTCAAATGTAGAACTATTGCAATTATACATATATATGTACATACATACATACATACATACATGTGTACATATGTATGTACATATGTACACACAGTGGAGTATTTTTGCAAATTGCAAAGTAAAGTCATAAAAGCGCATTCATTGTGTGCAACATAGTAATTGAATACAATTAACACTATCGCCAACGGGCGGCAGCGTTCTTTAAAACGAACAACAGCAACAACAACATTAACTAGCTGCGACAAATTGCCTACCTACCGAGCCGCAAAACAAAACGACACACCACCGTTGGATGCTTCGAATAGCGAGCGATCAGTTCAATCGATACGCTTTAATTCGATACGATAAACATGTATGATTTATTAACTTACATACAAACATACAATACATTCATACATGCGCATACATACATACATACATATATGTTGCTGTCTGTGTGCAGGGATTTCTTCTCTTCAATTAGCAACCCCCAATGCGCCAATTTCCTAACAATACAACACAAAACACTTTCAAGAAGTGCAAGTACGGCGCACTTCATCGCTTCCGTTTCCTCACCGAGACAGCTGCTTGTGACAATGTGTATATGTAAATATGTATGTATGTAGAGCTTTATAGCGAAATTGGTAGACGAAACGGCGACGCCTGACACTGAGAACAACCGCACAGCAGCAGTCCGTTGAGTTAATTTGTAAAGTGTCTGCGATTTGTTGTTCTCACTGTTCGTATGTAAATATTCACAAGTGTCTAACGATCGCTAAATTCATTGCTTCGCACGAGGATCGTATTTACATATGTTATGTTGTTAGCTCCGGTTATAATGGACAAATAACCGATTTTTTAACCATCATAGCTGTTTATTATAATCCAACCAGTCCATTATAAAGACATAAAACTGTATTTACGATTTCTACGAGCCCACAAAATAGTCAATCATTTTACGACACAACTATTTTAAAAACTAATAGTTTCTTTGTCCCGAAGAGAATCGGCCTGGAGATGAACGAGGACAAAACTATTTATTTGCGGTCATCTAACAGACATTCGTTGCACCCACGCCTGGACGGGCAAGTTCATAGCGTACGTGTATAAAGGGTGCAGTAAAAGCATTTTTAATAAAGCGAGCCTTGAAATCCAACGGAGAAACTCATTTGCCAAACAAACAGCTACTTACTTCGGACTGTGTAGGCAATCGTGCAGTTGAGTCCTCTCTAGACGAACAAAAATTACACTTCGGATGAGAGGATCCGAAATTTTTTCTTCGAAAGTTGTATGGTCTTTTGCAATGGCGAATACGGCAGGCGATGGAACGACATTGTTCGAGAAGATGAAAGCGCTTCAGATCTCAAAGTGTTCGACGCGCTACCCGCTGTGAGTGCTTCCAATTGGCGCCAGTTAGTGCGAAGGCAAAAGAAGCTATCGTGCTGTGTTGACGCGGTCAATCAAGTAAATAAATAATCGTATTTCATACACAGTTGTAGGTCGGTTTGCGGCTTTCTGATGAAGTCATATTCTGCCCACGGACCAATAAATTCAAAAAGAAGAAAACCAGCGTCTTATTTTAGGATCTAATAAGTCAACTAAATTGAACTTATATTGGAAAGTTCTTCTTAGAATGAAAATAAGTTATACATATGTGCCACTTGAAAAGTGAATAAAATCTTGGATTTCTGAGACCTTTCTGTCTCTAATATGAGTCAGAAAGTTTAAAGGCAACAACGTTGTACGAGTATATATTTGTGTTTTAGGGATGTAAATTTTGGGCATTTTATTGATCTTGGGATTTTCGATTTCTGAAAACAAAATTCCGGGACAATTCCGGGATCCCGAATTTTACAAAGTTTTGATTCGTAAATTTTAATTTGTCAAAATTAAAAAATAAAAAAAATTAGACGCACACAAAGTAATTATAATTCTAACCTACAAATATAAATATTTTGTTAATTACTGTTTGAGACCAATATTAAATATTAATGTGTTTCCATTCAGAGAAAAAAGATAAAAATTAATTAAAAATGAAATACATCACCCATTCCATTTTTAACGAAATAAAAGCCTTAAGTGTGTTATCCTCCAACCGGTACCTAAATTTGTTGCATTTAAAATCTGCAGTGGAGAAGCACCGACTCAACACTTGTTGGTTGGATGGAATTAGCCTTTCAATTACAAAATTTTTTTTTTTTTTACCAAACCTTGTGATAAATTATATGCCTTTCGATTATTGGACAATGCGAGCTGCTCGTTAAAACTTGTTGCAATTTATCTTTGAGACTTTCTGCCTTATCCACTTCAAGCAGCTTGTCGTTAGTTCTACTAACATCGCTTTCATAGTGAGCCTCATTTTCTACTCGAGGAGGATATTCGCCAGCTCATTTATAATGGCAAGGGCAAAACAAAGCCTTTAGGGAGTTAACAAGCCGTGTTATTTGTCGTATTGTGTTATCGTAATACAACTGTTGTAAATTTGTTGTTTTTGTTTCTCATGTAAAATTTTCTTATTTCTATACAATTCTGTAAGGTTTGTTTAGTGTGTTATTCGATCGGCTCTTTTTATTTTAAATCATTTGAGGTTTAGATGTTTTTGTTTGAAAAAGTTAAATTAAAATTTTAAAAAAATAAATAGCTATTAAATTCACTATTTTCTGCAATTCCGTGATTTCAATAGACTGTTTCCCGGGATATGCGGTAGTTGAAAAAGGCCGGCATTCCGGGATTGACATCCCTATTGTGTATGTACATCTCTATTGTTGCATGTAGCACATTCGCATTTCTTCAGCACCTTTTCTTCAACCGTTAAATAAAAATAATTTGTTCCACATTCTCTACTTGCACAACAATTTAATATAACAATCCTTGCGTCGGGCCGAAAGTGTTGCAAGGAAACCGGTTTCAATGTCCATCTCAGACGTTCCACTGTTGTATGCATGAAATTATGCTTATATGTACATATGTATGTATGCATGTACATGCGACTTAAATTTAAGGAAGTAAGAAATACAAAACAAAAGATGATTACAAGGTAACTTGAGTCGAGGTGGTGTAGGTCAGGAATAAGGCGACCACAGGGGAAAGCATACCACGTACTATTGTGAGTACGTATTTACGTATGTATGTATGTATGTATGCATGTATGTATGTAAGGAAATATGTATGTGCTCGATAGAACCTATTTGCACATACAATACATATCCACAGGAAGCGAAGCGAAGCTATCACCGCTCGTATGACTTACTCTGCGCCAACTAACTACCACAGATTGGATGATCTCATTTCTTAAGAAATATATTTCTTATGATAAATATTTAGCAGGGTACGCATTCCCCAGACCGTACTCTGTAAATTAAAAAAAAATATCCTGCCTATGTCGTTTTTGCAAGCGTTCTTATAACAGGGGGATTACTCTGTAGTTCGATTCGATACAAAATTTGTTTGAATTCGAACGATTCAGATACTGAGAACTTTAGGCGCTCGAATAAAATAGAGTAACTCATTTAAACATTAAACACAATATTACTTAGGACTGGTTAACGTTTACAATGACGTTCTCAATACGAGTATGTACTCTGTTCCCCAATTAGAGCACAACCATTTATTGGCAGGTTTGGGCACTTTATGGTATTTGTATTATTATTAATTAAAATAATATTTCAAATACATACAATATATGGTTCATTCTCTAAGAAACCCAATAAAAGCCCAATTTTAACTTTTTACAAAATGTACAATGATTTGAAAAAATTTCACCAAAATTTCGAAATTAAAAAAAAAAAAAATTGTTATATTTTTTTTGGGCTCAGTAAATTTTAGCGTGAGAAAGTTTAAAGTTTAAAGTGACTACATGTTACCACTAATTTTTGACATTTTTTTCTTGCAGTTTCCTTCATACAACGCAAAATCGCGATTATTTTTGATGTGGAAAGAATTGCGAAAGAGCGTCGGTAAAAAAAATTGTTAAAAGCAGTGGTAATTCGTAGCCAGTAGAAATTTGCAATTTGTTATACTAAAATTAATGAGCTACCGATCTGCATATCCCAAAAAATTCTAGAAATTATAGTTCGAAAATTTTAATAAACGTTTTCTCATTTTTTTTTATAGTTTGAAAAGTAGTTCTTTTTGGTGGTGTTTGTTAGAAAATTAGAGATGTTTTAATTGAAAAATAATTTTAAATAAATGGAGGACAAATATGTAATAGAAGTGTGTCACTATGTGTTTGTGTCCTAATTTGCGAACAGAATGTTTTTTTTTTTGTTTTTTTTTTGTTTCAGGGGCGTTATTCCTCTCACCACGGGACTGCCGTCAAGCATTACATCATGGGGGGAAAGGCGGTTAGTCGCCGCTGCATTTGCTTCTGCTATTACATCACAGAGAGTTTTCCATATTTTGATTTGACTCCATAGTTGCTACATCTATTTATCTTGCCGCAGACTTCATTAAGAGCATTTAGTATGGCAGAGTATTTATTCGCCGCTGCTTTGAATAAGTGCGACCGTCGGAACGGACGATGTTGCGAGCAGCCTCGCCGATAGGCTTCGTCTAGGGACTACTACTGCACTAGTGCACTAGTTGGCTTTTTTAATAATTTCTGGATGCCAAGTCTATAAAGTTGTTGTATTTACAGTCGGACACTTATACTTTTTAAGAGCTGTCGGAACGAACGATATTCCGAGCTGCCTGATAGAGAGCATCATATTTTGGGGGAAATTCGGAACGGACGGGATTCCGAGCATACATGTATGTATGTGTTCTATCCGATAGCTTTCGCCCAGAGATGGAAATACATACAAAAGTAAAAAAAAAAAACAATTAAATTAAAAAAAAAAATTCCAAGAAAAGTTCTAAACAAGGTTAGGTTAGGTGAGGTTAGAGTGGCTGCCACCATGCATTAGCACGGCAGATATTGCCCGTTGTGACACCACTGGCGTTAGCCATTTGTATTCCCTCCCTTACAAATTGAGCCCATCCTGTACGTTTGATGTAGGACAAAAAGTCAATAATGCTTGCCGAATTCAAGTTAGCCAAACAGTCCACGAAGTGATTTTTTCAAAGAATGGTTGCGCGTCTTGGCCAGGCCTGGGCAGTGGCAGAGGTAGTGTTCAATACTCTCTACCTCTTCCTCATTTGTTGGGTAGCCCAGTCTCTTTCCATGGGTGGCCATGAGGCAGCAGTGCCCGATTATCACTCCAACCACCTACCCTAAGAGAGGAGCGGTCAAGCATAGTGAGAACTTTAGAGCGCTTCATAACGACCACTAGCCAAATTTGTGTGGTGATTTGACAGGTGGTGTCAGAAGCCCACCTAAAATTTACCATCTCCATAAGCTCAGATCTAAGCCTGTGTTTGTAGGATGTTAGAGGTATGCTCAGTATGTTCTAAACAAACTAACTTAAAAAATATATAGAATAGTTGTATGCGTCCGACTTTTCCAAGCAGTCATGCAAACACATTTTTTTATTTAAGCAAATGCAGTGCAATAAAAATCGAAAGCCTGCAATCTCTGAAAGAGCACATTTTACGCTTTTTTTTTAAATGGCAGGTACAACTGTTAACAACAGCGAGTAAAAAATATATTGTTAATCGATCAGTATTACAACTACAAGGCCGATATACTACATTTATACAAACGTACATATGTATGTATATTGTATAATATCGATAAGATAAGACTTAATGCCGGTAGCCTTCAGTGAGCAAATTTCATACAATACATACCCTACATACGTACTAATGTACACACCAGGGTTGCCACTTTTGGTCTTTTCGGACCAAACTTGCTTTTTTTATTTTGGTCCGCTGGTCCGCTTAAATGAATTTTGGTCTATTTTGCGATATGAGTATCTTTTCATCAGTATAAAAATTTAATAATGAAAAAATAAAATAAAATTATGTGTATTAATACAATATAATGTGTAGAACTTACAAAACATGGAAATGTGCTTTCATTTTACATTGAACTATTGCACCAAATTTGTATACACTTTGACTTTAACCATGAAGATATTAAGCTATTACAAATCATAACTCCGGTCAAAGTCCTATCCAAGGAGCACTTGCAGATACTTGCCTTAATCCTCAAGTTTAGCGATTTAGTTGACTGCGATAGAGACCACATTACAACGCAGTGGAACATGTTAAGGGTTAGTGACTTAGTGACGTATGTAAGTCTTTCTGCCGATATGGACCTTGATACATTTTTGGGTCGAAAGTAAGCTTGATGAAGAATGGACTTAACCAAAGCAGCTTTCTCGACCTCTCAAATTTTATATTTAATTTGCTTTCTCTTTCGCATAGTTCTGCCGCGGCTGAACGAAAGTTTTCTTCGTTGGCTTTGTTTAAAACCAAGTTGCGTAATAGGCTTCGGATGAGCAGGACTTATCAATTTAAACATTCCGCACTACGTATGGTCGGCCAAAAAAGATTTGTAAATATTTTAAAAGTCATATTTTTTTGGTTGTTTTTAACAGTTCTTTTGTTTTTGAATTAAATTCAACTTTTGTTTTAAAATGTGAACTAATAGACTGTCAAAGACTTGACATAAATATGTCGATATGTATACCATAAATATTAAACATATCTAAGTGCATTATTTTTTATGAAACATAAAGCTGTGAATATTTAAGAAATGTTAAGTTTGAAAATAAATTAATAATTTAAAAATTAATTTAAAGATAAAGCCAATTTTTCATTTGGACGGTTGTGATCAAATTTGGTAGGAAAATTTTTTTTCAAGTGGCAACACTGGTACACACTATCATATACATAAGTATGTGCACTTTCATAGTATGTAGATATGTATGTGTGTTAGGTATATTTTTGCATGTGTGCAATTACGACACATATCCTCGTACGTGCAGCCTGTAAGCTAAGGAGCAGCAGCCGAAACCCGAAAAGCCAGACGATTGTGTAACGCTTTAACAAGCTAAACAACTTTGAATAGATTCGTAGATACAAACGTACAAACAAACAAATATATACAAACAACAAGTAAACGCACCACACCCTCTTTTTCTACTCAAAATTCTACAAAACGAATACACACAAACAGATGTATGAAATTCATTTGCAACATTGCACGCCTGAACGAGCGCCGCTGTAACACTTTCGGGGTGGACGTCGTTGCTACGCTAAGCGACGCAGTGCAGTGCGTTTACAATGTAAAAGGACGCAGCCAGACATATGTACGTACGTACAGTTAGACGGTCGCGGATCGCTGTGCTAGAAAATTAGGGAGCCTCGAAAAGTTGCTTGACGTGCGCATATACATACATACATAAACATTATCCTTTTGCAAGGCTTCCTGCTATTTTTTTTTTCTTTTTTTTGTTTTACATTATTTTTTACACACACATTTCCCTCTGCTAAAGCGCGCATACATACATACACATATGTACATAAGTATGTATTATCTAAACAATTCCCAGTGGGGTGCTTTTGCGACGCAGTCTGCAGAATGCTATGCTTTCGTTTGTGCCTTTTGGGTGTTGCCTCGCGATCGAGGATCGCTGGTTGATTGCACGAAGAAATATATAAAATTATAGAAATAGTGATTTGAACGCACCTCGAAACAAATCATATTTTTTACATGACTGTAATTGGAAGTGGAAACATGTAAGTATGTATGTATGTATATCTAAATATCAAGCTTTAACGCAATCAGGTCCTAAGTCCTTGAACAATTGTAGATCGAGCAATTTTATCGGAAAGTAGTGTAAGATATATTGAGCCATAACCGCCAAATTGACGTAACCGACAAATAAAATATTTTATTCAAGAAGGCTGTTTCTCTTAAATTTCTCGGCAGCAGCAAATCACATTTTAATAAATATACCTACTTAGTTGCATTTTTTAGAAAAAAAAAACAACGTAAATCTTGTATACAAAACTGCATTCAAATGTGAAGCTTAACTGCGGAGGAAATTAGCTAAAAAGCAGCTTTTGATTAAAAAAATGCATTTGGTGCTTACGTCCTTTTGGCGGTTATGGCGCGATATTTCTTAGGCAGCAACAAAACCACACACAACTTAAATTTCAACTTGCAAAAAACTGTACACAAACCCAAAAAACTTTCAGTTAAATTTCTTAGAAACATTTTTTATGAGTTTTTATTCCTTTAAATGTTGCAAATTTCGAGTGAATAAAAACTGCCTTTAATTATTGGCCATATTTTCCCGATGGCGTTGCGGTTTCTTGCTTATACGAGTAGAAGAAAAATTTTATTCATGCAGAATATGGTAGCAAATGTGAAAAAGAACCTCATAATTCAAGGTAATATTTATTAAAGCACAAATTTGCAAGCAAGAAAACAGCTGATCAAAAGCAGCTGATTGCAATTTGGATAAAAACGAAATTTTTGTTTCAAGAGTTTTAAAGGCGAAAATTATAAAATGTGGGTGTCAAACATGCAAGAAGCAAGTAAAAGTTCGTTTGATTAAGTTTCCTTTGTAAAATTTTTCAAGAAAACACTAATGCAATGTTTTTCATTTTGCATATTTGAATGCGGCGGACAAGAATTCAATCAGCTGTTCGTTAAACTTGCAAGTTTCTGCAAATTTTGCGCTCGCGTACTATTTTGGATATTTTTCTCTTGTGAGAGAACAGAACACATTTCTCCGGAATTTTACTGTTGGTTATTTTCTGTTGGAGATTGTAAACGAACGTACCTAATATTTATAAGCATTTCTCTTTGAGAGAGAATACTCTACAATTCTGAGAAATTTCGTTGCTGGATAATTCTTGCTGGACTTTAACACGAACAGATTTATTGTTATTATTATTTTGTTTTCCATTTTTATTTTTTTTTTCTTTCTGTTTGTACAAAGTTAAAAGAACTTGGTTTGCTGAAGAATGAAGTGGATTTAATTGAAAGTTTATGGAAAGTAATAAAAATAAAAATTAATTGCCTTATGGCCAATTTTTTAGTGCTGGTTAAAACTCAGTTTAAACTCAGTTTACTTAATCCATGGGGGCAACACATGGTCACCATATGTAGGTATCATCGACGATCCGCTATGCTCATTCTGCCTTGAGGACGTGGATAGCACAGAACATTTTCGCTGCAGCTGTCCGGCGTTCTCTAGACTCAGGTGGCGCATCTTTGGTTCGGATGTCCTGAGAATGGACAAGATACATACATTCTCTCTCCCTCAGCGGACTACGCAGTTTCGTTAAAGAATCGGGAAAGTTTGCTGTGGAGTAGTTACCTCCTATGACTCTCCACCCATCTCTTCTCCCTCATCCTGTTTATCCTTTTTACAGGCCTCAAGTGCAATGGGCAACAGTGTCTGCGTGCTTGGTAAACTCATATTTGGATTTTCCGGCCTACCCCAAATCCATCCATCCATCCATCCATCCAAGTTTAATTAAACTCAGCTTAAATTTAAACTTAGTTTTCTTGCGCTCAATTACATTTGTTGCAACCACAACGAAGTAATCAGCAAAGAGCGCATAAACTTAGTTTAAACAAATAGAGTTCAACTTGCACTGAAAAACTGGCCCTTAAACTGTCAAAATTTGGATATACTTTTGTTATTAAACGCAGCTTAATAAATGTGCTAATTATTTTGAACAACTATGAAATACCTTGTACGCATAAAGAATTACCCTAAAACTACATATTTAATTTCATTTTTGCTTTCAGCCTGGAAGCTGACCAACTCGTATATATTGGCTTGAGGGACATTGACCCGTACGAAGCGTATATCCTGAATAAATTTGGCATACGAGCGTTTGCCATGGATGTAAGTATAATTTAATATGTTTGTAAATATGTTAGGTAGTAGGTTGGCACAGTGTTTCATTTCTAGTTAACGCTGAATTAAAAAATTACATACACGCGAACAGAGCCATACATTTTACATAGAGTATTTTACTCGAAAGCCTCCAAAGCCTGCTCATCGTTGTTCAACATTCTTCATGTCTCTGCGCCGTATAAGAGGACGGGCCATGATGAAGGATTTGTAGAGCGAGATTTTTGTTTGTCCATCGAGAAAGAGCTCTGCTTTTTAATTGCCTACGAAGTGGCTGGATCTTTTACTTTTTCAAAGCTGGTCGAAGGCTTGAAAGCTTGTCCAGTCTTTCATTTCACACAGTGACGCCAATAAGATTTTGATAAGCTATGTAAACGAGACGCAAACAGCAAGAGATAACCCTTTTTTTTTAATGGAATGTGCAAAGTATACTGAAATTCACATCTTCTGGCATGTACTCTTCATATAAATTTGTAATATGTTTGTTGCCTTTGTGATTTGTGCTTCACTAAATTATGCCGCCTAGTTACACTGTACCAAAATATGTTCGTGCGATGGTCATAATCATTTGTCCGATCGTAACGTGTCTCGCCAACGTCTGTTTGTAATATTTTTTCTATTTATTTATGTTGTTACAAAACTTGTTTGACGTCATTGTTACTTTCACTGTCGTTAGAATGGCGGCGACAACAGCAGGAACAGGATCAATTTACCCATAACCCGCTGCACTCATTGCAATGATCATTTATGTAAGTATATCCTTGCGTACGTATAGAGTGCGTGTCTGTGAGGTAACCCTCTTTGTTAAAATATTTCTAGCAGCGGCATATTTTGTCTACACCTCGATTGTTGCGACTCGGCCGCTATGGTGGTTGTAATGTACACAGAGTGTAGGGTGTAAGGTAGGAATACACTTTCCTATTGACACATGTATGTACATATGTATGTATGTATGAACATATTTGCAAGGACAAAGGGTGTGCAGGATATGCTGTTCTTACTCACAAAGACACTTATTTTTACAACGCACATTATAAGGGGATTGAACCGGATCGTTGGCATAGTGCACGAAGCCAAGACTACAAAATGCGCCTATGTACATACACACACACATACATACATACATATATGTACATATATATGGTAATATGTTTTATGCTTAATTGTATGCACATCTGCAGTTCAGTGCATTTGCGGGCCATTTGCAGCTTTAATCATTCACCACATCCGCCGTCGGTTGGAGGGAGACCTTGCACACTCCCTACCCTCCAAACCGTTTTGGGTTTTTTTTTCTTCTTTCTTTAATTTATGAGACGCGAAAATCGCTGCTTTGAATAGTTTGAATCGTTTTTGCTTTGTGGAAATTTTCCATTTTCTACAAAGTGAATTTTAAAAATTACCAAGCAAGGTGTGGACAGCGTCAGACGAAAGCTAAAGTTAAAGCTTAAGGACCAACTCTGTTTGCTAATCGCGATATACGCATATTGGTTACAGTAAGAAGCAAAATAATTTTGCATTATCTACCAGATGGCGCTGGAAACGCGCTATTACCAAGCATCGAGTTTATGTTTCGATTCCTTTCGTATTTAAAATATCTAAGGGCCAGTTTTTCAGTGCTCGTTTAAACTCAGTTTAAATTTAAACTTAGTTTCCTTGCGCCCAAATAAATTTGTTGCAACCAAAACGAAGTAGTTAGCAAACAGCTGATAAGTTAAACTAAGTTTAACCGAGCACAATCGGCCGTTTAAACTTAGTTTAAACTCCGTTTAAAGTTGACTGAAAAACTGCATTCTGAGTTTAAACGACAAACAGAGTTCAACTTGCACTGAAAAACTGGCCCTAAGTGCATGTAAGCTTATTTATTTATAGCGTGAAGGGAAATACTTTTGCAAATGATTTACACGCCAGATGGCGCAGGAGGCGAGTTATTGTTTAACAACTTAATTATGCCAACGGATGCGGCTCATATTCGAAATACACACCATATTTTATAGGATAATTCAAAAATAAATAAACTTTTTCGTGTAATATTTGAAATCCATTTGAATTTCTTCGTTACCCTCGCGGATGACTTGCATTATTTAAAAACAAAAAAAAAAAAAAATATGTTCGCTTGTCTTCTTTCTTTTCAGTCTGTCGATAAATATGGCATTTCGAAAATCATCGAACGTACATTGGACGCACTGAAGCCACAAAATAAGATTCACGTTAGCTTCGATATTGATGCATTGGATAAGGCTGTGGCGCCCAGTACCGGCACCGCTGTTTGTGCCGGCCTGACACTGCGTGAGGGCATATCCGTTGTAGAGGCTTTGCGTGACACAAATCGTGTACAGGGCATCGATTTGGTGGAGTTGAATCCCAGCTTGGGCAGCGAACAAGATGTACAGACGACGATAGCCTCTAGTTTGGAGATTTTGAAGAGCATATGTGGTTACAAGCGCAGCGGCAGCTTTGCCAATATAAATAAAGATCTATTCGAAACGGTGAAAATCTAATTAAATATTCTATATTTTATAGCAGACTAAGGAATGAAAATATTTTATTAGATTGTTTATTAGGCGTGAGCTAAATTTGAGATTTAAAAACTTGTTTATATTTATGATTAAAACACATAACTCCAAAAAACATTTGTACATACATACTTAATTATTTTTATAAAGCGAGTTGTCATTGTTACTATAAATGCAGTCATTCGAAATTCGAAGCTAGTCGTTTGCATTGTCGATACTTTATGAAACATTCACTTCTCTTGTGCTTGATCTACAACTATGGGCACATAGGTTGCAACATCGCTCGCCGTCAGCGGAATGCCAGCATTTAGTAAATTCACATTGTTGCTCATGCTGTTCGCCATATTTATAAGATTATTCGCAAATAATTTCGTGCCTTTGGCGGCCTTCGTATCATCACTTAGTGGACTCACATCAATGTCCGTGACTGTATGATGTATAATTTGCTTTTGCTTTACCGAATGCTGCAGGAGTTGCGGTGCTAAGATATTAATGGCTGTACGCTGCAGTGACACCAGCATGGAGTTCAAGATACCTGCAAACGGCATAGTGGAAATTTCGAAGAATAAACATATGTATGTACATATGTATGTATGTATGTGTGTAGTTGATTGTATTGAACATTACCTGAGATAACGATGATGCCAGCAATTATTGAGCATAACCGAATTATGAACTGAAGGAAATTATCACGATCAGTGCGTACGATGATCTTTAGCGCTGACCAATCGTACTTGAAGTAAATGCCGGGCGAGCCATACGAATTTTTTGTCGAATCTAAAAAAACACACACCACATTTTAAAATAGTTTTTAATTAGGAATAAGCGAGCTTGCGATTGTACACACCCAGTTGACGCACATTCTCCGTTACAGAGTACTGGTAGGTATTGATGGTCGTGAAAGTGTTGTGTACTTCGGTTGGTACGATTTTCAAGAAATATTGCACCGTCGTCTCCTCGTCGATTACCACCGTTTCATCGCCCTCTAATGGTTGCACTATTCGGCGCGAATATTGCCCAAAACTGAGACGATTTATGCGATGCGTAAAATTCGCGGGTGTACGTCGAAAATCGATCGTCCAGTGATCGTCGAAGAGGCCCACGAATGGCTGTGCGCCACCAACTAAATGCAATACCCCGGCGACCTTGAATCAAATAAATTTAAAAAAAAAAATAAAAAAATCATGGAAAGGCCATGAACATTTAACGAATATGAACTCCATCAAGTATACATTTGTATGTATGTATGTATGTATCTTTGCTGTTTTCTTAGAAGTACATAATTGCCCCAATTTCATGTACAGTAATATTTATTTATATAAAAATAATTTATTATTTACATACTCAAAAATACGATTTAAAACCGAATTAGCATTCGTTACATAAAGTATACATAATAATAATAATAATAATAATAATAATGAAAATATATGTCATCATGCTTTATAATTTCGGATTTTCAAATAGTGGTCCTCGTGATATCTCTATATCCGAATATGGCTGCATCTGTTCAATGTTGAGTGCTCGAAACTTTTTTAGCACAAGTAACGAGTAAAACTTCTGTGCCGCCTGCTTACGTGTATTATTTACGGTTAACGTTGACAAAATTAAGCAATTCTGTTTGAGCAACCGTGATTTGACTGTATAAAATAATTGTGCCGCTCTCTTATTCAGTACACGCTCCTCAAACTGTTCATCCGTCTCGTTTTCCAATTGCTCCTCGGCGGGATTTGGCGGTAGTGGTGGTAAGTCGTAGTCATTCCAATCGGTTGATATATCACTAGTGCGTTGCGTTTTGTTTGATTGCATTTCTGGTTCCATCAATGGCATATTTTCTGCTTCATGCAATATGGACGAAACCTGATCGGGTGGTAGATTCGGTAAATTCTCAATATTTTCAATACCGGAATGATGCGGAGTTTGATCGCCATGATGTAGTCCTGCAGGTGTCGCATCACCATGATTGAAATCATCAGATACATCGATGGCATTAATATTACCAGGCGTTAGAGGCAAATCGTGGAGACCCGTTAAATTATCCAGCGCATTTATATCATTCATGCTTAACATGCGACTGGGACTGCGCATATTGTCGAACAACGAATTTTCCACAGGTGGTAACAAATTGTCAGGCAAAGAGAATTCCGAATGGACAGCGCTCTGTTCGATATCACGCACTGGCTCCGGTGCCGCAAGACTTTGGACTGTAACATCCGCCAAGATTTGCTGTACCGGTTGTATTTCATGTTTTCGTTTACGACCACGTTTATTATTTATTATATTTGCATCATTTTCATTTTGTATGTGCTCTATAGCCAATAGGTCCGACGGACCAAGTATAGAGAAATCTTCGAGAGCTGTGCAGCGCGAATGTAGATGACGGTGATAGTTCATGAACAGTGTACGCGCTGGAATGGTTCTTGATGGTAGTGAGAATAATTTTTCCACACCGCCAGTTTCTTTCCAGTATGTCAATCTTTTTGTAGGTGGCGCCAAATCTAACGTCGTTACAATGTCAGACGTGTTTGCCAATTGTGCCTTCATTTCTTCGCCCGAAATATTCTTTACTTCGTCAACAATTAGTTTACGTTTGCGTTTAGCCTTTGTTATGCCTTTATAAGCAGAAGCGTCTACGGGCGCCAGTGCAAAGCTTTCGTCCTCATTTTGTAGTAACGTAGATTGGTCCAAGGGGTTTTCCTCTTCTTTGGATATGCTTATAGCTTCATTACCTTCTTCTTTGTTGGCTTCTTTCTCAATTTCGTTTACCTCTGAAGCATGGTCACAACTTGAAGCAACTGACGGTGGCCTAATATCCATATGATCCATACCGTCGTCATCTGATTCTTGTGCGGCACCAATTGCTGCTTTTAGATTATTGTCGCAAGTATCTAATGGAGGCTCAGCAAACAGATCGTCTTCAAAAAGTTCGGGCTGTCCAAATTCGTCTCCAAACCCATCTCCATCTAAACGGGAATTGGCTAAATCTGAGTCGTTCAAAGTAATTTTGGGTTCGTCTACTAAAGTGACGTCCGCCATTCCCCCGTCTCCAAATAACTGATCATCTATATTGGCGTCAATCGGACCACGAATCAAATCAGGAGTATCACCTTCAAATCCCATATCACCAAATCCATCGTCATGAATTGAAAGCGACAAACTGCCACCGTAATCTTCCCTCATCGTGATTTCATCTGCTCTTGATTGGTTTATTGCAAATTGTGCTTCAATGTCAATATCATTCAACTCGGGTAAGGCTGTATCGAAGTCATGAAATACCTCTGGCAGAGTAATTGCATTGACATTTGCTTCTCTATGACCTTCTGGAAGATCAACCATTCCCGGCCTGAAAGCCATTTTAATCTTAACAAACGCCTCATTACAATCGGCCAATAAATATTTTGCTTTTCTTGAATAAATCCTCACAACGCCCAGTAGTAAATGTCCCGATGTGCGAAGCGCCAATTTTACTTTTGGTTGCATTATGCCTTCCACAGACTTCTCAATATTCGTCTCAAACACATGCGCCTTTGTGATTTTCTTATCCCAATGGGCAGCCAACCATACGCGGGCCAGTGGGCCCTTTTTGGCCAAAATTAAATGTGCGTAAAACATATTATTTTATAAAATTTAACCAGTTTCGACACAATTAACAAAACATTTCTTTACAGCTTTCTTTTTGATTGCTTTCATAAAGTTGCCACATGTTATGAAATTGTTAATGTTTTATTGGATGTGTATACGTTGTTGCCACTTATTTATTGGGTCACATAAACATTCAATTTCTTATAACGTACCTTTTCCAAATTCAGTGCAGAGGTTGGCACAAATGCTCAACTTCAGGCAAATTGTTTAAAAAACTCAAATACATTTTCTCTGATAAGATTTCTTGGTCTTAACCGTCGAAAACAATTCTACTTTACTAAGGTTTTAAATTGCTGCAGTAGTGGTTTACAAATAATTTATAAATTATTTTTTAAGTGATATTAAATGTGCTCATTTAAATAATACCTGCGTTTATGTAAGAAATTCAGGTTACTCTGATAAAAAATGCGATAATACACAAATATGCAAAACGCATAAGTTACCCGACATCTCCCCAGAAAATAGCTGATGTTCTAACATCTGTCATTTTAGCAGGAAAAAATGTTTTGTAAATTTTTATAATAAGTTCTCTTTTCTACCAAATACGTAAACATTAATAAATGCAATAGAAAAAACTCAGTTCGTGCTTCTAAATGAAAATATCTACGATGTTGACCCCTCGAAATTTACAGCCAAATGAAAAATTTGCTGTCAAAGTAACAAAGTGACAGCTTATTTCATACAATAGATGCCAAGACATAAATGGCTAACATGAAGAAATTAGCGGTCTCCATTGACAACATATTTTTTGTCATCTATTTTAAGACATTCTGTGGAGATGTCGGTTACATTGGCTAATAGCGCTGTTATTGGCAACACCACGAGTTGCCAACGATTCTGTAACTAAATTGCACCATCTGAATTGCCAACGTCTATAAAAGCAAATGTTCAACTAAAGTAACATTACGATTGGTCAACAAAACAAAAATCAAATTTGGGATAACATTTCGAAATTCAAAATATTTCCTCAATATCCTTTTCCTTACAAAATAATATAAGACAATTTGCACTGGATTAAGACCACTTACTTTGTTAATACCCAACGTTCCATGCAACCGACAAGCGTCGTACTTTTCTTCCGGCAATGATTTGGCATTTCCCAGTGGTTTAATATGTACTTCGTTATTTTTAATGATATCCTTGAAAAGTATATCTGCTACGGAATGATATTCCTCACGTAGGAAGTTGTTCATATGTTGCATGCGTTCAAATTGTAGTCGTTCCTCCTCAGGCAAGGCCCACCAGGTACCTTCTCTTTGCAATGTACCATAAGCAAACACATCTTGCTGTGTTTCATCCATGAGATCAACACCAGAGAGAGCTGCTTGGAACATTGTATATGTACATAGGTATCTAAACAAAATTTTTACTCGTAAATGGTATATGCCAAATCTATACTTACATAGACATGGCATGGCGATAGTGATGTCCACATGCATTTGCACTTTATCGTCCATGTCGATGTCCGGTTCGAAATTATATATAAGATTAGCTTCCCTATAGTAGCATACTTCCTTGTATATTAGGTAAATGATAAGCAGACGACTGAGCAATGATACTGGACGGACGATATGATATCCATACGTATGTATATAGCATGTCCATATAAATTTATACATAAGTACATACACAAGTACAAACAATAATTGGAAAATATACTTACGTGTACCACCGATCTCTGTTGTCTCCGTATATTTTTCCGGCACTTTCTTAAACGCATCCAAGTTCTTTGCTAACTCAATAAGATTGTTTTTTTCTCCGCGATAACGCAGAGTAGCGGTCATTTTAAGCACAATTTAGGATTTGAAAATTTCAGTTTTAGGAATGCACCGCAAAGCAAGTTGTTTTGAGCACCAGCTGTAGAATCATAACATTCTACAATTGGCAACGCATGTCATCGGAGTGCTGTCGATACGAAAATAATATTTGCTGTTTAACACGAGCAAACATACTTTTTTAATTGACCATTTTATCTAGAGTATGGATTTCACAAATCAAATATTGTTTAAGAATAAAAAACCACTAGTTCTTTATTAATTTGATCAAATATGTGAAATATTTCTTTTAGATGTAAACTTAGTCTGGCAACCCTCAGCTAAGTTGGCTGTACTGTTCAGCGTGATGGCTCGCCATTTTGATTTGTGATATACGGCACGGCATTTTCTGAAAGGCGGAAAGAATTTTTCGCAACTGGCAAAATCAATTATACTTTACTCGCCGAGTCGCTGACACTGCTAAATACTTTATATTGAATTTTTCACAGCAATGTCTGCAAACTGGATAAAAATTACTGATAGGTAAGTATTAATTAAAAATATACGTTTTATCATTACATATATGTACGCCAGTGTATAATATTGAAGCTATATTCATATATAAATACATACATACATAACCCAACGATTTACATATCGCTAATATGAAATGTGAGGTAAAAGAAATATTTAAATTAAAATAGTGTCTCAGTTTCATGTAAACCCTAAAATTGCGTTTGTATTTTCATTAATAAAAGGCGTTACTAATAACATTTGTTACGAAATAATTAAAGTATATCACTACATACATACATATGTACGTACGTACAGTGTCTTGTTAAGTCTACACGCAAATATTTTTAACCTATTGAAATCAAATTTTATTGAACAGTATTTAAGGTAAAATCATAACACCAAATTTGTTTACACGTGTTCCAGACGAGATAACGTCTGTATAAATGCAAAGAAATTTTGGTATTAAAAATAATATGGTTGAATTCAATTAATACATAATTTTTAACAATATTTTCAAACAATTTCTTCTTATGTTGGCATGTTGACAATGACTGCATGTAGTATGTTTACTGATGCGATATTTAAATAAAAATTGTTTTTTTTTTTTTATTACTTAGAGCTCGCGAGGGCCTCAAAATTATAAATGCCCTGCCATACGACAATTTCACTACTGTGCTGAATTTTGTACATCGGCAAATGACGCCAGATTCAACCGAAGATG
This sequence comes from Philophylla caesio, assembly GCA_963971545.1. NCBI lineage: Eukaryota > Metazoa > Arthropoda > Insecta > Diptera > Tephritidae > Philophylla > Philophylla caesio. The sequence goes on from OZ020607.1 coordinate 122,044,692, forward strand.
CTATAGAGCCGGAAAATGCCTTGGAGGAACTAGAGCGCTTGGTTGGTGTGCCACGTGCTGATTTTCTACTAATGATTAAAACTTTTTCGTATATCCTACGACGTACATCCACATTTGTCATAAAACCAACACGTTTACATGCTGAATTAAGAGAAAAACTATTATTACAAGATGATGCAAAAATCGATGCCATTGTAAGGTTGTGGGTGCGTCAAACGACTCCGATTATGAATAGTTTGGCCTGTGAGCGTTACGAATCGAATGAAATACAAGATGTAGCGTGGAAGTTAAATGTAGAAATCTCGTCGCATTGTGAACAACGTGAAAAGAATGCTTTGGCAATGTTGCAGTTAAAAACTGGAGCTGGGGAAGATATCAATTTAGAAATGAACCACGATGAGCTGCTTCAACTTTATAATCAGTTTGAAGCTATACAGAGCGAGCTGGATTCATTAAAACATCATCAATCGCATCAAATGCGTATCAAAGAGTAGATGACAAATGCATATACAAGCTAGAAAGATGTAAGTAATATTAACACATTTTTTTGCTTTATGTTAATGTGAACGAAATCCATAATGGTACAAAGAAACGCACATAACGGCGCACATTGTTTTCCTCAACTAAAGAAATTATTGTCATCAACAAAGTTTCGATTGCTTGGTATTGAGCTCTAGAATGCTGCAGAGAACTCGTAGTATAAATATGTATAGTGATAAATGCTAGTCAAGAGTATACATTTGTTTAAATTAGTTATATATCCATAAATATACCTCTAAAATAGTTTGAAAACCAATGCAAAGTATTTCATAAGTTCAACAAAGTTTGAGAAATTCGTGAACATACCTACATTCATACATATGTATGAATATAAAATAGTTGACGTACATAAAAATATCGGTAGATAAACACACTTGCTTCAATAATACTACGAATGTTTTAGCAAAAATGGTGCTATCCTATCACCACGAAAAAGCGCAACCAGCACTTAAAATGTCATTTTATTTATTTTTATACATATCGCTCCTTCACATGAATAAAGTAACATGCCATAATAACAAAAAAAAAAAATATGTAAAAAATGTCATAGCTTTTCCGACCACCAGTAGATCAATTAACAAAATATGTATTTATTTTAGTATGTTAACATATGGAAACTTAAAGTTTTAAAGATGAACGTTTTTAGGCTTTTTTTTATTTTTAAATTTATTCATGCAAAGAAGTGATATGTTTATATGAAAATATGAATGTACATGAATATGAAGAATTATTATATTATTTATCCAAAATCATTCATATACATATTTATTTTCATTTTTTTAAATCGAGTTCACGAGGCACATTCCTTTCAGTTTGACAAAGACTTTTCAACCAACGTCTTTGCTTTAGTACTTTCAAATTTGGTATGTGTATTTATAAAATATACATTACACAATAATACTCGTTGTTTTCGAAAAAAGAGACTGATACTTTGCATCAATTCGATAAAAAAACCACCTTGATCTTTCCGCCGAAGATTTTAGTTCGTTTTTATACTACAACATTCATAATCAAACAAGAAGGTGTATACTGAAAATAATGTCATGAATTTTTAAATATCAACATACATACATATGTTTGCATAAATATCGAGCACTAATTCGCAATTTTAGTGCAAACAACTGAGAGAAGAAAATAGTTTTGAACCCACTTTGATTTATTTATTTAAAATTTTTTTTATATTTTTTTTTTAAATCGCACTTAACGAGTCATTACAACCGTGAGTCGGTTTCGTTCTAGGCGCACGTTAATAAAACACAATTTGTCCTTGTATTTACCATAATTGCTGTGTGGTGTGCCTCAGGTGTGGGGTACTATAGTAGTGCCCTCTTGATTTTTTAACCGGAGTAATTTTTGTAAAAAATGCTTGAAGAGTTTGACAAGCACTATTCTTATGGAAAATTGATCTGCTTCTTTTCTTACAATATTTGAGTTATCCAGGCTCAAAACTTGGCTCTTCCAGAGTCTTCCCATAACGTTAAATCGGCACATTCTTTTTATAATATATTATTATTTGACAATATTTTTATATTAATAAACAAGGTATTTTTATAATTTTAATTACAAACTAAAATTCAATTAAATTTACAAACATAATTTGTTTTTTTATACATTAAACGAACTTACATATTTGCTAGTCCATTGTCAAGTCCTTTTAAAGTACAAGTTCTAAGTGAAATGTGTTGGTCCTATGTGTATTATTATACAAAACTCCTCTTCATTATTAAGGCAGAGAGCGTTCTAACGATCATTAGGCAGCCGTGAGGTTGCCGATGGAAGGGCAACCAATCAAAATAGTGTCACCGAAATATTCTGCCGGCGCAGGCGCTGGCGATGCGATAGTGCAGCGGCCAATGCGCTAAGCTATGTATTTGTTTACACTGCTGTATTGCACAGTCAGCGATTGGCTTTGTTGTATATTTGATGTAGGTCACTACAGAAATTTATTTGCCTGTCTGCATAGTTAAAAAACCAGGTATGTATGTAATTAATAATTGCTTGGGAATCGTTGATATCACTACAGCCCCATATTTCATGATGTGCGTTTGCATCGCATCCGATTATAATTGGCCTACGAATTTTTTGCAACGACAAAAAAATTATTTGGCACTAACGAAGTCAACTTAACGTACATACACGTACGACACGCTCTAAGAAGTGTGAACACGTCCTTTTTATTTTTAGTTATAATAAAATATAATTTAAAAAAAGCTAAACAATTTATATGTATGTAAATAGCTAGCAACGAAATCGTTAATATCACTACAGCCCCATATTTCGTGATGCGCGTTTGCATCGCAACCGATTATGACAGTCCTACCATTTTTTTTGGAAAGTCAAAAAAAAAAAAAATGTATAGTAACAATGGTTTACATAGGGTGACCAAATCCTCGTCATAAAAAAAAAACGGAGAGTCCATCCAAATATTTGATGGTGCTTCAACTATCGTTGCAGAAGTATAGTAGTTGCTCTTATACTATTTCCATTATTTCTAGATTCGGTATTTGCGCCTGATCATCGCATATTGGCATTTCTTCTTCATTTGAACTATTAATTTCTTCTGAATTTGATGTTAGTAGCAACACATCATCTTCATCTGAACTTTTCTCTACTTGCGATGGGGAATACAATTCGTCAGACCAGATTCACTAAAGCTCTCGTTCTCTAATACAGACTCGATTTCTCCGTCATGCAATGGCCGTGGCATTTTGAAGCTTTAAATAATATAAAGCGAATAAAACACCGGTAAATATAATTACATGTTATAACCACATTAAAGAAAATTAATGGATATAAAAAACTGTTGGTATAAAAAGAACCCACAATAAAATACTGGTGGGATATTTTCATCCCACTTAAAAAAAAAGTGGTAAAATGAAAGGTTTTTCCCGCCTAAATTGTCAACCATGCAACTACTACATAACCATAGAGAACGTTTAACCAATTTCATATGGTATATTTTAAGTCAGGATTTTTAAAACAAATTTTGTGATAAAAACATCCCAGGAGTCTCTACATAATACTCCCCCCTCCAGGTTACGGATATTTGTATGTTTTTCATAGCTTCGTTCATGTTACTGTATCCGAAGAATAGTTTTTTCGTTCGGAATTTGCTCATCCTGCTTTCATCGCTTTCAAGTTTTTTTTTCCTAAATACTGCAACATTATTTGTGATTAAAAACTAAACACAATTAATAGCACTTGATATAGCGTTGATATCACTACTGCCCCATATTATGTTGTGAGCGTTTGCATCGCAACCGATTATGAAGAGGCCTACCATTTTTTTTTTGGAATGGCATTCTAGCCAAGTTACGGAAGGGTTGTGAAGTAAATTTTTTTTTTATTAAAATTGAATTTATATACCAAAATCTAAATGCTGATTCCAACCACATAGTAGACGTATTGAAAATATGGTGTATAGGAGCAGCAGCATGTTCCTTTAAAAAAAATAGACTCCGTATCTTCTTTTTTTTTTTTTTACAATTACATTATTAACTGTTGATTCGGATCGACAGAAGTGTGAATAACAAAGTTTGAACGATAATTGATAATACGCTTCCTTCCATTATAGAATATGTTTTTATTCTATTTAAAATATTTTATTTTTACAACTTTTATTTTATACATCCATCATTCCGTTTTCGGCTTTTGGCCGCTCTCCCGGCGATATTATATATTACACAACAGCAACATATACATAAATGTATTGCCTGAAATCCTTCCCCAAATATATTGGCAGATTAATCCAATGTTCGATGGTGAATTTCCAACTTGGAATGACTCTTCTAATATACTATCTTCTATTGATGATGATGAAAATCCGGTATTCATATTATTATTAGCATCAGATATATTCAATCGAGATATGCGCCGAAGATTTATTACCCACTCAAAGAAAATCCGTGTTACTTGGTTGATCGATTCTATCGGAATAGACTGGCTATCATCGTTTTTATTATTATTAGAATTGCTAAACAACCAATTATAGAGTTTCCCTTAGTTTAGGTTTATACTAAATAACAATTCTGATGGAAAAAGTTAAAAACATTGACAGTGGCAACGAAATCGTTAATATCACTACTGCCCCATATTGTGTGGTGAGCGTTTGCATCGCAGCCGATTATAATGGGGCCTACCATTATTTTTATTTTTATTTTTTTTGGAATGCCAAAATATAAACAAACTGACGTATCAACTATTAAACACTAGTTGACATACATACATACATAGTACATCATACTCTAAGAAGTTTGAACACATCCTTGAATATTGTGATTAAGAAATCTAAAAAAATTATGAAGTACCAACAAAATCGTTGATATCGCTGCTACCCCATATAGTGTTGTGAGCGTTTGCATCACATCCGATTATAAGTGGTTTAAGATTTTTTTTTTTTTTGGAATGCCAAAATATAGTGAAACTCTTTATTATCAACTAATAGTGTAAATTTCACATTTACTTTGTCATCTCTTGTATTCCTTCGAGCTCCTCCGACACAAGTATGCATTTCTTTTGCTTGGCTTCAGGGACCCTATTTGTTCTTGAGTCGGTTTGACGGTGGTCATACATACTCACCCTCTCCAGTCGAGTTTCATAAAATTGAAATATTTAACATTTAGGAACAGTACCAGTGTAGTGTAAAGTATCAGGTTCTCGGTTTGATTGCAATTGATTTTATTTTCATATTTTCACGCTTATTTATACTTACAATATTCTTATTTACTAATGCTTACATATGTACGGCCAATTGTATACATAACAATATTGGCTCGTACGCGAAGAATGGGCGACTCGAGCAATGACCTATGTTTTGAGCTGGCGCGTGTTGTACATATTTTGATATGCATATTTATGTTTATGTATGTTTGTGCATTTGTATGTTTTATTTAGTGTTGAAATGTGTGTTTGTATATATGTGGTTTCTTGATACACTACAGTAGGTAAATCGATAAGCCGCAATTCAATGGTATCGTGGTCAGTCGTTTTTCCAAGTGATAAAAATATAAAGAATTTTCGCGTTAGCTCTATTATACCATTTCATTTTATAACGAATTTTCTACACCCGAAAAATGTTCGAAATTGACTTATTCCTGATAATGACGTTTGCGGTTTTTTTTAAATTTTTTTTTTTAATTAAATTAATCGTTTAAAACTCTACTTCCCCAATCATTGTTGTTGACGGTTTCACGGTCGCCATATGAAATCGCAAGATTTAATATTGATTTTGAAATAAAAAAAAAAAAATGGCTAGCCTTGAACTAAACTGGTCCAATGTAATAAAATACAAAAGTTGAGAAAACAGATGAAACGCGTTTTAATGCTTATCTTTTTGGATAGATATTAAGTTCTATAAGCCAAAAAAATATTTCAAAAAAAATCTAATGTCCTTCTAAAGGATGTTATGTCCTGGGATTATACATATGTATGTCCCATTGGTATCTCTTTCCGGCGCACTACAAGAAATCCCTAAAAATTAATTAAACATATTATTTTATTTCATTCATTTGAGTTATTTATTTAACCCTTAGCCACCTAACGTCTTTTTTAGACACTCTATCACCGGTGATACACGCCTAGACCTCTAGAATTTAGGGGCTGGGGCCTTAACGGAAAGAGTTTTAAGAAAGACGTAAGTTAATTTTAAAAGAAAAAATATTTAATTTCATAGTAAAACACAACTGTTTAGGCCTCTATGCCTAAAAGTCAAATAAACCACGATTAAACGACCCGCCCTAATGTGCAGCGGTCACACTTCTTAGAGTATGATGTATGTGTGTGTGTGCAGATAAGCACACACAAGTTACACACACATGCATACTAACATATTCACTCAAGTTCTTCCGTTTACATTTTTCCCGCCGGATAAATATTTTCGTTTAATTTGCCCCTAATTCGTATTGTCCGACGGTTCGGACACAAAACCGTATTACTTTGTTTTTTCACTTCTGTTTGACCGAGTTCAAGTGAAGACATCGAGCTACTACTTAAAGTCAGCTTTCGTGACTTTTATCGTCCTCATAGTACCCAGGACGCCGGAGGTGAGGCTCATAGCGTATGCACTATGGCAAATCATTCCCGTGACTGTATCGCTCTCATCGAATTCGCAGTCAGTACACTTTCTTATCGCATCAGGGTGTGAGCGCTGCAATGGCCTATAGCCCAGTAGATTCTCATTTGCAGTGCCTGTGGTTGGGTACCACCCAACAGGAAACGGGTTCCATGACAGAGCTCGAGCTGCCGGTTGTAATCCTGCAGTCTTCTTTACTAGCTCTGACGTCACGTATGGGCTGATATAGCACTCATACAGATTGTGGTTGTCGGCTGTTATTGGTCCAAATGATCCTGGACGGACAGTGTGCGAACCATGCTCGGTTGTCATCCTTGGAATTGCGGTCGCTGGCGAATTCCAGTAAATTTTATCACCGGTTGGAGTCATTGTGGGTCCAAGGCCACAAATGTACTCGAATATTGGCACCGGGATATTTAATTCCTCAGCGGTTATCGCCGCTAAAGGGTCCATCAGCGTCTGTAGCGCTGGAGTCTTCAACACATATTTGGATTGGTGAATCTGGTGAGCTACCAGAAATTCAACCATCGCGTGTTGGAATATCGGGAACGGTAACTTCCTCGATATTTGGGCATCCTCGATAGCCATTCTGTCATACGTTTGACGTACTAAAGGGATGTATCCGGAGAATTCCAGATTGTGGGCGAGCGTGCGCTTGACTGGTTTACTGCCGCGCCCATTACCGTCATATAACGGCTCATCCTTCGGCGGGGTTTCCACAGCCGTCGGGGTTGCTTCAGGGGCCTTCTTCACCCGAGGAGGTCCTCGAGGTGGTCCTCTGAACTGCTGCTGCTGGCGGGGGGGGGGTGGCCTCCTTGCCATCGCCCTATCATAGGCATCATTGTAGGCATGCTCATTTTGAGTCTCATTGGCCCAACTAACGACACCGTCCTGCATCCGCTGGTTGTTGAAAGCTCGCATTCTTTCAACGTCTCTTAAACGAGGTCTTTGACCCCGTTGTCCATTGCCTGGTATTCCACGGCTATTGTTGTTAAAACTATTTGACGCCATTAAGGTATTTTATAATTTAAATTGCTATTGTATAAAAACTTCCACAACAGTCGGTTCTACGCCACCGAAGTGACTCGGATTTCATCCGACCAAGGACTGTTATTTCGGCGACCTAACCCCACTTAGGCTGCCGGACACCCCCAATCTTATCTCCCCCTGGGTGCAATACCTTGCAGCAGGATTGCTACTCATACTTCTGGCCAGGGCGGGCGTCGAGCCTAACCCTGGCCCAGAAACCTACTTCTGCTGCATCTGCCAGAGAAGGCTCCATCCGAATTCCACGTCGGTGAGGTGTAATTCGTGCAACGGATGGTGCCATCTTAAGGTCTGCTCAGGCCTTAAGAAAACTAGGGAGTGGTCCACATCCTATGTGGGCCAGTGTTGCTCGCGCACTCAAGCGCCCCAAGCCTCCACGGCATCCCCCTTGCGCCTCCCGCGCCGGTGCCTCAGAGCACCCCTCCTGCCTCCACGGCCCCCCGGAGCTCACAGCAACACCAAACCTCCCCACCGCCCCCTCGCTCCACCACACGTGGGGCCAACCAGCAACTACTGGTTGCCCCCACCATCTGCTGTGTATGCCGGGTCAGAGTGCACCGGAATGCCTGCTCAGTCAGGTGTAATGCCTGCCAGGGCTGGTGCCACTTCCGGGCGTGCTCTGGCCTACGCACCACAAGGGACTGGTCCGTGAGCTTTACCGCCTCCTGCTGCCGCAACAACCCCCCGCCAGTGTCGCTCACGACACCGCCCACAACATCCACTGGGCCTTTACCACCACTGCGGGAAGCACAGCCGGGGCGGGCCGGCCCTCGGATCCAGTCCCTCACCCCCCTCAACGCGACAACCTTACCGAGACAGACGAGACTCCTACAGTTCAACTGCAACGGACTCTCGAGCAAGATCTCAGAGGTGGTTGCCTTCATGGCTCGGCACGGACTGTTAATAGCTGCGGTCCAAGAAACGAAGCTACGTCGCAGCTCAACGTTAACGAACTGCGACGGTTACAACGTGCTTCGTAGAGATCGCGAGCGAGATAATGGTGGAGGCCTAGCCTTCATCCTACACAACACCGTGCAGTATCGTCTTATCGATGCAGACATCGACCCAAGGGACAGCACCTTAGAATGTCAAGGGATTGCTGTCCGGTCAGGCGATGTCGAGCTCGAAATATTCAACACATATATACCCCCTGTCTCCTGCTGCCCCGCTGGATATCACCCTGACATAGGTGCGCTCCTCAGTGGTGAAAACCGTTTGGTAGTCGGAGACTTTAATGCGCACCACGATCTTTGGTTCTCAAGCCTATCAAATGATCGTAGGGGAAATATTTTGGCAGAGCAGATAGACGATTCGACATTCTGCACCATGAACGACGAAGCCCCCACCAGGATTGTGGGTAGTTGCAGCAGCTCGCCAGATCTAACAATAGCTAGCGCAGGTCTGATAAATAGCATAACGTGGCGACCTATGCTATCGCTTGCATCAGACCACCTACCCATAATCATCTCGATTGACAGACCTGCCAACTATGTTGCCTCAGACCGCCACACCTATGTCAACTTCAAAAAAGCTGACTGGGAGCGGTTTGAGGATTTCACTGAAGACGCCTTCAGTGCTCTCTCAACTCCAACCGACGTTCGCGTAGGTGAGCGCTTGTTCCGCAGGGTGGTGAAGTCCGCTGCAGCCCGTTTCATTCCGGCAGGGAGGATCCCTATGATCCGTCCTGACTTCCCGGGTGAAGCGGTGTCTCTAGCGGATGAACGCGACCACCTCCGGCAGGCGGACCCCGGTAATCCCCGTATTAGGCAACTAAACGGGGAGATCCAACGCCTGGTCAACGTTCACAAGCGGAACAAGTGGAGGGAGCACCTGAAGTCCTGCAACCTCGGTGCCGGAGTGGGCAAACTATGGTCGACCGTGAGGTCCCTGTCCAATCCGACGAGGCGTGATGATAGAACAGAAATCTCCTTTGGAGACCACGCCTCGTCGGACCCGAAGCGATGCGCGAACTATTTTAGTCGACAATTCACATTGCATCCTTCGGCCGACAGAACCAAACGGTCAGTCACCAGAAGGCTGCGCAAGTCAACACCAAGCGCACCAATTGTCCTCTCTACCACTGAGGTGAAGGAAGCCATCGGGAAGGCGAAAGCCTCCAAATCCATTGGCCCAGACGGGTTAAGCATGTTGATGCTGAAAAAATTGGGCACCGCGGGAGTAGCATATCTCACCAGGGTCCTCAATCTGTCGCTATCCACCACGGTCATTCCGGATATCTGGAAGACCAGTAGGGTGATACCACTGCTGAAACCAGGGAAACCGGCCGGCCAAGGCGAGTCCTATCGGCCGATCTCCCTGCTTTCTCCAGTGGTCAAGACACTTGAGGCCCTGCTGCTCCCGCATTTCAACCACCATCTCAGCCCGGCGAAGCATCAACACGGCTTCCGGAAAGTGCATAGCACCACAACAGCACTTAACGCTATAAACACCCAGATTAATCGTGGTCTCAACGGCAACCGCCCCTGTGAGAGAACCGTCCTCGTGGCTTTGGACTTGTCGAAGGCCTTCGACACAGTCAGCCACTCCATCTTGTTGAAGGACGTGGAGGCCTCACCTCTCCCAGCGGCGTTGAAGCGATGGACCGCGAACTACCTGTGTGGTCGTCAAGCGTCGGTGTGCTACCGTGACTCAGTGTCAAAAGCGAGAAGAATCAAGCAGGGGGTACCACAGGGTGGCGTCCTATCCCCCCTATTATTCAACTTCTATATCTCGCGACTCCCTTCCCCGCCAGAGGGAGTCACACTGGTCTCGTACGCCGATGACTGCACGATAATGGCTACCGGCAATGGAATTGATGGCCTGTGCTCCAAAGTGAACAGCTACCTCCCTGACCTTGCTCACTACTTTACAGGACGGAATCTGACGCTGTCTCCTGCTAAGTCCACGGCGACCCTTTTCACATCTTGGACGAAGGAGGTCGGGCTCACCCTCGACATCCATATCGAGGGGACCCCCATCCCGACGGTTAACCACCCGAAGATCCTGGGAGTCACCCTCGACAGCCTGGTCTCCTTCTCAGCGCATACAACCGCAATCGTCAATAAGGTACAGAGCCGCAACAAAGTCCTCAAGTCGCTCGCCGGCAGCACTTGGGGCAAAGACAAAGAAACGCTGTTGGCAACATACAAGGCGATTGGCCGGCCGGTTCTAAATTATGCCGCGCCAATCTGGTCGCCTGGAACTAGCAGGACTCAGTGGTCAAGACTGGAGACCTGTCAGAACGCCGCACTCAGGACAGTGACGGGATGTCTCCTGATGACGCCTGTGGATCACCTCTACCATGAGGCTAACGTGCTCCCAGTGCAGGAGCACAACATTATGCTCACAAAGCAGTTTCTACTGGGATGCCACCGTCCGGGGCACCCCAATAGAGACCTGCTCGCGCTGGAGCCGACACCCAGGCACATCAGGGGACATCTCTCACAACTGACGGACGAGGTCCAGACATACGTACACCGACCGCTGGACCCAAGGACGTACCGACAGGCTCTGGACAGCATCCACAGGGAGTCGGTGGCCAAACACATCGACAGCCGCCCTGTGAGTGCAGTCCTGGGAGTCCAACCACCACCCATTGCAGCTGAGGAGCTCCAGCTGCCTCGTGAGACCCGCGTAACTCTGGCCCAGCTCAGATCTGGATATTGTAGCAGGTTAAACTCCTACTTATCCAGGATCAACCCCGACACCCCCAACACGTGCCCGGCATGTGAAGAGTCTCCGCACGACACCAATCACCTATTCACATGCCCGGCCAAACCTACTCAACTAACACCCCTCTCCCTATGGTCCGACCCTGTTGAAACAGCTCGTTTCCTGGACCTTTCGTTAGTTGAGCTTGACGATAACGATTGAGGGAGTCCGCCAACCCAGTGGGGTGTAGCTAGCCGCTACAACAACAACAACAGCTACTACTTACCCCGTTTTTACCTCATGGTGTGTGAAAAGAAATTGACTTTTAATTGACATCTCAACGATGGTATACAGAAAATTTAGCTGAATGAATCATTCAGTGAATTTCTCTCAATGGCATTCTGTATATACACTCGTTCCACAAATGAATGAAAATATAACACTTAGCACCCACTCTCAATAACCTGCAATTTTTTATAGTATGCTCATTTTAGATGCATTTTTTGTACACACCTTTCACTTGTATGACAAAATCACCAATCTTATAAAGAATAATCTATATTCTAATTATTCATCATGTCCAAGAGACATCATTAACGCAAAAGAAACTAAGATTGGTAGTTGCGTTATTTCGCATGCGAGTCACCCTGCGCTCGTTATATGCCAGTGCTATTCAAACTTTTTCCGGTGGGTAGAAATTGGGTGCCAAGCTTGGCTAAACCCATAAAAATCTCCCAATTTTCTATTCAGCATTTATATGTGCAACTCTGGGCAACGACACCAGTGCTTCCCATTAGCCAATTGCCATAACCTATTACGAGCATTACACCACACTCACACGAGACATAATCGTGTAGCTTTATTAGGCCAAAGTCACACTTGCCGTCATCGCAGCAGACCTGTTCGAGGAGCTGGGGCTTCCGGAGACGCGCATCGGTGGACAAAGGGGCTGCTTCCTCTGTCTGCGCGGCAAACACGGGCAGAACAAGCGGGTGGCAACTCACGCCCTTATAATAAAGCGCGCGCTTGGGATATCGCCCACCACGAATGTGGACCCAGCAGTCGCAACACCGTACACCCACATCAAGCTTGCAGACCCAAAATTTTTTGCGACATCAACCATCCGCCTGGCACTCGGCGCGGATGTATACGCCGACATAGTGCTGCCCGGGTTATCACCCCAGACATTTGGCCCCCTAGTGGCACAGAGCACCATCTTTGGGTGGACTCTGTCCGGGGCGTGCCGCCCATCCTTTTTATTATATGTAGCATATATATACATATATGTATATAAAAGTAAACAGTTTAATAAATCTAAAAACAAAAAAAAAACACAAATTGTATCCCCCTTTTTTACGATATTAGAAGTGCATTGAAAGATAACCACGTACATATATAAATATTTTTTTTCGTAGTTCACAACATTTTATCCCCCAGCCTTCTAGGTTAAGAGAGGTGACGAGGAACGACACGGTTGGTGCAAAATCCTGGCAATGGGGACAAAGGACTGCGATTATTTAATATTAATAATTTGCCTCATATGTATGTACATGACGCTGGTAGCTCACGTTCTCACCCGTTTTGGACATGTTGCGTCCCGCAAGGGGGGCGGCATGTTTAGGCCTCTATGCCTAAAAGTCAAATAAACCACGATTAAACGACCCGCCCTAATGTGCAGCGGTCACACTTATTCACGGCACTCATATAATTGTATGTGTGTGTGTGCAGTTAAGCACACACAAGTTACACACACATGCAAACTAACATATTCACTCAAGTTCTTCCGTTTACATTTTTCCCGCCGGATAAATATTTTCGTTTAATTTGCCCCTAATTCGTATTGTCCGAGTTCAAGTGAAGACATCGAGCTACCAGCCTCATCCAGATCAAACCAAATAAAATCCGGTTTCGTAGCGTTATCTGCAAAGTGAATACATTTTATCAAGATCTGGAACCGGTTACGAGCCATAACGTGTGGGACGAATGAATGGATTTTTGAACAAAGTAGTTGCTTTCCAATAGTCCTCCATTGAAGGGTATTTTACCATACCCATATACATGACTATGGCAAGAAACTCCATGATCTCCTTACGTTTCGTATCCTTCCACTTATTCATCCTGCTGCTGCTGCGAGTACTAATCCCACATATTTGATAATTAGCATTTCTATTTGTCTCTTCAACAATAATATCCAAAATATCATCGGTCAAAAACTTTCTATAATACTCAAATGGCGAGCCGGCATCATGTTGCGAAGCATAGGGTAGACTTATGCATCCCTCAAAATTTTTCAAAGTCGCTTCGGTGACAGGCGAATCCCATTCTGTCGTAATGGTATTTTTCGTATTTGCGACTCTCGAGGATCTGATTTGTACCTTTAATAAGTGTGTCTACGCACTTTTGAAATAGTCTTATCAATTTCTTTATGAAATTTTTTATCAGACTCCTCTTGAGTCGAAATCCTCTGCATAATATTTTGTAGAATTTCGTTTATATACACTGTTTAGAGAGATAAAAAAATGTCCAATATTCAATTTTTAAACTTTATCGCTAAGCAAATTACTGCTATTTGGATGGCGACCATAAGGCGTGCCAAAGTTTTCTAAAGCAAACTGTGTTTTTATCCATTTAGCGCTTCCAATACTTTTTTTTTTTTTTTTCATCCCCCTCACGCTGCCGTTTTTTGCTTAATACTACCCATGTCATCTTCCTCCGACCAGTAATCCAGTTACAATGAAGTTACACAAACTATAAACTTCTATTCACTTCGGTGGTCCTACATAAGTAAACTGATCCCACCACGCTTCGTTGTGAAGTTTATTTTTTTGTTTTTTAATGTCAAATTAATCGTTTAAAACTCTACTTCCCCAATCATTGTTGTTGACGGTTTCACGGTCGCCATATAAAATCGCAAGATTTAATATTGATTTTGAAATCAAAAACTAGTGTTCCTGAAGCTGGGAGAAAATGAACTTCTATAGTTGCGATTGTTATGTAACTACATAACTCCACCTTTCTGTGGAGCGTTTATTTATAACGTGAAATTCTTACAATTTCTTCTAATATATATTTACAGTATTGTATGTACATTAGACCGCCATTAGTGCATATGGGCTTTTTTGTTTTTGTGATTTTGGATGATGGCACCCCCCCCACATCGGTTCCTTTTTCCAAAAAAAAACTGATCGTGGAAAAATTTTATCCAAATCGGTTCGGGGGAAGTGGTGCCTCAAAGCTGTTGCTTAAAATAAGTGAAAATAAGTGTGAATAAAAACTAGCTATAACTTAAAATTACTAGTTTAAACTTCGATTTTTGTAAGCACGGGATTATTGAGTTGCTTTTAATTTGTGTTTTGCTGTTTTGTTTGTTAAAAAGTGTTTGTTTTCATTAAAATACTAATATTCACAATATTTCAAAATTATACGCTTGTTTCCAGTTGCGCGCACATCACTTTTTTTTTTTTACATCATTCTTCATGTTTTGGATTTTTTTTAACTTGCGGAATAGTGATTTCTTACCCGAACTTACTTCTTCATATATTCCTCAAGTAATGAAGCAAGTGCGCAGCATCTTTTGCTGTTCTAACTGAAGGCACCTGAGATTTCTTAAATAAAACTTTATAATTTTTTTATTATTTCGAAAAAACACGCACTACTTTTGTCAACCATCGCGCCAAAATTGACGTAATTAAGTGGAGCTGCCAGCTAGTTGTTTTATGATTTACCCCATAAAAAGTAAAAACAAAAAAAAAAACCCATATTTTTAATCATAGCGTTCTCAACAAAAAGGGCATTTTTTTTTGTATGGCAATAATTATGATTCTCAAGTTGAGAAAAAGTTAGTTCTCAACTTGATCTCAAATGTGATTCTCCAATTGGTCTCAAACGTTTAGTAGCAGTACTGAAATAAAAATCGAAATTATATTTTCTTCCTTTTGAATTTGAAACACCGTGAATAAATGTATGTAAATTCATTATACTCGTTCTTTATTGCTTTTGATAGTCATATGAAAATACCAAAAAAAAAAAAAATGAGAAGAGTTGGAGAAGTACGTTGGATATCAACTTGAGAACTATACATTTCTCCAAGGTTTGAGAAAATTGGAGAAATACTTTGGATATCAACTTGAGAATTATGAATTTCTCCAAGGTTTGAGAAATATTTTTTTTGATATTTGTTGGGTTTATTCATCAATTAAAACATATTCAACGATCGTTCGAATCTCTGCTACCCCATGTTGAATGGTGCGCGTTTGCATCAGATCCTATTATAATTAGCGGCTCTACTCTGGTAATGAAGCACATCAGTTGTTATCACCATACATATAACAACTCGTTTATTATTATTTTTTTTTTTTTAATTGAATAAATATAATAAGTAACTGTAGTGGTTGTGTTTGATTTGTGCTGTCGTCTCCTGTACTCCTCGATTGTTATTGCCTTTGGGCCGGCTTTTATCGGTGTCGGGGAGTACTTAGGATAGCTCTCCAATTGGTTACTGCCTACTGGCTCGTATTCTTCTGCTGATTGACTGATTATAAGTGGTGATTCGTACTTTGTGGAAGGCGCGTGAAGTTTTGCCTCGTCAGTGCCGGTCATTTGGAAGTTTATTAAAATTTGTTTATCTTCCTCATCTAAAATAGCAATACTATTTTGTATTAAAGTATTATTGAATAACACAATAGTTTGCAAATTTATCTTGTTTCCTCTTGCCGTTATTGGTCCTTATAGGATCGGATTGGCAGGTTCAGGAGGCTTGGTCCGTTAGGGCAGGATCGCCATGTAAGGTTTGGATAGCTCAGTTTCTCTACCTAAAACGCACTACGTCTCTAGTCCTATAGACGTGGCAGCGTGCAACTTATATTTTAACAGCAAGCTGTCGATGCTGTATATTTAGGCGACTCGAAAGTCAAGCCGGATTATCGAGAAGTAAAACACATTCAGTTAGAGTGTAGTTCTAGTTCTGCTTTATTCTATCAAAAACGTGAGTATTTATACAATTATCAATTACTTAGCGCTTCCATGACTCCGCCCCATAATTTCCAGTCAGAACTCGAAAAAGGTCGTTGACAGTTAAACAAAGTGATTGCTGACTTTGCTGAAGGCATTGCACGTTATGAAATGTATAAAAGAGTTTCGTTGGTTATATGAAACCCTTTTGTGTATGGTGCACATGAAGTGTGACTAATTCATAAATTTGTTTATTGCAATTTATGAGTGTTGGTAAGTGGCGTTGAGGTAGGTCCACTACATCAGTGTTTTTCAATCTGTGGGTCGCGAACCCTAGGGGGGTCGCGAAGCCTTATTCGCGGTGTGCGGCGGCTCGGCCGGTGTGTGTGTGTGAGTATCGTGTGAATTTATTTTTGTTTTTGTTTTAACGATGTATGCTTATTCCTAGGGTATAATTTTTTATTTTATTTTTGTACATTTGTAGATTTTGTAAAATTGTAGATTTGTACATATGAAGATAAGGTAATTCATTTAACATTTAAGCAAAAATTTCATATCTGAGATCTATTCATATGTAGATAAAAATTTTTTTTTGTTTTTTTGGCTCAATAATTAAATTATAATTAAGTAATACTTAAGTTTGGTGTTTCAGCTTAGTCCGTGAACCTCATATGATACCGTTTGCCCTTGTATTTTACCGTTGCATGGTCTGCTCCTTGTCGTGCTACCAGGACTGTTTGTTGCTTGAAGCGTGTAGCCCATCGCCTTTTGTTGCTCGTTGGGCGTTTTAATATGAAGCCATTGAGTGCGTCACAGTCTTTGCTGTCTGGTGGTGTGCCGCTTATTTCGCCGGGGTCCTCTTCGGTGAGGATAGCCAATGGGACTCCCCATTCGACATCATGCAGCGTTTCCTCTGGTTGCTCGCCGGTTGCTTGTTCGCCCTCTGTTTCGGTTATTGTGCACAGGGGTTCGTTCGGTGATGCTGATGCCAGTATCAGTGGTGGTCCGTGGAAGATACGCACCCGCTGGTTTCGTGGCTTGTTTGGAGGCCAGGGCACGGCCTCGAATGGTGGATGCCAGGGACGCACTTGCTGTAGCTCATCGGGAGGTGCTGGCTGTCTGCGTTGTTGACTCATTGCGGGATCTGAATGATTTTTTTTTCCCGGAATCTGGAAAGAGAGTGCAATGTGTCTCGTTGGGGTGGTGCGGAATATCAGGTGGGATGAGGGTGTAAAAAATGTGATGGGAGGGAAAAAAAATTCGGGTTTTCCCTCTTTTAGTTTGTGTACGGCTTGAGGTATTGCAGGTGTGCGTGCGCTGGTTGGTTGTCGGGCCGCTCGGTACTGGTGAGTTTTACTGTGTTTACTGATACGTATTTCCAGAAAGAAAAAGTCGAGGTTCTTACACAACAAAAACACAATTTTAGTGAGAAGGATGTGCTTGTTCATTTTTCAAAAGTTTCTCAAATTGTGGTGCTATTTTTGAAACATTAACAATCAAATCATTTTCTAATTGCAGTCTATTTCTCTTTTTAGTTTTAATGTCTACCATTGAAGAAAATGTTAGTTCACACAAGTAGGTACGAAGTGGCGAATGGCACTAATACTTTAAGAGCTTCTTTTGCCAGCTCTGGATATTCGTGTTTTCTTTTCATCCAAAATATGTCGACACTTTGCGAATAAAATTCCATTTTAAGCATGCCATCAGCAGCTAAATCTAGAAGACATTCTTTCATTTTTATGGTGACATCAGACAGATCTATTGATTGGTCCAAAAAAGGGTTTAATATCCATCTACGCCCATTGTCAGCTTCAGAGTGTAAGTCTGGAAAATATGTCAAAAGCTTCTCTTGTAAATTATGCAAGCTCTGAATCATGCAAGGAATATGAGCCGATACTTCAAAACTTTGGTCTGTTGCATTATCTTCAACAATCTTCTGTACACTTGGAAAAGGCTCAAACATTTTATTTTGCAGGGAAGTTGACCACAAACGAAGTTTTGCGTGAAATGCTTTTACTTTATCTTTGGCTGTTAAAATATTTTCTTCTCTTCCTTGAAGGTTCTTGTTCAAATTCTTAAGGTGGCTAAAAAATGCTAATTTCAAGAGCCAAATAGGGTCAGAAAAGCGATAAGCATATTCAGATTTTGCATCTTGTATGAACATAAGCAATTCAGCTCTCAGTTCCAGAACTCTTGTCAATACCTTTCCTTTGGATAGCCACCTGACCTCTGTGTGATAAAGGAGATTTTGATGAAGCGAGCCCATATCTTCACAAACGATTCTGAATAGCCGAGTTTGCAAAGCTTTGCCTTTGATAGAATTCACAATTTTTATTACCTCCTTGAGCACATCATTTAAAATAGAAGGTACTACTTTAGCAGCTAGAGCCTGTCAGTGAAGAAAACAGTGTGTCCAGATTATGTTTGGCATTATCGATTTTAATTTTGCAACTAGTCCGCTATTTTTGCCAGTCATAGCCTTAGCGCCATCGCTACAAATAGCGATACATTTTTTCCAATCAATATCGTAGTCGCGAGTGCTTTCTAAAAACAAATCGTACAAACACTGGCCAGTAGTGAGTGTTTGCAGGAAGTGCTTTGCAAAATAAGATTTCTTCCCTGATACTGTCATCTGCTTCAAAGCGCACAAATACTACAAACTGTGCACAGTCGGAAACATCTGTAGATTCGTCAAACTGCAAAGCAAAATGTTGGCTGTTCTTTAATTTTTCAACTACTTGTTCTTGAATATCCTTGGCCATATTGTTTATTCTGCGTGAAATAGTATTGTCAGAAAGTGGTATGTTTTTTAATTTGTTTGCCTCCTGCTTGCTGATCATAATTTCAACTATATCAAGTGCTGCTGGCAAAATAAGATTTTCGGCAATTGAATGTGGTTTCCCTGCTTTAGCAACTCGATATGCGACTTTGTAGCTAGCTAATAATGCTGACTCGTTGACACTGGATGTCTGAAAATAAACCAAACAATATTTTTTTTTTTTTTTTAATTGATGCATTTTATTGCGATCTGTACATTAACATTAAACAATATTTAAAACTTACTACTAAATAAAAATAGTCATGAATGGAGTACACCCAGTGGTGCAACCATATATTTTTCGCAGGTATTCAATATTAGTAGAGGTCTGATATTGATTTCTATTTTAGTCGGCGGAAAAATACTGTATGAGAAGTGAGTGTAGAAATAAGAGGATTCGGGTGATCATGACTTTGTTTTTGGTGAGATAAGGCGTGCTTAAAATAGCAACAACTTGAATAGAGTCGATTTAAGCGTATCGCTTAAGTGCGTTGAGGGTCTTAACAAAACTTCGTGGAGACTATGAAATATTATTTTATTACTTACCTGAATTATAGTATTTTGCTGCTGATTAAGAGCTTTCAACTTTCGTTCAAAGAAATCCAACGGCTTATCAGCTTCTTTTTGATGCTTGGTTGTGAGATGCCGCATACGCTTTGACGGTTTCATACTCTCACGTGATAAAACATCGCCACAAATTACACATTGAGGTTTATTATTTATGACTGTGAACCCGTATTTCAAATAACTGTCATCGTAACGTCTATTTTTTTTCGGGTTTGATTCACCACCACCGCTATTGACACTCGTACCAGATGTTGAAGGCTGCGATCTTTTGAGATATTTATCCATTTTACAAACGCGCGGAGCAAGCGAAAAACACAAGAATGACGTCCGTACTCATAGGTGACTGCGCTTAACTGAGCAAGAAGAGATAACGCTTTGCGCAGGTCCGTTACTTTTGGCTTTACGATTTTGGCAAACGATGACGTCACATGTGTCAACTTAAAACAAATGAAAAAGGGGATTCCCCGAATTCCGGGCCATGCTTTTATGATGCGTTAGCTTAGGTTTTTTACTTAGGCCTACCACTTTTTACAACTTTGCACGCCAATTGAAACGCCAACTTAACGATTAGGGAACGACACTGCTGAACGCAATCGTTTTTGCATCTTCAATAACTAGCCGATAACTAGCCGAAAACGACCAATGGGCAGATGGCCTTAGTTTTATCAATCTTGAAGATGAGAGTTGAAACAAAAGATTACTGCGGGGGGAGCGCGCGCGGGGCGCTTACTGTCGACGCAACGACTATACGGTGTGGCAGCGTCGCTGTTGGCGACGCAGTTGCGCCCGCGTGGATATATAAAAGTACAGACACGGACAAACTCATTTTTACATCGCCATTGTACACTGCGCTCCACTACTGTGTAAAACTAAGCATGTCCATGACTGTACGAAAATAGGAAAAAAATCATTACCTAACGTATGTATGTATGTACATAGTCTTTTAATTAAATTAATTCTTTGGCTTCTATGACACAAGGGGGTCGCCAGAATATTTCAACCTGTGAAACGGTCGCGAAATCAAAAAGATTGAAAAACACTGCACTACATAACATAAAAGTGTTCTTTCAATTATTGATATGGAAAAAAATTATGGATTGATTACTGTAATTCGGTTTACAAATCATTTTAAATGACATAAGTAGGAATGTGCGACGGTTGTTTGAGAAGAAAAGCATCGTAATCGATGGAAAATTCTAAGAACATTTTCCTTCACTCGATGCTGCCTATTCAGTGACCAATCATATTCGCTTTAATGACTTATTCGCAATTTTTTTTATTGGTATTTTACAGTATATAGTATGTATGTATTTTCAAACGACTTTCATAATGTCAAGGAGTACATATTTTGAACTGTAATTATAATTAATAAATATACTAAATATTTAGTGCTATCATCTTTTGTAATTATATTATCATTTACATTATTATTTATGACTTCTGTGGGGCGCTTGTTGAGTCTGCTTTGGGCCGCACATCTTTTTAATTCCTCTAGTTTTTTCAAATTGATTTTTCTGGTTACTCTGGTGATGTAATGTGTATACGCTGATACACCTCGCGAAGTTCCTTCCTGTATCTCACCGCTTTACCGACTCTTGATTTCCTTCTAGGTTTTTCAGTAATTGAGTGGTGAAAATTTTTATAATTATTTTGTTGTATCTTTTGTCTCGCTCTATATTGTTCCAAAGAAATAGGTTTTGGTTTAGCCTCTACTGGAGTTGGTATATATATCGGGGCATATTTTATGTACTGAACTGTATATTCTTCTATTGGCGGAGTTTCCTCCATAGCAAGTAAGAATAAATTATTTAAAAATGTTGCCGATTTGGCAGGATCATTTTAATTTATTAAATTTTTTTTTTTAAATTGAATCGATATAATAGGAAATGTAGGTCTTTTTAAATGCATCATACATACTTACATACATACATACATATGTTCAAATGTATTTTATAAAAGAACATTCCAATTAGGCTGGAGTGGTACTTATCCTATTCAGGGGTAGAGCTATGTAAGTCTCACATGCCCTTCCAATTCAAGTGTAATCTCCTTAGATTGCTTAATGCATCGAACAAACAAACGAATGACGATCTTCTGATCCTTCTAGTCAAACCTGAGTAGTTTTGAATTTGGATTTGAAAATTTTCTTACCACGAAGAAATTTAAACTCTCGAAAGTGAACAATTCGATATAAGCATCGTTAAGAGTAACTGAATAGCACTACTGTCCCTTTTATTTAAACATTTAACATTATAATAAAAACATGATGCGGTATCTCGAAGGACCAATTTTAGGGAAACCCCTTGCGTAATAGAGAATCCAGCTGAAAACAGCACCGCACAGTGGCCGAAAAGGCTCATCTAGCGGCGTTTAATTAATAGCGCTTAGGGAAAATTTAGTTTTGTTTGTGTAATATCGTTTTTTCAGTTGAAAATAGATTAAGCTACAAAGATAAAAAATTTTTTTGTTTTTTTTTTTAAGTTTTGTTTGATTGGTAATTTTTTGTGGTTCTTCCTTGGTTTTCCTGCTATTTCTTCGTCTATATTCCTCAATAGTGATTGGAATCGGGCCAATCAGCAGGTCCGTTGGTGGTATCGCTGGCGCTGGTTTCTCTTCATTGATTTTGAAATGGGTTATCCATTTTTTAAGAACTTCATCAAACTCGTCCCTCATTCTAAGGGCATGATCTGTGCCAATTTATGTTTAAGCAAGGCAGGATTTCTTGTCACTATGTGATAAGCTAGGCAAAACAAAATTTGCCACTTTCTACTTATCAAGGCAGGATTTCTTGCCGCTCTTTGCTTTAACAAGGCAGGATCGCCATGTAAATGGTTAAAGAATGTTCACTGGTTCGTTATTGGATATCAATTGTTTTTATTAAAATATTTTCGTACTATTTATACTACAACTTATTATGTACTTTCTTATTTACTAACGCTTACATATGTACGGCCAATTGTATACATAAGAATATGGGCTCGTACGCGAAGAATGCTGAGTGCAGCAAGAAACTTGTATGTATGTTTGTATACGCTTGCACTCAAATCCAAGTCGCTATTTGTTTACGTAATGAAAAGCGACTCGATCAATGAACCGAGTTTTGGTTTGTCGCGCGTGTTGTATTTTGATACATTTGTAAATATGTATATTTATGTTTATGTAGATATGTATGTCTGTAAGTTTGTATGTTGTGTTTGTAAATATGTATTTCTTGATACATTACAATATAACCGGAAAATGTTAACGTATCTCGAAGGACCATATATAGGGATAACCCTTTACTGGGTTAGGTTTTTATGTAAGATAGTGTAAGGTTTGGTTAGCTCAGTTTCTCTACCTAAAACGCACTACGTCTCTAGTCCTATAGACGTGGCTGCGTGCAACTTATATTTTAACAGCAAGCTGTCGATGCTGTATATTTAGGCGACTCGAAAGTCAAGCCGGATTATCGAGAAGTAAAACACATTCAGTTAGAGTGTAGTTCTAGTTCTGCTTTATTCTATCAAAAACGTGAGTATTTATACAATTATCAATTACTTAGCGCTTCCATGACTCCGCCCCATTATTTCCAGTCAGAACTCGAAAAAGGTCGTTGACAGTTAAACAAAGTGATTGCTGACTTTGCTGAAGGCATTGCACGTTATGAAATGTATAAAAGAGTTTCGTTGGTTATATGAAACCCTTTTGTGTATGGTGCACATGAAGTGTGACTAATTCATAAATTTGCTTATTGCTATTTATGAGTGCTGGTAAGTGGCGTTGAGGTAGGTCCACTACAAGTCTTATGAGATCATGTAACTAACAGAGCACCAAACCCAGCCAGCATTTTATATCGCGAACGTAACATCCGCGAAACTCTTTTTCGAAAAGTGTATCGCGGATGATATCGCAGAAGTTTCGCGGAAGTAACAGCTGGGAATCAAAAAGGAACCCTACGGCGATATCTTCATGACGTTTAGTAAGCGAAAAGGCACAGCGAATCCCTTTGGAAACGTTTAGATGTAACGCAAGCGATACTCCTTACTGTTTCGCATATGTCAAGTGTAGGCGATTCGAAAACGATACACTATGGCGATAAAAATGCGAAGGAACAAAAAAGCTATTTAGATACAATTTTAAATTCCAATTTATTTCAAATTCATAACGTTTATTATAATATTAATAGAAAAAATTAAATTAAAAATTTAAAAATTAAATTTACTTCAAATTATATAGATAATATAAAAAAAATAGATAAAATTTATTGCTTATTTGTGGCTGTCAACGGCTCATTTTCGGGCTCCACATTATCAATGTTTTCCACATTTTCTTTGCGCCTTTTCAGGGGGGTTAACCGGTCCCGTTTATTTATTCTGTCTTGCGCATGTAAAAAATGTTTTTGCAGCATTTGGTTCATGCAGCCCTCATCTGATTTAAATTTCGAGTGGCACACATCTATGAAAAATAAGACAAAAATACATATTTTTTAAATTTATTATAATTCAAGACCTTTAAGAATTAATTGACATCCATCAATGATGATATAATCAATTTTTTAATTAATATTACCTTTAACCATGCTGACGCAACGGCAAATTTCGGCACAAGGCTTCGTCTTTGTCCCCTTCCATGTGTATTTTGTCGTCAGCTCTTCTGTAAACAATTGTTTCATAGTGCCCCTTAAAAATGTTGGTGCATCAAAACCTGCCATCCGATTTAGAAATTGTTTCTTAAAGAAAAAGATGTAAAAACATTGAAATATATTAATAAACCCTAAAAACTTACAAACTCCTGAGCACGTTCTGGAATGTTGAGCAGGTCAGCATCAAACTTTTTGACGTCTTCAACGTCTTTCAACGGCAAATTTTCCATGCGTGATCCCGCACAGAGTACTGACATTGACGCAGTCTTTCTCACCTCCATCTTTAGACTCACCACTTCTTCTGTGAGCCGCTGAATAATTTTGGTGGTTTCTGCCTCCCGGCTTCGTGACTCCTTCTTAATTTCCACCACCTCCTTCTTTAGTTCCACCACCTCATTTTTTAGTGCCAGCATTGCATCCAACAGTTGCTGCTGAACAGATATTTCCTGAACTTGCACTAATGAAAACAAGTTTAAGGGATTTAAAATATACATATGTATTTAAAAGTAAGAAATTTCTCACAATTGCATAAGTTCTGGCTTGGGATGTATCCGAAAGTATTTTGAGTATTTTGCGAATTGTCTGTGTAAGTGCCTGTAAAATAGTCTTATTTATTAGGATCAACGTACATATGTAGCTAATGCGATACTTACTAGTATAGTTGCCTTCCAACATGATATCTAAATTGTAAATATTATATACGCAAATTGATTTTTATTTTATTGTGGTAAAAGTGGTAAAAAAATAGAATGTGAAAAACTGTTCTCTAATCGAATTACTTTACAATATATGTTTTCAAAATTGAATTGAATTTCTTGACCTAACACAATAACTGGAGTTGAATAAATATTAAAATGTGTGGAATTTATTGGGTGTTCAAAGTAGGAATGCAAACTATTTATAATATTTCCTTTAAAATTAGGTAAATTATTTACATTTAAAATTTTACTTAACTGTACAATGTTGTTGCCCACTATACAAAAACTATCCTTGCTCCCGAGAGAATAAAAAAAGCCCCCACACTGGACACTCACTATATTTCCATCAACCACCTTCCCAAATGTGCAAAACTCCTTTTTTTTTACTTTTTCCAAGGCATAACTTATTTCAACCTGCCTCTTATAAATTTGTGCGGCAATTCCCGTGCTTTTCTTGACCTTTTTCTTAATGAATTGTAAGTGGTTCTCAAATTTAAATGCACTGGTGCTTTCTAAAGAGCCAAACGATTTGGCATCCTTATGTAAGTGCAGCAAACAATGGAAATTAGTGGTTAAAAATGATAAATCATACAAAGTAGGAATTTCAAAAACAAAAGACTTTAATAAATTTTCTGCGCATTCGTTATTACTCCGGCAATCTGTTTTATTAAGCAATATTCTAACTCCTAGAGACAGTTTTAAAAAGTTGTTATACCTGTCTTCACTCAAAATATTTTTCAATATGCAAGGCCCAGTGTACAATAGAAATTGCCGCAGCTCTGTCGCTTTCCATCGATCTAATTCCTTTAAATCTCGTGGCTTTCTATTAAAATCTACCGGTATATTTACTCTATTATTTAACAAATTACTATTTAATTCCTTTATTTTCCACGACGTTAATGAAAAATTTTCTCCTTTTTTCTTTACCCACGCCTTCAATAAAGTTCTCATGACACCTAGGCATACAACGTGCATGTAATCAAGGGAAATTTGGCCAACCATGTCTAAATCAGGTAATATTTCTAAAGCCGTTAATGACCTAACATTATGATGCTCTAGCTGAGAGCGGCTCCGAAATGAATTATTGTTCCTCAAAACAACTGAATCAGTAGGTGGAAAAACCACTCTACTCTTCACCATCTCTCCTCTAGCAATGCATCTTACACAAGAATAGTAGCCACTGTGACCTTTAGTACCTAAAACAAATGATCGCGCTGGAGCATCCATAACGAAACACCTAACTTTAACATTAAATTTTCTGTTGCCGAAAATTATGCCATCCTGCTTCAGGTGAAGTAATTCAGAAGTAAATTCTTGTAGAAATTCTTCAGCGTTGTGTGGCTTGGAGTTGCCTTCAAAAACGCCAACCAAAAATACCCATACGGTATCAACAATACTTCCTAAAATTGGCCAAACCTGCTTACAGGAGCTCTTAAATAACGGCAAACCGTCAACATTAAAATCCAATACTAAGTCTTCACCTTCTATAGTCTGCACGTGTAAAACATCGGTCAGGGCTGATTTTAGGCCGTAGTGAACATAAACCCCTTCTCCTACTTTTCTTTGCTCTACACTGGCTGGTGTTTTTTTAATAGTCCTAGCATCTTTCGGAACACTAATCCCACACTCATTTAAAAGTTTTAGCAAATCATTGAATGCGGAATTAGTAATGTTATGTCTTATACTCCAATTACCTAATTTTTGAATTATATTACTTTCTCCACTATCATCTTCACTATCTAATTCCACAGAACTATCGTCAAAAAACACACTACAACCAGATGCATCGAAACTATTCTCACTTTGGTCTCCACTATTGTTAGGAACTTCAGAATTAGAACTATCTGCATTAATTATATCAACACTTTCATCTAAAGAAGCATTAGTTAAATTTGAAATACTGTCTTCGTTCATTACACTTCGTAGGATTTTCTTAGCTTCAATTCTAGCTTTTTTTTTAATTTGCCTAGACGACAACATTTTTTTTAAATAATTTATTAAAATTTTGCACCACTTATTATTAAATTGCCAATTAACCACTTTTAAATAATAATCAATTTTTGTATATATATATTTACCTTAGATAACAAATTGATTTTAATAAATTTAGTATATTTATTATATTATAATATTAAAAAATTTTATGCACGCACAAAAATACTTGTTACACTTCAAGAGTCAACAACTGAATGCTCATTGTCACTTTGATTTGCACAAAAACGCAAAGAAATATTCATATTTTTCATCATATTATGGTTTGGATGATAAATTCGCGACAAATTAATACCGTTATCTCACAGGCACGAGCCAATGTCGCCAATCTTACATCTAGGTGAATCGTAGGCAATTCACTAGAATAATGTCTCGCCAATTTATTAACATGGTGATAAACAGGCGATACACACAAGCTGCATATCGCTAAATTTTCATCTGCGCGATTCGCCTAAGATTCACGCAAATGATATATCGCCAAATTTCAAGCAAATGCTGGCTGGGAAGTAACACCTCAAAAATCAACACAATATCCGCACATAAAAATCGCGAGTTCCACATATGTATGTATATTGGCTTCTCACATTTTTTACAGCAATTGTTGCGGGTGTTCTCAGCAAGATGATGCGGGTAATCCAAACGTGAGCGTATGCGGGGTTTCCAAATAAAAAAGGCAAGATTTTCTTTTTATTGAAAGGTTTTTACTTTACTTTTACTTGAAAAGGCTTTTTGTACAGGAAAAGAAAGTGCGAATTCACCAAATGGCAGGGCGAACGAGTAGCGAGCCGAAAAACAACGAGCGAAAGCAACATGACGTTTGTTATTAACCCTTGTGTGGAAACCAATCATTAATCCTAGTGTGCACGTAAACATTAACTAAACATGGTTTACAAACATGTACTAAATATTTGGATTTTGCATATTTGAACTCAACAGCAATGTTTAGGTTTTCTGTCTTTTTTCTGAGTGCACTCACCACCAACGCTTGGTGGTAAGGCCCTGGTTGTTGTTTTCCTGCGTATATTTCCAGTTTGAGAATATAAAACTTCCCGGCATCTACAAGAGCTTGAATTTTTATTTTTACTATGCATGTTTCTTGATACGCTACACTAGTAATCATTGCGAAGTCGAAGTCGCGAACATTCAATGCCCTCATATACATACAGTCACACATACTTCGAAATATAATACTATTCGTTATTCGAAAATGGCGTTTATGGCACATCCTTCTTAGCAATTAGTAATTTCTCAGTTAGGAGTCTTGATTTATTCGCTTTTAACTTATCACAGAACTGATCCAACGACGTCGTTGGTATCTCTGCTACCCCATGTTGAATGGTGGGCGTTTGCATCAGATCCTATTATAATCAGCGGCTCTACTCTGGCAAAGAACCCCCTTTAGTTGTTATCACCATACATATAACACTCTTTTTTAACCCATTTCTACCTAATAGGTATTTAAATACCCATAAAACATGGTTCACGCGAAATAGCACATCGCAGAATTTGTAAAAGATATGGATTTGAGTTTTTTTCCAGATCATGTAGAGAAGATGAAGTGATCCTACATGTTTAGGCCAACGTTTGTCGCAACATTTTGACCCGCACTAATGTTTTCTATAATGTTAAGTATACTGTTAAAATGTCCCTTCACTTAATAAGCCGTTCAGCCGGCAACCGTAACTAAATGCTAAAACGGCGGAATTAATGTTTTTTTTCAACATCCCGATTAATTATACTTCTTTTTCTAGAAAGGTAATAATAGCGTTATGGCCATATTACGTATCCGCATATACTTTTATTATTAACACAACATTTTGTAGGGGAGAGGGGGGCACCTTTGAACACTTTTTGCTTCCAAGTCTCATAAAAACCTAAGTTTTTGAATTATTGATCTGTAACTTCTATTTATTTTTAGAAATGGAACTCATCTTCAGTTTAAAAGTACAGTTCTATCCATTTTATGAAGATTTCGATTTATTATTATCTTTTGGGTGAAGCAGGTCCTTATGTTCAAAGGTGCCCCCCATGTGGGGCAGCTTTGAACTAGGCTGGGGCACCTTTGAACAACACAGGCAGTTTTTACAACACATTTTTTACCTGAAATAAGACTGTACACTTTAATTAAATTATAAATTAGTTTTATTTTTATTTATTTATTTATTTATTTTATTTTAATTAGAGATAAAAACTGAACTTAACATTAATAAACTAGAATTCACAAAAAACTTAACGATTTAGTAAGGTAAGAACATATAACATAAACAAAAAAACAAAACTTAAAATAGGTACACAAACTGGAATTCACAAATAACTTTATTTATATAGGTAAATAGACTGTATATAAGAAACAATCAAGTAGCCTCATTAACCTAACTGATATTTGGAGAAGTTGAAAGCGAAAGTCATCATCGCAGCTGTCCTCGATGTTCCTGGAGGATGAATAGGTGGTGGCAGCTTAGCTTTTATTTCTATGACACTAACAGACCACTTGTCTTCTATGTCAGGATAGAAAAACCTATAGGAACCCGGGTTCCTTTTTAAGAAGCTGACGTTGTACATGTTGCCATCTTTCTCATTTATTCGGCCAACAAAACCTAATATCTTATTATTATTTTTATTGGAACATTCCACCAATATATAATCGCCTGGATTTAAATGGTCGTAACTTAAATCGATACATGCTTCGTATTCGTGCTCTGCATCAAGTTGTTCAATGGATGAGTCATCAGCAAAGTTGAAATCTAGATCTGTGTCATCATTCACCGAGTACGAACAACTCTCGTCAGAGTCCGAACTCAATTCCTTTTCCTTTGGCTTTTTAGCTTTGATTGCCCGTTTAGTTCCTTGATCTAGCTTTAAACGCTTGTTAAAAGAGTGCGTTCCTGATTTTTTTAAGCGCTGCTGTCGTTCCTTGTAGGCAGTCTCAATTTCATTTTTATCTGGTGTTTCCGTCAAAATCCGTGATTTTCCCTTCTTTCTTCCTCGATTTGAATTTTGTCTTGGACCAGCTTTCGGGAAAGGCCTAGCGATTTCAGGTGATGCAACATTTTCTTTGAAAGTACAGCGATCATCCATATTTGAATACTCAACACCTGATTCATTATTTACAGAACATAATAAGGGTTCAACATCTCGTGGTGCTTCACATGGTTCGGCATTTATAATTGGCGCAACTGGAACTTCGACTTCTCTATTTGTGACCTCCGCGCACTCAAAATCTTCGTCAGTGAATGCAGTTCTTGAAAAGGGATACATTCCTGGCTTAGAAAACCCTGCAACTATATTTTTAGGTGTAAATGCAGCAATATAAGCGGTATTAGCAATACCCGAGAGATCATGTATTCTTATAGTTTTTGCAGGATTATTTAGTAGCCAGTCATTTTGCGCCACGGATAACATATGCTTGAATGGTCCCAGTACTGCGACATCGAGGGGCTGAAGTCTATGAGTGCAATGAGGGGGGAATGTAACTAGAACGATACCATGTTCTCGGCAAAAGTTTATAGCTTCTATTGTACAATGGCTTTCGTGATTGTCCATTAGAAGTAATATCATATCGTTCTTTGCACATCTTGTTTGTTTTTGAATGTGTTCTAGAACTTTTATAAAAAGCACTCCCGTCATCCAACCACTTCTGGGGCTGTTAACATAACCCACACTACCAGCTGGGGCTCCAGTAAGCATACTATCATGATATCTAGCTCGCGGGAAAATAAATACTGGAGGAATTGTATTACCAACTGCATTGACAATAGCGCACATAGTTATCAACTGGCCTCTTTTAGCAGAAACACACTGTCCAACTTGTTTTTGCCCTTTTGGTGCAATTACGTTTGGGGCTTGGACCACTGTAGTCACCCCTGTTTCATCTAAGTTTAATATTCGGTCGGGGTTAAAATTAAACTTACCAAGTGCTCTTTGGTAATTGGTTTGAAATTCTTCGATATTGTGCCTGTTGAAGCTTGTTGATCGTGATAAGCTCGTATTTTCTGGCTTCCTTAGGCCTCCAAATGTCGGGACATTTTTTTAGGAGGGTGGCATATTGAAATGCTAATGTTCGAGCTTGAACATATGTTAATCCATAATTCATTCTTGAGCTTCGAAGTAAATATTTCTCTAGCATGTCTTCTTCAGCGGTGGTAAAAACTTGCCTTGTAGAAAAATTGCTTGAATAATCTTGACCTTGGAGAGTTTTGTTTAGTTTATAGTTCTTAATTCTATAAAATAAAGTATTCGGCAGAATACCGTAAGTACTGGCAGCACCTCTAAGGGTCATTGTTTTATTAATAACTGCCGTGATAGCACTCTTTACGTCATCTTCGTTAATTTCTGTGGTTTTTTTCTTCTTATAGTTACGCACCATTGTATTCACCTGAAAATAATTTAAAACTTGATAGAAACAACACCAACAAATTCCAATGCACATGACAAGGAATATACAAAAAACACCTAGGGGCACCTTTGAACATGTTCAAACCTGCCCCGACCGATTTGTTCAAACCTGCCCCAACGTGTGATGTCAAGAACAATTTAGCTTTAAAAATTTGATTGTACTTATATATAAAAAAACTTACCTTAATATGGCTCTAAATGAACCTTCGCATTCGAAAATTATTTTTCACAAAAAAAAAAGCTCACCAAAAATTGTGTATACTCTTACAAAGAAAAAAGAAAAAAGTGGGAAAACCAGCATGAAAACATCCACCACGAGCGAATTTCAAGTGACTACTGAAAAGATGACCGAAAGCTGTTGACGTTTATAGATAACAATATTGCCAGGATGAAAATTTGGTTTACGCTCTCATATATTTTTTTAATAAGATTTTATTAGTGCTGTTCAAAGGTGCCCCACGTTCAAAGGTGCCCCCCTCTCCCCTACCCATAAAACATGGTTCACGCGAAATAGCACATCGCGGAATTTGTAAAAGATATGGATTTGAGTTTTTTTCCAGATCATGTAGAAAAGATGAAGTGATCTTACATGTTTAGGCCAACATTTGTCGCAACATTTTGACCCGCACTAATGTTTTCTATAATGTTAAGTATACTGTTAAAATGTCCCTTCACTTAATAAGCCGTTCAGCCGGCATCCGTAACTAAATGCTAAAACGGCGGAATTAATGTTTTTTTTCAACATCCCGATTAATTATACTTCTTTTTCTAGAAAGGTAATAATAGCGTTATGGCCATATTACGTATCCGCATATACTTTTATTATTAACACAACATTTTGTAATATTAAACCTGAATAAACACTGACATCACACATTGATTTTTTTCATCGGCAAAGGAATAAATCAAAATTTGTGTGCATTGATTTTGTTGCATATTCCGGCGATTGTGTGAATAAACATTTTACACATAGATATATCTATGTATGCATCTTGTGCGCTTAAATCCGCCGCTGCCAAAAAATTGTGCAGGCTGATGCATTTTTATTGGTTTCCCTAAATTCTGCAAATAAAAGAGAATAATTTAAAGATTATTATAACCTTGGTGAAATACCAGTAGCAAACATACTTACGCAGCACTTGTAAAACGAAGAAATGTGATTATGAATGGCCATTCACGGAAATAGAGTGTTTATCGATGACATAATTTACTATTCCGATACCTTTTAGGGTTGAGTGGCAAAACAGTGCGACTATGGTGATTGACGCACATTATTTACTACGTTTGCGCAAACTGTTCAAACCAAAAATTGTGCGTGCACATTAACCCTTTCGAACCGACAAAAAACTGCTGGGTACACAATATTTACACTTAGTAGACCTTATATACTAGGGAAATGCGAATATTTATACCGAGCCAGAATTTCACTTTTCGCCGCCAGAGGCGCTGGGATATTTAGTCCCAATCGGTTGTTTTGTTTTGAAATTTGGGATATAATGTCCCAGCAGTACTCATAACTTAAAACAATCACTAGTAAACATTTTACATTTTATTGATTCATGTTAAGTTTTTTACATATGATATGGCGTAAAACACTTGAAACATAGTGGAACTTCGCACGTCTGACATGTAAAAAAAGTACGCTTATCGTTCTTTCCACCTTTTTTATCCTTTGAACACTTTACGCATCGGCGTCGCGTTTTGCCTGCAATGGGCATGTGGTCGCCAACTACACCATGATTGACATCTCGATTCTTCAAATGGCGTCCTGATTTTTTCTTCTTAGCCCTTTCGAGCCTGACTTTTTCCCTGTGCTTCTAAAATTTTTTTTTTACTTCAAATGATCTCTTAATTACTCAAGAAATTTCTGTAAAAAATTTCAGGTCCCCACGCCCAGCGGTTTGGGCGCTAGAGAATGTTGCTTGTGAGCAACGTTCGGCAATTGTGGTATAAAAATACAAATTTTTTTTGTAAGGTAAATCGTGTGAAGTTTTATTTATTCATTGTGAACAATTAAGTATGAAAGGACAAAAAACAGTTTTTGTTGGTGTTACAGCAAAGATGTACATTACACTTAAGGCACTTGGACATGGGAGTTCCCGTTTTGCATAGTCGACAACGCCCTTTTTCACCAAAAACTACCCAATGCTCCAATTTGTCATAGCGCTTTGTATTTGGAGGGTTGGGCTGGACTCTATACTTTTTGGTACTTTGTGAGGAGACATTGCATGATGGAGAGTTACAAAGGGACGAGGTTGGTCTATCATTTTCCGCATTTGATGGACGACCTCTTTTTTTCGTTACATAATCCTCACAAGAAGTATATTGCAAGAGTGTATTAGCGATTTCCAGTTGAAATTGTATTAGTGGCATATATTTTTTGTTCGGCTCTAGCAAACGTAGATGTTTTCTATATAGAAGCCATGCATTTATAACGGATGTTCCCAGGCACCAATAAAATACTCTGATATACCACTTTCTTGAGCGATGGTTGACCTTGTAAAGTTCCATGAGCATGTCTGCTAAGTCAACCCCTCCCATGCCTTTGTTATAGGATTCGATGATCGCAGGTCTTGGAATATCAATATAAACTTTTTCTTTTGGACTCCAACGCTTGCATACCCCCACAGGTCGATGATCTGTACATGAAGACATGACTTGGACTGGCTTATTGTCATACCATTTTAGACATACTAAATTGTAGTTTGTTTCACATTTCACATCGAACGATCCTCTTCCTCGCTTTTTGAGTTCAGCGTCTGAAACCAACTGGCAACTACTGATTCTGTTTTTTCTTACAGTTCCTGTTGCAAATATCCCCATTTCCTTCAAAGCGACAAGAAGGCTTACTGACGTAAACCAATTGTCGAAGTAGAGTTTGTAGTTCTTGTGGTTTGGAAGATTTTGCGCCAGATAGAGAACTACATCCGAAGACAATCCCAATCCATAAGACGGGCAGGTACCTTCACCAACATACAATGTAAAATCAAATACCATTCCAGATGTTCCAGCTCGGGTGAACATTTTGAAACCCCATTTGTGGGGCTTGGCCGGGTTATATTGTTTGAAAGTAGACCGACCTATAAGCAAGAGTTAAACCTAAATAAATTTTTAAAATTATTTACATTTTTACTGATGCATACCTTTGAATGCAATTATCTGTTCATCAACACTTTGATGTTCTTCCTGCGGTAGCTTATTAAAGTGTTCCTTGAGGATGTTTAGTAATGGGCGTATCTTGTACAACTTGTCATAATTTGCATCTCCTTTTTTAGGTTGTTTGCTTTTATCGCTGAAATGTAAGCATTGCTTAATTTTCATAAACCTATCGCGTGACATTGAGTCTGCAACTGCTGTAAGCCTTATATTTTGGGCCCATGCCATTCTAAACTGAGGGATTTTGAAAACACCCAAGTATAACAAAACACCAATATACCGTCTAATTTCCGCCTTAGTACATTTGAGCTCAATGCCGAGCTCCTGTAGTGCATACATATCACTTTGCTGGGCAATCAAATCAAAAGCATCAGTATCAAAAAGTTCACAGAAATATTGCACTGGTGCTAGAACGAAATCGACTTTTAAAATGTCATCCTCTTTCCAAACAGTCTCTGGGTCTTCAAATGGCCTCGATCTCCATTTAAGAGACTTCGCATCAATTTTTTCAAAGCACATATTTACAGCACTACAAGATTGGTCTTCATATTCTTCCGCAACTACATTTTCAATTAGGCCGATCTCAATGCTTTCTCCTCTTTCCAAGATCCCTTCCAAATTCTTCTCTAGCACTGCAGAAATATCTACCCCCTCTTCTCCACTTTCTTCGTCAGTAGAGGCATCCCAATCAAAGCTTAAAATTCTTTCTATATCTTCATTTGTTAAGCCTTTTTGTTCAGGTCTCATGTCTGTAAGTAAGTAAAATAATTACCACTATTGCCGAAAGTTGCCCACAAGCAATTTGATCACTTTGAAAATTACTTACTTGATGTTTATTTACAAATTATAAATTTTAATTTAATAAGTGTTTTATTTATACTTTGTTTAAAAATACTGCAATTAAAAATTAACACTTTTTGTTACTGTTTTGAAAAAAACCGCAGGTAAAAACAGGTCTTATCAAATACGTAAAATTTTTTTGCACGTCACGCTTGAGCTCGAATGTAAATAACTTTACCAGATCGCCAACAAATCAGCTGTTCTTTAATCGAGCTTAAAGCACACACATAAGGCTTTCGTTAGGGATGCATTCTAGCAAATAAGAACAAATGCAACGCTCACAGTCAGCCGTTAAACATTTGAAATTGCTCACAAGCAACTTCAGGTTCGAAAGGGTTAGGTACTTTACTTTTCTCTAGCCCAGACTTTATCATATCCTCTGCCAATGCAATAATAAAATCAATGTATGGAAGGTTGGGCAAGTGATGCGTTTCTTTATAAACTATCCAGGCGTTGACGCAGGTAGTCTGGAGAAGTTTGTAGAATATTTTTTTCCACCACTTTGTGGACTTCCTGTTGATGTCATATAGTTGCGCCATTTGGTCAGATAAATCGACCCCAACCATGTGTTGGTTGTAGTAGACAATGGACTTTGGACAATTCAAACTAATTTTTTCGGCGCTTTTCTGTTTACGTTGAATCAACCCCATCTCTCCGCCATGACAATTACTAATTACCGTCACCAATTTAGTATCCTGCCAAAATGCGCATGAAGTTCCAAATTGATTTTGAAAGCACACACTCTCTCCTCTCTTCAATTTTTGTGTACATGAAGATAGCTGCTTCCGATTGGAAATAACAGTACCAACTGCAGGAAATTATAGGCTGTTGAAGAGGTACACTGAGGAAAAAAATCGATCAAAGAAAAGTGCCACGTTGCTTCGCTTTATAGTTTTCACCAACGCAAATACTACCCTCTCGCCTAGTGTCGAGTTGTCGACTCCTTTTCCAGATTCATCTTTTCCACAATATATATTGAAGTCATATACATAGCCAGATGATGAGTCAGATCTTTCCCATATTTTAATTCCACGTTTGATGGGTTTCATTGGAAGATATTGCTTCAATGAAGATCGTCCTTTGAACTTTACTATTGATTCATCTAAGGCTTGAAACGAGCTATCTTCGCGGCACGCAGTGAATGTCTGTTTGAGGCAACTTACAACGTCCTCAATATAATAACTTTTTGAACAGCCGTTTGGTTTTTCAGGATAATTGCAATAAAATCTGGAGTGGAGCAAGAGGTATCGATCACGAGACATGCTATCTCTTATCAAAGCGTTGCCAACAGACTTTCTCTTAGACCAGTACATAGGCATTTTTGGTAGTCTATTGTAGGAAGAAAATTCAACACTTACCACTTTGTTTGTAGTTATTTTTATAGTTTTCTGCAGATTTTCGCAACACGTGCTCACTTCTTCACTAATCAATGTCAACTGAAGCTGTCAAATTTCAAACAAGCGGCAATATTTTGTACTAAAGATGTACTAAATCGCATAAAGAACGGAAACAATTGGTTTCCATGCAGATTCTTCAGTAAGTATTACCTACAGGTGTTTTTAAACTTTTTTGGGATATATTGTACCGACCGGGTCGAAAGGGTTAATATTGCAGCCATGCCAGTATTTTTTCCGATGTTACATGTTGGTGTTTCGGTATGGTTTACATTTAGTGGAAGTTTAAGAGCTGAATGCGCTGTACGCCCACCATCGAGTAAAGTTGATGCAATTCCAGACGATGCTACAGCAAGTGCAATTTCATTTTTCGATCGAATCTCAGCGATTATCAAATTGAGCAGAAATGTTTTTCCAGTGCCTCCAGGTGCGTCAAGGAAAAAAATTCCACCTCTTTTGTTTGCTACGTGTTCCATAAATTTTTGAAAAACAATTTTTTGATCAGCAGTCAACAGTTGTTTCTGAGCATGAGCAAAATGGCGCTATTCATCAGAATTATACTGCCGTTCACGTAGCAAATCTCTGTCGTGGACATTGTTTCGATCACGTCGCGGTCCTGGTAGTCCAAGCTGGCAAATAATTTTGTTGTTGATCGAAATACATCTATCTTCAAGTAGTATGAGTGCTTCATTGAAAATGTCATCCGAAAACTGGATTTCCACATTAGGGTTCGTTGTACGTGCTTGTCTTAGCATATCGTCACTTATGTATGCCTTCTTTGTGTTTTTCCCAAAGATTTTTGGGTCTGAAGGCGCGCAAGTCGTTAAAATTAGGGCAAACAGTGTGCGAATTTGTGACGGAAGACACATGAGAGCTGCTTCTGCCAATGTTATGTCCCAATGCTGATCGTTTTCAAGTAAGCCGAGTCGATAACATGCTTCTAATGACTATTTGCAAAAAAAAAAAAAAAAAAAAAAAAAAAATTCGTACCTCATTTAAACATTTAACATATAACCGGAAAATGTTAACGTATCTCGAAGGACCATATATAGGGATAACCCTTTACTGGGTTAGGTTTTTATGTAAGATAGTGTAAGGTTTGGTTAGCTCAGTTTCTCTACCTAAAACGCACTACGTCTCTAGTCCTATAGACGTGGCTGCGTGCAACTTATATTTTAACAGCAAGCTGTCGATGCTGTATATTTAGGCGACTCGAAAGTCAAGCCGGATTATCGAGAAGTAAAACACATTCAGTTAGAGTGTAGTTCTAGTTCTGCTTTATTCTATCAAAAACGTGAGTATTTATACAATTATCAATTACTTAGCGCTTCCATGACTCCGCCCCATTATTTCCAGTCAGAACTCGAAAAAGGTCGTTGACAGTTAAACAAAGTGATTGCTGACTTTGCTGAAGGCATTGCACGTTATGAAATGTATAAAAGAGTTTCGTTGGTTATATGAAACCCTTTTGTGTATGGTGCACATGAAGTGTGACTAATTCATAAATTTGTTTATTGCTATTTATGAGTGCTGGTAAGTGGCGTTGAGGTAGGTCCACTACACTATGCATGTTTCTTGATACGCTACACTAGCAATCATTGCGAAGTCGAAGTCGCGAACATTCAATGCCCTCATATACATACATACATACATACATACTTCGAAATATAATACTATTCGTAATTCGAAAATGGCGTAGTTCA
The DNA here is from genome assembly GCA_963971545.1 of Philophylla caesio. Classification (NCBI taxonomy): domain Eukaryota; kingdom Metazoa; phylum Arthropoda; class Insecta; order Diptera; family Tephritidae; genus Philophylla; species Philophylla caesio. The sequence goes on from OZ020607.1 coordinate 122,083,134, forward strand.
GGCTTTAAACTTATATTAAATTCGCGTTTATGGCACATCCTTCTTAGCAATTAGTAATTTCTCAGTTAGGAGTCTTGATTTATTCGCTTTTAACTTATCACAGAACTGATCCAACCACGTCGTTGGTATCTCTGCTACCCCATGTTAAATGGTGGGCGTTTGCATCAGATCCTATTATAATCAGCGGCTCTACTCTGGTAAAGAACCCCTGTAATATAATTGGTGAAGTTATATTTCCTAAGTTGAAGCGAATGCGCTTCCTCGTAGGCTCATTACTGCATAGCAGTAAAATGCCTGTCTTGCTATATGAATAGAAATCAAACAAACTGAATCAGCTTGAAGATTAATATTGAATTTTATTTACAAAAGTTTTAGCTTATATACTATTTTCCTCGCAGAGGAAACTTATACTTAATTCTTAATTAACCAATGAGAAATCAATGTGATATTTACAATTACTTTCTCATGCATTGATTTCACATGGTAGTAAACTAATATATTTTATTGGGGTAATGCACTTGAAATGTTGGCCTTCAAATTGCTAAAAATGCAAGTGTCAGCAATTTGATGCCAGAATGTAAATATGTATGCATTCTCGCCGATCGGCGTCAAGACATATTTCATGTTACACTTTGTAAGTGGTGCCTTGCGCGTGTGCCATACGCATTGTGTGTGTGTGTGTCAGTATGTATTGTTATGTGATATTGTGTTGCATAATTCTGTGTGGTTATTTATTATTGTACACTTTGTATATTTTGTACATTCTGTGTGTGCGTGTGTATGTCGGTATGTATAATTAGGTTTTGTGTAAGTAAAATAAATGTATATAGCACTACAAGCTTTTCACTTTTAATGTTTTCTTTTTAAAAATATACTTTCAATGTAATGTATTTTATAGCACTACAAGCTTTTCACTTTTATAGTTTATTTTAATATTTTTATGTTTCGTAGGCTGGTACATAAAATACCACCGGTTTGCTTTAGCTACTAAGGGGCCTAGTCGATACAATCGTGATTTTTTTTCTCACGAACACTCGTTTCACAATGTTTTATAAACGCGCGGGTCCTTACTTTTTGATTTTCAGGATTTTATACCGTTTTCTCAGTTTTCAGGATTTAATTATCGCGAGGCTCGAGACTTTTGCTCGGGCGCCAGTTAAATAAATGTATGTTTATTTCCTAAGCGGGCTGTATAGATGACAGCAACTCCGCGTTAATTAAATAAAACAAACTACACTTTATTTATTGCGGGCTGTATAGAAGACAGCATAACCGCGTTTTTTAATATGAGAATTCGATCTCTGTCTGTATATGCGACAGTGAGAATCAAATCTAAAACTAAATTACAGCTAGTTTACTATTTATACCTAGCTATGCCTGCGCTGCAACTGCATTCTGCTGCGTGGTAAATGCTGCTATGCTGCAATTGCCCGATGACGCTGCATGTTGCGGGTGGTCGCCATGTGTTGTTGCGCTAGTAATTAATTTAGGTCACAATTGCGCTGACTCCGTCTGTTGGTTATTTATGATTGCACTTGGTTTTACAAGTGCAATTCGACTGAATCGATTGTTGCTGATTTCCGCTCTACATAGCTGTGTGCATGATCGTCTTGCTATGCATTTGTTGGTGCGGCCGAATTTATGATGAGTAGTCATATTTCGGGCAACATGTGCTGTATTGGCTTTTCCTCGGGTTGACCATTAATTTGAAGTGGGTCAACTTGGTGTGGCCAGTTTAGTGATTAGTAATCAAATAACGGAATATGAATGCGTTATTTGATTCTCTGGAATTCGGGTATATTGTAAATAACTAATTTACGACATTCTGTAGAAGTGGTTGGTTTCGGATTCTAACGTATCGGTTTGGAGTGTTTGATATATGACGGCGAGTCATATGTCAAGCGGCTTGGGTGGTATTAACTTACTCTAAGTTAACTTGTATTTTGTGTGTGCGTGTGTGTGTTTGTATGTATGATTATACTACACAATATTTGTGGTTTTTTTCGTCTTTTTGTTTTGCGGTCACATTATCGGTACATGAAATACGCCGAAAATTGGTACCTTGCGCCGATAGTGGGACCCGGGCTTTAGCAATTAGTAATTTCTCAGTTAGGAGTCTTGATTTATTCGCTTTTAACTTATCACAGAACTGATCCAACGGCGTCGTTGGTATCTCTGCTACCCCATGTTGAATGGTGGGCGTTTGCATCAGATCCTATTATAATCAGCGGCTCTACTCTGGCAAAGAACCCCCTTTAGTTGTTATCACCATACATATAACACTCTTGTTTAACCCATTTCTACCTAATGGGTATTTAAATACCCATAAAACATGGTTCACGCGAAATAGCACATCGCGGAATTTGTAAAAGATATGGATTTGAGTTTTTTCCAGATCATACTGAAAAACAACAATACTTTATATGTGAAAATCGCGGGAAATCTTTGCTCGTAAGCTCAGGTTTACCGAATTTTATTTGGTTTGTTGTAAAACGAAAATAAAAGAAAACGCATTAAGGCACATCGGCACGGCACATTTTAATCCGGTTTCCAACGCTGTGGATTGCAGTTACCTTGAAAAGACAATTATTAATGAATATTCAATATAATGAACACAAGCTACATACATTACCGCTCTTTTTTTTGCAATTCATCATACTTACCTGCTCCATCTCTCCATGTGGTGGAGAAAAGTATAAAAATTTCCAATCAGGTTAGGATTTACGCCCCATCTTTTAGTTCCGTCCGTGCTGTCAATGAATGTCATTTCCAAAGTGACATTCATTGAGAGAGCGTTGCTACGTTTTTCTTTGTTCTATTTCACTACTGTGGTGAAATAGAATTTCATTAACAAGTAAGTGGCAGTAGAAAAGTGCGCACCAGCGTCATCTGTATGCCATTTGGCCACCTTAGCATCGTACTGATAATTACCGGTATTAATGTTCAGCACAGTGGCAGAGACTGGAACTTAGCATTGGTGAGCTTCCGGCTCAGCCAAATATTCTTTAGTTTTCTGCCACTACTGGTGTAGAAATTTCAGTCACACCGAATGCTAGAATTAATTTCCTTGTGAGCATCTGCACAAAGCGCACCGGCGCCATCCATCTGCACATCATTAGCAAACATTATACTACTAAAGTGCATTGGCGAGCTTCCGGCTCAGCCAAGTTCTCATTCTTTTTTTTCGATTGGGTGGCAGGCCATGGTGCGATAATAATAGCACCACATACATAATTACACCTCACCATACCCAACATTCACAATCACAGTCATGAGAAATAAAATTAATTATTTCGCTTCCTGACGTGATTAGGGAATTCTTGCACTTGGTTTTTTTTTTTGTTTAAATTCAAAACGGTTTTCGAATAAACCAAAAACAACGTGATGAGTATTAGCCCATCCACTCCAGGATAATACAAAAAAAAAAAAAAAAAAAAAAAAATTAAATAAAATAAAATTTAATAATAAAAATTGAAAACAGTTTATTCACCCCGGGCGTCCCATTTCCGTGCGACGCGCCCATGTAAACTGTTGTTAAAACATGCAGTTCAAATAATAAAAAAGTCACTATTTACACCGGGGCGCTCCATCGCCAAGAGACGCGCCTCGTAGACACATGTGATGATGTATGCCACTCGCCCCCAACCAACCACAGTAATCAATATTTTACGTCGCTTCATCTCGCGGCAGAGCCAAGCCAAGCGGAGGCAGAGTCGGAAGACTATTCTGACGTACTGTCACTGATGATGACGGAGCCGACGATGTCATGGGCCGATGACGAAGTCGAAGTAACAGCGCCGCCAGTAGAAGGCTCCGAGCCCGAAACGCGCCGGTTCCGACCATCGCTCCAGCACGAGCGCCGAACGCCAGCCGACCAAAGACAGGGCGCGTCAAGAACTAGTCCTTTGCGACCGCCCCGTCAGCGTTGGCAGCGTCGTCAAGACCGTCAACAACGCAACGCGGACCGCGCGTTACAACGGGCGCCTACCACCGGGTTCAGGTCAGGTAGATTGCCAAACACCATCGCCGTGACCACAATGCGATCCGTCATTCCTATCGCACCCACGGCAATTGTGCGGATAGAATCCGGCGGGCGACTCCATCTAGTTCGCGCGCTCGTTGACCCGTGCGCACCTACCTCCGCCATTGACGCCGGCCTAGCAGCAAAGTTGCATCTGCAACGCCTCGGAACTGGGCGCAACCCACAGTGCTCCCTCGTGCTACGAGGCAAGTATGGCGGGGCTGAGCGCGTCGTCACCCAGGCCGCGGTAGTAACGCGCCATGCTCGAATGAGCCCCCCTACCTCAGTTGATGCAACGGTCGCCACCGCTTTTGAATTCATGCGGCTGGCCGATCCAAATTTTTACCGAGCGTCGCCGGTTCGAATGACACTGGGCGTGGATGTATACGCACTGTTGAGAACATGAATCTCATCTCCTTCGATTAGCAATAAGTATTCGATTAATTCAATGTACTTGCTAAATTCTTTTATCAAATTCATTTATTTTGCGGGCGGCCGGCAACCTTATCGTAAACTGTAATACGTTTCATATCTTTGCTTTTGTTAGCGGTACCAGACATCCGCAATTAAAATACTTTTATCGCTTTTATTTATTCGCACGGTGACCGCCACCGCAACCACATCATTTTGCATACTTTACCCTTCATTGCCCTTTGGCACATACATATGTACAAATACATATATACTTACATACCATTTATTGTAGCGTTGACTTGAATTCGAAATAAACGCAAACTTATATTGTAATAGTTCATTAACTCCAATGACTATTTTTCATTTACTCTGTTAATCAGTGCACTCGGCACTAGCATACATAACCCTTTCGAGCCTGACTTTTTCCCTGTGCTTCAAAAATTTTTTTTTTACTTCAAATGATCTCTTAATTACTCAAGAAATTTCTGTAAAAAATTTCAGGTCCCCACGCCCAGCGGTTTGGGCGCTAGAGAATGTTGCTTGTGAGCAACGTTCGGCAATTGTGGTATAAAAATACAATTTTTTTTTGTAAGGTAAATCGTGTGAAGTTTTATTTATTCATTGTGAACAATTAAGTATGAAAGGACAAAAAACAGTTTTTGTTGGTGTTACAGCAAAGATGTACATTACACTTAAGGCACTTGGACATGGGAGTTCCCGTTTTGCATAGTCGACAACGCCCTTTTTCACCAAAAACTACCCAATGCTCCAATTTGTCATAGCGCTTTGTATTTGGAGGGTTGGGCTGGACTCTATACTTTTTGGTACTTTGTGAGGAGACATTGCATGATGGAGAGTTACAAAGGGACGAGGTTGGTCTATCATTTTCCGCATTTGATGGACGACCTCTTTTTTTCGTTACATAATCCTCACAAGAAGTATATTGCAAGAGTGTATTAGCGATTTCCAGTTGAAATTGTATTAGTGGCATATATTTTTTGTTCGGCTCTAGCAAACGTAGATGTTTTCTATATAGAAGCCATGCATTTATAACGGATGTTCCCAGGCACCAATAAAATACTCTGATATACCACTTTCTTGAGCGATGGTTGACCTTGTAAAGTTCCATGAGCATGTCTGCTAAGTCAACCCCTCCCATGCCTTTGTTATAGGATTCGATGATCGCAGGTCTTGGAATATCAATATAAACTTTTTCTTTTGGACTCCAACGCTTGCATACCCCCACAGGTCGATGATCTGTACATGAAGACATGACTTGGACTGGCTTATTGTCATACCATTTTAGACATACTAAATTGTAGTTTGTTTCACATTTCACATCGAACGATCCTCTTCCTCGCTTTTTGAGTTCAGCGTCTGAAACCAACTGGCAACTACTGATTCTGTTTTTTCTTACAGTTCCTGTTGCAAATATCCCCATTTCCTTCAAAGCGACAAGAAGGCTTACTGACGTAAACCAATTGTCGAAGTAGAGTTTGTAGTTCTTGTGGTTTGGAAGATTTTGCGCCAGATAGAGAACTACATCCGAAGACAATCCCAATCCATAAGACGGGCAGGTACCTTCACCAACATACAATGTAAAATCAAATACCATTCCAGATGTTCCAGCTCGGGTGAACATTTTGAAACCCCATTTGTGGGGCTTGGCCGGGTTATATTGTTTGAAAGTAGACCGACCTATAAGCAAGAGTTAAACCTAAATAAATTTTTAAAATTATTTACATTTTTACTGATGCATACCTTTGAATGCAATTATCTGTTCATCAACACTTTGATGTTCTTCCTGCGGTAGCTTATTAAAGTGTTCCTTGAGGATGTTTAGTAATGGGCGTATCTTGTACAACTTGTCATAATTTGCATCTCCTTTTTTAGGTTGTTTGCTTTTATCGCTGAAATGTAAGCATTGCTTAATTTTCATAAACCTATCGCGTGACATTGAGTCTGCAACTGCTGTAAGCCTTATATTTTGGGCCCATGCCATTCTAAACTGAGGGATTTTGAAAACACCCAAGTATAACAAAACACCAATATACCGTCTAATTTCCGCCTTAGTACATTTGAGCTCAATGCCGAGCTCCTGTAGTGCATACATATCACTTTGCTGGGCAATCAAATCAAAAGCATCAGTATCAAAAAGTTCACAGAAATATTGCACTGGTGCTAGAACGAAATCGACTTTTAAAATGTCATCCTCTTTCCAAACAGTCTCTGGGTCTTCAAATGGCCTCGATCTCCATTTAAGAGACTTCGCATCAATTTTTTCAAAGCACATATTTACAGCACTACAAGATTGGTCTTCATATTCTTCCGCAACTACATTTTCAATTAGGCCGATCTCAATGCTTTCTCCTCTTTCCAAGATCCCTTCCAAATTCTTCTCTAGCACTGCAGAAATATCTTCCCCCTCTTCTCCACTTTCTTCGTCAGTAGAGGCATCCCAATCAAAGCTTAAAATTCTTTCTATATCTTCATTTGTTAAGCCTTTTTGTTCAGGTCTCATGTCTGTAAGTAAGTAAAATAATTACCACTATTGCCGAAAGTTGCCCACAAGCAATTTGATCACTTTGAAAATTACTTACTTGATGTTTATTTACAAATTATAAATTTTAATTTAATAAGTGTTTTATTTATACTTTGTTTAAAAATACTGCAATTAAAAATTAACACTTTTTGTTACTGTTTTGAAAAAAACCGCAGGTAAAAACAGGTCTTATCAAATACGTAAAATTTTTTTGCACGTCACGCTTGAGCTCGAATGTAAATAACTTTACCAGATCGCCAACAAATCAGCTGTTCTTTAATCGAGCTTAAAGCACACACATAAGGCTTTCGTTAGGGATGCATTCTAGCAAATAAGAACAAATGCAACGCTCACAGTCAGCCGTTAAACATTTGAAATTGCTCACAAGCAACTTCAGGTTCGAAAGGGATAAAGAATCTAATTCTCGAGTTAATCCCAGACTTGAACATGGTCCTTCGAGCCGGATTGACCGATACAGAATAGGCACTTTTTCTCACGATGCCCATATCCACCTGGTACATAAAATATGAATGCGGCTTGTCGATCTCCTCTGGACTACCAAATATAATCTCCATTTCCTTCTCTAGATTGTCTGTCATGACCCACATAATAAGTAAACCGGGATCTTTGAAACCCAAGAACTTGGATGCATATGCGTATGCTTGTAATCCTCCGCAATCTCGAAACATCGATGGAATAGTTCCGATACGTATATTACTATACGGATTGTCTGGGAACTTTACGAGAAACATGTCTAATGCGGCGATTAGTTTTCGATAAATTGGATCTGCCTGCAAGTTTTTGATGAAAGTATCCGGGAACTCAGGTGATGGACCATCGTTGGAATCTATAGTTTTTAACTGATCGTTGATTTTTTCGATTAACAATCCCTTATATTGGCGCACTGTAGCCCGTCCTAACCGATAAAATGAGCAAAACAACAACATCAGCCAATTTTTGTCCTGAAGTGGCCCCCCTGTGATGGTGAATCATCTTTAACTATGACATTGTAGACACTCCACGGTGTTACAACTGTTCCTTTCTTCCCAATTGTGACTCCATATCCCTTTCCGACCTATAGCCAATCCAATAAATAGTTTACTATGAATTTTTGTTTTCTGGTATTTCTTTGTACATACAACATTTTAAAATAGTAAAATGTGTAAATATGACCCTTTATCCTTTATTTCCAGGATACGCACAATTGTTGCATTTCGGTTTTATTTCAAATTAAAATATATCAGTCTGCTTGAAAGAATATAATTTATTTTTATTTTTCTGTATGATATTTTATGAAACAATTTTGTTTTTTATTAAGGCATAAATACACTTTACATTTTGAACAAAATGTACGCGTTCTTGATCTACATCCAACAAGTCTGCAGCATCTTGCTGATGTCAAATCATGTTCAAGAGGCCAATGCTTGTATCCATCAAGTCTTTTGTCTTGGCATGGTTGCTCCTCACAGAGGAAACTTATTACTAATTCTTAATTAACCAATGGGAAATCAACATGAAATAACAAATATTTTCTCACGCATTGATTTCACACGGTACTAAATAAAATATGATTAGGGTAAAATGCACTTAGTATTTGTTTTATTTATTGGCCTTCAAATTGCCGAAATGCAATGACAATGAGTACAGAAATGTTAAGTGTATCTCTCCAAACAAAGGGGAACAACCTTCCCGCGATTTTTTTTTTTTCAAATTTGGTTTTAGAGATGAGAAATGATTGACCGTCTTGAGACGGTCTTATGGGATAGAGGGTTAATTTAAACATTTAACATATAATCGGAAAATGTTGACGTATCTCGAAGGACCATATATAGGGATAACCCTTTACTGTATTATTTTTTAGGCAGAGAGGTGTAGATTAAAACGTGCGAACTCTCCGCATAAGGTGTAATTAATCAATTGTCTTTATTAAATATATTTCCGTACTATTTATACTACAACTTATTATGGAAGAATGCTGAGTGCAGCAAGAAACTTGTACTCAAATTCAAGTCGCTATTGGTTTATGTAATGTAGTGCGCGATTCGAGCAATGACCTGAGTTTTGGGTTGTAGCGCGTGTACAAAAGATATAAAATTCAAAAGTAACAATACGAAAACAAAATACAATTTTATTTATTTTTCAAAGTCTTATCTACATATTTACAAAAAAAAAAATAATATAAAAGTAATTCTTGTTTTAGCCAGATCGGCTTAATATGAAAAAAGTATTAAAATCACATCACAAAAATAAGTATGCATTCAATCAAAAACCGAATTTAAGAACAATTTTTAAAATTATAATGAACTGTTAATATTTCGTTGGATAGCCTTTACTCTTTTTGACAGATTTTAACCGCGATGGCATAGAGTTTACCAGGTTCTGAGTCACAGAAATTGGAATTTTTCCCCATTCCTCCATTAGTGCTTTCTTTAAGTCATCTTTGCTCTTTATTTCATGTTTCCTTATTTGACTCTCAAGGTGTTCCCACAAATGTTCAATAACATTTAAATCTGGCGATTGAGGTGATGTTTTTAGTTGCTTTGGTGTGTTATACAGTAGCCATTCTCTGACAACTAGAGCTGTATGCTTGGGGTCGTTGTCCTGTTGGAAGACAAATGAACGCTCAAGCCCCAATTTTAATGCACTTTGCTTCAAATTATCCTTCAAAATGTTAAGATAAACAGTTTTATCCATTATCCTTTCAATCACAACCAGATTTCCTACACCAGAAGCAGCCATATTATTTGAGAATAAAACATCAATTTTATAGAATATTATCTGCCTCTAAGTTACAATAAATTGCCTATTTATACTTAGCTATGCCTGCGCTGCAACTGTATTCTGCTGCGTGGTAAATTCATGCTGCTGCGTTGCGAATTTATGATGGGTGGTTGGGTAATCATATTTCGGGCAACATACATACATATTCAGTATTGACATTTCTTAAGTTGACCATTAAATAGTTTGATGTAGGTTAGCTTGGTGTAGCCAATGATTGGTAATCAAATAACGGAATAACATATGTATGTGTTATTTGATTCTCTGGAATGTAAGTCCGTTGTAATTGCCTAATTTATGACATCTGGGCTGAGTGGTTGGTTTCGGATTTTATGATGGCTATGTGAGTGGTTCTAATATGAATATGTCCTATTAGGACTCTTTTTTAATTTAATTAATATGTTATGTATTTCATCCATAAATAAATTCTTTTATTTTTCATAATTTTTTTTTTTTTTTATTTATTATTTATGTACTAAGATTGGCTACAGATCTACTTATTTGTTGATTAACATAATTTTTATAGTAATTATGTAACCTGAATAAACCGTAAATAATAATAATAAAAATTAACAAATAAACTATATGTTGCAAACTGTGGTCTTCCTTGGTTATTATGCTATCATTAATGTTGTTGTTTATTACTTCTGACGGGTTTTGTCGTTCCTGTTTTGGACCGCACATCTTTTTAGAATTTTTAACTTTTCTAGGTATTGTCTCTTCTCCACTCCGTAGGATAAATGATCATTTGATACAATTCCTAACATTCCTTTCTGTAACGTACAGCTTTACCCCCTCTAGGTCTTCTGGTATGAACTTCTTTTATGGATTCATGAAAATTTGTATAATTTTGTTTTTGTTGTTGCAATCTTATTTTATACTCTTCCAGGGAGATAGCCTTCGGTCCAGCCACTTTGGGAGTTGCCTTGTACACTGGAGCATCAGCTACTTCCTCTACAGTATATTTTTCTGTTATATCTGATTTTACTTCAGTATTTTTCTGTTGGTTTAATAAATTCTCATATTTTGCAAAGGTATTGTGAAATTCTTTAAAAGTAAAAATTTCATCCATTTTATTTTAAATAAATTTATTGGAATTTTAATTTTTCTTTAGCAGGATCTAAAAAATTTGTTGCCGGTTTGGCAGGATCTTAAAATTTTGTCTGTTTGGCAGGATCGCCATGTAATATAATTGGTGAAGTTATATTTCCTAAGTTGAAGCGAATGCGCTTCCTCGTAGGCTCATTACTGCATAGCAGTAAAATGCCTGTCTTGCTATATGAATAGAAATCAAACAAACTGAATCAGCTTGAAGATTAATATTGAATTTTATTTACAAAGTGGTTGATTTATGACGGCTGGTCTTGCGAAGCATTAACTTACTCTAAGTTAACTTGTATTTAGTTTGTTCCCAAGAATTTTGATGCATTCGAAAAACATACAGTATTTTGCTAAAAAATTTTTGTTTTCTTCAAAATAAATTTCTATTGATTTTCGTTAATTATTTTTTCAATAGTGTACTGATTTGTACGTTGTTGGCAGAGCTGTTTAACCTACTCCTTACCAGGTAAACACAATACTCACTGAATATATCTGAAAACTACTTATTAGTTTTTATTCTATACTCCTTACCACGGGTGGGGGGAAGTAAAGAAAACAATAATAAGGCAAGGATTTAAAAAATATACAATGTTTAGGTTTGAGAATCTTTACAATACTGATTTATTCAAACAATAACTGCTCCTTATATACAAAATACTAACGCATGCTTTGACTCTTAATCTAAGCAATGCGTGGTTCGGTGGTTATCGACAGCTTCTAGGTTCATGTGTTTCGGTGCAGTAGGTTGGCTTTTACTTCTTTCTCGATGATCTTGTGGCTAATCGCTGGGACACTGGTAATTTCTTACCAGTGGGAGTTGTCTCTTCTACAATCCCCGGCTCGAAGGACCATGTTCAGCTGGGGAGTTAGCTGGAATTGTAAGTGCAGGGTGCAACCAATAGGAACAATAGCTGCCTTTCAATTTGAAAGTATGTATTACAAAAGTATTTATTGTACATATAATAAATTTTAAAGTACAATGTTAAGGCAACCGATTAAAGCCGCTTAAATATATAGATTAAGATGATCATGTAAGGACATTGCCATAACACCAACCTTTATTCCAATGTCTTTGTTGCCGATTGAAGGGCAACCAATCAAAATAGTGTCACCGAAATATTCTGCCGGCGCAGCGATAGCGTTGCCGCAATGCAGCGGTCGTACATATTTAGTTCGTACGTATAAATAAAAAATTAATTATATATATAAAAGAAATTAATTATATATATAAAAGAAATTAATTATTTATATATCTGCTACCCCATAACTTATGGTGGGCGTTTCCTTTTTAAAAAGTTATGTTATACGATGGGAGTTGAGGAGTACAAACAACTGGTCCTATGGTTGTAGTATTGAATTGTGTATTCTTCAACTGGAATTTCGGAGTTTTTCAGTGACTGGTGAAGTATTTAGTAATGCCTCATATTTAGCAAAAATGTACTAAAACAACGTACTCGTATTTAGTACATCTGTGGTCCTACTACTACTACTTTACATTTGTCCACAATAATAAGTTCCCCATTGTCGTCCTTGAAATCTATATCTTTAAAAATTATTTTGATAAAAAATTCTTGTTTTCTTCAAAATAAATTCCTATTGATTTTCGTCAATTCTTTTTTCAATAGAAACAATTGTTTGCACCTTTCTTTATTATCGCAGAATGAATCAAATATATGTATGGTATATATAAAAGAAATTAATTATTTATATATCTGCTACCCCATAACTTATGGTGGGCGTTTCCTTTTTTTTTTTTTAAAAAGTCGGTAGTTTGTACTGTAAAATGAAAGATTGTTGATGTGTTCGGTGTGTGTCAATCAAGTATCCAGTGTAATGTTTTTGTATATTTCTGCTATGCGCTTCCTTTGCTGAAATTTCCTCCCTCCTCTTTTCCTTTTGAGGGGCTTGGCAATAGGTATTTTTGTGGTGTATTCTTTCTTGTTGGTGTTGCGCTTCCTGTACTTTCTGCACTAATTTTTTTTTTAATTTTTTTTTTACTTAAAAGGACAGCTTGCCAATATTGAAGGCAAGGCGCATATGATCCAGGATTAAGACAGCTTGCCAATGGTAAGCAAGTTGCCGATGTCCTGAAGGATTTGAAGTTAATTTAACGGGCTGGCTCAGCTTATTATAGCAGCTTGCCCATGGTAAGCAAGTTGCCGATTTTAAGCTGGCAGAAGATCGCCTTGTAAAATGAAAGATTGTTGATGTGTTCGGTGTGTTCGGTGTGTGTCAATCAATTGTTCTTTATTCAATTATTGAGTTCTATTTATACTAATAACTTATTGTGTACTTTCTTATTTACTAATGCTTACATATGTACGGCCAAATGAATACACGAAAAAAAATTCCTATTGATTTTCGGCAATTCTTTTTTCAATAGAAAAACTATTGTTGGCATCTTTTTTCAGTACCGCAGAATGAATCAAATAGTATATAAATAAATGAAATTAATTATTTATATATCTGCTACCCCATAACATTTGGTGTGCGTTTCAAAGTATCCAATATTTGCAATGCATGAATATTAGACTCGTCTATATTCTACGGTTAGTGATTTATGCATTGACGCATGATAGTTGGCCGAAACTGCCGCAATTGTAGTTGTGTTTATACGAGTATGTGTAAACATTTGAAGATAGTGTTTGGATATACAGTCGAACTTCCATAACTCGAATTAGTATTATCCCAAAAAAAAAACTTCGACTTACGAAGACTTCGAGTTATAGAAAAAAATTTTTTGTTAAAAAATAAAAACTCAATTGCTATTTTAGAGTATATTAAATGATGAATATGTATTTTTCGTTTAAAACACACATTACAGAAAACTATAATAAGTTACAGTGAAGTGAAATATTCAGAAATTAGTGACAGAACATTTTCTTTTTTTTTTTTTGGTATTTTCAGTAAAAAATGACTCTAATTTGTTTAAAGCCATATAGTGCTCATCAGTTGTAGTGTCATTTGTTTGCAAATATAAACTCAATGTTCGGAAAGCATTTTCTACATCATTTCTGGAAGGCTGGTGAATAGTTTCTTCTACCGATCCCTCGCCGTCACTCTCCGTTGGATCATCTAACTCAGGGCGGTAATTCTCAACAATATCAGCATCTGTAGGACCGGCCAGTACTTTGAAAGCGCTTATCCAAATTTAGAATCCATTCTTCAAAAATTTGGCCAGTCATCCAGGCGTTGGAGTTTGCTTTATAGTCTACGGGTAACCACTTAATACCACGAAAGCACCGCGGTTTGGCACTTTTTCCAATCAATAGAATTTTAAGTTTTTCCGATCCATCCATATTTGCTGCTAGCATCAACGTAACCCGTTGCTTGCTATTCTTGCCTCCGTGGCATTTTTGGTTTTTAAACGTCAATGTGTTGTCTGGCAAACATTTAAAAAACAACCCTGATTCATCCTCATTAAAAACATCCCGTTCACAGTACTTTTTTAATAAATTCGGCATAACATCTTTTTCCACTTTTTGCAGTCCTCTTCACTAACGTCATTGCTTTCCCCACACGCTCTTTTATATCCCACAGCATACCTAAAATTAAAAAAAAGCCCACATATTATTTTATGTAAAAATTGAAATTTTCGCCAATTGCTTCCATTTATCAAGCCAACCTGTGCTTGCCCTAAAATGATCATCGCCAAAGCCCTTTTTTTTTTTGTTTGCTTTGACGATAGTGAAATAGAAAATATTATTCGCGTCCTAATGCACTGTCATATTTTTTTCGAATTCCATAATATTTTCTATATTTATTTCAAAATCATAACTTTTTATCCTAATTAACACGTTGAGTGCCGTGTGTAGCGCCGGCAGTGCACGGTCACTTGTGAATTAAATGAAATATATTTTCTAAAGCACTACAGTAAAGCAGATAAATATTATGTTATGGCACCTAGAGAAAGTATTTTTTTTTTAACTCTGAGAATTTTCACTGTACCTTTGATTTTAACACTCAAACTCTCCTTTAAAAAAATCACACTTATTACCTTTCGGGTCATAAAATGACCCAAATGTATTTAGTTCATTTTTTTAACAAAGCATATATTTTTTTTTTATTTTAAATAAATAAAAAGATAACAATAAGTACTTTCAACAGGTTTAATCTTTAAGTATTATATTCTTATAGAATATTATTCAATATGCTTTTGGCAATAAGTAGTTTTTTCTGTTTTAGTTTGGCTGTGTTGTGAGCAAACTGGAGTGTTGCATACTGAGCAATAATTAAAAGTCTTACGATCGGTTCCAGGAGGACAGATACCGCATCGTTTGCGACCAGAAGCTATCTTTTTTTTAGCCAATGGTGATGAGAATTCACCGGTCCCTTCAGCCTTTCTAATATTTTGCACAATAGCAGCTGATGATGGTGCGCTTAGAAGGCGACTTCGACTTGCTACCCAAGGACGTACCAGCTCGTTTCCCAGCTCCTCTAAAAATATGCGACGCTTGTGTGAAATATTTTGCTTCCAGATGGGATTTATTTCTGTCCACATAATATAGGCATTCAGAGCTGACAAATCTAGAAAGTTTCCAAACAAAGCTACTGGCCAGCGATTTGTTTTGCGCTTGCTCGAATAACTGCGAACCATTTGGTCGATCCTGTCAACACCAGCCTTAGTCGAGTTATAAAACTGAATTATTTCAGGGAGTTTTTTTGGATGGTCATTAAGAATAACCTTTTCATGGTGCAGAGTACTCATAACTGTCACAAGTTTATACTTTTTTGGTACGAACTGCACCAATGAGATTTTGTCGTGGAAAAAAAATTACTTGTATGCTCCCGTAGCATTCGAAGTTGTTGAGGCGATGCATATTCCGGCAAAAACCGCTTATTTTTTCGTACTGTGCCGATCAGGGTGATTCTCTTTTTGAGTAACTCTAAGGCCAAATGATGTGTAGTGAAAAAATTATCCATAGTTACATTCCGGCCTTGGTAGCTAGAAACCAAATCCAACACTACCCGCTCTGCTTGGTTTTTTTCCGGTGGCGCGTTCTTACTCTCTTTACCGACGTATATTTGGAAATTTAGGCAGAAGCCAGTTTTGGCATCAGCTGCAACCCATGCCTTTATACCATATTTTCCGGGCTTAATTGGAATGTAGACTTTGAAGGGGCATCTTCCCCGGAAAGTAATTAATTGTTCATCCACAGTTACATTTTCATGAGGAACGTATATATGCTTAAGATTTTCAACCCACGATTGATAAAAATCACGTATTGGAGCCAATTTATCTCCACGACATTGAGATCTACGCAATTCCCTGTTATCAAATGCTAAAACGCGTGAAATTACCTGAAAACGCTTCAAAGGCATCACAGCTCTTAAAATTGGCCGACCATGATTTGCGTTCCACAAACTTTGAACGCTTTCGCCATGAGAGCGGTATAAACCTATAAATAACCGTGGTGTAGTATATGTACATACGTATTTACAGTCAAACAGAAAATATTATTTTTACCAATCAGAAGCAAAACCCCCAAATATGCGTCAAATTCGGCCTCGTCAAGGTCAACGTAGTTTTCTTTATAAACTTTTTTCCCTTCCATATTTGTAAATTGAATAATAGCTATCTTCATCGCAGCCGTTAAACACATGTTGAAAGAGTCCTTTATATCGGACACTCTATGTATAGCATAGGCAGTAACGCCCATGCGGCCATGCACTATGTTTTCAGATTGCGCTCGTGACAGGGAAAATGGTGGAGGTGTTGTGTACCACACTATTTGTTTGTCTTTGCTTAAATGAATTGAAAAAGAACAAAAAAGTGTAATTCATTACAACGTAAAAACTTCAATAATTTCAAATTCAATAAATAAAATAAGAAAATGCATGCAAGGAACTAATGAGTTTGATTGAAACAGTCCAGGCAAAGAGCTGGATTACCGTCGCAGCTATTGCAAAATGTTGTAACTTTTTTGGTTTTTTTCACTGCTTCTTTCCGGCCGTCTGTCTGTTTTATTTTACTGTAGCAATTACTGAAGCGTTTTCTGATAATCCTATTTCTGTTATCTCTGACATCATATGTACATTTGTAAGGAATGACTTTTAGATCTGAAGGGTTCTGATGCTCTATCTGGTACTTCACATAGATATTCGCAAATACTTTTTCTAAAATCAGCTATTTTTGTATTGGGCTTGTGTTGTTTATATGTATAATACTAAACTGTTTACAACAGCAGTGCTCAAAAGAAACTCGAATGCTATCTCATGGTACCATCGAATAGTTTTACGTAAAGGTAAGAAATAACTAGCCATTTGGTCTGATAAATCGATGCCTTGTTTTGATAGCAATCGTCTTGTTTATCATATGCCTGATGATGCCAAGTCATAGACACAGAAAAGGGGCAAAGTAATTGATTGTTTTATTTATTTTGTCGATAAGACCGACCTTTTTCTTCCGAATAGCTGATACCAGTCCGACTCGATGCAATGCTCTGCGCGCGGTTCATTCGCTGACTGTCTTATTTAACACTTCCGCTACTTTTTTTTTTTTGTGTTATCGAACTATATTTCCGCATTTCCCGTTTAGTTAAACGTGCATCTTGGTCTGACAGAATTTTAGGACGTCTTCCACTTTGTGGATTTCTTCGGCGTTGGCTGGATGTCTCTTGGTAAAAACGCTGGTGAGAGTTCTGGGGAAGTATATTTAGCTGCTGTCGGTACAAATATATAAAATTCGTATTGAATAAGACTTCGTAGTACCTCATTTAAACATTTAACATATAATTGAAACAATTGTAATATTTGTTGTTAATAAAATATGAATTGTTTCCCTAACATTCGTCGTATGCGATGGCTGTTGCAAATCCGACTGCACGAGTAGTCACAGACACTGGAACTGCCCGTGTTTGCGGTGCAATTTGCACTTTACTGATGACAGAGGCAATCTGTCCATCACGATCTGCTTCAGTCAGTCCATACTTGGACTCAATTCCTCTCATCACTAATCTATACTATAAGATTTAAACAATCAAATTCAAATATCCCAGGCTAGTATAATGAATATCTCGGAGAGCTGAAGGTCTGAGTTACCATTGCTCCCTTACTAATTAGCTTATAATTTCAATTATAAGGTAATCCTTCTAATAATAATAATAATAATACTTTTACATAAACTAAGTCTCCTATTTCAAAATTACTTATATTTACATTATTGTCATATTTTGTTTTTCGTTTACTTTTTACAATATTTATAATATTCCTTGCGTTTTTTTATTGAGGTTTGGAGTCTCATTTTCAATTCATTGGCATAATTATCAATGTCGTAAATTTTGTTTTGTTTATTTATGTTGTCACTTGGTAAAGTTGATAGTTTACCAAATACTAATTCATACGATGAATACAATGTGTCTACGTGAGGGGTGGTGTTGTATGCGAAAGTGTCCCATTCATAGTCGTCGGCAAATGAAAGTAAATACTCGTTAAGCGTTCTGTGGTTTTTCTCAAGTGCGCCTATTGTTTGATGGTGATATGGAGTGGAAAATATTTGTCTTGTGTTGAGTAAATTACATACGTTACTCATTAGTTCGTTTACAAATTCTGTCTCTCTTTCTGATTTTAATGTTTTAATGAAACCGTACTTTAGAATGAGTTGTTCCACTAAAATGGTTGCTATTGTTTTTGCGTCTTTACTTTCAATTGGGTGTGCTATTACAAATTTTGATAAGTCGCATTGCATTGTCAATATGTATCTGTAGCCATTAGATATGAGCAATGGGCCTACAGTGTCAATTGTTATGGTGTCAAAAGTTGTGGTTGGTGTCTCTGTCACTACAAATGGTTCTTTTGTATGTCTAGCTACTTTGTTTTGTGTGCATTTTTTGCAGTTGTTTATAAATTCTTTTAACATCTGTATATTTAGCTGCTGTCGGTACAAATATATAAAATTCCTATTGAATAAGACTTCGGTAGTACCTCATTTAAACATTTAACATATAATTGAAACAATGTTGACGTATCTCGAAGGACCAAGTTAAGGGATAACCCTTTGTTTCCTGTGTCACAGGTCCTTCGACGGCCACCGTTGTTTGAACGTCTTCAGCAATCGCCGTGGAATTCGGCTGTTCCTGTTCAGTTAGGTTATTTTCAGTTGGAATATAAGCCTCAGCAGGCTTAGGTGACGTAATTCCTGTTGTGACGGTTCCTGAGACCGTTGCCGTGTTGTTGTCTACAGAAATGCAGTCTTTAAAAAAGAGAGAATTAAGATCGTTAGGATCACGTAGGGCCAATATGGCAATAGAAAAGTCACTCATAAAATCATCGTACATAGATAATTCTCCGCAAAAAAATGAACACAGTTTTAACATAGCTGTTTTCTTGTGCACACTGGTTGCTCCGGGTAATAAATTTTGAGGGTAATGATTTTTAAAGAAATAGGCTTCGTCCCATACAGTCAACTCATTTCCTGTGCTCGACGATTCAGGACATGTATTTATAAGATCAACCAGGAATTGGTACTTGACGGTACATCTTCGCAACGTCCGCGGTTACTGCGTATCGGTGCGTTCTGAAACGCATCAGTATCGCATATAAATCATGTTGTAGCTGAGGACCGAGAAATAATGCATCATTGAGCGAGTTCCCTGTGGTGGTTTTAGCGGAAGCGTTGAAAACAACCCTTAGCTTGGTTGTAACACTGGACTCTTTTATTACCGGATGATGCGGCATGTAATACGCTTCGCTCGACGTTTCAGATACTGCCTCCATGTGACCCATTTGAAGGAGTTCATGCATAAACTCGTTATAACGTACACGCAAATCGTTGTCACCTGCGAGCCTTCGTTCGATGCGTAAGAGGTTACGAACAGCTAAACGTTGAGACTCGCCCAAAGGTACGCTTGGTTTTAACGGCAACTCAACTACGAACCGACCGTCTGACCTTCTTTGAAAGGTAGAATTAAAGTGGTTCTCGCAGAAGCTTTCTTCGAATGTAAGATACCGCTTTTGCGGGGCTTCTTCCAGCTCCCACAACTTAGCCAGTGATCGATCCAGTTGAACATCGCAATGCAAGGACGGTAGCCAAGACGTGAGCGTAGCCGAAGTGTCTACGTTCCCAAACAAAGTCCAGCCAAAGACGGTTCTCTGCGTCATAGGCGTGCCGATTGGACCCTTCCGCATCTCTGTATATACGAATCGATCCATAACATCCATGCCCAACAAAACGTCTATACGGCCAGGTTTTGCGAAATGCGGGTCAGCCAGAAATAGCCCTTGAATGTGCGGCCAATTTGAAACACTTAAGGTCTGCGTTGGCAAATCGTTAGTGATTTTCGGAAGAATCAGAGCACTGATAGAAAAACATTCGTCCGAACAGTGAGACGACAGCGAGAGTAGCGTTTCGCCTCTACAGCGACCTCCCTGCGAGGAACCAATCCCCGTGACGAATACAGAAGACGATGTGCGTGGTAGACCCAAACGCTGTACACATGCCTCCGTTACGAACGAGGCATGCGACCCAGCATCAAATAACAAACGTGCGGTCTGCCAACGACCGGAACAATCAAGTATCTTTACTATAGCGGTAGATAATATCACTGTGCTTCGCGTTGCGGGTGGAAGACTCGACCCGGCACTTAAACAGGATGAAACGTTCGCAGCAGCGTTATTTGTTGGCAAAGCGACGGCAGACAAAGCGGTTGCGCGATTGCTGACAGAGGCGGTATTCGGAACTGAATCGTTAGCCTCGACGAGATGAGCGGATGTGGTGGCGGACGAGCCTGAGGAACTATGCAGTAGCGTATGATGACGTTGGTGGCATACTCGGCATGAGGATGAACTATTACAACGCTCTTTGTAGTGCCCAGGGCTTAAACAATTTAAACAATCCTTAGATTCTCTTATGAACTTTGTTTTCGCGGTTGAATCTAAACTTCGAAATTTGTCGCAAGCATAAATTCTGTGAGATGCATTACAGTACATGCAGCGCGTGTGGTTCGGCTCTGGCATCGCGTGAAACACTTTTGTAGTTGATTTTCCAGTCGATTTTGGAATGGCCGCCTTAATCACCGATGCCTGAGTTACCGGCATAGTAAGCATTGCTAATGAGCGACATCTTACTTCCAAAAAAGTAGACAATTGTTCAAACGTTGGTGGCTCATCACTCACAAGTGATAACTCCCATTGCTTTCGAGTCTCGAACGACAACTTGTTTACCATTCCATGTACCAACCAATCGTCCCAAAACTCTACGGGGCGTCCCAATGCCTTTAGCTCTCGAATATGTTGCTGAAACGTATCCATAGCGGTCTTTATAGCGTCAGCAGTGTCACTCGTAGCCTTGCGAATATCAGATATTGCCCTGAGATGTGCGTCAACTATGACCCTCATAACTTTGTAGCGAGACTTAAGTAGATTCCACGCTTCTGAGTAGTTCGCATCGCAGATCTTGAAACCACCAATAAGGCTTAGCGCATCCCCCTTTAAGCAGCTGCGTAGATAATGTAGCTTTTGTCCGTCCGACAAAGCGACGTTGGCGTCAACTAATGAATAAAACGCATCGTAGAAAGCAATCCAATCTGTTGAATCACCAGCAAATGTTGGCAAGTCCATCTTTGGCAATCGTATCGCTGCCGACACTGACGCCGATGTAGCTGCGTTTTGCGTTGCCGGTTCAGTCCGACACTTTTGCACACGCTTAAAATTGGCCAAGGCTGTAGCATACCAAGTTTCGCCTTGCACGCGAACATTTTCTTCTATTTCGGCATTATCAACTCCACAAGATGTTTCAACAGCGTCTTGAGCAGCGTTGAAACGTTCCCATTGCTCGCTGAGGAGTTGTAAATAACTAGCGACACCGTCGATGTCCATGGCAAATGCATCGTCTATGCTTTTTGTCATATATCTTTTAATAGCATTAAGTGCCGAGTCGCGAGTTTTGACAAACGCAGACATTGCCACTTATACTGTGATCGATCGCTTGCAGGTGAACGAAGTTGCACGGCGTTTACAGAGGGCAAATCAAAGGCACGGCAGATTGTCAAAATTATCAATGTCGAATATATGACAACTTCTAGAGGGTAATTGAAAGACGCGGCGAATAGCCAAACTTGCAGAAGTCCAATTAAATGCAGGCAGAGGGCAAGCCAAAGTCACTTTGATGAATGTAGGATGACTTCGCACGCAAATTACACAATTTTATGCTGTTTTTGCACACCAAGCCCTTTATAATTTTAGAACAAAAGAATCGTATATCTTTATAAGTATTTTGTAACGAGATATACGCTGCTAGAACTTATGAAAAGTTGCAGGTTGTACTTGCGCTTGAATGCTGTTTGAGGGGATCCGGCTCGAAGGACCAGTATGTTGCGGGTTTTCTTAGCAAAGTTGATGCAGGTAATCCGAATGTAAGCGGAGGCGGGTTTCCAAATAAAAAGCGCGATTTTGTACTGAATGGTTTTTACTTTTATTTAGTTATTTACTTGAAAAATACTTGCGTACAGAAAATGTGCGAATGATCAAAAAAAAGGCAGAGCGAACGAGTATGCGAGCCGAAGACGACGAAGCGAAAAAAAGTATATTGAACAAAAGGGAATAGCGAATGACGTTTGTTATTAACCCTTGTATGGCAG
Source organism: Philophylla caesio (assembly GCA_963971545.1). Lineage (NCBI taxonomy): Eukaryota > Metazoa > Arthropoda > Insecta > Diptera > Tephritidae > Philophylla > Philophylla caesio. The sequence goes on from OZ020607.1 coordinate 122,105,566, forward strand.
CAGAACATTAATCCTAGTGTGCACGTAAACATTAACAATACATGTTTTACAAACATGTACTAAATACTTGGATTATGCGTAATCGAACTCAACACGCACTGTTGAGAACATGAATCTCATCTCCTTCGATTAGCAATAAGTATTCGATTAATTCAATGTACTTGCTAAATTCTTTTATCAAATTCATTTATTTTGCGGGCGGCCGGCAACCTTATCGTAAACTGTAATACGTTTCATATCTTTGCTTTTGTAAGCGGTACCAAAAATACCAAATTACATCCGCAATTAAAATACTTTTATCGCTTTTATTTATTCGCACCGTGACCGCCACCGCAACCACATCATTTTGCATACTTTACCTTTCATTGCCCTTTGGCACATACATATGTACAAATACATATATACTTACATACCATTTATTGTAGCGTTGACTTGAATTCGAAATAAACGCAAACTTATATTGTAATAGTTCATTAACTCCAATGACTATTTTTCATTTACTCTGTTAATCAGTGCACTCGGCACTAGCATACATAAAGAATCTAATTCTCGAGTTAATCCCAGACTTGAACATGGTCCTTCGAGCCGGATTGACCGATACAGAATAGGCACTTTTTCTCACGATGCCCATATCCACCTGGTACATAAAATATGAATGCGGCTTGTCGATCTCCTCTGGACTACCAAATATAATCTCCATTTCCTTCTCTAGATTGTCTGTCATGACCCACATAATAAGTAAACCGGGATCTTTGAAATCCAAGAACTTGGATGCATATGCGTATGCTTGTAATCCTCCGCAATCTCGAAACATCGATGGAATAGTTCCGATACGTATATTACTATACGGATTGTCTGGGAACTTTACGAGAAACATGTCTAATGCGGCGATTAGTTTTCGATAAATTGGATCTGCCTGCAAGTTTTTGATGAAAGTATCCGGGAACTCAGGTGATGGACCATCGTTGGAATCTATAGTTTTTAACTGATCGTTGATTTTTTCGATTAACAATCCCTTATATTGGCGCACTGTAGCCCGTCCTAACCGATAAAATGAGCAAAACAACAACATCAGCGAATTTTTGTCCTGAAGTGGCCCCTCTGTGGTGGAGACCTGTGATGATGAATCATCTTTAACTATGACATTGTAGACACTCCACGGTGTTACAACTGTTCCTTTCTTCCCAATTGTGACTCCATATATATATATGTGTATGAAGTAATTTTCTTATAGTTATATGTATTTAAAATCTATCTGATATATTTATTTCTTATGATTTTATCGGTACCGGATAAATCTAGTTAATTATGTTATTATGAAGTTATGGAATTAATATGGAATTATTAACTACTGTTACATCTATAGATTCCTTATACTGCTTATCTCCTGCTTCAGCTGAATTTTTGCTTCTGTCGATGTCTCCATATTTATTTTCTTGTATAGTTCAGCAATTTTCCTTCGTTGGGCGTACTTTTTTCCGCCTCGCTTCCTTTTAAATTTAATCGGAACTGGGATTTTTACTGCCCCTTGTGCCTTTTTGTAGCTGTTACGCCGCTGGTATTCCTCGATTGTTATTGGTAGAGGGCCAATATTTATAGGTGTGTTTGATTGTTGTTGGGATGTTGTTTCCTGCGTTTGCTTATCGAAGGATTTGTAGTAGTGACTCCAGTATTCTAGTATCTTCTCGAATTCGTCCATTAATTCGTGGTGCCGCAAGTTATATACCCTTTTGTTTGCCTTGTATTCCTTTGTAAAAATTTTTTTTTTCGAGTTTTTTTGGAACTTTCACTGGATCTGATGGTGATTGCCAAAGTCAGGTGTTCGCTTCGTAATTTCATCCAAATCTTTTGAGGTTGGTTTCTCGGGAACGTTTTTAAAATTACTTTTTTTTAAAAAATTTTTTTTTTTTTTATTTATTTAAAGACATTTCAGCAATATATTTGCTATTTATAGTCCTTTAATTTATTTTATATGTGGCTTTCTCAGCAATTTTACTTGCTATTTTTAGCCTTCTTTTATTTTAATGCTCCTGGCAGGATCGCCATGTAGAGTAATTTTAAATAAGTTTCAACAAACGATGTAAAGAGATTTTATGTTTTATTCAATGCCACGAGACCAGTAAAATACCTGGTCTAGGTGTTCTCACTTGACGTTACAAAACTGTCTTAATCATATTTTTCTTAATGTATTTATAGCTAAACTAAGTCAGCCCAGCGATCGCATTTGGTGGGAAAATGTCTAATCATGCGATCGCTGTGCTTGAGGCGTTGATGGAAAACGGTACGAACCCACAGGTCTCAAATGTCATTGGCATATTATTTTGGTGTAAAGAAATGCATTTAATTCAGTCTGGGTTTTAAATAACCGAGACAGTTGCACACTTGAATGTTAGCGCTTAGTGCGTATCAAGTGCCTTGATATTCTTAGTTATGGTTTATGTTATGTGATCGACATTGGCCTTAAGCGTTGAATAATCAACGTCGGTCTCAAAAGTGTGGGAAAGTAATGTATAAGAATATGTATGTTTGCATGCATGTCAATATGTATGCATTTATACTGACCGTTTGCATTAGTATCTGTATGTATGTGCTTATGTCGACCGTTTGCATTAATATCAATATGTATGCATTTACGTCGACCGTTTTCCGTAACACATCAATTAATATTTCACTGGACCTTTCTAGTGGAATAGTTTTGGCAGGACGGAATGAATCGCTCGGCTCAATCCAATCAAAAATGCGATTAATGATATGAGGTTGAAAACATTCAGCTTCAGATTCTGTAGATGAATCTTCAGAAACACCTTGAATATATTCAAACTCATTCTCATTTTCTGATGCAGTTTCTTCTTCACTATCTTTAAATGATGAATCTGTTTTATCTTCAATAGGCTCGTATTCGTCAGATGAATCCGCAGAAAAATCCGACAGACTTTCAACCAATGTCTCTAACTCCTTTTGGCTCAAAGATCTTTTCGACATTTTAGTCCTGGAATAAACATAAACTTGTCGCACCTGTTGGTACATATAAGTACCAGTAAAAAATAAATATATATGTACATATGTGCCACGATATAAGAGTGCATATAAAATATACACTTGCGTCAAATAAAATCTTTTTCATGTTTACCTACGTTCCTCTAAGTTTCGTGTTCAGAAATAAAAGAAATGTTTACAATTTCACTTCTGATTCGCCCTTTGTTTTTTACTAAAAATCACTTGCAATTACACATTTAGCTCCGAAAACACGTGGATAAGAGACAAACTGTAAAACTTAAGCCTGCCATGCTTTCAAAAATATTTAGAGTTACCGTCTGGTATAATTTTATACCGCTTTTGGAGCAATTTAAGACTTAGGGTATTTAAATTTGCGCTGGTAAATATGTGTACCGCTCGGGACGAAAGAGTTAAGTCTATACAAAAAAAAATAAAAAATAAAAAATGTGTACTTAATTTAAACATTTAACATATAATCTGAAAAGGTTGACGTATCTCGAAGGACCATATATAGGGATAACCCTTTACTGTATTATTTTTTAAGGCTCCGATCAATAGGCAGCCGTTAGGTTGCCCGATTATTTGAGAATAAAACATCAATTTTATTCAGTAAAACTTACAACTATTTGTATGAAACTATTGGCCCGGTACGTGCTACGCTACGTACTATAAAGTGAAATAAAATAAGTCATTTGAAATGCCGAATTGTATTTTTAAATATGACTCAAAAAGTGCTTCGACGTTTGAGATGTCCCAAAAATAAATGATTACAATCGTTCGGGTGGAGTTTCTACGAGTAATGCTGGCAATCTCACTTTGGACATATTGCGTCCATCATTCGAATGTATCCGTACATATGTACTATAATCAATCTGACTGTTGTAATTAAAAGCAGCACGACGCAGTACAGGTACATGGTTTCTCCTCATATGGGCCACCACCCGTCCGACTTTTGGAAGGAAGCCTTGTTAACCTTAGAACCGGACCATGGAAAATCTAAAGTTATTCGGAATTTAGGTGACTCAGTGCCCACAATGCATTTTGTATTTTTTTTTTTCGAATTTCAAAACTTATTGATAAATGAAGGGAAAAAATACATGAATTAACTTTAAATAAGAATTTGCAAAATATAAAAAAGCCAAACATTAGATGCGTTCCTTGATCTTTTGGTAGCTGATGCGGTTGGTCTAGCCGCGGAACTTCGCGGTGTCACAGAGTGCGATGGTCGAGGTGCTTCATTATTGCTGTCAAATTCTGAACTCTGCTCATCGACTTCGTATATTTTCATAAGTATAACACTTTTGGCATTCCCGAATATAATGGCTTGTGCAAGTTGGTGTTTCGCAAACATCACACACGGCTGTGGTCTTGTTATCCTTCTATATTTCTTTGCAGCCTTCGCAACGACGTTTTGGATTGTTTACCTGAAACGAGACCAATACAATTCAATGAAAACGTTTTCTAACGATAAATATACATATACGAAATTGATTTTACCTTTATCCTCTTCAATCCTGAACCAAAAATATACTGGAAAACCTTTTTTTTTTTTTTAAACTTTGGCAAGTAATAATATTTTAATGTCCACATATGGCCACTGCCACGTTACATTCGTACACTACTTATGCAGATATCTATAACGAGCCTCTAATTAGTTCGTATTTATTTATGTTTACTTCTAAATGAATAATTTCACTTAGACTCCAACCACTATCTCGCTCTTGGAATGTGTTTTTTTCAATCAATTTACTAAACTTTTCTTTAATTATATCAACAACATTGTTGTTCTGCATAAATGCTTCAGTCATTAATGTTTGATGTGATATTATAGTATTTTGTTCAATATTTTCTTTTATTTGAATATATTGTAATATTAGTTAGGAGGATTATTTGTTGTATTATTAGCGCAACTCGCTTTATTTTGTAGGCCACCAGGCCGCTCTTATGAATAATAATGTCCAAACGGTTAAGTTTGTAAATTACCATTGATTTTATTTTCAAAAATGTTGTTCTTATATACTAATTTCCTCACAGAGGAAACTTATTACTAATTCTTAATTAACCAATGGGAAATCAACATGAAATAACAAATATTTTCTCACGCATTGATTTCACACGGTACTAAAACAAAAATATAATTAGGGTAAAATGCACTTGGTGGTTTTGTATTGTTTGTTTTATTTATTGGCCTTCAAATTGCCGAAATGCAATGACAATGAGTACAGAAATGTTAAGTGTATCTCTCCAAACAAAGGGGAACAACCTTCCCGCGATTTTTTTTTTTTCAAATTTGGTTTTAGAGATGAGAAATGATTGACCGTCTTGAGACGGTCTTATGGGATAGAGGGTTAATTTAAACATTTAACATATAATCGGAAAATGTTGACGTATCTCGAAGGACCATATATAGGGATAACCCTTTACTGTATTATTTTTTAGGCAGAGAGGTGTAGATTAAAACGTGCGAACTCTCCGCATAAGGTGTAATTAATCAATTGTCTTTATTAAATATATTTCCGTACTATTTATACTACAACTTATTATGGAAGAATGCTGAGTGCAGCAAGAAACTTGTACTCAAATTCAAGTCGCTATTGGTTTATGTAATGTAGTGCGCGATTCGAGCAATGACCTGAGTTTTGGGTTGTAGCGCGTGTACAAAAGATATAAAATTCAAAAGTAACAATACGAAAACAAAATACAATTTTATTTATTTTTCAAAGTCTTATCTACATATTTACAAAAAAAAAAATAATATAAAAGTAATTCTTGTTTTAGCCAGATCGGCTTAATATGAAAAAAGTATTAAAATCACATCACAAAAATAAGTATGCATTCAATCAAAAACCGAATTTAAGAACAATTTTTAAAATTATAATGAACTGTTAATATTTCGTTGGATAGCCTTTACTCTTTTTGACAGATTTTAACCGCGATGGCATAGAGTTTACCAGGTTCTGAGTCACAGAAATTGGAATTTTTCCCCATTCCTCCATTAGTGCTTTCTTTAAGTCATCTTTGCTCTTTATTTCATGTTTCCTTATTTGACTCTCAAGGTGTTCCCACAAATGTTCAATAACATTTAAATCTGGCGATTGAGGTGATGTTTTTAGTTGCTTTGGTGTGTTATACAGTAGCCATTCTCTGACAACTAGAGCTGTATGCTTGGGGTCGTTGTCCTGTTGGAAGACAAATGAACGCTCAAGCCCCAATTTTAATGCACTTTGCTTCAAATTATCCTTCAAAATGTTAAGATAAACAGTTTTATCCATTATCCTTTCAATCACAACCAGATTTCCTACACCAGAAGCAGCCATATTATTTGAGAATAAAACATCAATTTTATAGAATATTATCTGCCTCTAAGTTACAATAAATTGCCTATTTATACTTAGCTATGCCTGCGCTGCAACTGTATTCTGCTGCGTGGTAAATTCATGCTGCTGCGTTGCGAATTTATGATGGGTGGTTGGGTAATCATATTTCGGGCAACATACATACATATTCAGTATTGACATTTCTTAAGTTGACCATTAAATAGTTTGATGTAGGTTAGCTTGGTGTAGCCAATGATTGGTAATCAAATAACGGAATAACATATGTGTTATTTGATTCTCTGGAATGTAAGTCCGTTGTAATTGCCTAATTTATGACATCTGGGCTGAGTGGTTGGTTTCGGATTTTATGATGGCTATGTGAGTGGTTCTAATATGAATATGTCCTATTAGGACTCTTTTTTAATTTAATTAATATGTTATGTATTTCATCCATAAATAAATTCTTTTATTTTTCATAATTTTTTTTTTTTTTATTTATTATTTATGTACTAAGATTGGCTACAGATCTACTTATTTGTTGATTAACATAATTTTTATAGTAATTATGTAACCTGAATAAACCGTAAATAATAATAATAAAAATTAACAAATAAACTATATGTTGCAAACTGTGGTCTTCCTTGGTTATTATGCTATCATTAATGTTGTTGTTTATTACTTCTGACGGGTTTTGTCGTTCCTGTTTTGGACCGCACATCTTTTTAGAATTTTTAACTTTTCTAGGTATTGTCTCTTCTCCACTCCGTAGGATAAATGATCATTTGATACAATTCCTAACATTCCTTTCTGTAACGTACAGCTTTACCCCCTCTAGGTCTTCTGGTATGAACTTCTTTTATGGATTCATGAAAATTTGTATAATTTTGTTTTTGTTGTTGCAATCTTATTTTATACTCTTCCAGGGAGATAGCCTTCGGTCCAGCCACTTTGGGAGTTGCCTTGTACACTGGAGCATCAGCTACTTCCTCTACAGTATATTTTTCTGTTATATCTGATTTTACTTCAGTATTTTTCTGTTGGTTTAATAAATTCTCATATTTTGCAAAGGTATTGTGAAATTCTTTAAAAGTAAAAATTTCATCCATTTTATTTTAAATAAATTTATTGGAATTTTAATTTTTCTTTAGCAGGATCTAAAAAATTTGTTGCCGGTTTGGCAGGATCTTAAAATTTTGTCTGTTTGGCAGGATCGCCATGTAATATAATTGGTGAAGTTATATTTCCTAAGTTGAAGCGAATGCGCTTCCTCGTAGGCTCATTACTGCATAGCAGTAAAATGCCTGTCTTGCTATATGAATAGAAATCAAACAAACTGAATCAGCTTGAAGATTAATATTGAATTTTATTTACAAAGTGGTTGATTTATGACGGCTGGTCTTGCGAGGCAATAACTTACTCTAAGTTAACTTGTATTTAGTTTGTTCCCAAGAATTTTGATGCATTCGAAAAACATACAGTATTTTGCTAAAAAATTTTTGTTTTCTTCAAAATAAATTCCTATTGATTTTCGTTAATTATTTTTTCAATAGTGTACTGATTTGTACGTTATTGGCAGAGCTGTTTAACCAACTCCTTACCAGGTAAACACAATACTCACTGAATATATCTGAAAACTACTTATTATTTCTTATTCTATACTCCTTACCACGGGTGGGGGGAAGTAAAGAAAACAATAATAAGGCAAGGATTTAAAAAATATACAATGTTTAGGTTTGAGAATCTTTACAATACTATTTATTCAAACAATTACTGCTCCTTATATACAAAATACTAACGCATGCTTTGACTCTTATTCTAAGCAATGCGTGGTTCGGTGGTTATCGACAGCTTCTAGGTTCATGTGTTTCGGTGCAGTAGGTTGGCTTTTACTTCTTTCTCGATGATCTTGTGGCTAATCGCTGGGACACTGGTAATTTCTTACCAGTGGGAGTTGTCTCTTCTACAATCCCCGGCTCGAAGGACCATGTTCAGCTGGGGAGTTAGCTGGAATTGTAAGTGCAGGGTGCAACCAATAGGAACAATAGCTGCCTTTCAATTTGAAAGTATGTATTACAAAAGTATTTATTGTACATATAATAAATTTTAAAGTACAATGTTAAGGCAACCGATTAAAGCCGCTTAAATATATAGATTAAGATGATCATGTAAGGACATTGCCATAACACCAACCTTTATTCCAATGTCTTTGTTGCCGATTGAAGGGCAACCAATCAAAATAGTGTCACCGAAATATTCTGCCGGCGCAGCGATAGCGTTGCCGCAATGCAGCGGTCGTACATATTTAGTTCGTACGTATAAATAAAAAATTAATTATATATATAAAAGAAATTAATTATATATATAAAAGAAATTAATTATTTATATATCTGCTACCCCATAACTTATGGTGGGCGTTTACTTTTTAAAAAGTTATGTTATACGATGGGAGTTGAGGAGTACAAACAACTGGTCCTATGGTTGTAGTATTGAATTGTGTATTCTTCAACTGGAATTTCGGAGTTTTTCAGTGACTGGTGAAGTATTTAGTAATGCCTCATATTTAGCAAAAATGTACTAAAACAACGTACTCGTATTTAGTACATCTGTGGTCCTTTGCTCGCGCTACTTTACATTTGTCCACAATAATAAGTTCCCCATTGTCGTCCTTGAAATCTATATCTTTAAAAAGTATTTTGATAAAAAATTCTTGTTTTCTTCAAAATAAATTCCTATTGATTTTCGTCAATTCTTTTTTCAATAGAAACAATTGTTTGCACCTTTCTTTATTATCGCAGAATGAATCAAATATATGTATGGTATATATAAAAGAAATTAATTATTTATATATCTGCTACCCCATAACTTATGGTGGGCGTTTCCTTTTTTTTTTTAAAAAGTCGGTAGTTTGTACTGTAAAATGAAAGATTGTTGATGTGTTCGGTGTGTGTCAATCAAGTCTCCAGTGTAATGTTTTCGTATATTTCTGCTATGCGCTTCCTTTGCTGAAATTTCCTCCCTCCTCTTTTCCTTTTGAGGGGCTAGGCAATAGGTATTTTTGTGGAGTATTCTTTCTTGTTGGTGTTGCGCTTCCTGTACTTTCTGCACTCATTTATCTTTTATTTTTTTTTTTTTACTTAAAAGGCAAGCTTGCCAATATTGAAGGCAAGGCGCATATGATCCAGGATTAAGACAGCTTACCAATGGTAAGCAAGTTGCCGATGTCCTGAAGGATTTGAAGTTAATTTAACGGGCTGGCTCAGCTTATTATAGCAGCTTGCCAATGGTAAGCAAGTTGCCGATTTTAAGCTGGCAGAAGATCGCCTTGTAAAATGAAAGATTGTTGATGTGTTCGGTGTGTGTCAATCAATTGTTCTTTATTCAATTATTGAGTTCTATTTATACTAATAACTTATTATGTACTTTCTTATTTACTAATGCTTACATATGTACGGCCAAATGAATACACGAAAAAAAATTCCTATTGATTTTCGGCAATTCTTTTTTCAATAGAAAAACTATTGTTGGCATCTTTTTTCAGTACCGCAGAATGAATCAAATAGTATATAAATAAATGAAATTAATTATTTATATATCTGCTACCCCATAACATTTGGTGTGCGTTTCAAAGTATCCAATATTTGCAATGCATGAATATTAGACTCGTCTATATTCTACGGTTAGTGATTTATGCATTGACGCATGATAGTTGGCCGAAACTGCCGCAATTGTAGTTGTGTTTATACGAGTATGTGTAAACATTTGAAGATAGTGTTTGGATATACAGTCGAACTTCCATAACTCGAATTAGTATTATCCCAAAAAAAAAACTTCGACTTACGAAGACTTCGAGTTATAGAAAAAAATTTTTTGTTAAAAAATAAAAACTCAATTGCTATTTTAGAGTATATTAAATGATGAATATGTATTTTTCGTTTAAAACACACATTACAGAAAACTATAATAAGTTACAGTGAAGTGAAATATTCAGAAATTAGTGACAGAACATTTTCTTTTTTTTTTTTTGGTATTTTCAGTAAAAAATGACTCTAATTTGTTTAAAGCCATATAGTGCTCATCAGTTGTAGTGTCATTTGTTTGCAAATATAAACTCAATGTTCGGAAAGCATTTTCTACATCATTTCTGGAAGGCTGGTGAATAGTTTCTTCTACCGATCCCTCGCCGTCACTCTCCGTTGGATCATCTAACTCAGGGCGGTAATTCTCAACAATATCAGCATCTGTAGGACCGGCCAGTACTTTGAAAGCGCTTATCCAAATTTAGAATCCATTCTTCAAAAATTTGGCCAGTCATCCAGGCGTTGGAGTTTGCTTTATAGTCTACGGGTAACCACTTAATACCACGAAAGCACCGCGGTTTGGCACTTTTTCCAATCAATAGAATTTTAAGTTTTTCCGATCCATCCATATTTGCTGCTAGCATCAACGTAACCCGTTGCTTGCTATTCTTGCCTCCGTGGCATTTTTGGTTTTTAAACGTCAATGTGTTGTCTGGCAAACATTTAAAAAACAACCCTGATTCATCCTCATTAAAAACATCCCGTTCACAGTACTTTTTTAATAAATTCGGCATAACATCTTTTTCCACTTTTTGCAGTCCTCTTCACTAACGTCATTGCTTTCCCCACACGCTCTTTTATATCCCACAGCATACCTAAAATTAAAAAAAAGCCCACATATTATTTTATGTAAAAATTGAAATTTTCGCCAATTGCTTCCATTTATCAAGCCAACCTGTGCTTGCCCTAAAATGATCATCGCCAAAGCCCTTTTTTTTTTTGTTTGCTTTGACGATAGTGAAATAGAAAATATTATTCGCGTCCTAATGCACTGTCATATTTTTTTCGAATTCCATAATATTTTCTATATTTATTTCAAAATCATAACTTTTTATCCTAATTAACACGTTGAGTGCCGTGTGTAGCGCCGGCAGTGCACGGTCACTTGTGAATTAAATGAAATATATTTTCTAAAGCACTACAGTAAAGCAGATAAATATTATGTTATGGCACCTAGAGAAAGTATTTTTTTTTTAACTCTGAGAATTTTCACTGTACCTTTGATTTTAACACTCAAACTCTCCTTTAAAAAAATCACACTTATTACCTTTCGGGTCATAAAATGACCCAAATGTATTTAGTTCATTTTTTTAACAAAGCATATATTTTTTTTTTATTTTAAATAAATAAAAAGATAACAATAAGTACTTTCAACAGGTTTAATCTTTAAGTATTATATTCTTATAGAATATTATTCAATATGCTTTTGGCAATAAGTAGTTTTTTCTGTTTTAGTTTGGCTGTGTTGTGAGCAAACTGGAGTGTTGCATACTGAGCAATAATTAAAAGTCTTACGATCGGTTCCAGGAGGACAGATACCGCATCGTTTGCGACCAGAAGCTATCTTTTTTTTAGCCAATGGTGATGAGAATTCACCGGTCCCTTCAGCCTTTCTAATATTTTGCACAATAGCAGCTGATGATGGTGCGCTTAGAAGGCGACTTCGACTTGCTACCCAAGGACGTACCAGCTCGTTTCCCAGCTCCTCTAAAAATATGCGACGCTTGTGTGAAATATTTTGCTTCCAGATGGGATTTATTTCTGTCCACATAATATAGGCATTCAGAGCTGACAAATCTAGAAAGTTTCCAAACAAAGCTACTGGCCAGCGATTTGTTTTGCGCTTGCTCGAATAACTGCGAACCATTTGGTCGATCCTGTCAACACCAGCCTTAGTCGAGTTATAAAACTGAATTATTTCAGGGAGTTTTTTTGGATGGTCATTAAGAATAACCTTTTCATGGTGCAGAGTACTCATAACTGTCACAAGTTTATACTTTTTTGGTACGAACTGCACCAATGAGATTTTGTCGTGGAAAAAAAATTACTTGTATGCTCCCGTAGCATTCGAAGTTGTTGAGGCGATGCATATTCCGGCAAAAACCGCTTATTTTTTCGTACTGTGCCGATCAGGGTGATTCTCTTTTTGAGTAACTCTAAGGCCAAATGATGTGTAGTGAAAAAATTATCCATAGTTACATTCCGGCCTTGGTAGCTAGAAACCAAATCCAACACTACCCGCTCTGCTTGGTTTTTTTCCGGTGGCGCGTTCTTACTCTCTTTACCGACGTATATTTGGAAATTTAGGCAGAAGCCAGTTTTGGCATCAGCTGCAACCCATGCCTTTATACCATATTTTCCGGGCTTACTTGGAATGTAGACTTTGAAGGGGCATCTTCCCCGGAAAGTAATTAATTGTTCATCCACAGTTACATTTTCATGAGGAACGTATGTATATATGCTTAAGATTTTCAACCCACGATTGATAAAAATCACGTATTGGAGCCAATTTATCTCCACGACATTGAGATCTACGCAATTCCCTGTTATCAAATGCTAAAACGCGTGAAATTACCTGAAAACGCTTCAAAGGCATCACAGCTCTTAAAATTGGCCGACCATGATTTGCGTTCCACAAACTTTGAACGCTTTCGCCATGAGAGCGGTATAAACCTATAAATAACCGTGGTGTAGTATATGTACATACGTATTTACAGTCAAACAGAAAATATTATTTTTACCAATCAGAAGCAAAACCCCCAAATATGCGTCAAATTCGGCCTCGTCAAGGTCAACGTAGTTTTCTTTATAAACTTTTTTCCCTTCCATATTTGTAAATTGAATAATAGCTATCTTCATCGCAGCCGTTAAACACATGTTGAAAGAGTCCTTTATATCGGACACTCTATGTATAGCATAGGCAGTAACGCCCATGCGGCCATGCACTATGTTTTCAGATTGCGCTCGTGACAGGGAAAATGGTGGAGGTGTTGTGTACCACACTATTTGTTTGTCTTTGCTTAAATGAATTGAAAAAGAACAAAAAAGTGTAATTCATTACAACGTAAAAACTTCAATAATTTCAAATTCAATAAATAAAATAAGAAAATGCATGCAAGGAACTAATGAGTTTGATTGAAACAGTCCAGGCAAAGAGCTGGATTACCGTCGCAGCTATTGCAAAATGTTGTAACTTTTTTGGTTTTTTTCACTGCTTCTTTCCGGCCGTCTGTCTGTTTTATTTTACTGTAGCAATTACTGAAGCGTTTTCTGATAATCCTATTTCTGTTATCTCTGACATCATATGTACATTTGTAAGGAATGACTTTTAGATCTGAAGGGTTCTGATGCTCTATCTGGTACTTCACATAGATATTCGCAAATACTTTTTCTAAAATCAGCTATTTTTGTATTGGGCTTGTGTTGTTTATATGTATAATACTAAACTGTTTACAACAGCAGTACTCAAAAGAAACTCGAATGCTATCTCATGGTACCATCGAATAGTTTTACGTAAAGGTAAGAAATAACTAGCCATTTGGTCTGATAAATCGATGCCTTGTTTTGATAGCAATCGTCTTGTTTATCATATGCCTGATGATGCCAAGTCATAGACACAGAAAAGGGGCAAAGTAATTGATTGTTTTATTTATTTTGTCGATAAGACCGACCTTTTTCTTCCGAATAGCTGATACCAGTCCGACTCGATGCAATGCTCTGCGCGCGGTTCATTCGCTGACTGTCTTATTTAACACTTCCGCTACTTTTTTTTTTTTTTGTGTTATCGAACTATATTTCCGCATTTCCCGTTTAGTTAAACGTGCATCTTGGTCTGACAGAATTTTAGGACGTCTTCCACTTTGTGGATTTCTTCGGCGTTGGCTGGATGTCTCTTGGTAAAAACGCTGGTGAGAGTTCTGGGGAAGTATATTTAGCTGCTGTCGGTACAAATATATAAAATTCGTATTGAATAAGACTTCGTAGTACCTCATTTAAACATTTAACATATAATTGAAACAATTGTAATATTTGTTGTTAATAAAATATGAATTGTTTCCCTAACATTCGTCGTATGCGATGGCTGTTGCAAATCCGACTGCACGAGTAGTCACAGACACTGGAACTGCCCGTGTTTGCGGTGCAATTTGCACTTTACTGATGACAGAGGCAATCTGTCCATCACGATCTGCTTCAGTCAGTCCATACTTGGACTCAATTCCTCTCATCACTAATCTATACTATAAGATTTAAACAATCAAATTCAAATATCCCAGGCTAGTATAATGAATATCTCGGAGAGCTGAAGGTCTGAGTTACCATTGCTCCCTTACTAATTAGCTTATAATTTCAATTATAAGGTAATCCTTCTAATAATAATAATAATAATACTTTTACATAAACTAAGTCTCCTATTTCAAAATTACTTATATTTACATTATTGTCATATTTTGTTTTTCGTTTACTTTTTACAATATTTATAATATTCCTTGCGTTTTTTTATTGAGGTTTGGAGTCTCATTTTCAATTCATTGGCATAATTATCAATGTCGTAAATTTTGTTTTGTTTATTTATGTTGTCACTTGGTAAAGTTGATAGTTTACCAAATACTAATTCATACGATGAATACAATGTGTCTACGTGAGGGGTGGTGTTGTATGCGAAAGTGTCCCATTCATAGTCGTCGGCAAATGAAAGTAAATACTCGTTAAGCGTTCTGTGGTTTTTCTCAAGTGCGCCTATTGTTTGATGGTGATATGGAGTGGAAAATATTTGTCTTGTGTTGAGTAAATTACATACGTTACTCATTAGTTCGTTTACAAATTCTGTCTCTCTTTCTGATTTTAATGTTTTAATGAAACCGTACTTTAGAATGAGTTGTTCCACTAAAATGGTTGCTATTGTTTTTGCGTCTTTACTTTCAATTGGGTGTGCTATTACAAATTTTGATAAGTCGCATTGCATTGTCAATATGTATCTGTAGCCATTAGATATGCGCAATGGGCCTACAGTGTCAATTGTTATGGTGTCAAAAGTTGTGGTTGGTGTCTCTGTCACTACAAATGGTTCTTTTGTATGTCTAGCTACTTTGTTTTGTGTGCATTTTTTGCAGTTGTTTATAAATTCTTTTAACATCTGTATATTTAGCTGCTGTCGGTACAAATATATAAAATTCGTATTGAATAAGACTTCGGTAGTACCTCATTTAAACATTTAACATATAATTGAAACAATGTTGACGTATCTCGAAGGACCAAGTTAAGGGATAACCCTTTGTTTCCTGTGTCACAGGTCCTTCGACGGCCACCGTTGTTTGAACGTCTTCAGCAATCGCCGTGGAATTCGGCTGTTCCTGTTCAGTTAGGTTATTTTCAGTTGGAATATAAGCCTCAGCAGGCTTAGGTGACGTAATTCCTGTTGTGACGGTTCCTGAGACCGTTGCCGTGTTGTTGTCTACAGAAATGCAGTCTTTAAAAAAGAGAGAATTAAGATCGTTAGGATCACGTAGGGCCAATATGGCAATAGAAAAGTCACTCATAAAATCATCGTACATAGATAATTCTCCGCAAAAAAATGAACACAGTTTTAACATAGCTGTTTTCTTGTGCACACTGGTTGCTCCGGGTAATAAATTTTGAGGGTAATGATTTTTAAAGAAATAGGCTTCGTCCCATACAGTCAACTCATTTCCTGTGCTCGACGATTCAGGACATGTATTTATAAGATCAACCAGGAATTGGTACTTGACGGTACATCTTCGCAACGTCCGCGGTTACTGCGTATCGGTGCGTTCTGAAACGCATCAGTATCGCATATAAATCATGTTGTAGCTGAGGACCGAGAAATAATGCATCATTGAGCGAGTTCCCTGTGGTGGTTTTAGCGGAAGCGTTGAAAACAACCCTTAGCTTGGTTGTAACACTGGACTCTTTTATTACCGGATGATGCGGCATGTAATACGCTTCGCTCGACGTTTCAGATACTGCCTCCATGTGACCCATTTGAAGGAGTTCATGCATAAACTCGTTATAACGTACACGCAAATCGTTGTCACCTGCGAGCCTTCGTTCGATGCGTAAGAGGTTACGAACAGCTAAACGTTGAGACTCGCCCAAAGGTACGCTTGGTTTTAACGGCAACTCAACTACGAACCGACCGTCTGACCTTCTTTGAAAGGTAGAATTAAAGTGGTTCTCGCAGAAGCTTTCTTCGAATGTAAGATACCGCTTTTGCGGGGCTTCTTCCAGCTCCCACAACTTAGCCAGTGATCGATCCAGTTGAACATCGCAATGCAAGGACGGTAGCCAAGACGTGAGCGTAGCCGAAGTGTCTACGTTCCCAAACAAAGTCCAGCCAAAGACGGTTCTCTGCGTCATAGGCGTGCCGATTGGACCCTTCCGCATCTCTGTATATACGAATCGATCCATAACATCCATGCCCAACAAAACGTCTATACGGCCAGGTTTTGCGAAATGCGGGTCAGCCAGAAATAGCCCTTGAATGTGCGGCCAATTTGAAACACTTAAGGTCTGCGTTGGCAAATCGTTAGTGATTTTCGGAAGAATCAGAGCACTGATAGAAAAACATTCGTCCGAACAGTGAGACGACAGCGAGAGTAGCGTTTCGCCTCTACAGCGACCTCCCTGCGAGGAACCAATCCCCGTGACGAATACAGAAGACGATGTGCGTGGTAGACCCAAACGCTGTACACATGCCTCCGTTACGAACGAGGCATGCGACCCAGCATCAAATAACAAACGTGCGGTCTGCCAACGACCGGAACAATCAAGTATCTTTACTATAGCGGTAGATAATATCACTGTGCTTCGCGTTGCGGGTGGAAGACTCGACCCGGCACTTAAACAGGATGAAACGTTCGCAGCAGCGTTATTTGTTGGCAAAGCGACGGCAGACAAAGCGGTTGCGCGATTGCTGACAGAGGCGGTATTCGGAACTGAATCGTTAGCCTCGACGAGATGAGCGGATGTGGTGGCGGACGAGCCTGAGGAACTATGCAGTAGCGTATGATGACGTTGGTGGCATACTCGGCATGAGGATGAACTATTACAACGCTCTTTGTAGTGCCCAGGGCTTAAACAATTTAAACAAGCCTTAGATTCTCTTATGAACTTTGTTTTCGCGGTTGAATCTAAACTTCGAAATTTGTCGCAAGCATAAATTCTGTGAGATGCATTACAGTACATGCAGCGCGTGTGGTTCGGCTCTGGCATCGCGTGAAACACTTTTGTAGTTGATTTTCCAGTCGATTTTGGAATGGCCGCCTTAATCACCGATGCCTGAGTTACCGGCATAGTAAGCATTGCTAATGAGCGACATCTTACTTCCAAAAAAGTAGACAATTGTTCAAACGTTGGTGGCTCATCACTCACAAGTGATAACTCCCATTGCTTTCGAGTCTCGAACGACAACTTGTTTACCATTCCATGTACCAACCAATCGTCCCAAAACTCTACGGGGCGTCCCAATGCCTTTAGCTCTCGAATATGTTGCTGAAACGTATCCATAGCGGTCTTTATAGCGTCAGCAGTGTCACTCGTAGCCTTGCGAATATCAGATATTGCCCTGAGATGTGCGTCAACTATGACCCTCATAACTTTGTAGCGAGACTTAAGTAGATTCCACGCTTCTGAGTAGTTCGCATCGCAGATCTTGAAACCACCAATAAGGCTTAGCGCATCCCCCTTTAAGCAGCTGCGTAGATAATGTAGCTTTTGTCCGTCCGACAAAGCGACGTTAGCGTCAACTAATGAATAAAACGCATCGTAGAAAGCAATCCAATCTGTTGAATCACCAGCAAATGTTGGCAAGTCCATCTTTGGCAATCGTATCGCTGCCGACACTGACGCCGATGTAGCTGCGTTTTGCGTTGCCGGTTCAGTCCGACACTTTTGCACACGCTTAAAATTGGCCAAGGCTGTAGCATACCAAGTTTCGCCTTGCACGCGAACATTTTCTTCTATTTCGGCATTATCAACTCCACAAGATGTTTCAACAGCGTCTTGAGCAGCGTTGAAACGTTCCCATTGCTCGCTGAGGAGTTGTAAATAACTAGCGACACCGTCGATGTCCATGGCAAATGCATCGTCTATGCTTTTTGTCATATATCTTTTAATAGCATTAAGTGCCGAGTCGCGAGTTTTGACAAACGCAGACATTGCCACTTATACTGTGATCGATCGCTTGCAGGTGAACGAAGTTGCACGGCGTTTACAGAGGGCAAATCAAAGGCACGGCAGATTGTCAAAATTATCAATGTCGAATATATGACAACTTCTAGAGGGTAATTGAAAGACGCGGCGAATAGCCAAACTTGCAGAAGTCCAATTAAATGCAGGCAGAGGGCAAGCCAAAGTCACTTTGATGAATGTAGGATGACTTCGCACGCAAATTACACAATTTTATGCTGTTTTTGCACACCAAGCCCTTTATAATTTTAGAACAAAAGAATCGTATATCTTTATAAGTATTTTGTAACGAGATATACGCTGCTAGAACTTATGAAAAGTTGCAGGTTGTACTTGCGCTTGAATGCTGTTTGAGGGGATCCGGCTCGAAGGACCAGTATGTTGCGGGTTTTCTTAGCAAAGTTGATGCAGGTAATCCGAATGTAAGCGGAGGCGGGTTTCCAAATAAAAAGCGCGATTTTGTACTGAATGGTTTTTACTTTTATTTAGTTATTTACTTGAAAAATACTTGCGTACAGAAAATGTGCGAATGATCAAAAAAAAGGCAGAGCGAACGAGTATGCGAGCCGAAGACGACGAAGCGAAAAAAAGTATATTGAACAAAAGGGAATAGCGAATGACGTTTGTTATTAACCCTTGTATGGCAGCAGAACATTAATCCTAGTGTGCACGTAAACATTAACAATACATGTTTTACAAACATGTACTAAATACTTGGATTATGCGTAATCGAACTCAACACGCACTGTTGAGAACATGAATCTCATCTCCTTCGATTAGCAATAAGTATTCGATTAATTCAATGTACTTGCTAAATTCTTTTATCAAATTCATTTATTTTGCGGGCGGCCGGCAACCTTATCGTAAACTGTAATACGTTTCATATCTTTGCTTTTGTAAGCGGTACCAAAAATACCAAATTACATCCGCAATTAAAATACTTTTATCGCTTTTATTTATTCGCACCGTGACCGCCACCGCAACCACATCATTTTGCATACTTTACCTTTCATTGCCCTTTGGCACATACATATGTACAAATACATATATACTTACATACCATTTATTGTAGCGTTGACTTGAATTCGAAATAAACGCAAACTTATATTGTAATAGTTCATTAACTCCAATGACTATTTTTCATTTACTCTGTTAATCAGTGCACTCGGCACTAGCATACATAAAGAATCTAATTCTCGAGTTAATCCCAGACTTGAACATGGTCCTTCGAGCCGGATTGACCGATACAGAATAGGCACTTTTTCTCACGATGCCCATATCCACCTGGTACATAAAATATGAATGCGGCTTGTCGATCTCCTCTGGACTACCAAATATAATCTCCATTTCCTTCTCTAGATTGTCTCTCATGACCCACATAATAAGTAAACCGGGATCTTTGAAATCCAAGAACTTGGATGCATATGCGTATGCTTGTAATCCTCCGCAATCTCGAAACATCGATGGAATAGTTCCGATACGTATATTACTATACGGATTGTCTGGGAACTTTACGAGAAACATGTCTAATGCGGCGATTAGTTTTCGATAAATTGGATCTGCCTGCAAGTTTTTGATGAAAGTATCCGGGAACTCAGGTGATGGACCATCGTTGGAATCTATAGTTTTTAACTGATCGTTGATTTTTTCGATTAACAATCCCTTATATTGGCGCACTGTAGCCCGTCCTAACCGATAAAATGAGCAAAACAACAACATCAGCGAATTTTTGTCCTGAAGTGGCCCCTCTGTGGTGGAGACCTGTGATGATGAATCATCTTTAACTATGACATTGTAGACACTCCACGGTGTTACAACTGTTCCTTTCTTCCCAATTGTGACTCCATATATATATATGTGTATGAAGTAATTTTCTTATAGTTATATGTATTTAAAATCTATCTGATATATTTATTTCTTATGATTTTATCGGTACCGGATAAATCTAGTTAATTATGTTATTATGAAGTTATGGAATTAATATGGAATTATTAACTACTGTTACATCTATAGATTCCTTATACTGCTTATCTCCTGCTTCTGTCGATGTCTCCATATTTATTTGCTTGTATAGTTCAGCAATTTTCCTTCGTTGGGCGTACTTTTTTCCGCCTCGCTTCCTTTTAAATTTAATCGGAACTGGGATTTTTACTGCCCCTTGTGCCTTTTTGTAGCTGTTACGCCGCTGGTATTCCTCGATTGTTATTGGTAGAGGGCCAATATTTATAGGTGTGTTTGATTGTTGTTGGGATGTTGTTTCCTGCGTTTGCTTATCGAAGGATTTGTAGTAGTGACTCCAGTATTCTAGTATCTTCTCGAATTCGTCCATTAATTCGTGGTGCCGCAAGTTATATAACCTTTTGTTTGCCTTGTATTCCTTTGTAAAAATTTTTTTTTTTCGAGTTTTTTTGGAACTTTCACTGGATCTGATGGTGATTGCCAAAGTCAGGTGTTCGCTTCGTAATTTCATCCAAATCTTTTGAGGTTGGTTTCTCGGGAACGTTTTTAAAATTACTTTTTTTTAAAAAATTTTTTTTTTTTTTATTTATTTAAAGACATTTCAGCAATATATTTGCTATTTATAGTCCTTTAATTTATTTTATATGTGGCTTTCTCAGCAATTTTACTTGCTATTTTTAGCCTTCTTTTATTTTAATGCTCCTGGCAGGATCGCCATGTAGAGTAATTTTAAATAAGTTTCAACAAACGATGTAAAGAGATTTTATGTTTTATTCAATGCCACGAGACCAGTAAAATACCTGGTCTAGGTGTTCTCACTTGACGTTACAAAACTGTCTTAATCATATTTTTCTTAATGTATTTATAGCTAAACTAAGTCAGCCCAGCGATCGCATTTGGTGGGAAAATGTCTAATCATGCGATCGCTGTGCTTGAGGCGTTGATGGAAAACGGTACGAACCCACAGGTCTCAAATGTCATTGGCATATTATTTTGGTGTAAAGAAATGCATTTAATTCAGTCTGGGTTTTAAATAACCGAGACAGTTGCACACTTGAATGTTAGCGCTTAGTGCGTATCAAGTGCCTTGATATTCTTAGTTATGGTTTATGTTATGTGATCGACATTGGCCTTAAGCGTTGAATAATCAACGTCGGTCTCAAAAGTGTGGGAAAGTAATGTATAAGAATATGTATGTTTGCATGCATGTCAATATGTATGCATTTATACTGACCGTTTGCATTAGTATCTGTATGTATGTGCTTATGTCGACCGTTTGCATTAATATCAATATGTATGCATTTACGTCGACCGTTTTCCGTAACACATCAATTAATATTTCACTGGACCTTTCTAGTGGAATAGTTTTGGCAGGACGGAATGAATCGCTCGGCTCAATCCAATCAAAAATGCGATTAATGATATGAGGTTGAAAACATTCAGCTTCAGATTCTGTAGATGAATCTTCAGAAACACCTTGAATATATTCAAACTCATTCTCATTTTCTGATGCAGTTACTTCTTCACTATCTTCAAATGATGAATCTGTTTTATCTTCAATAGGCTCGTATTCGTCAGATGAATCCGCAGAAAAATCCGACAGACTTTGAACCAATGTCTCTAACTCCTTTTGGCTCAAAGATCTTTTCGACATTTTAGTCCTGGAATAAACATAAACTTCTTGTACGCACCTGTTGGTACATATAAGTACCAGTAAAAAATAAATATATACATATGTGCCACGATATAAGAGTGCATATAAAATATACACTTGCGTCAAATAAAATCTTTTTCATGTTTACCTACGTTCCTCTAAGTTTCGTGTTCAGAAATAAAAGAAATGTTTACAATTTCACTTCTGATTCGCCCTTTGTTTTTTACTAAAAATCACTTGCAATTACACATTTAGCTCCGAAAACACGTGGATAAGAGACAAACTGTAAAACTTAAGCCTGCCATGCTTTCAAAAATATTTAGAGTTACCGTCTGGTATAATTTTATACCGCTTTTGGAGCAATTTAAGACTTAGGGTATTTAAATTTGCGCTGGTAAATATGTGTACCGCTCGAGACGAAAGAGTTAAGTCTATACAAAAAAAAAAAAAAAAAAAAAAAAAAAAAAAAAATGTGTACTTAATTTAAACATTTAACATATAATCTGAAAAGGTTGACGTATCTCGAAGGACCATATATAGGGATAACCCTTTACTGTATTATTTTTTAAGGCTCCGATCAATAGGCAGCCGTTAGGTTGCCCGATTATTTGAGAATAAAACATCAATTTTATTCAGTAAAACTTACAACTATTTGTATGAAACTATTGGCCCGGTACGTGCTACGCTACGTACTATAAAGTGAAATAAAATAAGTCATTTGAAATGCCGAATTGTATTTTTAAATATGACTCAAAAAGTGCTTCGACGTTTGAGATGTCCCAAAAATAAATGATTACAATCGTTCGGGTGGAGTTTCTACGAGTAATGCTGGCAATCTCACTTTGGACATATTGCGTCCATCATTCGAATGTATCCGTACATATGTACTATAATCAATCTGACTGTTGTAATTAAAAGCAGCACGACGCAGTACAGGTACATGGTTTCTCCTCATATGGGCCACCACCCGTCCGACTTTTGGAAGGAAGCCTTGTTAACCTTAGAACCGGACCATGGAAAATCTAAAGTTATTCGGAATTTAGGTGACTCAGTGCCCACAATGCATTTTGTATTTTTTTTTTTCGAATTTCAAAACTTATTGATAAATGAAGGGAAAAAATACATGAATTAACTTTAAATAAGAATTTGCAAAATATAAAAAAACCAAACATTAGATGCGTTCCTTGATCTTTTGGTAGCTGATGCGGTTGGTCTTGCCGCGGAACTTCGCGGTGTCACAGAGTGCGATGGTCGAGGCATTCAATGTGGCATTCCCGAATATAATGGCTTGTGCAAGTTGGTGTTTCGCAAACATCACACACGGCTGTGGTCTTGTTATCCTTCTAGATTTCTTTGCAGCCTTCGCAACGACGTTTTGGATTGGATTGGATTGGATTGGATCAATGAAAACGTTTTCTAACGATAAATATACATATACGAAATTGATTTTACCTTTATCCTCTTCAATCCTGAACCAAAAATATACTGGAAAACCTTTTTTTTTTTTTTTAAACTTTGGCAAGTAATAATATTTTAATGTCCACATATGACCAATATTGTCCACTGCCACGTTACATTCGTACTCTACTTATGCAGATATCTATAACGAGCCTCTAATTAGTTCGTATTTATTTATGTTTACTTCTAAATGAATAATTTCACTTAGACTCCAACCACTATCTCGCTATTGGAATGTGTTAATTTTTTCAATCAATTTACTAAACTTTTCTTTAATTATATCAACAACATTGTTGTTCTCCATAAATGCTTCAGTCATTAATGTTTGATGTGATATTATAGTATTTTGTTCAATATTTTCTTTTATTTGAATATATTGTAATATTAGTTAGGAGGATTATTTGTTGTATTATTAGCGCAACTCGCTTTATTTTGTAGGCCACCAGGCCGCTCTTATGAATAATAATGTCCAAACGGTTAAGTTTGTAAATTACCATTGATTTTATTTTCAAAAATGTTGTTCTTATATACTAATTTCCTCACAGAGGAAACTTATTACTAATTCTTAATTAACCAATGGGAAATCAACATGAAATAACAAATATTTTCTCACGCATTGATTTCACACGGTACTAAAACAAAAATATAATTAGGGTAAAATGCACTTGGTGTTTTTGTATTGTTTGTTTTATTTATTGGCCTTCAAATTGCCGAAATGCAATGACAATGAGTACAGAAATGTTAAGTGTATCTCCCCAAACAAAGGGGAACAACCTTCCCGCGATTTTTTGTTTTTTTCAAATTTGGTTTTAGAGATGAGACCGTCTTGGGACGGTCTTATGGGATAGAGGGTTAATTTAAACATTTAACATATAATCGGAAAATGTTGACGTATCTCGAAGGACCATATATAGGGATAACCCTTTACTGTATTATTTTTTTAGGCAGAGAGGTGTAGTGTGTTGGTCCTAGTGTCTTTATAATTTATGAAACTCCTCTTCATTATTAAGGCAGAGAGGATTCTGCCGTTCAATAGGCCAGTTTTTAGCTGTCAAAATAATTCTGATTTTATTTGGTAAAACTTAAGTCTATTTATACTAAAAATGTAACTGAAAATCATTTCCATAACTCCACCTCTTTTTCCAATGGTTTTGGTTTTCCGCTTTCCAATAATAGCGTAACCAATTAAAAGAGTGCATGCAGTTAGCTATGCATTATGTGTCACATCGATATTCTGCTGTCGCAGCGATAGCGTTGCGCCAGTGCAGCGGTCAATGCGTTAAGCTATGTATTTGTTTACATTGCTGTATTGCACAGTCAGCGATTTAATGTGGGTCACTACAGTAGATTAAAACGTGCGAACTCTCCGCATAAGGTGTTATTAATCAATTGTCTTTATTATTGTAGCGCGTGTACAAAAGATATAAAATTCAAAAGTAACAATACGAAAACAAAATACAATTTTATTTATTTTTCAAAGTCTTATCTACATATTTACAAAAAAAAAATAATATAAAAGTAATTCTTGTTTTAGCCAGATCGGCTTAATATGGAAAAAGTATTAAAATCACATCACAAAAATAAGTATGCATTCAATCAAAAACCGAATTTAAGAACAATTTTTAAAATTATAATGAACTGTTTATTAGGGTGGAGCGTTCTGTATATGAATTTTTTTTTTTTTATGAATTTCCTTAACGCGGTCTGCGGAAAATATGCCCCAGGATAGTAGATGAATATTTTCATATGACAGCATTTTTATATTTTAAGTAGAAATACTGCCCCCAACCCCCTAAAGTTGGAAAAAGTAGGAAATTCCCTGTAACTTTACTAAAATTGATTTTATCTAAAAGTAACCTTTCGAAAAATTGTTAATCTAGTATATTTGAATAACTTTTACTTAGAACTTTCTTTTCTAATAAGAAGAACAAACAACATAAACTTGAAAATAAAGAAATACAGCAATAAAATTAGTCATATCCAAATTTAATTTATTTCGTATTAAAATCTTTTTTTGTGTTGAAAACAGGCATGACACGCATTGACTCTAACTTATTTTGTATCCATCCCTCTCTTTTTTCTGGCCCACAAACGGCTAAAGATGATTCTGTGACTAATTTTATATTTCTTTCGGTAGCTTGTGTGTGGCATGGTATCATACGATAGGCTAAAAGTTCAGGTTGAATTTCATTTTCTTGAATGGCTTTTAAAATAAGTTGGTCAGTGAGTATTTTTGTGAGTGGTGGTTCCGAAACATTTTCCCAGTCAATTAAATCCGTATAGTCACCAGCATTAAAATTCAAAGAAGGCATTTTGAAAACTCGAACTGATGATAAAGTCGAACGTTCCCTGATTTTCATTATTCTCGTCAAAGCTAAACGTTGAATGTTTTTGCGATCATCTGATAACATAGCTATCAAAATGTTTTCGCAATGACCGAAATATCCATTGCGTTGAATAACGGGATCTATAATCTTTTTCAAGTTATCTGGAAGATAACGAGATAAGGTAATGGTTTCGTAAAGATGTATTGCTCCGTAGATACATGAAGGTTTCAATTTAATGTTGAACCACATTGGCGCATAAACCTTCGTCACAAATTCGGTTAATGTTAATAGATTCTCTGATGGTGAGGTAGTTGAAATATAAAACCTTAGAATTCTGTTGGCTGTTGTTAGCCATCTAGAATGACAGATTTTGCCTGGATTCCGTTTTGCCAAGTTTATTTCACATTGACCTCTATTAACAGCACGACATATTTCCAATAAAAATAACTGATCTGTACTTAGATCATTCCGATCTACCGTTATATTTGGCAAGCTACATTCTAAAGGTAAAAACTTCACGACAGGTAAATGTTCGCAATTTTTTAAACATTTTCCAATTGAACCGCTAAAACTTTTTGGACCGGTTGTAGTTCCATCAAGATGTTCAAAAAGATGCCTTAGTATTAACTCATTGGCATGAAGCTGACAAACTAACCACTGCATGGGACGCTTAATCTTTTCCTCAAGTAGTCGGATAATACCACCTTTATATCCGGTGTTAACTATAGTGCCGTCACATGAAATTGCCTTAACATTAATAAAAGACTTTGACTTTTCGAACAAATACTCATAAATTGTAGAAGATATGTTCTTTGCGTCACAACATTTTACTGATATGTGACCAATGTATTTGGATCCTGGCTCTTTCAACAAAGTTATATGTTCTTCCCCTACAGTTTTTCTGCGATTATCCTCGAAAACGTATGTTTTATCCTTTCGCCCGTCAAAAGAGATGCATATATTTTCTTCATCAAAATCAACAGAATTAGTCGAAGTTGACGTGTTTCTAGCTGTTGTGCGAGCTCTACGTATTTTACTGCGATCGATAACATTCGACTTATTATTTTCTGTTACTATGCCCAGATCCTGCAATGTGGCAGATGCGATTGCAGCTCCGGATCTATCAGAAATCCCGTAGCGATCCAAAGTTCTTGCTAACACGGGAAAAGAATTTTTTTTTTGCGAAGATAGAAAAAGTGCTGATGAAGTAGAGGGAGCTTCAGAGTTAGCATGATAATCATTCGACCTTTTATTCCTGCATGGTGGTATCAAAGCGACAGATTTTTCAGTCTGGTTTTCTAGTAATTTCCTTTTAAGTGTTCTAGAACGATTGGCCTCAATGGAGTTGGTAGCTTTAGTATCAACAGAACCGATCATCATTTTTCTTTCACTTCGCTGATCATTAAGAAAATCTCTTTCCTTAATAGGTATTTTGCGCTCTTTAGAACAGCTACATATAATGGATGCGGTGCATTTGCATGTTGCAATATCAAATAGGCATTTACTTTCTATTTTGAAGGATTCTAATTTGCTTATATATTGCTCCTTGTTTTTTCTACCTTTAAATGGTTTAAGAAGTGTACGGTATTTGTCGTGATACGATTTTATTTTCGCAACAATAGTTCGATGTTCAATAATTGGCAACGAAGCTTTTTTCCATACATTTTCTATATCCGTGGAAATAATTTCGGCACAATCTCTAACTAAATCTCTAAATTTTTTTCCCATTGGTTGCGAGATGAATATGAAATACTTCATTATATCCTCATAAGTTGGTAATACATTTCTGGGCAAGTCTTTGCCAGTACCAAAAATAAGACACACCTTAGCACTGCTACGCAAGCTCATTGTTTTAAGGAAAAATTTAAGAGTAAATTGAAAAATTGAACTTTGTTTAAATATTATTACGAGCTTTCCCGAACACGTCCGATAACGATTCACTTATGTTTTATTTATTCAATTTATTTATTTATTTTAAAATTTTGTTTACCACACTTAATTAATTCAGCCACTTCACTTCAATTGCGTCTGTTTATTTTTACATTCAACTACGAAATGAATATTTAACGCAAAGTTCGTGCAACAGCGACACAAAGTGGCGCCAAGAATCCGTCGCAGATAACGGCACATAAAATCGTTCAATGGAAAAGAAATACTTACACAAAAAACGACGAAATATGCCATGCATTATAACATATGCAATTTTGGTAATGTACGTGGTAATGCACGTAGGCTTTTTATATTTGACATTACCACTTCACTACTTTCCGTATATAAAGCGTAATTGATCAGTATTCATCAATTAAATCATAAATGAAAATTGTAATCGATTACCCAGTTTCCGACTGGGTATGGCGTCACATTCTCTCACAGTCGAGAAAAAGCAAGAGAGAAGACTTACAGAAACAGGCTACTGTACTTAGTGTGGAAAATTCGTTGATCGACTTTGCTGTATTTTTCGCAGAATATAAGTTTTTTTTAGTTTTGGTTGATTTCTTATGATCGCATCGAAAAATTGGACTCAAATTACTGGATTTTTTTTATTTTCAAGTTTATGTTGTTTGTTCTTCTTATTAGAAAAGAAAGTTCTAAGTAAAAGTTATTCAAATATACTAGATTAACAATTTTTCGAAAGGTTACTTTTAGATAAAATCAATTTTAGTAAAGTTACAGGGAATTTCCTACTTTTTCCAACTTTAGGGGGTTGGGCAGTATTTCTACTTAAAATATAAAAATGCTGTCATATGAAAATATTCATCTACTATCCTGGGGCATATTTTCCGCAGACCGCGTTAAGGAAATTCATAAAAAAAAAAAAATTCATATACAGAACGCTCCACCCTAATGTATACGCACTGTTGCGGGTTTTCTTAGCAAAGTTGATGCAGGTAATCCGAATGTAAGCGGAGGCGGGTTTCCAAATAAAAAGCGCGATTTTGTACTGAATGGTTTTTACTTTTATTTAGTTATTTACTTGAAAAATACTTGCGTACAGAAAATGTGCGAATGATCAAAAAAAAAGGCAGAGCGAACGAGTATGCGAGCCGAAGACGACGAAGCGAAAAAAAGTATATTGAACAAAAGGGAATAGCGAATGACGTTTGTTATTAACCCTTGTATGGCAGCAGAACATTAATCCTAGTGTGCACGTAAACATTAACAATACATGTTTTACAAACATGTACTAAATACTTGGATTATGCGTAATCGAACTCAACATACCGCCGCCCTTGAACAATATTGATATGTTCAATTCATTATCTGAAATGAAGTAACAGAGATAAGCTTTAAATTACAACACTTAAAAGTAAGCTAAGAGTTTAATGCTTCGAAAATATATCTCCCTTCGTAGGTAAAAGGCACAATCTAGCGATTGGACGAACGAATTCTCCATTCGACGTTCTCACTGTCACGACTCGCACGCGGCCATCAGCTCCAGGGTGGCAGCGCGTTACCCTTGCAAGTGTCCACTTTGTCGGAGGCGTAGACTCGTTGAAAACTGCTACAACATCTCCTTCTTCGAAGTTGCGTGAGGGTCGGAACCACTTGGCTCGACGTTGCAAGCTAACGAGATACTCGTCCCTCCAACGCCGCCAGAAATGCTGCCTTATTGCCGAAATTAATTGCCATCGTTGGTAAACATTCCCAGAGAACCCTTGACCCTCAGGCTCTGGAATTGACTTTAACGGCTCGCCTACGATAAAGTGCCCAGGAGTAAGAACCTGTAGATCACTAGGATCTCCCGAATTATCGCATAGCGGTCGAGAGTTTACGCAGGCTTCCACTTCCGTTAAAAGTGTGCTAAACTCCTCGTAAGACAGCAGAGTACCGTCCAAGACACGCTTCAGATGGTACTTGATGCGTTTGATACCGGTTTCCCAGTACCCTCCCATATGCGGTGCTGTCGGTGGATTGAATCGCCACTCAATGCTGGAGTCGGCAAAAAACGATTGGAGTCTGTCATCACGCATACATTTCTCGTATTCTTTACGAAGTTCCCTCTCAGCTCCGACGAAATTCGTACCGTTGTCGGAGAACATGATGCTACAGTATCCTCGGCGATTAATGAACCTCTTGAACGCGTTGAGAAAGGCGGATGTAGTCAGGTCCCCCACGAACTCAAGATGCATTGCGCCAGTGCACATGCAAATGAAGGAACAAATGTAGCCTTTGGTGGATTTTGCTCCCCTTCCATGAGTGAACTTAAACATGTACGGACCGGCGAAATCCACGGCGGTACGCATGAAGCAGCGGGCATAAGTAGTTCGCGACGAAGGAAGATCGCCCATTGACTGCGATGCGATATTGCGATTTAAGCTGGTACACTTTACGCACTTATGATAAATGTTGCGGATTATATTGCGGGCGCCAATTACCCAATAGCGGCGTTGCAAAACTATTTGCATTATGCGCGGTCCAGCGTGTAGCGTAAATCGATGTACGTCGAAGATTATAAGCCTAGACAGCGGAGAACTTTTAGGCATGATGATTGGGTGCCTTGTATCGTGAGCGACATCTGCGGACTTAAGTCGTCCCCCGACTCGAAGAAGACCGTTTGTATCCAGAAATGGCTGTAAGCGCAACAAGCTACTACGAAGGGGAATAGGCTTCCTTGCGCTGCAAAGAGAAACTTCGTTAGCAAAATAAAAACTTTGGGTATGCTTAATTAAGCGAAGCTCAGCCTCAGCTATTTCTCGGCAGCTGGGAAGACCAAATATCTTCGTGGCGTTGCGTTGAGTCTTACAGCGTATATTGAAAATAAACCGTAAAACGTAAGCGATGATCCGTCGAAGTTTTGAATATGACGAATATTTGGTTAATACCGCCCAATGAATATCCGAATTTGCGACATGAGCGTGAACTTTCTTTCGCATACCCAACTCAGTTACGTGCGTTCGTGGTGATATCTGCTTCCAAAACTGGTTTGAATTGCTTAGGAAATCTGGACCATTCCACCATAGCTCATGATGCAAGAGCTCGAGCGGAGTTATACCTCTAGAAGCACAATCTGCAGGATTTCTTTCCGAGCGCACGTGACTCCAACATTCAGGCGGAAGAATCTCGTGAATGTCAGCGACCCGGTTTGCAATAAATGTCTCCCATCTGCTGGGGTGTGATTGCAACCAAGCCAATGCTATTGTTGAGTCTGTCCAAGCAAACAGCGGGTAGCGTAGCTCGTTCCAACTCTGTTGTGCGCTTCTTACCAACTTGGCAGCGAGATGAGCAGCGCAAAGCTCCAGACGAGGTAAAGATGTTGTTTTTATTGGCGCCACTTTAGTCTTGGACGAAATTACTTCCACGGTGACCTGACCGTCGCCGTAAACGGTGCGTGCATAAATGACTGCAGCGTAAGCGCGCTCGGAAGCATCAGCGAAAATATGCAGCTCTGTAAACGACCCAGTTGTTCCACAACCAATCCAGCGTCTCACTTTCAAGTTTTCTAAATTATGCAGCTGTATGCGATGATCAAGCCAAAGCCTTGCGATTGTGGTTGGTATCGGTTCGTCCCATCCGATCTCCGCGCGCCAAACGTCCTGGAACCACATCTTGGACCTGATTGTCACAGGGGCGAGCAAGCCCAGTGGATCGAAAAGAGTACTAGCGTCGGATAAAAACGCTCTTTTCGTTAAGATAGCCGGTAGTTTCTTAAGGTTGATTGCGAAAGCGAAATTATCATCGTCAGTGTTCCAAATGAGGCCCAGAGCGTGAACGTCCTTACTGTCAACAATGTAATGCGGTATACCTTTAGCAGCGTTTGAGAAACTTGCGTTCAACTCCGGAGAGTTCGACGCCCACTTTCGTAACTCAAAGCCACCTTCTTTGAGAATCTCTGTAATATTTTGTTGTAGCGATTGTAGTTTTGTTTTGCAAGAGGTACCAGTCAGTAGGTCGTCCATGTAGAAATCCTTGAGGATCACGTCAACGGCTTCCTTACAACTATTGGACGAGGAGATCGCAGTTTGCTGCAACGCCTTGAAGATTTGTCCATGAATTGTTGATTGTGGCGGATGTCAGGGTTTCCTGTGTCACAGGTCCTTCGACGGCCACCGTTGTTTGAACGTCTTCAGCAATCGCCGTGGAATTCGGCTGTTCCTGTTCAGTTAGGTTATTTTCAGTTGGAATATAAGCCTCAGCAGGCTTAGGTGACGTAATTCCTGTTGTGACGGTTCCTGAGACCGTTGCCGTGTTGTTGTCTACAGAAATGCAGTCTTTAAAAAAGAGAGAATTAAGATCGTTAGGATCACGTAGGGCCAATATGGCAATAGAAAAGTCACTCATAAAATCATCGTACATAGATAATTCTCCGCAAAAAAATGAACACAGTTTTAACATAGCTGTTTTCTTGTGCACACTGGTTGCTCCGGGTAATACATTTTGAGGGTAATGATTTTTAAAGAAATAGGCTTCGTCCCATACAGTCAACTCATTTCCTGTGCTCGACGATTCAGGACATGTATTTATAAGATCAACCAGGAATTGGTCTGATGTCCTATCCTCCATGACTATAGACAAAAATAAAAAACTTCGCTCTCATATAATTTTTTAATAAGATTTTATTAGTGCTGTTCAAAGGTGCCCCACGTTCAAAGGTGCCCCCCTCTCCCCTATAATTGAAACATGTTGACGTATCTCGAAGGACCATGTTAAGGGATAACCCTTAATTGTTTTTTAAAGAAAACTAATTTTATAATGATATTAATTGACTCACCATCAGTATAGGCTTCGTAGTCAACTTGGTGGCCAAATTTATCGCCTCGTACCTCATTTAAACATTTAACATATAATTGAAACATGTTGTGTAATGAATAATGATACAAGCAGGTTCTCTGTTTGATTACAATTGATTTTATTTTCATATTTCACGCTTATTTATTACATTTTCAATTCATTGGCATAATTATCAATGTCGTAAATTTTGTTTTGTTTATTTATGTTGTCACTTGGTAAAGTTGATAGTTTACCAAATACTAATTCATACGATGAATACAATGTGTCTACGTGAGGGGTGGTGTTGTATGCGAAAGTGTAATATGAGATCCACTTGTCCCATTCATAGTCGTCGGCAAATGAAAGTAAATACTCGTTAAGCGTTCTGTGGTTTTTCTCAAGTGCGCCTATTGTTTGATGGTGATATGGAGTGTGTTGAGTAAATAACATACGTTACTCATTAACTCGTTTACAAATTCTGTCCCTCTGTCTGATTTTAATGTTTTTTTTTTTTTTTTTAGTATTCTATTTGCGTAATTATATGAAGTTTATTGTAAATTTTTTATTTGTTGTAAAATGTTAATTTTCTTATCTCTACTGGTTTCTAAATTTAATTTATTAAAAAGTATCGCCTTCTGCTTTCTCCGATTGAATTGTTTGCCGCCTCTCTTCCTTTTTGGGGTTTTGACTTCCTTCTTAATGTTAGGTGTTTTTAATTGCCTATTCTTGTATTCTTCTATGGTAATCCTCTTCGGACCCGCAGTGATTGGTGTTGGTGTATAGGTTGGCGGATTATTTACTATTTGCCCTTCTGGACGGTAAAGTTCCTTTAAATATTTATCGAATATTTTATCAAACTCAGCTTTGCTGATTGTTTGATCTGAATCATTCATTGAAAAATTGTGTTTTTGAAAATGTTCCGGTTGAAATTTGTGTTAAAACTCAAATATCGAAAGAAAAATTTTCTTGGTCCTAGTATTTTGTCAGGAAATGGTCCTAGCAATTTGGCAGGATCGCCATGTGGTAGCCCTTTGGTTATTATTTATATGCTCCTCTTTATAAGGCAGGGAGAATTCTGTCAGTCAGTAGGCAGCTAACAAGTTGCCAGAAAGTTGAGAATGAAATCAAAACAGCGATAGTTCTGTTTAATCTGATTCCATTTATTTAACAAAACTTAAGCCTATTTATACTAAAAATGTAACAGAAAATCATTTCCATAACTCCACCTCTTTTTCCAATGACTTTAGTTTTCCGCTTTCCAATAATAGCGTAACCAATTAAAAGAGTGCATGCTAAGCATTATGTGTCACTGAAATAATAAGTCAATTTTCGCCTCAACAATTAGGTAGCTTGTATTTATTTGGCTACAAATTTTCTTTCCTTTCTTGAAATATAATTTCGGAGGATTGAAAACGAGCTCGACATGTCTTTTTACTTCATATTTATTAAGCGCTTCATATATTTTAGGGTTCTCTTTGTGACATTCTTCATCTTCTTTAAGATTTTTGTTCTTGTTCGACTGTTTAGTCGCCGATCTGGTCGATACTCGAAGTATTTTATTTGCTTCGATTGTCATGTTTTTAAAGTCATTTATATCTATGCGGGATAGTGCGTCTGCCACATAGTTTTCTTTTCCAGCAATGTACTCCACCTCAAATTCATATTCTTCTAAGCATAATCTCATTCTAGTTAACTTTGATGATGGATTTTTCATTGAGAAAAGGTATGTTAAAGGTCGATGGTCTGTTTTGATAAGGAATTTTCTGCCATAAACGTATGGTCTGAAATAAGTAATCGGCTTTGGTCCAATTTGATGCTCCGTTGTGGTCGGTTTTTCAGAGTTTAGGATAAAGAAATTTGTCCATTTCTTTAAAATTTCTTCAAAATTTTCTGCACTCATTTTTTTTTTCTTAAAAGGGCAGCTTGCCAATATTAAAGGCAAGGCGCGTGTGATCCAGGATTAAGGCAGCTTGCCAATATGCAAGGCAAGTTGCCGCTGGAACTGGCAGGATCTGAATATTAAAAGGCAGCTTGCCGATATACAAGGCAAGTTGCCGATAGAACTGGCAGGATCGCCATGTAATGAATAATGATACAAGCAGGTTCTCTGTTTGATTACAATTGATTTTATTTTCATATTTCACGCTTATTTATACTTACAATATTCTTATTTACTAACGCTTACATATGTACGGCCAATTGTATACATAACAATATTGGCTCGTACGCGAAGAATACTGAGTGCAGCAAGAAACTTGTATGTATGTTTGTATGCGCTTGTACTCAAGTTCAAGTCGCTATTAGTTTATGTAATGTAATGCGCGACTCGAGCAATGACCTATGTTTTGGGCTGTTGCGCGTGTTGTATTTTGATATGCATATTTATGTTTATGTATGTCTGTGCATTTGTATGTTTTATTTAGTGTTGAAATGTGTGTTTGTATATACACATACCCCACAAAGTCTGCGTTCACCTTACAAGTTTTTATAAGTGATATAAAAGCACAACAGAAGTGTAAAATCAAAATAAATTTTTATATGTGTATTAATTCCAGGGACCGGGACTTTTATGACTTTTTAAATAAAAGTCCTTAGATAAAAGTTATTCTTAGACTTTTATTATATTTGAAACAAAATAATCGGTCAACCCGGACTTTTATTTTTTCAGTCCGTTAATAATAGTTAAACTTGGCCAGATATTTTTTAAGGCCGAAATAAAAGTCCTTTCCTAATTAGAAACGAACCGCTTATCGAAATTAAACAAATTTGGTATCAAATGAAAGAGGATTGAAAGAGCTTTCAAAATGAAACATCTTAACAAGGGATGCCACCTTTCTATCTATTTTTTTTTAAATGTAAAAATATTTTGTATGCCCAAATAAAAGTTTTTTCCCTTTAATAAAAAAACTTCAAATACACAAACCTTAAGGCTTACGAATTTATTTTGCACAGTATAAAAAATGCTTTTATACGAGGATAATATTAATTATTTCCAATAACAAATTGATTTAAAATATTCACGTGTGTGAAATAATATTTCTATTAAGCTTCAAAAGACAAATAGTTTCCAAATTTTGTTCGGTTAGGTTATAACGCAAATCCGTTAGAATCAGCTTCAGGGCGGAAAACGATCGTTCAACGCTAACTTGCGTGGAAGGCACCGAATGAATAGCAAAGGCAAGTTTTCGAAGCCATGGAAAACAATATTTTTTACCGTTCCAGTATTCGATTATATCCATGTCAACATCTACTCGCTTTTCTTTATAGGACTCAATTTCATAAAAGGCTTTTCTGACTTCACTCTGGATCTCTGGAGAATCCTCTTCGGATGAAGAATTCGCTAACTCAAGCTCTCTTATACAGTTCTTTAAGAGTGATGACGAACTTTGCATAGAAGATTCATCAACCAAGAATGTCATATCTTCACTGTGTTGAAAATCTTGAGAGGATGAGCCGTGATTCTAAATTGAAAAAAAATTACAAAAAATTACTCAAAAACCCGTGAGGTAATATAATTATTTAAAAAAGAAACTTGCGTTCAACTCCGGAGAGTTCGACGCCCACTTTCGTAACTCAAAGCCACCTTCTTTGAGAATCTCTGTAATATTTTGTTGTAGCGATTGTAGTTTTGTTTTGCAAGAGGTACCAGTCAGTAGGTCGTCCATGTAGAAATCCTTGAGGATCACGTCAACGGCTTCCTTACAACTATTGGACGAGGAGATCGCAGTTTGCTGCAACGCCTTGAAGATTTGTCCATGAATTGTTGATTGTGGCGGATGTCAGGGTTTCCTGTGTCACAGGTCCTTCGACGGCCACCGTTGTTTGAACGTCTTCAGCAATCGCCGTGGAATTCGGC
Organism: Philophylla caesio; assembly: GCA_963971545.1. Classification (NCBI taxonomy): domain Eukaryota; kingdom Metazoa; phylum Arthropoda; class Insecta; order Diptera; family Tephritidae; genus Philophylla; species Philophylla caesio. The sequence continues at coordinate 122,141,904 of OZ020607.1, forward strand.
TGTTCCTGTTCAGTTAGGTTATTTTCAGTTGGAATATAAGCCTCAGCAGGCTTAGGTGACGTAATTCCTGTTGTGACGGTTCCTGAGACCGTTGCCGTGTTGTTGTCTACAGAAATGCAGTCTTTAAAAAAGAGAGAATTGAGATCGTTAGGATCACGTAGGGCCAATATGGCAATAGAAAAGTCACTCATAAAATCATCGTACATAGATAATTCTCCGCAAAAAAATGAACACAGTTTTAACATAGCTGTTTTCTTGTGCACACTGGTTGCTCCGGGTAATAAATTTTGAGGGTAATGATTTTTAAAGAAATAGGCTTCGTCCCATACAGTCAACTCATTTCCTGTGCTCGACGATTCAGGACATGTATTTATAAGATCAACCAGGAATTGGTCTGATGTCCTATCCTCCATGACTATAGACAAAAATAAAAAACTTCGCTCTCATATATTTTTTTAATAAGATTTTATTAGTGCTGTTCAAAGGTGCCCCACGTTCAAAGGTGCCCCCCTCTCCCCTATAATTGAAACATGTTGACGTATCTCGAAGGACCATGTTAAGGGATAACCCTTAATTGTTTTTTAAAGAAAACTAATTTTATAATGATATTAATTGACTCACCATCAGTATAGGCTTCGTAGTCAACTTGGTGGCCAAATTTATCGCCTCGTACCTCATTTAAACATTTAACATATAATTGAAACATGTTGTGTAATGAATAATGATACAAGCAGGTTCTCTGTTTGATTACAATTGATTTTATTTTCATATTTCACGCTTATTTATTACATTTTCAATTCATTGGCATAATTATCAATGTCGTAAATTTTGTTTTGTTTATTTATGTTGTCACTTGGTAAAGTTGATAGTTTACCAAATACTAATTCATACGATGAATACAATGTGTCTACGTGAGGGGTGGTGTTGTATGCGAAAGTGTAATATGAGATCCACTTGTCCCATTCATAGTCGTCGGCAAATGAAAGTAAATACTCGTTAAGCGTTCTGTGGTTTTTCTCAAGTGCGCCTATTGTTTGATGGTGATATGGAGTGTGTTGAGTAAATAACATACGTTACTCATTAACTCGTTTACAAATTCTGTCCCTCTGTCTGATTTTAATGTTTTTTTTTTTTTTTTAGTATTCTATTTGCGTAATTATATGAAGTTTATTGTAAATTTTTTATTTGTTGTAAAATGTTAATTTTCTTATCTCTACTGGTTTCTAAATTTAATTTATTAAAAAGTATCGCCTTCTGCTTTCTCCGATTGAATTGTTTGCCGCCTCTCTTCCTTTTTGGGGTTTTGACTTCCTTCTTAATGTTAGGTGTTTTTAATTGCCTATTCTTGTATTCTTCTATGGTAATCCTCTTCGGACCCGCAGTGATTGGTGTTGGTGTATAGGTTGGCGGATTATTTACTATTTGCCCTTCTGGACGGTAAAGTTCCTTTAAATATTTATCGAATATTTTATCAAACTCAGCTTTGCTGATTGTTTGATCTGAATCATTCATTGAAAAATTGTGTTTTTGAAAATGTTCCGGTTGAAATTTGTGTTAAAACTCAAATATCGAAAGAAAAATTTTCTTGGTCCTAGTATTTTGTCAGGAAATGGTCCTAGCAATTTGGCAGGATCGCCATGTGGTAGCCCTTTGGTTATTATTTATATGCTCCTCTTTATAAGGCAGGGAGAATTCTGTCAGTCAGTAGGCAGCTAACAAGTTGCCAGAAAGTTGAGAATGAAATCAAAACAGCGATAGTTCTGTTTAATCTGATTCCATTTATTTAACAAAACTTAAGCCTATTTATACTAAAAATGTAACAGAAAATCATTTCCATAACTCCACCTCTTTTTCCAATGACTTTAGTTTTCCGCTTTCCAATAATAGCGTAACCAATTAAAAGAGTGCATGCTAAGCATTATGTGTCACTGAAATAATAAGTCAATTTTCGCCTCAACAATTAGGTAGCTTGTATTTATTTGGCTACAAATTTTCTTTCCTTTCTTGAAATATAATTTCGGAGGATTGAAAACGAGCTCGACATGTCTTTTTACTTCATATTTATTAAGCGCTTCATATATTTTAGGGTTCTCTTTGTGACATTCTTCATCTTCTTTAAGATTTTTGTTCTTGTTCGACTGTTTAGTCGCCGATCTGGTCGATACTCGAAGTATTTTATTTGCTTCGATTGTCATGTTTTTAAAGTCATTTATATCTATGCGGGATAGTGCGTCTGCCACATAGTTTTCTTTTCCAGCAATGTACTCCACCTCAAATTCATATTCTTCTAAGCATAATCTCATTCTAGTTAACTTTGATGATGGATTTTTCATTGAGAAAAGGTATGTTAAAGGTCGATGGTCTGTTTTGATAAGGAATTTTCTGCCATAAACGTATGGTCTGAAATAAGTAATCGGCTTTGGTCCAATTTGATGCTCCGTTGTGGTCGGTTTTTCAGAGTTTAGGATAAAGAAATTTGTCCATTTCTTTAAAATTTCTTCAAAATTTTCTGCACTCATTTTTTTTTTCTTAAAAGGGCAGCTTGCCAATATTAAAGGCAAGGCGCGTGTGATCCAGGATTAAGGCAGCTTGCCAATATGCAAGGCAAGTTGCCGCTGGAACTGGCAGGATCTGAATATTAAAAGGCAGCTTGCCGATATACAAGGCAAGTTGCCGATAGAACTGGCAGGATCGCCATGTAATGAATAATGATACAAGCAGGTTCTCTGTTTGATTACAATTGATTTTATTTTCATATTTCACGCTTATTTATACTTACAATATTCTTATTTACTAACGCTTACATATGTACGGCCAATTGTATACATAACAATATTGGCTCGTACGCGAAGAATACTGAGTGCAGCAAGAAACTTGTATGTATGTTTGTATGCGCTTGTACTCAAGTTCAAGTCGCTATTAGTTTATGTAATGTAATGCGCGACTCGAGCAATGACCTATGTTTTGGGATGTTGCGCGTGTTGTATTTTGATATGCATATTTATGTTTATGTATGTATGTCTGTGCATTTGTATGTTTTATTTAGTGTTGAAATGTGTGTTTGTATATACACATACCCCACAAAGTCTGCGTTCACCTTACAAGTTTTTATAAGTGATATAAAAGCACAACAGAAGTGTAAAATCAAAATAAATTTTTATATGTGTATTAATTCCAGGGACCGGGACTTTTATGACTTTTTAAATAAAAGTCCTTAGATAAAAGTTATTCTTAGACTTTTATTATATTTGAAACAAAATAATCGGTCAACCCGGACTTTTATTTTTTCAGTCCGTTAATAATAGTTAAACTTGGCCAGATATTTTTTAAGGCCGAAATAAAAGTCCTTTCCTAATTAGAAACGAACCGCTTATCGAAATTAAACAAATTTGGTATCAAATGAAAGAGGATTGAAAGAGCTTTCAAAATGAAACATCTTAACAAGGGATGCCACCTTTCTATCTATTTTTTTTTAAATGTAAAAATATTTTGTATGCCCAAATAAAAGTTTTTTCCCTTTAATAAAAAAACTTCAAATACACAAACCTTAAGGCTTACGAATTTATTTTGCACAGTATAAAAAATGCTTTTATACGAGGATAATATTAATTATTTCCAATAACAAATTGATTTAAAATATTCACGTGTGTGAAATAATATTTCTATTAAGCTTCAAAAGACAAATAGTTTCCAAATTTTGTTCGGTTAGGTTATAACGCAAATCCGTTAGAATCAGCTTCAGGGCGGAAAACGATCGTTCAACGCTAACTTGCGTGGAAGGCACCGAATGAATAGCAAAGGCAAGTTTTCGAAGCCATGGAAAACAATATTTTTTACCGTTCCAGTATTCGATTATATCCATGTCAACATCTACTCGCTTTTCTTTATAGGACTCAATTTCATAAAAGGCTTTTCTGACTTCACTCTGGATCTCTGGAGAATCCTCTTCGGATGAAGAATTCGCTAACTCAAGCTCTCTTATACAGTTCTTTAAGAGTGATGACGAACTTTGCATAGAAGATTCATCAACCAAGAATGTCATATCTTCACTGTGTTGAAAATCTTGAGAGGATGAGCCGTGATTCTAAATTGAAAAAAAATTACAAAAAATTACTCAAAAACCCGTGAGGTAATATAATTATTTAAAAAAGTAACCTCTTTTAAGCCCTCCATGCGACGAACAAGTCCTTTTAGGTGAATTTTAGCGGATTGCATTTTCTCTTTAGAAAGAACACGCCTCAACCTGGGGTCCAAAAATAGGGCTGCATACATAGTCGCGTTTTCAAGAAGCGAACTTTGCCTCTTCTCAACGAAACTCAAAAACCTTTCGCTAATTACGCATTCTTTGCTTTTCAACTAAAGCGTCATTTCCAGCCAACCTTTATAAAAGTCGCCCAAGAGCAATTGACTTTCTTGGAGCTTTAATGTTAAGGCAAAAGGTATTGCTAAAACTGCCACGATGCTCTATGTCAATTGCCACTCGTCAACGCTCAATTGTTTCGATGCTGCTAAATATTGGGCACAAAAATCTTTAAGTTGGCAAAGTCTGTTCATCATGTTATAAGTAGAACTCCAACGAGTTGGAACATCAATTTGTGGTTTCACAAGGTTCAACTCTTTTATCTTTTGGCTAAAAGTTATAAATAAAACCAATATAAAAAATTAGTTGCCAGGCGATTGTAAGTTTAATATGTACTACTCGTATATATACCGTAAAAGTGGAGTCCTTAAAAGCTTTACAACACCACGGATGTTGATTACTATTCCCGGACTGCAATCTTCCAAAAAGTCTTTGACAGCGAGTTGGAGCGTGTGTGCTGCACATTTAATAGATATTATGTGGTCACCTATAATTGGTATTAAATCATCACTGGAAAAGTCCTGTGAAATGTTAATTTCGCTTTCATCATCATCGTCGTCAATAACTGTCTCTGACAGAAGCTCAACCGCTTTAATCATATTGCGTCCATTATCGCTTGTTACAGCATAAATTTGATCCTTCTTAATTTCATAAGAACGCATTACTTTTTGGATTATCAATTTTATGTTCTCTGCCGTATGCCTTCCCTTTATTTCTTCGATTGAAAGCGTTATTATTTCAATTTTTCCTTTCAAAAACACTTGGGCATTTATGCAAAGAACCCCGCGATCACTTCGAGTAGCAGTATCGATTTTGAGGCAAAGAAGTTTACCCCTAATCATATTTTTAATTGAACATATAAGCTTGCTGTGCTTTTCACATTTCGGATGTAAATTTAATTTTTTTGTCATTGGGATCAATTTCTTCATTTGCCTGTTTTATCCGTTTATTATATTCCTGAAATAATTCAGCGTGCTTTCTTTGCAAATGCCTTTTTAAATTAGTTATAAAATTGTGCTGAAATCTTTCCCCACATGCCTTGCATTTTGCGAATCGATCTTCATTTTCAAAATATTCGCGTATATAAAAATCACGTTTTCGTCCCATTGTTTTATTTCTAATTTTTATAACGACAAAGAAAATGTATCAATAATTACAAAGGATCAATCTTTTCTTTCAATTCAAATACTTTTTTATTAAACAAATAACTTTATTTTTATTTTGGTCAGTGCTAAAAAGTAAAGTTGGAAACACTTCCACATAATTACTTATTATTGATATGGTCTAGTATAATATCAGAAACGTGTACTATATGCAAAATATTTGGCGAATAGATTTGGCACTGCCTACCCTTTGTACATACATAAAATCATATATCTTACATAAAGGTATATCCATTTTGCTAAAAATTAAATTTGAATACAATCCACATGATCACAAAACTAAGTACAAAACTTTAAAAAATTGCCCTAACAATTACATAGAAATTGCGTATTTGTATTCATATTTCTGTTTTTGTTGTAATAATATAATATAATACCTGCTTTATTGGCGAATATAGCACTATCTTAACTAAAGTTATGCGCATTTCAAAAAAAAGTTCCCTGGTTCGATTTTTACATACAAACGATAATTTCGAAAAATGGACGAAAAAATTTGTTTCAGCCAAAAGAAAAAATACGGGTCTCATAAAATCAACCTAAAAACAACATATTTCATTTTTGTCAAAATACAAAAATATGACCTGCGCGGATTGGTTGATTTGAAATGGAAAGGTTCCTCTACAAACGATATGCAGCAAATTTGCTGCATACATAAACAACATAAGTATGTACTACATATCTTCATCCATAAATCGGTAATTTAAATACTAAGTTTTTATAAGTGATATAAAAGCACAACAGAAGTATAAAATCAAAATAAATTTTTATATGTGTATTAATTCATTACATTTATAAGTTTAAAAAGCACAAACAAAAATCTAGATCCTTCTCTTCGTTTTTGAAATAATGGGATGTAAAGGCCTTAAAGGCAAGTAAATATAGCAACCAAAAAGTATGCGTTCAATTTCAAAATAAGATATAAAGAAATAAATATTAGTATCTTGTTGGATAACCACGTTGCTTTAATACTTCACTCAGTCTATTTGGCATTGAATATGCCAACTTCTCCGTTTCCTCAGCTGTAATCTTCATCCATTCTGTCTCCATAACACCCCGCAATGCCTGTTTACTTGTAATTGCATGCTGACGAATTCTTTTCTCTAATAAATCCCAAAGATGCTCAATAGGATTGAGATCCGGCGATTGAGGGGGCGTTTTAAGCTATCTGGGAGCATTGTACAATAACCAAAGTCTAACAACTTCTGCAGTATGTTTCGGATCGTTATCTTGTTGGAACCAAAACGTCGACAATAGCCCAATTCAGGAGGCTTATTTATGTAGTTGTGAGCAAACTCAATGCGTTTCCGTCTGTTCACAAGTGAAATGAACGGTTTTCTACGAGCGACTCTGCCATGATATCCGGCTTTACGTAAAATTTTTCTGGCAGTTTCGGCACAAATACTTTTTCTAAATGCTTCGTTAACGTTTCCGACAATTATTGTTGATGTAATTCGAGGATTAACCTTCACCATATTTATTACTTTCCGTTCTTCCCGGACTTAAAACTCCGGTTTCTTTAAAATTCGTTACTACGCGTTGGACGGAGGAATACGTTCTTCCAATAGTTTGACCAATTTCTCGGAAACTTTTTCCATCTTTCCACAATTTAATAATTATTTTTCTCTCTGACACACTAATTTCTTTTCTTTTGCTTTCCATGTTTTAAAATTATTAACACTTTAAAGGACATGCGTCACTGGACTCTGCAAACGATCAATTATAAAACACGGTATGAAAAATGAGCAAAAATAAAAGTGAAACTCAGAAAAAGTAACGGTATCATCCAAGCAAGCGAACTGTACGCAGACTTTGTGGTTGCTATATTTACTTCATCGTACACTTAGATCCCGTTATCACGAAAACGAAAAGGGGAATATGGTTTTTTGTTTTTGCCTTTTGAACTATAGACTATAACAACAAACATGTGTAAAGAAATTTATTTGAATTACAAAATTTCTTTGCGTTTTTTCTTCATTTGAAATAAATTGTCAAGTGACCGCAGACTTTGTGGGGTATGTGTATGTGGTTTCTTGATACACTACAAACATGTTGACGTATCTCGAAGGACCATGTTAAGGGATAACCCTTAATTGTTTTTTATAGAAAACTAATTTTATAATGATATTAATTGACTCACCATCAGTTTAGGCTTCGTAGTCAACTTGGTGGCCAAATTTATCGCCTCGTACCTCATTTAAACATTTAACATATAAATGAAACATGTTGACGTATCTCGAAGGACCATGTTAAGGGATAACCCTTAATTGTTTTTTTTTATAGAAAACTAATTTTATAATGATATTAATTGACTCACCTCAACCTACATATGGCATCAGTTTAGGCTTCGTAGTCAACTTGCTGGCAAAACTATAATTAGGGTAAATGAGCTTAGTGTTTTTTTTTTTAGTATTTGTTTTGTTTATTGGCCTTCAAATTGCCGAAATGCAATGTCAGCAATTTGATGCCGGAAAGTATAAAAAGACAAATGAAAAGTATTTAGAAGTTACAGCAAAAAATAAAAAGGTGGCCAAATGGGCTACGTATACATCTGCAACTCAAAACGAGACGTCGGTAGCTAAACCACAAAAACAAACAGCTGACTGTTTTTGCTGTTATTGAACCATAATAAAAAATCTTGCCAATACTGTTAGAGAATCACTAAACCACAAAAAAAGTTGCCAACTATTGATAACAATGTGAAATGTGGTTTAAATTAGTTACAGAATCGCACTACTGATTGAACAGTCTTAGTCTGAATACGCAAACGGGTTAAACGCGAAAACGTAAATGGTTATATAATATGAATTTTGCGGTGAATGCGAATATGAGTGACTGGGACGCAAGCAAAGTAAGGTGTCACGGTCATACATTTTTTAAACATACTAACTCATAGATTTCCATTTGCGTATTCGCACAAGCGGTTCTAGGTTGTTCCAAACGATGTAAGGAACGAACCAAGGCGAATTGATTTGAGGTGGCAGCGATTCAAAAAATGCAACCCTTTGGTGGGTTGTTGTCAAACTTTATCTCCTTTGTATTTAACTTTCGCGAAATAATTTTTAAACTATAGTTAAAGTTAAACTGTAGTTAAAGGGAACAATTTATTATTTGCAACCAAACAATTGATCTTGACAACCAACCACCAATTAGCTGATTGATTAACACCACCTTTAATGAATTCGGCTTGGAACGAACATTAAAAAGGTTATTGAAGCAAGTGTGTTTGGATTTTTGAAAATAATCTTCTTATCAATAGAAATGAATGCTATTTATAAACAATATATTTTTGCCTCAAAATATTATTGGAGTAGAATACTTAGTTTAGAATACTTTACAATGGAGTTATGTTTTTTAAACATGACTGTAAATATTATACATATGTATGTATGTATGTATGCACAGCAAACTTTAGAAAAATCACAAGATGTGTTATGTCCAAATTCATTAATAAAAGTGTGGTTACTCAGATAAAAAAAAAATGAAATAATACTTTGCATTGCATAAAAACTGTTTAGAGGTTATGCTAGATTTTTTTTTTTTATAAAAAAAAACTTGCTGTATAATTTTAATCTTTTTTTTTATAAGAAAAAAAATCTTACTGTATAATTTTAATCTTAAGATATTTCAGGTATTCGAAATACTTTGAAATTGAATAAAATCTGTTTAAGGTTATGTTCGATTTTTGTAGGGAAACATCTTTTATTGTATAATGTTGAAATGTTTAAAAACATTGAGTTGTATAAAAATGGAGATTGTGCTGGATTTAATATAAATTTTTTATATTTTGTATAATGTACGATGTTTCCGGCTCTGCAAAAAAAAAACGTTTTCATTGTACTTACTGTTTATAGTAACTTTTATTTAAATATATAATTGTGAAAGTTATTTTGTATATTTGTATAAAAAAAGGTTGGCTCAACACAACAGTAGAATTCGTGCATTAATGTAAAAATTTATTTCACCATTTGTCACATGCCCTATAATAAACGAAATACGATGAAATACAGTTAATACTTTCAATTAATTTTTAAGTTTTCCAACATTCCATTAAATTTTATTTTTTTGTTTGTACGTATGTATGTTATGAAATTTATAAAATAAGAAATGTAACTTGCCCAAATTTTGAAAAATGAAAAAAATAAAATATATTGAAAAAAAATTTAAAACTCTAAACGATGTTTTATTTTATTAAACTTCCAGCGAAAATAGCAAAATACCGGTAAGTTTGAACAAAATTAGAAGCCTATAATAATTTTTATGTCCATATGTTTCTATACATACATATTTAGGGTGTATTCACAGTGTGGTGTTGAGGCGACAGCTGCTCTTTTCGCTATAGTAGACAGCTGTCAGATGTTAGTTGTCATGTGAAGTTTAGTTGTTATCGTTAATCGAACCATTAATATAAACGTAGATGTAAAGTGAAAGTGTTCGCGATGCTGATAATTGTTACGAAATATCACGGATTTTTGTCTAATTTGCAATGAAGGGGGACATTGAGAGAGAGAGAGCAAAATGACATTTCATTTCATGAGGGGAAGTTGCAAATTCTTGCTGGACAAAGAAACAGCTGATTACAATTTGGATAAATACGAAATTCTTGTTTACGAATTTAAAAGGTAAAAATTATAAAATATGAGTGTTAAACATGCAAAATGCAGGTAAAAATGTACGTTTGGTCAAGTTTCGTTAGTGAGCATACTACAAACTTCTGAGAAATTTCGTTGCTAGGCAATTTTTGCTGGACTTCTACAAGAACAGACTTATAATAAACTAAATAAAGTCTTATTTGAAAGCAATGAGAAAAAGCTGGTCAAAACGTGTGCTGTGTAAAATAAGTGCATAGATATTTGTTATCTAAAAAACTTGAAGGTCCGGTCGCCCTCCATTTTTGATACAACTTACGAGACGCACACCACGAATGGTAGGAGAAGCTCGGCCAAACACTGAGCTATGTACATACATATGTATGTACATATGTATATAGTGTAAACGCCAAATTTACAATAAATAATATGGTAAATACCCTTTTGACATCTTGACCGCGCAACACGAACTCAGCCGATGTAAATAAAGCAACTTCTATGAATTCGTGCTGAAATTTTCAGAAAAAATTTTATCATCACATGAACCACCCAGCAGCACTGCTTTGAACTTTCTGTAACGCCTAAAAGTTGACAGCGGAAAGTGATGCGACATCCTGCTCCCTATTAAAAAGATTTCCAAGATTTAAAAAAAAAAATACATTTACCATTTAAATTATTATTATATACCGTTTTTAAGGATTTGTCTCTTTTTATTCAATAAAATAAATATGCGTAAATTAATTACAATAATGACAAAAAAAAAAACAAACAATATGGAACAAGAGTGTGATAATAAAAGTATACTTGTGTATATATTTGTTACGCCATTGCCACTTAATATTGTGTTCGTAAGTTAGTCTACATTATACTGCGATTAAGTCTTAATATTTTTCATCTGCCAACACACACACACACACACACGCCCCGCCCGCCTGCTGGCCACTAGAAACTAATAAGTGACCAATAACGAAGCGAAAGTACTTCATATTTGTTGTCGGCGCATCTCAACTCACTTATGTATGTATGTATGTGTATGTGTTTACGTCTCGAAATGTTTGTAAATTGCGGTTACATAGGACATCACCTGCGTCCAGTCGGGCCTTTCAATCTGACACATGTCGTTGATGTTCTTTTGGAGAGAAGATATTAATAATAAAAATAAAAAAAAAAAATGGAATGTAATTGCACTAACCAGCGTCGTTTGAATGCCCACGGATTCGGCTGCCGCAAATGCCAACGAGAAGTTGCGTCTTTTATTTGTAGGATTCAGCGTATCGTAGGGTATACGATCTGGCAAATATGAGTGGAGTATCGCACAAAGCGCCAAGCCATCATTCCAGGACGAACTGAAATTCGTTATATCAATATTGCGATAGCCAACAGTTTTGTTTTGACACCATTTTAATAGTGCGTTTCGCTTCGAACCACCATTTTTCGCCAACATATTTAAAGGATCTTTACGCTCGCCTGGAATATGAAACAAAAAAAAATCATAAAAATTACGAAGAGACTAAAACTACGGATAACTCGGTAACTCTTTGAAATCGGGAGCACAAACCGGATTTATGTCCGGCCAAGGACTGTCACTTCAGCATAATTTGTGCTGCTACAACAACAACAACAACTTACCACTTATTAGCGATTTGCCCGTGACATTATTTAATCCACTAAAGCTATGTAGATTCGAGACCAAGGCTGATTGTGTAGTAGCTGCCAATGGTTGTTGTTGTTGCTCGCGCAAAGGTCCTTTGGCAGGAATCGAATTATTGGTGCTGTTGGCAATACTACTGCCGGTGTGGCTTGTTGTTGTTGTCGCAGTCTGCAAGCGTACCTGAAATAAGATTTTAAATATGTAAGTAAATACATATGTATGTTGGTATGTTGGTATGTATGTACATAAATGTTAGGAAAAAAATATGTATGTGCTGTTGCTTACATTCTCACTCCAATCATTATTTGTTATGTTATTGCCGACTCCAACTGTTAGCTGACTGCTGCTATCTGGCGTACCGCTATTTAAGCTTGACGTGGAACTGTAATGTGATTCAGTTTCCTCGACCTTGGGCTGAAAGAAACAAATTGCGATTTAAATAAAGAAATTACACATGTGTTCACATGGAAGAGTAGCTTATTTCGAAAATGATACGTTTGGAAATTTTGGTTAATTTGTATGCATGTTTGTTCCAGTTTAGTCAGTCTCGTTGATGGTTACACAAAAAAAAAGTGTAAAATTTGAAGTTAAATTTGCTAAGCGAACGGTTGATTACACAATTGGCACTTTCTACTTATGATTTTTTTTTAGCAGAAGCTAGCAAGAAAATGCTAATAATTTCGCCACACAATATAATTTTTCAAAACTGAATGCAAAATAATACATAAAAGATCAATTGTATGCCAAAAAAAAAATAAAATCATTTGTATTTTGTCTGAAATTCAGAAATGGCCAAATTTACATATTTCAGAAAAACACAAAACACCTGTGTGTGTTGTACGTTGTCAACTTCTCGCTCTAAATCGCCCATCTTGAAAGCCGCCCTTAGAAACTGTGTTGTTCCTTTGCCGAATTTGCTTAACAATTTTGTACAAAAAAAATTTCAATTGTAGCAGAAAATTAAGTTTTTCATGTGCAACTTATAATACATATTATTGATTGTTTTTGGCATTTTTGTTAATTTTTCTTATTTGTTAATGATTGGTTTTCTGAAAGCGTGAATTTAAATAAATTTTTTGGTAAAAATTGTCAAGTACAGTCATTCTCTTTTTAACGCGGTTGACCGGGACATTAATTTGCAAGCCTAAAAAAACCGCGCAAAAATAACTGCATTTCAGTTCAAAAATCCGCGCAAAAAAAAATTCTGCGTTAAAATAACCCAAGTTTCCACCTGAAACCCAAATTTGGGAAAGTAGACAAGTTCATTACATATGTATCTACATTTTCGCTATGCCTTGATTCATATTAAAAAACCCTCTGTTTTAAAGGTTTTTGACAAAAAATCAGAGTGAGATCACATATAACTTAAATTATATTAAACCGCGAATAAATCCATACTTCTCAGTTCTTAAAATAATCTGCTAATAATCGCTGAGGTTTTTTTTTTTTGCATGTCGATATAAGTATAAATCCCGGCAGCACTCCATAGCATTTTTAAAATCTCGACGAAATTTCTCTAAACGTTCTTCATTAGCGCTTGCAAAACGCGTTAAAAATAAAACAAAAGGGCAAAATCAGAATGAATCGCGATCCGCGTTAAACAAGTAAAACCACGTTAAAAAAAGCAACGGAGGGTTGCGAAATGATTTGTGATAAAAAAATCCGCATTAAAAAAGTAAAACCGTGTAAAAAGAGACAAGGGGGGATTGTAGAAAACTCCGCGTTAAAAAAAATCGCGTTAAAAGAACCGCGTTAAAAGATTATCGGCTGTATTTGTATAATGAAACATTATTTGTTAAATTATTAAGTGCAATAGAGCTCTTGGGTTCATTTCGGAAGACACGATCAACATTTGTATAGGCATTTCCAATACAATGTTTTATTGACAAGAAAAAAAATTAAAATTTTTGATAAAGTAATATTTCTCTATTTGCTCTGAAGATAGCCTCTATACAAAATAGTTCGATATTCTGCTCAAAATTAAGTGTTTGACGCTGCTCCATAATATCATCGTCATGCTAGAAGAACTCCCATTTCTCAAAAGCCGCCGTTTACCTTTAAATTACAATTCTACGATATCTCAACGTAAATTTTTCGTTTTCTCGGCTCGCATTTGGACCAAGCCAAGGCGAATTCAATCAGCTGCTTGGTGGTTGGTTGTCAACACCAATTGTTTAGTTGCTAATAATCAATTGTTCCCTTTAACTACAGGAAATTTAAAGATATGGTTCCCCTTTAACTCTTTGCGGTGACTCGTAACAGTTTAAAAATTACTTCGCGAAAGTTAAATACAAAAAAGATAAAGTTTGACAATAACCCACCAAAGGGTTGCATTTTTAGAATTGCTACCACCTTAGATGAATTCGCCTTGGTTTATAATATTCAAATTATTGTGGTTGAATTTTTTATGTAAATATCTTCACTTATTTATACATTTTTCTAAGAACGGCCTTTTTTATTCCCGTTTCCCTAATAACTTATAAAAACAACATTGAGCTAAGAGCGTTCAAACTGGCGCTGTCACAACGTACGTACACTTCATGATACAATCAATCATTTTTAAAGGTATGCAGTTTCACTCTCTCATTTCAGACGCCATATTAACCATTTGACAGAAACAGTGTTCCGTATTTTCGTGCTACCAATTCCTAATTAAGAAAATCCTCTATTTTTCGCATTAAGAAAAACGAAGACAACAGAAACAAAATTGGAGTATTTATATTGATTTGAAAAATCGGTTGCCTCAAAGCACATACATTGTCGTCCGGATAAATAAATGTCATATGTGAAAATTGAGCCAAATTTAATTAATAATGTATTTGTTATTGTTTGGCCATGTGGTCGAGTTGGTAGCGGTGCGTGCTATAACTTGATATGCCGGTGAGTTCGAGGCTCGAATCTCAGTCAGGCCAGCAAAATCTTATTAATAGAAAAAAAAAAAGTTTTTTCTAATAGTGGTCACCTCTCGACAGGCAATGGCAAACCTCCGAGGGTATTTCTGCCATGAAAAAGCTTCTCATTAAATACATCTGCCGTTCGGAGTCGGCACAAAACTGTAGGTCCCTCCATTTGTGGTATAATATAAAGACGCACAACACAAATGGTAGGAGAAGCTCGGCCAAACACTGAGCTATATAGTGTACGCGCCAAAATTATTATTATTATATATTGTTTGGCCATATAACTATTTATTTTAAATATTTTTGAGCTTTAAGACCGATCGGTTTATTGATAAAATTTTTAGGAAAAAACAACAATACTCAAAGCGGTAGAAGTTATAGTACTATTTCGGAATTCACCACATTTACTAATCAGACTTCTTTCTTATTGGCTTCTGCGGGAGTCGAACTAATTAAGATCTTTTAAATGGCAATATCCTTTTTTGGAGTCGGAGATATTGAGTAAAATTTTGTCGTAAGTCCCTAATATTTTTTATATACGAAAATTCTGCATATAAATTCCGTGCTTTGAACACGCAGAAAAATATCTTCAATTACCTTGGACAAAATCTTCAAGTCTTTAAAATTTAGTCGTAAATTTTTTTTTTAATTTTTTCGTATTGTCGCACGGATAATAAAATGTTGTATGCGAAAATATTGCAAATAAAATTAATAATGCAGTTATTCTTCATCTATCAAGCCATTTATAACGGGTTATTCTTTTTTTGATATCTTATTTAGTTTTCGATATATTAAGTATAATTTGTATCACATTTAGTCCAAGACTTTTTGGAAAATTTAATTTTAAACTTCAATTGCGATTTTCTAAAAGTCTTCAAATGTAACATACTACATTAACGTATCTGGGCGACTGCAAGTTAACTTTGCCAGGCAATTAAAGCCTGTCAAAAAATGTCCTCTTGTAAAGACAACTTTAAGACTAAAAAAAAACGTAAATGCCTTGATTTTAACCGCCCTATACTGTTTTTATTTTATTTTTTCAATTCTATTAGAGCATGTCGTTTGCTCGGCTTAAAGAATAGGCCACAAATTGTACATTTATGTAAATTCATAAATAAAATTCCATTGGGTTGGTGAAAAAATATTAGAGCTGCAAAAACATCGGAGCACTATTGATAGTATCGATGTTTAAATTTTTTTTTTTTTTGAAATACCGATGTTTTTCTTACTATCGATGTTTTTTGAGGATATTTTATCTCTAGAAATTTTATCCGTTGCTGATTTGTGGAAAAGACGACTTTGAGGTAAGCAAGTTTTATAAAAATTAATGCGTACTAAACTCATAATCACAGTTTAGCTGAACTTTAATTGGTGTTGGTGGCTTGGAAAGAAGGATAAATTCGTGGAAAAAACATCAAAAGCATTCCAGCGACTTCAGTTGAGAGTGAAAGAATCTTCAGCAAAGCTGGTATTGTTGTGAGTGGAAAAAATGATTTTTATGAGTAAAAATTATTGGTTAATGAACGAATAATTGTTAAGGAAAGTTGTTTCTCAGTTCGATCTCTAATATTAAAAACTAAGACTAAAAACTGAAATATATCTTGCATTATTGCAATTATTTAATTTATTTAACAAGATATTTATAACACAAATGAATTGTGTGGTTTTTAAATGAACATTTTCATATTAGTTTTGATTTTAAATTTCATTTTAAATAATAAATGTAACTAACATTTATTAGCAAAAACATCGAAACATCGATTGTTTTAAACATCGATGTTTTTGCAGCTCTAAAAAATATACATATCGTACCCTAAATACAAAAGGGTCACAACTCAAAATACTAAGATTTTCAGGAGAGACGAAAAACGTTTTATGTAAAAATTTTTGTAATATTTAAAGAAAATATTTTTCCATCATGAAAATATACAACATTGGAGAAGGTTCTGCTATATTTTTTTTCAATTTTATATTATGTTTGCGAAAATAAAACAAAATTTTGATTTATGACTGTTTAACTGAAATTTTTTTCGATTAACTAGTGATATTATCTTAAGTTGTGCCTTTTTAACTGATAAAATGTTTTAATTTTCACAACTAAAGAGGCACAATGCAAAATAATATACCACGAAATTTATCACTTTTTACAGTTATAGAGGCAGAACTCAAAATAAAACTCTTTATGTGTAATAAAAGTAATCAGCTGTTCTTGAGCACATTAACGCAACTAAAAATAATTCTCTTCAGTTGATCGTGCAAAAGCAACACACTTGACATAAAAATAGACATAGCTGTATTTTTCCAGTTAAATAAGATAGTTATGTGAACGAAATTTTTGCAGTAGTTAGAGATGTGTACTCTGAATTAATTTATGCAAAAAACTCAGTTTTGGAAAATTTTGAATTGTGACCCTTTTGTATTTAGGGTGCGATATTTACATCCAAAATTTACACGATTTGTTTTTAAAATACAATAAAATTAAAATTAAAATCCCCAATGTCTATTTTAAAGTAGTGGCAATATTGGGCGTCTGCCGTCGAACACTGTTTCTGTCAAAAAAATTAAAAGTTAAACTACCTCTAAAAATATTTGTATCATGCAACACCTTTCATTATTCCATCGTGCTTAAATGCATTTTATTACGTCTTTTCTAAAACACATTTGTGTTTTCTGAAATACAATTGTGTTTTCTAAAAAATATTTGCGTTTTTCTGAAATACTATTGGAAAGGTGTTGAGCGTTGCCAATAAAATATATCATTTATCTCTTAATTCGCGACATTGTGATTTTTGCAAAAGGAGACCCCCCCCTTAAGTGGTGTTGTGTATTAAATTTCATAAAATTTTTTTTTTTTTACATTTATCATCCAATTTTGTTAATTGTTGAAGTAGTTGATACAATTTGAAGCTTTTATGACTTTTGAAAGAGGCCATCATCTTACTCACCTTATTGTTTTCGATGCTTTCAATAAGCGTCTTCACTGATAGTCGCGAGTCTTGCCGATTCAGGCTGCTGCCGATTTTGTTGCGACGCGAAGCCATTTCCTGTTGGACTGTGCTCAACACCGATTGCTGTGTTTCATTCTGTTGCATTTCTGTATGAGATTGCGAATGTATTTCGAAGAAGCATTCAGAAACTATTTCATTGTGAACACATGTATGTATGTATGTACAACTTATATGTTATTGTGCAATTAAAAAAGAAGGATACTTACGCTGCTTCGCCTGCTTTTCGATTTGCTGTTCCAACAGTCGGATCTTCTCCTTTTGCGTTTTATTGTCGAGCACTAGCTGTTCACGAGCACTCAACGCTTCAGTCTTAAAATCATTGGCAACACGTACTGTCATCAGCAAATCCGATTGGAATTGTTGCCATTCCTCCGCCTAAAATTCGGCAAATATAAAAAAAAAAAACATATTATTTCATACAAACAATAATTTTCTTATGTGATTTAACGAATTTGAATCTGCGTCCAGCTCAACTCACACCCACACTAACGCACTGACCTCTTGTTTGCGCAGATGAACTTCCTCCTCGAGCTGCTTCTCGGTCGCATTGAGCTTGCTCTCCACATCGCCCAAATGTTTTTGAGTTTCGCTGAGTAAGTTCTGCAGTTGCTGCTTGTCTTCCAAGTGGCATTTGCATTGCACCTGGAAAGAAAAACCAAGTAAGCCATTCAAATTTAAAGCAAATCCGACAAATCACATGTTGCCAGTGCGCACCTGCAATTCGGCGGTGCTATCGACTAGCTGCTGATGTTCGCCACACAATTTGTCCTTTTCCTGCTGCAACTGCTCTAGCCGATATTCGAGATGCGAGACGGCGCACTTTGCATTATTCTTGGCCACCTTGCACTCCTCGGTCACGCCGGACAGTTGCTCCTTGAGTCGCCTAATCTCCGCTTGACTACGCGAATACTGATCCTGCAACTCGGCTACGCGCTCCTCGAGCGTATCTTTCTCTTTGCGTGCAGCATCCAATAAATCGGTAAGATCGGTCTTTTCGCCACGCGCCAAATCTTGCTCCAGCTCTTCGATCTTCGAGCGTGCATTCTCTAACAGCGTACTCAAACGACTTATCTCGATGCTGTGCTGCGAGATCTCCTCTCTGGCCTGCGCCAGCTGTGCCTCGATTTGTTTACGTTCGGCATTCGCCGCATCAACGGTAGAGTCCAACAGCGCATTGCGTTCACGTGCACGCGTGCAGTCCGCCATGGCGGTATCCAATTGCTGACGCAATTCCTGCAATTCGGCATTGAGCTCCTCCTGTTTGACGAGTATCGCTTCGCGTTCCTCCTGCGATGTCTTGATTAGATCGAGTAGCTTACGTTCACGTTCAGATGAGCTAATTTCTGTGCGTAGTGTATTGATTTGGGTGCGTGAATCATTTAGTTTATCGGTTTGACGGCAGAGCGTCTGGAAAAGCACATCCTTCTCCTCGGCCAGCCGTTCGTTCTCAGCTTGGGCATCAGTTAATTGTGCCTGCAAATCGGCAAGCTCTTGGAGTGTGGCCTGAAGCTCTTCGTTGGTGGAGTAGTGCGTCTCCTCCATTTGAATGATCTTATCCTGTAGGCATGCCACCGAGATTTCACTGGACGACGAGTGTTTGTCCCAGTCGGGTGTGAGGCAGGGTGTACCCACATCGTTATCAGTCGTCTGGGGGGGAGAGGGCAGAATGAGAAAGAAAGGATATGATTTTATGTACATACATACATACATACATATATGAAATTGTTATTAAATGTTTTCATTAATTTGCAACGGTTCCGCACGACACTTCAAACCAGGGCTGCTCAACAAACGAAACGATACCATTTTGTTTTGTTAACGAGCAAAATTAACTTAACGAAATGAGTTTGTTGCGTTTCGGCGCCATTTTATCAAAACGAAATCAAATGGTTAATGTTGCAACGTTATAAAATTTCCGTGTTCGTTAATTTTAATGTGCCTAAAAGTATGCAGCGCTTCTGTTTGCGACGAGTGAATCTCCAGCGTTTTTCTTAACGTTTTAACGTTAACGCCAGCATTTCGTTTCGATTAAAAACGTAATGAAATTTATTATGATAATTGCTTTAACGATAATATTTTGAAATGTTTCAACCGAAACAAGTGAAAACATTTCGGAACGGTTAAATTTAACGTTACAATGCATCCTTGCTTCAAACTTTATACAAAATTTAAAAAACTTTTTTCAAAAATTCAAAAAAAATTTCACAAAAAAAAATTTTTTAATTAAAAAAAAAAACTGATTAAATTTTTTTTACTTATTAAGAATAATGTCAAATTTTTTCTTTAAATTATTTACGTTTTCCTATATTTTTATACTCTTACTATTTTCTCATTACTTAACACTTTCCGCAAATTATTATAATTTTTAGTCTTCTTAATTTTATTATAAACTTACGCTGGGCAATGCAATCGATGCCGGCGCCGAACTATGCAAACGTTGCGAATCTTGTATGATTTGATGTTTCTCGGCATCTGATAATGGCGAATTGACGACGTCGCGCAAGCGATTGCGCAACGTTTCATTCTCGTACTTGAGATTTGCCACCTCCAATTGACTTTTCTCCTGTTGGTTCTATGGGAAGGAGAAGAAAAAAAAAACATTTCTAACTGCATATCACTGGTAGAGAGCACAGAGTTGCATTTGGCGCTCACCTGCATTTTGTGCAACTCCGCCTTCAATTTTCCGACTTCACCCTGATACGGCAGCAATTCGGCGATGCGCGCTTCCAATAGCAGTTTCTCATGTCCCAAACGTTCCAGCTGCGCTTGCAGATCCTGCATTTTTGTGTTAGCCTGCAGCCATTGCCATTTGAAATATAAAGTAAAATTTAAACAAAAAATTCAAAAGTTCCCTCACCTCTAACAATTGTTGCTGCTGCTGTTGTTGTTGCTGCAATAGCTGCTCGTTGTTAATGAATTGCTGATAATTGGCCGCATTCAGCTTGTACAAATTGATGCCCGCTTCCGTGGTCGTGCCGACAACACCACGCTGCGAAGGCGTGGGCGGTGGCGCTTGCGCTGTTGACGCGCTGATCAATTCGCCGCCTGTGTAATTGTTATTCGTAGCTGCGGCGGCGGCGGCGGCGGCTATTGCGGAATTGTGACTCCCCGGCGCAGCAGCTATTGTCGTCATTACATTGCCAGCTGTTGCGGTGGCAAGCACTACATCGGCGCGCGCCGGCAGCAATGGCGGCTGTGTGGATGTGTCGCTGGCGCTGTTGGCGGGCAATTGCTTCGGCTGCTTCTGCCCCTTCTTGCCGGCGCCGGCAACCTTTGGTTTTTTGTGTGGCAAAGTATTGGCGCTGACGTTCGCGTTGGCGTTGTTGTTTGCGTTTCGCAGCGTGTCGGGAGTGCGACTGCGTGTACGCGCTGCCAGTGGAGTAGCTGCAAAATTCAACTCACCGTCGCCCACATCGACGCCACGCTCTGTGGCCGGATCAATGGGCGGATAGAAAGTGGCTGTGGTATTAGATATAGCCGTTGCCTGTTGTGCTGTAATGGGCTCCTGACTGCTGCCGACCGTATTCAGCGAAGTGGTGGACTGCGATTTGTGGCGGCTGTTGGACGAGGAGGATTGCTTGGACGAACCCGAGGGTCCCGGCCCTCTGCGGAACAACGATTTCAATTTAATCATTGTGTGTGTTATCAATTGTTCAAAGAAATATGTTTTATATTATAGGAGCGTTTTGGTGGTAAGTGGGTCGGGAGGACACAAATTTGTAGATTACGCGTGGCGTGCGCTATGTTTTAATTTGCTTCTGTCTTTTTCAATTAGCTTGTTGCGTCTTTGTACACTTTCAGTTCTATTTCGTATTTACTGGGGAAAGTTTGTGTATTCGAATTTTGCATTCGTTCATTGTAGTTTACAATCTACATAAATTGAAAATATTTCGGAAATCATAAAATCGAGCGCACACAGCATGACGAATTTGTCTCTTCAGCTCGGTATTCTTATATTGGATACCCTTTTTATCGAATCACCAGAACGTGAGCCAGTTAACTTTTAACCGGCAGCACGCACCTACTATTTGACTCTCAATCACACTGCGCCGCAGAAAGAGCGAGTACTTCACAAGTCTATCCACAACAAACTCTCTTTTCATTTTGTTTCATTTTTTTGTTTTGTGTTGTTTTATTTTATTTTGCATAAGAAGTGAAACTCGCTGTGCGATCTCACCACCGCCGACTTCGCCCTCGTAATGAGCAGCGGATGCGAATGGAGTATAACTAAAATTTGATGGATCGATCAATGCAACAATGGGAAAGTAGGAGTGCAGGTTACCAATGCGAAAATGCAACTAAAGCGACCAGCCGACAAACGAACAAAGCGTCGATTGTTCGTTGCAGCAGCGCTGATTTTGAGGAGGCACGCAAAGTTGCATTCAAGTGTTTGAATGTGTTGAATAAGTGAAGTAGTGCAAAGACACACAGAAGTTGTCCAAATGCTAAGGCGGTGTTAAAATTCAAGCAAATCCGCTGCAGTTTGCATTCGGCAGGGTGTTCCAACAAAAATAACAAACTCTAAAAATGGATAAAAAAAATTGTTGGCAATTTCTTCCAAGGCGCATACGATGACGATGGTAAATTAATATCTTCAAAAAATTTTTATTTTTTTGAAAACGAAGAAAGAAAACTTTCAAATTGTATGTCGTTCATCCGTTGTACACCCTGTACCAAATTAACCGTTTCACCAGAAAAGTGTTGTCGGAATAAATTGCATTCAGTGAATTAATTAGATTGTGAATCAGTACCTTTGTATGTATGTTTGTACATATGTATTTATGACGAATGAATGAATGACTGCCAAGTGATTGTGTCTGCCCTCAATGGGCTAATCAAGGCGCAAACAGTAATTTAATTCAAGTCTCGTTAATGGCTCGAGTAATTGTTAAAATATAGAATAGAAATAGAAAAATAATTGTGAAAACGCCATATTTGCTTAAATTTTCTGCACGTCTTAAAAAAAACTAGAAACGAAAAAATTAATTTTCTCGAAAACAGGCACAATTACATATATCAAAACCTATAAGAGATTAAAAAAAAATAAAATAAAAAATAAAATAAAATAAAAGTTAACCTAAAAAAGCGAAATTTGTAATTTGATACATTTCTCCCTATTCGTTTATGACATTGAAAAAAAAAAAATATTAAAAAAAAAAGAAAATAAAAAAAAGTTTTTCTAAAAATGGGAAATTTTGTAATTTGATTCATTTCTCCCTATTCATTTATGCTGAGTGCTAAGAGAGAGCAAAAAAAAAACTATATAGAGGTATTATAATTTTTTTTTTGCTGACATTCCACCTTCTTCTATGAATTCGTCTTAGTTTTGAGTTAATAAAAATAGGAAATTTTTGTTTTCAAACATTTTTTAAGAATTTTTTATTTGCAAAATTCCAACTATTTTTTTTTTATGAATGTACCTTCAAGTTCAGCTAGAATATATGTATGTATGTATGTTATTTTCAAAACAAAAACAAAAATGGAAATAAAAAATAAATTATTTTGGTTTCCTTTAAAATTTATTTTGTTTTTTTTTTAATTTTCAATATTTTTCCAAATCAACATCAATTCAAATATGAATGCCACCTCACCAATCACATCCGCTAAAATCATCAAATATTGTAATAGAAAAAAAAACCTGCGCACATTAAAAAGCCTTGCAGGAAGACACTGTCTTCAAGACAGACAAATAAGTTTTGCGCATAAAGCAATTGAGCTCAAGTCAAAACGTTTAAGGAAGGAAGACGGCGCTGCGAGATAGGAATATTTAATAAAAATCTGCTGACGATCAGACAGTTGGCGGCCGTTTGCGCAAACAAAGCACATATGTACATATGTATGTATGTATGTACATATGTACATGCTGGTTGAATTGTTGTTGTCACACAAGTGACGAAAAGATAATTGAACGGCAAAAATGAATAGTGCGACAGAATGATAAAAAAGGCTTTCGAAAGTGATAAATATAAGTACAAAAAAAATTCGTTTTTGCTATGATAAGAAGTGGCACAAATCAAGGCGAATTCATGTAAGGTGGTAGCGATTCTAAAATGCAAACCTTTGGTGGGTTATTGTCAAACTTTATCTCCTTTGTATTTAACTTTCGCGAAGTAATTTTTAAACTGTTACGAGTCACCGCAAAAAGTTATAGTGAACCATATCTTTAAATTTCTTGTAGTTAAAGGGAACAATTGATTATTTGCAACTAAACAATTGATTTTGACAACCAACCACCAATCAGCTGATTGATTAACACCACCTTTAATGAATTCGCCTTGGCACAAATGTTTTACGAGTTCATATCTGAGGTTTAGATTCAATGGCTGAGGTGCGACAGCAAACAATTTCGTAATTTCAGCAGTGTTGTTGTTGCTCTCGTTTCGTATTTAATCATTTAATTGCACAGAAGTAAATACATATTTATGTATGTGTCATATTTGCCAAAGATACTAGGTATAACATTCTCTTTTTTTTTTTTTATTCCAGCTCTTTCGTAATTTCTTCAAGTGTGAAACTTGTTGTTAGCAACGACTAAAATTGAATAAGCTATAAAAATATGTAAATGTAAAACGGAATAGGAGGATTGAAAACTACTGTTCTAAAGTAGTAAATATAATTCAGTGCTATCACTTTTCCGCCTCTGTACGTGTATATGTATGTATGAAAATCTCTAAGAACATACATACATACATACATGCGGGAATAATTTAAATAAACTCAATACATACATACATACGTCTGTATGTATGCATGTACATATGCAGGTACATATGTATTTATAACTAATTTTTAAATTTTTTTTTCTCTCTTCGCTGTCATTACTCTTCTTGCCATGCACTGAAACACTCTTTGTAAACACACACACACACACACGCACACATACACTTTTCTCAGGTGAGCCAAACTGTTTTTTTTTCAGTTTCATTCTCTACATTCATTATTATTTGTCTTATAAGCGCGCGGGTATTTTATTTGTAAATACATATAGATATTTGATTTTATTTCAAATAATTTTCTTGTTGGTAAATAATTTCCTTTTAACGAGTCAAACAGTAGACAAACATATGTAGGTACATACATATGTATGTATGTACATATGTATGTATGTATGTATGGTATAGGCAGCCCCATTAGTCATAGGCAAGTCTTGCAGCAATCACCATTCAGCTGACGCCGCGGTCCACAAACAATTTTTTGTGTCGTTGATCATTTGAATTTTGTGAGCTCTATTTTTGAAGTTTTCAATTTTTACATATTCAGATAGCAGTTTTACAAAATGTCTTCTTAGTTGTTACTTGACTGACAAATGTATGTACATACATATGTTAGAATAAAATGCAGATTTAGGCCTAGATAAAAAATAAATTATGCTGCTGCGTAGAGTTGGTTTACATTTCACACATTTTTTTTTGCATTGCCCTTTAGTACAGATTAATTGTTTGTACTTTCTCAATTTTTCATTTTATATGCTCTAAATAGAAGTTTGCTTCGTGTTTTGCGTTTAAGTAAACAAACCACAGCAGAAATATCAATATTTATTTGTCGCCTTCTTCTGCTGTTGTTACGCTGTTATTATCACCTACTTGCTGCAGTCTGTTATGCTGCTGCTAACTACGCTGTTAGCTTACACTGCCTGGCTACAGTTTGCTGCTATGTTACTTTACACGGCTCGACTTAAGCCGTCCCACAGCTGGGCCCCCACTGACTCTTAACTTGAAAATAACAATTTTTAGATCATGCAGGTATTTCAGGTTAAATTTTGATAAAATTAAGCTATACTTTTTTCCACTAACACACTGTTTTTTGTGTTGGAACTTAAGTTATCACTTTTGGCGTCACATATATGTACATACATACATACATATGTATGTATGTACATATATCTATTTCATAGAATTTTTAGATTGGCTGTTAGTAGTGCGAATATTCGTAAAATCTGCGGAAATGCGATCACAATATTGCCATCTTAAGTGAAACTCTTCTCTGAAGCCTGACATGGCGTTCGCTGGGTTATCTCTGGTGCCTTGTGTGGTTAATTGGACACGTGCGAATTATGTTTGTATGTACCTATGTATGTAAGTATGTACAAACGGTAATTTGAATCATTGAGTTGATTACTTCAAAAAGTAGTGCCACCACATTTGGTTTAAGCGGTTTACTTATTATACAAGCAAATAAACATAAGTAATGTGTATCTAATTTAACAATAATCTTGTGTGGGCCTCTAAACAAGCGGAGATACCGTTGAAAGGGTAATAATGAAAACAAAAATATATAGTTTGCAATAAAAATTATTTTGTATTATCGCAGTGTTTTTGGTATTATGCGCATTTTAATCTTCCGGCAGGACAAACATTGT
Source organism: Philophylla caesio (assembly GCA_963971545.1). Classification (NCBI taxonomy): domain Eukaryota; kingdom Metazoa; phylum Arthropoda; class Insecta; order Diptera; family Tephritidae; genus Philophylla; species Philophylla caesio. The sequence goes on from OZ020607.1 coordinate 122,167,931, forward strand.
GAAATACTCGAAATATGTACATACATATTTTATTGACACTATAGATAGCACAACAAAGACGTAAATTAAAGTGCAATCATGGAAAAATTCCTAAGAAACAACATACGCACAACAACATAGACAAAACGACCATGAATGCGATGAGTCACGAAAAAGTGACTGCAACTGGACGCTAAAAGTTGAGAATTGTATAAAAAAAAAGTAGGTAGGAATATAAAATAAATAAAGTTTGTTAAAAGTTTCACGTTCAGTTTTCAAGCGGTTACTTAAAGCTTTCTAATTGATATTTTGCTTTTGCTAAGTTTCGTTGAGCGGTATTTTCCAGTACCAAGTACCAATAAAATATTTCCTTTACTTAAGGGAAATATTTTGTCAGGCTTAAATTTTCTTTAAACGTATAAATTGTAAATTGACATAATTTTTCGTATTTTTCTGTTGTTGTTTTATGACAATACGTACATACATACAATTGTGTCATGATTCAATTATTAAAGGTTTGGTAACTAAGCAGCTAGCTCCCTCACTTTCTGTCAAACGGCTCCCTTAGCCTCAAAACCGTGTTGCTTCTTAAAAATAATAATAGTAGTTACCTCAAAACTTTTCAATACCAAAAACTAACAAGCAACACTTTTTGTTTCTTCTGTGCACGTAAACGGTAAGTTTAAGTCCGGATTTTAATGGCAGCATTTATTCTGATTACAAGATTGACCCCGTCTCGTAAATATTTCATGTAAACGTGTATAAATGACCTGGCTTTTTCATTGAACGCTTTTCACGCGCATATAAAAACGATGTGACAGCGTGGAAAGTTTTGTAATTTCTAGAAAGAATGGGTTTAAATAAATTGGAAATAATCATCCAATTGCCAAAAACAAGAATTTGTAAGAACGAAACTATTGAGTAATGAAGTTTAATTTATTTTTCTTTTAATATATAAAGATTTCTTTCTAAAATCTCGAATTATTCTGGTTTTCCTACAACTCCATTAACTTCATAAAGTCACTTACTATTTATCGGAATAAAATTTTTGGTCCTTTCACCGTCCAGTGGTTCATCACAATATTAAGATTAACCCTGATACCAATGGTATATAAATAAAAGGAATAAACTATATAAATAACTTATATTTTCCTTATAACATAAAATCGTTTAGTTCTTTGGACGAATATATTGAAAATTTATTGGCTAGGTAAAAATTAAAAAGAAAATATCTGCCAAGAAGAGCATAATTATTTAAATTTTGTAAGCGTAGCTATTGTATTTCTTAATTTAAATGAAATATCTTCGAAATTTTTAATTTAAAAAATCACTAACATTTTACTACTTATTATTTACTTGTTAAGAAAGGGTAACAAAATCTTACCCGTTTTCCATACTTCGTAAAACAACCCTTTATAAGGGAGTGTCAAAATTCGAATGTCATTATTTACCTAACCTTTTATAATTGAATCATGCAATTGTGTGTGCTTCTGAGTATCGAATATTCACAACATACGAGTATTCGCTAAAATCACAACAACAAAAATAGTAGATAGGCATGAATGTGCTTGATGTGCGGGGTGAAGAAAGAGAAGGGCCAACATGTACTACATACATATTTAGCAAAATTCGTAAATGTGATCAATAAATAAACCAACAACTTACGGGTTAGCATCGATCAGCAAAATTTTGAATGCTAATGAGAGCGGAGAGAAGTGAATTGCTGTTTTATTGGTTACAGCGAGTGCAAAGGTTTGCGCCAAAGGCTAGAAAGAGTGAGCACAGTGACAGGTGTTGTACGACAGCTGTGGCGTTGAAGTGCGTTTAACAAAATTTGTATGCAAATTAATGGAATATTTCCACGCAACAAGACACATATGTATGTATGTACATATGTATGTACATATGGAAGCTCTTAATTCTAAAATTGTTTTCCGAAATTGTAGTTGGAATCAGACACGAAACAACGCGTGCAGAAAACAGCACTTCATGTTTTCATGTTCCTTTTAATCTGCAGGATTTACGAATATATCTTAGCAGATTTTAGGGTTACAAAGAGCTCAGCTGTTCGTCTCTCAACACGTTGCGACCAAATGCCTCATACAGACAGTGTTCCGCCATCTCTTTCTCTTCAAATTGCCAAAATTAGTATCAAATCAGAATTTAACATTTCAAGAGTAAGCCAAGATTTAGAATTTGCACTCTGATACGTCTCGCTGCGAACTTTTGTACCTACTGCCAAATCGGATGATAGAAAGTCTAAAAATAACGTTGAAGTCATTAACGCTTTCGACGCAGATCATGAAAAATCTCTGAACTTTGGCGAGTAACTTGAGGTTAACCTTCTTGTCTTAAGCAGGCCATCATACGAAACTCCCAGTCAGGAGAATTACTCTAACGACAGTTTTGAATATCTAACGACAGGTGCGTGAGGCGAGATTTTATATCTTGCCTGGGGCCCTCCGAAAATTACACACAACAAATGAAACCTTCAGTAAGCGCTGAGATTTTTTTTCTCCTTTCAATTACGTTTCATATCAATAATAACGCTAAATTTTAATGCCGACTCCGCAAGGCAGATGTATTTTATGCGAAACTTTTTCATAGCCGAACCTCCGAGGTTCGACCGGTATAAAAAAAAAATCTGTTTTGAGTTTCGATCCTGGGATATCAGAGGCCTAACTGGTTATACAACGAACCACTCCGCCGTCAACAGCTTAGCCATCGGAAATTTTACAAATTAAAGAAGTCTACTTTAAAGAGTTCGGTAGCCGCTTTGCATTTTTCTTTTTCCATTTGCCCTTTGATAGATATACCAAGATATATGTACATGCAATGCATATGCACGTATTTATGTGATTTTTTATGTATCTACTGTTAAGGTTTTATTTTTTAATGGTAGATAGACTCAGTAGCCATATGCGCCTCGTGTTTCGTAATTGACAAGCGCAGCTCGACCCTCAACATAAATACATGCAAATGTAGTGTTAAGCAAAGGGCCGTCGTCTTAATAACAGAGCTGGAGAGTACAGAGTGTTCGGTGTGTTTTAAAATCTAGGGAGGGTTGTTGTTGCTTGCGCTACTTTGATCGCGGGGTGGTTGTTGGCTGGCGAACGACATTGAAAACGATGAACGAATGCAAAGTTGCTTTGAAATTTTTGAGTTTGAGCAGCTGATATGTAAGTATGTACTACTCGTACATGTTTTCCATTACACACAAATAGTAGCGCAAGATAAATATGTATCTATGTACATACATACATATGTACACTACTTCGCATTTCGCGTTCATTCCACTTTTCCACTGTTTCTCTGTTTCTCGTATGTCAATCAAGTCACGCAGACATTTCACTATTGCATTTTAATTGGTCTTTAGTTTAGTAGTATTTAATTTTCGCAGCATTTCATTAACATTTAACTCTTTTTTTTTCTACAAAATTTGGCACACACATGCCTACGTTTCACACTAGCTCAGATCGATCGTCGTTACTTCATTTTGTTTATTTTGCACATTTCTTATTCATAAATATTCTCATATTGCCATCGAACGCAAGAAACAACGCCCGAAAAAAAAAAACAAGTGAAAAACACGCGCACACGAAATTGAATGGCGTTGCACTGTCAGGCGTCTTGACGTTACGTCGTTTATGCGTACACGATCGTCGACAATGAAGGCAAGCGGCGAAAAAAGAAAAAACGAACGACACTAAGTCAAACAAAGCAAAGCAAACAAGTAAGAAAAACAGTGAAAATCAGTAAGTAAATATGGGTAAGCGAAAACGAATTGCCGCTTGCTGGCTGGGGTACTCGTACTACTCGGCAACACGATCGGGCTGCGACATAGCAAAATAAACCGGTATACAAAAGCCAAAGCGCACAAACAACAACCACTGTAGGTGAGCGAGAAACTCCAACAATCACAAATAGTGCGACAACAATTTTACAACAAACCGAACACAACACAGAGATTTTCCAGTGCATGTGACGTTGTGTATGGCGTAATGCGCGACCATTATGATCTGCAAGACAATCAATCGACCGACCGTTCTCGTTTGATCGCACAGCACAACTACTCGATCGCTCGTTTATCCAACAACTACATAGCGTCGTCAAAGCGATATCCGGTGCAGGCGCGTACGCGATGGATATAAAGCAGCTAGCAGCCAATAGCCGCCGTATACTCTTTGCAACTCTACTGGTAAGCGAAGTCGGTGTGTCTGTGCTGGTGTTGTCGGCGCCGGTGGTGAGTACGGTGTTGCCAGATTTACTAAGATGAGCGAAGAACGCGTATGAAAAAATCTTAAAAAAAAATAAAAAATCTCCACGCCGGAGGATTAGCTTACACTCATTCATGGATGGCTACGAAAAAAAAGCAAAATAAAGTATTCACTTTTAGAAAAATGTAAGAAAGAAAACATAAAAGGCGAAACCCGAAATTTTCTCGCTAAAGGACCAGAAGGAAAGCGAAAGAAGTATTTTCTGCGAAGTCAAGCGAACAAATGTGATGACACAACGACAAACCAAGGGGTAGATACATACATCAAATCTGAAATAAGACATGAGACATGCATCACTTTCGTCACACCGTAAACTATCTGCCTGTAGCCCATTACCAAAAGTTCAATTTAAGCTAAAGTGAGTAAACAAACACGCGATCAACATAGAATCGCGAATTAGCTTATCGCTTTTGAAGAAGAACTTTTTTTCCAAACCCAAAAAACACGCGATCAACATACAGGCACAAATTAGCTCATCGCTTCTGAAGAACTTTTCCCAAAACTTAAACAATCACCCTTATCACATTTCACTGTTCGCTTATCATAAATTTCGGGCGGAAATTTTCCGCTTTCGAACATTGTTTTCTCTTTTCGGCAACACTTATGTATTTCGGGAGGAAATAGTTCGCGGATTAGTTGAATTTGTTCACTATTTTTGGAGAAGCGAAAAATTTCGCGGATTCAAAATGTAAGTAATTTAATTTAAATTATTTTACATAAGAACGCCTATTCTAGGAAAAAAACAGTAAACAAAGTTCAAAGAGGGATAATAAAACAAGGAAAATGTAGCTGAGTTATGAAAACAGCTAAGAATGAAGCTGTATAGTTTGGGGCCTGCCATGAAAAACTTGTGCGAATAGAAAGGAATAAAAATGTGTTATGCAAAATATACTTGGACTGGCCAAAAGCAGTATATCTTCCAGCATAATCTGACTAAAAAACGATTGCGCCAGCCTAATTTCAAAACAGTTACCTACACCTTTTTAGTATCCACATTCAGCGAAAAATCGCTCGTGCTGGTGATATTAAAGACGTTAGCACAGATCTAATAAATACTTTTTTATTGACTGTTATATTTCAAAGATCTGGAAAATTGATAAATTTTGTCAAATTACTTTTGAATTTGAGTTATTTGATAATTTCACACTTCAAGTATACACATTTCAGAGTTGTAATTTCCATGTTCGAATTTTCGAAGCGAAATTTATTCCGAGTGAAACTCACAATTGGCGAATTCAATTCGGGCGAATGAAAAAATTTCGGTTGAATTTTTTTCGGGCGAAACTCACGATAAGGGTGAATATGAATTAGAAAAGCTAGCCGCAAATTGAGCTCGAATATCCATCACCACAAAAGGAAATTTGTTCCAGTGTGGCATCACTAGGTGAGTGTTTGTTGAGTTGCTAGAAAGTTAAAATAAGAGTTGGTTAAGAGAACGCATCTAAAGTTAGCGACTGGTGTGTTAACAGTAGTAATGTAATTGCAGTCCATAGCTGCATATATGTACATACATAAATATGTACAGAAGTAAATACATGTGAATATGTAAATGATCTGCTGTTGCTTAACAGCGCCGGTAACAAAGTGTCTTTGATCTCAGTATGTATAATAGAAGTAATACTTTAATAAATATGCATGTGTATAACTTATATTTACATACATATGTAGTTGTTGTTAATTCTTTATTCTACGAGCACTGTTAACATCAAACTGTTAAGTGCGCTGTTGCTGCTGATCTGCTCTGTAAGCATATTATGTTGTCAACAGAGGAATAATCACGTAAAACTCGAAATGTAAGTGCTCCGTTACGGTGCTGTTAATGCGCCGTTATGTTGGTGTTAACGATTTTCACAGTGGTGGATGAGAAAAAGAGACCAAACCAACAATAAATATTATTTATTTCTTAGTGTGTTAAGGTTTTTGCATGTGATTCGATTAAAATTATTGTAATCTATATCTTGAATGATCTCAGAGAGCACTGCAAAAATTAACCAAATTGTATGTATATATGTACATACATACATATGTACATACATATGTTAATAATCAAATCGTATTTTGTGATTATGTATGATTGTTATTTAAAGTTTTTAATTTTAATGTTTTTTCCTTTCTATTTTCTTTAGTTGGAAAAAAATGTCAAACGAAGTTATTAAAAATTAATTTTATTTTAATCAAACGATATATTAAAAAAATATATAAATTGTAATATTTTGTAATGCGAGATCGACAATTAAACTTTATTTATTTTTTATTAGATTTGGTATTTGTTTTCGGTTAATTTAATTTTTCTAATTAAATTTTACAATATTTTTTCACTTAATATTTTGTTTTTAATTAAAGACGAAATAAAAAAAATTTTAATTTGTCATAAGAAAATGTATTTAATTTTTTTATGTTTTCTAATAAAAATTTTTATCCAATAAATTCCTTAAAAATATTTCATAAAATTTTTCACAACTTAATTTTTTACTGTGCAATTTGTAATAACATTTTTTTATTTTAAAATTTATATGAAGTCATTTAACTGTGATTTTTTCAGTCAATTTCTTGCTATATTGAATGCGTATAATTTATTCCATTTTTTAAATAAAACTTTTGCTTTTGATGTTTTTCAGCTTAAGTGGATTTTAACTGATTTTATGAGCATTTTTTTTCAAATTGCTTATACTATATTTAAGGAAATTTCCTTAGTTTGAAGTTTTTAGCCTTCTTTCATTGGCTATGAATTTTACCAAAGCACCGCTGCGCTGCTCTAGTAATCTAAAATATAATTCAATAAAAAATATAAATATTTTAGCAATTTTTTTATTTTGCCTTTAATTTTTTTATTAATAAAGGCAGATGATTTGTATGTACATATGTACATATGTATGTATGTATGTATGTATGTATGTATGTATGTATGTACATATGTATTTTTGAACAATTTTTATTTTTTTTATTTTAAATCAACTTTTAAATTATGTTTACATTAAAAAGATAGGAAGCTAGCATTGAAATTATGGGACACTTAATTATTATTTATTTTTTTTTTTAATTGTATTTCTTTTTAAACCTAATTTTTTTTAATGTGTGCGACTCTTGTTAATAAGTGCCACACAATAATGCATACAAATGAATAGATTTTCGTGAATTTAATTGATTTTTTGCATTGTGAACAAAACCAATAACAACAACAACCATACATAAAACATTCCAATTCTCATTCCCAAGGCATTCTATTCAACAGCGAACGTCACGAATCAACACAAATTACTTGTAAGAGTTATAATTTAATTTTAATTATCACTGGAACACCAAATGTACATTTGTATGTATGTATGTATGTATGTATGTATGTGCATAAGCGGGTAAACAAACACGCCATTTAATAATTTATTAGTAATGTGTATTAATAATGTAATTAATTGAAATTAGTAATGAATGGAAATTATGCAACAATAAAAATAGTGATCGATCGCACGATTGTTTTCTGTTCTGTCGTATAGCGTTTGTTGCTTTTTTTTTGTTGGGTAGAACTTTGCCTGTGGTTGAAGAAAATAATGACGTTTAGACAAATGCTACCAAATGTCATTTTTCATGTGGGCATTCATAGATTTGTATGTACATATGTATGTATGCAGACAAAACACTATATACATACAATTCTAGTAAGTAACAAGTAATAAATTCAAATCGATTTGACTGAAAAAAAATAAAATAAAAAAATATGGAACACGTTTTGCATTTCAATTACAATTGGCATTTTATAGTCATTCCTTCGTCTGCATGTGTATGAAGGTATGAATATACAGTTATTCAGATTATTAATCGCAGATATGGCGGGAAGCTCGAAGCTTCCTAAATAAATAAATATACGAAAATTTTTGTTGAGAGCTTTCAATTTCCATTTAGAATTTTCATTAAATAGAAAATAAAAAAGAAAACACGACTGAAATGATCATTTCTTGCTGTGACTGTTGAAACGCTATCAATCGATGCAAACGAGTCAGCGTATTTCGCTTTACTTTTTTTTTTCTTTTGTACATATTATTGTAAAATAGTTTTTCTTTCAATTGCCTTCATTCATTTACTTAACGAAGGCGCTATTTTTAACATTAATTAATATATAATTAACATGCATTTGTATAGCTCTGTGAATAGAAACTGTTATAATTTATGTGACAACTCGAATGTCGCTCTTTCGCTTTTAATCTGAACGTTTGCCGTTTATGGCAAAAAATGACAGCTGTACTTGTAAATTAAATAATTTATGTGTTGATAAAATTGAAAATTCGAAATGGAAAATGCATTGTGGGAGGCGGAAGAACCCCATCCCCCCCGTATCTTTTTCTAAAGTGATCTGTTGTGCTCTTCACGCAATAATTATAAGGCATTCACAAAGCAGTTCTGTCAGCCTGTCACTAAGGACTTTTTGCGCCATCTCCGGTTAAACGCTACTGGAACAAAAAGGTCCTGTTAAGACCATCCGTCAAATAAGTAAGCGCTGAATTGTCGCTGAACCGTCGGTAATTTTAACCCAAGATGATGCAAACGGCCTCAAAAGTTCTTCAAATGGTTTAACTTTCCGCTTACTGTTGTGCCCACTGGCAGACTTTGCTGCCATCTTGGTCTGAAATTACGACAGATTTTACCAAAAAAAAAAACACCTTGTCTTGTATAAAACGTCTTTCCGCCGAATTCAGTAAACAGTCTCAGTCTCTAGTAGAGACAAAAATCAGAATTTTAGGTCTTTTAGCATTGATAAGTTTCAAAATAAAGTCGCTAAAAAAAACCTGCAAGCGAGTAAAAGCAATAATCTTTAGCTCATTTTGAGACTTGAGATGATAGCAAGTTACTAAATTCGGGCATTTGTATCCTTTGTTGGTGAGTTCCAATTTTTCTTTTGACTAGGTAACACCGCTCTTCAGAAAGTTCAATTTCAATGCATTAGCATAAAGTGCAGAGTTCATCAGCCATCAGAGTCAAAAGCTGGCGTTGACGGTTTGCTGCAATTAATTGTCTACAGTCTCCCAAATCAAATTCATAGAAGGTGGTGTTGTCAACAATCGGAAATACCATTGCATTAAAAAATATATTCATCGGAAGGATTTATGCGTTGGATAATCTGTTGAAATTATCTGCAGATAATAGCCGCGCGGTGACAGGTAGGGAGAAGAGAAGAGTGAACATTTTGATCAGAGATAGCAACCCAATTCCACACAGTTCAGTTGAAATATGGTCTAACGTCGGACATGCCTGAGAACTTCGAGACAGCGAGACAAAGTCACAAAACGACATTCTACAGGTTAACCAACACACCGGTTTGCAAGCACATCAAAAAATCTCGTACTCCTGCAAAAGCTTAAAGCAATTTAGTGTAGCTTGCTCCCGAAATCCTTTACTGACGTCCATTTGTACTCGCATGGTGACTACTGAGCGTCTAGTTTCCCCAGCAACAATCCTTCCGTATCTTTTGTCATGGCCACACCACGACATTGTCTTTGGCTGTCGCATAGTTGTCTGCTGCTGTTGCCGCCAAGCGAATATCTAATGCGACAATAAGTTGCTCGTATGGTGTAACCGCGAAACAAGTTTCAATTGCAGTAGCAGCACCAACAACCACCAACACCGCCGTCAACAACAACGCCATCGTCATTTGCTTGCGCCAACCAACGATGATCGGCGCATATTAATTACACAAATTAAATGGCAGCGTTGCAATTGCATTTTATCTGCATATAAAATAATGTGTGTGTGTGTGTGTGTGTAGTTGCAAAATGTTGTTGTCCCAACAAACAACAACAAACAACGGCAGCAACAACATACTAAGCCGAGCACAACAAATTGTGCGAGCAGTCGACGCAAAAGTCTACAGACGGTTGGGCAGCAAGAAGACAGCCAAGCAGCGCCAAGCCAAAGGCGGCAAATTGCGACCACACCAAACAGATCACTGACTGAATATTTAGCTTGTTGTTGTTGTTTTTGTGGCTGTTGCTGTTGCTGCTGTGTCAAAGCGCTTGTCCGGCTTCAATATTGCTGGCTGCTGCTGCTGCTGGCGACAGCTGTTTGCGCAGAGAATGAGCGCGAACGCCTACAAGGAAATGCGTCGTGCCGGCAGGCGGGTGGTGGAGGATGGGGGGAGTTGTGTTGAGCGGTGTATGCATGAGTATTTGTGTGTGTGTATTTGTGTGTGTGTGGCAATCAAAACGCAACGCATGCGAAGGGCAATGATCGTTTTCCCATTTATGGCTGAACTATGAAAAGAAAAGTTTATAGAGAATCATAAAAATAGAAAGTGCAAAAACAAAGCTGATGAAATTGCGCTGATAATGGCAGTGTTGAAAGAAACAGAAAAGAAGCAAACGCAGCAGCAGCAGATAAGATGCAAGTAGAAGCAACGTGGCAAGTGCACGACTGAGGACTGGGGGGGACTGGCACTAAAATGTACTCAATTTTCAACTGCGATAAAAGGGAAATTTTTAGAACAATTTTAAAAATATATACTCGGCAGCGTTCTTTGAGGGGCAATTACGTCTTCTCCGCACTTACACCGAAGGCCGGACGACAACAGATTCACTTCATTTCTGGCCACAACTTCCACCCCCAGTTGATTGTCTATTCGCCGAAGTTTGTACAAAAGTGTCGAGGGCAAAATTGTTGGTCGATTGGGATTTGCTGGTGCAATTCCAGCGCGTTCGCTCACTTTTGCCATCTCTTTGTGCCAATCTCTCGAAACTCTCGCATTGCTATTTTGTGTGGCTCGCCGCTCCGCTTTTCCATTGCGCTTCGTTGCACGCTCTGTGCGCGCGCTGTACATTGTTTGTTTGTTGCTTTTTTATTTATATATATTTTTTTTTTGGTTGCTAATGCCGTGCCTAGTCGTCGGCATTGCAGAGGTTGTTGGCTGCTATTTTGTACTGTTATTAGTGGTATTGTGGGTATTATTAAATAGCTGTATCTCTCACAACGTCTGTATGTATGTATGTATGTATGTTGTTGAACTTTTAGTTTGTTGTTGTTGTTGTTGTTATGGCTTAAATGTATTGCTGGCTATTGATGGCATTTGCATTGCTTGGGCGTTGATTGCAACTTACAAGTGCTGAGATTGCAATGTAAATATGCAGAAAATGTGAAACTAAAAGCAAAAAAAAAACAAAAAAAACAATTGAATTGTTTACTTTTGTTTTTTTTTTTCAGCATATTTATTTCACATTTTAATATGTTACTATTTTTCAGCTATTTTCATGACCCCCAGTCACTTGGCTGCCTAGTTGACTTTCGGACAACTGGTTTTGCGGCTGTTTTTTTTTTTTTACTTTTGTTGTCATTTATTAAATTTCAGCGATTTTTTGTTGCCGATTTTTAACTGATTTGCGAAGTTTTAAGCACCTAAATATTATCGTTGATTTTTGAAAAAAAAAATTTTCTCGAGAATGTTCATTTTTTTTTAAATTAAATTAAATTAAAAGAAATTTGAATCACTGAAAATTAGACCTACATAATTTCTTTATAAAAATACATTGCAATGCAGTCCTTCTCCCAGATTAAAGCAGACGAATTTTAACAAATTTGCAACAACAAAAATATGGTAATCAAATGCACACGCATAATAAATAAAATTCACCGCCGAATGCTTGCGAAGTTAACAAAAATAAAAAACCACAAAAAAAAATTATAAAACATTAGAGTTGTACATAAACAATTTAAGCCAAATGGTAGACAAAACTATTACAACAACAACAACAAAACAACAACAACAACAAAAAATGTCAACAAAGAACCACTGCTAACATAACGAGTTGTTATAGCAACGATTATGTATGACAATTGCATTCACCTAGCGCTAAAGCAACAACAAAACAATATATGTACATATGTATGTACATATGCAACAACACAAAAAAACATAATAAAAAACAAAACGTTGCCAATGGAAATAAAAAAACCAAATATGCTACGGAGTGTACATATGTATGTACAATAACTGAGCTGCAGAAGCCAGCAGTGAAGCGATCAAAAGGAATACTAAATATCGAATGGAAAGGAGTTGCGTACAGTGTTGCCACTGACAAAATTTTTTCTGTATCCAAAAGTGTAGCAAACCGAAACTTAATGTAGCCATACATTTTTTATACCTAAAAATTGTTAAAGACAGTTATTTTATAGAATTTCTTTATTCATTTAATTTTATTTAACTCAAAAAAATAACCACTTTGTGTTAACATTGTTTTTTTATATTTCTATAATTTTATTGAGCTCAAGGCCAGTTTATGGAAGATTTGTTTGTGAAAAAACAACAACAGCTTTCAATGGTTGAAGTTTGGTTGTTTTTTATGTATTTAAAAATTATTGTATTAAACTTAAAGGAACACATTTGGTGATAAATATTATATAATTAAATATCATTGTTATTATAAAAATAATTTAAAAAAAAACAATTCTTGTGTTTAATTGACAAAGTTGTAAAAATATAAAGCCAGAAGCCATAAAGTTGATGCTATATTGCTGAAAAGGCAATATTTAGAGCGCGCAAATTGTGACCAAGATACAGATCCGCTGACTTTTTGGAAGGTACCTATGCATATTTGATAAAAAACTTATATTTTTCCTATTTTTTATTTGTTTTAGATTATAGAAAGCAGTTTTAACCCAATGAAAATATTAGCAACAAAATATTTATGTATATCGGCAACTTCTTGCGAGTCCGAAAGGATTTTCTCTAAAGCAGGTCTGATAATAAGCCAAAATAGAAGCAGACTAAAAGATAAAAATGTAAATACTTTAGTATTTTTAAGCAAAATTAAATGGTTGGCAAAATAAAAAAAATTGGTCTAGAGCAGTTTTCTATTTTCAAAAAAAGTTACGTGAAATTCGTGAAAAATATGTTTATTTGGTCCATCGATGGTTTTCCAAAACTATCGGAAACTATCGCTGGTGCCAACCATCGATGGTTTGCCAACCCTACTTTTACATTTGTGACATTTACACCAACATGCATATACATACATACATATATACAATGCAATTAAGGTATGATCACAATGTAATTGTGATATTTTCTTGTGGTATTGAGTAGTATGATGCGATAATTTAACAAAGAAGAAAAAAAAATTAAGTGAATTTGAACATTTTAAGAAATAGTAGCCATTTAGGAAGCAGTGTAGCCACTATGGCAACACTGGTTGCGTATCGCTGCCGCAGAGTTGAAAATACGAATAGTCGCGTGTGGAGCACAAACACACTGCTGAGATACGAAAATGCAGGTCGTTAAGTATTTGTGGAGCGACGCAGAGACGCAACCGGTACAGTAGTCTAGTCCGGTCTGATCGCCGATCTTTATTACAAATCTCCGGCAAGGCAACACAGATCGATTGTAATCGGTTGACCGAACAATAGCGTGAGAAGAATTGCGACGACCAACGGTAAAGAGAGTTGAGGAGAAGATGCGAAAAGTTTCAGAATTAAATGCACACATACATACATATGTATGTACATACGCGCACACACACACACACATATACATATGTATATGTACATATATACTGGCAGCAAATTTAATAGCACTCGGTAATTTTAACAAGTTTTTACTTTTCAAAATTTTCCAAATTTTAAACTTTTTGTCAAAATTAAAAAAAAAATTCTACAAAATTTTATTAAAATTTCGAGTTTTTAATATACATAAATTTAAAGTTTTTAGAGTAGAGCAGTTTTGTAGCTAATAATATTTGAGTATCGTAGAGTGTAAGTTTCGTGACGCTCAAATTTACTGCTGATTTTTGCTATTTCCAAAAATCAACGCGTCCACAAGAAACTAACACTTTCGTTGTTAAAATTTTTTTGAGCAACAAAACTGCTCCACTCTAAAATATAATATTTTTTTTTAATTTCAAAATTTTTTCTTAAATTTTTTTTAATTATTGTACATGTTGTATTAGGTTAAAATTTTGATTCTAAATGGAATTTTAATAGAAAAATATTACAAATTAGATAAAGTAAAAATAAATAGTCCAAAATTGTTAAAATGCAGCATTTCCATTAATTTCACCGCCAGTGTAGTGACACAAATAAATTTTGCGTTTGCACAACGCGGATTCATATAAGGTGCTAGCGATTATACGAAGACATCAATACACACATGTGTACATACATACAAACATGGTTTAGTGGCCTATTATCAATATTTGGCCGTAGATATCCCCTCTGCTTTTCGCATGCAGAAACGAATTTTTCCAACAGATTTTACTTATTTAGTTTTCTCGTAGCTAAACCTTTCGAATTTATCCAACAAAAACACCTGTTCGTTTGCCATCACCTTAAATGAATTCGTCTTGCGTTTTCCAGTTTTCTGTGTTGTAAATTGAATTGAGCTAAACCCCCTCTTGAATTCGTTCCGATTTTCCTTTCTTTTTCTACAAATTAATTTACACACTTTTTTTTTTAAATATGAAAAGAGCACACTGCAAAATAACAACATTAACAAACGCAAACTATTCAGCAAACTTGATATGGATACACGCGTATAAAACTAGCTGTTGTTGCAATGATTATGTTGTTGTTGTTGTTGTTGTTGTTATCTAGTAATTTGTGCTCTTGTTCTATGAAAGATGTTGCAAACGTATCTTTGGCAAAGCATCGCTGCTCGGTGTATGTATGTTTAGTTTGTATGTAAGTATGTACTATAAAAACGTACGAAGAAAAGAAACTGTATGCTTGTGCGCAGGAGAATGTGCATTGTTGTTGTTGTTGTTGACGCACAAACATCTCGCGTCTAGTTTTACAAGTCACCAACAACAAGTGCATTGTCCACTTTTCGGGCGAGGAAACGATTTGAAAAGATTTGCAAGCACATAAAAGAAATAATAACTTTTAACGAGCACAAAGCGTATACATACATACATACATACATACCTAACAGGTTTTTGAAGTGTTGGGTACTAAAAATGTACTAAACTATTTTGCATTAGTAATTATATTGGCGTGTTTCAAAGAATATGTTTAATAAAAGCTTTGAAAATTCCTCTGGGCGCACTTGTGAATAGCTTGACTTATTTTAAAAATTGCGAATAATGTACTAAAAATGTACTAAAATTTTTAGAACTTTTAAAAGCATGCTATTCCAACACGTGTGCGTGTGTGAATTTGAGTTTTTATTTTTAGTACTAAAAGTGTACTAAAACCCATGACATGTGTTTTAATTTTTAACTACTATATGTACATATGTACATATTGTATGTACATATGTATATAGTAGTTATTTAAATTGTAAATTTTTATTTTTAGATTTTTCAATATTTTCAATCAAATTAAGAACTTCCACAAAAATTTACAAGTTAAAAAATTTAATTTAAATATAAATACTTGCAAATAATGAAAGTGCATACACATGTACTAAAATAGTTACATGTTCATAAATATTTCAAATTTATACATACATACATACATATCTTTGATAAATGTTAAAGATAAGTACTAAAAATGTACTAAATTTGTAAGACAATATTCTGATACTTTTAATTTCCCCCGTACCTAAAAGAACTATACAAAAAACTTGGTGCACTTCTGTTTCTTTGCTAAGTAATTTTTAATTTTTTTAGTACAAATGTAAATATCTCACGGCATTTGGTCACATTTCGTTTTCTATGTGCAAATGTTTCGCAAAAACTAAGTGCTAAACCATTACTTGGGTAATGGTGTCGTTTGGCACACATTGCACACGTTTTTACTGCGACAGTGACTTTATTTAATAAATTTAATCTTATTTGTTTTTTTTTTTTCAACAGAAACTAAAAAGTTATTCGCTTTGCCTACTTGTTTGCGCTCAATTGAAACGCTAGTTCATGTCCACCCAACCGCTTCAGAACATTTTCTATGCAATACAATAAAAAGATTGTACGAAATACTCTGTCATTCCAGGAGCGTCTTCCACACCTGCCGTTTATACGGCTGTATTTGTAGTTGTTGTTGCTGTTAGCGACCGCCAGCATGTGGTTGGTTGACGACAGCAATAATGAATGTGAAATGTTAATAGTAGAATATCACATTTTGTTATGTACAAGTTTTGTTTTTTTTGTTGTTGTTGTTTTTTATTCGGATTATTTCTTACATTTTTCGCTTTGCGGTTTTCGGCTGCGTTGCAAAGAGAAACCTAACAAGAAGTGAGTGGACGCTAGTAAGGAATTCGACACATGCTACGAGTATCAGCAAAATGGAATTTATATCTAGTTGATTTAAAAAAAAAAAAAAAATTTTTTTCATTAAAAAAAAAATATGTACATTAAATGCTTTGGTAGTACTCTTCTTCTTTTCCATAGTCTTTTTTTTTTTTGCGGCCCGACTAAGCAGCTGAGCAAATGCCTTTTCGGCTGGTTCACAAACTGGCTTGCGGCGTAGCGCATGCGCACCAGCATTAACCACCCAACGCCGTCAAACGAACTGGCGGCGAACAAACGACCGTGCCCGATCGCACATACATACATACATACATACATATGTACATACTCTTATAAGCCGCAGCAACAATTTTGGCTGTTTCCACTTATCCACTTTGATGCGGTTACAATGTTCCGTTGGCAATTGCCGTTAGACGGAGTACATACATACACATATCTACATATACAGATGTGTGTCCCACCGCCGTTGCCGTTGCCATTGCCGTCACCAACGAGCGTTTCAAATCACTGAAGCGCAAATATTTTAATTTTTCCATTTGTTTATACGCTTTACTTTTCTCTATTTTTGCTCATTTTTTTTTTTGGTCAGCAATCGTTTTCTTTTTTATTGTGTTTTTCCACATAAATTTCCCATTTCTTTTACGCTTCGCTTGCAACTAACTCAACTGGACAAACGCGTTGTGTGGCTGGCGGCTGGTGTGCTGGAAATCATGCCACAAGTTTGTTTCATGCCACATATGGTTGATTGCAATTTGTGGAATTTTTTTTGTATTAACCAAAAAAAAAAAAAGAAAATAACGATGCAAAGCTTTCAAACGCACTAAAAGAGATGTTTGTACAAACTAAAAACTTAAAAAAATTGCTTGCAGAAATTCAAGAAATTCTCAAAGTCAAAATAGTTGAACCAGGCGTCTATTCCCAGTCCACTTATTAGCATAAGACATTTGCCTGATATTGTTAGCAGTTACTAAACGAATCACTCATAGATGACTAATCTCGTAGTACTTAACCCAGCCCAAGTGTCAGCTAGTGCGTGTTTATTTTACGATTACTTTAGAAACAATCCTAAACAACGAGCAACAAAATAGTTTTGCCCAGAACCGTGTTATTCACCTTCGCTGAGATTCTGACAGTTACATTGCCGAGCGCAATTATCGAACAATCATCGACAAACTAATTTTCAAAGGTATGGCGAGAGCATCATGCTTAACTCTCTCTCTCTCTCTCTCAGCTTAGTTGTTATGCAACTAAAACATGCATGCCCCTCAAATAACTCGGTCGTTCATCGTTTCAGTCCCAGCTCACTCATTCCAAAGGTCTTCTCAGATACAACATACATACATACATACGTACATGTGGGCTCAAGATAAATTCATCTTGTGACCTTAGCCTTACCAGTCAGCTAAGCTTCTGCAGACTTCACCTCAAACGCTGAAAAAGAGCAATCATTTATAGTCTTGATATCTCCTAGTGTCTTCAGTTTAACATCCTTTCTAGTTGTAGATCTCCCAAAAGCAAAACTTAGAATTCTCACAGGTATCCTCACGGGCCACTGCAGATTGAGGGGTCATCTGCATAAACTAGATATCTGGTCGAGCGACCTGTGTCGCTTCTGCGACAGGACAAGGGAGACCCCACACACCTGCTCCTAGAGTGCGATGCTATAGCTCGACGAAGGGAGAGATGGCTAAGTCAGATGTGGCCTAAGGTGGAGTATATACACTCCCTGTCACCGGGATCCATCTTGAAATACATAAATGCTCTCGGTCTAGGGGATGTGTTGTAGGTCACTGAGGGCACAATAGACCAATTGGTCGCAGTGCGATCCTCATTTATTTATCTATCTATCTATCTATCTAGTTGTATGTGGGAGCTGTGAGGAGATTCCCGCTATACCATACAAAGAACTTGTTCTAGGCTAGATTTTAACAATCTTTAGAGATGTAAAATCGCGACTCGGACGATTCTCTCGCAGTCGCGCTTCGGATGGAGATGTGCGGCCAAAACATTCTGCTCGAACTTCATTAGCTACATATGTACATTCAATAGATTAGAGTTGGGTTTCGGCTTATCCTACAACTGTGATGTGTGGGAGTGAGTTTCGAGGAGGTACAGTTGAAGAGATTCGAGTGAAAGGATACAATTAGAGTGTAATCGCAAGCTATGCTTTCCATCTAATTTTTGAACAGTATTGCCTGTCGCTTAACCACATCTCATGCTACCTATGTCAAAGTGAACTTTGTAGTTTTGTTTTTACTTTATGTTATAAATTCATGCAGCTTTCATTGTGTTGGCTAAGCGCCGCTACCAAACACTTTGACCCCGTAACCCAGTAAACACCTGCGCTTGTATGAATGAATGTGTGCTAAAATGGATCGCTGGTGCAACCTTGAAACCACAACTACGACGGGTTGCAGGAAATGGTCGTAGCGGTGACGCAGAATTCTGGCAAACATCTTTGGAAACTATGTCAAGCTCTATCGATCGCCACTCGGCTAGCCCAGGTCGGCTGGCTTTTGTTGCTTTTGGTTTGTGTTTGGCAGCCACCCTAACTGTTGGTATTGGCATGACTTTGGTGTACGTGTTCGAGTTTATTTAGACACGCATACATACATATGTACATACATACAAGCTTACATAGAAATTTTGTGTTACTAATTAGTGAGAGTCCGGAAACATTAATCATCGTTTCTTTATTAGCAATATTTCATCGCTACATCTTTGACTGTTAATATTTGTATTTATTTAATTAACATTTGTTTGGGGCAAAGTGCTATAATATTCATTAGGCGACGTTCTCGAGGTTCGTTAAATTAGCTTGCGGCGCTTTGCGGCCTGTCAAAGCGTTGTTAAGTGTTTTTTTTTTTTATTTACCGCTCAACTTTACAAGAGAAACATTTTTGTTTGTGATAGTTAAGCTGGTAGTTGTTGTTGGATTCTATCTTTAAACCTCTTTTCTTTTGCACTATTCACGTTTGGCTATTGAAATTTGTGAATTCAGCGAATAAAAGAATTGTGTAAAACATAAATATAAAGCAACAAAAATTATAATTTCAGTAACAAAGCATGAAATCGAAAGGAAAGGGAATTGTTGCAAAAGAAAGCGCAAAACAAAATGGAAACAAATGATTTGAATGCAATTTCAAGGCAGTTTAGCCAGCTCACACGGCTGACAGCGTTGTTTGCTTTCCCCTCTCCACTTTTCGGCTCCGTTCGTTTTTTCTTTCTTTCTTTCTTTCTATACATAAATCGTTTGAACTGTGAAAGTGCACAGCCGCTAGAAACAACAACATTCAAAAAACAAAGTCAGCGGAGCGCTTACTAAATTTATTGTTGTAGCAATTGGAACTGTTTTGTAGTAAGCGTGGCGTTTGGTGACACCACCCCCTTCTGAAACTGTCATCAACGATAGAATCGCCTGGCGCACGGAGCCGCAGTCGAAGGCAGACGCGTTTTACGGTTCAGTCTGGCATCTAAATTTTAAAGATAATTTATTTTGCGATGCTGAGCCGTTGATAACAACAACAACATATTGGCGATGGCGTTGGCGACCCACACACATATGTACATACATACATATGTACATACACACACGCGGGAACAAACACTCTGAATGCCAAATTATATAATTAATGCATTTTAAATTGGATACGAAGGGATCATGTAAGCATAGAAATCGGACATGGATGGGTGCGATCGAGTGGCGGAGGGGTGGAGTGCTGCAGTGGAAACTTGGCAGAAGAAGAGGTTATGGAGGAGGGAAAAGTGTGAAGATAAAAATATAAGGCAAAGTACGCGCACAAGGGGAGTAGGCGGCTTTCGACCAAGCTGCCCCACTGCATGATTCGAGGGGCTGAATGGGTTACAAGCGTGCATTGAATGAGTTAATGAAGCTAAGGCATCTTTTTGATTCTTTGTTGTTGTTGCCGCCGACAGTGTGTGATATGATGGATTTTGGAACGTTCAGTACGAAAAATGACACTGAAGATGGAAACCGGGGTTTGTCTTAAAACCACACTTAACAAGGGAAAAGTCAACGTAGTACTGCGATTATTTCGACTTTTGCTAAGGTTCTTTTATTTCGGGACCACTATGTGACATGTATGTACATACATAATTACATAAGTAATCGTCTATGTTATGTTACGTACACGTTCCTGGATAACTGCACACAAATACACTACAATTTCGTTTGGTTTAGGAGGCGGGGGAAAGGGGGGAAAATTAAGAATTAGCAAAAGTTAAAAGCTTACCTGTAATTGAGAACTCAAAGTGAACGGCACAACGGTGACCACAGATGCAGTTTTTTTTTTTTTTTTTTTTTAATTTTCAGTTTATGTTTTTTTCTGTTTTCTGTTTATATTTAGTTTCATGCGGTACTTTGTTGCTTAAGCTGCACTAATTTTTGTCGCCTTGAGAGTTTTAAATGTAATTTACTTTGGTTTGCGAGTATTTGTTGTAATTTGAAAATTGCTATTAAGAACGTTTTTTTTTTCACTGTTTTACATTGCAGTTTCTTTTCTTTTTATTTTGTCAGCAGCTTGTATCTTTTTTTACTTACTGAATAGCTGCAGGAAAATCTATTAATACACAGACACACATAATGGCTTCGCTGCTACCAGCTGTGAATATTTTCGTTTGCTTTTTTTTTTGCTGCAGTTATAAAATGTTGTTGTCACAGCTGTTGTAAAAGCCTTGGGCTGAGAGGCAAATTAATTTCACTTTCGTTTCGCTTTTTTGTAACACTCGCGGCTAATCAATTTTATAGCCAGCGTTTATAAATTATAACACAACCACATATTGACACATTTAATCATAAGAAGATGAAACCGCTTTTTTTCAAACTTTACACAGAAATTAATTTTTTTTGTGTATGCAGTTTTTTTATCATCTAATCATATTCCGCAGGTTTCAAGTGGCTATGAAATTTCTGTTCATTTAACCAAAAAATAATAATTTTTTTCTACACACTTCGCAAACACGCGATTATATGTATGGAAGAAATTGCAAACACCGAAAGTAATATAATTGTTAAAAATTTAGACAATTGAGGAGCAAATTATATTGCTCAATTGTGTCACTTCGAGCTTGTGCTATAATTTGTAAACGTACTGTATCGTAAAATTGCAAACACCGAAAGTAATATAATTGTTAAAAATTTAGACAATTGAGGAGCAAATTATATTGCTCAAATGTGTCACTTCGAGTTTGTGCTATAATTTGTAAACGTTCTGTATCGTAAAAATGCTTATTGGAAAAAATTTAACTCAAAAAATTAATATCAGTAAATATTCTTGCTTTTCTAACTGAAGGTAATGGTATACATACATACATATGTATGTAAGTAAGTATATATTTGAACGATTCTCCATAATGACTTGTTATTCTTGGTTGTGCCAACTTCCGTTTTGTTTTTCGTTCTGTTACGATCTACACCTTTTCCAACAGTATTTCAGAAAAACACAAATGTATTTCAGAAAAGGCCAAATGTATTTCAGAAAAGGCCAAATGTATTTCAGAAAAACACAAATGTATTTCAGAAAAGATCAATTGTATTTCGGAAAAACGCAAATGTATTTCAGAAAAACACAAATGTATTTCAGAATAGGCCAAATGTATTTCAGAAAAGCACAAATGTATTTCAGAAAAGACGAAATTAATACATTTGTGTTTTTCTGAAATACATTTGCGTTTTGCTGAAATACAATTGATGTTTTCTGAAATACATTTGTGTTTTTCTGAAATACTGTTGGAAAAGGTGTAGAATGTCGCATTTCTTTTAGTTTTTTAGATTATCAAGCAGCGGTGCAAAAATCGTCAATTTAAAAACTGGCCCGAGCTAAGGTACCTGAAGCCTCGCGCAACGAAGAGCCGAAAGTCTTTAGGGCAAGTTTAAGTCCCATTTGGTATTATGTTTGCTCGATTTTTTGTAATTGAGCCTTAATGGTAGGTACAAATGTTTTGTCGGAGTCGGTTTGTTTATTATCCGTAAAATATTTTCTATTTATATATTTATACGTTCTCAACTGTGTTCGGGTGGAGCCCATTTTGTGACACGTGCAGTACCTTTACCATTTTCTGTTGAATTGCTGGTTTGCCGCTTTATCGAATTTTAGTTTATTTACTTTTCTTGAGAATTGTCAAAATTGACAAATCAAAGCAGCGTTAATCCGAATTTCGCCATCTCTTGTTCCATGCATCATGAAATTTGGTATAGCCATGTGGTTTCGTGACTTTTTGTAGTAATTCTTCATATGTTTGTGTAATTTATTTCTTATTTCAGGTCCTGTTTGTCATATGTATGTACATATGTACATACATAGCTATGTTGGACTTCATATGTCAACTTATACACACCTTGTTTGTTCAGGGGGCTTTTATTCGTGCTGGTTCCAAGTATTTCTTTTAATTTATTTCTCGTTCGGAATGCTGCGCTGATGTTGTATATTCTGAAAGTTTATTTACTGTGCCGATAGATTTTTATTGAAGCTTCATTGCGGATTTACGACTTTTGACATCAGTTTAGTTTACAATTCAGCCTTTATTAAGTTAACGCCATATTTTTTACCCTATATATGTATGTATGTTTTTTAATTTAATTAAGTACCTAACTAGGTTTAATTCATTACGAAAATTCGGCGCTTAATTTGATTTAAAAATTATTTAAATAACCGTCTCAGTTTTCTGTATTTTGTTATAGTTTCATCGCTCTTCGAGAATTATTTTTGCAATTGTTATTGTTTTGTGGGTGATGTTGTCGTTCGTTGGTCGACCGCGTTTAGTGTAAATTACGCGCTTGATTACTAAGTAAATTGGCTGTATGTACATACATATATACTAATACATAAATCGCAATGCGGTCAAACAGCAGCAACGTAGCGTAAAAAAAAACTAAATAAGTCAGAGAATATAAAAATAGAGTAAATCCAATTGCTGACCGACCCAAACCGTCACACCGATGAAACAAATGGCACGTTTTCAAGTTTTCATTTGCGTTTTTGTTTTTACTGGCAGACTTTGCAGCAAAAAAACCAAAAACGCAGACATTTTACGACGCACGCAACGGCACTTGAACGAGATGTTGTGGCGCGACTGCGACTAGGCGCTTTGGCTGCAGATAGTTGCACTAATTAGCTTTATTTATTCCACTATTTTTAAAAACAGTTTTTCTCTAATTTTTTGCAGTGCGCACATATGGATGTAAGTATGTATATATACATATGTATGTACATATGTAAACGCTTTGGTGTTCTTTCCTTCTTGTTGAATTTTTATCTGCTGTTTTCTGCCACTGTTTTTTTGCTTATTTCTAAAGTTTAGAATCTAAACCCTTGCAAGCCGCGAAGTCACTGCAACGCCTCGGTCCAAATATGTGGAAAAGCTGCTTTTCACAAATTTTCTGCCAACTGTGTCTCTATTGCAGCGACTTCGCAAGTACATTAATAAAACAACAATAATGAAATTCATTTATCCTGCAATGCAGCGACTTTTTCGCAAGCTTGGTTGTTTGTTTATCCTTTTGCCGCGGTATCCATTACCAATTGTCTGCACAATGGATCACCAAATTTTTGCGTTCTATTCAATTTTTCCTTAAACGAATTACATGAATAGCACACGGTATATTTAAACTTACAGAGTATTTATTTTTTAATTTTAAAACACACTTTTTATTTGAATTTGATTTGCTTACAATAAACAATAAAATACCGACAATTCTCAAACACAACTTTTCAATGAGAAACTCGCTCTGCTACTGAAAGCAGAGAACTTCTCTGCTGGCACTATCGAATTATCGAGTACTATTTTTTGAAAATCGCCGACTGATTTCGGGCGATAGTCGATAGTTACGATTGTGTTGGTGCAATCTTGTGATCTTTATTTATAAGGGAATTCTATTAATTCAAATATTTATTAATTACGCAATATTTTATCCTTTTTCAATATTGAGTATATTCTCGCTATAAACAAATTTTTTCCTTAAAATAATTTTATTTAAATAAAATTCTACCGATTTGATTACTTCTTGTGAGCCAAAGCAACCCTGCGTGTTTCTTCACTCGCCATTTTGGGTAAACATCGTTTGATCTCTTTTACACATAACGAAACCACGTAATTTGTCCACCGGCGCTCTCTCTAAACGCATTTGCCAGAGCAAGACGTAGATTTGCTTTTGTATTGTGACCAACAACAAAGCTGGCGAATTGGTGATGCATCGGACGAGTAGAAAAATTTTTTCATTTCCAAGCGAACGCCAAGAATGCTTTGAATTTGTTGCGATAAAAAAGTTTCATTATTTTGATTAGTCAAAAGTCAAAGTCAAGGAAAAGTGTTATTATTTTGATTAGTCAAAGTTAATGTAAACAAAAACAAAGTGGATATCAAATATTACAAAACATAAATATCGTTTTGATTCGAAAAAAAAATGTATGAAACAATAGAACTGTGCCGCCAATTTGTGAATTGCAAATAAGAATATATTCCAAAAAAAACTAAGCAAAAATTGTGTAGGAGCTAAACAGTTTCTAAAATTCGAAATACATTTACTAACGCAAATACAGAGTACACTGGAACAGGCAAAAGCGCCAGTGAAGCAAGAAAAGAGATAATGAAAGAATAGAACCGCTGGTGTCCGCTGGCCAGTATTCAGAGACATAAAAAAAAAAAGGTTAAAGGCAGTGTGAACAATAAATGTGATTATTTTTACGTGGTTTCGAAGGAAATAGCAACCTCTGGAGTTACTTGGAGCTTCCATAATATAGCGGTGTGCGTCGAAGGAACAACGAAATAGTGCAGGCGCGCGAGACCCCCTCGATGTTGAATTCCTTAGTAGCTGACTTAACCAACGCTGGGATCGTAACAGAGAGCTTGCAGCGTAAACGACATGGAAAGCATCTGTAGATTGTGTTTCCAACCAGCAGCGGTAAGTACAAAAACAAAATTAAAAATATTTTTTGCGAAATTCTGACATTTTCACAGAATTTTCGCATTAAATATTTTTTTTTCATGCGATATGCATTTGCGCTATGGCAAATTTGGTTGGGGGAAGCTGCTGCGGCTGGCTTTCTATTGTTGGAAAAAATGTGTATTTTGTTATTTTTATTGATTTTTCAGTCATTGGGCGGGTGGTCGGTCGGTCGGTCGGCCGTTTGGCCGAACATGGGACGTGCAAGCAGCGCGCATTCCATACAATGGGTGGGAGTGGCATTTGGAGTTAAACGCTTAGGAGTTTGGGTAGTGGTATTTTTTTTATAAAACGTTCTAAATTGCAAAATGGAAAATTGGAAAGTGGGCTGTGATGTGTTAAGCACGATAAGTTTGTGGGAGGGAGTTGCAAAAACGAAGGGTGGGAAAATGGACAATCGAGGAATGGAAAGTGCATATGAGATGGGTTTACAGGCCAATGACAGTGCGAATACGGCTGCGAGTGCATTATTCCAGGATATGTAGCAACTCATCTTTTCTAAATATATTCCAAATTTTTAACCATATTTTTTAGGCGTAAGTAGGTAAAGTCTTGTGCTCTTGAACAAACTCTTTGCCGGCTCCAACGTCATTAAAATGGCGTCTAGAAACGAAAATTCCAACATACTGTTACCTCGCGGTTCCCAACGCATTTTTTTTTTTTTACTTTTTTCAGCGCCATTCACGGTTTGTTGGTTGTGCGCCCGCCTCGCCAACGAGCTACTCTCCACACTTTCGACGTCGAGCCGCGCATTTGTACACTTTATTTTCATACCTACCATTTCTCGCTGGATTGTTGCGTTTTTTGTATATTCTTTTAATTCTTTTGTTATTCCTCCACAATTTCCCCCTTGAACATTCAGTGGATGGTTGAAAACAATCAGGCAACAAAGCGAATAGCGATAGTGTGCTGTTGATGTTGATGTGCTTACCTACCGGTCGGTTTATTGAGGCACAAGTAGAAAGGGCAGGTAAACTATGCATGGCTCAACTGAATTCAAGCGGAAATATGTATGAAAAGTTAGGAAAATGAGGCAAGACAAGAGAAATTAAAAAAAAGTCTTATTAAAATAATTTGATTATATATGTATGTACAATATACAAAAGCATTAAAAGTCGTAAGAAATTGCGCCAAACAGCAGTGGAGATGTCGACTGTTGCGACGACGTTGCTGTAAGTCGGTAACGAATTTGGCAAAATAAGCGAAAAAAACACAACTTCAACAAGCTGAAATGAAGAAAGGCACAAGAAGAAAAATATTAAAAAATAAACTACGGACATCAAAATACCAGCTACAGTAATAGCCAAAGTAAGCATAAGGCAACAACAAAATGCACTGTGGCAGAACGGTAGCGGTTGACTGATTACTTCCCAGGTAGCATTTTCAATAATAAACGTCTCGACAGCAATTTTTGGTGATAAATTTATCACTCAAACTTGTAGATGCCACATATTTATGTACATAGTAGTTTAAAGGAGGATTAAATAATACATACATATATACGAATTTATAGCGAGTTGCGCTAATTTTTCAATAATAAATTTAATTAATTTCTTACATGATATTTGTTATGATTATTAACGCGACTCGAGTTGTAAAAAATCGTCGACCAATCTTTCAAAAGTTGACTGGGTTTAAGAACGAACGAGGCGCAGAAGAAGGCTAGGAGCATTGAAGCAGAGGCAGACACACATACATATACATACATATATGTATGTAAGTAGGCAAAGGCAAAAAGCAGCATAGCTGACAGAGCGGCGCGAAAAATGCGAACAAGTGCGGCGTCTTGACTGACGTTGCGTGCGCCAGCCAGTCGATCGGTTAAGTGTTGCCTTTGTAAATTTTTAGAAAGTCGGAAAAAAAATCGCCAGGGACGAAAACCGATCGTTTTGGCTTGTTGTTATCATGCAAGTTTAATACAACATCAATTTCTTCAAAATCGGTTCAGAAAAACGACTTTTGCAAATAACTCGACTCTAGCGCCACCTATCGAGGTTTTCGGTAACATTTTTCCTTGGACAAAGACAAACACAACGAAAAAAAAGTCGACTTAAATCAGAATCGATTCTCGAGTTATGGGGGTTTATACGTACGCAACTTCTTTTTACACATACATATACTTACATATATACATACATATACAGACATAATTCGTGGTTCATACAAATACCCAAATTGGGTCAAAGGGTATTGGTGCCAAAAAAAAAAGTAAAATTTCCCCTTTGGCCGCATAAGCGCAACACTGGTCGTTTGGAGTGCTCGGACAACAACAAACCAAGCAATGACAGCAGCCTACACTCTTGGTGAGCACAGCAGCACCTCCCGCTTGCAAGAGCAGAAATTTTGTTTATTTTTTTTTTTTTGTTATCTCTGTTTTCCTTCTGACTGCTAATTTTTTCTTTCACTTGCCTATTGAGTTTTGTTGGTTTACTGCACACTGTAGATATATACAATGGATTTTGTTTTCTTTTAATTAAAAATGCTTGTACACCACCGGACTGTGTTAGCAGGCGAGCACTAAAGTTGTGGAAATGTTCAGATGTGGGTGTGCCAAGCGGGATTTCTGTGTGTGCTGGGTTGCCAAATCAATGAAAGGAAGCAGTCGAGTAGTTTAATATTTAAATTCATATTAAAGATGCCACTGTACGACATTATCTTGCAATGATCATTGATAATTCATAAATCTTTGATAGCTTCTGCTGCCACCTGTAAATTATCACCCTGAAATAGGTGCACTCGCTACTCAGTGTTGAAAAACGATTTCTTGAAGAAAGGAATTGTTTGAGAAGATGGATGATACTTTATTCTGCAGAATGATAGGTAACTTCCCTTGCAGGTTTGTGAGTAGTTGCGGCATGCACTGATAGACCCCTAGCAGCAACTAAAATCTTATACTAGTTTTAAGAATATCCATAAAAGCGATATTTGTCACGAATCCGATTTTTCGCGTTTCTAAAAAAGGTGAATTGGAAAGTTTGTATTGATATGTAACAATAAAAAAAAAAAATTGCGAAAAATACTTTCTAACTTAAGGCAATCTTTGTAAATTCATAAAAATTCGCAAGAAAATTTGATGAAATCATTTAAGTAGGTACAAGTCAGTTTGAATTATACATTTATGTATCATTGTTCTTTGCAGTTGTTCCAAGTGCCCGGTTACAATATACCCACCTGTGTCAAGTGCTCCGAACATCTAACTGCCAACGGCTTCTATCCCTCTGTGCGTGGCGGTGCTGGTGCTGGCGGCCCCAGTGCTGTGGACACACAAAATCTGGCGAATGTCGCCGCAGTCGCAGCACAATTGAGTAATAACGTCGCCGCTGCCGCCGGGAATAATAACGTCGCTGCGGTTAACGCTTTGGCACAACAATTACAACAGCAACATCAACAACAACAACAGCAGCAGCAACAACAACAGCAGCAACAACAGCAACAACATCAATTACAATCAACAAGTTCTTCCGAAAGTGTGCAGTCCTCATCCGAGATTACAGAGAAGGTGAGAAAAGGGTGGGACTATTTTTTTTTTTTTGTTTTGTTTTTGGATAGAATGAGGAAAGGGGGAAAATGCGTTATATCGAGACATATGTACACATATCTAGTAACTAAATTCTAATTGTGTGATTAATATTAAAAATTTTAATATATAATTTAGATCGCCTCAGTTTCGTTTTAATTTTAAAATAAAAAAATGTTTCGTTTCAAAATTGCACTAAATATGTACATATGTACATACATACATACATATGTACATACAATTACTTACTTAAAACATAGCCGTGCGGAAATTTCTTCACATTCCATTTTTCTCTATTCTTCTATTCCATTTTTATTCGCAGCAAAACCGGCAAAATCGACGCCAGGTCTCTTTGCAGAATCGCGCGAAATTAAAAACGGTCACAATGTCCGCCTTTGAATTGGAGAAGACCATACAGCAGTTAGACGTATTTATCAATGAACATTTAGTATATTTTTAGCGTTAAAAATTTAAATTTTATTACAAGAAAAATATGAAAACTAATTTTTTATCTAAAGTTAATTTTTCTAAAATATAATTTACAACAAAAATAAAACAGTAACAAATATTTAAATTAACGCAATTTGGAACTTTAATTAAAATTCAGTCATAATTAATTTAACTTTTTTTTTGCACTTTTAAATTTTTCTAATATCCGTTTTTTCGCAGGTCGACTTGATTTTCAACGAGGAGGGCTCGTGTCCGCTCTGCAATAAGACATTCTCGCGCAAATCTTCACTACTCACACACATACGCAATCATGCGGCAGAGCGAAAATTTGTATGCAATTTTTGTAATAAAGGTGAGTAGCGAGACGTTGTTATAAATTAAAAAAAAAAATAAAAATTTTAAAATAATAATAAAAAAATAAATAAAAAAGTAATAATTAAAAAATAATAATAAAAAAATAACAATAAAAAAATAAATTAAAAAATAATAATAAAAAAACAATAAAAGAAAAAAATAATAAAAAAAAAAAACAATAAGAAAATAATAATAATAAAAAAAACAAAAAAAAAAAAGAAAAAAATAATAATAATAAAAAAAACAAAAAAAAAAAACAAAAAAAATAATAAAAAAAAATAAGAAAAAAAAAAAAAATAAATAAAACAAAAAAATAATAAAAAAAAACAAATAAAAGAAAAAAATAATAAAAAAACAATAAATAGAAAATAATGAAAAATTAACAATAAATAAAAAAAAAATAATTGACAAACAATAAAAATAAAATAATAAGAAACAAAAGAAATAATAACAAAAAAAAATATTATAATTAATAAAAAAATAATAATAAATAAAAAAAAAATAATATTTTAGAATTTTTATTGAGCTCAAGGCCAGTTTATGGAAGATTTTTTGTGAAAAAACAACAACAGCTTTTAATGGTTGAAAAAAAAATAAAAAATAAAAAAAAAATAAAAAATAAAAAAATAATTAAAATAAAATTATGTTTGTTCATTTTTCTGTTGGCCTAGTAAAGAAACAAAAGAAATAATAACAAAAAAAAATATTATAATTAATAAAAAAATAATAATAAATAAAAAAAAAATAATATTTTAGAATTTTTATTGAGCTCAAGGCCAGTTTATGGAAGATTTGTTTGTGAAAAAACAACAACAGCTTTCAATGGTTGAAGTTATAGTACTATTTCGGAAATCACCACATTTCCTCATGAGACTTCTTTTTGATTATTAAATTAAATTATTTTTTAATTTAATTTAATAACCACTTCTCTCAGGCTTTGAACCCGGGAGCTCGGAGTTGCAGAGCCAATACGCTACCTATTGTGCTACGCTAGCCGAGTTGGCTGTTTTTTTTTTCACAAACAAATCTTCCATAAACACTGGCCTTGAGCTCAATAAAATTATAAAAAAAAATATTAAAATAAAATTATAATAAATAAAAAAACATTCAAAACTTAAAAAAAAAAAAAAATTAAATACATACATATGTACATATGTACATGTAATTATAAATAATTAAAAAAAAAACAAAAAGATCCAAAAATATTTTCAAATTACATAAGTAATAAAAGAAGTAAAAAAAAAAGAACCAAGAAAATAATTTAAAAATGACAGATAAAAAAATAAAAAAAATTTTAACAAAAATAAAATATATAATTAAAATATAATAAAAAATTACTTAAAAGGTTTTAATAAAAAATTATCTTAAGATTTTAAATGTAAACAAGAAACTTTTGTTTTTAATTATCAAACCTAATTAAAAACTTTAATACAGTTTCCTTTAAGTCTGGGTTATACATTTTGTTTTACATTTAAATTTTTCCCTCCTTTAGGCTTTACACAGGCAGCCAATTTGCGTAATCACGAACGTATTCATACAAACGACCGCCCTTATGTGTGCGTGGATTGTGGCAAGCAGTTTACACAGGTAAGAGCAAGACGGTTATGTTTTAATTGCACGATTTAGAAAATACAGAGGTTGCGCCTTTCGCAAACCGCTATTCGCTCTCAGCAAATTTGACAGAATCAGCTGTTTATGCAACGTCACAAAACGCGGTTGGTTTTGTTTGTATGTTTGTAAGCATACAATTGTTTGTACTTAAATTCAATGCTTTAAGTGATTTTATTTAAAATAAAGTTATTAAACATGAAGTGCGCCGTGTTCGGTGTTAAATCGCTAAGTCTATCGTCGATACGGGGCTATAAAACTTGCTAAAAATGAAGTGAAGGTGTAGCTGCGCACTTGGTTGCAAGTTAAGCTTATTGTGTTTCCTAATGTTACTCTGTAGTGTTTTTTTAAAGGTCTTCAATTAAAGACAGCGTAAATGAAGTTATTTGAATATAAATATGTTGCATAAAGTGCGAAAACTTTAAAATTTACAAATTGTAGAAGAACCTAACCTCACATTTTTCTTGCAATTTCTTTCGATTCTCAGTCAATGCATTTTGCTTTACATCATTTATCGTCGGGAAGGCGCAAACCTTGTATTCTATCGTTCTTGTTTGTAATTCAATACTAAAACACACTTTTGAAAATATTCAAAAAAGACAGAAAAAGAAACTAAGCGGAAAATAATAAATATTCCATAAACCTATCTCCATACCATTTTATTTGAAGCCACTTTGAATTTGCACAAATTACACAAATTTGTATGTTCTAAAAAAAAATGTACTAAAAAGTTTTTAAATTAGAGTTAGAGAAAAGACTGAAATTTAACAAAAAAAAATTCGAAAATATATTCCATTCCCACGACAGTCGCATCTACGATATCGGAACGAATCGGATTTATTTCCGGCCAAGGACTTTCATTTCGGCATGTTTTATGCTGTTACAACAACAACAAAATATAGGGAATAGATTGCATAATAAATAAACAACTGAAACTAGTCATATGTATATCTATCGTATTTCTATTTTTTTGCCGCCATCAAAAAGAAATATTTGAATATTGAACTCTGTATGCATAGTATATGTGGTTGTATTAAATTTAACTCTTGTGGTTAATTTTAAAAAAATTTGGAAATTTACTATAATCTTATTTACTAAAATTTTTCTACAATTAAACTTTTTTCAAACTTCTGAAAAATGTTTGTAGCTTTAATGGAAATTTATTAAATATTATAAAATTTCTATAATGTTTAAATCTGGTGTTTTATTATAGAATGCACATTATTCCATTAAAAAAAAAAGAAGTAAATGACAACGAATTAAATTGGCAAAAATTGTTAAATTGAATTTTTTATGTGTACGCTTTTGGCAATTTTATCTTTTTTGTCTTGGTTTAAATAATTCCATTTATGTACATATGTATGTAAGTATGTATTAAAGCTTTGAGTCCTTTATTTCAGATCACAAATTTGAATAATCATCGTCGTTTGCATACTGGCGAACGTCCGTTTGTCTGCATTGAACCCGAGTGTGGCCGCTCTTTTGCGCAGGTATATATTAAAAAAAAACGCACATTTTACCGTTAAAAAAATACTAATTAATCCTCCACCCCATTGCCGGCAGGTGACCAATCTTAACAATCACATGAAGACACACCACAAAGTGCAGCAATACTGTTGCAATCAATGCCCGAAGAAATTTACACAAGTCACCTCGCTTAATCAGCATCTGCAGGCGCATGCTGGCATAACCGGCTACTATTGTCCGCGTTGTCCGGACAAGACGTTCAAACAGCAATCACAGCTGCATACACACATGAAATCGCATGGCATGGCCTTCCCATACGAGTGCACTAAATGCGATGAGAAATTCCTGCAGCAGGCGCATCTCGATCAGCATCTGAAGATGCACGATGAATTCAAATTTAAATGCGATATCTGTCCGAGCTCATTCAATCAGGAGACTTTGCTAAAGAAGCATGTACAGCGACATGTGGAGGGCAGGTAAGTGTGGGTGGTTGGTGGGAAGCCCCAAAAAATTTTATTATCATTGCAAATAAACTTACTCTTTACTATCACTCTTTATTCTAAAGGTACCTCAACTGTCCGGTGCCCAATTGCAATGAGGCCTTTGCTGTGCGCCAACATTTGTCCAAACATTTGCTAACGAATCATGCACACAATGAATTGCCGCCGCCGAAACGTTCAAAGAAATCGATAACATTGCAATCGCCGCAACAGCCGTTGGCGATGATTGGACAACCGCTCTCCATACAGCACACAGCCGGCCAACGTATGTGTTCAAATACTGGAAGAAAGCGTAAACAACAAAACAGTTCAATTATAATAAAGCTATTCGCTGTTTTAAATGTTTGCTTGTGTGTTCTTAAGCGTTTATTTGTGTGCAAAGACGGCAAGCAGATATTCCTTAATTTAAGCTGCTGCGGGCACTAAACTGCAATTGGTGTTTGCTTTATGTAGAAAATTCGTCAAACTACACTTTCGTTTATTTGCTAATTACAAAATTTAAATTTACTTTGTCCGTGTTTGTTTTCCATCACAATTAAAATTTTGTTAAATTTCATACAAACGCCATACCCACAACAACCGCAGCAGCTGCTTTTCAACCTCTCTTTCCGTTGCCTTCAGCTTGACGATTTTTACTATTGTTTTTAAGATTTGAAAATCTTCCGCTTGAGACACCATCCTAATTGTAAAATAAATTAATTTCTTAACTCTTCTCACCCCTCCCCAAAAATTGTGTATCCAGTTAGCTCTATTGGTGAAGTGCTTTTCAGTTTTCCACTCGTAATTTTTGTTAATATATTAATTGTGCTAACTGTACTGAACGCTTCTCTTCCTCTCTACACTTATTCTGCTTAGGCAATGAATTAATTTTTTTTCCACTTTATTTCTTTATTTTCTCTTAAGGCGGTCGCCCGCGCAAGAACAAAGAACCACAAAATCCTCCCATCAAAGTTGAGATTAATGAGCCGCTGCACAATCAGCATGTTATCAGCAATGCGAGCGGTCTATCCATACAGCAACAGATTAGCCAACATATGCAGCAACAGCAACAACAGCAGCAGCAACAACAACTGCATCAGCAGCAGCAGCAACACCATCTACTGGCCAATCAAGTGAAGGCGCGCTTCATACCGACCAAATAGAGGCGGCACCGGCGCCCCATAACGAGCATTCACTAAATCGCTTTACTTTTACTACCTTTTTTTTTTATCGATAATTTGGTAAATTCAAATTGGTTTCGTAACTTCTTAGAGAGCAACTATTGCTGCATGTGTAATATTTAAGGCTTTAACTTAATTTTTAATGGGGTTTTTTTGTATTCAAATTAATTTTATTCACTTTCGTACTGCATTGTATGCAGTGCCGCGAATCGTATGCTACAGGAAAGCATAAAAATGAGAAGCAAAAAAAAAAAAGATAAATTCAAGTGACGGTCAAGCGTATAAGAAATATGACTAACCTTAAGTGTAAAAAAAAAAATATTAAGAAAATTTTGCAGTTTGGCGTTGGCGAAAAAATTGGTAAAGGCTGCTTGTTTTAAAAAACTTTAGGCGTTGTTGATACATTTTTAAAAATTCCGCGCATATACCAATCACTCAATTTCTTTTGTATACTCTTTTTTTGAGACGGAAAATTTAAAAAAAAAATGTAATTTAATATTTTTTATAAAAAAAAAAAATTTTATGAAAAATTTTTCATAAAAAAAAATTTAATTAAATATTTTTTATAAAACAAAAAATTTTATTAAATATTTTTATTCAAAATTTCAAGCCAAATTTCGCCATAATTTGCCAACGCCAATAACGCATCAGCAAAAATTGTAAATAATACGGGAAAAAATTATTAAAAAGTTAAGTATAAAAGCGGAGCAATTTCACTTTAGTCGAATTAGTTGAATACTAAGCGACAATATAAAACGTTTTTTTATTTATTTATTTATAAATAAATAAATACAATTTTTTTTTTTTTTAAACAAAAATCGCCACTTGTTTTGTAGAAGTGTTTAAGGAAAGTAAAAGAAAATGTTAAATGAACTTTAAACAACTGCGAAAAGCTTTAATTTTACCTATTAAAAGCGCAGAAAAGAGAAAATGAAATTGAATTTTTTTTTAAACAAAATTAAAAAACGCAAAAAAGTATTAATCAGTTCTAAATAGCGAGTAAAAATTTAAAAGTTGTTTTTGTAAGTTGATTAAAAAAAAAAACTTTTCGTAATCACTTTTTGGCAATTTGATTTCTTTGTAACACAAGTTTCTTGATTTTAAGATGTTTTTTAAGTTCTGTTGTATTTCTTACCTGCCTTTTATGAAAATTTTTAGACGCGTTGTTTTGCGCTTGAGTTATTTATCTATTTTAAAATCATCGCAATCTTCCAATTAAATGTGTTTTTTTTACTAGCAGCATACTTTCCTATTTAAATTTCAAAACTAGTTTACATTTTTTATATTTTTTTTAATAATTTTTTTTTTATAATTTTTTTTATAATTTTTTTTTTAATAATTTTTTTTTTAATATTCACATGTTTTTTGTTTGCCTTTTTGAAAAAACTTGCTGCCATTTACGTTCAATAAATCCAAGCTACATATTTCCCCTGCAGTCTTCCCAAGTTTGCTTTCTTTACTATCCTTCGTTAAAAATATTTGCTTTACCTAAATTGGTGAGACAGCCGCATTTTTCCAATGAATTCAAACGGTCGAATCTGCAATTTTCTTTAAAATTTATTTTAATAAATAACGTTTTTATTCGAAACCTTTTATATATGTACATACATACATACATATTTTTCATGTAAGTATTTTGTGGTTTTTCCACGAATTCACTTTGAATATAAAAATTGGATATTTTTTAAACTATGTTAATTGAGCAGCAACAGATCTATTTACATACCCGCTGTTCTAAGGCAATATTTAATTTTTTTTATACACATTAGTTCGTAGCTAAAAAGTTATAAATATTAATAAAAAGTTTTAAAATAGTTTTGTAAGCTGTAACTTTAAGCGCTGAACTATTCAAATTCTTAAAAAAAAAAAAACAAACGAGTAAACAATTGAAACTACAGTTAAATAATTAATTCGAAGAATATAAACTCAAATAGCAATAATACTAAAAACTATAGCGTTAATAAGAAAGGTAATAAAAATTAAAAACAAGAAAACAAAAAAAAAATGCAAATACCCATTTGTATTGATTGTAAGCTCATGTGAATAAGTGTTTTTAAATTTTGAAATAAATTCTCAAACATAAAATAATTCTTTTTAGGTTTACTTAAAGTACGAAGTCGAACGCCAAAACTACAATAAATAAAAAGAAAAAAAAAGTTTACCTAAAGGCAAGTGTGAAGATTTGTCGTCATCTCAACTCGATCGATTAATTTACATTCCATCAAACCATTAGACGTTTATTGCCTGGAAAATTCTGTTCACTCTACATTTTGTTGGCATTTGACAGCGTTCAATTATGCGCCAGATCGGACGAAATAGTGCCTGTGAGTGTTGTTTGTGTATTAATAGTCCTTGGCCGGACATAAATCCCAGTCGTGTCGGTATCGTAGACCCGACTGTCGCGGGTTGACAATCGTCGCTAGAATTTGTGAAGCTATGTACGATCGCCGCCGTTAATTGTCCGATTCGCACTTACAATTACAACGCGTAAGTTTCTCTTTTATAATAAGCTGAGCCTTTTTGAGAAAGTTACTGGTTAATTATAAGCTTTTTAACATTTCTTCATTGCCAGAGATCCCAAGCTATCTTCTTCAAGTAAATCTTGCTTAAGCGTCATGGCTGACGAAATGCCAACGTTTTTAACGGTTAACTAACGAAGTGACGTATTAGAGAACCACTCGCGTGTTGCACTAATTCACGGAACACATCGGCGCTCAGCGCATAAGGCTGTGTGTCCGATCGGCAAGAACCACTGAACATCGTATGGCTCTTTGCTTGGCTCTTTCAAACTGACGACGTTGACACGATTGAGTGTAGAAAGCACATGTTCGGATGACGTCACGTCGGCGCTAAATATCAGCTAAACCGCAATAATTTAATAAGACGTTGACAAGCGGATTAAGTGGAGTTGTTTCGATAAAATTAAACATCAATTCGGATCCTTAGTGAGATTCTAGAACTTGAAATAATCAGTCCAGTCATGCTTAATTAAACCGAGTGCCCTAACCTCAAGCCACAAATGATTGTCGCTATCGTTAGTTTTTTTTCTTGGAAAATATTCTTTAACAACAACCACAAAATCTGCAATCGAAATCGCCTCTTTAAATAACTTGCGCATTATTTGTGTGGACGACACATCTCATTAGCCAGAACCTCGTGAACAGCTCTAAAGATGCGCCATAAATCGCGGTCACCGCCATGAGTTTTAAAATTTCTTCAACCAACCGTTGACGGTTAGTAAACATCGTCAATCAATCATGTGGCTCCTTAATTAAAAAAAAAAAAAATAAAAAAATCCCAACCACCCACAGGCACGCCAGACAAAGCACGCTGGGGAAATGTACCTCGAAAGAGTGCTCTCCCCAAGAATATCCCAAATAATGCGTCACTATTTGCGTGAAAGAAACAAAAAAAAAATGTGACAACTGTTGAACTGCTCATGAAAGGAATGAAAATACGAAGGACGTATGGCGGAAACGGCAAATGGGTTGAGCGCGCTGAGCACAAGAAAAAAAAAAAATAAATAAAAAATTACAGCTGCCAGCTGCGTAGTCATCGCCTGGTGGAATTTGTGTGGCTAGCAAGTGGCGGTTTGAGGCACGTGTCCACGCATTCACAAGTGAGTTTCTTTTAAAATAAGAAATACGCCATTTTACATTTGGGTCGCAGTCACTGTCTCGCTCTCTCGCTCTCACTCTCGCTCTTGCTCTCTGTGCGTCTGTCTAATAGTCTCTCGTTTCCTTGCACTTGCTTTGTGATGTCGCAGTTAATTAAGTTGTTGCTTTTGCGGTTGAATTAAAAAAAAAAAAAATTTTTTTTTGTGGCTTTTGCCTCTAAAAAGGGGGTGCTTTGAATGTCCCCTCGCTTCTGCCTTTGTCGCACAAATTTTCGGCACATGTGTACATGTGTGTGTGTGTGTGTGTGCGTCGATGTGCTAAGCAATACTCTTCTGTGCATCTCATTAAAGGCTTAGTGACATTTTAGGCGTTTTGCCTTTTCACCTGCAGAACATTTTTTTCGTTATATTTACTTTGTTTTTTTTTGTACCAATCACTGTCTCTACGTCGACAGCTTGTGATGGATATGCGGCGTTGTGGTGATGAACGATGATGAGTTGGCGGCGAAAAAAGGATTTGCGAGATCGCTTCGATATAACAAAAGTGGCAGGGTGGGTAAGATTAAGTTGTCTTCGTAGTGGTATTTTTTATTAAAACAGTCGCTTGCTTTCAAGTTATGATACAGTATTGCTAATATTTTTAATTAAAAGTGGTGAGCCATGGAAATTTCTAATACAAGCTCTTCTAACAAAATCAGCGAGGCATTAAAGGCGGCTAATAAATAAAAAAAAGTACAGCCTTTCGCATTGTTATTAAACTCATTAAACATTAAACCTGCAACCTGTTTATGGCCTCGCTCATATTCGCCTCCAGCGCATTTTTTTCTATCAGCAAATTTCTATGCGTTTATGTAAGGAATTCAAAGCTTTCTCCTCAACTTTTAAAATTTCATTTGCTGTCTGTGGCTTATGGCATCGCGCAGTTTTATCTTTTTAATGAAAACAAATTATCAATGCTGTGCCGCCCAACCAAGAACCAAGACATGCTTTGGGACGGCAGTGGTCGGAAATGTATTTCTGTTTTGCATAGTTTATTTCTGATTTTATGATTTGCCTTGCTATTAGAACTTCGACTCCAAAATGGCGAAGCCTATGGGAGAACGTACGTCGCAAGGCGAATTGATTGAAGGTGGTGGCAAAGCGAATTCATCAAAATTTGTCAAATTAAGAATGTCATAATCGAAGAGAATTGAAGAATGGAAGTTATTGTTTTTTTGTTGTCAGATGGTGTTGGTAGGCAGCTTCACTAGTGCCTGCGAGTTGTATAGGCAGCTTCACTAGTGCCTGCGCGATTTGTAGGCTGCTTTACTTGCACCTGCGTTTCGCTCCAAGCTGCGTACGGCAGGATCTCAACCACATCAGCCGCTTATTGGAACCTTGAAAAAAGGCCCTTTCCCACTTTCTATTTTTTTTTAGAAACACTGCGCACTTTCCCATTTTTTATATTTTGAAATGCCTTTATTTTTTTTACAAAATTTCACAAGTTTTAAAATCACGAGCTTCAAAATATGTAAACAAAATTCTTCGTCATTACCTTTTACTGACATCCTTAATTTTATAAAATAAGAAGAACAAGCAACCAGCTCATTGATTACCACCACCTTATATGAATTCGCCTTGGTACGTCGCTTTTTAATTGTTTTTTTTTTTTTTAAGTTTTATAGTCCTTTCACTGTCCGAATGAAGGCAAGTTTGATTGAGAAAATTGGATAACACTTTGTTCTTGAGATCTATTTTTTTTTAATATTTTCTACGGAGAGAAGATGTCATTTGATCTTTTAGCAATTCTCGTATAAAGCAGTCTTTTTTGGAAACTGGGTTTTGAAGTACTGGCTGAAGTTGATTTCAACCAACCTTTAGCCGTTGTTCAACCAATGCTCAGTTTCTGAAAGTCCTTCAATGGTTTCTTCAAGGACACTGTAATAAGGGCACTTCTAGAATACGTCTTTTTTTATCACGCTGAGCGGTCTTCACTGGCTTCATAGGTGCTACTTTGGGCCCGGTAAGCAATTCAAAAGCAGAGCCGTTTCTCGACAAACGAAAGTCTCGCTCTACAAATGCCTCATCATGCCCGTACGTTTATATAGCGCAGAAACATGAACTATAATGTTCAACGATGAGTAGGTTTTCGTAGCTTTCAAGAGAATTTTTTTTCTGTAATATTTATGGTCCTGTTTGCGCTAGCGACGGGTACCAAAGAAGATGGCATAGTAAAGCGCGTACAAATTCAACGACTGCGATGACTTCTCCATGTCGTTCGCATGGATGATGTGAAAAAAAAAATCCTTTAAATCGGCATCCATGGGTGGGCAACGAAGACAAGGGCGCTCTCGAACCCACTGGTAGGTCTAAGTGCAGAAGAATCTGTCTTCACTTGGTGTATATAATTGGCGTAACCTAGCGAAAGAGAGATGGAACTGGCCAAGCTTTTTGGTCTCGGGCCCAAACCGACAAACGATTGTAACGCTATAAATGAAGAAAAAGACGCCTTTTTGCTGTTGACGAGTCCACCTTTTGTTTCTTTTGTTCACGAAGCTATTCTTTTCTTTTTATTTTCATTCAGTTGGCGTATTTATAACTTTCATGGAAATGGTTAATTAACTTTGGTCCGATGTTTGTAAGTACCAGAAAGATAAGAGTTAGAGCCATCAAAAAGTATACCGATATGATCAGAGTGACGAGCTGAGTCGATTTTGACATGTCCGTCTGTCTGTGTGTCTGTCCGTCTGCTTGAATGCAAACTATTCACTTAGTTTTTGAGCTATTTTAATGAAACTTGGCAGTCAGATTTTTTTTTTTTAATTTTTTTAGACATTTGTCGGAACCGGCCAGTTTGGACGACTATAACGTATGTATATAGAAGCCGATTGTTCAGATATCATATTTTGCTTCATAACTTTCCTTCATTTAAAAAGCTAGAAGTCTGAAATTTTGCACGAAGATCCGCTACACTAAGTTCTATAAGACCAGTGAAAATATTATAGGTCAAAGATACATAACATATAGCACCCAAATAACTAATTGTTCAGATATTTCATTTAGCACGAAAACCCCTCCATTTAAGCAGCTAAAGTTTTGAAATTTTTGCTCAAAGAATAGGTATAGTGAAAACTAATATAGTAGTGAAAATCATTAAAATCGGATAAATATAACATATACATAGCTGCCACACAACCGTTTGTTCAGATATTGCATTTTCGGCCAAAACTCTCTCATTTCATCAGCTAAAGTCTTGAAATTTTACAAAACTAATACTTAATTAAGACAACTGCTTTAGCTGTGAAAATCGAATAAAATCGATTTATTTCATTTATTATTGGAAAACATTAGTACACTAAGATAATAAGATATTTTATAGTACAACAAGATAAAATAACCTGTACATTTTTAGAACTTAGTATTATAGAATTTTCACTTAAAGATTAACATTAAGTACACTTAAAAGTAACGAATTAAACTAGTAACTACAGAAATAATCAAAAAAATAATTAAATAGGGATTTGAAACAAATAATAGTAAAGATATATACATAGATGATCAGTCTGTTCTATTGTAGGTCACTAAAATAATTAAAGATGGATTTCTTAAAGTTGCTTTTGCTTAGTTTGTTTCTTACATTAGCAGGAAGAGAATTCCAAAAACGCATAGCGCTGACAAAAAACCGTCTCGCCGATGTGCTAAAGTGCTAAAGTAAGGGACTTTAAGATCGGTTACTCGAACTGACTTAGTAAATAATAGCTTTTCGTACAGGTAGTTAGAAGATTTTTGGGTGATAATCCTATATGAAAATATGCAGTTACGGGCTTTTAGATATGCCGATATTTCGCATGCCAGGAGACTTCTTTTCCACGGCGAGATGTGCTCAAATCTTGATAGCCCGTAGACGTAGCGAGTTACATTATTAAAAATACCTCAACTTTAAGCATCGAATCACCATCAAGCCGACTATAAACTACCTCAGCGTATGTAATTTGAGGCATAATGACTTGTAAAGCATACAACCAATTGTTCAGATATTGCAATTAGTACGAAAACTCCTCCACTAAAGCGACTAAAGACTTGAAATTTTCCACAAATATTTACCATTATTGGAACTATTATAGAGCAATCAAAATCAAGAATATCAAATAAATAAAATATATGGCTCTCATACATTTCTTTCATTCATGAAAGGTGTGAAGGCTTCAGCTTTTTTTTTTTACTTGTTTTTATTTCACTTCTTACGGTTAAATGTTTGACTCTCCTGCAAATGTAACTCGCGAGTCTTTTTTTTTTGTTTTCACTTTATCTCGTTGTGTTGTTGTTGTTGTTGTTGTTGGCTCTTTTAATAAAGCATATAATTTACACGCCGCATTTAATGCGCTTTTGATGATTCCATCATGTCATATTACAGGCGAAAATTACACGCCAATACAAATGCCAACAAA
This sequence comes from Philophylla caesio, assembly GCA_963971545.1. NCBI lineage: Eukaryota > Metazoa > Arthropoda > Insecta > Diptera > Tephritidae > Philophylla > Philophylla caesio. Next base: position 122,210,403 of record OZ020607.1, read on the forward strand.
AAGCAACAACAATGACAGCAGCCGAGTAGCAAACAACAAATTGAATACTTTGTATTTACAGCGCTTAAGTCAACAAAATATGCACACCAACAATAACAACAACTTCATAGTGTAAAGCAAACAACAAACAAAGATGTAAAATTTCCCAAGAGTTGGCAAGGGGGGGTTGCTGGAGGGCGTTGGATGGGTCGGTAGGCTGGTTGAGGCGCTTGTGTACGCAGCCAAAACGCCGAGGCATTCCCAACTCTCTTGCGGGCTACAAACATACATACATTTAATGCCTAAAATAATGAACTTTCCACCCGTTGTGTCGGCATGCGCCGAATGCAGCTGCGTGTGGCGGTGGTGGGTGGAGTTGACACCGTCGTTACATTTATGTATGTTTGTACATCAATGTTTGCATTGTTCTTCTTCTTGTTACGCATTGCATTGTTCTTGTTGTTTGCGTGGTGAAAAAGTCATAAACACTTTTTGGGCATAAATTGAAATTTGGGTTTTATGCTTTTTGTCTTTTTTCTTTCTTTCGGTGATGCGTTGTTGTTGTTGTTGTTGTTGTTGTTGTTGACAACGAAACAGGCGCACGAAATTGACTTACAAGCATTTTAATGCCATAAATACGCGTATCATTTTTGGCAAGGGTGCCGCGCGCCATGACCCCTTCAGCAGCCGCCGTCGTTGGCTTCACTCCCACCTCCTCTCGTTCGTACGCATTTAAGCATTCATGAGCGTATGCCACACGTCCGACGGCTGTCATCACTGTGTTACACATACGCGTACACACTGAGCTACGAGCTCGAAGTTAACACGGCCAATAAAGATTGTGGCGGCGAACGTTAGAAAATTACCATAGAGATTGTCTAATATTGAGAACGAACTGACAACCAACCTAAGTTTTCCAACATTCTTAGTATATTGGTAGTTCATTCGAAATGGGTTTTAAAATTTTGTATCCAAGTTCTGTGTTTAGTTTCTTCATAATGCATACAAAAGCTCGAAGTATCTGTGCTAGGACTCTCAAACTTTTTCCAACAGATTTGCTAATGCTGTTCAAGCCTTCTTTGTTGTTGCCCATTTTTTTCCGCGTTGATATCTTCAGTTTATTCTACTCTCGATTATCATCACAAAGCAAACATTCACTGCTCCCATCGTCGTCTGGGTTTGAGGCTTTCTTCGCTGCGTCGAGCTTTAGTGTACACTCTTCCATAGTGTAGGGAATTTTCTCATATTTCGTAGACCTAAATCCCAACTCATACCAGCAGTTCTGGCTTTTAACGATTTCTGCGCTTAATTCAGCAATATTGCTCATAATCTGAATAAGCAATGGTTGTCGCAAACGCCTCAGTTGGCGACACCGCTTAATTTTAGCGGAAAAGGTTCCATTTCGTTTCGAAGGGTGTCTCAGTTGCATTTGTCAACGTTTCTTTATTGATAGTAGATCGTTTCGTCTGTGTGTGCCTTTCTTACGAAAGTTGCAGTTTCCTGAGTGCTGTGGTTCGATGAGGAATGTTATGTTCATTCATATATGTCATCGGGTCTATGAAATAACTCCCACGAAATAAGTCCCACTTTTAAAAATTAAATAAGTCCCACCAAAATTTGCTATTTTGAAAGTGGGAGTTATTTCGTTTTTAAAAGTAGGACTTATTTCGTCAATTGGTGGGACTTATTTCGTTACGCGTTTTTATTTTAAGTGGGACTTATTTCGTTTTGAGTGGGAATAAATTCGTTTTGTAAAGTGGGAGCTTTAGATAGATTCAAATCATTTATAAAATATTTTGAGAATCAATGGATGCAAAAGGTACAATATTCCCTTTTACAGAATATTTACAAAATGGTGTTATGATTTCATTATTACAGATCGGTCCACATAACTTTTCAGTTTTCGATTCTGAAATCCGCACTACGTCTGCAATAGAAGCTTACAATAGCGTCATAGGAAAAAGCATTCCAAAGAAGGCTACTTTTTTCAAATTTGTAGCATTTTTACAGATGCAAGAATTTGAAAAAGTAAGAAAATTTGAACTATTGATGAATACCAATGGTAGTGTGGGAAAAAAGCGTATTAAAAAGTCCTGTGTTTTGAAAGCAGATATGATTTCGAAATTCAAGAATGATCTCTTACAAGTTACTATAACTCCTTCTAAATTCCTTGACCAACTGGTGTTATCAAAAAATAATTTAATTGTACAAATGGAGCCTGATGAAGATCTTTTTGAAGAATTATTATATTTGGAAGAGGACATTGAAGACGAGTCGTTAAACCATATTGAAACCAACCAGAATACAATTAATAATAATATGTATGTGTGTGGTTTGTTTCATAAAGCAGCCAAATATCTTATTTTTTCCTTGTAAGCACTTGAAAATTTGCAGTGAATGCTGTCTTACAATGCAAACTCACAAAATTGATCAAACCAGTAAACTAGTATGTCCATTCTGTCGTGCAGAAGTTCATGAAACCCTTCAAATATTTATCTGATAAATAAATGATTTTTTTATGGAGGGGTGCGATAGAGCCATGAAATATAAGGCCATTATGGCTTTATTTCTCATTTTTTTCTTATGCAAAAAGTTATATATTGGACATTTCGTAAAAGGGACAACCATAATTTTTTGTCCTTATCTCTCATGGCTCTCCTTTTTTTGTTATTAATTACTTTATACTTACTATAATAAAAAAACTTTAAAGAAATGTGTACAAATAGGTACCGAACTTAACTACTGGAAAAACAATATTAAAAAAAATTGTTGACGTAATTACGTATGTACATATGTGTTTTATTATATTTTTAGTAGGAAATTGGAATTCGTGTTCCATGTTTTCTAATATCACCATTACAAAACACAAGTAATCCCAATGCCACGTTAAAACTATAATACCGTCTACCATGCACTGGATCTTCAAGCCATTTATAAAGGTCGATAATTTTAATCTGATGGTCCTTCCGAAACGGTTTCCATCTTAATAATAAGAACAATTGATCTGTACTTAATCCATTTACGAATCCAAACGTTGTTACTAGTAGGCGTTCTCTATACGTTGCTTGACCGAAAAAAGAATTAATAATAAATTCTGGAACTCTATCAAAATTCGTAATATCCATTCCATTAAGAAGCCTTCTGCAAGCTTGCATACGATTTTTCTTTATTATTCCCATGCTTTGATTATTCATATTATTCGACGTGTGTTTTTTTCGAAGAGCCAAATACTTTTTATTTGAAATCGCATTAAACAGTGAACAAGTGGGACTTATTTCGTTTATGAAAGTGGGACTTATTTCATTTTGAGTGGGAGTTATTTCATTACAAGTAAATTTTTAAATCATTTCATTTTGGTGGGACTTATTTCGTTTTCAAAAGTGGGACTAATTTCGTGGGAGTTATTTCATTTTTTTAAGCAATTTTTGGTGAGACTTATTTCGTTTTTAAAAGTGGGACTTATTTCGTGGAAGTTATTTCATAGACCCATGTCATCGCTACAAGTAGAAGCACCCGGAAGAGTATTCTTTTTAGCTGCCTCTGCCATTCTACTTGCTGTTGGAGTTCTGCCAGCAATGGTTTATTCATATCCTGGCTCTATAGAAGGTTGGCGCCAGCTCCGTGTTAATGACCGCCATTCAGGAACGGTTCCAGAAAATATTTTTTTTGGGGGGGGGTCCATTTATTTTCAGCTTTTTACGATATTTTACATATTTTAAAATATTTGATTATAATCGAAGGCGGTTTGATAAGTCATTAACTTTTTGAATAAAATATACCTTTACGGCAAAAAACATTCTCTTTAACAACACAATCGCCCTTTAATTCTTTACACTAAGTCCAGCTTTTTTGCCAATTATCTTATTTTGAGCCAAACCTCTTACCACACAGCCATTTCTTCAGGTTTGGAAATAGAAAATAGTCGCATGGATTTTCGCCATGGTGACAACTTTTCTCGAGTGTAAGCAATCAACCATCGCACGGATGGCTTTTTTATATTCAAATATTGGTGTAAAATGTGATTTGGCTTCTCAGTTGAGATGAGTTACCTCACGCACTTTCACTCTCCGGTTATCAAATGTCATTCCATGGCTTTAATCGACGACTTTTTGTTTAACGACTATAATAGACGCCCGTTAAGGGCATTAGAATAGCGATATTTATATTTTATTTAATTCATTTATATGCACTACTCAATTAAATATAATAAAAAAAAATAATATTGTTATTAATTGTCTTAAAATGAGAATTCTCAAACAAAATCAATTAAATTCTATTTGAAGAAGGCAATCCATTTGTATTCCAGTTACTGGGTAATAATTTTTAATGTTTTTGTCTAGAGTGAGTTTTTGTGTGTGCTATGAATTTAAATACACGGTTCAAATTTTCTGAGACCACCGACATTTTGGGGGGGGGGCGGATAGTTAGGGCTTCGCCAGTTCCCTCTCTCCTTCGCGAGGTTACGCCAATTACTCATACCAAGCGTAGACAGGTCCTTCTGCACTTAGTCCTTCCAGTGTGTTCTTGGGCGCCCTTGCCGTCGTTGCTCACCCATGGGTGCCGTTTCGAAGGACTGTTTCACTGGAGCATCATCATCCATGCGAACGACATGGCCAAGCCATCCCAATCGTTGAATTTTTATACGCTTGACTATGTCCACATCATTATACAGCTCATACAGCTCGTTATTCCATCTTCTTCGGTACCCGTCGCTTTCGCGAACAGGGCCATAAATCTTGCGAAGAACATTTCTCTCGAAAGCCCCCAAGGCTTGCTCATCGCTGGTCAACATCGTCCATGTTTCTGCGCCATATGCAAGGACGGGCACGATGAGAGATTTGTAGAGCGAGATTTTCGTTCGTCGAGAAAGGGCTCTGCTTTTCAACTGCCTACCGAGCCCAAAGTAGCATCTGTTGGCAAGTGTTATTCTTCGTTTGATTTCAAGGCTGACATTATTGGTGGTGTTTGCCATTACTCAGCGGTAAAACGAGTTGTAGCACACTTGACCACAGCGGCCGAGTAAATATTTTTAATTCCATTTAATTTGTTAGTTATATATTTTTTAATTGTATTTTAATTTTTGTTTTTTAATTTTCATATATAATTTGCTTTTTTATAAAAGCTTTAATTTACTCTATCATTTGTGTTCTTTTATTCTTTGATTATTTGAAACTAAGCAATTGGATTTGACAATCAACCAGCTGATTGATTAACACCACCTTTTATCAATGCGCCGTAATAATTTGTGTTCTTTTATTTTAATGTATTTAACACAATTTAACTTTATTTTCTTGATGAAATTTGAATTAAATCTTATTTTGATTTAATTTTTTTTGCATTTATTTTTTTCAGCTTTTCTTCGTTTAAACAATTCATATCTTTTGACATTCAATGACCGCTTACTGTCACCACAACTTGGCAGCACTGCATTTTGACAGCTGTAAAGAAATTATTGTAGAATTCCGTTGAGTAAAATTAAAGATTTTTTCTGTGCCAACTTTAAAAATTAAATGAACTACATACGTGTGCGAAAAAAAGGAATGCATTGTAAGTACCTTAAAATATATTTTATAACAGTTTATGAACACTCATATTTATGTATATACATACATACATATATACACTAGCGGCAAACAATAATGTTCTGCTACTTAATTTCTAATAATTAACTATGGAAAATTACTAAATTCTCTACAAAAACGATACAGACCCTAATTTTTTATAATTATGTACATACATATACATATACATATGTATATACTATGTAGAGTATAATTTTGTACAGAATTTATATTTTTTTTTTTATTTACGCCATCGAGGTTTATGTTGCTATAATTTTTTACAATTCCAACATAACAGTATTCACAATTTTTTGTTTGCTTTTTAATTGTCCTTGCTCTTTGTTGTTGATAGCAGGAAAGATTTATCACCACATTATCAGATAAACTGATAACCCGGTTTAGCGTGAACGACCTAAAAAATTTAAAAAAAAATTTTAAATTAAACATTTTTTATTTAAATTAAAAAAATTTTTTTTAAACATTTTTTATTTAAATTAAAAACAATTTTTTTAGGTTAAAAGTGCGCAAGTGTCAAGCCCCTAAAATTTAACGCTAATTTATGAGTTTTGTTGTCGGTTTATTTTTTAGTACTTAAAAAAATTTTTTTTTCAAACGTTTTACGGAAGCAAATGTGACAAACAAAAAGCGAAAAAATGCACTTTATTTTACTAAGAAGTTATGAGCTACAAATGTGCATATTTACTCAAAGAAATTCCATAATTATTTGAAAAAAATTTTCCAAATTTTATATAATTTTTTTAGTTAAATTATTATATACAAATTTTATATGAAGTATTTGGGTTATTATGGCTTTTTACTGAGAGAAGTTAAAGCTGCTATTTCGGAGCTCATCACATCTCCTCATCAGACTTCTTTTTATTTATTCTTCATCACTTTTTTTTTTTTTTTCTTTACACTTTTTTTTTTTTTTTCTTTACACTTTTTATTAAGCTCAAGGCCAGTTTATGGAAGATTTTTGTGAAAAAACAACAACAGTTTTTAATGGTAGAAATTAGGAGTACTATTTAATTAAATTTAATTTTCATAACCACTTCTCCCAGGCTTTCATCACCGCATCCCAGATTTGAATCAAGAAACCTCGGGTTGCTGAGCCAACACACTATAAGCAGTGCTACGCTTGCCGATTGACTATTGTTGTTTTTTCCAAACAAAATCTTTCATAAACTGGTCGCGAGGTTAGTAAAATTGTTTATGTTTAAAATAAAAACAAAGAGTGCAACTTTTTAAAGTGTCCGAGAAATATTATTATTGTTGCCGCCAATATACAAACATACACATACATACATTAGGGTGGGTTAAATTTTTGGTCGATGTTTGGTACCCCCTAGTTGTGTTTTATAAATCATTTTAAGCAACTTTTCCAATGGAAGTATGGTTTTATATTGAATTCCGAGCCCCCCCATTTTTAAAAATAGGTATTTTTTTTCCTTTTCTTAGATCTTCCTCTATCTACTCGCTAAATGAACAAAGCCTATTTTTCTCATTTCAAATTTATTATTCTTTACAATTCCAACCTTAAAGATAAAAACTTATATAAAATATAAATGAAAAAAAATCAATTGAATATTGTAAGAAGCGAGAAGGACTTATTCTTGAAAGTCTTTCTTGCTGTCAAGTTTAGGAAATTTTTTACGGCTTTCTAATGTCACTGCCATCACTTCTTCTCGTTTCTGTTCTAAAACTCGTTTGGACACGCTAGCTAGCAATTGAACATGTCTTTCTGTTGCTTGTATGTGTAACGGAATTTTTGGATCAGGTAGCGGTCGATCATCATTTTCCAGATATTGTTCTAGATGTTCATAAGGGATGCTTAGAGTAAACGGTGGTTCGAATATGATTGAATTATCATTCATATCATTCTAATCGATAGATTTAGAAATTCCTAGAACCTTCATTAATATTCAGGACGTCGATGAACTGCACTGCCACGTTTTTTTTAAAAGACGTTATTTTTATGTATTTAGAAATTGAAATATTAGAGAATGCTTTATTGCTTCTTGCTTTTTTTAACATATGTTTCCATCTTTAGAGTTGAATCTCTGAAGAAAAAAACTTTGATAAAAAAATGTTCTGTTCATTTAGCGAGTAGATAGAGGAAGATCTAAATTTCTGTCTTCCAGAGGGTTCCATTTTCTATCTGAAATCTATAGTAGTAGTTGCAACATCATAACGAGAACTCTTGAATCTCTCTTTTTAACTGAACTTTACAATGTCAGCAAGTTCCAAGTCATTCCGATAGAAAATGAACATATTTTCCATACAAATTTTTAAATTTTTGGCCAGAAAAAGGCTAAAAATCGAAAATCTTGTATGTGAAGTACCCTTAATTTTTATTGTATTGCACTGTAAGTTTCATTATCTTTTTTTTTTTGTAAAAAAAAAACTTTGTGCAAAATTTTAAGTCATCACGATGAAAAATGAGGGTACTCTCCATACAAATATTCCGATTTTTGTGCCATTTTCGTCCATCTTAAGCCTTTTTTGTTCAAATTGAGTATCAAAACATAATTTTATCATCAATATTGTAATCCTTTTTTCAATGCTGTGTCCAAGTCGAATCTTGAAAAGGGCGAAAAAATACCTATTTTTAAAAATTGGGGGGCTCGGAATTCAAAATAAAACCATACTTCGATTGGAAAAGTTGCTTAAAATGATTTATAAAACACAACTAGGGGGTACCAAACATCGACTTTTTTTGACCCATACAATTTGACCCACCCTAACATACATACATACAAACTTTTTCGGTTATGCCGTAAAGCCACCGATATATGTACATACATATGTAAATATATCTATGTGCAAGTATGCAAGCACATATTTATTTATTTAAATGTTGAGTGCGTGTGCAAATATTCAAGCCACAAAATCTCTACACACACACCCATAATCGCAAAGCTTATCGTGCGTGTCCTTAGTTTTACATCCATACAAACAATGTAACAAATGACCTAAATCGCGATGAGCTGTTTGTTATTAATGCAAACATACTTACATACATTCATATTTAATAAATATGCCTGCGACATCGATTGAATGTGAGATGCTAATCCCTTTACGAGCGTACACATACTCGTACACCCCAATCGACAGTGCGAATGGCGAAGCAGTCAACCATCACTTTCACCTTTCAACCAACCAACAAACGAACGGTGGCACATTATTATTTGTTTATGATTTATGTGGACATTTATGATGTGTGCGGTGAAGGTGGCTGCGCGTTGGATTGCAGGCGAGCAATTGAGTGGCGTATTTGATCGTATTTGACCAGCACGAAAAGATTTTCCATGCTGTGGCTGGTAATGACGCTATCGACACAAACATATGCTTTTGGGATTGTGTTCTCTTTTCTCGTTTTTCCTCTACGAAAATATTTTGATATTCTTTACTGCAAGATTTTCATATTTTTCTTTTTTTTCAATTTGCACACCAAAGTGGCCAGGCATGTCCAAATGCTTTGAGCGTTTTTTTTTTCTGTTTTTTTTTTGTGGCACGCGTGTTAGTGCTTTGCGTTTTGTGCATTTAAGTGGAAACGATAGATAAATGCTTTTATGGTTGAATGTGTATCAATGCGAAAGGTTATTGCGATTTCTACAAACTTCTACAAACAAACATATGAATGGAGTAGCCTGCGATGAGTGGGTTAAACTAAACGTTGGCACTAAAGCGTTTTGTGAATGTGCCGTTGATGCTAAGTACTAAATAGAGATAAGTGGCATAAAAGAAAAGAAGAAAGCTCTTTTCATAATTTATTTCTTTTGCAGGGCATATGCATTTTACTCAAAAGCATACGCATTTCTGACATTTCACGATTTATATGGAAAATACTTGCGAAGTCTTCGGGCAATGCGCAGTGGTCAATGGCGGTCAAGTTGTATATTTGCGTGCGTCAGCAAAAATCCAACTTTTACTAATCGAATTTTAGCTAACCGCAATGAGCAGGCAGTAACGAATTGAGATGCATGAATTATGGAATATCGTTAGTATGTATGTATGAAGGTATCTATGTAAATGTCGTGGTATGCGACGATAATATTTGCGAAATGAATTTGATTAATGAGCGACTTTCATTAGCAAGCAGGTCGAGTGTGAAGAAATATGAAATGGTGAAATGTTAGAAATGCACTAGCAGCAGATATTAAATTTACAACAACAAAAAAAAGGAGAAAAAAAACGAACGTGCTTAGCTTTCTTTACAGATTACTAAAAATACCTACAAGCAAATAAATAGTACTCTAGAAATTAAGTTCGCCTCGCCTCTGCACAACTACATAATATATCCGGTCGATGTCAAGCTCAAGCTGCGCTACTTCGATTCATTGAGCTAACAAACTCATAAAATTGAAGATATAAAAAGAAAAAAAAAATTAACTATCAACAACAACAACAACAACAACAATTTACACACACAATTAATGAACGCAGTGATTGAGTCACAGCACAAATGCCCAAACGATGTTGCTCGAAAGCGTGTAAGCTGCCAAAATCACTAGCGAAACACTTCCTTTGCACGCCAGTCACACAAAACATAATCCGCGCTCACAAAAGAAGCTAAGAGGAAAGAAAGAAAGAAAGAAAGAAAAAAAGATAAACTAAAAACTACAATTGACTCGCATACGTCCAGTCCAGTCATCCGGTCAACACTGTTTCCGCCCCCTCCCAAAAGCAAAAAGATACGAAAAATCAGCGTTAACATCAAAAATGTTTCCGACGCTGCGAAGTGAAAAGGTCAATGGCGATTCGACGATTTGTTGTCAATAATAAAAACATTAAAAAAAAGGAATATATGTACCTAAATACGAGTATGTATGTATGTATGTATGTTTATGTAATTTTCTATTCAATAAGTGGCACAATGACGCGATACAAATGCCACAGGGCAACAGAACAGAATGGTGAAGACATTAAGGAAAAAAAAAAATTAAAAAAAACTATACAAAAATTGGCTTAAAAGTCGTGCAGCGCGCGTTAGAATCATAAGAGCGAACACTCTAAAAAAAATAGACTAGAAGAATTTGAGTTAGGTAAAGAGTAGGAAAAAGAGTAGTGAAACGAAGCACACCATGCGCCATTGGATATTAATGGAGCACACCAGATGTGTGCGTGTGCGTGTTAAGAAATAAAAATAATAAAATTTTGCGTATATCTCTAAAATCGATGTCGCTAAAATATACACAGTACGATTTTAAATGGAAAACTTTTGATTTCAGATTTGTATTGATTCAGATGATATTTCGATGCGGGTCTGGCACGATATGTTGGAATTAAAAAAGTTGAAACTAAAAATACCGGGAAAAAAAATTTTCGAAAAAAATTATTTCGAAAAAAAATAATGTCGGGCGAAAAAAAATGTCGAAAAAAAATATCGCAACAATGTAATGAATGATGTGTTAAATTTGGGTCTCGTACTAAATACCATATCGCACCCTAAACCAAAAATGGTCACAACTAAAAATTTTTTTAAATCGCTTTTATCTCATAAACCTATTCCCAGAATACTTGCCAACATGCTCCGAAAATTACTTCATCGTAACTAGCTTATTTACTGGAAAAGTACGTTTAAAATATTACAACCATTTTTACATACAATTTTTTACTTCTCTTGGATATTAAAAAAAAAAAAATTTTTTAAAATTCTTTTTCCACATAAACTAATTCACGAAATACTTCACCAACTGCTCCAGAATTTTTTCCGTAATTACTATCTTCTTGTACTAGAAAAGTATGATTATAAAATTATCATCATTATTTTATTTCGATTAAAAATGTGTTCGTTTAGAAGAGGGTTTTTTATAGTTCATCATTTTAAGTTTCGACATTATTTTTTTCGACATATCGTACGGATCCCACTTCGATGCATCTTTGAAATTTTTCTACTCTGCGATCTTACTTGGATATGTTGTCTTGAGACTGCGTTGGGCTTTGCTCGCAAAATAGCTTGGAATCATTTCAACTCACTCGAACAGAAATACATAAACAGTGGATTGGATTTCCTGTGCAGAAGAATTCCCTGCTCAGTCTTGCAACGCAGCTAATGTGACCAGAAAGTTGTCGATAGGAACGAGCGGAAGTTTGTTGGGTGTCGAGACTCTAAAACTATTCAGCTACAGAATTAAAGTTCATCAGCTGATTTTAAATTAAAATTATTTTGTATAGAAAAGTGGTTTTAAAGCGTGATTGTGTATGTAATCCATCATCCATTGAGAGTACAAAGTATGGTATTCTTTATGTAAAAAAGTGATTCGGAAATACCAAAGGAACCGGAGTGAAAGTTAAAGTCCTGGCATAAACAACGGAGTGGCTCGTTTAATTCAAAATTATTTTTGCAAGGTTTCAAAAAAAAAAAGAGGCCGGTAATGCCTGAAAATTCGTGAGAATACGAGTATATCTGATAGACCATTGCAGTATCTTTCGGGCTGAGGTCGCTGCTATACGGGAGACGGTAGACTACCTAAGAACAGAAGAGGTTGAGTTCAAAGATATTTTCACATTTTCCCGCAGTCAAGCAGCACTAAAGGCACTTGATTCGGTCAACTGTAATTCTAAATCTCTAAACGAGATGGCGGAGCAGTTTGCTTTTCACTTGGTATGAGTGCCAGGGCACAGCAACATACCAGGCAACGAAACAGCTGAGATGAGCTTGCAAGAAGGGGGACATCCACTCCGCTTTCATTACGCCGGAAGGGTTTAGGTATGCCGCTCGCTACCTGCAAGCTCTTTCTAAGAGACTCAACCCTTAAGGAAGCAGGAGACCGTTGGAAAAACCGGAAAAACACCTGTATCATGTCTAAGCTCTTGTGGCCGGAGTGGGATGTCAAGCGATCACAAGGTCGTCTCATGCTGAGCAGAGAAAACCTGTCCTTAGCTTTAGGAATCAGAAACAGGTCATATATGTAAGTACTGATCGGCAGACACGCAGAGAGACTAGGTGTTCCCTGCAATGACTTCTGCCGAAGCTGCAGAAATGAAGAAGAGCCCGAAACCGTGAGGCACCTTCTATGTGAATGTCCTGCACTATGGGCGAGAAGAAGAAAATTCTTGGGATCAGAGTTCTTCGAAGACCTTAGAGATTCGCAAGCTATTAAAATTCGCAGATTCCACATGTTGGTTTGAGTAGGGGGATTTCACAAATTTGTTGATTGAGCAGCCAACTGATTTTAAAAGCCATTCGTTTGCTATTTTAAAATAATGATTGAAGATCGCTGCTGGTGGTTTAAATATTATTGAACCTAGGCTAGGTTGCTAAAACTCTCACAGCCTTGATGTAATATACATACATTCTATACAATCACGCCCTCCGCTTCATGTTTTTTTTTGTAGTTTTTTAGAAAAATGCCAGTAAGTGCTTCTCAGTTAAATTCTAATGGAGTCATCGCGTGTGCCACACAAGCCGCACGAGCACATTAAAACATCAATTTAAATATTGCCTTACATGATTTGCATATCATAACAATAAATATCTATCAAAGTGTTAAAAGTAATAAAGAAATACAATGAGAATCACAAAAAAACAAAAACAAAAAAGCGCTACTGTTGTGCAATGAATGAAACCATTAAGGAAATCAAAATCAAAATTTTGCACTTTCACATGACCTCGCCAGCTAATTTTTTGTGTGGTTGAACAAAGAGCCACAAAAAAAAAACAAAAAAAAAAAAAAGATTGAGGGTGAAGAAACACAACAATAGCAGGAATGATAGTGAAGCCACGCTTCCCACGCTAGCAGCGTTATGCTAATTGCGACACTTAGCTTCAGAGGCGTTGCACCCGAAATAGGAAATATATGAAAAAAAAAAAAATTAAAATATAATTTACATACAAATGTCTTTTTTTTGTGTGTGTTAAATTATGGCTATCTAAAGTGCTGCGCGTCTTTCCAAGCCATCCAAGAGTTACACGGTAGAGCGCCTGAAAGACAACAGCGCTGCCGGTTTGTTTTATTTTTCATTTGCTGAGCTGCTGCTGGCAAGCCGAAAGGTGAAAGGTGGCGCACGTGTCGCGCTACGCCATCGCACCTACAACATCTGCATGTAGGCGAGGCAACAACAACAAAAGAGTGTCGTACAAATCAATTGACTCACGATTGACTCAACAAACAATGAAAAAAAAACCGAGTAACCATCAAACACAAACCGTGAAAATTCAACACTCACACAAGCTTGTCTTTAAATATTGACAAAAACCAGAAATAATGTGCGCGCATAATAAATTATTATGTATGATTGCATATTGTCTCATGTTTCACTCATTTACGACTGCAACCTTGCGTGCCTGTGTCTTTTGTGTAGTTGTTTTTGGTTGATTGTTTTGCAGGACCCCTTCTTTTTCACACACACGCGCAACCCTTTCTCACCACACATGCTGCACGTCTTTGCGTTCGCTACTCGTTGGCAATTTAAGGACTTCCGTGTTCTCAAAGGGTCGCAGCCCTGATGGCTGTTATTCAGCGCTAATTATTGTTTTGGCTATTAGACAAGTCAATAAATAAATGTGCGCGTTGGTGAAAGTCAATAAGTGTAAAGCTATTGCTGCGCGTGGTTTTGAACAAAGTCGCAATGTAAGACAGAGCTGAGAGTTGCGGCTTGGTGGAATGAGGAAGCTCCCAAAAGGACTTAGTAACATTGCATGTCGGAAATTTCGTCCAGCGTTCGTTGAGCCGACTAAAAGCCCACTTGTCCATGAGCAGTCCGTACTTTGACAGGGCTATTTCTTTTGATCCTGAATTGTCGCTAAGCCCCGACATCCAAATAAGCTGAATACAAGTATTCCCAGACAGTCGAGACACAGGTTGAGCTATGCCAAACTATTTAGACCGAATTCTACTAGTCTTAAACTTGATATTAAACGACAGTTCCTCGTAAAAGAGAGCAGTTATCCGTCTGCCGTCCGTAAATATATTTATCGGTCCGTCGTTTCAGAGGCCCTCTTCCTTCCTTCGCGCGGAGCGATTCTCGGACCATCTGTTTCCTTCGATATGAAATCAAAGCATCTCAAGAACGTCCAGTGCCCGTATCCCGGAAGGAAAGAGCACACAACGATCCGTAGCCTAATGGCAGAGCGAGCTGCGGCAACTTTGTCTGCAATGTTCACGGGAACGACGCCAAGCTTCACGATAAGAGCTAGTGCTGGAGTGGGTGCGTAGTGCTACGCCTTAGACCTGCAAAGAGGAGTGCTAAAGATCGAGAAAAGCTGCGCATCACTTGGTGAACAAGGCGAACTACGTTGCAACGTTTACTTTAAGAAACTGAGCACGCTTCCGTGGCTAGTGAGTTCAGCAGTGTGATTTGGGAGATTTTTATTTATTTATATTTTATTTATTAAATGTAATTTCTTAAATAGCATAAAACGATGGAGTCAAAGCAAAATTTGCATAAATTTAATCTCAATTTCATCAACTACACGCCACACTCTTTTTTTTTTGTTCAAAACTCACACCGAATTATGAACCCCAACAAAATGATTTACTCGCCCATGCCGAAAAATATGAAAAACGTCAGAATTAAATAACTGATAATTTATAAGCGGTCCAAAGCAATTACAACGAAAACAAATAAAGACACAAGCAGAGGAAGAAGAGTTATGGATGGAGTATTCAAAAAAAAAAAAAAACAAAGATGAACAGAGAAATTAAATAAAAGAATGATGATGGGTCACTTAAATAAATGCAAAGAACTTGTAAATAGAAAAGGCTGCAAATAGATGTTGCAAAGAGTACCAAATACATCGAAACGGAATGCACAGGAAAGTAAAAGGATTCAGGCCATTAAGTTCCGGAAGTGTGACAAAAAGACAAGTGAGGCAAGCGCAGCGGCGTACAAAATTGTTATTTGATGCTAAAAATTCACCAAATAGCGTTGGACGGGCAGGAATAGTTAACATTTGCATACTGAGTGGGTTCATTGAAATAAATTTATTTTTCGGAGCAAATCAGCTACAAAAGGGAACACGAAAAACGACCAAAAAATATAAACCAGTGGCCGCAATAGTACAAAATGGAAGTTGGACAAGTCAGAAATGTTGGACTCAGCTACTCCGTAGACGACAAACTCCGTATTCAGGTCAAAAAAGGCACGATTGGATTGCTCGGAGCTCTAAAAACTCTAAAACTTCCGAAACGGAATTTCGAAGGTACTTTCTCTAGAGACAACCTCATTGAGAAATTTAGCAACTAAGCAATGAGAGCCTGCACAGCACATTAAAGAGCAACTAGAAATTATAAAAAAAATACAAAAATTTAACGGTAATACACTTTTTCTACTTATCTGTTTGCAAAACTAATATTATGAAATAACTTTTTATTTCTACCTTACAGGCGCGCATTGAAAATGAAATAAAAGAAATAAAAAAAAAAAAACCTTACAAATAACTCATCGCACTCTAATTTGAGTTAACGTAAGCAAGTTTCAGCTACTCTTCCGTTTGCCATAAATCAACGAATTAGCAAATACGAAGCAATGCAAAAGCTCCATAGGCGCGCGCACAACTCGCAAAGTAAAGCCATTAAAAGGCTAACGACTCGACCGATGGGCGCGCATAAAAAGGAATAACAGCTGGCTGCTCAAGCACTTTAAAATTGTCTAACCAAACAATTGCGAGCATATGCGGGCACTTGAAAAACGCTTTCTCAAACATATATGAATGAATGTATGTATGTATGTGTGTACACGAATGCTCGACTGACTTTTGACCCCGCCCACTGGCGTGTGAAAACCATATCAGCAACGAGTGTTTACATTTTAAAGTCACTAAAAAAAAAAAAAAAATTAACCACAACTGCCGACACCAGCGCGCATAGAATGGCAGAAGAAATTTATATTATAATCGTGCAACCAGCAAAATGTGTTTTTAAATTTTAAACGAAAAAAAAAAAGTATAAAAAAAATGTAATATCACAAAATCGCACACTTCCGCTTCACTCGCATCCTTTTTTTTTTTTTTTTTTTAACGGGTGCAAGCATTTCAAACTCAATCGCTTAATTTCGCTTTCGGTATGCAATCCTTTGCCATTTTGACTTTAGCTTTCACAACTCATTTAACATACAATTTCATTAGTTTAAGTGTAACGAACGCTCAAATGCGTTAAATTGAAATTTGTTTGGTGATGGAAGCTGGAGTGCGAAGTATTTTGTAGCAAACCAATGCGAAACTTTTGCAATAAACGCCAACATACACATTTATACAAAGTAGCCTTCCGATGAATGCATACACCCCCGATTACTCTACATAAAAAAAAAAAAAAATGCGCTTTCCATATGCTTAGCTACTTTGCTTGCAAATTTCATTTTATTATACAAAATCTGCGCTACTTTGTAAGTTTTCGACTTTTGACTTGGACGCGCCGCCGTGCGCTTCTTTGTTGTCTGCTATCGCCGCCGTTTCGGGCTCGTCACTCAAGCTTCGGCTCTTCCGCCCAAACTAGTTTTATTGAACATCCTGCCGTTTTTTATTGCTTCGAGTGCTTGCAATGTTTGTGGCATTCATTCACTTGTGCGTTTCGCCGCCCCTGCAATCGTTCGATTTTCTAACGATTTCACATAAAAAAAAACCTCGCAAAAGCGCACTCGGTTAGGGGGCGTCTTCAGGCTATTAAAGCCAATCTAAACAAATTTGGTCGTTAGGCGCTCACCCTTGGCGCGCGAAGCAACACACAAAAACTGTAACAACAAGTTGCAGGGGAATTGTGCGTAAAAAAGTCTAACGACAATGAAATGAAAATAAACATAAAATATTGTCAATCAATTCAATTAGATGTTGTCAGCACCCATGACGACAAGAAAAGCGATACGTCCAGCTTGTTTGCTATTCAGCCGCTGTGATTTATGCGCTTGGCTTGTGTAATTTATATGGTCGGTCGAGTATGAGTCCAAAGAGTAGTGGGCGAACGAAGTGAATAGTGTGGGTTTGTGTGATTTGTAGACGCTCGAGTTTGCTTGTCATGTAAATATGTTTGTATACTCCTAGCGAGAGTCTGTTGAAGAGTCTCTTAATTACATAGATTTGGTAATGACGTTTGGCTAGTTAATTCGGTTAACTAGGCATTATTTAAGGGCAGACCGGCAATGTTGATGCTGTCAATAGAGCAAAGCGTATGGACTGTAGGAAGAAGATATTGATTTGCATTTTAATAAATTTTTAGTGTATTTTGTATTGAAGAAATAAAACATATCTTCATTTTCTCCGTCCAGTACTGGTGAATGAGTTAAGTGATAAATTTGATCGCTAAGGCAGCTCTGTATGTTCGAGATTGCAGATGTGTGGGCTACAAGAGTAACTCCTATCAATAAGTTAGTGCGAACTATATTGTTTTCTTCTTTTTCTTGTGCGACAGGGTGGAATAGTTTAGACTAACCGCGCGACACTTCAGATACCTATACTCAGGAAACTTAACATTTGTTAACATTTACGATTATGCAGCAATACCTGCTTGACCAAAAAACGAAATAAAAAGACTTAAGCGCTGATTATGCATACTTCGCACAACTTTCGCATAACGTTTTAGAGTTTCGCACAAACATACGTATTTAATGTTGATTATGCTTCGCACAACCAAACTTATCAGCCCTGCCAACCGTCAAACAATAATAAATGGCTATTAACGTAGTAGGGTCATTCACGTTATGCGCACAAAAACAGCTGATCTTTGTGAAGAATATGTAAACGCATTTTGACGTAAAATTTTAAAGCAGGCTTAATTATTTTTTACAAGGAATTAGCAAATAAAATATCCTCTCAAATCCAAGGCGAAATAGTCCATGAACACCACATTGTTATCGTAAACGTGATGCCACAAGCTCTCTTTTGTTAGCAATCCTTCGGTGTGGCTCTGGCGACACTTTAAAGAACGAAACACCGCCTTTTACGAGCTGATAACGCACAAAATACATAACACAACTACATATATGTACAACATATTCATTCATTTCATGAGCAAACTGCACAAAATGTTTTTTTCACTAAAAATCACAAATCAAATGTAAACAAATATTTTTGTTTTTATCAAATGAAAATAAAGTATAACAATTAAGATAAATGAATAAAATCAAATTATAAACTTTAACGAGGTTACCTGTTAAATCTGCCTTGCTCAAAACCAAATATATATGTATTTTCAAATCCGAATTTAGAATTCGTTAACGTTATCGGACATAAAAGAAAATTGTGTGATTGACATTAAATTAAAAACCAACGACAACCGGCGGCATAGCAAAAAAACCTCATAAATAAAACTTCATTTCAACTCCAGCAAAAACTTCTTACAATAACTTAAAACAATATTTTATACTCATTTGGTGAACTCTTTCTCTACACTCCTTTCCATATTCAAAAATATTTCGTACTTTCGACGAAAATACAAATGGTCAACCTTAGATTTTTAGTAATTGTATTTCAGCTATATTTATTCGGTTCTTTGAAGAAAATAAAACAAATAATATAAGAATTCACATGTTTACAATAAGAAAGTTGTGAATATCCCTAAAAACCTTTACATACAACTCTGTTAAAGCAGTATTGGTAGCACTGCAATTGAAATGTCACTTAAGGAAAACGCTAGCAAATCAAAATTCAACAGACTTCAAATTTTTATTAAGTTGTGCTAATTTCTGGGTAATCGGATACAGGTAAAATGCATTGAACAGATTTTATTTGACACTTCAAAAGTTATGCGAAAGTTGTGCGAAGTATGCATAATCAACGCTTTAAGCTGAACAGAACGAAAATTGACACTGAAGATGGCACAACGCCGTAACCGGTTTGTCTTCAAACCAAACCTGACAAGGTCTGACGGAAAATCGTTCCAACAAATATGTAGTGTGAACTAAGTATTTTTGACTGCGTAAGCAATTCTCATCATACTTTTCGAGTAGTGTGTCAATAAAGTCTGGTCGATGAGGCTGTCATCGGCTCTACGAGTTTTTGAAGCATTTAAGCGTTGCCAACGATAATCTATTCGTTCGAATTGATTTGTGTGCGTGGGTATTGCCTTTTCAGCTATGAAATCAGCAAAAAAAACCCTACGTTACTCTTATTTCTCCTGTCGTTGCTAGAAAAATAACGAAATATCCTTTAAGATTATTTAAAAGTTTGTACTAAAGCAAGTTGGTGGAATAAGAGTAGAGATAGACTAAGTTTGTGTGATGGTCTTTTAATTGCAACTTCCATAATCCATTATTAGCTTGTTGCCATCATTTTGTTCTCTCCATATTCCATTCATTCGATTTTGCAACTCGCCGCGAAACTCCTTTCACCCATTCAACGTCAGCGCGAAGTCACTAAAATCTCCACTAATTAGTTGCACTTTTCCCGCAGTAAAAATTCCCATTTTAATGACCGAACTCACACGCGCCCACAGATCAGAGGTGGCTTCCAAATGAGGCCACAAAACAGGATAAATAACAATTCACATATGTACATACAAATATACGAATATATTAAAAGCACGCAATTAGTCAGTAAATCGTTGCAAAGTGAGCGTGCGTCGAACGAGGCGGATGACAACGAACCGCCGTAAAAATCGTTTTTAATTCGCCGGCGGTTGGCTGACGTTACGCGCTCTCTTCTAAATGACTCCCCCGATTTTCCCATTTCTTCCACAGCTGCAGACAACCTCCCACAAGCACTATTTCATGATTTTGATGGGCTTTAAAATGTTTTACATTTTTTACGTTAAGCGCAGCGGGGCTACGCAGTGAGCGGCAGTCATTAGCCGCGTTGGCTTTTCGCCGTCGGCCGTCGGCCGATTGCTCAATTTGATTTTATTTAGTCAATTTCTCATTTTCATAGTCAATTAAGTCAATCACACGCCCTTTTAGCCACCTTTTCAGGTTTTTGTCGTTCATTTAGGCAGATGGGCGAACGAGCGAACGGGTGGACGGACGGGACGGTTGGCTGACTGGTGAGAGGTTTTGTGGCGAGCGTTTCAACACTTCCGCGCCGTTTATTTGCGACTCGACATTCGATTGCTCAATTTGAGCGGTTACAACAACAACAACAACAACAATTACAAACGCTGCAATGCACATGAATATTTAATAAAATTGAGTTTTGTTGTTGTTGTTGTTGTAACGCGTGGCAACCTGCGTGAGGGTGAGCCCCTGGTAGGCCGCACAAATTCCGGTCGCGCCGAGCGCAAAGGACGCGAAAGACAGAAAGAAAGGGAGGGTGTGTGCGTGTGTGCGCGTTCACCTTGTTCGCTTGTTCTTGGCCGCCAACGTGTGGGCGCTGGTGATGAAAACATAAAAAAAAATAAAACAACAACAAAACGCGTTAACAATACGTAACAGACAAACGTTGCAGCGACGCTTTATTATTATTAAGTGCCACAAAAACAATGCACTTTTAGCGCACACGGCTGGTGTTGTTGGCTGTTGTTGGCTGTTGTTGTTGCCTATTGCTGGCGGAAGAGGGAGAGATGGGCACGTGGCAGCTGCTTTTAAAATTGAATTTCCAAATTTCCGCTCATGTAATCCGCTCGCGTCAATATTGTTTTGTATGGAATATGTATGTTTTTAGAAGCTTTGTTGTTGTTGCTGCTGGTTATGTTAATGATGATGTTGCAACTCAAACGATTCAAATACATTTGCGAGTGTGTATGTATGTATGTTTGCGCAACACGTTGTAAGCAGAACTGTCGAGTTAAAAAAATATTATGGCAAGATGGTTTCAAAAAGTATTTGCCAAGTAAGAGGTGGTCGAAAAAGGCAAGCAATTTTTAAAAAATTAGAACTGAGAAAATAAAAAATTCAAATTAATCGACATGTCTTAAAACTATTTAAACCAGTTTACTGATACTGATTTTTTTTTGTAAAATCTTTCGTTTACAGTTATTTTGTTCCAATAATTTTTTCTATAATTTTTTCAGTTTTTTTTCGCAGACTACAGTGTTTACACCGCTTTCTGTCTGATTTATAATATATCATCCTTCACAACTGTGTAACGAAATTTGCCTTCAAAATTTATGTCGAAATTTTCGATTCACCGACTAAGAAAAAGAAATAGTCGCACGTAAAAAAACGTACGAGTGAAGTGCAGAGGTTTGATGAGTGAAAAGAATTTACTAATATAATTTTTCATAAATGAACATATCTAAGGTGTAAAAATTTTCTTCATAAAAAAGTTCATAAAAAATTTAAACTTTTTTTTAGATTTCAATAATGTTGTGGAAATAGAGAATTTTGAAAATATATTAAATACTAAAAATAAAACGATTGATTCTTAGCTTTAATGATTTAATTTACACCATATCTGATGACAATATAAAATAAATTATTTGAAAACTGCATACAGATTACAAAAAAAAAAAAAAACGCTTTCAGTGGAGCTCAACATAAAAGCAGTGATTTATGTATGTTTTAAAATTTTGGTTATTTAAAAACAAATTTCAAATAATTTTCTAACAAAAATCGTTTTAAATTTAAACTCAAACTATATCTCAAAAAAATCATCTAATATAAAAAAAATGTCGCTAAAGTTTTTTAATCCGAATTTAAAATAATAAATTGTTACTTTTCTGTTTTTTCGAACACATATGTACATATGTATGTATCTACAAAAAGAGGCGGTGAAAATAGTAAAACGAAACAAAAAACGAAATAAACTCAAATTTCAGACATTTTGCATTCTTTTTTTTAAGAAAAAAAAAAACAAACAAATTTTTACAGTGTTATCAAAATACCAATTTTTTAAGCCAGTTTTTTAGACAATTTTTCCGTATGCAGTTCTGTAGCTCATTAAATTTAAGTTAAAAAAACTGCAGTTGATTTTAGAAAATTTTTTTCGCCGTAAATAAAGTTCGTTGATGCGAATGCCAAAAAAAATCTCAGAAATAAACCAATTGTATATTTTAGCCACCTGAAACTCACACTTTGTTAGACTTAAATGGAATGAGCTGCATAACTGCATACTCAAAAATTTTCTAAAAAAAAAACTGGCTTAAAAAATTTAATTTTTCGTTTTTTTTTTTTGTGAAGAATGCAAAATGTGAGAAATTTTGGTTTATTTTGTTTTTGTTAGCGAAATATTTGAAATAAAATTAAAAAATAAAAATTTAATAAATTAATGGCGAATTAAAAAAAAAAATTTCAAACCTAAATCACTTTTATTATTTTCACCGCCCCTTTTTGTAAATACATACATATATATGTTGTTCAAAAAAAAAAAAAGATAAGTAGCAATTTATGGCGCGTAAAGCCACAATATTTAATTGTATATCTTGAAATACATAGTTAAAATTTTAAAAATTATTAAATAAAATATTAAATATAATATTTTTTGTAATATCAAACGCAACAAATTTCAATACACATTCTGGTTCTAATAAACTTCTCTTTAACCTTACAGACTAAATCATCACCATTTCGGCCTCAGCAGACTTCCTGTCCCCAGTGGGACACACACACACATACACACACACACGCGCACGCACACACATACACATGCATGCGCTACGAAATGGATCGAGTATAGGCAATAAAATGTCAACTGGCATTTAAAGAAGACTTAACTAGTATTTAAATAATCGGAAAGCTTGGTAAGTAAGTGATTTTGCGACTTTTAGCGAGTGAGTGAGCGAGTGAGCGAGTGAGTGAATGATTGTACAAATGTAAGGTTGAATGAGTAAATGATTGAGTGGCCAAAAGCAAATAATAAAACGGTAGCAACGTATCTACATATTTAGTTAACGTTATGAAAATGCGTGGAGATGTGTGCAAGTGTTTGTGTGTTTATGGTAAATATGTTTGTATGAAAATCCAAGAACGCAATTAAAGTTGCCCTACAATTGCCTTATCAATAAGGTTTTAATCGATCGATATGACTGTGCACACTATTTATTTACATACATACATACATACGAGTATGTGTGTGTATGTGTGTGTTCATGTGCGTACGCTTGAAATATGCTCGGCAGCACCTTGGTTTGATTTGATTAATTTGTTTTGCAACTCTTTATCATTTTTAGCTTTTTTTTTCGTGCATAAATACACACTTCTACTGCATACACGCACATACATACATATGTACATAAATTTTTTTTATCGGCCCTCCCGCTTGCTGTACAATTTTGTTTTATCAAGCCATTTGTGTACAAGATTATTATTTAAAAAAAAAAAATTTTTTTTTTTGTTCATATTCGAAATGTTTTGCCTTCTTATCTCGCTGCGTTCCAGGTCATTCGTCAATTTGTTTCAACTTGTTGTTGTTGTACATGGATTTATGTATGTACCTTCAGCGCTCTCAAGTGATTTCTATATTCAATTTTCCTTCGTCAAATATTTTGATTTTACTTATTTACTTTTATATTTACTTAATTGCGCAGTGTTGACTTAAAACATTAAGCTTGTAGAGCGAGGCTTTTTCGTGCGCTTTTGTTGTTATAAATATTTATGGTTTGAAAAAAAACTAAAAATAAAACAAGTAATCGGTTATATAGATTTTCAAGTACTTTTTGTATAATTTAAAAACAGTTTTAACTTCCATTTATGTGCCTGACCTACTTAAGAAGTTCCTTCCCGAAATCTGTGCCCGTTCAAAAACGATCCACTTACATATAGTACAGTTGACACGAGATCTGATAAATACCACATCGATGCAGCACTCTTTATTTGGTAATTTCTATAACTTAAAATCTTAAAGATCAAATAACGAAAAATACCTTTTCAAACCTTTGCAATTCCCTTATGCTCCGATAGTCGGCAAGTTTGTAAAATATATAATTCAGAGTGGTTCTTATCTGGTCCGGGTGATTGACTCCTCTCTTTCACCGATGTGCGGTGGTTCAACTTTGAGTAGATCATTCACGTTTCAAGAGATTACACAGGTGACAATTTTATATTTATAGCGATTTTATGTTGATCTTGATTCCGCCTGTGAGTTCCTTATTATGGCCGTGGCAGACGTGGCAAAATCCGGCAGCTATTTGATTCAGTGCTGCCAGTGGTAAACTTCTAGCAGGAATTGCAAATGAGAATAGTATTCCATAGATATCAGCAGGCAAACCATTGCTGTTTGAAATGAGATGTGTTGACAGGTCTGAAGATTTACTCAGCACTTTTTTTTATTTATCTGCTCAGATTTTGCGAGACTTTGGCTGAAGTTGCTTGGCTCGCAACTGCTGAGGAGCTCTCGGGCGTGGAAATTAGTCTTTTTCGTGGTTTGGTGGTCAGTTTGCAGTGCCTGGTTGACACTAAGAAGTGATTAACTTTCAAAACTTTGTATGATATCATAACGGAAAGTATTATTTTGTATTAATGTCTTATTTTGCCAAGCCTTATGACATGGCTCCTTAGTGGAGTAGTGAGAAAAGAACCGCTTGTCTTTGAGCAAAGGCTGGTTATGACATTGGGGAAGACATCCTTTATTCTAGCGCTTCAGACGAAATGGAAGAAAGACCGCGATTAATTGCAGATTTATGGCGTAGGACTCGTTGCTACGTAGAACAGGCTAAAATGATACGCGAAGTACGAAAGCAGTGAGGTCTTCCGCTTGTTTCGCGGATTTTTTCATGCTTTCCATATTTCACTTTTAATGGACAAGTTGTTACGCTTCTTAACCGCATCGCTGCATAGTCACGCGGCTCAAGATCTTGCCCTTCGACGGTTAGCGTAAAAATTGCTGCCTGGAGAAGCGCCCGCATCTCTTTCAGGCTGCCGAGCAAAGGCCATCTTGGCTCAGTTCCTAGGGTTGAGTAAAAAATGCATGTTTTCCTAAGAACTTTCCTCACCAAAGGCGAGGTTGTAGGACTTTTGGTGTTCATCCAATTTATTTATATTGTCTACGTTGATCTACCAGTTGTCGAATATCAGAATTTAGGTCTCTGCCTAAGGTGTTAACAATTATTCTAGTATATAAATTATTACAATCTGGCTGGGTTTGAACGAGCAGTTGCGGCAGCTGTGACCAACTGACTGAAGCTCGCCAACGCGTACGAATCAGTGGCTCTTTTGTTGATGTTTAGAGAGAGAGAAAAAGAGAGAGAGAGAGGCTTAGTGATGCTGGTGATTCCTCCGATTAACGCTATCACTCATCCACTCTCTCCCATTCAATTGATCTTTGTCGCAGCTTAACAATGCATCGGAGGCTGTGGATACTCGTGGAGGCTCACGAAACCCTGCCATCCAGCTTGCATTTCGATTACTTTTAATTCAGGTCGAGTATTTTCTGTGACTGTTGCTTAACGAATAGCATGTGTTAAGTGATTTACCGTTAACCTCGCACTCATTAACTACTTTTTAAACACGACAGCTTCAGGGCTACTCAATGAAAATGCTTTAAAAAAAAAAACAAAAAAAAATTACATAAAATCAACATTCAATCAGACAAGCAAATGAAGAAAAACATATTTCATCACAATAATAAAATATTGAATAAAATGAAATTGTAAAAAAAGTGAATTATAAATAAAATAAATCAGCTAAACAAATACGACATATATCCTTATCGTTATATTAAATCACGACAACCACGCCAACCCAGATAACGTCCAACTGCCATTGACTGACAGTATAAAAATTTCTGCAGGTCAGCGACAAGCGATAGCAAAGTTTGACAGTGCAAAAACAAAAACGCGTTCCAAAACAAAACAAAAAAAAACAAAAGCAATAACGTCAAAGTTTCTTATTTTTTTTGTTTTTTTGTTTTGAAAGTTATGAAGTCATCCAAGTTATGAAATATCTGTGAATGTACATATGTTTGCGAGTATAACAGTTAAAGTAATGGAAGCAGAAAAGAAAAAACAAAAACAAAAAGCAACTAAGCGAAGCTAATATTTGTTTTAATTTCATGTCTCTAAAAAAAAATCTTGCGCAAATCGACTAACTGACTAAAGCACACCAATTGGCTGTCGAACGTGATGAGTGACGACGACAACATTTACAGGCCACCGATGTGTGGCGATAGCGCGTCCAAAAAGAATTCTCTGACGCCATTTTTCCAGCTATTTCTTTGCTCTGTTTACGCTTTGTTATTCCATTTTAACAAATTCCCCTTTCCTAACTATTTACTATCTCCGCTCTTATTTCCCACTTGTCATTTTAGCTTGTCCAACAAGCTGGCTACGCGTCTAATAACTCGCTAACGCTTGCGGCCAACCAACCAACCAGCTGAGCGTGTGAACGATTGGCCCGCCTACTCGATTGTCATTGTAGTAGATCTATCATATTTTCAAAGCAACAACAACACACAATAATAAATCTGTGCGAAGAATGTACAGTTAGATAGGTAGGCACATTGGTTGGTACCCTGAACACAAAACAACGCGAATCAAAATCAAATGAATGACAGTATTTAGTGTTCAGCTTGTACACACTTATTTGGTATTACAGAAAGTTGAAAAATAAAATTCATACACACATTTCATGCCTTTACATCAATCCATCCCGCCCCGCACGCCCTTCCATTCCAACTTGAAGCTTTTATTTCAGCTTCTTCAAAATTTGAAGTGAACCGCGGTCCACTTGTGCCGAACATATTTTACCGATGTTTTGTCGTACAAAAACAAAACAAAAATTGTTGTAGCACTACTTGTACCGCTTTCGTGTTGTTGTAGTGTTTATTGTTCGCACTTGTGCTTTAGTCATTACTAAATACAAATGTAGTTTTCTATAAATGAAAACCCAGCAAACATTTCTGATCGCGGATCTCTCAATTTCCTATTTTCGATATTCCGAATAGCTGGCGAATGGTTTTTTTTTTTTTTTTAGTCTCCGATCTCATGACAATCTTTCCAAAACCTTTGTGGTCTGAAATCTTTCGCGAGCAACATCGAGACAAAGAAGTTTTTTTTAATTATCTTCTTCGTAGATTTGAGGAAAATAACGTCAAAAGTAGTGTTGGATACGCAACTCTTCCAATTATATTTCAATTGTTGGCTGGGATTTCACTGCTTTGATTTTATGACGAAGTGTTCACTCTGTACTCATTGTTGTTGTTGCTATTGGCGACAATGATGATGTGTAATTTAATTTGTCGTTTATTAGTTGAACACTCGTTTGTTTTATGAGACACTCAAGAGCTGTACTTGAACTGAGAAGTGTATTGTGGCGTCGGCTGTGTTTTTTTTTCTTGTTTTTTTTTTAGGAAATTGTCTCTTTGGAGTGTAGGGTTCTGTGCCGACATGAAAGGCGTTTGTGTTACCTTTGAGTGGATACATCGAGTAGATGGAGTGCAGGCTGTTTGCGCTTGTTAATTAAAAAGATGAGATTAGCCGTCGGCGCTACACACAAAAATAATGTTGAGAAAGGTCAATTCTTGATTGTGTTGGCGTTAAGGTTATGACAGATCAAGTGGTGGTCCTATACGCTGGCAGCTGATGTCCTCCACAGACGATTTATGCATGGCGTTTCTAATCGAAGAGCCTGAAGTGTTCAAACTTCGTTAATTTAGAGCTCACAAGAGTCTTTTATAATTTAGATAGTTGCGACTTCTTAAGTCTTAGTAGCTTCTTTGACCGCCTTCGTTCGATCTTTCGACGCCCTCGTTCGTTCATTTTCAAACCGGAATTGAATCCGTTGGTGCTGACAAGGGTATCGCGTAGATGGTCTAGCAACTATTCTTTATTATGTTCTACATTTACTAACACTTTTTTCTATCACTTGATAGCTAGTATGTTATTATCAGCTGAGTCGTTCGGCTATAACTAGTTGAAACTGGATATATGTTTACCAATTAATTTCGTATATATTTTACTAAACTTTAACTGATTTCCACAAGTGCAAGCATAGCAACATATGTTTATATGTATGTGTATGAGTCTTCACATATATTTAGATTTGTGCTAAATTGAAATATTTCAGTTCGACGATCATTCGCGGCCCATGACGCAAGGAGATGCGCGTTGCTTAGATAGCCGGTGCTTTAGATTGACACGTACTGGAAAGATTATGTCCAAATATGGGTGAAATTCGACAGTCACAACAAAGCAAAGATAATTGTGCACAGATTAGATAAAGGAAAAAGTAATGACGCAAGTTTGTAGCCGATATCGGTGAGATAAATACAGAACGATCGCTCTTTTCGTGAAATGGAAATGGAAAAATAGACGCCAGGTGACAAAGCGAAAAGTTGTATGTGTGAAAAATAAGGGCCGTAGTAGGGACGAGTCGTCTGCCATTTTTCAGAACAAAAAACAAATAATAGTGTGAAATTTAATTTTTATTAAAAATGCTTTAACTTGAAAAAAATTTTCTTCAAACTTTTGTCCTAAATTTTTTTTTCAAAAATTTAGCTTTTCATAAAAAAAATCTAGTTTTCTTTTTAAACATGTTTTTTCGTTATTTCGAAAAAACTTTTTGTCCTAAATTTTTTTATTAAAAAATTAACTTTTTCATAACTAGTTTTCTTTCTAAACATTTTTGTGTTGTTATTTCGAAAAATTAATTTACCAACCATTTGTGAAACTTCTCTTGAAATTAGTAAATACAAGAGTTTAAATTTTAAATATTTAATTTTAATGTTTTAACTTATTTTTATTCTTGAGTTCGATATATTTGTTTCTATTGGTTTGTAAATAAAGCCTTCTATCGAAAAAACCAGCCCCGAGTAAATGTTTAAATTTTTTAAAAAATTTAAAATAAAAAAATATTTTTGAAAAGTTAAATTTTTTATAGACAATTACTTCAGAAGAGATTCTTCGTATTTAAGTTCAAATTTTTAACGCAGAAGCTTCACCAGTAAGCAAAAAAATTTTTTTTGAAACTTACTTATAGTTTGATTCGGTTTTATTTTATTATTGACTAAAAAATTTGATTTTTCATAAAAACCGCAAATCGAAAAACATTTTCATTTATAGTTCCAAATGTTGGAATTTTTTTTTTTAAATGTTCGGATGAAAAAATTCAAAATTTCAAGTATTTTTATTTAAAAATTAGATTTTTCATTAAAACTTGCATGCATTTTCGTTTTATAGAAATTTTTTTTTTTTTAATAATTGTTACCCAACCTACCCAGCAGCTTTAACATTAAATAGACGCAAAAATTCAAAAATTCAAATATTCAATATTTACCAATAATTTTATTTGGTTTTATTTTGTAATTAACTAACATTATAATTTACAATTTTACACATAGAATCTATGTTTTGACATTTTTGTTCATAATATTATTGTTTTTATTTGCATTTTTTTTTTGAACATTTAGAAAATTATGCTACTAGAATTTTTTACTTTATCGTAGCATCTGTTTGTATTATTAATTTTTATTCTTTTGAGTTACCAGAATTTTGAATTTAAGAAAAAATGTTGGAATAGAAATTGCAAATAGAAAATTAAAAATTCTATAGGAAATTTGAACGCATTTTTTGAGTAACGATTAACGATTACATTCTTATTTTTTTTTTTTTGCAAAATTTAAAAATTTTAATGTTTTCTTAAAATTTAAATATAATTTTTAAACGCTTTATTATATAGATATACTTAATTTTATATTTTAAACTAAGTTTATGGTATACATTTTGCTTAGAAATAAATATATATTTTTTTTTATATTTTAAGTGACTCGTATTGCGAAATTAGTGGGAAAGAATTTGTTTAAAGGAAATTTAAAGACAATTTGCAATTTTATGTAATATTTGCAAAAATTTGGAAAATGAAAAGAACTCAAAATTTTAGATTTTTTGCATTTTTTCGGAAAATAGTTTAAAAAAATATTAAATTTTTCTATAAATTAAAATTTAATTGTCCAAGGTATTTACGATGTTTTCGCTGAAGCAAATCACTTAAATTTTCCTATTTACAATAATTTTATATTTACAATTTCCTGCTAAATGGCGCTCGTATTTTTTTTTTTTTGAAAATTGTTGAAGTATTTTTTTCTTCCTACTTTTATTGCACCATGAAAATTACTTTTATCTACACAATTTCTACTATTTACTTCTTCCGATATTTTCTGCCGTTTTCAAATTATTGTCCAATATTCGAGTAGCGCCTGCTCTTCTCAAAAATTATAAAAGAAAACACAAGTTTTTCCACTAAAAAAAATGTCGCTCTAGCTTATCACCCAACATGCTTCGCTTATTGCTGTTGTAATCGTTTGCAATTCACCTCCACTCCGACCTTGGATCACACTCACAGTTGGCTGGATGCCGCTGCTGCGCCTCGTCGCCACATGCGCTCCATAAGCCCTCAACAATATTAGGGCCACCATGGTCGCTGATGTGGATGCGCATGCGCAGCGTGTAGACCAGCTGCTGCCGCTGCTGCTGCATGCTGATACGCCGCCGCACCATTCGCGTGCATCACCAAATGATGTGCCGCTGCAGCGTTCTGCATCTGCTGCGTCATGCAGTCCTGCGGCAGCTTAGTGCCATCCGCCAGGCAGGGCTTGCCATTGCGCACCAACACTGGCACCGCAACGCGCCGTGGCGAGGGCAATGCGGCCGCGTGATGTGGATGCATGGCGGGGTGATGCTCGTAGACGCCCTTCTCATTCTGTGCGCGCTTCGTCTTGTAGCGATGATTTTGAAACCAGATTTTGACCTGCGTTGGCGTTAGACGTATCAAGCTGGCGAGGTGCTCACGCTCCGGCGCCGATAGGTAGCGTTGCTGGCGGAAACGTCGTTCCAATTCGTAGGTTTGCGCCTTGGTGAAGAGTACGCGCCGCTTGCGTTTCTTATTCGGCATGCCGTCGGCGCCATTGTTGGAGCCATTACCGCCGTTCTCATCGTCATTATCGTCGTCCATGATCTCCTCATCGATGCCGTCCTCGATGAGGCTGTCGTCATGCGGATTGGATGAGGAACCGCCAGCGCTGGCATTGTCCGGAGCGGCGCCAACTGCGCTGCCCGACATGCTCTTGTTGTTGAGCTGCTGGTGATGGGCGTGTAGCTGCTGGTGGGTAGCTGAGCCAGCAAGTGATTGCATGTGTAACGAATTGGCGTCGCCGACGGAGAGCGCGTCACTTTCGGCCGAGCGGCTGTAGGTCTTGTAGTCGCCGGACAGCGCTGGCGAGGTCTGACAATTGGAGCCGATGTAGGTGTAAGAGACCTCCGAGGTGTGTGGCGACGTGCTGTCAGGACTGGCTGGTTGTTGGATGCCTGCAAGTGGGCGAAAAGAGAAAAGGAAATTTGTTGGTTAGTTCACGGGCGCGGAAAGAGAATGAATGTGAGAGGCTCTGTGTAACAAGCGACGAAATTTCGCCAGAAACAGACTGAAATTATAAGAAAGAGGGGAATCAGACGGCTGCAACAATACAATACGGAGTTGCATACATAAAATATGCCTCAAGATCGAGAGCTATGGCTTTGTGAGCCTATGGCCATCTTGCGAGCTAACCTCTAGCTATTTCCCCGCAAAGAAAACTTTTACTTCTGTCGCGCATACTGCTGCTCTCGAATTAAGCCTAGACTAACATTTAGCAGACTTCATAATCCAATTATTTCTCCCGGATGTATTTTCTGTTGTCTCTTCATAAAAAAAGTGTTTTACATTTGTAGCTAGCTTATGCGAATCATTCTCAAAGTCTTTTGTTCCTCGTCGCAATATTCCTAATACCCATCAGCTATTAAATATCAAATTTGTCATTCTTTCCATTCAATTGCAACATCCTTTTGTCATTGGTTTTTCACATTGCAATACAATTCCCCTATTCCCAAATAAGCCAGATCTTCACAAAAACTCTTCGCTCGCTGCCACATGCGTGTATCCTGGGCGGCAGCACTACAAAATACCTTAATTTATTAGCCTCTAAACAAGGCACAATGGGAGGGCAAACAAACAGCGTAGCCGTCAATTTTCGTCATTTTAGGCGGAAATAAATTGTCGTACATCAAACATTTTCAATCATTTCTACTTTACGCTTTGTGTATGAAAGAGAGCGCACAAGTCCATAGTGTAATAAAATAATAATAACAATGCACAGCGAAACCGGAAGGATGGCACATGGATTAGATCACACCTTCATTTGAGGTTTTCACTTTTTCACACAAAAACCCAATTGAAGGTGACAAAGGGCGGACAAGCGACGTTTAATTGTATTTCGTTTGTATGAGTACATTTCAAGCGGCGAAGGGGAGCTCACAAAGCGGTCTAAGGCGGCGAGTGAGCGGCGGCCATTTCGTAGGTAATCGCAGTCGCAATAGAATTTAAGAATGCATTACATTGGAAGGTCAACAACGCAGAGATAACGGACAATCAGCGGAAGCGCTGGAAATAGGAAGTGAATGCGCCGCTGCTGAGACGTTGCTGCATGCTGAGCTATTGAAATTTTTCGACAAACGCGCAAGAGAAAAAAATCAAAAAATCAAAAATTCACAGCAACCATTGAGTCAATTGCCCGTCAGATGTAGGGCGAGCGACAAGGAGGCGAGTAGCACATTTACATTTGCGTGTGCGTTGAGTGCGAGTGAGAGCTCGTGAATGTATGTACAAACATGCGTGTGTGTGTGTGTCAGTGTGACTGGTTCATAGAAATATAGTTGACGCCTTTTATGAGGTTGCGATGTTGTTGTTGTTGTTGTTTGGTTTTTTCTTTGTTCGACGTAAATGATGAATGAATGAGCAAACGACTAATTTCACAGAGTTAACTCAGGTAGGAAGGCAGTGAGCAGTGTAAGATTGATAGGATTGTGTAAATGGCAGGAGCGTTTGCATATTTAAGTGATGCCCTTTAATTCATGAACACAGCTGCGAGAACTTAGCACTCCACTGAGGAAATGGCGTCTCAAGCTCTCAGAGTCGTATCGAAAGCTCCTTCGAAATTTGAATACACACTCTCCAGTATATAACGAGCTCTAGAAGCGCCATGAAGACCATCTTCACAGCTAAGTCATGACTTTTGTCTTTGCTTGAAAACCCGTTCGCGGTCGGAGAGAACTGAGCTTATGCTCTGGCAAAATTTTTACAAAACGCTTTTTCACTTTTTTCAAGCTTAAACGAGGAATTTTTTATTCGTCTTAAAAACGATTTTTTCTCGTACTGTTACTACTAGAAATACTCCCAACATACATATACTAGTGGGTCTTCCATACTAAAAACAGTGATCTTCAGAATGTCTCACTCACACTTCTCAAAGTGCAATCCACCTAAGAACCTTCTAACTTTCGATCTTTCAATTTTGATTTATTTTCTGAAGATCATTTCGTAGCGTTGATTGCAGAATGTCTCGCAAATTCGTGCGGCATCCGTTAGAGCTTGATCTTAGAGAAATCGTCTCTCGCTCGCTTTCGCTTGTGTAACGGTCGCATATATTAGTGAATTCGAAAATCTCCGCTAACAAAATATTCATTACAATAAAGTGACCGTCCACTCTCACTTCGCAAGTTGCCCCATAAATTTCACTTACAAATAACTCATCCCAAGCCAATAGACGTGCAAATCCTTTTGCCTACATTCGGGCGAGGAGGATGGTTCTACCCGCAACCAAAGCTATGACACACAATAATGCGTAGCCATAAAATTGCCAACAAATTTTCCATGTTAACCTTTGATTGTGTTTGCTCAGTACACAACCACCACCACCACCGTCACCGTCACCTTCATCACTATCTCGAACATCACCGGCGTATGTTTTACAAACCAGCAACAACAAAAACAAAAAGCATGCGATCAAATACAATTCGTTACGTTTCGTTTGCTGTACATCGCCACTCCAGAGCATCCACTTCCTCTGTGTGTAACATTTTTATGAGTTAAGTATTTGGTGGTGGTGGTGTTGTTGTTGTTGTGTTGTGTTGTTTTTGGAATCGGTTAGTGGGTTGGTTCGTTGGCTGGGTTGGTGGGTTTGCGCTTGTCATTAATTGAAAGTTAAAAAGTTATTTTTATTTAACACCATATCGATATAAGGCAATCTTAACAAGCGGCAGCTGTTCAACGTCACCGCTACAGCCACACACACACACACACACACACACACACACACATACACAATACATATGCGCATACATATTTGCCGCGCTGCGCATTCGTGCAACATTTAGCCGCAAATTATGTTGCACCCTTGAAGCCTCAGACGCATCTGCCCTTTTTTTTTATTTCGCTCACTAGCATTTTCGAAATTACTTTTCAAATTTCGTACACAAATTTGTCTAATCATATTTGTTTGCTGCGCTGCCCTCGCCCAGTCGCCCAGTCGTCCCCTCGCCCTTTCTGCCTTGGTTTTGCTGTTTTACACTTCAGGATTAGTCGGCAATACATACATACATATTTACATGTATTGATTGCTAAATGCTCGCCACTCGAGGATTCCACATTTTTTTTTGTTTTCTTCACAAAGTTTTTTTTTTGTTTTTTTTTAATTTTTCCTTTCACTAAATTGTCACGCACTTCCGTTAGTTATTGGCCGTTTCGTAGGTGTGCTTCTTGAATGTGTTTTGAGAATTCCTGCAGCTGGCTTCATGTAAATGCTTCGTTTACCCCTTCACCGCTTCACCCCTTCACCGCTTGGCGTCGTTTCGCAGTTATTAAGTCAGTCATTAGAAAAGTGTGGTTATGTTGCCATGGCAATGGGGATTTACATGGACTAAATAACCTTAATTTATTGCTGTTTGATATAAGAAGGCATTGGGGAGGTGATTCGGCAGAGGATATTCGTGGAAAGAACGCGCTCCTTTTGATTCGCAAGTCAATGTTCCGAAGTGATGAGAAACCAATTTCTTTTTCGCGCTGCTCTCGAAAAACTCATCGTACACAGCACTTGATGAGAGCCGAATTTCTTTGTACATCTACTTCAGCAGCGTGTTGGGCAGCCCTAGAGTAGGTAAGCTTCGAAAGCTGTAGGCTAAAAAAAAGTTTTACTTATGTATGGGAAGAGTTTTGGGACGCAACGGCTTCGGACTTTAGTAGAGTTTGTTGTTAATATTAAGTCATTGGAGTGAGCACCAAACGTGAGCTGAGTGTATTTTTGGAAACGCTGAGATGCTTCTCAAACTAACCTAAAAAATCGGTCTATTGCAAAAGAGAATGAGAGCAAGTGGTGCTAGTAATGGTCCATCCTGAGTGCGCTGCCGCAAATAGCGGCAACTCTCAACAATCTAAACTCTGAGTGTATTTTTGAAAATGCTGACATGCTTCTCAAACTAGCCTAAAAAACGCTTCTGGGCCTACGAAAAAAAGAATGAGACCAAATGGTGCTAGTAACGGTTCATTCTCAGCCTGAGTGCGCTGCCGCAAATAGCAGCAACTCTCAACAATCTAAACTCAACGAAGTTTTTGACATTATTACTGCATCCAAATAGCCTCTCCGTCGACCGCACCCTTTTTAATGTAGAAAATCTCATTTTACTCACCATAAAGCTCATTTTCCTTAATCCATGCGCTACGCGCTGGATGCGCCAACACTGTGTGCGTCATCTGATGATACGACGACAATTCATCACTGAAGCTGGAAAAGTTCTTTGGCAAATATTGTCCCGCCGCAGCCGCAGCGGCTGCCGCAACCGCGTTGTGGTGACTAGCGATGAGATGAGCGGTGGCTTGCGCTTGTGAGGCGGCATTCGCTGCTACTGCCGCTGCGCTCGGATGATGTGGCGTCGCCTGCTGCCCATTAACATCGGCGCCGTTGACTACGTTGCCAGTCACAGGCGTGGGCGTATTGCCGGCGGAATGTGGCGTCGTCGATTGATCGTCGTTGGGTATGGCCAACGTATTGGATATGGCGCTGCCCAGTACCGACGCTGGCGGTGTTAAATGTGCGCTATGCGTATCACCATTGCTATTGCTGTTGTTGTTATTGTTGTGTATGCTGGTGTTGTTGTTGTTATTGTTGTGATGATGCGGATGTAGATGCGTTAGATGGCTGGGATGTTGCTGGTGCTGCTGTTGGGCATTGTGACTAATATCGGTTTCGCTGTGATGGCCAGCGGCGGCGTGTGGCGGCACAACGCCATTCTTCAGCTCGCTGCCATCCAAGTTGAGTATGTCCGATATGTGAAAGCCGGAGGGGCGTTGCGATGAGGGCACCTTCGCATCGAAGAGACTGTTCGAAAGAGATTGAAGGGCGAAAAAGAGAGAGAGAGAGAAAAGAAAAGTAGAAAATCAGTTAGAGTGTGGAAGTGTTTAGGAAATTAATGTGTTATGGCATGTTTTTTAATGAAGGTTGGTGGTGAGCAGACTTTCTAAGCTTAAAAGTTGGCAAAGCACGAGAAATCTTCTGTTTACTGGTAGTTATTTCATTGCATGAAGTTTCCATGAATTTTACTGATAGAAAATGGGCTAAAAAGCTTAAAGCGAGTACGAGTTAGGCTGCCTTAGCATTTAGAGCTTTTTTCAATGCCTCGAGAGCTTTTCGATAAGTGACAGGCTCTCGCATATGTAAAGACATTGCAAGCGTAAGACAATTTTTGCGTTCAAATAAGCTTTCAGATGTAACTTGTAGTCAATATTACCAAAGAAGTTTGCTGTTATTGCAATCGCAAGTACGAAAATGATCAGCATAAGCTGGACGAAAAGTTAGTTGAATTTCAGTTCTAAAGTTTTTCGATTGCAATTTTTATTTAAAAGAAATTTCAAAATGTTCTTACGAATTTTTTATTTTTATCAACGCAATTAAGAAAATTTTAGCCAGTATGAAAGATCAAAAAAGCTTTAAAGCAATGATTCTCTTACGCGAAGCTTTTTTGTGCTTTAGCATGTAAATATGTGGAGCTTATGTGCTTTTACTCAAAAGAAACGCACACTTTTGAATACACTGATGCTAAGCACCACCTCTTTAACGGAAAGCCCTGGAGCTTTTCGAACTTTTAAAATGCTTTTTTGGTTGCAAAAAGACTTCAAACGTCAAGCAATTGAATAGGTTTTTTGATTTTGGAATAGCAATTTAAGTAATTTTCGGCTTTCGTTTGTCTATAAATTGTTTTAAACGTGTTTGAGTCATTATGCCTTCGAAGTTTTGCGACGAGCCCCGGCTCTCTTCGAATGCCAGTTTTTTAGAACTTCTACAAATTCCTAGTAGATAAATTGTTGTGTATTCGATATCCTCGTTTTCAGTTGCAAGTGAAATTCTTGGTTACTAAAAATTGTCTACTCGTTCAGTGAGTTTATATTTTTGTGTACAACTCTCGCCTCGTCAATCTGTCTGTCAGAGTTCGGGTCCTCTCAAATCAATTATGCGCTAGAGTCATTAGAGCACACACCGACCGCATAATTGACCTTTCGCAACAAGTTTGTTTGTATTGCTTTTGGCAAACAATCATCGGAAATTCCCGCACATTACAAGTACCATGCACTCTACTACCCTCACAAATACCAAATTCTGAGTAAGATAGCGGTGAAGGACTCCAACTAAAATCACGTATTTCCCCCAAACGCTCGCAGGAAATACCCGAAATGTGAAGTCGCGAAAGACACGTACACACACACATAGTTGCTCAAGAGACGGCAAACAAAGTTTTCATGTGAATGGTAAATAAATAGTTTTAAAGCAACAGACACTTAAAACATATAACAAAAACAAGCACTGTCCGCTAGCGGTCACTCCTATCAAAGTGTGAAAGGAAGAAAAAAAAAAAATAAAACTCGTTGAAGTATCACTGCTACAGCCGCAGCCAGAAGCGCTGAGGCTGCCTTAAATCGCATGCTAGGCGCTGTGTGTGTATGCGAAGGAAGGTAGCCGGTGTGTGTTAGAGGGAATTTCCATGTTTCAAATGCTGCTTAGATGGAATTGGGAAAATCCTGGCCTAATGTGAAACATATGTGTGACTTAAAGTTGGGTAGCGAACAGGCGCGCGTGCGCACAAATGAAATCAATACGCAAACAAACAAAAAAAAAAGGAAAAATATGTAAGAAATGCAGGCGCACAGACACATACGAGTAGAATACTCATTTCATAATGCGTTGCGAACTGATATCGTTTGAGAGGCAAGGCATGTGTAAGGCAGAAAGCAAGTTGAACGCTGGACGGACGGACGTATGGCTTTGAGAGCAGCTAACAGGTAAATCTGCAAACTATAGCAGACAATTGGGCAACGATGAATGGCGGCGACAGTGTGTCTGGCTAGTGCGGGAATCCCCACGCAAACGCGGCAACACATTGATTGCCGCCACCTAAATGATCTTTGAACCACACACACACACACATAGATAGAGCCATGCAAGTGTCGGTTAGTTTGCACAAAGTGTTGCCAAATAGAGAGATTCTGAGGAGCCTGTAATGAATGGCGTGGGAAATTCAATAACCTTGCCAAGAAAGCAAACACAGGCGTACAGATGACGAACGCAAGCACTAACGCACACGGCTGTCCCGTCAGGGATTTCCCGCTATCCGCATAATGCTCGTAACCTGCGCTAGCATTTTGGGAAACTCCAATTTGGGAAAACCGAAAAAAATTGCACAGCAATATGTTTATGCATTGCATTCGTGCAGGAAGTAACTAACTAACATGTGTTTCGCATTTGCAACGCCTAGTGTAGCCGAAAAAACAACAAAAAAAAAAAAAAAAAAAAAAAAAATGCGGACACCAAGTCTCTGTCACTCTGACAGGTAATAAAACCGAAAACGAAGGCAGACCAAAGCAACTAATCGAGTTTTCGACCTAATCAGATTGTTGGCAATTGTTGTGGGCATTAGAAAAAAATTTAAATCAAATTTATTTATTAAAATTTGTTTGCGTACCGTAAGCTGACTTAAGATGGACCACCAAGTTTGTGGCAACTATTTAAATAGTCTGAGGCTGAGGCTGAGCGCAAACACATGTGCGCTGCATAAGGTTTACATTAAAGGTGTGAATAATCCAACGATTTGCTAGTTTAAATCAAAGTTAATTTATGAAAGCGAGCATTTGTAGAGACTAAGGAAATGAGAAGGTGAGCAAAATAATTGCTGCACATTTGCCACTTGTTCCGTGTCGCTTTTGTTCTCACTTGCTTCTTAGCGATTTGAAAATCTTAGCCAACTAATCTCAGTTTGTAGTTTAGCTGTGGGCTTGAGCGGTGAATTCACATGAACTGCGCACCACGAAGTGCTCTATAAAATTGCTTCACAACCTCAAAGGTTTTTGTAGTTATTGCTAATACTCTTGCCTCCACTTACGCCACGTGGTCGAAAGCTTAACCTAGTTTCCAAGCCTACATATATTAGCTTGTTTTATAGACCAAATGAGAATTACAGACTATTGCTAAGTGAATGCAATTGCAAGTCTATGAATGAGTTAATGTAAACTTTAATTTTTTTGACTGATTAAGAGCCGTTTGCACCATCTCTCATCTGGTTAATATTAACGGCGGTTAGCTACAATTCAGCTTACTATTCAGCACAAGTTTAACTGACGGGTGGTCTTAACCGTCGCTTTTAGTTCCGATTAGCCGCTTAACTGTAAGGTGATGCAAACGGCCCTAAGAGTTCGAAAGTACTGTCTCTGTCCGCTGACCACCGCTATCATTCCTGCTATATCTCCCGAAGTAGTGTTTCATTACTTAAGTACCCTAAAGGAATCTTGATAAGTCCGGCCCCGATTTGATTCCAACTTGCTTCCTTAAAAAATGTGCTAAATATCTATTTGCACTATTAACGAATTTATTTAACTTATCTCTTAAATTTGGCGTTTTCCCATTGGCTTGGATGGAATCATTCATTATACACCTACACAAAATTGGAAGTAGGTCATCTATAGAAAATTATTGGGGCATAGCAAAGCTTTCTGCTATTCGAAAATTATTTGAAGCTATTGTTGTTGATCGTTTTAACATATTCCATATCTTTTGCTAATTTTTGGCACGCAACATGGCTTCTCTAAAGGAAAATCGACTATTACAAACTAACTTGAGTTGAATGCTCATGTAACAAACGAATTTAGAGAAATTATGCATACCGATGTTATGCTATACAACGATTTTAGTAAAGCATACGATAAAGTAAAACACTCCTTACTTGTCCATAAACTCGATCTTCTTTTTGTTTTCAATCTAATCTTCTTCGTTGGATATCGTCTTCTCTGCACGACAGAACACAACGAGTTCTTTTTAAAAATACTTCTTCGCACGTTATTCATATATCATCAGGGGTTCCACAAGGAAGTCACATTGGCCCGTTACTGTTCTTACTTTTTATAAACGATATTTCTTCTGATGTGAAATATTCAAGCAATTTTGTTGTATGCGGATGACGTAAAGCCTTTTTAGATCATTTAAGACTGACTGTCGTTTGCAACCCGCACTATCAAGTTCACTCTGACCGCATAGAGTCAATTCAAAAACAATTTCTGCTTTTTGCATTATGAAAATTTTCGCTGGGATTCCCAGTATAACCTGCCACCCTACATATATTAATCGTTTAAAACTTATTAATCTTCCTACGCTTGCTAGTCGCAGAGAAATGTTAGGCATAATATTTTTGTTCAAGTTACTGACAGGTTTGACGTCTAGTCCACCTATTCTGGCCGAAGTGAAGTGGAACGTTCCCTCCCGAGTTTCCAGGCATTATCGGCCTCTTTTTTTTTTTTGAAACCTTGCAAAAATAATTTTGAATTAAACGAGCCACTCCGTGGTTTATGCCAGGACTTTAACTTTCATTCCGGTTCCTTGGATATTTCCGAATCACTTTTTTACATAAAGAATACCATACTTTGTACTCTCAATGGATGTTGGATTACATACACAATTACGCTTTAAAACAATTTTTACTATCTAAAAGAAATTAAATTTAAAATCAGCTGATGAACTTTAATTCTGTAGCTGAATAGTTTTAGAGTCTCGACACCCAACAAACTTCTGCCTTTCATGACTGGTTTTTGTATGCTTTACCAAAGGACATAAAAGCCCAATTTGAGGATGTGCGGACATTGGATATCCGAAGCCCGCTTTAAAAACCTTTTGAAAATTAAGAATAAAGAATGTTAAGCGCATCAGAACGGGAGCTCATGACGGAGTGCACTGCTGAAGTTTCGTCAAGAGCTCACAGAATGTTCTTCGATGCAAACTTCATAAAAAAAGGTCTCGCGGTAAGTTATAGCTCTCCAACGCTGCGCTAAGCTTTATTCATGAAAGTTGTGCTTTTGGAAATACTTTAAAAACGTGTTAAAAACAGTGTTGCCACATGAATTTATTGCCCGCTAAAAAGGTTGTCGACACAATTCAAAAAATACAATTGCATTTCCCGTCTAGTCACAATTTCTTTGCTTTAACTGCCCATCCAAAGTTGGCTTGAAAGATCAGAGGAAACATTTTCGCCTCCGTACAATCAAACCGGAAATGCTTTTTTTTAAGTGTGAATTAGTGACTTGTTGTTGTCAATTATCCTTATTGTGGCTGTCTAATTTATTGTCTTCCAAAAACATTAGTTTCCCCCTTGTGCTGCTCTATTCACGCGCAGGTAGCAATTTGGAAATTTTTGAACAAACAAAAAGAAGAGATGCACTTGTATCAAAACGAGGCGAATCACGTGTTTGAGCACCTTTGTCTCGACTTCCGTCGTTTTATTGACTTACATATGCACTCATTGTTAACACTTTGAAAGAACCTCTGAAGGACTGTGCGTTTGAGTGTGGAAAATTAAAAGTCATTGACTTGTAATTGTTACGTTTAGAGAAAAGAAAAAAAAAAAAGAAAACCAATTTTGCAAGCGTAGTTTCTTTCATTGCAAAGAACATAAAATTTCCACTTTTATCATTGTTTGAAGTCTTTGTTGTTGGCAAAATTTTTACTGGAAGCAGTGCGTTTTTTTTTTTAGTTTAAGAGTCAAATTTTTTGATTGCCATAAATACTCTTCACTGGGAAGAACTAAATTTTGAAGTTGAGTTCTCAAAATTTTCAATTGTAAATCAGACGAGAGAGGTTGGTTTGAAAATTTCAACAGCGAAGCACACGAAAAAAACGGTCATGATTGTGAAAGTTTTAAATTCACGACTGAAAACTCCACCAAAACTTCTCAAGAGCTTCGTTCTTAAAGTATCACCCGGAAAGGACGTACTACTCTTCTACAATGCTTACCCCGGTAACGCGTTACGCAAAGCCGCCGGATAGAATGCAGGTAATAGCGGATGTCCCCAAGGTGGTAGCAGGATCGGTGACCACGGCAAGAATGTAGCCGCTGCCGCCGACGGTACCATCAGGCTGCTCATGCTGTGCAGCGCTGGAAAGGAACCGAAAGCTGCCGCCGCTGCTGCGTTGGCGGGCAAACGCAAATGTTCAGCGATCGAGGTGGGCGTAATGGCGGACGTGCTGCTGCCGTTGATGGTGCGAATGGGCGAATGCAGGCGATCCTTTGCAATGGCCGCTGGCGTAAACGATGCGGCACGTGTGGGCGTTGAGGTGCGTGGCTGTGGCGGTAACGTCGGCGGTGTTGGCGTTCTCGAGCTGCGTCCTAGCGACGGCAGAGCGTTGCGTGGTTTGGTGGGCGATGGCGGCGGTGTAGCGGCGCTGGACGACAGCGATTCGAGCGATTTCCGTCGGTGTAGCGGTGATGACCGCGATGGACGGCCGGGCGACGGCGTGCGTTTGCGTTTCTCTGCCACTTTGATGGTGTTTGCGAAACGCAGCGGCGGCAGGAAGGTAATTTTGGAGATATTTAAAATTGGCACAAGCTCGCAAGAGGTCTATGTTTTCCAAGGTTCTATTAGAGAGAGAACTTTTTTCACTTTCGAATTCACTGCTCGATTCAACTTTGCGAGCTATTCTTTTACTTTTTTAAAATCACTGTTCGAAGCTTCTCAACGAAACGTTAGCAGTTTCCCAGCACTTCAGTCACAAGAAGTTAAGTGGGTTTTTGCACAGATACAATTTAAAAAAAAATTTTTTGGCTTCAGCGTTCTCAGAATACACTTTTTTTTCAATTTAAATTAGGCGAATTTAACTTTTGTGGGTTTTCAAAAACTGTGAATTTTGTTTTCTCGAGCTGACGGTTCGACCATGACTGGGCACGCTTGGGCACATATCGTTCAATTGGTGGGCGTACGTGGTATTAATAGTGT
The DNA here is from genome assembly GCA_963971545.1 of Philophylla caesio. Lineage (NCBI taxonomy): Eukaryota > Metazoa > Arthropoda > Insecta > Diptera > Tephritidae > Philophylla > Philophylla caesio. Next base: position 122,253,788 of record OZ020607.1, read on the forward strand.
CCTCTTGAGTTCGAGTAGTATTCTAAATCTGGCTGCTCGAATTTCGACCGCGCACACTTTTCAAACTGAAGTGTCATCAACAACTAACAAGTCGCCTTGTACAACAAGCAGCCACAACCAGTCATCAGCCAGTCGACCAACCAACGCATCAACCCAGGCCGGGCAGCCCAGGCCAGCCAACGACAATGCAGTCAATGCATTGTACATACAAGCAAACAAATAAAAGCCATCAACAACCACCATTACACACCAAAGACGACTTAAGAAGGCCGTCAGTCATCAAGAGCCAAGCCAGGCCAGGCAGGCAAGCAGGCAGGCAGGCAGTCGGCGAACGGCAGCGAACCCATTCACCAAATTTTATTTTATTTTATTTTTTTTCGATCGATTTTACTAAGTGGCTTCTTATGTCCTGCGCGTACAAAAACAACAAACACTACAACACAAGCACGCATACTTCAGTTGAGCGGCGGCGGAGAGTTGTCGAGCGGAGTCGAGTGGAAAAAAAGCGAGACTGGAAACCACCACCAAATAGGCGAACGGCATAGAGAGTCGGCAATTCAGCCCAGTTCAGTGTGCGTGTGCGTGTGTGTGTGTGTGTGCAATGAGTGAATTATCCTTAAACGTCAGACGTTGTTGTGCGAATATATCGGCTGCTGTAGTGCTATCGTCTTTCAACCACGACTTGTACATTTCAGAGCTACGAACCGGCTTAGATAGCCGAGAGGGTACTTGAGTGTCGAGTTCGAATTTCGAGTTCCACCATTGTGTTTGGTGCTAAGTAGGGCACTACTGTGTGCTACTTATTGTCGTTGTTGTTGTTAGCATTATAATGTGTTTTTGTTGCGCCTTAGTTATGCAGCTTCCAACAGGACGCCGAGCCCGGCACTAACCAGCCAATCAACCATCAACGAGGCTCCGCTGCAGCTAAAAAGCTCTATGCGTTAGTCGGAAATGGAACGCAGTAGCGTGGCGACTACGCGGCTGGTGGAGTTGCGGGGAGGGGGGAGGGGGGTTGGATGGGGCGACGTGGTAATAGTGTGAGAGGCCTGCATATCTGTCGCATGGATCGCAGCACTCAGCCACTTCGGCATTGGTAAGTGTGCGGCATTGAAGTGTGAGTTAGTGAGTGAAATTTCAATGATGAGGTGTAGCCATTAACTGGCTCACGTTTGTTGTGGTGGGATTTGGGGAAATGCGACTGGCCGCCATGTTGTTAGGGTGCCACATAAATTCTCGCTCATTCCCCCCACACCTCATTACAGGCACGCAGCGGCCCCAAAGAGTATTTGCAACTTTTTTTCGTTTTCGTAGTAAGTTTTCTATTTGTATCAGTTTTATTTTCTTGAACTATTTTTGTTTGATTGTACTTTCTTCGTGCGGTTGTGTATTTGCTACTTCCGCTCTGTTACATATTTGCGTCGTCAACATTTTCATCATCGTATTCATTCATTTGAGAGCCTCTCTTCCGTTTGTGTGCGATGTCATCAGTTTTCATGGTAATCCTGTTATAACTGCAACTATAGATTATCAAGGTACAACAACACGAGTAGCCACAAATCTTATAACGTCTGCTTTTGCAGCTGGTTTACTAGATTTTTGCTTTTCTTTGATCTTTCAGGAAAACATCGAAATTTGATAGGTCTTCCTTTCTTAGGATTTGTGTCACTCCTTCATTTTCTTATTTGACTTTCAGGCCTATCAAATAATCGTTGACACTTTGTCTCTAAGTGAAAATATCGGATATCATTCACTCCTGGTTTGCTTTTCGCTTCGTTGCTAATCTCTTTCAAGCTTAGTGAGTCGACGTGATTTTCTCAAAGTGTTGCCAAATTTCTTCGTTTTAGAGAAAGACACCTAGAATGGTAGTTCTAAGCCTTAAAATGGAGTTAACTTAAATTTGGTTAAGAAAATTCAATAATTTTCGTTGAACAATTTCCTCTTATTGGAAATGAAAGAACAATTTTATCTAATGCACTTCATAAGGTAATCTCAAATTGCGATGATACAAGGGACGCCAATGTATTCTACAGGCTTTGCGGATCTTTTTTTAATATTCTTTTTGTTTGTTCGTGTTTCCGACAGCGTTGAAATGTGTTGTATTTTGGAAGCATTTTCCGGCATAGCTTGTCAAGTTTGGTTTGCAGACAAACCGGTTTTGGCGTTTTGCCATCTTCAGTGTCATTTTTCGTTCTGCTTCGATATTTTTTAAGGTTGTCTCCTGATCTTAACAGGAACAATGTAGGATCTTTGGCTGAATGCCTGTTGAGGGATACCTTCAATTGTTGTTCGGCACTTCGGGACTCTTTCTTATACATAGATATTTACTAGATATTATTTAACAGAAGAAACTTTCTCTCATTTAAATCAAAGCAAGGTCTTGTAACCAAGAAAATCAACAAAATATTGTGAATAATCTCGCTTAGAAAACAATGATGATGGAGCATTCAGTGAACGTAATGCTTTTCCGTTGGGAAAACGATTTATGTTTAATCTTCGGAAAGGTAATTGCAGGCGTGGGAAGTGGTTAATATTCTTCTAATATTATCGAAAACACTGGAATTAAAAATAAGCGGAGTGGAGTGTAAAGCAAGTTTGTTGGTGCGTGGGTAAAATTAAAAAAAATACTACCCAATTTTGCAGTCTGTAAGCGAAATCTCGGCGAAATGCGGCTGTGTAGCTTTTTGATGCTTCCTAGACAATAATGACTACAAGGCCTTTAGATGATATAATGATATGAAAACAGATTCCGGACATAAATATACACAACATGTTTGGCGGCATCTTAAATTCCATTGACATTCACAGCCCAAACTCGGTCACAGTGACCAGGCCCATCCGAGTGCGCGTGTAGACAATAGCGCCCGCATAGAAATCTCGTTGTAAGGAGCAAACTGAAGTCAGCATTACCTAAAGATCTGATATCGATCCTACTGAGAGCATAGCCGATAAACTTAGTCTAACTATTGATAGTTATTTCTTACTCTGAGTCCGAAATGTGTTCAGTCGCTGAGTGTTTAAGTAAAAAAAAAAACTTGCTAAAGTTGTAGGCAAAATGAAGGCTGTTTAGTAGCCTCCCCTAGCCAGTGCTTCGCTTCACCTTGACCAACATTGACGCACTTTTCAGCAAATTCAATTCAGAGAAAAATTTTGTAATAGAAATGAGTCGAGCCAAGATTAAATTTGTCGTGTTTAGGACCAAAATTTTTTTTAAAATAAATACATTTCATTTATTCTAAGGATAAGTAGTTAAAGCTTAGCAGTAAAATTTTCGATCTTGAAAATTGTTATCGATATATCGATTTATACTGCCTATAGGAAATTTCCGCTGTTGGCGCACGTTTGTGATGAAAATTCTTGACTTGGGCTTCATTTAAGCTTCGTATGCAGCTCACAAGAAAATCGAAAAAAAACCAGATTAATTTACGCTGAAGAAATGAAAAATTAAATATTTTATAAAAATTTCTCTAGTCTTAATCTTAAGTCTGAGGCACAAAAATAATGAAAAATATTTTTTGTAATTTTTTTTTTATTGAAAGGTGTATTCTAAACTAAAAGTATTTATCTACAAAATTAAAAAAAAAAATTTTTGAATTTATTTTGAAATTGTGCTAGGCCGGGAAACCGCACTCAGTCATATTAATCCAATGGTAAGCACATTAAATTCGTGCTGCTGACGAGGCAAACAATTTAATAGTGAAATTTAAAAAAAAAGTGTCTTAAATTTTTTTAAATCAAATGTGTGGGCAGTAAATTTTGTGTTTCGAAAGAAAATTTAAATTTTTTTTCCCGAATACGCGAAAAGCGCTTAGATTTTTTGTGAATTTAATTTAACATTAGAAAAAGTACCTAAATCGACATACAAACAAGCATCATCCGATTACAAACACACACTCCGCGCGCATAAGAGCCCGCTCCGCGCTGCCACTACGAAAAGAGGACGACGAAGAAAAAAAAATTAAACTCTTTAAAGAAAATCTAATAAAGTTCTCAAATGTCGGCTGGCAGTAAAACATTCAACAAGGATTACATTACGCCACGCAGCCCCTAAAAGCATGCTACACACACACACACACACACACACTCGCATTGCTCGGCGAACAAAGATGGCCAACAATAAAAACACAACAACAACAAACAGCCAAAACACGCTGCAGAAAAAGCGCTTAGTACTTGCTGGAGTGTGTGAACGAGCGCAACAACAACACAATAGAAAAAGGTGAAGAAGCAGAAATCACTGCAAGCAAAAAAATCACTGCAACAACAAAACAAAGTAAACACCAAAAGCGAACGCTAACGCCTCCCGACCACAAGCATTCCATTTCAATTTCTAGCTGGTATTCAGCACACACACACACACACACTCAAACGCACTTAGTTAATCGAAGTGTGCGCGCTCTCTGCCACCAACGAACCAATGACAGTGCGGCGCATGCTTTGTTGTTATTTTTTCGTTACCGGCGAGTGCGCTTTAGCCGCGCCATGTGTGCGCGAGCGAGTAGACGATAGTGTGTGGCGCGCTTAACGCCACCAACCATTGTTGTTTCGTGGTCGCTGTTGTTGTGGTTGTTGGTGTAGTTGCTGCGTAGCACTTTGAATGTTCTCCCTTTTGAATGTTGGGAAATTTTCGTTTGTGCGCATTACTCCAGAAAAAGGAAAAAGGATGCACGGCCAGTAAGTGAGCGCCGGTGAGTGGGAAATTTCCCAAATTGAGTGTCCATACTCTCCAGCTAAAGTGCCGAGCGAAGGCTATTGCGTGGGTTGAGTTATAAAAACTCTGCGTCGTGAAGTGGCTGAGCGTGGTGTGGCGACGACTTCAAGTGGCGCTTTGCGTCAGAGCGAGATGGGCATAGACAGCGGGCAAGGATTGTCTGAGTTCCTTTAACGCCAAGTGCTTATTACATTGTTGAGCACGCCTACTTTGGCGCTTTTGCCACTTCATAGATATGCACTCGTGACGAACTCAACTAGGTATGCTTTCAAAAAAGAAAAATCTTTATTGTTTTTTATTTTTATTTTGTTTTACATGCGCCCGTTAGTGCTAATATTGTTGTGGGCAGAAAAGTTGCCCATTTACACGCGCTTTCATATTCCTAACCGCCAACAAGTGCATTTTTCCCATTTAACGCTTTCAACGCCATTAGCATTATTACAGCATTTTTTTTTTTTTTTTGATTTTTTTTTTTAAGAAAAAATATTTTAATTTTTTGCTTGCTCATTTGCCTTTATTTTGCTTTTCTGCGCGCCTTTCGGCCACATCTGCGCCATCCGCAACAACCGCACGCCTCACATGGAAACGAGCTCTTTGAGTGTAGTTGTGCGTGTACGCTCATCATACTTCCGTTTTTACTTAGCGCCCCTGGCCAGCGGCACTCCACAGGATATGCACGAACACACAGACACATGCATGTGTAGTCGTGTAGGTGTGGCAAGCGTTCCACTTAGGGACTCGTGAAAAGGCATGTAAACTCGCTTAAAATGATATGGCGAATAAAATACTAAGTACACACTACCATCATCGCTACTACCATTACACCTACTTATTACATACATATGTATGTATGTATGTATGTATGTGTGTATTTGTATTTTTGTTGCGCTTAAAGTGGCGTCTCTCATGTGTGGAGTATGTGCATGCTTGGCAGTCATTTATCAAAGTCATTAGTAGCTATAGTTTATTATTTTGAACCTACTTAGTTGCAAATACTATATTTCGCCCGGTCATGTAGACACTTTCATTAGTCGTTGTATTTGTAGAGCTCAAGACGCGCACAGTTAGGGGTTTTTTTTTTCTTTTTTCACTGACTTCAAAAGCACTTGTACGCTCACGTCTGAAGTTCCAATAAAGTTTACACGCTACGCGCTGAAGTTTGCAATAAAATTGTATATGGCTGTGAAGTTTTTAAAAAAATTATTTGTTGGGTTTGTTGAACTATTGCTGAATGATTGGTTTTTGCCAAAACTAAAACCTTAAATACAGTAGAAATTCGATAATCCGAATAATTGATTGCAGACCCGATTCGAATTACTGAATTATTCGGATTATTGGATTATTTTTTATATGTGATATATACCTTCAGAAAAATTCAAATTTCAATAAAAAACCAAACATGAATTCATTTATTAAAAATAAAACAAACATTTAACTCTTAATTATATGCCTATTTACTTTAAGAAGTTTGTTTTTACGATTTAAAGAAATCTTTTATATTTGTTTGCTTAACATTTTTTGTGCAAAGCTCCAGCGCTTCATTTCGCAAATCAGTTAATTATAATTTTTTTTTCTTGCTCAATATCTTTGTGCTGTTTGGTTATTTTAATGGCGTTCTGGTCCATAGGTTGAATTAAACTGGTGCAATTAGGGGGTAAAAATAAACATTTGTAATTTTCATAAGCAAGTTCAGTAGGATGACATGGTGCGTTATATATTATTTGTAACGCTTTTTGGTCCAGATTGTTTTCAGTTTGGTTTTGTTTAACTTGTGGAACACAAGAATTCTGAAACCGTTGCGAAAATTTATATGAAATCATCCAACCATTCTTAGACGCGTGGTACTCTACTGGAGGAAGATTTATGAATGAACGCGGCTTTTTTGATTTTCCTACAACCATTATCCGCAATTTGTGATCTCCAGTCTTATTTGCACAGCAATGAAAAGTAACCCGTTCTTTAGACATTTTTCTTTCTGGCGCAGATCTTTCCTTAGCATTTACTAAAGTTTGACTAGGAAGTAATTTCCGCTGCCATAATTATCTTTAAACATTTGTTTGACCTTTTTGCATAAAATTTCACGTAATAGTATCTTTTGGAGTTCCCACTGTGACAAAATATGCATTCTCTCTTTCATTTGTGAAAGCTATGCTGTTAAAAAGCGTTAATTCCCGTTAATAATTACATTCCATTGAATATAAGAGTGCATCATACAATTCGGATTATAGAGTTGCAATTAATTCGGATAACAGAATAGCCAGTAGTAAGAAAATAACTCTTCGGATTACTGGATTTCCGGATTATAGAGTAGTCGGATTATCGAATTTGATCTTAAAATCAGTTGTGATCTCTACTCTATCTCAGTTAATTCTGGGCAGTGTCGAGCACACTACATTTTTCTCAGATCTTGTAACTCTTGTCTCCTCGAGCTACAATCACATTCTAAAAGCAGTTGCGTTGGTGTTTCTGGGTCTGTGAGTGGCAGAGGTGACAGGACTCATTAGAACGCTTGCTAAGCTTTTCAACATGGTCACGCAGTCTAAAGTCACCTGTGAGCATGATTCAATTATAAAAGGTTGGCGACTTATTGACGTTCAAGTTTTCCGACTGCCTTGTAAGGTTGCATTTAGGAAGGTCTGATAAAGGGGAAAATATTTTATCCCTTTTCGTGCAAAGGTAGTAGAAAAGTAGGTAACTAGTAGCGAAATGTGGTTTGTACATAGAATGAAACATATTTGCAGAAATTTGATATTTCAATTTAATATAATTTATTTCAATTTAATGTATTTACATATACGTATATGTAGATAGCACCTAAATACAACAAACTATACAAACAAAAAACGCAAGTGTGATTTAGAAGCAAATATTTTTTACACATTTTGTTAACACAAGCAATGTGATTTCAAACTTTTTAAAGTTTTTACATGCAAAAAATAGAACTATCACATTTGGAAAAATTTTGATAATCATTTTTTTTTTCTTTAATTCAATATTAGTTGTAGCAACCAAAATAAGAGGTATCTATTAAGAGCCCAGTAACCATGATTGTATACATATTTCATTACAAATTCGAACTTTTTTAAAAATATAATTACCATTTTTTTGTAGATCATAAAATTGTAAGATTCAAGTCACTAAAAATGTAACATTAGTTATTCGAAACACATTTTTTTTTATAATGAAAACACCACACCTTCGTCAAAAAATTATCGGAATTTTTATTGATATATGTACATCTGTTAGAAATCAAGTAAAGACGTTAGTCAAAACGGGTCAAAATACTAATAAATGTTTTTCCATTCGATATTTTAACTATATAATTTTATGGTTGTTAATATTTATATAGATTCTTTTTTTTTTAATTTTATGTTATTTTATATAAAATATATACAGAAAAATTTTAAAATATAAAATGTTTTCTTTGAAAAAAAAAAAAAAAAAAAACAAAATGATCTGACCTGACCGGGAAAATAAAAAAAAAATGCAATTCCTGTGGAAAACGTACGAGAATGCCGTCAATTCGATTATTTAATGTAAGGCATGCTGAAATAATTTTAAAACTACAAAAAGGCAACAGTGTTGCCTGCAAGGCCATTTCACAAGAAGAGTACTAATTTCCACGTGTTTGAAAACATTTTTTTTCCCTTAAATTAAAAGAGAGCAACACAGGCTACCTTAAGGCAGGCAGCGTGCAAGAGTGAGACAACTGCCTAATTATCCAATCTTGTATGATTGAATCATGCCTGTGCGAAAGTCTGTACGTGCGCGTATTCGTAACTTGATCTTTGAGAGCTTTACAAGTTTCTGAAGGCATTTTTTTAATTTATTTATTTATTTAAAGTAAAGTCTATTGAAAATATAAAAGTTTCCTTACAGACTATTAACAATAACTAAGAAAGGAAAATTTAAAAATTTTTAAAATTGAATCATAAAAGATTTTTAAAAACATTTTTTTAATAAGAAAAATCGAATAATATCTTGTTCGATATCATATTAAATTCACTAATGGCACGGGCAATAGCGGCATTACGTGCATATTCAGTTTTTTAAATGAATACCACAAAACTGGCAAAAATTTTGGTAAACTTCGCTGAAGAATGTTAAAATTAATTTCTTACTAATATAATGAGGCAATCGATAGCGCCATTAATCAAATTAAAAATAAAATACAATCAGAGTATGGATCTTCTAGTTTCCAACGATTTCAAATTTATTCAAAGTAGGCGTGAACTATACGAAGGTACCGGTTCCAAAAAATTTAAAGCGCGTAAGGAAGACTTATGGTCTCCAAATGATCGTTGCATATGAAGCTTAATTGCATCAGCTGAGCTTTTTATAACCGAAAAATGCTTTTAAATCATCAGCGTACAGCAGAAAATTAGCAAATGTGAAGCAATTGGTAATGTCATTTATAAATGGCACAAAGAGTAAAGAACCTAAAAATACTCCCCTGATGAACCCCAGAAGACGCTGTAAAAGGCTGAGAGGTTGCGCCATCTTACGTGACTACACAGCGTCTATGCAACAAATAAGATTTAATCCACCGCACAAAAAAAAATAGAATTAAAGCCCATTCAAGATAACTTGCTAACTAACAGCCAATGAGAAACTTTGTCAAAAGCCTTGGAGAAATCTGTATAGACACAAACAACTTGAAAACCATCCAAGAAGGAATTAATACAGTACTTACTAAAGACCGCTAGATTAGAAGCAGTCGACCGATTGGAAACGAAGCCATGTTGATTTGGCGAAATTAAGCTCTTAGCTACAAAATACATTTTTTCTACAATAATACTCTCAAAGACTTTTGAAGATAACTTTGATATTGGCCTGTTATTGCATACGTCACTTTTATGCACGCTTTTGAAAAGAGGCAGTTAAAGAGACAAATTTCCAATCGTCGACAAAAACCCCGAAAGCTAATGACATACTAATTAAAAATAAGTTGCAGTGGGAGCACTAAAGTTGGGCAATTCCTTAGCAAAATGCCTGACAAACCATCAATATCGGTCTTCACAGACGCTTTCAATTTGGAAAAAACCATTAGCAACGTCATCGAGGGACAAATTTAAGGATCCAAAACTAAAAGAGGAATTCACCATGAAATCATAATCAAGTGGCGAAGCGCCAACATCAATGGTGAAGTTCGAACTGAAAAATGTAGCAAACATATTGGAAACGTCAGCTGGGCAATGTGCAAATTTACATTGAAAAGAAAACTAATGAAGCTATACTGGCACTTAAATTCTGAGATTTTATAAACTGCCAAAAAGTCTTCGGATTTGATTTTAATTTAGACTCTACTTCGAGAATGTAGTTTCTGTAAAGAATATGGTTTAAGCAATTAAATTGCTTTTGATAGGCTGCATATTTAAGACGAAAAAATTGGTTCCCAGAGTTTTTTTTAAATGAAAAAAAAAAATGTATTTCTGAAGTTTTTTAATTTTTCTAACTCCCGATTGTAGCAAGGTTGCTTATAAGGTCTTTTTTTAAGACTGGAATATTGTTAACACATAAATCGATTTAAAGCGTTTTAAAAATTAAGAAATATTTTGCAACCTCAGCGCCATCAAAAACTTCTTCCCAAACAATGTCGAATATTAAATCATTAAATTTAGAGTAATCGCAGGCTGAGTAGTTAAAGCCAACTATTTCAGCGCACTGATTAACTGAAAACTCATAAAACTCAAATTTTAGAACCAAGATTACATGTTCTTTAACACAAACTGATATTGGAAAGTAACATTCTTCAACATTGCAACTTATATTATCACTTATAAATATAAGATAAAGAACTCTATTCAGCTGTTTAACAAAATTATTAATTTGCAATAAATTAAGGTTTAAAAGATTGTCAACCAGATACTAATTGAAAAAAGAGGCAGTAACATTTATTGGCGTAAGACCAAAATTTGAAAATCAACCGCTCCATGTCACATTGGAAATGTTAAAGTCGCCTAAAACACACATAAAGAGTTTTCGCCTAGCTTATTCAAAACTTAAAGAGATTATATTATTTGCATGCGCACGATAAAGGTCATCATTGCCATTTGGAGGGATATAAGATACCAAAAAAAAAAGACAAAGAGAGTCCTTAAAAGAGGACCCACGAACACAAATACAAAGTTCATCGATAACAAAATCATTATAAGCTGTTTCCACAAAATGAGCGCTCAACTTAGTTGCCCGATATGTATATTTTTCTTTTACAAGCGTAATTTGATATTTTGATAAGGACGGACGGCAAGTACGAAAGTTCGCGATTCGTCTGTTGGTAAGCCTTCTAATACACTCAACTATGAATAAAGTTTTTACTCATTTGTAGCTAGGTCTTAGAGTGCAGAATTATAATAGTTCCTCTCCAGAAACAAGCCAAAGCTACAGCCTTGTTTGCTGTGGGACCGCAAGCTATGGCGGATATAAATACTTCCTCAGATCTTCGAGCTGTCTGTGTAGTAGTATATTGCGCTCTTTTGGCTTTCTCTTTTGGCTTCTCTAGCACGAAAGTACTACAGGCTACCTTGTTAACTGCACGAATCCTAAATCACTTCTCAAAATTATTGAGTTTACAGATAGCGCCGGAGGGAGCTAAGCCAGTGGAAGCTGGCTCTTAGCTTGTTGGAATTCTTGACTTCCTCTTTAACAACCTCCTCTAATTGCGTTTAGCAGCGCTGATTTGGATGTATATCCTTTCTATACTGGCGTCAGGGACAGAAACACTTCCATTGCTGCCGTCGGATATTGCGTAGAATACTTTAAGAGCTGTAGAGTTTTATCATCTACACCTTTTCCAATAGTAATGAATTGAACTTCAGAATAGTAAATTGTACTTCAGAAAATGTAAATTGTACTTCGGAAAATGGAAGAATTTTGAATGGATCGGCCACAATCACCACCGACAACTGTGTCTTTACATAAGTTTTAATCTTGGACCAAATGTTCTCGCTTGGATTCAACGTCGGCGAAGGAGTGTTGTTCTGTCTGAATAGGTAAAATTAATAACAAGTAGCTAAGGAGAGGCGACGCGAATGCTTTAAAGCTTCGGACGAAGCTCAGTGAATTCCTGCATCGCTCCAGAAGTTAATTGTCTTACGGAACAAACAAGTTAACCAGATTGTTCCCCAAACCAAACTTGGAACGCATGTCAGTGGATTCGAACTGTGCTGCAGAAGTGGATAGATTTGGCAAACAACCTGGTGGACTTGGTCGTTGTCTGCCATAACGCTCCGTGGCACTCCCGTTTAGAAAGTGCGATTACTAATTTTAACGCGACAAACAGAGCAACATTCCTTCGTCTTGGGCCATATTCGCCGATGTTGAATACGATTTACATATTCTGAAGTACATTTTACACTTTCTGAAGTACAATTCACAGTTACTGAAATACATTTTACGGTTACTGAACTACAATTGACTATTCTGAAATACTTTTTACGTTTTCCGAAGTAAAATTAATTATAATGAAGTTCAATTTATGTTTTCCGAAGTACAATTTACTATTCTGAAGTTCCTTTTACATTTTCCGAAACACAATTGCCTATTCCAAAATATATTTTATGGTTTCTGAAGTACAATTGACTATTCTAAAGTACATTTTATGGATTCTATACTTTCTGAAGTACTATTGAAAAAGGTCTAGTACGACATGAACAGCGTTGGCAGATAGCTCAGGAGGACTATCTTGAAGGTGAATAGTATTAATAACGGTCTAAAGGGTATCGAGTAGGTGGAAGTTTGATAAAGAAGCGAGTTTGGTTTAAAAAAAAAAGATAAACTACTGTTCAGGTTTATCCAAAATCTATAAAATAAACCAATTTACATATATTTACGTGGTATGTGGACGGCTCACTTACCGAGAGAAGCACCGGTGATGGAGATGTGCTTGAACTGAGGGAAAATACTCGGAATCTATGCGTCTAAAGATGTTTATTTTTTAGGCAGAAGTATCTTCCTTATAACAGGAATCGGTACATTGGGATATTGTCTCGCACAGTCAAATGGAAATTACGGCCCTCGAACCTTACAAGCTAATTTCTAAACGGATGATAGAGTGCCATGGCATGCTAAGTACCCGTTACTCTTGGTCTGACTAACTGGAGTAGGAAGAGAGAGACATTGACTGCCTGGGCTAACGGATGGGTGGGATATATTATCCCGAATTTCACTGGGAAAAGCTTTCATCAAAATTTTACGCACAATATATTACAAGTTTGCGGTCATCATCTCCAATACCAAATAATAAAAATCATCAGTCAATGAGAAAATAGACTTAACATTTCCTCGGCGAAAGAAAAGCAAGACTATGACTACTGATAGTTGACTAATTGTAGTATGTGGTTGGTTGGTCCTGTTCACGTGAGCGATGGCTACCGAAGAAGATCGCATGACGAACTCTATGAACTCTATAATAGTATGGACATAGTCAAGCGAATACAAATTCAACGACTGGGATGACTTGGCCATATCGTCCGCATAGATGATAATGCGCCGGTGAAAAAAATCCCTTAAATCGGCAATCAAGGCAAAAGGCGCCCACGAACACACTGGAAGGACTAAGTGCAGAAGTATTTGTCTTCTCTTAGTGTGTATAATTGGCGTAACCTAGCGAAGGAGAGAGGAAACTGGCTAAACATTTTGGTCTCGGGCCCAAACCGACAAACGTTTGTAGCGCAATAAATGAAGAAGAAGAAGAAAAAGACTAGAGAATAAGGAAAATTATTAATATGAAAAAATAAATTTACGCCTTGGATTTCGCATCGAAAAAAAGCTGAATTTAGTGCTAAACTTGATATTTAACAAGATCACAGGCCCCTTCAAATGTTAACACCCATTCACATTTCACTTGGATTAAAGAACTTCAGCCACAAGTATGCACTCTATACTCGTTTAAATCTCGCACACCCTCCTATGAGGAAAGTTTTACTGAATATTCAGAAAAGCAGATGCTACAAAACATAAGTTTGTGCAAACAATTCAAACAAGAGTCATCAACTTTAAATAGTTGCTACACTAACTACCCTCTCACACGCCTGACAATTGCTAAGCGATTTAGAAACTAAGCATTTCGAGAAGCATATTCTTCAAAAAAAAAAAAAAAACATTGTAGTACAAAAACAAAAAGAACAAAAAAAAAAGTGGCTTATGGTAATAAAAATAAATATACGAGCATGTCGATGAGTGGGCTCGGGGGTAAATTAAAGCCAAGCAACAACCCCAATTAGCGTAAAATTACAAAAAAAAAAACAAAAAAAAATAGATAAATGTTGCACTACTGTGTGTGAGTGTGTGTGTGTGTGTGTGACTCAAACTCAACAACAACGAATAAAACTAAAAAAGGCAGAACAGCGTAAAAAATCGTTACAACAAATTAGTGTTGAGTAAATGGAAGTTAATGGACTAAGGGAAGCGCGCGATTTGTGATGGACTGCAGTGAGCGGGGAAGGATCGCCGTTAAAGAGGCCGCTCTCGAACGTGAATGTCGAGATTCTCGAGTAGTGACAGATGCTACTGCCGATTTAGCTGACTGCCATCGATTTGCGCTGTAGGTGGACGCCTTTCAGTCAGTGGCTGTGTGTGTGTGTGTGTGTGTCTCTGCATACATGCAAACATTCTGACTTTGCTTGTCTCACCGAACAAGCGCACTCCAGTCAGCATCTGCGCCGCTGCTACGCGCCAATGAGTCTACTCAATTGCAGCCGCAGAGATTTACACCTTTTTTAAATTTTTTTTTTGAAAAATACAATCGAATGACATACATGCATACAATATGTATGTGTGTAAGTGCATGTGTACCTAAATGCATTTTACTTTGTTTTGTTGTTTGCCTGTTTGTCATCCATTTTAATTTCTCTTTCCGGTTTGAGTTTTGGTTGTTCTTGTGTTTTTTTTTGGTTTTTTTTTTGCTTTGTTGGTCTCTATTATACAGGCCATTGAGGAAGTAACAACAACAACGCATGAGCGCATAAAAGCAACAAAAGTGCTGCCATGTTGTTTTCAAGCAGCTCATTGTATGTGTGTGTGTGCACAAAAAAATTTTGTTGGCGAAAAAATTTTTTTTTTCAAATTGTTAAGTCTGTTTAAAAAAAAGAAAAAAGGAAGCGCAATGAGTTTCTAGTGATGCAATTGCCATTGTTATTGTTGTTGTTGTTGTTGCCTGCCTTTTGTCACACCTCTACTTGCGGCCAATATAATTAATGAGGTGCGTGCATTGACAACACAACAACACAAAAAAAAAAAAATTGCGCAAATCAAAATTTTTCAAGCAGCTTCAGCTACTGACTTCGCCAACGCCTTACAACATTTTTCCCTGCTCGAACTAGCATTCGGTCGATGGCTTGTACAATCACTCAACTCTTGTGCTATGTGGCAATAAGTCAGTCACTACCTTTATTTGGCTGCAACAGCTGTATTTGCGTCGCTACATCGTGCAAAACAATAAATTGCATATTCGTAGTTGGTGCCAGTGGCGATGCTGGGCGGGCAGCTGTGCAAACGCTTGCATTCGTTGGCTAAAGGAATATTTGATTTGAGTTAGTTTTTTTTTTTTTTTTTTTGACAAAAGCATGGAAAATGTCCTCTTCGTCTTGCTTGCATATCCTCTTTTTTTTTGTTACCTTGTAAACTTACATATGTCCGCTTTTGTTCGCTTGTGTAACCTCTTGCATACTTCCGGGGGCAAACAATAGCGGAGGTTGTTGCTTGTTCACACTTCGGATTTAAGAAATTACATATGAAAGTTAAAAAAAAAAATTCAAAAGTGTCTATCTCGCCTTTTGTGACACTTCTTGCGAGAAGATTCTTGCACCTTACTGGTTGTTCTTCCTTAAAAAAATAAAAAAAAAAAGTCATGAATGAGATCTTTGGGTAAGTGAAGCTCTCAGGAGGCAATTCCCAACCCAAAAAATCGATCACGAACCGCGTTCGTATCGCCGAAATCGTTAGTCAATGTAATGAAGCTCAATACCTCGAGCTAACAGTGATGAAAGTTATACACAAGAAAGTAGGCCTCAATGAAGGAAAAATGGTTTCCAATTCACTATTCAAAGCCAGTTTCCCTTCCAAGAACGATATAAAAAACTCGCGTATATTGAAAGGAAGCTACAGGGGACAGTTAATGGTTATCCGCTCCAACGGCTTCTGTGGCAGTGACAAAATATAAAGACGAATTGGCAATCTTAAGCCAGCTAAATTGTGAGTGTGTCCACAAATTAAAAAAGAATAATTGATGAGCTCGGGATTTGTTGAGAGCTCGACTAACATAACTGAGCACAGAAAACGGCAGTTATGGCAGATGCAAAAACTCTGCAAGTTAATCTCCAGCAGGCACTTCAGCTTATCGAAATTGACGGCCTAAGTTGACTGAGTTTTGAGAACAGTTCTCAGAAAAAATTCGAGTGGAAATGCCAGTCAACCCACTTCGTTCTGCTCTAGTCGTGGTAGAGAACCGAACATCGATCTATGCATCTCAGTTGGTATAATATTTCGATATTATAAAGGCCTGAAAAAGGAGTTAGCGAGATAAGAGAAGAGGGATGCGGGTTTGTTGTGAATGAATTTCCCACACGGCAAGGTTTATACAGTCTTTGTCGTATCTTAGAAGCTTCAAATCCGAATCAAAATATAAATACCACCTCAGTATGGAGAACATTAAACGGCTGTACAGCTGTCATCTTGCCGAAAGGAGTGTTCTGAAGTTGATCTCCAGATCTACAACCACTCTATAAGCTAGATCCGGCTTGGAGCCCATGTGTATATGATTCATGAGATCGGTTACCTGGTGAACCTAACCTAAACTAATTTTGTCAATAACAAAAAAATGCGAAAGAACAAATAAACAAAGTGTTCTTTAAAAATGAGCTTAGGACACTTAAAGACGGATTAAACGATACTCAATGCCAATCACACAATCGCAACAAATTAAATTCAATTAGAGCGAATCTATTCAGTCAAAAAAAATAAATAAACAAAGAAGAAAACAACAAAACAAAACTGCAATTTGCAGCAAACAAAGAAAATGAAATAAAGCAAACATGAGCGAGGCAGCCCAAGGTGAGGGTGAGCATGCGCGCTGAAGAGCAACGATAGATGGCGCGCGCATCGCAGCAAACGCTAAACAATGACAAGCGGCACTTTAAGGTGTCAAAAGTAGCGCAAATGGAATGAATTACAAAAACATTAAAACCAAAAAAAAAAACAGCAACAAATAAGATAAGAGAAGCAAAGCAGCCAGCCATAATTGAAATGAAACAAACAAAAGGCAATTGGAAATTGGAAATTGCCAACAAGTACGAGTCATATATGATTCTGTGCACACTACAACCACAACAACAACAACAAGAACTACAACACACATAGGAGTACATACACATAACCGCCTGCGACACCTACGAAACACATTTGTTGCCAAGAATATCCTGCGAATTCAAAGGCACAGCAGGTTCCCACTGACTCTGCATTGTTTTGAGCGAAGCATTCTTCAATCGACTAGCCTTACATGACGCACTACGAGCTACATATGTAAGTCTCGAGCTGTGAGCCTCTGGGGCAAGGTGTTCGAATTGTAAAATTTTTATGAATGAATTTTTCGTTTTACCATTCCGAAGCAATAACAATTATTTTCGTATGACAAAGGGAAACAACAATTGTATGAGCAATAAATTGAAGTTGGAAATGCTGTCGACGCTCAGTCTACTCGAAATTCATTAGTCGTGAAGATTGTAGCTCCATTGAGTGCTGAGGGCTGAGGACCCAGCATGCGGAAGTGGCCGAAGGAAGCCGGCGGGAGATATAAGATTGTTTTTTTTTTGTTTTTGCTTTGATTTGGTAGTGCGTCTTGTCGACAGAAAGGTGTTTGCTAACTTAACAAAAAAAAAAAAAAACTAACTCAAAATTTCTTAAAATTTAATTATTGAGTTAAAAAAGATTTTAAAAAATTTTCGAGTTTTTCGGTGCATTTGTACTTATTAATATTTCAAAAAATTTTTTTTTTTTTGTTTTAAAATAATTTTAAAACGAACAAATTCTTATATTTTTCAGATTATTTTACAAAACCTCTACAAAAATGACTAAAAAACCTATTTTTGGAATTTCTCATTACTTGTTTGCAAAATATTTGTGCACAAAATCTTAAAAAGTTTTGTGAATAATTTAACCCTCATCCGATCCTTAAAATGTCAAAAAAATTTATTCAGTCATGAAATTTCACGCATCCAAGACTTGATGAAAAAGTATTGCAGTTTTTTTAATTTTGGTAAATTTAAAATATTATTAGTTAATTTTAACGGCACACTAAGCTTTCGGAAAACTTATATGATGAAAGCGTGAAAAATCAGCCGAGGCACATTTTAAAAAATTTCATTAATACATCAAAATTTTAACACGAAATCTAATTTTTCAAAATCGCACAAAAAAATTCTTTAGATTCCAGTGTTCGGCAAACTTTTTTTTTTCTGGTATTGTTAAATGTACAAATGTACACACTTGGTTTGTTTATACGCCAACAAAAACAAATGCGAGAAAAGACATTTGTTGGCTGCAGCAAACGGTATTAGCCGAGATTAGCCGAAGGTAGAGGTGGCGATTAGGCGTACAAACCCAATTACAATTGCTCGGCGATATGAGGATAAACGCGGGTGCCAACAATGCCCATGCACAACAAAAAAAACAAAAGCAACAAGAAAAAAATACAATACAAAATAATTACAAATACAACACTAATAACAATAACATAAATAACACCAGCAAATAACATAGAAATCGCGATCGTTGCACCGACCACGCGAACAAAGCCCGAGGCGGAACTAGAATTTCCAAACGATTGCGCACATGTGTTGCATGCAGCAAAGCGGTAAAAACCCCAATCGCTATGTGTAACGCGTACAACAACAAAGCGAGCGGCTAAACTGACATTTAGTATGTGACAAACTGACTGAGTGACTGAGTGACTGACTGTGTGAATGACTGTGTGAATGAGCGATTGATAGTCAAGTCCACTGATCCTGCGCGCCGAAATGCGAAGGTGACAAAGTGGAAGTGTTGCCGACGGCAGAGCATTTTCGTATACATTTTTTACTTTTCTTACATTTATGTGTGCCTCACTGCCTTTCTAGTTTTTCTTTTTTTTCTTTTTTTTTTGGCCCGATCCTTTTTCACGTCAATGCCGTAACATTGGATTACGAAACACACCACAAATATGTTTTCTGCGCCTACAAAAGCGCCTTTCTACTGGCTACGCATGCGTTTGCTTGGCAAAATCTTCGGCAACTTCTTAAATACAATTTCATTATCTTAATTCGGCATTAGCCCACACATTATTGATTGATTTGCTGGGAGTTTGTCAATGGCTTTGTGCGCTGCTGACGGTGTGTTCGTTTTTCCGTGTGTTTTTGTTGGGCAACTCTGCAAGGATATTCGATTGCTTTGACGCGTAAATTGTTTTTACAGCAGTTTAAATAGTTTTCATTTTTGTCGAACCACAATGGTGCTGAGCAGACCAGCTTACTACCACGAGTTTGCTTTAAAAAATATTTTCAAAACTGCCAACCATAATACGCTTTGTATTTTGTACTTATTAATGTTTATTTTCTTTCTTTTCGTTTTGCTTTATCTACTATTGCATAAACACATTGTTTGTTATATTTTGCGAGTTTTAATTAATTTTTGACAAGCTTGCTAAATTTGCAAAAGATCACATGCTTTGTCTAAATATTTCTTGGAACGCACTTGTGTAAATGTTTTTTAAAATAAAAATAAAAATGTATGAAAAATGTGAAATTAGTTGCCTGCGGAAATGGCTTGATTTCCAATAATCGAAATTCTTGCGAGGAATGAGTTTTTCAACAACGAGGAGACTTCGTTAACTGAATCGAGCACTCACTCGCTCCGCTCTCAAGCGCACGAGTACTCCTTCTCAGTCCGAAGTAGCACTTGTTGTTAAGAGCGCTCCTCCTTTGGATTTCTAGGCTGACATTATTATTGATGTTAATGCTGGTTCCTAAGTAAACGAAGTCTTTTACTTTTTTAAAGTTATAACTGACAACAGTGATTTGTGATCCCATTCGTGAAAGTCCCGACTGTTTATTTGATGACAGGCGATACTTCGTCTTGCCCTCGTTCACCTCCAAACCCATTCGCTTCGCTTCTCTATCCAGTTTGGAGAAGGCAGAACTAACTGCGCGCTTGTTAAGTCCGATGATGTCAATGTCATCGGCGTACGCCAGCAGCTGCACACTCTTATAAAAAATGTTGCCTAACCAATTTAGTTCGGCGGCTCGAATTATCTTCTCCAGCATCAGGTTAAAAAAGTCGCACGACAAAGAGTCACCCTGTCTGAAACCTCGTTTGGTATCAAACGGCTCGGAGAGGTCCTTCCCAATCCTGACCGAGCTGCCCGAGGTGTTGCTCAACGTCATTTTACATAGCCGTATAAGTTTTGCGGGCATACCAAATTCAGACATTGCGGCATAAACGCAACTTCTTTTTGTGTCGTCGAAAGCGGCTTTGAAGTCGACAAAAATATGGTGTGTGTCGATTCTTCTTTCTCGGGTCTTTTCCAAGATCAGGCGTATTGTGAGTATCTGGTCGGTGGTAGATTTACCAGGTCTAAAGCCACACTGATAAGTTCCAATCAGTTCATTGGCGGTGGGCTTTAGTCTCTCACACCAAACGCTCGACACAATCTTATATGCGATGTTAAGAAGACTGATGCGCTTTACCAACTATTTTTCTCGTATTTGGATAACTCAGCTGACAGCCCATCAGCTCCGGGCGCTTTGTTGTTCTTTAGCCGTGCTTTTGCTGTACGGATTTCGTCGCAGTCGTTAACTCATATATTCCTATGAAGCAAGAATCAAGAATAATACAAAACAAGTAAGGAAAGCAAAATTCGGGCGAAAACGAATTTAACATACCCTCGCGACGTATTTTTGTGTGTTGAAACCCAGTTTCGTTGTTTCAAATCACAGGAAATATTAAATTTTACCCAACTTGTTCCAATAGATACCGAAAAACAAAGTTTTTTTTCCATTTTTCAAAACTTTCGTTAAATGCCAACTTAAAAATTTCTGTCGATGATAACAGCGATATTTCCACCAAATTTTGTGACGATACCTAACACCGCTATTGAGATACAGACATTTTAACATAAGTCGGCGTGGCAACGCCTATTTTTCAAAATTTCGTAAATACCCTATTTCTTTGTTTAAAATCGCTCCAAATACCACTCACTTAATTAGTTTTAATAGATAACGAAAAAACGGAGTTTTACATTTATCAAAACTTTCGTTTTAACCTCCCATATATTGGGCGTGGTCATTGACCGATCTTGACCATTTTCAATACCAACCTACCCTGGCCAAAGAGCAATCTATGTTCCAAGTTTCATAAAGTAATCTCAAATCGCAAAATCGATTCCTCTTTTCATTCGGCAGAAAACCAGAAAAATCGCAAGCCTTCAGCTGAGTAGCTGTAAAAGATCGTATTATATGTTTTTCTAAACCCTCCACTGGATATTAGAAAAAACTTTGTGGCGACGTTTCTAGACGGAATGGGAGTAGGGGTTGACTAATGAAGGACAGCAATACAGTCATTTCTACCAAGAGCTCTAAAATACTGTGCCGTTCTCTTAGAAGCAATGCAGATCTCTCTCCCCGTCATTTTACGAATTAAAAGCCAATGCAGAGTGTTGTTAGTCAACAGCAAAGGCGTGCAAAAAGCATATTTTTTCGCAGATAGCCAGGCGACATTGTTGATGAGCAAGAAGAATAAGTAAGCGCTAAGATGAACTCCCAAATTAAAAGAGATCTGTCCCGTAGACTCTCTTAAGACATCCGACGTCGAAAGTCAAGTTGAACAGATAAACAATTTGCAAAATTGCCACATAACTTCTATGTATTATGAGAAAAAGTTTGGTCAGCCGTTGAGGAAAGTGAGGAAGCGATTGAAGAAGTGGAAGCTTTTGAGATCTTCAGCTGAACAGTGAATAGCAGTAGTAGACTCATACATTTACCTCATTGGTTTGTGAATTTAGAATCAAATACTTATTAATTTCTAGATAGCGGTCTACACATTTAGTGACATGTTTTTCAGAAACCGTTAAATGTACTTCAGAATAGTCAATTGTAATTCAGAAACCGTAAAATGTATTTTGAAATAGTCAAATGTATTTTGGAATACGTGAAATTTGCTTCAGCTTTAATCAGCTTTACTTCATAAACCGTAGCATATAATTTAGAAACTTTAAATCTTATTTCCAAAACTTTGTAAATATACCACAGAAACCTTAAAATGTTTGCTGAAATAGTGAACTGCTCTTCGGAAAACGTAAACATTTCTTCAGAATAACTTAAAATGTATTCCAGACACCGTAAAATGTATTTTAGAAAACGTTAAATGTCTTTCAGAAATAGTCAATTGTCAAACGTGTGTCTCAGCTCTGGTCCAATCCAGCAACTTGGCGTCAAAAAGCGCGCATTAAAAGTGTCGCTAATTAAACAAATCTTAATTCGGCTTAAGGCTTCTTCAAAATAACTTCGAACTGCTGCTGACGATTTGGCCTCCTCTCTTAACTACCTCACTGTTTTGATCGTTGTATGAAAATCACAATCACCTTGAATTCCTTCATATTTGTTTTGCTAATCGGCGCTTAGACACGACATTAAATTGTAGGAACACATACTGTCCCCCTCTTTTTATCACCATTTCCTCTCTACTTTCTATCCTCCATCCTTAATCCTTTCCTATTAACAGTCCCAAGTAAGTATTTATTTGGTCATTGCCGATTTGTCACAGCTCAAAAGCAGCTTCCTGCTTTGAATTTTATTTTATTACTTTACACTAACCATTCCATCAAGCAGCAGCCCACTAGCCGAGAAATGATCTTCGCCTGGCACATACTCGTCCATCGAATTCCGTTGCTTGTCTTCTTTTCCACAAACGCTTCCTGCTTTACGTCGTTTTGTTGCCTGTGTGTGTGCCTTTTGTATAAATCTTGCATCCGGTTGGGTGAGCAATAAAAGAAAGAAAAAAATCATGCGGAAATCGTTTAACTCATTTGTTGTCGATGATATAATTTAATTTTTATTTTTATTTTTTAATTTCTTGTCCACACACAAGTTTCCATGCCATCATTCCATTTAAATCGGTCTCTTCCGCGCCTTCAACTCTTCAACTCTGCTTTTCCAACCGAATCATTTCCTGCTCGCCTGCTGCTGATGCTTATTTATTGCATTTTTTATTGAACAACTCGACAAAGTTGTACCCACGACGAGGGTTGCCTTTGACACTTTTTTCCGTTTTCCATAAGTTTCCTAAGCCCGTTTACCTATTTGCTGTGCTTCCTTTTGCCCTCTTCCTTAGCGTGGCGTAAGACTTTGTCGCTCTGTTTTCCGCTATGACTTTTGCTTAATTCTAATTCCTCTCTAACAACATTTAGAATTCTTCACACTCATCAAGCTGAAGTATTTAAATACGTCTTAATTTTTTACGTGTAGGTTTTGTTTAAGTTCTCTTCCTGAGGATTTGGCCTATGAATAATTTGAGTTAATTTTTCAATGTCAGCGACGGCAAACTGGTTATGTTTGATTCCCATTTCTGTGATGTGTGTGTGTGTGTTTTTTTAGGGACATTTACATATTTCGCAATCACTTTATTTGGTTGAAATATTGTAATTTACCTTGTGTTGATTTCGTTTTACTTTTGCGCATCACTACGCTTTTTATTTACCTCAATTCAAGCTCGTGAAAGCTGCGTACAGTGAAGGTGCGGTTTCACAGAATATAAGTTTAGCGTAGACTTTCGAATTGGGATACACAAATATAAGTTTCTTGCAAGTTCTTTAAGCCTCAGTTTAAAGCGGCTTTTAAAATTTCTGTACTAGAATTTGGAAGAAAAAGAAAGGCGAGAGTGTGAGCTCACACACAAATTTTGTTGAAGTAAATGCAAGATTCTCATTGGCTAGACAAAGAAGCTTTCCCGCATTTCATACCTGAACATTGCATGACGCGCAGTAGTCGCGAGTCAAGATCTCGACTAAATAAACTCTTTTAACCAAATGGTTTCAAATGACAGATCAAGAATTTTAGATTTTAGAGTTTGCGCCAACGAGAGAGGAAAAATGTTCGCGTGACGTTACACATTCAAATGATGTGAAGCGAACAACAATAATTGATGTGATGTAAAGACAATAATGATAGATAGAGCTGGAAATCAACTGATACTCCAAATATCGATAGTTTTCGATGCTTTTAAAATTACCGCAATTATAATCGTTATAACTATCGAATTCCATTAAAAAATTAAATCTTATTTTTAAAGCCTTTTACTAGTGAGAGGTTAGAAGCAACGTATAATAGATTTTTGCACATAATTAACACTTAACAATATCAATTATTTGCAGCAGATGATTGTGAATTTGTTTACTTAATTTTAAGCCGCCGCTATATTTAAGTATGTACATAAAAAAATTTGCCGACAAAATGCCGTTGATTTTTGGCCATTTTGTTATTTTGCACTTCGTTAACGCTTTATAATACCAATTATTTTGGAGCAAAGCTACAATTTATATAGAGTAAAACTATAATTAAATTAAATTAAATTTACTTAACAATTTATTTAATATATATGTATGTATATGTATTTATTTGTTTCAAATTAAATTAACTTATTATTTTTTTTTAAGTAAAAATTTTTATTTAACTAAAATCGTGTATGTCTGAAATTTAAATTTAAAGTTAAAAAAGCAACAATTTTAATTAGAATTTCCTTGTTCTTTCAGAATTTTTAAACGATTTCGTAGCCCCATTTAATTTTAGGACAAAAGAGCAGATTTCAAGTGCCGATAAAATACTGTTTTTTTTTTTTCAACAAAATGAAAGTTCGCAATTTATTTGAATTAAATTTACTGCTAAAGCACGACTTTACTTATGTTTAGCGATACATATGTATGTATGTATATGCAATGAAAGCTTGAAATGCTGCTCAAAAAATAAATCACAAGAAATATTTTTCAATTTTTCTGTTGCTTGAAAAAGTACTTTGCTGTTGCTGGAAATTTTTTCTTTATATTTTTTTTTCGTCGGAGCTTCAAACTGATTTGAGAAAATTTTAAATACGAAAACGAAAATTAATTTTTCATTTTCTCGATTTTTTTGAGAACTGAATTTTGTACGCTTAAATATTAAGTTACAATTGGAATACTACCGATAGACACCAAAAACCATCTAAAATTTCATTAAATGAAAACTATCGGTGCCATCCATGGTTTCCCAGCTCTATTCCTTCGTTTTATTCAATTGTGGATGTGTGATGTCAGCGTATGTATGTCAAAACTACGAGAAGAGGATTGACAACACGACGATTGTCGCAATCTCTAATATCTATCATTCTTGATGGCAGATACAATTCTTAGGCTGGCTTTCAAGGTAGACCCAAATTGGTAGTATTTTTTAGTATGACTTAGCTCCTCGATTGGCAGTGTTAGTCCCACTTAGGCTCACGACCTTTTGTGATACCGCTTTGTGTGATAATTTATCGCTCTTCACCAAAGAACAAAATTTCACTCCGCAGAAAGTTGACGTGATCTTTATCGCCCTGGGGTGGTCGAACTCGCCAAAAAATAACTACCGAGCGCCTTGGGTCTTGGTAGTGAACAGAACAGTGTACTTTTTTTTTCTTAAAATTCAAAATTACACAATTTATAAGTCGTTCGAGTATTTTATGTAAATACTCTATCGAAAACTTTTCCCCTTTCACGCTTTATTAATAACACCAAAGATTTTACAAGTCAATGGAGAATTGCAGCTGCCTACGAATGAAATCATTACTAGCAAAATTTGAGTTTCTTATGAACTTTTTATAATCGCTAACAAAAATATCATGTCAATTGGCATTTTACGCCGCCAATTCAATGTCTTTACTCGCACTTGTCGCCGAAGTGTGCTCAATTAAGTTTTGGAGAGGCAACAAAAAAACTATGAAAATATTCAATGGGAGAGACGGACTGAGGGGGCATAACTAGCTGTTCTGGCAAATTCTATTTTTTTTTTCATTACCTTGCAAGTCATTTAACTATAGCCAAACGCCGCCGCCCTGAAGTCTGAATTTACAAAGCGCAGAATGTCGCGAATGGCGCTCCTTTACGACTTGCGATTCAGTGCAATGAAATTTGAAGTTCGAAAATATAATTTTATTGCCAAAATAAAGAGAAAAAAAAATGTGAAAAAGGCGGTTGTGGATAGGGATGGCATGAAAAACGAAAATAAATGGCAAAGAAATTGCCAATAAATGGAAAGGTGCATGCAAAGAGCGGCGTCGGCGGCGGCGGCGGCTATTTGCCTCCCTCAACCCAAAATGCTACTTCGATTGCTTAGCGTTTATTTATTTTTTTTTTTTTTGATTTTTTTCGACGCTCCATAAATCGTTTTCATTAAATACTTCAATTTATTTTTTTCCTACTTACAACTCTAGTTGAACGCATTCGAGTGCCCCTCCAACCAACCAGCTAGTTTTTTTTTTCATTTTCGTTTTTTCTTGATTAATCCTGGGAAGCTACACAAATGTTAGCATTAAAATATGAAATGTTATGTTTTTTTGTTGTTGCTAAAGCGAGTGCATTGCATGTTTTGGTTGCGTTAAAAGAGCAAACGAAAGAAAGTTCCGACAAAAATGAAAAAAAAATAAAAATGTTGTCGGAAATGTTGAAAAAATTGTCATAAACTTCGGGACTGTCAATCAAAAGAGGTCACAACTTTCTCCATGGCTGCCGAATGGCCGCAAATAAACAGTAGCACACACACACACACGCACACACACACACACACATTTGTGTACATTTACAAGCGAAATTTTCAAAGTTTTGCAACTTCGTAACATGACGTGGCTGTCATTTAGATTTGCCCTTCCTTCCTCTCTTTTGTCGCCTCTTTCGCTGCTCCTTTCACAAAGCGCTTAAATTGATATTTTCATGTGCCAAGAGTGGAAGCTTTGTATTTTTTTATTTTACCAACTTTTAACTTCTTTCTTTTGTGTTGTTATTGTTATTGCTCTTATTGCACTTCACTGTGTGGCTTGAGTATCCTTTTACCTTTGTATGTACACAAGTCGACTTGATATGGCTGACTGGCTGACTGTTGGCGGGCACTGCACACACACACACACACACACACACACTTACACACCTGCGTTCACTCGCCCGCTCGCTTAGCTCTATTTGTGACATTATGACATTTAATATGTCTTAGCCGAGTTTTTTTTCACATTTATTTTCACTGTTTTTTTTCGCCTTTTTTTCCCCCCCTACACTTTTCGAGTGTCATCATTGTCGCTTTATTATTATTTATTATGGGAAAATAACAATGCAAATGCCAGGAGCTGGCGCAGCAAAGTTTGACTATTTATTTTTTATTTGAGCGACACGATAAAACAATTATTGTTTTCTATATATTAGCTCTTTTTTAACATAAAAATGCAAAAAAAAAAAATTAAATAGGTATCTAATATAGGTGAATATAATTGCATCGAAAATTGTTTGTCTAAAATCGAAAATGTAAAAAATTTCCACGCAAATTATAGCGCGTAGTTACAGTCAATATAAAATCGTCGCCAATTTTAGTATCAACTTTTTGTGCTAACTTTTTACGAGTCATCTCTTTCAAAACAGTTGCTTCTCAGTTTCGTGTTCATTTTATTTTGGCTATAGCTACACTGCCCTCTTTCTATCATGAGAATATCTTGAAAATGTTTAGCTACGAAATTTTATAACCAACTAGAAGACCCGGTGAACTTCGTCCCGCCCAAAATTTATTAGAACTAAATGAAACACTTCTTGAACTCTGTTGTGCACGTATTTAATGTATTCAATGCAACTTTCACCTAAATTTCGCATTTATTTTCGTAACTTCCTACATTGCTTTATAATTATGGCAGATTTTCCAAGTTTAAAATGCAGCTTTGATGAATATTAAAGCAAAATTTTGTCGTCCTAGTTGAGATGTTTCGTTTTCTGTATATTTCGACTTCAGCGCTACTTTCGCAAACCCCTTTTTCATCATGTAAGTAGACTAAAACATACATTTTATCAAAATCGGTTCAGAAATACGACTTTTATAAATAACTCGACTACAGCGCCACCTATCTGATAAATATTTCGCAGATATGTTTTTCTTCACCTTACCAATGCATATATGTAGAGAATATAACTTAAATCGGACTATAAAGAAGATTTTTCGTTATAATCCGACACCAGCGCCACCTATCGGAGCTTTTTCTCCGTAACATTTTTCCTTGGGCAAAGCCAAACACTACTACAAATCTAAAATCGGACATTCTTTAGAAATTATCTTCACATTCCTGCACTCAACCAAGACGAAGTGAGTAGAGTAGTAAGTCGGCTTGAGAACCACAAAGCTTCCGAAGCGAACAGAGTTTTTTCAAGTTCCAGCTAGATTAAATCTAGCAACTTTAAACATTTTGTTTTTACAATATTTAAGGGTGAAAAAAAAAATCATTTTGAAAAACAGCAATACAATAATAATTTTTTTATTTTTCGTCGTCTTGCCGACGGCATAAAATAGTCGTCTATGTATATTCATTAAAATGAGAATTTTATTATCATTTCTGGGTAAATGTAATTTATTTTTAAATTAATATTTTTAAAGTATTTGCTCGATGCACTAACACAAGTAGTACTCACTCATAATCATGTTTGTTGTATTCATAATCCGGTTGCATGCAATAATCCTGCTGATACACATTTGTATTGGTGTAATAGCCAATGTAGTCATCGTAGTAGCCACAATTTGAATTGTAATTGGCCATTTTCTCAAAGCGTCGTTAATACTAAGTGTATGAGTTTTTATATAATTGAACTCAATTATTTTTTAATGCACAAATTTCACGCACTATTGATTTGCTTTCATTAACTTTTTTGCGAAATAAATTTTTGAAAAACACTTTAAATTTGAATCTGAGTTTTGTGTTGTACTGATTATTGAGAATTTTTTAATTAATATTTTAAATTGTAAAAACTATAATAATTTATTAAACGGTTAACATTTATTTGAAAAAAAATTTTTTTTCAGGTAAAGGCTTGAATGCAGCACTCAAGAAAAATCACAAGAAATAACTTCATTATTTCTGTTGCTTGCTGAAAATCATTAAAAAAAAAATAAATATATGGAAAATTTTTTTTATTCAAAGCTTTTGACTGATTTAAAAAATTTGTATACATAGAAGAAAAAAATTGATTTTTCATTTCTTGTGTGCCATTTTATATGAAATTTTCGTTTTTCTGGAGAGCTGTGTACTCAGCTTAAAGTTGTAGAACTAAAAAAAAATTTCTTGCTATAAATTTCCCAAGAAAAGTATTACAAGTTCGCTATTATATATATATTTTTTTTTACTTCTAGTTTTATTAAGTATAATTATTTTTTTTTAATTTCATTGTTTTTGGTTTTTTTTTCTCCTTTTTTTTGTATTGATTTTTTTAGGTATTTATTTGTCCTTTTTTTCAATTTCAATTCACAATTCTTTTTCAAGTGAGAGTGGTTATGAAGATACAAAAAAATTGCTGTTATCATTAAAATAACTTTTTGTTTGAAATTTTGGAACGAGCAACATTTTTTAATATCTACCTCGTTTTGGTTACACTTAATCAATTTTTTTTTAAATTTTTTTGTTCTTAAAATGTCTCATTTGCCTTGTCATATAATTTTTTTATTTTATTTTGAATTTTTTGAGCATTTTTTTACTTCTTTGGCTAATTTACATTTATCAAAATTTTTGAATTTCCAATTTTTTAAAAATTTTTTATTTGTACTTTTAAAAAGTTTTTCTTTTTCACTTAACATATAAAAATTTTGAAATTTGTAATTTATAAGAAGTTTTTTGTTTATTTATTTTAATGCATTATTTTGGGATTGTATTTTTTTTATTTAAAAAATTAAAAATTTTTGTTTTATTCACCAATTTTGTGTTTATTTTCTAATTTTTGAAATTCTTAGCTGACTTCTACAATATAATTATTATTTCTTTCAAAAATTAACATTTTTTCTGCATTCGAATTATTTTTTCTTTCAAAATTTAATATTTTTTCAAAATTTAAATTAGTTTTTTAATAGTTTGCTACCAGATAGTAAGAAAGTGTATATGCATTCATACATATGTAAATATATTCGTTCGTACATTAACATCAACAAAAATATATCAAATTAGCGTCATGAAATTTCCTATTAATCGATTTATAATACCAAATTGACGGACGATTTCGTTCAGCAGCAGCAACAACAACAACAACAACACTAAAGTACTATTAGTGCGTGATATCGATTTAAGGCGTCTTTGTAGGCGTTTAAGACGCACGAAGGCAATCACTTTTTAATTGTACAATTAACAATTAAAGGAGAATGACAAACGAGCGGCGCAGACGCTTTGCTTTTTGCTTATAACTAGTTGTCATATTAACCGTTATGTGAAATATATTTACTAACGTTGCCTTGGCTTTGGCAGAGTAGTTTGCCGCCGGCGAAATTTACAAGTGATCGTGAAAAATTTGTTTATTTAATATTTTTAAAATTATACAAATTTTTTTATTTTTTCGTTGTCTTATAATTTTATTATATTTTTTTATTTATGATTTCGCCGCTGCAAAGACTTTAGACCTGCGTCATAAATTAGCGCAGCGATCACGTCGCGTCGCGTTGCGTTGCGCTGCGTAGCTGTGTATCGTAAAATTTGTTTGTACTCGTCACTGATAGGACGAAAATGGCTACTGTTAATGTATGAAAAAACACTTTTTTTATGATTTGTTAATTGCGCTTTTTTTGTTCTTAAAAATTTTAGTGAGGCGCACAATAAAGATTTGTTGGTCATAAATATTTAGAATAAGTTTTGATTGTTTCGCTGGTTGGGAATGGAATGTGGAAAGTTTTTTGTTTGTTATTGTTTTATTTTGTTAGCTCTGAAACGGCAAATTTTATTATTATTTTTTCTTTGCATAAAAAAAATACTTTTTTGGAAACAATATTGTTCTAATAGACTTTTTATAGATTTTTTAAATATTTTTTTTTGTAATGTTTTATGAAAAAAAAAAAATTTTTTTTAGAAAGTATTTTTGTTTTGTAAAAAAAATTGTACAGAGTAAAAAAAATCGAAGTGAAACGAACTTAAATTTTTTTGCAATGTGCGCTTCTTAATTTATATTGAGCGAAATTAAAAAGTGTTTTGTATTATTTACACGATTTATTAGTTTTTGATTCCGTTATATGTATTTTCAAATCCCAATTAAGATTCTTGCTTTTTCCAAAACCACTCTTTTGTACGAAAATTGCACTGAGCGTTTAGTTGCGCTCGAGCCACGCACATCCACTCTTTGCTTTTTTTGTTTTTTGTTTTGCTTGTAATGCACTACCGTTATGTTTGCGATTGCGTTAGCGTTATTGAAGTGGCGCAACTATATCTCACTACCCACAGGGCCCCCACAATCGCCGATACAAGTCAAAAGGCTATTAAACGGCGACTGGAGTGCCATAAACGATGCAAGTCCGGAGGCGCAATTGCTCGCTCCAAATAGCCGCTTTAGCCACAATACATACAAATATACAACCAATGTACATATGTATGTATATAGAACCTATAAACAAATACTTGCTCGATTGTCAACGAATACCTTTTTGATTAGCAGTCAATTGTCACACGCACAAGCAAATGCAAACCTGGGCACCGCCGAGCGCACAGCTGGCTTGGTTGTATGCGTGGCATATCTTACGCGAGATACGCGTTGCTGATAAGCGTATTCTGTCGATGTGAAATCCCTGCACCCCCCTTCTATTACTCCGCCCCTTCACCTATCACAACTCACCGCCGTCAATCGCTCGACTGTCACTTTTGGAGCTTTGTTTCACTGACGATTCCAACTTACGCGCTACCATCGATTTTGTGGGTTCTTCCAAGCCCCCCCGAGAATTGTTGTTGTTGTTGTTTTGTTGTTGTTCACTGTATGCTTCATCTATTTGCCTTGGTGGCTTTTGGTAGCCGTGCGTCTTGTTTACATTTACCATTACCCAGTTAAATGTGAAAGGCATAAACGTTTCTTTTTTTTTTGTTTTTGGTGGCGATGTTGTGTTATCAATATTTGATTTGTGCAACTGATAGCGAGGCATATGCAGCGTAAAAATACAATAACAACAAAAAACACAGTAGTTAAGTGCAACAACAAAAAGGTTTTCGTGTGTTATCAGCTTGTTTAGCAAGCAAAACTCCCGTGTGTGTGAGAGAGTGTGTGAGGAGCGAGTGATAGAGAGAGAGAGAGATAAGAGAATTACCCTCAAGGAAATTGTTCGGCGATGACAGGACAGCGCTTTAACTATTTTCCTATACATATACAAATATTTTCTTCAATCCCGCTTTCATGTCTTAAAGTGACATTTTTAAAGTGTTCAGAGGTAATCACTGTGGTCAGTCTCTAGACCGTTGATGAATTACCAGTCAGGCTCTGCATCAGCATCATACCAGTTAACCAACTAGCCGCCTGCCTCTGCACCAGCTTTATATTTTTCGATGAACTACTTCGATTTTTGTAATCAAGATGTAGATAAGTAGATATAAGGAGAGAGGTATGCACTGCGACCAGTGGGTCTATTGTGCCCTCGAAGCTCATCACAACAATTCAGCCAAACCCAGGACCTCTAAAAATCTGAGGATGTTCGCCGGGGTTGGGGATTGTACGTATTGTTCTCCCGGCCATGGCCGATCCAGGGTTGTTCCCTCGTCTGCGTGCCACAGCCTCACACTCCGTAAGCAGGTGGTGTGGGGTCTCTCCTGCCGAGTCACAGAAGCGACACTAGTCGCTTGACCAGATCCCCAGTTTGTGTAGGTGACCTTTTAGTCTGCAGTGGCTCGTCAGAAAGCCTGTAAGGATTCTCAGTTTTTCCCTAGGAAGGTGAATAAGAAGTTTGAGCCTTCTTAGATTGTACCCCCCCAAGGATATTCTTGGACTGTTTGAGACTGGCGACATTAAAGCAGTGTAGGTTTTGCTGCTTTTTTGTCTCCCTGCTAAGTTCTTCTCTTACCGTGCCCGGTTCTCACGCTGTAAACGGCTCTGGTCCAATAGGAGTGGTGGCTGCCGCTACGTTGCCTTCCACACCCATATGCCCCGGTACCCAAAGGAGTAGCATACGATTTCTCTCCGCCAGTGCGTTTAGTCTCATTATGCACTCAAACACCAGAGAGGACTTCAGCTCATATGATGAGAGCGCTCTGAGCGTCGCCTGACTATCGCTTGAAATTAGGATTCTTTCACTGCTATACTTCCTACGCAGGATTGCAAAGACCTCCGCCTGAAAATGCTGCGGAAGGCACCCAATGGAACCTAGAACTCTGATCTGGGACCATGGACGCCCGAATCTACACAGTCGCGTTTTTGTTTTATTCTTTTTAATTAGATTTAAAAAAAAAAAATTCTTTACCTTTTTGGGTCTTAATAGAATACCACTGCAGCTGATTCGAAACAACGCTCACCGAATCGAAAGCCGTAGCGTTTGCATGACGCCAAGAAAATTTGGAGACTTAAAATGACCGCTTTCGTAACTTAAAAATATCTCATTCACATTCGGTGGCCATTTTTTGATACCAGCATCTACGCGTTCATTTGAGTGGATAAAAAGCTATCAAGAAGAGTAACGAAAATTCATATTCAGTACAAAAGTTAAATTAGAAGCAAGAATGATTTCCTTAGAAAGAGAGTAGGAACGAAAATCAAGGTGATGTTGTTTGGAGAAAAAGTTTTAAAGAGTAGAAAAACTTCACTTATATATTTAACGCTGCTAATTTCCTATGGGCTCACCTTTCTCGCTGAGCGCTTGTGAGTGTTTTTGTGTGTGTGCCATCGTT
This sequence comes from Philophylla caesio, assembly GCA_963971545.1. Lineage (NCBI taxonomy): Eukaryota > Metazoa > Arthropoda > Insecta > Diptera > Tephritidae > Philophylla > Philophylla caesio. The sequence continues at coordinate 122,287,380 of OZ020607.1, forward strand.
ACTCCCGTCAATGCGTCTGATAAACTAATAAAAAATATAAAAAAAAAAAACAATTCCGCTTATCACTTGACCACAACTCGTTGACGCGCTCATTGACATCTAATCGAACGCTCTGAACGCGATGAGTGACGAGCGCGCGCATATCGCTCGTTGTCGTTGGTAGGCTTTTATCAGATTTTGTAAATTTAACTTTGCTGCTGCTGAATTTGGGTTTTCCAAGTCATATTTTTGTTTTACTAATTTTTTGTTTTATTATTTGTACAAGCTGCCAAGGTAAATACGAGCACGCCTTTGAGCGTGTATGTGTGTGTGCCTGTGTGTGTGAGTGGGTCTCGGTTTGTAAGTGGTGCGGACTTTAGAGCCAACCCTCTGCAGGCTGCTCCACTAAAAATGTTCATACAAATGTACTGCGATATTTTTTTTTTGCCGTCCTCCAGCTACCTATTTGCTGATCATCGGTTCGCGGTTGCGCGATAAAATTTTTTATTATTATATTTTGTATATTCCGCTTTTGACGTTTGTTAAACGCTTGTTTTGGCTACTGTTTTTTTTTTTTTTTTTTTTTTTTTTTTTTTTTCTCTTTGTTTCTGTGGCCACCTGAGTTGTCTTGGAGCTGCTTTGTCGTATCCCCATTCTCTCTTTTGCAAGCTTATCGCTGGCTATTGACATTTCTCAGCAATTATTAATTTTTTTTTTTCACTTTGCTGTTGTTGTGGGGCATAAACTTAGAGTTTATAATCTACATTTTCAGTGCAAGCAAGTTAAAATTTCGCTTTGGCTTATGAGAGTTTTTTTCGTGTAAATAATTGTAATTTTCATACTTTTATCACACTGAGCCGAGCTCATCTTCAGACGCTAAACTAATCGTACTTTTTGTACATTTACGCCTTTCCGACGGCGAATAGCGAATAGCGCAGATGATTGAAAGATAAACTGTACGAACCTTACAGGAGCATAGATCCAGTGGCTCTTGAAGGTATATCTGCCACACGGTGCACGATCCACCTTCCAGCTTTAATTCAAGGCTCCAGCTGAGTGAGCTGGACTCACTTACAACAACGCTTCGATACGTAAAAGCTAACGGGTGATTTTTTAAGAGCTTTTGGATTTGATTTAAAAAAAAAGACACATAAAATTCGTCAAAAAATGTATGAAATCTTTATTTGAGTCGATAGAATGACCGATTTAATTTAATGTTTGTAATCATCACACGATAGCGCTCGCCATTCACAGTTTTGGTCTTCGTCGTTTTTGAAAAAGTACGGCCCGATGATGCCGCCGGCCCGTAATCCACACCAAACAGTGACTTATTCGGAATACATCGGTAGTTCTTGCAATGCTTCTGGTTGCTCTTCACTCCAAATACGGCAATTTTGCTTGTTCACGTATCCATTCAACACAATGAACGCTTGACACAATGAACACGAATTTTGATAATAAAATTCAATAATTTGCAAGCGTTGTTCGTTTGTAAGTCGATTCATGGTTAAATTATAGACCAAACTGAATACGTTTGACAGTGACACAAGGCACGAAACCCGCGTGAACTGTCAAAAATAATGTTGCCAAAAAGAAAGTTGCTAAAAAATCAACCGTTATGAATAATCGATAACGACTTTTTAATTATCGCTGAAAAGCTTTTGCTACTTTCTGAGCGCCAGTTTGTTAATTCTAAAACTCCGTTTTGTGACTCAAGTTTTCTTCATATCATGAAAGACACTGCTTTGACTCTGACAGCGAGTTTGCAGAGACCAAAAGCTGGGCTTACGATAGCTTCAATAGAAACTCTGGGCATCCATGAGCGGCTTCATTGTCTCTGCTTCAGAGTTCGGACCAATTCACTGCATAAAGTTTGAGCCACTTTCTTGCATTGACTTTGATCAACGGCGAAAGAAAAATTCACGCACTTTCTCACCGCAACTGTGGTAGGCGACGGAGGGAATGCTACGATAAATGTACGAGTAAATTAAAATAGAGAAGAATTCATTAGAAAATTAAGCTCGAAAGCTACATAAGACCTTTGTGTGACCTAAGCGGCAAGTTCGCATTATTTTCTCTATTTAAAACCCGCAGCTCAAAAACTTTAGGCAGGCAGATATCCCTTTATCACCGCAAAGTGATAGACGCATTTTATATTGCAAATTAAAAAAAAAAAAAACCAAAATCTATTTTTATTTCTGTAAATATTCACAGTCCATAAATTATAAATTTGTAATCTTCAAATCTCAGCATAAAATAAAATAAATTAAAAATAATTACCGGGTAGATTATGTCGCTTAATTCGTTAGGAATTCGACTATGCGGCCTGAAGTGGCAGCACCAAAATCACATAACATATTAAATCGACTCTCGAGTGGCCACTTCAGAAATAACGACGAAACAACAAGACGGCGACAAGACGAAGAATTTCAACAAACTGCTGCGGCACCGACGAGACGAATGTTCAATTGTTGTTTCACAGAAATCTCTAGTTGTGACAGTTCGATTTGTGTCAGCGCTTGTTTGGCTCGCAAATTGATTGCAATAAAGTGACGCGCTTTCTATGTACATACATACATACTCGTATGTATGTATGTATGTACAGATAGATAAAGACAAAAGGCGAAAAAAGGCAATATGGGCAACGTGAGTGACGGGTATGCGCAGGTGTAAAGTAGGGTATTCACAAACAAGCGAGCTTTTCTATTTAAACTCTTCATGTATTGAAATCTTAAATAAAGAGAGCTTGAAAGCTCGCCTTAGACCATAAACTTACTTACAACTAGAAACATATTGCAAGCAATATGCTCTACAATCTTCAATTGCTGAGCTCAAGTAACACTTTTTCCATTTGAAGGGCTTCTTTAGTGAACATAGTTTTTAAGAACATAAACCTGATTGATCTTTTGACCAAAGCGACACCTATGAAGTTGCTTACGCAGCTATGCACTTTAAAGGCAGAACAACGCAATGCGAAATAGAAACTTTGCTTAATGCTTCTTTTCACATGTTTTCTTATCATTACACGCATTTTGAATACCCTCGAAATACCTACATATTTCTGCAATGGTTTGCAAAAATGACAAAAAAAAACGAAAAAAACTGCAAATGGAAAATCATGCCAATTTGCTTGTTAAGTCAAGTGCATTTTGACGTTCTGTGTCATTATCTACAAATATTTTTATTTGTTGCCGACATTTAAAGATATTAGTGGATATCTTTTACTCTATTGGCGGCAAAATTTATTGCTGGAAAGGCCATTTGGTAGAATTTTAAGCCCTAAAAATCCACTGCAGATAAATACATTTTATACACTGAGGAAATAATTCAGCGACAACACTTTGAGTCAAAGTAAATGAACTCTGATATTTCCCTTTTCAAACACATTTCATAAAAAATCGCTTATCTTCTGCATTTTTTTTTTGCTCCTCCAAGCTCTTTTGTATGTAGCTTATGCTCTCTCTCTCTCTCTGCTCATTTTTTTTATGTAATGCCAACATTAATTGATCCAAATACAAACCTGAATATGTACACCTACTTAAATACGTACATTTTTCTTTATTGTTTACACATTTGGCCGAGCCATCATATATCAAAATCTATGTCAATTTACTTGTGTTAGCCACTCGTTGTTGAGTTGTTGTTGAAGTGCGTGTTTCTTTCATGTAGAATTCTTCAAAATGTGCGCGATAAGCGTTAGATAGATTTGCTTTGGATTTTGATTTATGAAGTATTTTGATTGTATTAAGTGCCTAGTCTGTCGATGGGGAACTTAAGTAGGGCGATTTAAGGAAACCTGAGCCACTTTTAAGCTATAAATATGTACTTAAATAAAAGTGGCATTTTGTTGAAAATGTTTAATTTTTTTTTCTTCTTCTAAATATGTAGTGCTGACTAAGTGAATTTGCGGAATAGGGTAAGTTTTCATTGTACGTTTGAAGAAAGCAGTTAGCTATTTGTCTTCGTTAGACACTAAATTATATTTCTAAAGCTTTCACTGCAGCGTGAGCTTTCAGTAATTCGTAGAAAAACGTGCACTTACTTACGCTGCAGTTTGCTTTATATATATATATTACTATTTCTATGGGGCTAACACATTTTTGTGTGAAATTTTAATAAAGCTCACTATTGTATACCGAGAGCTTATGTGTATATTTTCAATATTAAGCTTGCTCATTTAACAATTTTAAATTAAAGAAAAAATTTATAAAATAATTTGTTGACTTATTAAAAAAATAAGTGCTAAAAGTGCCTAGAAAATTTTCCAGATAGGGTGACTTTTAAAGTATATTAACAAATAGAAAAATTATCTCAGAGTTCATTTACTACAAACATTCTGAAAAGTTTTAATGCAAACATGATGCACATAGTAAGCTTTGTTTTAACTAAGAAAATTACTTACCCCGAAAGCTTTTTCTCAAACATTTTTTGAAGAGCTTTGAATGCTTTGTTTCAATCAAAGCGAGCTTTATTTTTAATCATTGTGAGCTAACGGCTTACAGAGTATCTTATTTTTTATAAAAGTAACCCTTGTTTAAATCATATTGGGAATTTTTTTTTTTGAAAGTTCTTGAGTAACTTCTATAGAAGTATGTTTTTTTCGGTATTAGTAAACTTTATTTTAATCTTTGTGAGTAAACTGCTTGCGTTGTGCTTTTTTTTTAGCCAAAAAAGTCTTGTTTCATTCATAGCGGAAAAAGTGCGTTCGGCAGTTTTGTTTGCAAAAAGTACTTGAACAGCTTTTATCCAACTCAGTTGTGTGGTTTTAATTGTGCACTTTTTTATTATGTGAGACTACTACGTATTTATTAAAAGAGAAATTTTTTAAACATTTTTTTTTCGCATTGTAAAAATAATGGTTTACAGTTCAATGCAATCAGCGAAAGCTTCCACACTCAATGTTGAGCTTTCGCTAATAAACTTTTGTTTTCAGTTTTCATATGCCATATTTTTATCTCGTTCTATAGAAATTCATTGTAGCTTGCATTGTTAGTATGAAGCTTTCGTCAATTAATATTTTCTTCTGATTTTCTTTATTATATTTTTTACATACCATGAAAACACTTTATGTTGGTTTTCCGCTCAATTCACTGGTTAAAGCTTGCACCAAGAAACTCTCTTGTTGCCGTCTACTTGATATTGTTTTGCTTACCGTTTAATCAAATCGGCGAAGCTTTCGCGCATAATCTTAAGTGAGCTTTCAACAGTCAATTGTTGATCTGAACTTTTATTTGAGATTTTTTGTTTAACCTACCACGCAATTCTCTAATATGGGTGTACCGCTTAATCGTTTTAGGTAGCTTTCACCCACAACCCTAAGTGAGCTTTCGCAAAAAAATTTTTTACCTAGTTTTTACTACGCGATTTCGTGCCGACCTACTAAAAAATCGTGTTTTTGCTTTTCGTTTAAATAAAAACAGCGCTATTTGTTTTTGTTTTTTTTTTATTTTATTATTTATGCAAAATATTTCGAAAAAAGAACACAAAAAATTCGAAAGAAAAAAATTGTTGTATGTTACTTTGTTTTACTTTTTTGCATTTGCTTTTGTTGTTTCTCTCCTTTGTGGCACTACAGTGCCCATTTTGCTTTATATTGTATGTGTGTGTGTGTGTGTGTGTGTGTGTGAGTATAGGTGTGGTTCTTGTTTGTTGTTGTTGTTGTTTTTTTTTGTTGCTATTTTCATTACATTATGGTTAACACTGAATTTCATTTACCATATTTTCATACATTTTTACCACTGACATTTTACCACTTACAGATTTTTCTTTTAAACACTTGATTTCTCCCTTTTCAACTTTCTTCTTGTTCGACGACATTTTTGTTTTCTGCACGAAACATCAACTTATCGTATTTGCATTCATTTTTAATTACAAGTTCCGCAAATGCGTATTTTAATTAATGTTTTTTTTCTCTTTTGGTTTTGTGTTTTTTTTTTTTTGTTTGTTTCGGGGGGACTAAAACATTTTGCAATTACAAGCAGTTGGCAATGCCACACACAAATTGCAAATGCACATATACAGGGTGTATGTATTATTAAGGTCTCGAAATTTGTGTGTGGAACTCGAAAATGTGTGGACTTTCGTAAATTAAAGTAAATCTCCTTTTCAGTGTATGCATTTCCAGATGAAAGTATGTATTTAGTTGATTTGGTAGGAGCTTTTGACAGTTACCGCTGCGCCAGTGTTGCCGCATTTGGACTCGGCGCAAACTTGCGGCCCACTCTACCGCCTACAGTGTTGCATGTGTGTTGTTGTGTTTTTGTTTACTATTTTGTGTTTTTTTTTTTGTTTAGCAAAAAGTGTTGCCAGTTGACTACAAATAAAGTGTTTGTGGCGTTTCCTGTTTATTCCTGTAATTCTTTTTCTTGGGTGCTGGGTATTTTATCTATGGTTTGCTTTCGGTATTGTTGTTGTGTGGTTGTTGTTGTTCGGTTTTTGTTTTTTTATTTTGTTTTAAATATAATAATATTAGCGTACAATTATTGTTGCAATTACAATTGTCATTGAGTACATTCACATATATATAATTTTTTGTTTTTTTTTTGTTAATTTATATATAATTTTTGTTTTTTTTTTTTTGCTTTAACTATATTTTAATGCAATAATACAGTAATTAATTATGCAATAAATGTATTGTTTGCTCTTAGTAATGATTTTTATGCGCTATAAAATGAAAAAAAAAAATAAAATAAACAAAGACGTCTCAAAAGAGTAGTGAATATGAAATTTTTTGCATTTTTATGAAATTTTTACGTGTAAAACTAAACCAAGTTGTTTTTGTATGTCTACTTTTACGATGTACATACATATGTATTGCAAATAAAAGTGGTTAGTAGTGGGGAGAGCGACGTCGATAAACAGTTGCGAGTTTTTATAATTACTTGTTTTTTTATTTAAATTTATTTTTAAATACATCTTACTTTTTTGTTTAGTTTTTTCTTCGCAACACTTTTATACTTTGTAAATTTACTTCTTGATATCTTGTTCTTGTTTTCGTTTTTTATTTGTTTGATTTGTGTCTTTCATTTACTTGCATTTAATTTTTTTTTATAATTTATTTGTATTTTTTTATATGTAATTTTTTTTTTTTTTTTAATTTTTTGTTTTATTTACTTCACGCAGGACGGGGTTTTTGCTTACAATTTCACCATTTTACATCTGTTTGTATGCTTCAGTTACTTTTTATAAACTTTTTAAATTTATTTTTACGCTCTTTTCTTCGCTAATTGTAAGTGTAAATATCAATTGTTGCGGTTGTTGTTGTTGTTCTTTGTCATTATTGATTTGTTTTATTTAAATTTTCTTTTTATTTTTTGTATATAAGTATATACATATTTGTATATGTTTGTATGTATGTATGTGTGTTTGCTATATAGTTAATAAATAAACATAAAAATATTTAAGCTTTGACTAGGTTTTTTTTTTTTGGTTTGCTTAGCATTCTTTTTTTCTTACTCTTTTGCGCAATGCTTTTACTTAGAGATGCTGTTAAATTTGCGTTTGTTAAGAATTTGTAGTTTATTTTGTATTTATAGTTCGTTATAAATAATTTCTTTACGATATTTTGTTTAGGTTTATTCATTTTAATAGTTATGTATAGTAGAGTTGATTTTGGGAAAGAGTGTTTGTTTGTATGTATGTATGTACGAGTATGTAGGTTTTTGTCGTGTGTTGTTTTGGCTGCTTGTTGGTTGTAGAGAAAATTGGTTAGAAAAATTGAAAAATACTTAAAATTTCGACTAACATACATCGAAATAAAGTTGTCATGAAGCAGTTGAGAATTATGCAAAAGCGTGCTATCGACTTAATTGCAGCACTGGGCATCTCGGCGAGCACTCGGAGCATATTCTCTACTTCTCTAGAGAGAGCTTGAGTGAGAGTGTGTGTGAAAGAGAGCTTTCTCTTGAGGAGCAACACTCAGTTTCTCAGTGGTCACAAAGTTTATGCTCAAGAATGATGGATAACAAGATTGCGCTCATCTGAGAGGATTTGCCTTTGCGTGGCGTCACACTGGTTGAAAAAAAATGCAAATGAAATGTAAAGTATCCGAACATCGGTGCTCTTTTCAGTTCCACCAGTGTGACGCAGCAAAAACAGCTGATTCTGTCAAAATCTGTCAAAGAGAGGAATAGCGGTATAGCGATGGGCGCAACCTTTGTTTCGCTCAATCGTAGCTTATGCTGACTTTGCTTTAAGAACGTCGCTAGGGATGGGTAACTCAACAAATTTGCAGGAGTTGACTCAATGACTCCAGCTCAATTTAAGGAGTCAGCTCATTCAACTGACTCATTTGACTCTTTGTATGCTACACTCATACGAGAAATATGTATACACTTTTTGAATGCGACTCATATTATGAAACTTGATGACAGGGTTGCAATTTGTATCGAAAATTAAAGGAAATTGTTTAATAATCTTATTTTTTTGGAAGAGAAGGAGAAAAATAATTATATGAATTGTAAAAAAAAAACGAACAGGTTATAAATAAATATCATCATAGTTATATATTTATTAAATTTAATATACAAGACATCTGGGATTTTCTGTTCGTTGAATAAAATTTTATCTAAAAATTATTTTTATTAATTTAATTAAACCACAGAAACTTTAAAAAACATATATATTTCATCGACACTAATAATGATTTACATTATCGTACGATGTTACATTGAAGCAGTTAGTATGAGAGAGTTACATATATGGAGAAAATGAGCCACCATCGTTATTCAATTGAATCATGAGTGCGGTGGGACATAACAGAGTTAATGAGTTACATTTTTTTTGGAGATGGGAGTTTGAGTTACCGATTCACTGCCGGGAATCAACTCAATAACTCAACTCAGAGTTGAGTTACCCACCCCTAAACGTCGCCTAAAAATTCAATTTCCATGATGGCAAAAATTCAATGATTTCAGAAATTTCACGAAAAACTTGTAAGTTTTCTTGTTCGCTTACATTTTTTGTGAGACTAACAGGTTGCGTTAGAAGTAAGTTTTACACTTTTGTGTTCGAAATGCTTCAACGCGACTGTAGAAATTGTTGTTTTTTTTTTTGCAGTTATCAAATAAATTTTTTAATTTTATAACATTTTAATTAAAAATTGTGTTATAAATTAGCAAATATGCATATCAACTAAGTAATTTTATTGTTAAGCAGCAACTAAGCACAAGTTTATAAGTCAATAGTTTACATATAAATTAATTTGTATGTATGTATGTAAGCATCATACGTAAGCAAATTGAGAAAACACTTAGTAAACTTTTTTATTAAATATTATTGCATTAACTGCTTTTTTTTTCATTTTACACATACACTTCGCTTGTTTCGAGTGTTGATTTTTGCGTCTGATTAAGTTTGCACAAATGTTCAAAATTGTGTTTGTCTAGTAATTAAATTATATAATTAAATCACACTAAATTAAATATATACTAAATACTAAAAACTATTGCTTAATAATTACAAATTGTAAATATGAAAATTGATATGAACGGATTTTCGACGAATAGGAAATTAATTTGTATACATTGTATATGCGTGTGTGTGTGTATGTATGTTTGCTTGTTTGTTTGCGATGCAATGCCTTGTCTAATTTCTTCAAGACAATCTACTAAATACTTAAGACCGGTGTGTAGCGTGTGAGCTTAAACATGGTTGCCACCATTTAAATTCAAGACGTCGACGTTCGCCTGTTGCCCGCAATAGTGTGAGCTCAGTTTGCGCTGAACTTACATATGAAATTCGATCTTCATAGAAGTTTTGACATACACACATATGCTTTTTCTTTTTTTTTGTTTTTTATTAATCGTACGTTTCAAGCTTTCGCCGCAGATGTGTGGCTTAAAGTTTCTTAGGAATTTAACTTAGCAAAGATTTTGATGGTAGTTTTTCTCGTTTTCGTCATTATGTTCGACCATATTGAGTCAGCCTAATTGAATTTACAGATCTCCAAAAGCTCATTGCCTTCAAAAGCTTTTCCAAAGCTTAAGTTTCGAAAGACACTCAGCCGCTCCATATACTTTTGGAAGCTTTCGACGCAGATATAAGCAGAGTTCTACTTAAAATCTCTCGTCGTATGCTTTTGAAAGCTCACGCATTTCTTGCTCACCTAACTAAAGCGCGTGTTTGAGTATACATGTAATTGTGTTTGTATGAATTTGTGTGTGTGTGTGTGTGTTTACTCTCTTTTGTTTTGATGCATTTCTTTTTTTTTTGAGTATAAGCATAGCAGCAGGCGTTTATATAGCTATGTATGTACTCATTTCATGTATTTTTTTTTTACTTTCTGCTCTCTTTCTCATATTTTCTCAATTTATATGTACTCGTATATATATATATTTGCATGTATATATATATATATAGAATTCTTAACAGGCTAATGCTTAACCTTTGTTTATAGCGTCTTCGGGAGATTAATGAAAAGCAGGCGTTTGGTTTTTTATATTTGTTTGTTTTTTTTTCTTTTTTGTCAAGAGTAGAGTAAGTGAAAGTTTATTCTCTTATAGGCGTTGTGAGCTCTTTAAGTTTTTGCATTCTCTTTTGTATTTTGTTCTTACATCAAATTTTATTTTCGCTTTCACAAAAAAAAAATTCACTTACTTTTTACTATTTAAAATACAATTTTTCGCAATGTAAGCGTGTGCGAATTTCCATTTGCGTGGATAAGAGAGACGTGAGCTTTTACTATTTGAACACTTTTTGCGATTTCCACTAGAGTGTGTGTTAGGAGAGTTTTTAAGTGAAAGCTTTATAGTTTTGAAGCTTTTTGTGAAGGTTTTACGAGAAAAGCTCAGGTCGTTATTTGTTAAAATAAGCTTTTAGAACTGAGAAAGCGCTTCAAAAGCTCATGTAAATACTCGTTCAAGCAACTAGCCTCTGTGTGAGCTTTTTGGAACACCTTAACTTTACTTTGGCCATGTTTAAAGTCTATCAGAGCTCATGCATTTTTTGTTTATGTGTCTCTCTAACTGCTTTGTACAACTTTGTAAAGTACAGCATATAGAAGTTGTAAGGCAGACTTTAAACTCACTTCGAATTTCAATTGTTTCATATTTTTATTACTCTGTGCTCCTTAACGTTCATGCTACTGCACTCATTCTCTCTCAGCCACGCAAAAGCTGCTTTTTTCTTGATTCGAAAAGTTTCGCTCAATCATTTGCAAAAATGTGTCTGTGTGTTTTTTTTTTTGGTCATATTGTTTCATTATTATTTTTCATTTTGCTTAAATAAAAATCTCGCACACCTCGATTTGCTTTTTTTTTCTATTTGCAAATATTGTTTTACACTTTTTGCTTAAAATTAATTTGCTTCTTTTCTTACTTAAATTTAAAGTTATGATTTCTTTGTTTTTACTCATTACCATTACACATAATTTTTTTTATTAATACTTTCTAAACAAGAACAACATACTTTTTTTTTTCTTTTCAAATGTAGAGTATGAAAGATTTCTGAATTATTTTGAGTTTCTTTTTTTGTTTTTTGCATTGAGTGAATGTGTGAGTGAGTGTTGGTGAGTGAATCGAGTGAATTTTTGGGAATTAATGTCTTCGTGTTTGAGTATAATTGTCGAGCTGAAATTGCTGTTTTTGAGCTCGTTTTCACTTTCAAAGATAAAATTAAATTTTTCACTTCCTTTTTTGTTTTTTGTTCAAAAAACTTTGTCTGATTTCATTTGCGCTTTTGAAGTGTTACTTCTGCTCTTTTGTTTGTCATTTTCATTGTTTTGACTTCTTTACCATTTTACAGTTATACGTACTTTCTTTGTTACTGCTTCTCTTTTACTGCGTTGGAACTACGCTCCGATTTACTTTAAATTTAATTATTTTTAAATTTGCTTATACTTATTTTGTTTTAAGTAAGTACTCGTATTTTGGTTTTTTGGAAAATATGGTTGGTATAATTCACGGGTTGTGGTTGTTGTTGTTTTTATTTTTAGTATGACTGTTGTCCATTTTTGTTTTAGACTCTTATTTATGTATGTATGTATGTATAAGTGGTATGATAAAGCAGGCTCTTATTGGGGATTTATTAATTTCTTTTTTTTTTATGGGAGGAAGGGCGGGGCTTAGTCTCCTTAAAGAGGGATTTCTGAGTTGCTGAGTGCGTTTACAATATTTGCAAATTTTTTACTTTATATAAATTTGTTTGGTGTTTTGGTTCTTTTACTCTTTCACCTCGAAATATTTGTATGTTGGATTTTCATAGCCATTAATTTGCATATTCGCCACGATTTTCTCCTCCGGTACAACGGGGTGATGTGTGGTGGCGTTCTGTAAATGGAATGTAACATTAGCCAGTGAAATGTGTTAATAAAAAAAATATATCTACATGTACTCGTGCATACTACAGCTGTGTTCATGAAAATAGTAGTGCAACGCCGCGTTTAAAAAGCTGTACAGACTTGCAAGTTGAACGAGCGAGCGGTGTTTACGTAGAATAGAATATTATGAAAGGCAAAACTAAAAATTTTAAAGTTAAACCTGAAAATCGGGGAGGAAAACGAAAAACAACAGCCATAGAAGACAAAAGGATTTTACGATGCGTCATAGCAAAGCCTACAGCGTTCGCAAAAATGATAAAAGATGCATTAAATTTGTCGGTCAGTGCTATGACAGTACGCTGACGCCTTGTTGAAAACAACTTAAGGGCAAGGAGTGCCAGGAATGTAGCGCACTTGACGAAGAAACATGTCGCTGTTAGATTAGAATTTGCCAAAGGACATTTCAATTGGCCGGCTGCAAAATGGTGCAACGTATTAATGGACGGATGAATCTAAATTAGTTTTCTTTGGTGCAACAGGATCCAGAAAAGGTGTCCGTCGCCCACCAAACACAGAATACCACCCGAGGTATACTAATAAAACTGTTAAATATGGTGGCCTCAGCAAAATTGTGTGGGTTTGCTTCGCGTACAGCGGTGTTGGTCCTATACATTTGATAGATTTTGATAGATGATATAATGGACCGAGTAGTGTACTCGTACGTAAATATACTAAACGATATTATGTTACCATTTGCCAGCCAGGGAAGTGTCTTTAAAGTGGACCTTCCAAAAAGACATAGATCCAAAACACACCAGCAAACTAACTAAGGAGTGGTTTCTAAACTCAACATATCGACGCGTTGCGCTAGCCAGCTCTGTCCCCAGATCTTAATCCGGTCGCAAATTTATGGGGAGATGTTAAGCGAGTTGTAGCAACAGCAAATCCATCAAGTAGAACCGAGCTTTGGAATGTTGTTAAAGAGGCATGGACTCAAATTCCCGAGAAGCGTTGTTAGGACCGTCGATGCTACGAACAAGATGAATAACATAAAATATAAACTTTAACTGAATTTTGTTATTTTTTTTTTAATTTTTAAAACAGGCACTATTATTTTCATGCACACAATTTTTTTTGTCTTTCTTTTTTTTAATGTAGGCTAGAGGGGGGGAAAAGGAAATAATTTGAACAAATGAAACTGTAAATATTTTAAACAATAATAAAATATATAAAATATATTTTCCATGCAATTTTTAAAATTGAATTCATGTTTTTCGCTTGAGTTAATGCTTTCGAAGTAAAGATACACCGGCACTACTATTTTCATGAACACAGCTGTATATCAGAAGAAAATTATAAGGAAATTTTTGGTGTAATTTTTGGCAGTAAAAAAAAATCGGTACATAAAATGCATTGTTGCCTATTTTCACAACTTGAGAGTTTAATTTAATCGTTGTTAAATAATTACTACTTAGCGAGTTTACTTTTCACTTCTTGATTATAAAAAAAAATTTGAACACATTTAAAAGAGTTGCCGCCTTGTCATTTTCAGTGGCGCCAAACTTTGTTAATAAATTGCTACGCTGCCAATTTTCACCGACAGAAATCTCATAGGAAAAAAAAATCGGAAAGTTGCCAATTTTCGCTTAAGTCGAACTTGATATTTTTAGGGATTTGTTTGAGAAGCGTTTCCTGAAAGTTTATTTGATTAGATTATTCATAAGAAATATTATCGAATTGCTGTGTAGCCAATTTTGCTCAGATTTAACGATGGAAACTTTATGCAAACATTTAGCTTTAAATATATAATTTTGTTTTGCGAAATAGGAATGCATAGGCAGAAAATTATCTAAACAAGTCGCTGAGACATTTTTTTTTTTTTTTTTTTTTGACTTTGAAATCATTATAACTCGAAATTTGATTTTTCCTCCTCCAACATTTTGCTTTGTTTTTAATATTCACAGCGAAAAATTATTCTTGTAAGTTACAGTTTCATAGCAAAATCTTCTTGTTATCGAAAGCCTACAAAACCGCGCTTAAATCTCTGCCAATTTACTTCACTTACCTGATCAACCTCAATGAAGCCTTGCGCATGTGGTGAGCGTGCTGTTCTCCATTTGGCCACAGCGACACCAACAAAGATGGCCGCTAACAAAGCAACGCCAGCGAAGGACAAAGTGAAGTATACATTGCGTCCCTCCTTGTTCGCGTGCGTATGAGCGAATTCGCGGCGTAGCGAGAAACTCTGTAATGTTGAGTGTAGTTAAAAAATTTTAAAATAAAATTTGAAATAAAAAAGTAATGATCGTCAATGTGAACGAACGAACAATCCGAACTTACCGACTCGCGATGGCCCAAATCGTGCGACATGAAATGTTGCACCTGTGGCTCAGCCTCTTGGTGAGCGACAGCAGCGGCTACATCCTCAACAGCGCGCTGTACGGCATCATCGTCGACTGTGGGCAGGACGGTTTGGGTTTTGGTGCTACAATAGAAGACAGCATTTTTGTAGTTGGCATTCACTTTTAGTCTGAAGCGAATTTACTCACCTGACAGTGGCATCAGCGTACTCTTCACCGTCAGTGCTCTCCTTCTCGCTTTGCGCCAATTTGGTGGGATCTACCAGTTGTCCCAACTCTTTGCTGCTCACCTTCGAGTCACCCAGTACTGCGGCTGAAGAGGCGGCCGATGAAGCGGACGAACCAGCGCCACTGGCGCCGCTATCCTGTTCGGCTTGTGACTTCAACAGCTCATCCACTTTCTTGGCCTCCATGCGCAATTTCTCCTCACGCAACTTTTCACGCTCGGCGGCGCGCTGTTCCTTCCGCTGCTTCTCGGCCAAACGTAAACGCTCCTTCTCCGCTACCTTGCGTTCGATCTCAACGCGATACTTATCCAAAATGGCCGCCTCCGCTTCCTCACTCATGCCCAACGACGAGCCGGGTATGTCGTCCTTGCTGCGTAGCGCCAAAATATAATCGTTCATCAGCTGCGAAATCTTAGCCGACAATTCGGGATAACGTTTTAACATGGTCATGGACTGATTGACAGCGCGATCAATATCGATGAGCCGTTCCAAAGTGCGTGGACGCTCCGATGCGGCAGCTTCCAAACCGCCTGGTCCGCCGGAGTTCAAGAGGTGCCGGTAGTGGGCCAAGGCATGAGCGCGGTCCTTATGCAAAGCGCGTAATAGTTTCTGTAAACATTTCTCTACGTGATGGGCCTGCGGCGGGTATGAAAGCAAGAAAGAGAAGGAGAGAGAAAAAGATGGCCAATCAGCAGTTGAATCGTGCAGAGCTTGACTTCGACGTTGGCAAAGCGCCTTGGTGGACAACTCACATTTGGTGGCTGCTCGGTGAGCGCCTGTGTGTAGCAGGTCATCGCTTCGCGTTTGCGCTGATTGATGTGTGCCAGTACGCGCTGCTGATGCATGGCGGCCAGCTGGTGCTTCTCGGCGTTGCCTTCCTCCTCGAGTGCCTGAACAGAAGTCTAAAATTACATTCCCATATAAAGACGTATAGCACATCAAGAGAGAAAGAATCAATCAGAGAGAAGAATGAACGAATTTGAATTTTGTTTTTTTTTTTTTTTTGAAGGGAGTTTGATTTTCGAATTTTATTTTGCGGTGGTGGGGTGGAGTTGAGTCTTTAATTTGAAAAAAAAAAAAAAAAATGATGATGATCTTACGTTGGCTGTGGTATTTAAATTAGATTGTGTTGAAAAGTAGACGCTTAGAAAACTCGTCGCTAGGTTTTTTATCATATAAAAAGTGAGTACTAGAAAGCGTGCTGAGTAGAACTTTTTGCTTTGTAATATGAAATGTATTTATGTACAGCTCGAGAGAAACTAATTTGGTGCTTTGCTCTCTACATTCATAAAATTTTCATGACGAGCTATGAAGACTACTTTTACGTCTACTGTGATAATTTAGGAGCAAGTTAAATAACTACCGTTTTCGACTAATTGTGTGAATGTGACTCTCGAAAGTTTACGATTTTGCGATTGCAGATCTAATGTACAGATACTCTATTGTATACAAAAAAAAAACATAATGCAAACGCGTTGCTGCGGAAATAACTTTAAGCAATCCTTCTGGAAAGAAGCTTGTTAAAATTCAAGATTGAAAACCTGTGTTCCTTCATTTCTCAGATATTTTAAACGGCTGAAAAGTATGTTTAGACAATGCTGATGGGAAACAAATTTAAAGCTTTCAAAAGCTCTTGAGCTTTTAAGTTCCTCGTGGTTTTCTTGGTTTTCAATTATAATATTATGAAACCTTCGAAGAATTAGTGTTCTTATTTTGTTTGGAAAGTAGTGTATAGTTGCCGGTCTACTAGCCACAGCTACTAAAACCGTTCTTCGTATGATGTATGGCGATTGATCTCTGTATACAGAAAAGCTCGCTGATTTCGCTGTTTTGACAGGTACATTTTGAAGAAAAGTGAAAAAATATAAAGATCGTTTTAAAAGAAAACCATTTACATACTTTTTTACGAGTTGCCTTGCGTAATCGAAATTCTAGTATAGTTGCCTAGCGGCTACTAGTCTCCATACATAATAGGGGTATAAAAAAGCCCAAAATGTACCCTTCGAAAGAGTAGCTTTCCACGCCCTAGAGATCCGTTTTTTCCCATTAAAATTAAAATTCTTTAAAAGCTTCTTAGTTAAAAACGGCTTCCGATTAGTGTTTCGTGTGCTTTGAAAAGTTTCTTTACGCTAGAGTGGTTTTCCATATTAAGGAAACAAATTTCATTAATTTCATCTATAAAAGCTGTATACCTTTTAGAATGACCTAAAGTTTAGGCTTCAAAAGCTTTGGTTGCTGGAATTTTTAAAAATGTTTTGGGTTGATATTTTCTCTCTAGAAGGAAGAAAAGGGCTCATAGGATACTGTTTGGAAAGCATAAGCTTAAAAAGAAAGTTAAATCTCAAATATGTATAAATATCTTTTAGAACCACTAAGATAGTCCGTAATATAGAAAAAAAGCGATTTCTCTTCCAACATTGAATAGGAAGAATATTTCAGTAAGAATATAAGGGTATTTTGGGTTATCACTTAAAAGCTTCGAAAGCACAATAAAAAGCGCGCTCCTGCCAGTTAAGAGCAGAGCATTTACAGCTATGCTGTCTATTGTGTTGCTAAAGCATGCTCCGCTAGTAAGATCTATCACTTAAGCCAGACTACATTTAGGGTATATAAAAAGCACAACTTTTTTTGGGATACAAAAAAAAAGCAATAAGAATTAATTTCTTGACAGCTACAAAAGCTTCCAATCTGATGTCTCTTTCGCTCCCATTTGGCTAATAAGAAATAGGCTAAATCAAGTGCAAAGAGTGCAAAAATGTGGTGTAAATTATGAAAATGATTTGATGCAATTAAAAATGTAAAACAGTTCATCTGAGAAATTATAAAATTGAATGAGTGAAATTGAAATTACGAAAAATCTTGTAATGATTATGAGAATAACGATTGAAATGATTTGAAAAATGCAGCTGAGTGTATAACGTGCAGGGTTAGAAGCTTTCGAGCATTGACCTACTATGTAAGAAGCTTTTGAAAGCATACAACTTTTCGAAATGGTCACAATCTTTTATATACATGCAGATATATGTATGTATGTCCAGAAGAAGAAAAGCTTTTGCAAACTTTTTTTTCCTCCATGCGCTTTTCGCTATTTCTATGTGTGGCTGACCACAAAAAGCTCGAAAGCGATCTAACTGCAATTTTTTTAGGGCGCCGCGTCATGCATTGAATTACATAATTGCTAGTGCTAAGTAAAAAAGCTTGCGAAAGAGTGCGGGAAGAGAAAGAGTGCGTGTGATTTTAAATGATTGTGCGCATGCAACTATCTAATCACTAAATACATAAACGCGTTCATTTCAAATGATGGGTGTGTGTTCGAACATGCATAAACACACACACACACACACACACACACATACAAAACTACAATTGCACTCACCTGGAAGCGTGCAGTCATGCGTTGCTTGAAACTTTGTGCAGCTTTTGGATCGGCCATACGCATATCCTGGTATTTCTCCTCCAAATCGGACCAATCCTTCATGACACGTGTGACCTTCTCGCGATGCGATTCCTCGAGGCGCTGTTGGGCTTCCTTGTTTTAGAATATGTTCGGTTTGTGTTGATCAAATGCACATTGCAATAGAGTTCACTTACTTTTTGACTTACTTTGTAGCTCTGATGCTCGTAGTGCGGATCGAAATGGGTGAAGTATGGATCGACGGTTGGCTGGCTGGTCGATGGCGCTGAGGGCAATTGTGGCTGTTGTTGTGCCGTCAATGGGGCCGGGCCATCAGCCATCATGCCAGCCGCTCCCTTAACGACCGACTCAACGCCCAACTTGCCCTTGGCGCCACCCGCCTCATCAACGCTAGACTTCACCGCTGTGGGTTTCGCGCCGCTTGAGCTACCGTTCTGCAATTCCCAGTTGTCCGACTGCTCTTCAGCAGCACCGCCACCATCCTCCTCATAGTTGTCCAAATCCTCGCTCGAATCATATTCGCCATTCAAGTCGTCAGCATTGGAGCTGTTCGCCTCACCAACAGCTGCTTCATCGGCGACCATCTCGTCCTCCTCATCATCGCCCATCAGGTCATCCTCATCGTCGAGATCATCATCGGCGCCGACGTCCTTCGAATAGTTGGAGTCATTGTCATCATCGTTAGTCACATCCACATTACTGTTGGTAATCTCAGCTGGGGCGATGACGGGCAGGTCGGTCTTCTTTACGCGAATCTCATCAGCTGGCGAATAGTTGAACGTTAGTAAAATGTGAATGCAAACAAAGTAAGGGAGATGCGAATGCATGGAAGAGTGGTAGCACAATGTTGCTGTAAAGGACGCAACGCGGCGAATGGCATTGGGGAAAGTGTGCGCTGAGGTGGATTAAAGATTTAAAACCAAGCACACTTCCTTACAGTAGATTGATGTGACCGTAAAAGGTGAAGCAGTGGAGAAATTCTTGCTAAGTTGATTTTAAGCATTCGAAGAAGATTAAAACAAAGGGGGTAGGCTTTTTGGCATGAGCAGACGGAGAATACCCAAAGAGTTGTTGTGGTAATGTTTTCTGCTATCAAATATGCATTTAGCATTCCAAGCTGTGGTGGCTGGCTTTTAACGCAGCGCGGCGACTCGCGGGGGACGGAAAGTTAAACACGAAATTTACGTTGGCCTTGAAAGGCAAACTTAGAGAAATGTATGCATTCGGGGAATGTGGAAAATTGTTGAATTTAAAATATTTGCGGAAACAATAGGGAATACACTGCGATTTTAGTAAGCAAACGTTGGACGATGGCTGGCAAGGTAATGCAAGAAGAAGGGACGGGGGAGGGGGATGTATGTTAAGGAAATGCTGAGGAAGGTCGAATGGTGAATGAAGCAAAATGTTGAGCTTACTTAGACGACTGCCTAGGGGATAAAATGTTTTTACTTTCCGCAGTGATGATATTAGTTTAAAAATCGACCAGTATTTAAATTATTTAGTTTGGCATAAAGAATTTTGAAGAATTTTTTTTAGAAATATGTTGAAATTAACTAAATATATAAATGAAATTGCACTCAATGCAATATTTTTGTATGTAAAAAATGTGTTACTATAAAATTAAAAAAAAAAAAACAGGAGATATCTATACAAAAAAAATTTGGTAAAAAATGCATGAATAGGTGGAACGAAAGCTAAACAGAAAAAAAAAAATCTTACAAAAATCTGAAGAAATGCATACCACGATTTAAACCAAAAAAAAAAAAATACAAACACAGTATTAAATAAATTGTCGGTTACATAAAAAAAATTTTTTTTATTTTTTTTTTATTTTTAAAGAATTCAGCTTCATACGAGTTTAGTCCCTTAAATGTTGTGAGTTTTCTTGAGAATATAAAAAGAAGTATTAAATATGTATATTTTGAACTGCCAAAAAATACTTTAATTTTTGCTTCTAACTTTTTCTATAAATTTTTTGTAGCGTATAAATATTAGTGCCATAAATAACATGCATTATTTTAATGCAAAAAGATAGTCGAGCAAATTAAAAAAAAAAAATTATAGAAAAAAAAAACGAAATTTCGCAGGCGTTGAATATTGCATTTTATTCTACAAAACTTTAATGGGCCCCAAAAAAAAGGATTTTTTTTTTAAATATGAATTTTTGGTGAAATTTGTTTTCAATAGAAAAGCAAATATTGCAAGTTTTTTAAATTAAGAGAATTTATTGCGATTTTAAAAAATTATAATTTTCTATTAAAAATACTTATAGTATAACTTCATCGAAAAACTTATTAGTAAAATTAAAGCAACGGCAGGGTGTTTTTAACTATTACAAAATTGAATTAAATAGTAATTTAAAAATTAAAAAAATTATATTATTGAAATCACTGCGGAGGTTTTTTTTTTTATAAAAATGAACAATCAAAATATTTGATAAAACATCGAAAAAAATATAATAAAAAATTCCTTTAACAAAAATTTAAGTAAATGTATGAAAACACTTTAAGAAAGAAATCAGCTACTAATCTAAGCTCAACGCAGTCTTCAAATATTTGGAGAGATGGCGGCCTGCAAACAGTTCGTGAAGTAGTTTTTCGACAAAAAAAAAAATCGAAATGCATTTCCAAATTAAAAAAAAAAAACAATTTGTCAATGTATTTGGCGCAATTTTCCGCTGCAGGTGGCAAATGGCATGAAAATTCAATTAGAAAGCTGCGCTGACAAATTGTGCGGCTGTGTGCAATAAAATGAAAATATTTGCTGCACTTTTCGCCCATTTTCACAAATCGACCCCCGCCCACTGTCCAACCACCCAAACACGCAGCGCAGCAACGTTTTCATTTTGAATGTTTTTGTTTGATCTGCTTCTTCTTCTATCGCCGCTTTCGCATTTTCACTATTATGGCGTTGATTGCTTTTCATTGTTTTCGATAAGTTTTCCATTTTTCTATTTAACAATTGAGCAACGCGTAATTGGAAGACAAATCGCCGTCCCCTCTCCCCTGGAATTACACGCAGTTGACCTCATCGTGCGACCTTTGTCAAGTTGAGCAAACTTTGTTTCGTTTAACCTTCGCCCCTTGCCCTCCCCCAGCATTCGCATGCATATGTATGTTCATATGTATGTACATATCTAAGTGTGTACTCACTTTTGAAATGTTTCGGACAGCAAACGAATTCCACACCCGAGAACAATGAAATACCGCAAGGCAATAACATCGCGAAGCTACGCATCTGCATTCCGCGCTCCTGGCAAGCGGCGGCGCCAGTCTGATTCCACCTCACGAATGGCCAACAGCGCGAAGCGTTGTGAATATGATCGAAGAGGCAACCTTCGGGGACGAGTAGGGCATCCGATTGGAATGGTCCTTCTGAAAGCAAGTGCACATTGTAACAAATACGGCGGATATGAGAATAGCCAGAGTACAAGTGAAGAAAAAATATAGATAGAGAGAGAGAGAGAGAGCGATAAATAGAAAGAGAGAGAGAGAAAAAAGAGAGAGTTGGCCGCGAGGGCGATAGAAATTAGTTAGTTGGTTTATAAAGTAAGAAGAGGAGGGAAAAAATCATATCGATAGCACAGAAAAATGCTTAGTTACAGTAAGCCATAACATTTTTTGTGAATACTCAAAATATTTCCAAGCAAAATATTTTTCCTATTTTTTTTTTAGTAATACGCTTAAATTAAATTTGCTACAAAACTACTTTTGTCCAAAAAAAATTTTAATTTTAAATGTGTTAGTTTTCAGAATCGCTTTTGTATGATAAGTCTTAAAAATTGAAGAGTTAAAAAAAAGTTTTCATGCCTCAAAAATCAACGAAAAAAAAATTGTCATGAAAAATGTTTGAATATTTAAAGAAAATTTTAATGTACCTTTGCTTTTGTGGCTTACTGTATGTATACATAAATGCGAAGAGCGAACATACCATAATTTTTTTTCTTCGCTCTGTGTTATTTTTCAAATTCTGTGTTCTATGTTCTCCGTTGCCAGCTAAATATTCATAGGTGTAACTCTTAAGACTTAGAACACTGCTTTCTGGACTTCTCCAAATAGTCTATATTCTATGTTCTATGTTCTATGTTCTATGTTTTTTAAAAATCTTTTTTATATTACACAATCTATAAACTTTAGTCGTTATTCAATAATTTATATTCTTATTCTATGTTTTAAATTCTATGTTCTATGTTTCTATGTAAAGGGTGTTTTTTTTTTAAACGTCTGGTAATGAGGCAATAATTTTTTCGGAGTTGATTTTTTTGACAGCTGTTACTTGTTTTATACTCAGTTTGTTTTGCCATTTCATAATGAACAGACTTACTCCGGAACAACGTTTGCAAACGTTCGGCGAATGTACCCAAAACGAGATGGCCACCGATTCCGATTTTCACAAGAAACTTTTGTTCAGCGAAGAAGCTCACTTTTGATTGAATGGGTACATTAATAAATAAAATTGTCGCATTTGGAGTAATGATAATCCACAAGCCATTGTTGAGACGCCGTCACTGTTTGGTTTGCTCTATGGGCAAAGGTTTGCTCATTGGTCCATATTGCTTCAAAAATGTAGCCGGCCATAATGTTACAGTCAATGGGGAACGCAATAGAGCAATGATTATTGACTTTTTCGTGCCTGAATTGGAGGATGTTGATGTGGACGACCTTTGGTTCCAACAAGACTGGACTATGTTTAGTGGGGTTATGTGAAGTCGCTTGTCTACGCAGATAAGCCTGAGACAATTGACGCCTTGGAAGAGAATATTCGGCGCATTATTGCTGATATACGGCCACAATTGCTGCAAAAAGTGGTCGAAAATGGGGCCTCTCGGCTGGAATTTTGTCGAGCCAGCCGCTGTGGTCATTTGTCCGAAATCATTTTTAAAACATAATGGCAAACTCTTTTCTTTATAATAAAGCTAAATTCTTGGCCATAGCATTAAACTATATGGGTTTTATTTCTTCTTAAAACAAACTATAAAACAACACCCTTTACTTTAATGTGTTTATTCAATATTTTATAATTATTAATAATTTTATATATTCAGTATTCTATATTCCGTGTGCTTAGTTCCTTATATTACATTCTATGTGCTATATTTTATATTTTTGTGTATATTTTATCATATAATTTCTTTATTTTGTATTTTTTGTTTCACTTTTTATATTCTATGTTTTTTTCTAACTTTCTATATCATTTCGCGTTTCACTTAGCGCAAATATTTATTGTTATAAAGTTATATACTAAATACCTATTTTTTTTATTTTTTTAAATTATTTTTATTTTTTTTACAGCAAGTGTGTTTTAACTTTTTCTTACCAGCATTTGCTTTCTCTTTCTTTTCTACTCACCCAAGCAACGGAATGGTTTAATCCAGCGATGTGCCCCTTTACATTTAGCAGAATTTAAAGCGCCTTGACGACACCAACCACCGATTTTCTGATAATGCGAAGATTCAACGATATTGGTGATGTCACGATTCGGATAGGCCTGCAAGAAAGAGAGTAAACGAGAGAGGTAAGTAAGTTTATAATCTTAAAAAGAAGAAATGCATTGGCATATTTTATAGCTACTACAAGGTTATATAGGTTAGATCTCGTTTCAAGTAGAGAAAAATATTTTGTCACTTCAAAATAGATCGCAATATTCGCGGAAGAGTAATTTGAAAATTTGTAGCTCACTTATTTAAGTCAAAGGCAGTGCAACATTTTGTTTAAAAAATTCATATTCTTATGAGTTTTAAAAAAAAGTTCGCAATTTTGCAGTCTTAGTAGGATTAGCTGATCCTTTTTTTTTTATATATTTGAAAGAAAAAAAAATGTATACTAAATATCAGATGTTTAGACATTTTTTCTGAAAAAAATTAACAATTAAAAGAAGAAAACATAAAATCAAGATTTTAAAAAGTATTTGATTTTATATTTCAAATATAGCAGAAAAATTCCAAAAAAAAATTATCTTGTATAACTTGGAACAATGAAAAAAAATAGAGATAAAAGTGCGAGTACTTTCTAAAGCTTAGAATCCAAACGAAATAAGTGGGATAGCGTTTTTAAAAAGGGAGTAAACGAAAAATTAACTTATGAAATAAGTTTACTAAGAATGAGCCATATTTGAATCTGCAAGAGGAGAAGAATATCATAAATCAACATTTCACGTGTAGGTGGCGCTGAAAGAGATGCCCTTTTTTTGCAAGTTTTGTGATCGGGCGGGCGCAGATTTTCACAAAATTTATAGATTTTTGTTGAATACTCTAGTCTATAATAATGTGCCTGAAACTATGCCGCAAAAAGTTAAAAATATTTAAAAAATATATTTAGGAGTATTTTCTAAGTTCTTATGCTTTTCTTAACGCCTCAAATATTTTTTATCGCTCTTAAATAGTTCATATTGTAGAACTGCGCGTGGCACTCGGTCTTAGCAGATCAAGCGACAACATTTTCTTATATCATTTCAAATTCGTGATTAATTTTGATTTGAATAGCAGTTGCAAAATGACACATTTAATTGGCAGTTCAATGAGTTTTAATTGAATTGAAGAGATTACTCGGTTATTTGAGATAAATCCAGCAGATGTGCTGATATCGAAATTAAATTCAATTGCTTAAATGCAGCCAACACTGAGCATAAATATTTAAGTGATTCGAAGATGGGAGTAGTAGTAGTAGTAGTAGAAATCAGATATCTGTAATTTAGCATGTTTGAGAATGTGCGTGTGTGTGTGCGTGTGCGTGTGTCACTGTATTTGTGGCGATGAGTAAGTGATGAAGTGTTTGGGCAGTTGGTCGAAAAGCAGAGCAAGGCGAAATGAAGCGCCTGTGTGTGTGCGCTTGTGAGTCATGTACAACCTTGACACGACTTGCAACATGCGACGCTCAGTGTCCTCCAATGATGCAGCAGCAGCAGCAGT
Organism: Philophylla caesio; assembly: GCA_963971545.1. Lineage (NCBI taxonomy): Eukaryota > Metazoa > Arthropoda > Insecta > Diptera > Tephritidae > Philophylla > Philophylla caesio. The sequence continues at coordinate 122,312,524 of OZ020607.1, forward strand.
AATTGAAACAACAACCAGCTGACAACTACAAATGAGAACAACGGCCATCAAGAACACTGTAAAGCTCATTGAATTGTAATGATATTGCCATTTGTATGCGCCAACCCCTTTGCCTGCGTGTATGTGTGTGTGTGTGTGTGTGTGTGTGTGTGGTGTAACAGCATGCTGTTGACTGTTGCTATTGGTGTGGCTGCCGTTGGCAATGTGCGCGTGTCGCAAGCAGCAATGAGCAGGTGGCAGCCACAGCAGCAGCAGCAGCTTCATCGCCTACAAATAGCATCCTTGCGCGCTGCGTGCCTGGTGGCTTGCATTCGCACAGTGTGTGTTTTCACATCGATTGCAAAATCAATTTCGTTCGACTTAACTCACCGCATACATCACACAATAACGATGACAGTCGGCGCTACCAACACATCAGACGATGTCAAGGAAAATGCCAACAGCTTGAGGCGAATGATTGAATATTTGTTGTTGCTACTGTAAGTCTAGGGGGGGGCTGGCATAGACGAGCGGTGATGGCAAGTATGTACATAGGTGGCAGGTGAGCAATCTAAGCGCAATTCTAATTACATGCGCGTGCATACATACACTCGTATAATATGAATCAATGCAACTCGAATGCATCTAAACGCCTAAAACTAGGCAACGTTTGATGCTGCGCTGCAGCGCTATCAGCAAAAGTGCGTGCGTGCGTGCGTGCGTATATTGCAGGGTGCAGGTGGCGCGCGCTCTAACGATCGCAGTGTGGGTGAGCGGAGTGGTGAGAGGGGTGGTGATAACTGCTTAAGTCCTGGTGGCAAAAGCACAATTGGAATGTCGCCCTTTCCATTGTTTATTAAATTTTTTATATTTTTTTGTAAAAGTCTTGCTCAGAACTTAAAAAAGCACATAAATCAATATTTCGAACTTTGTACAAATGTATGAAAACATACTTAAAATTTCTTCACACACTTATAAGTTTAAAAAACGTTAAAATTTCAAGTACCTATAAAATTTTATTTTTTTTTCAACTGACGCATTTGTTTATTCTCTTCCATATGAAGTGTTCTCGAAATTTATTTTTATTGAAAAAATAAAATTCAAAATTTATTGGCCTACAAAAGTTCTGAATTCAAAAAAAAAAAAAAAAAAAATTTTAGTTAAAAATTGTTTGTGAAAATTTGACGTGCTTTTTTTATTTTAATTTTGTACACATTTTGAGATGTTTATTTTTTTTTATTGGTTTTATGAAATGAGTAAGACTTTTAAAGAAAATTTATTAAAATTTAAAATTTTTTTATCAAAACTTTAAAATTTTTTTTTTTTGAAATTTTAGAAAATTTGCATGTAAGCAGTTTATAATATGCAAGTTCCAAGCGTCTAAAGCTTACCGCGTTCTTTTTTTTAATAAATTTTGGGTATCAATGGATTTTCTTAGAGAACTTTTTTGGTTGTGGAAAAAGTTTGGAGCTAATAAATATTTAATTAATTTGCCAAAATTTTACACTATGAATCACTACTATTTATTTGCACACAAGTGCACATACATTGAGGCAAGTAAACGCAGTAGATAATCACTCCGGCTGCACTGCAAAATGTGGCCAGCCATTTGAAGTGGCTGTGTGCGGCAATGAATGACAAACAATACAATTAATTTTGCCAGCTCAAAATTTGCAAAACACACACACCAACATCTATACATATGCTATGAACAAATATACAAACACCGCCAAACCCACAGCATCGATTTGCACTGGCAGTGTTGCAGTTTCAGAAATTGATTAGAAAATATGATAGCGTCTGTCGTGTGGCCTCTGCATCAACGTTTGCTTGTATGCGTGCGTTCGCTCGTGTGTGTGTGTGACTCACGCTCTTTTTCCAATTTATATTCACATTTGTATGTAGAAATGGCGGCACATTCAAAAATGTATTTATCTTGCTGGCTGGTTACTCATACGCCCCTCGCACATCCACTCATATTTACTACAAATTCATATACATATGTATGTACATATGTATGTTTGTATGTATGCGTGCACTCATGTATCGTTAGCTTTGTAAAAGTGTGTGTGTGTGTGTGCCATTCCTGCCGCTGTTGTAATGCGACAGCAATAAATCAATAAATACTCGTTGGCCATATTTGTCGCTGCAACATTATCGTTAAGGCTTTTTGAAGCTATGTATGTAAAACAACAACAAAATAAAAAATCATAACAACAACAAGAAATAAATAATTCAGCAAAAGAAAAATGTATAAATTGCAATTTATGGCTTAGCGCTGGAATATTTGAAATTTCAGTTGCAAATTTTCCAGCGTTTAATGCCATTTGGCGTTGCGAAAAATACACATTTTGTTAAATATTCTGTTGATAACAAACAGCCTAAAAGTATGTTACATTATGCGGTTTAAATGATTATTGAAGCTTGCTGTGAGCTTTTGAATTTACACAATTTAATAAATATCTACAAGTCGACACCATGTATTGATATGCACGTTTTTTTTTGTTTTTTTTTTTAAATACGAAGTCAATAAATCTGGCTAATAATCGAAAATTAACTAGAGCTTTTTTTTTAATTAGTTAAATGCAACTGCTAACTTCCTAAAACTATGCATCTGTATTGTGGTGCTTATAGGCAAGTGTTGCGCCGAAAAGTATGCCGATATTTAAAAAAAAATTTCACGATTCACGCAAAAAAGTGACTCGAATGCGTGATACACGATTGGACCTTTTTAAGCCACTTTTCGCCACTTTTCATACATATATTCTATTAAATATAATTTGCTCTCAAAAATACGCAAATAAATTTGGTAATTAGAAATAGCTTTCTAGATAGCAGAGTGCTTAATTTGTGTATGAAAGAATTGACTCGTTCAATCAAAAAAGAATGAGTAAATCAATCAATGAGTTTCCTTTCAACTACAAAAAAAAATTCGTTAAACTAAAATATCAAACAATATATAAATAAAAGTCACTGCTAAAAATTAAACACTGACTTTAATTTTTAAAGTTGTTATCCTCCTAGCCATTAAACGGTTGAATCAAATCAAATCTTTTTCTACGACTTAAAAAATAAAAATCATGTACTGATTTTTTTAAATAACTTTTGCAGTGACCAATTATCATATGAATTAAAGTTTTTTAAAAATTTATAAGATTTTGCGCTAATAAAAGTCGCTGATTGATTTAATTATTAAAAATCGCTTATATTTTTAACGTTCTTCAGTAAAAAATGCAACAATAATCTGTAATGGAAATCAATCGCTAACATTTATGCTAAAATTTTTGAATAACTGACGTCACAAGGCGAGTGTTGTACAAATTGTTTACAGTCTCTTACGGTTTTTTTTAATAAAATTTATTACAAAAATTAATCATTGACTTTAATTTCTAAAAATTTAATAATGTTTTCATTCAATACTGCGAAAGTGTTTTTAGATATCTAAAAATTTCTTGACAGTGTTTTTATACTCGTATTCAGACATTAAAATGGAAGTCATTGACTGAGTTTTTAAGAATCACTTTTATTTATTAATTCATTAAATTCAATTATAACTGTTGTTTGTTAAGTAATAACACAAAAGTTACAACAAAAAAAAAAATGAATTACCTAAAATTGCTTTTTTTTTTTTTAAATAATGTTACGATTTTTGTGAAATGATCAATTAATCTGATGGAACAGGTATTTCAATGAAAGGGCTAAACTTTATTTTTTGATACTATTTTACTAAAAAATTTCGATAACGTGCAACAAATGATTTATCGCTCATTGTTTCAAAAAAAATAATAACTTTATCAATATTCTTACAGAGAAGTTTAAGAATGTCTTACATTAGCATATTTATAGATTCAAAATAATATTGTTGCCAATTAACATTTATTTATTTTAAATAATTAGCATTTAAAATATAATTTGAACTTTAGCAGAAGCCGAAAAAGGTTTCAAACATTTTAAGACATTTCACAAAAATTTATCAAACTTTGTATTTCTAAATTGTTGATATAGGAACTTTATGATTTGAGAATTGTAGGGCGTGTTTAAAAGCAGTATTTTTTTTTTTGAATTTCGAACATTTTTTTTGGGGTAAGAAATCACGCTCTGCTTATAAACCTACGCGTAACTAAATAGTCTTTTTTTTTGTATCACTACCAATCAGGCAGTCGCCAGCTTTGTGCAACGTAATCAACTGCCTTTCTCGCCCCCCTCCCCCTCCCCATCACATCCCTTTCCCCTTCTCTCTCTCCCCACTCACTAGTATTTAAAACACCACATTAGCTCTCATCTTTGCAGCTCATCCTACTTAATCTTCGACGCTAATAGCCAACACATTTTGCGGTTGCGGGCACCCCAAAGATGCGCTCAACATTTTCTAGCTTAGACTTTCGAAATGCAGCAAACCAACGACCGTGACTCAGGCGCAGCACAATTAATGGCTTAGTTTGTGGTTGGCCAATGTTAGCTGGTGGCCAATAAAATGAAGAAGGGTTGGAGGAGTACCTGCATACATACACTTATTTAGACACGCACACACACACATACATTGCGAGGATGCAGCGGAAAGTGCATTTGAACGGCAACACATCGAACGTGAAAGCTTCGAAACGCCGAGAAGGGTGAACGAAAATACATTCAAGTGTAAATAAGTAGATTGTGGGCCGCTATTTATGTATGTATGTGTGCGCTAAACTATGATACTAACAACTGTATATGTGTGTATGTATGTATGTATGTATTAACATCTCGTATGTGTGAATAGACACGACACATACAAACAGTCGTACAAAAGTGCGTATTCCAAATTGAAAAAAAAAAAAAAAATTCCAAAAGTGGCTACGAGAGGTGCGCGTGCAGTGCTGCTGAATCTCCAGGTAATAGGCTGTGAAAGGCCAAAGGTTCATGGCTTACAATTCAAGCCCATGCGAAATGGTTCGGTCATCAATGGCGCGACAATCGAAGAGGCGAATGGCACAAAAGAAGTGCACTGGAATAGATAAAAATTAATTGTGTTGAATTGGAGAAGTAAAAGATTAAATCTTAAGCCTGCTTTTCAATGTCTCATTGAATGAGTTCAACATTTGTCAATGGGCTTTTTCTTTTTACAACGAGAGCGTTTGAAATGTTTTTCCATATTCTTTATTCACGATAATAATTCCCAGCTTACCGTACCACTTTGATGCAAAGCAAAAAAAAAAACAAATTTTGATGTTTATGGTCATATAATTTAATATTTATATTATTGAAAGGTCAGTTTTGAATGGAAAATACTAAAAGAAAATAACAACAATACTCAAAGCGGTAATAGTAGTTAAAGCTGTTTTTTTTCGAAATTCAAAACATCTCTGCATCAAACTTCGAGTAGAAATAGCAGCAAAACAAACTTAGAAGCAAATGAGTAGAACCAAGAGCTTAATTTTTTTGGAGTTCAGTAAACAAAAGTAAGTTTCGAAATAAGTCTTAAAAAAACAGTAATAATATACTATTTTTAAGAAATCGAAAATTTTCAAATCCCATTTTTTTTATAATACACTTCTATACCACTCTTCTGGGATTTTATTTAATTTCAAACTTTTTCATACATACTCGTTCCCCCCGAATGTTTCAATTTTTTTTTGCAAAAAACTGGCTAGAGAAAGGTAAAAAAGTAGTGAAGTTGAGACTCCAACTGCGCTCGAGAAAATCTTATGTCGGCGGTCTACACTGCGTAACCAAACCGGTAGTCAGAGCTCCTACTGGAGTCTATAGAGCACATAAGGGCCATTGCGCAAAGCCTTCAACAATCATCAAAGAGCAGAGAATAAGAAAATTTTCAATGCTTTAATGTTCGACTACTCAAAGCGTGTAGAGGCTGCTAGAGTAGATTGTGAGTAGCTAAATTAAATCACTAATTCTGAATATAAGCAATTAAAAAAAAAATGCAACTGCCTGACTTCCGATCTGTCAATTCCACTACCGAAATATTTTCTAATAACTTTTCCATGAAGAAAACTTCGAATTGTTTATCTCGCACCATCCACTGATGAAGTCCAAGAAGTAAAAAGTTGACTTTATGATTTAGAAATTTGTATTGAATACACAAACCTACCCAAAAAAAAAAAATAATCGAGAGCTGTTTTGGTTTTTTTTTGTATAATTCTTATGTTTCTGGCTGTGCTGAATGCGAAAATAACTTTAATTTTGTCATAGAACGTCACGTTTTCTGACAATGTAAGGTGTCTATGTTAAACAAGTTATCATCTTAAAATAAAACATAAAAGATTAAAAACATATTTTTAAATTTATAATTGCGTAACAAAACTAATTTATTTGTGCAAAATACATTAATTAGTAAGCACTAAACACATTTCTTTTTCTCAGTGAGACTCCTTTTGGTACATTTTCGCTTGTGGAAAGCATCGGGAAGGTCTCTTAGAAGCGTCCAACAGTAGTCTGTCATCATTGAAACGCTCCATCTTCCATGCTATCTTTTTTCCATCTCCTTAATATCTTGATGAAATCGTTCACCTTGCTCTTCCCGCACGTCTCCTAAATTTTCTAGAAAGTAGTCGAGGTGGGAATGAAGAAAATGTACTTTGAAACTCATCAAACAACCTAAAGCTTGAAATGCTTTTAACATTCTTTTGACGATTTGTTTGTAGTTAGGATCTTTGTTATTGCCTAAAAATTTCTTTATGACCTCTTTAAAGGCAATCCCCCCTTCTCTTTGAGGATCCGTCATGGTTGTGATGAATAGTGGATCAGCCATAAGCCGTCTAATGTCTGGTCCAACGAAAAGAACTTCCTTCAACTTTGCCTTCGAGAGGTCTGGAAACTTTGATATTAAGTATTTGAAACAATTTCCATCTCTTGGAAGTGACTTTACAAATCGCTTCATCAATCCCAGCTTTATGTGAAGCGGTGGTAGAAGAACTTTATGAAGAGGCACCACAGTTTCATGCAGCACATTCTTTTCGCCAACTTTAAGCTCCCTCGGAGGAGGCCAACACTTTTTAGTCCAGTGATTTGTTCGGTCTCTACTATCTCATAGACACAAAAATCAAGGGAATTTGGTAAACCCAGAGTGTTGTACGAGCGCCATGCCCAAGATTTTAAAATCATCGCACACTTGCCAACCGTGTGGTCTTTATATTTTAATTTGCAAAGAATCAATTCCAAGTTCTTATAGGTTTCCTTGGGGTGTACGGAATGACCGACAGGAATGGAAGTATAGAAACCGCCGTTGTGAAGCAGAACTGCTTTAAGGCTTCATTTTGAGGAATCTATGAAAATACGCCACTCTGCTGGGGCGTATGAGAACTTAAATGTGTCCATCAAATCTTCAATATTGGTACAATAAATCAACTCGTCCTCTTGGGCAAAGTAGAAAGTAAACTTCATCCCACGATATCTAAACCAGGCGGAAGACACTACCGGCAAAAGTAAGTTCCTGCTTTTGAGCCTTGATCCAAGCAACACAGCAGCGTTTTTGGGATTTCGGACTGTTGTCATCTTCAAATTCAAAACATGACATGTCATCGGGTTCAGGTACAGCAGCACCATCTTCGTCAGAACTTGAAATCTCTGCCAAGGTAGCAGGAACCTTGGCCACTGGTATTTCGGTCCCATGAGGGATGGGACGTGTAGCTGATTGCAGATTGGGGTATGAAATTGACTGCTTCCGTTTTGAATTATACCCTTTCACATTACACGAACAAAAGTGACAATCATCATAGGAATCGCATGTTGGAAAGCTTTTTTCTTGCCCTTAAACGAATTTCGAAGATCTTCAACACATCTTTTGCAGACTTTATGAGGTGCCCAAACTTTATCCTGATCTCCAAGTTAGCCCAAAAAAAAAAACCTTTTCTATAATACAATTTTGCGTTTTGTAATTTTTCTGGAATTTTTTGAATATTTTTTTAGTTTTCAGAACACCTAAATACATAGAAATCAGTTGGAAATATTCAGACAGCATTTTTGTTGCAGACCTGTGATATGTTCGCAAAAGCACGTTTTTTTGTTTACAAAGCATTTTTTATAAATTTTTGTGAACATTTTTGTTTCACCTTTTCTACTATTTTGTGTAATTTTCTTTTAAGTTCACATTAATATTCTCCATTCCTTGCCCTTGCTCTGCACCGGCTTGTGGTTAGGAGTATTTTTATTTGCTTTTAACAAGCTTCCATGGCTCAAAGGAACGGTAAATGTAAGCATGAAGCGTAATTCGGTATGTGTGTGTGTGTGTGTCTGTGAGTGCGTTTTTCTTGTTGTTGTTGTTTTGTTTAATACTGTCAATTGTCAGCGCGTGTACAGATGACTACTCGTGCGTGCTTACAAGGTAAAGCCACTTGAACTATTTCGTATTTAACCACTTTGTGCCAACAACAGAGATGTCAATGTGAAAAAATAACGAATGGATATACATACATACATACATACATACAAATTTATTTATGTTAAACACACACACACAGGGGCAAGTACATTTGTGTATGTGTGTGTGTACATGTATGAACTTGTCAGGTATTTAGTAGTTAAAATAAAAATACAATGACAACTTCAGACTACTCCATCGAACAGGCAATTTTTGGTGAGCCAAGGAAATGTTGCTATGTGTGTGTGTGTGTGTGTGTAGGGGGGGAGGGCCGGATTGAGTGGTTGTGTGCTATGTGTGTGCACTTTTGTACCCTGTAGGAAAAATTGAGCTAGTAAAGGGAATTGTTGGTTCGGCATCAATGCGATTTCGATAATGGAGAAGTTTGGTTCTGAAGCGACGAAGTATCGAAACCGAGAAATAAAATTTAATTAAAAGAAAAAAAAATTTTTTTTTATTTTTTTAAAAATGTACATACAATTTTATTGAGCTCAAGGCCAGTTTATGGAAGATTTTTATTAAAAAACAACAACAGTTTTTAATGGTAGAAGTTAGGAGTACTATTTCGGAAATCACCACATTTCCTCATCAGACTTCTTTTTATTAAATGAATTAAATTTATTTTTCATAACCACTTTAATAAAAAGAAGTCTGATAAGGAAATGTGGTGATTTCCGAAATAGTACTCCTAACTTCTACCATTAAAAACTGTTGTTGTTGTTTTTTCAGAAAAATCTTTCATAAACTGACCTTGAGCTCAATAAAATTGTAGATTATAAACATTTACAAGGACTACAGAAAAACAACAATTTTTTTTTTAAATATTAAAAAAAATTTTTATTTAATTAAAAAAAAATTAATTTAAATTTTAGAAATTAAAAAAAAAAAATTCCGAAACTAAGAACACAATTAAAAATTAATTAAATGAAAAAATTTAAAAAATCGTAGTAATAATCGCCAAAACTTTAATGTTTTGTTTCACCTGGAAATTAAATTAAAAAAAAAAAATATTAAAACGTCAGGAAGAGTATTTAAAAGGAGACATAAACCGAAAACCAGAAAATTAGGTTCGGGTTAGGTTAAGTTAAATTATTCTTACAGACTAATTAGGTTTAGTTGAAAATAGTTAATTGAATGGCAAAAACAAATTCATTTTAAATTTATTTATATTCACAGCAAAATCAATATTCTTTGAATAGGTGTTACAAAGCCTTACACGTCCTAGCAATTGGTTCATTGGTTCATTATCACTATAATTAGAAATTTGCAGTTCACTTTCAAACAATCGATTAATCAAGTTTGGTTTGGAGACAAATCGGTTTCGGCGTTGTGCCATCTTCGGTGTCAATTTCGTTCTCAAAAAGAAGAAAACAATATAATCGATTATTCCTTAGGTTTCATGGTGGAATAGAGAATTTCAGTAAATTTGCAAGGCACGTACAGTTAATACGGCCATTGATAATAGTATTATATACAAAAATTATCGCAAAATATGTACTCCTGCCGTGCAAGCACTGCCAACCTAGTAACTTATGCCTCCCAACATAAGAGGGTAGGAAACTATGCCGCTGTAACTTGCACAAAGCAAACTTTGTACAAATTCTTTGAACACGTTCTATTCTCATCGAATGAATGTCATAATAGGGACTGCATATCAGAGAGCAATATTCGAGGCGACTACTGACTAATGAAATGTAGAGTGATTTTAAAGTAAATGGATCTTTAAACTCCCTTGTGTTTCTTCTAATAAACCCTAACATTGCAAAAGCTTTAGATACGATATAGTCGAATTAAGACTATTTGTTAAACTATGAATTTGAAATTTTTATAATTTGTCGACTTTGAAAGGCCCGCCTTTAAAAAAAATTGTACTAAAGTCCTTGGCAAATGCCATTAAAAGTTCGCGTATTTAAACAGGATTGTAAAATGGTACAATACTTGTTAGTTTAATACTAAAAAAAAAAAACGAGTAAAAAAATTAAAAAACCTCAAGTAACCCGATTTTTGCTAACGCTTTTTACTCAATTCAAATATTTTTTTTTCGCACAAACTCTTGGTAGGTTCTTAACTGTACGGCAAAATAAGGAGAGAGCTGGATAGTGGACATGTTTGTCATGAGCGAGTGAGACAGATAGTGACGCCACAAAGTGAACAAAAGCAAATAAAATTAATAAAATAATGTAAAATCTTGACCTAGTTTAGTTTAGTTTTATTGAAATAAAAGTCAAATAGGGAAATAACATTTTTTATTACAATAAATGTTTAAATTGTTTACCATCAGCCTCAATACACGCTGTACATCTTCTTAAAAAAGATCTACTTATTAGCCGGGCATATCCTCGAGGGCTGATGTCCTCAGCAGCTTGAGAAATTCGTTCACGCAGCTCGGCTACGCTCTCAATAAGTGTTGAATAAACTTTTTCTTTGAGAATGCACCAACCAAAAAAAAAAATTCAAATTACCTACATTTTTTACGAGAAAATTTACCAACTTTGTTAGAGGATATACGACTAACAGATCGTCGGCACATGTGTTATCAATATCTCAAAAACTGAGGGACTAGTTTGCGTTCAAGCAGACCGACAGAAACACAGACAGACGGATATTGCTAAATCGATTCAGCTCGTCACTCTGATCACTTTGGTATACTTTTTGATGGCTCTAACTCTTCTCGTTCTGGTACTTACAAACATCGGAGCAAAGTTAATATACGCGTACCGTTTCCATGAAAGGTATAATAAGAGTGGTCCACAGTGGGTCCCCTGCGGTTTACCTGAGACTGCGTCAATAGTAACTCTTGATGTTGCGCCTTCAATTTTGACTAAGAGTTTCCTATCGGTTAAGAAGCTTGCAAAGAAATCTAGACGTTTGCCGCTTATGCCATAACACTCTAACTGCTTTAAGAGTGCAAAGTGGTTAACTTTATCGAATGCTTTGGCGAAATTCGTATAGATAACAACTACTTGCGCTTAGATTTTAAAAGCGTTAATTACATTATTCGTTAACCAAGCTAAGTTCGTACAGGTTGACCTTCTCGAAAAAAAATCCATGTTGATACTTAGAAAACACACCATTTACATGATCGAAAAGTTTAATTTAAATTATATGGTCAAAGATCTTAGCCAAAGTTCTTTGCCTGATGTACAAATTGCGACGATATTGCATATCTTCCATTGATTTAAAAAAGTACCTTTTTTTCAAACAGTCTTGAAATAGTTGGTGCAATAGGAAAAACTATTAAGTTGGTGCAATTTTTTAAATAATAATTGTGAGAATTCTTTCGAGTCCGAACTTGTGCTAGAATTCAGTGAAGAAATTGCCAACAAAACATCTTCACTTGACACAGAGAAATAAGTAATTGTAGGCAGATGTGTAGGCGTAAACGTAGCAAGTAAAGAGGTGTCATGCGTCTCATACATAGACTTTCTGGAAAAAAATTAGTAAATAAGTCACAAGAGTCCAACATAAATATTTTCAGAGATGACGCCGTCGTACTGTAAGCGAGTGGGGAAACCATTTGTTTTGCTTCTTTTGAGTCAATAAAGTGCCAAGAACTCGATGGGTTAGATTTAAGATTACGTTAGACATTATATTCAAGTAGAAATGTAGCCACTAAATACAATAGCGAGATTGATATCGCAACGAATTCGGGAATGTGGGTTTCCTCGAATGCAATCTTGCGCCTTTGTGTCGAATACAAGGCAAGCTGGCGAAAATTAATTTTGCATTTTTTAATTTTTTTATACTCATTTTAATCGAAAAAAATATGTGTTTAATTAAATAAATATATGTATGTATGTATGTGTGAAAAGCAAAAACTAATAACTTTTGAAATATGTAAATAATTTGATTAGAGAAAGCGAATTCATTTCGAATCGGATCCTATTGGATGCCAATAAACACAAAATGCGACGGCGATGCCGGAAAACTAGTTTTTCTAACGACAGTTGACTTTCCTTCGAATTTCAATTCGCCGTTCTGTCGTCCGCGGCGTTTCGTTGCGTTACATGTTTCCATGCAAACGTGCTTGGTGTAAATGCCCACGTGCATATTTTAAAAAAGTAAATTTGCACAAGCCTGAATGTCTGTGGGAGTGTGCGAATAAGTGAGTCAGTTGGTGAAATGAATTCAAGCGCATCAACGACCTGCTAGGACATACATATTGTTGACAAGGCTTTGGTAGAAAAAAAAAAAATTCATACATACACTCACACATACAACAACAAAGGGCAGAGCAAACTTATGTACAAAGCAGCGCTGGGTCAGACTGCGGCCGGGCATGGACTATGGACAAACGGGTGGAGTGAATGAATGGAAGTGAGTGGTCAAAGGTGGGCTGCTGAGGGGGCTGAGTGAGCTGAGTGAGCTTCTAACAACAACAACAAGTATGCCTTGGTGTGTGTGTGGGTGTGTGTGTGTGCGAAGCGAGTGCTCACGACAGGTGCAACACGCTCATTAGACAGCACCCATTCTAGAGGCTGGACACAACAAAAAAAAAAAAAAATAATAGAAATCAGCCAATAAGGAGAAGAGCTAGCGGTGGAAGAAGCAAGAGGCAGAGAAAGAGCAGCGCGAGGATGAAGGGCGGTGGGTGGGAGAAAAACGATCGACCTGCCTGTGTGCGGGTCTGTGGTCGCTGTTGCGCTACAAATGTATTCTGCCGCATCAGGGCACATTTGGGTCGCCCGCCAACTTGCCATGCAGCCAGTCAACCAGCCAGTCAACCAAACGACCATTCGACACAAATGTGAATGGGGAAAATGAGGAAAATCAGCAGAATACAAGCCGCATCCAAAACGTAGCATAGGTCCGTAAAAGGTCTGCGAGCTGTGGTCTGCGGTTTGAGCGCAGAAGGCAGTGATACAGAAAATCGTAAGCATTTATGTGTTTGTGTGTGTGCGTGTGTGTGTTGCAGCCGCAATGAAAGGCAGCGACTAAAATTAGCTACAAAATAGTGAAGAAGCAAAGGCGAACGGAGATGATTGAAATAAAAAAGCGAATGAATAAGTGAAAAAAAAGTTGAAGCAAAATGCTGGAAAAAATTGTAATAAAAGAGGAAATGTTATTCGTGTGGCGAAAGTTTAATGCGTGGAAAGCAGGCGTAAAAAAGAATATTAAAAAAAAACAAATACAATTCAACTGCTGGCGACTAAAGTAGAACGGAATTCTTTTTAGATAGTTTTTTCATGTACACTTGTTAAAAAAAATTAAAATTAAATATGACGAAATATTTTTTTTTTTTAATTTCAAACTCGTTTAATTTAAAGAATTTAAATTTTTTAAGCTTTCTACTGCAATTAAATTTTCAAAAAGCAAAAAATCCTCCCGCAAATTTCAATATTTTCATAATTTTTCACAAGTTAAAGAATTTAAATTTTTTTAAGTTTTCTACTGCAATTCAATTTTTCCCAAAGCAAACAATCCTCTTGCAAATTTCAATATTTTCATAATTTTTCACAAGTTAAAGAATTTCAATTTTTTAAGTTTTCTACTGCAATTCAATTTTTCCAAAAGCAAAAAATCTTCCCGCAAATTTCAATATTTTCATAATTTTTCACAAGTTAAAAAATTTAAAATTTTTAAGCTTTATACTGCAATTAAATTTTCAAAAAGCAAAAAATCCTCTCGCAAATTTCAATATTTTCATAATTTTTCACAAGTTAAAGAATAACATTTTTTTAAGTTTTCTACTGCAATTAAATTTTTCCAAAAGTAAAAAGTCCTACCACAAATTTCAATATTTTCATAATTTTTCACAAGTTAAAGATTACGATTTTTTTAAGTTTTCTACTGCAATTAAATTTTTTCCAAAAGCAAAAAATCCTCCCACAAATTTTAATATTTTCATAGTTTTTCTCAAGTTAAAGAATTTAAATTTTTTAAGCTTTCTACTGCAATTAAATTTTTTCCAAAAGCAAAAATCTCCCCACAAATTTCAATATTTTCATAATTCTTGTCAATTCATCTAGCTTCCTTTGTAAATTTTAAAGCATGCTGTAAATTTATCTAGAAATCTTTGACGCAATATTTGTAAATATATTTTTTTTAATTTTTTTATTGAATTTTTGATATATGTACATACATACATATGTACATACATATTATATATAATAAATTAATATAATCATTTAGTAAAGCTTTAATTAATTTCCTGTTTTGTTTTTTGCATTTTAAATTTTAGCTAATTTGGTTTCGAAAAAGAAGTATTTTTTTTAGGTTTTGCATTAACAAAATTTGATTTTTTGAGACGCAAATTCAAATGAAAATACCAAAATGCACTTTTTTTTTTATTTCTTAAAATTTATTGTTTTACGCAAAAAATTAAAATTATATTTATTAAAATATAAATTTTACTAAACATTTCAAAAATTATATATTTTAGCAGACTTTCTTTACAACTGTTTGAAATATACCATAAATGCTGCTAATGAAATTTTTTATAATAAAATTCTTTGCATCTTGAAAATTGTATTAAACAAAATTTTAATCTTTCCTCTAAAGTTCTTTTCATGAAAGTATTGCAAATTTCGTGATGCTGAATATGTTTTGGATTGAAATTTGTATAAGAGATGTTACGGTAATTTTTTTTTGTGAAAACAAATCGTTTTTTATTTTTCTCAAAATTTTAAGCAGCTTAAATTTAAAGCTATCACATGATTTGTGGGTTTTTCGCATGGAAGAGAATTTTTGTTTGAAAATTGGAGAAATTATAGAAAAAAGTAAGTTTTTTTTTTCAATATGTACACTCATACATATGTATGTATGTATGTGCGTTTTTAACAGGAACACCACTTTCCCTTTGTTCTTTTTCCATTCATTTTCCATTTCCGTTGACCTTTTTCCCTCCACCGCTTGCCTCGCTTAGCTTTCACTCATTCAACTAACAAAAAACTTTCACCGGCTGGCCGCTTTAAGTGCTGCACAGTTTTTCATCTATTCCACTAAATTTTTTATCTCTGCATAATTTATGCGCCAACCGTTGTTGCATGCCGCCCGCCGTCCGCCATCCGCCATCCGCCATCCGCCACCCTCCTCGTGTTACATAGCTCCGTGTGGGCTGCCATGTGGCGTAATTAAATGATGCCGAATTCAGTGAATTCATTAAGCCCCGTCGTTGCCATTGCCACTTGCCACTGCTGCCGGTGGATGTCGCTGCTGCTGCTGCTGCTGCTGCGCCACTTAAGCTAAAACGCCTTAAAGTGTGCTAAGCTATTTAGAAAAAATTAAAATAAGGCACAGCGCACTCATTATCTTCGCTCGTGAGTTCGCCAATTTGAGTTTGTGCAACGGCTGGTCGTGGCGTGGCAGGGCAAGAAAGATAAAATAGAGCAGGCAAACGAGGTGGATATGAGCGGTTGGAGGAGTAAGGAAAACAATGGCAAAAACTAAACTGGAGCAAATATGAAGCTGCATTAGTTTTTCAGTTAGTGTGTTGCGCCTAAATGCTGGCCATGCATGTGAGACACGTTGTAATCGTGCTCATCTTGTCCTGCCATGTCTGGCCTTTTTTTTGTTTTTGCCAACTCACGTAGGTAGAAAGCTCGCTTGCCGTTTTTTTCAATAGCTGTGCCACTTGATTATGCCGTCGCTGCTTTTATCATTCATCTCTCCTATCGGCTTATCTATGTACATTTCATTTACTTTTATTTCTTTATTTTTGGCCAGGTCACTTGCGCATTTCTTTTGCCAAGCATCAAGCACTCTTCTCATCCTGCTCTTTTCCGGCCTTTCTTTCCCAATTGACTGACTGCTTAATCTATTTCCCTTGTCGGACGTTATCATTTGACTGTTTTTCTATTTTTCTCCTTCTCTCCTGAATGCGCGCTTCAGCTTCTATTTAGTTTTTGTGCTGCCTCATTAAGTCACTCTTCCTTCTTGCTGTCACTATTCATTCCCTGTCCATATTAAAGTATGTTGCCGTCAGATGTTAATATTTATTTTGTATTTCCATGAATTTTGTGACTCATTTATGAAACCTCATTTGGAGCTTCACGAGTGAGCAGAAGAAAGTTGTTACGAAGGAGCTAAAACAGAAGTGTTTAAGCTGCAACGGATGTTGCGTTGAATTTTGTGGACGAGTAGCTGCACAGAGGCATTGCTTTCTCAGAGCTCGAACAGTAGAAATGTAACAAAGAAATATTTAAAGGATTGCTAAGTGTGAAAAATTATATTCTGACCAAACGAAGTTCGAGTTTCAAATTATACAGCCGAGTAACAAGTGGAATTTTAGAATGCACTTTTTCGGCTAAATTTAAGGCACTGAAGTAATGCTGCGATAAATTTTCCGATTTTATGAATTCAAGATCTTCTGCATACAAATATATTTTAATGCTGAGCACAAAAGTATGCCAGATCCTACTGAGTTGCTTGCTAATTTTCGAAACTTACCGCTGAGAGATAAACCATGCACGTTTATTTTATTTTTTTAAACGAAAATTATATTAAAAATGTAACTGCATTTGGTTAATTTTAGCCCATTTTGTTGGCGCAACTTAGCACCATTGGTGTGTTGCAAGTGAGCAGAAAAACCAGTCTACTTTTAGGCTGGAAGTATTTTTCAATTAAAGCACGATGTTTGTTTCGAGCTGTGTTATTTTTTTAAGGTAAATATGCGTGTTTTTTTTTAATGAAAAATTTTTTTTTGTATATGTTTTTTTTTGTTTCAACTAAATAAACAATTCATAACCGATTTCCTTTTAGTCATACAACACGCAAATGTAATTCATTCAAAAAAAAACTAGCGCAAGTAATGCAAACAAATGATTTTTCGATTAAAAACAGATGCCAACTAACTATTAAATATGCAATTTTTTTTTTTCGTAGAATTGCATTGGCGCGCGTAAGTACGATTGTGTTTGCCGTTTTTTTTTTAATTTTTAAATTTTTATTTCATGAGCAATAATGTCAACATAAGTGGCCGGAGGGGCGCCTAACAAATCAAATGGGAATGCAAAAAATGCAAATTAAAATAAAAATCAATTTCAAACACAATAAAAAACACTTAAAAGCAGACACTCAGCCTTGATGCAAGTACGCGAATGGGTGTGTGTGCGTGTGTGTGTATCGATGATTTTGCATTTGTGTGCGTGTTGATGCAATCAGCTGCCTATCAACAACAGTTCCAGCAGCAGCAACAACACTCGCTTCACACTCGTAGCGACCAGGCAAGGCAAGGCAAGGCACTGAAGGGCCAATGATCATCATTAGCCGCCGGCTGCTGCCGCCGAGGTTCCAATGCGCCCAAGTGCTGGAACTCACTCGAGGCTTCATTGAATTGCTGCTGCTGTCACACACAGCAGCGCGACGAGCGACATCTAGTGGCTTTTCGTATGACAATTAATTGTTGATTTGCTGTGTTTCGTCGTGCTAAGTGGCAGGGCGAAGTGCGGCCAAGGGGGGATAGTAAAATAAAAAAATTAAATAATTTCGAATAAAACTTGAATTGGGGTACAACAAGTGGCGTGCGGTGTGTTTTTGGCTTGGTATATTTTTTAATATTGAAAAACATTTTCAATTAAACATTTGTTTATACTTAAATTTCTATTCATATGCAAAATAAGAGGAAAATTCCGGTTCTAAAAGAAGTTAAAATACTAAAATAGATAAACAGCGGTATTTTTGAGTTATTTCTCTTCAAAAGTATTTAGATCATAATTTTAGTTTTAGTGTTTTTGAATGATATCAAAAATTTTGTGTATGTTTTTCAAAATATTTCGACAAAGAAATGAAAACAAATGATTGCATTTTTTCAAAAAACTTAAATTTTATTTATTTTTATTAAAAACAAAAACAGTTTAAAAAATATGTTTGAAAATTTTTGGAAAATTTTTTTATAAAAAATTTTATTTAAAAAAAAAATCCTTCTAATAAGCGTTCATTGTTGCTAAAACTAACAATATCTGCATTTTTACTAAAGTTTTAAAGAAAAAAATTTGAAAAAATGCATTCAAATTATTTGTTTTATTTAACATTTATTTACCTTAACATATTTTCAATTCGTTTAGTTTTTGGTTTTAGTTTCCATTGTATTGACCCATATTTTTAATGAATTTGTTTCACGACTTTTCGGATTAAGAATAATAAAACATCAAAAAAGCTATACAAAATTGCGAAAAAATTCTAATATTTTTTAGTTGTAAAATAAAATTTGACAGTTTTTTATTGTCACACCCCAATAATATTTGTAACTTGTGCGCAATTTTTACTAACTCTTTTCCGTAATTTTAATATTTTTGATTTCGCCAGTTTTTTGACTATTAGAATTTTTTTTTATTTTTTTCAATATAATTAAAAAGATTGAAAAGTAACATTTTTTACCTTTAAATATTTTTGTAAATTTTTTTTAGTTGTAAAATAAAATTTGAAATTTTTGTAATTTTTACTAAGTTTTTTTTTTTCTATATAATTTAAATTTTTTCGTTTTCGTCGTTTTTGACTTTTATAAAAAATATTATTTTTGCAAACCTAAATTTTTTGTGAATATACTGCGCATGCTGACAAATATTGTTAAAATATTTAAATGTGATTTAAAAAAAAAATCTCTACGCAAAACATTCGCTCATATACTTTTCCATTCAAACAAATAAGTGTATGATATTTATCTTCTTTGTTACGTGCACAATACTCCCAAGAAAATTAAAAAAATTAAAGCTTTGCAATATCAATTTGAATCAGTCTATGACTATGAAAATATTACTGACAAACTTTCAGGCGCACAAAACGAAGTGGTGCATTTTTTATTATGCCACTGTGACAGTTGTCGACAAGAGAGTTTTCAGTCAAAGCCTAATTTGACAATCATTGCCGGAGTTTTTTCCAAATGAAAAGTAAAAATTCAAAATGGCGAAAAGTATTGACAGCGGAATTTGATATATAAAATTACTGTAAAAAAAAAACAATTAAAAGGGCCACTATTTGAAAAAGACCAAAAAGCTAAATGTAAAAAAATTTGTTTGCAACCAACACAAAAAAAAATTAAAAATTTTTTGGTAACTGCATTGTTGCGAATGAAAACAAAAAAAAAAAGACAAGAAAACAATGTTTTGCAATTTTATGCTTTTATTTGTTTTAAGCTTAGTTCATTAAATACAAATGGAGTGCAACAATTTGTTTGGGCGTTTATTCTAAAGGGTGTTTTTTTTTAGACGTGTGGTTTTCAATAAGGCAATACTTTTTTCGTAGTTGGTGCTTTTGCCACTCTTTACTTGATTTATACTCAGTTTGGTTTGCCCCAATTGCTGCAAAAACTGATCGAACATTGTGCTTCTCGTTTGAAATTTATTCGAGCCAGCCGCGGCGGTTACTTGCCCGAAATCATTTTTAAAACATAATGGCAAACTCTTTGCTTTATAATAAAGCAAAATTCTTGGCCATAGCATTAAATTATGTGCGTTTTATTTCTTCTTAAAAACCACATGTCTATAAAACAACACCCTTTTATTTTACTTAAATGACTTGTGAGAATATTTTTGGATTCAAGAATTTCCTTTAGTCCAACCTCCCAGATAAATCTTAGTATGGAGCCCAAGTCTCTGGAAGTTATCCCATCTATACATTTTTGACGTTTGTGCAACAATGCAGGACACTTCTCTAGAACGTGTTTAGAAGTTTCTTTCTCTTTCCTGTAGAATGTGCAACGTTCTTGCGAATATCTTCCCAGTTTATTTAGGTGATAATTTAGCCTAACAGTGTGCTGTAAGAATTCCTGTGATCATTCCAAAGTTGTTCTTTGACAGGCTCATGCATTCCCTAAATCTTGTTGGGTTATAGCTACCCAAAAGAGATTTGGAGTGTTCCAGAACTGCTAGATTGTCCCAGTGTGATTTACTGAGGGCTTCTTCCTCTTTCCTCGTTAAGGCTGATAATTCCCTTTTCCCTTACCCAGAAAAAAGGTTCGGGTTCTATAAACGAAGTTGATGCCGCCCTTTTTAACTTAAATACTTTGATTTCAAATACAAAGCTGATAACTCAAGTTGTGCTATATTTGCACATAACTCAAAAAATTTTTTATACAAATATAAATCAGGTGATTTCCTTTTATTTACGCAACCCCGCAGCTAACTAATTTTAATTTATTTTAATTATTAGTAAGTGCCATTTTTAATATCATATAATATATACTCGTACGCCATTTACTTGACTATTAAATACACACACACAAACACAAACACACACACACATGAATGTTTATATTACATATGTATGTATTTATGTAAGTACTTCCATATACGAATATCAAGTTTTCAATTAATTTTTCTTTCTTTCTGCTTCATTTTTATTTCGCTCTTTCACAATTTCATTCAATACAAATTGCTTTTTATTGCATTACAATTTTATTGCGCACATACACACACAACCACACACACACACACATTCATATTCATTTCATTTGCATTTGCATTTGCATTTGCATTTGTGAGTTGAGTTCGATTATTTCGCCTTTTTGTTGTTGCTCGATTGCAAGTTATTATTACTATTTCATTGCTGCTCTGCTTCGCTATAATAATTTATTTGTATTTGTGAGTTTTAATGAGTAATTCAAAAAATAAAACAAAAAAAAATGTCAAAGGAAATTGCTTGCTGAATGCGTGAGTAATATTCGTTGGAGAGTTGCCATTCCTTTATTTTCGCAAATGATGAATTGATAAAACGCGGCTGAAGTTCACCTTCGATATGAAGGAAGGTGAAGAAAAGGCAGAATTAGATTTGCTGTATTCAATGTCGGCCATGGTATGTGCAAAAATCATCTAAGAAATGAAATAAAAATAACAAAAACAAACCATTAAAAAGTGTAAAAAATTTTAAAAATAAAATGCTAAAGTAAATGAAGAAAAAGAGCTGCAGCAAAATATCAAAAAAAAAAACTGTTTCAACACGAAAAAGCTTAAAAAATACAAACAAAACAATTTACTGCAAAAAAAAAAAATTATTTTAAAATCAAAAAACAACCTCAAATCAGATAAAAATTAAAAAATATTTTTTTTAAATCATAAAATAACCACAAATGGTATAAAAATTTAAAATAATAAAATAAAATACAAAAGTAAATGTTGAAAAATAGCTCCAGAAAAATATCAAACAAAAAAAAATTATTTAGATAAAAAAAATTTATAACATAAAGCAGCGAATTAAAATATGTCACTGCCTCAATGCAAAAAAGCATAAAAAATACGACTAAATAAAATCAATGCAAAATATTTCAAACAAACCAATTTGCTGCACAAAATAAAATTTATTTTAAAATCAAAAAACAACCTCAAATCAGATATAAGGTAAAAAAAAAATTTTTTTAAATCATAAAATAACCACAAATGGGATAAAAATGTAAAATAAAACGTTTAAAAAAATGATAAGAATAGTAAAAAGCGTAAACAAATTAAACTAAATTATAATAAAGTAAAAACCATACCGATAAAAGAAAAAAATTAAAACAAATAAAATAAAAAAAAATAAAAAAAAAAAAAAATTGTACGCTACGAAGAAATAAAATATTGCCGTAAATCTAAAAAAAAAAAAATTTAATTAGGTAAAATAAAATAAAATATTAAAAAATATTATTAAAATGCCAAATAGGGTATTTAGTTTATTTTTAATAAAAAACAAAAAAAAATTAATTAACTGAATTATTATCAACAAATGACAATAAAATATAATGCGAAGAAATAGCAATACAAAGAAAAATAAATGTTATTAAAATCGAATAAATAACAAAATGTAAAATAAAAATCAAATATGAAAAAAAAATAAAAAAATTGAGTAAGTAAAATAAATAATACAAATATTATAAAAATTCCTAAGTATAAAAAATTTGAATTAAAATAAAGTAAATTAAAGTAAACTTAAAAATATAGTGGCAATATAAAGCAAACTCATATAAGTAAAAAATAAGGTGGCAACCCTGTTTATAGATGATATTATTTGAGTAAGCGCGTGTAAAATGCAAGTGAGTACACACACACACACACACACACACACACACACACACACAATGAAGCCAGTAGTGCAAACTCCAACGAAATATCTACTCACTAATTAAACAAATGCACACTGATTCTGCGCTAAAGTTATGGAATTCACAATATTTTTTTTTTTTTTTTTTTTTTTTTACATTAATCTCGCTTTAACTATGTATGTATATTTTCTTATTAATTAAATAAAATATTTTTTTTTTATTTAAAGCACACACTCACTTCGCCTCCCTCGGCAACCGTTCACCTTTTCACCTTACCGACGACGCACACTGCCTTCTGTCATCCGATCAAGTAAGACAAGACCACGGCTCTCGGCACCGAGCATATCTAGCGTGGCGGGGCTTTCAGTCACATTTTTTTTTAAGGGAACTTCATGGAACAAAAAGACGAACAAAAGCTGTCGAAGAGAATGATTTGAATGGATTAATGTGATGTCATTGGAGGAGGCTGTGCGGAATTGTATGGCCAGCGGCTTCAAGGCTAGTTGCCTATAGCGTTGATACATACAAACAAGTGGATATGTCATCTTTGTTTGCTTCCACACACTCACGACACACACACACGCGAACACGACTAACACAAGCAACAAAAAATTGCTGGATAATGATGTTGCCCAGCGGCGTTGATGCTAAGGAGGAGTGCAAATGTTTTGCTGCCGCTGCCTATTGACTTGCCTTCACATGAACGACTAACACACACACACACACACACACATACATATAAACGCAAATCATTTCACGTATGTGTCAGCGCATTTGTGGTGTTTGCTTTTTGTCTGTGTCGCCGGATATGCCATCAAGTCGCTCTCTATAATGATGTCTTACATTTGCTGTATACGCAGCTTGCTTTTTAGCCTCGCGGCAATCATGCACAAGAAGGAAAAAAAAACAGCAAATGCACTGCTGCTGAACGACTGACTTTTGAAAATGCTTTTTTTTAGCAATTTTTTTTTTTTTTTTAAATATTTTTCAAACATATGCAGTTTTAGACTTTTTATACACCATTTTAAGTAAGCGTTGGCCAGCTTTGATTTCCGCAGCCTCCACAAACATTATGATGAGAAACTATGTCAAGCTTAGAAGCGCAAGAATTTCGTTTCGGCATTGTGACAGCATTAAAAAGCCATTTGCAATCTGGTTTGAATGTAACTATAAAAAAAATAAAATCATCATTTAAGTTAATGCTGGAAATGCTTTATTTCCGTGCTACAAGCCAGCGGTGCTCGCAACATAAGTTAAGGTAATGAAATGCACGTTTAGGCAGACGTTTAAATGTTTGCATTCTACGTTTAATATTTTTATGTTTTCTTTCAATTTTTTAGGAAACAGGTAAGCAAATTATTTTCTTGTATAGAACTCACGCTTTCTGGAACTACAGGTCTGGTGAAGGTGTATGAATGAATGATTATTCTCGGAAGTGTATTAATGTCAGTACAAAAGATATTGAGTTTGTATAATTTATTGTATTGTGCTAAACCATTTAATGCCGTGGAATATGTAGTCCTTTTTGCTTTAAATAGAGAAATTTAATAATAAAAATATTAACTAAAAATCAAATGTGTGCTTTTGTTTTTAAGTAATATTCGAAAGAAACTCTTCATACTCTAGGCCTTACCTCTCAAAAATTCCACATGCCTTTCATAATCTTTCTTGGGGTACCACCAATCTTGTTAAAATCGGTGCCGATTAAGAGAACTTATACCGCGTATCCTCCAGTTTTCTACACCTATGACCAAAGCAAGTAAAAAATATGTTGCATACTTCAAGGTTCCTCCTACTGACACAGGGTGCTTCTGCGTCCAATATTTTCATAGTGGTTCTTGTCTCGGATAACACACATGCTTCCATTCTGCGAGCAAATTTGCCACATTCTACTAGGCGACCATGATCAGCAGCAGGGATGATGCGTTACACAAAAAACGCTATAACTTTTGTATCTCTTGACCAATCTTAAAGGTTTTGGTATCAAACGCAAGAGCAGCGCTTAACGTTTCTTTTAATGGCCTCAGCTATGCTATGTCGCCTTAATAATGTGCATGATTTTTGTACAAAAGCTTTTCCTTGTGTGCTTAAACCAAATTATCACAACGAAGCACAATAAAAAATGGTACAAATTAAATTTTGAAGCCATTGCCAAGCTTCAACCGTTCGATTGATAACAAGTTCATCCAAATCGAATCGGATTTAGCGGAATTATAAAGGATTTAAAACAGTGTAAAACATTCGTGGTGAGAATCCTCTTCTTAGGCATTGGAGACAGTTAAAATGTGTATAGGAATTTAAAAAAAACGATAAGGAATAATGAAGATCCGATGTTCATATTCGTAAAAAGCAGTCATCCATTTTAAACTATACTTTATTTATGCCTTTCATTGCTTAAGTGCTGTCATACACCAACGTTAAAGGTATCGTTAAAGCGACAACGTAATTTGAATGCCACCACCAAATATACTTACTGTGAATACACATATAAAATTTATCAATTACTCGAGCAGACAGCTCGTACAATTCTACTGCGGTGGCTTCATTTACTTACGATGTAAATAAAACAAAACTACACAGGCGACCAAGTGACCCAAATTTGAGTTTTCTTAGAAAAGAAAAGGCATCACACCAAAGTGAAGTAAGCTGGTAAAACTGAAAATAGCTAAGACAGGAAGTCGCTTTCGGCTTAAAACACACAACTTCCGGTGTGTGAAATGGTGTCGTAAAAACGTAAAACTGTCAACAACCTACGGGCAGGCAAGCGATCAACCAACTAAACCCACGCCAAATACGTTCGTACGTACATATTTGTCACACCACAACTGAGTTACTTGGCCACAAATACTCGCTGTTGGCTGGAAGTGGAACGAGCGAGTAAGGTGTGTACTAAAATGCGCTTACAAGCGATAGTGTTCGAGCAAATAAAAAAAAAAAAACAAAAATAAGTAGCGCAGCGTAGCGAGCAATTTCAATTACATGTGAGCTTCAAACAAAAGCGGAAATTGTGTCAAGAAAATAAAAATAGATTATTTGTGTTTATTTGAAAATTGAGCACAAGGAATGGAGTACGAAACATAAGCACAAGGGGTTGTTTATACTTACATACATACACACATACATTTGTGTGAAATAGCACACTCCCTAAAGTGGCTTAAAGTGCTAAATGGAAAGAATAAAAAAAAATATTAAAATAGAGAATTTTAATTAATTTTAAATGCCACAGACCACAGCAATCAATAACGCAGGATCAAATGCCCGAAAAGCAATGCCATGTGAAACAATATCTGAGCTAAAATGAAACCAGTGGCACCTACAGAAATGAATGCGCGTAGTTGTTTCTGCTAGCTGGCCAAGGTAGCAAAAGTTAACTAGTAGAGAGGAGCACGTTCCTTTTTTTCTACATAAAAACTCATTAAACAAGCACTAACTAAGCAACATTTTTCATTGACTGTCTCCGCCATAATTCGGTTAGTGGCAGAGCTTTTCGTTGGTGTACTACGTTAATAAAATTTCAGTGTATTATGAAGATTTCCTCGAGAGGTAAGTCCGCATCGTCTCTACATACAGGAAGCAACTCGTCAACAATTCAGAAACTTATGAAAATTTAGCACAGAAACGACTTACACGGCACTCAATAATGCAACTGGGTTCGGCATACGAAATTTTTCCGACGCACAGACTCACAGATCGTCTATCCGCAATTGAGTAGTCTTTTAGATATTGAATGAAATGTTAATGCTGTGTCTTTACTTTATTCGTAATTCAGGCAAATGTTAAGAACAAGTGTGAAAAATATTTTTAATTAAATAAGGAATTACTTCTAAGACGAAGTGGCCCTCTCTTTAGGTATACATCATACAATGCAAGGACACAAGAAGTTAATGCTGTGTTGCCAGATGTACAATTGCTTATTTATATTACTACTACTACAGTTAATTTTTTTCTTACAATTTATTATGCAAATGCTGATACGAGGAAAAGGAATTAATACAAAATAAATTAGAAAATATTTTATTTTTACGATTAGAGCAAATGTGTGCGTTTTGTAAAATAAAAATAAAATAAAAAATTTACAAAAATGTGCAGTAACTTATTAAGGCAGAAATGGAACGATATCATCGTATGAGTTTTGTATGAGTGTCGAATATAAAATTAACCTTTAACTTACCTACCGAATGAAAAGCAACCACTTCTGGGGAGAGTATTTATTTGACGATTGCTCTTCAAACCAGATTTTTTTTAAAACTCTGGTGTATTTTAAGATATCAAAGTTGATGTATATTGGAAAACAGTTTCTCTCTTGAGTCAAATTTGGCACAGAGACAAAACGTGTTTGGCGTTGTGCCAACTAAAGTGTCGTGTTTCGTTCTGCAGCTCAACGTTTTGCATTGAATATAATTTGTATTTATTGCCATTGACGAACGCTCTTATGCCGCTATAAAATATGTATTTAGAAAGCGGTTTGAGTTTCATTTGAAAAAAAATAAAAAAAAAAATTTTATCAAACAGCCTTTGTCACAGATAAAAAAAGGAAAACTATAAATAAATCAATAAGTAAATAAATAAATGAAAGTATTTAAATGATCGTCAAGTGATGTTCTATCATGGTTGGGGAGCTTTTTGAACTTAAAAATATTGAAAAAGTACATTTTTCTTTAATTCGATGCGAAGCGCTTAACATTTCTGCATTAGAGCGTTAAATAAAAACTGTTTGGTAAGCAATTTCTTGACAAAAACTAAGTCAGCATTGTACTTCTTTTTTTTTTGATAAATAAATATTTACTAAGAAAACTTTCCGTAGAACTCTCACAAGACTATTTTGTGTGATAGCCCTTTCGGAGGTAGTGCAAAGTAGCAAATAGCAATTTTTTTCCTCCATCCAGTTATCTTTACTTTTTCATTTCAGCATTTTAGCGTCCACCCTACCAATTGGATTCTTCGTTCAACTGTCTTCTATTAACTTTGTCTATTCCGGCATGCCCTGGCTCTTGAATTTCCTCAAATTAGTGCTCATGTCCGTCCGCAGCACATCCTTCCTCACAGCGGCCTTACGTGTAACTACATCCTCAGCGATTGGTTTCCTACGTTCGCCTTTAAATATTTCCTACATTTCGCATTTACATAGCTGCCAGTGGCAAGTCGATTTCGCATTTGTTAAACATTAAGGTCGAAAAAGTAAGGGGAAAAAATAAAAAAAATAAAGAAAAAACGGAAGTAATTATAAAAAAATAAAAAAAAAATTGACAACAAATGAAAACAAAAGTAACGAAATATAGAAATTCATACTGCAGTGAAAAATAGTTAAAATAAAGCAAATTTTGCTGCAATACTTGAGCACGTTCCACGCCTGTGTCGTCAAAGCGCTTGACATTGAAATGCACGCACACAAAAACAAACAAACAAACAAAAAATACACATTCACATTTGCTTATTTATAAACTGTTTGCATTAGTTTTCAACTTAGGCGTCATTACAATTCTCTGTACTGGTGTGCTGGTGTGTGTTTGCATTGACATACCATAAATATGTATGAGCATTACGCTGGACGCGCTTAAAAATAAATCCATCTTTTTGATGACCACAGACGTCATTCAACTTGAAGCAATCATGTCAAGACATGTCGTCCAACTAACTACACTAAGTTAGTAATACTTGTAACTACATCTGGCATTCAGTTGCCTACGACGACTGTGGCGTATGAGTAACATGAGAAAGTATTTGAGTGTGTTTTTGTTTTTAATTGCTTTGCTTGCCAGCGGCCAGCAGCCACTTGAATTCACATACATACCCACTTGAATTATATACATACATACACTCATGGACCAAGAAAAAGTTACGTTTTGTTTTCGGGCAGGTTTTGCATATTTTTCTTTAGTTTATTGAATTTTAATAATTTTATTTTAAAACTACAATTAAACCCGCAATTAGTAGCATATCAATACAAGTTTTAAAATTTTTGCAAATTTCCGAAATTTCTTTTAAAAATTTTTAGACATTTTTTTCGTATGCAATTTTGTGGTCCAAAAAAAGTTTGAAATTTTATTGAAAATTTGTTGAATTTTCTGACATCTTTTACAAAGCTGAAAACTTTTGTTAAATTTGTTTTAGTTGCAGCGTTAAATAACTCTAACTTTTTAAATTAATTATTAAAATTCAGTAAAAAAAAGCTAAACTTTCGAAAACTTGTCACAAAACGCGCTTCTACTATTTTTTTTATTTTTTATTTCTCGCGAGTGTAGATAAAAGCTTGCCTTTGATGGTGGCTACTCATGCAAGAAACGTACACCCACACACACACACACACACTGACTATGCACTCGTGAACTTCGCTAAGCCAACACTCGCCCGTGTACGCCCAGCGCACTGACATTGAACTCCTTTATATTTATTTACTTTTATTTGAGACTAAAAAAAAAAACTTTTTCTTTCTGCTCTTTATATTTGCATGAATAATTTTTGGATTTTTTGTATATACATATTTTCTCGTTTGATTTTTTAGTATTTTTTTTTTTTTTTTTTTGTAAACTGCAACTTCAAACTAAGCACGCGCTTGCTTTTATGAAAAAAAAAATCATTTTAATTTTAAATGTTGCAATTTTTTTGGTACACACATGTATGAATATGTAAATGTTTGTGAAAGTTTTACGTTGTAAAAGTTTGTTGCTAGTTTTGAGAGCTTATGTGGCCACAAATGTTCGCTTCAATGTCAATACTTGGCTGGTGGGCCAGTCAAGTGCGATAAGTTTCAGCTAACAACCCCGAATTTAAGGTTATGGTTTGCAAAAAATATTGCTCCACTCCATACACGTTGTTATAAGAGAAAATAATTTAATTGAAATTTAGTTATTTTCCAATTATCTTAGAATATTTAGAGTTTTTTAAGGCATACAAGTAGCAGCTACAAGTAACTGTTGATTTTTGATATTCTTTTTTATTGAGGGTGTTGCGCAAATTTTTCGCGTATACCTAAAAGAATCTCAATCATACCTTATATTAAAAGAATTGAGGAAGAGCATCAACAAAAAATTATCAAAGTTCAACGTTAATTCGTAGCCATTTTAACATGGTTCTATCATCATAAAATTTAAATGAACTGCAAATCAGAGTAATTATATTAATTTTTTTTTTTTACTTATTATTTTTTAGAACTTTTTTCGATTAACATCGGCTGAAGGCTTGAGAGAGCTAGCTGCGTGCATATATTTTATAATGAATTTTTTTTTATAAAAAGAAAAATTTTATAAAAGTTATTTTTAAAATTTCTTTTTTATTAAAATATTTTCCTTTGTTTTTTATAAAAATTTATGAAATTTTATAAGAAATTAAATGAATTAAACTTTCAAATTTGTTTAAAAATTTAAAATATACATATGTATGTATGGCTAATAAACGGAATTTTTCCCGAACATTTTGAATTTTTGTTTTTCTTTTACAATTTTTTTTTAAATTTAAAATAAAAAAAATTTGCAAAACCATTGAAAGGCCTAAAACATGCATTAAAGTTGTTAAAAGTTAAAATTTTAATTTTTTTTTAATTTTTACGAGCGTAAAATTTTCACAATTTAACAATATATGTACATACATATGTACATACATATGTAATTAAAAATTATATTATTTGTAAATTTTACGAGCATAAAATTTTCACAATTTAATAATATTTCTGTACATACATACATATGCCACAAAAAATGTTGATATGAAAAATGAAACAATTTTTACGTATCTTTGAAAAATTAAATTTTTTTTGTAAATTGTAAAACTTTGCACAGAATTATTTTTTTAGTTTTACATGCAGTTTCCCGAAAGTAATTTCAATTTCAAATGATTTTGTTTTCAAATATTCTATGAAAACCGGTTGAAAATAAAAATCATTTAAAAAATAATAAAAAAAAATGTATATTAATTATAGTATAAATTGCAGGCAAGAAATATTTTTTATTTGGATGCAAATAAAATACACCCACGGTTAAAAAAAAAATTGTCATAAATCGATACGAATTTTCGGCGATTGAAAATTTGCATATTTTCAAATATACTGGAAGTTTTTTTTTAAATAGAAGTGTTTATAGGCGGCATAAGCGAAAACTATCTGAAAACTCTGGCAAAGCAAATTTTCATTTTGTTGCATCTAAGTTTATTAAATTTTTCAAAAATATACACTAAAAATTATTTGCTAGTTCTGAACAAAGTGGGTTTTTCTAAATATGAATATTTGTTTTCATAAGAGAAGATGCTTTGTGTGTGTTTTTTTTTTCTTTGGCAATAATCAAATTTTCTGCTCTGCAAAGGTTCTTCGCTTTTCATCTCATTTACAATTAAATTAACATGTATTAAGTTAAATACAAATGTTGAATTCAACAATTTCGAAATACGATTTATAGCAATAATTTTTCATTTCACTAAACTTCACTTTGGAATGCCACTGGAATTGCACTCCTTTCGCACACAATTAAATCATCATTTCTGCCAGTCGCTTGTTGTGCCTCAATAAATCAAGATTATGCTGCCGAGATTATTTTTATACACTTTCATTCAATTATCGTTGAATCGTTCCATATTCACAGAAGCCACAATCAGACATTCATTGCTATAGTAAATGTTTGTATGTTTGTATGTATGTATTTGTGTACGCAAGTGTACAGAGTATTTTTGCCAAGTGCTGCGATTATACGAACTCTGTGAGTTCTGTGAGCTTTGAGTTGCAATTGTGCTAAATTTATGCACAGCAGATCTGCAATATTAACAACAATAACAATAACAATAATCACAACGAGTGACGAAAATGGAAATATTTGTGATTTGCAATTCACGATTAACCCCTTAACGACAAAGCAAATGGAAGCAAATTTTATTTCGTTCATTTATTAATTGTATTGATAAGAGACCAAGGAAAGAAAGATTTCCAAATCTAATCAGAAGCAACTTCTGGCAGCAAAACCATCTAGGGATGTCAGTATGGTATGAGCAATTGTGGGGAATTGTAACGGTGGAGGTAAGCAAACTTGAATCCTTCCAGTAAAAACCGAAAAATTTACAAAAAATTAGCATTTACTTGTACATTTTGGAAAATTAAGAAAAAGTGAACAGGAAAAATTTTTGAAAAAATACTTCCTTTTTAAACTTAACATAGACAATTTTTTTTTACAAATTTTAAAATTATGTTTTAAATTTTTGGAATTTTAAAATTATTTTAAAAATTCATTTCCATTTTCAAGCTCCTTAAAAGTTCGCAAATCCGACCTTATACACACATTTATGCATTTTTACAATATATAGAATTTATATGTATAAAGGTTTATAAAAAAAATATGTATATTCTATGAAAATAGTAACAAAACAAAGGGATTTTTTATTCAACAAGTGAACAGGAAAAACTTATATTTTTTATAATTTTCATTTTTTTTCTAAATTAAAAAAAAAAGCTTCACAAAGTAAAATTCTTGAACAATTTCTAATTTTTTTTTTAATTTTATAGAATTCGGTCTTGTATTTATTCTTACAATATATGTACATACATATGTACATACATTGTATGTATACAATTTATTTTTACAAAGGTTAATGAAAACACGAATGTTAGAAAAATTTGCAAAAACTAAACAGGAAAAATTTTCATTTTTTTTAAATAAAAAAAGAAATTTGTTTTCATTTTTGAAAAAAAATACTTCCCTTTTTAAACTTAACAAAGAAAATTTTTTACAAATTTGAAAATTATTTTAAAAATTCATGGAATTTTTAAGCTCTGTAAAAGTTCGCAAAGTCGACCTTATACACACATACATACATATACGCATTTTTACAATAAATAGAAGGTTTATATGAAAATATTAACCAAAAAAAAGGATTTAAATTTAACAATTAAACAGAAAAAACTTTAATTTTTATAATATTCAATTTTTTTTTCTAAATTAAAAAAACCACAAAGAAAAATTCTTGAACAATTTCTAAATTATTTTTTAATTTTATATAATTTTTAAGCCGTTTTTTTTACAAAGGTTAATTAAAAAACGAATTTTAGAAAAATTAACCAAAACTGAACAAGAACAATTTTAATTTTAAAAAAATTTGTTTAATTAATTTCCTTTAATTTTTTTTTAACAAGAGAACCTCTTGTAAATTTTTAAAACTATTTTTAAAATATATGGAATTTTTAAGCTCGTGTGAAAGTGCGCAAATTAGGCCTTATATATGTACATATGTATGTATGTATGTATGTATGTAAGTATGTATGTATGTATACCAACATATATTTTTACAATATATCTACTATGCCCTTTGTTTTATAAAGATTAATGAAAAAATAAATATGCTATCAAAATATTAGCAAAATTGGAATTGAAATTTTACATAATGTTTATAAAAAATTAAAAAAACTCCCGCTTCATACAATATTTTCTTTTGTTAAAATGAGAACAAAGTTTTTATAAAAAATTAGCAGTGCAAAAAATTGCTCTACAATTTTCCCCGCCACTCCCCACTACCACCTCAAATTTCTACCACAGCTTTCGTAATTAAAAAAAAAAATTTTATGATTTTTCGTGGCTGCGAAAGCAAAGGTTAAATGCGAAGGCAATTTGTATGCGAGCAGAGCTCAAATGTCTCCATTGGATTAGCGCTCGAACATGCCTCAACACATACATACAAACAAACATTACAACAAACAAATAGGCAACACTTAATGAAAGACGATAGCTGCATGTGATTGTGTGTGTGAGTGTGTGTGTATGTGTGTGTGTGCGCGCGCTTTAATAATACTTTTATGCGAACAATGGATTTTCATTCATAGAAATGGTCAGTAACGCACAACGGCCATAACGGCAGAGCAGCTAGACGACGAAAAAATGGAAATACGAAAAAAAAACTCACACACAATAAAAGAATTAAGTGTACATAGATCAATAGAATATACTAAACATTAATGCGTAAATACAAATAGTATTCAAAGCAATGCGTTTTGTTAAAAATCCCAAACAAAAAATACAAACCAAAACTGATTGCTCAATATTCTAGAAAAAAATCGAAAATATTTACGCGAAAACAAAGCGAAAAAAAAGAACTCAAAGCCTAGGCGAACAAGTGAAACTACGCTGCCAATAAATAAATAGGAACGATAACCTCTGACCTTAGCTGGTGTGTGTGTTTATGGAGCGCTCAATTTTTGATGGCGAAGCAAAACAAGAATAATAAATACACAAATAATCAATAGAAATGCAAATTAGTGACAAAATCGAAACCGAAACCGAAAATGACACTAAATACAAGAATATAAAGTAAACAATGCAACAAACAACAACAACAATGTACCATAAGTGCAAGTTCAGCATCGAGCACAAATAAATGTGTGTGTGTGTGTGTGTGTGTGTGAACAACGCTCTTGAAGCATCAACAACTGATAAGCGCAAACAAGAACGCCTACAAAGTAGCAAATCGAAGAGAAACAAAAAAAAAACAAAAAACCAGCGAGCAAAGCGACTATCAGCAGCGTCAGAATTCCACTCGGTGACTCAATTTTCGCTGCTCCAGCTTGCTAGACTAGACCACTGACTGAGCTTGATTATGTGTATTTTCTCAATTGTCAAAGAGCGCTCTCTCTCTCTCTGAAAGCCACTCAATTTCGAGCGCCTGTGGAGGCTCTAAACATTTCCACACTCGTTGGCACAGCTCAGTTTTCAACTGAGTTTCGTCGTCATGTTTTGTTCACGGCAAAGCGCGTTTTTCCAAATTCTTCTGCTATTTATCAGCGCTTTGGTGTTGTTGCTTTTATTAAGCCCCATCACCACTGAGGCATACTCCGGTCTAATACCGCCCGATCCAGGTGTGCAGAGTGCAAGCAAAAGTGAAAAATGTTGAAGTGCAAAAAAAAAAAAATTAATTCTAGTTTACTGCAAAATGCAAACGTGAAAAGAATTTCTACAATTTGTTTTTGTTTTTCAATTTTATTTCATTGCTCTCTCTGTTAGGTAATCCCGACAAATGTTACTATCGCGGCGATGAGCTGAAGCCCGGCGTAAATCTGGGCATTGCGCCGTGTCAGCGCCTCACTTGCCACAAGAATGGTTCCATATTAATTGAGGGGTAAGCGCGCGGAAATTGAAGTAGAAATTTAAAGAAAATGCGCATTAGTTTTGATGAAAGTGCTGAATACTCGTACGCACCGACGATTTGTATACATACATAAATAAGAGTGCGAGCGAGAATAATAGAGCGCAAATTTTGAAAAAAAAAAAAAAATTTTATGTAACAAAAATATTTTGAAAAGCGCAAATTGATATTTAAAATTCATTGACTTTTAAGAAATTGAACAATTTTCTTAATTTTTTTACCATGTAAATTACAATTTTTTGGCACTGAGAGCTAAATTTTTCGGCATTTCTTTATTGCCATTGAAAATTTCTGATTTTATCTGCATAAATTAGCAAAAATAATGCAAATATTTAAAATAACAAAATAAACTATGAACTGACATGTTGTGGAAGTGCAAAATTTTTAAATCGTACGATTTGTTAAACAGTTTTTGTTTGTATCAGATAAAATGATTAAATAATTAAAAAAATGCAATACTCGAACAAATTAAATTAAAAATTTCGGAAAAATTTGTCGAAAATCGTATCGATTTAAAATTTTTGATTTTCCGAAAAGTGCGAAAAAATTAAATTAAAATTTCAATTTAATTTAAAAATTATTGGTTACAATGTAATCAAAACACCAAAAAAACAAAAATACAATAAAACAAGCTTTTATTTATTTTATATATGTATGTATGTAAAAATTTAGCAGGAATGAATAAATATTTCTGAAAATGCAAAAAAGCTTAAAAGTGTTACGCTGGCTTATTTTTCAATATCTACTATTGAAAAAAAATATTACTTTACACTCGCCTGCACTTGCAATTATACACAAGAAAATACACAAAATTAAAAAAAAAACAAATTTTTAATATGCGAAATTTTTTTTATAAAAAAATTTTTTTTTTTGTAATTCAGAATAAAATACACGTAACAGTCTCTAAAAAAATATTTCTGAAAAATGCAAAAAACTTAAAAACGTACAAAAATTTATAATTCAGCCTTAGTAACCTTGAAAGTGTAAAGCTGGCTCATTTTTGAATATTATTAAAACGAAAAAGAAAAATATTACTTTACACGCGCCAGCACTTGCAAATATACACAAGAAAATACACAAAATCCCAAAAAAATTTTTTTTTTAGTTTCTGAAATTTTTTTATTTAAAAAAATATTTTTTTTATTCAGAATAAAATACACGTAACAGTCTCTAAAAAAATATTTCTGAAAAATGCAAAAAAAACTTAAAAACGTGAAAAAATTTTTAATTCAGCCTTAGTTAGTAACCTTGAAAGTGTAACGCTGGCTCATTTTTGAATATTATTAG
The DNA here is from genome assembly GCA_963971545.1 of Philophylla caesio. Classification (NCBI taxonomy): domain Eukaryota; kingdom Metazoa; phylum Arthropoda; class Insecta; order Diptera; family Tephritidae; genus Philophylla; species Philophylla caesio. The sequence continues at coordinate 122,348,199 of OZ020607.1, forward strand.
AAGAAAAATAAAAATATTACTTTACGCTCGCCAGCACGAGCAATTATACACAAGAAAATACACAAAATCCCAAAAAAAATTTTTTAATTCCTGAAATTTATTTATATAAAAATAAATTTTTTTTTTATTCAAAATTAAATACACGTAACAGTCTCTAAAAAAATATTTCTGAAAAATGCAAAAAAAACTTAAAAACGTGAAAAAATTCATAATTCAGCCTTAGTAACCTTGAAAGTGTAACGCTGGCTCATTTTTGAATATTATTAAAAAGAAAAATAAAAATATTACTTTACACGCGCCAGCACTTGCAATTATACACAAGCAAGCATAATATAAACCTAACATAATAAAAACAAAATATAAACTTAAGTCAATGCGATTTTTAGGTCATTCAACCCTGCGCTGTATTATAAAAAAAAATGAACTATAAAACATTATACAACGAGGTCAGCTTTTATCAATGAAAGATTTACAAAAAAAAAACAAATTAGTTTCGTTGTAGAAGTTAAAGCTGATTTCAGAGAGCAGATAAGCAGATTTATATTTTTTTATTTTTGGCGCAACACTTTTTCGAAGCTGCGCAGATTGCCGAGTAAACTGAAGCTCAATAACAGTTGTGGAAAGTGTGTTTGTAGTTTATTTTTTCAGCACAGTTTTTGGAATATTTTTCATAACAATTTAAGTAATTTGATATTTAAAAACATTTTTTATGTAAACTTGCTTCCTAAAAATAAAAAATTAAATAAAAGTTAATTTCACTAAAATATCCATGAAAGTTATGTGTGCGATTTTAATAAAATTCCATAGTAATTTATTCAAAGTTATTGCAATTTAGAATTTGTTTTTCGGGAATTTTTGTAAGTTAATATTTTAAAACAATAATGAATATTTAGCTGCATTGGAAAATAAATTGCTCATTAAACTCATTAAATTATTTGCTACTTTCTAATTTCTTGCAATTTCAATATTTTCAAATCTCAATAAAACGCAATCGATCGAAAGTGAATTAGCTTACAAAACTACTAAGTGGAAATGCATAAGAAATATCCAGTGTGTTTGTTTGTATTTGTAATGCACTTTTACAGTGAAAATTGTGTTGCAGTGAATATGAAAAGTGTGCACTTGCCACTAATTAAATTAATTAATTGAATCAATTAAATCAACAGACAGACAGCAGGCAACAGGCAACAGACAACTCAATTATTTATTGCACTTATTCCCAGCAACTTTCATTTGCGCTTTGCCACTTTTCTACACACACAAACATTTCTCTACTTTCATCTGCCAATAATGCATTGCAGTTTGTTCAAAAACTCTCTTCTCATTCCTATTACTCTAACTAACTTTCGCTCTCTTTTTAGTTGCGGCCGATTGCGCATCGAGAGCTGCAACAACGGCGAGCGCGTCCGTCCGGACAAACCATTCCCGGAATGCTGCAAGCTGCGCTACAAATGCAAGAAACCCGATGGCTCGCCGTACTACATTGAACGCGATGCATTCGCTAGCGAACAGCAGAACAAGTTGAAGCGTTGAGTGGGCAGCGAAAAAAGAGAGACGAGAGCGGATGATGACGATGGTGATGATGGTGATGATGTAGATGGCGAGTGTGATGGAGAGCGATCACGCTTGAAGCGGCGAGACAATTTGTAGAGGAGGCGCTCAATAAGGAGAGATTGAATGAGAGAGCGCGCGAGAGAGTGACAGAGAGAGAGAGGTGTTATCGGAAACGTAGGCTACAGCGCCGCTGATAAGGCTTGAGGCACATTTGTGTTTGATTTTATTTTTTCAGTTGTAGACTTATTTGTGTAACCTTAGTTCGTTGATGTTATTTTTTTGCTTTCGTTTGATTTTATTCTAATTTTTGTTTTTTGGTTTTATTTGTGTTTAGCTTAAAAGTAAACAAATGAATATTTATTATCAATAGCGAAAATGAAAAAAAAATAAAAATGAAAAAATATAAAAAATGGGAGCAGCTTATTTTTTGGTAGATCGTAAAAGACGTTTTTATGCAATCATTCCAAGAAATACATTAACGAAAATAGTCAATGAGAAAGCTACACAATTAGCGCTGAGGTGGTTGGAGAAGGAGAAGCCCCACGACTTGGCAAAAACATTTTTCATTGTCACTTCTCATCTTAATTGGCATCTCCAAAGCTTTAAAACTGAATTTTCAGCATTTCGTGAAAGCATGAAAGCATTGAAATGAACTCTCAGGGCTGGATGAAAGTTTGATGTTGGTTGGGCTTCTGCACACAGTGTTTGGAAATGGAAAATTTCTATGGAAATGTTATTTCATTTCAAATCACTTTTAATTTTCTCGAATCAACCCACCACTTCTGTCATCAAACGCTGCCACAGAGTCACCAAAAGGACAAAATGCACTTCCAATTAATTTCGTCAGTTCTCTAGAAGAGAAGGACATCAGACACGAAGGACACGTGCATTTTTCATATTCGCAGGAGTTGCCCTTGGAGTGGCCAGCAGCGCGTTCGACAATGCCAATAAACGAGCAATTTGTTGTTGTTGTTAAATAAAATACAACCCTGCAACTGCATTGCATTTGCCTTGCACTTTCCCCATCCCTCCCACACACACACGCACCACTCATTGGCCTTGCCACATTTCGTCACAGTCACATAAAGAAAACGAAATTACACGGCGCAGCGAGGCGTATGAGCAACATTGCCGCTTAATTAAATTTATGCAAAATAGTTATGAGACGTGAAGGAGCAACAGACGGCCAGACCAAAGCGCAAGGTAAACATGCACCTGCATATGTATGTGCACATGTGTGCGTAAGCATCAAATTATGGGCAGATGAGGTTTTTGTCCTGCGCTTATTGTCTCCGCTGATGAGGCTACAAAGGCCACCGACTATCGGCTACTGAGGCAATTGCGACTGCCTTGTGTTGTTTTTGCTTTTCATGCTGGGCCATTTGTCGCGCGCGGACTTTGCGGTAATAAACAATGTCAACAATGAAGGCTGACAGGCAATAAAATAGGCTGACAGGTAAATGAGCGAAGCGATTGGGCAGAGGCGCAACAACATGGACAGCAGACAGTTGAGTGAGAAGATTGTTACACGAGTGAGTGAGTGAGTGAGTGAGTGAGTGGACGAAGGAAAGAAGCGCCATTTTTGCTGAACTCACAACGAAGCTATTGCAAGAATTGTCTGCACAGCAAACAGGCGCTGTCTTGCCGCCAAAGGAATGCAATGAAAAGATCAGTCGGATGGTGAGATGAAGAACGAAGCACAGCGGGGAAGTTGAGAAGATGCGTGAGCCCACGAAGCGGCAGCAGAAGATTTAAGCTTATTAAAGAAATGCAGGCAATTCACACGAGTTGACATGAAAGCTGTCAGGCTAGTTGAGTTGAGTCGAGGGCAAAAAAGAATGCGCAGGGCACATCGGCTGGCGGTAAACAATTAAAAGTTAAGCTGCAAATGTTAACTGGAAGCGAGAAACTGTGAGAAAAGTATGAAAGCATAAAATAGATTATTTGTATCCGCTTTTGTAGCCGAAAGTGGAAAGTTTTGCATAAATGACAGACATTTATTTTAATAATAAGCTTAGTTATGGATACTTTCTTGCCGAGAACGCAAGGCACGCTTTTGACGACTTCAGAGCGTGAAGTATTTCTTTGGTAGATACAGAATTGCAGTACTCTAGAAAAAAGTACGTGCTGGCCGCTGTGGTCGTGTGTGTAGCGGTGCGTGCTTTTACTCGATATGCCGCTGGGTTCAAGGTTCGAATCTCAGCCAGAGAAAGTAAAATCTTAATCAAAGAAAAGTATTTTTCTAATAGCGGTCACCCCTCGGCCGGCAATGGCAAACCTCCGGTTAGGATATTTCTGCCATGAAAAAGCTTCTCATAAAATAGATCTGCCGTTTGGAGCACACAACAAATGTTGAGAGAAGCTCGACCAAACACTGAGCTATCCAGCGTAAGCGCCAAATTATTATTATTAAGAAAAGTATGCACGAAAGTCGTTCCAAGTCGTGATGAGAAACTGAAAAAATATCTAAAATTGACGCGAATAAATTAAAATTTTTTTTAACTCTGCGAGAGTCAAAATTTATTAATTTCTTGCTGAGGAACCACACTACTTAAGACCAGGCCTGCATATTTCAGTTTTGATACATTTTTTTTTCAATTAATAAATAATCCGAACTACCTCAGCACTGAAAAAGGTAGCATGGAAAAGAGGACAAAAGCCATCGCATCGCGTCAGCTCTAAAAATGAATTTGAATACAAAACAAAAATTCATAGAAATTGCAATAAGATTTTTTATTACTTCCAAATGGCTTTACTTCGTTGTGAAATCTGGCGATTAATATTTCGCAAGACAGATTAATTCTTAATCTCTGTGGTAAATTTTTCACCTTAGCACACACTTTGACCGAAACTATTTTTTGGCTTGCACTTTTTAGGCAAAAATTAACTGATTCAAAAATAGAAATTCGAAGGGATTCGTTAAAGTAGAAGACTTGACGTTTAGCTCTTAAATTTTATATTCCAACAGCCCGTTCAACCAAGCCAAAGTACAGATAAACTACAACAGAAATGCACATCTAAAATCTCGATTCATTTTCAACACTTTCATCCACATTGCAGTCGGTCTTTCATTGTTTTTGCACCGACTATGCTTTTTTTGCAGAATTTTTTTTTTGTACTGTCCAGCGCCAACGCCAAGTCAGCGCAGTGCGTGTGCCAAATTAAAAAGAAATGCACATTTAATAGCATTACTAAAAATAAATATCAGAGACGAATGCATCGCAGCACTTTTAAATAACTGCAATTTTTCGTTGATTTTATGCAATAAATTAAATTGCTGTGAAATGTCACGCATAAGCCATGACAGGTCAGCGGACAAATAAACAAGTTGAGCTGGGAGTTAATACTATGTAGTTGGCGCGAAGAGGGAGGAAAGTTTTTGTGAGTTTTTTTTTGAGGGTGGGTGGAAGGAGGGACAACGCAACCAAAAAAAAAAAAACAAAGTAGAAAAATAAGCGCTCGTAACTATTTACATGGAGAAATGTAGCTGAAATGGCTGTAACTAAGCGATGCGAGTGCCAAGTTTGAGTAGCGGTGTGAGGAAAGGGGCTGGGGCACAGTCACTTGGTGGCCGTATTGGTTGGAAACGGTACTGAAAGTAAGCGAAAATTATAGCAAAAGCGAAAAAAGCTAACAAAACAAATGCAGACATGTTTGGTAGAAAGAAAATTTCCAAAAAAAAAAAAAAAGAAAAAAAAAATGAAAAAGTTTGTAACACTTGCGCGTTCACAAATACTTAATAATGTGCTAGACATGCCTCCAGCGCGTTTATCAAACAGGCACACACACACACACACACACATACACATACTGTATGCGTGAGAAAGTGAATGAAAAAAGTTGCTGGGACAACGTCGCAAAGTAATTTCACAAATTTGGTATTCCTAACACGATTGCTGTGAAGTTTTATTTATTTTGACCGAAAACTCAACAGGAAAATTTATTTTGAACTAAAAAAATTTTTAAATGTCTTTTGGAAAGCGAGAAACTTCATTGCAGCAGTGTTTAGAATTTCACAAATTTTTTTTCTAATATTTTTTTGTGTGTATCTATGCAGTTTTGGTGCCCATGCAATTTTTTTCAAGGGAAAGTGCAAGTTTGAAATGGCTAAAAATTAGGCTTTTTTCATCGTTTTGGAACTAAACACCAAGACTAGTTGGAATTTGATAAAATATGGAAAATATTGCTTCTATTTATTTATGATTTATGCATTTTCAAGGCAGTAAGTCAGCTGCGGGGGTCCGTTTATGTGAAAAACAGGTTCATTCTTCTTGAATTTGTTATATTGTTCAACTACTAAAAAATTGGTAGTTTTGCAACTGGTTACAATCTCATGAAAATTACACTAGTTCCTAACTAGTGAAAAAGTAACTAGTGACTTTTGTGAAGAAAAAAGATTCCTGATAACTACAGAAGTCGCGCAGTGCTATTTATTATTTATTACGTCAACCACTACTCTCACAACTAGTTGCTCTCTCAATAGAACACAACATTTTTCATCTTTACTGAATACCAACAGCAGCCAGCATGGAAAATATTTAAGACCCAGGCGATAGTTACTTGAAAAATTGCCCCAAATCTGCGCTCGTTCGCTCGTACAAAATAAACTCTTAAAGTGATGCAGTGACTTTTTCTCAGCTATTTTAAGTGCCCTTCTAAGCATTTTTTTCTGTGCGCCCGTCTCTGTGTGTGTGTGTGTGTGTGTGTGTGTGTTCCTGTGCACGCCAGGACTTTGCTATAATATTTCAAAATCTCCAGCACAGCAAACGTGCAGTCAAACGCTTAAATGTTGAAGTGTAAAATGAAATTACTTTTTGGCTAAGGCTTCTCAGCAATCGATAAGTGGCTTTTGGTTGAATGTTAGCAGGGATTTTGTAAGCGAATAAAAGAGAAGTGCAACATGCGAATGAAAATGCAAATACTTAGAGCAATATTACAGACGTAAAGGTGAGAAATATTATGACAACTCAATGAGGAGAAATAATAAATGTACAGTTGTGTTTAAACCATTTTTAACGCTTAGCCTTTGATTTTAGACCAACTTTGAGCGCCTTCTCAAATCGAGCTGCGACTTCGCGTGCACTTTGCGACTTCCGCAATGCATTTTTTTGAAGGACGCACCTTATTTTTCACCACCTACCATTTCTGCCACAACTGCTTATATAGTACATATAAAGGAGGAAGCAATTTTGATTTTAGCAATTTAAGAATTTCATTTAGATTTTTTCACTTTTGCTTCGTTGAGTGCAGTACTCACCTTTTTGCAGTAGTCCAGTAAATCCATTTTGTCGCGCAGGCATGTAGCGCCCGATGTCTTCTTAGTCAAATCTGTTACCCAGCGTCCCTCTTCGGAGAGGTACTGCGGTTGGAATACTTGGCCGGCTTCGCAGAGCACCGAAATTTGTGGTTCCCAACGCGGCGAGGCGGCCTGAAATGAAAAAAAAAATATAATAATAAGTCCAAGAAGTGATCCAAGAAGTGATAAGCAGTGAAGAAATTTTGTTTAATATTCGGCACACGCTTTTAATAACACTTTAAATTTAATGTTTCCCAGCCAGTTATTTCTTACAAGCCGACTAAGCGCTGAGCGTCTGAAAAGCCGCCAACGCCTGTTGTATAATTCTGTCTTCAAGATTTATTAATAAAATGTCTCTCTTTTTTATTATTTTTTGTTTGTTTTTTTCTTACTTTCTGCCTACCTTTGTCCCTTGCTTTGTGCGCAACATCATTTGCCACTGACGCTCCAAACCGAAATCGACGTAACTCAGACGCCTCGCTGTCCAGCGTTTGTGTGTGGCACATTTGTTGCGCACAAGCTAATTTGAAAGGCTCACTTTAATAAGCAGGAAAGCCAAAAAAATCAAAACTCTCTATCCCAATTTCAAATGTCCAGCAGAGTTTTCTTGCTTGCTTCATTTTAATTTGCTTGCCTTTCTTCAATTTGTATTTATTTTTACGACTTGGTTGGATGATTTTGCCAAGGAAAAGGAGCGTTTTAAGTTTTCGCGGTAATATTTTCTTTTTGGTTTTTATTTTGAGTTTATTTAATAAATTTTTTTTTTTGGAAAAGGTTTGCGTTTAATCTATGCAAGTTTAAATGAAAATTTTATTTTTGGGTTCAGCCAATTTTATTGTAGGAAAATATAAGAAAAAAAGTTGTTTGAAATTATTTTCATAATTAACTATGATACCAATAAAAATATTTCACACAATTTATAGAAAAAAATTTTACAAAAATTTTACAAATTTTTTTTTTTTAATTGTACAAAAAAATTTTCAGCTTTCGTTGGCTTTTTTTTCGAAACCATAAAATTATTTTCAAACTGCTGAAAGTCATCAGAAATCGGCACACCGAAAAAAGCTATCTTAAAATAATAGAAAACACATTTATTTATGATGAAAATATATTTTTTGGGATTTATTTTGATATAAAATATTTTTAATAATTTTCTATTAATAAAAACTATCTATAAAATATGAATTCTGTAATTTATTGAGCATATTTCGATTTACTGTTTTTAATTTTTATATAAAAAAAGTATTATAATGGCAAAATTATTTATTTAAAAAAAAAATTTATGTTTTTTTGTTAATATGGTATTTGTAAGCGAATGAGCTGTACTTTAATTAAAAAAAAAAAATAAAGAAAAAAGTTTTAACTTGGTGAAACGTCGTACTGCCATTATTTTTGTCGCTGTGCAATGCGCACGAATAAAAACAGTCAAAATTGCTAAAGTTAAAAAAAGGCCACGGACATAAGAAAAAAGCGGCAAAAAAGCAACCTAAAAAAATATCCTCGCCAGTCAACAACCCGTACATTGTAGAGTTTTTATTTGAATTTTTTTCAACGCTTGTGCTTTGATTGTTTAATGCTTGTTTAAGCGCTTACACAAGCCATACCGCATACACACACACACACACACGCACACATGGACATTGACAAAAAACGTGTGATTGATGACTGTTTAATTGTAGGCAAATGAAAATCACTCACACATACATATAAATACATTTGTATTGTGTACAATCACTTTGGGTTGCAGAAGGACACGTCAAATGTTGCTCAACGCCGAGGTTAGTTAGAAGCGCTACTTCGGCGCAAGGAAAGGTGAGCGCTGCAATAAAATTACTGGTGAAGTCATGAAAAATGTGGGCGATTTCACATACATATGTAAATACGAGTATATTTCTAGCGATTCTAAAATCTGTTTTCTTTATTGATTTTCTCAAATTTCGAGCGTTTTTCAATTACGAACTCTTTACTTGAATTTTCTTTTGCTATTTTTTTTGTTTTTTCATTCTCAGCGCTTGTAAGTCCGCATACGAATATTCAAATTATAAATAAGTATGTACTTACATACATATATACACGACTATGAACGTATGTATGTATGAACGTTCGTATTGCGCACACTTCACGCTCTGAATGAAATTTTAATGGAAATGCATGGAATTTGTTGGTGAAAGCTCTCTTAGCAAGCAAAAATCGTTACAAGGCCACACGTCCGCAGTACAACAATGACCATAACAAAGAATGAAAAACGAAACACGAAAAACAACAGCCCAACTACTCAAAACAATGCATAAAATAATAGATTCAATTGCTTTTGGAAAACATATGCCAGCTATAAATAGAATAAATAAAAACAAAGCCCGATTTGTATGTAAGAGTTGTATGTGTGTATTATAAAATCTGGGGTTGTAAGTTTTTAAATGTGATTTGATTAGTAAAATACAAACTAGCATTGCGTACGACAATGCGGACAAGCAAACAATGCAGATGGATGGATAATGCAACGTGGCATAACAAAGGAAAATGAAATTGAAAACAAAGAAACGCTTAAGAGATAAAGAAGCAAAATGAATTGAAAAAAAAAATTTTAATAAAAATCTAATGTAGCATAGAATTCTGTACAAAAAAATCAGAATCTTTGAATTATTAAACTTCATTTATGCTTATAGTCATAAGCTAAATTGAAAAAAAAAAATAATAAAAATAATTTTATAAAATTGAAAAGGCAACTCGTAAGCTGAAAAATGAAAATAATAAAAATGAACTAAATTATAAAGACTATAAAAGTTAAAAGAAACGGAAATTCATAGGCGAACTGATGCTTAAATGAAAAATTACAAATAAATGACAGTTAAACAAGGCGTGTCAAAATTAAAGAAAAATATATACAATTTTTTAATGCATGGAGACTTCAAAGTAAAAGGAATAAAGAAAAAAGTCAAAAGTGCAAGACGTAAAACTGATTGAAGTTTAAGAAGAAACATTTGTTTTTTTTTTTTAGAAGAAAAAAGTTTACAAATGTTCTGATTTAAATAAAAGCTTTAAAAAAATTTAAAACAAATAAATGACAAACTAAAAGCATAACTAAGAACAATTAAAAGTATTGAAAAAAAGGATTTTAAATAAAAAAACTAAAAAAAATTTAAATAAATTAAATACAATTTTTTTTTGGAAAAATAATAAAATTACTAAAAACAATGTGTAAAGCTAAAAAGCAAAAACGAATTTGACTATTAAAAATGAAAAAAAAAAAAAATTGGAAAAGAGAACATTCCTTTTATGCTATAGAAATTTCAATGAATGATGAACACCCACAAAAAATAGAAATATAAAAATTTGTTGAATTTTTAATTTTTAAAATGAACCGCAAGAAAAAGTGCAGAAGACTGAATAGTTAAAAAAATTAAAAAAAATTTTAATACTTAAAATGCGGGAGACTGAATATCTATAAATTAAAAAAAAATTTTTTTTGAGAAATACATGTTTTAAAATAGCCGAAAAAATAAAAGAAAAATTAAATAAACAGTAAAAAGTTAAAGTCAAAAAAATATATATTTTTTTTTTCATACAAAATAAATTTTCAGAACGTATATCGGCGCTGGCTTCATACAAAAAACTTTTAATAGCAAAATTATTTATTGCAGTTTTATTAAATAACACTTTTTTTTAACAAAACTTGTTATAACAATTTTTTTTTTTTGAACATTTGACCGTAGTGACTTTTTTATGCCAAAATTATCTGCTATGTTCGTTAATATTTTTTTGCAACTGGTTCTGCTATTATTTCGCTTTTAATTTTTGCATTTACACACTGTTTTTTGTATTGTTATTTTTTACAGATCTTTTTCCAAATTGTTGTTGTTTTTTTTTGCAGCTCACAATAATTGACACGATTTCTTTGCTCATTTGTGCGCAATTGTTCACTGTCGAGTAGCGACATTTTTGTTTACTCCAAACCGCCGAGTCCCCCCAGGACGCGAATTTCACAGCCAGCAAGGTGATAGCCTTCCTCCCTTCTCACTAACGCTCATTATCTCTTATTATTATTTTGCATTTTATATTTTGGTAACGCTAGTTTGGCTAGTTAGCTTTTGCGCGAGGCGTGTAAAACGCTAGTTGCATAAACAGTCACATTTACGTGTTGAGAAGAGAGCTGAGGGGGACATGTTTTTACTTTTGGCTTCCAAATCAATGCAGCATTTTCTTCTTCGTTGAGAAAAAATCGCCGAATACCGAAAACTTTTTCCAAGCGACTAAAACAAGCGTAAGCAAATTGGCTGGGCTAGCTTCGACGCAAATATCAGCGCTGGCAAATGTGCCAAAAAAATAAAAATAAATAATATTTGGAATTGAGTTGCAAAATTTCAACGCCCGCAAGGTTTTAAAATTAAATACGCATTCAAAGAACTAAAGAACTAAGCACTTGCTATGCCAACAGTGGTGAGATTGATGATGTGCTCTAATTAAAAACTTGAACAAGAATAGAAGAAAAGCGACTTGCAAAAAAAGTAATTTTTATTTAAAAAATTTTCAAAGAGTCTTATCTTTTTTGAAATGCACTTCTTACGTGAAATATTTTGTTACTTTATACAATTATTTAGTTTTATTTTTCCCGATTGCTCGTCAAATTGCTTTCACTCGTGTTTGTTTTTTCGCTTATCATTCATTTCACTTAATTTTCGCATTCTCACACTCCGCCCCCGCTTCCTGCTTGTTCACAGCGCGCAGCAGTTTTAAGCGTCTTTGTCAAGCCACTCAAGCGAATTTCGGTGAGTTTTGTGGGCGCTAAGGCATTTGCTCTTCAACGCCAAAATCACCACTTTTGTCTGTTCGCGCACTTTTCGAATTTTCGAAAAACAAAGAAAATGTGAAAAAGGAAAATAAGTGCGAGAGTGGCATTGTTCAGCGGCGTAAAGCCTTGAAACTTTGAGCGCTAACAAAGCGATAAACTAAAAAGGCGAAAATAGATTAAATAAAGTACAACAAATGAAAACAAACAAAAAAAGAAAACAACAACTAAAAGTTTGTACACTTTTCCAAAAATGCGAGTAACAAAAAAAACATAAAAGTGTTGCGAACAACAGCAAACTTGCGGATCTACGTCGCACACCAACAAAGCCAGCAAGAAAACAATAACAATAATAAACAATGTTATAAAAAGTGATAAAGCATGAAGCTGAAAGTGTGACGGTTGGCGGCTGATAATACAACAACAAACTGAATGAGTGCTCGGTCGGTTGAGTGTAGTAGTGTTTGTTGTAATTAAGTGCTGGCATGGCGAAGGGGGAGTGCTGAGGTTGCGGGAGGCAATGTGTAAAGGTTCGCTGTGTACCAACTCTGTGTAGGTGTGGACGAAAGTTTGGGGTGTAAGTGTTGATAAGAGCGAGGCGGAGGGTGAAAGTGAGGGTGAGGCTATGCGATAGGAAGAATTGTGACCAGCGAGTTATTTATGCAGTGAAAGTGTGAAAGTGGATAAACAAAATTGGTGACAACCCAAAATTTTCGCTGATGCAGGCTTGGACGGCGGTGGGAGGCAGTGAGTGGGCGTGCGCATTAAATCAATAATTAACTTGTTTAATTTAAAAAAATAAGAGTATGAGTAAAATAAAATTATGCTTAAAATTTTCAAAAATACCCTTTAAATTTTTTAATCAATTTTAACAACATAATTTTAAAAATTAATTTTTGGCAAAAATTAAAAGCATTCAAAAGCATTTGCGTTCCGAGATCTCAGATTATATTTTTTTCCTTTTTATAAATAAAAAAAAAATAATTTATTTAAAAAAAAAATTTATTTTAAATTTAAAATTTTTTTTTTAATATGTTTCATTTCTCATCTCACTATATTTTGCTTGAAAATTCATTTCGCATAAATGATGAAAATTTCTTAAGAAAATATATCAAATTCTATTAGTTCTGCAAAAGAAATTATTGCAAAGAGAAAACACTGCTCCTAACCTTTACAAAAAATTTTAGTTTATATAAATTTGACGACCAAAAACTTTACTTTAGAAAACATACGCAGAACGAAAATATCATATTTTTTAAACTGCATATTTTGACGATAACTTTAAAAGAAAAAAAATCCATATTTTCAATGCAGCGTTCAGAGAGCGCTTAATTGAGACGGTTTGTAAATTTTGTGCACACAAAATACATGAAGACAATTTGCTAATTGCCTCAATTAAGGGCACTGTCTGTACGCCGCTTTTTAATTTATTTTTTTAATTTTTTAATTATACAAATATTTCTTTATGCCATACAAAAAAATGGTGCTGAAAAGTGGGTTCGCTGTGATACAAATTTCGTAAATTTTTTTAAATATTTTTGATTAACTTTTTCTTTATATTTTTATTTTTAAAGCAGCATGTCTACATTTTTTTTTAAATTTTTCCCAACGAATGATTATATTTTCTTATAATCGTTCGACACGCGTTCTATGCCTTTTGTGTTCATCTAATAATGTTGTTCTCGCCAAAGGCATATTTCCTCATGCTTTATTACTTTACATTTTTGCGTTGCAACATTGCTATAATTTATCTATCACATTTTTCTTTTATTAAACGAAAAAAAAGAAGAGAAAATATATTAGCTGACGGTGAATTCTTCTCATATTTCGCCATCTAAGTTAGCAATCGACTCACATTACTCAGCGTCAGTGGGGTTAGTTGGTTGGCAAGGCGACCACAGCGGTGAGGGCACGCACGAGCGATTGTCGAACAAGCGTTAGTGGCGCGTGTCTATGTGTGTGTGTGTGTGTGTGTGTGTGTGTACAACACTGCGTATGCGTAACATTATAATTTGTAAAGAAAACAAGCCACAGCCACAATAAAGCGAAAAAAGAATGCCAGCAGCAGCTGATGCTAGCAAGTTTGGAGCGAAGGCGAGATGGTGGATGGTGGTGGCAGGGGCGCGGACGACGCTGTTGCTTAGCGTTTTGTTGTGGTTGTTTTTTTTTTTTTTTTGTTCTTGGTTGGTTGTCATACTTTTATCTTTGCTTTCTGCCACAAACTTGCCCTCAGCCTAGTTACACGCTACTTTTGTCAGCATTAAATGGGCTATTGTTATTTTATTTTTGTGTTGTTAGCCTTGTTACACTTTTGTTTTTGTGTTTTTTGGTTTTTTTTTCTTTGCATGAAGATTGGTTTTTGTTTAAATTGTTTAGAGTGTTTTTTTTTCAAGACCTTTTTTTTTTTAATTTGTTTTGACAACTTTTTCTATACATTTTTGCTATTTATAAGTATCTGTTATAATTTTTTTTTTGGTTGGGGTCTTACATCTTATCTTAATTTTTTTTCTACACATTCTTTGAAATTAATTTTGCAAAATTATAAACGTTATTATTACTCTAAAACTCATTTTACGTGCATTGTTTTCTAATATTTTCGCTTTTAACGCTCGAATTTTTTTTATTTAAATTTTTCTATGTCAACTTTGCTGCTTGAGTCGGCGTGTATGTAGCTGGCAAATACGTGATTTATTAAGCGTTTTATGCGCAAACACACCAACACATACATACGCCCTTTAAATACACATACAGCCACCGTCCGTGTGTGTGTGGATGAGAGCAATTTATACTGCTCGAACGAGCACTCAAACTGTGCAGTTCAGCGTGAAAATGGTCGGCATGGAAGGCAGCGTAGTTAGCATGAAAAATATTTATAAATACCAACGGAAGCAGTGACAAAAAAACGCTGGGTCGTGACAAAAAAAACAAAAAAAAAAAAAAAAGCTTTGTTACGCTATAAATATAAATAAATATACTCGTATGTATTTGATTTAATCTATCGCTGGGTATGAGTTTTGTATGCGCCAGAGCGAGCAGCCATAGTTCGCTAAATTGCTTGGTGCTACATGGCGTATGAGTAACGCGCAATTGATGACAACAGGCAAAGCAAGAAAATATGCCGATTGAGCTGCAGTAAAAGCAAAGCACACACCTGAAATAATTAAATTACATAAAAAATCCGATGATATATAGAAAGCAGTATTGGGTAACTCCTAGCAGAGGCACGAAAATTTCAGAAAATATGAAAGCAACTAACGCTGAAATGCCTGACACAGACACAGCAAGGAATTACACACCTCGAACCAAAGAAATTTTATACGAATCGTTACTTTAATTAATTGAAAAAATTTAAACTGTGAGACAAAGAATGAACGTCACGTTTGCATCCACAAATTAAAGAAGAAGAAAATTACAAAATATAAAATAATAGTCGATAGATATTTCTTACATATGTATGTACGTCTAATAGTTATGCAAAAACTTGCTACATTTTTAATTTTTCGTCTACAAGCAAACTGTCAGCTTTGTCTGCGAGAAATTTTTGTTTAAAGTCCAAAAGTAAAAAAAGCTGTTCATCTACGCTTTACAAAAAAAATGTACCAGTAAACAAATTTAAGAAAAGGAAAAACACATTAGGGTGGGCGTTAAAAATTAAATAAAAAGTAAAAATAAAAATTTTTTTTTGGCAAAAAATTATTATTTTTAAATTATAAACAACACATGTCACGAGACGATCCCAGTTAAATTTTGAGCTTATTCAAGTTTTTTTGGTAAAAGCTACAATTTTATTTCAAACAAAAAAAATTATACAACTCAAATTAATAAAAAAAAACAAATAGTTAAAAAAAAACAATTGATCAAAATTAAATATCAAAAATTTTTGCGAGTTGATTTAGTGTACGTATATTAAAAAAAGAAATAAATAAAAATTTTCAAATTGATTTTTTTATTTTAAAATCAATTTAGTACAAATGTAATTTTAGTATTTAAATTTCTTCACTCCAAGACTTAAGTAAACTTTCTTTCGTATATTTAATGCCTTTGCTGCTATAATCATCTAAGATTTGAATGAGGAATTGCTTCCGTGTTTTAACCTTTGTGAACAAATCGTTGCACGCTTGCAAGAGTTAAGATCGTCTCGAGGCGCATGTTGGTTTGATTAAAAAAATAATAATAATTCCCAGTTTTTGTTTCATCAAAAGGAAGGGAGCGTTTTAAAGAGCTTCACAAAAAAATTTATTATTAACGACCACTCTAACACACATAGAATACAACAACTTGCAAAACACTCGCGCCGCCACTACAGCGCAGCGCAATAGACAGAACTTTGGTTGGCCTACTTTTTTTGAAAGACAAAAAAGGAAAACCCAAAAAAGCAATGTGCGTGGAGTGTTTGCGTTCGTGCGTTTATTTAGTAAACTTCTTTGTGTTCGCTGTTGTTGTGCTGGTAACTGGCAGCAACAGTTGCGTAGACAGTTAGTTATTTTAGCAGCTGTGTTGGAATTTAGTTCACAAACACCATTGTTGGTGTTGCTGTAACGACTGTCGCACGCACGCACGCACCTAATTATGTTGGCGAAAAAGCAAAAAGCAAAAACAAAAAAATAAAACAAACAGCAACGCGTCCTGGACGTTATCAAGCGCCGATGTTTGAGCGATTGAAATATGTGCGAGTATATTGAGGCGACACAGCCGCCCCGACTCGTAGCGCTATGGCAGTTAGAAGTCAATGCATGCAACAATTAATTTTTTAGCGGTCGCTGACTTTATATGGCAACGAGGCGAGTCGGTTGGTGATGCAGCCACAAATGCTTCATTCGATCGCTGCTGCTGTTCCTATATTTTGCCTCTGCCATTGCCACTGCCTCTGCAGTTGGCTAAAGCGAGTTGGCGCATGCCGTGTGGCAGCACATGGAATTCAGCGTTTATTCGCGCGCACACAACACACACACACACACACACATAACCACAATTTTGCAACCTCAATTGTGTATTGCGTTTTCGCTTAGCAAACTCGAACAAAAAAGAATCATAGCGAACTGCTGCTGTTGTGGCATAAAAAATTAATAAACGCTCTTGCGAACTAACTAGCGCGCGTGTGTGTGTGTGTGTTGTGTGTGTATGTGAATGTGAGTGTGGCAGCGCGTCAGTTGGCCCGCATAAGAATGTTAATAATGCAAAGTTTTGCCAGCAAGTTTGGTTTGCATTTGCGTTATTTTTTATATAAATTTTATTTTTTTTACTTAACCACAAAATTCTAGAACATAAAAAATGAATTGAAGTGGAGCAAAAAATCTAGCAGCAAAAGTGTGAAAATTGCTACACAAAACTTTGGTTTGAGTTATTTGATAAACAATTTTACACATTTTCACAACTTTTCATTTTTTTTTTTTTTTTTTTTTTTTTTTAAGAAAAAATTTGCGTTCGGCATCATTAAAGTGATAAAGTTGGCAATCAAGGTGATAACCGTTGAAAAGCACAAATTGGCGCGTTGGAAAGTTGGAAAGCAATTATAGCGCAGCACTTTTACTATTTTTTACCTTGTTGTTTTAGCAACAAAAACCTAGTATCAACTTGTTTTAATTTGCTATTTGCATTTGCGCAACTATTAAGAAATTAAATTCGCTCAAACTCAACTAAAACCAACATAAATTCATTCAACTCTCAAAATTATGAACGTAAAGAAAATATATATCTGGCATCCTTTTGTATCGGAAAATTTAGTTGGAAATAAGAAATTTTTTTATAAAACAAAAAACGAAAAATTGGAAACAATATAATTTATGCCAATAAATTTAGTTATTTCGAATTTTTTTATAAAACAAAAAACAAAAATTGGAAATAATATATTTTATGCCAAAAAATTTAATTACTTTACGAATTTTTTTTATAAAACAAAAAAAAATTCTTAAAAGTATAAAATTTTTAATTACGTCTTAGTTTTCTGAAATTTATCAAACTTTACGAAAAAATATGAGGCGTTTTTTTTCAAAACACAATTACAATTTTTCAAAAAAGGCAAAGTTCAAAAAGAATTAAGTTTTTTAATGTAAAAAAATTCTACATAGTTTTGTGAACTCCAAAATTTTATGAAACACACATTTTTTATAAAGCTATTATGAATTTAAACATCTATACGTTGTTGTATAGTAATTTATGCGTTAGTTTAAACAAATTTGTTATTATTCCGTGCGTCATGCGGATGCGCCCCTCGCGTCGGTTGGGCGGGAATGGAGGGCAAAAACCGTTGGGATTATTATTATATTAAAAAAATGTAGTCTGCTATTGTATTTATCTTTATATCTATATTTGTTTAAGATTTTTTAAAAATAATTTTTTAGAAAAATTAAAAAAAAATTTCAAAAATTTTTTTTAGAAAAATTAAAAAAAAAATGTTTTCTAAGATTTCAAAAAAAAAATTATTTAAAAATTTGTAATATAGAATCTTAAAAACTTAGTTAAAATATTGAATTAAATGCAATTGATAATATTTTCCAATTTTTAGTTATTAATTTTTCCAACTTAAATTTTCTGTAATGTTTAATTTTTAAAAATAATAAATAATACACATTTCAAAAAATACTAAATATTTAAAAAAATTAATAATTAAATTAAAAATGTTTAAAAGAGTTGAAAAATCAATTAACATACTAAATGTTTTGGTATAAATTTTTCATTTAAATTAAAACAATTGACAAGCAGGAAATTTCATTGTTATTTAAAAATATTGAAAATTAAGTTTTTTTTAATGATGTTATACTCCTTAAACTCTATTAAAAACAAATCTTTCAACATTTTTAATTAGTTTTTATTAATACATACATATGTACATATATTTTAGCTACAATTTAACAAAAAAAAAAGGACTCTCTAAAAATAATTGCTAATATTCACAATAGTTTTTAATTTTTTAAAGGCAAAAAAAACGGTAACCAAACCAAAAAGAAAATAAAAAATATCAATTCTCAATTGAAAACTAAAAATTAAAATAAAGTGCACCTCTTGTTTTAAATAAATTAAGCTCAAATTTCAATGCCTATGCCTCTAGAGCTATAAAACTCAAAATAACTTAATAACATTTTTTACCTTATTGACCATAGAGTTATGCTCTGCTTCTTACCTGCTAACAGCAAATGACTTATGCCTCTAACTCCATTAAACTCCATTTCATATTTTCACGCTTTTATCACACTCAGCCTAACATACATAATTCCCATTCTCGCCTTATTGAATTTCTCACTGCCCCTCCATCTTTTCATCATCGCCGAGCGTACTTCAACGCACACTCTCGCCAAAGACTCTCAAGCGTATTATACTTTAACAGTCCAATCACCTCAAAACCACTTTAGCGCTCTTTATTCTTAATCCATTGAAGTTTATGTCTTGCCACTGATGTCGGCCGCCGCTACATCCTCTCTGACACGGCAGATTGGTGTGACTGATTGAGAGCAACGACACTTTGCATTATTATTGCGAATTCTTTCATGTTAATGCACCGCCCACACACACACACAAATTTAAGAGTATACAGAGTAAATGGTGTGTTTGAAGGCAGGTGAGAGCACAATGAATTTGTATATTGAAGTGATTCATTGGCATTCAATTTCATACAACTCCTATAAAGTGTGCCATTGTTCGCGCTGCTTTCCATTGAACTTATTGACATTTTTCGCGCGATCTTGACTTATTGTTCAATTTGCTCAGGTATTCGCAGGGCTCGAGAGTTGGAGAGTGGCGCGTTGAGTGTGAAGTGAAGTGGGTAGCGGTTGTTCAACTATTGTATGAAGCATCGCATAACGCTCTCAACTTTCATAAATTTGTATAGTTTTTTTTTTTTCAAATTCCATTTGCAATCTACTATGACAATGTGTGAAGCAAGCGCGCTAACAAAAGCAGTTGCAATATGAATTATTGTGTGTCGTAGCATAGAGGTGCAGCTGCAATATTAGTGCGCCTAAAGGTATGCAATGTGATATTGGATATGCAAATGAAGACTACTAGATTGCATTTGTTGCGAAATTGAAAAAGCGGAAAAATGTTTGGTCTTCTATTTTTTTTTTTGAGTGTGAGAAGAGATAAATTTGATATAAATATTATTTAATAAAGCTTGCTTTATCGATCCTATTGTGTAACATTTGAAATATGGACAAGCTAGAGTTACGCATACAAAAAATTATCAGCAGGGTTGCATTTTATGAAAAATGCGCTAGAATATGGGCAATTATGTTGTTAGGTTATGCCTACAATTATGTTGTTTTCCACTTAGACTTTTTACATATTCAAGCAACAATTTACTGTGCAACTCCTGAATGTATGCAACAAAAATCCAAGTTATTAGCTTTCCAAACACGTCTTTCTTCAGTCATATATTTTTATAATTGTTTTCGTACCAGCGGAATATATTTACAAACAGCTTGCCTACACACAGCTGCTTTGCTTTTTTTACTTACAGGTTTGTCAAATAAATTTAATTACTAATTTAAATTCATCAAGCGTGCAGCTGCCTAAATTTATGCTATATTTTTTTGTTCTACTCGTACAACAGCTGCTGCCATTTAATTTACCTCTTCTGCGCTCGTCACTTTCTCTTGCCACTCTGCGTCTGCTTACCTCTGCTCGATTCTTTTTCAAAGCTGCATATTTCTGTTACTATTGCCTGCAGGTTTGTAACTGCTAACTCGCTTACACCTGTACGTACGCCTAAAAGTATGCACACTCATTTGCAACATACATTCGAAGTAAAATTTGGAAACAAACTTTTCGAGTTTTTGAAAATCCTTACTGAAAATGTGTAAAAGTTTGGCGCTGATTTTTACTGCCTCTCGCTATAAATATTTCTTGCAGCTACGCAAAAAGTTGTAAGTTACAGTAACTAAAAGAAGAACAAGTAGCGAGTAAAAGTTGCGCGAGTGCTAGGTGGCGCTGTAAGCTATTTTCTACAAGCGCATTTTCCTAACCTAAGGAAGTTTACTCAACTGCCATCTCATTCACTCTACTTCAATTTTGGCTCTCACTCACTCTCACCCAATTTGACGCTGCAGTAGTGCATCTTATAAATCAGCACAAATTAGTTGTGCATGCCTGCCCGAAAGACGAATTACGGATTTCATTAAATGTAATTTACTCCATGCCAAAAAGTAGGCAACAAATTCCTGTCGTGAATTACAGCCTGGCAAACTTCTCAATTGAAAAGTAGCACAAAACTTCTTTGTGAGTCGACAGAAGAGGAGAAAAAAAGTGTAGTGAAGTCGTGTGAAAGTTTAATCAAATCACGCTCAAGTGAAATTTAATGTGCTTAAAAGTTGAAGACAGCGGAAAAGGGGCAATAGAAAAAACCGGGTACACAAAAAGCAACAAGTGAGTAAATGGACTGGGACAAGACGAGTTCTGAAAGAAACAACAGTGTTTAATTTGAAATTAACTTTTGAAGCTACATTTAAAACACATTTCCAGCTTAAGTGCCTAAAAGTATGCAATACGCGTTGCAAAAGCTTTATATGTAAAAGTCACATTAACGTGACCTACGTTTTTAAAAACAGTAAGAAAGAGGCTCCCACGAGTATCTACTTTTTGAAAAACTTAAATTGCAGCGATGGGCAAAAATTTAATATTTCTTCACTAAAAATAAACACAATGACACAATCTTGAGAACATTGCGAAGGTATTTTAAATTGCGCTGAAAAGTATGCAAAAAATTTTAAAATTTTGAGAGTCGCAATTTGGAGTTACTTGGCAATAGTCATGCTTACTTTAACCTCTACTAAGATCTTTCACACAACCATGCGCTCGGAAATATGCAAATGAGTTTGAAATTTATTCTTACAAAATAAAAAGAAATGGTTTTGGGGCTGAAAAAAAAGCCATCTACTATTATAGTCTCTTTTAAAGTATAAATAAAATTGTATTATAATATTTAAAGAGCTCTGCAGCTCCGCTAGGTGGCGCAATAATCGCTTGATAAATTTATCACCCAAAACAAATGAAGAAACCTAGTAATTTTTCCATTGACAATAAAACTACGCCCGAAACTATGCAGAGAAAACTCGAGAAAATTTTAATTTACATCAAATACTAATGCAAGGTAATGCAGCATATCTTTAGGCGCACTTGTGTTGACATTAGTCAAGCGAAGAGTTTTTAAAATGCCAATATCACTTTCGCCACTACAGCTATTATGTGAATTACTGCACGCAAATAAACTAAAGAATATGTTAAAAATATTTTGTAATCATTTGTGCCCATCTTAATAACCTTAAACTTCTGCAACACAGTTTAAGGCGCAAAAACTAAAACAGTCTCATTATCTTTTTGTCAAGCACGCATGCCAATTTGCTTTGAATTGCCTTGTAGTGCAAAGAATTTTAGTGTTATTTTGTTAATTTCTATTGTTTATCTGCAAAACGATATAACCTGCTCTTTAAATTAGCGAAATTTTGTCAACCAAACTTTCATCATACCTAACCTCACATTGGCAGCGCACATTTTTGCTAAGCTGTCCTTCGCAGCACTTTTCTTGTCTATGCCAGACAATAGAAGTGTTTTTTATTGCCTGCCTTTTCAGAGCATTTTGGCAAACGCGTTTCTTGCCAGACAGTCACCAATTTGCGGAGATAAATTTTAGAGAACGTTCATTAAGCTGGGAAGAGGTGAACGAACGCAGCCAAAGATAATTTCGATGTAGCAATTTGATGCTGAAGTAGTCTCTAGCGGTACGAGTGGTCACAAAGTTCGTTGTCGAAATTTCTTGTCGCACATTTTAAATTTCAAACTTTACAAAGACATTTATTACAAGCGCTTATACAATTTTAATTTTTTTTGTTTTTGTTTCGGTTGCCCAACGGCGAGTCAATATCTCTTTTTAATATCCACAAAAATTTATGTCAGTCAACAAAGTAAGTGCAAAAAAAAACACATACACACACACACACACACAATTATTAAAGTATTTGCTTGCGCCCTGTTTCTGAGTTCAGCGACTCTGCCTGAGTAAGCAAACGAGCGCTTGCACAATTTTTTCTGCGCCAGCTTCACAGCAAATAGTAGAGCTCTTGTTGGGCATTAAATGCGTGTAAATTAAAATGACATAAGCGTCAAATAAATTTGAGTACATTGAGAGGCAGTCGTATTGAGGGAACAGAGGGGTAAATATTGTAAGGCGAATAAAGCGCTGCTGAGGAGGGAGAGTTGTTCGAGGAGAGGTGTAAAAGGTGAGGGAGTGTAAATACGAGCATGGATGACAAAAAAAAAAAGGGGAATCGAGAGAGTTAGAGATAGCGCTCAAGAGCTGCAAGGGCGAGCAAGGCAAATCGATCAGTGGAGCGAGTAGGAGGGTCGACTGCTTAGGGAGCAATAAAACGCGTGCAAAAGCATTCAACGCCGCCTTAGTATATACAATCGCTCAAACATACAGACACACACTCGCGTACAAACAAAAAGGGAAGACAGCCAAAAGTGGCTGACCAAGGCGGCAGCAGCTGGCAAGGCTGATTTGGTGTAGACACAAACTGCAATAACGATGGCGACACCAATTGCGACAGTAAGCAAAAAAAACCACCAACCAACAACAACTACTCGTATTTGCCTAACAAACAGTGGATAGTTAAAGCCAACAACTGCAGACATTCATACAAACATACGAGTATGAAAACAAAAGTAAAATTGTTGCCCAACAGTCGCGCTGGAAGTGATGCTCGAGCTGACATTGGATTCATGTTTAACACCATTTAGTGTTAGTTTTGAGAAAGCGAAGACAACTCGATCGTTCAGCTGCTGCAGCTGCCACGATAAGGCGTCTCAAAATGTGCTCGCTGGGTAGCATACAAATAATGACTATCAGCAATAAAATGCTACGAACTGCACTAAAACCAAAACACAAAAAAAAAAACAATTCCGCTTTAACTGGCAAATGGATATTCTACACTTATGTATAACTACATTCGTACAATTTCAATATCAATTTATTTATTTAATGTTTTTTCCCCATTTTTTTTTACTTTTTTCCTACTTTTTTCCATTGCTGTCGAAAAGCTGTCTACTACGTCGAACCAATCTTCGCGCTCATGTTGACTGTCATTTTAGTGTTGGCAAATACACACACACACACACACACACAGCTATTCGTTTTTATAATTTTATCGAGTTCTTTCATAGCTGTGCGCTATCCCAGTGTTTCGAGGCGCAATGCAAGTCCAACCAACGTTCGTGCCGTTCTTTCCATTCAGCAGCTGCCACATTCAATTTTTATAGCTTCACTGGCGCTGTGCCGGTCAAACAACAGTTAAGTAAACAACAATTCAATGCAGTAAAAAAGTATGTGTTTTCACTGTGCTGCAGATAACAACTATAATTACAATAACAAGCAGCAAATGGCAACGTACAACGTACAACAACAACTCATGAAGAACGACTGACGCGCCATTACAGTTTCATACAGTCACATTGCCGTCTACTCGATTATTCTTATTATTATAGTCAACAAACGCTATTATTATGAGTACACTATTATTACGATTTGAGTGACTGTAAGTGTAGCGCGCCTGAAAGTATGCAATGTTTAAGTGAGCGTAATAGCAAATAAGTGGAATAAACTAAATTTTGGATGGCGCTGTTAGTAGTTAAAAGAAACATTTAATATTTGCGTAGCTGAATATAGCTGAATCGGAGTTTTTGATGACTGCATGCCGCTGAATATGTTTGTTGGTCGCTGAATTTGCCTAAACTTTAGCTGAATTCCATTATATATCAAAAATGCCAACTGTGTGCTAGTTTGAAATGTCTAAATTGCGCTGAATATATATTATTTGTTGCTGAATATAGCTACTGACAGCTGAATATCATTGTTTGACAGCTCAAAACGATTTTGGGGTTGCTTACTATAGTAAGGTTGTTGTTGGAGGCGAATTTTAAGTAGAAAACTTGTGCTGAATGCAGTTTATCGCTGATGAATAGAATTTTCGATAAATAATTGGTGCTGAATATGATTAAATGGAGATGAATTGTATGTATTGTATGTCCCCAGTTGCTATACTGAGCTTACTGCAAGTTCTCAGTCGCTTATGTGTGTTAAGTGTAAATAATATCAGCTGAATAGCGATGAATGAATGTTGAGCAACTCGAAACAATTCATTAATACTATTAGTTGCCACCGCTTGTAGCGTATGTATTAAAATGCAGCTTAGTAGCTGAATATGAAATCTGTTTGCAGTTTCAATGCAATGTATTAGGCGCTGAATAAGCTGAATTCACCAAAATGCGACTCTACAAGAAACTTTTTTTTGCTGAAATGGGACCAAAAGTAAAGACTGATAGCTGAATAAAATATTAAAGTAGCTGAATCTGTCAAAGTGTGACCAATTATTGCTGAATATGATGTCTGTCTTGAAATGTTGCTGAATATGATTGCTGATGCTAATTCATGAATTTAAAATAACTAAATATTTAGCTGAATGCATTTGAAATTAGCTGCCCTCGGCTTCTTAACAGCAAAATTTAGCTAAACAAATTTTTAAATCGCTTGAAACAGAGTTTTCTTTCTTGTTCAATGTCGCTATCGCCGACACTCGATTTTTAAGCTAGAAAGCAATGTTGTATGCAATTTGGGCAATGAAAGATGCATTCATTTGAATAAAATGAGAGTCAGCAATAGCAAGAAAAAATATGTAGCAAAAATAAAGAAAAAGAGCATCTACAAATCGTATTGGGCTAAGTGACGCACTCAGGCTGAAAGAGCAGTGTAAATATGAGTAGACAATTAAGATCGAGACTGAGGGAAAAGTTGTGTAAAAATGAAATTGTTTCAATGGGATAGTTGAAAGAAAAATCATTACAAATATGTTAGTATAAATGCAAACCAGCTAGGTAGCTAAACACAGCAAAATAGTAACTAAATTAAAATTTACCAACATGCCTTTCAGCAGTCAAAAGTCAACTGCAGCGCAGAGAATGCGGGCGCTCGAGTCCAACCGCTGGTCTTCACTACTATTTGCCTGCGCACAAAATGCTGGCTTCTTGCTTTACTTTTATCATATTTAACTTTCTCATTTTCAACTGAACTCAACGCCAGTTTGAGTTAAGGCAAAGAGCGGAAAAGTAGAACAAATAAGAAGCTATGGAACTTTGGAAGTCACTACACTACACTGCTCCTGCAATATTTTCTTACTTTGTTGTAAAACTATTTATGTCAGTATTTACTTAGTGTGAGAAAGAAGTGCGGTGTAGGGAAATTGCTGTAGTGGCAGAGTTTAAGTTAAATTTGGAGCACAGGGTGTGTCGTGTGTGGTGGCTGTAGTGAGTTCAACCTCAATACAATTCATGTTCTCCCTACTCTATTATTTTTCTACTTTACATAGCGCCACGGGCACAAAAAACCAAACAAAAAAAAACCAAACAAAAAAACATAGTAAAGTAAAACCAACATTCACATATTTCTATATAATGTGGAGCAAATAAGTAGAATTCCCAGTAAGTATCCACTTTATTCTACTCATTTTAGTGTTTGGCATACGTTCTATACTACTCTCTACATACATACATACGTTTCGCTTGCCAACACATCTACTGCACATTACTTTGCTTTCTATTATTTTCTTGCTACAACTCCACAGCATTTGTAGTCGCCCGCTTGCTATCGACTTTCTCGTAGCCCTCTCGGCAGCACTTAAGCGCTGCTCTTTTTGCCTCATTTCGATTTGGATTTTTTTTTTTTGTATTTACTTTTGTGTGATGACTCCATTTCTTTTAAAATGCATTTTCAAGCTTGCCTGACACGCCAAAGAAAACATTATTTTGTCGATAAGTTTACTTTTTTATAGTTCTCTTTAGTAGACTTTGTGCATTTTTTGTATGCTTTGAATTAATTGTTTTTCTTTTTGGCATCGTTTAAAACTTTGAGTGACAAAATATATAAAGCAAGCGCATCGCTTTGTACTTAATCTATATAAAATTATTATTTCATTTTCCAAGGCGAAATTAATGTTCCACAAATTAGGTAATTTGTTTTAGGTGAACCTCGGTGACTTAGCCACTTATTTAAATTTAATAAAACCTGAATTTAATTTTTTAAAATTTTTTTTTCGCCAATAATTTTGCATTCTTATTTTATGCGCCTAAAACTATACTTTTGTAATGATTTAGTTGCGATTTTACGTAAGATTTTTTACATATTAAAAAAGACGTTTATCATAAACTTTACTAAAAAAAAGAAACGCCTAAAATTAGACAATGGATTTGTAAGATTAATTCTATAACATTCTTTTAAATGGTATTCGTCAAAAAACTTTAGTTTTCTAATGGTTAAAAAATATTCTCCTCTAACTTTTTTTCATAATTTCGCAACTATTTTTCCCCGATTATATTGAATTGTTTGCAAAATGAAAATGTCAGCTATTTTTTTTTTCAAGTCTCACGTTGTATGCGCCTTAAACTAGACATTAAACTGAATATCTCTGCATATTTAAAATATTTCACCTTAAAGTAGACTTCTCCAAAGACTGTGGAAAATAAAGTTTTTTTAACTTTAGTTGCCAAAAATTTGACTTTTGAATATATTTTATTTTATTTTTCGCAAACTAAATATATAATTTTTATTTTTAAATGAGCTAAAGGCCAATTTTTGTTGGAAAAATTAGAGAAAAAACAACAACACCAAAGCGGTAGAAGTTATAGTACTATTTCGGAAATCACTTTTTTAGTTAATATAAAAGGCCGGTATTTCTTTATAACAAAGGTTTTCTCTTTTTGATTATAAGAACAAAGTGTTGCAGTACTCTCTTTAATGTTATGCGCCTAAAATTAGGCTACTCGGCATGTTAGAGTTAAAACTTTTTTCCTCTCACCTTCATGTAGAATTGCCGTCTTAAACACGAAGGATTTGCAAAACAAATTAAATTAAAAACAAAACTCTCGCCTCTTCAGTTTTATTTTGCTTAAAAGGAAGCGAGTTAAACAATTTATTCGAAACATTTGCGCCTAAAAATGCGCTTTAATTTTTTTATTTAAAATTTTTTTCAAAACATAACTGTTTCAATTTTTGTTTTCTTATTTTTACTCTTTGCATTATTATTACTCGCACTTGAATTATTTTCTAAAATTATTTTCCAACTTAATTTATGCTACTTGAACCTTCTTTCCGCTTTTTACAATTTTTACCACTCCAATATTGCATTGAAGTATTCAAAGCGAAGCGCTCGCTTCAAAGCTTCCTACTCACGCTAATTTATTAACATTTTTTTCGCACAGCGCAACCCAGAAAAAAAACGCATGAAATGAGACAATAATAAATAAGAAAACGACAGCTGAGTCAAGCGGGCCAAGCAAATACTTTGCAAAGCAAATGCTGAAAAGGAATGTTCCAAGGGGCGAAAAGCGTTCAGCGTTGAAAGCGAGCGCAACTACGAGCACTCTGCGTGTCACAGAATGGATGCGCATTCTAAGCAAATAAATTTGTACCGTGACATAAGCGCTGGCATGACAAACTATTTGCATACAATTAAAACAGGGTGTCCTGCAGGCTGCGGAGCAAACAGAAAAATATTGAACTCATTTGCTGGCGAAGAGTTTGCCCTACAAATTACTTAGTAGTTTTAAAAGTAAAGTTTTATTTTTTTTAATTTTTATTTTTGCAGCAAGCACCCTGTATGAGTATGTACTTGCATACATACATATGTATGTATGTATGTATGTATGTGTCGGCTACTTTTTTGCATTGCATTCACATTATTATCTATGAGCGTGTTAGCAGCCAGCACAAACCGATGACTCAGCATGAGTCATAGCGCATGAAGCGGCAACCGCAATGCCAGCAGCAGCAGCAGCAGCAGCAGCAGCAGCGCCTACGAAAAGGATAACAAGCAGCCAGCAAGAGAGAGCGAGAGAGAGAGAGGTAGATATAGCGACAATGGCAGCTACAAATGCCAACGTATGCCCGCATAACGGCACTGCCAAGCAAAAGGCATTTCATTGTGGCTTGCTGTGCATATTTTAGCAAAATAGTTGCAAAAAAAAAAAAACAAAAAATAACACACAAAATGAAGCCTCGCAGAATAAAATACTATCTATGTATGTAGTGGAAGTGTGGAATGAGTGAATGAGTGAGGTCGCTCATACGCCCTGCCCTGCCATCATCCTTACACACACACACACACATACCAGTACATGTACATAAATTTGCATGTTTGTGTGTGTGTGTACCCAGTAGCAAAAGGTAATAGGTAGTGTATGAGTTGGTAAGAGCCAAAGTGAGGGTCTTACAGCTGAATTCATTGCTGAATTTTAACACAGCGATGTCCTAGGAATTTCAGAACAGATCAACTCACATACCCAGGGATACAAATCGATCAGTTGTACGCATTACCAAGCTATATATCTAAAGACATGAATTAGTCAGTTGTAACATTACCGGCTCAAATACCTGGGTATACGAATCGATCAGTTGTACGCATTACCGGTTCACATACCTAAATATATGAATCGATCAGTTGTACGCATTTCCTACTAAAACGAATCCAAAATAAATATCTTATAGTTTTATATTTTTTAATTCAATTAGAAATAATAAAGAAATCCATTTCAGAACAAATTACTATAATTAAGATTTTACATTTAAAAATAATGTCAATGTTACTTAAACTAATTGTTTTCATACTTTAATTTATTATATTTGTTTATCTTTTTGCTTTTTCAAAGAGCCCGCTTTGTGATATCGGTTTTTACCCATCTTGAAAGCTCTTTTGAGCTCCCGCTCATAATCGCCTTTAGTGAAACCTTCCACTTGCATTGCTTCTAAAAAAATAAACAAAGTGTATCAAAACAAAGACTTATTAATTACGGAAAAGTAAAATTTACCATATATGGCATTATATATGGCTGTACATACTTAAATAACTTTTAATACTTCACACGCGACCGCTTTCAACCAATACTTAAAATTTACTAAAAACGACAATCATTAAAATTGAAAGACAACAATTGTTGGCGTCGTGGCAGGACTAACGGTTACCAATTATTTTCAGAAAAGAACAACAACAAAAAAGCATCGGTTTTGTCACACAACCTATTTCCTATGAAATTTAGTACTGAAGCGCTCACATACCCAGGGGGCTGGGTCGATCAGTTGTGCGGATGACCAAAATTCGCACATTTCTTGAAGATAACAACAACGATTTTAAAGCGAAATTTTTTTCGTTTCTTGCCCCGCAACCCATTACCAACTCGCTTACTTTTTTCAGTAGTGAATTATTTTGCTACTGGGTAACTATGTTCGTATGTGAGTATGTGAAAGTGGCACTTTAACCGCATTATTGTTATGCTGACTGGTGTTAGATGTTATGCTTTGTTATTGTAATGCACATTATTTGCTATTCTTATTGTTGTTCTTGTAGGGATAAGTAAATTTGCCGTTTTTTTTCTTGCATTACATTGTTTATATCTGCATACCACATACAGTTATTTATTTATACTAAGCTCTGGCTGGCACTTACATACACATTTGCGAGGAAGGCGCATTGAAGGAAGAGTGGACTTTGGGTGTGCGGACTTGCTTGGAATGCCTAAGAAAATGTTACACAAAAAAAAAAAAACACAAATAAATAAACAAAATAAATAATGCAAAAACTCAAATAATCGCTTGTAAAACATACTGAAATGTGTACATTCGTAGCTAAGGCCATATTTTCACTTAGACATTTATATTTACTTATTTATTTATTTATGCAAATTCACAGAAATACTTTGTATACGAAAATATTTGTATTGTCCCACTGTCATTGCTACTTTTGTCGTTGTTTTGTTGTTATTGTTTGCTGTGTTTTTATCGTTTTGTTGCGCAAAATTTTGCAATTTTAGCGATTTTTAAGTGGCGTTTTTGTTTTTTGTGGGTGCTAGTTTCGGTGCGCTATTATACTTCGGCGCGGCCTTGCCTGCTGCTGATTGCGCATTTCAAAATGAGCATTTTTGGGTGGCTGCTGATAGGGGCTGATTTTTGGCAACAGCTTTTGCTAATCAAACAGTGAATTTAATGGCGAAAAGAAAATATACTCAAATTTAAAAAAAAAAAAATAACTTGACGAAATAGCTAGAGGGAAGTATGTCTGAGATGAGAAATAGTGTTGAATTGTCTTTCTTGGAGAGTTCCAAAAACAAATAGTGTAAAATATTATTCATTTGGTTTTTATTATTAATTTGTTGAAATAAAGGAAATATTTCCACAGCATATAAATAGAAAAAAAATTGAATTCTCTTTATGTAGCTGCGCAAAGAAAATGTGCGGCATCTCGAATTTCACGAAGTTTCGGCTCGTAATTTTCAATTGGTCTTTTTAAGAACAAAAAGGAAATAAACCTAAAATTTGACACACAAACATAATAAGTTATACTTCAAGTACAAATATAAATATTTGGTACAGAAGTAAATGAACTTACATAAAGTAAGATTATCGTTAATCACTGCATGAGACCAATATTAAATATAAATATATTACCATTCAGTTAAAAAGACATACATTAAGTAAAAATTAAATTCCTTTTCGAGCGAAGTAGAATTATTTCTTATTTGGATCAAAATGCAATCTTCATGCAATTAAAGCCTTAAGTGTGTTATCCTCCAACCTGTACGTAAATTTGTTGCATTTAAAATTTACAGTGAAGACACACTGTAAATTGATCTCTGTAGGACATAGCCTTTATCGCCTCATTACAAAATCCAGCAATTTCTTTAACTAAAGCTTATGAAAAAAATTCATCAAAATTTCAAGTAAAAAAAAAAATTTTTTTTTTTTCTGAGTATTCAGTTTTGTAGTTTCAAAATTAGAGTAGATTTTTAACAAGTTTTTTTTACTGACGTTCTTACGCAATTTCTTCCATGTGGAATGAACAGAACAACGCCATTAGTAAACCAAAAAATTTGCCAAAAATCATGGGTAATTTCTACCGATTTGAAACTTGCACATTATTACAATAAAAATGCATGGCTAAAAATAGGTCAACAATTCTAAGAAAAAAGTTTCCACTGCTGATGCATGTTTGCAA
Organism: Philophylla caesio; assembly: GCA_963971545.1. Lineage (NCBI taxonomy): Eukaryota > Metazoa > Arthropoda > Insecta > Diptera > Tephritidae > Philophylla > Philophylla caesio. Next base: position 122,379,856 of record OZ020607.1, read on the forward strand.
AAGTTTTTTTTAGTTTCCTACAAAGTACGGAAATTGGGTTTATATGCTATATATGTACATATATTTGTATGTTATCATATTTTAGTGCATATTTTGACGAGGTCATAGCAGAAAAAATTAACCACCTGGCACTTATAAGAAAAGCGCTCTGTCGTTTTGAGTTTTTCGATCTGGCAAAAAATATAAAACTCAAAAATTAACTTTTATTTGTGAGCTATGAAATAACGCTTAAAAAATGATTTTTATTTTTGATCCAAACAATAAAACTCAAAAAATAAAAATTATTTTTGATGAAAAAAAAAAAAAAATAATTATTATTTTTGATGAAAAAAAAAAAAAATAATGGTTATTTCCGATCAAAATATTACAACTCAAAAGATAATGATTATATCTGATCAAACAACAGCAACTCACAAAATAAGCATTATTTTAGAGCGAAAATTAATGCTCGAAGAATGAGTTTTATTTTTGATCAAAAATATTTTGATCGACATGAAATATTTCTTTCTGAACAAAAAAATATAACTAAAAAAATATTTTTATTTTTGATCGAAAAATTTTTTTTTTTTTTTAATTGTCAAGTATTTGTGTAATGAAAACTTATTTGTTAAATTATTAAGTGCAATAGAGCTCTGGGGTTCATTTCGGAAGACACGATCAACAATTTTTTAGGCATTTCCAATACAATATTTTATTGGCAAAAAAAAAATATCCATATCAAGAATAGTTAATATTTCTCTATGGGCTCTGAATAACTGATATCCTCTATATCGTTCGATAATCTGCTCAAACTTAAGTTTTTGACGATGCTCCAAAAAAAAAAAACCTCGTCACAGAAGAACACCCATTTCTCAAAAGCCGCCTTCAACCGACTCGATCACATCAGCTCTTACATTTAAATTACAATTCAATGAGATCTGAACGTCAATTGTTCGTTTTCTTGGTTCGCCTTTGGTACAAATTACCTGCTAAATTGTGGAGCCGGGACACATTGCACTTCAAGAGAACTAAACTGCTAGTGAATAGAAAACATATTGCCGTTTACCCTTGACAGATGTTTTTAGGGCTGTTTTCTTATCTGCCTGTTAAACACACAAGCCACAAGCCACAAGCCTAAAAGTATGCAGCGCTTAACTTTACACCTAGAAACAAGTTTTAAAGGGGATCTCAACCACAATAGAGTAGCGAATTTGTTAGATAACGCGCGCATACTTTTAGGCTTGCCAGGGATTTAAACAGTAGTTAAATTATAAGAAAACAGATAAGAAAACGGCCCTTACTATGTCAGTCTGTATACATTGTTCATTTTTATCCCCTTACCTAATTTTTAATATTTTAATACGAACCTATAATTTCAAGTTTCTGCTTTAAAATTTTTTAAAATTTTGCGACTTTTATTTGAACTTAGAGGCTTTATTTTGAGTTTAATTGATGCCAACTGGTCGAAAATTGTGAGTTTTGTCTCAATTAGAAACTGAGACTGCTTACTGAATTCGGAGGTTAATTAATGTGTTAAAACCCGTGTGGTTCTGCTTTTCCGAAAAAAAAAAATTAATCGCTGGACAAACTTTGTTGGTACGGTTTGAATGCATTGGCGTCATATTTGAACATTCTACATTACTTTCTAAAGCATACTTATTTTAGAAGAGATTTGTCTCTATTAATTTTGACATCCTAAAACTGTGCGTAAAATTCCACCAGCAATTTAATTACAAATTATTATTCTTTTGTCAGTTTTCATATAAAATTCGTAATATTCAAATCATTGTGGCAAAATTTAATGTAAATATCTTCACTAATTTATACTTTTTCCTAAGAACGTCCTTCTTTTAGTCCCGTTTCTCGAATACCTCCTAAATACAACATTGAGCTAAGAGGGTTCAAACTGGCGCTGTCACAACGTACAACAACATTCATTATTCCATCATGAGCTTAGCATAAAATTTTTATATCACATTCTTAGGCAAGGTTTAGGTTTCTTCTACTGAACTTCAAAAATTAGTCTCTAAACTTTTTCGTAAAGACTAAAAATAAATTTCCATTTACAAATCTAAAGTATCTATAATTTTGTGCGTAAGAGCACTTGTTCTTAATTTATTGGTATTTATGCCGAAAATGAAAATGTTTGCCTGAAACCATTAAAACTAAGCAAACAAATTTTCGTAATAAATTTTTTGTATTGTTTTCTAATGATTACCACAATATCTTTGACGCATACTTTTAGGCATTGGCCCACTTTTTCTAACTGCGTCTATTTGTCAACACAAATATTGAGAAAATTTGCCAACAAAGTTTGCAACTAAGCCGGAATTATCAACCGAAACTAAACATTAAAGCGCTAACATAAATTTGCATGAAACATGGCTTTTTATAAATTGCAATTGGGAGTACTTTGCTTAAAATGCATTTGTAGTAAAGTAGGATGCATACTTTCAGGCTGACCCTACTCTGGTTCACTGAACGCTTTAAAGTACTTTAAATCGTAAGTAGCCGCTCAATGCAAACTCATAAAAGAATGCAACTAAGCACTAAAACAAGTAACTCTACAAAAGCTGTCTTCAAAAAAAAGCTAGTGATTATTTTTTGTATACGCAATATTCTCAAAATCGATAACTTGCAAGACATTAACTTTAAATATTTCCAAACGAAAATAGTATAGCCTAAAAATGTGCTCAAAATTAGGAAGAGACGATATTATTTGCTATGTCTACTTCTCAAGTTTCTTTTACTAATAAATGCATATCGCTATCTCTTTTTTTTTTATATGTTCTAACTCCCATCATACTGTTTCTATAGCCTAAATATATTTAAGCTCAAATACAAAACACTTAAAATAATAAATTTCACTGAAGTCCTTACAATTTTCCTATAGTCCTTTAAGTTCATTATAAACATCTCGTCTCAAATTCCAGAAATGTGCACCCAATTATAGTAAGAATATTAATATATTTATTTTCAAGTATATTTCGTTAGCACAATTTAAGCGCGCAAACTTAAAGTCAATGACTCAATAGCAAACATATACGAGTACGAGTACAAAAATACGGCAGTAATAGGCGAGCCGTTGAGATTTCTTTAGCCCGTGCTGTGAAAATATCCATTCAATACAGTTCAAAGCGGCGTAAAGTATGCTTTACATTCATTAGTCGCGCCACACAGCTATTACTTAACGAAATTATAATAATTTGCCGATGCTTTTCGCTGCCAGTTGTCGTTTGCTAAGCTCCAGCTGCGGCCTAAGTGGTTGGAAATGGCTGTGCGTCATTCATGTGCGATGTGAATTTGTATTAATTAAGGATCATTTCGCATAAAAATGGTAAGTTGCCGTAGACGCGGTGCTGCTTTAGGTATACACTTGATTGGACTGATAAATATTTGTGGCTTGATACATACATATGTACATACATATACATGGCATGCTTTTAGGCTGCTAAAAAATAAATGTATTAAATGTTCAAAAAAAAACGGCAAAATTATGAAGTAAAAAATGTATGAATTTATTGCTAAATCATGCACAAAAGATGAATGCAGTAGACACCCAACAACAATAAAGCCAAAATAAAGTGACAAATATCAGCGTGCTGAGTGCCAAAAAGTATGCGCTTGGCAGCCACGCATCATTTGCAGCCAAAAGCCAACGCCATTTATTCACACTAGTAGCCCGAAAAGTGAATTATACACTTCTATTTGAGCAGCCGCTGAAGGCTATCAACTGCTGGCCAAAGTGAATGAGTAAGCCCTTATATGTGTGTCAGGCGCTGCGCCTAAAAGCCAACAACCCTAAGTGACTAAGTGACGCAATTTATGTCTTTGGCATCTAACAAATGAGCTAAAAACTTCAATATTATCCACTCGACTAAGACGCAATAAAGTAAAAACAAAAGAGGATATAAAATATTTGAATAGCAGCTAGAAGAGGGTTGATCCATGAAACGCCTAAAAGTGGACACTGTTTTTTTTTTGCATTCTTGCTAAGCATTTCTATACTAAACAACAAAAATCATAAAATGTTCCGCCTCATATTTAAAATAGCCAATCAAGCAGAAAAATTTAGATTCTCTTTGGTGAAGTGAAACCACTCGACCACTCTTCATGCTCAAACTAAAGCGCGTACATGTGCGCCTAAAAATATGTACTTATACGCTGCTTTATAAAATTATATAACATCAATGTATTTTTGTATGCATAGACGTAACGTACGTTTGTCATTGCTTACCGAGCGGTAATTAAGAATAATTTATGATGTTTAATTTATGGCAATGCCAGCAAAGATTCGATCGTTGGTGAGATATTTATCTTGTAGTAAATAGCTGTGGCCAAGCGCCAAAAAGTATGCTGCAAAGTATTGTGAAATGATGACGATGATGCTTTTCGGTAAATAGGGACTATAAAACTTATGTACAAAAAGCTTTTGCTGAATTTATGTGTGTATGGAAGCTAAATATACGCACCCATATATTTTTCAGGTTCATAAACGCCCTAAAGTATGCATTAAATGAATGAGGAAGCTTGTTAAAGGAACGGACTACCTTGTAAATGGGTGTATTTGCTGACAGTGTCAGTTGTGTTGTTGAACCAAATATGCAATTTTTTTTCTTTATCTGGCTTTTAAGGCGCCTAAAATTATAGCCCGTTTAAATGCCAAAGACTGGTGTAGAGAATTTAAGTCAAACAAGCGCTAGAATGGATACGTTATTGTAAATTCAGATGATTCAAATTACACTTTCACTCAAAAGCGCGTAGACATTTAAGCGCTTAAAAGTCTGCCGTGGAATTTTATGTATTCCCATGCCAACGTATGAAATGAAAACATCTAATTTAAATCTAAAATAAATTGTCTGAGTTAATAAGAACACAATTTGCCAAAAAACAAAATTTTATATATTGATGCTTGTATTTTACGCAGCCTAAAAGTATGCTTTAAGCCAGTAAGCTCGCTATTAAGCACCAAAAAGTATGCACTAAATGTTTGTTTGCGGCAAATGGCAAGCGATTCACTTACTTTTAATTACTTCGTACACTTTTAAGACCTTTATACTAACAATGTATCATCGGATTTTTTACAAAAAAAAAAAACAGCCTAAAAATATGCATCTCATTTTTAAAGCAACAGCGTGTACCAGTTTATATATTTTTCCTCTAGTTGTGGTTTTACATATTTTTAACTTTTGATCCACTTTATCGAAAAGATGAAACCCCAAGTTACTCAACTCTTGGTAACTCTGATTGCTTGTGAGCCTAAGAACTTTGAAGTTCGCTTTTTTTTGTTCAAAAATATTTGTTTACCATGAAAGTGTGTTTCAAAACAAAACAGAATATAAAAATAGAAGCTGAGAAATTTGCAAATAAAACTTAACAAAGTTCGTGAAGTGATACAAATTTGACTGATAGTTTGGAAATTTTAACGATTTTGATTTCTCATTTTTTTCTTTTCGGCACAAATTTTCCAAGTTTTTTTTTTTGAAAGATTCAAACTTTTAATATCAATTTAAGATTGGCAATCTACTAGAAGTTTCTAGGGATTTTCAACACTTTTAAAACTAAAAAAAAAAACGAACGCAACATTTTCAAATCTCTCTCTCATCAATAAATATCGTAACCTTCAGCAACGCTGTGTACTAACATATCAATTTAAATGCCTATCGCAACACTTTACAACAATAACAACAAGTTTTCTCATTTTACAAAAAACAAAAAAATTCAAATCAAATAACTAGCAACCTTCGACGCAGTGGCTTTATGTAATGCACTCACGAGTGCAACGACGATTGCTGCCAAATAACTTGAATGCCTGCGAAGGTCTTCGAATGCATTGAATGCGCCAAGGGATCGCGTGCAGAGAGGCGGCAGAAGAGCGGGAGAGTAAACAAGTGTGGGAACGAATGGCGAGAGTGAAGAAGCTGGTCGCTCATGCGTGGCTATTGACTATTTCGTTAGCTGATAAATTTCTATACAAATAGAAAAAACAACAGAAATTTACTATCTAAGAGCTTTTACTCATTTGTCTTGTGAACACAATAAGTTAGTCACTCTGAAGACGTTTAGGTCTTTTTTCTTCTTGTTTTTTTGTGTTTTTTTTTTTTGTTAAGCCGCTTTTAATTTTTATTTGAAGGCAAATAATGAAAAACACTGCTGATAAATAAAATACTCGAGCTCGATGAATTTCGAACAATCGAGAAGAAGAAAATTTTAATGTGTGCGGAGGTGCGTGTGTGTATTGAAAATGAGCGCCTAACAGTATGCAACAAAAATGATTTTGAGGCAAAAGTGTGTCGAAGGACATTCAAAGCTATAATTGACGACAAGATACCAAGTCTTAAGTGCATACCTGTGTGTGTGAGGTGCATACATACATATATATAAATGCATGTGTGTGTGTGTGTATGTGTGTGTGTAGTCAGCAATGGCTCTAAAGGCGATTGAGCTGACTTAATCATATTAAGTGCACTTTGGCACAAACACTTACACACTGCTCCTTTTTATTATACACATACACATACACACATGCACACATGCATACACGCTGACTTAAGTAAAAGTGTATTTATACAGCAATATAAGTTCGTGTAAAGCAACTTTTGCAAATCAATTGTTGAAATTTGTAATCTGCCTGCATCGGCCCCGATTTGCATGCGAAATATATTCAAAAACACTTTTTTGTTGCCGCTCAAGATATGCAAAAATTAAAAGTCAGTCACATTTCAAGGCGTTCGCTGTGTAGCTTTAAGTGTAGGTGCGCTGCGCCTAAAAGTCGACTACATAAACTGTAAACATTTTAGACGTACGCATTCGTCGAGCGTAAATATTTGTAATCCATTTGCGTTTTCACCCATTTTGTTTTATAGCTATCCAAGCAAATAAAGTTTTGTTTTTTTTTTTTTGTTTTTATGCCTAACCGATTCATTCTTCGCATGTTTCTATTTATATAACGACCGCCAACACAAGTTTAATTAATACACGTTTGTTTATTCGCTTGCGTGTTTTTATTATTTATTTACTTTTGCGATTTTTCAACGTTTCGCCATAGCACACTCAGCGCGCGCCACACACTTGAATTTATTTTATTTATGTACACACTGACTTTTGTTTTCTCTTTTCTTTTTTATTTTTATTTTTCTCTTTCAATCACAATTCTTTACTCGCTTCCATTTGTGTCTCTTCCCACCATTCCACCATTCCATTTATCCACCTCCCTCTCATAGCCATTCAATTTCAGTTTATTTGTCGCCCGCATGGCAGCAATTTTAATCGCTGATGCATGCAACGCGCTCACATTTTAATTAAAGTAGCAAACACATCGAGTATTGCATGCCGGGCGTGAGAGCAGGCGACAACTCTGAACTGGCATTGTAGGCACGAAATCAGTCGGTGAGTGTGTGAACGAAACGCATAAAGCGAAGCCATTGAAATCAATCAAAGCAGTGCGCGTAGTTTTGTCTTCAACCGTCGCCGGTTGCGTCTCTTCAAGTGTCTGCTGTTTGGCCAAAGTAACTCAATCCCGCCAAAATGACATATTGACTGAGTGATTAATGAACGCACGACTTGCAAGAGTTCGCTACGTCATTCTCGTTGTCCTCGGCACTTTCCGTCGACGGTATGCCAAAAAGTATGCCAAGATATTTTTTTTATTTTTTTATATAAACTTCTTAAGAACCATACACGACGTAGGGAAATTTATTTCAGTTATTCTGTGCTTGATCTTTAAGTACTTATTTATAATACAAATGGATAGTGCGGTTTAAGCACTTAATTATTGTAAATTTTTGCCGCAAAAGATTGCTAAATAAATATATGCACTGCGCCTAAAAGTGTGCTGATATTAGTTGGTTGACTTCACAGAGCATCTCCGGAATTTCATACTACATACTTTGAGGCACTGCAATATTTTTGGTGTTGAAAAGAAAACTTTGCCTGAATAATATCTGGCGACATATACTCCGATAGCAGTCAATTGAAGGTCTATGAAAAAAAATGCAAGAAGAAAGTATGCGGAGAAAAAAAGTGCTTCAAACTACGCTTAGGAATGGCGGTTGTGAAGTTTCGATAATTTTTTTTTGTGCACAAAAAGATTTGATACTTTTTCTTTTAAGAAATTCGGCAAAAGTTGGAATGTTCATTTTTTTTATCTATTTAAAATAAGCCTCTTTCAGCTCTCCATATTGACTACACAAAGTATGAACACAGAACAGCGAACTCACTTCCGCGCGATTTGCCTACGACAAAGCAAAGCCAATCTAAACACAACTACCAAAATAAAGTTACGACTGTTTGGCGAGATTGAAAGGAATTCTATGGAGCTACATATGCGAAGGCAAGTTGCTTTAGCTTAACCAGCCGAAAATCCCTTTTCATCTTTTCGTTACAAATGCAAATGACGCTATATAAAGAAGTGACTTAAAAAAAAATAGCAAAAAAAAAAACAAAAAAACAAAAAAGTGAAAGCAACAACAACACAACCAACCATGCGCCCACAATAAACGCCATAAGCGACTACAAAGCCAAATGTAAATGCAACCGCGTTCGTTAATGTCTATGAAAGCTTTACGTGTGAGAATTTTTTTAGCCCAGACATTGGTAAGCACATCAAATAGTAGCAATAACAACAACAACAACAACAACAACAACAGTCAGCAAATGTTTAAAGGTTTTTTTGATAAATGTGTTTTGTTGTTCTCCACTCGTTGCACACCAGGCGTTTACTTGTGCGACAATGTTCGCAACTGTCACGCCTGCCACTGCTGCCGTTGCTGTTGCGCTAGAGTCCTGACAGCTGGCGGTAGAGTCAAAGAAATCCGTAACATTTGTTTAACAAAATTGTTACAACACATTCGGCGCTCGATGGAAAGTGTTTGCTTTACAATCCGCAAGCTCGCTACAAACAAAAACAAAAAAAAAAATCGACAACAAAGTATGCTCGGCAAAATCTCATTCCTTACAGCTCGCTAGCTGACTACTTCACATTCGTAACTCCTAGCTAAATCACACTAACGCTCCTCCCGCCTGTCACAGATTTGTATTTTTTTATTTTTATTTATTTTTTATTTTTTTTTTAGCTACACCCAAGTCCTGTTGCGTTTTAGTCGCTCTTTTTTCTGGCATTAGCCTGATAGCTTAGCGCTCATCCTTCCATCCTTCCCATTTGTGTCAGTATTGTTGCCTCACGATGGGCACGGCATCTATCAGTCACGTTGTTCACTTTTACTAACTCAATTTGAATGTCATAAATACAATTTCGCACTAGCGTTACATGCGCACACCCCCATCCGCCTCGGGCGTAGCCTTCTTGCTCGTGCTGCTGTCTTCTATTCCACCTGCACAAATTTATCACGAAGCAACTGAGCAACCACGTAGCAAATTGGCGCTCTACATAGCGGCTGTCGAAGTAAGTGTGTGTGTTTGAGTGGTGGCGTGTGTAGGAGCACGTTCGTCGCATACTTGAATCCACCGAATTTGAGACAATGTTTCTGGCTACCGAATTTTTATATTTCGCCACAAAACTGCCTTCCTCTTTTGAATTATTTAGTAAGCTGAAGAAAAAATCAAATTAGAAATCAGCAATCGAAGCAAGCAGGAGTGCAGAGCGTTTTTTCAAAAAAAAAGCTTAGCTGAAACACTGGCACGCAACTTTGTAGCAGACGAACGCCGAAAAGCCCAAGGCGTCACAAATGGCTGGCACTTCTTTGAAAGAGCGATACTCGCTGAGAAAAGATCTGCAAACTACGATTACTTCTTCGAGCCTCAGTTCAAATCGAAAATATAGCGTAAATTCCGGAACCATTCAAAGCCGTTCGTTAGTGAAGCTGTTTGTGCGATGATCAAAGTTGAACAATCTCACTGGCAGCCCATTGAAATCACATTCAACTAAATGCCTGAGACGTCAACTGTTAAAGAGAGCTTTGTTTGAGTTATCTCTTTGAGTAACGATAAAGTATAGTAATTCAGCTCTCTGCGCTCTGGTCTGATCGTAAACACAAATGTAAGGTATTTACATTCCACTGTCTTCGAGTCAATCAGTTGAGCTTCCAAGGCTAGTCCAGGCGCAAGTTTTTCTTCATCGGTGGGATTCCTTTGTTGCCCAGCGTCAGCTGTAATGCTGCTTCTAAGATGACTTAAAGGAGCAAACCTTTAGGCAGCAGAAGGTCTGACTTCAACATAGTTTAAAACGAACTTGAAGTTTATTTATGAAAGATTTATAGGATTGGCATGCACTGGATGGGAACTCCGTCCGTTACACTATAGCACTTATAATAATAATAATAATCCCAACGGTTTTATGCCTGCATACCCGCCCGACCGACGCGGCGAGTCATGAAAGGCAGACGTTTGTTAAGTGTCGAGATCTAAAACTGTTCAGCTACAGAACAAATGCTCATCAACTGATCGAATAGTAATATATATGTTTGTATGTAACATTAATTGAGAGCATTGAGTATGGTTTTCTTGACGCAAAAAAGTGAGTCTGAAACATAGCTGGGGAATGATGATTAGTAATCCTAATGCTTAGTAATCGGATTAGAAACTTTTATTTTGCAGAATAATTGATTAATTAGGATTAGTTGGCTATAGTAATCGATTACTTATTGATTAGATTAGAAACTAATCAAAAAAAAATCAAATAGATTTCTCGACTAGTTTTGATTAGATCAACTATTTTGAAATATTTTTGTAAAAAAATAATTTATTTATTTTTGTATATTTATTTACATGGTATAAATATTTTTTAATATTTCATAATATTGCACCAAGGTCACCCTGTTGTTCAGGCTCTTCACTCAGCTGATTCATACTGTTTTTCTATTTAAGTATTGACATTTTTCAACATGTTTTGCTCAAGTTCCACTTTTTTTTCGTTTTTTATTTTTATATATACTCTTGTTTACAATGAAATTTTGAATAAAAATTCTTTTAAGTTTGTTACTTTATGAATTAAACGAGAAAAAAACAACAAAAATATTTCAAAATAGTTGATCTAATCAAATCTAATCAAAACTAATCGAGAAATCTAATCGATTTTTTTTTTTTGATTAGTTTTGATTAGTTTTGATTAGATATGCTAATCGTCGCTAATCGCCATTCGATTTTTGATTAGTTCTAATCTAATCAATTAGTAATCTTAAATATTAAAGAATCAAAAAAATCTAATGATTAGATTATTTTATTTTTCTAATCGTTATGATTTCTTATTCTAATCGAAGTTCCCCAGCTATGGTCTGAAATATCAAAAGAACCGGAGTGAGTGTTAAAATCCTGACACAAACTACGGAGTGGCTCATTTAACTCAAAATTACTTTTACAAGGCTTCAGAAAGAGAGGCCGGAAATGTCTTGAAATTCTGGAGGGAACGTTTAGTTTTTTTTCGCCAAGAAGATATGGGCTATAATAGAGTTTCCAGTTTTTCCAAAATAGATTGCTAATTCTTTCACTGCGCTAAGCTTGCATGTGATCAATGAAAAATATATTAATTTCATTTTCAATTACACTAACTTTAGTGTAAAGCTTTGCAGTGCTGTTTGCTTTCAGCAGTGTTCTTCTTTTAGCAATTTAACTCGGCTAGTACCTACGTAAACGCGATGTCTTTGGAACTTTGTCCATTATTTGCTAACACAATAAATTCTAAAGTGTTCAGCGTACCTTTTTGTGTCATTGCAGTTTCCCTCTAGCCAACATCTCTTAGCTGGTCATTCTCTGAAATTGCAGTCTTTCTCATATTTCTCTTGCGCTTTTGTCTTCACAGATTTTTTCGTAATTGAAAATTGCCATATTTGTAGTGCTGCACAAACAAACAAACAAACATGAGCGCACACTAATACGCAACCAAGCGAGTTTGTCGACTTCAGGCAGTTGCCTGTTTCGTCTGTGTGTGTGTGTGTGTGTGTGTGTCTCGTGCCCGAATAAATAAATACTCATATCGACTCGACGACATGTTTACCCAGGCGTCGCCACAGCGATACATTTGCCAATAAAGTTGAAGTGAAACTGGTATTTACGTGTGAGGCAGTCACGCCGAGATCCTGGCACGTTCCCAGCGCAGGTGGAGAGCTGACTAGAAACACACACACACTCGCCTAGAAACAGATGTGTGCCATTCTATGCGATGCTGTGGAGCAATCATGCAATGTCCTTTCAGCCAGTACGTGCCTCTCGCTTAATTGCTTTATTGACTAATTCCAATGAATTTGTGCAAAGCACAGCAAAGCAAAACGCTGCGCAGAGTGGAGCAACGCAATAGCCAAAGCCAAGTGTATGTGTGTGGTGTGTGTGTGCAAGCAACAAAAAAAAAAAACAAAATACTCAAAAGGCAAATGCAAAATGCTATTGAGTGTGGAGAATCATGCAAAAGAAATTGAATGTGCCATACCGAACACTGAACGTTGCTTGGCCAGCAAGGCAAGCGCTTCAGAATATTTGAACATTTTGTGGATTTGGAATTTTTGGAGATTTGTAGAATTGCTAATGTGATTGGCTCAAATCAGCATAGCTCGGCAGAGCAGCAAACAGCTTGTAAATATGAGGAGTGTTAAAATAGATTTACATTCAAATTTGCATTGCTTGACATTTATAACGCGGACATTGAGCAATTGTAAGTAAAAATTAATTGATTTCAGCGCGCGGAAATAAGTTAAATGAATGAATGAGACAACTAACCAAATTTCGCTACTCCATAGAAGGTGAATTGAAAACGCCCAATTAGCAATCAGTGATCAGAAGTGAATGCAAACTCATAACGCATGTGGAAGCCAGTGAGTGATGGGCGCGCACAGTTGGACAATTTTCACAGTCCTAATTGGCACCCCGCCAAGAGCAAACGAGAGCAAAGTAGCAAAGGAGCAACAGAGCACAGAGAAGCTACGTTAGCGCGCTTGGATTGAGATTGATGTGCTGCCCCCATCTCTGTAGTTCAGCTCTTACTACAACTAATTTTCCCATTTCCCCCATTTCCATTTCGTTGTAAACGTATTTCTCTTGTTATAAGTTTTGTTTTATGCATGCAAAGTAATTTGATTAAATGCTCAATTTCCTGCATGCCAATTTACATTCAAATTATAAAAAAAAAAAAAAAAAAAATAGTAATAATACTAACGACACTAGTGCGCTAGGTGGCAAGTTGCAGTAAAATGAAAGTGGGACAAACATAATTGTTGCATATTTGAATTTTAAGAGGTTAAGCTTGCCGCCAGCATTGGTGGGCCGGTGTACGTAACTTCCTAGTGACTTTGGGATCGCAAGGACTGTTGGATAAGCAAATAATGTCGGTTGCTAGTAGACAAAGCGAAAGTGGCTGAAACGCATTGATTATTTTTGAAGTTTGTCGCCGAGTCAGAGCAAAGAAGTCGCCTTTTAGTCGCTCTTTAAAGACCAATAAAACTCTGCACTCGAAGTCGACACACTGACACTGTGGCCCCGTGAACACTTTCCTCGCAAACTTCAGAACTTGGTACGAAACTTTTGTCGAAGCATCGAACTACAGCTGAGCTCATTCACTCCGATGTTCTCAAAAATTTATACCGAATGCTCTGTCGCTTATTGCTGAGCTCAGCTACCACTTTTCTCTAACGGTGTACGCCAGAAGCGCACCACTTCGATTGGTCAAATCGAATGCGAATGTGTCTCAAGTACATAGGCTTTACTACTTTAATCAAACAACCGGACAAACTTTTCGAAAAGCAACCTGAAAATTGGCAACATTGCATTCTAGTCTGAGGAATCGAGATGCTAAAACATTGGTCTCTAGTTTATTCGAAAAAAACGACAAAGCAAATATGAAAATTGCTCTTTCGAACTAAAAAATGCCACATCTCTTAAGGCGTTGTGAAAATTGACAACACTGCATTTTAGCTTATTGAAGCAAGCGACAAAACAACTTTTTTACAGCTAATTAAAAATTGGCAACAATGCATGCTAGTCTTTGGGCTCAAACTATTCCGCAACCATAAAAGTGTAGTCAAATTGGCAATACTTTATTCTAGCAACGTAAAAATTGGCAACGTTGCTTTTCTGCTTTGTTTTTACTCAACCATTTGTGGGCTGTTGAGTTCTTTCTTGAAAATTGCTAACTTGTTCGTTTAGCCTTAGGAAACAAACAATTCCACAACTTTTCTAGAGCAACAAGAAAATTGGCAAAGTTGAGCTCAGACCACCAATCACGTTAGCTTTTAAAGTCAATTCCATATACTTTATAAGGTGACTAGTTGTGTTGGTAGCAAGCACTTAGAAGGACGCCAGCAAAGCCTCAAACGGAGCTGAACAGTGAAACAAAACTGAAGATCGATAAGAAATACAAGAAAAGATATACAAGTTAATTGTGTGTTATAGCTACTCGCATAAATCAATTCGTACGTGGGTATATCCTTTCATCAGGCATGCCAAGTTAATTTAAAGAGATCGCCCAAAATTGAAGGTCAACAAGCAAAAATTCCAAACGACGCTGAATTGAAAATTTGACAAAAAAAGCAAAACAAATACACATAAATTGTACGAGCAAGTGTGTGGGTGGACAAATGAAGTAGACGACAATTACCATAAAAGAAGAGCACGAATCGGTGTGGGCAAGCAAACAATACAAAGTGACAAAAGCGGCATGCCAACTAAAATACTAATTTGTTGTGAATTCATTTGATTTACGAATGGCGCATAACCGAAATTGAGTTGGTCGCACTTGGGTGGCGATGAAGCCCTAATGATGATTGCCAGGCGACGAAGAAGAAGAAAGCCGCAGAGAGATGTGGCGAAAATAAAGGCGATACGGCGAGGCAGCGAATGATGAAGCGGAGGCTGAGCGCTGCACAGCGGGGATGTGCCGTTTACGTAGCGGCCAATTTAAAGTAATAGCGTGGCTTACTTTGAAGGCAATTCGAGTGGCGAATGGATGGGTTGCAATATAATTGGACATTTTAATCCGATACAAAGGCATGAAATCAAGATGGATGAAATGTTGTGCTCTGATAGCACGAAGAAAAATTTGTTTTCCATTTTTTTATTTGTCTTGGTTGCTAAGCATTCGCAAGCGTCATAATTTGCGCGCGCGTTGATTTTCTTTGTCTATATTTAACTTTAATATTTTGAAATACATTTAAATTCAAATTCATTTGCAGTAGCTCAATTTTCATACTATTTTTTGCTCTCTTTTAATAAATCGCTTTTGCAAAATTCAATTTAGCACTCTCTGGCCTCAAAGCCACAAACTCAAAAAAATCCACCACAAAATAACTCGTTTATAAACAGAAATATTAAATTTTCAAATTGTTGCTAAATAAAACAACGTTCAAAACAAAAAAAAATAACAAAAATAGCCACTGGCCGGCGTTGCCAGCAAAGAAAAAACAACAAGCAGCGCCACTTAACGCCAAATAAATCTAATTTATTATAAATTTGACGCATAATTTGCGAGCGATTAGTGAAAATTGCAAATAACTAAATGAAAAAAAAAATTCAAAATTTATGATGACGATAAAATTGTTGGTTTACCACTCGCTGCTGCCCACACAGCTAAATGAGACGGCACATATGAGATAAATTGCTAGTAATTTGCTTAGCCTGGCAATAAAGCTACTAATTTTGTGGTCGTACAAACAGAAAAAAAAAACATTTTTTTTCAGTGACAAAATTAGTTAAGTTTTAATTAAAATAAATATTTTTTTTTATGCAATGCCAAGTTTTGATTGCCATTTGTATTAGATTTTTTTTTTTTGTATTTTTTAGTTATATTCTACAAAAGTGTCCAAATATGAAATTTTAATAATGCAGTTTTAAGTGCTCAAAAATGAATTGTAAACGGCTAATTATCATTTGTGCTAAACGTGAAATTTTAATAAAGCGGACATTTGTGGAGACAATATTTACTAAATTTGTGGTTAAATGCTAACGCACTTTGAATCATTTTTGCCAATAACAAAGGTTGAAAGAGGAAATTGATATGAAATCGATAAGATTGCATACCAAATTATAAATATATAAACAACAAAAAAAAATTATTTAAATAAATACATTTTAAATTAATAAAAAAAATTAAGCAGATTTTTCTTATAAAATATTTCCCCAAAAATTTCTTTTCTTCGAAAACTTTCATATAAAATTTATAAAAAAAAATTAACAGCAAAATTAGCGGAGAAAATAATGCATATCTTTTTCTAATTACAATTAATTTCACCAAAAAATATTAAAAATTAAAAAAAATACTTTTTATTTTATTAAAAAATTGTACTTATTAAATATTTCTCAAGAAACTTATTTTCTTTAAAAACTTTAATATAAAAACAAAAAAAAATTAACTGCATAATTTTTTATGCAAACAATTATTAAAATTTTTAAAAAATACCAAAAAATTGTACTATATAATTTGCAAGCAAAAATAAAGTTTGAAATTTCTGAATTTTTTTTTATTTTTCAAAATTTACCTATGTATATCATCTTCAAAATGTTCGATTTTAGAAAAAGTTTAAATTTCACATTTTAAAAATTTGAATTGCAAATTTTTGTATAAAATCTAAACTTATCACCATCACCATCCAAAAATACCTTCCGCTAGAGTTAAACGCATTCCATATTTGTTGTAAAAAATTCTGCTTAAATTCCTTGAAATAAAAGTTAAAAATATCGCTAACTTCATTTCGTCACCAACTGTTTTTGTTTACGAATTTTCTGAGCGTTTTGTGCTTTTAACAAGTGAGCAATTTAGTCGAGTTAATTGAATTTTCTCGCTCTATTTACACGAGCACACAAGCAAAGCGCCTGGGGATATGCAAGCAACGTTATTGCGACTGACAAGTGTGGCACAAGTGGAGTTTGCAACAAAGCAAAATAGTGCCCAGCCAAGATCTAAACTGGAGTAATGAAGTGCAAAAGTCAATGAATGCAACCGAAGGGACGATAAGCAAAAAAGTGCCGCTAAGCCGAGGCCAAGGAGAAGAGAGTGAGCGCAGAGAGCATTGTGAGGGTTGAATAAGTGAAATTAACAAGCAGCAAATTGTCATTAAAAATAGACGAATACTCGTTTAATAAACTGTTATCTGTCGTCAACAACGCTACAACAGCAACAACGCAATTGACAATGCAATAACCTTCATAGACATGCAAATTTTCATTCTCCCTCACATGTCGCTGGACGAGTGTGAGTTTGTATATTTTTACATTTTCATTTGCATTTTCATTTTCATTTTAGTCACCGCCTTGTTGTTGTTTTTTTATGCTTTCATCTCAATTACGTCGTACGTAAAATACTCGCTTGTTAATGGAGCATCACAATTCAATTAAGTGTAAAAATTAATTAAATTTTCTAAGTGCCTCTCATAGACGAAAGCCCAGAGTAAGCATCAGCATAGACACAAACACAAGCACAAACAATAATCAACAGGGAAAATTGAAGTCAAGTCGTCAACCCGGTAAGAGAGGGAACAAAGTAACGTAATAAATTGATGAACAGGGAAAAAGGAGAGAGAAAGAGAGAGTGAAAGAGAGAGAGAGCTGGGTAGCGAGAAATTAAGGTAGAATCTTTACAGCAGTCACTTAATGAAGCGAATGTGTTATTTTTTTTTCTTCCGAGCATTACAGAGTTGCTCAAAACATTTTTTTCAAATTTTTCTGGCATTTTTTTTTCGTTTTCTTTTTTCTCCTTATCTTTTTGTCTCCATTTCTGTCCCTATTTCTATATCTATCTTTATCATTACTTCGAACTTTATTCATTTGTCTCTACATATAAAATTCTTTTTGTTCTAATTTCAAGGGCAAAGCAGTTCCTATCCGCTTCTTACTTTGTCTCGTTCACTAATTTTCTCTCTGTTTGTAGGTACATATCTTTCTATCTCTGTCTATCGCTCTCTTTCTATCTGTTTTCTTTCATTGTATCTGTCCTCTTTTATCTCCCCAGACTATGTCTCAATTAGGCTCATTGTTTCTCTACGTCTCTCTCTCTCTCTCTCTGCCCCTCTCTCTATTTATCTTTCGCGCTTTTAATTCCCTTTGTTTCTATACCTTATCTTTCTTTGTCCCTACAGCTGTATTTGTCTAATTTCTAATCTCTGTATTTCTTTGAAGCAATAAATATTTCCACTCCATCTGCACCTCAGTCTCTTGATCTCTTTAAGTCTTGATCTAAGTCCTTTTTGCATCTATAGAGAGACAAATCTCTTGCTCTCGAGTGTGTTGATTTTTCGTTTCCTTCACTTCGACCGTGCGATTACTTTGTCGTTTAAGCTGGCCTCTTTTACATTAATCTTCCTAAAATTCTTACGGACTCATTTGTACACTTCAGCTTAAGACTATAAAATTCCTAAGTCACTGCCATAGCTCACTTGACGAATGCTTGCCAAAGTTTCGAAGCATAGACCCAGCGCCTTAAACTCTGCAAGAGTTGCAAAATACAGGCGCACGCGCACATACACGCTTGGTAGCTGTGCAGCTGTGTAGTACAACAACCGCTGTGCGTTGCCCCGAGCATGTTTTACACATGAATTTGTGGCTTTCAAGCACACATACTACATATTTGAAAATTCCAACTTTTACGCCACACACGCGTACGAGTATCTGTGTGTGTGTGTGCTTCTTTATGTGGTAAAAAGTTAAAGTTGCAAAATTTTCTAATCTAAACTCACGCAAGCAAGCACGCATGCACGCACTTAAATGGCTTAAAAAAATGGCCTCGTGTGTATTCTACTTGCCCAATAAAAGCGACGGAGCGCGAGAGAGAGAGAGAGAGAGAGAGAGAGAGAGAGAGAGTGAGACAGGAAGAGTGTTGAGAAGTAGCAACTCTATGCAAGTAGCAGCAAAAACTTTGCATGTGTGTGTGTGTGAGTGTTTTGTAAGTGCAACAACAATAGCGCAGCTAGTGAAGTTTGGCAGGAAAACTTTTGAGTTTGTTACGCGCGCAGCGTAGTCGAGTGGACGCGTACACGTGCACTTGACAAAGTGAAAATTTTCATGTAATACAATTTTAGCACACTTCCTTGCACCTCTGCGCTGCTATCAGCTACGAAAAAAATTGCACACGCTACGCAGCTAAATTGCTCATACGACCTGAGCGTCCTTAAAGCCAATTACTTTTAAGTCTTCGAGTAGGCAAACTTTTGACTTCACTTACTCTAGCTGATAGCGCTAAGTCACTCTCTCTCTCTTTCTCTCTTTCTTTCTCTCTCTCGCTCTCGCTCTCGCTCTCTGCATTTCTGCATTATCCGCTTCTCTTTACAAAGCGCCTTTGCTGTTACTTTTAAATTGATTGCAAATAACTAAGAAATCAACAACAATAATAATAACAATATTGCATCGCACGGCAACCACAACACGAATTTTCTTGGCCGAAACTTTTGCCAACCAACTATAAAGTACTCACTAACTTTCTGCTACTAACTACTACTTTGTACAAACTACGACAGTACGTTTTTTTTTTAAGGAATTTAAGAAGAAAAAAAAATTTTATTTTCGTAACATTGGAAACACTACAACCGGTGTGGGAATGAGAAGAAAGTGACTCGCTTTTCATACACCGCCACTCCTGCCGCTCCTTCTTCCTTTTGTGTGCGCTTTCGAGTGCTTATTGTAGTGATTTGAAAGCTTTGAGCTTTAATTGGCTTGGTTTAAAGTTTCGACTGTCGAACTAATAATTTTTTGTAAATTAGCATTTACGATTCTCAAGTGGCGAGCTGTAATTGGATGGCTTGGTTAAAGACTGTAAATGAGCATAAAAACAAATCAAAATCAAAATCGGCTGTACGGCAGGTAGAGTTATATGAACGAGCTGGTTATAGATTGTATTGAATGGCCGTGCAGAACACGAAGGCTGCGCTGAATGCTAGGCTGGTTCACTGATGGAAAGTTTGGCGGTTGGCGATTGGCGCTTTCATAAAATTATTCAATAAAGCGGTTGGGAATTGCAGACAAAAGCTGCACATACGAATGAAATGCTACAAAAGCTAACTCCAAATTTCTTAAGCAAAGAGCGCAGCATATTTTTTGGCGCACACTTTGCGTATTTTAGCAAAGAGATACATATGTACATATACATAAATAAGATCTAAAGTATTCGAGCACCACAGTCATGCACAAACAACAATGATTGCTTATAGAATTAGCCGCAAAAAAAAATTGTGAAACAGAGAAGACTGCAAAATGATTAAATTTTTCTCAGCGCCACAGCTGCACAGCTGCACAACGACGACGAGATGGTCTCAGTCTGCTGCTAAAAATATAACGAAAGGCGCATTTTTTGTTAACCTCCACTGTGTTTAACTCTGTGGTCGCCATAATATTTGCGTGTAAGGATTTAATATTATATTTTTTAAGCGTAAAAACATTTAGGAGTAATCACTTAGTGAAGAAAACCGAAAGTTAACAAAGTTTCGACAACTACAGCAATGCGCAAAAAATATTAGTCTAAAGTGTTTTTACTTTAACATACATACAAACAAACATACATACATATATGTAAGAGTACATTGTTTAAGTGTTACATATTTTTCTTCCTCTTCGCCTGCTTCGTCTTCCTCTTGAAAACACACACTCACACACAAATTTCACTGCCCTTGCGGAAATGTATTTTTAATTAAATTGCAATGCTGCCATGCATCACAACACATAACAAGAAAAATGAAGAAATTCTACAAGCACAAGAAAAATATTTAATTAAACTGTTCTCTGCTGGCTTCCATTGCCGCTCACCACCCAACCTCCGCGGCCGTCATCAGCAGTTCAGTATGCGCGTGTTTGGCAGTTGGTTGGTCGCCTGTCGGCTTGGCTGATGTCTTGTGACGTATTTTTTTTTTTTTTACATTTCGCCACAGTCGGTTTAACCCTTGCAGCGGCCCCATCGGCGACCCCACCGCGAAAAGAGTGGCGCACATTGTCAAGCGACGAAAGTGTGCGGCAGCTGGGCTGTTTGTTGCATGCATACATATTCGTACATATTCGTGTGTTTATATTTTTTCGATTTTTTTTTTTTATATTATTTACTACGCCTTTAATTTCGCAGATTTCAGCAACGACGCAGTTAGGCAGCCTCCAGCAACCCTAATCCGCACGCGCCGCCACAACCTTTAATATTTTTGAATTTCTTTTCGCTTGCTCATATATTTTTAATTTCCTGAAATTTCCCACTTAGCCGCGACCTTTCCTTGAAACTTTGCTCATAATAAACATTTAATATTTTCTTTCTTTGCATGCCACGTTGTTTTTTTTTTTTGTTTTTATTCTGCGCACTTCAGTTGAGCTTACACGCTGCTGCTTGTCAAACATTAATTTTGGGCTTAGCCGTCTGAGTGGCGAATTCTTGGAAGATTTATATAAATTTCCAAGGCTTTGGGCAATATTTCTTTTTAATTATATTTTATCTCGTCTTCTGTAGTCTTTCACTTCTCCGTTTGCTGTTAATCGGAAGGTTGCGCTCTTCACTCGCAAAACTACCAATTCGAAAATATTTCGTATGCTATAAACACGCTGAAAATGCGACTTCGTTTAGGTATTCATAACTTTCCTAATTTCTCTTTTAATAATTTCCTGTTCAACGGCCTCAATACCTAATTTACTTGCGTAAGCTGCTCGAAAAAGCTTAGCCAAAGTTGAACAGCTTCCCGTGTTTCTGAGATTTCGTTCTCCCGAAATATTAATTTACAGTTTATTCTATTATTTTTGCCAGCTTCGCGCAATAATGAAAAGCTCTTCACGAAATTACGAAAAAAGTTTCTAATGCGTTTTTGAGGACGCAAAATTTTGTTTTAAGCAAAGCAGCTAATTTGTACGCCGGAAATGTAAAGTTTCACTCAAGCGAATTTATTAAATTATTGAAATACACCTTCTACGCGTGATCAATTTTTTTGTTTTTGTTTGATTGACATGAGAAAAGTGTAGACGGTGAAATTGTGTGAAAAATGAAATTTTTAGAAAAGAGGAATATAAAGGTATATTCTTGTTATTTTCCATATGATAAATATTGAAAAAAAAATGTTTTTACTTGGAAAGTGTTTGAAAATTTTTACTAAAATAAAATAATTTTTTTTACTAACTTTACGTTTGGAAAATTTGGTTTTGCTTGAGAAATATTAAATGTAATTTCAAAAAATAAAAAATTTTTTTGCGAATGAAAAAATAAAAAAAAAAATGCTAATTATTTATGCAAATGACGTTAAAATTTTAGAAAATAAGATTTTTAAGAAAAAATGTATCTGTTTTATATAATTAACCACACAAAACGACTAAAAATTATTTTTATTTTTATAAAAAAAGAAAAAATTTTTAAGATTTTTTTTGTCACGTTAAGTCTGTACACATTTTTTTATTAATATTTTACAAATTTTCGTATGAGTAATATTTCGTGGCAAGCCCAAAGTACAAATTTTTAATTGACAATTTTGAAAATATGTTTTTGACCCAATTAAATCGTGTTTATTTATTTACCATAAATAATAGAAAAAGGCAATTATTTAACAATTTAATTCACTTTCGAAAAGTTTGTATTTCAACTTCCCCATACAAACTGCAATCCAGAATCCCTAGCGCTACAAAACAAAAATTAAGTGAATGCATGTCGTAGTTATTAAATAATCATAACAACAACAATAACTATCTGTCGTATATTCATCTTCTTCTACTCTTCATCGAAAGTTCGAAATTCTTCGGCACACTCGCTCAACAAGGATTATACGAGCACACACACACACACACACACACATAAATATTTCTATACATAATAAGTATAGGTTTTATCGAAACTTTGCTTATTATTATTTTAGTTGTTGTTTAAGCCAGCAGGCGCGCGCAGGCGAGCAAACAAACAGACATGTGTTGTGGTCGCCTAAATGTATGCTCTCATAAACTGTTAGTACATTCCAACTCTTCCCCTCCTCCCCCTCTCCTTCGTCTTCAGCACACTGCGCTTCTTTATGGCTGTTGTAAATTTTGTTAGACGACATATATTAAATTTTGAAATGTTCATACAAACATCTGTAGAACTGTGTAAAACAATAAAGCACTTACAAGTAAATCAGTAAATCCGTTAAGGACATGTGCGTGTGTATCTATTTGCAGTGTTAGCAGCGTATGAAAACAACAACAAAACACAACTCAGTGCTCTTAGTAGCACTTAGTCGACAACACGAGCACATTACTACGACGCGTTTAAGTCGCATTGAAGCGCTTGCACAGCGCTCGCAAAGTATTAGCTGTAGATTTAGTTGTTGTACATATATCGATTTAAATAAGAATGCATATGTTGTGGTTGAAAGCATTTGAGGCGCTGCGTTGCCAAGTTTCCAAGCAATAAATTGAAAATTGATGCAAAAATAACAAGGCAGAAATTAATTTAAGGAAATGTGTTTACATTGTTGTGGCTATTTGAGAATAGTTTATCTAATATACATACAACTTTTAGGATTCGGTGTTAAATTGCAGTTTCTAATTTTCTACCTTGTTGCCAATTTTCACTTTGTAGGTTACATAGCCAAGACAAGCAGTGGTGAACAGTCTGATAATTATATAAATTATATAAACAGAATAGAGCAGATTTAAATTGCAGCTTAAGTAAAAGAAAACGATCTACTTCGAGGATATAGTCAACTATATTTGTCCAATGCCTAAAAGAGCAATGTTGCGCAATTTCATCGCTGTAAGTATTTTCACATCATTACGAAAAAGAATGAAGTTCGAGGCATAGGTGGCTAGTATGTATATCGAATTTTATTTTTTTGCAGCTATTTATGAAATACAATGTTGCCAATTTTCAGTTGAATTTTCACTACTTTTTAGAATCGCGCTATAAACGACAATTTTCAAATTTCAATTTCAATTTGCGATGCAAAGTCAAGCAAAATAGATATCAGCTCAGTTTGTACAATTATATTTATGCACACTCATCACGAGCAACCAAAACGTTATGCTCATAAAGTTGCCACTACTTTTAGGCACTTCATTATTGTGCCATTTTTAGCCACCAAACCAAAAAACGTGACTAACAAAAAATGTCGGTGGCAATTTGCTTTGCAAAAAAAATCGCGATTACTTTGCACAAAGTTCGCGTAATCACTTTGAATAGCGTCGTAACTAATCCGCCTATTAAGCCAGCGCCAAAAAGTATGCTGCATAAGAAAATAAGTAATTATGCCAATGGGAAAATAGAAATACTGAAAGAGCTTTCGAAAGGGCCCATCGAGCAGCCACTAAAGATGTTGAATTTTGATAGTAATGAGCGGTGAAAGTGTTTGTGAGTTGGCCAATGCAAAGGCACTCTCCTTCGCGCCAAAACACTGCCTCTAACCTTAATTATCTACTCCTTTTATTTTAGTTACGCTAGCGTGTGCAATTTAAAATTACCCGCCGGCATTTAACCAAATGATTGTCTTGAACATTAGTTAGGTGGCGTTGGTGGAACAGCTATGCCATTGTATTGAAGTGTGGCAACGTTGATAACGAGCTTAAGCAAAGTGCAGAACCCAAACCATTCCTTGCTGAGAGAATGTAGGCTTGTCATAGACTGATTGCCGTCGTGATTTCCTGCGCCAGATGGCTATCTTCAAGATTGTGCCCAAAATGGCCGTGGAGCATAAGTTGTACGCATACCACCTACATATACTCGTACCTCATTTTTGCGCGCCTTTTATTTATCACTACCCCTAGTTCTCACTGCTTTGTCTCACTTCCGTTCGGCAGCACGTTTGCTCGTTTATTTTACGACACCCTTGAAACTATCAAAACAAATCCAAGCCCAAGCATCCTGTATACTTAGCACTACTAAGTAGGTAGGCAGAGAGTTGGAAGCGGCCACTTGTCACTCAGCGCAGCGCAGCGCCTGTCTCTTAAATAGCACAGAGGTTGAAGAAGGGCGATGGAAAGGCAGTGGAAACATTAACCATTAAACTAAATGAGCAACATTTTCGAGTATTGCCAGTTGTGTTGTAAGAGTCGTCAATGTTTATTTAGCCTGGCAACTCACTTCTTTCCGGCACATTAGCCTAGCTTTTTTCCACTACCTTTCTCTTTGTTTTTCGTCTTCTTTTTGCGACTTTGTGCAAACAAAGTTTAACTGCGTAGTTGATTGTAATGGCAATAAAGGAAAAGGTAAATACTTTTCTGCTACTATTTCAACCTCTTTTTTGGGGTAAATACCCGTATTTAGTTCACTTAAATACAATACTTTGTGCTTTTTTTTCTGCTAATATCTTTTCGCTCTAAAAATGCGGTTGCAAAGGTATGTTTACAGTATTGCATGAAATGGCAGCACACAATTTAATTTAATTGGCAATTTGCAGAAAATAGAAAAATATGAAATGAGAAGAGAGCAAGCACAGAGGAATTCAGAGAATAAGATGTTAAGCATTGGTGCTCGGTACCAAAACGATGTAGAAGAAGTGGGAGATACATATGTGTTATGACAGATAATAATACAGTGTGGTATTTTAAAGTAGTTTAATTGAAAGAAACTGTAGTAGAAAAGTTGTTAGTTTAGTGGAATAAAGTGAGCGTTGCATACTGTAAAAGCAAATAGGTAGATGAGATCTCTTCTGAGAAATTAACTGGCAATACGAAATTGGAGTGGAATAGTAAGAAAATTGATACGGTCAGAAAGCTGTAAACTTTAAACATACAGAATGGTAGAATCTAATTTGAATAACAAGAGAAGAGAAGGTGAAAAAAGGTTATGTATGGAGATAAAACAATTTACAACTTCACAAAACCGAGAGTAGTAATTAAAACAGCTGTGACTATAAATAATGCCGGAAAAAGTAGTAAATTTTAAAGAATTTAATGAATCAACTAAAGGCTTCAAATAAAAAAAAAGGTAGTAGAAAAATAGTAGAAAAATAGTAGTATACTATTTCAGTTTGTCTTTTGGAGAAACTTGGATGGTTACCTCAAGAATTGGTAATTTACACATTCAAAGGAATTTTAAAAAGTAGTAGAAAAATACTACCAAATTTTTTAAATTTCTTAACTGAGTTTGATTGGCTTCATTACAAAATTGGAATTAAAACTATTTAAAAAAGTAGTAGAAAAGTAGTAATCGTTTTTTGTTTTCTTTTTTAACAAAACTAAATTTAAGTAATCTTCAAAGAAAACACATTCACGCAAATAAAAAATGAAACAACTTAGTATTAAATGTAGTAGACAAATTACTAGAAAAGGTAGTAGTTATACAAAGACATTTGTTTAACTCAGACTCCATGATAAAGTGCAAGCGCTCAAAAATTAATTGGGCAATTAAAATTGAGTAGAGATATACCTACATAAGCGAGCACTAACAAAACGCCAACAAAAGCCATCGAAGTGTACAACAAGCATCAACAAAGACAACAAAACGCCAATGGCTGCCTCAGCATTTATGCAGTTGCAAGCACGCACGTTCTCTTTTTAACGCTTCGCCTTTTCGTGCACATTTCTTTTTATTACAACACATACAATATTTTTCTCCATTTTTCGGTCTCTAAAAAATCAGGCAAATAGCAATTTGTATATACAAAATTGCAGTTTGCAAAGTGCAATAAACGCAAATGGCAGCGAAGTAATAAAAAGAAGTGAGGAAGTGTAAAAAAACAACGAAAATAATGGAAATTAGGAATAAGAAAGAAAGAGTCGCTGCAAGGTGGTGAAAAAAAAGCAATAAAGAAAATAAGCAAAAACAGCCAAAAGTGCACGAAAAGTTATTACAGCGAAACATGGCAACGTTGCAGAGTCGTGTGTGTTGCAACGCCGGGCAATGCATACTCTTGGGCGCACATTCATTAACGATACTGTTGGCATGCTTATGCAGCAGCGTGAGCTTTGCCTTTATCTACATCTTAGTAAAAACTGCAAAAAGTTTTTATGCACAACTTTTACTCGCACAAGAATGCTGCTGCTACTTACTCCACTTCTGTCTTCCACTTCGCTACTTCCCGGCTAGCGCCAACACCGCTTTGGTAATTTTTATTAAGTAGCAGCAGTGTTGTTAAAAAAAAGTGGACAAATAGCTGTGTACCCATACTCACACACACACACACACACACACACACACACCCAAACAAAAGTAAGGGAAAGTAGTAAATGGAGAAAATAGGAAAAAGTAATATTTAGCAGAGTGCCGGCAAAGAGAGATAGCGCCAATATTTCCTGCTACTTTATTTTTAGCTACTTAAAAGTTTCCAAAATTTTTCATATATTTTTTGTTTTTTTTTTTTATACATTTTCTTGAGTGTCGCAAAAAAATATAACACGACTGCAATGAAATGCAAAGCAAGGGAGACAAATAAGTTGGTAAACAATCAGCAAAGCAAAAATCGCGAAAACTGCTTTGCCGCGACGCGTCTCAACTCCCACGCCAGTGTTGGCTGCTTGAACTCGTATTTCTGTAACTTATTGTGACAGTTGTGGCTTAGCATTAATGTATGCATGCAGTTCGTGCGGTCGCATACGAACTAGTATGTACCAGTCAATCTGTAAAAAGTTCAACTATCGCTGTTTTACTATACGTTTTCTTCGTGCACCCGCACTGTTTGTAGCTTTTGCCATTGCGAATTTATGCATAAACAGTAGCGAAATGCACTGCCGCCCCCACAGCGCCATCTGCATTGCAATTCCCCCTCAACAGCTGGGCTTGCATAGTTTAAGGCGTTGCGCTGCATTACAAAGAGATTGGCGAGTGGGTGCGTGAACTATGAATGTGCTGCTTCATCTACACTCTCCTGCTTGTTTTCTATCACACAACAACCCTCAAAAAGGGTAAGGGTGAAGGTTTTGGCATCATTTTATTCACCTTTTAAATATTCATTGCATTTTTTCGCGTATTTTTTCAGCGCTTAATGAGCAAAATGCAAAGATGTAAAAGCGATTGAGTGACAGAAAATGAGAAGCGAGTGGGGCCGTAAATATGGGGATTATAATAAATATTTAAATGCAAGCAGATGTACCTACTGTACATCGTCCGTGGCAGATGAGCACAAACTGAATTGAAACGATTTGTTTGGAAGGTTTACTATAATAATTTGAAAAACTGTAAAGAAGACAAAACTTTGAGGTTGAGATATGTATGTATATTTTAAGGAGCAACAACGTGGAGGTGAAACTAACTCGATTTCAATAGTGAAAACTACTGAAAATTATGTTACACAATATTAGAAAATGGGCTTAGAAAGAAGCTTTAGTTCAAAAGGTTCACTTTAAACTCTGTAAAATTGACTAATTCACAACGCTATGACAAAATTCGACATATTTCATAAAAGAGGCATGAGAATAGCACTGTCACTATTGCACCACTTGGCTTTTGCATTGCATATTTTTAGGAGCACTCCTTTTTTGTTTTTTTTTTTTTTGCGAAATGGCTTCATTTTTGGTCTTTCGGTAGTCTTAAGTATCAAATGCCTTCCGATTGTGACTATTTAAACTTAAATTTCGGAGAAAGCTTTAAGTTATAAACAAAAAACACATAAAAAGGCAATAAAAAACTACTGAGCAAGCAGTTTCCTGATATCGCATTATCACATGCCTCACCCCATTCTGCTTTAAATCGCAGTAAGCTGAATCAAAAAATCAAACCATCAGCCCCTTAATGCGCTATCGAATTTGTACGAAATATGATTACTTGCTCAAATAATAAGGCAAATCGCATTAAAGCTAACGGCATTTGCGAACAAATCAAAGAAAGCCAAACAAAATCAGCTCAAATCGATGGCAGCAAATATGAAATCAAAAAAGAAAAAAATGAAGGGTAAACGATTTTGGGTGGAAATAAACGGGCACACACGTGCTTCAAAAAAATAGGGAGCTGTAAATTTAAGGCGACGACGTTTGCGACGCACAAAAGTATGCTACAAAGCTAAATAAATTGAAATGTAAAAATTGAATGGTTAGAAAAAGTTTGAAAAAAAAATTTGTTACAGAAGTGTACACCGATTTTCATCATATCGATTATGCGGAGAAAGAGTGTAGATGGCAGACCTGGGCGCGGTGTGGGCTGAAGACAGCAAAGTTTCACTTACTTAACTACTTTTTGGCGCAAATAAGCAAGCAAATTAGTCGAGGAAGGGACATCACAAATTCGTTTATCAAAGTATTGTAATCAAAGTAAAGGAAACGGAAAATCAACCGCAAAATTTGTGGCAGAAACACAGTGAGGGGAGAACAAAAGCAGTGGAGAGCGTGAGTAGCGAGCGGCGACTGGCGAGAGGTCAAAATTACGGGCAAAGCGTAAGAAATCCGATGCTAAGCAGCACAAAGTACAGTAATAACCACAACAAAAGCAATAACCACAATCAGAGCGAACTTTAGCCGTGACGACAACTGTAATATAGACAGCAGGGACAAAAGAAGACAAGCTGCACAAGCAACAGCAACAGCAACAGCAACAACAACAACAGAATAAGCAACTTTTTATAAACGACAACAAAGCAAAAACACTTTGATTATAACGAAAGTAGCGAAGTGCAAATAAAATGTGCGGCGAATGAAAGTGTAAGTAAAAAGTGTGCGAGTGGAGTGCAGGACGCAAGGCAAGCGAAGGCGCAGTGTGGACACGAGTACACCCTCGTAAAAACTTTGTAGCAATTTAACAGTTTCGAAAATTTGTTTGCTTTTTGCTGTTGCGTTCTGTTGTGTTTTGAGCTTTGTTGCAGTCGTCATGACTAGAAGACAATCAAAATGTGAATCCCAAAGCGCAAATTCACAACGAAGAAATAAAGTAACAAAAAAAATGATTATTTAAAAGATAAGGCAATAGAAATTGTGTAAATCGCGCTGGTGGAAAGGCGACGATTATGCAAAGAGTGCGCGCTGATGAAAGTCGCGTGGTATAAAGGATATGCGAAAATATATCAAATAGAAAATGCTTGAAAAGTAAACGAGTGCGAGAGTTCATGAGAAAGAGTTTGGAGAACAAAAGCTTCTATTTGAGCTGAGTTTGTGAGTGTGCGAGAGTTTGGGCAACGCGCAAACACCAGCAACGATTGGACAACAAATGAAGTGGCTGATGAAACCAAGCAAACGAAGGTGGTGAGTAGATAGTGAAAAAGGATGGCGAAGTAAAGCGAGCGATAGGAAACCGAAAGTGTTCAGAACACACAAAACGCCAAACGCAATGACATAAATTTTGCCATAATGACAACGAATAACAACAACAACAACAACAAAACCGCTATGCGCGAATACTCGCCAAGCAAATGAAATGTGTTTTGCCAAAACTCACACCAAACGCACAGGCACAGCTAGAGCAAAAACAACAACATCATCAAGAACAGCGAGCACCAACAAAATGCGTGCAAGTGAAATGTACAGAAGGGAAATTTGTCTGCAGCGCCACCATTTGTGCAAAATTGAGGAAAATGGAATTATCGATTTTCAATCGACGGCACTGCTGAGTTGGCAATGACAGCGGAGTTGGTGGGTGAGCGGAGCATTGAGAAAGTTGAGTTAACAAGGCAACGGTGCTGCTGTTGTTATGTTTCCTAGCCCCAGCTATGTACATACATACATACAAGGGTGCTTGAGCAGAGGCATAGTGAAAACATTTTAAGTGAAAAAAATATATAAAATTTTTGCAGCATCAAAACTTCGTCGCGCTAACTAAAAAACTGCTTATGCAAAGAATTTCTAGAAAAATATTGTACTGACTAAAATAATTCCAAATTTTTTAAAATAATTTTTTTTAAATTCATGTGAATTTTTCATTAAATTCAGAAACTACTACTTACTTGTATAGTTTTTTATATATTTTTTGGTATAAAAATTGTATTACTTACATACCTCAAAAAAAAAAAAAATTACAAAAAATCTTGATTAATAACATCTTATTTTAGCATTATGATGCGCTTGAATCGGGTAAAAAACTAAATCCTAAAAATTTTTTAAAAATTGTTTTTTCTTAAAAAAAATTGTAGTAAGTTTAAAGCGTGGACTTGGTTTGTTTGCGTAAATATGTATGTAATGTTTTTATAAAAAAATTTACGAAATATGAATGAAATAGATGCTTTAGTAAATAAACTATTTTCCTATAATAACTTAATTTTGTTGTTGAAAGTAATTGGAAAAGTTATAAAACAGTCGTCCAGGTTTTCTTCTTTGAATATTTCTGTATAAAAGAAATAAAGTTCTCGCTTAACAAAAAAATTAAAATTTGAATAAACGAAGACGAGCAAAAGATCAAAAGTTAGTTCGCATGCGCACTTGCAGCGCACTTGCAGCGCCTAAAACTATGCAATAATTAAACTCAATAATTTTCCTTTCAAACGGAAAAGTGACACAACCTCGAGTTACATAAAATTATAATCATTAAGATTTGTACTTACTCAGCTAATAAATATAAATTATTATACTTCTAATTCAAAGCTTACCTGAAAATAATCAGAAAAATTAAATTATTAGCCATTGCAAAAATTATTTACTTACATTTATAAATTAACAATTATATTTTTTGAATTTAATTGCTCCTCTTGCCTAGAACTTTGCTGCTTCCTCCTACAAAAAAGCAAAAATCAACTAACCTCTACCACACATTTGCTTTCCATACTCTATTCCACAGAAGATTGTGACGACAGCAAGAAAATATGCGACTAGAAGCAGAACAGCACGGCGAGGAACGCCCTAAAATATGCAACGCCAGAGATAAGAAATCGAGTCACAAACGACAGTAAATGCAAAGCAGCGCAGTGCCGAGCAGCAGCTACCAGCAGCTATGCAGCAATCACACCAATCACACCCGACAAATCCCACAAACCCACACTTGGGCACGCGCGCTTATTAACGCCATCCAACAACAACAACTACTTCACAGCTTAGGGTGTCCGTATGGCGCAAATGGTTGAATGTGAAAGGCGTTTGTTGAAACTGTTTTGTTTGTTTTTTTCTTCTTCTTTTTTTTGTGATTTTTTATGTACGACGCAGCGAAGGCATTAATTGTGACAACAAAGTCAAGATAAGCAACAACAACAACAACAACATGTAATTTTAGCCATAATCAGCATGGCTTCAATGGTGCAATCAATCGGAAGTGAAGGTGAGCGAGGAAGGCGAAGAAGGCGGCGAAGTAAGCTCCATAAATGCGCACAAAAATGAAAACAGCTGGCGGTGATAAATGTCGTGACAAATTTTGGAAGAACACGAACTCAACTAAAATGATGGTGAAAATGCATGAGCTTCAGATTTGATTGGCTCAGTAATTAACTGGAAAGTTCTATTAAAAAAATCAAAAACTGTCGGCCAAGTTAAAGTAATGCTTTGAAAGCTTCGCTCGCAGATCCGAAAAAATTTTGGCTGTAACACTTCAATTGATTATAAGAAAAACGAACTAACTGTACATATATCTGGCTCTCAAGCTTAGGACAGAGCCTTATCTTAATTAAGCTTAAAGCTTGGAAAATTCTTTTGAGCTTTACTCACGACTGAAAGCGCTTAACAAAGTTCTAAATATTTTGCCAACGTGAATAGTAAAGCTCGTAGAGGCTTACCTCTTATTCTTATTACTTACGACGCCTAAAAGTATTTGATAAATGTTTAAATGACATTTTCATTTCAGACGAAAATGTGACACCGATTCGAGATACATAATAGAGACTAAGAATTTTAATTAGTTAATCGGTTTAACGTTTAAGGGCTACTATACTACAAAGACTGATGTGGCTTATAGCCAGAAAAAAGCGCCCATTTTACTTACATTAAATAATGGTAAACGCTTTTCATACCCATTCTAACTTCTGAGCAACGTCAACATAGTCAAATGAAATTAGTACGAAGAGAAAAGTGCATTGAAAAATTGTAGCTGACCACAAATATGCAGAGCCTAAGCCACGGAAGAAATCTAGTTATAGAAATGGATCCATATTTTCTATTTCGTATAACAGAATTGTGCAGAATTAGCGCACATCTTTAATAGTTCACCACTCACTAGTCCAAGCAAGGGATTTACGTAAACACCAATACAGCAAAATATTAACGAAACGACAACAAAAACTCCGCACTAATGAAGTGAAAACTGTCAACAAGACGCAAGGCTATCGAATACTACACCAAAAAAGGAGCCGAAAATCAAACAACCAAATGCAGTTAAGGGCTATTGGCAGGCCGCAAGGCAGTCGCCGAGGAAATGTAAAGCAACCCTGGCGCTATACCGCCGCAGGACACTTCATTACAAAGCAGTTGGCAGGCGAAGAAAAAAGGAAAAGGCAAAAAACACAAACGCTTCAAGGGAGTTCAACAACAAAACAACGGCAGCTCGAAGCAAACTTGTGCTGGCAAATGCCAAGTGGGAAAAAGAATGCGAAAGAAAAACATGCAAAAAATGCTGTTTGCCAAAAATTTTAAAAGCACAAGAAAAAAAAATTGGGGGAAAATATGCTGAAGAAGTGTAATGAAATGGAAAAATTTGTGTAAATAAAGCAGCAGCATTTGTTGGATGCCTGCAGAGTTACAGCGTTGCATTTACTTTGCCAAGTATTTTGGTTTACGAATTTTTCTTACTTACGTACAAAAATAAGTAGTGAGTGCACTCCGCATTGTCTTTCTTTGATAACTGCGCGCTCGATTTGATTGCCCAAAATCACCAAAGAAAATACCAACCGAGCATCAGTGAAATTTGGCAACAATGCGTGCCATCATTTAGAAGAGAAAGCAAAGGCTGCCTACCAACACTAGCGCTACGAGTGTCACTGCGTCATTTGGCCATTTGAGCGGAAATTTCATTGAGTCACTGAAAAACAAACAAAAAAAAGTATACACACATGCTAAGAAATGTATAATTCACTCACTCGAATGTCTTGCAGTGTCAACCAGCCAAGCGTAACATTGTTATTTTGTATGCAAAGCAAAGAGAAAAAATCGTAGCTGCAAACAAAAGGTAAGCAAAATAAATGAAATAAAAAAAAAGAAAAAAAAAACAAAGCTGACGACATGAGACGCCAAAGGCGGCGAATGATAGAAGTCAAAGTGGGCAACAACAAAGCGGTTAAAGTCAACTGGAATGGCAAAGTTCTGTCAAGTAACGTTGAAGCAGCAACAGCAGCAACAACAGCAAAGACGATAAGGCCTCGTTGGCTTACCAAACCCTGCACCGGAGTAGAGCAGTCAGTTGGCGGTGAAGGACACGACAGTAAGCCACCAAGCGCCAGCGTTGCCAGACAGGTGTGAGCAGCTTCAAAAGTGCCGGCAGAGGGAGCCTTTAGCGCCGGCATCGACGTTAACGAAACTCAGCTAAATTATGCTGAGCACGTTGGGGCATTTGTGAAATTGCTTTGCTGCGAGACGTTTGCTACTGCTGCTACCATTGCTGCTGCTGTTGTTGCTGCTATTTTTATTACGGTCGCCGTTGACGTGGCTGTTATTTGTGCGATTCGTGCGCTTTGTTGGTGCAGCAAATAAGCAAAGGTATCGCGTACTTTCAAACAAGGCGGGCGCTACAACGCTTATTTATGTGCAAATAGTAAGTAGCAACAGCAGCAGCTTGCCAAGTAAGAATATATGACTAAAGCAATAAAGAGAAAAGCAATATATACAGCCACAACAAACGCACACACTTTCGCAACATTTCCATAGTCAAGGAGAGTACAAATTAAAAGCGCATGAAATAAATTTAAAA
The DNA here is from genome assembly GCA_963971545.1 of Philophylla caesio. NCBI lineage: Eukaryota > Metazoa > Arthropoda > Insecta > Diptera > Tephritidae > Philophylla > Philophylla caesio. Next base: position 122,414,363 of record OZ020607.1, read on the forward strand.
TGTATTTACATTTTCATCTGCAAATAGTAAGTGTGTGCGAATGGGAAAGAATAAGATGGAAAGAGAGAGAGAGAGAGAGATATAGAAATAATGGCATGTCAGCGCGTACCGCGTTGAAAAGGGGAATGTGTGATAAACGAGATAAGAGGAGGTTATGTGCTCGTATGAGGACTGCAAATAGTTAGTACAGAGGATGACAATGGCAGAAGCAATCATCAGAAAAGCTACGCGCATTACAGCAACCGCAAAGCAAAAGTAAAGTGTTAAGTGTAGAATGAAATGGTTAAACGGTAAGATAAGACAAATGTATGTACATAAACAAATGAGTGGCAATCATAGCTGGCACACATGTGAACAAAACGACGACGACGACGACGACGAGCGCCAAGTAAGAAATGCCATGCAGAGGCTGGAAAACCGCTAACGCCACGTAGCGAGTCGCAAAAGGAAGAGGTGTAGCGATCTGCCTGCTGTCGACCAAAGCAATATCGATGAAGGTGTCGGCATTTGTTAGGTGCTAACTACCGCGAAGACATAGTACGTTGAAAAAAAAAAAAAAACACAAAAACTGTGCAGCAAAATGAACTGCAAATATTTTAAGGCGACTACAAAGCAAGAAGGCCATAAACAAGTGGATGTACGCTTCAAGAAGAAAAACAAGGAAATAAATGAAATAAAAAGAAAAAATATACAAGAAAACGAACTGCAGCAAAGGGTGAGCATTAGAGTGTATTAAACTAAAAGTAAAAACTGGTTTCAATTAAAATAACTAATCATTAGAAAATTGACAAAATCTAAGCAGGGCAGTGCCGTTTTCTAATCTGCCTGTTAAATTAACCTGCTGTTTAAATCTCTGAACATGAAGCCTAAAAGTATGCAGCGCTTCACTTTACACCCAGACACAAGTTTTAAAAGGCATCTTAACCACAATAGAGTAGCGAATTTGTTAGATAACGCGCGCATACTTTTAGGCTTGCGGTCCAGAGATTTAAACAGCAGTTAAATTTAACAGGCAGATAAGAAAACGGCCCTAAGGGCCAGTTTTTCAGTGCAAGTTGAACTCTGTTTGTCGTTTAAACTCAGAATGCAGTTTTTCAGTCAACTTTAAACGGAGTTTAAACTAAGGTTAAACGGCTGATTGTGCTCGGTTAAACTTAGTTTAACTTTTCAGCTGTTTGCTGATTACTTCGTTTTGGTTGCAATAAATTTATTTGAGCGCAAGGAAACTAAGTTTAAATTTAAACTGAGTTTAACTAAACTTAGTTTAAACTGAGTTTAAACCAGCACTGAAAAACTGGCCCTAAGTCTGTTCGTGTTAAAGTCCAGGCTAAATTTAGCGATAAAATTTAAAGTTTTTAAAATGCTAAAAGTGCTCTTCAGGTTTATAAGTGCTGTTTAGCTCTCGCTACAGACGCCGCTCTTGTGATTCCACACAATGTACGTTGCTAATGTACCTTCAGCTGATAGAAGACAACGATGACAGAGCTTTCAGAGTAAGTAGAATGGAAATGTTGCCTTGACGCATTTAGTGTAGACATTTTTGGCAGAAACTTCTAAAAAAACAAGTGACTCTATCAGCCGTGCTACCTTTGTGAATGTGAAACTGGCAGCATGGCTGTATAGCTTTCCTTTACTGTTGTCAGCGTGTTATTTTAAGCCAGCGGCTGCGATTTTTTTCAATATTCCCACGCAACTTTTAATGTCAAAAAATTTCTCGTCAAAACTTCGCATTCAACCACTTTTCTTCATTGATTCTCTCGCGAAACAAAGTCTGTAGATTACAACGTTCCAGACAACACTATATCAGGCACCTGTGATTTTACTCACAATCCCCCAGTTTTTTTTTTTATCACGCATTTTAAAAGTAAATCTCGTTCGACTGTATGGACATATTTCAAAAGTGCCACAAACGAAGTGACGAAGTTGATTTGAAACCAAACCGAGTTGTATTTGGGGGAAAAGTTATGAGTGCAATAAAATACGTGCACCTGTAAGAATTTCCATTTTTTTTTGATAATCTCGAATTATAAATGATACACATTTTTTATTACACACGGGAAAATGTGCGAGTATGTATGTATACCAATCATAGATATCCTCCAATTTTTCTACCAATACGCTTAGGTTCGAGCACCAATTTTTTTTTAACAATAAATCTAACCTCACACAAACCACTTCGAAAGATTGCCTTACAATAAATATGGCAAAAAATTCGCTTGAAAAATTTGAGGAAAAAAATGCCAGGCCAACTGAATTTGCATGTGTACCACGCCAGTTGGTCATAAATTAAAAGCAAGCGTGGAAAAGTGTGCTGCCGGCGGCAGGTGGCTGACACACACACACACACACAGCAGCATATACATAAATATTTCAAATGTATGAATTGGATACCTGAATGCCTATTCGTGTGTGTGGAAGCTAAGCTCATATGCAAACTAAGCGCTTACAAACCCAAAAATTCCACACACGCCCACAAGTATGCTTGAGCACTTATGCAAACGCAGTGTTGTATTTCCTTTCTTCTGATTTTTTTTTTTTCGTTTTATTTCTCTCTCTGCCAGCATTTTCTTCGCTCAACACTCGGAGTTTGCGGTGGTTAAGTGAACCTACCGCAAATTTCCATGGACACTAAAAAGTGTCAGGTGCAGACAAAACAAAAGACAAAGCGACACACACACACACACATACAAACATAACTGTCACCGTGTGTGTGTGTGTGTGCCTTATAAGCATACTTCAACAGTTGAGACAGGTGTGCCAGCATTTTCACTGTGGCTATGCAAAGAGTTTTGGTATAGAAAAAAAAGAAAAACTGCCAAAAAAACACTAAAATAAGTTCATACGAAAAAGTGGAGCAGAAAAAGCACTTTGGTAAAAAAAAAACGATCTCACTGTAAAAGTAAATGAAGAAACATTTTAGTAAGAGAGACATTAAAAATGGAAATCCGTTGGTAGACAGCCTGCCAAAAAAAAAAACAAAAACACACACACACAACGCACGCTTGTGACTAAGCCTACGCTCGCTACGCGCTTAGTAAAATGTTTTTCATGCGAATTCCCATTCACTTTTCCTGCATGCGAGGAGTTTCGCTTGTGGCACTTTTCGGTGTTTTTTTTCCTTTTGCTCTCCTCTTAAAGCGGCGCTTTCTTGCCTACTTGAGGTGAGTTGAGCGTGTGGCAGGCTAAAAGGAATTTTGTGAAAAAAAACAAAAAAAAACACAAAACACATTACACAAAATTTCAACTGAAGGAATTTGGTTATTTTTTTTCGTTGCAAGCAAAATTGAACTGGCAAGAGTTGCAAATATTACTAGAAAATGCAGCTTTTCAAATAAAAGAAAAGATTAGAAATTTACATGCGGGATTATGCTTGTGCTGACGTTGAAAGGTTGCGACATCAACAAAATTCGCAAAATCTTGCAAACAATTGCGCCATTGTGAAGCCGAGGTTAGAAGAGCGTGTAACGTTCGTTGTTCTCTTTCATTTCAATGCTTTGACACCTCTGACGGTGGAGTGAATTAAGTGGATGTTGTAGTTGTTTTCTTAGTGCGTTGTGGATTAACGTAAAGTGTGATTAACGAAACGGATAATTAAAAAATTTGATAACTCACATTTGAGATATGCGCATACTCGCTAGGTGGCGCTGAAGTTGTTTTATTGCTAAAAAAAAGGTATTTATGATATAATTTGGTGTATATTTAAAATATGCGTGAATGATGGCAAGCGAATTGCTTAAAAAAAAATTACCCGCTAGGTGGCGCTAGTGTCAAATTATTGCCAAAAACTGGTGTTTAAGGTTGAATGTGGATCATATTCAAATTATAAGTACAATGTAGTTTAGTTTCTAACTTTGTGCAAAATTTTTTGCAAATTTATCAATTTTCATTTAGATTATGAAGATTTTACTAAGAGTCTTTTAAGCAAATTGGATATGCAGTCTGCACGATTTTTGACAATTTTTTTTAAATTTTATTTTTACAATTTTTTATTGTATATAAAAGTCTTTATAAAAAATTACGAAATTCTTTAAAAATTTTAAAATTTTACTTAATTTTAAACAAACTTTTGAAATTTTAATAGTCTTTTAAGCAAATTGGATATGCAGTTTGCACGAGTTTTGACGATTTTTGACAATTTATTTTAAATTTAATTTTTTAAATTTTTTTTTGTATTTATATAAAAATCTTAATAAAAAATCACGAAATTCTTTGAAAATTTTAAAAGTTTTACTAAATTTTAAACAAAGTTTTGAAATTTTAATGGTCTTTTAAGCAAATTGGATATGCAGTCTGCACGAGTTTTGACAATATTTTTTTAATTCAAAATTTTTTTTGTATTTATATAAAAATCTTAATAAAAAATTACGAAATTCTTTGAAAATTTTAAAAGTTTTACTGAATTTTAAACAAAGTTTTGAAATTTTAATGGTCTTTTAAGCAAATTGGATATGCAGTCTGCACGAGTTTTGACAATATTTTTTTAATTCAAAATTTTTTTTGTATTTATATAAAAATCTTAATAAAAAATTACGAAATTCTTTGAAAATTTTAAAAGTTTTACTGAATTTTAAACAAAGTTTGAAATTGTAATGGTCTTTTAAGCAAATTGGATATGCAGTCTGCACGATTTTTGATAATTTTTTTTAAATTTTATTTTAAATATTTTTTTTTGTATATAAAAACCTTAATAAAAAAATTACGAAATTCTTTGAAAATTTTAAAAGCTTTCCTATATTTTATACAAAGTTTGAAATTTGTATGGTATTTGTTATATAATAAAATATATTTGAAAAAAAACATTTCGGCTTTTTCACAAAAACGACATATGCTTGCGTCACTATATACCGATAACGGCAAGGGAAATAATTTTACATAAAAAACCTTAGCTGCTGGTGGTGCTGCAGTCGGGTAATTGCTAATTTCAGTCAAATCCAAATGAAATAAAAGATTTCATATTTTCAAAATAATTCTTTACGATTAAGCTGACCTTGAAAACACTTATTAACTACATAAAATTTTACGCGCTAGATGGCGCACGAGTCGCATCATTTATAAACACCACATCTTAAACCCAATTTGACATATATTCGGAATAAAAATGAGTTAAATAAAACTATATCAATTGTTATGGATTTAGGAAAACGTTAAGCGCCGCAAAGTGCAATATTTTGATTTAAATGCAGATGTAGATCTAACAAATAATTTAATAAATCTTGTCTCTCTCTCTTGTAAATGATTCAAGCTTCTAGCCTCTTTTAGAAGCCTTTTGATTTTAACGTATGTATCTTAGGCATTATATAACTACCAAGCTAGAGTAAAGAAACTGCTTCTAGTTAGAGGTGTACATTGGCACCACAAAAAAATATCATTCCTTTTTTTTCTCGTATCTTATAAGATCATCAGCAAAAAATATGTACCTTTAACGATTGATTGACATTTATGGGTAAGCAAAAAATATCACTACCAAAAGTGATGTAAACTTCCATAAATGAGGAGTAAAATTAAAGCCTAAACCACCAATTCATATTAAAATTAGAGCACAGATTTAAAGCATATTTACTAGGAAAAAAGTTGGAAAATAAAATGATTAGCCAGGCGGCAGCATTCTATTCCCCCAGGGACTCATGCAGCGCAGGCCATTAGTGCGGCAAGTCGGCCAAAAAGCTATTTAAGTGACACAGCCAGGGTAAATCAAGATGGAGTCGTATGGCAATACAATTTCGTAGAAGGAAAATATTTATATTTATGCAAGAAACAGGTGCGCACACTCGCACAAACACAAAACGCAACGATGCATACGAAAATGTTTATGTTAATGTGTTTTAATTTAAATTTTTGTTTGCAAATAATGTGAACGTGAAGACTTTTTTTTTATTTCTTTGCCCCAGCAAAGGAAGAACTTCCTTGTAGTCCTGGATTGGAAAGCAAAAATTTGAAAGCAAGTGAACAGCAAGCGGCTGACTGACTGTTCATAGCGAACGTACGTGAAAATGTTGCAGAGTATATTTTATTTCTGTTGACATACTTACTTACAAGCATACATATTTACTTTAAAAGCGTTTATTTGTTTTTGTAATGTTGGCAATTTCACGGCTCGTGATTTTCAGCTACTCAGCGCACACTTTTTAGAGCACTTTCGCACACAAAACAAACAACTCTATGGCAACGTGCGAGCATACATACACACACACACGCACGCGCAACACTATAAAGCCGTCGCCATTACCACCGCCAGCAATGCGAACGTGTTTATGTAGCTAATTTTCTAATTTTGCCCGAAAAATGTACGAAATGCGAAAATTAACATTTATACATACATATATTTTCATTTCAGCGTGCATGTGTGCGTGTAAGGCTGTGTGATATATAATTCATGCTTTTTTAACAAGCAGATAAAGTCATTTCATTTTAATTTTTGTTTGCTTGTTGATGGAGCGGGAAAGTGAAAATTACCACATCATCCATCCACCTATGGCACATCAGGTACCCCCCGCTAAACTAAACCCCCCTCCGCCCTTCTCAACCACACGCAACCACATAACAGTAACAATGAGAGCTGGTGAAAACCACCAATTGGATTTGCCATAGAAGCAAAGCAGTTAAAAGCTAAAAGCATTCTACGAGGTATGCATCCTTTCTTGATGGCTTTTGCTGTGCGACGGTGCGTATACGTAACGTGCTTGCGATTGCAAAGTTCGTGAGGCGCACGACAGACATACATACATACATACATACTAGTCCCAGATGCCGAAGTACGGTTGGGTTTCGTAATGAAAAATCGTTACAGTTGTTGAATTTTCATCACCGCTATGAGTGGCGCAACGTCAGGTGATTAGTGGCATGTGTGTGGTGTAATTGTTTATAATTAAAAAAGTTTTTTTGGAAAAACCAATATGTGTAAGGCATAGATACTTTGATAGCGATAGCCGTTATAAGCATGTCAATGACACTGATGGCTTTGTCGTAATTTAAATTCTGTTTTTATAGGGGAGATATGGAAAATGTATGGATATGTGCCAATTTCAATATTTTTGTGAATATTTGCATTTTTTGAATCATGTTTTGTGTTATATAAGTAAACTAGCTAAAAACAATTTATAACCGATTCGCCCGATTCATAACCGATTCACCCGGTTTTAACCGTTTTACATGTCAGTACTTACAGCGCTTAGCATTCGTTAATACGTGTAAAAACATGCCAATATTATAAATATTTTTCGTTTGCTATAAGCGCTGAATTCGGGAAAAAACTATACGCAATACAGGCTCTATGTTTTTTAGCTTACATTTTAATTTTTGTTGTACTTATCTAGCTTATGTAAGAGACAATGCAAAAGAAATCTCTGTAAAAACTCAAAATTGTGTATTACCTAATGCCTATTTTCTCATTTCTGACGCAGATTTGCATAAACAACTACATAACCGTTTCACCCGATTTGCACCGGTTCGTACATTTTACGCTAGTTTTAATTCCAAAAGGCACTTATCACTCATTTACTTGCTAAGTTAATTAAATATATCAATTTTAAATAGAAATAGTAACTTTGCTAAGCTAATTTGATGGCTTAATAAAAACAGCTCACTAATGTTTACATGATTTACAATTTTACAACTTTCAATTACAATTTCTAGCAAAACTGTTTGTTCTGCCTTAACAACTGAAAAAGTTATCCGGCACATAATTTATAATAAATTTTTAAGCTCCTAATACCACGAAATAAAAATTCACTACTCTCAACATATTTTTGTTGTTTTGCTTTAACTTACAAATTGCTACAGCAATCAACATTTTAATACTGTTTTATGCAAAACCAATATTTGACTAAACCAAATACAGCGTTGACGTTTCCGAATAAATTTACCAACCAACAACAAACACAAACAAACTAACACTACAGCAGAGGCGAGTGCGTGTTTAAAAGCCTACTTCGTAAGCCAATTTGCATGCCTCATAAAATAAAATTTTATAAAATTCCACCGCAAATAAATATAAACAAATAAATAAACGCAATTTTATAGCTAGCAAATGGCCATACATTTAGCGATAATCCGGTGGGTAGCGTTTTAGCGTAGTGAGCGGCCGGGAGGAGAGCAAGCGTGCGCTTTGAAGTGCTCCTGTGGTCGCGGATATTTAAATTGGCTAAAAGTGCTGCGGTTGATCAGCGTGTAGCGTTTACTTTTTGGGATTTATTTAAGAGAGTTTTCGTTGCACTGATAATACGATTTGCATATAGCAGAAAAGTTTAAATACGAGTATTCGGTTTTTTTTTTTTGTATCTACGTAGGTACTAAAAAAATATATATTTAATCTGCCAAATAAACTACGATTTTTTCACCTACTTTGCAGTGCAACCTTTTTATGCTGCACTCTGTTTTGTTTTCTCCATTTTTACGCATTCATTTAATTTTAAATTTTTTTCCAAAGTGCACTCATTTTACATGCTTTCAGCCACTTTCCATTCAACTCGCCGCTCTTGTTTGTGCATGGCAGCAGCAATGAGCTTCTATCATCGTGTTGCCACATAAATTTTGACCTATTTCCGTTTATTAAATTCCTAAACGGGCAAACGACCACACAGTCCGCCGACAAAACCTGGCAGATAACCAACAAACGAAACCAACCAGAAAGAAGGTGATGCCGTCGAAGTGCGGATCGGAGGAGAGCGGCCAGCGAAGGCTGACTGAAATGAAGCGCTCGCCGAATGAATGGCCTGCCAGTGTTGAGCCATAAAAAATAACTAAGCGGTTGTTAAAGTAGAAAAGTGCAACAACAGCTGCAGCAACAATAAATAAATAAATACATAAATAAAAACATAACTGATGCAGCGGAAAGTGGAAAAAATACGAGTATTTGTGCGGGAACACAAAAAAATTGGAATTTATGCGAAAATATTTACGAGCTTCAATACGTGAAAAAGGCAGAGAATGGCAAGCAAACTGAACATTTGGTCAGATGTGGCAAAGTACAGAAAAAAAATCGAGACCACTATTAATAATTGAAAGAAAAACGTTGAAAAATATGTTTTGCATGCGCCTAAAAGTATGCTATGTAGTTTTTTAACATTCCTCACTTCGGCTTAAAAGTACATACAGTATTCTGGGAAAGAAGTTGCTTTCTTACCAATGAAAGTGTGTGTGCATGAAGATGTTAAAAAATTTCAAGAATGGAAACATTTTTGAAGCAAGAATGTAGTTTGTAGGTGCTTCTAAACTCAATGAAGTAAAAGAAATTTAATATACCTAAATATCGCAGTTGTAAACTCAAGCCGATTGAAACGAGTTAAGATAGAAAATGGTTTAAACCGGATACTTGAAACTATTACTTTGGTTTTTGTCGAATAATGCAGTAAGACACGAGTTTTTAAATGAGGATTTTGGTAACATCTTTCTTTAAAATAGCTTAAAAAGCAACACATACAAATATAATTCACTGAATTTAAAAACTGTTTGCTATTGTACATAAAAGAATTGAATTAGTTTGAATCGGTTCAAATTGTTAACTGATTCAAGAGCTGTGAAAAATTAATGATTTCAATGAAAATATTAGCATATTTGAACATTTCTTATCGAAAACTATGATAACCGTTTCGAAACCGTTTTAACCGATTCGAACCGATTTGACCCGAAATTCAATATACCTAAATATTGCAGTTGTAAACTCAAGCCGATTGAAAGGAATTAAGATAGAAAACGGTTTAAACCGGATACTTGAAACTATTACTTTTGTTTTATCGAATAATGCAGTAAGACACGAGTTTTTAAATGAGAATTTTGGTAACATCTCTATTTTATTAAAGTTTCTTGAAAATAGTTTAAAAAGCGACACATACAAATAGAATTCATTGAATTAAAAAATTGTTTGCTTTTGTACATAAAAGAATTTAATTAGTTCGAATCGGTTCAAATTATTAACTGATTCAAGAGCTGTGAAAAATTAATGATTTCAATGAAAATATTAGCATATTTTAACGTTTCTTATCGAAAACTATGATAACCGTTTCGTAACCGTTTTACCCGATTCGAACCGATTTGACCCGTTTCGTAATTTTATTAAAAAATTATATGAGGCAAGAAATCTAAAATATTGTCGTGTACATTTTTTCGATTTAGAAGAATTCTAAGGGATGGCCGCTAACTTACATATGTATGTATGTACATACATACATACACTTTTATGTGTGCGTATATTAGATATTTCAAGTCTACAGCTCGCCTGTTACGCTTAAAGATATTTATGAGCTCGCATAAAAAAATCGTCTGAAATGCCTAACCTCAGCAGCATTTCTTGGCAGCTATCATTAACTTTGCCGTCATATTTGCATAAATTCTTGTGTGTGTGTGTGTAAAAAAAAAACAAGATTATTGTTATAAATGAATGACAAACAATGTGTGTATAAATTATTTGCCAGCATTTCTTTTATCGCCACTAAACCAAACTGTTAAAGTCATTTGACGAGCACACGGCAAGTACACATTTTCCAGTGGCGAAAGCGTGCGACCAACTAACGCCTACACAAACCGTCTAACCCCTTCATTAAATGATTTTATCACATGCCTTCTTTTTTTTTCTTCACTTCTTACTGCCAGCACACTTTTATTTTTTGATCCGCTTTTGAGTGTCAGTTGTACAAGCTGTCAGTGCGATTTGTCAGTTAGATGAATATCCTGACGCATATCCTGGCAAACACTCAAGTGCACAGAAATGTGAAGAATGTGAAGGTGAAATGAGAGGCAAGCGGAAGACAAGTGAGTTATTTGAAGCGTCATAAGGCGGCGGATATTTCTGTGTGTGTGTGTAGAATGATGAAGCTTTGCGGCTGACAGCTTTCGAAGTCATTTTTAATGTGTGTGCGTATGAATTTATATGCAAAATAAAATGAAAGAACGTACATATTTTTTTTTCACGAAACAACAAATCTACATACCAACTTAAGCACGACGAGTATGTATAAACGTGAATTGAATGACTTTAGTGGTATAAAGGCATTGAAGTGAAGCGAAAAAATATTAGAAAAGAGTCGTGCGGCAAAGCCGTCTAAGGCGCACGGACAGAGTGTATAGATTGCACAGCCAGTCAAGGAGAAAAGGTTGCATTTGATGAATGGCATGCGGCGCCGAAAAAGGCCATTTTGTTGACAGTAGTTTTGAGGCTTGCACACATATGAAGGATTCGGGTATAATGCCGTCGCAAATCAGAGGTCTCTGTGTGTGTGTATGTGTGTGTGTGTGTAAAAGTAGTGAAAAGGTGGATTTCGTTGGCAGCCTGTCAATGTGATGAAGGTTCAACGGCAAGATTACGAATGTACGCAGAAGCGAAAGCAAACAACATTTAATTTATAAAAAGCATAATGGGCAAGTGATTTTTTTCCAAATCAAAAGTCATATACCTACGCGTACGTACATATGTACGTGTGTGTGTGTGTGCGAGACTGTGTTGTCTGGTAGGCATTCAAGCATTTTGTTTATTCAAGCTCAGTTTGCATACAGACGCCTACAAAGCGTCATACTTGGGCAACAAAGCCGCTAGCACGCTAACACACAAACTGCGCGTGCTACCTTTTTTTTTTTTTGAATTTTTAAAGTAAAACACATTCTCACATGCACACAACAAAATGCTGCTAAAAAAGTAGTAATATGGCTTGTGGTCGGCAAATCGTTTACTCACGCACACAAACTATACACACACACACACACATACATTTGTAAAAATTATATAAATTTAATATACAAATTTACCAAATGAGTTAACATCAAGCAAGAGAGCTCAAAAGTGACTCTAAAAACTGTTGTAAACGTTTGCATGCGCTTCATTGTTTGTTTGAACAATTGAGTTAATTTAGTTGAAAAGTGGCTTTTTGGCACTTAATTGTTGCGCCTGAACGCACACTAAAATAAATACACCCACACTCGAGCTAACTTATAGTCGTGCTTATTAGAAAATAATATCAAATAGTAAATAGCCAAAGCCAGCGAAGCGTAGCATTTTACGCTTGATGCGCTTACAAGTGTACGCAAAAAATTTGCGGGCATGAATGCTATAGTTAGTTCTTGATATTTGCCGTTTTTTTTATTCTATTTATTCTTACTTATTTTACATATGTACATTGCGTGCTTGGCATGCGCAAAAATTTACATTTCGCTACAAATTGCTTTTTATATGCTTAGCTTTGCATTTTAGTTGCTAATGTGCAAAACCCGTTTCATAACCGTTTCGCCCGTTTCAAACCGTTTCGAACCGATTCACAGCGGTTATGCGCGAAATGCACAAAAACAGCGTTGTTTGCATCGAAATGGCATTTTAGCAAGAATTTATAGCATTTCCGTAGGCAGGAAATGTGCTGGCAGGTGCGCCTCGTTGTCGGCGAGACACTAATGGCGTCTACAAACTATTTGGCAATAAACGTAACACAGTGCTCGGGCGGGTAAACGCAACCAGCATTGCATGCCAAACATATTTATGCCGCGTTCATGCGCGCATATTTCAAATGCCAGCTGGGTCACCACTAAACGTGTGCGTCTCTTGTTTGTAGTTACACATGTACACACACATACGAGTGCATATGTATGTTCATATGGCATGCTTGCCACGTAGTCCCAGCACATTCACCATTACCACGTATGCCGAAAATGCCAACTAGGATGAGAATGGGTGGTGCGCGTGTTGGCGCCAGCGGTGGCACGATGTGTTGGCAGACAAAGTCATGCAAACCAAACTTTCTGACAGCGAGTATCCTCGCTGTGCTCAAAAACGGGGTATACACCAGAGCGTTGCACATTACTTCCGTTTACGCTTGTCAACAGTAATTTGACTAAATGTCTCGTCGCGCGTCGAGCTGCATCAACCGAGCACAACTATTGCCGCTGTCAAATATTAGTCAAACATGTTCGAAATGTATTTGTAACCAGCACAAATTACACTTCACAACCCCCACAGCCACGAAGCAATACAGCGCAAATATGTATGAGCGCATGTCGCATAGCCGTGCATTAATAGAGCACCGCACTTGTCTTTTTTCAACATAAAATTAAACTCGAAAAACATAAAATTTCACTGCTGCCTTCCGTGCACAAAACAAAAAAGGGCGCAGTTTGATGTTGCTGCAAACTCTATAACTTCCTACTCCCCACAGTTAGTTATTGAACGGCACACATACAACTACAGAACGCTTCCTCGTTTCGCATTCAGTACCTACTTCACTTCCTGCCCGCAACCACAAATTAACAAAGGTAGTACTTCGCTTACATTTACCAGTACATAGACAAACGACATGCGAGTACTCAACTCCAATGGCATTTGCGGTAACTCTATACAAATAGTTAGTCGTGCGTGTTTGTGTTAAATGTATTTACATACATACATGCAGCAAAACTCAGGGGGAAAAAAACACATAACACACATACTCGTAAAAGAGGAAAATCCATCAGAAGTCGCACGTAGCAAGGCGATCAAAACTGTTTTGAAAGACACAGCTCACAAATGTATTTGTATTTGTATTTGTAGCACTTTGGCATATAACTTCATTAAATGAGTGTAGTGGTCACTGGAGAGAATGAGATTGACAGAGTGAGATAGAGCGAGTGAGAGACAGAATTGAAGTAAAGTAGTGGCGCGTGTAACGCTCAGCAGTTAAAGAAGGTGTCTATTTAAGTGTTCGTCCTACGGGAGGCTTCAGTGATACCAGATGGCGCAAGCGTTTTCAGGAAATATTAAATAAAGTTGTATGTAGTAAGAAAAAAAAAAGCTTAAGAAAAGTAAAATTTCTTCAACTTTCCTCATTTTCTAAATGATTAAGACATTTTTTTTAGTTAAGCAGACTGCTTACTGTTCAAATTTTTCAAAAATTGCTATAACCGTTTCACCCGGTTTGAACCGATTTGAACCGGTTACTCATTTGAAATGTTTGAAAGCGCTGTACTATGAAACTTAGTAGTTTACATTTAAATTTGCTTTTTTCAATAACCGTTTTACAACCGTAGAGATAAAGAAAAGTAGAGAGACCTGTACCGCAAGAGAACCCAAAACGCTCCTCATTTTCTAAATGATTAAGAAATTTTTTCAGTTAAGCAGTCGCTTACTTTTCAAATTATTTGAAAATTGCTATAACCGTTTCATAACCGTTTCAACCGATTTGAACCGGTTACTCGTTTGAAAATTTTGAAAGCTCTGGCTTATGAAACTTAATAGTTTACATTTAAATTTCATTTTTTTAATAACCGTTTTATAACCGTAAAGATGTTTTAAAGATTTTATAAAGTAGAGATACTTGTACACCAAGATACCCCAAAAACCATGAATGGCAATCGAATCATATATCAATCCATCAATCTGCGCATCCACTACAGTGAATTTTTTGAAAAACAGCTCAACCTTGCTGTCAGAAAAACTTTATGATATGAATTGCAACGCGAAAAAAACCTACAACTCGAAAAACCAGATTATTCAGTTCAGGCCGAACCCCCTTATTAGCCCCAAATATTATACCAAAACGCTATCAGCTTCTCTCTATCCTCTCTATATGCATGCAAGCGTCAACGCTTTATCTGGCAAGTCCGCAATTCACAATCCACTCGACGGTCTTTCGCTCCATTAACTAACACATTCGCATTGTTATATTGGGATAAAGTATCCTGCGAACACGCGCTTGTTCGTTCTAAAAACAAGCAACATACAACGTTCTACCCACCACTTCATAACGTTGACACACACACACACACTCACACACACACAAGTGCACATATTTATTAGTCGTTTGTATGTTCGCCAGCTTTTTCGTTGCTTCATTTGTTCGTTACCTTTGTAGTGGTTTGTTGCGCAAGTGTCGAGCGAACGAGCGCCCAACAATGGGTGCTAAGTAAGTCTCTATTCAAGCGTTTGCTTCTGCGTCACTGCCGTGTCGCCTCTCAACCGGCATTCGGCTTTGGCTCAGCTTTTGGGCCAAACCTTTTTTGACATTTCATTTGCTCGGCAACATTACTTGCGAATTGTGCGCTTAAGTGGCAGTTGATGCAACAACCATTTTGGTTTGTTGTTGCTTATTTTGTTGTTTCGTTTGATTTTTTGGTCGCCACACTCGCTGGTGTACATTCTAGCTTCCATCGTTGTTGGTGTGCACACTCGTCCGTTCATTCGCTTCGTTCGCTACATTTTGGCTGTGTGTTTTGTAATGCTTTTTTCAGCTTTCAATTATTGTTTGTCATTGTGTTGCGACTTGGCTTGGTTTGCTGTGGTTTTCTCTCGAGGGGGAGCGGCAGTGTGTGTGTGTGTGAGGAGTGGGTAAATGATTCACCATAAACGAAATTCATACTGAGCGGCTAGAGTGCTGACCGTTCAATTCATGACGGCATAACGCTTTGCTGTCAGTAAGATGAAATTATGGCAATGCAAGCGTTTGAAAAAAATTCACCGTCTTGAATGGCTATTCATGGCAGTAGTGACTGTTTTCATTTAAATGCTCAATGAAGTGTATAAATGAGTGAAGAGTTATCGGGAAGACTCTAAAAAAAAAAAGGATTAAACTCACAATTAAAACAACTGCCTGAAAAAAAATGACTGAGGGCCTAAGTGTTTTTTTTTAGATTATTCAAACAGAAAATTGATCTAATTGGCTCATTCAACTGATCGCTCTTGGTTGGAGATATGGGAAACAAGCTTTTTTTTGGACTCTATTAAGCTCTGTGCCTTCCTTCAATTGCTTAGTCATACACACAGATGGCGCTGTTTTGATCCTAGAGGAATTTACTATGCGCGTAGACGTGCTTAGGCAGCAAAAATAACGGCCAACTGCACGAGACTAATATTGCAATTTATAGCTCCTTGGCATACCGATAATGGCTAACAATTGCACTTTTTTTGTATCAGCAAATGATGCCGCAAGCTTTATAGTTAGTTAAAAGTTATGATACACAGATGACGCTGCTATAACTGAAAAGCATTTCGATTGATAGTAAAAGCTTGCAACAGTCTTCGAATTAAGAAACGATAGCACGACTTAAAAGCGGCTTGCAGGCCGCTTTGCGAGGCCTGTAACGCTTTAACGCATTTATCGAACTAAGTTTTTATTTTATTGCAACCATTTATTAATTAATTACATTTCTCTTTTGGGCTTATGAAAATATTTTTTGAGTGATTTATTGACTGAAAGCGTGACATTAATCCTATCTGTAAAGGCTTTCTGCTAGTGACATCCTTTCAGCACTCACATAAATATTGTATACACGGCGCACTGTCGGTCGCTCCATTATTATGGATTTTCCCCACTTGAATAAACTATGAGGTCGCCGTAAGCGTCGCGTCGCGCTGACTCTTCATCATTTATGTCCACTGTGGCATGTCGCTATATACACCGATGAGGCTTAACAACACCACGCTGCAATGGCGAGTCTATCAAAAGCATACAAAAAAAAAAAAACGAAACTTTTCGGTTGGCAAGAAAGAGTGCGAGTTAGCAGCTGAAAGCAGCAGTGGTTGAGGCATACAAACATTTTGACGAATAGTCATATACATATAAAAGGCTTTATAACATATAAACGCGAATGTGTGTAGAGCAGTGGCTCCCTTGTTTATATCAACACGTACCGGCAGTAGTCGCCACCAGCGAACCAACCAGTGATTCAGCCAACTTGCCTGCTCGCCTGTCTGTCGGTCTGCCTGCTAGCTTGTCAGTTGAATCCCATTTCATATTTTCCAAATCCCATTTGGCTATCACCAGGCGAAACAATAAGCTGTTGAAGCGATGAAGCGCAGGGTGGAAGGCATAGTACTACAGTAAATAACAGTAAATAACAATAAAAACAAACAGCATTGTGGATGAGCGCGTGTGCGAAAACAATATTTCGACGTTAGCGATGAGGTGGCATGCAACGGTACATAGTAGATACTTAGCGAGCAGGCTCATCAAAATTTCAGACAGCGTTCGCAGCATCATCATCGTCACCATCATTTCCGTTATGATCAGCATCAACTACACCATCTCCATCAGCAACAGCAACAGCAACAGCAACAGCAACATCATCAGCAGCATTTCGAGTAACCAGCCGCCATTAGAGTTGCCACCTCGACCTCAACGCCAGTCAGCCGTCAGTCAATTATGGCAACAAAAAACCTTTCATACGTGACTGTCTATGCAAAGGCACAAGCGTAAATGCATGCGTGTGTGTGTGTGTGTGCTTTAATGCCTAAAAGTATGCTAGCATATTTACTTACTACACGCGCACTGAGGCAAATGCAAAAGCCAAAGGCAGCGCGCGTATGTAATGGCAGCTATCACACACACACACACAGCCATACAACAATTTGCTTGAAATTTTAGCTTTTTTTCGCATAAATATTTTTATATATGATATTCCTCCACTCTACACAGACGCCAATATGCGACTCGTATACATTCGCATATAAAAATATGAAATTAAATTAAATTTTATCGCCATATTTCAAATGTGTATTGCCGCGACAGCAGCGCACTTTTATTGACATATGCTACCTTTGGCGCGGCGCGGCGCCTGACCGCAATGTGCATTAGCGTGCGCTGTTGCGCCTAAAAGCGCGCTTTTATTACAGCTTTGCGGCTGGAAATGCGATTCCAACCCACAACAGTTACATATAGTACATATGTATATATGTATATACTTAATCAAATATATGTATGTATGTATGTATGTGTGTGCGTGTTGAATTCATTGATCACCTACTTTAATGTGCGACGAAAATGTGTCGGCGCATAAAAAATTATTAACCAATTTTTTGTGGTGATTTTTCATGTTTTGTTGCGGTTCGCGTATGTCTTTTTCCATTATTGCTTTACTTTGCGCTTTATTTGCCAATTATTATTTTTTTTTTTTTTGTAGAAAAACCGTTGTTTGTGTCATTTCTTTTTTTATGTATTTAATATAATTAATGTTATTTTAATGCCATACTTTTGGTTTATTGTTTTTTTTTTTTTAATTTTGAATTTTTTATGTCTCATTGAATTTGCGGTTTCATTAACAACGGCAATTGTGCTTGTTCTGATTTGTATGCACAGAAAATTTTGTATTAAGCGTAATGTCTGAATGAAGCTTATTTAAGGCGATATGAAAAAATTATTTCATTTTTAAAAAATTCTAAAAAAAATTTAAACACACAACTAAAATTTTTTGTGTGAACATTTTTCAGCCTCTAAAGGACACAAAAATTTGTTACTGAAACAAATTTGCAAATTTTAAAAGTACCGAAAAATATTTTTGCCAAAATTCTTTTCAATTATATTTTGGCAATTTTTTAATATTGCGTAAAGCATAGAAAATAAAATTAAAAAAAAACAAATTTTTCAAAAATTTATTTTAAAATAACTGTGCGTTTAAAAATTACTTAATATTCGTTTTACAATGTTGCTGAACTTATTCTACAGTTCAAAGAATTTCAAGGTTTAGTGAAATTTGAACTGTACAAAAAAAAAGTACAAAAATATTTTTTATAAAAATTTCTTAAAAATAGTATCAACATATAGAAAAAAATTGTTGGACTTTTATCAAAAATCATTTAACGATGTTGGTGAACTGATTTTGAAGTTCAAAGAATTTCAAGGTTTAGTGAAATTTGAACTGTACGAAAAAAAAGTACGAAAAAATTTTTTAAAAAAATTTCTTAAAAATAGTATCAACATTTACATACAAAAAAAATGTTGCGACCAAAAGTTACAAAAAATATTAAATTTTCTTTCAATTTTTCAAAGTATTTCAAGGTTTATTGAAATTTGAACTGTACGAAAAAAAAGTGCAAAAAATATTTTTTTTTTAATTTCTTAAAAATAGTATCAACATATAGAAAAAAATTGTTGCGACCAAAAGTAACCAAAAATACTAAATTTTCTTTCAATTTTTCAAAGAATTTCAAGGTTTAGTGAAATTTGTACTGTACGAAAAAAAGAACAAAAATATTTTTTATAAAACGTTACAAAAAGTATTAAATTATCTTTCACTTTCTCAACTTAAACTAATTCTTGATTTATTTCAAATGTTAAAAATAGAGAGTGAAATACTTCTTCTACTCACCATACGTAAACCCAAATCTAAACTTTCCACACCTAAATCCACTATCTTCAAATACACCAGACCCACATTCACCACACCTAAGTGCAACTCAGCTAAACTAACCATACCTTAACTCATCACACCTTGGTTCACTAACTCCTAAATCTCTATTACACCTTAATTCACCACACTTCCATTCATCGCACCCTACATCACATGGAAGTGCGATAAATCATAAACAAAAAGTAGATATCTAAAATTGCACATAATTTAAATAATTTTGTTTTACTAATCGCAGCGCAAATTGTTTCGCATTCATTTCAAATGCCCACAAACTCCTAAATGTATGCAATGAAAGTGCACTTTCACATTAAAAAGTATTAACTAAAAGCTTTTGTGCATTAAAAAACTTCGACGGGCAGTCCAATTCATTTCCACTTCGCATGCATTCAGACAATTATTCAATCATTCATGCACGCAATCATTCACTTACTTATCGATACATACTTGCATTCGCACAATCATTTACCAACACAAACAACCATACAATTGTGTATGTACTCGTGTGTTTGTATGTATTAGTTTTTTTTTTTTTTTGCAAACTCACTAGTCGCCTCACTGGTTTACTCACTCATAGAATGATCGACGGCATGCGAAGTTATTGGCAGCTAGTGGAAAGCTGGAAAAGCACTTAAGCTTATTACAACATTAGCAAAATTGTTTACATTTGTAGTAGCAACAACCGATGAAAAGAGAAATCGAAAAAAGAAAACGAAAACGAAAAAAATTTTCATACTTTTTCTGCTGAGAAAAAGGAAAAACAATAATATGAAAATACTGCAGAATTTAGGCCAACGAAATGAGACGAATGAAATATTTCGAGGGAGAAGTAGAGTAATTCAAAAATGTAAATAAAGGAATGGAGAAAATAATTGAGCTTACAATCAAAGCAGCTTATGATTTTTAATGAAAATCGGCAATTTTAGTAATAGTTTAAAATAATTTATTTACATATCTGCATTACTTGTTTTAAAATTGTGAATCCAAGCATTTGATACTAAATGAATTTTGTTGCATTTGTTTAAAAACCATAACCACCGAAAAGTAGGCTATGCTCCTTTGAGCCTGCACAGACAACTTTAAATATCCACTGAAGGCAACAGATAACTTAGCATCAATTAAATCTAAGCAACTTTTTTGCAGCAAACTTCATTTTATTTCATTTGTAATTACAAAAAACCCAACTTCCTGCCACACTCTATCTTACACCGCTGGACTACTTAATTGATTGACGTTTAGCTGCTGCTTAAAGTACTTCCGTTGTTCGCCAATTCATTATCCAAAGGCAACACTTATTTACTCCACTTTACCAATTCACTTATTAACTTTAAGTACGTCTCGCAACCCACACGCACACAGAAGCTTCGAGACATACTTTTAGGTGCGCTTGTGTATTGCTAGTAGGGTTGCATTTTTTACAATAAGTACTTTCAAACTTTTAGCAAATGATTTGTAATCAATAGGAAATGAAATGTAGAAATATGTGAAAATTGAAGAGCTTAAAGTAGTAAGAGTGCAGAAAAAGTGCTGTGAGTGGAAATTGCTTGAGCAAGTCGAAAAGGTGCGGCGGATACTAATTAAGCAGTGTGGCACTCAGTGGGATTGAATTGGAAGAGCGAAGAGTGGATTGCCGTGCAGCGAGTACAGAATGGAGTTAATGCAATATTGCCCTCATCAATCGTTGTCAACGTCAAAGGTCCGCAGATAATATAGTAGCAGGAAGCTGAAGAATTAAAAATGCCGACTAAAGATTTTAGTGACTCTGACAACTGTGTGTGTTGGAGAGGGGGTGGGGTTCGGTGTTTGTGTGTGTTGGTGCAAAAGAGAATTTTAGCAAATACAAACGGAACTCGAGATAAAAGCCACGAGTATTTGTTTTGCGATGGACGAAAAGAATGAAGAAATGTTGGCGTTTTAAATAAGAGGCAGCGAAAGAAAATTAAAAAGTTTTACTAAGTTTTGTTCTAAGTTACAAGTGAAGGTTTTTAATTGATTTGAAGTTGAGGTGAGTTGAGTTGAATCACTAACTCAATCTGGTTAGAGAGAGCATGAGTATGCATGGGCTTCCCCAACCGGAATGCAATACTTTGGGTCTTTCAAGTCTTTGAAGTTGATAGGCGTAATTTCGTTACCAAGTATACCAACAAAATAAAGTTTTAAACCGATCTTACTCAACTATATGATTTCCTCTTCTAACTTCCTGCAAAATCGCTACGGGCCACTTAAGCGAAATAGCTCTTTCCAACAGTTAATGCCATTCGTTTAGAGACCACTTTTCCGGCCGTGCCTTGCATTAAAACCTACAACAGCAGCATAACCTCACTTTTGTAAAATAAATATTTTCTCGCACACCCATTTACTTAGCTAACAGTAAAAGAGCTTAGTTAGCGCTGTGGTTGTTACAAAGTTAATTCACACAACTTTCTTTTTATTTATTTTTTTTTTATTTCTCCAGGCTCATCCTTCCCGCCGCACTACACTCACCAGCATTCTAACTCATTTTCAAGTTGTCGGAGAGTGTGGGGAGAGTATGCCGGCCATAGTTGGGTGCGCGTCTTCCATACCAGCATATCAATTTAAAAATCGGCTATTAATTCTCTTAACTACTCAGCCGTCAGCTAACCTCGCATGCCACACAAGTGGCTTGAAGAGTTGATGCGGCAAATGCAAGTGTATACCGTTATATAACTGCAAATACACACACACATAAACATACACATATAAATATATGTTTAGTTAACCGCAAAATCGACAACACTGTGATTTTTCTCTCAGTTCGGTTTTTATTTTTATTTAGTTTCCACTACTTTTCCCATTTCTACTGTTTTCATTCTTTCCGCATATTTAGGCATTTTATACGGGTTTTAAGCGCTCACGAACAACTGACACATTCAC
Source organism: Philophylla caesio (assembly GCA_963971545.1). Taxonomy (NCBI): domain Eukaryota; kingdom Metazoa; phylum Arthropoda; class Insecta; order Diptera; family Tephritidae; genus Philophylla; species Philophylla caesio. Next base: position 122,436,326 of record OZ020607.1, read on the forward strand.
ATGATGCGAGTAAGCTGCTCATTCAACCTCGCACTAATACACTCACACACACACTCGTGCCTCTTGGTCGATTAGTTGCGGCATTGTATTTAAAATTGTAGCATAATAAAAAGCAAAGCTGATTGGGAGTCATTGACAGGTAAAAACTCACACACACACACAAGCAAGGCAGTCAGCCAATGCTTTTAAATGGATAGGGATTTTTATGTAAACCTGTGAGTTGGGTATTTAAAAGTGTGCTTGGAATAGGTCGAACACAAGTCGCATAAGTAAACTAAGCTCACAAATGATACAAGCTAAGCACACAAATATGAGAGCAGTAGAAAAAATTCAATTGATTACTAAAACAATATATTTTACAATCAGTTGGGAGGTGAACGAAAAAAAAAATTGTGATTTTATTCCAAGTTTGTTTTCAAATCCAAAAAGTTTAAAATACTTGCCTATGAATTTTTTCAGAGATACTCTAATCAATTAAGTTAAAAAAAACATAGAATTTTACTATTAAGATCGTATTATGGCTATTCTGTGCCCCAAAAATCTACTACTTTTTGTAGGATTAAAATCACGCACTGTTTAAGAGAATAAAATATTAAAAAAATAATAGAAGAAAGCATAGTAAAATAAGTAGTAGAAAAAGTAGTAGAAATAGTAGTGAAAATAAATGAAATGGTAGTAGAAAGTTTTGTAGAGAAAGCAGTCACAAAAAGGCTATTTTTCTTAATTTTACTATTTTTTCTTTAATTCACAGCTTTTACTTATTTACTAGAATTTTTTTCTATCAAATCTTACCATTTCTAAATGGTCTTACTATTTTCATTAAATAAACAAAATATAAAATATAAAAAGTAGGAAAGAAAAATTGCAAAAAGAACACTAAAAGCGAGTGGAGAAAAATTAGTTAGTAGCAAAAACTATTAAACAGTTGAGAAAAAATTTTTACGCAAATTTTTCTTTTCCTCTGCCTCGTTGACTTTTGATAGTGTACAAAATTTTGATTTACTGTAACATACAAATCTTAGTAACTACTATAAGTAAAGAGTTTAAATTAGTAGCGAAAATGTTTTTTTTTTTCAAATTTTGTAAAAGAAATTTTTTAAACTTTGCTTGCTATACTACTTTTTTCACTATTAACAGGTGATGCAATATTGATTTGATTTTAAAAACATTTACTACTTATTTTTTAACTACTTTTTTTTAGTACTATTTAAGGGTACGTGGTTTGAAGTAGTTTTTTTTATTTTTCTTGTTATTTTTCACACACTATTTAATTTAATTATATACTACTTTTTTTTTGAAATACTAATTTCTACTACTATTTTCTACTACTTCTTATATTACATTGCCCGTGCTTTTTCTGCTACGATTCTAACTCATAACTCATTTTTATTATTTATCAGTAATTTTTTTCACTGTAAACACCTCACGAAAAGTTGTCCTGTATGACGACAGCAACGCATTTAAATTTTGCTTACAAATTCTCCCTACTTGCTCCTTGTCGAGCTCCATTTTTATTGCGTACTTCCGCTAACACTAAAAGCTTCGACCTCCTCTTTGTTTCGCCATTGCTTTTGTCTCAACAACCATCCAACCATCCAACTATCGAGCTGTCCAACTGTCCAGCTGTCCATTGCATTGCTCGGACGCTTCTCTTGTCTTCATACGAGTATGTTTGCAACGAGCATATGTACATACATATGTACATATGTATGTACGTAGGTGTGTGTGTGCGTGCGTTTCTATCTTGGGTATTCATTCAGTATTCAGTATACTCGGCTCTGTTGCCTCTAAAAGCCGCACGCCACCCGGCCAACTAGCCCACTTTCGACCTTTGTCCAGTTCGGTTTCGTTTCGATTGCTTTTTATTGTTTTCACTTGTACAAATTTGCACAAGCACACACACACACACATAAAATAATCTTCCATGTGTAGCCTCCATCCCAATGACTTCGCCGTATGAGGACACCACCTCTGCCAGCAGTAGGCGGACCGTATTTCTTTCATACTAACCCAATCTTACTCATTTATGTGCATACATACATACATACTCGCACGTACACACATGTGTACAAAACAACAATTGTTTCGTTTATAATCGGTGCGCTGGCTGTGTGCTGTACCTTGGTTGCGTTTCTACATTTTGTTTTTGTTTTTGTTTGTCTGTTCACTTCATTTCGAGTTTACCGGTTACTGGCACTTTTCAATGGGTGCCTCCACTTGAGCGCACAAGCAGTCGCATGGGCATTTGCCACTATTGCCGCAACCAGCGCTCGCTTCTACATACTTGGCCCTCTTCGGATTTACTTTTATTTTCGCTTCTTCAGCTTCGCCTTTCACCACTCCCTTTGCTGTGTTGCCTTATTTACCATTATTTTCGTTTCTATTCATTTCAGTTCATTTGCTCGATTGTGTGAATCATCGCCTTTATCATCAACTTTATTGTGTTGAGTGTTGGGTTGGTATAAGCTTGGGCGTGAAACGAGTTAGCCGGGTTGCCATGGTAGCCAAACATGTTAAATATAATTAAGTGTAAGGTATTTACGAAATGAGAGTTCTTAATGGCTGAAGAAGGTCTTTATTTTGATAGATGAATACGTGGTAGAACATCTTCTGGGGCATGCCAAAGAGCTTTTCCCTATTTGAAGTGAAAGCTTTTGAGTTGCGCAGTGAAAGCTTCTATGAACGTTATAAAAGCGCTGCAATCACGAAGTCAAGCCTAGCGTCTTGAAGTATAAAGATATTTGATAACGTCATGAGCTTTTTGAAAAGCTTTGGGTAAGAAAAGAATTTCTATGTTTAAGTACAAAAAAATATAAGTTTCTAGTGTATAACAAAAAACCAAGATGACAATTGATTATATCGCTAAACAGTCAAATTGTGGGCTCTGAAGCTTAAAAGCTATGAAAGGCATTTTTTCGAACTAAATACTCAAATAAAGCTTTTGTGCTTTTCATACTAAAACTTCCATCAAGTTTAATATTAATTAAAGAATTAAATAATAGCATTAATGTTTTAACAACTAACGCCAAACAAACGAAATATCGAAGTTACTTGAAAACTTTTGAGAAGAACTATACCCAAAGCTTTCGTAAGCCCATAGCGCTGCTCGATTTTTAATAAAAAGCTTCTGTGCTTGATTCTTTAGATACTAAAGAACAATTTTTGATAAGTAAAAATGTGTAATTAACCGATTACTAAGTGGAGATCATTAACATCATTTGCCAGCAGAAAATTCCATTTAAATTTAAATAAACAGGCTATCTTAAAGGTTGAGCTTGGAAGCTTTTTTGCGAAAAGCTGCTGTATATATAAACTTTAGTGATTTTATGAGAATTTTCGCGAAAGAACTTTTCAATGCAAAATTTACTCAAATCGATACTTCATGGCAATTTTAAATAAACCTTCAAGCTAAGAGTGGCTTAGTTAAATGCGTTAAGTGCAAACTGTGTGAAAGCCACTTAAGCAAATGGAAGCCATTTTCATTAGATTGAATTGCTAAGGCAGCGATTTCATTATTTTATGTAGTCATTAAAAACAAATTTAATTGAACTGCTGCCTGCTTTTGTCATATTATTCGTATCATTAATTTAAGTACTTAGTACTAAATTTTAATCGGCACTACTTTAAAGGCATTCAAATTGAAGAGCCCAAAGCGAATGCACATAACTTCTGGTTGTTAGAGCAGGGATGCATTTCAAAGTAGATAAAGATAAAGTTTTTAGTGCTAAGGCGAACACTGCAAGGAGGGATTGAAGCGAAAGAATCTGTAAAAAGACTCTGTTAGCTGTAGTGAAGACAAACTGAGATAGGAAAAAAAAGTTTCAAATAAAAGTAAAGTATCATATTTGGTGTTAAAGTAGAAAACTAAGCCAGGAAATAAATACAAAAAATTAGTAGCTGTTTCAGAGTTTTCTAAACGAATGAAAAAAATGTGTGCGAGTTTATCACAAAAGGAGCCCAGAAAGTACAAGGAAAGTATTGCAAATGACGCAAAGACGGAGGAGTAGATAAATAAATAGATAATAAGGAAAATGGCCAGTGTTAAAGCAATTTTATATTTACATATATTCTCCTTTTTACATATGTATGTATGTATGTATTTGTGTCAGAAAATAATGCTTTCTTCCTCCACTTTTCACTGCCCGTACAATGTACACAAATTTGCTTGCCATTTCACGCTTTAATGCCAAGCCCATGCGCGGAGTTCTCTTCGGCATTAGGGTGGGAGGAGTAAAGTGTCATTAACATACATAAATGCGTTTACATATGTTGCAAAAGTAACAACAAATTGTAGTATAAATAAAAATTTTATGAAAATGGCGCAAGAGCTTCAACCGAGTAGAAATCGTTCTCATATAACATAGATTATTTAGTAGATCATTTCGTACACTCTATTGAGTGAAAATTAAGGACCGTACACATACAACTTTCCTCGCTTTACTTGACAATTCGAAATGTAGAAAGTTTGATTCATAGAACGCTTTGACATAAACTGCGCCAGTGGTTTGTTTTAAATTGCGATTTTTGTTTATTCCGAGTATTTTATTTAATAAGAGAAGGTCTCATCTTTTGTAAGCGACTTGAAAAAAAAAACACTCGGTAGCTTATCGTATAGCGTGAAAAGCAGCAACAAAAAAAAGCGAGTTAAGTTGAAATAAGCGGGTTGAAATAAACTCACTTAAAAAATAGCCGACCTCATTGAAAGTGTTGGAAAGCGAGAAAGTGGTGCTATTGTGAATAATCATTGGAAAGTGCCAAAGGAAATTCGAAAATTTTCGCAAAATATCAAAAGAAGTAAAAAAAAACCACGATAGAGCAGCCGTAAGTAAAATCGCCTCTTATAAGAATTTCTATTTTGTTTTGTTTTGCTAGCAAATTATACAAGCGACCATTAAATTTAACAGACTAGTGTTGTAAAGTGTATTTTAAAATAGAAGCGAGTTGGACGTTCTTTTGCTAGTCGCTTACAAAACGATGACGATTAGAATAAGAAATGAGCTTTACTAATATAATTAAGGAAGTAGTAGTTATGCTACTAATGTTTCAAATTCGCGAGTGTAATAAACTTTATTAAGACCGCGATGTAAAAGATCTTCTTGCATCGAAAAAATAAATAAAAATCGATCCATGGGAGTTTAAGAAAACGAGGAGGGTGGTTAACAAAGATGTGTTTCATTTGCTATTTGGACTTGTTAAGGAACGATTGACAAAAGATTCGAATGGATCACCGATAGTAGCAAAATGCTTAATGTTTCTCACGCTTGCATAAGGCAAAAAAACTTATACACAAATGCTTTTAAGGGCAGCTATAAGCGCTTGATTGTAGTAAACACATCTTTTTTAAAAAATGCGCGTGTTTTATTAAACAGCACACTGTGACGCTTAATCGCTTCAATTAATCTTTCCTTCATTTTATTCTATCTATGTAAAGTACAAACAATATAATATGCAATATTTATAACAATAATAATTCATATTTCTCTTTTTTTTTGTTTTTTAAAAGTAAATATACTCGCATAAATTATGAAATACTAGTGAATTTTATAAATCGTGTGTATATGCGCCCAGAAATAAAATGGCGATGTAAACAGTTGGTTGTCAAAGTGTAAAAGAGTGGAGAGTTCGCCATGATTTTGCTTCGTTTTGCTTTGCTTTACTTTTCTCGCCTTGTATTTAGCTGCACTCATATAACATCAGGTCTTCAACTTATCTGTCAAAGCGAAACTCTGAAGCAAAGCAAAGCGAAAGTCTTATGTGTACGGCTCTTTAGATTGAATTTTTGTTCGCAAAATGCACTCCGAGCATCAACCCTTTTCAGTGTACCAAAGTTAATCTACGAGCCATTGTTTTAGTGGGCTCAATTTGGCTGAACTTCTTACTACACATTTTTGTATATATTTAACATTCTTATTTGGACATCCTTTCACAATACTTTGACAATTATAGTGATGCAGCAATTTTGGGATTTCAACCTTTTTATCTTAGTTATTCGAACTACAATTCGGCATATTGTTGGAAGACGTTGATAACATCTCTCTTTTCTATTGTTTAGCTTGCTATCTCACTCTCTCTTTCTCCCTTACTATCACTCTATATCACTCTATTCCTCTACCTATCTATATCTCTCTCTATTTCCCTCCATCTCCTTCTATTACTATATTTGTTACATCAGCGTTAAGTTCATTCCCTGTTCTCTCTTTCTCTATTACTCTTTATAAATGAATAAAGTTTACTATGCGCTTCTCTTTTTTTTTTGCCAAGCATGCTTCTGTAATTCTGCGTAGGTTCATGAAAAAAAATTTATAGATTTTCTAAACACTAAGCAAGCGGCATTTCTAAAAATCCTACTAAACTTTTGTTTTAATTCTATCCTAATTTTTTTTGCAAATCGTTTACTATTTTTTCCATCTTTTTGTTAATTTTTTCTTATCATACAAACTCTGAAATATACTTGTTTGTTCCCCTTTATTTCTTAAAACTTCCATCTTCAGTCATTTCCTTCATGCCACTCACACACTCGCGCTCATTCCTTCACTCATTAATTTGCTATTCTAATATTCTAAGCACTAAACATTCGCCTATTATCTTCTCTTATTATTTGCATCATCGTCTGCACTCTATGTTATCCTCTTTTTCATAGACTTTTCCTTTCCGATTCCACACACGTTTGCGCCTTTTGTTACGATTGTCAATTTTAATTTCGAAGACTTTCACCAGCGAAATCTCCAAGCGACTGTATGGCAAAAAAAAAAAAAAAATATGTAATAAAAGAAATATGGCGTTGTGCTCAATTCAGAATCGAGTGATGTGTGAGTGCATGTGTGAAATTATAGCCTGCAAGTCGGGGAAAAGCTGAACGCGGCTGTCTAACTCCCTTAACCCAGCCCAGCCTCGCCGCCCCTTTTCTCTGCTCGCACACATTAGACTTCTGTTACACTTTTATTTTGCCATTTTATTGCTATTCTTTGCTATCTCTTCTCTGCCTCTAAGGATATTATGTGTAAATCTTTCAACGCTTTTGTGTGTCATTCATTTCCCCGTTGATTGCTGATTTCTTACAGAAGACACAAAGGGCTGTGTTGTTGCCCCATCGCTACATCCCCTAGCCCCAAATGCAACCCTTAGGTGGAATGTTTTCATTTATAATTCCGTATTTTGCATTGTCTGAATGCGGGCCATTGTTTGTCGGAAGTTTTCATTATATCAAATACAATCGGTTGTAAGCAGTGAGTAGCGCGCACACACACACACACATCCTAATTTGTCCTAGAAATAACTCGGAAAATTTTCGCATTTGATCTCTGCGTCCATATGCTTGAATGCATTTTGCGTTCGATTTGTTAGTAGTGTGACTAATTTTTCATTGGGTGCATAATGCAAGAAAGGTAGAAACGTAAAAAAATACGAATATTTCTTTAGAAAAATGAAAAGTGGAGCTTATCCTCATGCAAGAGTTCATTTAAATTTGCTGCGTTACGTGGTTATTGCTTGGATATTCAAAAAAAATTTAAATTTCAGTAACATAGCGCGGCTTTATGTTTCATAAATGGCAGTGTTTTATTTATATATCGATTGCAGCGCCACCTAGCACCCAATTTAATTGGAATTTAATTTTTAATGGCATTTTTATAGAAAACTTAATTTAAAAATTTCCAAGATTACCAAGTCAATCATTTTTAAAGTAAATTAACCTTAAAGTATTCACGAAGTATGTTCACAATTTTAGAAACACCATTGACAGCATAAATATATAGCCTACCTTTAGGCGTTTTGAATTTACACAATCAACATAAATTCCGACTACCATATGCCCAAAAATTTCAGGCATTCTTTGCGTAAGCACAAATGCCAGACATTCTACGTTGAAGTCACGTCACAGCGCTTGCCAAGAATGCACTGCATGCGAAAAATGCATCCGCTGAGTGTACTCAACTTGCGCCCGAAAGTCTGCCAAAAAAAACAAATGAGTCATGAAGCCACCACGTCAAATCGGCGATTTGGCCGAAATCCAGCTGTCTGAACGCGGCACTTCAACGCCACTGCAAGTTGTGGCAAACGAAGCAACAAAAAAAATTAAAAAAAATAAAAATAAAAAAAAATATGTAATTTATACTTTTGCTGCAGACCAATTTCCGCTCGTAAAACTGGAGAGCCAAACGAAAAAAGGGCAAAGCGAAAGGGAAACAAAATCCTTCGCTTTAAAATACAAGAATTGCCGGCGAAGCAAGGTTGTCCATGCAAAGTACACATTTTCGTTGGGGTCAAACGCTCTGCGTGTCAACGGAAATTAAATACACGACTCGTTTTTTGCGCTTACCAACACAGCTAACTGTGTGCACACTTAGGCGCACTTAAATTAAACAACATAAGCCACAATTTGTCCAATCAAATTTTTACAAATTTTCCACGCTCCTCAAATGCCTGATTGCATGTGTGTGTGTGTGTGTGTGTGTGTGTGTGTGTATTTGCCAACGTTTCCATGGTCACAACCCCACAACGCCCACGTATAGCCATGACAGCGCTGCTAACCCCAACTCAAAGAGCCTTGAAAAAGTTCATAACGATTTGGAAATTGATTTCACAATTCGAACGTCACAAAAAAGGAGTTAATAAATGATGTAGCCAAAAGAAGTTTGCAAATAAGGTAAGGAAAATTGTAGAGTCGAATGCAAATGAAAGCGGAATGAATGAATAAAAATGTTCTTTATCATTGGTTTCTGCTCTTTTTTTATGTTTCTATGTGTGAGTGTGTTTGTAAATGAAGATTTCTATTCAATATATATTTCTGATTTATTGCTTCTTATTGTTCAGCAAAAACCGAACTGTGTCGGAGAGTAGCTATTGATTTTTTGCTGATTCAAGTAGACGTTGAAATTCATTGCGCAGAGACTGAGGAATGGCAGAAAACAAAATTCATTATTCATTTATATTTCAATGCTGTGGTCTTACGAATAAATGTTAATCTAAATCTGTTCTCAATTCGGTATCTGAGGTGAATTCATGCGGTGGCCGCTGAGTTCGAGGTTCGAATCTCCGCCGGGGCAAGTGAAATCTTAATCATAAAAAAATTTTTTTTCTAACTGCGGTCACCCCTCCGCAGGCAATGGCAAACCTCCGTGGGTATTTCAGCCATGAAATATCTTCTCATAAAATACATCTGCCGTTCGGAGTCGGCACAAAACTTTAGGTTCCTACAGCCCAAAGAATTTATCCGCTCGTGTTCTATAATTAAAACAGCTTAAGCTACTAGAAACTTTAGCCTTTTTGGCCTTTATGTGATACATCATAGATAAGTCCAGCTTTCGTCTACCTTAAGTTGTTGTTTCTGCCTCGTAGCTTTTATGTATGTCGTCTTTGTTTTTTTTTTATTTTTTGTAGGCACATAAAATATATTTTATTACCATTTTTTGCACTCGAAGCGTTTGCGAGTGGCCGCATATTTGTAAGCCAAATTCAAACGAGCGAAAATGTCATTTCCATTTTAACAATAAAACAGGACAATCCCTGGGCTCAATTTCGCTGTTGCTTACTTTCAAACCGCTTTTATAGCTTTTTATTTACTGCAACGAAGCACAGCCAACTTTGTAAGTTAAGTGCATGGCAAGCCAGCGGAGGGTAGCGAATTGTAGTGAATTTGGGTGGAAAAAAGAAAAAAAAAAAGAAAAAAAATTGCCACCGTGCTTGGTCACCCCCAGCAGCAAAAAATTGCCACAACAACAACAACTGCCAGCCAAAACGAATAAGAAGCAACGGAGCATTATAATTATTTCAGTGACCACAACAAGAGACAACAAATACAAGATGTACTTATGTATGTATGTATGTATGTAAAAAAAAAACAAAAAAAACAGCATTACAAGTGAAGCAAAAGCAGAAGCAGCAACAACGACAGCAAGCAAGCAAAAAAAAAAGGTCATAAAAACGACGAAGCATGCCAAACGGTAAAAACCGACAGCACACACGACGATGCAATGACGACGAAGGCGAGTAAGGCTAACAAGGCACATACATATGTACTATGTATGTGGCAAGGTGAGAATTGGCGGAGAGAGAAGAGTTGTTGCGTAGTCGGCGCAGGGAGCTGTCGCAGGATATTCAAGGCATACACAGTTTACATCAATATATTTCCGTACATACATACATACATACATATGTACATATGTACGTGTGTAACTGTAATATTAATAATCATGACTCACTTACCTGTACATTTAGGCAATTTGTCGCACAGATGACAGTTAAGGCCAACAGGCCAAGACTGATTTTTCGTGCTTCTAACATTGCTGCAAAATGTTTTTGTTTTTTTTTTTTGTTTTATTATAATTCGTTACTTTTTCGTGTTCAATTTTCACCACACACACTGGAGGAGTCTAGTAAATTTGTATTACTTTTACGAAAGTTTAAATAAATTTCACTAAATTGGAATATATTTTCACAAGATTTGTTAGAAACGCAAAAATTTGGAGAGAACAAAAAAAATGGAATTTTCTGCAAAACTAAACACTTTGGGCAATTTTTAAAATTTCGTATTAACCAATAAGCGCAAATTCGGAAAAGAAATGAAAGAAAACAAGTTAAAAATTAGAGGAAATGCAGTGTTTCGTTTGAAATTGTAACAATTGAATTCTTAAAAATTAGGATAGATTTGCAATGCAGCAAATGCCATGGAAATATGAATTATATAAAAGAGTCGTAAGAAATTAAAAAAATTAAACCGATTTTAAAGAAATTGAACTACATCTAAAACTTAAGTTATTACTATTTTTTATTTAATAAGATTTGTATAATTGTAATGAAAATAATAAAGTTTTGTTTAAATTTTATTTTATGAGCAACAAAACCAAATTTTTTTTTTATTTTTGCTTAAACTTATTTAATAATTAAATGCCGAAAAATTGTTTTATTTCTGTCAAAAGTAAGTTGCCAATAAACAATAAATGTTTGATTTAAATTTATTACTAAGCATATAAAATCATCGAAAATTTTAAGATAATGCAATAAGATTTCAAAATGCAAGGAATTTGTTTAGATGCAAATCGTTGAAAATGCACATGTTAAAAAAAATTTAGGAAATAGAAAAATATTTACTTGCAATTAAAAAAAAAAAAAAAACTACTAAAAACTAAAATTTTCGAAAAATAGCATGCTTAAAGTACTTAAAAGCTGGTATTATTTAAATGGAAATTTAAAAAAATATTAAAACTTTAATTTATGTAGGTTTATTTAAGTTTAAAAAATTGGGAAAAAATATTTATCTGATTTAAAAAAATTTTTTATTTTGTCATTTTTCAATATAACTGCTTTTAGTGAAGTCTTAAATTTTGATTTTGAACGAAAATAAAGTATATTTTTTTGGTAATCAGTTTCTTTGTGGCATAAAAATTATTGCTAAGAATTTTTTGTTGCTTAGAAAATTTCAAAAGTCTTTTGAAATGGCTTTAATTTCATATTTTTTATAACAACAAATGTTTTTCAATCGCATTTGGTAGTTGTTTTTTTTTTTGGTTTTGTATTTTTTAATCGCTTTTTCTTTTAAATGAAATGTATTAAATGTTTTTAATCGTGTTTTTCTTTCGACGCAACAGTTTCATTATTTTTCGTTCGTTTTTCTTCTTTCTAAATATCAATTTATTCTTTAATTGTTTCGTTGACTTGATTGATTTCTTGCGCCAAGCAAAAATTTCGTGCACTTTGGTATTTCAATAAAACACTAAACCCAAACTCCCAGAGTTGTTCGAAAACATGATGCGCCCAAAAGTATGCAATATGATTTTCAAGTTTACAACTAACAGCTCTGGCGCAGACACAACGCAATTAACTTTGCTGGCTGCTGCTTCGCCACGCAATTCGCAAATCGTTTCGACTTCCACTATACCGCCGCCGTTAACTGATTCAACACTTCGCGTATTATTATTTTTTCTTTGCTTTTTTTCTTGCTTGCACTCATTCCTTTTCTGCACTTTGTATTTATTCTGTCTACACTTTTTAGTGGCTTTTTTCTTTTTTTGTTGGCTTTTGTTGTTCTTCGTTGTGATTCGGCTGGCTGGTTACGCACAGCAGTGGAGCGCATAAGAAATACGAAAAAAAATCGAAACTGTCAGTCACACCCCAGTGCGAAAAAAATGTGTGTGACACAGCAGCAGCAGCACCACCAACACTGTCGCCCGCTCCGCTTCCCTGCTGCTTTCTTTTTGTGCGGCGTCGTTGGGGAGGTTTAGTCAGACTGGCGCAAGTAAAAGTTTAAAATATTTTCACTTGAAAATTTAAAATTTTTACACGAGTGATATAATTTGACTCTGCTTAATTCTCGAGCGAGTTCAGCAGTTTAAAGTCAAGGAAAATTGATGAAAAGAAAAACTGGCATTCGCATTCATCGCCACTGACAAAGCACCAAAATTCCAATTCACACTCTTACAAAACCAAATTCATCAGTTTTTAAGTTTCTTTACTTTATCACAAAAACTGCTTTACACAACACTCGAATCAATTAGTATCTAAATCGATTTACATATAGTTAATACACTTTAGGTTTTGTCAATTAATCTATGTACCTTCAATCAGCAAATAGCAAATCACTTGCCTCTACAATTGGCTTATTCTGCAATCAACTCATTCGGTTGTCCGCCCGTTCGTTTGCTACGCTTCGGTTCGTTTGATTGCAACGCTTACAAATGTCGACAACGACAGTTTGGTGTATGGAAAAATTTTGCACTTAGCAATCACCTTTAAGGCTGTCAGCGGCAGTGAGTGTCCTTCTGCGCAAACGTCGCTCTCCAATACCGTTAGCATTTGTATTCGAATGTGTGGAATGCAAGTGAAAATTCAATATTTACATCGAATTCGAATGAGGCGTTATTGCCAGTGCAGGGATGATTTTTATTAAAGAGAATTTTATACGAAAGGCTATGAAGCTTTTTAAAGCTTAATGTATGTAGAATTAAACGCTTTTTATAAAAGGGAAATTTTTTGAAAATTAGAATTTATTAACCTTCTTTTTGATTGAAAGATCTATTTATTTTCAAGACTATGACAAAACTTATTTGAGCGTTTAAAATGCAAAAACAAATTTTAAATGTCAAATTTTTGCGGCATACTTTTAGGCGCAATAGTTATGACAATAGTATATATATATAATATATATAAATATACTCATATGCCTGGGAAAACCACTAAAAAATTAATAAATGATGACTTGAAAAGTAATAACTTTCATCTTGATGGAGGTGAGAAGGAGTCGGCTTGCCAACTGTTTTGCGTCGTTGTCCGGGACTACAGTCGAAACGTCTCAGGCGCTTGGGTTTGCCGTTCTAGCGGAGGCAACGGGATGCGACTCACCAATCTTCTCGGCTTTATTTGAAGGTGAATGTCATGAAAAAGACCATCCAATTGGATACACCTGTTAGGAGAATAGTTCTTTCCGCCGAGTTAAGGTATGCAATTTCCATAAGCGCCCTTTTAAACTAACCTCTTATCTAGTAAAAATCTGCCAGACACAACCTGAATCGGCGTCCTGGGTACTATTTCATAACGAAAAATAACAATCGAAAAATTTCAAACGCGCGATTTTAATTTAAGCTGCAAAAAAATAACGCATATATTCGCCAAACCAAATTTTTGACTTCAATTAAGAACGAATATATATTATTTATTTTCGAAATTCGCACTTGATATTCGACATTCGAAAATAAAATTATTAATTTATGTATACATATTAACTTTTCTGCTAGAAGCGATTAATTTGTATATGCACAGATAACTAAGGCAAAAAAAAAAGTGTCAACACAACGGACCGCTCGAGAGAAGACAGTAGTAGTAGGGATTAAAAAACAAAAATGAGAGGAGAGTGCAAGCGCACATCTGCCACTCTCTCTGTGCAATTCAACGCGTGCGCAGTAAAATACTTTCCAACTACAAAAGGCTGTGAAATAATGGAACTAAGAATGGAGCAACAACGAATGCTATTTCGCTATGTATTGTACAGTTCTAGTTATGCTATACACACACACACACACACTAATGTTGGGATGATGTGAGAGCAAGGAGTTCAATGCAGAGTGCTTTAAATGCCCAAAAACTTTCAGTGATGAGCTTCAATTTAAATAAGACACAAACCCTAGCTTCCATCGCAGGAATAAAGAGTAAACATTTTTGTTTACAAACGGAAACATTCCACAGCATTTAATTTATTCAGCATTCCATCGGCATGCCAACAAATGATGAAATGCAAATATTTTTCAAAATTCCTGTCTTCTGCCAGACAAAAAAGTGTTAAAAGTCATAAGTCAAGCTATTTGTCAAAAACAAGAGACGCTTCAACAATGCTATGGAAATTTAATATCACAAAATTATCAATTACAATGCACGCATAGTAACAATAAAGAAAACAACTATGAAGACAAACACACATACATATACATATTTGTAGATATGTATGTTTAATAAAAGCAGTAAACTAGAAAGCCGTGCTTAAGCGCAAAGTCAACAAATGCAAAACAAATCATTAATAAAGTCCCACAAACAAAGCAAAAAAAAAAAAAAAGAAAACCCAAATGTAAGCGCTCATTACCTTCTCGCTGCAGCGCGCCTTTGATGACTCATACAAAATATTTAAAAATTATTTGTTTTTTTTTTAACTGCAGTGTGCAGGCACACTTTTCACTTTTCACTTTAAATTTTGGTTTCAATAACGCTTCACTCGCTTTGATTAATGTAAACTGTTCGGATTTAATTGGCTCATTAAACACATAAAAGGCTATGTGTTTCTCTACACGAACATAACTAACTTCTTAAGTTCTCAATTACTTTCACGAATATTTACATATCTACATACATACATACATATACAGATATTTATGTACATACATCCATACATGCATATTTACATGGAAACTGACAAGCCAGTGAATTTAAGCGGATCTTACATTTATCAAGTCATTTGAAGCTTCTTCGGTTGCTTATAATATTTCTACTATTTTCTTAATATTTGTTTTTCTTGGAACTCAATCTGTAATTCAATAAAAGTTGAAGCATGTAAATGCTAACAGAAAGCACACAAGAAAATAAAAAAAAAACAAGTCAAAACTACAGGTACAAGCAGCATTGGTTTGTTTACTTACTGAGCTGACGTAACACAACCAGCTGATATTATTAGCATTATCGAAAGCAAAGTAGCGGTAACACGGTAAAGTTAAAAATCGAAGCAGCAAATTTGCTAAAATTTCACAAATTATTTTATGGCCAATTGGATGGCTCGATTTCCACTGCTATAGTAAGTTCGCCACAGGAATGGCGACAGATACCACACGAGAGATATTACTTCTGAATGGGTATATTTAGGCAACCGAAACTTGCACAACTTTTTTCACTTTATTGTGTGGGTGAATTTCTAGGTGTACATATATTTGTTTATGCACGAATCACACTAGTTTGTTGGCTTCAAGTAATTCAAAATACTTATCTTACAAATGCATGGATCTTCCTACAGATCTAAGGGTAAGGAACGCTGGACACGTAGACTTATACCTTCGTTAGAGAAATGGTTGGAGAGGCAACACGATGAAGTGGCTTACCACCTTACCCCAATATTGACAGGGAATGACTGCTTTAAGTCCTATTTATACAAGTTTAAACATGAAGATGACACTGTCTTTTCGTCTGTCCGCGGTTTGCAATTGAAGGGGATGACTCGAACATGAAGTTGGGGAGATCGCTTTCGGTTAAAAACCTTGTAGATATTATGCTCGAGTCTAAAGAAAATTGGTCCATTCTTTGCAATATGGCGAATAAAATCCTAACTAAACTGCGTCAAGCGGAGCAACTCGTAAAGAAACACAATAGGCCGCTTCCCCTCCGCGATGTAATACCTAACGGTAGTTCCACGAAGCGCGGGAAACGGAGCAGGGGTGGGTTTTTAGCGCGGCGAGTCGAAAGGCCAGTCACACACTTCGGCTTTCAATGCTTTGTGCCGGCCAGACCAAAAAAAAAACATACAGATCAACATATGTATATATATATATATGTATATGTATATACATATGTATTTACTCGTATTTCGTTAAGATGGTGCACTTATCCTTGCATTACTGCCATTGCACCCGACTTTCTACATATTTTGATAAAAAAAATCACTAATAACTAGTACATTTTGGTTGTAATAATCATGAGAACGATAATTAACTTTAACTATCTCTAAAACATTTGTAACCGATTATTTTTTGTAAAAGCTCGCTATTCCGCATTGCGAATTTCAAGGCAACAACTTTCGTTACTTCACTATGACTTTATTCTTCACTGTGCGTTAATTGACTTCATCACTTATTTATTATACACATTTCACGTAAAAACAGCCAGTTTTTTTGGAAGTTAATATAATTTAGGAACTCACTAAGGGCCAGTTTTTCAGTGCTGGTTTAAACTCAGTTTAAACTAAGTTTAGTTAAACTCAGTTTAAATTTAAACTTAGTTTTCTTGCGCTCAATTAAATTTGTTGCAACCAAAACGAAATAGTCAGCACGCAGCTGATAAGTTAAACTAAGTTTAACTGTGCGCAATCGGCCGTTTAAACTCAGTTTAAACTCCGTTTAAAGTTGACTGAAAAACTGCATACTGAGTTTAAACTTAGTTTAAACGACAAACAGAGTTCAACTTGCACTGAAAAACTGGCCCTACCTAATGTAAATTAAAAATTTACTAACCGCGAAATGCAAACAAGTAAAATACGAAAATTGCAGGGTGACTTAACATTTTAAAAAGCTGATTGCAGGGTGGTAGTAGACATACTTTTTTTAAGTTCCTCATTACCCATTCACAATGGACAAATATTAATTTCTCATTTTTGCCGTTATTATTGAAACTTGTGTATGAAATAAAAAACAGCTGATAGTAGTATTTAAATAGTTATGCATGTAAGTATGTATGTATTAAGATAAATACATAAAATGCTTGTGTGCTTACGTATATGTAATGGTTTACAGGGCTACCGCACACTATCAAAATAAGTTTAAAAATATATTTTAAATTAGAAGTTCACAAAAAATAAATTCTGGATTGCGTTTATCAGCTGATTTGAGTTGTCACTTTTGTTTTTGGTTAGCTGCTTATCAATATTCCGATAAGCTTAAGCAGAATTAATACGTCAAATGTGTGCTAATATTGAATAAACATTTTTGCGTTCAACATTTGACCAAATTCTCTTGCTCAATGAATGCATGGCTTAATCAATGTTCCACTTACCGTTTATTCATTAAAAAATTTAAGCTTACTTTGGTTGCCAAATACGTTGGCAAATGATTACAGTGTGTTCATACCATTCGTTTTTTACCATTTCAACAGGTTTTATTAAATTTTCTGTGTGACTTTTTAAATAAATGTAGTTATCATAAATTACGTCTTACTTTTATTTTTAAATCATAAAATCAAGTTTAAATTATTTCTTTACTTATTTCATTTTCTCTCATAAATATATAAATATATATTTTCAAAGTTATTTTTATTAACTATAATTATGGTGTAATCCCCTATTTGTTGCGCTCGGTCACACGCACCGCTTCCTCCTCAATCTTATTCGTACTCAGCTGCTCCTCAACATTATCCAAGGCCTTCTGTGTAAAATTTTGTGTTAAGTCCCCCGCTGTTTCTCGCTTTCTATCCACTGGAGCTTCTCCCGCAGTTATAGCTTCAGTTGTATTATCTTTTCCCCGTTCACTCTGTTCGCCGTCTACTGTCTGCCCACTGGGCACACTCACATCACCCCCTTCACCGTCCGCGGTTCGCCCTTGCAATGAGAGTGTGGCACTTATCTGCCCAGTACCCGTTGCGCCAGCGCTCACCGGACACATGCAAGGAACGAATTGCACTTGTCCACTCTGGCCCCCAAAACGTGTCATCGCCGAGCTCTTGTACAACGTGTAGTCGGGGTAGGGATACGCGGCGCGATAGTAGTTCGAATTAGAGCCCATATAGGCGCGTCGATTGTAGGTCGGATATGGCTGTGGTTGTCTGGCTGCGTCCGATGCGGCTGACAGTGCCGTCGCACTTGTTGTTGTGCTAGTGGTGCTGCTAGCGGTCGTCGATGGTGGCGGTGGTGGTGTTGTTGTTGTCGTCGTCGTTGTAGTTGTGGTAGTGCTGAGCGTCGTAGGTCGCTTCGTGGTCGTGCTTGTGGTTGTTATTGGGCTTGGCAGCGGCTTAACATGCTGCTGTTGCAATGCCAGGCTCAGCGGATAAGCACCGCCGGGCATAAATGCGGCGTGTTCAAAGCGAGCGGCACCCGCAAGCAGTGGCGATTGCATAGCTCCCGGTGGTTGGGGGTAGAAAGGGAAGGCGGCGAACGGACTGCCCGGGAATGGTTGGAAGGTGTAGGTGCGGAAATAGGTGAGCGGTATTTGCTTGAGCCCCAGCGGCGATTCACTGCAATAAAATTTAATACGAGTTATGTAGTTTATGTTAACGATGAAAAAGCAATGCAAGTAACAGTTTCAATGCGATTTAAGGGACTCACGTTGTTGTGGTTGAGGGTGAAGGCGCCCACCAGAAGGCGTTGGTAGGTGTCATAAACATAGCGGAAAGGAACTGGAAATAGAAGAAGTTAAAACATTATTTTACGAAAGATTTTGTTAAATTTTAGAAAAGACAATTTCTTATAATTTTTTTTTTTCAGCAAACAGTTTTTCCGTTAATATATTTCAACTTCTTAAACGCTTAGATACGAGTATCTAAGTTTGTATATTTTTATGTTCTATTTTTCAATCGTAAATTTGTAATCCTTTGCAAGGTTTTTACCCACTTATAATAATAATAAATTTTTAATTTTTTTCATTTATTTACATATTTTTTTTTATTGTAAGACACCAGAGCTGTGATTTTTATATATTTTTATTTTTGCATTATAGTTTTTTATTTATTTATTGTTTAATGAGTTAGAAAAAATAATTCCTACCAAACTTGATTATTCATTTTAGTTAATTTTTTTACTTTTAAATTTTTAATGTCTGTTAAATTTATTTATTTTATTTCATATTATATTCCGAATATTAAAAAAAACCTTATTGAAAAAAATATATATTTTGCCTCATCCTTTTTTATTTAAGACTCATACATAATTTTTTTTTTTTAAATAAAACTATTGGGATTTTTATTGGTTAAGTATCCTTTTAAATTCATTCTTTATGGATTATATTACAAGTTTGTGATTGTATTTTTAATTAAAATTTAATTTTTCTTTGTTAGTTAAAATTTGTGGCCGTTTTAAATTTTAAATTTTTTACTACACTATAAACCGTGAAATTATTTTACATAGAATAAAATTAATGGGTTGAGAATATCAACTCAATTTCTCACGGAAATTACTTATTGAAACATAATCGCTTAGATCTTGCAAGCATTTAATTTCAGACACTTTCTATTAAGAAAATTTTAAGTGTAATAAAATATTTCGTTTTCATATTTTTTAAATTTTAAATTGTTTTCTTTTTCTATGCAGCATGTTGTTTTTATTATTCAAGTTGCTTCTGTAAAAGTATTTAAATAAAAGCCGTTTGTTAATTTCTTTGGTTAAAAATATTTCTAATGAAATAATTTTTATGTATTTTTTTCGTATTATTTTTAATTTTGTTGTTTATTTTTATTTTCTAAAAAATTTCAGTGCAAATAGCGTTTTCCTTGAGATTTTTGATTGTCACTTTCAAGTATTCTTTAAAATTTTCTCAAATTTATTTTATTCATTTACACTTTCAGCATTTTGATAAACGCTCTTTTTCAGTTAAATTATTTTACTTCAACAGAATGCATTTTTTTTTTTTTGCTTTATTTTAAATTTTTTACCCACCAGCACATATTTCAGCAACTTTTCAGTTAACATTTTTTAAATTTGTATTATATTCTGAATCAAAACCAGCGGCAATGAATCGGCACAATTAACTGTAATGTCTTCCTTTCAAAATTTCACTAAAAATTTGTAGGTAATCCTTGGTATTTTCGTCCTTTCGAATGCTTAGCTTAGCTGTTCAAGTTATGTTTATTGGAACATTTATCTCACACAAAACTGTTTAGTGTTTCGAACGCAACCAAATATGCTTGTCACTGTCCTCTTTTCACTCGTTTTCTTTTTCACTTTTAATATCCTCAAAGTTCGAACAGCTCCGTTTATATCCTTTTCTTCTAGTAAACTCTTCGTCTATTCCGCTTCTCGACCGCGCGTCGACAGCAATGCAACAATTCTGAAACACTTTCCCGCGATGCTTCAACTTTTTATACTCAAGCACTGGGAGCGATTTCGAAGAAGGGCCAGCGCTTGAAGAGACATGAAGTTTTAATTCTAACAAAATTAATTGAGGTACTAAAATGAGCAGAGTAACAGCGGCCGCGGCAGGTGGAATAGTTGATGCTGACAACAACAAGAAAGACGATAGAAAATTTAATAGCAACATACAAAAACTAAAGTTGAGAAAAAAAGCGGCTGAAGAAAAGAAATATCTTTGAAATGCAACACGCACGACTGCACCCAGCGTGCACGCAACCGAAATCAATAAAGCTGTGCTAAAGAACAATAAAACAGCATCGAAGCATAGTAAAAGGCCGCAAAACAAAAACCAAAAAAGAAGTTAGAAAAAAATTATGAACTGTGAAGAGGAAGTCAAGCAGAGTTATGACGGGAGAAGCTTCAGCGGAGCTGGCAGCATTGCTCCGCCAAATGAATTGGCTAGCCAGAGTGGCATGGCAGATTGGCGTTTATGGCTTCTTTTCAAAAAATGCAATTGACTGAGAAAACTAGGAGGAAAAAAATTAGAAACAAAAAAAAAACAAATTGTAGAGACAAAATACTGATTTAAGGTCACGTCATGAAGGAAGAGAAGTCAATGAAGAGCAGGCAGTAGCAGCTTAACAAATTAGTTCTCAAAAGGCTAAGCAGCTGGAAATTTTCGTAAGAATACAAACGGTCAAAATAGAAACTAAGAAACATATTGAAAGCATTATTGATGTGTGGAGAAATAGAAGTGAACATTTAAAATGTAAACAAAATAATGGTCAACGAAGTTAAAAAAAAAGTATGGCTGCATTAGAAGAGCTTTTTTTTATTTCTTCATTTCTTCAAAAGATGCAGCAATGCAAACATTTTTATTTAGTACTTTCGTCACCTAAAAAATTTGAAATTTCCAAGCTGTCATTTATCAAAAGTTCCACCTTTATTTATTTCTTTGTAATGCATATAGAAATTTTCGAAAATTAATTATTGTCGTTAGCTGCTTTGTCACATTTTAATGCACCTATTGAAGCCCACATACTTTGTGCATGACAAGTGATCAAATTACTTGTAGTATGATGTTACGAAAAAACGCAAACAGGATTTTCTAAAGTATTTCAAAAATTTGTATTTTAATTTACATATTTTACTTCGAGAAATGTGTCTTTCTGATTAATAACCAGCGGAATTTCGTAGCAATTAATCTAAGAATGTTTTTCAATTTATCAAGTCTTTATCATTTGTACAAAAATATATGTTAAAATTTAAATATAAAAAAAATTGCGACTTTCATATGTAGATACATACATACATACTCGTATAATTAGTTTAAAAAAAAATACCTTTAGTTTCATATTGCACTTAAAACTACTGAATGCAATTTTATTACAAATTGGATTCGCTCGATTCTCGTACGTCTGTTGGGTGTATGTATTTCGAAGAGAGGCGATATTCGCTGTCCTTTTGGGTAGACTGTCCTTTATATCTGTAAATTGAATTTCAAAGAAATAAATATAATTAAAACAAATTTAAAAAATATGTGCGCAGTTCCAAACGCTCATAAAGACGTTTGCTGCCACTTTGAAAACTTAAAAAAAAAAATGCTTATGTACATATATCCAAAAACCAAAACAAAGCAAAACGACTGTAAAGCTTTAAAAGCTCATTACTTCAAAAGCTTAATTTAAAAATATAAAAACTTCATGTGACTATGAAGCGAATGTAAGAGCTCACAAGCTTCAAAGCATCAAATTTAAGAGCTTTCCCATGTAGAGAATAATGGAAAACTTTTTAAAAAATTTCTGAAATGAAAAAAGTGCTTCACTTTCAGAACTTTCATATCGCCAAAATACAAAAAACTTTGCTAAAAAAGTAAAAACATTTTAAGCAAAAGCGCCCGCGTCATAAAAAGCATATTAGACAAAAGCTTGTTTATATGAGCTTTCATAAATTCGTTTAAAGCTATCAAAGGTCACGAAACAACATTTTTGTTAGTAACTCTTTCATTACTTCAAAAGCTTAATTTAAAAATAGAAAAACTTCATGTGACTATGAAGCGAATGTAGGAGCTCACAAGCTTTAAAGCATCAAATTTAAGAGCTTTCCCATGTAGACAATAATGAAAAAGTTTTTAAAAAATTTTCTCAAATGTAAAAAGTTCTTCACTTACAGAACTTTCATATGGACAAAAATACAAAAAACTATATGAGCTTTCGGAAATTCGTTTAAAGCTATCAAAGGTCACGAAACAACATTTTTGTGTAGTAGTTACTCTTTCAAAATTTAATCCATTTTGATAATTTTGTTACATATTTATTAAAAAATAATTCAGAAGACTTTAATGACTTTTAATATATAAAAGCTTTCACAATTTATAAAAGCTTTTAGAGTATATTAGTCAAACAAGACAATCAAATACTCTCTCAACTCAATAATTTAATAAGCTTTCACTTATGATTGCAAGCCACGAAAGCTGCACTAGTTGTGAAAGTTCAAAAAAGCTTAAGCCCCGCAAGTTTTCACTCACCTCGAATTCAATACGAACCAAGTTTCCACATCAGCCTCGCCATCTTCACTCCTCTCCTGCTCCGAACTATCGCTATGACCAACTGCCTTCTCTTGTGTCACTTGCTCGTCATGTTCCCCTTTCGCATTCTCAAACGGACTGTCAATGGTATTCTCAGTCAAATATGTGGGCACTGGCTTCTGTGTTTCCAGTGCCTCGGTTTTGAGTAGCTTCCCCAACGTGAAAACAGGAAAGGCGTAGTACTCATTGGATAACGCGTAGCGTGAGCTCAACAAGGGCGATTTAGTGGGTGCAGTGCCCGGTTTCTCTAAACTATCATCGACGTAGATGATCTCCCTCTGATCGCCATTCATTAGCAGTTCGTCCTTCTCGTCCGCAACTTCCGCACTTTCTGCATCCGTTTTGTAGCTGATTTTGTAGTTGGCGAAGGACGGCGCAGTCGCAATGCGATGATTTTGCAATGGACTTGGGACCGTCAGCGGAAAGGGTGTTGTTGTAGACGTGATGAGCTTGAGCTGCTCCGAAGTCAATGGCGTCCACTGCACTGCTTTGGGCGAATGGTAGGCGGTGTAGTGTTTCGCCTTTTTTGCACGAAATTTCTTCACTGGCGGATTTGATGTTGCGATTGCAGAATCAGCGGTGGATGGCATGACGGCAGGCGCGGCATACAATACAGTAGGTTGCATCGTAGTCGTTTCCTCAGCGTACGATTGCTGCTCGTGACCCAGCATGCGTGACGCCTGGCGTGTATCTATGGCGTCATGCGCATAAAAAGGAATGAGCGTCAGATTCAGCATCCGCGCGCTGCCTGGCATGCGGAAACGTTCCACAATCGGCTTGGGTCTAAATATGGGCACGCTGGGCGGATAGAGCACTTGCCCTGGCACTGGCTCCTGCATCGGATATTTGGGCGCGCTAAATAGAGTGTTCATTATCAGCTTACCCTTGGGTCCAGTGTAAATGAAGATAGGTGGCGCCTCGCCAACGCTCTCATCGCCCGGCATGCTATCGAAGGTGGGCATGCTGATGTGCGGTATATAGCGCTCGCGCCGTCGCGCAGCCATCGCTGCTGTGGCGGCTATAAAACGCGGCTGTTTACGTGCCATCGGCAAACGCTGGCGCAGATGGAAGTGAATGCGTTGTAGCGGTAAATAATGACGCGGGAGGTGCGAGTATTTGCGTGCGCGTGCTTGTTGAGCGACGTGCTGCGGTCGTTGTCGCCGCAGCTGTTGTAAGTGTAAAGGCATGGCGTGTAGCTGGCGCGACACAGCGTCGGTTGATTGTCCGAACTGCTCGAGTCTCGGTGCGCTCTGCTGCGGCTGTTGCGCCTGCTGCAATCGGTAGCCATAAGGACTCGGCGTTGTATAGCTCAGCGCAGTGTAGTCGCTCTGTGGCACTTGATCTTCCAAAATCCAAAGCGGCCGCTGCTGATTGAGATAGCTATTGCCCAGCTGTTTGCTGTTGTCATTTTCTACGGCGGCCGGCCGATTTATGATGGCCGCCGAGTGACGAAGGCAGCAAAGGTGCAGGAGTAGAAAAGACACTCGACCGTGTGACGAATGCATGCTTGGTCTCTTAGAATTTCCACTGGCAATAGACACGGCTTTGCCAAACCTTTCACTGCGCGTTTTGGATGAGCAAATGAACTTTGCATGCGCTTAGCAGCGTCATTTATAAATTTTTGTGCAAAGTAAACAAATGTGCAATTGCACACGGCCATTTTTAACTTTGGCTGAAGACTAATTTTTACATTACTTAAACTAGTTACGCTAGTTTATTTATTATTTTAATTGTTATAGTTTTTTTTTTCGCCGAGATTTTTTGTGTTTGGGTGTCTGCTTTTGGTGTTTTTTTATTTCTTTTTTATTTGCCGCTTTGCAGTTTTCGGTCACCTAAAAGTTCCAGAACTGGTTCTCAACGAGGTTGTATCACTTTCGTTGTTGGCGTACATTTCCAATGCTTGCCATTCAAATGTGTGACATAGTTTAGCGCTGAACTTTTGTACAACTGAAGTAATAAAGCACGAAAAGTATAAAAAAGTTGCTGGAAAAAAGTAAGCAGAAGTTTAAGGAGTTTGAAAAATAACATTTTTTTGTTTCATTCAAAGTCTAATATGTATAATTCTTTATAGGTTTGCAGCTAAAATCTTATGTTCTATACAAATTCTATTTATTTTACTCACAAAAGACTTAAGCCACGAACTTGCCACTTCAAGCCGCCTAATTATTTATCTTTGATGCCAAAAAAAATATGCGCTTCACTGACTTTTCTTGCTTATTTAGCGCCTAAAAATAAAATAAAATAAAATAGAAACACAAAGAATGCCACACTAACTTTTGTTGTACGCTTCTATTTTTTTTTTTTTTTTTTTTTTTTCCAAATCAAACCCGCGACATTCCATCGCAAACCATCAAATCGACAAAATAAAAGTAAATATTCTTTTAACTAGCGTACAAAAGCAGTGATTTCAAACAAAGAACCACAAACTCATTAGGTTAAATTAGAGCGCTTGGGGGGCTGAGAAGAAATCAGCAGCAGGCAGAGAAAAATTCCAAAAAAAGTAAAGAAAAAAATAAAGTGATTCAAATCATAATAAAAAGCCATTAACCGGCAATCAAAGCAAACCATTTGTAGCGTGATACCTGCTATTAGATCACAGAAGGGGGTAGATCACGGAAGAAGATGTGCACACATGTAAAGCAAGACAATAAATAAATAAAAAGAGCAGCACAGCCGCCAACATGCTTCATTCAAGTTTGCTTCTCTCCCCGACTTCTGCTGCAACTTCTTTTCCGAATTGTTTTTTGTAATTTTTTTTTTTTTTTGGAAAACTCGCTGCAGGGATGAATGACTGCGCTAACAATTTTTGATGCCGAGTGATCGATTTGTACTGTATACGAGTGTGTGTGAGTGTGTGTGTGTGTGTGTGTGTGTGTTGTTGAGCTTACATTGGTGGCGGTCAGAGCTATTTCCCTCAAGCGCTGACTGTAGTAGAAGCAACTGCGAAAAGCAGTTGAAAGATGCCATAGGAAAATAAAATAGAAAAAAAAATAGAAAAAAAATCCTTATATTTTTACCGTTCTTTTTTGCCGCATTGCACTTACATCATTTTCCATTTCTTTTTTGTGTTGCTGCTGCGCGCTCCAACTACACCTGTTGCCCTCTTTTGCTTTAGTTTTTGTTTTTTTTTTTTGGATTTTGAGTCTGTGTGTGTGTGTGTGTTTTTTTTCTTCTACACTTGTTGCTTTTGCCGCCACTTCGTTATGCTCGTGTTGCATGCGGGATGCTACAAATTATTTTGAATTATGTCTAATACTGGGCCAAATTGATCGATCAAGTGTGTGTTGGTGTTTTTTTGACACAGTCATAAATCATTTTTTTTTTCGGTTTTTTTTTTTCTTTTTTGGTTTCTAAAGACGACTTTTGATTTTAATTTGAAGAAATTTGTAGAGAATATTTTAATATTTTTGTTTTTAAATGATATCGAGTCAAAAGTGAGATACACAAGGAGAGCAGCTATTTCATTTCATAAAATGGTTTTTATCCATACTTTTTTATTTTGTATTTTATTTTACGTAAAAGGTAGGTAAATTAAAATCGTACCACGAAAATATTTAAGCTCGGATACTTGAAAATGCATACACATAATTTCATGTATTTTCCGCTCGTGCAGAAGAAGTAGAAAATCTACTTTCATTGTTGCGAAGAAAACTACCCAAGATTTTCGTTTTAGAACATTTTTTAAATGATCTCAAATGCGAAGAAAAGTTCAAGTGCCAGCTGAAGAAAAGGGATTTGCGCGATGATCTTCAACTAACCAGATGGAAAAGTGTATTTTTCTTATTCTTGAAATCCTCCTTTTTCGTTCCGAATAATTTTCGAAGACAGTCGAAAAACACAAAAGAATATTTGTGCTGTCTCTTTTACAAAAGTTTCTCAAGTAAGAACTTAAATAAAACCAACAAACAATTAAATACTTAAAAGTGCGATAATCAAAACGAAATAAAAAGAGAATTTTGTGCCGCTCAAATGTGTAAGCGTTTAATTTAAAATATCTATATTTCTCACTTGTCTTGTTTCGCTTGAGCACCTACTTTTAACACGCTTCACAACACAGCGACAATAACAAAACAAAGCGGAGCGGCACTCAACTAAAAATGTTGTTCTATCTTTCTTTCCTTCTTTCTTTTTTTTTATTGATTTATGCCGGCTTTTGACAACTTGTCCGTCGTCCGTCCAGTCGCTCAATCGCACTTTGTGTTGGAAAATCGCAATGAAATGTCGAATTGTGGCAAGCAAACTATATTCACATGTTTCGTACTTCTGTTTTTTTTTTTGTGCATCGTTCAGCTCTTCAATTGCTTGCTGTCAAATAAAATAAAAGGTTTCAGCAGCGAGGCGTGTAATTCTTTGCGGCAATGGCTAATTTGTACGCCAATTTGTTGCCGCTTTAATGAAATTAGATTTGAATTATTTTTTTTTTCATTTTTTCTTTCTTTTTCGTGCTCGTATTTGCTCGCGTAATTATTGTATTCATGGTGTATGCATTGTGGGGAAAAAGCTGTAGTAGAGTGATTTTAAATTTGTCGGAAACTCGCTTTCAGCGTTTCCAGCATTTTTTTTTTGTTTTTTTTGAGGTGTGAACAAAAGACTCAAGGCGCGAACTTTGGCTCGCCAACCATAAGTGAGTGCGTGCGTGCGTATGTACTTGGCATGTTAATACACATCCATAAAAGGCGCATACTCGTACATACATACATACATTTGTGTATGTGTGCCTGAATGTGTGTAATAGTAGTAATGAAGGGAAACCATAATGAAGATCTATCCGAATATAAACGATATAAATATCGGGGATGACAGCAACATCAATTTTGATAACGATAACGATAACAGTTATGTATACTAAATCGATATCGAAAATAAGATTTATAATGATATCGATAAAATTACAAAGTTGAAAACGATAACAACAACGATAACAATTTCGATAACAATAACGATAACAATTTCGATAACGATAACGATATTTCCAGATTTTTTTAATAGAGGAAATAAGAAGCAAAACCGATAACGATAACAGTTATCCATACTAAGCCGATATCGAAAATAAGATTTATAAGGATATCGATAAAATTACAAAGTTGAAAACGATAACAATTTCGATAACAATAACGATAACAATTTCGATAACAATAACGATAACAATTTCGATAACAATAACGATAACAATTTCGATAACGATAACGATAATAATTTTGATAACGATATCGATACATATTTCCAGATTTTGTTAATAGAGAAAATAAGAAGCAAAACCGATAACGATAACAGTTATGTATACTAAGCCGATATCGAAAATAAGATTTATAAGGATATCGATAAAATTACGAAATTGACAACGATAACAATTTCGATAACAATAACGATAACAATTTCGATAACAATAACGATAACAATTTCGATAACAATAACGATAACAATTTCGATAACGATAACGATAATAATTTTGATAACGATATCGATACATATTTCCAGATTTTGTTAATAGAGAAAATAAGAAGCAAAACCGATAACGATAACAGTTATGTATACTAAGCCGATATCAAAAATAAGATTTATAAGGATATCGATAAAATTACGAAATTGACAACGATAACAATTTCGATAACGATAATGATATAATAATTTCGATAACGATATCGATATTTACAGATTTTGTTAATAGAGAAAATATGTAAGAAGCAAACCCGATAACGATAACAGTTATGTATACTAAGCCGATATCGAAAATAAGATTTATAAGGATATCGATAAAATTACAAAATTGACAACGATAACAATTTCGATAACGATAACGATAACAATTTCGATAAAGATATCGATACATATTTCCAGATTTTGTTAATAGAGAAAATAAGAAGCAAAACCTTTCGCCTTCTCTGTCCCAAAAGGCATTTTCCTTCTCATTTGAGCGACTCCTTCTCCTAGCCAATCGAGCTGGGTACGTGCCTTGACATCGTTTTTTATGCAATTGGCATCCAGTAAAATGCTAAAAAAAAAATGTGTTGTGAGGAAGATATTAGCAATTTCTGCTATTTTACTTCGTATGCCAAATTATTTAGGCACAAACAAAATTGTCGACAAAGTGCACAAGAGTTTGTGCATTAATTTTATTTTTATTTCCACACTATTAAATGGTTAAATATTGACTTTATTTGAATTTTTTATTACCCGCCCTTCTTCTGTATGCACTTCGAAATCTTTGGAATGCGTACGCTTACAATAATATTGTTCCGTTTACAATTTAATTTAATTATTTAACAAACGTATTTCCGCTGACTGACTTTCAGTTAGGTATATGGGCTTCCGCTTAGAAAGATAACAAGAGGAAAGAGCAAAAAAAAAAAAGCATTAAAATGAAGAAGTAAATTTAAAAGCCAACATTAAGTAAGTGCCGTGAAATAAAAAAAAAATTATTTTAATCGGCAAAAAAATGATAAGCCTAAAAAACGTACGAAAATTCGCTGCTCAAAATACACCCACTAGCGTCGATGTAATATTTTCTAAATTTTTTTTTTATTATTGACATAGCACTGATTCACTCGGTTGCGCATGCGCGGCCGCGATTACGTTTTGTAGCGTCGTTAGCAACTGTTGTTAGTGGCGCTTAGGCCTACACACACACACACACACACAAAACCACACACACACACATACACAAGGATATGCATTGCGTGTGAGTCGAGTGGA
The DNA here is from genome assembly GCA_963971545.1 of Philophylla caesio. NCBI lineage: Eukaryota > Metazoa > Arthropoda > Insecta > Diptera > Tephritidae > Philophylla > Philophylla caesio. The sequence continues at coordinate 122,465,842 of OZ020607.1, forward strand.
GGAAGCGAAAAAGCGCCCGCATTCCATGTTTTCTAACGCTCCACTTTAGCGGCCGCCCCTCACACCCGCTTCGTCCACTCTTCGCATACTACCGTTATACAAATTTATCCGCATTGGCTGTTGGCATGTTATAAAAGTCTTTAGCCAATTGGGCCAACACTCATTTCTCAGTCTTATGGCAAAGCGTGCGTACCGGCGATCAAATAGTCAAACGGATTTTATACCAGCTCCAAAAAAGTGTTACAAATTTACAAACAGTTGGGAAATGAATCGAAAATGTGTGGTGCGAGAAAATATATTTGAAGATATTTGTTAGTGTGTCTAATTAAATTTTTAACAAAATCCCTCTAGCTCCTCAAAGTGACCATCGTCGTGGGCGTGTTGCTGCCTTTGCTGTGCCTACAGAACGCAGAAGCCGGGTAAGTGTGAGCGAGACATTTGAGAACAGTTCAAAAGGTCAAACACAACATCACCTACTTAGCACTCTCACTCGCTCTTGCTCAATCAAAGTAGCGCTCACTCATTTTTCTCATTCACCTCCTGCACAAAAATTAAGCTTCGTTCTTCTTAAGAGCAACAGCTCAGCTTGCCTTTTTTATTTGTATTATTCCTTTTTTCACTTCGTACTTAGGAGTCAACATAAGAAGACTAAAGTCACCATTCACGTGCCCGTTCATAAGAAAATCGAGAAGCACACACACACCGTTATAAAACATATACATCATCATCACAAGCCGATCGTCATCAAGGAAGAGAAAGTCATACACGAGGAACATCATCCGATCATACATAAGGAGCATATCTCTCACGAGCATAAGCATCATCACGAGGAGAAGCACGAGCATGTGCATCCAATTATCGAAGAAGAGGAAGAGCATATACACCATCATCACCAGTACGAACATAAGGAGGAAAGCCACGAGAGTTGAGCGGATAGCTAGAAAGAATGTCGAAGCTGAAAAGAGAGAGCCATGAGAAATGATGTAGTGTTAATTTAAAGTTTGGGAGGCAATGTGAAAAATTATTTTAAGTAAGAAATTTTAAGTGTAAATACTCTAAAGAAGTTCATGACCTCAAATTATGTTTAGAATTTGTAAATAAGAGTGAATATTAATAAACGAATGCATCAACAAATGTAAATAATTATTTTTTTTTTTTTAATAGGCGTGGTACTAACAAGTGGTTAGAAGGAATTATTTTGAAAGTGTCATGCAATTTGTATGGTCATTCGAGTTGTGGAACAGAGTCAACTCTATCAACTTTCTTAAATCGACCAACAATGAGCTGAATATATTTAAAACAGCTGATTCCATCACACATAACCTGTATGTTTACTTCGAGATTCAAGTTAAAATTATAAAACCTGCACAGAATATCCCATAAATAAAAAAATAAATGCAGCAAACTCTTTAAGAGGATGATATTATTAAAAATAAAATAACAAAAAAAAAATTATTAAAAAGAATTATGTCTAAGTGCAATGCAATTTCATACAAGTTTTAATAACATGCAATCTTGTATTCCATAACGTTATTTATAAGACTACATACACTATTGTGAATGGTAGTTTTCCTGCTCGCGAAGAAGCAGCAACGTTGGCACTGATTTTGACGTTTCATTATTCAGAGAAATTCAACGCGAAAAAGTACGGAAAAATTTTCACGCGAAAAAATCTAAAATCTTTCAATTGGTTACCTCAATTAATTGCCCAATCAATTAATTGATCGTTTCTATTATTTACTTGTGTATCGTTTATCGATTTAGAAATGGATCAAAGTGCGAACAGAGATAAAATTAAGCTGAAACCTTGAAGGAGCTGCATCCGTAAAAAAAGTGAAATAAGTGATGAAAAAGCAGCAGTGAACGGGAAAAGGTGTAGCGAATAAAGGCCACACAACAAAAAAAAGCAGCGCTGATATTTTATCGAGGCAATGAAGTGAGATTTGTGTAAAATCAGAAGGAAACAAGTGGCAAAGTAGTGCGAAAGTGTAACATCCCACACAATCGAGTGCGACCGTGTCAAAGAAGTGCAAACAAATATTCAACTGTATTTAGTTAAAACCAATCGAAGCATCTTGCTGCAGAAACCTCATACGTTTCCTATTGACACACATCGACAGCAACAACGTCAATTTTGTGCGTTACCCCACGTTTTATTTTTTTGCCCGTGAAATCTTCAAGGAAAACATCGTCGCTGTCGTCGCCGTAATCGACTGCACAGGCCAATCGTCTCCTACGCCGTCATCGTGGTCGTGGTCGTCTACAACGCCAATCACAATCCACACCGCCACCTCACTCCCTCTCACCCACTCAAACAACCGAATCCGCTGCACACCTGTGCAGTACGCACGCAATTAAAGACGCGTTCGCATGTACGTGTGCGCTTTGTTTGGTACGCGCAAAGTGGACGCCTTGGTCGTCGCTGCACTTGGACAGACTGTATAGGAGATGCCTGATAGGTTGCAATGGGTTCACAAACCTTGGAGATATTGCGCCAGGGCGTGTGGGCCTCACTGACCGGTGGTTGGTTCTACGATCCTCATCAGGGTGTCTTCTGTAATGTGGTGCATCTCTACTTGTGGTTGTACCTGTTGTGCTCACCATTTGTAGCTTATCTGGTATGTGGTGCAACGACAATGGCATTGACGGCGACGCCAACGTAGCATTGCGGGCAGCGGCTAAAGCAGCATCAAGGTAGCGTTTTGCGTCACGCGCAAATTGCGATGCATCAACGATAATCAAACAAAGCAACAACAACAAGAAAACGGGTGTGAAGAAACCTCGCCGGTTGTTGGCTATGACGCGCCTGTGTCAAACACAACTGCACCTTCAACGGCTGCTGCTGCTGCTGCTACTGTGGGGTCTCCGATTCAATTGCCACATTTATTTACTAATTCACAAATATTTATTTTAATTTGTATCCTTTGTTGTTGTTGCAGTATTTTCCAAGTACTTGGCTAACATGGTGTATCTACTGCACATTCACCAGTCTCACCATATTTTTAGTGAAGCTCGCCAATATGGCGTTGCATCGACTCTACGATCGGGCACAAACCATGTCGGAGGCGAATCTCAAAAATCCATTTTTCAAGATCACCAAGGAAACGGAACCACGGTAAGTAGGCGGGCAAAAGAGAGTTGTGAGAAGTTTTTAATTTCAATTGCCTACGACCATAGAAAAAAGTTATGCGTTGATTAATGCTTTAAGCATTTTAATAACTTTAGCAAAAAACAATTGGCGATCGTGTTTCCAGCATACACTCACTTTCGTGTGACTCACTCGCTCATATAAAATTTCGCAATTTTTAACTTTTTTCCACTTGTTTTTCTGTGAAAAAAAAAAAAAAAAAAACGAAAATGGAACAATTGCGATAATGTTAAACGAGTTGGGTCAAAGCACTCAGTTGAAATGACAAAGCAGACTAAGAAAGAAAATAAAACAAGTTAAAAACGTGTTTAAATTGTATTCAACAAAGAAGAACACTTCAAAGCTAGAATTTCTTTTCAATACAACCAAAGACAATTTTTAAGTAAAATACTTCTTGTGTACCTTAAAGTCCTTACTCTTCATTAATGAAGAAAAGTTTTGTAACCGAGAAATTACAACAAGGTCACTGCGGCCTTCTTCAGACAGTACCTTGGAGGGTTTATAAGTTTGGCAAGGCTGTGTTCTAACGCCACAAGGCCACGTGCATTGTTGTAAACACATTCCCATGCATCAACACACACACACACACACGCAGTGAAATTATGCTGCACAAGATATAAAATGGAAATTTGTTTAAAAAGTATTTATTTGCCAGCTTGTTTAATAAGGGTTTGTACGCGGGTAGCTTGTGGGGGAGCGCTCCCGCACGGGTTGGTATAATTTATTTCCTAGGTACAGACATATTTTTTTTTTTTTTTTACGAGGAGGAAGCATCGAAAGCCAAACCGTCACCGGTTTGTCAGTGTAGGACTTTAACCCGAACTAAAACTCCTACTGTCCTGAGTATCATTCCCCCGGCACTACCGTCAAGTATTTCGTCGGGAGATGGTTTGACCTTTTTTTTTTTTTTTTTTTTTTAAATTATTATTCCTTCTACTGGGTTTCGGAACGGATCGACTTATGTGGACTAATTTCTAGATTTCTAGTTTAGTTTTCCTTCCTGCCTTTTATGTTGCAAATTTGACACTATTGTATAAACCGTATGCCCTGCGTGTGCGTGTGTGCGTGTGTGTATGCGTGCAGACTGCGGAACCACTACACTCGAACGTGCGCTACAGTGCGGCGAGTGGCGTGTTATTTGTTTATAAACAACAAGCAACGCATTAAACATCACACCAAGCATTGCTAACTCTTTTGGTATTTAGCTCGTATGCGTTGTTGTTGTTGTTGTTTGAGTTTTGTAATACTTCCATTTGCTTACTCGCTTGCAGTGAGAATGAGACGGGCATCGAAATGAAAGTGATGCACAACGATGGTTCACGCAATTCCGTGGAGCAGGCGATCAACGAGGCCAGCGAGGAGAACAGCATGATGTCAATGGAGAATGTGAATAGTATTATTGGTGAGTTGAATGTAAATTATAAATGCGACCAAGCAAATTTTTAACTCCCACTCGCCTTGCCTTTGCAGACCTCAAAGTGGACGTACATCGCAAGAATAGCTCAGAGTCCATTGAAATGCTGTTCTATCCGCCTTCCCTCATCTCTGGCAATAGCCAGCAAGATCAGCAATCACTCGCCGGTTCGGTGAGCGTCACAAAATCCATACGTTCCACAAATGCCACTGCCGCCGCGTCTGGCCTCAGTGTATATCCGGAGCATGAAAGCGAGCATTTGCACGCCATCGATACGGTTACGCCACACAGCAGCACCTCCGTTACGCCCGGCGGCAGCACTAACGCACGTCACTTGCCACACTTGCTGCGCAAATCATCTGAAGAATTTAAACGTCGCCATCAACGACGTCGCCTCGAACGCCAGGGCAGCCTCGATGCCACAGCTGAGTCGTCGTGCATTGCCGCAAAGCTGATGCGCAATCAATCGGATTCGATAGCGACGAGCGCCACCGCAGCGCGCAATGAAACCTTCTTGCATCCGCAAAGCGTTCAAGCAGCGTCTGCTGTGGCGGCCAAATCTGCTACAGCAACGAAGTTCACCAACAGCGCCGGCGTCGGCGCAGTTACACAATTTGGCGCCACAACACAACGAACAACTGCCACAACGATTACTACCACAGCAACGCTGACATTCACCAACACAAATGCCACAACGAATATTGCGAGTTCCTCTGGCGGTGGTGCAACAGTTGGCTTTGGCGGCGCAAACGCGCCCGCTACGCTTACGTCTGCCAAAAATGCGCGCCTGCAACGTCATCGCAGTTCGGAGACGCACGACGAGCGCGTCAAGCAACAAAATCGCGGCCTCTTCCTACCCATTCACCACGAGCATCAGCCCCATCATGTATCGAGCGGTGCGAGCAGTAGCAGCGCGCTGGCAGCCATAGGCGGCGGCGGCATAATGGATGGCGATGAATTGGAGCTGAGTGGATTGGGCGGCAGTGCGAGCGGCGTATCGGGGCATGTGGAGACGCGTGTGCACGCGCTGCAATCTTGGATTTTGGGTGAGTTGATAATTAAGCTTTTTTTCATATTCACTCTGTAATACCATTGCAATATTGCTTTACAGGTTCTTCCTCCGATGTCTACATCGAGGACGATAGTTATACGAAATCAGATTTTGGTATTGAGCAAATTGATGGCCGCAACGCCAATCGCGCCGGCTATTTGCTGCAACAGCAACAACCCTTCAACTCGCACTATCCACACCATCAGCCGCATTTCTATCGCGCGCCTCACCACCACCACCACCATCATCATCATCATCATCACGACGTCTCGAACATACGCAAAGACTCCAGTAGCACCATGTCGGCGCTTCAGCTGCCTGTCGGCAATGCCAAATCTGGCACTGGCAGTAGTGGCGGCAGTGGCATGAAAAGACGTCGACATTCCAATGCTACCGCGCTGTATAAAGGCGGTGGTGGCGCTAAAAGCCACGCGCACTCGGGAGCCTTGGCCGCCGCCGCCGCCGCCGCACTTGCGTCCGGTCAGCAGCCCACTGTGCGACGCATTAAGAGCGCTGCGCTCGAAATCTCTTGCCCGCGTCCATCGGTCTCGAACCTCAGTCCACACCCGAACAGCGTAGAGGCGATCAATGGCCAGCAAATGATAAGAAATCCACAATCTGCATTGCTGCCGCCGCCCAGCAAATGTTTGGTGCGCAATCCGCATTTGAATTTATGCCCGAAATTCGGCGGTAGCTTTGGTGGCGCGAGCAGCAGCATCGGTGGCAGTAGTAGCCTGAATTTCGGCACAAGTGGCTCGACCACCGCACTCATTGAACCGGTGTCGCCTATTGTGGAGCAGTCGGATGAGCGCGCCTCGTCGCTGGATGTGGCAACGCAACGCAGCGACTGTGCGCTGGAGCTAAACGACATCGATTTGGTTGGCTGTGGTGTAGAAGATGACGAAGCCGCGGATGAGGGGGAGGAAGAAAGAGATGAGGAAAACGACATCGAACTGGAAGATGTAGATGACAACGTCGACGACGAAGTGGATGATGTGCCGATGCGGCGCAGACGAAAAGCGCTCGGCTGTCATCACCACAGCGCCGAGTCTGACGTCGGCAATATACTAGCCGATGATGACGACGATGACGATGACGACGACGACGACGACGACGCTGAAATTGACGAAGACGATGAGTTCAAGGACTTCGATGACGACTTGGAGCACAGTATGGGCGCGGAGCTGAAGCCGGTCATCGACGAAGCGCTGCCAAAGCCGGATTACACAGACGACTTCGAACATATACTCAATGGGCTGGAACAAATTCAGCAGGATTTGAAGCGCTCGGCAGCAGAGAACAACCGCAAAGCGCATGTGTATGCGCCCGACAGTGAGGATGACATTGATGAGCCTGCGCCCAAGCAACGACAGTCGGTGCGTTCGCCAAACTCGCGCGCCGCAGTCACTCCTGCGCTGGACGATGAGCAACCGACAACTTCGCAAGCGTTGCGCCAACGCCTACATTCCACTGACTCAGAGACGGACAACAATGGCTCGCGCTCGCCTCTATTAAGTGGAAAATCGTGGCAACATACGAGCGCTAAGAGCAAAGTTGCCGAACATGAAATGTTCAGGGAAATAGCGGCGCTGAAAAATCATAAAAACCAATCTACGGTCGGCATTGGTCTGCCACAACAGCACGCCTACGAAATACGCCAGCAACATGGCGCGCGCGGTGAGGGTGACTCTGGTTGTCCGTCGAGCGATTGTGAGCAAGTGAGCGCCAGCTCCAAGGACATGCTGCTGTCCGGCATGGAAGCGGCTGTAAGTGTCGCGCCGCCCAAGGTGAAAGTCGACGTGCAAAAATCGAAAAAGGATTTGGAAGAGAGTTTGGAGTGTGGCAGAAAGCAATCGCCCAGCGTGTCTGCACTCAGTGCCAATGGCAAGAATTTGGGCGCAATACCGAAAGCGGTAAAGTATCGAGAGATAAATGAGACTTTGCATGGCGGCGCCGGCGGTAGCTCACAGTTGCACAAACGACGCGGTGGCAGCGCCGGCGCTGTCAGCACAAACACCGAAATGTCGCTGGTGCCGTTCAACGCACAGCCCAGCGTCACGTCGAAGACTGCTTCACGCACCTCTTCATCTTCAACATCGTCGCGCAGCATCAGCGCCGACTCCTTCTCGGCGGACATACACAAAATGCTTTGGCTAATGACAGAGCACGGTCGACCTGATGGCGCGCAACACGGCAATGCCGCTTCCAGTAGCAACGCAGCTGGCGCAACAAACCACAGCATTGCCGTTGGTGGTGGTGGTGGTGGTGGTGCTACCGCGCCTGCTAACATGTCCAGCGCACACTTCCAGTTTTATCAGGACGCGATACAAGCGCTGAACACCTATCCGGCCACCTCGACCGATGGACTGTCGCTGTCGGAGCGCATGTACTATCGCGACAAGGCGCGCCGCAGTTCAAAACAAATATCCGAACCCGGCAACTCCTCCATCGGCGACTACTCACACACGCACGACCTGCAATCGGTACAGCTGAGCAGTCAGTCGGCGGGCGTGACAGCAGCGCCCATACGCAATTTACACGCACCGCTCGGCGTTGTGGTCGCCTCGTCATCGCTGAATGCGCGCACCGTCTACAACGGAGCGGGACTCTCAATACAGGGACTGATCAATGTGTTGAACGATGAGGGCCAACAACGTTCAACGCAAGCGCGCTCTGGCAGCGGCAGCAATAACACTGGTGCCGGCGCAGCTATACTCAACATGGATGGTCATCATATGGAAAGTTATTGTGACTACTGGCGCCCCGCCTGCATGCTGTCAACGGAGAAGCCGGTGGCGCCGAAGAGCTACTACAAATACCATTTCAAATGTTGCGGCTATGAGCATGAATTCAAAATCTCCATGGATCGATTGGAGTTGTTGGCGCTTTTCGATCGCGATCTGCATTGGCTGCACATTGTGTTGGCGGTGCTGTTGTGCGCGTTGGTCGCCTACCTTGGCGCCACCATACTCCAGTTGGGCTACTACACAGATATGTGCGCGTTTCTCTTTTGTGCCGTTATAGCGAGCGCGCAGTATTCGTTGGTGAAGAGCGTACAACCGGACGCAGCGTCACCGATACACGGCTTCAATAAGACAGTGGCCTATTCGCGCGCCATTTACTTTTGCATATGCACTGGCATACTTTTGCTTTGTGAGCGCCTAAAGCGCGTTTACGAGCAACAGCGTGCGCCGCCCGAAGAGTTGAACTTTTTCGGCATACACTATTCGCCGCTGGTATTGACCGCAATCGTGCTGCAAGTGATGTACGTCTTCCTATTGTGCTTTCCAATCATCTTCTCGCTGGGTCTCTGTCCGCAAATAAATACCTTTTTGATGTATCTGCTGGAACAAATCGATATGCATGTCTTTGGCGGTAATGCAGCGGGCAGTCTGTTGGGTAAGTTGTCTGTTAGTAAATTTTATTTTTTCTATTTTTATATAAAACACCTGCTTCACTTGTCTCTAGGCGCCTTCCTTTGTGTGCTGCGCTCCATACTGGGCGTTATGCTGCTTTATGGTCCACTTTATAGCGCTTTCGCCGAGCAACGCGGCACTCAATTCATCGTATTCTCGCTCTTTTGCGCCATACTCGTGCCACTGGGCTATCATCTCTCACGCTCGGCCAGCGATTTCAGTCACATGTGGGCGCTCATCAAGAACTGCATTGTCAGCACCTACCACGATGACGATGATGATGACGATGAGCTGAGCGCCGCCACCATCAATGGCAGCGCGGCGAGCAGTCAAAAGTTGACTACAAATACAACACTCAAGGGACGCACGAAAAGCATGAGCGCGCGCGCTCACGAACAAATCGAAATGTCGGCTATTAACGATAAATTGACGGTGGAAACGTGTGAACGCGCCGAGCTCGATAACACAAATTTGGAATTGGAACGCAAGAGTAGCAAATCGAAGGCATCTTCGTTGGCGAGCAGCAGTCAAACGCTTGCGAAAACCTTGTCCAGCAACAAGAAGGGCATGACCACTTCCAATTCCTACATCTCGATGGCGAATGGTGGTAGCGCAACGGGCAGCGGCGCGCTAGTGACGAACACGGATAGCGCGTTCGAAGTAGCGCCCTTAACAGAAAACGGCAGTGATGCACACACGCTGGAAAATGAGGAAACAGACGGTGCAATAACGGCGGCTACAACGCCAACGAATGCGCCAAATGTCACTGCCAGCGCCAAAGAGCAGGCACAACAAACGCTAACAACAACGCTAGAGGCGACACAATCGCCGCAAGCACAACTTGCCCACACGCTGACGGCGGCCCAAGCACACATAGACGCTGAAGAGCAGCCGCCACAAGTTGTCGATGAGGATGACAAAATGTCCAGCTCTTCCACCACTAATCCGGGCGACATCTCCACACTGACCGCCGGTGGTGTGTGCGCCGATGTGGAAGCCAACACGCTAGCGCCGAATGCGACCAATTCAAATGCGGACACAGACAGCGACACGCCCGATCCGTTGCCCAAAAAGTTGCAAGCGACTGTAAATATGCGACTAAAGAACGATTTGGTGGTGACGACGCTACTCGCGGTGATCGTTTTCGGCCTACACTGCAGCACCGTCTTCACAGTGCTGCAGCCCGATCTGAACATTGTGTTGTACGCATTCACGGGCGGTCTGGGTCTGCTGCTGCACTACATCATACCGCAAATGCGCAAACATATGCCTTGGCTGTGTTTCGCGCGACCCTTGCTACGCCAGAAGGAGTACGGTCAGTTTGAAGTGGCGCACGCGCCCAAGGTGATGTGGTTCGAGAAGGTGTACATTTACCTGTGTATGCTGGAGCGGAATGTTATGTTTCCGCTGTTGGCCATATCGGCGGTAACGGCGGACGCGCAAATAATTGCCAACAAATTTGGCATTGCCTGGGGTACTTTGGTGGTGGCGGTGTGCGCGTTGAAACGTAAGTGCCGACTAAATGCGCACACATTCAATCGAATTCATTTCATTTCATATTCTCTCTTCCCACAGTGATGCGCAACGCCTACTCTGATCCCACAAATCAGTATCTTATTGTGATGTTCACCGTTTTATTCTTTCGCTATGACTTTGCCTTCGCTAGCGAGACGTTCCTTATCGATTACTTTTTCATGTCGTTGGCCTTCCGCAAATGTTGTGATTTTCTGCTCAAGGTAAGCGCCCCCGCCCCCCCAGTGCCGCTCAACTGCTAACCACTTACAAACATATATTTTCACTATTTTCACAATTTTCCAACGCACAGCTACAATTCATTGTTACCTACATTGCGCCATGGCAAATCACCTGGGGCTCCGCATTTCACGCCTTTGCCCAGCCCTTCAGTGTGCCACACTCCGCCATGCTGTTCCTGCAGGCCGGCGTCTCGGCCATACTCTCCACACCGCTCAATCCCTTTCTTGGTAGCGCCATTTTTCTCACGTCGTACGTGCGCCCGATTAAGTTCTGGGAACGCGACTACAATACGCGTCGCATCGATCATTCCAATACGCGCTTGAGTTCGCAGTTGGAGCGCGATTTGGGCGCGGATGATAATAACTTGAATAGCATTTTCTATGAGCATTTAACGCGTTCGCTTCAGCACTCGCTGTGCGGTGATTTGTTGATGGGACGTTGGGGCAATGTGAATCAGGGCGATTGTTTTGGTAAGTTTTTTTTTGATATTTTTTTTTTTTTTGAGTTGCAGTAAATTTGGTCGCGCCTTCATTTCTTGCCATTTCTCACCCCCTCAGTGCTCGCGTCCGACTACCTCAACTGTTTGGTGCACATCATCGAGCTGGGCAATGGACTTTGCACGTTTCAGATGCGCGGCTTGGAATTTCGTGGCACCTATTGTCAGCAGCGCGAAGTGGAGGCCATCACTGAGGATGTGGAGGATAATGACGGCTGCTGCTGCTGCGACCCGGGCCACTTGCCGCGCATGCTCAGCGTAAATGCAATGTTCTCGACGCGCTGGTTGGCCTGGCAAGTGGTGGCGGCGCAATATGTGCTCGAAGGTTACTCGATATCGGATAATTTGGCCAGCGCTACGCTGCAAGTCTTCGAGTATCGAAAAGTACTCATCACTTACTACATAAAGGTAAGAGAGTTTGATAATTGTTGGCTTTGATGGCGTAGGCACATGTTGCCTATGCTAATTCGAAAGAGCGATAGAGGACTTACAGATTTTATTATCGATATTTGTATGGGAACTTTTATCGTTGTTGTTATTACCGATTTAATTTTTTATCGCCATCTTTCTCCGACCGACATTAAATCGCAATTATCGATTTTAATATCGATATTGTGGTGTGTATGTTTTTTTTTATCGATATTGAACTTTTTTACCGATATTGAATTTTTTTTTATCGATATTACATTTTTTTACCGATATTGAATTTTTTTTTATCGATATTAAATTTTTTATCGATAGCGTTATAAAAATATGTTTGTATATGTACAACTCGAACAGATATTGAGTTTTATTATCGATATTAAATTTTTTTTACCGATATTGAATTTTTTTATCGATTGCATCGTTTATCGACATCGTTCTCCGACTAACAATAAATATGCGCCATTGATTTTAAATGAGTTCAACATGAACTTAGCAGATTTTCTTTATCGATTTTAATATCGAATCTTTGTAAGCATTTTTATGGATTACATTTTATATCGATATATTTATCGCCATCCCTATTCGTAAGGGCTATCTGTCAAAAATATTGCTTGCTTAATTTTTCGTTTTCAATGCAATTATCGATATATCCATCGGAATTGTTAACGATTTTATTATCGATATTGAGTTTTGTTTTTATCGATTTTAAACTTTTTTTATCGATATTAATTTTTTTTTATCAGTAGTGTTTTTTCTCTCCTAAAATATGTAAATGTATGTATTTCTTCATATTTTTTTTTGTCTAAAGCATCTTCTATTATTTTTTTTTACCGATATTGAATTTTTTTATTGATATTAAATTTTTTTTATCGATATTGCATTTTTTTATCGATAGTGTTTTTCCCCTCCCAAAATATTTGTATTTCTGCTCGAACAAATATTGAGTTTTTTTTACCGATATTGAATTTTTTTTTATCGATATTTAATTTCTTTTATCGATATTGGATTTTTTGTATCTATGTATATTGAATTTTTTTGTCGATATTGAATTTTTTTTTATCGATATTGAATTTTTTTATCGATAGCGTTTGTTCCCTCCCAAAGTTTAAATATTTCTTCATATTTTTTTTGTCCAGAGCATCGTCTATTATGTCGTCAAGAACCCAAAGCTCGAACAGAGATTGCGTTTTCTTTTCGATATTAAATTTTTTTTTTTTGATACTGAATTTCTTTTATCGATATTTGATTTTTTGTATCGATATTGAGTGTTTTTTTCGATATTGCATTTTTTTATCTATATTGAGTTTCTTTTTTTTATCGAAAGCGTTTTTCCCCACCCAAAATAAATTTCTTAATATTTTTTTTTTTGTCCAGAGCATCGTCTACTATGTCATCAAGCATCCCAAGCTCGAACAATGGCTGGCCTCGGCGCCCATTCAAGAGGCTTTGCAGCACACACTCAGCCGCCAGTTCGTCGATCTCGACCCTATTTTCAATTACAATCTCGACGAGGATTTCGATTTTCGCGCTGTCGGCATAACGCGTTCCAGTTTCTGCTACGTCTACCTCAGCTGGATTAACTATTGCTACGACAAACGCAAAGAGTCACAGAATCCCGCAACTGCGGTGTCCACTAGCGTTGGCACGACTGCCAGTGCGCCTGTGCCACCACACACACCCACTAACAACACCAGCAACGCTTACAACGACTCGAAGAGCACGCCAAATCTCTCCACTACCGCCAACGCAACGGCAAGCAAATCTCAATCGCAACAACATTTGCGCGCGCGTCCACAAAAGAGCGCGACCATGAGCGGCAGCACTACCATAAATTCGTCGGAGCACATTGCCATTTCACCGTCATTTGCTAATATTTCGCGCCAAACGTCGGAATCTGCGCCGGGTTTGAGTGGCGCTGGACTGTCATTGGGCGGCGGCTACATGTCTGCAAGTGGTGCGCATGCTCCGCTCGACAACAGCTTTGCCAATAGCGCCGCAACAGTGGGCGCTAGCATTTCGGCAGCAGCTAAGATGCCAACTTTGGGTCAGCAGATGCGAGGCAAGGCGGGAACTGGTGGGGTACCGTTAAAATCGCTACGCAAAGAGGCCTCACCCACGGCTAGCGCAACCGCGGCAACGGCGTCCAACGTATCGAATGGCGGCACTGAGCGCGCAGCATCAGAGGAGCCAACGCGCCCCATGTTGAAATTGAAAGTGCCAAGCGTTTCGAAGGATTCTCCAATAGTTTCGCTCTGCTTGGCTTTGGGACTACTGGCGCGTCGCTCCCTTGCCAACGCCTCGCATAGCTCACTGACGGGCGTGGAGTTCTTCTTGCATGGTTTGCATCAGCTCTTCAAGGGTGACTTTCGCATACAATCGCCCCGAGATGAGTGGGTTTTCGCCGACATGGAGCTCCTGCATGCAGTTGTGGCACCCGCAGTAAAGATGGCGCTCAAGTTGCAGCAAGATCACATCTCGAATCCGGACGAATTTCACTACCCAGACGCGCTGTACGAAGCGATTGATACCTGCGCCAAGGACTTGGTTATATCGCACGAGGCGGATCCGGTATGGCGTAGTGCGGTGCTGAGAGGCGCGCCCAACTTGCTCGCCTTGCGACATGTAATGGAGGATGGCTCAGATGAATATCGCATCATAAGGTTGACGAAACGTTTTCTCAGCTTTCGCGTCATCAAGCTGAATCGAGAGTGCGTACGCGGTCTGTGGGCGGGACAGCAACAGGAGCTTATCTACCTGCGAAATCGCAATCCCGAACGCGGTAGCATACAAAATGCCAAGCAAGCGCTTAGGAACATCATCAATTCTAGCTGTGATCAACCAATCGGTTATCCCATTTACGTTTCACCGCTCACCACATCCTACGCGGACACCAATGAGCAACTCTGCAAGGTGATCGGCGGCGCCATCACACTAGAGTCTATCAAATCGAACGTGCTGGATTGGTGGCAACGCATACGCGAGCGCTGTCGGCAAGGCTGCAGTTCGGGCTCAGCGATGGAGAGCTCCAACCTCGGCATAGGCGCCGCCGGCGGAATGGGCAGCGCGACGGTTGGCAATGGCGAATCGGCGGGTGGCGAAGTCGCTCCAATCTACATCTCAGCGCCGCTATACAACACGCTCACGGTGGGCAGTCTCTTCAGTTGCCGACCAGTGCACGGTGTCACAGTGCCCACCAGCATTGGCGGCAGTCTTGGCGCTCAATTTGGCAGCGATGGGGCGGTGGTGACGCCCTTATGGCGCTGTCCCGTTGTCACCGCCAAGCCAGCGCTGCTCGCCGGTCTGCTCAATCGCGAACGAGAACAGGAGCATGAACGAGAGCGTGAACAGTTACGCGGTGTTGGCATACGCGTGTCACATTCGCTGTCGCGCACAGAACGCGAACGGCGCGTCACGCTGCCAATCGCCAGCACTAGCAGTGGCGGCGCGAGTGTTACTGAAGCAATTACCAACGCAGCAACAACCGTCACAAAGTCTTCGGAATCGGCGCGTCAATTGGAGCCGCATAGCGGTGCTGGCGGCGAGTTACAGCCCAACAGCAACAGTCCGCGCTACAACAAAATGTCGAGCTCCTCGGGCAGTCTCGGCATTGGCAGTATTATAACGACGCCAGGCGACTATCCGCGCAAATCGAAAGGTCCTATCAGTTTGACGGCAGCGGCGGCATTGGCTGCGAACGAACGCAGCGGCGTACCAGAGATGTGTGGCAAATCGAACAGCGCTGACATGGTGGCATCGCTGGCGGCGGCGGGACATGTGCCGCGTATCGAACTCTACAAAAAGGTCGTCATAATCGATGATTTCGAGGTAAAGTTAATTCGAGCTGCATTTGAATGTAAATTTTTTATAGTTTTAAACTGCGATTATTCCCAGCAGATTTTCGATCGCATTGATGTCGGACGTCGCTTCAACATGTTCTGGCCGAGCGAAGAGATGCGCGCCAAAGGCGGTCGCTCGGCCTGGAAAGATTGGTTGCCCTGCATCGGTATGGTCGGCTATGTAGTGCACTTCTGGATGCCCGGCCATCGCGATCTGCTCTTTCGTTCGCCCTTCAGCCGCGTCGTCTATCTGGTCGCTATGAATGGCTACTACGTGCCAGTCGGCGAATTCGGCGTACGCGAATACGACTCAGTACGCGACGGTGATGACGGCCTCAGCGAGGAGGAGGAGATGGCCACTGCGGCGGCGGGTGTTTTGGTGGCGATGCGCGCCGTGAATGCGCGACGCAGCTCCGTGCAGCACGAGTTACACGAATTGGATGAACTGAAGCAAGAGCGCGAACGAGTGCGAGGCGAAGGTCTCACTCCCATACTAGGTAGCAGTCTCGAGTCGCCCACGTCGCATCTAATGGCGGGCAGTGGGTTGAGTGGCGTTGCTGCCGATGTGGACGCCTACACGGACGACGAAACCAAAACTGAGCCTGGCGCAGCCGAAGAAACCAATGACACTGCCATCAGCGAATTGCCAAGCGTTAGTGGCGTTACAGCAATGACAGTGGCGGGTTTAAATGCGGCGAATGTGCAGATGCGCGCGGTGAGTAGCAGCAGCTCTGAGGATGAGGCCGAGCTGCTCAACTACGAAATGCAACGTCGCGAACAATTCTTCAACATGTGGAAAATAATGTCGGAACACAAAGATGCCGAGCTGAAGAAGACAGAGGAGGTGAAGCGTGTAGAACGTGTCGAAGGCGCCGAAACGCATGCAAAGGAAGAGGCGAAGCAGACGCAAGATGCAGCCGAGCACAGCGCGGTGGCGCCAACAGCGAACGAAACGGAGCTAGTGGCTGCCGAGCAGAACGCTGCGACAGCAACAACAACGATTGCGAAAAGTGAAAAGGAGAAGAATGAGAAAAATGTCGCGGAGGCAGTGAAACAAGAGCAACAAAGCGAAATTTGCGTGGCGCATTTGGAACAGGAGTCCCAACCAGAATGCAGCGAGGTTTAGCAGCGCTTGTGCTTCGCAACCTTGATGCAGTTCGCTTTCGTAAGCTAAACTCTTGCTGAAGCTCAAAGCATTGAAGTAACAAAAAAATTTGTTGAATTTAAACACTGAAATGGCGCCAGCAAATGGCAGTCTACAAAAGCAGTTACTACAAATAAGAGAACAAACAAAAAAAAAAGATTTACTATAAACCTAATTATTATTGCATATAGTATGCAGATACGAAATAAGTTTTAGCTCTAATTTAATTTTTACTTTTATTTTTATTAAATTTTTTTTTTTGTGTAAGGTTGTTGTAATTATAAGCACAGAATCAAAAAAAAAAATAAAATATAGAGAAAAATTACTAAATTTAGTAAATAATGAAAACGCTTATAGTTAAAGCGCAAAATAGTTTATAATGCATAGCAAAAAAAAAAACAGAAAGAAAAGAAAACACAAAACTTTAATACAAAAAAAAAAAAAAAATTAACAAAATAAAAAGCATAAATTCATACAGAATAAAAACAGATACATACATACTCATTCCTAGAGCAATTGCAAATCTTCCTACTGTACCTACGTTATAAGTATAGACGCATTCATGCACACACACACACATACATACATACATACATATATACATACATATACACATATTCATTGTATTATACTATATATTCATAGATAGATATGTAAACATTTTAAACTTAGTCGTTACGCAAAAAAAAACCGCATAGAGCAAAAAATTAATTTCGAAAGCCAAATGTTGAAGCGTTAAAAATGGGTTTTTTTTTTTAATTAACATTTGTACATACACACATACGTAATTCTAAATTCTAAAACTTACATATTTTTATGTAGTATGCATATTCAATTTATATTTGTGTTTTATAAGTTAGGCACGTATTTTTATTTATCATGGGAAGAAATAAAATTGTAAATTAAAAGTTTTTATATATTGAATAAATAGAAAATGTTTACAAAATAAAAGTGTAGCGCCAAAAATCGTATGCAAAGGAAGCGCTTGTGATTATATTTTCTTTAACTTTATTTTTTTTTTATTTCAAATGTGCTAGTTCTTTCGGTATTTGAGGAGGCTTAACCCTTTCAAATGAAATGAAATACATACGAATGGGCTGTCAAAGAGTATTTTTTTTTAATGCATTCATCAAAGGAATCAGCATATTTGAATCAGTTCCATTTCTTTGTTCTTTTTTGGCTTAAAAATTAAAAAAAAAAAAAAAATTTTAACAAAATTAAAAAAAATTAAAATCACTACTTTATTAAAAAAATTGAATACAAAATAAAATATCTTTTAGAAACCAACAAAAAGTGTTAAAAATTAAAAAAAATAAATTTTAAATCGGTTAAAAAAAATTAAAATCACTACTTTATTAAAAAAAATTGAATACAAAATAAAATATCTTTTAGAAACCAAGAAAAAGTGTCAAAAATTAAAAAAAATAAATTTGAAATCGTATACATATTTTTACGCAAATATTTAAAAAAAAATTTTTTTTTTTAATTTAATACAAATTATATTTTTGGAATATTTTTATATTTTTCTTTTTATTTATTTTTCTGTTGACCTAGTAAATGTTAATAATTTACAATTTTATTGAGCTCAAGGCCAGTTTTTATGGAAGATTTTTGTGAAAAAACAACAAAGAAATATTTTTTATTGAATTTTTATTGCGCCCAAACGAATCATTTGTTTTTTTGTTTTTTGTTAAACAATTTTAACTTAAGTTAAACCAAAAGTTAAGTAAAATGTTAGTAAAATTATTTGCTTAGTTTTGTTGTAAGAATATTTTTTTTTAATTTAAAAAAAATTTTTTTTTAGAGGTTTTGTTTTACATGCTACGAGTATACTTCAGGGCAAATTTATGGTTTACATTTTTTTCTTCAAATAAATAAAGAACATTTTTTCTAACGAGTTACTAAATTCAAATACCATTAGATTTACAAAAATTTTAAAGTTTATATACAAATAAAAAGTGTAAATAATGATATAATTTTCTTTCGCGCTTTCCAAAAACATAAAATTTAAAATGTACATATTACGAGTACATACAATTTTAATAAGATATATATTTATTTAACAAAAATGCCTTTTTAATCGTTTTTTTTTTTTTGGATTATTGTAAGAGAAAAACAGTTAAAATTATTTTGTAGTTAAAAGTTAAAACATTTACCAAATAACAAAATATTTTAACAAACCGATTAATATGTAATGTAAATTTTTTAAAAACTTTGCATTTAAGATTTTGAAATTCTAATAAAATCTTCAAATATTAGATGCACAGCCGACTTGAATTTAAAAACTAAAATTAAGAAAACAAAATTAATAAAAAAATATAAAATAAAAATCCTGTACATACATACATTTGTTCATATTTTTAATTGTAACTTTAGTTTTTAAATGCATTTTAAAATGAAAATTATTTGAAATGTAGACGCGGTCGTTTCTTGTTGCGCATAAACAAGCAAAAAAGGTACAGAAGAAAGCAAGCTGTGAAACGAATTATGCTAAGTCTGAAATGTTTAAAGCCAACAAAATTTATAGAATGCGTTGCGTAATACTAAAAAAAATATTTTTTTAAAAATTTAAAGTTTTTTGTATTATTTTTTGTTTTTTTTTTTTGCTTATCTACGAAAGACGAAAACTGCACCACTGTGCACATTTGCAATTGTTTGTATGTCAGTAAGAACTTTGTCGGTAAGGTAAGGAAACTAATTTTTAAACTGGAAAACAAATGAACGATAGGAATCAATGATGGCGATAGAACGAACGAGAAAATAAGAAAATATTGGAAAAGCTCTCATGTTGCCTTAAAATGTTAGACTGATTTTTTCTACACTTTAAACGTAAAAACACAAATAAGAAATATGAATGCAGTGCATACTAACCACTTAATAATACAAAAAAAAAAAAAAAAAAAATATGTATTGAATAGCAGTTAAAAATATAAATCGGAAAAGTAGCGCAGAGCATTCGAGAAAAGTCAACTAAATAATAAAAAAAAAAAATGCAGCGAGTTAGTTGCGAAAAAGAAAAATAATTTTTTAAAAAAATCCAAATCCTAACAAACACAAGTAAATTATGTATACCTAACGTAGAAAATATTCGCTAGTTTAAGTAAAATGTATAAAAGTCTAGTTGAATTTTGTTGTTAACATTGCATATTAATTATTAAAAATGAATATAAAATATTGTATTACGAATGTGTATGTATTTAACATAATATCAAATAGTTATATGTAACACAAAAAACGAACAAAATTTTAAGTTATACAAAAAAAAAATTTTTGTATATTTTTTAATTTTTTAAATTCTATTTTTACATTTTAAAATTCAATGCAGCCAATTTAAAAAATTTTAAGTTATACAAAAAAAAAATTTTTGTATATTTTTTAATTTTTTAAATTCTATTTTTACATTTTAAAATTCAATGCAGCCAATTTAAAATGCTCTTTCCAAAACTTAACAACAAAATTGCGGACAATTTGAGATGTAAACTTGACTGGATGTACATTTTCGTATTTAGTTTTTTTGGGACATTTTGAAATTCAAAATACCAACAATGCGGTGCTGCTGAAATAAAATGAATAAAATTGAGCTACAATTTTTTCAACTCTCGTAGCAGTTTGATGGTAAATTTGAGGTAAACGCAATTTACCGAGATGAAAATGTCAACCAATTTACATTTCATCGTTAAATTAAATTTTTTTGTATTGCATTTTTTTTTTTTAAATTAGCTCGCCAGTTATCACAAACAATTCCATAATACCTTTTAATAAATTAAAAAAAAAAAATTAAGTATGTAATTTTAATAAAATAAAGCATTATGTAAAAATTATCCAAAAGAATAATCCATTAACTACCGTTTTCTATGCCCATAAATTATTACTAATACACATTTATGCGTACAAATAAAAAAAAAAGCAAAAAAAAAATTTAATAATGTAACCCAAAGAGATTCCGCAAATTATTGTACTTTAATAAATAAATATTTTAATATTTAAATATTTTTTAATTTAATTACATACTATATATGCATATACATACATACATATACTCGTATACATACATACATATATTTATAATCCCCTCTACCGCTAACTAAGCATTAAAACCAAAATTCACAAATAAAAAAAAATACAAAAAAATGTTTCAACAAGGTAAAAATAAATCATTTAGTATTAAAATTGAATGTATACATAGTTTAAAATATCTAAAAAGTAATCCTAATCCAAAAAAAAAAAAAATTTATATAAACCCAATTTTGTTACAAAATCAGCGCCCTCGTCAATTCTATGTGAAAAAATGTTCTCGTAAATTACAATGCAATTCAAAAATGGGAAACGAATTGTTCACATGGAGTACGCGCTGAGGCTTCAAGTTGCTGAGATTGAACATTTTCTTCACAAATTTGCCAATTTCTACAATCCACTCCACTAGACGCCTAACACCTAACTATGTAGCTACTCGTCCTCACTTTCCTCTACACATCAACTCAATTCTAACTATAAAACACTTTTTTATTGTAATAGTATAAATAAATGCAAGTTTCACCGCCAAGCAAAAAGCAACAAAAAATCGAAAAAAAACTCGCAAAATATATACTAAATATTTTCCTTTTTCAAAAATACCAAACTAGTATAAAATATTTTCTCTTCTAATGCGCTGCGCTGTTGGTTTTAATAAGTACATGTGTATGTACATACATATGTAGTTTAGATAATATATGAAATTAAATTAAAAAAAAAAAGCAAAAAAAAAAAACAAAATAAAAGATTCAAGAAAACCCTTTGAAATTAAGTACGTACATACATACGAATATATTAACACAAATATTAAATTTCACTGTTTTTTAGCATATATGTACATAAATTACAAATTTGCATAGCGTTTTTCTCTCCAACTTAAAAAAAAAGCATAAGCATATCATAAATGACTAGTTAAAATGTTTAAACTATAACAAAAAACACAAATATAAAATTTATAAACAAATTAAATAATATAAAATTGTTTATTGAAATGATGGGGTGTTTTTAATGTAGAAAATCTTTGGGATAAACATGAAATTTCGCACAAAAAATTATTTATTTTGGGACAAATACTTTTTCTTGATTATACATAATTTATATATTTTGGATATGAAAAAAAAATTCAAAAGAATTTTTGGGACAAATAAATTATCAGGGTAAAAGTTATTTTGGGACTTAAAATAAACAATGAGTAAAAGAAAGCAAAATTTGTTAAAATATTATGTACAAGAACATGAAATTTCGGACAAAAAAATTATTTATTTTGGGACAAATATTTTTTGTTGATTATTCATAATTTTCATATTTTGGATGTGAAAACAAAATTCAAAAAAATGTTTGGGACAAATCAAATATCAGGGTAAAAGATATTTTGGGACTTAAAATAAACAATGAGTAAAAGAAAGCAAAATTTGTTAAAATATTATGTACAAGAACATGAAATTTCGGACAAAAAAATTATTTATTTTGGGACAAATATTTTTTGTTGATTATTCATAATTTTCATATTTTGGATGTGAAAACAAAATTCAAAAAAATGTTTGGGACAAATCAAATATCAGGGTAAAGATATGTATTTTAGGACTTAAAATAAACAATGAGTAAAAGAAAGCAAAATTTGTTAAAATATCGTGAGCCTAATGTTAAGATAATTTTTTTTTAACGTACTGGGTATTTATCTGATATAAAAAAAAAATTTGTGCAAAAAATGTTTAAACAAAATTTTTGGGAATACATTTTGGGACAAAAATACATGTTGTGGAAAATGTTTTTTTGAGTTTTAAAATTGTGGCGCTTTTTAATGCAAAAAACCGTTTGTTTTTTTTTACACAAAAAAATATTTTGGTTTTCTTTTGGGACAAAAAAAAATTTGTTTTAATATTTTCTTGAAATTTTTTTAATGTTTAAGAAATTTTTATTAATTTACACTTTTCTTAACAAAATTCAGACATTTCAAAGTAACATCTGCAATTTTTGGACAGCTTTTTTAAATGTTGCGAATAATGGGGAAAACGACTTTACTAAAGTACTTTCCCGGCAAACAAAAAAATATGCAGCTTATGAGAATTGGGTGATGCTCAAACCCACGGCACCACGCCAACTAATCCAGTTCGTAATAGCGCTGAGCTAAGCCTACGCCGTGTGTGTTGTTGTTGTTTTTTTATTTACAACTTAACTCAATCAATTGCGGCTGTTCAGTTGTATAGTTTTAGGCTCTATTGTAAATTTTTTTAAATAAAATGCGAAGAAAACCGTATTGTTGTTATAGTGGGACGATAATTGATTGCTCGTTTTTTAATTGAACTTTATAAATTAGATGCATTTCATATGGACTATACAGAAACGAATATTTTCATACAGATATTTCATATTTAATTACATACTAGCTAATAATTTTAAGAAAATTCATTTTCATTTTAGATGCATTATCGCTCAAGTTTCAAGTGGCGGCCATTTTGGAGATAACTCAGCGAGTGTCACATTGTAGAGCATATTTTGGTATTCCTCAAGTAAGACTGCAAGAAAAATATTATTTTTATGATAAAGCACTATTTTTTTTACTGTAGCACTTACAGTTGGGATCTCGCGCCCATTCCGCATGTAATTTATCGCGTGTATTTATCTGTTTGTTGATGAGCGCACGCTTGAAGCGCACCACGCTCTCATTCAAGTTCGACCAGCTCTTCACCAGCGATGGCGGCGTAGCCTTCAATTTAGCTTTGTACGCAGCCAAGGCGGGACATACTTGGCCGTCGAGAAGAAAAACGCCAAAGTAGCTGCATGCAGGAGAGATCAAATTCGGGAGTAACAAATAGAAATTATTGTAAATTTAATTACAAAATCGGTTGAAAAGAAATTCGGAACTTGCTCACCTGTAGGCTTTCTCAGCCGCCGGCATTTCCACCTCGGTTAGCGGCAGCTCCCAGCCCGCCTTGCCGAATGTTGCGTCCGCAAAGCAATACACTTTGCCATCCTCTGGCTTGTAGCGCGGCATTGGCTCCTCTTTGATGTCGCGGACGTTACAGAGCAACGGCGCGTATAGGAAAAGCCATTCCGGATCGATAGCGGTAATGCCGCGAATGAACATCTTTGTGCCGTCGCCATGCTGCGTCTCGTACGCCTCCTGATAGACCACCCATTCGGGCAGATGTGAGCGCAACACCGAGGAGGAGTGCATGAATACGGGTTCCACCATGTCGGCGCAATTGTAGGCGAATTTGAGACGCCGCCTTTCTTCCTTATCCGTTATGTCTGTCAGCGGCACTTTGCGCGCCACGCGATCTGCCATGCCGGCAAGTAGTATTTGACGCAGGAAACGCGCCTGCGTGTCGGTGGGTGGTGTCATTGCTGGATCGACGCACAAATCCACACCGGTCACATTCAAATTGATTTCGTTGGTAAGTTGGACGCGCAGTTTGCGCACCTCGGCAAGCGCTTTTGGCCGCAGCCCATTCTCCGCGCAGAATTGCGGCAATTTTCCTTGTGAGCCGGCATACTCCGCTGCGCCGACAGCGCGTAACAGGACCATTGGATCACCGAGGGTCTGATAATTTCCCGAAGCCGTCCAGCTGATGCGCTTCTTTTGCCATTTGTTGCGCGCGAATGTATTGGTGCCGTCACCATCTTCAGCTTGCTCACTCAAGCCCACTTCCATGAGCAATTCCTGCACCGACAGCGCAGCCACCAAACAGACAGTGTATGGCAGCAGCTGTTGCTGATGCGAGAGCGCCAACATTTTGCCAAAGCGTGGCGCCACAGGAAATCGTGAAATGACTTCTCCTAGTCTGGTCACTGGCGGTGGCAATTCCTTTCCATCCTTCGCTTCGCCAATTCGCTCAAGTGCGCCTAGCACTACCAAGCGTTGTTCGGCCGCTTGCAGTTGTACGGCGTCCGGCGGTGAGGGGAAGGGGAAATTAACAACGCGATCGATGCCCATGCAGCGCATCTGTAGCATGAGGTCGTCCACCGGACGCTTCTGTATATCGGGTTGGTTAAAATCCATGAAATCATAGTTGTAGACAGCACTCGAATACAGTCGATAGCAGTGACCGGCGCTAACACGACCTGCACGACCAGCACGCTGATCAGCCGACGCTTTGGAGGTATAGCTGACAACAAAGGCACTAACGCCCGTGATTTTATCATAGAGTCGCGTCTTCTGGCGGCCACTGTCCACCACATATTTGATATTTGGTATGGTTAGCGATGTTTCAGCAACATTGGTGCTAACTATGCAAAGGCGACAACCATCGGGAGGCGGTTGAAAAATGAGATTTTGTTTTTCCGGCGATAGCAACGAATAGAGTGGGAGTACCCAAAGCGGTTGTTTGGTTGCCGCAACGTGCGCTGCTGTATTCTCATCACCATCCACGTTCACTTCGTCCTCGGACATGTCTGTATCGCTTTCTGCTTCCGATTCGCTATTGTATGCTTCGTGTAGATCGGCCTCTGTATCGTCGCCGGGAAGTTTGTAGTCGTCGAGATTGATTTTCGGTAGTGCGATTTGTGACATGAACTTCTTCTTCGACTTCTTGACGCTGCGTATAGCGCGTCTCATATCGAATTCTATGTCGGAGTCATTAGCGTTAGCATCAACTTTCGTATCAGTGCACATCTTCGCAGCTTCATCCTTCGGCTGTTCGGATTCTTTTGTTGTAATTTTTACTTTATCTCCCCCGCATTCCAACTCTGACGGCTTCTTATCGTTAACCTCGTTTTTAGTTTCTTCTCTAATTTTCTGTGATTTCTCTTTAATGTATGGAAACGTACGCCGCAATTTTCTAACCAGCGTATTAACCTCTTGCTGACCCGTGAGGAACACCAAAATTCCACCCTCCGGCAGTTTGGAATGTATCTTCACTGCCTTTCGGTACGCTTCATGTGTATAGTCCGTAGGCGTGTGCCGCTGAAAATGCACAGTCACAGGAAACTGTCGCGCCTCCACCTTTAACAATGGCGGCGGATATTTAAACAGTTTCGTATTGCCAATAAAATCTTCCACTCGCAACGTGGCCGACATGATAATTAATTTTAGCGGATCTCCACGCTTCTGCCGCAAGGGCACAATACGCGACAACAGCCCTACGAGAATATCGGTGTAGGAGCTGCGCTCGTGCGCCTCATCTAAAATGATCACGGAGTACCGGCGCAGTAGAAAGTCGCTCTCGACCTCCTTCAGCAGCACACCATCAGTCATGAACTTGATGCGCGTTTTGGGTGTGACATTACCCTCGAAACGTATCAAATAAGATACCTCCTCCTGTGACAGATTCATTTCATGCGCCACACGCTTGGACATTGCAATAGCGGCAACACGACGCGGTTCTGTTATGCCAATCATTTTGTTGTTCAGCGCGTAACCTGCCTCGTAAAGGAATTGTGGAATTTGCGTGGTTTTTCCGGAGCCCGTCTCGCCAGCCACAATTATGATTTGATTTTCGTTTATAGTTTCCATTATTTCTTGTTCTTCGCTCAAAATTGGCAGCTTCAACCTAGCAGCCTGCACCTCTGAGTCGCGTTGAACGGGTACAAAAATTGTGGGTCTTGGTGGCACAACTGGCTGGGTAGTTTTGGTTGCTGCGGTAGGTTTAACGTTCTCGTTTTCAGTGATTTTTGTTGATGTTGAAGGGGCTTCTTCATCAGGTTTCACATTACTATCGGATCTTTCCAGCGCTTCATCATCATTTCCCTTGTCAATCTTATTATTTTTCTCTTCATCCACTTCACTTTCGCTATTGCTATCGCTCTCACTGTCCTCATCCTCCTCTAAGCTGACCACATTGGGGTCACGTCTCTTTGCCGCCAACGCCTCTTCATCTTCGATCAGCAATTTGCGTTTCGCTGCGCCTCTGATTGCACTTATTTTGGTCGATACTGTGCTTGTTTTTTGCTCCGATTGACGTTGTTGCTTCTTCGCCAGCACCTCTTCGAGCGTTTGCAACTTTTTAACGCCCACCGTCTGCACCTGACTGATGGATGTGTACTGCTTCAACTCATGCTCGGGCACTTGCACACTGGCCAGAGCTTGCAGCAGCTCAGCGCGCTTAACAAAAAATCGTTTAATTAAAGTTTCATTTATTAATTTTTACTTTGACTTTAGCACAACTTACGCCTTCCTTCTTTTTCTTCTTATTCACAATTTGTTGTAAATGCTTGCGTTGCTTCTTCGTTAGAATTTTCACATGTTGCTGCTTCTCAACTTGCACTTTGGTTTCACGCTTTTGGGAGGGCAACACCAGCGCATTGGCATCATCATAACCGGCGCCTGATTTCGTAGCATCGCCAGCCCATTCGATTTTTATCTAAAAGGTCGGAAAGCCGACAAAAGCAAAATAGATTGTTGATATTTTTCCAACTGCAACAACCACAAAAACTTACATTTTTCAGCGACGAATTGTCTACAAGCGTTTTATGATTTTGACGCGCTTTGGCGTTAAAAACTTTCTTACCCATTTCGAATTAATATTTTTCGTAATATTTACAAAAATAGTTCGTGTTTGAGATAAAATTACTCCATATGTACGTTTGCGTCCATCAGCTGGCACGTGGTGTCTCAAATTTGACAAATAGAACAGATAGCACACAGTGCATATGCGATAAAAGTGCGACAAAGAGAACAAAACAAAAAATATAAAGTGTGTAAGGCAAAAGGCAAGGCAAATCCATGAAAGGTGGTGCTAATCAATCAGCTGATTGGTGAGTGGTTGTCAAAATTAGTTATTTAGTTGCAAAAAATCAATTGTTTCGTCCAGAGAACATAAACATAAAGAACATTTACGTTTATTTGGTTCCGTTTAACGACAAGAAATTTAACTTTTTGCGGTAACTCAAATAGTGTAAAAATTATTTCAAGAAAGTTAAATACATAGGAGATAAAGTTTGACAATAACACACCAAAGCGTTGCACCAACTTAC
Source organism: Philophylla caesio (assembly GCA_963971545.1). Classification (NCBI taxonomy): domain Eukaryota; kingdom Metazoa; phylum Arthropoda; class Insecta; order Diptera; family Tephritidae; genus Philophylla; species Philophylla caesio. The sequence continues at coordinate 122,493,454 of OZ020607.1, forward strand.
ATGAATTGGCCTTGCCAAAAGGCAAACTAGGTAGAGTTTCGGAAACCGAATATTAAAATTAGTTAACCTAATAAAAACTTTCACACAAATCCAAAATTAAATACATTTTTTCGCAAACTTTTTAAAGCCATATTTTCATATTTTTCAACTTATGTATAAAGCATTTTGTATGAATATGTCGGTTTGTGTTTAATAGACATATTTACATATTGATAAGAGGGTTTAAAAAACTAAATAATAAGACATTTTTCATGGAAAATTGAGATAGTTTTTCAGAAATCTCTGAGATTTTAACTAAGATAAGTTGGCATCCCTAGAAATCACACTTCAACACAGATGAAAACCCGCTCTCTTAAATATTTCTAAATTCTGTTTCCTTTTAGCTGTTTCCTTCCGTTCTCAAGTCGGTTTGACGTTTGTGTTAAACTTTAATCAGTTTTTACCGCCGTTTTAGAGAGTGCCCGCGGAATAAATTAAAGTCGAATTGTGATTTACAATGTGTCGTGCAATAAAATACATAAATATGAATTCGTGAATTGTGAATTGTGAATTATGAAAGAACTAATAGTCATTAAGAAAGAATGTGGTGTTGAAATGTTACAAGTTTGTGCTCGTTTTTTGCATGTTTCCAGATTTCAAAGTGAATGTAAGTTGTAAGTAATAATACAAGTATTTGTTCTATACAAACTGTATTAATATAAGTATGTAGTTATTGTTACGTTGCAATTAGATTGATCATGAAAATATTTGAATGTACATACATATGTACGTATTATGAAAAATCGCTGTATATTCCATTCGAAGGGCTAGTGTTGGTATGTTAGAGCGTTTGGCACATTCGCCTTGGCCAACGTTCGTTTTTACTGCAAATGGAAGCTTGACCTTGTTGCTGCTTCATATTTCCCTGTCTTGCTGCTAATTGACGCTGATCGTTTCCTCGTGCGCCGGGGCCAGCATTTTTACTCCAGTAGAACACACAAAAAAGCTTTTGAAGGCAAATGTCTATGCAAATCAGGAATGCTTTTATCACTTACACATGTATGTATGTACATAAGTATGTATGTGTGTATGTATGTCTGTAAAGCATAAAGAACAATGCTGCCCTACGAAAACCACAATTACCTCGGACTTTTTTAAGTGCATATTTACATATGTACATAAGTATGTATACACATTTTAATTTTTTTTTTTTTGAAATGTTAACTATTTTTATTAAAACATTTCTTAAACAAATTGTAAAATTATAAAAATTGGTTATATACAAAAAATTGTGTGATTTCAAATGTCGCAATATCCAAAAGTGCTTAAATTTTGGATACAGTCAAAGAAAGTTTGAAAATATTTTCGCCAAAAAGTTATGTTTAAGTATATGAACTGAAGACGCTCGGCTGAAAATGACTGCCTTTGTTGGTTGTTTGGAAATCTGAGAAGGCATCGCGGAACTGGTAGGTACCTTTAGCAGGACTACCATGACTGAAGCCGAAAGAGCCGCCACCGAACCCTGACTCACCACGCGCACTGCTGGTACCTACGGATTTAAAGCGATGTGCAGACGGCGAATCCGAACCATAGTACGAGTATGATTGGGAGTCGAAAGATGGCGCAGACGGTAACTTCGAGTACGGGTGACGGCCAGGGAAGCGTAAGCGTGGCGATAGAACTTGGGGTGGTGGCGCGAAGGCGCCATCTTGTTCATCACTAGCGCTGCCGTCTTGCTGTAGGGTGTTGAATTCGGGTAGTGTTACGGCTGCATCATTGTTGTTATTATTGAATGAGATATCTGCAAAGTGAGCTTTTGAAGCCAGTCTTATGACATTTAATAACAAGTTGGCGTATTTTACCGTCTCGCTGCGCATACTGATACAGCAATCGTTCGCGTTGTGGTTGAGGTGGCGCTGGTGCTGATGCTGGTGCTGCGGCTGGGGCTGGTGCTGGTGCTGGTGGTTGCGCTGGCGCTGGTGGTGGCGCTGGCGCTGCTGGTGGCGCTGGAGCTGCTGGAGCTGCTGGTGGCGCTGGTGCTGCTGGTGGCGCTGGAGCTGCTGGTGGGGCCTCGGTGATCGCTGTAGTCGTAGTGGGCGGTGTTAGGAAAAACCCAGACGAGCTGGCGAATAAGTTCAATAGTGGAATAAGCTGGGGTGCTGGTGGCGGCGGAGGTGGTTGTGTAGTTGGCGGTTGAGTAGATCTTGGACGCCTGGTGGTTGTGCTGGCGCTGTTTAGCAACAGGTTACGCAGCAGCAAGCCCACGTCCAAGCTGCGCCGATCACGTGCCTGCAATTCCAAATTCACACTCGTATCGGCGCTTAACTCCTGTGCAATCGATAGACTGCAGCAGGTGACAAGGAACGCGATAACGAAAAGGACTTGCGTATTAAGCATCGCGTTTAAAGAAAACACTTCAACGCAAGCGTCAAATCTAAATTAAAAGTAGGACTTCGACTGCTGCTCCTGCGCGCGTTTTTTTTTTTAATAATTTAATTCAACTTCAACAACAGCTTTTTATTGGGCGTGCTTGTCAACTAGTTCAACGTTTTTCGAGAGATCATACAACCGTTTGTTGCGGCATGCAAAAAAGAACTGTGCGCAGTGTCCGTTGCGATTTTTAGCAAAAGGTTGGCGCTGCCGCTTGGCCTAAGCGCCGCATGCACAACGGCACAGCAAGCGAGCGCGAAGCAAATTTGCTGCGGTGTAGGAATTGAGTCTTAAATTATAAACATACAATAACAATAACGCTATCGTTTGGATAATTGTTGTAAAAGTCAACATTTAATATCTTTTTAATCGTGTGCATCATACATGTTAGAAGCAAAAAAAAAAAAAACTATAAAAAATTTTTGAAATGCTTATAATTTATTATGTTTATAAGCGGCAACATAAATTCCTGCTTCCGTTTGTTTCTTGTAAGGGAATTAGCGCCAAATGCTCGGCGAGGCGGTCATAGTTAAGTGGCTTATACGCCGGAAATACGAGTAGTGTTGGTTCGCGCACACGCTCTTGAGCCAAAATTAAAGAATCAGTTGTCATACTAAACTCTACGCATTTAAATTTTCATTAAGTGTTGTTTTACTTTCCAATGCATACAAACGTTTTCCTAAAATTGAAAGAGATTTTAACTTATCGGCATCCCTAGATATCATACCGGAACATACAGAAACTCACCACGACAGTGAGAAGAATTCAACCATAGTACAAATATTTTTAGAGGTAATTTCACTTTTAATTTTTTGACAGAAACAGTGTTCGACGACAGACGCCCAATATTGTCACTACTTGGAAATATACATTGGAAATTTAAATTTTATTGTATTTCAAACACAAATCGTGTAAATTTTATATATGTACATAAGTACATATGTATGTATAACATATAAATACATACATATGTTTCATTAATTAGATGTGTATTTTTCATCAAAGCAATGGCATTTTTTTGATGAATGTAAATGTACAATTTGTAGCCTATTCTTTAAACCGAGCTAACGTTAAGCTCTAATAGAATTGAAAACAAACAAAAAAAACAGTATAGTGGGTTAAAAATCAAGGCCTATAAGATTTTTTAAGCCTTAGAGTTGCATATATGTATGTATGTATGTACGTGAAAAAATTTCAGTGCCTGCAATCTGAGCTTCAAACACTTAAGAGTAAACTGCACTTCGAAGAGATCGTCTCTGCATTTTCTTCGCTCTCTTCTGAAGTCAAAGATCTTCGTGCTAATTTCTGCTATTCCAATAACTTCAAAAAGGGCGCTTACGATAAATCACCGTTGACTTCGGTTCACATTACTAAATCTGCTCTCCGTTCGTATAATACATTAGTTTCTGGCGAATGTTCTGGTTTCCCGTCGATTTCGACTGTTGACTCTCCTTTGGATGTTATGATGGTCAACTACTCTGATACTGCCAGTGTTGGTTATGTTGATGTTTTGCCTTCCGTGAGTGCTAATAGAGACAGTAAATTTGCCTGTACCGTGCTGAGCTGGATGTTGTTGCGCATCTTAGTTGGCTTCATATCTCTTCGTTTGCTACCACTGTTAAATCTGAAGACTTTATTAACTGTGTTGCAAAGCACGCGAACATTGATTAGAAATTGGTGTCGTGCTGTTAAGCGCATGCTTCGAGCCTCGGTTCATTGCCTTGAAAATCAAGACTCGCTATTAGACCAATTAAGTATGCGTACACATTTGGAGTACATCGTCTGATCTCTTCATTTGTGTCTTACACATTCCGCCCAACAGTAATGTTTCGCTATATAAATCTCATGTTGATAAAGTTATCTAATTTCATTCAAGAACTAGACATTGTCAATTATGCACACTGGGCGATTTTAATTTAAGTAGTATTTCATGGTCGATTTTAGATAACTTAGCACCTTTAACCCCTGCAAATTTATGTAGATTTTTCGAGCAATATTTTATGGACTCTTTTGCAAGTTTAAATCTGCACCAAGTAAATTATTATTTAGTAACAAGCTTAATAGAATTTTAGACTTAATTATCTTATCGAATAACTTGAATTTTAAACTCAGCGAGTGCTGTTTAACTTTAAGCCTCTTTATAATCGATTGTGTGAGTTTGATTTGGATCGCTTATTCTCTAACGAGGATGTTTAATCTATTTAAAACTTCTTTTACTAACCATGCGTATAAATCTTGCTTGTTTGATTGTAAGTCTCTTGACCAGTCTTTGGGGAAAAAATACATTGGAGGTATTCGAGAGCAACATTAAGTTCAATCCTAAAGCCTTCTTACATTAAATCGAAAAGAACGAAGTCTAATATTCCTTCCACTATGTTTTATAAAAGTAAAAATGCTTATTCTGTCCAAGATTCCTCTAATATTTTTCCTTACCTTTTTAGCGAAAATTTTATATCTGATAGCGACACTGATAACAGCAGTGATGTTACAGAAAATTGTCAGTCCTTTGGTTGTCTATCACTAACCGAAGAAGATGTTTTAAAGGGCATCTTAAATCTTAATCGACGGGTTCTCGCCTATCCTTTTCAAAAAAATATATTGCTCTTATTAAACCATTAACGTTTATTTCTAACTCATCCCTATCCTTGGCTACTTTTATTAAAAACTTGAAAATACATAACTCTTATTACTCCGATTTTTAAAAGTGGAAACAAAAATGATATATTTAATTATAGACCAATTGCAAAATTAACTACAATTGCCAAACTCTTTGAATGCATTATTAAGGGGAAAATAACGTTAAGTTCCCTGATGCTGAATACGTTGTCGAATCTTTACTGATAGCTCCAAAACTGACTGGGTCAGGATCTGGAGTTTTTATTCAAGATAATGAGGATAAGCTTCACTTTTCTATTAGGGAATATGCCTCCGTCTTCCATACCGAAGTATTTGCAATTCCCAAGGCGGAAAATAGGTGGAGGGGATGGAGTACACGTGTCTGCAGTGACAGCCAAGCTGCACTCAAGCCCTCTAACTACTTCCAAACTAGTTCGGCAATGCAAGTCCCGACTAAACTATGTTGGTAAACGTAATGAACTTGCTTTACTCTGGATGCCTGGTCACTCGGGAGTACCGGGTAATGAGACATCTTACCATCAGAAGCTGGGTGAATACTTCGCTCAGGCAATGACTGGGAGGCGTCGAGTGGTTGCAGATTGGCAAAACTCATCTTACCATCAATCTCAAGTGATACCAAACAAAAAAAAAAGGAAAAAATGTGGCATGCTGTACAGAATATTAGTCCACAACAGCATGGATTTGTTAAAGGTACATAGATCTACTGTCTCAAATCTGACTATTTTCTCCGAATACTACCTTGCGAGTTTTGCACTAGGGTTTCAAGTCGATACAGTATATACCGACTTGATCGTTAAATTAGCATGAGTTGGTTTTCATTGAAAGTTTCTGGCTTGGATAAGCTCCTATCTCTGCGATAGGTATTGTGCGGTCCCGTTCTTTTCATGTTAGCTCTGGTGTGCCACAAAGTAGTATCCATGGCTCCCTTCTGTTTATTGTTTTTATAAATGATATAAGTTCCTGTTTTTTGTTCTCAAAATTTCTTATGTACGCTGATAATCTCAAAGTTTACTCTGCTATAAAAAAATACCGAGGACTCCTTTTTCCTTCAATGAGATCTTAACAGGGTAACCTCTTGGTGTGAGCGAAACCGGCTAACTCTAAATACTTGTAAATGTTATCACATGATTTATTCCAGGAAGCTAAATATAATCAATACCACATTTACTATTATCGATAAAACTCTTAAATCTGTAGTTCAGTTCAAGGATCTGGGCATCTATTTCGACTCGGAAGTTGATGTTTAAAAGCCATATTGACTACATTGTATCTAACTCCTATTCGATGTAAGCTTTTGTTCGTCGAAATTGCTCAGACTTTTCAAGTTCATAAACACTAAAACCCCTATACAGTCCTATAAAAAGAATTGAGCGTGTGCAAGGGAATTTTATTAGGTTTGCTTTACGATCCCTCAATTTTACTGAGCCGTTACCTTCATACCACGCACGCTGTCAGCTCATTAAGTTAAATTTACGTGAGGATAGGAGACAGTTATTAACTTGCTCCTTCACATTTAATGTTATTACTGGAGTTGTTTATTGTCCTGATATTCTACAGATAATATCTTTTAATATATCGAGGCGAAATTTACGACATTCTGACATTTTTTATTTGCCTGTACTCTATGAATGCTCCAATTTGTCGTGCCTTTCGAGAAATAAACGATCTTAATCATATCGTGAACATTGATACAACGCTTCCAGCATTGGTGTTGAAATATTTAATCTAAGAGTTACTTTAATATATAAGTTACCTACTTGTGTATTAGACATAAGTTTTTATGTTACTCATTTAGTTACTCATTTAGTCAGTAAGAATTTTGTATTCATTGCCTGAATAAAAACACAAAAATTTTTCTTTGACAAGCGATAATTGCGACGATAGATTTTTTCCAATGTCTCGGAGAATATTACTAGTTCACGAAAATCTTAAATTATTTTATTTTTATTGCTTAATCGTAATTATGTACTTTTGAATTTAAGAAGTTTTTTTTTCAGTAAGATTTTGTCGTATGTTCCATTTGGCAACAGTTTTGCAGGAATGTGTATGAAAAACGACAAAATGTTAAACAAATTACACTCAATATATAAAATTAAACTAAATAAGATATCAAAAAACGAATAACCCATTTGAAATGGCTTGATAGATCCGGAATAACTGCATTATTAACTTTATTTATAATATTTTCACATACAACATTTAATTATCCGTGCGACAAGAGGGAACAAATTTAAAAGATTTTATTACTTAAAAATTTTTTTTTTTATTTTATTGAGCTCGAGGCCAGTTTATGGAAGATTAAAAAAAAAATTGTTAAGTATTAACATTTACTCGGCCAACAGAAAAGTAAACAAACATTTAAAAGATTTTATGACAAAATTTTAGAGATTTTAAAATTTTGTCCAAGGTAATTTGAACATTTGACAATATTTTTCCGAGTGTTCAAAGCATGGAATTTGTATGAAGTATAATATAAATATATATAAAAAATGCTTAGGACTCAAGTTAACATTAGACGAAATCGCTTCGACCTTGCATTTGCGACAAAATTTTACTCAATATCTCTGACTCTAAAAGATAAATCTAAAAACGGGTACGCCATTTAAAATATCTTAATTAGTTTAGAGTAACTGCATTGTTAACTAAATTTGGCCCAAATTTCACATACGACATTTATTTATCCGGGCTACGCTGTATGTATGTATGTCCTTTGAGGTATTCGGTTTTTCAATCAGCTTCTGTAAGTGCATATTTACATACATATGTATACACATTTTAATTTTTTTTTTTTGAAATTTTAACTATATTTATTAAAGTATTTCTTAAACAAATTGTAAAATTATAAAAATCGGTTATTTACAAAAACTTGTGTGATTTCAAATGCCGCAAAATCCAAAAGTGCTTAAATTTTGGATACAGTCAAAGAAAGTGCGAAAATATTTAAGAGAAAAAATTATTTTTAAGTATATGAACCGAAGACGCTCGGCTGAAAATGACTGCCGTCGTAGGTGGTATGGAAATCTGAGAAGGCTTTAGCAGGACTAGCATGACCGAACCCTGACCCTCCACTCGCACTGCTGGTACCTAAGGATTTAAAGCGATGTTCAGACGGCGAATCAGAACCATAGTACGAGTATGATTGGGAGTCGAAAGATGGCGCAGATGGTAACTTCGAGTACTGGTGACGGCCAGGGGAGCCCAAGCGTGGCGATAGAACTTCGGGTGGTGGCGCGTCATCAGCAAAACTAGGAATATCGTTATCACCGCCATCAGCAGCATTTCCATTGTCTTCAGTTCCGTTTGCCGCGTCGGCGCCATCCTGTTCATCACTAACGCTGCCGTCTTGCTGTTGAGTGTCTGCATCGGTCGCGGATTCGGGTGGTGTTTCGGCTGCGTCATCGTTGTTATCATTGAATGAGATATCTGCAAAGTGAGCTTTTGAAGCCAGTCTTATGACATTTAATAACAAGTTGACGTATTTTACCGTCTCGCTGCGCATACTGATACAGCAATCGTTCGCGTTGTGGTTGAGGTGGCGCTGGCGCTGGTGCTGGTGCGGGGTTTGGTGCTGATGTGGCTGGGCGACGTCGGGCGGGTGGCGCTGGTGCTGGCGATGCGGGACGTTGGCGATTGGGCGCAGATTTACGCTGTACAAATGACTGTGGTGCAGGTGCATCTTGATAATCATATTCGGAGGGATTAGCACTTGACGCACCGCGTCTCACAAATTCATCATACCCAGACGGGTAAAAATAGTCATAATCATAGCCATACGATGGATGCGGATATGGTCTAGGACGGGGACGTGGACGTCGTGTTGGCGGTGTCGGTGGCGGTGGCGCCTCAGTGGTCGTTGTAGTCGTAGTGGGCGGTGCTTTGAAAAAACCAGACGAGCTGGCGAATAAGTTCAATAGTGGATGAAGCGGTGGTGCTGGTGGCGCCGGTGACGGCGGTGGTGGTTGTGTAGTTGGCGGTCGAGTAGACCTTGGACGCCTGGTTGTGATTGGCAGTGGCAGCGGACGCTTAGCAGCGGCGATTGTGCGCGTTACGTTGGCCTTCAAATCGCTTGCGGTGGCGCTGTTTAGCAACAGGTTACGCAGCAGCCAGCCCACGTCCAAGCTGCGCCGATCACGTGCTTGCAATTCCAAATTCACACTCGCATCGGCGCTGAACTCCTGTGCAATCGATAGACTGCAGCAGGTGACAAGGAACGCGATAACGAAAAGGACTTGCGTATTAAGCATCGCGTTTAAAGAAAACACTTCAACGCAAGCGTCAAATCTAAATTAAAAGTAGGACTTCGACTGCTGCTCCTGCGCGCGTTTTTTTCTAATAATTCAATTCAACTTCAACAACAGCTTTTGATTGGTCGCGAGTGCTTGTCAACTTGTTCAACGTTTTTCGAGAAAGCATACAACCGTTTGTTGCGGCATGCAAAAAAGAACTGTGCGCAGTGTCCGTTGCGAATTTCGCCTAAGCGCCGCATGCACCATCCATGTGTAGCGTGCAGCAACTAGTTTAACGAGTTCTGGGCGGCACAATTGATTATTATGTCACTCGAACGAGTAGCACAAAAAGATTTTGCACACTGCAGCGCTAGATCGTCGACAATTGCTGCTGACATTTGTCCAAGTGACCGACAGTTGCTGCCAGCAACGATATTTGCATTTCCCTGGACCGTTTTTGCAACGGCACAGCAAGCGAGCGCGAAGCAGATTTGCTGCGGTGTAGGAATTGAGTATTAAATTATAAACATACAAAAACAAAAACGCTATCGTTTGGATAATTGTTGTAAAAGTCAACATTTAATATCTTTTTAATCGTGTGCATCATACATGTTAGAAGCAAAAAAAAAAAAAAACTATAAAAAATTTTTGAAATGCTTATAATTTATTATGTTTATAAGCGGCAACATAAATTCCTGCTTCCGTTTGTTTCTTGTAAGGGAATTAGCGCCAAATGCTCGGCGAGGCGGTCATAGTTAAGTGGCTTATACGCCGGAAATACGAGTAGTGTTGGTTCGCGCACACGCACTTGAGCGAAAATTAATGCTAAAATCACGGCCATCGATCGGCTCACCAAATCGGGCAAACTAATCGTCATTTCTGAATGATGACTTTATGAATGACAAACAAAGATAAAGTTGAGAGAAATGTTGAAATGAATTTATACCAAAAGCGAATAGAAAAGTTTTTGAGAAGGATAATTTAGTTTGAAGACTTTTACTATCAAGAGAACTCTTTTAAGATGAACAAATATGAGTTTAGGTAGATGGAAAAAGTTTACTTTCCTTGGCATCGTCGCTAAGTTTCTAAGACGGTGGATATCTGAAAGGCAGAAAAAGGTTTTTTTATTGTTAAAAATCCTCTGAATGACTTCGATATCCTAAGATGTGCGGCATTTGCATCCCTTGAGCAAAAATTCTTTAGTATCAGTTCCCTCTAATTTTTTGTAACCTGTCATAAAGCCATTGTGATATCCTAAGACGATTTTTATACCCAAGGGTATTATAACTTTGTTCGCATAACGGTTGTTTGTAACAGCAAGAAATAATCGTGATATATACTTAAATGAGCAGAATGAAAAGAGGAATCGATTTAGCACTGACTGTCTGTCCGTCCGTCCGTCCGTCTGTCCGTGGTTACTATAATTTGAGTAAAAATTGTGATATCCCAATGAAATTTGGTACATAGATTGCGCTTTGGACAGGGGAGGTTGGTATTGAAAATGGTCAATAAACACGCCCACCTCCCATATAACGGAGTTTTTGGAAAATGCAAAAACTCCGTTTTTTTCGGTATCTATTACAGCAAATTGAGTGAAATTTGATATTTGGAGCAATTTTGAATTAAGAAATTTATGTATTTATGAAATTTTGAAAAATGGGCGTTACCACGCCCACTTATGAAAAAGTTTCCGCATCTCAATGACAATGTTAGGTATCGTCACAAAATTTGGTGAAAACATTTTTTCCTTAATATCGCTATTTTTATCGTAGAAAGTTTTTGTAATCGGATCATAACCACGCCCACCTCCCATATAACGGAAGTTTTTGAAAAATGCAAAAACTCCGTTTTTTTTTGGTATCTATTACAGCAAATTGAGTGAAATTTGATATTTGGAGCAATTTTGAACTAAGAAATTTATGTGTTTATGAAATTTTTGAAAAATGAGCGTTGCAAATAGTAGATAGAGATAGTTAATTAATAAAATTGATTTTTATGAAATTTTGAAAAATGTGCGTTACAATGCCCACTTATAAAAAACGTATGTAAGGTGTTGTCACATTTTCCCAAATTTGGTGAACATATCGAGCCATAACCGCCAAAAGGACGTAAGCAACAAATACATTTTTTTTTAATCAGAAGGTGCTTTTTAGCTAATTTTCTCCGCAGTTAAGCTTCACATTTGAATGCAGTTTTGTATACGAGATTTACGTTGTTTTTTCTACAAAACGCGACTGTGCTTTGCTTCTGCCGAGAAATTAAAGAGAATCAGCCTTCTTCTCTATGTAGAATTTTTCATTTGACGGTTACGTCATTTTGGCGGTTATGGCTCGATATTGTCCTTGATATCACAAGCAGCACCGTCAAAAATTTGTGAAATCGAACCACGCCCAACTTCCATGTAACGGAAATTTTGAAAAATGCAAAAAAATTCGTTTTTCAGTATTTATTGGAAGAAATTGAGTAAAGTTTAATACAAGCAGCGATTTCAAGCAAAAATTACAAAAATACATCGCGACGGTATATAAAATTCGGTTTCGGCCGAATTTATATAGCTTTCCTAACTTGTTTTTTTTTTTTTTTAAGATCATGCTTACTTATGTATTTCACCCCCTACTCCATTCATTTGAAATGTTTTGCGCGCCTTAAAGTTCAAAGTTGCTCCGCCGACCTCCGTTTGCTGCTGCACATACCCAGCCAGCGTTTGTAGCATTTTCTCAGATTAATGACATAACGTGCATCAGAATTGCAAATGAAAGCAAAAAAAAAAATAAAAAATTATGAAACAAACGAAATCGAAACCATGCAATTGAGCGCTGTAAAAACAAACACAATTCGACCGCACTAATTTGCCCCAATTCGAAGTGGCTTAACAGCATTTTAAGCTGTTAGCTGTTTAAGATTTGATAATACCAACTATTGCGTGTTGTTGCAACTGCATGAGAAACATGTCTACATACATACATACATATATATACTATGTATATATGAATTTCTATAACTTTTTATTGCTTTGACGTGTCTAACAGCAACCGAGCTCTGGCCGGACCCCAGCCTGTTGCGATCTACGCTTGTCCAATGGCTTGGCGCATGTCCTTGAGTGCCAGCGCACGACTATATATTCGCCACAGCAGCACAGACTACCAGATGTACATACATAGAAGCCGTCAGTCATTTCTTAATCGGCTCACTTTCGAATTTAGCATAAATAACTGGTTTGTTATGAATCAAATTAATAAGTACAAATGTATATAAAATGCTTGCTAAGACTTTTAGGACGTGTGTCAAACACTGGCTAAAATTTGAGTTTGTAAAATGTCTGTGCATTTTGGCTGATTGTGGGCCCATTGCGTTGTTTAAGTGCATAGAAACTGAAGGCCAGCATAGGCAACACGATTAACTCGAATATGTTTTACATCAGCAACGGTAAACCAGACCATTGTCCACGCTTTGTACATTAATGTGTGCACACAAATATATAGGTAAAAATGCAAAAGCAATAACAAAACAATAATTGCAGACAATCACAATCACTAAAATCGAGGCCTATGCACTGCTGTTGCCTTTACACACACCATTTGACACACAACTTTTGTAATGCGTATTTTATTGAAAGTTCGTCCAAAAAGCCTAACTCTCGCTTATTTAAAACGGAACATAAATTTTAGATGTAAGCCCGAATTTGACATTCTTTAGCCTTCAACCACTTTCAAGCTCTGTTACTTGTCACATATCCTTCGTGAGTTAAGGTTTCGCTTTCTCGACATGAGAATGAGCTTTCGACAATACCACCCATTCAAGTGTGGCTCGGACGCTGATAGGACGAGGTGTGTAGCCAACTATCCGCAAGTGGATGGCTGAGCTACTACATACCAGAATAGCTGAAACTGACACTGGTAACGGTAACTGTTGTGGAGCCTTGTGGTAGATGAACTATTGCAGATATTTACTTCAAATGGTATCCGCTGACAAGGTTGTGCGGATAACATAGTGATTTTCGGGGTAGGGGCGGTCTCAGTTATGATTGCCACTGAGGTAAAGTATCATGTGGACGCGACCACTTCAAAGGCTACTTGGGGTGTACCACGAAGATTTTGCGATAGATGTACCACTATGATAGTCGGACCAACGGTGACGTATGGGGCGGTGGCTTGGGTCTCTAGAACCAACCTGGCCACAGTGAGGCAATCGCTAGCCAAACTGCATCGCCTGGGGTGTGCGTGCATTTCGGGGGCAATGCGCTAAAGGTGGTCCTGGAGCTCGAGTTGCACCATGCTCACATAGCTCAGGCAGCAAAGTGTTCCATGTTGAACTTTACAAGTGAAGGTTTCGGTAAAGGCAAGGTTCTATCGTCCAAAAGTGGGTAGAGGTTAGGTAGTCAGCTCCCACTAGCTCTTTTTTCCGGAAGAAAGGTTTGTCAAAGTAGACATATTAAGTAAGAAAACGTCTATTTTAGAGTACAGGATTCGGGAAAGTACACTGTAGTCGTACACAGATGGCTCTAAGACTTTGGGGGACATTGGAGCAGACGTTGTTGGTCCCAGGACCAAAAGGTTCCGCTGCCGTTTCTTGGAAACTCTCTCCAACTCGAGTGACATTTCTTCGGAGCAAAAAAATCCCCGCAAATAGCACAAACAATATTTGGGGTGCTCAGTATTTATGAGTTTTTAATCAATATTTTTTCGTTATAAATATGAGTTTAGGGTCAGTAGACAAGAATGACTTTTTTAGGACTCTTTTGGTAACAACTATTCGGAAATGAAAGCAACAATGTTCTTCAAAAAACAGTATGAAAACTCTAAATTAGCATTCTTATATGAGTTCGCAAAGAGCCATAGTACCACAAAAGAACAAAAAAAAACATATGACTTTTTAATTGAACGCATATTGTCAGGCATTTCTTCGAATTGAAATAAGCTCTTGGTTACACTTTTTTTTAGCTCACAAAGTGAATAAAAAAATCAGAACTCTGAAATCTTTCCGACTCTAGTGTAAGTCAGAATCCTGCAAGCCAGCTATCAGTTAGAAATATGGTTACCGGTGGGTTTTCGTTCACTTGTAGACAAATAAAAGAAGTAGCTAATTTTGTTATTAGCATTAACCACTTTTTTATATACATACTAACGTATGACTGAACTATAGCTACACTAACTCTTATTTCCTCTCCCGTGGGGTATATTATGGTAAATATATAGCTAATATTACCATGTGTACCAGTTATTGTTTTAGTTAACTTTTAGCTAATTTTACTTTCCGTACAAGTTAATGTTTTGGTTATCATGTAGTTAATGTTACCATCTCCACATGTTAATATTGACGTGGCTTGTAGCGAACATAAAGTTTTGTGTATGTGCGTTAATAAATACATACATATGTACAAATTTAGAGGAATAAATTGCATTACTACAAAGCCGATGCGGGATCATAGAGTGAACTATTCAAATTGGAATGTTAAATTTTCAATAACGAGTGATTTCATAGGAAACTCACCGAAATCACAATGTTGAATTAATATTTTAATGTCCGAACACTCATTAAAGTGCTGGATTGGAATAAAACGAAAATTCGTTTCATGCAAACTTAGTCCCATTTTTAAATGTAACTGCAAAGCATTTGAGTGCCTGCAGTTTGAATGAACGACTGGAGCAAAGATGGAGCGAGTATAATACAGAAAGCAGCTTTGAATTCAAGAAGTATTTCGATCAAAACACAACGGGTATCAATTAAGGGTAAGAACTAGCCCTCCAGTGGCTTCACGGATTCTGCGAGTTGACACATCCGATTTCATAATTATTTTATTTTCCTCGCATTACCAACAATTTTATACAATCACTATCTGGCGTAAGACCTAATAGCTATGTATGTGCTTTCATTCTTGAATAAAATACATACCAACAAATGTATGTATGTGCATCTATCAATTTGCGCCACTTATCCGAAGTGTTGTAAAATGCCAAAATTACGACAGCAAATGATCGTTTAATAATCGGCTATGAAATTTTGCACAATCGTAAATATCCGAGCGAGTACAGTACAAGCGAATCGATAATTACTTAACTGCAAACAAAGCAAGTACAGTGAGTGCGGAAAGTGCTCGCGAACCGAATTCCATGCATTGCAATTAGTCAGCGGCTAATAGCGACAACAGCAACACTCGCGCCTCCAAATAGCTAAGCAAGCCATTAGGCCAGCAATCCGTCATCAAACGTCCACCAACGTATCCGAAGTGCAAACGAATAAACAACCGTTTAACCGAAATAAACCACCGTGGGTCCGCACATTTTGCACTGCGCGCTTTTCAACTAGTTTCGATTAATTCTCTTATCCGCCGGTAAGGTTGTCCATAAACAAAAACAAAAAGCAAACTTAAAATGCAGCAATGCTAGTATTGAAAATAAGAAAAAAAAAACATGAAAATATCTATAATTTGTTAATTATGCACAGCTTTGCTCCGAATTCGATGCGGCAAAGTGCAAAAGCTCTTAAAAAGCCAGCAGGAAAAAAGAAAATTGGCAAATTAAATGCATACACAACAACTATGAAAACTACAAAAAACTGAAAAACATTACTTTTTATTAAAGTTATTTAAGCATAACATAACAATAAAGATTAAACAGTTTATCAATTAGTCAATATTATACAAATTACATTCGTGTATGTATGTGTGTGTGTGTGTGTGTGTGTGTGTGTATGCATTTCAGTTGGCAGTAGAAACTCAAAATACTCATTTAACCTCGCTGAGGCAACCATTACAAACACTTGGCCTGCAAAAATTCGTAAGCATACTCGAAGACCAGCAGCATAATTGCGCCGCCAGGCCCCAATCGCATCACCTTCGGCACGAGACCTTTATAGAGAGCTCGGAAGCCCTCCTCGCGATAAACAATGCCGATGGAGCGGAAGGTGCCCTTGTACTTAATGACGCCCGGCTGTGGCTGTGGACCCTGTATGCGTGACTTCGCCACATCGAACGGTATATTGACGAAGCAGGCCAGGGTGCCGGATGTGAAGCCGATCAACACTTTGCGGAAGAACTCCTGCGTGCTGTCCTCCAAGGCGGGCACCATGTTCTTGACGCTGTGATAGAAGCCAAAGTAGACCATGTTGAAGACACCGTTGCGTCCCATTGTCGCCGTGACACCTTTATTGAGACCGCGAAAGCCCAGCCCATCGGTTTGTACGATGCGACGCGCCACCGACCAAGTGCTGGCCGCCTCTTTCATTTTCGTGCGGTCCGCTTGTTGTGCCACTTTTACCACCTCAAAGGGATTGACGGCGATGGCCTCAATGAGTCCAGCTGTAAGACCGGCCAGCGAGAATGTCTATGGTGGATGAAATAAAAGAAGAGCATGGAGCTTCTTAGTTGTATAATGAAAAAAACAAAAAAAAAAAAATGGCAACAGACGCGCATTTAAATATTTACTCACCAATGGCGTTGGCGCTGGCGCTCCAAAGAGGAAAAGTGGTTTTGTCTGCTCGAAACAAACGAATTTAATGGCGCGCTTTGGCGTCTCAGCTATCACAGGTGGCAAAATGCCCTTCCAGAAAGAGAATAGACCCTCTTGGCGGTACATTTTCGCAAAGCAATCAAATACTCCATTGTAATGTGTCTGAAAACAGAGCAAGCGGAAGTTAACAGTAATTAAAAAAAAAACTCTCAAACATTATGCAATATTCACACTGAGTCAACTTTAGCTCAACCAACAAAAATAAATACAAATAAATCGAAAATAATCGCACTAGTTGGCGCTCATCCGCACATATCCATCTGGAAGTATGTTACTTAATTATCAAATGCATTTTGTGGACCTCATTTCGCTTGCGTCCAACAATCAAGAACGTTTAGCAAACGCGCGGCATGAGACAAGCCTCTTTAGAATTGTTTTAATAAAGACAAACAAACACACACAATTTATGTATTTGCAAAGGAGCGCCAAGGCATGCGAGTTGGCGTCACTTTCGATCGAAAAATATTTTTAGATCATTAAGCAGCCATGCCCAATAAATAATTATACACACACATGCAAGTATACATTTGAAACGATCAACGGCGTCCAAGCGTTGCAAAGTGGCGACGACGAGGAAAAGAAGTGTAAAAAATATTTTCAAAATTTTAAACCTAAAAAAATGGAAAAGAACCAGAGCTAACCGTTGCCTCACCACAGGCCTTGACACTTACTCGGATCTATACATATAAAAATAAATTGCAAAACTCTAACGAATTTATTGGCGAGCTTCTGCGACATCTCTTTTCCCTGCAACGACGTAGAGACCCGGTTCGTTCCCGCTAATCTAAACTATTCAGCCCACACAAGCCTCTATGAACGGTCACACATTCAAATAATTGGTGCTAAAGCTGAAAACGAAAATCTCAGAGCGACATGCAATTGCAGTTGTTAATGAATCGAATTACGAGTACTTTTTTTCTTTTTATTTTGCACGCGCTTTGTCATGTCCCAGTGACATGGAAAGTAAATAGAAATTAATCTTTGAGTTTCTTAGATAAAATTAATTTCCATATTGAAAGCGTTAGAGCCAAGCGACTTTCAGGGCATGAGAACCTAAGCTGGTAGCTTATAGAAAAAATGCGGGGCGGAATGAACTTCTATAGGAACGATTGCTGAAATCTCTACCATCAACCAGTCACGTACGCTCACGCCCGTTCTTAGAAAAGACCCGAAGAAAAGAATCGACAAGCCAAGGACCAATTCGTTTTCGATTTTATAGTCGATAAATGACGGAATTCGTGACAGCGACGAAAGGCAAAAATCGCTAGAACATAGTCTCAAATTTTAAGACTTGAGATTATACCAAATTACTGAATTTCGGCATTAGTTGATGATGGTATCATCTCATTGCTTTGATACTACTCGTATGAGCTAAAGATTATTGCTTTGCTTCGCTTTCAGGTTTTTCTTTTTTGTTTTTATTTAAATTTTTTGTGACCTGCGCAACACCAGTTCACATTCTAAAGACTTTATTTTGAGATTAGAGGTTTTTTTTTTTTAGTCTAAAGAATGCCAACTGGTCTAAAATTGAAACTTTTGTCACTATTAGAGAGAGAGACTGAAACTGTTTACTGAATTCGGGCGTCAGTCTTCTTCGTAGAAAAAAAGTGCATAATAATATTTTAGTAATCAAATCAAATAACCTGCTTTAAACAAAAATAAACTGTAAATCAAGAACCGCTTATTCCGCCTGTTATCTCACAATTGCTTAATTCCAAAATCAGATAAGCATATCCATTAATTGTGTGTTGGTGAAAGATGAGTTTTGTAAATGGTGAAGTTTTTTTTGGTCTTTATAACTCGCACACGCTAGAGATTTTAGAGTGTCAAAGAACTAAGGTGGGTGTTACGTGGGGAAAGAAGGAGAAAACTCAGGCAACAAATGCTGAAAACAAAATCTACGAAAATATTTATGTAGAGATATGCGCTTTCTTATTTGGATATGCAAATGTACGTGTGAATGTTATTTTCTTATGAAGTATTTGGATCTACTTAGCTGACGTCAGATAAGAGAATTTTTATTGAATTAATAAGAAGAAAAAAACCCAGTAGGAAATGAGTAGAGCATTACTTTCTTCAAACGCAAAAACTATTTAAGTTGCCCATCGAACGAAATCTTCAATTCCTATCTTAGCGAATGAGTTATGTGCTTCGGATGCAAAAAGTTCATATCTAAAATTTATAAATGGGTAAAAGAGCTTGGGAGAAACTTTTTTGGTCGCGGTCGAGAGATTGAAATTCACTCTTATTGTGAGCTTCGTTTTCGCCCGAAATATTTCACTTTTCACTGTTCGCTTATTATAAATTTCGGGCGGAAATTTTTCGCTTTCGTACATTGTTTCCCCTTATCGGCAACACTTATTTCGGGCGGAAATATGTGGTGGATTAGTTGAATTTGTTGACTATTTGTTGAGAGGCGAAAATTTTCGCGGATTAAAAATGTAAGTAATTTTATTTAAACTTTTTTACGTAGTATTTGCCTATTCCAGTAACAAAACAGTAAACAAAGTTCAAAGAGCGATAATATTAGGTAAAATGCTGGAAAAGTCGGATATTGCAAGAGGATTTGTCAAAGAAAACAAGGAAAATGTTGCTGAGTTATGAAAACAGCTAAGGATGAAGCTGCATAGTTTGGGGCCTGCAATGAAAAACTTGTCCGAATAGAAATTTAGACTTGGACTTACCAAAAGCGGTATGTCTTCCAGCATAATCTGAATTAAAGACGATTGCGCCAGCCTAATTTCAAAACTGTTACCTACACCTTTCTAATAAATACTTGAACGATTCTTTATTGAGTGTTATATTTTAAAGATCTGGAATATTGATAAATTTTGTCAAATTACTATTTGAATTTGAATTATTTGATAATTTTACACTTCAAGTATACACATTTCAGAGTTGTAATTTCCATGTTCGAATTTTCGAAGTGAAATTCATTTCGGGTGAAACTCACAATAGGCGGATTCAATCCGGGCGAATGAAAAAATTGCGGGTGAATTGTTTTCGAGCAAAACTTACGAAGTCCTTATTTTTTTAGAAAAATGGCGACATGCGGCATATTACCTTCGTATCAAGATTGATATATTTAGAAGAGATTGCGCCGACAGCTAACAAAAATAATTTACGATCTGCGCATGTACATACATACGTCCCACCTGCAATAACGTATTCTCATTTTGATTGGAGAATTGCTTTATAAGTTCGAATAATAAAAAAACTTTAATTAAAAACTTTAAATAAACCTTTAAAATTATAGAACTTCAAATATTCACTTCACTCGTGTTGGAATTTTAAAGAAACTTTGCCGATGTGACGTCATTTTGAGCAGCTGAATGCCAATATCGTAAAGCAAAAAGGTAACGGACCTGCGCAAGGCGCAATCTTTAATTTATCAATCTTGCCTTCGTATGACATCTTTTCGAGCATAGTAAAATGTAAAAGACACTCTTTTGCATAACTTTTTGCATGCCCAGATATTACTTTTTCCCCACTGGAATGCATGTATGTACATATGTACGTATGTCTGTATGTTTGCAAGTACTTTATTTTATCTTTAAAAAAAAACCAATGACGAGCGTTTGTGGTGGAATTCAAAAGTGGCAACGCTGATTAGAGGCTTTTTGTGCTGGAATTAGCTAAAGTGAAATTGAGAAGCACTTCTCACCGCTCCATCAATTTGCCTTTATCGCTGGCTAACATGTGTATAAATAAAATAATACGCACGCATACTTGCATACATACATACATACATACAAGCACACAAACATACAATTCTGTCAAATTCCATCAGTCACTTTCGCCGTTATTTAATCAGATAATTTGCCAACTAATTATAGATACCTTTCATGGAAATGCTATATTAACTTTGGTCCGATGTTTGTAAGTACCAGAACGATAAAAGTTGGAGCAATCAAAAAGTATACCGATATGATTAGGCTGACGAGGTGAGTCGATTTAGACATGTCCGTCTGTCTGTCTGTCCGTCTGTTTGAACGCAAACTTTTCACTCAGTTTTTGAGCTGAATTTGAATGAATTTTGGCAGTCAGGTGTATTTTTTTAATTTATAAGACATTTGTCGGAACCGGCCAGATCGGCCGACTATAACGTATGTATATAGGAGCCGATTTTTCAGATATCATATTTTGCTTCATAACTCCTTCATTCAATGATATATATCATATAACTCCCATATAACTGATTGTTTAGATATTTCATTTAGTACGAACAAATGCAGATTTAACAGGTCACCTCAGTAGAGTTAATAATTTGATATTTTTCATTTATCTTAATTGTCAAACTTTTTTTTCATTCGATAAAAACAAAAAAATTTATTTACATCTGATTCGTGCTTTGTAGTGAAAAAACTTATTAAGTCTTTTCGTGTAAAAGTCCAGCAAGAATTATCCAGCAACGAAATTTCTCAGAATTTTGGAGAGAGATGCTTGCAAACGAACGCTAAATTTGCAGAAACTTGCAAGTTTAACGAACAGCTGATTGAATTTTTGTACGCGTCCAAATATGCAAAATGAAAAACGTTGCACTTTTAATTGCTTCTTACATGTTTAATACCCATATTTTATAATTTTCATCTTTAAAACTCTTAAACAAAAATTTCGTATTTATCCAAATTGCAATCAGCTGATTTTAATCAGCTGTTTTCTTGCTTGCAAATTTGTGCTGGGTAAAATTTGTTCAGCAAAAATTTGCAACTTCCCCTCAAAACGAAATGTCATTGTGCGCTCTCAATTTCCCCTTCCTTTCAAATTCTTTTTGGTCACCGCCAACACAAAAATCATAATATTTCGTAACAATTCGTTACAATTATCAGCATCGCGAACACTCTTATAGTGCAGTTTGCTCATGAAATGCATAAATATTAGGTCCATTCCTTTACTTTTCCTGTAAGTTTCTAAAAAGTGTCAAAATGCAAGAGAGTAAGGTAAAAACGCTCTCCAATAGAGAATTACAGGAAAAAGTACGGGAATGCAAAAAACCATTTTTTTTTAGCCCAAGAAGCGAATGTCAGAATATTTATACAAAAAATGGTAATAAAAACACTTAAACGCAAGCAAAACTATCACAAGAACATACGGTTTTATTTATTACTTTAGCACTTTCCATTTTTACTGAAATGTTTAATTTTTTACACAAATTTTGTAATTTTCTTTATTTTATGCTTTCACAACAATACTGCTAACAGCTGATTTTGACACTTTTTGGATATTTACAGGCAAAAAAAATTCTGACTAAATCATGTAACTTCGGACAAGAAGGAGAGTCGCAGTTACTCTCTCAAGTGCGCTCTCAGTTAAAGTTTTTTTGAGTACGGGAATGCTTTTTGGACTAAATCCTGTAAAAAACTGTAGATAAGGAATGTACCTATTTTGTTTATTTGCGTTGTGTAGTTTTGCGGCCCAACTTGTACAGAGTTCTTAAAGTGCGTTCTCACCAAGAAACAGCTAGAAAAAGGCGGAATTTCTTTTTAAAAAGACATGTTAGGCAGAGAGTTTGTGGCATCACGTTAACGAAAAACAATGTGGTGTGGATAGACCATTTCTCGAGGTGTGAATTGGTTGCCGGCGTAAAACGCGTACACTTGATGATGCTCAACTTTGTCCCAAAGCTCAAGCATTAAGTTCTGAAATAAACCTTGACATTTGGTTTTTATTTATTTTGCTTAAAATGAATTTGTGAATTGTCAACTTTTGTTTTCATTAGACTGATTTGATAGTTCTTATTGACAATAAAGATATATCACAAAATCAAGCAGGGTTGCAATTTCTCTACTGCGGTTACCTGTTAGATCTGCCTTGGCACGAACACAACTCCATGAAAGCAGCTAAAGTCTTGAAATTTTGCATAAATAAAAGCTACATATTATGGGGAACTATCTTAGCAGTGAAAATCATTAAGATTGGATATATATATTATATAGCTGCCATACAACCGATAGTTCAGACATTGCATTTTGTGCTAAAACTCCTTCACTAAACCAACTAAAGACCTGCTATTTTCGTCAAATATTAACTATTATGGGGACAATTATATAGCAATAAAAATCACTAATATTTAATAAAAAAAAAAACTGGCCTATGGCTCTCATAGAATTTTTCCACACATGTAAGATATCATCTTTTTACTTGTTTTTTTTTTCTTACTCATTAGACTTTTGAGCGTATCGTCAGCTGTTTGCTTTTTTGTTTTTGCCTTCTTACTTTGAACTGCCGCTGTTTTTTTTTTTTTCTTTTTTTTTTGCTTGTGGTTTTACATTGTTTTTTTTCCATATTTCGAAGCGCATTCGTTTGCGCCGCTGACCTTGCAATGCCCTTTGGCGCTAAATTAAATTACATACAAACATATGTTAGTATGTACACGCATACATGGGGGGTAAACAAAAGCTATTCGACCCACCGAAGTTCAATGAGTTTATATTAAAATTTGATTTACTGCAATTAAAAAAAAAATTCTGCTATGCATTTTATTCGTTGTTTTTTCGAAAGCCTAAAAATTGAAAGTTAACTTAAAACGAGAAAAAAAAATTAAATGTTTATGGTGAAGGCCACCACGAGTATTTAGCGAATCGTGCAAGTAATATAAATTTATTCAAAATTTTAATTGCCTACATGAAAGTTTGTTGATATGAATTTGCATGTCTCTGCTGTTTAAAAATGTTAAAAAAATATCTATCAGTCTTTGGTCAGAATACATTCATACATACAGTAAGTGCTGACCTTATTCTAGTGTTCGCCTTTTGGCTCTTCTATATTTGTGTCCTTTTTCCAGTTGTGGCAAATTATACCATAGAATTAAATTAAAGTTTTTGTTAGTGAAAAGTTTGTAAAATAAAAAAGAGATTACAACTAATTTTCTTGTTAGAAATACGTAAATTCAGAAAGAGTACGCCGTGTTTAAGAGCTTTGTGCTTCATTGTGCTGAGAGAGAGTAAGCGAGTTAAGTTGGCGGTTGATTAAGAAGTGAGAAAGGCGAATTAATTAAGGTGGCAGCAAATGTTTGAGAAAAAAAAGTAAATGTATTTTATTGTTGCTTTCGATACAGCGAATGTCAAAACCAAACAACAAACAAATAATTTTGACATTTATTCTACCACAGCGATAGAAAACAGAAATCAATCAGCTGCTTACTGAGGCCACCTTACTAAACTCGCCTAGGAATTAAATAAGAATTTCTTAGGTGCATTTACCGACGAACTGTCAGCTGACATGAACTATCTTATGAAAGCATCATTGATAAGACAACTCTTCACCGTTGGATTTTTATGTGGACAGAGTGTAGATGGACATAACAAACACTCTCGAGATATTTGCTCTTAGTTGCACTCTTCGAAATTATGTGTGTGAAAAAGAGAGAGAGAGGTGTTTTGTCTTCATTTGTTTTATATAAAATATAAAAAGAGACGCGAGTATCGCTTAACATTCTTGAGCTTTTCTATAATTGTACCTACGTTAAAACATTTTTCTTTTAACAAACAGTTTTGTATAAAAAAAATCTCGGTGGGATAAATATGAAATAAATCTTAAGGCTTTATTATGTTCTTATCAACTGTTTATGATTAAACACACGATAAGCCAGCGACGGTTTATTTTACAACTTAAAGCGTCAGCAAACAACTTTTACGCAAAAAGGACCGGCAGTGTGGTTGCCTTTGTTGGTTTTTTCTCAGGAATGCATAGTGCTTTCTTCAACTTCTCTCTCTCTCTCTCTTTTTCTCTTTCTTTCTCTCTTTCTGTCCCTCTCTCTCCTTATCTTTCCCCCTCCCTCTCTTTCTTTCCCTCTCTCACAACCCAAAACCGGCTTATCAGTCTTATCCGAAAAAAACGCGCAAAAATCGCTTACGCTTGCAGGCTACCTCCACCCAAATACCGCCGCCCCCCCCCCCCCCGCCTCTCACCTAATTTCGCGTTTTATTCCTCGCGCTTTGTTCAAAATTTGTTTTGACCCCTTTTGTTTATGTTATTGTTGTTTCTATTGATGAATAAGAATTATAAGGAATATTGCACAACGATCGATGAGAATGTAAAAGCAAAGAAAATCTAATTTCGGGTGACAATAAAGCGGAGAGAGCGAAAAAGCCGTGGAGCTTATTCGAAGATTTATTGATTTTCTTTAAAGTGATTTATTTACATAAATGTAAGAGTTTTTTCGATGAACTGCAAAATTAGAAAATTAAAGAATATTTATCTTATCAGCAAAACTTCACTCTTATCGCTGTGGCATCGACGAAAAGTTAACTGGCACTTCGAACTATCAAAGCACACCAATCAAACATACATACATTCATACACACAAATTTGTATCTAAATACAGAAGAAAAAAAAACAATCACACATACACACACACATTCGCAGCCTGTTGCTTTGCCCGCAAAGCTAGCCGACTCTCTCTTTCTGCACTCGTTGATCTTTCGAGTACAAAAGCGCTCCCTCCACACAAACACACGCGAGCGCGCGCTCATTCCCACCATTTCACCCACCTCTCCCACCGCCTTCGTTGTATTCTGCAGCTGCATGCGCGTCTTCACCACATCCAGCGGCTGCATAATGCAAACCTCCACAAAGCCTGCCGATCCGCCGGCCATCACTTGCAGTGCAGCGCGTTGCAGCGCGGGAATCTCTTTGGGTGGCGACGCATGCTGGTGTTGTTGCACAAGCGCGGCGGGTGGCGGTGGTGCGCCTGCTGTGCTCGCTGTCGCTTGCTGCGTGGGCGTTTTCGACATTCTTACGCGTTTATGCAATTTCGTAAATTTGTAGGTATTTTTATTGACAAAAACAAAATTTGTTTGTTTTTTTTTTGTTATTTGTTTTCAAATATTGTGTAATTCGTTTGCAAAAGCAATTACTGTAGATTTTCGGACTTCTATTGCACCCTTCACACTTTTATTGGATTATTTAGCAGATTCACGCCGCGCACTTGCTGCCGCTTTGAGCTCAAATGCAGAACTGTCGGCGCGGCTGGCAGTCGTTAGGCGCTGCCCCATGGAGGCGAACATCGCAAAGAAAGCGCAAACGGAGAATTCCAATATGCACAACGCTTTGGGAGAATCTTCACAAACGCACACACACGCACACACACAGTCATACTTTACTGTATAACGTTAGATCGCACCGCCGGAAGGCAGAAAAAAAATCGCCTTACACCCCAAAAGCTGCAGTTGTTTTGCAAAGCGATTTCAAAAAACCGTTTTTTGTTCCAAACTTTAGCGGTCCATGTTTCTGTACCGAGGAGGCAATTTTACAAAAACTTCTTTTTGCTAACCTAGCGGTCGTTTTTTTTAAACAATTTTCGTCATATCTTCGGCTTTTACAGTCGGATCTGAAAGTGTTTTCTCAAAAAACCGAAAATAAAGAAAAAAAAGGGAAAAGAAGACCCCTGAATGTAAAAAAAAATAATAGGTAACTTCGGGTACGGATAATTATTGAAAGTTTTCGAAAACTAACAGCTTTTAGCGTTCGCGTACGCCAAAAACTAACAAAGTAGCGGAAATTGAGAGAGCAAAGTGACATTTCAATTTGAGGAGAAGCAGTTGGTTTCTGCTGGAAAAATGTTTGCCCGCAGTAATTTGCCAACAGCAAAACAGCTGATCAAAAACAGATGATTGTAATTGGCATAATTACGAAATTATTGTTTAAGAATTTTAAAGGTGAAAATTATAAAATTATAAAGTGTTAAACATGCTAGTAGCAAGAAAATGTTAGTTTGGTTAAGTTTCCTTAGTACCTAGAATGTTGCAAGAAAACACTAATGCAATGTTTTCCATTTTGCATATTTGCATGCGGACAAGAATTCAATCAGCTGTTCGTTGAATTTGCAAGTTTCTGCAAGTTTTGCGTTCGCGTACTATTTTGGATATTTTTCTTTTGTGAGAGAAGATATGTAAGACAATTCCACTGAATTTTGCTGTTGGAGATTGTAAACGAACGTACATACATACATACGTATTATCGAATAATAAATGGCGCACTTTTTGTTTTCTGATACAGTCTAATGTAATTAAAAGCGGCTAGCGAGAATTTATCGGACGACCTGCAAGCGCACAGGGTAAGATGGGTGGGTCGGTGAGTGTGTCGCTATGAGCTCTGGAAATGTGTGTATACATATGTACAGATATATTTATGTGCGTGCGTATGTTTGTATGTATGTACACATATAATAATAATAAAATACACAAGCGCTTATCTTTTGGACAAATGCTGGTATTTGTCGCAACTGCGCAGTCCGCAAAACATTTCACTCTTTACTTATTTTGCAGTCTTCGGCTGACTGCTCTAACTATTTCAGACCGCCCCCCCCCCCCCCCTTCATGGCTTCCCCCGCACACTATTGTCGTTAAAGTGAGTGGAGCTTTGCTTGGGAGAGGATTTGACTTGGCTGCTTGCATTGCAACAAAGCAATAAATGTTCTTTGGTCCCAACAATAAAAATAAAAACAAGCTGCAAGATATTTACATACATACATATATTTGTATGTGTATGTACAGTGCGAATATCCAGTCCACTAACAACTCTTTACTCTCTCGCTATCTCTTTATTGTGTGCGCTGCAGCTGAGCAGATACATACATACATACGTACTTATGTGCTGCCTCAAATGGTCCATTTTCACCAAGTAGGAGAAGGAAAAAATTTAAATTAAATAACAAAAAAAAAATTCTCAGTACGAAATGAAATGTCTTCCTTGGTATTTGTCAAATAATTATTCCTCTTTGTCTGTCTGTGAGTCCTCACACCTTAGTGACTAACTTGAGACAAAAAGGCAAAGAAACCTACACTGGTTTAATGTCGCCGGTCGCAGACAGTCCAAGAGTCCCCTCGGGGAGTACAACCTAAAAAGGTACAGGCTTCTAATGAACCTTCCTAAAGAGAAACTGACTTTCTGCCGGGTCACTGCAGACTAAAAGGTCACCTACACAAGCTGGGGATCTAGTCGAGCGACTTGTGTCGCTTCTCTGACTCAGCAGGAGAGACCCCACACCACCGACTTACGAATTGTGAGGCTGTGGCACGCAGATGAGGGAACAACCCTGGATCGGCCATGGCCAGGAGCTCAATACGTGCAATCTCTGACCCCAACGACCATCCTGAGTTTTCTGGAGGTTGGCTGAAATGTTGTGATCGCAGTGCCTGCCTCTCTTAATATCTATCTATCTACCTATCTAGTGACTAACTTGTTGTCCAGCGAGTCGTTTGAAGAGCGCAGTGATTGAAAAATAAAAGTTGTTACAAGTCCTGCTCAATTTTCTTTTTTCAAAAAAATGTATCTCAGGACATACATATATCCTGCCAGCTTAACTAATGGGAAGCCAGGAAAACATGATTTTTCGAGGGGTTCGCGCTAAAAAGTTAGCTACCCCTCTCTTAATGATAAGAGATTTAGTCGCAGTTAGGGCATTCTCAGCGCAAGTTAGAGAAGAAAGTAATAGACACTCAGTGAAGATCGTTCAAAGCCTGTCAGTATTAGTTAAAATAAGAATTCAAAGAGGTAAACAGTGCGATCATTGGGTGTATTGTGCCCTCGAAAAATCTTCAAAATAGCAGCCTTCGCGCCACGGCCTCAAACTCCACATGAGCTGGTGCAGTGGAGTCGACGTAATTTTGTTCGATCAGAACCCTTTCTTCTACAGCTGCTCCTTTAGGCTAGAGTGATTCGTCTTTGTCATTAATAATTCTCAATTTCTTCTTGGAGAGAAACTTAACCTCTCACAATGACTTCGTAAGGGGGAGGGGGGTGGGGGGGTTTAGCTTTGAGTGCTAAATATGTATGTCTATGCGATTTGGTTACAGTAGTCATTACAATTTTATTTATTCATTTATGTATTTATCATATTTATTACAAGCAGTTCACCTTAAAAACTCGACTTCAGCATGTTACAAGGAAGAAACAATTTGATTTACTTTAAATGCAATTTTGCATAGTTTTTAACAAATAATTTAAACATAATATAGAAAACTTCTGCCCGTCCTATGCACTCGAAAATGTTCTCGATGGCGCACTCTCGCCTCCATTGACGCAAGTTTGTACACGCGCAACGATGCGAGAGTGCGCCAGCAGCAGCAACAACAAGCGCTACTGATTTCTTTCTTACTAATTTCTTCGCTTTTCACATTTGTTTGCATCATTTGAGTTTATAATAATATAAAGTATATTTATTAATTTATTGCTGATTATTTCGACTGCACTGCCTGTTGGATGCGTCACGGATACGCCGCGAAGCCTCGTTGTCGCACCGCCTTACTCCTCCTCGATAATGTGCTGTTGTTGGATTGGTTGATCGTGGTGTTGCTGCTGCTGCTGATGTTGTTGCTTATGATGATGGTGCTGGTTGCGTGGGTTGCGGTTGCGCTGATT
This sequence comes from Philophylla caesio, assembly GCA_963971545.1. NCBI lineage: Eukaryota > Metazoa > Arthropoda > Insecta > Diptera > Tephritidae > Philophylla > Philophylla caesio. The sequence goes on from OZ020607.1 coordinate 122,522,597, forward strand.
GCGGTTGTCGCGGCGCTGCCCGCCCCAGTTGCCACCTTGGTTGTTTTGGTTGCGGTTGTAGCCGCGATCGCGATTGCCCATGTTGCCGCGCTGGAAGAAGTTGCCCTGCTTCATGTCGAACACCTTCTCGTTCACATCAACCAAATTAGTGACCTTGTCAACGAATTGCATTGCGAGCGCCTGTAGACGCGACGGCTCCGACCGGTGCATCACTACAGTTTCGGAAGGATCATCTAAGCTGGCCATTAGCTCCTCATTGATGATCATTTTGCTGATGAGCGAATGCACCTTCTGCACGGGCAATTCGTACATTTGCGCCAGCGAGGGAATGCTAAGCGAAGTGTAGACGTTCGAATAGGTGAAGAGGTAGGTGCGTAGCGATTCTTCTTTAATGAATTTCACCAACATATCGCGCACGCGATCGGCCTCGTAGAATAGATCCCAAACCTTTGTGTTCATCTTCTTGTTGACGATGAAGTTGGCGCAAGCTTGCCAATTGCCGCAACGCATAGCCTTGGCGGCGGCGACTACGTGCTCGCGCATCGATTCGGGTGGACCCACCAGCGACTGACGTTCGGAAGAGCGCAATTGTTGATAGAAAGTTTTGCTACACATTTTAATTCATTAGAGACATTTTGATGAAATTAAATCGCAAATAACGCCTTACCTTATCATGCGGCGACGCGCATCGAACTCATGTGCTGCAATGTAGGGAATTTCCAGCAGCATTGCCGATACCAAATAAACGCATTCAAGCAACTCTAAATTGATGTGCATATGGAAGGGCATTTGGCGCTGCTTCTCGATCTTCTCCTGCTCCGCTGAGCGTTCGTGTTGGCGCTGCGGCAACAGTCCTTGTGCCAATAACTCTTTTGGCTTTCCGGTTACCATCAAATCGACCAGACAATGATGCGCATCTTTCACATTTTCCTGACGGAAGGCGCACAAACCCAAATTGGCCATCATACGATTGTAGAGGATGCGCGTCGACGGATCGGCCGCATCGATGGTGTCCTGCAAGTGCGACATGAGCACCAAGTCGCGCGCCTGGAACCAATTGTCATGCATGGCGTGATGATATATGTGCGCCAGTATAGCGCGTGTACGTATGCGGTCAGTGTTGTCATGGGTGTAGATGAACTTACAGAGACGTTCCATTACCTCAACTGAAGTGAGTGTAGTGGCTGGCAATTCGCCGCGTTTCTTCTTGAGCACCTCCGGATCGAATTTGTAGTACAAATGCTCGATTTTGCGCAAATAGACTCGACAGCGCTCATTATTGTTGCCACGTTGCTCGAAGTAGTTAAGCACAGACTCGATTATGCGTGTCACAGACACTTCGTCCTTCAATCTGGACACATAGTCATTGGTGTGGGGGTCACATTCCTTCAATAGTTTGGTGAATTCATCATCCAGACGTTCGACAGCGGCCAATGAGCAACCGCGTATCGCATAAGGTGGATTGGCGAACTCCTCGGTCTCCTCTTGAACCTCTTCGCTCATGCGAATGTCATCGTTGGCCAATAAAATCTTCATCATGCTCTGCATGACATCCAGTAATTTGCTCCAATGTTCCAACTTCATCGGTTCGGAAATTTTCTGGTTGTAGTCGAAAATGGCCGAAATAATGCTGAAGTGTATTTTCACTGCAACGGCATTGCCCAACTGGTGTTGTTCGGCGATGTCACGCAGTTCGAACAGCAGCTCGATTTGCATGCGGCGGTCGGTGCGCTTTTTGCCGCGTGCAGCCATAATCTCGGATAATTTCTGAAGGGTCAGAGGCACATCGATTTCGGCATCCTTGTCAAACATCTTAGGCTTTTCAACAGTGTGTGGGAACACAGTTTCCCACTCACCTTCTTCATCAGCATCCTCTTCGGCACGCTTACGACGCGATTTGGCCTCCTTAGCACGCTTCTCTTTCTTGCGATCTTCGCGGTCGTCCTTTTCGTCTTTATCGACCGTGGCGCGCTTCAAAAAACGTTCACGCATAGTTTGGTATTGGTTCTCATCGTCCGAAGATTCAGATTCCGACTCCGTATCAGACCCCCAGTCAATGGAATCATCCGAATCGTCATCTTGTTCAGCTGATTTAGACGGCACAGCCGCTTTTGCTGACTTCGGTTCAGAAGCTTGCTTTAAGTCGCGCAAGACATCTATCGAACCAACATCATTCTTATCCTGATCGGAGTCATAAGCTTCCTCTTCTTCAGCGTCACTTTCTTGGTCGGGTGCTTCGCGGAAACGTGTCATATCTTCTTCAAAATCTTTAATGTACTTGCGCGCTTTTTGACGTAAAGTTCCCAAAGACTTTGAATTGTTTTTCGATAAGTTTTTTCGCCCTTCGCGATCCTCCCAAACTTCATTGATAAAGTCTTCCAGTTCAGCAAGACAGCGTATGTAGAAACGTGGAGTTACACCTTTCTCCTCCTTGGTAATGACGGGCAATGCCTTTGTGTAGGCACGCGTTAAGTCCTCAAAACTTGATAAAATACTAGACATATCCTTAATTTTTTTATGATTACGTATGCTCTTTATAATCGCAGTTAGATTTTCGTAACGCTTCTCTTTTGTCGAACGCACAACACGTTTAACTTCTTCTTCATCGTCACTGAATTGCTGAAAAAGTAATTATTTTTATATTTAAAAAAATTATACTGCAACTAGCTTATGTTTACTCACAAAATTAGGTGCTTTGCTGAACGCTTGTACTGGGACCTCTTCATCACTAGACTCGGTCTCCGAGTCGGAACCGGTGGCAAAGAAACGCGACATGGTTGAAGTTATTTATGCGTCTGATCAAGGTTATTTTACCCGTATGCTGTCGAAAACAAAAAAAATGCAATATTTATTTTTAATTTGTCATCTAACAAACTGGCAAAAATAATTGCGAAGCTTTGAGGTTAGATTTTATTGTATGCATTCCAGATTGGCCAACATGGCGCTGTCATTCTGCCACACCACAAAAGAAAAGCACCACCAATTTTCAGTTTGCATAAATACCTAGCTCACGTTAGAGATTTTAATTTATTTGAATACTGCAAACACTTTAGTGTTCACAAAGTGAAAGAATACAGAATTTATAGCGAATAAATGCAGAAAACTTACAATTAAAACGGCGAAAAATATGTTCACCGCAAATGAATGTAGCTGGCAGGCGTGAGAAAGGAATTGCCAGCAGCGATTTATATGGATTTGACATAAGCGGCTGGGTTGCCACCTATTAAGAATATAAACACTAATGTAGAAAATAAATTTTAAGTAAATTTCCCGTTATATAAAAAAATTTTTAAATACAATTTTTTAATATGTCTTTTGGCTAATTAGGCAGCAAGTTTGTTGTATAAACACTAATGTAGAAAATAAATTTTAAGTAAATTTCCCGTTATATAAAAAATTTTTGAAATAGTATTTTGCCTAATTAGGCAGCAAGCTTGTTTTATCGGTTATTCAAAGTTGAAGTTTGAGGGTTTCTTCTGTTTTCGTTGTTATAGCCTTGTAAATAGCGGGAGGTAAAGGCAACACGCAGTTTCAACAATATTGAATCATAGCCAGGGATTATCTTTGGCCAGGGGGTGTTAGATACGAGGCTTTGGCGGGGTATGCGAATATGTGTTTGGAATCGTGCATGGATTGTCTGGGTTGATTCTGGCTAAGTTGGAGTCTACAGCCAATCGCAGTATTCAGATCTTAATTGGGCTAGAGTCAAGCGGGACTCGCAAGGCAGCTTGATGTACCTGGTAGGCGTCACTGGTGTGAGCAAGAACCTGCTCCTTCACCGGAAGGACGTAAAGCTCATGGTGTATAGGAGGCATCTAGTCGCTGATTGGAGTACGGCGTTTTGGCTTGTTTGAAGTCTTGTCCACTGGGTTCTTGTATGTTTCCGACAAAATTTCTCTGCCATTGCCTCAAGTGTTGTCGACGAGCGATATGGAGACCAGGCCGTTAAAGAGGATCCCTGTTTTTTCGTGTGGTAAACCGTCGGAATTGGAGCACCTTCTGCGTGGATGTCCTCCGACGAAGATATGAAGAGGTTCGCCGTGGATTTAGTAAGAGAAAGCTTCTGGTTCCTTCCAGTAAAGAAATGAACAAGCTCAGCGATTTAGCTATTCACGTTCGAGCACTGCATTTGCTGTAGATAAGTGCGGTATGTTATAAGAATGTGTAAATATAATAGATAATTGTTGTGCCTTAAAGTGTCGTGCCGTGTCATCTAGTGCAGTCCTATATTTAGAATTGTGTTTGTATTCTTCGGTTCTCTCTTTTTCAGATTATTACCAAGTAACTTGCAGTGCATATGTGTCACGGATATATAACAAGACTGTGCCTTCAAATCTCTATGACGACAGAAAAGATATTAACAAAGAAGATAATTTGTTTTCTTGTGATACTTCTTCTATCCACATATTTGCTGTTGTGAGAAACAAAATCAAATTATTGTAGGTTACAAGACATGACTAACCGGAATTGTAATTTCCGCAGTTATTTCGGATATTTATAAAGTGATATCATTTTGAGTACTAAATACAATGAGTAAGCGGGATCTGCATATATGAATTTTGAATACATACTGAATTAGGTGAGTTAAAAAAAGATAGACTGAAAGAATTTCGCGTACAATTGCCAACTCGGACTTAAGAATCGCATATACATTTTACCTAAATCTCTTGTAGAGCTCTCTGATATACCATACTTGATTTAACCAAGAGTTTTCTTGCTGGGTAGGCGGATATAAATAGAAAGGCACTACCATTAAGAACTTTCCCCTTTTCGAATGTAGATGCACACACGTAATAAAATTATAACGTGACGTAACGTTGTTGGGGGGGGGAAAGAAAGAAAATAAAAACTTCTCTTATTCACATGGTATAATGTACACCAAAGGAAGGTGAAAACGATGATCTCCGAAATATTAGATATATCATTGTTAAAAGTTTTCCTCTCTCAAAAAAAAAAACTTCGAAATTTCGAATATCGAATGGAAATACTCAGAGCACTCGCCGGCCATTTTCGTGACAAGAACAAAGAAACGCTAATAAAAACATGAAAACACCTAAAGGTTCAGTTAGTCAAGACTTAACTTAACTTAACTTTAGAATTGGAGACGATTACTCAACATGTCAAATAAATTTTTGATGATTAATTTTTGTTGCATATTGTTCTTTGAATCTCTCCGTTCACACAAAGTAGAAAATAAAAGCACTTGTTTGATTATTTTTAAATCGCATATTGCTTGTAAAAATGTCAAACAAAATTAATTGAGTCGAATGTTTTTAAATTAAGCACAAATGTACAAAATGTGCAAGAAGCAGTCACTTGGTCAGAAAAAAAGTGTTGGAAAATCCACCTATAAATATAGACTTTTGTTGTGTCAATTTACATGCTGGGCAGAATTTATCGTACAGTTCTTTATTGGAGGATACGATCAACTTTTCGTCATTCATTTTTATATTTAATTTTTATTTTTGTCTTTAATTTAATTTTCAGCTATTTGACGGTTCGCCGTTACCACATCAAATAAACTCGTTTTACATGTAATTTTTGCATACACTTATTTTCAAAAATTGTAAATGCCAAGTATCGGGTAAGCCTGGTTCTCTCACCGCTCTCAATTTACTTAATCCCGAAACTTAAGATACTATAATCAACAGATTCTTAAGTTTCTTACGGTAAGTTAAGTGTTGACTAATCAAATCCAACAAATATCAACAATTCACGGCTTTCCATATAACAGGTTGGCTTAAGTTAAGTTAAGTTAAGTCCTGACTAACTGAGCCTTAACTCCGAACAGAGAAGGAATGTTATCACGCGGACATGTGATCAAATAACGTAATATAACTATACGCTGAACCGGTGATACACCGGAAAGACGTACACGAGAAAAATATGACCATTTGCAAGAATTCCGACCCGTGAATTCCGTTATCGGGGTTAAACACCGCCACATAGCAGAGGGTAAGCTCTGGTTGTCTTATGAATCCCGCTATCTGTTGCTCAATTACACTTTGGATTTTTTTGGATATAGTTGCGGACTTATGCCCGAATTCGGTAACTTGGTATTATCTTAAATCTCAAAATGTGCTAGAGATTATTGCTTTTCCTCGGTTTCATGTTTTTTATTTAAAATCACCAGATCACTATTTAGAGACTTTATTTTCAGACTAAAGGCTTTATTTTGAAAATAATTAATGCCAACTGGTCTAAAGTTGTGACTTTTATCTCTAATAGAGACTGAGACAGCTTACTGAATTCGGGGTAAATCTCAATTTGTGTGGGATCCGGTTTGTCATCCTAAACCACGTGCTCGGCTTATGGAATTTACTCGTACGTTACCAGTCAATCACTTTCATTTCATTCACTCTTGAACATACCTTTGTTGTAACTCAATAACAACTAGATCGACTGAGGGCCAAAAGAGTCGAAACAGGTTTTGCAATCGAAACCTAAATACCATTACACAGATTTTAATTGAAACATACTACTTGTTTTCCAAAAATCTGCTGAAGGTACGTAACGTTTCATAGTTACGTTCTATTTTACGTTTGTGTTTCGACTTCGAATAAAGCGCCTATTTTACAAGCGCAGCTAACTTCAAGCTAGAAAAACGGAATTTGAGGAAAAGAAAGTGAAAAAGACGCACTCCAATACAGAAATTGGAAAATTTTTGTGGGAATACCTGTCGACTTGTGGTCAAAATTAAATAGAAAAGGTAAAAAGATATATTTTGAATAAAAATTATTGAACGTTCGTTGGAAACCCAAAATATAGTTTGACCGCGTGGCCATATATAACATATTTATAGAATATGTTTGGTTAGCGATTACGGCGGTGCGGCTTCGTGTTTCTACAGCGAACGGGATTGGATTGTATTTCGGAATTTAACCTGCGCTCAAGAAATTTTCAATAATTTATTTATATATTTTTAAAATAGGTGCTTACACGGCAGCGCACTTTCCCAATAAAAGGGAAGTATATTTAATCACAGAACGTTAATTTGCACCATAGTAAGCGACGCCGCAGCGGGACTCAAAATCGCTAGCAACGACAACCACACTATGTCCGAGGCGGGCGAGTACTCTGTGGAACGCATTGAAGACAAGCGCATTTGCAATGGCAGAGTAAGTTGTGTATAAATGGCTAGCCTTAAGAAAAATGTAAATAATTGATGTACTTCGCAGACCGAGTACTTTTTAAAATGGAAAGGATATCCGCGCAGCGAAAATTCTTGGGAACCTGTAGAGAACCTTGACTGCCCTGATCTGATCGCTGCATTCGAGGAGTCTTTGAAAACAAAAAAAGGTGAGCAAAACGCTAATCGCAATTTGATCAGCAGAGGATTTTTTAAAAAATAAAAATCTCTTACTTTTCATGAAAATGCCTTAGAGGGCAAAAAACGCACTGCGACTACACCAGTGAACGATACAAAAGTCAAGCGAAAAACTGTTGAGGAAGAGCGAGAAAACCGGCGCACAATGGGCTTCGACCGAGGCCTAGAGCCATCAAAAATACTTGGAGCAACCGATTCATCAGGTGAACTGATGTTCCTCATGAAATGGAAAGGCAGCGATGAAGCCGACTTGGTACCGGCTAAACAAGCTAATGTAAAATGCCCACAAATAGTCATACAGTTCTATGAGGAGCGTCTTACCTGGCACACGGCCAATGCGGAAGAGGATAAAAACTCCACTAGCAAAGAACCGACAGAATAGGACACTAGTGTAAGAGCGTGTTTACGTGCAAACAGACAAAAAAATATTTCAGAATTGCAAAATCAAATAAACTTTTTAGATACTGCAATTCAGCATACACAGTAACTGAAGCAATTGCAATACGAATAACAATACGCTAAAGCGGCAAGTATCAATACAGACGTAGAAATAAGACCGTTTTTTTTCTTTCGACAAAGTAATTCATTTAATATGTTTTACATATTTTATGTAGTTATTTCATTGTGTTTTTTTTTTCCCCAAACGTGCTTATGTAGTAATACAATTTCTTTTTACTCTGCTACGGTAAATTTTGAACCGTAACAAAATTGCGTAGTTGGTACTTTTTTTTTAATTGTGTTTTTTTAATGAAAACTTTAGAAGTATGGTTTGAAAAACCAACAAAAATGAATACACAAGCACATACAAAAATACTATATTCAGGAATCATTACATTTTAAATTAAAATTAACTTACAAGATTACAATACAAATAAAAGATTCAGTTTATAAGGACCCAAAATGAAATGAAGTGCGTTGAGAAATCAAACGAAGCGAAGTCCAACATTAATATAACAATTAATAAAATTACATAGTTTTAAATAATATCTTTTATTTTTGTTCTGACAACATAAAGTTTTTGTTTTTGGTATACATTATAATACTAGCTTTGGTTGGCGAGGGGAGACCTCATTTTGTTCGAGCTAAAAGAAATGCAATTTATAAACAAACATATTTATTTTTTTAAATATTTATTCGAAGTGAATATTGATTTTTATCACACCCGGAGATCAATTAGTGCGTTCCATTAAAGTTTTTGATTTAAAGATTGATATCGTTGCAGCTGTTGCCTGCACAACGCGTCAAATTGGACAGAGCTAAACTGTAGAAGGCGTGCTCAATGGGCAAAAGTTCGTAGCCGATATTGTTTATTTGGTGCGGATCCTCTATAAGATCATACGCTTCAACGAATTTCTATAAAAACGAAATTATTATTTTTTTTTTGTATTTGAATGCGCAACATTTAAACGCGACTCACCTCTGCATCATTGAATTCGCAATATAAACGGTCTGTGGCGCTTCGAAAGTGCCGCACACACGCGTATGTATTATTCCAAGCATCCTGGCAATGACAATCCGCCTCTGGTGTACATTCCGACAAGCGATCTACGCGTGACCACGGACAGTCGGCGTTGAATGTGTCGCTATTGCCCTCGCCCCAATGTTGCACCAACACGCTGCGTCGATATTCCTTTACGCTGGTACTTTGGAAAGTTTCCTGTTGTATGGGCAAGCCATCCATTTGTGCATGCGAATGCAGTTTCGACCATTGCAATATTGTCGGCATCAAGTCCAACAACAGCGTGGGTTGCGGCACAAGGACGCCCTTCGGCACGCCAGGACCACGCACCAGCAGCGGCACTCGTATGTCGGTCTCGTAGGCCTGACGCTTGTCCCAGGGCTGCGCATTTTGGCCCATATGATAGCCATTGTCCGATGTGTAAATGATGTAAGTGTTGTCCAATTGCTGCTGCTCCGTAAGTGCCTCAACAATAGCGCCAACCATTTCGTCTACGGCGAGTAGCGCTTCCCAGCGTTGCTGAAAGAAGTTATCCAAAAGCTTTATGGTATCGCTTGGTATTGGACGTGTGGCCGACACAAGCCAATGCTTTTCTGTAAATTTACTGAATAATTAGGATTGACTATTTACCATAGGAGAAACGGCAGCGCTCACCTTGTGGCAAAGGTACACGATTGAAGTTAGGCGTGCGCAAAGCTTTGATATGCGCGAAAGCGCCGCGATGGCGCTCGGCTGGTGTGTAGGGCGCATGCGGGGCCGGTGGTGCAATCATCGCGAAGAACGGTTGCTGCTGATTGCGTTTTTTCAAGAAGGCCAACGTCTTATCGCGAAGCAGATCCGTTAAATAGGTGTCCGTGTAGCTGACGTTGTTGGTATTCTCGCGAAGTGTGTAATTGTAGTAGCGTGAATTGCCATGCAAGCCATAAAATTGCGTCCAGCCCGGCGGCACGCGCTCACCGTAAAACTCATTCAAGTACTTGCCAGCGAAGAAGGTCTCGTAGCCACCATCCGACTGCAGTAGAACAGGCAAAGCCTGCGGTTCGATTTTTGTGCGCCAGCGTTGCCCATTGCAGCCACCACTGGCCGAGTTGTTAGTAGTGCCGTGATTGTGAGCGTACATGCCAGAGAGCAAACTGGCTCGCGAAGGGCAACAAAGTGGCGAGCTGGTGTACTAAAACCAAATTAGATATTCAATTTGTAAACTTTGAAATTCAAAAGAAAAATGCCTACTGTAGTTACCCACCGCATGACCGAATGTAGCGCCGGCATTGGCAATCAGCTGCTGCACCTGCCGCATCGGTGTCATGCCATCCAACGTCACATCCTGGTCATCGCTTAGTATTAGCACAATGTTCGGTTTTGTGTTTGACTCGCCGGCTTTAGTGGCCGTCGTCAAGGGCACCAACAGCAGGCAAGTCACGTAGGCCAAGGTCATTAGCGAGATATTTGCACAATGTGTAGCAAAAACGTAACAAAATTTGTGTTTATTTGTCATTTTTATAATCGCTGTTGACAATCTACTTATTTAAACTTTTACGCTGTTTATGGCTCAGCTGCTCCTAATTGAGGTAGTAATTCGTAAAAATATATTGCTGCTGTGTGAAATATTTTATTTTGTTAGTCTCTGATTTCACTTTGTCCGCACGTTCTTTACAATGGTGAGTTGCTATAAGATTTGTGTGGTGAGTTTGACGAATTGTGAAAAACTTTAGGGGTCCAATTGAGCTTAAGCTTCTGCGTTGAATAAAGTAAGAGAGCTTTTTTGGAAGGGGGTACTTGCAAGTGTTTTTTTGCTCCGCGTACCGATTTTAAAAGTTGTCTTTTATTATTCTTTTGACTAAATAACTATTTATATTATTAATTGTTTTTGAGCTTTTAAGCCGATAAATAATGGAAAAATTAAAAGAAAAACAACAATATTGAAAGCGGTAGAAATTGTGCTATTTTGGAGATCACCCCATTTCTCCTTATCAGGCTACTTCTTTCAAGACTTCCGTGGGCATCTAAACGCGCTGAGTTAATCTTACGCTGTGTGAGCTTTCATTTCCTATTTTTACTTCACAACTTAAAGTCCGTAAGTTCTACCGCTTTTCTACTTGATTGTATTATATTATAATAGCATTTTTTTATTATATGACAATATAGTATGCATTTATGCAACTATTTAAATTCTTTAAATTTAAAATAATGCCCTTGGAAGATTCAAATATTGCTCCGAAACTTGCTAAGCTAATTGAAGTTTCTATATTTAAACATTCCTCGAGCGGCCATATTCAATATTGCCTTTATAAAAAAACTATCGGTTTTATGTCTTAAATGTATTTGCTCTAAAAAATATTCCGATATTACATGTTTAAACCAAATAAGAATGCGGATAAAGTTTTCTGTCATTTACAAGCAATGTACATACTTAATGAGTGTATTGTATGTATGCCATTCGTATAAATAAAACTATTTGTTGAGAAATCGCATTGCGTGTAAGTTGAATTTGCACAACTATGTAAAAATAGAAGATTTATTACAACAAAATGGCAAACTCATGGATTTGTTACTGGAGGTAAATTGCAACGCCATATTTTTTGCACAAAATTATTTTATACAACCCGTTTCACTTCGAAGAAACGCTTAAGGTAGTACACTTGTCCGATTGTCATCAATACTAGCACCAGCGCTTCAAAGGTGGACCACAAGACAACGCGAGAGTTGGTGCTCTCGTTGATACCGCGATGAATTTTGTCACGCACCTGTGAAATAAATTACACATTACATTGGCATTTCGGTCATCTAAATTTTCGTGTAAACTTACATGCATATATTCCTGTTCATGTTTGACACCCGTCAGTGTACCCGACAGTTGTTGAATCATGTCCTCCAACTTGGTGTGACCAACCTCATCTTCGCTGGGCGCACCTGCCGCACGATGCGGCGAATCGCTCACCTCAATCGAGAACATTACCAATTTCGGTGTCATGCTGCTGCGCTCATTGTTGAAACAAACACGATAAACACCTGTGGAGACGGCAGCGAATGTATATTTGCCGGATGACTCCTTTGTACTCTCGTGTATGATATTATTATCTGGGCCTGTTATTTTAATATCAATATCCAGAAAACCGCCTTCAATTACTTCAAATGTGATACCTGTAAATAAAAAAAAAAATGTCATTAAATAATGAGACGACTAAAGGAAATGTTAGAACTAAATATTACCGAATTTCGTGCCGCCTTCCACCTTCTCATGGAAGCACTCTTCATTGTGCGCGTCAACGTTAACAATGAACGCTTCGCTGACACGCAACAATTGCAGCAGCACTAGCGCGCACAAAAGGGCGACCAGTTTTAATTTCATAATCGCTCTATGTAATATAAATTCGAATCTATAAAAGAATATGTTAAATTAAATAAATTTAGCGTTTTTCGCTATGAACAAATACCAAATCAGAGAGGCCACGTATAAAAGCAACTCGGCAGCAGAAGAAGAAAAAAACATATGCAGCTGTCAAAGTGACGTGAGTATGTCAATAGTTGCGATTGGTAGCGCTGTCTCGAACAGTAGGGCTAGTACACGGTTGTCGTGAGTAAATGTCGTATTAATATAATAAACTAACTAAAATTAATAAAATAAAAGAACTAAAACTTAGAGGCCTATGGCGTTTTTCTAAACAAATCAATACTTCGTAATAAATTAAAAATTTGTAATAAAAAAGACGAATGTGAGGTTAAAATTGACATTTTCCGCAAATTAAACAGCAAATTACCTAAAAACTATAAGCCTCCGGAGGGTGGGACTTTCATATTTGTAATCAGGGAAACCTCCCCTACCCCCCTTTGAAGTCGTTTTATTCAAAGCGTGGTTCCTTATTGGAAAGTTTTCCCAAAACATTAAAAAAATTAAAATGATCTGACAGCAATATTTGTATAAATGTACATATGTAATTAAATTGTTTTATTTAATAGTTTATTAATTTATTTTTGAAAACTGAGAAAGTTTATTTCAATACTTTCTGGTTGGGCACGGCTAAAACTAGTTATGCTTCTAATGCTCCGATTCTTAGAATGTTGAGGGAATTTAATTCGCTTTCAACTTCTAACGGTCTTGACTTTTCTTCCACGTAAGAATATTCCAAAACAATATTAAATGAGCTGTTTCATTAATTTTTAAGTATTCTCTAATTTTCTTTCTTGTAATCTTTATAAAATGCTACTTTTTCTAGATTAAATAAAATAAATAAATAAATTTTTGACCGTACACTCTTCACCGCCCGATCGATGTATTTTTAAAAAGTGTTTTCGAACATTTTTTTTTTATTTGGTAAATGAGGAAAAATGTAAAAAGACGAACCCTAGGATGGACAAAGTTATTAAATTTATCCGAATTAAAATTCTATTTTAAATTCCACGATTCCGATTTAATATTGTAAATTTTTCTCTTTAGTAGACTATCTTCTTTATGATTATAAAATGCATAGTATTTGTTTTTTCCATTTTTTGATTTATGTTTATTTCCTAAGGTCTGTACTTCTCCAGTAGGAATTATCCAGTAAATATATTTCATAGAATTTGACAACATTCGCTCTCAGACCGAAAAATATCCCAAAAAGTACAAGAACGCAAAACCACTAAAAACTTGCAAGTTTGACGAACAGCTGATTGAGTTTTTGTCCGCATCCAAATATGCAAAATGACAAATGCAATCGGCTGCTTTTGATCAGCTGTTTTCCTACTTGCAAGTTATTGTTGACAAAATATTGTTCAGTAAAAATTATCAACTTTCCTTCAAAATGAAGTATCAATTTGCTCTCTCGATTTCTGCTACTTTGAAAGTTTTTGCGTACAAGAACGCCAAAACGTGATAGATTGTAACAATTGTTCGAGAACACTACTTCGAGAACACTACTTTAATTAAGTCTACTCTATTTCAAAGTAATAGTCGGGGGTTCTCATTCATTCGCCTCACAACGAAAACTTGTTCAAACGACTGCACGCCCGTGACCCCATTTTATGCTGTGGCATTACAATTAAAATAACCACTTTGGAGCGTATTGCACCCTCAACAAACAGGATCAGCTGTTGACAAACACACACACTCTCAAACGCACTCACTCACACTCGCACTCAAACGCATGCAACACCAACAACATACATTTAAAGCATTTAGAGCAAAACCCAACGCATTCATTTCCGTTGGGAGAGGTGTGTATACAGTGTAAAGAAAATGGTAGCAGTTGAGAGAGAGTGCCAGAGCGGGTTACTTTAGCGGCAGCTGCGCATTGAAGCTACGATGTGGATGCAGCAAACACTGATAACTGGTCCATGACATTTGGATGTGGAGTACAAGTGTTCATCCGGTTTGCGTGTTGGCTGGAAAGTCTCCACGGCATACCAAAAGCAATAACAAACGACGAGCGCTGTGTATGCCTGTGTTTAGGTGTGTTTGTGTACGAGCAGAGAACCGCAAACAACGGCGGATACACTTTGCTTGGCCAACATCCAGTGGCTGACAGTCGTGCGTATTCATTCAAGTTTGCTGGACCTCAGAGAGGACTAAGGAAATTGCGGCCTATAATAATTGTTAAAAAATTTAAAGGATTTAAGATTGAATTAAAAGAAAGTGTTGAACGAAAACTGCAGTGTCGAAGTGAAGCGTATGGCTGTGTGAAATGTGAAAAGCGCAAAAAACGGAAACGAAAAAGAATTTTACCGGGCGCATAGTACATGTGACAGCATTCAATTTATTTTTCGCCACTAACCCGTTACTCACGGGCTGCCATAACCATTTCGTTTGACGTTTGACATTTGTTGCGACAGAACGCATAACAAAGTGCTGCAGAAAGTGTGAAAGTTTGTGAAAAAGTTATAAATTATAAATCGGCGAAGACTGCACAGCATTCTGCCCAATCGCACCATCCACCTGCGTGCCAGTGGAACCATTTAGGCGCACGAAATACTTGTAGTGCGTGCCTCAATAATCGTCGGCGGCACAGCACAGGTGGGTACCGAAGCGTTATCCTTATTAATTGCCCACATAATACAACAATAAACCACAATGTGCACAACAAGAACAATAATAACAATGCGAAAAAAATAATGGAACGTGTATAGTTAAACTCTATTAAACACAATAAATAACAGCAGATAAAATTGATTGCAGTCGTTGGTTTAACGAACGCATTTGCTGGCAGTAGTGATGCAGTTGTTGTCGTTGCCGCTATGAACATACATACAAACATACAATAACCGAGTGCCACATGTACATACATATGTATGTTTGTGGGTGTGTCAGTGCGTGCATATGTATATGTATATACATAAATATGTATGTTTGTGAACTTATTTCCTTCAACCATTGCGTGACTAGTGAGATTTGGGTGTGAAGGCAGCGAACAGCAAATTGCTGTATCGAATGAGATTTCGTGTGCATTCACAGAAAGTGAGAATTATAAAATTGCCAAACCAGCAAAAAGCAAAAGCATGTGAAAACCGATAACTAAAAGTAGTGCGAAACTTCACGCAACTGAAGTGGAATGAAAAATCCATTCCGAGCAGGAAAAAAGTAAGGTTAAGTGTTGTATACATACGCGTACGCACAAAGAAAGCAAAGGAAGGAAGTGAGTCAATGAAGTGTAGAGTGTGCAGATGAGTGAATTGGCAAACAAAAGCGTTTAAAATAAAGTTTAACCAAGCAAAAGCAAGTATTGAAGGCGTAAAGAGTGCAAGAAGTTGAAGCACAAAACAATACAGTAAACTCAAAGGGAAATATCAAATACATTATGGTATACGCTCTACGCATCAGCTTCCGGTGTGGTGTGGCCGTGCGATACTTTCTATGAACACTTTCTACGCGCAAAGGGTGCAATGCCATTAAAATGCATGAATTGGCAAAAACAATAAGCTCAAAAAAGCTGATGAGTTGTAAAACCTAAGCAGGATGGAAGTGAATAAAAAACTGAAGCGCATACTGTGTAATTGTGTGTGTGAAGTGTTTTTTTTTTACTGCACGTAGTTTGCATTGCGAAAAAGTAGTAAAAAAAATGTGCGAAGAATTGAAGAAAAAAGCAAAAATCGCATAATTATCCGAAGCAGTTGAAAAAAACAAAGTGAGTAAGTGAAAAAAAAATAAACTAACTACGTTTGAGTAAGCCTGCAGACGCCTGACTTTGTACCTTATGCCCAATGTATACCATTTACAAAGTGTTGTTTTAAGAATTATAAAAATTAATTGATCAGTTCAGTGATTACAATGAGAATAACTGATAAGTATTATGCAAAGTATTAAAATAAATACTCCTCAAGTATTATAAATTAAACATTTCAAGCTTATTGTCGTTTTTAAATTTAAATTTATCTTCCCGAAAAATTATTTTTGTGAAACTTACATCATTTATCTTACGATTTAATTTTCCTTAAAATTTAAATTTTCTCCGAAAACTTGTTATATTTATGTCCGAATTCAGTAAGCAGTTTCAGTCTCTAATAGAGACAAAAGTCACAATTTTAGACCAGTTGGTATTCATTACCCTTTAATTCAGTAAGCTGTCTTAGTCTCTAATAGAGACAAAAGTCACAATTTTAGACCAGTTGGTATTCATTAAACTTGAATTCAGCAAGCTGTCTCAATCTCTAATAGAGACAAAAGTCACAATTTTAGACCAGTTGGTATTCATTACCCTTGAATTCAGTAAGCTGTCTCAGTCTCTAATAGAGTCAAAAGTCACAATTTTAGACCAGTTGGTATTCATTAAACTTGAATTCAGTAAGCTGTCTCAGTCTCTAATAGAGACAAAAGTCACAATTTTAGACCAGTTGGTATTCATTAAACTTGAATTCAGTAAGCTGTCTCAGTCTCTAATAGAGACAAAAGTCACAATTTTAGACCATTTGGCATTCAGTAAGCAGTCTCAGCCTCTAATAGAGACAAAAGTCACAATTTTAGACCATTTAGTATTCATTACCCTTGAATTCAGTAAGCAGTTTCAGTCTCTAATAGAGACAAAAGTCACAATTTTAGAACAGTTCGTATTCATTAAACTTGAATTCAGTAAACTGTCTCAGTCTCTAGTAGAGACAGAAGTCACAATTTTAGACCAGTTGGTATTCATTACCCTTGAATTCAGTAAGCTGTCTCAGTCTCTATAGAGACAAAAGTCACACTTTTAGACCAGTTGGTATTCATTACCCTTGAATTCAATAAGCAGTTTCAGTCTCTAATAGAGACAAAAGTCACAACTTTAGACCATTTGGCATTCATTAATTTCAAAATAAGGCCTCTAGTCTCAAAATAAAGTCTCTAAATTGTGACCTGGTAATGAGCAGGTCACAAAAAATTGAAATAAAAACAAAAGAAAAAAAAACGTGAAAGCGAGGAAAAGCAATAATCTCTAGCTCATTTTGAGACTTGAGATGAGATTGAGTTACTGAATTCGGGTACAAGTTCCTGAATTCAATCAATAGAGACATATGATAAGGCATTATTTGGCAGTACATTACCCTGCAGTTGCACGATGAAGAAAGTAAATTTATACGAAATTTTATTTTTCAATTGTTTATGAACAAATGTGCGACCAAAGAACTTGAAAAAAAATTTTTAATCAAGTTGATATTCTATACTATACTATAGGACCAAAATATTATGCATATAAGGTTTTCTTATTTTTTTTTTGTTTCAAATGCAACACGTTGTAAAGGGTATACAAACTGACCAGTAGCTGTACGGGTATTTGTTCAACGCATTTATATTTATAAATCTATGTACATAGTTCGTGGCCGTACTATGAAATAGTTTGTTCAGGGGAAATATACTCGTATAAAAAACTACAGCAAAAATATTTAATGTGAGAAAACTAGAAAACAACAAATAAAAAAAAAAAACACAACTGAGCAAACTCGCTGTGCCATTTAATGCGTTCACAAAAAAGTGTTGTCAGTGTACCGGTGAAAAAACAATGTAAACTTTACACTAACGTAACTGAATACGAGTACGACGAGTACGAAAGTTAGTGTAATTATGTTGAACGAACGCATGCAGTGACACCTTTGTGTCAGCTACGTAGAATCATGAACATGCCATGTGACGCACAAACTAGTCACGCGTGCACAACTGGGGTGCGAGCAACAGTAAAAAAAAACTCACAGCTGAGACTTTTGTGTTGAACATGTGCAAGTTGGTTGTGAAATGAAGGGTTGCACCATGCAAAAAATGTTACTCTTCACCACGCGTCATTTTACAACCGCTTTGACAGTTATGTGCACGCCTGTTGCTGGCCTAATTTCTATGACGAGCGCGTGTAAATTCCCCAGGCTATAATTTCAGGTGAGTTAAAGTAAATTAAGTTGATACAAACATACACATAAAAGGGGTAAATGTTGGTGCATGCAGATTGTTTTATGTTCCATTTTTTTCTATTGTACGCTCATTTTGAATAGCGCTTTATTTTTTTATATATTTTTTTCGGTCCTTTTTACGCATGATATTACCTGCATATTTTATATTTCGTTCTAGCAGTGAAGCTGCTATAGCAATGTCTGTGACTGTGTGATGTCCTCCATCAACGGTTACCATCGTACTGCGTATTGGCGAAATTTTCACTTGTCAACAGTGTGGTGCGCACGGGGGCATTTGGGGGGTAGAACTCCGCACTCTCAAGGGGAATATTAACGTATGTATATGAAAAGAAGTGCAACGTATTCCTCAAATTTTATTTGTAAATAAAATTTCAATCCAGAACCCCCCCGTGGGCTGAGTGCTGCGCACTGGCCTGCTTGTCATGTTTGTAGGTTAAATAATGCCAATATTGATATGTTTGCCATACGAAATAATCAATCTTCTTGTCAACAGTGGCAAGTGTCAATTTCCACTTACAAATACAAGTTTCAACAAGACCAAAAACAAGCAATCAAGCAAGCAATTCGAGCAAGATTGACATAAATTTATACATTGAAAATTGAAAAGCGCACAGCGTGAGTGAGTTTGTTGGACGTAGAGTCGCAGCGAACACGGAATGCCGTAAAAAAAGCAAATGAAAATGTTAAGTATGCGCATTAAAAATGAGGAAACCCATGTACTAGGCTTTGGCGATTTATGGCGACATTCCAGTATAACAGGTGGCAGCTGTCATTGAGTAAGTAGAAGGCGAAGAAGTTCGATTACCTTTCAAAAAAAAAAAAGGGGAATAAGAATAAATGAAATAAAAAGAAAAAAACGAATGCGTGCAGCATTTTGGAAGCAGATGATCCTGTGTTTCTCCTAGCAGTGGTTGCGTCCTTCATTTGCGTATTGACAGCCAATGCAAATGGCTTCAAGTTGTCGTCGCACAGCCAATAAAACCTACCGATAATCATATACCGTTTACTATGCAAACGCAATTGAAGAAGCGTATTGCCCGCATTGTGTCTCTTAACTGGGCGTAAATAAATAATAAACAAAAAGCAAATTCAATGCAAATTTCTCTGTGCAAACGGCGCGGGGGCGGTGAAGAATGGTATACATAGGTGGAAAATTGGATAATTCAAGGCGCTTCAAGTGTTTTGCGATAGATAAGAAAGTGAGTTCTAATAAAAAAAAGTTTCATATTATTTCCGAGTTAGTCAATGTTCAACGCTTGGTAGTTTGCTGCCATACGCATAACTCTTTTTTTTAAGGCGTAGATAGTTGTCCCCTTGTTTGGAATTGGGCTATAAACGATGATTAGGTGATTTTTATTGGTTTTGTATAAAGAACGTGATTGTAAAGAGCATGTATTTTTATTATACTTCCGCCTTTAGACTTACAAAAGTTATTTGTTTGTCTTCGTTCGTATTTCGTTAAATTCACAATTTCAAAGTTTCGCGTTGTATGGTTCCCCGGGTAATTTTGAAACGCCGAAATTACGCAAAAGATTCTCATGAGGATACATTTTAATGTTTATCTTTGCCGCAGCTTGTTGATACGAGTATGTATACACGTATGTATGCGGTACGGGTGCGTGTGTGTGCGTGTTTCCGTAATGCTTGAGGGCTTTTCATATGCCATTTGACATCATACACTCACCTTATTATGCAAACAAATACTAAAGTGCACACATACATAGATTTTGTATAAATTGTCTAAGTTGAAACTCCTCCATTACTTCCTAAATCCTCACAAAAAGGACGCGCATGTCTAACTTCGGTTTTCCCTATTGCCTTCGCACACTTGTTTATCAGCTATCATTTGCCCAGGTATGCCCTTGAAAAACCTCGCTTACTCGAGTACACACACACACAACATCTAGAGCGCTGATTAGTGGCAGTGAAACAGTTATCGTTTTATCCAACCCCCCACACACTTACATATGTACCTGGATTCCCTGAGAGCGCGCGATAGACTTTGCGAATTAACTCGCCTGCCAACAAAAGCGTCACACTTTGCCACGTACGCACGTTTATTGGCTTCTGTTTTTTTGCGAGCGACATAGCCGAGAGCTATTTGGTGTCGCTTGGGAACCACACTTCGTTGTTTCGTTTTCTTTTGTGTACGCTGTTTGTTTCCTTCGCGAGAAAACCTGCAAAGTTTTGCGTGGCACTGTTGTGTGTGTGTGCCTTGATTGCGGTGGTTGCGTTGGCTGCGTTGGTTGGTTAGTTGGCGATAACGATAAAAGTCATAAATTTGTATATTGTAACATATTCGCTTTTATTGTGCGCTGCCACCTGGCCGGAAAGAATGATGGAAACGTACAGGTGCTGAGGCTAAGTAGCTAATATATTCCTCTGACCGTACTAAAAAAGTTTAACTGCATACACTTTACAGGGTATTGCAGACTTCGAAATTTGCGGCGAAATACTTTTGCCTTTTTCACTCGCGCTCCCTAAAACTAATAACTTTGGCTAGATGTTTGCGTAATTTGACAAATGTGACGAGAATAATGCGGTCAAACGGCATGGCATGCGAAGACGTTGACTTTTCTAAGCGGGTTTGCAAATTGTTAAGCGCACTGAAATCCCACTCGCACACCAACTCTTGATTTATGTCGCAAATTTCTCAATAAAACTAAATTTATTAATTTTCGCTGCCTGCATGCGGCAGGCATGTGTGGTATTGGCAAGCCGACCGAGTCATTACCATAAATCGCTATGCAATCTTTATAAATCGTCTGTGTACTAAAGGTAATAAAAAAAAGTTTATAGGCATTTGATGGTTACATTTCTTTGCTTCGCATTTGGAGGAAATACAAATAGGAGAGACATCTTTATACAGAAATACGGGGCGAATTGTATTTCCTTGAAGCATAGGGAATGTAATAAAAATAATAAAACTGAAGTGTAGAACCGAATGAAGCTGTGGCAACATACGAGTAAATATTTACATTCATATTAAGCGAAGTAAGTGTGAAAATAATGCTGGCAGGGGTGTGCGGTGAGTAGGAGA
This sequence comes from Philophylla caesio, assembly GCA_963971545.1. Classification (NCBI taxonomy): domain Eukaryota; kingdom Metazoa; phylum Arthropoda; class Insecta; order Diptera; family Tephritidae; genus Philophylla; species Philophylla caesio. The sequence goes on from OZ020607.1 coordinate 122,543,765, forward strand.
CTCTAGCCCACGATTTTATGTGCATATAAAATATAAATTATAGCTATTTGAAAGATATTTATGTTTTTATGATATTAACGATTTCAACCAAAAAATAAACCAAAATACCTTACGGCACAATCTCACAAATCCACTTTACAAGGTCGCTATAAGAATTCCGCGTTCAAAGCTTGCGTGAAAAGAATTCCTCGCGTTTCTTTATTGGCTGCTAAAACTGGGTGGTGTCCCATGTAAGCGCACGGCGTCGAGCAAATTCTGTTTAGGACTTTTGCCTTTCGAAAATCATCGCTTCACTTTCCAATTAATTATTCATTTAAAAAAAAAAAAAAAAAAAAGCCAAAACAGCAGATTGTAAAAACATTAAGTGACCAAAATTCCTAGCATAGCTTTTACATTGACAAATGCCATTTTCGGCTTTAAACATCATGCAAATTTGTCAGACATACATACATACACACTCGTACATATCAATAACACAACCGAAGTGACACATTTAAACGAGCTGTGAATCTGACGGATTACCTATTAAAAAGTTTCGCCACACAAAAGTTCAATTTTTCGTCTAGCTTACAAGAAGAAAAAAAAAAAAAAACAAATAACAAAAAAAAAAGAAAATAGGCACTTGCGGTTGGTTAGCTGCTGCTCGTTGACCTTCCTCAGATGCCTTGCGGTTTTGCCATAAAATCTAATCAACTTTCCATTTGTATGATAACAACTTACAGATTACTTTTTGTAGTAAATCTTTGGCAGCTTTTGCTTTTGTTTTTGCCGCTCTTTCATGTAAATGCGTATTTATTCTTGTTTAAAAATTTTGCAGTACACGTTTCAAATTTGAACGCATTAGTAAAGTGGTCTATTAAATGTTTAGATGATGAATTATTTTGGCTAGTGTCGAATTCAGGCGAACGGCGGTAGACGGCTTGTGTCGCGTTAAATTTACATAAGTACGGAAAGTGCGAGTTTATAAAGGGTTTTTCAATAAGAGTGATATAATTTCTTTAAAAAAAAAAAGAAGGAGGCTGTGTCAGAGACACGGCCATTAAGTTTAACGTAGAATACGCCATCCGATAAGACAGAAAACATATGTATAATGATAATTTATAATGATAAATAATGCAAGCAAATGAATTTCTTTATTTGATAGTTACTTTTGATGATATACATAAGCTTATGATAGGAAAATAGGATAAAAATGTTTTTAAATTATCAATTAAATTTCTCGCAAAAACGAAGTCAATGGTTGTGTTATCAATAGTTGTGGGAGCATCATTTCGAATATAATCCAAATTAAACGTATCGCTCATAAATTTCGCCAATCTAGTATTTGAAGTGATTTCTGTGTTAAAATCACCACCAATAAGCAGTAGTTGGCAGCGCTTTCTCTGCCTTTACTCTACTTTAACTTGCCCGCCTAAAATTATGCAATACAAAGAAAGGGCTGCACGAGTACATTTAAATCGCCCAACAGCAAACACTCAACCAAACACCACACACATATTTGTGTGCATGTGTTTATACAATTTTCATTTGAGAAATTTAAATATTAGGAAGATATCAACCAACATGAAATGTATGTCAAACGAAAGCTAACATCTTCATTTGACTACAAAAAAAAAAAAAAATAAAAATTAACCGAGCCGTTTCCTTATAATTAAAGAAATAGAGATTACAACAATAAAAACCTGACATTGGTGCCTATACCGTAAGGTAAGACGTATTCTACGCCAAAAAACACATTAATTGTTAAGGAAATTCAAATGTTATTTTTTATTTAATTTGAAGTACAATCGATACAATTGAGTTCTGAATATAACATCATTTAAATGGCCTGCACGACTTCTAAAGCAGGAACGAATTCGATGAACCCAATTTTCGAGTACTTTTTCCACTAAATCAAGTCGTACATAAATATGTCATGAATAGCACGTTTAATATTGACTTCTAAAGCTTGAAGAGATTCTGGTTTATTGCTAAAAGCCAAAGACTTTGAATAACCCCACACGACGTAGTCTAATGGTGTTAAATCACAACTTCTTCGAGGCCATTAAATGTCACAATTTCTTGAAATAATCAAATCTCCAAACCTTTCTCGCAATAATTCTGTTGTTGCACGCGCTGTGTGGCACGTAGCCCCGTCTTGTTGGAACCAGATGTTGTCAAGATCAACTTCTTCCAATTGCGGCCATAAAAAGTTGGTTATCATCGATCTAAACTGCTCTCCATTGACAGCAACGGTGTCACCAGCTTTATTTCGAAAGCAGTACGGACCGGTGATTCCACCAGAACAAAAACCACACCAAACAGTCAATTTAGGTGAATGTAATGGTTGTTCATGAATAATTTGAGAATTTTCTACGCACCAGAATCGACAATTTTGTTTATTTACTGAGTGGTGCTCAGATGAAAGTGAGCCGCAACGGCGAAGATGATTTGCTTAAAAAAGTTGCAATTGTTGAACGTTTATTTTGAATAATTTGTAAACGTAATGACCGAAACGACGCTTAGAAATCATATCATCCCTATTGGAAAACCCTTTAGTTCTTAATTCATTGAAAAAAAAGACTTTACAATATTTTCTAAACATTAACATTTTCGTTAAATTAAATGGCGTTCAGTGGAAATTGATTGAAAGTGAGTTTTAAGATTTTTAATTGTCTAAACGAACCAAGAACCAAGGAAACCAACTGAAAGGCAGCAGAATGCGTGCATTTAATTTTCATTTATAATTTATGCTTTTTTTTCACTCCTACTCACTCTACTTCTCGTCCTATTTTTACTTCGTTTCATCCTTCTGTCATTGTGTGTTTTAACCTTCTCCAACGTACATTTTATTGCCGACAAACTCGATGAACATCCGCTTTCCTGCCGCTTTTAATACTTCTCTTCCTACAGACACTTGAATTCATATTATATGAATATAATATTTATTTAAGATCCTTTTCCTTTAGGTGCATACCGTTCATTATTTTGTGAAAAAAAAAAATAAAAAAAAACATTTCGAGCGCAAATAAAAAACCTTAATTAAAAGTGTGGCGTGAAATTTAAACACGCTTAGAATATTATGGTTAAAAAGCTAATAAATTGAATCAAATGAGTTTTATTAAATGGTAAATTTGAGTAATTAAAGGATAAGCGCTTGATACACTTTGAGAAATTACCGTAAAGTTGTACGCAGGTAGGTTGTTGATTGATAAATGCAAAAACGTTTTAAAAGTGCATAGGTTTTCATACAAAAATTTGCCTTAAGAGTTTTGCAGTTGTTTTCAGTATTTCTGTCTCAAAATGATGTATGCTTGAAGCCTCTAAATTAATGATTGATGGCGAATTGTGGACTATTTTGTGCTGTTAACTTTCTAAAAGTTATCTAATACAATGGAAATGACAATATTTTCTGCATCTGCCGTTTGATTGATGGTGATTGGCAACAGCAAATGGATATTTAATAATGTTTTCAATTACGTTTTTCATAAATACAGTAAGACAATCATGTCTGCGCTGCGTTGCATTTGCCTACGTTAGCTGCGATACTTTGCATTTAACATAATTTAAAAGCCTGATTGATAACACAATTCCCTGTTTGTTGAGTATTTTTTTTATGACTAAACCAAATGCGCTTTTAATACAAATAAACAAACTTAAAAGTCTTGACATTTCTTCAGTGTGAATTTACATTTTTTTTTTGCCGCAACGCATTTGTTTTAGATACATACATACATACATACTACATAAATACCACATTCAACTGTCACGCAACTTACTTCTTTTACTTCATTAAGGTAGCTTACTTAAAATAGGTTGAATTCAACACAGTTCTTTCTTTGATCCCAAGGGACACCTGACAGCATAAGGATTGTTTATATGAAAACCCATATTTCTATTTATTTTCATAACTTTGCGCACCAAAAAACGCCTGTATGCGAGTTAACACAAAAGGCAAAGCATTTTTCATGGCTATTCAGGGGTTGAGTGGGGTATATGACAGACAATATAATACCATAAATGTTGAATTTGTTGTTATGACAATTTAATAAACCCAAAAAAAAAGAGCAAACACCAAACGTACGCGCAGATTACGTAAGAATGACGGGAATGGCAAATGGATTTGGGTATCTAATAAATAAATAAAAAAAAAAAAATACACAAAGTAAAATAAAATAAAAAATTATAGCAACAACAAATATGTTGCAACATCGATAAGTCATTGCGCCCCCACAGAAACTATGAGTTGGCAACAAAATGGCCATCGCACAAATAATGGAATGAGATAGTAGTAAAAGATAGATGTGGGAAATCTCAAGGAACAAGAGAAACTAAAGTGCTTAAGAGCAGCTAGCAAAATTTTCGGAAACGTGTTCGTTATGCGTGTGGCATAATAAACGTCCGCCATTACCGCCTCGCATACGAATTCAAGCTAACATACATATGTACATAAATATTCATATGGAATGTGTACAAAAGTTGATATATCATTGCTTGTATTTCTGCAAGTGCCAGAGTAGAAGAGAAAGCATCCATCATTATAAACATACATACATACTCGTATGTACCGACGCACATATTTTCTCTTTATGAAAGGCAACATTCAAGCAAGCCAATTGCTTCGTCGCCTCTTTGTGTATAATTTTCTTCATGTCCGCAAACTTCGGCACTCGTGGCCATAACTGGCGTAATTTTTAACGGAAGTTGTAATTCATTGGCCTTAATTAGATTGGAGTGTAACTAATTTAGTAGTTTGAATGGCGTTCAAAAAGCATACTCGGCATTTGGTGGACGGTGGCTAAATAGTAGGATTTAAGCAGCAGGCAAGTTCACATACATATGTATGTACATATGTATGTTAGTAAATGGATGTTCAAATAATATCGGAATTCTCTGCAGTTGGGAAGTAAGTAGTTGAATTTCTATTCAGCGATCAATTTTTGTTTCAAGCAATATAAAATACACAAACTGAAAGCAAAGAAAACAATGCCAAGTTTTGAGTTGCAATAATTTTTCATCATGCTTGAGTTATAAATACATGGACTAAATTTGAAGAAAACAATCTGAAGTTTTCAGTTGCAATAATTTTGCATTAAAACTTTTCATGATTGACTATGCTTGCACTCATTTGAACATGCTTGAACAACGAGTTATAATCACATGGACTAAATTTGAAGAAAACAATCTAAAGTTTTCAGTTGCAATAATTTTGCATTAAAACTTTTCATGATTGACTATGCTTGAACTTATTTGAATATGCTTGAACAACGAGTTATCAATACACCAACTAAATGCATAGAAAACAATGCCAAGTTATGATTTGCAATAATTTTTTCCAATGCTTGAAAGAGTAAAATATACATTATCATGATTGACGTTGCCTCAGCATTGTTATAAATATTTTTACACGCCTTTGAATAAATATTAGCTGCACTTTTGTTATTTTTCGTTAAATATTATAACTACTATGCTTGCTTGAGCAGGATTGAGTATGATTTTAATGAACTTTTTATAAAAATTAGTCATGCTTGATGCATTTTAAATATAATCATATCAATTCAATCATGGCATTATTTGAAACAATGTATATCTTTCTTCTGCATAATAACTTGTGCGTCGATTTAATCGATGATTGAACACATTTTTAGTGGTGTAATATGCAACTTTTAAATTTCCTATTGGGTATATCTATTTCGTACAAGGTAATTCAATTTACAGAGTTCTAAATAAACACCAACTCCACCTTTTCACATACCAGTAAATGTGTTTATTCAATTCAATTGTTCGATTGTCGGTAAACGTTGCTATCGCTCTGCCATTTGCCCTTGCCGCCTGTGCGGAGTACCAAGTTGTATGTTTATTGGTTCACCATATTATTTACATCACACACACTCAGGTTAGGAAATTAATTAAAATGTCTATTGTCATTAATATTAAAAGGTGGGTGGTATAGTGAGTGAAGTTCCGTTGCCATAGCGCAAGGAGTGTTCGTTAAAAATTAATGACATGTGGTTTTTTACGCAATACCAGCTGACGCAAACGTGTTACTTGCATAAAAACACAATAAAATACAAAAAAAAAAATGTGAAGATTTCGATTCGGCGAAAAGGCACATTGAAGAATTGTGTAATTTAATCGCTTTTGTACATACATACAAACATATGTAAATAAAAGCGCATTTAATTAAAAGTACACATGTAAGTCTTGAAATATAATTATTGTGATTTGCTTCGTTAATTTTTGTTATATATTCACTGTCAATCACATGTAACCACTTTCCATCGGTTGATAAATTCATATTTCTTCATGTCTACCACAAGTGCGAATCACCGCTATTGAGCCCCAAACCTGCCAATAAAAGAAAGTTACAAACACATTTTTAAATTAAGAGCACTTATCAATCATAAGCATTTATTATCAGACACATTTTTGCAATCGCTTTAAATATATGTCGGCTTTGGTGTTTGTTAAAAAGGAATCAATCACATATCCAAATTTCTTCAAAATGTTTATCAATCATTGCAAGCCTGGAGCTATTATCTCGCGGCATACGAACAAGGCAGTAGGTTTATGAAAAAAAAAAAATACTTTCTCAACATAAATAATTGACAAACAGCGATTTTTAAGATATGTAAATTAATTAACTCCTTCAATGTGCATTTTCAGCAAAGAATGTACATATTATGCATAGTCAATCATCCACAAAAATTAGTAATTTTTCTATTTACTTGCCGCTTTCTTTATTACTCATTCTGCAAAGTCATCAATCAGATTCCTAAAATATTTTTTTTTATACACTGGCGATAAAAGTAATGACGCTCTAAGAAATGTAAAAACTAATAACGTCAATCATGGTCAATCATCGGTAAAACTCATTCGAATGTCATTTGATTAATTTTGCTCGATTGCCTGCAAACTACATATCTCTGTCATAATAATGTTATTTTCCAAATTTAACAACAATTTTGTTGATGTCTACGTAATATTGCTTTATTATAAATGAATATTAAAATAAAAAAAAAATGTTCGCTTGAAAAACAAGTCGTAAGCTATTTACGTTGTAATACAGTTAATGGAAGGAAAGTGTTTGTGGGGAGAAGGTAATTTGGGATTTAACATAAAAAATTCGCTCATTAACAGAGATTCAATAATTAAATGACATGGCGGTATTAATGTTTAATAACTAAACTCGTACAAAAAGTGTGTATAATCATTTATGCGCTTTTTCTTAGTTAACACAAAGCTTGAACATTTTTTTTTCTTTTACACCAATTCGCAAATTGACAGCAATGAATTTTTATGAGTACGCTATTAGTGTGATTAAAACGAGATTGGCGCAACAACTTAAGTGACAAAATAAAAGCAGAAAATGTACATGTACAGCGTTCACGTATATTCGTACCTCTTTACGACTAACTAGATGCTAATTGAAATTAAATTTAATTTAAAAAAAGTTATAAATTTTCGCGTAACCAACAGGCCATATTGGCGTTGGCTTGATATGTCGTTAGCATTAATGGCTGGTCGTTATGTGAAATATTTTATTAAATTTAATTTCTTTAACAAGCTGTCTACTTTTTAACTACCAGCAGCAATTTATCGCAGTTCAGCATTTTCGAAATCAAATGGAAATCGTTAAAAGTTAAATTTTCATGTTTTGTTTCATTTAATTTTCAAAATGATTCGTGTTCAATCACAGCAAGCTGCCACTGACAAGCTTCGCATTGACTAATTTGCGCTAATTGCAAATATCTCGCTGTTTTTGTTTGAAGTGCCCGCAATAAATTAAATTAATTGCTCTGCAAATTTCTCAAACTATTCAAGCAAAGTTCAATTCCATGTCCAGCAAACAGTAATTGATACCAACAATTGAGACCTTTGTTCTTGATTGAAGCGCCCAAAATAAAATAGTTAATCACCGAAGTGTAAATAATTACGCTGCCACTAATAGACTTTGGCGATTCTTCTTGTCTTTGTATTATTATGTTTTTTTTTAGAAATTGAAAGCGCTCTTCTGCACCACAGCCACAATTAATATTTACATTTTTTTTTGTATTTCCCACTGCTGTTGGCAGTCTATTTTCTAATTACAAATAGCTTCCTTTTTGGAGGGAGTAAGACGGCACAGCTTGCGCGTTATTTTTGTTGCCAGTGTTGTCAAGAGATTGACAAGTTTGACAACGTTGCTGACTGCGGTGTTGCGGTCAGATGACGCCAATGATAGCTAGCTTTTGTTACTAGTTTGAAAATAAGTTTTTTGAGGTTAGGAAATACGATTTACATATATACCAGTTCACTGTAAAAAATGTGTTGTGTCAAAAAAGTTAAAAAGGGTACACAAGCAATTAAGCTTTAGTAAAACAAGCGAACATATCAATCTTCAATCATTTTTTAGCAGCAAAGAATGTATTCAAGTTTGATTGTTCTAAAATTTTTAATAAATCTAGTGTACGAAATTATTTATAAAACGTGAATAATTAAAAAAGCTTTCAATCATGGTCAAGCATGAAAGAAAACTCAAAAAAATGAAATAATTACCAAATTTGTATCTAAATTTTAAGGTTAAAAGTATTATCACTCAATCAAGCACTGATTACTGAATCTTGATTTTATTCGGTTTTTCCGACATGCTGGATATTTTTGTTTTGTTGGAAAATTTGGTTTGGTGACATGTCACAAGGAATGACGGAAAATCGTTCCAATATACACTGATAACTGACTTCAATCATTTTCAATTAGGCAAAATTTAAATTTAAGCCAATAAAAGCGCATTTTATTGACTAATAATTCAATTGTCAATCACAAGTGCACGATGATGCGTATTTTTACATATTTTACAAATCGTACTTCGTATTTTTTATATCGTAAATAAGTCATCAATCATAGTTAAGCGTGAAAAATTTATATGCTATGATAATAAATACTTTATTTAAAACTAGCTTTTAGGAAAAATTGAATCATGTCGCTTTCTAAGTTCATCAATCATACATCAATCATTTGAAATTTGCGCAGAAACTAATTTTGAAGTTGAAGAAAATCAAGAAACTGCGTTTAAATTACCGCGCACATTTATTTTTCTACCAAAACTATCATCAATCACAGCATATCATAAAATTATCAATCAAATAAAATTAAATTAAAGTTTAATTCAAAATTTAATATTTTCGATTGTTAACATTCCTGCACATCTATGTACTACTAACCACACACTCATTCATTGTTGTTGTACAACTTAAGTATGCGAGTACTACAAAAACCTCGTAACAAAAAAGTTAATCAGTCATCAACGAACGCTTTCGAGTAGTGTAACCTAAACAAATATTGCCACATATTTTCTTTTATTTAGTTGTTCGCCTCAAGCATACTCTTCATGTCTGTTTTTGACCTTCAGTGGGTCGACCCGCTTCCTCCAACTAAATAACTCATCAATGTCAGCATCTTTGCTCCGTCACGCTCAACTGCTTCCAGCTGTGTTGCGTGTGTGCGAACGTTAGACATGCCGGCACTGTTCGATAATGATTACACTCGGGGAATTTATGTCGCATAGTTAATTAAATTTCCAACCGGAAACTAACTAAAGTAATGCCACAAAGCGAGTTACAGAGTTAAAGCGCAGCAGAGGAACGTTGAGTGTTAGCAAGTGGTGGTGAAAAGGGTCAAAGGAGCATGCCAATGGGGCGATTGATTTGCTGAATAGCAACCAAATTGACATTGGCATTAGTAGTTATTGAGTTGCCACTTGGCCTCGCCCAGCAAACGCCTGAATGCTGCTGCTGTTGCTGTTGCTGGCCCCTGTAGGAAAAATTTTCGATTATATATAGAAAATTACGCTGCCCATTTTACACAGGAAACTTTTAGTCCACTCCATCTATGCTATGCACTTGCTCTCTCACTCTCACTCGCACTCTCGCACTCTCCTCTTAACTGACTCCTTATCGGTCGCGCTCGCATTGAATGACAACTGAGCATTAGAGCTGGTGCTTGTTTGCCTTTGTGTTCTTATCGAAAATTTTATGTTTCACTGTCGTTTTGCACACGAATGTGTAATTGTAAGCACTCAAGCCCCCAGCTACGACTACAACGCTTCCCTGCCTTGCTATTGTTGTTAGTGTTGCCAATTGTTAAAAGTAATTTTCTTAAGCTGTTCATTCATTTCCTCTGGCATTGTCTCCCTAACAGGCATTAATGGCCATTTTTGTTTCATTCTGGGCATATTGCGTGGCGCAGCCGAAAGGCGAAGTGGGCAAAGAAAAATTATGAAGTTCCCACCTCCATCATCATCATCATCATCATTTATGCCACACAATGCCTTCATTAATTCTTTGTCTCTGTGTGTGTGTGTGTGTGTGTGTGTGTTTCTGTAGCGATGGCCGTGGAGGGGAGGGGAATGTTGCTTGTTCGCTTCGCTTACTGTATCTGCTGCGCACAAATCGAATTCATGATTTTAATCGCTTCTTAGCTGCAAACTATTACATAATTTGCTGTCGTACCGCCTGCTCGAGAAAGAGACATTAAATTTACTAATTGCCGGCTTTTAGGCGCAAAGTAAGTGTTTGAGCTCATTAATGTTAATGTGAAGATGATAAATAAAAAGAAGAGCGCACTTTTTTCGAACGACATACATAAGTAATTAATTCGGTTATTTATATTATGATTTTGGAATATTTTGTCAATTAAAGATTATGGCCAAATATACATATATTTTAGTACTACACCAACTAATTGAATTTCAACGCAAATGCGTAATATCACAATCTAAATAAGTTAACAAAGTCATGTCATTTAAAATCCTACAATTTTGTTCGGCTCGTAGCACTTTGTTGGCGTTCGCGCTGCTGGCACTTTATAGCTTTGTAGCAAGTGGTAGGAGAATCAGTTTAATTCGATTTAAAATAGGCAACTGTATGCACAAAATTTTGAACGCCTACGCTGCTAATTTCATTTTTCGAATGTTGAAATTCCAGGCATTACTAATCTTAAGATCTAAGTTTGTTAGAAAAATACAAATTTCTAAAAATTAAATACCTCGGATCAAGTCGAATCTGTAAGGTGTTGTCGCCATGGCAACACCAAAAACAACGTGTATTTTGTTTTTGCTTTTGGTACCTATTTGTCAAATTCAAGGCGCATTGAATCAATTCGCCTTTTGTTCAAATAAGCTCAGGCCAAGGCGAATTAATTAAAGGTGCTATCGATGGCGAAAAGGCGAATTTGAAGTAAATGAAAATGCCATAGCAAAAGAGAATATACATATCTATGGATGTAATTTTTTAAATTATCATAAAAAAAATATAAAGAATAGCACAAAATAAAAAACTGTTTAATTAACTCGATTAGAATAAAAAGTTTTGCTGTGCGAAGTAATAAACAGAATAACAACAATTGGAAAATTTGTTATGAAAAATTTGTTGAAAGCGCAATCCGGTAAGTTTGTTAGGCGATCAAGCAGCTTATGGAATCAGACTGTGCAGGGTATTCCATTGAGGTGCATTAATTCTGTCCAGCACTCCAGAAACGCACGTTACATGGTCGAATGCCTCAATGCAGCATAAAGTCGACGGAAACTACATATACAGACAATAAATCTGCGCTACAATTATACCCGCATAATACCAATAATTAAATACTTTCACCACGAAGCTCTAATCTTGTCGAAGCAATCACGTGAAATTTAATGTACTCGCATGAAGCGAAAGGCAATTTTTTTATTCCTCTAAAGGTGAATATGTGCAATTGCAATCCTACTACAATTAATTTCATTAAGTAAACAAATTTTATACTTTTTTCCTGAAATTCATTCGTATGACTTTAATTTCATATTAATTTAAAAGTTAAAATGCATTTCTAATCTAATTCGTGTTGGAAGAAAAAAATAGAAAACACTAATTATTTAACAACAATTTAGTCAATAATTACGTGGTGCACAAGGTGTCATTTAGAGTCGGTTTGTCGCTTGCGAATTGGAAATACACACATTAAAGCTGCATGAAAATAAGCCTAACAACTTCCTAACCTACCCGAACTGTGCATTATTCGTATTTCTTGCTTTTTCATGCTGCACAATCGGGCTAGGAAAACTTATTCGGTTGTGAATATGGCACAGATTTGGCTAATAAATTTGCCATTGTTACTTCACAAATTATATCCTCACGTAAAAAATTTGGCTGACATTTTCACGTACCAAGCTAATAAACACAAGAAGAAGAAATCAGCTGCCCTATAAACTACACCTTGTATGAATTCGCCTTGGCTCAGGCGAATTGTAATTGACATTTATTCAAAAATTTAATTGCACGCTGGCAAAAAGTGATAAAAAAAAAATACATTGTTGCGCGCTTTAATAAGAAAAGGTCACTACTAAAGCTTGAGTGCAGGTATTTTGGCATTGAAAAGTGATTCGTAAAATGGCAAACTGTTTAGCCATCAAATAAAAGGACACCATCCAAACTGCCTCCAGCGCAGAAAGTTGTATGAACAACAGCACATAAGTTTGGAAATGCCTCTTTCTTCATAAATTTTGTATAACGGAAGGGCAAAAGTGATCCGATCCGCACATATCCTGTCCTTCAACCTACATAAGTTCTATTTCACACGCTTTGGCCCACTGCATCCTATTTTCCTCCTCTTTCGGCACTTGAAAATCCATGGAGCTTTTCCGCCTTCCAATCTTTTTGCACATAACACACATTTGACTATCTTTTTTAATTAATTTTTATAGTTTTTCCACTTCGGAATATCGCACAACCCGCACAACAATATAAATTTATTATTTTCCCCGCTTGCAATACACAATTAATTTGTAAGCAAATAAAAAAATGTCAACAAAACATTGTTTTGACAAACAGTTTACCAAACAAAATTCAGCCAATCAGAAATCTTATCAATTTGACATTTATGTACCGCGGCGAAAAAGAGAACGAATCAGCTGTTCTAAAAATGTCATCTGCATAATTTCGCCATGCGTCTGATTTTGCAAGAAAACTGCAATATTTTTGAATTTCTGATTTTTGTCGCCGGCCGAACGTTCTTGATACTCTAAAAGTACATATTTCGTTTTGAAAATAGTCCACCAGACTCCGAAGTTTAAAAAAAAAAACGCTTCTAATAGTTTCTCTTACAAAAAGTTTATTTTTGGCCTCTTTTTTTCAGGAGCATTGTACATTGCAAACACCTCCGTTAAATCGCGATTTCATAATTTTTCTTCTATCATAAATGATCCATTTTTTTTGTGTGTAGTTAGCGTATCACACAATTCTCAACCGGTTCAATTAAAAATTTCTTTTAAGTACCAAACGAATTCAGTCAGTCGGAAAAGTAGCACATTTCATAGCAACAGCTGTCCATGTTAGATTATCTTGGTCTATCTAGTGCAAAGCTTACAACACTCCTGCAACAAGCCTATTGTTTGTGCTCTCCTAAGCGTAAATCCTTCTGGCAAAGTAGTTTTAGTTGCTACATTAAACGTTGCCAAACGTCGCTGTTAACAGCATATTTACACTAAATCACCTCAACTCTCACTTTCTCGCCCTAGCCAACTTTCAGTTGTATTATACTTTAAGTATTTGGCCACATTCGGGCCTCGACTTCGCTTTGCTCTTGCGACTTTTATGTTTGCGGTCTTTCGATGAGTTTTGTTGTTGGGTAAGTTTGCAACTTGCTTTATTATTCATACTTTAGTTGTATTTGTTGCCACCCTCTCGCACGATAACTTTTCATTATCACTAAACGACAAAACAAAACAAAAAAAAAATGTAGTAACAACAAATGCTTCGAGTGCTGAGAACATCAGCAGCAGCGCACAAAACAGCGCAGACACATAAAAATCAGCGAAGTTTAACTTGTAACGCAAAGTATCATCGACAATAAAAAAAAAGAAAAATAAAAAATAAAAATAAAAACAAAAAATAAAAACGGTGAGGGTAAAGCTAAAACCGTGAGTAACGAAAAATTAAAAAGCAACAACAACAACAACAACAACAGCAACAACACAAAAGAAGTAAGCGCGTTTGTCAAGTAAATTGTATGCGCGCAATGGGACGTTGAGGCGTTGAAGAAGACGGCGATGAGTCCTTTTGCCATTTGACTGAGTGAAAATCGTTAACGGTGCTCGCTGGTGGCAACTGTGCACAAAGCGAAAACAACAAAAACAACAACAACAGCACACTCAGTGGCAATAATGACAGCAACCACAGCAATAATAATAATTTCATCGGAACTACGAAAAAGACTCGGCACAATCAGCACCACCAACAATGTTGCCAAATGTTGCTTTCTGCTTTAACTCGCGCACTCCCATTACCCCTGGCACGCCAAAATAAAATTGTACATTGTCTTACGCTTTTGCTCTTCGCTTTGCTGCTGCTGCTGCTGTGCTTGCTTGCCTTAATGAAATGTGTAGTACGCAAACAACTTGCCAAAATGAAAAAAAAAAGAAACCTGTGAAAAAATATGAACTAAAGTAAATATGAAAATAAAATGAAGAAGATGATGAAGAAGCAGCAGCAGCAGCAGCAGCAGTTACAGCGACGGCGGCGCCGTAAGCTTCGTCTGTCTACAGTCGGCGGCAAAAGTAAATGACTGCGTTAAAGGAAATGAGAAATGTAGATAAAAACGGAATCGTGATAATGAAAAGTGCTGCTGGCAGCGGCACTAAAGACACGCATAAATGCAAGCACAACAAAAAACTGCAACAACAAAACTACGCAAAAGAAACGTGGAAAGGAAATGTGGTGGCAATGCAGGCACCTTGTAAACCGCTCGTTTGTTGTTTTGTCATTATGGTTAGTTGTGTTGGTGCCTTTGTCTGCTTAACTTTTTGCATGTTGTATAGGCTTGCGTGTGTGTGTGTGTGTGTGTGTGTGATGGAAAAATCCGCAAAAAATTCTACGAGTGCAGTATTGTCAGCAAAGTGTTTGCGCAAACCGAATTTTAATTGGAATTTGTGGCGAAGAAAACATTTTTGCCACTAAGGCGGCATTGCCTTTGTACAGTGTCCGCGTGCAAGGTGTAAAGGGTGTTTCCATGGTGCAGTGTGGGGAAAAAAGTGTGAGCCGGTGAGTGTGAAAAGGTTAGGGAGAAATACAAATCGTGCTTGGCGTCTGAAAACACTTGAGTACTTAAGAAAAAGTGTCATGTTTTTGAATTTCTGAGCTAATGTATTAATTTTGCGTGCAGCAAAGTTGCGTAACCAAACTTTTTTTTACATAGACAACCAGCTCAAATACAGGCATATAAACATATTTTTTGAAACATACAAATATTCTTAAAAAATTTGTGTTTCTAAGCAAATTTTGCAATACATCTTCACTTTAAATCGCTAACAAAACAGCGTTTTTATTTGATAAGAACTAATTTCGTTTAAACAAATTAATTTTTCGTTTCAATATTTAAATTTATTGTGACTCGTTTATAACAAATAATGATTTTCTTAAAAAAAAATCAAAACATTTACTTATGTTAGTTAAGAAACTAATTTGAAACAGAAAATAAATAATTTATTAAGAGTGTGTAATTAATGCTTAAAATTACGAAAAAAAAACTTAAATTAAATAATGTTTCTGTTTTTTGAGAAGTTATGGAATTTAAAAAATCAAAATATTTAATGTTATAGAAAAAAATTAAATTTTCACGATTTTTTTATTAAATTTATAAAACTTTTTCTTAGAAAATATTTTCTTTATAAAAATAAAAATGTTTTTTTTTTTGGGAAGTTATGGAAAGATCGTTGGAGTTTTAAAATAAAAACAATTAATGTTTTAGAAAATATTAAAATATTAAAATTTTTACGAATTTTTTATTAAATTTATAAAATTTTTTCTTAAAAGTCATTTTCTTTGTAAAAATGTATTTTTGTGTTTTTTTTTAAATTAAAAATATATGTTTTTCGCTCTTTGCCATGCAATTTATTGAATACATTGCTCAAAATTAAAAAAAAAAAGACTACAAAACTCAGCTTTGAAATTACATTTTATTTTCTCTGTTTAAAAGTAATTTGTTTTTTTCGGAAAATCTTGATTATTTTAAAAATATCCAACTAATAAGAGGTTTTTTCTCAAACAAAACACTTAATTTTTTTTTAACAAAATACTCAAGAAATTTTGTGTTCTCTTTTTTGATTTGATTAAAAGTAATTACGTGACATGAAATAAAATAAAAAACTTGAAGCTTTGTAAATTCCAAAAATTTATATTTTCTAAACTTAAAAAAAGAAATTTTAACTCATTCTTAAATCTCGCTTAATATATTAAATTTTTAAAAGTTAAAAAGTATTTTTCGATATTTCTGAAATAAATCGAATTCTGAAGTCCTTTTGACGAAAACGGAACCCTTTTCGACACTCTCAGCCTCGTCATTCATTTTATTTTTTTGTTAGAAACCAATTACAGGGTGCTGCGCCTAAAAGCAAGCCACACATTTCAAATGATTCGACACGCTTCGCCTTCCCCGAACCTGACTTGCCTAATTAGCTTATCGTCAAACTTTTAGCTACAATACGCCTTTCCTTTGTACTCACACCCCTGCTGTCACCCTTTTTTGGCCAACGCAACGCAACCATTCATTGCACTTTGCAAAAGATGCTCCAGCGTCGCTGTGTCTGTTGTCGCAAAAGTTTTGTAGCGAAACAAAAATTCTGCTTTTCCGCTTAAGTATAAATGAATTTATAATGTCAGTGTCGCTTGCGTAAATGCGTAATAAAAAGTTGCATACTTTTAGGCATTCGCGTTGAGTTGACGTTGGCATTAAACTAATTGAAAGTTTAGTTTTAGGCGTGGTGGCGTGGTGGCGCGGCTTGGCAAGTTTTTAAAAGCTTGCTGCAAATCTTTGACAGTTGCGACAAATTAATAAAATTAAAATAGTTAGCTTTCGGCGTTTTGGGCGCGTGCGTACACACACAAACACACTTTTCGGCATTGCGGACAAGGTTCAGAAGCGCAGCCAACTGGGGGCATAAGTTTTCGTTAAAAGCGAAAGTGGCGAGTTATGTTGTGTTTTATCAGTGGCAATTTAATTAGAGCAATGGCAAGTAGATGTAAGAAAGCCTCTGCTTTGCATAATTTTAGGAGCATTGCTTGTAAACAAAAAAAAAAAGGCGTCAACAAATGGCTTAAGGCAATAATTTAGGGTATTTAGATAATGCACTTATTTATTTACATAATTTGATCGTTAATTGAAAATTAATAAAAATGGGATGGAGAGACAGATAAAAAAAAGAAAATTCATCAAAAATTGTAATTTGCAAGTAATGAATTTTTCATAGTCGATTAAATATTTGCTTAGTAAATTTTTGATTTTAAAAATTCACAAAAGTTTAAACTGAACATTCGATTATATTACACTCTGGACCAATCACACAAAATATTAAATAAAACTCTTAATCGATTGTGCTTTCAGTTTGGTGTAAATTTTTGTTCATCGATTATTAAAAATTTTTTTGCGCGAAGCTTTTATCCATTTGGCTGATATACTTAATAAAGCTTCATTACAAATTGATGCACGATTTTTGTGTAATTTTCCAATTCACCCACTGACAGTTCACAACTTTTGCTTGTACGGTGTTTCAGCCGAACTAACGAGGTTTTCAATAGCTCTTATCGATAATTTGCATTTATCTAAAGAGCGTTATTTTTTTTAGATTATTCATGAACAGTTTACTTTTTCTCAGTTTTATTTTATGCAATGAATTCACGGTTGTATATAATTTTTTTAAAATATAGCAAAAAATTGTTATCGATAATTCGGCTATGCGTTATCGATTATAACACTGATCGCCTGTTTTAATTATTCAGTAAATGTTCTAAACTCTCTTTGGCAAAATTTCAGCAATGAAAACTTAAATTCCTTTTTAATTTATGTTTGTATAAAGTGTGATTAATCGATAATTTTTAGTTTAAATTCATAACAAAGTTACATACAAATATTTGAATGAATGTGTTTTTTTTTTACAAAAATTTCAAAACCTTTAAAATATTTCACCCTTGTTAAAATGTAATTAAAATAACAAATGCTGGTCGCACCGCCAACTTTTATGGCCAACCTTGGTTAAGGACTAATTGCTTGTGTAGCCAAAATGCGCAGCATACTTTTCGGCGGTTGCCTATTCGCACCGTAACAAAAAAATCGAAATTACCAGCCAACTTTCAATGAACACCGCAGAAGTGTTGCAGTCGTAATCAATTTGCATCGAATGCGATTTTTTCTTTATTGCAAACTACGAATTCGATTGGCCACATTTTGGCGGGCGCAAATAGTATTCTGCCAATTTTTAAATATGATTAACAATGCGTTTCCAATTACAAAACTAAACGTAACTAATGCGATAGAAAAACAGTTTAAAATACTTGGATTTATGCAGTGTAGTGTGCTTTTAGGCGCGGCTTTTTTTTTTGGGTGTGAAATTATTCAACCGTTAATTTGTGAACTGCACTTCACATTTTGCATTCGAAGTTGTTGTAAAGTAAGCGAAATACACATTGCTCTTCCAGCCAATTCATTTAAATGCAAATTAATTGTAGCATACTTTATGGCACTTGCGCATGTCGTAGCGCATTTGCAATCAGAAGAAAACACGCGTACATGTGTTTTTGTTTGGAAAACAAAGAAACCAAAAAAAAAAAAAGTTGTGAAGCGAAAATTTTGCCAAAATTACAAATTTTAAAATGAGTAAATAGTAAATGCATAAAATTTTCATTAAAATTGCATACTTTTAGGCACTGCGTGTATGGGTCGTGTTAACGACATGAATTTGTTATAACTAAAATTCTCTTTACGCATTCACTGCGTGGGCAAAGCAATCAATTCATTGCAAATTTTGTGTGTGTTTTTTTTTTTTGTTGTTGTTGGTGTTTGCGCTCTCACTTTTCGACGCATGCAAATATTACTCCCCTCCCCCCCTTACACACACATACACTCATACATACATACATATTTACAAAAATGCAAACTGTTTGTGTTTTTCTCTATTGCTAGGAATTCAATAAAATCTCAAACACTTTATCAAACAAACAAAAAAAAAATATTTGCATCTACTATGCTTTGCTCATTGCTCTTGAGCACACACACACACACACACACTCAATGTAAATATGGAATATTTGAAACATCGTCGGCTGTAAATAAGAAGAACTAAAAATAAATCCACAATTTCTCTCTGCCCGGTGGTGCGCCCAAAAGTAGGCTACAACTCAGTGAAGGCGAACTCTTACAACACAAAAAAAAAAAAAACGCCTACATTGCTGCAACTTAAGTGCTTCCTTGGCTGTGCCACTCTTGACTTGGCAAGCGCCTAAAAGTGTGTTAAAAGTCTTTTGAGAAATATTTTATATGCCCATACACATTACTGTATATATACTTAGACACTTCTTGCTATCAATCACTTTCAATTACTCACAATTACCGCATTGACCTCAAACAGCTGCACTTAAGCTTAAATAAATTTGTTTTCAATACACTTTTCAGCCTAGCCGTACGATATCAATCCCAACCACAGCACCACAGACATTGGCTTTGCGCTACAGAGATGTTAATTTCACTGTTTGAACACAGCTCAACATCATAGCCAGTATTATGTAATTGCTTTCACAGTTTTGTTGCATACTTTTGCGCATACAATTAATTGTCAAATACCTTAAAAGTTGGTTGTTGCAAACTGTGCACGAAAAGTGAATCGCGTTCAAGTAATTCATTTAAAGCTAATGTGTATTTTTGTGAAAAAAATTGAATGAAAAATTTTTAATCATAAGAAAATCTTTGAATGCGCCTAAAAATATGCTTACTTCGGTATAGAGTGTATTCGTAATTCGTCTAGTGTGAGATCTATTTATACTTGTGCGTATTTATTTTTGTTTTTTTCAAAGTTTCGTTTCGTGGGCGAAAACAAGTAAAAAGCGTCTATGTATTTTGTTTTTGCTTTGCTGGAGGGTATGTCAAATTTCTGTGGGTCATCTATTTAGTACATCGGCAGCCAATAAAAACGCAGACATTTGACTTTCAGTCAGCCAAAACGAAAAAAAAAACAGCTGACGCCACAACATCACCTTATTGAATGCGCCTTGTTTCGAACGATGCGTATTACATTTCTAATCTTCACTGAGGCAAATGCTTACGTGTGAATTGAAGTGTAAATGAAATTGGGCACTGGATCAGAGTAAAGAGCTAAAGCTAAACAAACTAATTCATCAAGAAAACTTCACACACAAGCACAATTTTTAGCAGAGTGTTCAGTGTGTTCAGTGTGTGTTGGCAAATTAAGCTATTGCTGTGTTTTTACCTATGAATAAATTAAAAGGATAATCACACTTGCCGCGCCTTGATTAAATTACAAGAGAGACTAGAAGTCGAGCAGTTTTTGTATAATTAACAACAGCATTTGTGGCATACAAAAAAAATTATATTTCAACTAAGCTAAAGCTAAAATGACAATTCTCGCTGAGTTATTTAAAATATTAAAAATTTTAATTTTAATTTAAACGCTTGAGATGTTGCACATTTTTGAATTAATTTTAGCATATTATTTAGTAATTCTTAAATATTCTGGAAAATAAACGTTTGGTTTTGCATACTTTTAAGCGCTGAGCCTACAATTTACTGTACGAAAATTTGCTTTTTGGCACGCTTCACCTGTTGCATATTTCTTGGCTGCTGGCATTCAAATATTATAATGTGTTTGGTTCTCAAACACACAAAGAGCTAGCATTGAAGTGTTAAATTAAAAATTTAAATTTAAAATACATAAATATTGCATCTACATATTTAGAATGCATAAATGCTGCACAATTTTCGGCAGCTGAGAGAATTGTAAAGTTAAAAAAAATGGCATTGTATACTTTTGTAAAGAGTTATAAAGTACTTCTAGGTATGTAAATCTTATTTTCGATTTGCATACAGCAGAAAGTGTTGGCTTTTCTAGGCTTTTGTGTTCTATTTCGATTGACGACAATTAATATAAAGGGAAATTAGAATGTGTGTAGCATATTTGAAGGAACACTCTTTTCACAAATTCAAGCACAAACACATTTGGACAATTTATTTATAATCCAATAATTTAAAATTATTTTTTTAATTAAAAACAATTCTTGTTTTAAATTTTAAAAATTGGAGAAAAAATTATAAATTTATATAATATATTTTTTTAATTAAAACATAATTAACATACACCATTAAAAACAATTTTTTTTAATTTAATAAAAAATGTAGAAAAAATTATATATTTATATAGTATATTTTTTTAATTAAAACATGATTAACATACACCATTAAAAACAATTTTTTTTAATTTTTTAAAAAATTTATCGAAATTTCATTAAAATTTTGAACTTCTTAAAAAATTTTTATAGAATTTTTTGGAGTAAGCAGATATGTAGCTCATTCAGTATAACAAGGTGCAAGTTTCTAGTGGTTACGAATTAACACTGATTTTTGAAATTTTTTTTACTGACGCGCTTTCGCAAATCCTTCCTTAAAAAAACATTACAAAAAATTGTCAAAGTCAGTGATAACTCGTTTCCTAGAAACTTATTTTTTCAAAGTTCGCAATTGTGTTGAATAATTGCACACATTTTGTTAATAGTTTAAAAAATGAGTGTCTATGGTTTTTCTGAGAGCATGAATCATGTTTCACTTGAAAAATAATTTTAATTAATTAGAAGAAAAATAAAGTGCCCATTATTTGTAAACATTATCTAAATTTGTAGCAATCAAAAATATTACTTTTCCAAAACCAGTTATGTAACCAGTTATACGCGCTGTTTAAATCACACCACACCACAGTAAATGCAATGCAGCTTTGTATCTAACAATATGAGCTTCCGCTTAGTTTTCTACAACTTTTTCTCATCTCCGCTATTTACAGATTGTAAATATATTTTCTGAAACTTCATTTTACCCCAAACTACTCACTTCCTTTCATGTTCCCTTCATTGCCGCCACTAAATGGCTAAATACTTCAAGACTAACTAATTTCCCTTCTCGCATTGGCGCTCACTAATAAGGGCACATCTTTTAAACTTTTAGAAGAGAAAGGAGCCACGATTTTTTTTTTTTTTGGTTTACTTCCGTTGAAATAAGTAAAAAAAATGAAAACGATCACACTCACTCCATAAACTTGACGTAAACTCGACTTACGCTCTAGCCAAACTGCCAAAAAAAAGTTGTCTGTTATTGCAGTTACCCGTCCGTTTACTGACAGCTTGAAGCACCTTGACATTAATTAAGCGCCAAGTTTAAACTTTTCATTAATATTTTTCTTACACTTCCGCACGCTTTTACGCTTTCACACATGCACACAAACACACACGAACGCTTCTACTCTGCTTGAAAATTGATAAGTTGCAGTAAAGCGGAAAAATGCCAATTTTTTGTGCGAAGCAATTCAGCATTTCAGCATTTTGCCTCAGTTGCGAATATGTGCGTGTGTGTGGGGGGGAGGGGGGGGAGGGGGTGGTTATTTGGGGTAGGCTTATATGCCACGTGAACACGGCGCGTCTCAATTGAAATGTATTTGTTAAAGCAAATTTAATTGTAGCCAGGCGGCGGCGGGCCAAACGCATATTTTTATGTAACGCCATCAGAATGTGTGCTCGTTCATCATTTTTTCCTGGTTGTTATGGTTATTGGCATTTCTCGCACAACCTTTTCCTCGTTGCGGCGCCCGATTGGCAGCTGTTTTTTGTGTCTTTTTTGTTTTTTTTTTGTTTGTTCGCGCATCAGCCTTCAACAAATATTTGCACCTTTTTAGGCCGCTCCAGATATTTTCTATTCATTAGGTTTTTGTAGCGCCGCGATAATTGCCAAAGTTCCTAACACAACACAATTAATGAATAATGAATGTGAAATGTATCATGAAATGCGTGATATTGGTTGTTGTTTGTTTTAATTTTTTCTTAAGGTTTTGTTTTTTTTCGCGTTTGTGACCCTTCGTTCCATTTGCCACGCTTGAGCTACTCTTAAAGAGTGAAAAATGTATTCCAATTAATTAGAGGCGGGTAAAATATGCAATGTTTTCTAGTGGAAAGAAATTCATTACAATTCATATGAATACACTTTTTCTGCATATTTGCTGCAAACAATTAATTATTTCTTCGCTATTGGTAGCTGTAAAATTTTATTTTTAGAAAAGAAAAATTCTGCATGCCTTCGAAAATCGTTTTTTATATTTTTTTATATTTCTAAGGAGCGCTATGTTTTTTGTAACGAAGCGTTAAACATTTTTTGATAACACAACAACAGCAAATATCTTTCGCGTTAGCTCTTAGCATGATAAATAAGTCGATATCGTTATTCTTGTTAAAATATATGACCGCTAAAAACTTGCTTTAATGCAATATAAATAACCTGGCATAATCGTTTGAAAAGTATAAAATATATTCATTTGATAGATATGGACGTAAATATCTGCTTTAGTGCCACTCACGAATTCATTTTTCAAGACATTCAATGGACAAATACAGATTTTCTGAATATTCCGTATACTTCGACTACCGCGCCATCTAGCGGTTTCATTTTTCGTTGCAGCAGTTAGCTTCATACGCAAAGTATACATTTTTAATTTCAAATGAATCGCACCACAAATAAGGATTTTTCCCCGAATTTGTCGACTGCAGCGCCACCTAGCGGTTAAAAAAAAAAACTCGCACACTAGCAAGTAACATCCAATTTTTACAATGTGAAGAGCCTCTCAGCCTCTCAGTTTATCGTTTACCTTTGATCTGCATAAACTGCTGGGGTTAAATAATTTCACTTCAATCTCTTCCGTATTTTCCGCCGAACTCTCTCAAAGCTGCTCATTTCACTAAATATTGCGCTCATTTCACTAAATATTGCTGGCATCCTCGCCGCAGCATCGAGTCTTAAATGTATGCAACATATTAATGAGCATTACAACACAATACATACTCGTCTGTATATTTGTATGTGTGGTTGTGTTAACACAAATTTCTTTATTCTTTTTTTTTGTTTGTGTACATTTAAATTTTCGCCAGTCATTGACTTTTTCGCCGCGCTCCGAGACACTTTGTTTGTGATTATGTGTAAATACCTTAATTAGTCTAAAAACTGCTTTAAGTACTTGTATGTATGTATGTATGTGTTTGTGTGGATGTGTGTATGTGTGTGTGCGTATAGGAAGGAAGTGTGTGCGTGTGCTTATGTGCGTGTGGCAACATTTAAGCGCATGTGTCATTGTACAAGCGCAAATGCCATGCTAATACCGTCTAATTAATGAATGTAAAGCACCAAAATGGTACAACGCGACGTATGATTAACATTTAATAATGACTGGCAGAAATGACTCGGCGTAAGTTGGGTGGGTGTGCCGTGTGCACAGTGAAGCTGCGCTGGCATAGCAGCAACTTGCTGACGTTGTTAATAAAATAGTTAATCTAATGTTAAAAGCGTGCATTATGCTCTAATGTCTTTTAAATTATACTAAAAAAAAAAAATACTGCGAAAGTAGATGGAAGGCGTTGAGTTGAAAGGTTGCTACTTAATAAGAGGAGAACTTAAATCGAAGCTTTAATGATGGTGCAAAAGTTCAAAGGTTGCACACACACACTCTTTTGTGTGCTATTTAAGCAGGTACTTATTTCTAATGTTGCAAGTGATGTGAATTTTATGAGACTTTGATGAGCGAAATAAAATTAGGAAACAAAAATATTAAAATTAAAAAAAAAAAAAGTTAGTTTAGAAATTAAAATTAAAAAAAAAAAAAAAACATATTATTTAATCCCCCGATAATCTTGTGTGCTTGACTCAACGAGTCAACAATTAAAAACTTAAAAAAAAAAAAATTTTTTTTTGAATTTTTGAATTTTTGATTTATATTTTAGGTATTAACAGACCGATTTTAAATTTGAAAACGTACACATCAAGACCTTAGCTTTAATATATATTTCAACGCTGTAGCCATTCAAATAGTTTAGTCAAGCTAAGCGTCGCCGCTCTGCACAACTCATCAACAAAATTATTCTAAGCTTAGCTTTTATTGGCTTCAAAACAAAAGTTGCTGAGCAAACTACAAACGTATTTGATTGATATGAAGCTTTGTTTTGTTGCTGCTGCTCAAATTTTAATTTTCTCCATACGAAACTAATTAACAATTTAATTGCGCCACTTTGATATTTTCATAAATTCGTCAACTTTGTGTTTCAAACCAAATTTCATTTACATACATACATACACACTCGTGCACATGTACTTAATTGGCTGGCTGGCAAGAAACAGCCGACTATTTGTGGCGTGAAGTACATAGCTATCGGCTTACAGCCTCTCACGTCAACCCATTATTCAAATAAAAGCTCGCGCCTGCCAAGGTACACACACACACACATCCACGGCGTATACGCAACACACAATTTTCAATTTTTTTATTTTATTGTTATTTTTCTTCTTTTTTTTTATGTGATGCATCGCGCTTTCCCACAATTATTCGTGATTTTATTAATTTTTTAGCTGTAATACGCAGTAATCGGCTTACAAAAAAAAAAAAAATTGGGCGTGTGCTCATTTATTGTGCAAATAAAAAAAAAAAAAAAACAGAAAACGTGAAAGCACCAAACAAATGTGTGCGTAACAAACAAGCGAAAATAAACAGTGAGAGAGTGTGTGTGGTGAGTTGCTTTGAAAGTGGTTTCGTACACTAAATTCCTAGAAACACAAAATACGTGCGGCAATAAGTGTTGCTAAATGGCGCTTTAGATTTTTTTAAATACAAAATTTGTAAAAAAAAAACTTTTTGTCGCTTAAAAAAATATTTTTGTTGCAATTATTTTTCATTTTTGCTGATTTTAGCGTAGCTTCGTATTATAATATTTAATCGTGAGACAAGTGGAAGTAGTTTGGAAAATTATTATTAGCAGTTTTACCAATGTTTGCGCGTTTTTAGTTGGCAGTCAGTTTTTTGCTTGACTTTCGTTTTCACACACACTAATTTACTGGCGAATTTATCAGTTGCTTTTAAATTGAATTGACTAACATTTTTAGTTTGCTTCCATTTCTTACAGCTGGCCGGATGGAGCAGTGTCCGACGAATCTTTGACGCACTGAATTTCGCACTCTTTCGATTGTCATAAAATAAGTAAAATACGCTATTTTTTGACACCCTGTATGCACTATTAGTGCTCAATATATCGCAATTTGTGAATTTTTTAACGCTTTCAAAACCGATATCTTCACCATATTTTGATTTATCAACATTGCCTGCGATCCTTAACGATGTAAGAGTTGTTATCGTTTCTACTATGCCCTGCATAGAATAATCAAATCTAAATACACATATTGTTATCGATATTGTTATCGTCATCGATATATTTCTAATGCCTTCTTCGTCTTTTGAATATACTTTTAAAGAAAATTTTGTATTTCGTACTGCCGAAGAAAATACGCGCGTCTCACTTTCGTATTTCGCAAATGTTTATCTTCTTTCGCGCTCATCTCTTCCTTTACACTTCATCTCGTGCCATCTAATTTGATTGACAGTAATTGAAAACTGAATATTTAGAACGCATAGACCAGCCAGCGCTGTTATCAGCAAATGAAATGAAATTTTTTGCCTCAAGGCAAATATAAAAAGGTTGACATTTTTCTTTTGGTATTTCTTTGCTTGCCTTTTACGGAACAAAATATTCATTGCCGTTGTAAACATTTTTGTTTATCTCAAATTTCCGCTGCTTTGCTAATAAAATACTCAAATACACTTGCAAATGCGCAATAAATTCAATTCCCGCACACACACACACACACACACACACACACACGCATGCAAATAAGACCATTCGATAGTTAAATGTGTACGTATGCGGCGTGCTTCATCCCGAAATTGGGTCATTTATGGTGTGTGCGTGTGCCCGTATTTGAGTAGTTTTATTTGCCAGCCCAAAATCCATATCGACTGCATCAAATGAATTTTGCTTGCACAAAAACGATTTCGCCGAAATCGAAGCAATTTCCATGTTCCATGCTCCTCGACTCCAACGCACTTATCAGTTGGCAAAAGCTTTAACACATGCTCGAGAATGTAAAAATCAAAAAAAAAAAAAAACGAAAAAAAATGCTAGAGACCCCTGCAGAGAATGCTGGAGACCAATGCAGCGACGCAAACAGCTGCAGACTTTCATAGAAAATTTCTGATTTTGCATTAATGCAAAAAAGTATAATTTGAAAAGGAAATAAATTGATGATGATTTGTGCGCGCGAGAATGTTGCGAAGCGAAGAAAGCAAAGATGCAAAAAATGAAAGAACAGTCAACTAGTTGCAGATGCTCAGCAAAAATATGTTGGCCTTTTGTGCGATTTATGCGAAATGACAGACGTCTACACACAAATGAAAAAAAGCCAGAGTGTGGCCAAAGGCAGGCAAAGGAGGACAACAGGGAGTGGCGGAAGGCACGCATTTCGCAGGAATGTTTTGTAAAAAGTTGCAAAGCCAATTTACATGCTCGCAAACTGCTTATGCAAATATATGTGTGTGTGTGTGCTGCTGCTGTGCTGCTGTGCAAAGATGAAATTGATGCGCCAAAGAATGCAAAACTTGTGAAAAATTGAATTTGTTGCATAGCAAAAAGAAAAGAAAAGAAAAACATAAAATAGACAATAAAAAGGCAATAGAAGCGGCATAGAAATGTTGAGGAGCAAATATTTACTATATGAAAATAAAATAAAAATTTAGATTGCATGGCAATGCAAATAGTAAATGCAGCAAGTAAATAAGCCACTCACAAAGCGTAAAATAAAGTGAAGAAGAAAATTGTAAAATATGAAATAAAAATAATCTTATTAAAATATTGCGCGCATGAGCGCTTTGCATGTTTGCATGTGGTAAAAAAAAATTTTAAATTAAAATATATAAAATTAACTACATACTTACAAAAATGCAATCAATTTGCAAGAGTCATATTTTTAACTGTTGATAGAACTTTCTAAATACATATAAACACACATACACACACATGTACATACATATGTATGTACATACATACATATGTATGTAGATACATAGTGCAGTGTGGTTGAGCTAAATTTCATAAAATATTTTTCAAAGAAGTTTTCTGAAGAAAGAAATGTGAATTACAGTTATTTAAAAATTGCTCTCAGCAAGCAAAAAGGCGAAATTCGTAGACTTGCTTATATGTATATTTTACTGACAACTTAGTAGAAAAGTTTGTTAATTTTTTTTTTGATAATTTTTTTTAATATGTAAAATTTCTGCGAATTTCGTTTCTCTGTTTGCTTAAATACATTTTGATTAAACTGCAATTAATTAAAAAAAAAAATTTTAATTTAAATAAAAATTTGTATTTAAAATTAAAAAAAAAATATTTTTTTTAAATACTTTTTTATTAAATGTAGATAACTAAAAAAATTTTTAAATTTCTTATTTTAAAATGTATGTATGTACATTGATAGTAAAAAACTTTTGTTTTAAATTTTTTTTATATGCATTTTTTTTATGTATGTATACCAGCTTATTTTTTTCACTGTAGCCTTTTTAAGTCTGCTGCAATTAATTTTCTTCCAAAAACATTTTCTATTTTTTTGAGATTTATAAAGATTTTTTTTTATCCAAAAAATTTTATAAATAATTTTTTTTTAATTATCCTTAAATTTTGTCACTCTAGCAATTTTAATTTATCTGCGGCTAATAAAATTTTTTTTTCAGAAATGTTAATTTATCTGCAAATAATATTTTAATTAAACATTTTTTTCTTAAATTTTTTTCTAATTTTTTTCCAAATTTTTTTTGACATTTTTTAATTCTTTAAAAAAATAATTTTATTGAATATTGTATATAAATAAAATTAATATTTTTTAAGTATCTACACCTAAGCATAAACCACGATTTGTTGAGTACTAAAATAACCGAATTCTAAAGCAGTGCTGAGAATTGTTGAGAATTTTAGCAATTTATTCGTCAAACAGTATTTTTAAAGAATATTATATTTTGCTACTGCGCTGCAATCTTCTGAATTGAGATGTCGCGAGTATTGTAAGCCGCATTTTCATGGAAGAGCGTTTTACTTCGAAGTCAATCAATTTCACTTTAACTCGTTTTCGTTTTTTTTCAAATATTGAAAAATATAATTCTTTATACGCCGAATAGCAAATAGTAAAACAGTTTTCCCAGCATACATACAATTTGTATGCGTTTGAAGTCTTAAAAAGGAGAAGCAAAAAAAAGAATTATAGTTAAAAATAGCTTCGTGTTGTAGTTGCTTATACGCCAACGCGTGCCAACACCAAGTGCCAGAGCACATAACTTAGCTGCGTATCAAGAAAATTGCGTGTGAAAATAAGTAATGCAAATATAAAAAATATATTCGCATAACAGCTTGAAACGTGTGCACAAATGTTGGATGTGACGGGGTGACGGGGTGCCAGGGTGCCAGGTGACGACCAGCGAAAGTGATTTGTAGCAAGAAATCAGGCAGAGAACTAGCGCCCAACGGTAATGGCTGCAAACAATTGAAATCGAGCTGCGTCAAATGTATTTATTTAGATGCCGAATTGTGTGCTACCCTACAAACAAACAAGACAAGCTGACCTTTGTGGCTATACATTTGTGTATTTGGCTAGATTACAGCCACACGTACGCCAGCCAAGGACACACCGCCTGGCAACGGTTTTGCTCCTAATGCAAATCTAATCAGATAAACATTTCCAACCATTTCGACAAGTATGCATGAAACAAGCTGAATTTAGATAACAAATTATACGGAAGCACCGCAACCACAGCGAGAACAAGGACAAGGCCAGTGCTTCAAAAGGGGAATAAGTACGCAGTAACGTAAAATTAGAACAAAAAAAAAAACCTGGAAGCATGTGTAGGCAGAAGTAAATAGCAAATCAAAAGACAACAAAAACTATTTCATCCCCCCAGATAGTGGCGTTAAAAAAACAAAAAAAGGTAGTGAAAGAAACGTGCGAAAGCTGTTAAGCGAAATCGTTTCAGTAAATTGGATATAAATGCGTTACGGCTGGACATAATCAGCCGAAGGAGCAGCGCTGCCAAAACCCAGCCAAACCAATGGCGTGGGAGCAGTACACACATACACACAGTGTGTGTGTGTGTCTGCTAAATCCGTAAGAAATCCGTAAGAGCGCGCAGCAAACAGAGGAATGTCCACCGCAAATCATGCAAAGCATAGCAACCGCCGCCACACGCCCAAGTGAAAAAGGTAGTAAATGCGTCACTTCGAAATCTGCTGCCAAATCCCAGCTCGCGTTACAGCCGACACAGACGTGGTGCGCCAACGTAAATGTGTTGCGGCCACACTTTAAGTTTATCACGTAGCAAATGTGTTAGGCTTAACTGCGGTTGGTCGGCGTGAGTGTCAGCTACGAAACCGCAATATCAACAGCCAGCCAGGCACACAGAAGTCCACCGAGTGTGAATGTCCGACACGTAGGCGGCAAGCCCAAATCAACAACTCAACCCAAGCACGCCCAACTCAAAAAAAAAAAAAAAAAAGAAAGCTAAAAGAGAACGCAGCAAGAGTTGAGAGGCGAGCGTAGTTGCATTGAGGGGCACTAATTCTTTACTAACCACTTGGTTTTGGAGCTGTACTCGGGCTCCAGCGGTACTTGGCTGGTGGCTTCTAGAGAGTTGAATACATACAAAAATGACTTATTACACTCTTTCAATACAAAATATACTAGCAGTAGTATCGACTTAAAAACGATATTCAAGTTGAAAATGATTGTCGAGTGTTGAAAAATCTAACTAGACACGATTTTGAAATTCACAGCGAAAACTTATCACAGCAGAATTTTAGAAATTGATAAACAAACTCTCACCCAGAATTTTTTCGCTTCAGTTCATTGTTTCTCAAATTCTTTTTCAACATTTGCACTAAGAAAATGAGTGCTACTTCTCTAATTATAATTTAATTTTCCTCCAAAGCGATTTCTTACTCCCAAAAAAAAAAGTGTGTCGCTTTCGCGCCAGCCATGCGACAGCTTGAGTTACTGCTTAGTGCATGCTCGTAACTCGATATGTATGCGGTGGAAAGCTTTTAACTGGCACTATTTTACTTGCATAGTGCGAGCATAAATTACCATTAGCAGATATGCAAAGGGCTGTAGGAAATGAGTGACCTCTTGAAATTGTCTTAGATATCAACTCGTATTCGTACTTATATTTTTAGTGCTTGATGACGTATTGAAATTTTCCAAAACTATTTAAACACAAAAAATATACTCTCTTAAGGGGCCCCTATATGAACAATATTATCGTTCAATATGCGCAGATCAAAGCGTTTTGAGTAGCGATATTGAGCGCTTATGGAAACTACAAATATATTGACAGTGATTGATGGACATTTACAAAAATATCGTGTTTTGAGCAAAGATATGAATCGTTTAGAGGCAGCTTAAGACGGTCAGTTGGAGTAACGAGACATACTGAAATACTAAAAAATAATAAAAAATATCCATAATAACAGCAAAAATGTATGAAAGAATAGTAAACTGAAGTTGAGCAGAGCAAACTCTAAAGAGAGAAAGAGCGTTTTAGTTTGTCATTAGAATTCTCAACCAGTTTATTTGTTCTTTTACTGCGACAAATGCTGAGCACAAAATTTATTCAGCATTTCTTTGATTTTAAGGACCAAATATTTTTTTTTCACATAATCCGCTCAATGAGTGGCAGCTTATTTCTCACGTTGTCTACTATAATTTTCAACATTTTTTATTACTTTCTAATGGAAATCCCTTGCCAAACTCTTACCGCCGAAAATTAGCCTAACGGGTTACTTACCTCACAAGCGGATGTGAGCGTATCCACACACACACACACAAGTCATATGAGTGTACATAGTTTTGTGCCTTTGTGAGTGTGCGTACGTGGCTCGTTTCGTGCACGCGTTTTGCATACAAACCAACTGAAAACCCAACCTAACTGAGACAGCCATCCAAAATGTGGCAAAAGTAAAATTATTGCTGACGCAAAGGCCGTGCTGGAATAAGAATAAAAGAGAGAGGAAGAGAGAGAGAGGAAAGCGCTATCGGCGAAGGACAGCAATTGGCAATTGAATGCCTTATAGTGCACATCAGTTGTACACACACACACTCCAACACTGGCTCATAAAGTGTACTAGCGCATGGCATGCATATCATTCAAATGTGGTTGAAAATTGAAAATACGGATTCGCATTTTTCACATTTCCTCCTAATCAAAGAGGCTTAATGCGCAACTTGAGCGCGAAGAGGCGAGCCGTGGCGAGGCGAGTTGGCTGAAAGGGCAAACAACATCAAAAAGCGGCAGTCGAATGGTAACGGCAAAATTTAAAAAAAAAAAAAAAAAAAAAAAAAAAAAAAAAAAAACACCCTGCACTCGCATACGCACACACACACTCGCATAGATATAAAATGTAGATAAGCATGTGACTGCGCTGCTTGACTTTGCCAATTCTTCTTTTAAAGCGTTGCATAGTTTGGGGTCGGGCGCGCGCGCGCTCACTTCCCGCCGCACAATACTCACATCTTTGGTCGCTTTGTGTTCGCATATTAGTGATGTCAATTTTGGGCATTTTATTGATCCCGGGATTTTCGAAATCTGGAAACAAAATTCCAAATTTCACGAAGTTTTGATTCGTGAATTTTAATTTTTCAAAAAATGTGACACGTCTGTAATCGTTGTACGAGTATTTGAAAAGTATACAAAATAACATTAATAGAACAAAGCAGAACGATTTGTTGTAAATCATGTATGTATTTATTGGTATTTTCAAGAATAAAAAACAAGTAAACGTAAAAATTGACACACGTACAAAATAATTTATGCTTCAAGTAGAAATATAAATATTTTGTACTGAAGCAATTTTACCTACATAAACTAAAATCAATTTTAATTACTGTTGGAAACAAATATTAAATATTAATGTATTACCGTTGAGTAGAAAAATAAAGGCATCCAGTAAAAATTAAATACATCACCCATTCCATTGTGAGCGAGGCAGAATTATTTCTTATTTTAAAACGCAATCTTAAAGAAATAAAAGCTAAGTGTGTTATTCTCCAACCTGGACCTAAATTTGTTGCATTTCAAAGCTGCAGTGGAAAAGCATCGACTTGTTCAACACTTGTTGGTTGGATTGTCGACAAAAAGTTAAATGCTCTCTGTAGGAATTAGCCTTTATCGCCCCCATTACAAAAAATTCTTTTACCAAACATTCAGAAAAATTGTATGCCTTTCAATTATTGGACAATTGCGAGCTGCTGATTAAAACTTGATGCAATTTATCTTTAAGACTTTCTGCCTCATTCACTTTAAGCACCCCGTCGTTAGTTCTATTAAAATCACTTTCATAGTAAAGCTCATTTTCTACACGAAAAGGATATTCTTCAGCTCATTTATAATGGCAAGGGGCAAAACAAAGCCTTTAGGGAGCTAACAAGCCGTGTTACGTACGAGTATTTGTCGTATTGTTTTATCGTAATACAACAATTGTAAACGTGTTGTTTTTGTTTCACATTTCAAATTTTCTTATTTCAATGCAAATATGCAAGGTGTGTTAAGTGTGGTATTTGTTTTATTCGATCGGCTCTTTTTGTTTTAAATCATTTGCGGTTTATTTTTGTTTGAAATTATGTAAATTAAAAATTTGAAAAAATTTCTATTAAATTCACTGTTTTCTGTAATTCCTTGATTAAAATAGGTTGATCGCGAAATATTCGGGAGTTGAAAGAGGCCGGGATCCCGGGATTTCGGGATTTCGGGATCCCGGGATTGACATGCCTATCGCATATACATACATATATGCGCCTTCTATTTATTTTTTTTTTATTTTATTTTACTTGATTTTTATTCGATTTGATTTCATTTATTTGCGCAAGCTGCTGATGGATTTTGTTGTACGAAGCGCTGGCAATTTGATTGCGATTACTGGTGGTGGTGGGCTGTAGCGGCTGAACCTGAGTGTTTGTTCCTCGTTTTTATATGTATGCAGCTGTTTGTTGTCGCGCTACAATTACAATATTTATACGCGTTGAGCACGCGTTGAGCTGTGCCACTCGCTGGCTTTGATTTTATCGCCACGTATTGGCGATTTTTTTTTACCATTTGCCAGCCAAATAAAATTTATTTGTATTTCATTTGCTACTCTGCTCATTTAATTTTTTTCCTCCATTTTTTTTTTTTGTGATGCCATTCATTTGAGCAGTGGCGCTACTTTGTTTTCTTTTTGCTTGTTGGCGAAATTGTTGCGTCGCTCGCCACTGTGTGTCTGGTATTTACGTCAATACTAAAGGCTTACTGCGTGCTTTTTGATGGATTTTTTTTTGCAAAATGCACTCCATTTGCTTCCCGTCACCGCTTGACTTTATCACAATGGAATTCGTGCGCACTTAATTTTGCTGTTGTGTCAGAAGCAAAAAGACAGAAGCAAAATTAAGTTATGTTTACGCCAAAAAAAAAAAAAACACAAAAAAAAGATGAAGAAAAATTGTTATGCTGTAAACCAGTTGAAACATATGTACGCTGATTTTTTATACACACTGTATAGTCCTCTTTAGGCAGTGATTTATCAGCATTTTTGACGGGCAGCTCTAGCAAAGCATACCCACGCCTGCTCGTACGTCGTTCTATTTTTTTTTTTGGTTTTTTTTGTACATTGCGCTGGTTGATCCGTTTCCTTTATTATTTGTTAGGCTGCCTTAATCTTTGCTGTGTTATTTTCGTTCAATTATTTGACAAGGTTGTGACAAGAAAGCATTCAATTTGGGGTAAGATTTTCGATTGTACTTTAAAGGTTAAGCTTGAGAGGTTTTTTTTTACAGCAAAAATTAACTTCCTCAAGGCATGGTATTATTGAATATAATAAAGATTTTCTGCAACGTCAAGGAGAGTGAGCAGAATCTTTATAATCTCTTGCCAAAAAATTGCGCTTTTTAATCTTCTTATCGCCATTAACATTAATATCAGTAAAAAGGTTGGTAGCGAAGTGTTGTAAATTGAAAATCGGTTAAATCCTCTTTGTCACAGACGTCAAACAGACCGCATTTTAAGGCGTAGCAGACTTTGAGTCGTCTCTATTAAGTCAGGCCAATAATGCTTCGAAAGGTTGCGCTTGAAAACCGCCCAGAGAGGAGTTGTCATTCACTAAAAGTAATCCAGAGTAGTGAAATAATGTAAAACCAGTGCCTTAAAGCAAAGTGATTTATGGATAAGCATTTCAAAAGCCGTTTGAGAATTAATATATGTTTGAGCTAAGTAAGCGAATGAAAACATACGAAAATGTTGTTGTTGAAAAGTCGATATAAATGTTGATTAAAAGTAAATCAGAGCTGTGATATTTCTAGAAACTAATTCATAAGACGGCTGAGAATTACATGTATTAGCCGTATATGTGAATGAAATATTATTTTTTTTAAGGCATACTTTTTGCTGAAACAGAGAATTAGCGCTGATTGAAGCTTAAGTTGGTAGAGAATTTAATCTATACGCATAATTCAATTATAAAAGGTTGGATACTTAAGGTAGTAGTCATAACCATAACCATATTTAAGCAATCGATTAGTGGTGCCATAACCATAAACAGCTGATATTTGCAACAAACTGAAAGTAAATAAAAATTTAGTAAAGTATGTAAAACGCGGACGCAGAATATAAATTAAAACTCACCAAAACAAAATAAACTGCACACGAAGAATAAAAATATCACAATAAACGAAGCGAATCAGCAATCAGCTGTTTATGGTTACGGCAAAAACCAAAATTCAGTTGGTCGCTATGGTTATGGTTATGGCGTTATGGTATGGCACCACTAATTGATTACAGAGTAACCCATAAGGTTGGTTGGATCAGCTGTTTTCTATGGTTATGGTTATGGCACCTCTAATTGAACCTTTATTGACGTGTAAGTTTTCCGACTGCCTTGTAAGGTTGCATTTAGGAAGGTCTGATAAAGGGGAAAATATTTTATCCCTTTTCGCGCAAAGGTAGTAGAAAAGTAGGTAACTAGTAGCGAAATGCGGTTTGTACATAGAATGAAACATATTTGCAGAAATGTGATATTTCAATTTAATATAATATAACCGAATATTGAACCACACATGTACATACATATGTATATATGTACATAGCACCTTTATACAACAAACTATATAAACAAAAAACGCAAGTGTGATTTAGAAGCAAATATTTTTTACACATCTTGTTAACAAAAACAATTTTAAGTTTTTACATGCAAAAAATAGGACTATCACATTTGGAAAAAATTTGATAATACTTTTTCTTTAATTCAATATCAATTTTAGCAACCAAAATAAGAGGTATCTATTAAGTAAAAGCCCAGTAACCAGAATTGTATACATTTTTCATTACAATTTCAAACTTTTTTCAAAATATAATTGCCATTTTTGTAGATCATTAAGTTATAAGATTCAAGTCACTAAAAATGTAACATTAGTTG
Source organism: Philophylla caesio (assembly GCA_963971545.1). NCBI lineage: Eukaryota > Metazoa > Arthropoda > Insecta > Diptera > Tephritidae > Philophylla > Philophylla caesio. Next base: position 122,580,142 of record OZ020607.1, read on the forward strand.
CTCGAAAAAAAAAATTTTTTTTTATGGAAAACATCACATACATTCGTCAAAAATTAACGGAATTTTTATTGATATACATACAACTGTTAAAAATCAAGTAAAGACGTTAGTCAAAACTGGTCAAAATACTAATCAATTTTCTTCTATTCGATATTTTAACTGTATAATTTTATTGTTGTTAATATTTATATAAATTTTTTTTTAAATTTATTATTTTTTTATATAAAATATATATAGTAAAAAATTTAAAAACATAAAATGCTTTCTTTGATAGAAAATATCAAACAAAATGATCTGACCTGGCCGGGAATCGAACCAACGACCAATCAATTTCATACATGCAAAGAAAAAAAATTTCAATTCCTGTTCGCTGCTAGATAAGCAAGGCTACTGGAAAACATACGAGAATGCCGTCAATTCGATTATTTAATGTAAGGCATGCAGTGTTGCCTGCCAGGCCATTTCATTTCACAAGAAAAGTTCTAATTTCCACGTGTTTGATAACATTTTTTTTCTTAAATTAAAACAGAGCAACACAGGCTACCTTAAGGCAGCGTGCAAGAGTGAGACAACTGCCTAATTATCCAACCTTGTATGATTGAATCATGATTTATACGCTTCGCAGGTGAATAAAATTATACAATAAAATTAGTAGAAAACGGTTGCGCCCCAATTTACTTGATTTTCAAGAAGCCTACAGCGTTATAGCTTTCATATTTTTTATATTGTTAACTGGTTAAGAATAACAATTATCATTCTAGAGTGAAATCAAGTAGTTGCAGCGTAGAAAAATGTGCATGCCAAGTTAAGCTTCGAGTTTATTTCTGATGTAGTCCCTCAATTACTTTAATGAAACACATTTTTTTTAACAATAAAGGTCTGTATCAATTGCAGGAGTATGCAAACTTTTTGACATCTTTTTTTTTATATTTTAAACCCTTTACTGTGCTTTAAATTAAACTGAGCGCTTGAAAGAAACTTCATAAAAATAAATATTACCGCAAATGTTGCGATTTTGCATATTTCAGAAATGACTTTCAATTACAAAAGCGTCCATTTTTTTACAACTCACCGACTTGACTTCTTTTATAGGCTTTACGTGCTTTACCTGCGCACAGCGCACACCATAAAAGAAAACAAAAAATATTGAGAGTAAAAATAAAATACGAGTATGCGTAACAATGGAAAAATGCCTAGCGCCGATTGTTAAACCAAGCAACTGCATAACTAACTGGCTGGCAAGTAAGCGGCTCGCAGAGTGCCTTCAGTGATTGGCAGCTTTGTCCAAGTGAAAGTAGCAAATCTCTAATGTTGCCTACCACAATTTGAACCACCCGCTGGTGTGTTGGTGAGCGACAGCGGGCGTTCACCTGTCTCACACACAATCTCAATCATTTAGCCAGCCATAGACTAGCTGCTATTCAAAGTATAGCAATAAATATTTGCTATAGAAAATCTCATTAAAAAACCATAGAGAATGACCAACATGGCCACCACCATCGTTTACGCAGAAACACGCAGATCGACAGCTACGACGCAAACGTACATACACATTGACAATTGATAGTGAGCGAGCAAATTGATTTTGGTTGCGTTCGGTTTACTAAACTGCTTGCTGGGTCATTGAGCTTGTGAAGTGTTTTGTGTGTCTTCTAACATTTTTTATTTATTTTATTTTATTTTATTTTATTTTTTTTCCAGAGTGTTCATTATTTGCTAAGTGTACTAGTGGCATACGTACAGACATATTTATTTATTTATTTATTTATTGTTGTGTCAATGGCGTGGGTGAACTCAGGCAATAAATAAGAAATTGCTTAAAGGACTGCGCCGTACTTCGTTATTAATGCATCAAATGAAGTGGCATTCACATCGAAAGAATTTGTAGCTGACAAAAAATATGGTATACAATAGAATTTCGAAAGTACGAGTATTTAGAGTGCAAAGGTGTTTTGTGAGTGCAAAATAAAGGTTCGAAAACCCGCTTATCGTTTTATATCAAAGCGGTTGCTTGGAATGTTACACTTCAGAGGCTGGCTTCATTGATTAGGGTGACTTGATTCTACAAAAAGAAAAAAGAAAAAACTTTAAGTTTTTGCTGAGCTCTCGTTAAGTTGACATCAAACCCAAGACATCAAATCCCAGAAAAAACTGCACACAATGTGGGGCCAATTTCAGAATTCAACAAATTTTATATTTCTTGTTGCTGATACTCGCATCTAGTGATGGGCGAGTCCGAGATGTTTAAATGATCGAGAGAATTGCCATTCGTCAATCGTTACAAAAGAACAATCGAGTCAACAATCGAGTCAACAACCGAGTCAACAATCGACACCCTGTCCAACTGTATAATCGATTTGTTTTTCGATTGTTTCGATAAGTTGCCAGCTAGTGCGAGATATTTTGGCCGATTGTTATCTAAAGTTTATCGCGACTGCCACGGACTGCGAGAGAGAACCATCGCGATATTTTAACAATCGCTAGCCAGCTGCGAGTCCGAGATGTTTGGGTCGCTTGTTTCGATTGTTAGCTACTCGTAATTTAAGCGCCACTATTCGCGACTGACAATTCGTCGCAAATTCGTCTACGAGAGAAAACATCGTGAACCAACAAAGATGTTTGAACAATCGAGGCAATCGACTAAAATAACTCGGACTCGCCCAACACTACTGATATCATCGTGGTGTGCCTTAAAAGTATGCTACTTTTTGATTTTTAGTTTGATTTATCTAAGAAATGTGTCTTTGTAATTCTCAGCCTGCTTATGAGGATATAATGTTTTGAAGTTCCAAAGTCTGGCTTTCGCACACACGCCCAAGTTTTGTTAATTATGTTTTTGTTAATATTCTCAAGGAGTTTGAGTGTTTTTTATAACCATTTCTGCCAACTGACCGTCTCTAGAGAGACTTGCATTATCCTTTTTTCCTTTTCTTTTTTTTCTTATTTTGTATTTGCTTTCATGCACCACGTTTGAATCTTTACCCGCATCGTGTTTCCAAAACTATACCCGCCCGTCTGACCCTGATGGCACTCATTTAAATATTGCATGTGCCCTCAGCAACTCGGCAAGTGTGTGTGTGCTTGCTATAAATATTTGCAGAGGACAACCTGTCGTATACGTGATATTTCCGAAGCGGCTCAGACTGGAGCGACTCTGTGCGCCGCTTTGCGCTTTGCTACCTATAATTCCTCAACTTGTTGATTTTTATTTTTCTATATTTTTTTTTTTGTTTTTATTTTTCATGTTTTACGATTGCTCTTTGCTTACGCTGCAGCCCAATTTGAAATAATACCAAGAAAACAAATACTCTCGAGATGGCAGTTGGTTCGCAAAGAAAGACAAAGAAAGAAAAAAAAACCAAACACGAAGTAGCGCCGAACGCAGACTGCGACGCGTGTAAAATCACAAAATTGAAATGAATGGCGCAAAAGTGCAAAAAAAAAAAAAAATAAAAAATTAAATAAAAATCGAACAGAAAAGGTAAAGAGCAGCATGAAATTAATGTCTGTGCATGAAAGTACGTGAAGTCATAGAAAATGCGCAGACACGCGCCAAATGCACAACAGCATTGCAGCAGCTTCCCGCAGCGCGATACAAACAAGAGCTCGCGCGCGCTGCAATCAGGTCAACCTGACCCACCCAGTGTGGCCACCTCAAATGTCCGTTGTCTCTGTGTGTGTGTGCGAGTGTATTTACAAAGTAACAACTCGAGCGTCGTTCCAACTGTGCTGTGCGACGGTCAACACTTAGTCCAGCCGTACGCTGCAGTTTAGGTCACCAAGCGCCACTCCAGACTTTAGGTGCACTTGCGCCAGCGCGGTCCGCATTGTGGGCGCAGCAATGACCGCATTTTAATAGCTGCATTTGGGAGTGCGCCACCCGATGGCAGTCCGTATGAGTACGCTTTTGCACTCGCAAAAAGTAAAGGAAAACAAAAAAAAAAAGATGAAAGCACAACTTGCAAAGCCAATGTGAGCATTCGAATATTGCAGCAATGCATTTAATTGTTAACCCGAGCAAAATTGTTAGCCCGGATTACTAGGAGCGCGCGCGCTGGTGTGTGTGTGTGTGTGTGTGGTTGTGTAAGTTATAAGGGGCTCAAGCGCAGATATTTTTATTAACCGGAACACACACAAATGAAAGTATTGTGTAGCTGACGTACACGTTTTGGTGAATTATTTCCAAATGAAAGAGGAAATAAGATTAGAAAAAGAGTTTAAAAATATTGGCAATAAATTGATTTGGGACTTTGTGAAACAAAAGCGCTTTAAAGCGCAGAAAAACATTTGTGAAGAAAATATCGGTCACAGATGCGAATAATTAGGCAAAGGTCAAAGCTGACTTTTCATTTGTTCATACAAATTTTAGTTGATTTTAAATGGTTCACTCATATTTTATTTTATTTTTTTTTTTTGTCAAACCCTGGTCCACTTTTAATCATTTCCACGTTCGTTCGCTTGAAAAATAAGTAAAATTTGCACGCGCCTAAAAATATGCAATGAAAATGCTTCAACTGTGCATACATTTGCAATTCTCAGCTGGTCTATGCACTTATTTGTTGAACAAGTTGATGCATTTCGCTTATCACAATTTTATAGTCGTCGGTCAGCCATTTGCCACCTTTAATACTTTAATTTGCTTGTGAATATAACTAATCAATCTATGAATATAAAAAATACGAGTTGCAAGATAACCTGGCATTATAAAGATTAATTTAAGATCCTGCCATTAGGCACCATTTAAGGTGTACATTATAACAAAAAAAAATAATGATTAAATAATTTGTTTCCTGAATATTTCTAAAGTAAAATTGGAAGCTTTTGCTTTTATTGGCAATACCCGTTTTTAAAGAAATGAGTTCTTCAACAGAGTCGAATGAATTTATTGCAAAGAGCAGGAAATATCGCAGACAAAAGTTTAAAAACAAAAAATTGGCTCGAAAAAGATAAATTCAGGGGTTGGCTACAAGCTTTGGCCGGTGAGTCGTTTAAATTTAAATTAAATTGAAACACGCAGAAACAAAATCTTACCAGAAAAATGTGAAAGCCATAAGCAAAGCGGGCAAATTGGGCAATTTTTTTTTAAAGAAAAGCTTAAGTACAGAAAGGAATAATTGAACCAAACATTTAACCTTTTGTATTTTGTTGTCAAACTTTTTGCTTTTCTTTTAATATTGTAAAATATTATTGGGTTAAACTTGTAGGGAATTTTGTGGGGAAAAATTTTAAAACGCGTAAGGAAAAGTAGGGATTTCCCAAAAACTTATGTACATACCATCACTGCCGAATAGTCAAATGAACTAGTTAGTAGTTAACTACTTTATAACTAGTATGCAACGCAAGCGCAAACAATCAGCCAACTGTCTTGTTTCTTCTATACAAGCAACTAGTATTTTTAACATAGCGATGTCCTACGCGATGGCAATCGTTAGATTTGGATTAGAAATGTACCAGTCCAACTATGGACCAAACATACTAGTCTCCTACTAGTTCACACTGTACTCGTCCAATTGTAGACCAAAACCACTCGGTTGATTATTTTGTAGTTTAAAATTTGCTTTAATTAGTTTAACATTTTCTAAGCATTGATAGAAAGAGAAATAAATTCATAAATTCTTCAAATTTGGTATCAATCCAAAAATTAAATAAAACAATTTTTCATTAAATTTTATTAAACGTAAAATAACTTATTTTCATTACTACAATAACTTAAAAAAAAAAACAAGTATTCTAAAAATTTAACTAAAATCATGAGCTTAATCTAGTGTTAAAACACATTTCAGTCTTTTCTCTTAAAAACTGAATAAAAATTTAAAATTTGTATCAGTTTAAAAGTAAAGAAGAAATTTATGTTTACAAGTCAATTTGGTCAAATAAAGTAAGGCATGACTAAATCGTTTTGTATTTGGTAAAAGTCTGGTCTTTTACGGACTAGTTCGAGATCACTCAGAAAGTGCTAATTGTAAAATAGTATTTTGTCTGACTAGTTTGGTGTTTCACTGCCGGGTGGTTTGAAATATCTTCGCACATTTAAAAATGCACTGAAATATTTTCAAACCACAATTCTTTTCTTAAAATTTTTGCTTTTTTTTTTCGTTATTTAAAACGCGACAATTTTGCGACTCAATGAAAAAAAATATAAATTTATTATGTAGTAGTGGAAATTAGTTACTCAAAGAAGTTTTTGATGATTTCGTTAAATAGAAATTTTACGCATTACAAGGAGACAACTCTTTCCAATTTTTTTAGTCAAACCCTTAAGCGCTCTTCGTGTTTCGAAAATTTGCGAATACTGCGAAGCTACGAGTGAAGCCAATTTTTTTTTTTACAAACTTCACAGTGAGAAAAAGAGTAAAAGAAACTGAAAAAAAAATTTAGTAAAATATTACTGCTCCTTTTAATAATAAAGCCAACCAATTGCTATTGAAACAAGAAAGATACTTGAAAAAATGTGTGAATTGCCTCGTGGCGATTTCGCTTTTTCAAATATTTTCTGTTAAAAGTAAAAAACAAAATCAACTCTAGCGCCCGCTAGGAATTGGCATTTTGTGCACTCGTTGAACTTTGCGCCTGTGGCTGTTGGCTGTTGGCTGTCGCGCCGCTGTTGTCTGCTATAAGCTTTTCCTTTTATTTTTTTTATCGAACTGCTTTCGCAATTCACAACAATGCCGTTATAGTTGTTTCAATAAAGCCAAACGTAAATACAAATTTTGGCATTTACCAAACGCATATCGACAATAAGTGGAAGTGCGCCGTTTTGTTTGCGCGTGTGTGTGTGTGTGCTTGTGTTGCCACCGTCAACAGCCCCAAACGACAGCGAAACTCTGGCGGCCGTTATGCCAACAATTGCTGCTGCTGCTGCTGTGGCTGCTGTGGCTGCTGTGACTGCTGCTGTGACTGCAATAAGCCAGCATGTTTGCTACATTGTTAGCGCTCTCTTTGCCGCAACTTCAACAACAGCAAATTGCGTTTGTCTACGCGAGTGCGTGCGTGCGTGTGTTTGTTTGTTTGCGGTTGTGTTGGTAGTAAAATGCATGCGTTGGCATTTGCTTTTGGGGCATCTGCCTCCCCGCTCCACGCTCGCCTTTCGCTTTACACTTTTTCTTGCTTATCTTTCTTGCCATTCCTACTTTACTGGCTTCGATTTGGTAATTGCTTTGCTTCCACGGCGGCCTTTCTTCTGCGTTTGGGTACATGGCGACGACGTTGACGACTTTTTGGTTGCTTACTGTTCGCTGTTGGCTGTTTGCTGTTGGCTACACTCAGAGAAAAATTCGTTCTAAAACGAACGAAATCAGTTCCAAACCCAGCACATTCGTTGATGAAAGTCTGTTAAGTACGTTTTTTCTTAAACCATGAACAATGGGCTTACTTTCAGAACGGATTTTGTAAGACCGCCGTGCCAATTCCAAGAACATTTTGGGCTTAGTTGGTGAACGCTTAGTGGTTTAAGAACTTTTTTTTGCATTTTAAGAACACTTTGTGCTTGTTTTGAGACTTTTTTTCTGCATTTAAGGAACGCTTTGGACTTGTTTTGAGACCATTTTTTTGCATTTTAAGAACGCTTTGTGCTTGTTTTGAGACCTTTTTTTTGCATTTTAAGAACGCTTTGGACTTGTTTTGAGAACATTTTTTTCCATTTTAAGAATGTTTCGGGCTTGTTTTGAGAACATATTTTTTCATTTTAAGAACGTTCCGTGCTTGTTTTAAGAACATACTTTTTCATTTTAAGAATGTTCCGTGCTTATGTGCTCCATTTAAGAACAGTAAATAGCATTTTTTTAATTACTGATAATAAAATTAACTTCAAATTACCAGTAAAATTGCATATATTACTGAAAAAATAACATTACTCAGTAAATGTTTACAGGAAATGTAAAAAATGTTCTATAATTAGTACGGGTTACGGGTTAATGAATATTATATTTCATTATTAGGAAGTCTTTATTGATTACTGCAGAGTTTTATCAAAAATCAGTAAAATTTTACTGGTAATGTATATGTATGTATAAATATATGTATGTCTCGATTTCGTGAATTTTTTAAATAATTTGAAATACATATTCAATATTTACAAATTTAAAACGTTTTGTATTATTAAATATTCAATGTTGCATTAATTCGAATATACCTAAAGATTCCCCATGTGCAAAAATAAAATAAAAAAGCAATTATAAAATGTTCGCTTCTTCTTTTCTAACAAACAATACATTTGGTGTGCAACACACTAACTTGGCAACAATGGCATTGCTCTTTTTGACTACAGCTCGCTCAATATGTACCGTTTGCTCTCATATTTTTCTCTCATCGCACTCTAAGAACAATGTTCGTATTTATATAACATACGGACTTATATTAAGACCAAACGTACTTAATTCATAAACATTGTTCTTAACTCAAGCGCAAAGTTCTTGCTTCAAGAACAGATGGTGATTTTTTAGGAACAAACGTTACTTTTTTAAGAACAAAGAAACAAGAACACAAAATTCTTAAAATAAGAAAAAAGTGCTCGATTTTAGAACGCCGTTTTTCTCTGAGTGTACTGTTTGCTGTTTGCAGACTGTCAGTTGCTGATTTATGTATATTCGGCCTTATGTGTTTGCTGTGGTGACTGTGTGTGTGTGTGTGTGAGTGTGTGGTTTGCTCATTGACGAAGAAAAAGATGTTTCATGTGCGAGCGACAGCAATTAGAGAGGTAAACAGTTCGAGCCGATTGTGTTGCAGACATGCTTTGGAGGTAAATAGAAGAAAGCAAGTCATGCGGAGACCTTGGACTCTCAGCAGTAGGCAGCATTTTATTTTTGTAAATTATTTTGCGAATAACTTTTGCTTCAGAGGCGCACGCCTGATCAATGTTTAAGAACTTATGAGCTTTTGTGTGCCACAATATTCAAACAATTTTTTCGTAAATCGTTTATTTACCTACAACCAACAGCCCTAAAGTGTAGATATCCCGAAAAATTGGCATTTTTTTGTATTTATAATGCAAAATAATTTTTCAGAAATTATTTGGAAAGCGAACGTGAAAAAGTTTGAATATTCGCTTCGTGATATGTAAGCTGGCGTTAGATTTCTTATGGTCGACTCCAAGAATTGATAACTGAGCGTTGTTTGATTATTTCAACAAAAAAAAAGTGCAATTTTTTTGCAGTCAAAAATTATAAATTTTTCTTACCAAGTCATAGATAATGTGGCAATTTGAGTTATTCGCCGACAGCGCCATCTATGTGTGAATGCTTTCTGGCAACACCGAGGCGCTTGTGTTGGAATTCCGAAGCGTGCAAGAGTTTGCAACTGTCGCTTTTAAATTTTTATATTAAATAACTCGTAACTCTCTATCTCTCTACCCGTATTTTTCTTTTTTACTTCATATTAAATTCTGCCAACTATTTAATTTTTTGGCTTCACATTTAATTCATTTTTCTAACTCTATTTTTTTTTTAGTTGTACAAATAAGTAAAGTTCAGTGTTATCTAATTCCTTTTCGCCACCCTTGCTTGCCTAACATAACAACTCATTTAATTAATTCCTATGCTTTATTTTTTATTTTCTTCAATATATGCGTGTGCTTAAATTTTATTACCAACACATATATACAATTTTGCCAAGCTTAATGCCAATGTAATAAAACGCTTTTAAATTAAGCGAAATTAAATATGCCCACCGTTCCACTTCTTTTGTATCACCACTACATACATACATACAGTACACACACACATACAAGTTTGTGCGAAAATATGTAATCAAATGTTATGTAACTCTATCTCTCATTACATTCATTTTTATTACAGCTTCCGGCGGCGGAAAAACAACTGCAACAGCTGGCCCTTTGCTAGCAGGCACTGTTTAAGTGGAACAACAACAATGCAACAGCAACCAGCAGCTGTATAAATATACAAACACATGCGAGTATAAGTGTTCATAAAAACAGCAGGCGGCAAGCAACAAGCCATACGGAGGCGAAATAATTCTACAGCGCAGAGTGGAAGTACAAACAAAAAAACAGAAAAACAACAGAAAAAAATAATAATAAACTAAAGTTAATTACCAACAAAAATGGCTTCCAAAAAGTTGCTTGGAAAAGTGTGGGGAAATAGAAAATAAAAATGCGAAAAAGTTAGGAGCGTGTGAATTTGTTTAAAGCAGCTGAGCGAAGCAATAGCAAACCCAAAAGCCAAAGCAAAAGTTTGCTTGAAGTGAAAATTAAACAGAAGCATTGAATAGAAAAGCATTGAACGCATTTAAAAAAAAAAACACGAAACAGCTGTTCGCTGCACTGCCTTATCGACAAACGCGAGAACATTGCGAACGAGAGTGAGAGCGATACAGTGAGCCGAGAGAGCAAATCCTCCTAAGTGCAAAAGAGCCACGAATCATTAACTGAAAAGAAAAAATAAGAATAGGCCGTAACTTGGTCGTTGTTGGTGTCATCGCCTCGGCGCTAAATAGGTCGCCCGCATCGGGGCGTTATTATGCAGAAGAAGCCACCGTTGCCGTTGACGGCATTCATTGGTGGCCCGACGCTCATACACGCTTCTCAATCGGCGACCAGTTCGAGCAGCGGCAGCAGCATTGGCAGCGGAATGTGCTTTCCCAGCAGTAAAAGTAGTAGTGGCGGTGGTGGTGCCAGTGGTGGCGGTGTGGGTGGAGAGAAACGCGATCGGCATGTTGGTGGCGGTGGAGGATTGTGTGGCTGTCACAAGGCGCCTAAGTCACATTGTATATCGGCGACAGGTAAGTGCGTAGGGGCGAAGTGGAAAATGCTAAAACTGTAGAAATAAGTCGTGATGAAGAGCGAGCGAGAGAGAGATAGAGAAAGAGAGGTAGAGAAAAAGATAAAGAAGGAGAGGTAAATAGAGAGAGGGAGATAGAGAGAGAGAGAGAGAGATAGAGAGAGAGAGAGAGAGGGAGAGGGAGGGAGATAGAGAGAAAGAAAGAATAAGAGCGCGCGAGAACGAAATATTTAAAAGATCGAGAAAGAGAGGAAAACTTAAGACCGAAGGATATGAGTGGAAAGTGAAAAGTTAGGAAGTGAGAGAAAGAGGTTGCGAAAAGAGAGAATGGAAAAGGTGATAGAAGGTAAATAATAGAGAGAGAGAAAGAAGTAAAAATATTAAAAGAATGCAGACGATACAAAGAAGGAGTTAAAGAGTAGTAAATGAGAAGCAAACAAAGATTTTAAAAAGACTTCGAAAATAAAGTTAACGCAAAAAAGAGGATGAGAGAGATAAAGAAAAAAAGTGGTGAGAGAAAAAGTTTATATTGATAAGAAAAACGAAAGTTAAATTTGTTTTTTAAATAGGCACAATTCGAAAAAATTTTAAAATAACAAAATCTACAAAAAATGCAATAATTGTGCCAAAATAATTTATACAAAACACATTTGTCACTTTTGCCTGTGACGTAAAAAGATAGAAAACATAAAACGCGAAAGTAAAAGAGTGTAGAAAATTTAAAGCGATTAAATAAAATATTTAATATTAAACAAAATTAATTAAATTCAAGTAAAAAAAAAGAAAAATATAATAGAACAAAAAATAAAAAATAAATAAATATAAATGTTTACAATAAAATAACTTTAAATAAGACAAACAAAAAGGAAAGAATTTAATATAAAAATATACATAAAAGTCAAGTAGACAAAAGAAAAAACGATTTAAAGAAGGTTGGTGGACAATATTTAGGAAGCAGGAGATATAAAATCTTAACTGAAGGAATAAATATAAAATGTAAAAAGTCTATTGATTTGTGTATAATTTAATATTCAATTATTTTGTATCTTTCTCATTCTATTTATTAACTGCATCTCCGCAGGCGTTCTCCTGCTCGTACTCCTCTACACCGCCATGGGCTCCATTATATTCGTCACACTGGAGGGGGAGATGGAGGATACCAGTTCGCTGGAAACTGCCGTGGCGGCATCGAAAAAATTTCCACGCACTGAACTGGCAAATGAGCAAATAAGATCACGGTGAGTACAGATACCAACCAATTCTACTTCAGTTATTATTAATACTCGTTATTTGATAAGCTTTCCGCTTTAATGTCTTTCAACTAGTACTCGTATCTACGCGCAAAATAAGAAAAACTAAAAACAAAAAATTTTTAAACCAGAAAATAAAGGAGAAGAAACAAAAAAAAAAGAAACAAAAACGTGTAGGGAGTCGCCTACATTTTCCAGTCACGTTTCGGCCAGTTCAGCACGAGAAAGCAAGGTTTTCCGGTCGTTGTTGTACAACAATGAGTGCAACTATTTTGAGCAGCGCTTTTGCCATCTACAAGCGAAGTGCATGAAAAAAAAGCGCGCTGTGAAACGATGGCTGATGAGCGTGCAAAGTGGTTTGGTGGTCGGAGTGACTACGTGTCACTTCACTGTCACATACACGTGTGATTGTGCTTTTAAAAGCGAAGTAGAGTAATTTATTTTTAAAAGCAACCGAAATATAGTATCCGATTACAAATTGACAAAATGGCCAAAAAATTGTCAAGCCAATAAACGCGCATAGACTGGTGGCAGGCCATGTTATGGTACGTGTGCGGGTGAGGGCGAGCGAGAGAGAGAAAGAAAGAGAGAGCAGAGGCGGTTAGAGTTTGTGGAGGAGCTTATAAGCGGCGAGTGCCTTTCGCAGGCGTCAAGTGATAAAATTGAATGTCAGTCGCCTGTCTTCTTAGCCGACTTAAGCAGCACATTAGCATACAATGTGTTGGACTCTGCTTAAGCTCTTTGCAAATTTTCCCAGTTCGCTCACTCCACGTTTTTTACAGCTTCTATCCGAGTTCGCTATTTAGCAATGTTATTTATTTTATTATTATTAGCTTGTGTTATTTAAAATAAATTTTATATCTTCGTATTCTTTTGAGCATCCACAGGGCATCCGAAAATAATTCGCCTTGAACACATTATTGAGCAGATAGCCATTCGAGATTTTCTATGCTTTGTTTTTTTTTTCTTTTACCAATATGGCGCTGATTTCGAAATTGTCATTATGGTGTTTAGCACATTTTTTCTCTTTTTATTCTTTTATTGTTCTTAATCCTTTTGTGCCATTCCACTACAGCTGCAGACAGACTTGCCGGAGTGCAAATAAATTATCTCCTTCACCATTCATGCACACTTCTTAAATCTGTGTTTATGGCGCTTTTTGCAGTGATTCGACATTCCTTTTGTGTGTATCTACTATAAAATAAAAAAATATTATTAGTCGTATGCCAGTTTATCAATCATTCAGTATTATCATTCAACTAAAACGAAAACTAATTTAAGCAGCGCTCCAAATTTCCTCAACATTCGCACAAAATCCAAAGACCAGAGAAAATTTTAAGGTTAGAGATAAGTTTTAAATTGCATCTTCTAAATAATAAATTTAATAGATTTTTAAAAATTAAATAAAACTTTTCTAATTTTGTGCCTAAACTTGAAACTCTAAAATTTATGCTTTATATTTTGAATACAAAATTTTTAATTCTTAATTTTGAAACACAAATTGTTTATTCTCAATTATTAATTCTTAATAAAAATTCGAAACTCTGGATTTCAAATTTTGGAATTTTAAATGGTAAATTTTTAATTTAAGTTAAAAATTCAAAATTTTAATTTTCATACATAATATGCGGTATCTTATTTTAATTTCAAAATCCAAAATTGTTAATTCCAGCAAGTAAATTATTCAAATAAAAAAAAAATAATTTTAAGCTTCAAAATCCAAAATTTTTAATTCTAGTATGTAAGTAAAAAATTTAAATTATAAAACGTTAATTTTAAGTTTTTAAGTTTAAAAATTCTCATTTTTAATTTCATAAAGTAAATTATTACAATAAAACAATAAAAACTTAAGTTTTATTCTCTGAATTAAAACATTTTTTATTATAAATACAAAGTGCACAATATGAAATTATAAATCGAATATAAAAGATTTTTTGCTTACTAAATTCTCTATAGTTTTTCAATAAAATACATTGTGGTTTTAAATTTTTTATTCCAGCAAGTAAATTATTAAAATTAAAAAAAAAAATTTAAGCTTCAAAGTCCAAAATTTTTAATTACATAATTATTAAAATATAAAAAGTGAATTTTAAGTTTTAAGTTCAAAAATTCAAGATTTTAAATTCATAAAGTAAATTATTACAATATAAAAATAAAGAATTAAGTTTTATTCTCTGAATTAAAAAATTTTAATTATAAATACAAAGTGCACAATAAGAAGTTATAAATCGAATATAAAAGATTTTTTTTTTACTAAATACTTAAGATTTTTTCAGTAAAATACATTGTGGTTTCAAACTGTGTCAGAATTATGTATATTAAAATATAAAAATTTTATTCTAAAAAATTTTTGAACTTTCAAGTTTGTATTGTAGTCTATTTCAAATTACCGTTAATTAAACTAAAAATGAAAAAATTTTAAATATTAAAAATTAGATTAAAAATAAATAAATTCTATAATCTATTGAAATATGAACGTATTTTCATATACATATACATATGAACAGAAAAGCGTTACAACTCGAAATTATTTTCAAATCAAGTTTTTTCATAAATTAATTTGCAAAGAATTTTTTCACAGCACTTACCCGTTTTGTTTTCGATTACGACTAAGCATTGTCACTGCGGCAGTATAACTCAAAAATGCGTGGAAAAAGCTTTAACCTGCCTGCCGAAACATAACAAAAAAAAAAAAGAAATGTTTATTTCATGAAAATTTGCTTCGAAAACTAAACCGAAGGTCATTTTGGTATTAAATGCAATTTTTGGATTGTGCCTTTTTTGCATTAAGCTTGCGTTTTGTAATTATTTGCATCTATGGAATTTATCTATTAACATGCACCACATATTTTCTACTCAATCCTAACGAACAATCAACATGCCGAGAGTTAACTACGATATACTTATTCAAAGTTATTTCTCTCAACGTCGTTCACTCCAATGCAAATGTTGCGTATACGCCATGTACGCCGACTACTATGTATCTATGTAATATAGTTTAGAGAGGCAAAACAATGCCAACTTAAGATAATAAACACAGATATTCAACCAGCGGCGTATTATCAAAACTGAATAGCTGTTGAAATTATACAAATATTTGCTAAATAACAAACGTCAGCAAGTAACTAATTGTACAAGTACAACAACAACAACAACAATGCATAAATAATATGTTTCACAATAATTGCCAGAGAATTTATTAATGTAGAGCAAAGTAATTACTTGAAAATAAATCTGTCATGAAACCTTTATGGAGCTGTTATAAGTCGAGCATTAACAAGGCAGGTAACAAGTGGGACAAATGTTATTAGTGGCCAACACACACACACACACACACACACACACACACGTAGGTAAACTTATTTGCAGTCAACACAAATCACGTTTTACACCTTGAATTATGTTAACGTCAATTTGAAGTGAGTTCGTTTGCTGCGTCGGTGCGGGTCGTGGTTGTTGTTGTTGTTGTTGTGCGAAACGGTATTATTAGTGCGGTTATTTAGTAGGGCAATTATGTGTTATTTCGTTGAGGGTTCCTACCCAACTTCTACAATTTACAGTCACACACGCACACGCACGCACGCACTGCATCTCTTTCATAGTAGCAATCAAAATTGTGCAAAGCACGTTTGGATTTGTTGGTTGGCTGTGGGGCAAAATAAATAATCAGAAGCCACGAAAATTCGGCAAACATAATAATCACATTTAATTTATTTCAATTAGCCGCAAATAGAAAGGAATCGCTGCATCGTCAATGTAATACTTAGAAGAGGCGCACCGAAGGTCACCTTTCACAAAAGGTAGCTTGATTTGGCGATTTAAAATTGCCTCACACATACACACATACACACATGCGACCATAAGCAATGCAAAGTTTGTGAAACGTGCGAGAAATAAATAAGCGCTTTGTTGGTTTGTTTTTTATATGTGGAACATCAAATTGCCAACAATCTACTTAATTGCTGCGAGGCGACTTTTGTTTTTAGATTGCGACTCGCCACTCATTCAGCGACTTTTATACAGCAGGGGATTTTAAGAAAATTGTTTTTTTTTAATCTTTAGTGGGCATGATAACTTTATTGTTGGTGATTTGTAGCTGTTGTTGTTGCTGTAGCAGCATAAATATTCTCAATACACATTTTGGGCAATGCTGCTGAGTCGACTGTCACCTTGACCGGAAATATATAAATGTGGGGATCGTTTCGATAACGTAGACTCGTCTGTCGTGGGATCGTTGATTTGTAGCTAGCTTTGACTTTTCCGCATGACAAAACGTAGCAAATTGGGGATTATTGACCCAATTTGATTCTTCTTGTTGTGAAGAGGTGCTGATGTGCATTTTGCGACGCAATACTGTAACATTTTTCTTGAGTAAGTTCTAAAATCAAAAACTTAAAATCTAACGCCAGCGCCAAATTTAATAATTGCATTTCTCGGCTTGGAAAGTGATGAAAAAATCTGGTGTTTCCCCTGTGTTTTTCAGTATCTTTGCTATGATTTTCTTCCTCTTTTTCAATGAAGTAAACGGCAAATTTTTACAACCCTTAATCTAAACTTTAGTGCAAGCTTGACAGATAGCTCAAAAAGTCTTCTAAAGTCTACTAAAGCCATTTTTTTTAAGGGAAAACCAACTTCGATCGACTTTCTTTGTACTAGAAATTGGCTAGTGACTGCAGTCTATGTGCTGGCTAACGAAACTATTTCAAGTTGAATGACTCTATTAATGTCTGATTTTGACAGTAGCACGATTCCAGCGCCACCTTGCGTACATTTTTTTATATGGTTTTTACTGCTGTTTTATGTATCTAAAGTATTAATTTTCCAGCGCCACCTAGCGGCTTAAATCTGGTTTTGTGTTGTCTGAATACTGAAAAAAATTAAATTGCTAGCTCAGTAGAAATTTCGCTTAAAATTTGCCACAAATGTAAAGACCGAAAACGATTTAAAAAAAAACACGCTTTGAAAATAGGAAATTTTTTGCAAAACTATTTAAGCTTGTCTTCTCAAAAGACCGTAAAAAATAAAGAAAATGAACTTTCGCTGCAAAAATTGGCGAAGACAAACATAACTGCTTGACTTAGCTGAGTCTTCTACTAGAATTCTATTGATAAGAATGCCGCAAAGACCCGATAGTAGCCAAGGCAGCATAAGGCAGCCTTTATATTTATATTTACTTATTCATAAGCAGTTCAACTTCTATTATTACCCGCGCAAAGATAACATCCTTAAACAACATTATTTCGCTTAAATATTATCAGTAAAGTTGATATTTAAAGTTAAAAGTCCTACCAAAGTTCCTCCTTCTCGACTCCCCACATCTCTCACCGCATCGCCTACTGTGCTCATTGGCCTGCTCTACAATATTTTTTTTATTATTTTATAGCTCACAACTCCCACAGCGTTTCTGCTTCATTTGCTAATGTGAACTCCGGTCGCACCTCAGCGCCACCCGGGTGGTCGGTTCGCTCACTACATTTTCCATTATAACATTTTAACTTTGTATTAGTTCGCATTTAATGCGGCGCACCTCGAACGCTTCCGCAAAGCATAAGCAGCTCAAGTGCTTTACTAGTGCTACGGCAGCTAAGGTGGTGTCCTTACAATTGCAACTTCATGCTTCATGCTTCCTTTTGAAGAAATAATTTTTCTACTTTCTGTGTCACCGTTTATCAACGCACTATCATCGTCAACTACTTGTATTATCTCCAAGTGCTAGCTTGGTCGTTTTGTAAGAAGGTTGCCTGCGGCCGCTTTTATTATGCTCTGCCTCATTTTATAACCCAACCTCTTTGCGTGATTTTTACTTGCCACTAGCCTACTTTTCGCAATCCGCTTCGCCCCGCACTCGCTATGTCCCTCTCCGGTTTTTATTCGTAGTCTTATCCATGGCCTTTTATCGTTTTAATATTCTTAACGTACATTGTCTTCCTCGTTGCGGTTACCTCGTACTCCATTTGCCATCAACTGTCCCTTTTTATTTCCTGCCGTTATCCTGTTGTCCTGGCTGCCTGCTTGACTGGCTTGCCGCTAATGTGCCTTATTTTAGTTACTTTATGCTTCCTTCCTTTTTTGCTTGGGGAGTTTTTTTCACCTTCTCATCAGTCCTTTGCCCTCGGGTCGCCGGAGTTACCTATCATTCATTTGGTTGGGTGGCCCGCCATTGTGCACCGAGATATAAGCACTGAGGACTCTTGTTGAAATGTACCACCAATAAACTGCGCAAGCAAAAGCCAGAGCAAAGCGCCTCAGACACTAGACAAATGGGACCAGCTCGTGGGCGAGTGTCCAAATACACTGAGAAATCATTTTGCTAGCAGCGCAAATGAAATTAAAGCGGCAGTTTAAAAGAGAAAAAATAAAGAAAAATTAGTTTAGCTTTTGGGAGGGCAAGGATATCATGGCAAATTACCAAGTCTTGAGTGATTAACGATCTTGTAATATTTTAAAATTCATCATTATTGAAAAGTTAAGTACTCTAAATAAGAAAATAAAAAAGCGAAAAAAAAATATTGGAATTCAGTATAGCGATTCATTTGGAATAAAATTAACATACTTTGCAGTCAATTGAATTTTTGTTTGCAGCTTTACTGCCATTTAATTTTGTACTCTTTCATCAAAAACGCAAAATTTAAAATTCAATATAAAAAATGCCACAAATTCACAAAACTTTGTATGAGCACATTTCTTTGTTCCTTCCCCTGGTACTCCAAGGGTTAATTTTCAAAATATATACTTCGGCCTTCCTAAAAGTATGCAACTAATTTAAAAGTTCAAATTTATTGCATACTTTAGGGAAGTAACTTATTATGCATAAAGCAACTGAAATTAAGTTTTTGGTGCGAGTTAATATTTTTAGAAAAAAAGTAAATTTTTGTATGGCGGATTAAAAAATGAAGAAACACAGGCAGCGGAACAATTAAATTATTAAAAGAAATTACTACAGGTCATTTCCTCCTGCCATTTATCGTCTTTTAGAAAATATAGAGTTTACACGCCAAAAATGCTTCGAAAATGAGTTGAGCTTTAACGAAAAACCAAAAGTTAACGCTGCGTTGCAAAAATTGTGTTGTCACCCTGAAAGTATGCAAAGCATTAAACTTTTAGTTTCAAAAAAACATTGTAGCATACTTTTGGGAGTAGTATTTTTTTTTTTATTAAAAACCCATTTTGCATACCACTGCTTTTCTATTTTTTGTTTTTTTTTCGGAAATTTCAAAAAAAAAGTATTGCCATATTATTTCAACAAACTTCTGCCAAATCAGTCACGAAATTATTCTTTCATTTAAAAAAGAAAAATTACTTCTAGCTAAGTTTTACCGCTGCCTTTCTTATAAAATCACTAGCAATTTTCTCGCGAAGTGTAAAATAAGCCGCTCCTCCATTCAAAACAAACTCTCTTCCTATCTAACCCTTTCGTCGGTTAGAGTGGCACTGCTTTGTCACAGCCAAACGTGCCACATTTCGCACTATTTTCACTTCAAAGCTTGCGTTCTTGTTGCTGTTGTTGTTGTGCTACGCTATTGTACGTCATTGTTCTGTGGCTGTGATCATTGTGTCTCTGCGCTGTGCTAATGTTTGCTTGTTTTTGTTTTGATTGTAGGTTGTTTTTTTGTTGCCACCATTGCAAGTATAATTTATAAATAACCGAAGCGTTGCAAATAACGAATGCTTAATGATGCTGATGTGAGATGGTGGTGTTGTTGTTGTTTTGTTTTTGTTTGAACTTTAATTACTGCTGTTATTCGTCTATTTGTTTGTGTTGTTGCAGAAGTTGGCGTGCAATGTGGTAGTTTTGTTGCAAGAGAAAATACTTGAAAGGTTTGTTGTTGTTGTTTCTATTTGATCACATGCCTCGCTGCTTACGTACGAGTATGTATGTATGTATGTATGTGTGTATGACTGGTGTGAGTGTGTTCGAGTGAAGCTGCATTTATCGATGGAAAGTTCTGCGCAAATGTTTTGTGTGCAAAACAATTTAATGCAAAATAAATTTCTCACTGTTTACATTTCCAAGTATTTGTACACGTTCGCGATTGTAAACGTTTGTATGTAACTACTATGTGTGTGTGTGTGTGCTACGGCATTCTGCCTAAATTATGCATGTCACTGGTGAACCTCATAAATCGCACTCAGTCAACATAAAATTAAATGCGAAAATAATAGAAAATGTATGCGACTGAAATTTGTTACTCTCCATGTACGTGAGCGCAGTGGCAATTCATGTACATACATATGTACATAACATGCAACTAAAAACAATTAATACTGATACGCGCATAGGAACATATACTGTCGCTTTATACGAAATAAAATTAAAGTTGATTGCAGCCGCAAAATTCGCCTACCATTTGATTTAAATGCATCTTAAAATAGCAGCAAAAATGTTCTACCGTTCCACATTGTATTTGTATGGCTTCTCAAATTGCTATAATCTAGTTATGTCGTTTACTTAAAATGTTCGCAAATCACGAGTAGTGGCTATATAACTTGCCTTCCGTTTTACTCTTCGAATTGATATATTTATTTTTTTTAAATGGCGTAGCTTGTCGAACAGTATTTCAGAAAAGGTCAATAGTATTTCAGAAAAGCGTATATGCATTCAGAAATGGCCAAATGTATAACTGAAAAGATCAATTGTAGTTCAGAAAAGCGTAAATGTATTTTAGAATAACGCAAATGTATTTCAGAAAAACCCAAATGAAATTCAGAATAGGCGAAATGTATTCTTGAAAAACACAGAACATATGAAATTAATACCTTTGTGTTTTTTTGTGAAAAATTTGCGTTTTTCTGAAATACATTTGTGTTTTTCTGAAATATATTTGGCCTGTTCTGAAATATATTTGGCCTATTCTGAAATATATTTGCTTTATTCTGAAATACATTTTTGATTTTCTGAAATACATTTGGCCATTTCTGAATTCCATTTGTGTTTTCTGAAATACATTTGGCCATTTCTGAATTTCATTTAGGTTTTCTGAAATAAAACTGATCTTTTCTGAAAAAACATTTGTGGAGTAGTTTCAGCATAACCAGAAATGTAGCTAGTTTTTTTTTTGTAGGACAAGTAAGCACACTCACCTCTCTATTAAACATTTCGCGCTTTATAAAATAGTGCAGAAAGTATGTTAAAAATAATTTACACGAATAGCATAGTGTTCTTTTGATCGCCTGTCTACTAAAAAATATTATTTATAAAGTAAAAAATGTCTTGTCTTATTACAATTAAGCTCTACAATTTAACAGAAAGTACGAAATCTTGATAATTTTTCCAAGTTTGAAAAAATATAAATAAAATAAAACTAAAATATGTCCACTTTTGGAATCTCTGCATTTCTAAAAAAAAAATTTTATCATAAGAGCTCTGCAATTCAATACACTTTACTTTATTGTTTCAAATACCATTATTATTTACTTATAGGATTACCATTACCACTGACATTACCATTACCATTATCAATTCTATTGTCATTAGAGTTATATATAAATGCCACTACAGTTATAATTAGCATTACAATTAACATTACAATTAGCATTACAATTAACATTACTTTCCTCAATACGATTACTATTATCATTATCAACACCATTACCATAAGTGTTATTGTCACGCTTACCAATTTCATTACCATTATCACTAAAATTGATATGACCTATCCAATTAAACTTACCATTACCATAATTGCATCCATTATCATTACATTTAGTATTGCTTTTACCATTACCTTTCCCATTTCCATTACTATTATCATTACTTTATTATTGCCATTGTCGCTATGATAATAAAATTATAAAATTGCGAATGAAATTACATATCTTAATCAATTACCATTACCATTACAATAACGATTACCATTACCATTACCATTACCACTATCCTTATTTTTTTTAACATTGGAAACAAAAAATTTTTTTAATATTAATCCGCACTATCACCGTGATTTGGGGGGCGGGGGGTAGGTCATATCGCATTATCACTGATCTTACCTAGTTGCCCTGGACTGCAAAAACAAATGTTACCAACTTTCAAACTTTAGCTGCCCTTTGCCCACAAATACTCAAAGCGAAATCCGAAATTACATAAACGACGACAACAACAACAACACGAATGTAAACAAATAATCAGCTAAAGCTCATAACCGAACAGCGAATCACGTACCGTTAAACCAGCATTCGCTGGCGCGTAAAACCAAAAGACTTCAACTCGCAAACGTATTCTGCTTTTTGTTGTTGTTGCGTTTTTCGCGATGTGGTGGCGATTGCACCGTCTGCAACGCCAATGTACGAGTATGCGAACTGCCCACCGCTCTTCACGCGAATTTCCGCCATACGGCAAACACTCGACACTCGGCACTCGGCACTCGCTCTAAGCGCTCAGCTCGACACACGTTGTTGGCTGCCTTTACAGTTATCGAAACGATCGACTTGCAAATTTCTGCTTGTGTTTTTGCCATTGGAGTCACTACACAAATGTTGGGGAAAAATTAGCAAGTGCAACTACAATAATAAAAAAAATAAAAAGGAGCGAAGCGGATTTAGCTGGCAGCAAAAGTGAATTTATTATTTGTGTACTTCTGTTGATTGCTGAACTCCAGTACAGAGTACAGAGTCACAGAAAAATGTAAAAAAAAAAAAAAAAAATTTAAATAAAACAGAAATTAAACAAATGTTAACAACAGCAATAACAACTAAGGCAGCCACAGCAGAGCATGCAAAATGTGGCGAGTAGATTGAGTTAGTTGCTGCTGCTGTTGTTGTAGTTGTTGTTATTGTTGCTGCTGCTACTGTATGTATTGTTCAGATTGCAAATGTTAACTGCGACGGCTGCTCTCAGCTATTGTAGTTGTTATCGTTGTTTTTGTTGGCGTTGTTCATGTTGATTTAACTGCTTTGTTGCTTAGAGGAGCTCGACTAACACACACACACACACGAACAACTTATTGTTGTTTACAATTTATTTGCAATGCAAATTTGTCGTGCAACGCCAGCAGAGCAAAGTGGCGACTGCCTGAATAACTGCGTCTGCGTGTGTGTGTGTCTGCGTGTGTGTGTTTGCTTGCTTGCTTGCTTTTGTGCCATTGAAGTGCTGGAGTTTTGTATTCGAGTGCATTTTGATGCGTATAAATAAGCGAACAACAACAACAACAAAATATTGCATATGCATTTTGCACATGAATTTATATGTAAAGGGCAACATACATACACACAAACATACAAACATACATTTTAATCTGCATATAAATATAAATTTGTATATTCGAAAATTTGAGTGTGTGTGTGTATTTGGACAGCATTTACATACATATTTGCGCACATTTGCCAGCACAAAGTCGCATTGCATTATTGCTTAATGTCACATACATACATACATACATACATATATTCACTAAATTTAACTCTACACGTGTGTGTGTGTGTGTGTGTGTGTGTGTGTATTGTTAAAGCACTTCGTCATGCTGTACATTTGTGAGTTGTCATTTTCATTTTAAAAGGAATTCTTCAAATATTCTCTTTCGTTTGCGTTTTTGTATTTTAATTTTATTTTTATTTTTGATTCCCAATTCTGTTGTTGTGTCGTTATTTGCGTCATACAATAACAACAATTAGACACAAATATTACAATAGAGTGGATGGTAAAGCAATTTATTTGTATCTGGCTTTTTATTTATTTCCTCTTTTTCTTTTTTGGGTAAATGATTTGGCATTAAAATGTGTAGGAAACTGCCAAAATTACTAAAAATAAAAATGAAATGTTCCATGAAGCGGCACTCAAGCAGATTACTGACATTTGATTGCATTCGAATAGAATGCTAAGCATTGTGGCGTGTTTGTAATTTTTACTAAAAGTCGTGCTCGCTCCCCCGGAAACCGTGAAGAAAGAAGTCTGATGGGGAGATGTGATGATCTCCGAAATAGTACTATAACTTAAGTATTTTTCAGTATTTTTATAATAAAATAAATCGCTTAATTCCTGCGCTTTATTGTGACTGCTCTGACAAAAACAGAAAAATTATAAAATTTATTAAATGTGAATTTAAAAAAAAACCGTGGAACTACTCATGTTTTTCGTTATAAAAAAAATTTTTTTTTTTGGAAAATTTTTCGGAAATTTTTTTAAACTATTAAATAATGAAAAAAAGTTAAATTAAGTTTTTTTATGCTCAAAACAAAAAAAAATCTATTTAAATTAAAAAAAAAATTTTTTAATTATATCAATTTCAATCTTTAAGTAATCTTAAATTTTGCGGGCATTAAACGACTTAAATTTTTATTAACATAATCATTTGAATTATGAATTTCACGAAAATATTGCAAAAATAAAAAATAAATTCCATTATAACTTTTCTTAAGGCTGGCCTTAAGCTAAAAAAAAACAATTAAAAAAAAAATAAATATGCGCGCAGCATTATAAACAAATTTCACAAATAGAAATTTTACAAAAGCAACTCAACAGTCAAGTTGGAAAAGCGGCGTAACTGTCGCACTGGATTGGAGTAACTTTTGTGGAGAGAAAATGAAAGACGACGCAATCTTAGCTTAGCTCGGTTTCGTGTTCCGCGGAAGTTCTGAAGGAAGATGTTTGATGAGGAGATTTGGTGATCTCAGAAATAGCAGCTAAAACTATAAACGTTTCGAGCGTTGTTGTTTTTTTCCCTAATAAAGTTCGCATTTAACACGCCTTTAGCTCAAAAAAAAATAATTTATGAAAAAAAAACTTCTTTATCGATCGTTCGAATCACTTTATTACTACGAGTATATACACTCTTTTTTCTTTCTAATTATATAATAAAAATTAATCAAATTCTCTAACCAAAATTGCACTGGGTTCTTAAACATTATGCAAAATGTACGATGACTTAAAAAAATTTCCTCAAAAATTCGAATTAAAAAAAAAAAATTTTAATTTTTTTCGAGTATGCAGTTTTGCAGTTCATTAAATTTTAGTATTTACCACTGATTTTTAAAATTTCTTTTTGTTTTCATATTATTTTCTCTTTTAAATATTTAATCTAAGCCTTCCCTTCTTTCTTTCAAGCTGCAAATGCTCCTTCTGCTTTTCCAAGGCGAGTTTTGATATTTTTTGTTGCTGCTCGTGATCAGGTCCCATTAGTTTTGTTGCCCCGAACGCTCTCTAACCGCTTTCCGCCTTGAAGAATGATTTAGCAATAGACTTTTTGTTAAACTGAATCAAATTCTTTGCGAATTAGTTTGCACGCATTCAAAATTCTCATGGAGACTTAGTTCAGCTTGGCTATCACTTTCTAATTTCTTCCATTACAAGTAAATTTTTCACGGAATGATGATGCCAACCTCGCCAAATAAATATATTCTTAAAAGATTGCAGGTCGCTATCATTTTTTTTTGGAGATTTTGCGCCTCCTTTGTGGGAATCCATTTCTGAAATTGATTTACATATATTGTCTGAGCATCATCGCTCTTGCCTCTGCTGTTATACTATCTTTACACTTTGTTAATATTAGACAGAGTTTATTTATTTATTTATTGTTTATAGTCTTGCGACTTTAAAATGTACAATTTTACAAAGTTATAATATATTTTACAGTAAAGCATAAGTACATGTTAGATATATTTCTAAATTTCATGAATAAAATTGCTTAAAAATATTTGCGTAGTTAAGTAGCCGGAAAGGCCTAGTTTTCGCTCCGCATTCTTGTTACTTGGTTTCTGATGGTCGGAAAGAACGAGTTTCCAATCTATATACCACTTTTTACTTTCCATACTGTATGTGAGTCGGGCGGAAAGGCTTTCCTGGTGAGAGGCAAAGTGATTTTTTTTTTTACCGAGAGCAAGATAATGTTTTCTTTTTCAAAATAATGGGCAAAATAAAAAAAACTCTTTCAAGCGTGAGAAGTTCATTTGCCGTTTTGTGTTATCATCACCACCACTCATCTTTTATCGTTTATCCACATTCTGCGTGGATCAAATCATAAATTTCTGCCTTTTCTTACTCACCACCACCAGCTTACTTTCAATAATTTTTCTAATTTTATACCGAACAAAATGTGTAATTGCACTTGCGCTATTGTCCCTTTTGCTGCTAACCCGAAATAATTGCCTTGCCTCTTGTTGTTGCTGCTGCTTTTACATTGTGGCCAAGAAATATAAACTGTTATGTTAGGTCAAAGTGTATATTCGTGTATTTTTACTACACAAGCACTTACAAACGCACGTACGCACGCGCGCACACAAAAACAAAAATATTTATTTGTATCTTTTAGCGTGCTTTGTTGATTTTGTTTGTTTGTTTTCCTACCACACACGCACACATACACACACACTCTCATTATCTACAATAAGCCTCATTGTTCTATTTGTTCTTCTTGTTGTTGTTGTTTATGCACTCACACACACACACTCAAACACGCACACCTGCAGGCAAACGTCGCTGTGAATGCCACAAAGCCACAATAGTCATAAAATAGACAAGTCACCACAAGCCAATGATGTTTGGTTCGTTGAGTAAGGCCCAGTCCCATTCGAGCATACATAACATACACACATACATACATATGTATGTACGTCCGAGTATATGTAACTGTGCGGCATCACTCAGCCGTCCACTCTGCCGGCTACTCAATTCAACAGTCAGTACATCAAAACGCTTCACCAGCCGCCCAACTCCAGCTGCGGCCTTCTGTTATTTATGTATCTTTCTGCTTTGTTGAAGTTCAAGTACGCTCGTTCACAAACGCAACAACAAAACACAAATATCTAAACACGGTCGAAAGCACACAAAGGCACAGGTAACACAGACACAAAAAGTTAAACCGATGTGCAGACAGTCTACCCAGAATACTCGGACGTATGTTAAGCAAACGCCGTCAAACAATCCTTGGATGTATGGAGTACTCAGCTGGCCGATTTTAGTTTGAAGTGTGGCAAAGAGGCAAAAGGGAGTCACGACTGTTGCTGTTGTGCCCATTACGCAATGAGCCATCCACAGACGTACGAGAGTTTGTGTGCGTGCGTGCATTTGAGTCGCCTCGTTCGGTCATCCGTTAAATTTTGCTGTGAGACGGATTAAATTTAATTACTTTATGGACCCACGTAAGTGGCAGCCGGTCAACTGCTTTGTTGGCAGTGCGTGGCCATTTGGTTGACTACCACCACTTCCATGGCTGGTTGGCTGCGTGAAGGATCGCTCGACTGCATTGGTTGGTTGGTTGGTTGGTTGGTTGCTGGTCATACATTGACGCCGCCTTACATGCTGCTCCTCAATGACCAATGGCATTTGTGGTCCTTCGTTGTTGGACGTCCTCACAAATGCGTAGTAATTCCTGATTTAATGTTAATGCATTTTCTTGTTTAATTTTGATTCAAGCTTAAATCGAATTAGGCATTTTTTGTGTTTACGCAAACAAAGATTCGAAAACAAGCAAAGTTAAGAGCTTTCGCAGTTTGCGTACATAAATTAACTAAAATATTGGCTTTAGATAAGACTTTATAGTCATTAGATAAGCTCTTGTTGTCATTGCTTGTCATGAGCTTACACGTTCTACATTTGCGTATGGCTCGGCAGCGCTTCGATGGGACTAACTAAGTGCAACAGTCGAAGCCTATTAAATTCAGTAAGGTGAGTATGGGCTGGCCACTAATTTTTTTAATAGATGGTAGAGCTAAATTTAAGGCTTTGCGATTCAAAAGTTGCTAAACAGCGTGGATAGCGATGAAGGGAATTGAGAAGGTATCACAACCTCCCAAGTAGAGAGAGAAATATTGAAAAGACAGCCACTTTGTCAAGTTCGAAAGCTGCACAACGCAAAATGAATCAAACGAACAGCTTGTCAGGCCACAAGACACGGCGCCGAATCTCATCTATTCCGGCTGTTTTGTTTTTTTTTTTCAGAGAAGAAGCTCCATAAACGAGGCAGTGTGGCTCGAGATCTTGTCCTTTCAGACCACTCGACCGTCACGACATTCAGAGACTGAACAATTCCGAACTTTATCTACTCCAGCTGCCTCAGCAAAACTATGTCCCAACCTATTTTTGAATACAGTGCAGATCTGAGCTTGGAAATCTTGAGTTTATGACTTTAGGAATTTGATAAAATTCCGACGAATTTTAGAAAGGTAAAATCACCTTCTACAATTGCAACTCAACTCTGCTGTGTCAATTTATTTTTATTGTTAATTTGCATGCCTCAACGACCGCAAAAGCTACTTCACTTCAATTAGAAACAGAAAAACTCGTAGCATTGCGAAATGCGAAAACAAAGCGATGGCCGTAGCTGGTTAAGGTGCCACATTGTAGCAAAGCAAGCTGTGGGCAGCAGAAGTGAATAATAAAATAACATTTAAACACAGCAAATAGCGAAGAAAACAACAACTTACAATATTTACTTGGAATAGGAAATAAATTTAGTTAGAATAACAAAGGAGCTTTGAAACGCCAACAGAACAAAACTAAAAATAAAAATTTATATTTTAAAATCACAAAACCTTCAATGTAAAGCGACAACCAAATAGGCGAGCACGTATTGCATTGAAATAAAAAAAAAACACACACACATACACAGCAACAAAAATAAACACAACAACAGCCGAAAACCACAGTTACAAAATTGAAAAGTACAACAACCAAAGCAAAATTTACATACGTACACCGCGACCGGCAACAGCCAACAGCCCGGCATTGCATATTAATGAGCGCACGCCGTTGTCCTTGAGAGCGGCATTGGTGGCTTGCTGGTCAATCCTTTTAGCGCCCCCCACCGCTCCCAACGATTTTTGTGAGTTTTCGTGAGTTTCGTTGCATGTATGTATGTAGGTGTGATAGGGGCGTCTGTGTGTGCGTGCGCGCGCGTGCATTTGAAAATCGCTCACGCATTTAGCATAACAGTGCACTGAATTTTCATCTATGCCACAGTGCAATTCTGTGAGTACATAACAATGTGTCTGTCCGCTCGCTACTCGCACAGTCGGCGATAATTTATTTTGTATGTTTTTTAGGTGTCGCTTATTTTTTTCCCTACACATTTTCACATTTGTATGTTGGGAACTTTTTATGCGAATTGATTTGAATTTCATGAGAAATGTTTTTTGGTGTGTGTGTGCGTGTGTGTGTGTCTGCATGTTGGTGTGCACTTTGCCACTTTTTACTGCATTTAACTGCGTTTTGTGTGTGTTTTAGGGCCTTTCATTTCAATAACCTTTCAGTTTTACGGTTTAATTTGGTGTTTTGCATACAATTTGGCACCGCAACGTGCCGCCATCAACACCTGCAGTAATTTTCAGCTGTCGACCTGAAATTCATTTAGTTTATAGCATTTGCATTTGAAATGTGCAGGTGTTTTGGTATTTCGGCCAATGCAATACTTTTTAGTTACGTGCAATTTGAAGCAATTGACTAGAAGCGTAGAGAGCTGCCACCCAAGCATACCGACGGAGGAACCTGGTCAAATGCATTTGAGAAGCGATGCAATGACATCTAGTTTCACATTACAAAAATACTGAATTTTATTTGTTTAGCAAGTGCGAGACGGATTTTGTGAAGCGCAGCCCACTGTCCTCGGAATCTTGAGGCTCACTTTTAGAACAGGTGTCGAAAGTAAAATGAGTTTAAAAAATTTGTGTAATCCGTCTTCAGGGTAAAGTCCGAACTTCAAAGGAATTCGATATATTCACAGACAATTGATTAGGTTTTTTTTTGTTCGACTTTTAATGCTATCGATACCCATATTGTTATTGGGGTAATTATTTGCTCTCGTTATCGATTTTACATTTACATAAATCGAATTCAAAAGTAATCTTAATATTGATAGCGTTTATAATCGATACATTACATACTTTCCTATCTGAGCGTTTTTATTGCTTTTGGCAGCTGCATTGTTATCGGCATTATTGTTTTAACATTATCGGAATTGGTATTGAAATGATCGCCTCCAAATAATCTCATATCGATGTCCGTGAAATCATTCTTCATCGATATTTATCGTTATCGTTATCGATATATTAATGCTTTTTCTATCAAAGTGATTGTCATAGAGACCGTTATCGTTATCGATATTTACACTATTTTTAATTTATCTAATTATGTGTTCCTTTTTCAATATTAATTGCGATAGGTAAGGGGGCCTAACAAAACTTTTATCGATAGTATTGTTATCGACATCAATATCGTATGAATATTGATCTCTTATCGATGTCAGTGAAATCCTTCTTCATCGATATTTATCGTTATCGTTATCGATATATTATTGCTTTTTCTATCAAAGTGATTGTCATAGAAACTGTTATCTTTATCGATATTTACACTATTTTTAATTTATCTAATTATGAGTTCCTTTTTCAATATTAATTATCGATGTCAGTGAAATCCTTCTTCATCAATATTTATCGTTATCGTTATCGATATATTATTGCTTTTTCTATCAAAGTGATTGTCATAGAAACTGTTATCGTTATCGTTATCGATATTTACACTATTTTTAATTTATCTAATTATGAGCTCCTTTTTCAATCTTAATTGGGATAGGTAAGGGGGCCCAACAAAAGTGTTATCGATAGTATTGTTATCGACATCAATATCGTATCAATATTGATCTATTATCGATGTCAGTGAAATAATTTTTCATCGATATTTATCGTTATCGTTATCGATATATTATTGCTTTTTCTATCAAAGTGATTGTCATAGAAACTGTTATCGTTATCGATATTTACACTATTTTTAATTTATCTAATTAGGATTTCCTTTTTCAATATTAATTAGGGTAGGGAATTGGGCGCAACAAAACTATTATCGATAGTATTGTTATTGAGATTCGAACCTCGAACCTAGCGGCATATCAAGCAATAGCACACATTGCTACCCACTCAACCACAGCGGCCACATTTGCTTCAATACTGTTATCTTTGTTGAAAGTTATCGTCAAATGCCATAACAAACGGTACTGTTTGATGTTATCGCTATCGACTTTTTAAAACGAACACTTTTATCGTTATCGATATCATTATCGATTCGTTATTTTTATCGTTTTCGTTTTGTATTTGATATATTTGCCTGCCAGCGAACAAGACGCGTATGAGCAAAAGCGAAATTATGTCCTTTGAAAAGGAGATATCGGTCTTCCCAAAACTTGCCACCGCCTTTTGTTCTCTCGAAAAGGTCCCACTTCGTTATCTCTAACCTATAAGGACACCATCAACTGTTCTTGCGCATTCACTTACCTATTTAAGTATTTTCATTTGCTATACTTTCTCCATCTTCTTTGCACTCATTTCAGCACCGTTGATCGTTTGTGGTCGATTACTGAGGATTTGAATATTTTATACAAAGAGAATTGGACACGTCTGGCCGCACAGGAGGTGCAACATTTTCAGGTAAGTGTCGGCGTTCGCAAATGACTAGCAAATGAAGACATGAGCATAAAATTGAACTGAAATAAAAAAGGAAGCATGTTTTACTCGTTCTTACTTGTCTGCATGCAGCTCACATAAATGCACGCACACAAACACAAATACTCACGCACACGCACGATACACTCACATACACTCGCATACTCATTATCGAAATGCAATTCTGTGTAAAAGCGTTTGGACGAGCGTCCAACAGTCGAAAAATGTCACACACAGTGCGTTAGAAAACTATAGCACACACATACATATATTGAAGCATTTTTTTCAATTAAAACAACACAATTAACAAAAAATTTTTTAATTTTAAAGCATTGACAAAATTTTCTTAAAAATTTAGATTTTTTTTTAAACTTAAAAAAAAATTTGGATTTTTTGGGGTATGCAAATATATAGCTAATTCAATTTTAGTCCAACAAAGTGCAAGTGTCTAGAGACTACGAATGACCACTGATTTTTGACTGACGCGCTATTGCAATTCCTTCCACATAAAATAAATTTTTTTTTTTTGTAAATCAGTAATAACTTCTGCACACTTGAGATTTGCACCTTCTCGGACATAAATTGAATGTGCCAAAAAAGAGCATACTCAAAATAATTCTAAAAACTTTTTTTTTTTAATTTTAATATTTTAATGAAATTTTGCTAAATCATAGTATGTTTTGTAAATAGTTTTTATTGTTTTCCCTAGCGAATAAACCATATTTTAGTTAAAAAATAATTTTAATTAATTAGAAAAACAATAAAGCGCCCAAAAATTGTCAATATGTGGTTGTGCTATAATTTGTGAACGAAGTATACTATAATATTTTTCTATAGAAATGCTGTTCATTGTCTATTGAAATCCGTATAAATTCAAGTCTAAAATTTTTTTTTTGAAAATTAAAAAAAAATGTATATTAAAAATTTTTTAAATTTAAAATTTTTTACATTTTTTTAATAAAAATTCAATTTATTAGCCTAAAATTGGTCGGGCATACTTAAAAAAATCAAATTCTCCAATAGAATTCATTGTCTATTGAAATGCATATAAATTCAAGTCTAAAAAATTAAAAAAAATGTAAAAAAATTTAAATTTAAAATTTTGAAAACTACATAAATTTAAAATTTTAAAAATAAAATTTTTTTTTAAATTTTCTGTATAAGAAAATGCATTTTATTAGCCTAAAATTGGTCGGGCATAGTTATAAAATTAAATATTAAGTTAAAAATTTTTAAAAGATTGATGAAACTTTGAAACTTTGATTTACGCGCGCTTCGCTTGAGAACGCACGCATTTTAATTCAATGTGTTTAAACAAAACTAAAGAAAAAATGAATTTGCCAAAAACTCGTCAATACATATGTGAGTGAATTATAGTTTTGAAACGCATCGTGTGTTATAGTTATTCATAGTTACATGCGTTGCTTTTGTTACGCTGTGCAATTTATTTAATGGCTGCATAAATACGAGTATATTTCAACATTCGCACTACTTTTCGTACTTACACACATCAGCACATACAAATAAATGTGTGCGAGTGCTTCATTGTTCATTGTCGACTTCATTGTTTCAACTTGCCTCACTGCCACTGTTGCTATTCATGCGAATCTGCTCATCAATTCTGTTTCTGCTCTCTGATTACAACCGCAGGTATTCACCGATGTTTGGTTGTTGCTGTTGCTGTTTATGTTGGTATTGGTATTGAAGTTGTTGCTGGTATATTCGTGTGTTAGTATGCAAAGCACATGACAGCCGTTTCGTTAACGCTTAGCATTTTGCGTTGACAATCGCACTCATTTCCATTTCCATTTCCATTTTTACTTTCATTTTCACTTTCATTTTCATTTTCATTTGAAAAATATTCAACAGCTCTCATTGTTTCTACACACACATTGAATTATTCATACACAATTGCATAAGTACTTTTAGTCATATGCGTTTACACTTTTTCTCTTCCTTCTTTATCTCTTAACATACACGTACTTTTCTTATGCGCTGTACGCTTCTTTTGCTCCACAGGAGACCTTGCTGCGCGCCGTACGCCAATCGAAATTATATCAACCCGGCGAGCAAATGAATCCACCCGCACATAAGTGGACTTACGCATCGGCGTTTCTTTATTCATTAACATTAATTACAACAATAGGTGAGTACACGCATCAAGCAAATACAAATACAAAAACAATTACACGTAAATTTACGTGAAACACACATAAATATTTATTTATTACGTTAATAGTAGCGAAAGTGCGAAAGTGTGCCGCATAATGAGTTTGTCATTTGCAACTTGGTTTTACTTCAATTGGAAATGCACTCAGGCGTGTGTGGGTAGGGTTTTTCTTTTGTTTTTGGGGAGACCTCAGGCACAGACAGTAGTTTATCTATTAATTAGTTACTCATACGCCACGGGATGGGGCAATCCAAGGCGTTAAGTTGTGAGTGCTGCACGGCAAAAGAGTGATAAAGAGATGTTGCGGGTAGGGGTGATTCCATTCTATGCGCAAGAACACAACGCGGCCTTTGGAGGATGATTGCATGACTTAATGATGTTGAGTAAAACGCTTAAGATAATGAAGAAATAATAGAAAATGAGCTTTTGTGAAAAAAAAGAATGAGAGCAAAAATGAAGACAAAGTGTTGAAGTGCAAAAGTTTTGTGCAGCTGTGCAGTGATTCAGCTAAAAAGTTAAGTGAATTGTTTATTTTGAGGTAAAATCCCTTTAATGTTTTGTTTGAAGTTTAGTTAAGTGCGAAGACGGTATTGACCAAGAAAGGTGTGTACATAAAAGACAATAGTTATTCAAATATTAGAGAGTAATTTCAAAAGAAGACTTAATTATGAAACAATTCATTTAATCAATTACGGCGGCATAAAACTAATTTTAGTTTTACAGTTTTATAGGTTTTAAAATTCTTTAAAGAATTTGTGTGCCTGTTTTCGCTACAGCTATACATATTTTTTTCATCGGCTTGCTTATGTTATCGTTATCGCGATTAATATCTTGTTAAAATTGGCCCTTTCCATTTCAAAACGTTAGGTCATTTCAGGTCGTTTTAGATTTTAACGAAACTTTAATAGATATGTTGTTTTTGGGTAAATTTAAGGAGTCACGTATTTTTTTTTTGCCAAACATATTTTTTTTGTGATTTTTTCGCAATTTCCTTTTTCGTAAAAGTCCAGCCTTCTCGTTCGTTTCACGAACTTTATTTTTTAAACATGATAACTTCGACAAATATCAACAGATTAAAGTAATTTTTCAAATGTTTGTAATTATCTATTCTTTTAAATATAAGCGTCCGAAATTACATGAAAATTAAAAAAAAAAATTTTATTAAAAACTTGCAAAAAATTTTCAAAATTTATTTTTTCTAAATGCATTGTTTTTTTTATTTTTTTTTCAAAAATTTTTCAAAGAAAATAGACAGTTGAAACTTCAATCTGGCTAACTGTCAAGTAGCCGAAATTTGTTTTTTGAAGTTATAATTCTTATACACATTTTCGTGCAAAAAAAAAGTTTCAATTTGTTTTTTGAAGTTATGATTTTTTATACATATTTTCGTGCAAAAAAAAACTGTGTATAAAAAATCATAACTTCAAAAAAAGAAATTGAAATTTTTTTTTTTGCACGAAATTCGGCAACTTGACAGTTTGCCAGATTACCTATGTAAATCGGTTCAAGAAAACTAGATTTTTACAAAAAAATTAAATTGCAAAAATTACAAAAAAAGAAAAAAAATTTGGGCCTAAAAAAAATACGTGTCCCCTTAAATTGACCCAAAAACAACATATTAAAGTTTCGTTAAAATCTTAAATTATGACGTGAAACGACCGAGCGTTTTAAAATGGAAAGGGCCTATTATTTTTCGCTTTAAATTTTCAATTTTTTTTTAAACTCGTTTTTTGTTATAGCAATCGATATCACCGCCATAACTGATATTTTAATCGCAATTTGCATTACTGTCGTTATTACTATCGATATGTTTAACAAAATTTTTATCGTTAGCGCAGATAACATAATTGTTCATAATTTATTGGTCGCTATTGTAGTCGAATGAGCTGTGCATATTTACCGCATTTTTTCTCTCGTGCTTTCTTTCTTTTAGACTATCGATAATCTTATCAATATAAATATCGTTATTGAAATTGTCGTTGCTAGTTGTCGTTAGTTGTCATTATAGCTTATAATATCGCTATGGAATTTGATTTATTTAATCTATAAGTTGTATTGATATCGCTTATTTGATGACGTATACAGTGGCAAACGATCGTCTTATTTCTGTTCCTTATCAACATCTTTATTATTATCGTTTAAATATGGAGGAGTTGTTTTTTCGCTAAAACGTTTGCTGAGGCTGTTAAGATTTCTTAGACTCGGCTTAGTAACTACATTTTCTCCCTCCAGACGTGACTTTGTTTTTGGATAACCAATCACAAGCTTAAGCAATACGAAATTCCACCAATTAAGTAGATGGTCTCTTGTGTTGCTTGTTCTTTCGAAAATTTCTATATTCACAAATCGGCGTAAACACAAAGGACTACTCGCAGCGTCGAAAAAAAAGGAAAAAGCATGCATTTTTTGTTCTCTTCCTCTAACATTCTCAACCTGTGCAGCTACTGGAATATTTCGTATTTGATTACAAACGATGAGTACCTCCAATAGCGATTTAACACACTTTCATTCCGCTACACCAAAAAGCCAACTAAGTAAGCTCCAAAATATTGCGCTCTACCCTTAATTGCTCAACCACTCGATGTCATCGTTTATCTTCTATTCCCCTTCCACATTTTTTTCCCCATTTAGCCACTTTTTCTATGGACATTATTACACTGTCAAGCTCTTAGTTGCTTCGTTGCGCTAATATCCTGATTACTTCTTTACGAGTATGTTCACAAGCGTTCACCTACCGCTGCCCGCCTAGCTTTATCTACATACTCGTGCGGTTAGGATTGCGTATTTTGTTTTTTTTTTTGTAGCTTAATAACAAAATAATCAACAAAATGAGAAGACTGTGTCGTAAGTCTGTGCCTCGGAGCGGTCAGCAAACTAAATACAAATAATAAAAGCAAATAAAATCACTTTCACATTCTGGCGCGCGTTCACGCAAAGCGGTTGCTGCTTATTTGGCTTAGCAACGTCCGTTGACAAAGCAAAACCAAAACGTGCCTGAGTAGCTGTGTAGTTGTGTTGCTGTGTTGCTGCGTAGCTGAGTAGGTGAATAGCGCAGCGTAGACAAAAGCGTCGAGAATTTGCTGATATTTCATTTTTGGCTTAATTGAAATTATTTTCTGCTTCATATTGGCTAGTAGTGCACATTGCTATATTATTAATATTTTTCTTACAATTCCTTAGCGTAGTAAAAAAAAAACGACATCAATGCAAATAATAAAAAAACAAAAAATTTTTGGCGATCTACATACATACATACGAGTATGTTTTTGTGCGTTGATTTGTCAAAATATTTAATTTTGCGTTATGACAATTTTGCATGTGAAGTGCGCTTATCAGAGTGGTTGGCAACTGTCACATAAATATTAACTATTTATTTTTGCTAATTCAACAAAATGCAAAAATATATAATTCGCAATTTTCATACGAACTTTGTGATTTAGTTGGAATAGTTAAAGCGCAACCAATTTAAATAGCAATTATTTGAATAAAAAAAAGTTTTTGTGAGTCAAAGCAGTTCTGCCGAAAAATTTAATTTTGGTGCGCCAGTTTAATTAATTGCATTATATAAAGTTCTCAATGCATTTTAGCATTTTTTTTATTAGTAAATTTTTTTATTAAAAAAATTTTTTTTGCAAAGAATTTTTTTTGACATTTTCTTGACAGTCCGTCAAAAAATAAATGAGCCTAAACAGTAAAAAATTAGTGCAGAAGTTTATTTTGCTTCTCTGAAATTTTTTTTTTTTTTTTACTAAAACCCAATATTTCTTAGAAAAATACAAGCATCGATTTTTTTTTGCGTGCAGAGCATAAACTTATGGTGAGATTTTTTTATCCGCATATTTTGCAAAATCTTATTTTCGCGTCATCTCACGCAGTTTCCACGTGTGAAAATTAAAACTTTGTGGTTTTTGTTAAATATTCTCCGTTTAGCGCTTTCGAGTTTAACACAAAAGTGATGATTTTTTATTTTTTGCGGGTTGTTTACCCACAATTCTTCCACACAAAAGTTGTATGCCTTTGGCAAGATTGGCTTGAGAGAAAAATTACTTTCGTAAACGCACTGATTATGCCCCACAAACATTTGGGCCAACAGAGGCCATAAAAATTGCAATTTATCGTGTGAAAGAATTCCCATATTCTAATAATAAAATATTTATTTGCAGCCATTTTGGCAAGCAGCAGTTTGTTTGCTAGCGAAACTCTCCAACGCCCAACCGCAAATAAATAGCAAATCAAGAAATTGAAAATTGATTTCAACTCAACGTTTTACGCTATTTTTCAACAAAGAAACAAAAAAAAAAAAGCAAAAAAAAAAAGAGGTTGCGTCCGTGCGAGTGTGTGTTGTGATGCGCTTGTCTACTTTAACGCTGGACCATTTATGCCTCGCAGCCAAGCGTCAAATTTTTACAACGGAAATTTTATAGTAGGCAATAAATCGTTAAATACACAGGGGAGGAGGCGAAAAATGGTATAAAAATTGTAGCAATTGCAGTGAGAAATGAAGTTACAAAAATAACAGAAGAAAAATTGAGAAAAAATCACATAAAAAGTGACAATCAAGAAAGCATGAAATACTTTACCATTTGCGGCTGAAAGGCATCGAAGACAACAATAATTGCACAACTCACACATGGCACGACACAAACACAGCACATACACACACATTTTGCCACTATAAAAATTGGCCAGAAGTGAAATGGTTTGGGAAATAATGATGGATAATACTTTTAAGTAGGCAACGAAGGCAGCAAAATGATTTTTAAAAATAAATGCATTGAAAGCATAAAAATTTTGTAAAAGTTTTCGTCATCAAATTGCCAAAAAGTAGAATTACCGGAGAGTGTAATAGTAAAACTTCAATGAAAGGTAAAAAAAACTTTTGAACATTTTAAATAGAGTGAGAGGGAATTCAATAAAACTCACAGAAACAATGAATTGTCACATTTCAACAAAAATTTAGTGATGAACAAAATGAAAGCAAGTGCCGCATCATGTCAGTGCAGCTTTGCAGCCAAATTGAGCGTTTCAATTTTTTATTTTTTATTTTATTTTCTTTTTTATTTTTTTCTCATTTGACCAACACCAAATTACTTGCGATATGGATAAGTTTATTGAACATCATTAAGTTGAGCGCTCGCCGACAGTCAGCCAGATGGGAGCTATCCAACAACAATGTAAACATTACAAAAGACTATGGAATTTCTCATAAAATCTGTGCATAACAGCGAAAATAACAATAGGAAGAGCAGCGTAGCTATGGCAAATTATGGGCTGAGCCAAATGTCAAGGGAAAAATTTCGCGCATAAATTGGGTATAAATCTTGTTTGTGGCCTAGGCGAACACACACAACTGCAACTGAGTTGGATGGTGAGAAGGGCGAAAGCAAGAGAGAGAGATAGAGAGTGAGAGAGAGAGATTGAGAGAGAGCGAGTGACTGTGAAGGGAAGAAGAGGAGGCGGCAGCGAAATGAAGTATGATGAAAAGAGCGTTGAATGGGCAGAAAGAGTGACGTTAAATCTGTGTGTTTTTTTTTTTTTTGTAAACGAAGGAGATTAAGAAAAGCGAGACAGACTATTAAAGACAAATTAAATGAATAAAATTAGAATAGACAAATAAAAATAAAGCGACAAGCAATTAAAGAGTTGAAAGAGAAGATTGCAAAATGAACAGCGATGAAAGCAACGACAATGATGAAAGGAAACGAACTGAAGCATGAAGTTATAAAGAAACTCACGCAAAGTTTAATCGAAGAAATAAAGAGCAGAAAAGAACAAAACAAAGAAGTAGTTAAAGAAATTCGCGAAGACGCAGAAGGACCAAGAGGGTGAATGCGAAAAAGAGGAAGTTATTTATAAGAAATTTGGAATGGAGATGAAATTCGAAAATAAAAAAATGCTAGCTTATAGATGTAGCAAAAATAATGTTAAAGAGAGTAAAGATAAGCAGAAAAAAAAATGGAAGGCAGAAGAAAACAAGCATATAGCCGTTAAGCGCAAAACAAAAAACAAAAAAAATAAAAGCGACAAAAAAAAAAGAATGAAACCGAATAAAAACAGCTAAAGACAAAGGCTAAGAGATCTTCGACGCAATTATAGAAAATTAATAGAAGGTTATCTGATGAATAGTATGACTGGAAGATAAAGAAAAAAGTATTTGAAAAAGCAGAGAGTAAGAGAAGAAAAAAAAAGAACTTACCTTAAAGCAGAATGCTTTCGCAAAAGAGAGATCGAATGATTTTACAAATGCAAGCAAAATGAGTTTAAGCAAAATGTAATAAAAATGAATGCTGCGCAGTGAGCAGAGTAAAGCTTAAAAACCGTATAAAAGACATTGTGAAGGAAAATTCACAAAGTAAAAAAGAAAATGGAAGCGAAAAGACAAGAGCAGCCACTTGTTCTCAAAATAGTTTCTCAAAATAGTTTCATGGCCTTCTAATTTCACTATACCGCAATAATTTCTTTTTTCATTTTCAATTTTCCGCTTTCCAATTGATTTGTGGCAATTTAATGCTGTCAAAATTTCAATTCCCATTTCCATTATTTCCAGCGTCACCTCTCCTTGCTACTTCTCGCCTCTGCTCTCGCTTTCAATGCAATCATATCAAATTATACTTCGACAAGCAGCAATTCAGTAT
Organism: Philophylla caesio; assembly: GCA_963971545.1. Lineage (NCBI taxonomy): Eukaryota > Metazoa > Arthropoda > Insecta > Diptera > Tephritidae > Philophylla > Philophylla caesio. The sequence continues at coordinate 122,620,289 of OZ020607.1, forward strand.
TGGATGTTTTTTTTTTTTTTAACCGATGCTGATAATGCGCTAAAGTTCGAAGAAGGTCCGCGCATTGAAGTGCAAATGCAAAAAAGGTTAAATTTATTATGTGTTCGCACTGTGCTCGAGTCATAAATTATCAGGCTTGACAATAATTACAGCCACGAGGAGCGCGCACGGGCGTTCAGTTGGGCGGTCACAAGAACAAAAGCAAAAAAAAAAAAAACAAATAGTTGAAACAAAGGAAATCGTGCTGCTGCTACTTGAATGAAGCGAAAAGGTACAAATAAAGGTTGTATAAATTGAATAACAAACTAATTTCCCATTGAATTGCGATTAGCAGAGGAGGAGACTGTGCAGCAAGAAGGGGGGGGGGGGGGAGATAGCGCAAAATCGGTTGCACGAATAGTAAAAATGTTGCGAGCAAAGTGTCGAGAATGCCGCTGGAGTTTGTTCAGCGATTGTGAGAGCACTGTGGAGTGTTTGAATTGTGACACAGCTGCGCCTTTTACATAGATTTCTACTTCCACTTCACTTCTCAATCAATCACCTGCTCGATTTTTTCTTTCTTCCTTTTGTCGTTTATGTGATTAAATATTTTCAGTTCATTTCACATTTATGTTCCCACAATGCGCCGCTTTTCCGCCGTACAGCCACACGGAATTGTGTAACATAATTTATCAAATATCTAATTTGTGCAGTTGCATGTGTGAATGCAGGGGACACAAACACACGCGCACAATCACATTTGTAATAGTCCTTTGTGTTTAAACTGTTGTTGTTGTTTTTGTTGTTGTTCTTCGAAGTGCGTTTGTGGTTCTCTCTATTGTGCGAAATATTGACTAAGATGACCAAAGCCTTTGTCTTACATTAACTTATTTAGCTAAGCAATTAATTATTTGTGTCGGTCAGTCGAGCAGACCATTGGCGAATTAATTAATCAGTCTAAGCTGCAATTGAATTAAGCAAGCAGCTAGTTAGAGTAAACAGTAATTCGCAATTAAATTAATTAATTAATTTAATTTATTGAAATTACGCCAATTAGTCTTTGAAATCTTCACTTAATCGTTTTCTATGATAGTTTAGGCTAAAAGTCAAATAGTCTTGCGATTAATCGTTTAATATGTATTTTCAAGAATCATGACTTAGTCGTTTTAGATAATCGTCCAACTAATAAGCAGTCATTTACTAAGTCGATAAATTAAGCTAGTCAATATGCCATAATATCGTAGTCAATCAGTAAGTGGTGAATTAAGAAATTGCTCTTCTTGATATAATTTATTAGTTTTTAAATAATTAATCTCTAAAATAGTCGCGAAATGACTGGTTAAATTAATTATGATTATTTCAATTAAATCTTAGTCAGTCAAGTCAGTTTGAAAGTCTCATAGATTGTAAACCAGTGAGTTTTTATTATTCTCTCAGGTATTGTGCGCAAATCTAATTTAATTAACTAGTAATTTGATGATTTGTTGATTGACTAAGTCAGTGGCCAAGTTTGTAAGTCTTTCAAATTCTCCAGTCAGCCAATTAAACAAACTGACTGCTAATGCCTTTGTTAGTTATTAAGTGACCAAGTCAATTTTTTTTTAATTGCAAAGTCTGTAAGTAAGTAATTTGCTTAGTTAGTCTACTTTTTTTTTTTTATTATTATTATTATTATTTCAAAAGTCAAATAACTTACAAGTTCTTACTGACTAAAACGATAACAATTAGAGTTTACTACAGAGGTTCTTATGACTAAAACTTAGGATTAAAGTGCAGAAAGCACTAAAACAAAATAGAATTCAATAATTTAGAAAACACACTCTTTGGCAAAGAAAAATCAAGCAGGGTAGAATTCGAAATCTCGTTGAGTTCTCGAAGTGAACGCGCTAATGGGGCATTTCTTGCATAATTCGTGCCAAGGGTCTTGAGGTAAAATGGAAAGTTAAAACGAAGTGTTCTCGCAGGAATAAGAAATTGAATAGAAAGCAGTAATGAGTGGCAATCGATTTCGCCACTTATCAATCCATGCACGAAAGTCAAAGAAAGAATAGTCCTTCTGCATTCTAGGGTCTTAAGATCAATCAATAGGATTCGGGAATTGTAGGAAGGGACGGGAGTGGAAAAATTAAGGGAAGATAAAGCATATTTAAGAAAAATCTTTTGAATACGTTCAATTCTATTAATAGCAAAACTATTATGAGGTCTCCAAATAAATGCAGCATATTCAAGTTTTGGACGAACAAAAGACGTGTAGAGTAATTTCAGAGTGTATGGATCAGTGAAGTTAGAACTATTTCGACGTAAAAAACCCATCGCAGCATATGATTTTGATATGATTGAATTTATGTGGTTATTAAATAAAAAAGAGGCATCGAAAATTACCCCAAGGTCTTTGGTCTCGTCAACAGACTGAAGGGGAGTACCAGAGATATTATATGACGTTCGAACAATGTTTCGTATTTTCGAGAACGTAACATGATAGCATTTGTTGATATTGAGATGGAGGTGAGACCGACAACACCATAAGTAAAGGCTATTAATTTCATTTTGAACCCGAGAAGCATCTTCAGGGGTCTTAATCGAAGAAAAAACTTTTAGGTCGTCCGCGTAAAGCAGGAATCTCGAAGACGAAAAGCAGCTGCCTATATCGTTTATAAAAAGAACGAAGAGCAAAGGTCCTAGGATACTTCCCTGAGGTACACCAGATGATGCAATAAAGGGAGTAGAGGTTACCCCTTCGATCGAGACCACGCAGCACCTATTACTTAGATAGGATTTTAACCACTCAAGAAATATAGAGTGAAAACCAAACATAGCTAGCTTGCGCAATAATATGCAATGGGATACTTTGTCGAAGGCTTTCGAGAAGTCGGTGTATATACAATCAACCTGTAGCCCAGAAGAAAATGTGTCAATGCAGTATTCACTGAAAACCGCTAGGTTAGTTAACGTAGACCGTCCGGCGACGAAACCATGCTGGTGAGGGGAAATTAAACTCTTAACAGCAAAATACATTTTTTCCTTAACAATACACTCGAAAAGTTTTGAAATTGTAGAGAGCTTGGATATTGGTCTATAGTTTTTGACATCATTCTTTTTACCGCTCTTGAAAATTGGAGTAATTGATGTTACTTTCCAATTATCCAAAAATACTCCTGTATTTAGCGACATATTGAAGATAAATTTCAGCGGTAATATTAGCGCTGGGCATTTTTTTAGAAGGGCGGAACATATACCATCAACGTCGGTCTGGGTAGTGACTTTTAATGAGTTAATTCCCCTAATTATATCATCAGAGGAAAGACTTAATGAACCAAAACTTAGAGCTGAAGGCAGGTTATAATGACACACAGGGAATGAATCTTCAATGTCATCATTAGAAAAATTTGAACTGAAAAATTCAGCAAATAAATTGGCGACTTCTAAAGGTGAACTAGCAAATTTTTCTCCAAGACATACTGCTGAAGGAATGCTACCATTAGATTTATTTGATTTAATGTAGTGCCAAAAAGTTTTTGGATTCGATTTAATGTTCGATTCTACACTAAGGATGTAGTTTCTGTAGAGAAACTTATTTAAAAAGTTGAATTTTTTCAAAAGATGCTGGTACTTAGTAAAATGAGACTGAGCCTTAGATTTCCTGTACTTATTATAGTACTTGTTGCGTTGATTCTTTAGTCTTTTTAATTTATAATTATACCACGGTAGCTTGTAGGGCTTTGGTTTCCTAATTGGAATATTATTAAGACAAGTTTCATTTACGCTATATTTGAACTCAGAGAAACAACTATACACATCTAATCCAGAAAACAAGTTCTCCCAGTTAGTTTTAAGAAAGCAAAGGTTAAGTTTAGCAAAATCACAACAACCAAATTTGAAAGTAACTTTATCTACGGAGTTATTATGAGAGAATTCATAAAATTCAACCTTAAGTGATAACGGAACATGATGTTTGTCTGATAGAGAAAATGGGGAAAAACATTGGGAAATAGTGGCATTAATATTCGGACTGGTAAAAACGAGATCAAGAATTCTATTAAGCTTATTGGTAAAATAATTAATTTGAGCTAAGTCTAGACTTAAGATATTATCTATGCAATACGACTCATGCGCAGCTGTAATATTGGTTGGAGTAAGACCCAAATTAGAGAACCTTCCAGACCACGAGATATTGGGAAGGTTGAAATCTCCGAAAACACACAGTTGATTATCACCTAGCTTGTTATGAACTAGATGAACAATATTATCTGTGTGTGCTTTATAGATGTCGTAGTTGCTACTCGGCGGAATATACGATGAAATTAGATATAAAGAGCCATAACCAGGTGATCCAATTAAACATATACACAACTGATCCAAGATGGTATCAGAATTACTAAGAGTTACTTGAAAAGCACGTAGTCTTCGTTGAATCGCAACTAGCACACCACCACCAAGAGAGCAACCAGTTTTGATCGCATCTCGGTCTTTACGAAAGACATTGAATAATTTAGTATCGAAAAACTCTTGATCAAAAAAGTCAGTATTGAGCCACGTTTCCACAAAGATAATAACATCAAACTCCAGATGATCGCTTAAAATGCGAACAGCCTCGGATTTAGTACGAATGCCGCCCATATTTTGGAAGTAAATCTTTAAATCATTAAATTCATAACATTTTTTGTTAGTTAATTGCTAAGCGATCTTATTTTTGTCGGCAGCCTTTTGAGTAAATTGGAAAGGTCTAACTTTAACATCAGCAGGCCATAGTGTAGGATTTAAAACCTTGTCCAAGAGCCTAGGTGAGACACCTAGCTTAAAATTAATTTTCTTCAGCTTGTTAATATCTGTATCTTTTTTGATAAGAGGGAAACAGGAAATTTGACTACTATCAATTAAAGCGTTTTTCATTACATAAGTTATAATATTTTCGGCACTGACAGAAGATTTGAAAGACGACAGATGAATCCATTTTTTAGATGCAACTACGTCCAGATCCGTGCTGTTGTTAACCCCAATTACCACATCAGTAGTGAACTGTTTTTTATGTATTTTACTTTGCATTCGCGTCCACTGTGCAGGCGATTGCAGGTTTAAGTCAGCCGAAGGGAGTGATGATATATGTCTAGGAAGAGTATCAGCGTTTTGTTGACATTGGACTTTATTAATATCAGCATCAATAGGAGCAGAAGATATATCAGTAGCGACATTAGCAGCAGCAGCGGCAGCATCAGCATACGTGAGAGGTCCCTTATTGGTAGAGTACGTCAACGTTGTCGGGCGTCTAGGCGCAGACAAAGAAAGAGAAACAGCGGTATCAACACCATCAGAGAAAGCTGTGCTCTTAAAAATTTTACTCGTTGATCTAGTCACGGTGACTGGTACACTCTCACAAAGAGAAACAGCGGGTACAACGTCAGTGGAGCGAGGTGAGCGAAATGAATGAGCAATACTCGTACTTTGCAAGGTGTTGTTGGTTGTTTGGAGCTTAGCATCGGTACATTTGTTGGTGTCGCAAGGCGTTTGGATTAAATTAGCAAGTGAGGAGAACGCCAACAGCAACTCATCAAAACGAAATTTATTTTGCAAAGAGTGGATTTCAGCTTGCAGCGATTCTGTCAGTTTGACAAGCGATATATTGTCTTCACGCAGAGCATTTACTGCAGCAACCATGTGAGTGTTCTCTACCTTGAGAGCGGAGATTTCTATTAGAGCAGACTCTAAGGCTGTTGTTTGTTTAGATGTGTGTTGTTTGACGAATTTGACTAACTCACTCAGCTCCACATTACAAGCATTACCTTCATCTAGGTTAAATGGAGGTGGAGGCGAACGAAGGGAGCGACGACGAACAGCTGTACACAAATTACAGAGAAATTGCTTACCCGATTTAAGCAAAAACTCAAGATCAGCTGGCTGAAGGTTAACGCAATCTAGGTGAAAAAGTTCATTGCACTTTTCACACTGCACTTTAGGTTGTGATCGCTCAACCTTATTATCACACACACACGGCATTGTTAGTTAACAAAGTCTGGTATAGTTAAATATGCATTAACTATTAGAGTCACTTTCTCATGTGGAAAGCCACAAAATTGTAATAATATTTTGGAATTAAAGCACGGATACATATATGTATGTTATCACTTGATTTACTACCTGTCAACAACACATTTAATGAGCTATTAATTTTTAGACCCGTTAGTCGATGTATAAGTCATACTAATTTAAAGTAAATGAGTCACTTAAAAATATGAAAATCTTTAACTTTTAACTAGTCGAAGGAAAACTAAAAAAAAAAAAACGCTAAGTGCAGTCACCGTTTTACTCAAACAGTCGCCTAGTCACGATGGAAGTAGCACAGCCGCTGCTATACAATCAGCCAATTAATCAGTCTGTACCAGGCCTAGAGTAATTATTCTCAAAATAATCAATTTAAATATCTCTAAAGCAAATAAAATTTGGGCAAGAATTCCGATTCACTGGCGAGCAGTCGACAACCTCAAATTTATTATGACAACAGCAAGACAAACACAACAAAATTTCAGCATTGGAAACAAGCAAATAAGCAAACATTAATCACTTATTAAACAGTCGGCAAAATAAACAATTCATGCAAAACGAAGAATTATCTACATAAGAAGTTTATTTGCCAATTGCAACCGAATGAAAATGAGAATTTGAAGAGAAACTAAATATTTTTGCTCGATTGAAGAAATTGTCGATGCGTCGTGCATTTTACATTTTAGTAATTTGCGCCAGTTAATCAACAAATTAAGTATTTATTTAGAAAGCAAATTACAAATATAAAATAATAGTTAAATTAAATAGTAATCGTCTTACTTACTATTTCTGTTATCAATGGAAGGGTAACGAAGAAGGAAATTTAATGTTTGGACAATTTGCAGTTTAAATTACTTTCGAAAAACTTCATTATTATTTTTTAATTGATTTTAATAGTGATTTGCGGAATGTCTCGCTTCGTTAAAAAAATGCTTTGGTTTTGTTTAAAAGATTATTTATGAGCAATTTTTATTTATTTATTAATTTCCTCTCATTCACACATGGAAAGAAACTTTTGCGTGGAACAAGAATGCATTCCTTGCCTTCAGAATGTCTGAAGAATTATTGTTTGAAAAGTAATCGATTGGCATTTTTTCCAACATTTATTAATTATTTTCGTCTGCTGCCCACAGTAAAATAAATATGCCACTTTTATTGATAGAAATATTAAAGATTTCTCAAATAATTTGCTTGATGAGTTATATAAATTAAAGCAGCAAAAAAAATTTAACTTTTGAAATTTGTAATTTCATATAATACAAATTTTATATATATTTTAATAGAAAATTATCTTTGTGCGTTAAAGTTTTTTGAGTATGAAGAATGTAATCTACATTGGTTCTTCTTTAAAATATGAATGATTTAATATAAAATATTGACGAAACCGATATCGAAATTCACAATAACTTAAAAAAAATGATTGCAATTGATAAATGGAGCAAAATATCGATAGCATTTATAATATCGATTACAACCACGACTCTCCCAACACCATCGGGTCGTCTCGTACTAAGTCGTAAGGACTTTGAAACATATTCGGCACAGAACGGTCAATTAGCAGCATTCGCTGAAATTTACAACTGCAACAACTGCGCAACTTATAAATTGCAGCAACCCTGACTAACTATGTAGATGACGAAAATGACAGCAATGCTGATAATGAAATTGATAACGATGACAAACTAAATATTTGTATATGAAGATATGTATGTACGTATATCGATAACAATTCGGGGTAACGAAAACATTAAGACTTGCGGGTTATTAAACACCTTTTTTTGTTCTAATATTAAAATTTTTATTGTGTATTAATTTTTTTTTTTTAATGTTTTGTTTCAATATTCTAATTTTTATTGTGTATTAAATTTTTAAACAATTTTTAAAAATTTTTTTAACAATTTTTTGTTTCAATATTCTAGATTTTATTGTGTATAACAATTTTTCAAAATTTTGTTTAAATTTTTTTTTACAATTTGTTGTTCCAATATTCTAATTTTTATTGTGTATTTAATATTTAAAAATTTTTTTTACAATTTTTTGTTCCAATATTCAAATTTTTATTGTGTAGATATTAAATTTTTTAAAAATTTGTTTAAAAATTTGTTTAAAAATTTTTTAACAATTTTTTGTTCCAATACTCTAATTTTTATTGTGTATTAAATTTTTAAAAAATTTTGTTTAAACATTTTTTCTCGGTCTATTTTTTTTCCCAATTGCCTTAAATATATTCGGCTTTATTCAAATTCCCATTTAGTACAACATTTAAATTTTTCAAAATTTAATTTGTTTGCCTGTTCAATATCGTCCCATTCAATGCTTGGCTGCGTCTCTACATAAATTCTACCAAATTCGCCTAACTTGCTTCGTTTTTTTTTTTTTTTGTTTTTTTTTGGGGATAAACATTTCAAGTGACAGCGTGACAAGGTTGAGCTGCTCTTTTGTGCGCTTCACAACAATGAAGCAGAGGAAGAACAAATAATAGCGGCATAATATTGCTTATAATAATATAGTATACAGGCGTGTGTGTGTGTGTTTGTGTGTGTCTGTGTGCGAGTGCGTAGATGAATCTGCTGTTTGTGTAAAGACACGCCGCCTTTTGGATGATTGTTATTTATGACAGACGCGAATACATATTGATACTCGTATGCGTATACAGAAAGCAGACAGGCAGCGGCGAGAGACAAAGCGGCAGCGCGCCGACCAGATAACGCATCAAAACGAGAGGAAGAGAATAAAATGAAAATTAATTAATTAAACTGGCAAACGCAGATGTGGCGGCGGGACTGTGAAAAAAAAAAAAACAAACAAAAAAAAACGAAAAGCGCAAAAAAACCAAACCAAAACGAACGAAAATAAATAAAAAATGTGAACAAATTTGGTTGAAATTAAATTATAAATATAAAGTTACTTTCATGTAACAAATAACTGTTTTTTCGTCGCGTGCTTTTTATGAAGCGCACGCTTGATTCCACAGCGCCTTAATGCCTACAAATGTAATTTTCACTCAACTGTACATATGTGCGTTTTTTGTTTTTTTTTTTTGTTTGTGTCTGCTATGCGTGTAAAGCCAGCCAGCACAGCACGTGTGCGCGTTTCAAACAACATTAACACACTGAGATATTTTTTTTTTATTTTGATTCTTTTTTTGCTGTCACAACTTACACCAATTTGTATTGTGGCTATTTTGGTTGGTGGGAAAACGGAAAAACTGTAATGTTAAAAAAAAAATGAAATACTCTTTAAATAGCAGTGGAAATTGTTTGTGGCAGCGTGTGGTTAACACACACACACACAACCCCCATCCCCCCCATTCTTTAACTCCCACTGCCGGTATTTGCTGCCTTATCTGGCTCACTGCCTTTTTTACTGACTGATTGGCTGACTGGCTGACTGGCTCGCTGTCTGCTTGACTAGCGACCGGCGTGTGCATCACGGCTCCTATCAGCATTTTCGTATTTAATTTTTCATGCGATTATCTTGTTCACCGCCTACAAACCTTATCAATTATTCCCTTTTTTTTGCGTTTAACGGAAATGATTTTTATACACCAGTTGTTTATGTGCATGTAAATATGTGTTAATGTGTGTGTATGTGTGTGTGTGTGGCTCTACGCATTTAAGTGGCTTTTGTTCGTCAGCGGAAGGAAACGGCTTATGACGACTTTCGCTGTCGAACTCTTGAAGCTAATTTGTGTTGGCAGCTCGTCAGAAAGGCAAATTAACAAACAATATTTTCATGTTTCATAAATTTGCTCAATATTTGCTCTGAAAGCTTTTCATTCGCCCAATAAATATGTACTTTAATTCTCAATCGATTTATGTCCTCAGTAATTATTAATAATAGTAATTTTTTTGCGCTTACACTATATAGCCTGCCGAGCGGTGACCACTGTTAGAAAAAATTATTTTCATTTTACTTGCCCTGGCTGAGATATGAACCTCGAACTTATTTTATTAGGATTTAAAATTCTACCCATAGCTGGGGTAGGTATGTGACCCAGAGTCGAAAAACTCGATTAGTTATTAATCGAATTTTTCTGTTCAAGATAAATCGATTTGTAAAGCGTCGATTTTCGAAGAAATAGTTAACTTTGGTATCTACATACTTCGATTTTTTTTGCGAAAAATGCTTATTCGACGTATTAGTGAAAGTATATTATAAACAATTGCTTCGAATAAAAATCGTTTTAAGATAATAAGTATGTATAACAAAATAACCCAAATGACGACTTTTTAATAATAAATACAGCTTAAAAATATTTATATACAAATTTTCAGTCTTCTTAAATATTTTAGTGGAGTAAAAGTAGAGCAAAACAATTGGCTCTGCAACTTCGAGCTCCCGGGTTCAAAGCCCGAAGAAGTGGTTATGAAAAATAAATTTATTTAATTTAATAAAAAGAAGTCTGATGAGGAAATGTAGTGATTTGTGAAATAGTACTATAATTTCTACCATTAAAAAAATCTGTTGTTATTTTTTCACAAAAATCTTCCATAAACTGGCCTTGAGCTCAATAAAATTGTAAACTATTAACATTTACTAGGCCAACAGAAAAATAAACCCACATTTATTACAAATGTTCAGTATATCTATCTTAAAACTATAAAAACACAATAAGTTTTTCCTTAAATTTACCTATTTTTTCATCTATCGCACGGCTGCCATTATTTACAAAAATCGATTAAAAATGTAAAATTCATATAATCGATTTATTAAAAATCGATTTTTACCATTAATAAATAAATTATAAAAAACCGATTTTAAGAAAAAAATAATCGATTTAAATAAAAATCGATTAAATGTTCACTTCACTGAACTGGTGGTACCTTCCACTTCTTAAACTCTTTCGATTGCATTTGTGAATGCGAAAAAAAACAGAAACTATATTATCGATAAAATTACATCGATAATAAAAATACATAGCGAATATAAGAAATATATCGATAGTAATAATCCCACGGTAGCGAATTAAATTTGTTGAAGATATCGATTTCGATTTCGAAAGCAATACTAACAATGATATAAAAACAATCTGATATAAATATCGATAACGATAACAATGCTCGTAATGAATAGCTTTGAAAAAAGCTTCTTCGATATCGACAAGCGCTTCAACAACGGTGCAAATATCGATGGCAAAATGTTGCTTTTAAAACTAAAGATATCGAAAAGAAGTACGAAAAATTTTGGAAAAAAAACTCGATATCGATAGCAATGCCACTAGTGATATCTCTACGCACGTGTTGGACATGTGAAATGGAAGAGCATACAACTTGCCTCTTCTTTTGTAATTTTTAACACAAACTAAGTACTGCTTTCTCATTGGCCACACTCTATGAGTTCAGTTGTAAGTTACATTAGTGCCGGGATTTCAATGTGTTCCACTTTGGCATTGAAAATTCTCCATCTACCTTTACATTTTCATGCCACACTTCATCAAGCACTTTCGAGTCATATTTCTTAAACCCATTCCATGCTCTCGAAATTAACTGCGAAATGAAATAAGAAAAATTCCATTAGCTTAAATTGCTCAGTGCCGCACATTTCAAGTGTCATTGCCAGCACCAATGCCGCACCAAACACAGCTAATTTGTGAATAGTAGGACCTGAATACAATATGCGACACTTTGTTGCTATTGCGCTGGCTGTTGTTGTTGTTGTTGTTGTGCTTAACAACTGCATACTCATATTTCTAATTTGCATTTATCACAAGATTCTGGTATCTAATATCCTGTATAGTTCATATCCTGCAACCGCAACAGCAGCAGCAGCAGCAGCAACATTGCTGAGCAATGAGAAATCCAACTAATAATACAAACGGTGACAAGTGCATTTGTGGCTGGTTGTTGGTTAGATTAGAGATGTGTTGTTGTTGTTGCTGTTGTTGCAGTTATTGCAATTGAATTGAATAGTGCGGTGGGGGGGGGGGGGGCTTGGAGAAGACAAAATGGCACGAGAATTTGGATTGCTCGTCACCAAATCCCCCAGCCGTTCCAGGATCAGGGAGTTAAGTGTAATGCGATTGCTACATTCCAGCGAATAAAAGCAAAAGTGCAAGTGACTGTTTGTTTGTTGTTATTGTTGTTTGTTGTTGCTGTTACTACTTGTCTTGCCATTACACTGCGTTGTAAATTCAAATCAGCAACATTTGTCCTGATCTCTATTTATCTCACAGACACACACACTCATCACCCGTTAACTTTAGCCTGCTCTCTCGCTCTCGCTCTCGCTGTTTTTTTTTTCTTCTCTTTCACCAACTTGTGTGTCTGCATTTACCTTGCAAACTGCAGTCTCCCTTCCGCCTGAATTCCGTTCAGCAGACAACCGAATAAGTTTCACTTCTGTGTTGTTTGTTGTTTTACAGCTTTCCACTTTGTGTGTGTGTGTGTGTGTGTGTGAAGCTGACTCAACTTGGCAATAACTATTGTACAAACGCGCGCGCATCACACACACACTCACCTCAATTTCAAATACTTATAGTTAGTATAGAATAAATATATATAGAGTAAGTGCTTAAAGTTTCAGCATCTTGTTTATGCACATGACCTTTGCTGCATTGTCACTTGCCACATACATACTCAGACACTTGCGTCACTCGCAAAACACGTAAGCTTAGTTGCGAACATAAGTTCAAGCCAAGCATTAACTCACAAGGCACTCACTCACTTCCAATTCAGTTACAAATTGCAATTGCATGAAGAGTAAGCTTCACCAAAAACCACTTGGCATTGCAAATTCGCCGTCGAAAAGTTGAGATGGTAGTGTAGGGCGTACGAGTAGTGTGCGTGCAGCATAGAAGGAGGAAGTTGAGGTAAAAGAAGAAGCGAGTAAAAAACAAAGCATGCGACTGCTGTAGTGACATGCCATTTGACATTAGAAATGTTAATTTAAAGCAGACAATGCGAAAATTTTAAAATAGTTTTTTGTGTGAAGCGGCAATTTTCTAGATTGAGTTAAGCGACGCACAAAAGTTACTCATACGCCATGTCTAACTAAAGTAAAATGTGTTTGAAAATTGTTGTTAAGCGTGGGGAAATGAATTTTTAGAAGAAAAGTTGTATATACATATCTGGTTTAGAAGAGAAAGCTTTTCGCACTGAAATGGCTGTAAAATTAAATTATTTGCTTAGAAAATAAATATCTGCGCACTTTCATTCACTATTAATTTTTTTTGGTTTTTTTTTTTATTTAGTAGCATTCGACTTCTTTATTGTTGGTAGTATATTGAAAAATCTATATGGCGTTTGAGATGAAAGTGTTGGCAAAGCTAGTTTTACTCACCACACTTAAGTTCATGCTAAATGTAAACCCACTGCACCTAAACCGATCTTACCTTAAATCATCATACCAAAACTTACCACACCAAAACTCACCACAAATCAACTTTTTCACCTCTCACCACGGTTAAGCTCATTCTATTAAATACTAAATGAAAGTAAGGTGAGTACTTTAAACCGCCATATCAAAATTCACCACACCTAAACTCATAACATCTTAATAAACCACAACTTAACTCACTTCATTTCATTTTTTTTAAACTTCTTATCGTACTTCAATTCTCCTGACCTCACTGCACCACACCTCTCCTTCCTGTCGCCTCACTCATACTTTATCATAAAATATTAAAAAGATAAAAAAAAGAAAAAAGTGTTGGCAAAGCTAGTTTAACTCACCACACTTAAGCTCATGCGGTTGAATACTAAATGTAAACTCACTGCACCTAAACCGACCTTACCTTAAATCATCTTACAAAAACTCACCACACCAAAACTCACCACAAATCATGTTTTTCACCTCTCACCACACTTGAGCTCATTCTATTAAATACTAAATGAAAGTAAGGTAAGTACTTTAAACCGCCATATCAAAATTCACCACACCTAAACTCATAACATCTAAATGAACCACAACTTAACTCGATTCATTTCAATTTTTTTCACCCTTCTCTGATCGTACTTCAATTCTCCGGACCTCACTGCACCACACCTCTCCTGCCTTCGCCCTTACTCATACTTTTTTAATTTCTCTTTAATTTCGTTATTAAATTTAATTTAAATGGAATACATTGAACATTAGAGAAATTCAAATGCTACTTGCACGCCATGATGCTCCATGTAAAATATTAAGGAAAAGTAGAAAATATTTTATTGACAGAAAAGAGGCGGTTATTTTTTATAAACGTGATATTAGTGGTGGAAATGAATATAAAAGCGCTGACAATACTAACAATACTTTTTAAATTTTTTACTTCAGTAAATAGTTTTCTTGATTGCTTTAATTGTACTTTGCTTAAAAGTTACTCGTGCGGCATGGTAACTCCTGAAAGCAAACTACTTTAATCATACAATTTACCACTAATTAGAACAATGTCTTAAGTATTTAAGCGATTTTGTTTTGCAGATTGTCAAACTGAGTTTTTCGAATTTCATCTCAAAAAAAAAAAACGTGCAGACATCCCAAATTGCGCTAAGCAAATTTTAGCTGCCCACATTTCGATCTCCTTAATTGTCTGACAATCGAGCGCCAAATGCACAAAGGCTTTGCTAAATAGCCCTGAAGGTATTGTTTAGCTATGCATGAATAGAAGTGCGCACACACGCACACACACACGCACGCACGCACGCACGCACGGACACATGTGTACATAAATATTTATGTAGCTCGCTCGTTCTGTGGTGAAATGGGGCCATTGACTGTGATCCAACATAATCGCAGCACGGAACAAATTAACAATTTAACAGGATTTATGCCATTCGAACGTGTCCAACAGCCATACAATACACCCACATACACACACACCCAAACAACTACTTAGCCGATGTTCTCGTATGCAGACCGAATTCGTGTAGGTTTAAGACATTTGCAAATGGCAGAAAACAAATCCTGCAGCTGCTTACAAATCAATGTGCCAAAAATTGAGCAATCGAGAGTTCAAAGAAACACTCGCAACGAGAGAGAGAAAAAAAAGTCATAATTCGCCATTTTGGTTTTATTTCTTCATAGAATCTTTGTCGCTGTTCATCAGCATTCGTTCATAAAAATCACAAGTTTATATACATTTCACCCGCATGTTTTCTGTCTTTCTCTTAAGTTCTGTAGCACCCACATACTGTCGCACCAACAACAACAACAAGAACAACAACAAACGCTTAAGTTTCATTTGTGTGGTTTTTTTTTGTTGGCACTTTCGTCGCTGCCACAACGCATGAATTCACTCGCACGCAATGAATAAAATGTATCAGGCGCTGCAAACATATTTGGTCATTTATTGCCGTATGTTTGTGTACAATAACAACAACGAAAACAACAAGTGCGGTTATAGTAATGAGTGGTGCTTGCTAATCAATGTTAAATAATCGTAGCGTAAGAAAGGCAGCTGAGCATTGAAGTGTGTAAATAAAAGCTGTCGATTTGTTTACTTGCTGTTGCGATTGTTGTTGTTGTTGTTGTTGTGAGACATATGAATGCGAAGGCAACTAAAAGCGCTTTAAACAGCTTGTCTATGGCAATTTTAAGGGAAGTGTCAGCATGTGCTGATGTACATTTGTACGTATATACATATGTATAAAGGGTGTTTAGATTGGCGTGTTAAGTATTTGGAAAAATTGCGAGGGAACTGGATACGCCGGTTTTACATTAAATAAAATTTCTAAATAAATATTAGGTTACATACTTTCTGGCATTTTCTTCTGGCAAAAAAATATTATTGCTTAATTGGGGATACTGCTAAAAGGCTAACATTTCAGAGAATATTGGCAGCCGAACACTTTCCGGCTAGGAGAGAAAATATGCGCTGCATAAGGAATTATATTTGCATAAATATTTCAGGGGAACTACTTCAGTAAAACAGCAAACTATGAGTGTAGGTTTGTTGATTAAAAAAAAAAAGAAATTACTTAAAAAACACTGAAGAGCAAAATCAAAACTTGTCTTCAAACTAAACATCTTGATTTACTTAAGAAGTGATTCAAAAATACAACTTTTACTATGTAAAATTTGGTGGAAAAAATTTTTTTTTGTAATATTTTAAGTTCCTCAACCAAGGAGGGCCTTTTTAGGCTTTTCATATAAAAATGTGTAAAAAATGCACATAAAAAAGATTTATGTGGTTAAAAAAAAAACAACTAAATTAGGCGATTAAGTTTTGGTCTGCTTTGCATAAATTGAATTGTCAGCCGTTAGAATAAAAAGTTGCTCAGTAAAGTAATAACGTTGCGCATACGCTCTGTTGTACCCACAGACTATGCTACATACATACATGTATTCTGATAGATGTATTTATGTATGTATGTATTGTATGCTCACTCATTCTGAAATCAATTTTGCATCAGCTACATTCTCTACCTGACTCTAACTAAATTTTTGGGGGAAGTTCAAAAGATCGCTGACATAAAAATAGTTACTCTTACGTCCAGCCGGTTTTGCCGCTGGCAAAGTAATTTTGAATTTTTTTTTTTTGTAATATTTTTCATAATTTTCAAAATGTATCGAAAACGTGCCGGAAAAGTACCGAAAATCTACCAACCAACCAACAGTACCAAAAGTGTGCCGAAAATCTAAAGAAATAAATGTCTAGCCAAATTTTACTTGCTTAGTTGCGAAAACGTAGCAAAAGTATCGAAAATGTACTAGAAAAAGTATTCGAAAGTCTACCGAAAGTGTTTAAAGAACTTTTGATGTCAAAACACGCCCTAGCTGGCCAATTACACAAAAAAGCTTAACGCTGCTGGCAATTTATTTTTCAGAGTTAATTTTCTGATAAAAAAAAATTAAATTAAAATCAATCAACTCACACAAACTTGTACGCACTGCTTCTTTGTGCGCATTGACGCATTTTTTTTTTCGAAGATATTTAAAATTTTTAATTTTCGTTATTGTCTGCATAATTTTTGGTTGTACCTAGCATTCTTGTTTTAAAATTATTTAATGAAATTGATTTGAAATTCTTTTTAAATTATGATTTTATTAAATTCCATGCCAACAGCAGAGCGCTGAGATAAATATCTTTCTTATCATTTGTTTACACAGCATCAGCGCGCTTTGATTGCATCGTAATAATTAGACTACAGCGATTTACTACATTGTTCTTCGAAATGTCAGGCACAATCTAAAATAAATTAAAGCTCGTTAGAATTTGCTGCGGGAGTGCCGTTTGTGCGCGCAATTGAAAAAAAAACAAAAAAAAACAAAAAACCAATCACGTTGGTTACTCATAGCTCTGCTATTCTATTTTCAGTTATCTTCTATGTCTGGGCAACTCTGCCATTCAAATTTCAAAGTATTTATACAACATTTTGAGGCACAACATACACGCTCGACGTCGTTTGATGTCTTCTCTTTAGAGGTTACTCATACGCCTCTGCACACTTCACTCGCATTGTGTCTTCCCTTTTTTTTTGTAGCGCATTTTATAGCCATTTTGACATAATTCGCTCGACTCTGTGCTTAGCGCCAAAGCGTTTATACGCGCACTTTTGTGTGATTTAGGTATTTTTAAATTTTAAATTATGCTGCATTTCTGCTTTGGAGAAAATTTATTAAAAACGTAATTAGCTATAAATTACATTTAATGTCAACATTTAATGGTGTGCATTTCATGCAAATGCTGCCAGCTAAGCATGACAATGTCATCAATAGACAAGTGTTAAGTAAATGTGAGTGATAATGATTTTTGCTGAGCGAGAAAAAAATGTATTCGAATTATAATTTAAAATTGCCAACAGCTACTTACATATGAAAATTACCCATAATTATGTAAAAGTATAAATAAAAATAAAAAAATTTAAATAATGAAAATGTCAGTTGACAGGCGTGTATTGATGTGTGTGTGTATGTATGTGTGTATGTATGTGTGTATGTGTGTGAATGTTGCCGCAAGAGATACTTAAATGTGCACCGAGAAGTGTAATGAAACTTCATGCATCAGCAAATGAAAATTATTATTACAAAAATAAAAAAAAAACAAAAAAAAAACAGGCAATTTCACATTAAAAAAAATGTTATCATAGCCATAAAAATGTAATGCGAGCATATTTGCCTTGTATAGAATTACGTATTGCGTATTTATGAAATTCCATGCTGCGAACACAAATGTGTAAATTCTATGCATTTTTTTTGTATTTGTTATACATACATATGTACATTGCAATCGCACATGCATTCGTGCTAAAAGAAAACACTTAAAACTCATATGAATTTATATCAATAAAATATTCTATGCTTTTGCATTCATATTATCGCATGCAATTTTTTTTTTTTTGTAATGGCAGTAATAAATGTTTACATTTTTTATTAACGCATATGAATGCTGCGAAAAAGGCTGTTTAATATGCAAATTAAATTATCGATTGAATGACATATTAAAAACTATGTAATGTATGCTTTGAAAGTTGAGCGGAAAAAGTCGTACAAAAAAAAAAAAAATACAAATTGGAACAAATGTGAAGTTCAAATTTGGATTGAGTGTCGCAATACAATAGAATTTTTTATTTATCTGCGCAGCGACGATTTCTGCTATTTATTGAAATTAGATTTTTGTATTTAACTGAACATTCTGTAACTAGTCACTTAAAGACTAGTTATGTAACTAGTTTAAAAATTAGTTATGTGACCAGTTTAAGCTCTAAGTATAGAGATGTCAATTATTATGTTTATTTGTCCCACTCCCATAAATTCTATTTTAAAAGTGAATTTCATTGAAAATCGCTTATGTGTAAAAAAAAAAAATTATACCAAAAATCGATTATGATAATAATAATAGTAAAGTCAATACAACTAACACCTACATACATACATACCGCTGTGAAAACGAGTTTCGCACAAAAAGCAGCCACAAGTTGTGTCTATCAATTATAAATCATGTTGCTCAACAGCTACATACAACAACAACGACGGCTTTACATTGGCAAGGCCATAAACCAATCACCAGCCAATATGCCTCTGTATTAGCGTTAAGGATTTTCGCAAATAAATACACTCATGTTAACCAAAGTGTAATATGTCCATGCTGAGATACGAACATGTGTGGGTGTGTAGGTGTTTATGTATCACTGAAATTGATTAAGTGCGCTTTTCAGTATGGCTGTGTGTGTGCGCGCCTTTGTGTATGTGTGTGTTTGCGTTTACATATGCAGTCGAGTATTCATGCATTTGCGTCTATATTTAATAGTCAATGCATTGCCAAGTACGCCATTGGCCTCCGGCGGCACTTGCACCTACATACATAAATAGATACACATACATATGTACATACATCCATACATACTAATGTTTTTGTTATAAACTATATTTCGTTACATACATACATATGTATATTCGTGTTTCTGTGTAAATGAAGATGTCGAGGTTATTTAGTTGTTTCGGAGTAATTGCATTGTAGCCAAGCAAAAACTCTAGACAGCTACAAATTGCTAGATATCGGATGAGAAATGCACCAAAAATTTTAACAGGAAAACTTAAAAAAAAATGAAATTAAACAGCCTAAAAATATTTGCATTTAAAAAAGTATGTCCCAAACTTGTGTCCCAAATTTTTTTTTGAAGCTTTATACTGAACTGAAAAAAAAATTTAATTTACCAACCGAGAAATATTTTCTTTTAAAAAATATGTCATACACTTTTGTCCCAAAATTGTGTCCCAAAATTTTTTTATTTGGAAATTGTTACATGTTCCGTAAAAATTATTTTTAAAGTGTGTCCAACATTTTATGTGTCAAGTTTTGTATATCAAAATTGGTACGGAAAATTGTTTGTCTTTAAAAGATTAATATGTATATGATCACAAAATTTTTGTCTCAAAAATTTAATTACAAAACTAATTTTCTTTCACAAATTTTGTATAGTAAAATATATGTTTTTATGATTTTTGTCCCAATTTTTTTCGCTTAAAGTTTTGCATGTTTACCAAAAATTTTAACTTACAATTCTTTGGACTCAAAATTTTTATTCTCAAGTTTGCATACTAAAATATGATCGCAATACTTTTCCCCCGTTTTTTTTGTCCCAAATATTTTGTTACTCACAATGATAAAATGTACATAGTTGTTTGGCACTTTATACCTAAGCTAGTTTCCAAAAGCTTGGGTGCCTAAAAAATGTGTCCCAATTTTTCAAAATTCTTATGTATGTACATACGAAGATGCAGCTTCGCTATTACCGTGGAAACCCAGAAACTGCACCAAATCCTAACTGGGTTATATGTAGCTTATTATCAGCTGCATTAACACGCTGCCATCTGCCTTGTCGTTGTATCATTTTATTTGCCCCTGTTTGTGAGCCTTGTGTGTGTGTGTGTGTCAATATGTATGTATGTATGTATGTATGCACATAAATCTGACGCTGTGCGATGCTACGCATCAAATGGCCAATAAATTTTTGAAGTGTCACCAACAGCAAACAAACACACACACACACACACTTACCACATGCGACAATGTGAGAATATCATTAGCAATCTAAGTAAAGGCCCGGAGTAGGCGTATAGAAGGGACAAAAGTGGGGAGCTCATAACGAGTAGACAGCATGAATTGGGCAGAAGTGAGTTTGAAAGCAAATTTCTAGTGAAAAGAGAAAGTGGAAAAGGGCAGCAGGGCGTGCAGTGGTGTAGAACGAGGTTGGCGCAGCTATCGAAACTGTTGTGATGGAGTTGCAGCAATTTGTTAAGCCAGTTTTGCCTTGACAATTTTGTTGTTGTTGACTTTGGTGTTATGCTGTTTTGTTGATATGCTGATATGTTGATATTCATTCGGGGACACTGACAGTTGTTGATTTTTAAGTTAAAATTGCTTCGCATCAATATTGAACCTCGAGCTCGTTGGGTTTTTTTTGTTCAGTTTTTGTTTTTTTTTTGTTTTTGTTTACTGCATCATTCTGACTGCTGTTGTCGCTAGCCTTTTCTCTGTTTATCAGCGCGAAAAGGTCAGCAGTCAACGCAGTTAGCGCACACAAGCGATTTCTGGCTTTTGAAAGCACATCAAAATCAACCTTTGACATATGCACATTGCTGCGGCCATGCTAAGGAAAAAGAAAAACATTGATCAAAATGCATATACTCTTATGTAAGTACACACACACACACACACACACACACGCTCACCGATATCCATGTCAATTCGTGTGTATTTGTGCTTTTCCATGTGTGCCGATGACACAGATGATAATCACGCACGAAATCGACATGTGCCAGTTTAGAGCGAGAGGAGCGAGTAGAGTATAGTTGCGGTAGCGAGCGCAAACAATGTTCATGAAGAAACCCTCACTAGCTCACGCTCACACTCATTCACGCTCACTCACTCACTCACTCACTCACTCACTCACTCACTCACTCACTCACTCACTCACTCACTACGATACTCGCACGACTTTAGTCGCGCTTTTCGACCATTTTCCCATTTTGTGACCCTTTTTTTTTCTAACGACCTGTGTGTGACCCTCGACCACGATTATCGCCGAAATTTATGCAAGGCACATATGTACATAAATATGTTATCGTATTTGCTGCTGTGCTAGCTTGTGCAGAAGATGAGCGAACGACGCCAACTATCAATATTCCATAGCTGCAGTGCCGTTGTGGCGTATTTTGTATGTTATGACACTGGTCACTCAAACATAACTCAAACTTTGTCAGCATGAAGGGGGGGGGGGGGAATATTTAGGAAAAAAAACGAAGAAAAAACTTTATAAAATAAAATTGTAGCGAAAGTGAAGGCAAAAAAAAAATGAAACATGAAAATGTGCGGCAAAAAAAGTCAAGAGCGCTTAGTAAAATGTTGCAAAATGTGTGTCAAAAGGGAAAAAAGATAAAATATAAAAACGGTCGTAACATCAGCTGCACCATGACGAAACAAATCAGTGGCAGAGAAATACAACATAACACTTAGGTGCCCGTTAGAAAAGAGTTGGCTGTGTGGAGCGCATTCCAAGTTCAACGGTTTCAAGTTCGACTCATAGTCATAGTAGTGAAAGTTGAGATTTTTTTGTCTGAGTTGTGTAGCATTTAGTTAAATTCTTTCGACGCAATATTCTCTTAATAAATATCAGCATTTAACAGTTTAAAAAAGATATCCAATATTCGAGGCGACTAACCTGAAATATCAGTGCTTGAAATTAAGTGATTGAACGGCATCAAAATAAAGGTTTCCCATTATAAATTCAGCAGTTTTTTCATCGTTTTTGTCAAGCGTAACTTCGCAAAAGAGTGAGGAAATTCGCAGTGTTTTTCATCTTCGCCCAAACTGAAGAGTGGCTGTAAAAAACGAAGAGCGAAACACTCAGCATAACTGCCCAGAGACACCAAAAATATCATTCGCTACTAAAAAAGCGCATTTAACGCAATCAAAAAATATTTCCAACGGCTGCTTTGTTTTCCTGCAGGGTTACAACAAATACGACAATGACCTTAAATGGACTATTGCCACATTCATCCTCTCTGGCCACTCGACATTCTCACTTATACACTTTGGTAACAGCTGTGACAAATTGTGCTAGAAAAAGAAATGAAAAAACATTAAACTCGGAAAAGGACTTAAAAACTATTATATTCAGAAATACAAAAAATTCACAACAAAAATCGAGTTGCTGCTTGGCACTGAATGCAGCTAGCACAGTAAAAATTAGGAAAGTAAAAGAAATTGTAAAAATTTTTAAGCGCTTACTCAAAAACAAGAACAGCGCTTTCTAAAAATACATTTCACAATTCAAAAGACGAAATTCTTTCTTTAGTTATTGGTTGCAGTTAAAAAGCGTTACAAGTTTCTCAAACAATCGCACCATTACAGGAGTTCACTTCATTGTTTTTTTTTTTTTTGTTTTTGTGAACACAAATTATTGCGTTTTAAGCTTTTCCAATGTTTTTTATTCCCCTTTATTGCTGCAAGTTTAAATTTTCTTGCTACATTCAACTAATTCCTTTCCATCAGCAGAGCGTATGGTTGATTTATGATTGATTTTTTCCTTTGGAATTCATAAACCGATAATTAAGAATAATTGGAGAGTCAGCAGTAAAATAAAAAAAAAATGAATATGCAAATATAAAAAGCAACCAATGCTCTAATTAAGTTGACATGTAAAGAAAAAATGAAAAGAATGCACTTAGTTAAAACGATTTACTCAAATGTAGATCCAGGCATGCGAAGAATATAAAATGACAGCAATTTATAGTTCACGGCTAAATGGAATTTGAAAAAGTATCTGAAAATTCAAGTTAGCGCAGACATAACTTGTTTCATTGTTAATTTTTCGAGAAAATATAAATTAGCAACAGAAAAAATTTGAAAATTTCGTTTCATCTTGTAAAAATGTATGTCCCAAAATTGTTATATGTATATAAAAAATTTGTTAACATGTCCTTAAAAATGTTTCTTAAATAAATAAAAATAAATACAAATTTGTCCCAAAAAATGTCCCAAAATTTTTTGTTCCAATTTTTGCTATAAATGTTTTCAGAAAAAATTCCAAACAAATATTTAGTTGTCCTAAAATGTCAAATGAAAATAATACCGCGATAAAAACCTACATGTATACATACATACATATGTATGTACATACATACAAGTTTTCCGATATTCATACATACATACATACATACATATGTATGTACATATTTTTTTAGAGATAATGTGTTTACTTAAATATGTACATATGTATTTGTCGAAAAATGTATCCCAAAAACTGTCCCAAGTCTTTAGTTTGTTAAGCATTAAGCGCGAAAAATTCTAATGTCTAATTATGCGAATTTTGGTTTAAAAATTACAAAAATATATACGTATGTATGTATATGTAAAAAGTCTGCTAGCATCGAAAATATACCTACAAATTTTTTTTCCCAAAATGTGTCCCAAAGATATCCAAAATATATACATACATTAAAATTAAAACCAAACTAGCACAGTATCGTTCGAAAGTGACAGCAAAATGTATGTATGTATGTATTTTAACTTTTCTACTTTATTAGCAATGACCTTCGCAGCTTTTACTTTCAATTTATAGCCCAATATCCGTTACTCGCAACTTTCATTTATCATTCTCTTTTAATGACCGAATAAAAAAGATATACGCGAATAACTTCCAATTACAATTTTTGAGTGCGGCTGAGTATCTGCAGCTGGATAGCATTTAAATTGCCAGTACGACTGCCTGCAGTTGCATTTGTGCCAGTCGTCCAACGTTTAACGTATCCATGCGAATCCGAATGAGATGCGACGACCACTCGAATGCGTAACTTGTTCGGTACTCAGTGCGAAAATGTGTCATATTTCGTAGTAACTTTCACTTTTACTTGTGCAAAAATGAATTGCATAGTTGTGTGTGTGTGTGTGTGTGTGTGTGCGTTCGTATGAAATCTACAATAAAATACGCAATCACATACGAGTGCACCGATGCCTGTATATTTGTATGTGTTTGAATGCACTTATCATTAAAAATCCACTATAAACTTTTATATTTCATGTAGAGCGCCAAAGAGGAAAGTCATTCGCTGATTTACAATCATTGACTCATAAATCAATTGGGGCGTAGAAAATGTGCGCTTATAAACATACCAAATGTACATATGTACATAGCCACACACATACATGTGTATATTAACATATACAACATTTTATAATTATGTAATGCATTTGGCAATTGCAATGTATAAAATATGCAAAACTGTGTATGTTTTTAATAAATTATGGCAAGCATGGCAAATGGTAAAAATTGCTATTCGTTTGAGTCAATCAACTCAAATAACAGATAATGCATATTTATGTTAGAAAAGTGAAATTTGCGCACTCATTGAGTTGAATAACAAACTTCTATGTTTTAAAAGAAATTTTTTATGGCAACAAAATTAAACATTGCGCCTGAAAGTATGCAATGCACGAAGCGCCCAGTTCAATTCATAATAATTTTAATGAGCGTAAGAATGAAATACAAATTTTTTCATAAATTTCATTTGATTTTCCATAGGAATTCATAAACTTATAATTAAGAATAATTGGAGAGTCAGAAGTAAAATAAAAAAAAAATGCTCTAATCAAGTTGACAAAAGTAATTTGAAAAAGTTTCTAAAACTTCAATTAAACGGAGACAAAACTTGCTTCATTGATAATATTTTTCGAGAAAATATAAATTAGCAACAGAAAAAATTTTAAAATTTCGTTTAATCTTGTAAAAATTTGTGTCCAAAAATTTTTCTACTAAATAAAAATTAATACAAAATTGTCCTAAAAAATGTCCCAAATTTTTTTGTCCCAATTTTTTTTTGTAAATGTTTTCAGAAAAAATTCAAACAAAAAATATCTAGTTGTCCCAAAATGTCAAATGAAATTAATACCACGATAAAAAGCTACATATGTTCATATATGTATGTATGTACGTACTCTTGGGGCTAATATCAAGTTCAAAGCTCCACTCTACTTGGTCTTTTCAACGCAAAGAAAGGCTTCCGCTTCCTTATCCTGCAATAAGTAACATCGCATCGGAAACTTTCTGTGCTGGCATGCTTGTATCAATTCGTCCGACTCACTCAACTGACACTACACCTTGATATTTCTTCACAGTTCTTCTCTTCTATTCACTTCAATGCGAAGATAATACACCTTAAATGTTGAGAAAAGTTAATAAATTTTAATTTTGATATTAAGCGCTTTGATTTCGCTTTATTTATAAATTCCTTTTATTTACTTATTAATGCCTAATTGCCAATGAGGCCGTTCAAGGCTAAAAATCATTAATAAGTTTCTGTGTGGGAGGTCTTCAAATGCGGCAAAGAGGAAAAACGTGATGCAAAGAATTTGTAATAAATATACATAATTCATTTGAGTATTTGATTGGCAGAATATTCCAGTAATGCTTTTGACTTATTTGGCTTTTATCTGTCTGCTAATCTACTTGCTATCTCCTTCCCACACACATCGCATGCACTTACACAAACACTAATTTGTTCAGCATTTCTTATCCGGCTATTTCTTTCGCTAACCCACCGAAGTTTGACAGCAAGTAAAGCCTTAATTAAGCTTAGGTTCCATCACATGCGACGCCTCAAATTGTATACACTTTCAGTTTGTTTTCGCTGCCAAAAATATCGGGGAACACTTTCAATAACAACAGTAGGACGAAAAGATGACCCGAAGGAAGTGTACGAGGCGAAAGTAGTAAGGAAAATGTACACAAAGCGTACGGAAAGAGTTCGTGGCTAACTTAAAAGAAGAGAGAAAAAAAAAGGTTGCGATTTAAATTTGGGAGCGAAGAGTGAAAAGGAAAGTTTTGTGTTAAATCAGTGAGGCATTTGAAAGCCGATTTTCGGTTGAACACGCGCAGACAGCATCCTTTCGGAAATGATTTGTATAAATTTTCTAAAAGAGCCGAATAGGTAATCCGTGTAAACAGGAGTATTATGGAACAACATTTATAAGGCATTCAAATAGAAGCCTTTTTTTGGTTCATTGATTTTTCCGAACCACTTTCAGGCGCGCTACCAAAGGTTCAACTCGCTGTCATCAGCGGCTGGAATAAATGCACAAGCGCGACTATGTGACCTCGACTAGACACGACCTTTATGACTGACTGCACAATTGAATGGTCGAAGAATGACTGTATAGAATGACAAAACTTGCTACTCACCAACTGTAACCGAACATTTGCGAGGGGCTGGGTTATGATTGACTGTCATCTGCGTGTCAGCTGGCTATTGTATCAGTAAATTGAAAGCACAACCATGTCACAAATGTTTTACTTTTTGAGAACTTAAAACAATGTAAGCGAAAGTTCAAAGTGAAATCCAAACGAATAACACAAAAAAAAAAAATAATAAACAAAAGCAGATGAACATAAAAACAAACAACTAAGTCTAAGTAACTAAAAGTATAGCCATAGACGCAACAGCAAAAACAAAACAAAAAATAATGAACACTTGATGACCCGCCCAAATTAGTGAGTACTCAAGCGGGCGCTAAAGCTGGCCACAGATTTTCATTTCTTCAAGATATTTATCGCTTTGTTACACAAGCTCGAATGTGTTGACGTGTGCGACAGTCGAAATATATACGAAGCTATTAGTGACGTCTGTGCCCTTTGACCCAAGCGATAACAATCAAATTCTTTCACTTTGTGGGTCATTATTTAGTGTATTTTCTTTGCAAGTTTTCGCTTTGTTTATATTTTTTTTTGTTGTTTTTTAAAAACAAATATTTTCCATTTTGCTTAGTTTGCAGATGCGGGTCGAGCTTGGAAATGCTGCAGCACTGAAATGTGTCATAATGTAAATTTATTTGCAATCTTTTTGTTTCCTCATTTTCGTCCAGAATTGCTTGGGCGTGAAGTGTCACAAATTGATGAAGTTGGTCATTTACCAAAAACAGCAAATAAATTATGGTCGAAAGAATGTCTACAAACAGCATTGGAAAGGCACAAACTGTGCTTTGCTCCAAATCTCTTGTAAGCAAAATAAAATTTATAATAGCTTTTCACATTCTACATATTTTATAAAGAAGAAGTAAAAAGTTACTTATAATTGAAGGCATTTTTTGTTTCAAAAGTTTGTGTGAGTATGAATGTATGTTTGCACGTATTTAAAAAGTATTCCTTAGAAGCTTCTATAAGTAGCCTTGCTTTAAGAAATGTTGTCCCAAAATAAATTTAAATATTTTTAGGCATACTTTTTGTGCCAAAACTTGCTGTTGGTACTTTTAAAGCAAATTTTGAACGAATATCATTATTCTGTCCCAAAATTACTTAACTTAGGAAATGTCTTTTTACGCCAAAATAAAGTTACTTTTTTTAAACTCTTTAAAAGTAATTAAGCTCTAATTATTATTTGTTTATGATAAGATTTTCGAAACGTATTTAAACGCGAACACTGAGTTTTGCTTTAATATCATAAAAAAGGTAGGTAATTTTTTTACTGTCCCAAAAAACTGCTGTCCCAAAACTTGTATGAGCTTACTTTAACCCATAAAACATGTTTTTAATTAAAATTCAAAATAAATGCCCTAAAAATTAAATGTGTATGTATGTATGTTTTAAAATAAAATTTCATGGTTTCGCAAAATTACATATTTCTTAGTTTACAAATTATTTCGTCAGCATATCGTCAAGAAAGTTATTACAAGGTTATATTTGTCCAAAACCTGCATATGTATATCGTCCCAAAAAAAAAAATATTTTTACATCGCTACCTTTTTAGGGTTAGTCACCAAGCGTGTATCAAAAAAACTTTTGTACCAAAATATCCATCTTCCCAAAGCATTTTTGCACAAACTCATTGTCCCAAAAACTCAACTTTAATATTTTAGCTCAATTAGTCGATTTGATTATGCATATAATTGTAAACATATGTGTTGATCAAATTGATACTCAATTTGTTATCCACATTGCTGTCCTAAAACTGCAAAACTTGAACTTACTTAATTATTTCATAGGAATTTGAAGTTATTTACGATTTAAATCCTTAATTTTACTGATTTCCAAGAAATTTCATGACTTCAGCCAAAAGTATGAAGTGAAGTAAAGAGCAAATAAAGCAAAATTAAGTGGTAACCGAAAGAAAAACGTAACAAGTCTTCCGAAAGTAAAAGTGTCGTTCACACTTGCAGTGATTCAGCCCTCAGAGATGCACTCAAGTGAGCATGAAAGTTTTTGCAAGGCACCCGCATTCATGTACATTATATGTATGTATGTATGTATGCACGAACAAGCTGATTTTCACATTTGATATAAGTATATTTATAGGCTGCTGATTGTGTGAATTTTTTTGTAGCTGCGATTGTTTGCCCCATTTGTGGCAGTTATTTTTCACTTGGTCTAGACAAATTCGGTTTTGCTTTACGCACAAAAAACAAAGGCGCTGTTGTTTTTGTTTGTCTTAGCCCACACCTCACCTATGCACTCACTCTCACACATACATATGTATGTATGTACATACACATTGCAGGGCTCTTCATCAAATTGGCACAACACTGCGTATAAGTGATGACTGAGTCGCTTCGTTCTTGGCATCTCTGCGTCACTGGTATGCCACCGGCGAGTGTGTGCGATTTTTTGTGTATGTATGCATGTGTGTGCAATGCTAATGAACCTTTGTTTGATATTTAGCAAGTTGCTTTTCCAAATTTTCCAACATTTGATATATTGCGAATTTGCGGAGAAAAATTGTCTTTGTAGGTTTTAAATAATTGAGTAAATTTCTTACCACAAACCGATTATAGGTACGCAGCGCAGACTTAATTAGTTACTTGTTAGCTTTGTAATTATGAGACACAGTAGGCAGCCTTCTTGTTGAACTTAGAACCAAACTAATGTGGCAAGTTTGACAAAGAATTGCCTTAAAATTTTACATAAAAAATAAAAACTTTGTAAAAAGTGGTTATTAGGTTGACTCCGTTCAATGATGGACTGTGAAAAATTTGTTGCGAGTGGCATGAAAGTGCTAAGATCTTTGAATTGTTTAGCTAAACGAACATGAAACGATAACGATGACAAGAAATTAAACGACGTTGAAAATTAAAGAAGCACAGATAAATTTATGATATCGATAACAGCAAAAAATATATCGATAAATGTAGGTATTGATAACGATATGTAACAAAACTTTAATGATGACGATAAAATTATCGATAACCATTAGTAATATCGATAACGATAAACTTATTAATTTCGATAACTATAATAATCTCCGGAAGAATAATCATAAAATAAAGTTTTCGTTAACGATAACAATATCGATAACTATGGCATTGTCGATAGCGGCAAGAAGAACTATAAGTATGGCATAACCCATAACGAAAACAATATCATCTAATGATCATATAACGATTATGATAAACATATATATGTACAACGTTATCGCTAACTTCAAAAACTAAAATTTAATTGATATCAATATCAAAAATAAAAACGGCAAAAAAATAAGTGTTAAAAGACACAGATCTTTAAAGTATTGCAAGTGATTCTCCTTCTTTAATAGAAATTAAAATTATCAAAAGTCATCCTTCAAGTGTGTGTCGTACTTTGATTAACCTAGACAATAAATTAATACCAGGCTCGCATTGCCATTGAGTTATCGCTACTTACCAAATTCCAACACTTTAAAATAATTTTTCTTTTCCCATTGACCTCCAGCAAATCATTGAGTATCATGGCATATGAAACATTGCGTTTTGTTCAATTTTTTTCCTTTCATAAATGCATTAAAATAAGGTAATAAAGTAATGTGACGCAAGTAAAATTTAAATTGCAAACAAAAATTTCAATATAGTTTTACGAAGACAAAAGACAGCTCAAAGTTGTGTAAAAATAATTGGAAGGAGAATACGAACGTAGAAGAAATGCATTGATAAGAGTAATAAGCAAAGCTGAATGTATGCATAAGTGCTCATTATAGAAACCGAAATACATACATACGTACATACATACATACATATGCATATCGCGACATACGCTCACATTGATTTTCGTATGATGAAACTGAATAAAGGTTCACCTGACTTTTCTGAGTTTCGCTTTAGTTATGTTAACCCACCAAGCAAAGTTGCTCCCCTGGCATTACATACAAATACGTGAGTATGTACAAATGTAATGAACTCAGATTATGTACACACAACCTTTTTGCTGAGCAGTTACTTGCGTCTGCCCTACAACCATTCCATCATTTCCTCTCTAAATGCCACACTTTATATCGTTACATCTGCGATTTTCTTTCGTATTTAAGTTAATTTTCAACATTGCCCTTACCAGCTGCAAACAAATCTGGCAACACTTAATGACGCACTGAAAATTTGCAGCAACAAAAAGAAACAGAAAAAAACTTATAGCACCCAATGCATAAAAGTTTAATGCCAAAGTTTTCAAAATTATTATCGCCCCATTGTGTTGGTATTTAACTGTGTAGGGTTTCTAGACTTTTCCACACTGCAAGTGACACCAAATCATTGTTGCTTTTTTTGTTTTTTATTTTTTTATTTTTTATTTTTTTGTCAAACATGTACGCATTTGAGTTGAGGAATGGGTGTGCGTATTGGCGTAAAGAGGTGTCAAAAAGAAATTCTCGTAAATTGCGGATTTTCCATTTAACAGCCCAAAACCGGGCCAAATGCTACTCTTATCCTTTTTATAAGTGCTCCTATATTACATGTGTGTATGTACGAGTATGTGCATGTAATAGTTTTTCCTTTTCATCGCTAGTTTTTCTCGCCTTTTGTACTCCATTCTACATATGTTAACTGTCATTTACACCCAAATCGTCGTTCATTTTTGGTCAAATATTTGCATTGATATGAACTTCGTTAGAAAGTTTTATTTTGTTATGAATTTTCGTTAGATTCTAACAGCCCAGCGGAGATGTGTGATGTGTAGATAACGAGTGTAAGCACTGAGCATTGCTTGCTGAAAACAGAAATAAGCTCTTACAAAAAAAAGTTAGCGAACCCAGTTACTCGTAACAATTTCAGTCAAAATAAAAATTAGGTTACTAAAACTGCCACTGAAACTCAATATTGGAATTTTGCTTTAACTTAATAATTCTCAAAACATTTTTCGATTTGTTTTTTAAATACGTCAAATTTAAATATTTAAAATTTTTATCAAGATTAAGCTTTTCCTCTCGAAATATGACCAGAAACTTAAATAAAAATTGGTTTTAAAATATTTTTCAGAAAAATATGCCACTAAAACTCTTTTTTTTTATGTAAATACATACGTTAGCTTTTTTCAAATTAAATTTTTTCATTACAACCAAGACAGTAAATTTCAAAGTTAAACATACTCGGTTTTGTGGGAAATAATGCCTAGAATAATGTCTGAAAAAATACATATCAGTACTAAGGTAGTTTTAAACACTCAATCTTTAAACAGTGTCCCAAAAAATGCATGTCTTAAAAAATTCAGTACACACTTGTATGTATGTGTGTACATTTTACTTGAAAACCTTAAGAAACTCAATCAAAAATATTTGTCCCAAAATTTTTTTTCCACATTTTACTTGAAAATTTTAAGAAACTCAATCAAAAATATTTGTCCCAAAATTTTTTTTTCCACAAACGAATTTTCATGTACATATGTATGTACATATGTACTTTTCCATGTTATTTTATTTTACAAAAATATATTTAATATTAAAAAGGGCTGTCCCAAACCCTGATTTTTAAGAAATAATGTCGGACAAAATTTGCATGGAAAAGTATCAGTAAATACTTATAAATTGAAAAAAAGTCAGCCTTCAAATTCTGTCCCAAAAAATGTGTGTCCCAAAAAAATTGTACCATACATATTTTTAAGTTTTGTAATGTAAATATGAGTATACATATATGTATGTTGTTATTTTCATCTTACGTAAGAGTAAAGAAAAATTCACTTGTCCCAAATAATGTGTGTTCCAGAAACGAATTTTTTTAAAGTTATTTTAAACGAAAGGTAAATTACGAGTATAAAGAAAATGATATTTACTACCCAAAAAATGGCTGCTTTACTTCTACCTTTCAAAGCGTTCGCTGGGTTGTATGGGAACTTCCTATCCTCAAGCTTTTGGCTTGATGTAGGACTCTTTTTGAATCTCTTATCTCCTTATCCTTAGCTGAAGGTGTAACCTAAAAATATGTATATTTGTATGAGTGTGTGTGTGTGTGCGGAGCCCGCTTATTTGTACAGCTTGTGGACGCACAGAAATTTTTACTCAATTATAAAAGTTTCCACATTAAAACTGACAAACTAACAACGACAACAACAAATAAACACAAAAGGCACACAATTACACAAAATTCAACAGAAAAAGGATCCAAATCTGATATGTGATACTTGTGTGCTCATGCATCTGTATGTGCGTGTGAGTAGAGCACACTGTTGAAATCAGAATCTGAGCGGCCGTAATGAATGAATGAGTGTTGAGCGGTGAGTGTTGTAAAACTTTTTGTAATGTGCAGGTTCGGTTTTTATTTAAACGAATTTGACTTTTCTGCTAGTTTCGTTGTTTGTGTGTGTGCGTGTGTGTGTTTTTTTCGTTTTGGTGTTGGCACACAATTGTTAGCCGACTAGTAGATTGGAATAACTATAAAAACACATAACAAGCGTAGCAATTCAAATTACAACAGCAACTACACAAATAATGTTGCAACAACAACGCGGACAGCAAAGAAATAAACATACAACAACTTTCATACCAATATCCCAACTAGTTTGGTTGTTAATTTTTTTTTTTTTTGTGGTTTTTTGCTATTTGCTGCCCAAATGACATAAATGACAGCAGAAGTGATAAAAAGCGTATAAAATAGTAGTTTCTTTGCGGGCAGCTGGTTAAATGTACATACATATGTATACGCTTTTTATGGTTATGCGTGTGTGAGTGTGTGAAATAGGTTTTTTTTTTGTCTTGTGTGGTTGTGTTAGTTGCCATTCTTTTCATGCCGAAAATTACTCTTTCAACTCACTCGCTAAAGAGACAATTCATTTTATTTCCACATGCGTACATATTTACATAGCTTTGTAGAGACGCTTAGTCAAATTTTTTTTTATAACAATGAGTGTACGTATTGATGCACTGTGGCATGCGGGCCAGTAGGGCATAGGCATATGCGTGGAGCGTGTACTTCGTCCTTTAATTTTGGATTTATGTAAGTATGTATGTGTACAATTGGTTGAATTTTCATGCAAAATATTTTTTGGGACACACAGTTAAAAATACACAAACTTGTATTTTGCTAAACTTAAACATTCGTTCACAATAAGTTTTTGGGACACTGCAGTATACTTCAATGCTTGTGCAGAATAAATTTGGGACATCGAAATATACTTTTAGAACATAAATTTAATGTAATAACTGAAAAACTAATGTAAATAATATTTGGGACACTTTTTTGGGACAAATTTTTGGGACATAATTCTTACGCTTCTTGTTCAGAAGAGAAGTATTTTTGTCATAATTTTTTTTTGTAAATTTTTGAGACTTATTTTGCGATACTTTTTGTTAAAAAGTTTGATAGTTAACATACTAAAACAAATTGATTATTTAAAAAGGCAAATATATTTTGTACACTTAACAAATAAAATGATGTTTGATAGTTTTTGTAGGATACATGAATTGGTGTTGTTTGTAATAAAAATTTTTTTGGAGCACATTTGTGGTGGAATGTTTGTGGTACACATTTCTTGGGACAAAAATTATTTTGTTCTATTGCAAAAAAAAAAGCAAGCAAAGTTTTTGATAGACGAATTTTTGCGGAAATTTCTTTTGTATTCACACTTTTTTGTGACACATTTTAATTAAATTTTTTTTGCGTCCAAATACTTTTCAATTTTTTTTTACTTTTGTAATAATTGCCCTGCAAACTTTTTTCGCAAAACATTTACACCAAATTTTTCTGAGTTCCACGAATGAAACAAAACTAATAGCGAACATTTACCAGACTTCTCGGCAATTTGCGATAATTTAGTTGAAGAGCATCTACCATTTGACACGCCTCTAACAGTTAAGCAGCGAAATGGCAGGCATCTCTCTGTCAGCGGTGGCGTACGTGCAAACACGAATTTCTCCACAATGCCACACAAACACACACACACACACACACACGTACACGCGCTTGTTGATATGTATAATTAAGTATTAGCATAAAAGCTAATGAAAGGCCCGGATATAGTTGAACGTGCGGCCACAGCCCGCAGGAGGCGTACGTGTAAGTGCCGCGTGAATGCTTGAAAGTGTGCACCAGAGACGCGCTGAAGTGTCGGCATATGGACAAATTCATACTAACCGTCACTCACACACATACTCACACACATTCACGCACACTTTGGCTTAACACTTGGTAGTCAACTTTGGCCCAACGGCATTGCTGCAACTACGCAAACTGTTGACCGACGTTAAATCCCAGCTAAATACATAACGACTGACCAAATTTACTTGTACACTTCCATACATACATGTGTGTGTGTATGCGTGTGCATTTATTGTCTATGCACTGATGGTATACGGCCCCGGTGGCTAAATTACGGCAAAGTATGGTATTTAGTAACAGTTGCTTAAGTGGCAGATTCGCTGGCGGAAATGGGCATGCAACTTGTGAAGCCCGAAGGGACATTTTGCAACACACACATACATATGCACATGCCTGCATAAATAAATACACACAATATTTGTAAACGCTGTACAGAGACAACCGCCTGTGTTGACCACAAATACGACGACGGGCACGCTTGCATTTAAAGTGCCCACCGAGAAAGTTGTGCCCTCAAGTACTCAGTGGGACCATTGCAGTTTCGCTCAGGCCATTAATGGCTTATATTGAAGCTTTGCGATCAAGAAGAACTAGTTAATAAAATTGATGGACAAAACAAGAAATCCTTAAGGTCCTTACTCAATATTGCCGTTAAGTCTAAGAGCTCATATAAATCTTATTCCACAAACTACAAGTTGGTTTATTAGCCCGCGCTTGCTGTATGGTAAAGTGAGGAAGTCAAACTCAAACTTAATGGAGACAACAAATAAATAGAGCGAGATGGTTAAGTACAAGGTAAATTCATGAAAGGTGGTGTTAATCAATCAGATGATTGATTGGTGGTTGGTTTTAAAAATCAATTGTTTCGTTGCAAATTATCAATTGTTGCATTTAACTAGAAGAAATTTAAAGATATGGTTCACTATAACATTTTGCGGTGACTCTAACAGTGTAAAAATTATTTTGCGAAAGTTAAATACAAAGCAGATAAAGTTTGACAATAACCCACCAAAGCGTTGTATTTTTAGAATCGTTACCACCTTACATGAATTCGCCTTGACTTAGTCCAAATCTTAACTGTAAGAGCTTCTCACAATAATTAAAAAAAAAACTAAAGGAAGATGACTTGCTGTTTGTCTTGTAGCGCAATGCAGGCGATTTTTTTTTCATCAAACAAGTTTTCGGCATGTCGAGAGCAAAAAAAAATATTGTGACATTAATAATTGCATACTTTTTGGCTGCACTGTAATGAGAAATTCATTTTTATAGAGGCAACATGTTTTTTTTTTTATTTTACAGCCTCTAAATATGCAACAATTGATGACAACAAATGCGTTACTGTGGTGTTTAAGAACACAAAAACTTTATGTGACACATTTCCTATTGCCTTCAACTAAATATAATTTCAATTACCCGCACACGCCAGAGTCTGAGCTCGTTTGTAGTAGGTTGTAATTGTAGTGCCCCCAGAGAGACGTGCCAAAGTAACCACTGGCATTTGCATTCGGTGTTGCCTACTTTCAAGCGCGCCGTTACATACATTTGTACTTTTATGCTTGTCAGCTAGTTATTTTAATATTTGTGTGCGGAAACTTGCAACTAATGAAGTGGTGATGTGGCAAGAGTCTGTAGCAATTTAGTATTAAAGCAAGGAAGTAGGAAACCTTGAAACAATTTAAAAAAATACATGAATTTTTAAATATTCTAATTTATTTATTACGTCACTCTCTCTCTCTCTCTCTCTCTCTCTCTCTCTCTCTTCGCAGGTTATGGTGGCATCTCGCCGCGCACTCAATGGGGTCGCATCGCCGCCCTCATCTACGCTCTCTTCGGCATACCCATCGTGTTGCTCTACCTATCCGCCATGGGCGAGGGCCTCTCCGCCGCAATGCGCTGCCTTTTCCGCAAGGCGCGCTCCAAAAGCGCCGTCAGCAACGGCAGCGGTGTCGGCAACAGCGCTAGTGCCGGCAGTGGGAATGGCGGTTCTAGCAGTGGCAATGGCAAATTGCCACCAAACGATAGCGGCAAGAGCGCGAACAAACATTATCATCACGGCGGCGGTGGCGGCGGCGGCAGTGGGAAATTACATGCCTCGGCTGCGCAGCACTACGGTCTGTCAAAGTCTGCTTATCATCACGGCGGCTCAATGGGCATGAGTGGTCACTCAGTGGCGCACGGCCCCAGCGTACCCATTTCCATT
The DNA here is from genome assembly GCA_963971545.1 of Philophylla caesio. Lineage (NCBI taxonomy): Eukaryota > Metazoa > Arthropoda > Insecta > Diptera > Tephritidae > Philophylla > Philophylla caesio. Next base: position 122,657,182 of record OZ020607.1, read on the forward strand.
TGCGTTATGGTGTTGGTTTGTTATGTCACCTCGGGCGCGCTGCTCTTTCATAAGCTGCAAAACTGGAGCGTTTTAGAAGCGCTCTACTTTTGCTTCACGTCGCTGGGCACCATTGGTTTCGGCGAGTTGGCGCCCACCGGCAACCTCACACTCTATCTCGCCTCCGCCTACATACTGGTTGGTATGGCGGTGGTGGCCATGTGCTTCAGCCTCATACAGACAGAGATTGTGATGTGGTTGCGCAAATTCAGCGTGCAGGATCACGTCATGCCGCAGGGCGACGACGTTGCGCTCGTCTCAGTGGCTGTTACACCAAAGTCCTCCTGACAACGACCGCCCGCTGATTTGCTCGCCTTAGGTGGCGGCGGCGGCGGCAGCAATGTCAACTCAAATATACCGCCACCGCTTGGCGGCTTCGGCGCCAACACACTGGGCCATCATCAGACAATGTTTTTCGGACCAGCGCACACGCTCACGCAATACAGTTCATTGCCGCGTCGCTCAGCTGGCTCAGCTTTCCAACGCAACACGCCCATACGACGGTCCACCGGCATACCGGAACACCACATGGAATACTTTGTGCCGCGCAGCGTCAGCGAGTTCAACTTGTCGGGCGTTGGCGACTTGGCGCTGCCACCACCGCGTCGCTACTCGCCTACCATTCAACATAGCATGGGCGGCGGCATGGGAATGGGCGGCGGCGCACTGCCGCATGGACTGCAATTGGGGCCACCCCAGACGCTCATTTGCACTGGACAGCCACCACCACCGCCACAGCAAATGCAGATAATGATAAAACCGCGAGAGAAAATGGTCACCTTTGAGGATGAATCGAAGGCTATGAACGCGGCGGCGGCGGCGGCGGCAGCAGGCGTGACCACAACAAACGCCAGCACAGCGACACACTGTCCACACGGCGTACCGACGACGCCGCGCAAGGCGGGCAGTCTGATCGGCGGAGGTGGCGATGTTTTTATGTGACGCGAATCTTTGCGGTGACCACTCAGCCTGCTGCTGAACGACAAGGCTAATGAAGACGCGGCGACGGCATACGCTTTGCTGGATGACGGCATTGGTGGCGGCAGTGGAATTGACAACGTCACAGCAAGCGCAGTCAGCTCGATAACAGCGGCTATGGCAAGCGCGCTAAGCGCTGGCTTAGATAGTGACAATGAACGCGACTCGTTAACGGGCAGCCTCGGCGAACTGCCAACGAAATCGAAATCGACACCGGGCGACGTGATACGCGTGTGAGTGGTGTGCGGCGGTTGGGTGAGTGCGGTCATTTTTTATACTAAGCTAGCAGCTGGCACATTCTACGTCACAATTTCCAGACACAACATTAGCGTAAGCCAAAAAGCCAAGGTGGGTAGGGGTAGGGTGCTTTGGGTGTGGGTGGTGGATTAAGGCGTTCATCGAAATAAGAAAAATGGTGAAACATTAGTTGAGATTTGGAAGCGAAAGAGAAAGTCGCTTATTTGTATAGATGAAGCGCCAGCCGCCCACCACCGCCTACGCCCACAAGGATATAAGTAATCGATAGCAAATGATTGATTGTAGATTTAGAAAATTAGTTTATAACAAATGAATAACTTAAGCTTAAGGTTTTAGCCGATTGTGACTGAAATAGAATTTGCTGAATGAATGTGTTGATTATTTTCGATATATTTGTATGACTTTGTTTATTTATTTTAAATTTAACCTCATATTTGGTGTTTTTAAATATTATCTCTGATTTTCATAGAAGCGACACATTTTACATTATTTTGAAATTTACCAAATTTACAAAAAAAAAACGAAGAAAATTGCAATTTTTGCATAGCTTTTTTTTTCAACCTATCAAATAATTTTCTGAATATTATTTATTACTTTTAAACAAAATTTCTTTTTTTTTTTTTAATTTTAAATTTCTATAGAATTTTCAAAATTTCTATTTATATTTAATTTTCAATTTCTTTAAATTTTAAAATTTTTTACTGATAAAATATATTTTTTTGTGTTCCAAAAACTTTTTTATTTAAGTTAAATAAAATATTTATTTTCAATCTGTTTATTTTTTGCTGAAGTAAGCGCTATAATTTCAAATTTTTTCACGCAAAAAGAAAAAAAGTCGTAGAAAATTTCACTATTCTTTTCATTTCAATTTCTATATAATTTTAAATTTTTACTGATAAAATATGTTATTTTTGTGTTCCAAAAACTTTTTTATTTTAGTTAAATAAAACATTTATTTTCAATCTGTTTATTTTTTGCTGAAGTAAGAACAGTAATTTCAAATTTTTTCACGCAAAAAGAAAAAAAATCGTAGAAAATTTCTTTCTTTTAATTTATTACAAAAAATACCAGTTTTTCTTTTAGTTAAATAAAAGTGTTATTCCACTGGAGTTTGTAGATATTCAAGTATATTTTAAAACAACCGAATTTTAAGTTTCTAAATTTGCTTAGAAAAAACACAAAAAAATTTAAATTTTTACATATCTTTTAATCTTTTAGTTCAATTAAGTTTTTTTCTGAAGACTACTCGTATTTATTGCTTTCTTTTAAATTATGTTAACATTTCACCAATCGTTTAATTAGCCGAAAATTAAAATTTTTTTCATACTTTTTTTTTTTAATATTTTTATTTTATGTATAGATACTAAACTTTTTAGAATTAAATAAGCGTACTGTTTTCAAAGGCAGCATTTTTATAAATTTTTTTGGGAAATATCTAATTTTTTACTTAAAAATATATTCCGTTTTGTCTAAAAAACAAAAACTCAAAATAGCGAGTTATTTATATTTTTTTTATTTTATATGAAAGTGAAAGAAAAGGAAAACTGAACCTCCACTTAAATGGCTGCTGAAACCAGCAGTAAGGCTTTGATTTTCCTACCAATATTTCAATGCCATATTTCTTTAAAAACTACAAAAAAATTCCACAAAAAAAGTACCTATATAAAGTTTGTTGAGAAATTTTAACTTTTAATTCACAAATATATCTTAAATGTTTTGTATTGAGTGGCTTTTTCAAGTGATTTCTCATAAATGACTGAAATTTAAAAATGCTGCATTAAATTTTACTTTTAATAAATTTTACATTAAATTTTACTTTTAATAATTAAATTTTTGCAGAATTTTTTTTTTTTTTTCAATTTATGAAAAACTATCTTTACTACAAATTTTAGTTCAGTTAATTAAATTTTAAAATTTTCGTCTCTCAATCACAAATTTATGATTTTTCCAAATTTTGCTTTAAGAAAAAATATTTTAAATGCAAGCTTAAATTTCCTTTTGTTTTTGAAACAATTTAAAAAAAATTTCAAAAGTCTATAAATAGATACTGATACAAATCAGTGAGTGGCTTTTTCAAGTGATTTCTCCTAAATGACTGAAATTTAAAAATGCTGCATTAAATTTTACTTTTAATCACCGCAGTCGACGTGGTTTATTATTTTCAAATAACTCGCATTTCATTCGCTCTCACACTCTACATAGATTTATATGTTTTGTATATACACACATACATACATATTTGTCCACCACAATTTCATTTCAATTCATTTAACAATAAACTTATTACTTGCCCAAAAATTAAATAACGCTTTCCTAATTAACAAACAATGCTGACTGCAAACCGGCAATTCGATAATTGCATATTTAGATTTAATGCAACTATGGACATTTGCAAATTAGTGAGTCTGTTGGGCGGCGTGCAATAAGAGAAATTGCAGAAATTGTTTATGAAAATATATGTTTACGTTTTCAATGATGTGCCACAGACAATGGGCAGTCATATTGCAGATAGTTGACACGTACACACACACACGCACACACACACACACAATCGCCGGTTAGTAAGCTTTGCCACATTTAATTTAATTAAAAAGCCATGTGTTTAGCATTAACTCAAGTGGCATATGTGTGTGTGTGTGTGTGTTGTGTGTGTTGTGTGTACGTGTGAGTTATGTATGTACATTTGTTCGTGGTAGACAAATAAAAATGGCTTGCATAAATTAAATGAAATTGAATTGAATAACTGAAACTGAAACTGAAACAGCAACTGAAACAAAAACCGAAACTAGTTAAAAGTTGTTGGCTTCGGTCAACTGATTGGGCAACTAAGTACAGTTCGTTCGCTCGGCTGGCTGAGTTGGTCGTTCGGCGGCTTCAATGCCATTTTTTTTTTTTTTTATACCCAGAGAGTAGGAGAAGTACAAACATATGCCAGTAATGAGGTGAGTGACAGTCGACAAACGAGAACATATTTCTGTGCTGCTGACCCTGGTATCTACGGCCGAATTTACTAACACACTGACTGCCGTGTGCGAGTATATTTCATTGTAGCATACTTTGTGGCGCACACTTGCCAACTGACCATTTCAATTGCCACATAAACTGACTGCCCGTCGTCCGTTGTCCGTCCGTCATGATGTGTGTGTGTATGATAATGAAAGACTCACTCACTCACTCACACACACACACACACACACACACAGCATCCTAATTTTGTGTTGCTCTTGTGTTTGTTTGTTAGTCGCTCCGCAGCGACGGCTATGGCGCATACTTTTATGGCACACTGTCTACACTCTTGCCGTTGTGGTTTTGACACATTTTTTTTTTTTTTACTGTCTTGCTATGTTGCTGTCTTCAAGTGACTTTTGAAATGTCTTATTAGTTGACAGTCGCACACACGCGCACACACACACACACACTGGGTCCCAGCTCAACTCGAGATATGCAAAGATTTATGAATCGTTTGCGATAAGACGTTGCCGCTAGGGTTATCCACATGACTTTTCGTATAGCTAAATATACTTTTATGCAAATTGTGTTTGTATATGTGTGTGTGTGTGTGGGTTGCTCTAACGTATGTACACAACTCGGTTAAGTTGCGTTGAGTTTGAGTTATAAACCGACGGATGGCATTCCAAAGCCATTTAAAACCTAAAAAATGGTTGGCAAAATTATTTGCAGTTTATTAAAAATGTTTCTAAATAATAACGCAAATATTTCTAAAGTTTAGTTTCGCCATGTGAGTTTCGTAGTAGGTAATGAAATTTGAATTTCCAGAGCATTCTTAACGGTATGCGTTGCGGTCTGAGCTTCGTTATTGGCTGGAAATTATATCAAAGAAAATTTAAACTTGATTTTTCAATTAGAAACTTTGAGTGCTAATAATAAAATAAGAAGTAGAAAAGTTAAGAGGTGCGTTTTATATTTTCTTTTCAGTGTCTCCAATTATTGTTATAACCGTTTTTAAACCATTGCATTTCTATTTCAATTTTTTGTTTTTTTGCAATTGTATTTGTTTTTAATACTGATTGACTAAGAATTATGATTATGAAAAAAAAAATTTTTTTTCTTCACAAACATTTCTTCGTAAAATATTTTTAGTATTGCTTCATTAACAATTATTCGAAAAATAAGTTTTGTATAAAAAATTTTTTTGTTTAAATATTTTGAAAATAACTTTTTCTCAATATTTATGTTTCCTAACACACAGCCAAAACAATTTTCTTTTTCAAAAGTAAAATTTTTGCAAAATTTTTTTATTTTTACTTTTCAGTGTCTCCCATTTTTTTATGTTATAGTTATCTATAACCGTTTTTCAACCTTTGCATTTCTTTTTAAATTTTTTTTATTTTAATACTGATTGACTAAGAAATGTTGTGTAAAACTTTTTTTTTTCTCAGAAGCATTTCTTCGTAAAATACTTTTAGCATTACTTCATTAACAATTATTCGAAAAATCAATTTTGTATAAAAAAAATGTGTTTGTTTAGATATTTTGTGAAAAACTTTTTCTAAATATTTATGTTTCCAAACACCCAGTCAAAGATTTTTTTTTTCAAAAGTAAAATTTTTGTAAAATTTTTTTTTTAACTTTCAGTGTCTCCAATTTTGCATTTTTTTAAAAATTTTTTTTGCAGTTATTTTTGTTTTTAACACTGATTGACTAAGTAATATTATGAAAATATTTGTTTTTTCTTTAGAAAATTGCTTCATAAACAATTATTCGAAAAATCAATTTTGTATAAAAAAATTTGTTTGTTCAAAAAATTTTGTAAAAAACTTTTCTCAATATTTATGTTTCCAAACACCCAGTCAAAAAATTTTTTCAATAGTAAAATGTTTGCTAAATTTAATTTTTTTTCAATTTATGAAAAATTATCGTTTTCTACAAATGATAGTTCAGAAAAAATATAGCGTTTTCTGCATAAAAATTTTTAAATTTTCGTCTCTCAATTTTAAGCTGACTCAATCACGAATTTATAATTTTTCCAATTTTTTCTCAATATTTTTTTTTTAAAGTACAATTTTTGCAAAATTGATGTTTGTCTTAATCACACCGATACCTTTTCTTAGTTTGCTGTTGCAATCTTTGCATAGCTCAAACTTTATTTCACATATTTTCTTAAACATTTTTAGTTTCTCTAAAGAACTAAAAAAGTTAAAATACCAATTATTTTTACATGAAATTTCAAGTCTTCTCTGTAGTGAAGTGCCCCAACTTCTCCTCCAATCAGCAAAGTTATGTGGCCGGCGATCGAAGTAGCGCCTTAAGGTAGACTTCAGTTATTGTCTGCCTCGCCTTCCCCAGCCATTCTTGACCCACTGTAGCAGCAATGCCACTCAGGCTACAAATATCATACTCGGCGTTTCCCCAAGTGGTTGTACGATATGCACAGCCATAGTGTGGCAGCAAGCAGATAGATTGAAAACAAAGCACAAAAAAAAAAAAAGGAAAACAGAAGTCAAAGAAGAAACAAACGAGAAATGCTAGAAGCTTCCTTAAACTCACACAAACTCTCGAAAGTGGAGGGGTAGCGGCGGGGAGCAGGGTTGCAGCGAATGCACTCACTGCACTGGAGACCACTACACACACACACACACACGTCACACACTTATACATACATATGTATGTTCATATGGACATTTTTGCTTGGACACGTATACGCCGTGTTGTACTGGCGGCGGGGGCGAGCAACATGCCACACTGCGAACGTGTGAGTGTGTGTGTGTGTGTATCGGCTGAAAACGAGAAGTGCTCCAATTTCTTTGCTATTTTCGGCGGGCGAAGAAGGAGGTGAAGTGCGCAGCGAACAGCGAACAGATGTGATGTGCTGCCATCGCTTGCTCGAAATGCACAGTTCGTGTGGGTCGTCGGAGTAAATTTTCATGCGCTACTGCAGACAGCAAAAATGCAGAGAACAAAACGGAGAATGCGGGCGCAGCAATTCATTCCTTAAAAAGAAAAAGAAAAAAACAAAACCAGCATGGAAATATTCTGTGGTTGATGCGCTCGAGTCGAGCTGTTGACTGCTGGATGTTCCTAACTTTTGAACTAATTAATTAAACTGAATATACTCAGTTCTGATGGAGTATATATTTTTCAAAACTGCCCCACTTTAGCGCCCGATATTTGAATAGATTTTAGTTGTTTTCGATCTGACGACACTATTTTGAATAATTAAATTTTCAATAGATATAAAGTTTTAAGATTTAGCTTGACAATTTATTCTTCAATGCGATTTCTTAAATCAAAAATGATTAATGATATAGATAGTTTATACAAACATTTTAAAAAAATTGAATTTTCTAAAATCTTACAAAACAAGAGATGAGGTGTTTGTTGGTTTAATTTAAAAATTTTTTGTTCAATTTTTTCTTTACTTTTAATCAAATGTTCTAATAAAAAAAAATAAAAAAATTTCTTGTTTATGTAAATATTTATTTTAAGCAAAAGCAAACGCTACATCAAATTTTGTTTATATTTTTAAAATTATTTTCTTTTTTATTTTGTTGCCGTAGTTTCTCTGGCACGCATTTCTTTAAAAATCCAAAAAAATGCTTGTTTTCAAAATTGAGCTATTTTAGCATTTTTATTAAAAAGCTTTTATATTTACTCGAAATCTTGCTGAATTTTGAATTTCCATCAAACAATTTTGTGGATGCTCATTTCAAAATTGATATTTGAATTAAAAAAAAAATTCTAAATTTTTTAATTAATTTCAAAAAAGTACAATTATCATAAAATATTTCCAAAAATTGCATTTTAGTTAAGTTTAACTTTAAATTAAAATTAATTTTATATTTATGAATATTTTTAACAATTTTTTTAAATTTGTTTACAACATACTAATTTTAATTTATTTCCTTACCAATTTTTTGAGAAAACACAACTGAATTTCCTGCAGTGTAATAACTTACAAAAAAGTGATTTCCTAATTTAAAATGCCCTTCTTAGAAGCTTTCAGCTTGATTTTCTTTTCACTAAGCCTAAGCGTCCTCCATTGTTTCTTAGAAGGTCAGAGGCCAAAGTTTAACCAAAAAAAACAAAAAAATCAGCCGCAACAGCGCCGCCCTTTAAGAAAAATTAAAAAGTGAACAAACAAATGCAAACATAAATTTCTCGCCCACTTCTACGCTGGCGGCGACGACAAATGTCCAACAGCCGAGAAATTGCGTGTCATACACTCACGCACACACACACGCGCACATTTAAAGCATTCGTTTTTTTGCTTGACGTGCGCGCTTTTGTTTTAGTTTTTTGTTGGAATTTCGGCAAATTGTTTTTCTGTTTTTTCCGCTTTTCTTTGTCCTTTTTTCGTTGTTTTTTTTTTGTTCAAGTGAACTTTCAACTTTTCGCTGTTGCTGTGCTATTAGCTGCAGCCTACAATTGCTGCGCTTTAAAAAGAAAACAAAGTAGTTAAATTATAGGTGACGTGCCGAAGTGATGCCGAGCGTTTAAGTGATTGTTGTTTTTGGTTTTTAGTTTCCTCTTTCAATTGTACTTTTTTCAAGAAAAAAAAACAAAAAAAACAGAATTCTTTTGATTTAGTGTGAATTGGTGTGAATATTTGTGGTAGAAATAAAAATTAATAGATTAATAGTTTGTGTAAATAATAGTTGTGGTTGAACTAAATTACAACAACAACAGCAACAAAAGTATTTGTGTGTATGTGTGTGTATATATGTATATGTACATAATTACATTTTTTTTTGGTATCGCATCGAAGCACAGCACCTTGTCTAAATTATATAAAACTAATAACGCTGGTAATTCATAATAAATTAAATTGAGTAAAAATAAATTCAAATTAAATGAGATTAATGACTCTGATTCGAAGTTGAAAAAAGCGAAAAATTTAATGTGTGCGAATTAGCTAAGCCACTTGTGAAAACAATTGTGGTCAATAACTAAATACATACTTACTTACATACATACATACATACATACATACATACGTACATAAAATTTATGTAGCAAAAATTGAGTGTGTAAAAAATATTGTAAAAAGTTGAGGTGTGAAAAATTATTGTTGTCCAGGAGTGTGCAAAAAATAATCACCCCCCAAGCAAAACTCAATATGCAGCATTAAACGTTAACGACATCAATAAATAATAACAATGCGCTAATAAAGTTTTTAATTTTTGCATATGTGTACATAAATTTATTAAAATGCACAAAGCTAATGAAACAGTTTTCAAAACATTGATAAAATAAATAAATGAAAATTAACAAAAAAAAAAAACAATAACTGATTATTGTTAAAGAAAAACGAATTAAAAAAGTAAATCTCTGCATTTAACGTAAATACCTAACCTGCATTCATACATTGTACATACATACATACATATGTACATACATCAGTACGTTAAGTTATATAAATAATAAAAAGGAAAAACTATATTTTCGAGCATTGCAAAACAGGCAAGCAAATACTATTGGCCGATTATCATCCGACAAACAAAATAAATAAAAAAAAAAATTTGAATTTTAATTAAATTTTTTTAAATGAATTGAAAAAGTTTTTGCTTAAAATTTGAATATTTGCAAAACTAAATTTTTTCTGCACAAGAATTTTCCAAACTAAAATTTTCCAAAAATTGAATTTTTTATCTTCTTTAATTCGCCTTTTGAAGCCAATTTTTTTTACTTCCAATTTTTTGAAAAAAAAAAAATGTTTAAGAATTTTCTTCAAGCCCAAACTTTTTAACTTTAAACATTTTTCAAAGCGAAAAATTTTCTTCACTAAAAGTTTTTGCTTAAAACTTGAATATGTATTTAAAAAACTAAATTTTTTCTGCACAAGAAATTTTCCAAACTAAAATTTTCAAAACTTTAAATATTTTGTTTTTAAATTTTACTTTACAAGCCAAATTTTTTTACTTCCAATTTTTGAAAAAAAAAGATTTTTTTTAATATTTTTCAAAACCAATTTTTTTTATTTTAAGCATTTTTCAAACGAAAAACTTTACTTCACTGAAAGGTTTTGCTTAAAACTTGAATATTTGCGAAAGTAAATATTTCATTTTTTTTTTCAAAACAAAACTTTTTTACTTTAAACAGTTATCAAACCGAATATTTTGCTTGTTTTAGTATGAATCGGCATTTTTTAATTGCATGCTTAAAATTTTCGATAAATTCAGCTGAAATAAAAAATAAAAAATTGTGTGTTTAAAATGTTTCCAAATTATGTTTGGCAATACATTTATTCTTATAAATTTTAATATTTTTTCTGTTTTTTTGCTTTTTGATTTTTATTGATTTTTTCATCTATATGCTTCGCAAAATTCGAGCGAAATTTTCGGTAATTTAACGCCCCAACTGAATATTTTATTTGCATTTTATAAAAAAATTCAATATATTACGATATGGTTTTTCACTTTATTTAATAAAAATTTTATGAAAATTGTATATCATTTCGCATCGAAAAAATAACTCAGTAGTAGTTTAACAACATAATAAATAAAATAAAATAAAGTAAAATAAATAAAATAATTAAAATAAAATACTAAAGAAAAAAAGAAAGCTAAGGTAAAATCAACTAAATTAATTAAGTAACACATAAAAAATTTTCATATAAAACCAAACATAAAATTTAGTTTTTGTAAAAGAAAATAAGTTGAGATTAATAGAATTACTAAAAATAAAAAATTACAAAAATTAAATGTAAATAAGCGAATCCCCACTTGGCATACAAAATATATTTAACAAATAATTTGTAAAAAATCCTATGAAAAATTTCTTCAAATAAAAAATATCGCAAAGAAAATGCATTTGTAAATTAACAAAGTCATAACTGCAAAACTTAGGAAACTTTGGTTAACTTCAACAAAAAATACGAACATAAGAAATATTTTAAAAGCACACATGAAAATTATGAAAATTCACTAGACTTTAGCGCTAACTGTCTAACTCAGCTCCCTTGCTGTATAAGTAAACATTTCGCAACGATGTTTTTTAAATAAAAAACAAACAAAAAAAAACAAAGAAATGTATGCAAAAACGCATGCCAAATAAGTATTTATAAAGTGAATTTCTTAGTTGTTAGATCAAATGAATTGCTTAGAAATATGATAAACAAATCAATTGAGAACTATTTAAGTAAGTTAACGTAATTAGAAAAGGCAAAAATTTAGTGAAGCATAATTGTTAGAGCATTAAGTCTGTAAATTATACAAGAACAAAAACAAACAAAAAACACTGTATATCTAAGTAGATAAGCGAATAAGAAGTACTAATAGCGAAAATAAGTGAATTATTGCAACCGAAATGGAGTTCAATGCATTTTAAGTTAACTCAGTGGTGAAAAATATATATGAATGTAGTAGATAAAAAATGGAAAATAAAAACATAAATGCTAAGGATAAGAAATAGTAAAATAATGACAGACAAAAAAAAGTACGAAACCTTAAATAAAACATAAAGTTTTCAAATCAAAAAAAAAAAAAAACTGAGTTGTGTTTTAGCCGCGATCGAGAAGAAAGGAAGAGCAATCAGATTAGTTGCAGGTAAGTAGTGGAATGAAGTAGGTGGTGGGGAGTAAGATTTCGACTCATCAGTCTGCGGATACATGCGAAGCCGAATTTGTTCATCGAAGTTGAAACTCGTGCATCGCAAGTTTCGGAGACAGACGAGCACTGCATTTGATTTAAATTATTTTTCTATTTTCGATTAAAATCAAGAGTTTCATTGTCATTTTATTAGTTGTTAATAATTTCAAAAATAAATAAATAAATGCATATTTTATTTAATTATAATCACACCAAATGTGAAAATTAACATTTCATTTATTAATGTTTATAAGTTTTCAATTAAAATATAGTGCGTTCTCTAACTAAAGCCATTTGTATACAATTTAAAAAAATTCCAAAAAATGTTTGGAAAATTTAAGAAAATAAAAAAAATTTCAAATTTTTCGAAATTTTGTTTTTCTTTTCTGTTTTTTGTTTCGCTTTTTTCAGCGGATTTTAAAATGTCAATTTGTACACAATTTAAAAAAATTCAAAAAAATTTTTGGAAAATTTAAGAAAATAAAAAAAAATTTCAAATTTTTCGAAATTTTGTTTTTCTTTTCTGTTTTTTGTTTCACTTTTTTCAGCGGATTTTAAAATGTCAATTTCGAAATACCTACGCCTGAACATGTTCTTAAAATTTTCGCCAAATTAATTGTCTAAATTTCGGTGTTTTTGACACAAATGAAAAAATTAAAATGCTATGTAATTAAACATTTTTTTTTTTTTTTAAATTTGATTATTTAAGTTTTTTGTAATATTTTAAAAATTAATTTAAAATTTTTTTCACATATCTAATTTAAAAAATATTTTTATTACTTGCTAATATTTTAAAAAATTCTTAGAATTATATTTTTAAATTAAAATAAAAAATTTTTTAGGTACATAAATTATTTTTTACATTTGCAAATTTTTTTCAAAATTTTTAAAACTATAATTCAAAAATAAATAAATGAATGCATATTTTATTTAAGTATAATCACACCAAATGTGAACATTAACATTTCGTTTATTAATATTTATAAGTTTCAATTAAAATATATGTTCTAATGAAAGCGATAAACAAAAAGCTTCCACACAACACAATTTAAAAAAATTAAAAAAAATTTTTTAGAATATTTTTCATCTAGTAATTTTATTGTTTAAATTTCGTTTAAAAAAAAAAATTGCAATTAGCTTTTATGGGGAAAACACTGTGCAACTGTGCAACAACGTCTGTATAAAATATAATAAAAAAATCTCAAAAATCAATAGTAATTTATAGATACTTACACTTTGTTATATTAAAATTAAAAAAGCTATTAATTTGCATAATCGAAAATACTGAACAAATTTGAAATTTTGATGAAAACTGTATTTTTTTTCTTAATTTCTTTCAAAGTTTAAAAGTAGTGGCTAAAAGTTGTTTTGTCAGAAAGGAACTAAAATATATTTGAAAAATAGAAGAAAAAAAATATTCAAAAATTGTCTTCATAAATAAAAAAAAATTTTAATTTTTTGAAATTTTTGTTTCTATTCGTTTTTTTGTTCGTACACTTTTTTTTAGCAGAATTAAAAATCAAAGCGATCTGTGACTGTTGAAAATGTCAATTTCGAAATATGTACCTCTAAACATGTTCTTGAAATTTTCGCCAAATTAATTGTCTAAATTTCGGTGTTTTTGACACAAATTAATACATTAATGCTATGTAATTAAAAACTTTTTTTTCAAAATTTAATTATTTAAATTTTTTGTTATATGTATTTTAAATATTGATTTTGAAATTTTTTTCAAATAATTTAAAAAGGGTTTTTATTACTTGCTAATATTTGTAAAAATTTTAGAATGATATTTTTAAATTAAAATAAAAATTTTTTTAGGTACATAAATTATTTTCTGCATTAGCCAATTTTTTTCAAAATTTTTAAAACTGCTTTTCAATTGTTTGAAATTTTTAATTTGATTTTAAATTTAAATAGAAGTGATCTTGAATGTAATAAAACCAAAGTAAAAGGACACATCTTGTAAATATTCCTTTTTGCGTAAAAATAACAATCTTTGCTCCTTGTACAATTTGCCAAAGCACAGCGGACTAACCACCGAATTCAGTAAGCAGTCGCTCAGTCACAATTTTAGACCAGTTGGCATTCATAAGTTTCAAAATCAAGCCACTAGTCCCAAAATAAAGTCTGAAATAAAGCGGGAAAGCGAGGAAAGGCAATAACATCCAGCTCATTTTGAGATTTAAGATGATACGAAGTTACTGAATATGGGCATAAGTAATTTATTCAAAGGAAATGTTATTAGATTTTTCTCGTGCCAGCAATATACTCCACTCCACGTCTGTTTTTAGAAAATGTTTTTCTCATTCCAACGATTTAGGCAGCATTTTGTACAATTTAGTAATGAACAAATAGCAATCCGCTTATCAAAAATAACTTTTCTGCATTAAAAATAAACCACAACCTCTTCTATTTAGCGTCGCGATTGTGTAAAATAAAATAAGCATTACTCTAATTGCTGATAGCCCCGCCAAAAGCGAGTGAAGTGTCAAACTTGTCCAATTCAATTTGCACGGGTTGGCAGCTTTGTTGTTGTTTTCGATCGCTAATTTTTTTTTTGTTTCTTCGGCGTACTTTTGCGCTCATAAATTTTTATGTTTCTTTGTTCTGCTCTATTCTGTTTTATCTTTATTATTTTTTACATTTATTCTTCATTTCATTTTTTCACTTATTCTGTTGCCTTTTTCTTTAGCTCTTCATTTTTGCTTCGCCGTCTGCGTCTGAGTGAAAAAGTTCGCAGCAAAATTGACAGCGCGTTCACAAAGCGACTGTCGAAGCAAGCAAGCGAAAAGCGAATAGCGAAAACAAGTTGGAATGTATTGCGTGCGAGCACAGCGTGAAGTGTGTGTGTGTGTGTGTGTCTCAAACTACAAAGTGGCACTCAGAGTAATGTGAACAAGCGCTGACTTTCGCACTTTTTGCAGAACTGTATCGAGGTATGCATGTAAGTATGTACGCATGTACGCATGTTTTTTATTTTATTTTTTTTTTTTTTTGGTTGTCGTCAATGTTTACAAGCAAAAGACACATATCATGTTGTTCTTTGGCGCCAAGCATACGTCTCTCTCGACCCGCCACGGTGCCCCCGTCAACTGCTTGCTATGCGTGTCCAACAATAGACACTGCGAAACGAAAGTGAGAAGCAAAAAAGTGCTGGCGGCCTGTCACTCGAATTCTGGTAGTTGCTAGTTTTGATTATTGCTTTCCTTTTCGTTGCATACTTTTCTGCTGCTCACAGCTCGCTACGCAGTGCAAAGAGCTTGAACATTTCTTTTCCTTTTCATTTCGCGTCTGCTGTGCGTTTTTTTTTTTTTGCCCAGATTCCGTTTGCCACAATTTTTCAAATTTAGTTTTTGTTGTGTGTTTTCCGTACGGACTTGAGGTTTTTAATTTTGTTTCGGCTGCGTGCTGTGCTCTGCTTTGCGCAACGTCAAAAGCTTGCTTTTTCTGCTATTTTGGTACTCAAGGTCCTCATAAAATTAACGACACAAACACGTTAAGGTTTCTGTTTAAAGAAAAGCTATGTGATTTGTTTTTTAATTCTGAAAAAAAAATTTGCTATCTCAAATGTTAACCAAAATGTAGCGCGAATCCTTTGACGCTAAAAAAAAAAATATTTAATTTTCGTTTTTAAACTTTACCTTGCAAAAGTAATGTTTGTGCCTTGTCTGTTTGAAGCGGAGACGAATCCTAGTAGACAGATTTTGTTTAAATTGTCGCGAAGTGACAGTAGTTTACTCAACTCTCTCAGCTGCAAAGATTGCCTAGGAACCGTTTCTTCTTGCTTGCCAATTAGATTTTCCGCAGCTTTGCTTTCGTTGTCCAACAACTGCCATAAAAGTTCGGGAATATTTCAGTATTCAAAACTTTGATTTAGTACCTTCCGCTCATTACTTCCACTGGTCCTACACTTAATCTCTCTCAAATGCTACGAACACACTGTTAAACGAGGCCGCTCAATCGTTAAAATTGAGTCTGTTCGAAGAAAAAAAAAATTATTTTTACAAGTTTTAACTCCTAAATATTGTTAAAAAAAATTAAACAAAGAAATTAGAAAAGAAACGACCAACAAAAATTAAAGTTTAAATTTCACTTTAAGTAGAAAGTAAAGCCGCTGTAGTCGAGTTGGTAGCGATGCGTGCAATAACTCGATATGCCGCTGAGTTCGAGGTTCATATTTTAGCCAGAGCAAGTAAAATCTAATCATAGAACATTTTTTTTTCTACTAACAGCGGTCATCGCTCGGCAGGCAACGGCAAACCTCCGAGGGTATTTCTGCCATGAAAAAGCTTCTCATTAAATACATCTGCCATTCGGAGTCGTCGCAAAATTGTAGGACCCACCATTTGTGGTAGACGCAGACCACAAATGGTAGGAGAAGCTCGGCTAAACACTGAGCTATATAGTTTAAGCGACAAATCATTATTATTCTTTTTATTATTAGAAAGTAGAGACTAATCCTTCAACTGTTGACATTTTGTTTCTCACCACCACTGTACTTACTTACTTCCCAACAGCGTGCAAGAAATCACACATTCCTACTGGCTTTGTGAAACTCATAATCTTTGCTGTTTTGCTGAAAATATTCGTGCATTCGTTTCAATGAGCACACGCATCAACTGCCTTGGCGTGTGAAAACCACAAAGTGTGGCACACTTTTAGGCGTCCTCGCCAGCAAAAGCAATGTAACATACACACAGGCACCCATACATGGCGAACATGTGTGCTTAAATAAATAAACTGCGCTGCTATTTGGAACATTGCAGTCACGGCATTTCGCTTGCTGCTTGCTCGCTCGCTTTTGGCAGCCGCGCAGTCGCTCAGCCAAGCTGTGTGTCAGCAGAACTTGGCCAACGCATAAATTCGCTTCGCATTTCTGTTTTTTTTTTCTTTTTACTCTTTTACTTTTACAACTTAAATATGTAGGTAGAGAACGCACAGCGGCGCGCGCTAAGCGAATGCGAGAAAATTTAAACATTTTTTTGCGAAAAAGACAAATAAAATGCGGGAAAACAAACAGAAAAGAATGAAATGAGAATTCATTACTGGCAGCTGGCAACTGCGCACGGCGAATGTAAATTAAAAAAAAAAAAAAAACAAAAAAAAAAAAAAACGGGTAGGTAAAAATGCCAGCCGCAAAATTATGTCCAAACGCTTTCGCTGTACGGCAGTTGAAAGAATTTGCGGCGCGTGGGCGTTTCGAAAACATACAAACGCACGTATGCAAATGAGCGCGCGCTGTGTGTGTGTGTGTGTAGTGCAGCGTCGCCAAGTTACTTGCTGACACAGAAAGCATACAAACTTTCTTGGCTTAGTAATTTCTTTTTAATTGCTGCAAAAAAACCTAAAAACGAAAACAGTCAAACTAGCAAAGTAAACGTCGCCGTCGCTTTGTTGTGATTAATTTGTTTTTTGTTTCCTGCCAGCCGCCTCTTGCCGCGCGACACACACAGAGATATTACGCGCCGCTCTCATTTCGTATTCTTTGTTTGAAATGCAACTCGACGGTGCATTCACGCATTTGGCATTGAAATCGAAATTGAAAGGCTGAGATTTTGGTTTTTGTGGCGTCACTTTAAATTCTGATCGGCGCTTGTGGGCGTGCGAGTAGGTAAATTTAATGTTACATTTTCTTGGCATTTTTCGGCATTTATTTGAGAGATTAATAAGTTGTACAATGCACAGCGTTGTAAGAGCGTTTAAACTTGCGTAGTTGAGTGAAGGTGTGCTCTTCAAAGGCAACTTGTCAATTCAAGCCGCACTATTCAGTCTTCAGGTTACCGAGGCGAGTAGAATTTTAAAGAAAGTTGGAGTGAAGTTAACGTTCTTGTTGCTCGAAGCTATATTAAATTTTCATATCCGAAGAACCTCCTAGAGACAAAAGTGTTTTGTCTAAATATTTTCAGATGCATTTTAACTGCTCTTCACCCCCACAAGATAGCCGATTTTATTTTGCTACTTTTGGCTAAAAAGTGGCATACTTTTAGGCAAATTTTCTATTTTTTGTAGATCTTTTTATGGAGTTAAAGGAGCGCGAGTCTGACATCGGTTTGGCTAAGCCATTTTTGATCTGGCATGACGAAAGCTCGTAGCAGGGTGTATACTTTTCGTGATTTACATAGTTATTGGCATATCGATATACAACTTTTTTATTATATTTGATATCGATTTTGTTATCAATGTTACTATCGTTAGCGATGTGCTATTGTATGCGCTTCTTGTTATCGTTTTTTTATTTCTTCTTCATTACTGATATTGCTATCGATGCAATAACCGTTGACAATGCAACTGCACGCATTGAATTGTGTTATTTTTATCGAATTTAGTATCGTTATCGATATTTGCATCTTTGCACTTCGATATTGTTATCATCATTGATATAATTAACTCAATAGCGATCATAAGCAATAACATCGTTCTTATTCCTTACATTAACTTTTTTTATTAATTTTTATAATTGTTTATATCTTAATTAAGTTTTCGTTATTTTTTATTGTTTTCGATTTATTTTTTTTTTTTGTTCTTTATTAATTTGGTTATAATTGACTTTGACTTGCTGTCATTATTTGTTTTTGTGATTTTCGTTATTAATATATGTTTAGATTTCGATGAAGTTTTCTGTTTTCGCTTGTCACTTCGATATCGTTAACGATGTTCTCGTGACTATTATTACTTTAATCGTTATTTCCTTTGTATTTGTTATCGTTGAACTTCATACACAGATTTAAACGATTTGCTTTGTAATAATGCCGTAGATATTTTCGGCAATATCGAAAACTTTGTCGATACATTTTCGTAGATGTTTTTATCGTGAATTTTATCGTTATTAATTTTGTTATTGTTGCCGATAAAAGTACCATTATTGCTTTCATTATCGAGATTAGCTTTACTATTATCGGCTTTTTTTGTTAATATTATATATTTGGCATTCTTTATCGACGCAATTTATCGATTTTTTTATGTACCATTTATTTGGCATATATCGATATTTATTATATAGTAAACTTATCGATATTTCTATGAGCCTGTCATTGTAAATATTGTTAGCGTTTTTAATATTCGAAATTTTATCAATTAAACTAACGCTGAGTACACGTCGTTCTATTGTCCTTCCTTTATTGCCGAAAAATATCAATTAATTTCAATAAAAAAAAAAACGCAAAACAAATATTGCAAAAAAAAAAATTTCATAATAAATATTTTGTTTGCTGTCGTTTAAATAAATTGTTGCATTAAAACATTCTTAATTATTTTAATGTCTTCTATTGCCGCTAAGCAAAAGCAAAAACAAAATCAAAGCAAATACTATTTTTACTTTTTTTTTAAATCCCTCATACTTTTTTTTTTATAAACACGTACATATACAACTACATACATATGTATCTCCACATCAAGTTTATTATTTGTAGTTGCTATCTCTCATTTGCTCCACACTGACCGCTGATAACAAATGCATTTCATGTAGCACACACATTTGCACATACAATAAATTGTGCATGCAGATTTGCAGAGCGGAGCGAGATTGTACGCAACTATGGAATTTTGGATTTATGATTAAGATTTTTAAGATTAGAAATTCATTTGCAAATGACAGTTTATTGAAATTTTAAAAGTTTTTTTTTCCATAATTGACAACAAAAGTTCAAACAACAAAAATTCGTTTTTTTTTTCTTAATAAAATCTACACGATTTAAATGCGAATTGCATCGAAAATTAAATCGAGGTTTCCTTGGTAAAAGTATGCAAATGTAAATACAATTTTTCATAAATTATTTTTTATCTGTTATTGGCAATTTTATAAAGGACAATCCTTTTAAATTACTTCCCTAAGCTATTTTTTTAACAAAATGCGTATGAATGAATACTCCAAAATTGTGCAAAATGTATAAAAAATACTAAGTTTGAAATAATTTATTTGGAATTTTTAGAAAGAAGAATGGGCTAAAAACATTAAATTTTATTTCAATAAAGTAAAAAACTGCTGTTGATTTTGTACAGCATTTTTGATATTTCTTTCGTATTTTCGAGAAGAAATGTGTTTAGATGTTATAATAAATAAAAGACTTGCTAGACCAGCTACAAAAAATTATTAAATTTCAGCGTGGTCTTCAGCCAATTGAACTTTTCTTTTTTATTTCAGATTTCAGTGTGAATCTCAATTTGTATTTAAAAAAATTTATTTTTACATTTATTCATTCAACTTTATTTTCTTTTCATTTTTAAATTCAAATTTTGATTTAAAAATATGATTTTTTTTAAATAAAAAAATTTTTTTTTTTTTTTACAAAATTTGAACCTTGATTTTGTAATATTGTGAAATTTATTTTTATAAAAGCAAACTATAAATCCTAAGTCAGAAAATATTGCAAATAACTTTGTGACTATTTTCAACACCTTTGCGCCTAAAAGTATGCCACAAAGAGTTTATAAATGAAATTGAAATGCTTGATGACATGGCATTTCGATACAAATGAAGCAAACTTATATTATTTTAGATGAAATTAGCTTTATTAAATATTAGATAGAATATAAATATTTTTAAATTTGTTTGTGCTTTGCTTTGTAAGATACTCGTATATCTGCGCATTTTGTTTGTTTCATTTTACTAAAACGAGGTCATCTTGATGTGGTATTGTACATCCACATTATCTAATACTATACTGAAGCTAAATTATATTGTTAAGGCTCAATTATAATAACATTCACAATAAATAAATAAAAAAATTAAATAAAAATGAAATTTAATTTAATTTCTTAGACAAAGCAAATTTTCGGCATATTTTTAGGCGCAGTGTTGTCATTGACAATAGTCAAACGATATGGAATAGGAATAAGTCTGTTGTGTGGTACGCCGTTGCGTATGAATAGTTAAAATGGTATTGTAATGTTTTGCTAAAAAAAAATTATTTTATTAAAGTAATAAACAAATTTGCTTTCAAAAATTTTCACTTTCCCGTGCATAACTCTACTTGAACTACTCATTCAGTAAATGACTTTATAATCACTAGCCAACTCTAATTTCACATAATTTAATCAATTCAAATTTTCGCTTTCAATTGTATTGAATTTTGTGATTTTTTACATTTTTCTCACACAACACATATTTTGTGACACTTCGTACTTGGCTCAACAGGTGGCGTAGCTGACATGTCTAATTAGCATGAAAAACGCGTAATAAACACAAATTTAATACGAATATCGAAATAAGTTTCCATAAATGTTGCTAATTAGTCGATTTAAATTGAATACTTATTTAATTTTTTTTTTTTTTACATTTTTCAAGTTTTAAAAAGCTAATTTTAATTAAGGTGGCATTCTCACCTTTAAGCACCACCGCACATTTGCACCACTAAGGGCCAGTTTTTCAGTGCTGGTTTAAACTCAGTTTAAACTAAGTTTAGTTAAACTCAGTTTAAATTTAAACTTAGTTTTTTTGTACTCAATTAAATTTGTTGCAACCAAAACGAAATAGTCAGCACGCAGCTCATAAGTTAAACTAAGTTTAACTGTGCCCAATCGGCCGTTTAAACTCAGTTTAAACTCCGTTTAAAGTTGACTGAAAAACAGCATTCTGAGTTTAAACTTAGTTTAAACGACAAACAGAGTTCAACTTGCACTGAAAAACTGGCCCTAATTGACGGCTGTCACTGACATTTTATCGCGCGCACAAAAGTATGCTTTATTTTATGGTGCATCGTGTTGAAATGAAGTGCAGGTATAGCGTGTGAGTAGCGAATTTTTTTCTTGTATTATTTTTTTTTTAGGGAATCGTGGCTGTCGCAGTAAAAATACGCTTAAAATCGAATATTTTCTGCCCTCAAGCGTTGCCTGAGCCACCAACACTGTGCGATTGTGTTTTTATTTACTTGCGCTTTCCTCTCATCTATTAAATTTGTAAAACTGTCTGAAACACTCACTCATTTTGAATGGAAATTTACTCTATATTTTTATTTCATTTTTTTTTCTTCCTCAAGCACGCTCAACGTTTATGTATTTTTAGTTGGCACTGTGTTAAAATATAGTTTAGTAAATAGCAAGCTGGCTTCCATCAAGCATATGCGACTTGTAATTAAAAAAAAATTTGCTTAAAAGTTAACAACCATTCAATAGCTTGACGCGCATGCAACGCTTACAAAATTATTTGCCACATGCTTTTCATTTACCAACACACACTCGTTGTCCTTAGCTTTGCACATCTTCAACCGCAATTATGCTCCTCAGTTGCCTCCAATTTCCACCAACACTTAACCACTTCAGCTATTTGGCATAATTTCTACTTCATTGCCTGTCCCAGTGCACTGCAGAGCAGCGCCTTGTTTTCCTGCTTCTTGCTTTTACTCTGCTTGTTGTTTTCATTTGCCTCAGCTTGGCACTTGAAGGCAATCAACAGAGGTTGCACTTTCTAATTATATGCAATTTTAGCCTGATTTCATTGCTGTACCCAAGGCAGCAAACACACTCAACTTCTTTTCATTCCACTTCATATGTACTGTATGTTTGTATGTATGTGTAAAAATGATTGAAAGGGTGAAGGACCTGCAGGCCCTAGAAAGGATCATGTAGAAACATGCGGAGTACGCCTCTCATCCAATAGCTAAGAAAACGGGCTTTTTCGATAACTAAATTCAAATCGGTGGTTTTTAAAATGAGATACAAATTAGCGCAAAGAAAATGTTTAGTATCTAAGCTCTTTTAGAACTTTTGAGCAACCGTAAGCGGAAGGGAGCAGAATTATATTCAGTCAACATTTTATAAAAAAAATCTTCGAATAGCTGCTCCCACAGGCAGAAGTGAATGAATAAATGAATGAATCCGACTGTAGAGTACGAGAGAGAGAGAGAGAGAGAGCGCGAGAGAGCATCGGACTGGTAGGTGTGGAGGCTGGTATTTCTAATTATAAATTGCTCATTAGAGCTTTAGTAGATGTAGCAGTTCCAATGCATTTTTTAGATTATAACGTTCAACGTTAACGATAATTTATCGATATATTATAACTATTAAGTTATCGATAGTAGATTTGGTATTTCAAATTAACATTTTTCTGACGAATAAGAAGTGATTATCAATAAATAACAAGCGCAAATTTATCGATAATTTATCGTTTGCAAGAAAAATAATCGATAACGATAACTCTTTTGGTAATGTTAATTTCAACGATGCAAACTAATGAAAGTGTTAACGAACTTAACAACCAGAAAATTAAAAACGACAACATCAAAGACATAAAAATCGATAGCAAGCACGCTGACAAAATCAATTAACTGAATTAAAATTAAGGCTAGCAACGCACTTGGCTATTTTTATTTTCCTACTTAACTCATAAACCTTTTCTTATACGCCGAAATGAAATATTTTCGTATAAACTTTAAAATCTTGTAAGCTGACAACACTGTCCAAAAATATATTTGAAATCAAATTGTTTTGATTACTGTTTTCGAGGATTAAAATACTTTCATATCTTTGAACTTATTATTATTTATTTTTTTTTAAATATTTTTTCATACTCCACGAGAGCCTCTTCAAAAAGTTTCTCAAGTCCTTCTTATGATAGTCTAAAAATTTGGTTTTTCAAGATTCCACCCTTTTGATGTGCTCAGAGCATGGTCGGGTCTATAATAAGGCGACTGTACTGTGGTATCTGCTACCGAAAGCCAAATTCCATACGCTGAGTTGGTAACTACTTCAATTTCGATTGATGTCAAGCAAAATTTCCCACTGGGTGCAATATTTTTTAAGAAGCTTGTTAGTTTAAAGTCTAAGAATGTTTGCCACATAAAGGCGTATGTATGTATGTGTCGTTCGCTCTGTGTGCGTGTGTGTGTATGCGTGCGAGTTCATTGCATACTAATTTTGTTAAACGCTTCGTTAAATTATTATGCATATGACGTCCTTGTCTCGGGTTGGGGTGGGTGGTGGTAGGGGGGCTGTGCCCTAGGGGAGAGGTGCCGGTGGCAAAGGTGACAGGAGGCATACAACAGCCGGCAATGTACGCCAAAAACATTTGCATAAACACACACACAGCCACACATACACACACATAAACATTTTCTAAACAAATTCGAAATAGAAAATTTCGCTAGAAATTAGTTGAAGGCGCCTATGGGGAGTGTTGTGTTCAAAACAAAATCAACAACAGCAACAACAACAACAACAACAATGCTAACTAGTTACTTAAACAGTGTGTGTGTGTGTGTGCATGTATTTATTTGTAAAGCGCACACACAATCGCGCAATTTGCGTCGCTGCAATCAAAAGCCAACAACAAAAGTGTAAAATTAAATGCAAAGCTATTAATAAAATAAATCAAAAAATAAATGCGGGCGCAGCGTCGTGAAAATTAACTCACACACACACACACACACATACATACATACATACAAACACACGTACGCACGAGTAAGCTGTTGCGCGCAAATTTGCTGTTGGCAAATGGCAAGTGGCATGTGGCACGCCGCTGATGTGCCACACACAAGACAGCTGTTGTTTGTTGCTCTTCCTCGCAATATTTTTGATAACGCTGTATGGGCTGTTGTTGTTGTTGTTGTTGTTGGTAATGTTTTCATTGCCTGCGGTCGTTTATTGCCACAGGCATTCAACATAAAATCATTGATGGGCAAAATACACAACACTTGACATATTTTTATTATGTCGCTCGTCTACGGCGTTGGAAAACATCAGCTGCAGCAGCAGCCGCAGCAGCGCGGGTGGGGGAAAAAACATACATACGTCGGCACTCCAATTTATTTGATTAATTTGTTTTCGACTTTCAGCTGTTGAAGCGTCGCGCAATGAATTTCTAAGTCTGCTGAGACGCTTCTCCACTCAGCTGTTTGAGGGTTTGAAGTCTTCAATGCTTGAATGCTTCTTGCGCGCGTTCCAATGAACTGGTTTAGTCTGTACATAAAATGCAACTAAATATTTGCATGTGTTTGTTTAAGTACCACACACACACACACACACACACCTTTCCAAAAGTTTGTTTCTTAATTCTTAAAAGTGCATTCCACTTCCGGCCACTCTCTCTGCATGCGAGCGAGCTTCCGCTAGTCGAAGTTAAACTGGCCGCTTGAGTGGTAAGCAAACAACTCGATGTCTCTTGTTCGATTTCTGTTTGATCGCTTCTTTTTCTAGTGTTCTGCCTGCACTTTCGCAGTAAAAATTTAATTTTTATTTGCATATGTTAAATTCAACAAGTTTGCTTAGCTGTCTGCGCTTCCGTTGTGTGCAGTTGTTTTTTTTCTTAGCTAACACAAAATACAGCTTGAATTTATGTAAAATAAACATAATGAAAGTTGTGAGCAAAAACTGCTTCAATTAATTAACAATAAATTTCAGTTCAAGGTAGAATAATTTTTTTATGGCGTTGGCGAGCGCTTCATTTAAAATAAAAATAATTGAATTAAACTTTGTTAAATTTTTTAAATGGTTTCGTTTTGTTTTTCAGAAAGCATCTCTTGTTTTTTTAAGTATTTCATTACAAACTTATTTCAATCAAAAGTTCATAATTTAAAATTTTTTTTCTAAAATAAAAACAAAAAATTGAAGTTAACTCAAAATTAATAAAACTAAAAGCAGTGATCATAGCAACTGAAGAATTTGGCCACTTTTATAAGAAATAAGACAAAAAATCTAAGTTGCATTTGAAGAAGTGTAGTTTTTTTATATTTGAGATTTTTTATATTTTTTTAAAGCAATAAGTATATTTTGAAGTATTTGTCGAACTCCTAAAATAAATGTCATTCTGGTGTCCATTTTCCTGGCAACAACAACAGTGTTGATAAAATAAAAAATGTTACTTTGCTTTAAATTACCCAATTTCTAAAAAAAAAAAAAAAAATATTTTTATTGCAGTTTGAAATTTATAAGAAGTATAAATATTTCATATTTTAAAAGCAATCAAAAAACAAAAAAATAATTTCGCCATCAAAAATATAAATATTAAAGATTCTAACGTTATTAGTGCAAATAATTATATTTTTTAATACTACATTTTATTAATAAAACTTTTTAGTTAAAAAGGCTTTTTATGAAAAAAGGCTTTATATGAAAAAAAAATTTACATTAATTTAAAACTTTGCTAATAACTTGCGAAATTCTAAAACTAAAAATTTTTGCAATAACTGAAAACTTGGAATTAAGGAATTGTTAATATATTGAAATTTTTTGCATAGCAAAACATAAATTATATTTATTTTTTAAACTACTTTTACTAAGAAATTTTATAATAAGACAATCAAAACTTTTTTAAAATAAAAATAGAGCGAAAAGTTTTTAATTTTTTTAGTTTTACAATTAAAAGTTTTACAAAAAATTCGCAGAAAATTTTAAATTTTTATGAAAAAAGTAATTTTACATTAATTGAAAAATTTAACAAACTTCGCCTATAACTTGCGAAATTCTAAAATTAAAAATGTTTGCAATAACTGAAAATTTGGAATTTGGGAATTGTTAATACATATGTATGTATGTATGTATGTACATTGAAATTTTGCAAAGCAAAACCATACATTCTTTTTTTTTTTCAAACTACTTTTATTTAGAAATTTTATAATAAGACAAGCAAAACTTTTTTAAAATAAAAATAGAACGAAAAGTTTTCGATTTTTAAAATTTTTACAAAATATTTACAGAAAGTTTAAAATTTTTATATATAAAACTTTTTAATTTAAATTTTTGTAACAAATTCGAAATGTTGAACACAACTTATTGTTTAACACTTTTACCAACTTTTACAAGAAAAATCAAAATTTTTAATTTCATTCACTTTTAAGCCCAGCAATATCAGTTAACACCAACTCATCACATTTTAGAATTCCCTACAAATCAAGCGAAATTCGATAAAGTTTGGAGCAAAGAGCTAATATTTTACTTTGCCCATTGCTACTCTCTCCAAAACAAAAAAAAAATATATATAAATTCTACGTTCACTGCTTTTGCCAGGCTACCTAATTCTTTGCTTTGCTTTGCAGTTGGACTGCAGTACATTTTTTGCATGCCTTTTAATTATAAATTCATGTTTGCTTTCACTTTTTTGAGAGTTTTAGATTTTCGTGTTTTTTGCCCTTTCATTTTTTGTTTTCGCTCTTGCAGTTCCATTTTAAATCATCATTCATTTGCCAACAGCCTGCGAGGCGTTCAAGTGTGCAATTGCTGTTGCATAGTATGTAGTACTTGCCACACACACACACACACACACGCAAGTGCCCGCACATTCCAAGAAATGACAGGATGTACAGGTAAAAGTAAACATTTGAGCCGCTCTCAATATTTACAAAAACTACGAAAAACTCGGCAAAGGACACTTGTACGAGTATGTAAGTTCTGTTTGTGTATGTGTGTAGCGTACAGAAAAAAATACTACAGAACTGCCTTTTATTTGCACAGCTTTGCTCTCTCCTACAATGTAGTTTATTATGCGCCTAAATGTATGCACTCACATTTGGCAGTCAAAAAAAAAAAAAGCTCGAAAATCGAGAGAATTTGATTGATGACTTAATGGAGTTGCATTCAGATTAGAATGCAATGGAAAAAGTAAAACAAGGCGGCGAGTCAAGCGAACCCGAGCGGCAAATGAAAATGACTGAAATCCAGAGAATGTTGAAAAATATCAAAGCAGCATGTAAAACGCTAGCTCTTAAAAGTATACGAAAGTTTAGTTTGTTGATTTTATATACAACTTTTTCAGTGAGCTACATTTAAGCGCCTGGCAGGTGCATAGGTGGCTTTAAGTAGGCTTAATTTTTATGGTGCTAATGTTAGTCTATTTAAGAAACTTTCTTGAAGAAAGCAACTCTGCTGCATCTGGCACGCGCCTAAAGCTATACTATCTCTTAGCTCTTAGCTCGCAATGAACATAAAGGTATTGATAGAAGAGAAGAGGGAAGATTCGAGTATGCTGAGTTTTTTCCAGTTGGAGTTAAAAATGGACCGCCGCTATAATGCAGCTCAAAATCTCACATGAGAAGCTAAATTCACAGTGCTAAAAATTTCGGGTCATTAGACTAATAGAATTCGAATTTCTTAACGTTAAAGAAAATGTTGCATACCCCAAGGCCAAATGTTAAGATCTCGAATATCCTTAGTTTAGATTTTATTTAACGTATACAATTTTGTTCTAAGATCACCCATAAAAAAGTTGTTTGGCCTGAGAATTCGTTAAGCTTTGATAAGGCTCTTTTTATGATTTGACATTTTTAGGTAAAAGTTAATAGTAACTCTTCTATTCTTGTTATTAACTTACGGTTGAATTGTTTTCAATATTTTATTAATATTTTAAATTTATTTGTAAGTCTGTCGGCGTGCTATTTCCCAATCCAAACTACCACCGTAATTTAATATAGAATTCAATTCAACCAAGCAGATAACGAGTACAAAATTGAGTGGCTGAGTATTAGAGTTTCACGTAGCCGAACCAAATTCATGGCAACTTAACCAGCTGAGTGGAGCAATGCAGCAAATAGCACACGCGTAACGCTGCAAGAAAAAAAAAGCAACAAAAGCATATAAAAAACCAAGAAACGTTGATGGGCAATCGTAAAAGTGAATACTAAGAATTTGTGGAAAAGTGTAATGGCGAGAATAATCCAATATGGCTACACGAGTCAATTCGAATGCCTTGGATCAATGGACAAACCAATAATAGCGCCACTGTCAGTGAAATAGAGAAGTAAAGGACGCAGAAGCAGAAACAAATACAAACAAAAAATTATAGAACGAAAAAAAAAATAACAACAACAGCAACAAAATAAACAACAACAGCAGTGACAGCAGCGGCGACAGTCCGTTTTCAGGCAATTTCTCGATTTTACACTTGCAATTTTGCTATTTCCCTTGTCGCGCCTTAGCTAGAAGCCATTGTCGATTTTTTTTACCACTTTCTATATTCGATTTGCTCGTTGTTTTTTGTTTGTTTGATTTGAAAGGCGCTGGAGATCTTGTGCCATTGATTATATTTTTGTTGTTATTTGATTTCATTTGCGATACGCTCGTATTGCATTTGTATGAGTGTGTGTGTGTGTGTGTGTTTTCTACTGCGCTTTCCATTCAATTACACCAATTGTTGGCGCTTGATTTCAAGTCGTCTATAATCCGCTAGTCAGTCACAGTGAATTGCAATAGTTTAAGTTAAAGAAAAGGTGCTCGAAAGTATGCAATAATTCCATGAAATCGCGTTCTAGGAAGTGCGCTCATTTATACTTAGTTTACATTCTTTTAACTCAGAGCTCGGCTGACGAAGAGTTAAGTGCATTCTCTCCTCAAAATGTCTCACCTAAGTAGTTGTTATTACAGCGTCACCTGCCTGTGAATTGAAAGCAATCAAATATAGCAGCGCCATCTGTTGGTTGTAAAATTTTAGTCAACGAAAACTATGACGAATAAATGCATGAGCTTAAGCAGGCGTTGTTATTTTATAAATTCTTTCTGAATTTATATTTCTTCACATTAAGGCTCTGCTTTTTAGATGTAGACAATTCTAATGATCATCGAAATTCTCATACAAGTGAGCGAAAATTTAAAACGTGACTTTCTGTTACTCTTTCACGCTTATATCAATCTATCAAATAAAAGTTTTACAAAAAATTCACAGAAAATTTAAAATTTTTATTAAAAAATTATTTTACATTAATTTAATAATATAACAAACTTTGCTTATAACTGCCGAAGATCTAAAATTCAAAATTTTTGCAATAACTGAAATTTGGAATTTGGGAATTGTTAATATATTGAAATTTTTTGCATAGCAAAAACATATACTATTTTTTTTTATCAAACTACTTTTACTCAGAAATTTTATAATAAGACGATCAAAATTTTTTTAAACTAAAAGTAAACCGAAAAGTTTTTGATTTTTTACATTTTTATATATAAAAGTTTTTTAAAATAAAAATAGACCGAAAAGGTTTTGATTTAAAAAATTTTTTAAATAAAAGTTTTACAAAAAATTCACAGAAAATTTAAAATTTTTATGAAACAAATAATTTTACATTAATTTAAATATTTAACAAACTTTGCTTATACATAACTGACGAAGATCTAAAATTAAAAATTTTTGCATTAACTGAAATTTGGAATTTGTGAATTGTTAATACATATGTATATAGAAATTTTTTGCATAGCAAAAACATAAATTATTTTTTTTTATCAAACTACTTTTACTCAGAAATTTTATAATAAGACGATCAAAACCTTTTTAAAATAAAAGTAAACCGAAAAGTTTTTGATTTTTTGCATTTTTACAAATAAAAGTTTTTTAAAATAAAAATAGACCGAAAAGGTTTTGATTTTAAAAATTTTTATAAATAAAAGTTAAATAAAAGTTTTACAAAAAATTCACAGAAAATTTAAAATATTTATGAAAGAAATAATTTAACATTTATTTAAAAATTTAACAAACTTTACTTTGGGAAATTTTAGAATTAAAAATGTTTGCAATAACTGAAAATTTGGAATTGTTAATATTTTGAACTTTTTCCAAACTACTCTTTCACGCTTATATCAAATAAAAGTTTTACAAAAAATTCACAGAAAATTTAAAATTTTTATGAAAAAAATAATTTTACATTAATTTAATTATTTAACAAACTTTGCTTATAACTGCCGAAGATCGATAAAAATTTTTGCAATAACTGAAATTTGGAATTTGTTTTTTTATCAAACTACTTTTACTCAGAAATTTTATAATAAGACAATCAAAATTTTTTTAAATAAAAAAAGACCGAAAAGTTTTTGATTTTTAAAATTTTTACAATTAAAAATTTACAAAAAATTCACAGAAAATTTAAAACTTTTATGTTTATAATTTTTAAATTTAAATTTTTGTTACAAATTCGAAATGCTTAGCACATCTTATTATATAACATTTATTTAAATTTTCACAAGAAAAATCAAAATTTTAAATTTCATTCAGTTTTAAGTCTAGCAAAAGGTAAATCATGTCGAACAAAATACAATAATTACTTTTGTATATGCGAATATCAGTTAACACCAACTCATCACATTTAAGGCTCAGCTTTTAAATGCAGACAATTCTTCGGTAGCTAAACTCTCTGTTGAACTCGTTTTCAATAAACGAAGCGAACTTCATCTAAACTTTCGGTGTAATCGCATTTCAATTAAAATTCAAAATGTGACTTTCTGTTACTCTTTCACGCTAACATCATTCTTTGTAGTTTTCGAAATCAGAATCCTTAACTAAACCCGCTGAAATCGCTTGGTTTATATTTTTCGTGCTGCTTTTTTTTGATTATCCTCCTAACGATCTGCTTTCTTCAAGGAGTAACTTACCACTTGGTCCAATTTAGGGCGAAGCTGTACACATGACTTGATACGAGTACTCAAAGGAGTTGTAGTTTACATAGCTTATTCTACACCGCCTTTTGTTTGCCTCACAGAGTTGATTGCAACCTGCTAGGAATATACCAACACCTGTAATTTCTGCTCCTCCTTGCCGCTACTCTCCTACACAAAATTTCCTAACCGACTTGGCCAACTGCTTAGCCATTGTGTAGACAAGAAGGCGCACGAGCACAATAAACCGAACTGGACTTGAAAGGAATAGTAATCCGAAAACAAGGTAGCAAGAAATAACCAATAATGGTTATTCAAGCACGCAACACAATGCAGCGAACTGCGAAGCGTAGCTTGCACCAGCAGATAACCAGATAACGAGATTACGCCATTGTCAAAGGCGGAACAAAAAAACAGTACACAAAAGCACACGGAGACGGCGAGTAAACGAGCACAATTGGTGTAGTAGCAGGAAGAGCGTAGAAATGAAATGAAGTGCTACGATAAAAAAAGCAAAGAAGTAGTTAGCTTTAAAAACTCAAGTAAAATGTGCAAATGGCATGCAAGAAAACGCAACGTGCGAAGAAAATAAACAGCAGCGAGCAACGCAAGCAAATCAGCAGTTGTTGAGCGAAGTCCTTGACTGGCGCAACGGAGCCGATCAAATCGCCTAATGGCAGTGCAGCAATACCAGAAACAGCCTCAACATCAGCGCAGATGATCAAAAAAAAAAAACAAATAACAAGCGAAAAAGCAGAACACAATAATAATGGTGGTAACCGAGACAATAACGCTAACAACAACAACAACAACAACAACAACAACAATCACACGATGACAGCGACAACGAAATTGGCCTCCGAAAACAATAGCATCACAGATAGTCCACCGCCTGACCACCACCACCACCACCAAAGAAAACGCCTTGGCATACTAAACAACAGCCAAACATAGAGCCATTGATTGGGTAGCTGAATGTACTCGTTCATCCAATAGACAACTGTTGTCGCATTGGCAATAAATGCAATAAAAGCAATAACATCAACAAGCAACCAACTTGGGCTTGTGCAAATAAATAGCCCGAGTACAAGCCAAAGCCAAGGATGTAGCGCGCACAAATGCAGAGGGAGCATGAAGTTTTCAATTCAACGCCTACATGGACACAATGGCTCGCAGCAGACAGGACACAGGAAGGAAGCCAGGAATGAAGTGAGTAGACGGAGCGGCAATAAAAAGTGAAAAACATGCGTTCGGAGCGGCTAAAATTGTGTACAAAGGATGTACGAAATGAACTGCAAGTGTTCGTCAAGTCTACGCAACGAAGTGAATTTACTAAGTGACACTGTGACTTATTGAAGAAAAATGTGATATGTTCGGGAGTTGGAGTTCAACTAATGGATAGTCGAGATTGACCAGGAGATTGGTCCTCAAAGCGCCGTACCCTTTCTTCGATCACAAGTCATAGCATCGACTAAATAATCGGAATGCACTGCGAATAATGGCAGTCGCTGAAATCCGATATTAAAGGAGTGTATGATATTCGAGATCCCAAGAGGTTGAGCTGTTTTAGCTTTTGAACTCAAGTCTCTGCTATCTCGCCAGCGGCCATCGCAAGCTGAGGCAAAGATCTACATGACCGGAACGTGAGTAGCATTTAGAGTTTTTCGATGGTTAAGAGATAAATTCGGGAGCAGGGATTGCATTTCATGCTCACTACCAGTTGGATGAGTTTGCCACCCAAAAAGGCATAGGCGAAAGCCGTGGAGGAGCCACCAATAAATAAATAAAATTCCCACAGAGAGCGCTGTGAGAGCTTCAGCTTAAGCAGATATCTCGGCATTACCGCTTTTGTGTGTTGTTTAGTATTTTCAAACATTTTTTCAATCCACACTGCCCTCCTCATCCAACGTGTGTGCAACACATTTCATTTCATTTGATTAGGCGCTGATTGAAGAGTTCCGATAGTTTCAGATATGCGCGAACATGCGGACACACGGACGCGAGTGGACATGCCAACAAGTAAACAACGAGTATGTGCGTGTGTAGGCGCCTAATCGAATTTGAACAATTTGCTTCACAAACTCCCGTCACTGTTCTCCTTGCTGTATTTCTCTCTATCTTCCGCGCTCACCACCCAGTTCAGCGAGCGTGTTTTTTTGAATGCAAAAGTTTGTCAAATTTTTATGCATCGCTCTTCGCTACAATTTGCCGCCTCAGCAAACATTGCTCATCCATTGTTCATATTAGTTTTTTTTTTTATTTGTTCTACTCTTTGCTCAGCGACACATTGTTTTGTTTTTCGGTCCGCCTCCCGCAGTTGCCATAAAATGTTAGTTATATTAACAAAAAAAAAAAAAAAACACATTTAACCGCTGATTTTACGACCTTTGCGTGCAGTTGCCATATGAACCCATTAGGGTTGACAAGCAAACAACATTTGCGACAGCACAATAAAATTAGCAAACAAAATTAAAATTTTATGCAAATTTGCACTGAAATCCATTCGGTGTATTTATTTAGTGTGCTGTCGCTGTAGTGCGACCGTTTGGAGGGTCGAGAAGGTTGACGTAAAACCAAAAAAAAAAAAAAAAACAACAAAATATCAAAAATGGTAAATGCTAAATGGTAAAGCAAAAACATAGCAAATGTTGTGAACTTGTAAAAAGGCGCACAAATTTTCTGCTTTTTTTTTGCTGGTGCGGACATGAATTATTCATGCTGTGGATGGCGGAGGCGGCGTTAGTTGAGCGCTGCTGTTCGGCGCAATTGTAATGCGATAAGATGTTTTACGAAAGAGTTTTAAGTAGCTTTCGGAAGATGGGAAAAACGCGCGGGCATGCCTTTTTCCTTTCAAGAGCTCGTCCGCCGAAAAATTAAAGCCAAACAGCCAATAAGAGTTGGCCTTGCGCGCGTCAGTTTGAGCTTTTCATATTTCTGCTCTGTGAATTGAGAATACGTACTAAATAATTTTTGGTTTAAATCGCTGCTACACTCGAATTTAAACAAAAAAAAAAAAAAAAAAAAACAATGTTGGCTAGTTGTCACCTTTTGGCTACAAATGCACCTTCGTTTTAGCATTTCAGGTATTTCCATATTCAATCCAAATATTTCAGGCCCAACGGCTAAACTTCGCTTGTTTTAAAATTTCCCGCTAAAGTCTTTCATCTGCGTAAAATTTCTTAATTGCGTAGAAACAAATGACCTTTGAACAAAGCGCATTTATTTAGACTTTCTTTTTATCGGTTTGAGTGAATCTGTCTTCAATGTCTTCCTCTGCTTACGAATATTTTTTTATTTTTTTTTTTCCTTTTGATTATTTAAAGAAAGGAACACTGAAGATGTCACAACGCCACAACCGATTTGTCGCCAAAACTAACTTAACAATCTGTTTATAAGCAGACTCGTCTATCAAATATATTTTGTTTATGATTAAGTAGACTTTTTATATCGAAATTAAAGTAAGTTTTTTTTCAACTTTTCCTGTTGCAGCTTTTTAATTGAAATCATACATATTTTATATATTTTTCCTAATCAAAACTTTACTTAATTACTTGGATCTGCACAACGAAGCTAAGCGCACTTAATTACATTATAATTGACTACGAAATTCAATTCTTCCAAAATGCGCTTTGAAATTATTATTTACTTTTTACATTTTCAATCCGCAATACATTCATTCCGGCAAATGC
The DNA here is from genome assembly GCA_963971545.1 of Philophylla caesio. Classification (NCBI taxonomy): domain Eukaryota; kingdom Metazoa; phylum Arthropoda; class Insecta; order Diptera; family Tephritidae; genus Philophylla; species Philophylla caesio. Next base: position 122,691,983 of record OZ020607.1, read on the forward strand.
TCACTAATTCGCAGACGCTTAACCACCGAAATGCTATTAAATTAGAACTACACACTTTGAATTGAAAATGAAATTGCTTTAGCAGCTAGCCATAATCACATTTAAGGCACTCTCTCACACATACACACACACACATACACGCACTATGTATAGCTATTATCCTTCTATATTTCAATTACTGATTACTGAATTATGCAGAAAAGTCAGCTCAACTGATGATTTAGCGCTGCTCTAAATAAAATAATCCTTTCTGAGCTAACGGTAAATTACTTTTTGCAGAGTCGAATTAAGGACGCACCAACACAAGAAATCAATAATAATAAATCCCACAGTGGATTCAATCAACCAATGAAAGAGTAAAGCGTAGTCTCTTACCAAAAAAAAAACACTGAATGTACGTGGAAGTCGAATTCGGCTTGGTTACATCAAAAAAAAGATAATAACTCCGAAAATGTGCATAGAAACGGAATTGTAGCATATTTTAAGGCGCTACCTAATCGAGAAAACACAATTCAAATTCAATTCCTCTATCAAAGAAGCCACACTGAATATGTAGGAGTGTGTTTTTTTATTTTTTTTTTTACAAGGAGAAAGCATCGAAAGCCTAACCGTCAACGGTTTGTCAGTGTGTGCGAGTTTAGCCCCCGAACTAAACTACCTCCTACTGTCTGAGTGCCGTTCGTGCGTGTTTGTGTGTGTGCGCGTATACACAATTACACTTATCTCTTTATGCCATCGCATTCCACAAAAAAAAAAAAAAAAATATGCATATAAATCATATTTCCTCGACCGCATGCGGCCAACATAAATGTTGTGTGTGGCTACGCTGTGGCACCAACCGAAGTAAAGAAGGCCCAAAAACCATTCGTTGGCGCGGGGCAATCGAACGACCCCTCACCGATTTAACAAACAGCTACCAAAATCGTGCAGAGTACAAGACCTAAACAAGACCCGGCGGGTCCATTTAATGACATTCAATCATACACTTTTGTAACGATTGTGTGTGTGTGTGTGTACTTTGAATATTCTGTGAATTGCCAGACGAATCGAATATGAGTTAAATTTTCATAGAAACGAGTTCAATTCAGCTGTTGCCTCGACAAAAATATTCATAACTTTGTTTTCTACATCAGCCAACTAAATGGAATTGGTTCAATCAGAGAGCACACACACACACGCACACACATACATACACTTACGAGCGTATAGAACGACATGCACGAGGTCTATAACTATTTTCATAACATTCACAAATTGCCCGACAAACCGCCTTAGCCTCACCCTTCGCCTCTCCCCCCCCCCATTCTCATCATCAACTTGATCCTCTTTTTTGACTTTTCACTTTTCGGGGCATCAGAGTGTGTGTATTGCATTCATTGTTGTAGAGCGGCAAAGTAGTCAAGTGACACGTCACAAGCGCCTATACGAATGTCGTGCAATCAAGCATACATTTTTCATTAATCGCATACACTCGCACACAGGCACACACACACGCAGACACACACAGACACACGCAGACAGTGTGGCAGTTATCGATTCATGCATATGCACACATTCGCACTTCATCGACGCAATCGCATATTCAATCATGCCGAAAACTTAATTTTCCCACTCTGGCACTACATGGCGTATGAGTAATTTTCAATTTACCGCCAATGCAAATGTTGAGTGCACGCACGCACTCACTCACTCACACACACAAACTTGCATTTATTCTGATGGAAATATTGTATTTATGTATGTACATACATACATATCGAACATATGTTTGCTGGCTGACCGCTGTTGGAAATTGCAGAAGCACATACATATTTACATACATACATACATACATACATACTAGGGTGATTCAATCGTTTTTTTCAACCCGGTTTCCTCTTGTTTTTTTGTATAAATTTTGGCACGTTTGGTTTATGAAATTTTGATTTTTCGGATGTCGAATAAATCGGATTTTTTTAAATTTCCAAAACCAATTGTAAAGATATAACCTTTGAGAAATAATAGAAATACGACAGCACATCCACTAATTTTACATCCATTATATTTTTATTGAAACGGTAACCACAAAGTGCTTATCAATTAGATAAGACCATTAAATACATATAATCGAAATCCAAATAATTTGTAGAAGAAGAAAGGGAACAAAGGTATTTTAGATTTAAAAATTAGGAACGGGTTTTTTTTTAAACTTTATTTTTGAACTAGAGGCTTTATTTTAAAACTTATAAATGTCAACTGGTCTAAAACTGTGACTTTTGTCACTATTAGAGACTAACAGCCCTCTTCCAATGACACCTCACGACTGATTTGTGAGCAAAAATTTGTGACATTTCGTATGAGGTCTATTTTGTGAGGTTATTCTTGGCCACACCTCATAAGAAAAAAGCTCAACAAAATCACCACACGATGTGAAATGAGTTTTGCTGTCAAAAATAAGCTAAAGACAATAGCATAAACATAGGCGCAAATAAATAATTATAATAATCCAGGGCTGCTCAACAAACGAAACGATACCATTTTGTTTTGTTAACGAGCAAAATTAACTTAACGAAATGAGTTTGTTGCGTTTCGGCGCCATGTTATCAAAACAAAATCAAATCATTAATGTTGCAACGTTATAAGATTTCCGTTTTCGTTAATTTTAATGTGCCTAAAAGTATGCAGCGCTTCTGTTTGCGACGAGTGAATCTCCAGCGTTTTTCTTAACGTTTTAACGTTAACGCCAGCATTTCGTTTCGGTTAAAAACGTAATGAAATTTATTATGATAATTGCTTTAACGATAATATTTTGAAATGTTTCAACCGAAATAAGAGAAAACATTTCGGAACGCTTAAAGTTAACGTTAAAATGCATCCTTGTAATAATCTGTCTTATTATTATTTGTATAAACCAACAGCGATTTGATTTGATTTGATGAACAAATGGAGTTTGTTTTTGTTTGGTTAATTTTCGTAACCTCTATGTAGTATAATTAGACATAAGGCGTTACTAAAAAATGTATTAAAAATAGTGAATGAAAGTGAATATTACTAAAAAAAGCAATACATTTTTTTTTTTAAATAAATTAATTATATGAATTTTTGTTGTTTTCGGCCTTATAAATTTTTAATAATTGACAATTTTATTGAGCTCGAGGCCAGTTTGCAGGAGATCTTTTATTTACCATTTAAAAAAACTGTTGCTGTTTTTCCAAATAAAAAGTTGTCTGCAAACTGGGCTCGAGCTCAATAAAATTGTCAATTATTAAAAATTAATTCTAGTGAAATTAAAAATAAAATATTTTTTAGTATTTAAAAGCTGTAGATTCGAAAGTTACGTTATATAATGACCCCTAACACTTACACCCTCTCTTGCATTCTCTTTACTACCTCCTCTTGCTCCTTCAATACTGCTGCACAAACCACCAATAACTGCGCCATTCCTGAATATTTTTTTTTATTGAAAAAAAAAAAATCAACACACGTTACTGGTTACGAATGAAAATTAACAAAATATTGTAATAATTGCTCAATAAAAATAAAGCTGCTTTCGTATTGTGAGGCTCGCATAAGCACGTCACAAATTTTCCTCACTGTTGTGAGCAATTGAGTTTTTCATTTTGCGCTAGCACAAGGAAAACTTCACAATTGTGAGGAACCGCTCAACAGGGAGCAAGGTGAGTTTTGTGAGAGTATTAGAATAGAGCCAAAAGTCACAACTTTAGACCAGTTGCCAGTTATTAGTTTCAAAATGAGGTCCTAGTCTTAAAATAAAGTATCTAAATTATGACAAGGTGATGAGAGAAAAACTTGAAAACGATGAAAGGCTAAAATTATGCCACTTAATATTATACCAAGTTACTGAGTTCGGGCAAACGTCCCAAATTACAGAATACGAGCGGAAGACTGGTCACTGAATTCGGGCAATAAACTACATTTTATTTTCAAAAGATTTCTTTCATAGATATAATTGCATTTATGAATGTAGTATTTTTCTTACTTGAAACAGAAGCCGTTTAGGAACCGTTTTATTTCAAATTGCTATTTTTCAAATAATTCGAAAACCGGTTTTACAGAAAAGTCGAAACACCCTAGTGCATGCATACAAACAGTTATTTTGATATTCGCATTCATCAGGTCACAACTGTGTCAGCGGAAGTAAGTCCATAAATGGATATTTATTTCATATATGTAAAGGGTGTTCTTAAAGGCTTTGGGGAGTGCATTGCACATGTTTGTAATGCAATTAGAGCCAATTTGAAAAGTTTCGTTTAAAATTGCTTCGTCATATTCGTACCGATATAAAAGTTATCGTTTTCCTTATACATACATTTACTACAATAGATACCGTTAGCGATTTATTTTATCGTTATCAATATCATTAACGGATTTTAAATTTTCACATTTCATATTAATAATATGGTTTGCGATACATTTATCGATATAATTGTTATTGACGTCAATATTCGTAAAATTATCGATATCGATAACTGTAAAAAAAAACCGATAACTATTTTTTATCGTCATCTATTTCTATAAAGGTCTTAACATTTTCCTCTATAATAATTATGCTCGTATATTTTTCGATACATACTATATGTGTATCGATATTAATGTTATCGACGTCACTATTCATATTTTTTTATCGATATCGATAAATTCATAAAATTTTTTAAATTTAACGCACTTCTTATCGTCATTAAAATTTAGTACTTTCTTTATAACGAGAAATATTGAATCAGACATGCTTTACCAATCGAAACTTGACCCTTTTCGTCATCCCCGCACCCACCCATAATGTTTTCTAACGTATATTTGTGCTGAAATAAAATATTTGTTCTCTGCTTGATTTTTTGCCCAATGAATCTGTTCATTTGTTGCTTTAAAAGCTCGTTCACAGTTGGAATTTCTTCAATCAGTGTTTTTTTTTTTTTAAAAAGGGGCAATTTCTATTCAATATATTCTATATTTTCTTATTTATCCACAGACCTTCTCTATGCGCGTGTGGTTTTCATTTTTCTGGTTAGTTTTAATGCTTTTCATATTATGGACAGTCTCTCCAAACTTGTTATCCGCTTTTCACCCGCAGATTTTCCTCATGTTTTCGTTTTCGTTTCCGTTTTACATTACCGCCTTTCATAAACTCGTATGTTTGTAAATACACACCATTATTATAATTTCCATTTCGATTTGTTTCAGTTTGTTTCACATTTGTTTGCTAATAAATTCATTTTTGTGTGTCGCTCTAGGAAATGCCACAAAATCTCGCCACATTCTCCCCACCTCCAAATACAAGCGCGCGCGCTCCACAAACAACTAACATTCACTAACATTCATTTATATGCAATTTGGCGCCTTTCCCCCCACCTTTCACTCCCCCCCCCCCTCCACCAACCGCGCGCAGGTAGTTGCACGCCTTTGCCACAGTTTCAAGCGCAAAAAGTCAGTAAGTAAGTAAGCAACATTCAGCAAGTTTTCGCCAAACAAGCTCGTTCACTTAGCTGACTGTTTCGCTTCTTATGGTAATTTCTCACCCTCTGCCTTTGCATTGCAAATAAATTTGTTTGAATATTTTCAATGCGACAGCTGACAGCAGTTACGTGTCCCACAAGCAGGAGCAGCAGCAGCAGCAACAACAATGAATTGTTAGCAAAACAAAAAGCAATAAGTACCGATACTTACATTCTGCTGCTTTTGCCTCAGATTTTGCTGTAACTTTGGCAGTAACGCCCATCTGGCGCGCCCATCTTCCACTGGGCAGGCGGCGACACACTTTGTTGCTTGCTTCTGTTGTTGTTCATTCATGGCTCGATGTTATACAAATTGATAAATCGTATACATAACAATTGGAATTATTTGGAAATTTCTGTACGCTGTTCCGTCGCTGTTTTCTTTGCCACAACGAAAATATTGAATTTTCTTCTTGTTTGGATTCCACTTTCGCAGACGTCGCCGATCTGGTCTGGCGAATTTTTGAAGTTATTTGTGAATCAAGGTTGCCTTAGGAGCTGAGGTTGACGACCTATAAAAATTTTGAGGATTATTTTGGAAAGGAAAGGCTAACCACAAGTGCTAAGGTGGGTGTTTAGTGTGCAAAGCGAGTGAAAGTTGTTTAGATGCGCTGCATAAATTTGCCAATTTAAAGGTTTAGTTCCAATAAATTAACGACTCAATGGGGATTCAGCGTGTTCCAAACTTTCTATACATTATCTTTTCTGGTGATGCATGCGACAAGCTAAACCTTATTCAAACAAAAACCCTTTTCAAAACATTTAAAATAAATTACAGATTATCTGTGCTCATAAATTAATTTATTTTAAATAAAATACCATCGCTATCACATCTTTGTTGGGGTTATAAATATGAAGAGTAGCATATTTAGAGGTTGCCGAAAAACAAACCGCTATGGGCCACCGGACCGCTTTTTTTTTGGCAAAATTCTATTTTTTTTGCATCGTTCAAAATACCACTAATACTAATACCACTATACTTATCTTAAAAAAAAAAACAAATTTGTATATGCACAGATGATGAAAGATGACATTTCAATCATATGGTTTTTCGTGATTCGTATGGAGAATAATAACTCAAAACGCAAGTGTTCCTAATAGTTAAGGGTGAACAATTTCTTTTTTTTTTTCTAAATATGGAAAATAGTTATCAAGGTATCTTATATAAAATGGAATAGCTGGCATTTGTTTAATTATTGTTGTGAGTGAGTTTTAATTACGTGTGTTTGTGGTTTTGTTGTGTAAATGTATCAATTGTGTTTGTGTTCTGTGGATGTACATAAGCGTTACTTAATTTTGTTCCATTTTTATATAAACAATATATCAGGTTAAAGGTGATAATGTGTACTTTCATGTGGTAATTAAAATTTTTGCGAACATTTGCGAATGATGGAAATAATGTATATTTTCAGAATCGATTAACCTCAAAAATAAGGATATTTTAGATGTATGGCTACAAAATAAGAAAAATAAAGTTGCAGTTGAGAATTGGATTATCCATGAAATAAATAAAAATATAAATGCAGAAGAATTGGGAAGTGTTTAAAAAGAAAATTGAGAATCTTTGTTCATTCATAAATCGAAAATGAATAAAATACCAAAGGTCATTAACTCATTTTAAGCAATATAATAATGATGTGTTTATAGTTTCTACTGACCCTTTGTTATAAAGTATCTGCTTAAATAAAAGTACTAAAAATAAATTAATTTGAAGAATCCCACATGAAGTTACTGAACTTTTAGAGTTGCCTGCTGTTCCAGACAATTTAGACGTGGCTTCTACGTCCCGTCATGAAGATGATGATGAAAATTGTAACTCGGACGACGATATAGAGATGCTCTCTGAATATTCTTTTGAGTTAGAAGTTGATATTGAACAGATTCTGGAATAATATATGGTTATATTGTAATGCATTTAAAAAATTATCTCACATGCCTGTTATTAATGTTCTTCCTTAGACAAATTTGTAGCTGTCGGGAAATCCGGTTGTGTTTGCCCGAAATGCACTCACAAATAAACGTAAACATTTAAAAACCATAAACTTTTTTCCTTTTTTTACCCTCATTTTTACAAAAGTCTATGAAACATGTTCATATGTACATATATGAAAAGCATTTGAGCGAAATTTTAGCGATCTAGGACTTTTCTCAGATTTTATGCCAAAAGTAATGGTTCGCTGGCTCATAGTTCATACATTGGAATTCACTTCACATTAAAGGCAGCGCCTCAAAATATGCAACAATTGCTTTTATTCCATTGCACCTATGTATGCATTTTTTTTTAACAGCCAGAGGCTTGAAATCTTGCATGCAGGTCCGCTATTCTAAGCTTCATTGAAAAAGTGAAAATCATATAGATTAAAGTTATATAACATATAGCTCCCATACAACTGATTGTTCAGATATTTCATTTAGCATGAAAACCACTCCATTTTAGCAGCTAAAGTCATGAAATTTTGCACAAATAAAAGCTGTCATGGGAACTATTTTCGTAGTGAAAATCATTAAAATCGGATAAATAGAACATACAGCTGCCATACAACTGATAGTTCAGATATTTCATTTTGGGCCAAAACTCCTTCATTTAATCAGCTAAAGACTTGAAATTTCGCACAATTATTAATTATTATTGGAACTATTATAGCAGTCAAAATCATTAACATCGAATAAATAAAGCATACGGCTCTCATACAGTTCGGCCATTCACGAAAGGTATGAAGCCTTCGGCATAGCCGAAGACAGCTTTTTTTTTTTAATTGTTTATTTTAGTTTTACGTTCAGAACTGATTCACTGAATTTGGCTTTGCGAATTAACTCCAACCAAGCGTCATCTAGCGGCACTTATTCCTACATTAAAGTTATTCTAAGCTTTAGCCAAATCGGTTTGTTACTCTTATACTCGTATTGAAAAGTATGTAGAGCGAGTTCACTTTTAAATTTTAAAATCACAAGGCATTGACTTTTAACCTTCCCTGAAGCAAAGTGCTAGAAATTATTGAAATAGCAGCAACCGCTCCTGCATTCGATGCGACCTCCAGCAGCTCAAATCTTTGCTGCGCAGCTTTGTACTATCTATTTTTTTTTTATAATTTCCACTCTCACCTCCGCTCATTTTTACCTAAGTACCTATTACTTACCTCTACTCCGCGCTAACCCCCGCCAAATGCAGTCAAGCAGTTAGGCATTTAGATTCAGTCAGTCAATCAGCCAACGACCACTCAAATACTCCAGCTAATCGGATTCATTAGCGGAAAATGCGCTCCAACGTCGAAGAACGGAGATGTCGCTCTGCAAGCGGCAAGCGGCAATTCGCTGATTCACGACGGGCCACTTTTAAATACCAGAAAATGAGATGCGCGCATTTACGAGTGCATAAAAAATCGTCATTAAGTGCAAATGAAAATCAGTGAAATGTAAATGGAAAGTGCGAATAGAAAGTGAAATAAAATGCACAAAAAAAAAATGAAGTTAATAAAAAAAATTGTGCGAGATATAATAAAATAAAAAATGTAAAAAAAACAAAAAAAAAATACACACACAGTGTCCAATGGCAGCACAAAGTGCGCAGGTTGGTGGGGGGAATTGAAATATTCAGCGCGCAAATAGCTTAAATGAGTTTTAATCAAAACTTTGCAGTTGCTACGCTGCAAACTTCGTGCAAGTGCTGTGTGTGTGGTTTGCTGCGGTGCGGTGCGTTGCGAGGGGAGTAAGCACACTTTTGCGCTTCAACAAATTTTCGCTTTTCAAGTGTTTGCCAGTTGATGTATTTTTTTTTTTCTTTAATTATTTTTATTTTCTTTTTTTTTCATTTCATTTTATGCTCAACATTCCTCCTATTCATTAGCTGCTTAGTCAGCAGTCAGGTGTTGCTGTTTTTTTTCCGTTTGTTTTCGTTGCTCTTGTCATCATTGGCCGCCAAGAAGCGTCAGCTGTGCGTCTGCCATCGCAACAAGCAGGCGAGTGGTGGGAGTAGGTAGATCGCTCGCACTTCCATGTCCACACCCTAATCACTTCATAAAACATTCAAACTCTCTCTCACTCTCACTCTCACTCACTCACTCCCCCTCAAATGCTGCACTACTGACTGTCGTGCTGGACGCTGATAAGTAAATGTGGCTGGCGGCTAATAACCAACAAAGCATGAAGCGCAATTATATGCTGCAATTTTGTTATTACTTTTCATTTCTTTAATTTACTTTTTCCATGTATTTAGTTAGTTTTTTCACGTTTTTCTCACCGCGCACTTAATTCTATATCATTTTCGCTGTTTTTAATGGTCCACAGAATAAGTGGAAATGTAATGAAGTTACTTTTTTGCACCGCATACCTTTGGAGCTTAGTAATTTTCGATGTAAATTTCGCTTTGTAATAAACAAACAGACCAATTTGGGGAGTTGAGTGAAATGTTTTTATGTTGTTGTTTTGTTGCGTACATTTTGGTGAAATTAAGTTTTGATGAAGCGTTCAAATTTACTGTCGGAAAAACAGGAAATGTAATAATAAGTAGGGACACGTTTCAATTGTATTTCTCTAAGAAAATGATTAAAAATCTGAAAATATTTCAATCAAATGTATTTATAGCTTAGATAGCAAACATTCGCCTAAAAGTGTGCAATATATAATTTTTATTTATTTAACTAATTTGGCAACTCTCAGCTCCTTCAAGTAATGAACTTACCTTCCTTTCCCATCCTATACAAGCTACGCTCTTCTCCTTTCCTTCTCTAAAAATAATATCAATTTTTGCCACCTCAGAAAGGCCTTGCTGAGCTTCAGAAAATATTGCTAAAGGAGTTCAAAAGCAACTGACAAAATAAATAGAATTTTGTATTGGCGTGTTAAAACTTGAATTTCTCGCTTCACTAGGCAATTTGTGATATGATCCGCATACAAATTCAATTGAAAGTGCAACTCCTGGCATGTCTAAATATTCCGAAATTATTCTTCTTACCAAAAATTCTGGAATATTTATTTGTTAGACTAGCCCAAAAGTATGCAATGCCCGCATATTGCACGATTTTATCCATCGCAAATTGGTCGGCTTTCATCTTAGAGACGGAATATTTCTATTTTCGTACATATGGCCATTTTAAAGAGACGAAAATTTTGCTTTTCCATCCTTGAAAGGTAATTAAATGGTATTTTTAATTTGCCAGTTTTTGTGAAATTAGCAAAATTGTAGCCAAATCTGAATCGCCTAGCCACAAACATTTTCAACTTTGGAAAATGTTTACCGCATGCCTTTACTATACGCACGACGCCAACACAAGTGTATGCGCCTAAAAGTATGTAGATGAATACATCTAGCTGATTTCGTAAGCACCTACCGAAAGATTTTCCGCCACCTTTCAAATTAAGTTTACCTTTTCCCTTTACCTCGCCAGCACTATGCGCTCAGCTATTTTTAGTATTCGCACAGCTGTCTTGTTTTACAAATTAAAGTTTTACACCATTTATGGCATGTAAAAGTATGCAACACTTGCTTGCTTACTTACTCTTTGGGCCACGCAATCTTACACATACTACTTGTCAGACTCATTCCTTTCTCCAAACAGTCACTCCCTTTACGTTTTTCATTTCGCTCTGCGTTCATTTATTAACATGCACATATTCTCATAAGTGTTCTCGGTAGTCGCCAAAAAATTGCGAATAAGCAAAATGAAATATATAGCAACAACTCATATGCAGTTATAATTTGCATACTTGCCTAAGGCAGATACGGTTGCGTGCGGCTTGTGGCATGCAATAAAGTGCGTATGCTGGCAGCGTTGGCAGCCCATTAGTGTTCGGCACTGTCGAGCATTTGCTTCATTTTTTTTTTATTTTTCAGCTCTTTCACTTTCTTCGGCCTTCATTTTTCATTTTACACTTGAAACTTTATTACTTTCATAGATGACGACTCACTTTCAATCCTTCATTCTTATTTCATATGCAAGAATTTTTTTCCACTTCTGATTTACTATGTAATATCTGCATTAATAACTACATTTATGATGGTGTTACCACCTTGCCACGTAGGATAAGTAGATGTTTTGCAAGAACGAAGCAAATTAGTAAATAAAAAATAAATCTTACTTAAATGAAAATAAAAGGCCGTACTCATTTCCGTCAAACTATCATTTTCTCGTTTACAATTACGCGGCTTCTTTGGCGCTGCTCAACTTCAAATAATTGTTGCCAAACTTTATTAATGAATATTTCGGAAAAAACTTTTACCGAAAACCGCTAACGAGCAAAGTTGGAAAATACCAAAAATACAAAAGCAATCAAGAATAAATAAAGGCAGATAAAACAGTTTTTGAACAAGTTTATTTTTTTTCTTTTGGAAAAACCCTTTTTGACTTACTATAACTACTGCAAAATTGTGAAAGTTATTTAAGGATGTGCTTTTAGAAAGAAGTTCTAAGGCGAAGTAAACTTGCAATGTATTAAAGCATTAGTTGTGGGATAAGTGTTATGCCGGAATTCAATAATTTGGTATAAAATCAAGTCTCAATATTTAAGACAATAAGCTCGATCTGGATGCCTTTCTTTGCTTTGTGTTTTAATTTTTTGTGACCTGCTTATCACCTGTTCACAATTTAGCTAGCTTATTTTGTGGCTAGAGGCTAGTGTAGGCCAACTGGTCTAAAATTGTGACATTTATTACTGTCAGACACTGGAAGTGCTTACTGGAATTCGGGCAATAGATTACCTTCATTGTTTCAAATTTTTCATTTTTTTTTTTTTTCAAAACTAAATCAAAGTATGTCACACATTTTTAATAATTATAAATAAATAGAAAAATAAAACGCCTAATCGCATTATTATTTTATGTATACAGATATATGAAATAGAAGAAAATCTTGGAAAATCTTATTTTAAATATAAAATATGTATGTATATTTATATTTGCGAAACAAAAAAAATATGTAAAGCCATTTAAAAATGTTTGTATAATTTAAAAATGTTTTGGTACATACATTTCAATTCTCCTCTTCCTTTCTTTCTACTCTTTAAATTTGAAATTAGTAGATAAGTAAATCTAGCTTGCTAGCCTTGTTCGGAACTCGTTCATGCATCACTTTGATCATTCAAGCAGTTGTCACCATTGTGAATGAGCCCTGTGGAAGGAAGAAGCACAATTGGCAAATATAAGAAGAAACTGATGGTGATCGCGCTAAACAAGTGTTATCCAAAAATATATTTTAATGCAAAAATTTAAATAATAAAAAGAAAAAAATAGCGTGAGTATATAGAATAGCAACATTGCAAATAGTGTATTAGTGTTTTTGCTATTTAATAATAAGTAAAGTTGTTTACAAAGTGCAAATGTCAAAAAAGTGAAGTGTCTATTACGGAAGTCTGTGTGCTATTTCAAAGTTGTAGCAGCATGTGTGGGCAGCATAACAAGCGGTAGTAGCATCCACTTAAGTGGTTGACAGAAATCGGAAGGAATTTGAAATAAAATGCAAACAAACAAGAATCAGACATCAGACATTGGCAGACACTTTGAGGCAGTTGAAAAAAGAAGGTAAGTGGAAATTGTTGGCAGCAATATTTATTCATGTTGACGCATTTTACTATCGTCGTCGACCATATTTTGTATTTGTTTATTTATGTTTTCAAAGAACACAACAACAGTGCTTCGAGTAAATAAAATAAGTTAAATATATGTAGAGAAAGCAGTACTGATGTAGCAATTTTTCGGTATACAATTCAGAGTACTGAATACTTCAATGCCATTTCGGTACTCAATTCCTTCTTATACTTAGTAAGCATCACTATTTTCAAGTTGAGATAATTTTGTTTAATTAAAAATAGTTTTGAAACAATTACTGGTTAGAGTTTCAACTTTTTCGTGACCTCTTATACTCGATATATACAAACATCAATAAATATTCCGTGTGTTTCGGCCGAAAAAAAATTCATCCGCAATTTTTTCATTCGCCCGAATTGAATCCGCATATTGTGAGTTTCACCTGGAATAAACTTCGCTTCGAAAATTCGAACATGCAATTTCCAACTCTGAAATGTATACACTTGATGTGTAAAATTATCAAATAATTTAAATTCGATAGTAATTTGACAAAATTTAACAATTTTCCAGATCTTTGAAATATAACAGTCAATAAAGAAGTATTTATTAGATCTGTGCTAACATCTTCAATACCACCAGTACGACTACAATTTGCTATTCTGCCAGTTGGGTAGCGTGCCTGCGATTTTTCGCTGAAGGTGGTTACTAAAAAAGTGTAGGTAAGAGTTTGGAAATTAGGCTGGCGCAATCGTCTTTTGGTCAGATTATGCTGGAAGATATACCGCTTTTGGTCAATCCAAGTCTATTTTGCATAAAAAAAAATTATTTATGCGCAGATTTAAATATAAATTGTTTACCCCTTTCCATTGGGACACATTTTTCATTACAGGAGGCCCCAAACTCAGCTACATTTTCCTTGTTTTCTTTGATAAATCCTCTTGCAATATCCAACTTTTCCGGCATTCTACCTAATATTATCGCTCTTTGAACTTTGTTTACTGTTTTGTTACTGGAATAGGCGATCTTACGTAAAAAAAATTTAATTAAATCACTTACATTTTGAATCCGCGAATTTTTTCGCCTCTCAAAAAATAGTGAACAAATTCAACTAATACGCAAACTATTTCCGCCCAAAATAGGTGTTGCCGATAAGGGAAAACAAAGCCCGAAATTTATGATAAGCGAACAGTGAAAAGTGAATTATTTCGGGCGAAAACGAAACTCACGTTAAGGCTGAATATTTCTATTTTCGGTACCTTTTTGTGTTGATTAAAGCTCCGAACCGGTTGTAAAAGTATCTCATACCCGATATCCAATAGTAATCGATTGTTGAAATTGCCAACTGATCACATCTCTAGAATGCAGAGGGTGTGTTTGGCTGTCGAAAAATATGAAAAAAATATAAGAAAGTGATACGAAGAATGGTATAAAATAGCAAAGCAAAACAAATATAAATAGAAATCATACCAAAAATAAATAATAAATAACAAAGAAAAAATGGCAAAAACACCGGCTTTTGTGCGAATTTCTCGCGCCATATAGAGGAAACACTTGTTTGACTTATGGCAACAGGAAGGATGCAGCTAAAGTGGCAAAAGCACCTGTGCACGGACACACACTTACACACCCGCATACATACATACATACATACATACATATATATCAGCCGCTCCTTACTTTTAGCAGGCATGGCGAGTGAGTGTGGCGTGAATGAACCGCAAATGGCGCGCATATGAAAAAGGGCTAAGAGAAGGCATGAAAAATATTCCATGCAAGCAATAACAATAATAAATTACAAAGCTTTGGTGGCGCAAGCAAGCAAGCAAAGCACAACTTCGCTGGTGGGTGGCTAGTTGCTCTTGGCGTAAAGTAAGGAGGCAGGCAGGCGTAAAAAGTAGAAGTGGAGTATGAAAAAATGTGTTTGCACCGCTAAAAGAACCGCGGTCGTACGTAGCGGGGCGTCGCCACTGGATGCGCCTTATGGCAGTGGGAGTGTTTGCTAAGACAAGTTATTGTGTGTGTGTGTGTGTGTGTGTGTGTGTGTGTGTGCCGATGGCGTTGAAATGCAAAATTGTCACTTGCTGGACAACAAAAGCCGGTTACCAGGTTGCTGACACGCCCGCCATTTACTTAGCTGCCAGCGTAAACAACACTTTACGGATTACGTTATGTGTCAGACGCTACAGCAGGGATAACAATGAACAAATTGTGTGAAGAGGACGATGAATGGACGCAGAAAAATATTTGACTACAATTTTTGGATACACAAAAGAAGCTTGCCAGCTACATAAAGTGACTAGACAGCTGCTGATAAGTCGCTGGAATATTTGATTTGTAAAAGGCTTATAAAATACGCTGCGTTAATAAAATTGCTTGAAAATTTGTTAAAAGAAAAAAATTGGCTTAACTCAGCTGAGTTAAAGGAAAATATTTGCCAAAACACTCCATTGCATTAAAAACTTTCTTACATATTAAAATTTGTTAAAAAATGGTAGTCAGACAGTGGCATAGCTTAAACGAACCACTTGACAAGTTTTAAAAAACGAATTATATATAATCTGTGTTTGCAAACAATAAAAAACATATGTTTAATTTGTGCGAAAAGCGTAGTATCGAGCAATTCAGTTCAGCATAACAGTTTCATAAGTTTTGCTATAACAAAGAGTCTTTAATCTGATTTACCTTCTCTGCACACAAATCCGCTGACACCACCACATCTGCACACATTTTTTTCTTGTGTACAAATTTTTTCTATTAAATTCAAGGCATCACCAAACTCTACAAAACAAATTATGTGCCTTGAAAATGTTTATTTCTTTCACTTTACTACCAAACATCAAAAATCGATTACAATATTCCCTAAACATCTTAAGCACAATGCAAAAATATTCATTTCTACGCCAGTAGCCAATTCATAAACGCTTCAGCGCCTAAAAGCCACTTACTCCTTTCATACAGCAGTATGTAGCATAACAAAAAACGCAAGAGGTATTTATAAAAAAAAAAAAAAAAAAAAATCACGCAATCTGTCAGCTATTTTAGGCGCTATTTTTTTTTTTCGTGACTACTCCACACTCTAAATCATACAACTATTAGGCACTTGAATTTCTGCAATGTAAAAGCGCAAAGCAATTCCGACTGTGAATATGTGTTTAAATGTGTGTGTGTGTGCGCGCTAGTGCCAAAGTGTCGTTAACGCGCAGCAACGGCATAACATAAGAATTGACAGCATATTTATAGGCTACCCAGCGTATCACTAAAGGCGCAAAGCACAGGCGTAATCACAACAAAGGCGCGCTATCGCTGATCAAAAGAAAACGCGCGAACAAAAAAAAAAAAGAAAAAAAAAAAAAAAACCGTCGCTCACAAATAAACAGTTACTTGTTGTCAGTACTTCACATTCTTAACTCGCTTAACTCGCTTTCTTGCACGCGCATATGTGAGCTTGTCGATACTTCTGGAAAGTGTTGCGCGTCGTATATTATTCGTTGCCATCGATTTAATGTTTTTAAGACTCCACAGTGGGTATGCAAACCGCTCTAAACTACCGCGTTTTCACGTGCACACATCAATATGTACATATATGTATATGCAGATATCCTTCCAAGTGCCTGCATGGTTTCTGGTAAATGGCAAAAGAAACGAAATTCAAACGAGCAGTGCGAAGTGATTTCTGAAGTTTGGCACTCTTGCCATTTTGTCTATCAACATCTCTCATCGTCGTCGTCGTCTCACACGTGTGTGTGTGTGAGCATATAATTTCGCAGTAGGGCGACGCCTATAATTCAATTTGGCAAGCAGTTCGTTTTGAATATGCAAGAGATGCAGAAGGCGCTGATGTAGAAGTTAAAGTAAGCGCCAGTGGCAAAAACTAGAAACACCCGCAGCCATATGACACATGCACCCAACAATGAAACTAACAAACAAATTCTCAATTCAAACACTGCAATAAATGCGATTAGTCTCGGATGAGTGCGGGAATAGACGCCAGAGAGCATGCGACTAATGGCTAAAACACAATGCCGACGTACGGCCGAAATTTTGACCAGCAAAGCGACATCCTCAGCGACGTTCGCTTGGAAATTTCGCTTACTAAAACTCAATTACAGCTACAATGAAATCAGCTGATTATGCCAAGTTGTATGTCAGCTGATAGAGTGACCATATTAAGCGGATACAACTTTTCGAACATAGAGTGAATACAGCGATAAAAAGGCTATTGAACAAAAACAGAAAATGTTTAAAATAGCTTTTACTAAAGCTAAATTTTTTCTAGTAACAGAATGAACTTTTTGTTTTAAATCGATTTTAAGACCTTAGAATATTTAACATCTGATCACAATGGTTCACATTTTGCCGCTGCTGCCAGCGACGACAATAGAAATAAATCTATGGCCGCGAATAGACGTCGGACGAATTTCATCGTGCGCTTTGGTTGTGCGCATTCTCATATACGGTGGGTGTGTTCTATTTGTCACGACGAACATTTGCGACGAAAAGTTCGCATTGTGTTTCAGCCATAATACAACTTCTCATCACTTTATATGGAATGAAATGTTCCCTTGCGTTCGAGAGACTAATTGTCTCCTTCTATAACCGAATGGGTATAAATGTGGCTCTGAATTTAGAGCCAAGTCGCACATTTTCTTGCAGGGAGCTTTCTTGCTCAACTGATTTGCTTTCCGTGTATTCTACACGTCAGCACCGATGGAAATCTTTCACACGTCACAAATTAATGTCGCTGTCACTGTTGAACTGGTTTGACTACACGCTCTTGAAGAACCAGTTTATGAACTAAAATATTTGCTTGCCGCGCACTTTGGCCATTTCATCGCAGGGTGGTAAGTATGTGTGTGTGCGTGTGTGTGTGTGTGTGTGTATTAGCTCAAGTTTCGAGAATGTATTTTCTTTGCGCTGACAGCGTTTAGGTAAATATATTAAAATGGGAAATGCGGCTTTAGCGGATCTTAATAATATTTGTGAGAATTTATGAAAATCTCAAAATAGATTTTATACTCTGACACCGATTTAAGTCAAGCCACAATTTTGTGTGAAAACATACCGAGTACTCGTACGTAAATAAATTTGTATGTGTAGGCGAATGCACAAAATGAATTTCCATGCACACTCAACAACATACACATTTCTTCTTACAGGAAATGGTGTTGAATTTTTATTTCTACTACCCCGCCTGCACTTACATATTTACTAGCATGAGCGCTGTCAAATGCGAAAGTACATGCAATTTCTGTAATTCTCGAAGGTAGCTTCTTTTATTGCCAAATCGACGAAAAATACGAACAGCAATTTAGCAAGTGAAATTTGCTGCTGTTGTTGCTGATATTTACTACATGTTGTTGTTGGTTCTGGTGAAAAACAAAAAAAAAATAGTTTGTGGCGTAAAAAAAATTTTAAATGCTTTCTTCCAACATTGAACTTTGCAACTCAGTTAAAGGGGTTACCAAATTTACACGAAAAATTACAAATAATATTTTCTAAAAAGAAAATTTTTAATTCCACCTTTTCTCTAAGCTAACACAGGTAAGGTGAGGTCGTTTCGGGTCGTGAATTTAGATTTTAACGAAATTTTTATAAGTTGTTTTTGGGTCAATTTAAGGAGACACGTATTTTTTTTTGCCCAAAATAAATTTTTTTGTGAATTTTTCGCAATTTAATTTTTTCCTAAAAATCAAAGCTCGGACTTTATTTTTTAAACATGTATAACTTCGACAAATATCAACCGATTTTGTTTGCCAAATGTTTGTAATAATCTATTCTTTTAAATACAAGCGTCAGAAATTACATGAATATTAAAAAAAAAAATGTATTCAAAAATTTTCAAAATTTTTTTTTTTCATAATGCGTTTTTTTATTTTTTTCAAAAATTTTTCAAAGAAAATAGACAGTTGAAACTTTAATCTGGCCAACTGCCAAAAATTCGAAATTTGTTTTTTTGTAGTTATGATTTTGTATAAAATTTTTTTTTCACGATATCATATAAACCAGGAACGCTTGAATTGTTCAACACAAAGCCCTAACAAAAATGATACTATATATGTATATCAAAGAAAATGGTGTGAAAATTGTTAAAGTAAAACTTTACAAAAAATTAAAAAGTTTAATTTCGAATGAAAAAATATTTTCTTTGGAAAGTTTTTGAAAAAAATAAAAATAATGCATTTTGGAAAAAAAATTTCAAAATTTTTTGCAATTTTTTAATAAATTATTTTTTTTTATATGTATGTAATTTCTGACGCTTGTATTTAAAAGAATTTGAAAAAAAATTACTTTAATCGATTGATATTTGTCGAAGTTATGCATTTTTAAAAACAAACTTGATTTTTACGAAAAATTTAATTGCGAAAAATCACCAAAAAAAATTTTTTTTTAGGCAAAAAAAATACGAGTCTCCTTAATTTGACCCAAAAACAACATAAAAAAGTTTCGTAAAAATCTAAAATCATTTCTCGAAACGGCCGGGCGTTTTGAAATGGAAAGGGCCAATGTAAATGAACGAAGTCCTCAACTCGACAAAATGTGCGTTCGGAACTGTTTTTGTGTTTGCAACAAATTTTAACCATCTCCAAGCTGAGCTTTTTTCTGACCTTATTAGTCTAACTTATTTTATTAATAACGTCGTCATTTGGCTTTTGTTAAACTGCTGTGACCCTCCCATTGACTAAAAGTTGTTTCGAACTTTTGTCCACATGATCAGTCTGCTCTTTAATCACATCGGCAGGTATCATCTAATACGATTTGATATGACATAACCTGTTTAATGAATGACTCTATCATTTCATATCACTCACATCACAATTTGTTAACTGTGTAGAATTTCAGTTTTCTCAAGAAGTCATTCGCCATCAGAACTTAGTGGACTTGATTTTCTTTGCTCTGTCACGATATGTCTTGTATTGATTTGTCCAATCTAAGGGTTAATGAATTCTATATACTCTAATCCGACTTCGACTACTAAGATCTGATCTGCTCTTAGACAAAAAAAAAGTGTCGTAAAATATTACACTATGAGATTTTTTTTCGCAACGTGTTAAGTTCGAGTGCCGCTAATTTGTTGCTTCTTCAATCTCTGCTGTTTATTTTTTATCTGATGTGAATCTGTGATGTGATATATAGACTGAACTATCCAGAAACAGATATTCTTTACTTAAATTTCCGTTCATCTGGCAACCCTACACCACCATATCGTTCATGCATTCAAATAATCGTAAAAAACAACTGCAAACGCCATTTTAAACTACCAATAAGTGAACTTTAAATGGCCAAGAGCGAAGGCAGCAATAATGCAAACAAACAAGCAATGGTGGTGAAAAGCAAAAGCAATAAAGACAAGAGCAACAATAAACGCAAAACCACGTAACAACAAGCAAGACCAACAACAACAACAACAACCGAACGAACTGCAGCATTGACGGCAGTTTCGATGACGCCAGCAAGAAAATCAAAAAGGCGTTGAAGTAAGTGACGAAAGAGATAATTACAAGCAAGAGGAGCGAGAAGGAAGCGACAGGAAATGAAGGTGGAAGCAATGAAGCAGTCGCATGTGCTTGTGTGTGTGTGTGTGTGTGTGTGTCTGTATGTAAGCAAATGATTTGTCTGCAAAGCCTGGCACAACTTGCCACATCGAGCGAATGTCTTGGCTCGACGAGTTCGATGAGTGTGAGCGCGCGAGTGGGCAGGAAGTGTGATAATTACGTACGACTGCTGAGCGGAGATGCACATGCTGGCAGCAGTTGCCGTAGCAGCGCCGACTACAACAACAACAACAACAGCAGCGAGTAGGAACATACATACATCTGCGGTTATAGCCGCCGTCCCCTCGAGACACCCGACATCATTCGCTTAGCCGTTTCCGTCGCCTTAGTCGGCAGTCGGCAGGCAGTTGGTAGTCGTCTGCACTTTGGCTTGCGGCGTTGGCAGCAATGTTGCAAACAATTTAATTATGCCCGCTCGCTCGATTTGCTCTGAAATGCAATTTTCCACAGAACGCGCTGGAGGCGGCCAACAACAGAGCGGTGTGCGGTGTGCGGTGTGTAGTGTGCGGCAAAGGCGCGCTGAGAAGGCGCACAAAAGCAGCGGGATAGTTCTACAGAGCAGCAATCGGCAGAAAATCAATTCGAATTCTTGCCTTTGGCGATGTCTGTGCGCCGCCGCCGCCGCCGCCGACGCCGAATAAACTGTCTCATAAGTGACTGCTGTAGCCAGTGTGTGAACGCGTACCACACCTTAAGCTCAAAAGCGCGCGCTCAAGTGTGTCTGTGTGTGTCTGAGTGTGTGTGTGTGTGTGTCGTGTGGCAATGTGGCAAGATTACAACATTGATGTTGCCATTTATTATATTAAATACTTATGCGAATGTGACGGTTCGTTAGGTCGGTCACAAGGCAGCCAGCCACCACTTTTCAAAAGCGTAGGAAAAGCGTTAAAATCTTCGACTGCTCGTCAGTATTTCAATGCTTGTGTGCGAATATGCATGGCTTTCCTCCGTTGCACGACCGCAACAGCATCAACTTTTGCGCTTTGCGGTTGTGCGCCTGCATTTGTTGGCCTAAATAAATCAAGACACTGAGCCAATTGAGTTGTGAGTTGTCTGCACTGCAATGCGCGCCGACATGCCGGGCGTGTTGATCGAACGCATATGCAGACGCTGTCGCGGCAGCTGCATTGCATAGAGTTGTGGCAGCGGGGCAGCGGAGTGTGTGCCAAGTGTATGGTTTACAGGTTTGTTAGTATTTTGTGCGTTAATAATTTGCTTCTTTTTTTTCATCTTTGGCAAATATTCGTAGTTCACTCGATTGCCAGTTGCAGTGGCGAGCAATAAAATGACAGTATTTAAGATATTTCATGCGTCATAACAAACCATAACCAGTGCTTTGAGTTTCAATGTAAACGATGAAATATTCTCTAACGTTATCAAAAGTGACTTAATCCCATCGTAGCCATTTACAAACTTTATTTGTATTGATTTGATTTAATCTAACTTTAATGCTCGCAGTAGTGTTTTTTTTTAACTTTTTCAATAAACAGCAACTTTCAAACACTTCGGAAAGTCAAGAAGCGAAACAGTTTTGCGTCGCAACTTCTTCATATCCTTTCCTTATCTTGTGTTATGTCACCTGTGTGTGTGTTATTTTCTTGTACTAATCTGATTCGAATTTATCAGATTAAATCGGTCAGTTGATGATGTCAATTCGTACCTTCGTTCCGATTTGGACGCGACTAATCAATCTATTCTGTTCTGATTTGACTAGTCCCCTGCTGTGATCTGATCACGTGCAATGCTCTCTTGTGTAATTTGATTATCCCAACTCGATGCGCTCTGTTATTATTATTTAAACGCCAAAATAAGTCAACCAAAAAACGACCTTACCACAGACTTATCTCAAATTCCAACACTGCATTAATCGCGTACCGAACTGTGCAGTCAAACCTCACTTCTTCAAATTCAAATGCGTAAATTTTCGTTGGAATTCACAAGCTTTTTGTGACATTCACAATAATCAAACTTCACGTGAGTGCCATTCAACCGCCCGTCACGTCGCAGACGCTCTTAGCCAAATCAAGTTGGGGAAACTTTTCGCTGCCAAACTCAAATCCGATGGCATTTTCAGCGCGAATTTCGTAAATTGGCGAAAGTTTTGTTTGTGGTCAAATGGACCTGCACGCGCTGCCATTGCCTGACACTGCGACTGAGAACGCCGCCTTCGCTTGTGTGTGTGTGTGTGTGTGTGAACTGACAACTATTGCCGTTAATCCTCGACTCAATGCTTGCGTATGGGGATCTATTAGAAATAAACCGAGCATTGTCGCTGCGGGCGCATGGCGAAAACTTTCAAATTGGAAAATTTTGACAGATTTGTGGTGGAAAAGGTTTAAGAGTGGCATCAACTAACTAACTGAAAGTCTTACTGCTAGCTTTACTAGGAGCGCATCTACACGTTTGATCAAGGGCAAGGCGGCTGCGGTGCCTGTGTGTGTGTGTGCGTGTGTGTTTTGGGGCGGTCGGGGGGTTCTTAACATTTATTCGCTTCGAATGCAACTGCAACTTGCGCGTTTGTGACAAAGTTTCGCTGTGGCTGCTTAACGTTTGCGCGGTGATCAGAAAGTTGGTGACTGCGCTGTGGTTAAAGCGGACATGTGACGTAGCGAATTCGAAGGAATTTATATTTTAGAAGAAAAACAGTAAATTTTATATTCTTAATAATGTTTCTCGCACTTTCTTATTTTTTGTTTAAGAAACACAATTTCTAATGCGAAAAAAATACAATTTTACTTTGGATAGTTTTCAATAAAATAGTTATATTTTACAAAAGCTATAGAACATTTTTACGTGCATTGAATGTTTCAGGAAACTTTGCTTTTAATTTAAAATAATTACAGTTTTCATTAATTTTAAAAATTTATTTTATTTATTATATTTAAAAATTTACCAAAAAAAAATGATATTAAAAACTTTAAAATTTTATTTAGTTTTGCTCACTAATTTTATTATAAATTTCGAATAAATTTTTTGTTTTATTTTACTCACTACATTTTTTATATGACGGCCATTGTTTTTTAAGCATACAAGATTTTCTACTAAGATTTTCATATAAGAATTTTTGTTCGCATTGTTTATTTCTTTTTTTTAATTTTTCATTAGTCATTAAAAATTTTAAATAATATTTTTAAACATTTTGCTCAAAAAATGAATTTTTTTATACTTGTGTGTGGTTGTTTTTGCTGTTTTGCAGGTGAAAACTTTTATTTTATTTTTATTTTTTTATTAAAAACAAAATTTTTTTTGCATAATATTAAATTTTATAATTTTTTTTTTTACAAGAAAGGTGAAGGAAATTTCCGCTTGAGTTATTTAATCTTGCTGTGTATTATTTATTTCATTCATGGATATCAATTCAAATAAAAAAAATATGTGTCTCCTTCCTCATATATTCGCTTCTCTTTATTTTTCAAATATTGCCACATTATTCGGCATCATTCTGTCAATACAAAAAAAATTCCCCTACACAAATATTTGCATTTAGGTTATTTACTTGTCGCCATCTACACGCCTTTCGGCATATTGAACGACTACTGCCGTCGCAAAAATAAACAGGCAAATCTGAAATTTTCGCTATGAATACGTGAAAGTAAAAGAAGAAAATCGTTGCAAGGCTTTTTTTGCATGCATGTGAAAAATATTGAGCGTGACTTTAGCTAAATAAGTAGAGCCCATGCCTTTTGAAGAAGGAAAAAGTGAAACTCGAAAATAAATAAAAACAAGCAAAAACGAAACAAAAACAGAAAAACTGTGGCGCGGCAGCACATGGCCTACAGCCTGAAAATAACCAATAAAAGTCAACTAAAGTGAAAGCTTATAAGAGTGTTTATAAGTGCGCTTTATGGATTTACGTACATAACATTGTATATATTTACATTCAAAAAAACAACAGCTTTTACGTAGTACGCCGCAAAAGAAAAAACCTGTAGGATGCAAGTGTAAAAGTGTATTCACAAATGTGTATGCGCTCAATTGAGCACTAATTTAATAAGCTTGTCGCTTTAGCATAATTCATTCGCTAAGTCTGTAATTCTCAACAGGCTAATGGATAGAAATAATTATGAAGAAATGTGTCTAGTGTTTTCGATACTCACTTGCTATTGAAATTGTGTGATCTCTAATAAGAAAAATGCAAAGATCAATCGAAATTTATGAATAAGTGCAGTTTAGTAGAAACTCGCCTATTAATATACTGAAAGTATATATGTATAAACTAACAAAGCGTATCTGTATGCATTCATCTTCCAATTTTTGTCTGGGTTATAAAAAAATGTTTCTGAAATCTAATTTGTGAGTGCTGTAATTTATGCTTTAAGTAGTGATTGGCGATATCTTGACTTTTCGAAAGCAGTATCACTCGTGACTGTGACTTTGCAGTCACGGTGATTATAAATTATGACTGTGACAAAAATAGTGCCAGAAAGATACAAATGAAACAATTTAGCAAGCATTTTAATGAAACTTCATATTTATGCACGGGTACATACAAACATATTTGTTTGTATTTATTAAAGATAACACAGTACAACACATGATTTGCCAACTCAATTCTGAGAACTGTATGTGAAATTAGACCCAAAAAGAATAATTTCTGCATCATTGGTTTTGTCTTCTTACCTGCCAAAATATTTTTAATATCGATTTGAAGTTAGTACTATCGTATAGGGGAATTTATCACGTTTTAGGCCCTGTTGTTTGACATACATAGCTCGACAGCCACTAGCCCGATTTAGTTGAAATAAATTTTAAAAAATTTAGAATTACAATTCCCTTAATCTGTTCATATATTGTTTTCCTATACAAGCAACACTTTCCAAGTTAAAAATAAGCGCATGAAGAAAATTTTTTTTTTTTTTTTTTTTAAATTCATAAAAAATACAAAACGGAAATAAGTTTCAAGTCTAATTACTTTTTCGCAAAGTCACATAACCTATGAGCAAAATGAGACAAAGATCATGAAATTTGAAATTTTTGAAATTGAGTTGGCAATCAATGAACTGAAAAATGTTGTACTGTGTAATTAGAAGTAAAAGACATATGTACATACATAAATTCCTGAATAACAAAATTCAGATATATTAAATTTAAATACTTAATAATATCTAGGTTTACAATTATATCTCGTTTATAAGTAGTAATAAAACTATTCTAAAGTGTGGCTAATGGAAAAATTTTTATGGTCGCTGTATTAAGGCATTATTGCGACTTCTACTTTTTTACAGTTGCAATTTCTAAATGCGTTATTGCGATTGCTACTTTGTCACCAACTCAATTCGCGGGCCGTGACATCGATTGTGACTGTAACGGCTACTTTTTCATAGTCACAATATCCCAATACGGTGACTACTAATTTGTCACTGCAGTGGCCAGTGACTTTTTAGTATCAGTGACAAAGTCACAGGTTCGCAAATATTTACCATCTCTAGCTGTAAGTGTACACCGTAAAAATGGCAAAAAAAAATATTTCATTAATTAAAAGCAATGTGCATATCCAAGGTCTTAGTTGTCGCTTTGAGAGATGAGTACTGAGAAGAAAGAGCTATCTGGATAAGGTTTTCAAATTATTGGGTTTTGAACATTAATTGGACATAATATTTAGTAACGACCTCAACGATAGGGCGAGCCCCAAAAGCTAAAAAAATAGACTCCGTAATGAATTTCCATCTGCTCTATAGCTCGTTTGCAATCGCTTGGAAAATACCAAGAAAAAGCATAAAAAAATCTATCCCATGCAGTTTGAAAATTACGTGCATTTAAGAAAAACCTAGAAATTTAGTCACACTGTAACCATTTTTCGATTATTGTGGTTAATTTTTATTATTTTTGTTCATTTAAACTTTGTAACCTTAACCCTAAATAACATTTCTAGAACCTAAGTCAAAAATAATGACACAATTGTCCCAAGTTTGCTAAAATTAAGACTTTTTGTTAAACTATGTATTTAAAACTTTTATAGTTTGTCGACTTTGATAGGCCCTTCTTTAAAAAAAATGTACTAAAGTGTCTTGGCAAGTGCCAATAAAAGTTCGCGTATTTAAACAGGATTGTAAAATGGTAAACTACTTGTTAGTTTCATACTAAAAAAAACGAGTAAAAAATCCGATTTTTGCTAACACATTTTATTATCCTGAAAGGATTTCATTTTGTCGAACAACGCTACAGAGGCATAATGAAAATCCCCAATTCATCCAAAAAAAGATGTTTACATAAACTAACACAAATTTCACATTTGATGCGAGAAGACAGATCCCAGTATCGCTTTAAACTAAACCTGTGGACCGGAATTTTAAATGGCAGCCCGTTCCCCAGATTTAAATCCGCTGCATTTTTTTTATTGGGGCGTTTTTGAAGAAAAAGTTTATTCAAAGCCTATTGAGAGCGTAGCCGACCTTCGTGAACGAACTTTTCAAGCTGCTGAGGATATCAGCTCTCGAGGATATGCCCGGCTTATAAGTAGATCTTTTTTAAGAAGATGTAGGGCGTTTATTGAGGCTGATGGTAAACAATTTAAGCATTTATTGTAATAAAAAATGTTATTTCCCTGTATGACTTTTATTCCAATAAACCTAAACTAAACTAGGTCAAGAGTTTTCATTATTTTATTAGTTTTACTTACTCTTGTTGACTTTGGTGAAATTTGCGTCACTATCTGTCTCACTCGCTCATGACAAACATGTCCACTATCCATCTCTCTCATTATTTTGCCGTAAAATTAAGAACCTACCAAGAGCTTGTGCGAATAAAAAACATTTGAAACTTGGGGCAATTGTGTCATTATTTTTGACTTAAGTTCTAGAAATGTTATTTAGGGTTAAGGTTACAAAGTTGAAATGAATAAAACTAATAAAAATTAACCACAATAACCGAAAAATGGTCAAAGTTTGACCAAATTTCTAGGTTTTTCTTAAATGCACGTAATTTTCAAACTGCATGGGATAGATTTTTCTCATGATGGTTACAATCAATACTGGCACCCCGTTTCGGCTTGACGTTGAGTTCTGTTACAGCCTCATTTACATACCTGATTGTATCTTTAACACCTCCGCTCAACTTTAGTCTACTAGTTTTGAAATATTCCGTTTGTTTTTTTTTTCAATTTATGTCAGAAATGCGTTGAGTTTTGGCATAGGCATGATGAAGTGTTTTCTTAAAAACATAATAGAGTATTATAATAGTTTTATTCACAAAACACTTAGTGGGTGTGCAAACTTTAGTCTCTCTCCTCGCTTGCATCAGAATTCCTGCAAGTGATCTTCAAATATGTATTGAATTTTAAGTTTGCGTGAGTAATTAATAGTAGGCTTTACTGCATCGCATACGAACAAGAAACTACGTATGTAATTATGAAATGTTAATAAGGAAACTTTTATTGGCTGCGGCTATAATTATGCTACACTTGTTGAGTGACTATGTAAATAATTTAATCCAACACGCAAAAGTGACGCGCTCTCGAGTTGTATAATAAAGCTGGCAACTCACTTCACTTTACTTGCAGATCATTTACATAATTTCATAATAGCAACTCTACCTGTGTAGTAACCCTATTTGCGTAACCTCTTCGGCACCCCTCCCCCATTTGCGATTAAGCGAGTTCGGGTTGACTACACACGCACTAAACTAACAACACATATTTTACCACAAAACTCGAATATGTTTTTCGAAATGTGAAAAGTTTTAGACTAAACTTTTCAGCACTCACTCATTCATGCTCTCGCACAGTCACCCACTCCTCTCCACCCAAGTGTGAGTACACACTCTCCTTATGGCAGTCATTCATACGCCGACTCAACGCTGTCACTTTGCATGCACTTTTCATGGTCCTTAACGTTGTTACTGCCCCTTTTTTTTTTAGTGTTGCTGCGCTGTTGTTGTTGTGATGAAAGTAAATAGTTATGTATGTAGAAGTAGAAAGGAAGGATTTCAAAAAAGTTCAAAGCCAGATTTACATAGTTGAACAAGCAGTGTGTGTGTGTGTAGAGAGCGCTGCCAATATGCGAGCGAGTTCATTGCAGAATGAGAAAGTGAGCGCTTGAATGTGGAATGAAGTGTAGTGAGACGCGCTGCCCAAAAGTCTAGTAAACTAAGAGTAGCATACAAAAATTGTGAAGCGCTTTTGCTGTGTGCCCACATACATGAGTATGTGTGAGTGTGACTGACTCCAAACGACTTGCGGATATACATAGTGAAATGGATGTGCGTATATTTATTTAGTTTTTTTCCATTCTTCCTTCAAGGAGCATCATTTAAATTCAAATTAAAATTTTCACCATAAATAGTTATTTAAGCGTGTGCTTTATTTAACTTTTTGCCATTAAATTGTAGCACACACCGATGCGCACACGCAAGAAAAACATCAGCAGAAGCCGCAACATCAGAAATAAATGCCACTCTGCACATTAAAATGCTGATCCTAAAAGTATATTACGCTCATATGTTGGAGCGTTGACTTTGTTTGAAGTACTTTTGGGGTTAACATACTTTCTGGCAGCACTCAGTAATTAAATGCTCATGAATATTTTATAAATCAAAGAAAATTTGCAGAGTAAACTAAAAAAATATGCGACCCATTAGGAAATATTTAGGCATAAAAATTATGAAGTACGATTATTTTAGTTTTTAAAGTTAGTTCTTCTTTCTTTTCTACTTTCACAAGTAAACCAACCAACTAGATAAGGCTCCCTTGTAGGATGACGCTGCCTATAGAGACTTACTTTTATCACCATATTTTTTTTACTAGAAGTAACACCTGGAATCTTAAAGGTTTCGCGGAAACCCAGCAGTTCCACGAGGAACATACTGGCTTCACATATAGCGACGCACTGACATAGAGCTCCTAAAAATATACTTCTGTCCCTACAACACTTACCATCTTTGAAATGTCAGCGCCATCATGATAGATGACGCTCTTATCGGCAACTCATTCTTTTTTGAATGGGGATCGTTTATTATTAAAAAAAATGTTCCACTTATACTTCTTTATGTTGCATATTTTTAGGCGCGTATATCGTTAAGCAGTCTCTTGGTAGTGCCCATTTTAGTGTAGCGCACTCCAGTGCCATACTGCGCTAGCCAACATTCGAAATTCACTTAGAAGTATGCAACATTAGAGGACAATTAGCAGTAAAAAAAAATGTTTGATTATACATACATATTTATAGGCGAATATTTCACTAATTTGTCGCTGCTTTGAAATTTCCAAGTAGTCAGCAAGCAAATGTGCTTTCATCTCTTAACGTGGCGTCTATATTCGTTCGAAAGTCAATGGGTCCAACTTTACCGAAGCTATTTAAAGATTTTAATTGAAATATGTAAACCAATTAGCTTTGTTTAAAATCTTAAAACAGAGAAAATCGTTCAATCTGCCGCTTCAAAGTTTATAACATTACATATATTATTGGCATGTGCGGCTGCGAATTGAAAGAATTTAATGCTTCCTGATTTAAAACGGCCGCACTCACACTTTTACCAAAGTATTCACAGTACTTACCTGCACTTTTCATCACGCTAGATCGGAATATTTTGCTTCGAAGCTATACAATTGAACTTCAAGGCCACTGTTGACATCGATAGTTCGTTAAAGGCATATGCGTCTTGCGTTGCATACATTTAGGCGCACTGGCTTGCACATATGTACATACGTAAATCAAAGTCGCCTGCAAGCGTAGAGAGGCTATGTAACAACTCTTGTGGCAGTGTACATAGTTGTGGCACGTCGCCATTTGCACGTGCATATCCTTTCAATTTCTTCGATTTTCAAAGCATGGAAATAAATAAATCGAATAGGATTTTACATACATATGCCCGCGTGCATCAACACGCACACTCCGACAAATGTATATACATAAGACAAAACCGCTGCTCCATTTACACGCAAAGGCTTTAAAACATTTTATTATTTCTCGCTTTTATTCGTTTGCTATTTCTAAGCCACACAGCTCTTTATATTATTTATTTATTTATTTATTTATCAGTGAACTGCTGCATTGGCAATGCAATTTCGAATTTAATGCCAAACCCAGTAATGCATTAGTGTGTCAAAGTTGGTATGTGCGAGTGTGTGTGTGTGCGAGTGTGTGAGCACTGATTGAAATTGAAGCTGGTGTCTCGTAGAAGGATTGAGAAATCGAATACGATTTGCGTTGTTTGAATTTAAATTAAAGCTCAATATAAATAATTAAGCTTTGAATTGTTCATTCTCAACTTGGCACGTCCTATCGAACACTCACACACACACACACAGACGCACACACACACATGTATATATTCCGCTTGCTTACCCTTTTCTTGATTCACTTTTGCGATTTGCTATTTGTGATCGCTGCAAAATGTGAAATTAAATGCTTACTTGTCTTTGGCGACGACGTGCGCTGCCTTTCAATGAGCGCGTACTGAGCGCGTACATATGAATGAATGCATCAATGGGTTAACTGAGCGTACACTTACACACACTCACACACACTAACACACACACACACACACACACCCATAAAAGCCCCGCCAGTCAATCAATTCGCTTCGGTTTAATTGCGCGCATTTCTCTTTGAAACATTCAATCTTAATCGAGAGCGCCGTAAGCGCATTTGCATTGGCTTTCATTGGCGCGCCTCTGTGTGTGTGTGTGCGTGTTTGTGTGCACAAAGTAACTAATTACATAGAATTTAAAGCTTTCAGTGCATGCCTCTATCGCTAATCTTTGGCGTGCACAGCGTACGAAATTGGCGCTAAGTGCTTGTCCTGCTCAATTACAAATAAGCGAGGAGCATAAAAGGAAGGAGGCGAGGCAAACGCCTAGGCATGGCATACAATTCGGCTAACTCCAAGGGGATATTATTTTCTACTACCTCAAATACGATAAGGTTGTAATCTCTCCCAAAAAAATATTCTAAAAATAACAAAGAATTTCTCCTTCATATATTTTTATATTTTTTTTTTGCTTTTCTGCGATAAACATTCTTTAATTTGTGCTGAATACTTGATCTAATGTATCATTTTTTTTTTTATCAAAAAAGCTCACTCATGTATAAGAATCCGTAATCATTTTTTATACTTAAACAACAACAACAACGCTAGACATTGTGCGTAAACGTTGATGCTTGCAAAGATAAATGAATGTTAGTACGCTTTGAATATTTTACACTTTGTCTGAGTTGTGTTAATATAAAAATAATTTTTAATTGCATATTTTATAAAAAAAAAATGCCTTTTCATCCAGAAAGACGACATTTTCAATTTAAAATTGCTTGCTCAAAATGCGTTGTATTCGCAAATTGACTACGAAAAATTAATATCTTGTTAACGCAGCGTGAAGCGAACAATAAAATTGCTAAACGAAAAAGCATTCGCCACATATTAAGCATTAAATAGCACGCGCTGTCTACATTCAAGCCACACATACACAAAAACATAATCACACCCACACAGGCAAGCAAACAGCCATGTAAATATTTAAGTAGAAGCAGGATTAAAATTCTAAAAAAAAAAACGTTCTCCGCCACGGCTCATATAATTTTGCAATTGCTTGCTCTCATTCATTACACAGGTCTGCAACAAAAATGCTGTCTGAATATTTCCAACTGATTCCTATGTATTTAGGTGTTCTGAAAAAAACTAAAAAAATACTCAAAAAATTCCAGAACGTAAGGTTATTTTACAAAACGCAAAATTTTATTATAAAAAGGTGTTTTTTTGGGCTAACTTGGAGATCAGGATATAGTTTGGGCACCTCATAAAGTCTGCAAAAGATGTGTCGAAGATCTTCAAAATGCGATTCCTATGGTATGGTGCGAGCAAAAGAACCATAGTAATGATTGTTTCTTTTTTTTCGTGTAATGTGAAAGGGTATAATTCAAAACGGAAGCAGTCAATTTCATACCCCAATCTGCAATCAGCTACTCGTCTCATCCCTCATGGGACCGAAATACCAGTGCCCAAGGTCCCTGCTACCTTGGAAGAGATTTCAAGTTCTGACGAAGATGGTGCCGCTGTACCTGAACCCGATGACATGTCAAGTTTTGAATTTGAAGATGACAACAGTCCGAAATCCCAAAAACGCTGCTGTGTTGCTTGGATCAAGGCTCAAAAGCAGGAACTTATTTTTGCCGGGAGTGTCTTCCGCCTGGTTTAGATATCGTGAGGTGAAGTTTACTTTCTACTTTGCCCAAGAGGACGAGTTGATTTATTGTACTAATATTGAAGATTTGATGGATACATTTCAGTTCTCATACGACCCAGCAGAGTGGCGTATTTTTATAGATTCTTCAAAAAGAAGCCTAAAATCAGTTCTGCTTCACAACGACGGTTTCTATACTTCCATTCCTGTCGGTCATTCCGTACACCCCAAGGAAACCTACAAGAACTTGAAATTGATTCTTTGCAAATTAAAATATAAAGACCACGGGGCATGGCGCTCGGACAACAATCTGAGTTTACCAAATTCCCTTGCTTTTTGTGTCTATGGGATAGTAGAGACCGAACAAATCACTGGACCAAAAAGTGTTGGCCCCCTCCGAGGAAGCTTAAAGTTGGCGCAAGGAATGTCCGGCATGAAACTTTGGTGCCTCCTCATAAAGTTCTTCTACCACCGCTTCACATAAAGCTGGGATTGATGAAGCAATTTTAAAGTCACTTCCAAGAGATGGAAATACTGCAAATACTTAATATCAAAGTTTCCAGACCTCTCGGAGGCAAAGTTGAAGGAAGTGATCCACTATTCATCACAACCATGACGGATCCTCAAAGCGAATGGTGGATTGCCTTTAAAGAGGTCATAAAGAAATTTTTAGGCAATAACAAAAATCCTAACTACAAACAAATCGTCAAAAGAATGTTAAAAGCATTTCAAGCTTTAGGTTGTTTGATGAGTTTAAAAGTACATTTACTTCATTCCCACCTCGACTACTTTCTAGAAAATTTAGGAGAAGTGCGGGAAGAGAGCAAGGTAAACGATTTCAACAAGATATTAAGGAGATGGAAAAAAGATACCAGGAAGATGGAGCGTTTCAATGATGGCACACTTATGTTGGAGGACGCTTCAAAGAGACCTTTCCACAAGCGAAAATGTACCAAAAGGAGTGTCACTGAGAAAAAGAAATGTGTTTAGTGCATACTTATTAATGTATTTTACATAAATAAATTAAAAAAAATTTTTTAATCTTTTATATTTTATTTTAAGATTATAACTTGTTTAACATAGACACCTACATTGTCAGCACACGTGACGTTATATGACAAATTTAAAGTTATTTTCTGATTCAGCACATCCCAAAACATAAGAATTATACAAAAAAACCAAAACAGCTCTCAATTATTTTTTTTTTGGCAGACTTGTGTCATTATTGTCATTTTTGCTTTTTTCACATTTGTTTGCTCTATTTTTTATCTTTGTGTCTTTTTTTTTTGCCGAAAAAGTCTCAAGAATCGTGCACGCATTGCATTACCTGTGGCGCGCAGTCAGCTCCTTTTATGACGGCATAAAAATCATTTTTATGATCCGTTTAAATTGAATGCAGTGTTCACAGCGCAGACATCATTCGGATGAAGTGGTAGAGGTAGCAGCTCTTAACTTAACTTAAAACAAACGTATGAGTAGTCATTGCACTCAAAATAAATTACTTGGATTGAAGTACATTTAGGGAACTGACTGTGTGGTAAAGAAATGAAGAGTGTTAGTGTGAACGAAGTACAATAATGATGCGTGATGCGAAAAGAACGAGAGCGAGAGCAAATGAGTTTCACACTGTTGAGATGTGAATTGAATTAAATGATGAATGTAAGCTATGAACTAAACAATATTGAATTGCATGGGACGAAGTGAAGAATGAATGAAGACTAAATATTCGTTCAATAGCTCACTTTCGCTAACATTTTTTCACACATCACCATTTTCCCTCGCGTCCACCTCTGAACGTTTCCTTCACCGCTTTTTTTCAACCACAACATATTCTAATATATCGCTCTCTCTCTCTCTCTCTCTCTAGCTCGCTTCTTCATGCGCACTTTTGCTGCCAAATGCCCAAGTCCCAGGTTGCAGTGCTTTTTATGTGCTTTCGCGCGCATATTTACGAGTCCATGCAAGTGCGCTTCAGTGGCCGATTTGACCATTAAAAAATCGTTGAGCGGCGGTTTAGTAGCAGCTAGTGGCAAGCCAAGCTGTGGCAACAAATCCACGGCAATGACCAATGGCGCTGTGCTCGGCTACAAGTGTTTGTGTTGCTTTGTGCTCCTTTGGTGCATAACTTTTGGTTGTGCTGCTGATTTTTTTATGGATATTTTGTATGTGCACATGTGTGTACATACAAATGTGTCTTTCCGCTCTTATATTTGTGCGTTTTTCAACAACTTTTTTCCCAGATTTGACTTGCAATTCTTTTTGCTTTCTCATTTTAGTGTACTTCTTTGGCATTCAAAGGGACATTTTGTGAATTTTTCAGTGGTTTCTGCTACAGCAACAGTTGTTGGCGCTTATAGTATACAGATACCACAGTTGTATGCCTCCATACATGTTCGTTTCTATGACTCTCATTTTCCTTTTTGCATATTAAATTGGAATTCAGTAAAATTAAGATATTGCCACATCCAGTCACATAAAATATATTTACGAGTTGATACGCAATTTTCGTTGGAAACTATGTTAATCGCCTAATGCGAATGCTGCTTAATATTCATAGAATTTATAACTTTTTAATTATTTGCAAAAAAATGTACTTACTTTACACTACTTTTCAGTTATTCCTTTAAAAATTTATGAAACGAGTTTACATTTCATTATCGTTTATTTTTATGTTGAACTGCATCGCATTTTAATTATCGCTTACACATTTTTTGTGTCTAAAAAATTGCAAACCCACCCCTTTTCAAATAAATTGTTTCGATTGAAGAACTAAATATATTAATCAAATAATTTTTAGCCAATTTCATCCATTTAGCCCAGCTCCTTACTAAAAGCGTTCATCACTTTTTGTATCGTCGACATCACATCTGTGCGACCTTTTCTAACATTTCCAAAAAATAAATAATTGAATTGCATTGTTGAATTTATTTAGATTTTGCTTCTTAAAAATTTGTACTTTAAAATGCTCTCTGCTCTTGTAAATACTATCCGCTTTGCTCTCCGCTCCTCGCTGTGTATACTCTTACTCCCGTTTTATTTTCCTCACACCTGCTTGGCCGGCCAATCTCCTCCTGCTTACTCACATTCCCACTGCTAATTTTTCACTCTACCCAATTTTAAAATTTATACTTTATTTATGTTACGCGAGTTCGCTTTCCTCTTTATCAGCTAAGCTGCGATTTTCAGTCGTATTCTCATTGCTTCCTCCTGGCTTCATACCAGCTGACTTCGATGCATCTTCGCTTTGTCTCACTCCAAAGTCTACATCGATTATCTGCACGCACTCAATCGAACTCACATTTTCCAATTGCTCTTTCTCACTGTCGCTCTCTCTCGTCAGCGGCGCGCTCTCTTCCGCTGCGCATATACAAAAGTTTGGCGCGGTCTGCTCTTCCCTCTTTCTGTCTTTCCTTTTCCTCGTCCTCTGCTTGACAACACTTTTTGGCGATATGTTGAGCGTAAGCGTCTTCAAGAGTTGTGCATAGAGTCCCAACTTTGTCTCCAGCGCCATATCGATGAAGAAGCGTTGAAAGTCCATGCGACGCATGCG
Organism: Philophylla caesio; assembly: GCA_963971545.1. NCBI lineage: Eukaryota > Metazoa > Arthropoda > Insecta > Diptera > Tephritidae > Philophylla > Philophylla caesio. The sequence goes on from OZ020607.1 coordinate 122,728,206, forward strand.
CCGATGACCGAGCGCATAATAGTCCATATTGCTATTCTCAAAGCGGTAAGTCAGCATCAGCGGGTAAAATTTGGGCAGCAAATGTGAGACATGCACCTTGAAGACGACCTGCGCCGCAGCCAGTGGATTGCAGTGCTCCAAATTGGGTTGCGGCGTGCGCGTGAAGAGCGCACTCAAGCTGTAACTACGTCCTTGCGCTTTCTCACACATCGAATTCTGCTCCAGTCTCACCATATAGTGGGTGCTCGGTGTGAGTCGCCACAAGCTGAGATAATCGTACACTAACTGCACCAATCGATGCAGCGAGAACTCGTCGATGCGCAACCAATCTACACGTCTCCTCTCATTGGTTTTGGTGACTGCACGCACGCTATTTCGGCGCTCCTTCGCCGATGTCGATTTCACGTATGCTTCTATGGCGGCGTGACGTGCCAGCTGCAGCCGATTGTTGGGACGCTCCTCACACTCGCGTGGATACTTGTAGAGAAAATATTCCGTGGGATCGGAGAGTATCCAAGCGAATGCTTCATTAATGGCTTTGTTCACTACAACGCTGGCGGCAGCATTCGCTTGCTGTCTGCGTTGAACGTCCTCGGCGATGGCATTGCTTGATGATGCAATCGGTTGCATTATGCTGAGAGCGGGGTGAGCGGGAAGCGTTCGGCTACCCAAGTTTGAGAGTTTATAGTGAAGAAAGAAGTAGAAACCTTCGAATTTTGCTGTTCAAACTATTGCACTTTTTTGTGACCAAAAAATTTAATTGTCAAAATTATATAAATAAAAAAAAATGATATGAAATGTCATTCTCGAATTTTGATAACCCAGCAAATGAGACGTGTTTGTGTTAACCCAGTGAGAGAAAAGGCGAGTGGAATATCGTCACCATCCTTTCAGGCCATTTAAAGTTTGCTCTATATGCCGGCTTGCTAATATTTTTTGCGTTTCCTTAATGTTTCACTTTCTTTTAAATTTGTTGGCCTATCTTCAAGCTGATTAATTGCACTGTGATACTAAAGTTCGTACTTTTCCCTGTTTCAGTTGCGTCAACCGATGAACGCGACAGTCGTCAACGTTGATTAAACTTGTGTAGTCACCACTCCATCCCATACTGAGACTGTACTCGTAATTACCCTTTTGACTTCTTTCATCACAGAAAACCTTTAGCGGCATTGCCATGATGTTTGCTATTTAATTTATCTTTTATTCGCAATCTGTAAACAACAACTCAAGCATCTGCTTCACCACTCGCATCCAGCCACGACTTTGGTGTCACTTGTGCCACTTGCAACTCCTCAAACTGATGTCCTTTTCGTGTGCCAGTTCAATGTACTTGTCCGCCCAAAACCGTAGTTACGAGGAGTAGTAGAAGCAGAAGTGCATCTCAAGTATGAGCTGAGCGGTTAACAGATTGAAGATTCAGCAACACCAGCAAATCCCCAAAGTCCATGAAAGACTCTTGAGACATACATAAATTCAAAATTATTCACAAAATTAATTACATTTGCTGTTGTCCTCGATTTGGCGTTGGTTGTCAGCGATGCAGACAAGTTGATAAAGAATGTGAAGAGAATGGTTTTTGTGTGAATGAATGGGTAAGAGAAATTTATAGAAAAGAGCGCACAGCTGACTTGAGCGCCTGCTGATGTCAAATGTCTGATTTTATTTTAGTTTCTTTAATTTACACGCTACTCCTTCAGCGTTGTGCCAAAGTGATTTGTCGTAAAAAACATTCGCAGTTGAATTCCAATGAAGTCAGACGTCAGACATGTCACTCACTAGCCTGCTCGCAGACACACTCACACTCACACTCACAATCACACTCACACTCACACTCACAATCATACTCACACTCACCGCAGCGCCGTCGCCCCTGGTCTACACCTTAGTCTTCGCGTCTGTGAAATCAGCTTACTCACTTATTTGCCTTAAGCGCCACTCGTATCCATTTTCGTTTCGAGCAAATCATTGTTAATCTGCAATTATCGCATTTGTCTCTGCGCTGATGCGATTTGTTCCTCGATTCAACCACTCAGCTTCATCTGACGGCATTGCTGTGAGCAACAATGCCGGCTCTAGTTACTCATAATCCCCTTTTCGGCTTGCCCCTCTTTCATTAGTGTAATCAACGAAATTCCCAATTCACCAGCAGCGCCACAGGTGCACGGATAGAGCGCGAGAATGTGGTGTTGCAAAATTTGCCAACGGCCTGTCAGTGCGATTGGCTTCTCTTCTGTGCGTGCGTGTGTGTGTGTGCATTGTTATTGGTTTTGTACTTGGTGCATTTAGTGTGGCTTTTTTTGGCGCTTTTTGCGTTGCTTGCGTTGCCCTTTTTTGATTCAATTTACTGTCATCGATCTCATTTTTAAAGCTTCTATTTTGAGAGTAGTGGGCAAAATGAAATTTCCTACAGCTGCTGAATTTTGCGGAAAGTTGCAAGGATGACGGTTATTGGCCATTGCGTTGGGCTAACTGACCAACCATGAAATACCTTGACAAGCCAAATAAGCGTAGATCAAAAAAGTATCGAGATCTAAGGTTTCCCTACACGAGATTAAGTCTCAAGTGTTTTTTTATCGTCGGCTTATTTTAAATTTTTCTTTTTATGAAGTTGAAAATGCTCTCACTTTATTTTTTTTACCGATTTTTGTGCCTTTTTTAAACTACGCTATCTTCTCTCTCTTTTTCATTTATGAGAATCCTCGATTTATTTCGCTGCTTTTCAGCATGATTCAATTATAAAAGGTTCTGTACTTACTGACAGCTAAATTCTGTTCCTTAGTATATAGTTGTATTTTGGAAGTACGCAGAAAAGGGTGAAAATGTGATCCCTTTTTGCGAAAAAGTACTAGAAAAGTACTAAGTAAAATGCATGTTAAAATATGATGGTTTTCAACTAATTATTTTATTTATTTATTAACTAGATTGGACACGCGGTTACCCACGTGATTTTACTCCACTATTTTATGCAAATAAAACGTATAGAGAATTAATTATATTTAAAATGGTAAATAATACAAATTTAATTTTAAAAAAACTCAACAGCTGTGTGTGGTGGTGCGTGCTTGTGTGTAAAAACATCATTTAAGTACTCCATTGCACATATTTACCGAGTAACACACATCCAAACATACAAGCTTTCAGTTTTAATATTAGAATTATAAATTTTGTATTGCCTACGTAAGAACATTTGTATTTAAGTATATATTTATTGCAGATTTAAGAGGTCTGTTTTGCATTTCAATTTTGGAAAATTCGGTCGGAGTCGGAGTGAATGGCATTGGCGAGCATCTATTGTGGTTTTAAAGTATTGTCTCTGATTCCTCGAAAAGAAATAAAGAATAAACTCTGATCTTCACAGAACTGAAGAAACTAACAACAGATCGAGGAGAAAGGATTTATATATTCCGATCAAATTTGTTGAATGCAGAACAGGCCTGTACATCTTTTAAGTGAAAATAAAAATAAAACGACATGGTTATAGTGAAATATGAGATTTATTTGCAAAACTAGATTTTGTATAATCTTAGGGAAGGTTGGTAAATTAGCAGGGAAACACCAAACGTTCGAGGGAACCTGTAAACAAAGAGGTTCAATTATTAGAATTTCTCCTAAACGTTGCAGTTGCTATTACATTTAACTTACCTGTGTGTGTGTGCGTCTGAGGCAGCAAAAAAGTTCGAAGACGGTCACTTTGCAGTTGGGCAGGAAAACACCAAAAGCTCGAAGGAAGCTGTAAACTAAAATATTTAATTATTGTAATATTTCCTTATAGTTTCAGTTCGTATATTACATTTTACTTATGTACGTGTGTGTGTGCTTTTTCGTGTCGGTTATGTTTGCACTCGCAATCGAGTGCAACATATCTGCTGCAGGAGAAAAGCTCAAGTCGATCGGCGATGAAAATATAACAAATGTATATACATACATACACAATTATGTACATACATATACTCGTATCCCGCTGCGCTCACTGGGGAAAGATATTCTGCTAAAACATAAATGGATTTATCATTGATGCAATCAAATAAAAACAAAACTGGTATTTACTTATCAGGTCCTCGGCCAGAAAACTTTATTATCTCACACTACATATGTGTTGTGGTTAATTACACTGGAAATAAGATATGTTTTAAGTTTCAAATGAAAAATTTGTATAATATTATGAAATAACAACGATTTTTGCAAAACTTACCAAAATTCACGCAATCACAAAGTCAAATGACAATAGTGAAAAAAATTATAAATTAGACAAACGAGTCATTAATGCCAACGATTTTTTTGTAAGAAGAAGTTTACAATATACATACTGCTATTCCAAGTGAAAACTGTAGAATATGCAACATTCTTCATGAGTTAAGGAGCCGATTTGTCATGCGGGAAAGAGTGAGCTGCTTTATTACAGAACCTTTTATTATTGAATCATGGCTTTTCAGATCAAGCTTTATTTATGCTTTCATTCTTCTATCTATTACTTCTTTTTTGCCTTCTCTCTCTCTCGCTCTCTCTTCTTCACATATTTAGTTTAAGTTTGCTCACTCACTTCCTACATGAGACTTATTCACTCGCTCTCTTACACTCAGGGCTACTCGATTTGTGCACTTGAGTTTCAGGCCATATCAGTGGCTTCTCAATTTACCATAGCTTAACTACACTCCATTTTCGTCGCTCCATCTCTTCGTTTTCCCTTTTGACATCCGCCTTGATTTCCCACTCTCTATTTTATTTTTATTTTTTTGTTTTAATTAAATTTTAAATACAACTATCATAATGCAAATCTTCAAAAGTCACCGCGGAGAAGCCATTTTTTCTAAGGCAACAGCAGCGTAGTTGCCCGACTACAATAGCAACAACAACAATCGCCAGCTAAGCTTAAGCAACGACAAATGATTGCGACAATTTACAGCTGTCCGGCTGCAGTTAAAAGCAACAGACGTGACGTAACAGGACGAAAGGCGGAATGCAGAAGGCAACAAGAAGAAAGAAGTGAAAATAATGAAACGAAGTGTAGAGATTGGCAGAGAGGAAAGAAGGGTGGAAATTAGGTGAAGCAATGCGATAGAGCTGGCGATAGGCAAACCCAACGGATGGACAGCAAGACAAGAGTCTGGCGGCCATGGATTGAAAATGGAGACGACGATGAGGGCAATAATGTTGCGTAACATTGTTGTCGCTTTTGTGGAGCAATAACCTCACGTTGTTGTTGTTGTTTTTGTTGTTGTTGTTGTTGTGAACGCGTTGTGTCGCTACTTTTACAGCTATTTTGCGCATCTTCCGGATTTGTGCGCTTCAATCTTTCGCGTCCTTTATTTACTTTGTTGGTGTTGTTGTTGTTTTTGTTGTTGTTTTTGTTGTTGTTGTTATGCATTTATTGCTGTTATACATATTTGCCAGCAACAGCAGCTACGCCGCACACAATGTGGCCATGCGAAATGTCAACGGCAACAACACCAACAACAAAGTGAGGGTGCGTAAAAATGTAAAATAAGCAGTTGGAAAACTGTGAAAGCGCAGCAAAAACAGGAAAAAAAAACAACGAATATGGTGTGGACAGCAATAAAAGCAGAGCGAGCAACAACAGCAACAACAACAACAACAACAATGGCAATAACACACCACACACCCAATTAAAACTATGAAATGTTGAGTAGAAAAAAAAGCATTTTGATGTCAGACGTCACCAACACTCTCTGGCGGTTAAATGTCAGCAGCAGCAGCAGCAGCAGCACCGTTCGCTCATTAACGCCGAGAAGTGTTGTTGTCATTTTATTTTTAATTATCATTGTTTCTATCTTGCATTTCGTACAACGTCCATGGGTTTGTACGCGTCAACGCTTGTCACTTGTGGTGAGAAGAAGAATGAAAAAAAAATAAATAAAAGAAGCCACTTGCTTTAAATTGTATTTACTTGGGATTAAATGCAGATAATGAGCGCTTTCGTACAAGGAAATGCATGACCGTAAAGCCAAAATTTAAGTGGTTTTTTTTTAATTTTAAACACATGCACAAAATTAATTAGTGCTTCATTCAAAAAAAATTTAGTTTATCAAAATGCTCTCATTTGGAGAGCTTTCAACAAAACATCTCTCAAAAATTAGTTTCGGGCATGCATAAAACAAAATATCTTAACAACACAATAAATTTTTTAAAATAACTTTTAAATATCCTCCAGAAAAAGAAAGTTTTTATAAAAATTAAAAAAAAAATTTCAATTTTTTTGTAAAGTTCGAAATTTTGATAAAACGTTTGTTGAATCATTGCACATTTTGTTTAAAGTTTTTATAAAAATTAAAAAAAAAATTTTCAATTTTTTTTGTAAAGTTCGAAATTTTGATAAAACTTTTGTTGAATCATTGCACATTTTGTTTAAAGTTTTTATAAAAATTTAAAAAAAATTCTTTAATTTTTTTTGTAAAGTTCGAAATTTTGATAAAATTTTTGTTGAATCATTGCACATTTTGTTTAAAGTTTAAAAATGCGTTTTTCTGTATTTTTTAGAGAATGAATGATATTTTAGTTGAAAAATAGCATTAAATGATTAGAAAAAAAATATTTAAATGCCAAATTCTATTTTAGGGCAAACAGTTAATCATTTATTGTGTTCACTGTAAGAAAGCTTCCATGTGGTCAAGAAAATTGATTTTTTGAATATCTTTTCTAACAGTATTTCAAAAAAACGCAAATGTATTTCAAAAAAACGCAAATGTATTTCAGAAAAACACAAATGTATTTCAGAAAAGCACAAATGTATTTCAGAAAAAAAAAACAAAATGAATACACTTTTCTGAATTTCAATTGTGTTTTTCTGAAATACTGTTAGAAAAGGAGCTATTTAGAGCCCTAAAAAATAATGCTTTTCAAACATATTTCCAGAAAAAAATCTAAATTTATTATATTTAGCATTTGTACACATGTTATGGTAAATTAGAAGAGTATTTAATAATTTTTTATTTGTAAAATAATAGTTTTTAAAACTGCTACAGCAGATCGATGTGATTTCTTTAAAGTGGTGGCTACTAAAAAAAAATCCATTTTTTGCCATAATTTTGGCCTTAATTGCGTATAAAAAAAAACATTATTCGACAAAGTACAAGAAAATATAGTTCAGAAGCCTGTGTAAAACTTTGAGACTAAATAATCGGTTCAGCCGTTTTCGAGAAATCTTGGTCACCGACTTTTAAAAACAGTTTTGAGAAAAACGAGGTTACAAGTTTCAAAAGCATTTTGAAATAAATACTCTGACGGGTCGTTACAATTATGCGTGTAACTTCAATAATAAAACGTTGGATTGACTTGAAATTTACAGAGTGAGAATTTACTTGAATACACTGTTACTTAAAAACTGTTATAAATCAAGTTTTCTACAGTTATAAATCCATTGTGTTATATGTAGATTTGGTGAGCTTTATAAGCTTTCGCTGAAAATTAAAAAAAATAATAATAATAAAAAAATCAGAAATATTTTAGAACAAATTTCCAGATTTTATGTTTTGCTGAGGGCGCAAATATTTTTAAGTGGTAAACTTTTTTAAATATTTAATATATTTTGAAAAACTACATAGAATAAATTTTCCGGTGTTACGTTTAGCTGAAAGCACAATTTTCGTGATTTTTTCTTTTAATTTGAAAATATCATTTTTCGCTAAAAACTAAAATGTTGTGAACTTGAAAACAATTTTTCCGGTTTTATGTTTGCTAAAAGCTAAAATTTTTTGAAATGCTATTTTAAAGTAAAATTTTTCGATTTTACACACGTTTTGTGAAAGCTCAAACTTCCTCAGTTTTCAATTAATTTAAAAAAAAAATTTTTTTTAAAAAAGAACAAATATTTTGCACTTATATTTTTAAACAAATCTGTTACGTTTAAAATTAATTAATTTGAAAATATCATTTTTCGCTAAAAACTAAAATGTTGTGAACTTGAAAACAATTTTTCCGATTTTATGTTTGCTAAAAAGCTAAATTTTTTGAAATACTATTTTAAAGTAAAATTTTTCGATTTTACACACGTTTTGTGAAAGCTCAAACTTCCTGAGTTTTCAATTAATTTTTTAAAAATATTTTTTTTTAAAAAAGAACAAATATTTTGCACTTATATTTTTAAACAAACCTGTTACGTTTTAATTTAATTAATTTTTTTTCTTATTAAAATTTGTACACGCATGTTCAATGTAAATGTACTTCCATCACAAACGTATGCTCGCTGCTTCAGAAACTCAAGGATTTTTGGGGAAATTACAAATTCATTACTGACATTTGACATTCACGCTTGCCAAATATGCCATGATTTATTTTCTGCCAGTCATTAGAGCAGTTCACAGAGGGAAAGAGACAAAGTATAAAGTAAGACATACGAGTATATACACAGAAAGAACAAAAAGAAGAAACCCTTAAGCAGCTGTATCGAAGGCAATGCCAAGTTATGGATGACGAAAGAGTTAAGATGTCTAATTTCGAGGAAAGAGTTTTTTTTGTATATAGAGATTTTTCGCCATGTTGTGCATGTCCAATGTTGTTGTTGCGATGATTTGTTGAAAATGCAAACTGTCGAAATAGAAGAAGTACAAGAAGCAGCAGCAAACAGCAAACAGCAACAGCGAACAGCGGCAAAGTGAGGAGCTGTAGCATTTCGTTAAGTCAATCAGGCGTCAGCTGGCCGAACAGTTGAAGGAATATGTTTGCATAATGTCAGAAAAACTAACAAACAAAACAAAACAAATAACCAAAGCAAAGTTTGCAAGCGAGTGCATGTAATAAATTTCAATGCTATAAACATACACACACATACACACACATGCATGCATACACATGTACTGCCATAAATTGTTTGCCGCCTTTGCTGCCCAAACGAAAAAATCACAGTTAAAAATTTACAATCTCCAGAAATTTATTAAAATTCGCTATGCAAATTTTTTCACTTGCACTCACTCGTCCACACTTTCCTCCATGCGTATGTGTGTGTGCGTGTGTGTGTGTGTGTTTGTTATGCTCATTTCCAATAAGCGTCTAGCATTATGGCCTGCCCTGGCGCATATCAAATACTTTCGAGGTGCTCCAACCTTACGCAAAATGATGATGACGACCTTGAAAATCGCATAAAGTTTTCATATTTGCGCCAATCCACCAGCGCGCAAAGTCAAGAGGAAAACAAGAAAAGGTAAAAAGGTCGCTAGTGTCGTTAGCTAATTTTCGTATGCGAGTCAGAGAGTGAGCGTCTATGAAATGTCGCAAATGCCATAAATGTCAGGCGAAAGTAGATTTCTGTGTTAACAACAGCTCTGCGGCTTAACGCGACTCTCCAGTTGCAAGCATGCCGCAAAGCTACTACATCGATGAGCTGGTAAAGCAACTAAAGCACAATAAGTGCTTACGCTAAGGACGATTTTTGTAAGTCATGGATGGTCAGCAAATTTGGTATATTTCATGAACAAAAAAAAAAAAAGAAATGCCAGTGTGTGTTGGTGTTCTCAATGATTAATACAAATTTTGGAATTTTTAAACATAATTAAATTAATTAGGAAAATAAAGAATGTGATGAAAAATAAGATTTATTTCGCTTAGAAGTTTTGTACTTTTTATGTGGACGCTTTTTCTAAGAATTTTAGAAATTGCTAGAATTATGGAATACAAAATGAAAAACAATTAGGAAGTGAATTGCAAAATTTTAAAATTTTAAGAAATTCAAATTTTTGGAATTGCGAAATTTTAAATTTTATGAAATTGAAATTTTTAGAATTTCGTAAAGTGTGCGGCAAAAGTCTTAACGTTTAATATTATATAAAAAATTTCGGGTTAAAATTTTATAATTTTTTTTAAATGTTTGGTACTGTTAGATGTTAAAGCTTTTCTTCAATCAGTCTAAAGCTCTCAGGCAAAAAATTTTCGTTTATTTATTTTTTCAAAAAAAAAATTTTAGCAACGGCAAAGTACTTGTTTTAAGCAACAGAAATGAGGAAAATTATTATTGTATAATTTTTTTAAACGTTTTTTCTAAGAATTTTAGAAATTGCAAGAATTATGGAATACAAAATGGAAAACAATTAGGAAGTGAATTGCAAAGTTTAAAAATTTTAATTTAAATTGCGAAATTTTAAAATTTTATGAAATTAAAATTTTTCGAATTTTCGGAAGGTGTGCGGCAAAAGTCTTCACGTTTAATATTATATGAAAATTGTATGGTTAAAATTTTATAATTTTTTGAAAATGCTTGGTATATGTTAAAGTTTAGTATAAAAATTCGTTAAATCAGTCTAAAGCTCTCAAGCAAAAAATGCTCGTAAATTTATTGAAAAAAGAAAATTTTCAGCAACGGCAAAGTACTTTCTTCTAATGAAAATTATTTCATGTGATTTTTCATGAGAGCTGTAATCTAAACTTAAGGCTTTGCCGTTGCTGAAAATTTTTAAGCCTTAAGCTTAGAATACAGCTCTCTAGAAAAATCACATTAAAATTTTCTTTTTTTCTTGAGAGCTTTAGACTGATTAAAGAAATTTAAATGGAGCAAAATTTCTTTTTTATTTCTTAAGTGTCATTTTTTATATGTATTTTTCGATTTTGTTGAGAGCTGTGTACAAAGCTTTAGGGTGATCCAAAAAGGTATGGAAAATAAGTAAAGTAGGAATTTTTGTATCTCATTGAGAAAAACAATTGTAGTCTTGCATTTTTTTTGGTTAAGCTTAAAAAATTATTAAATAAGGCTTCCACCGAATGAAACCTTTTCATTGTGCCGGAATTCTATACTATTTTTACAAAAAAATTTAATTATTTCTTGCAAAATAGAGGTAGAACTTTGGGCGCTTTAAGCACATTTTTTAATTTTTTTTTGATTTCAAATCGAAAAAAAGCGATGTACAAGAAAACTTGGCGGTTTGCTATATTGAAAATTCGATTTATGAACCCCCTTAATGTATGTACATATGTTCAATATAGAAATCTTGCATTTTGTGAAGATAATTTATGAACCCCCTTAATGTATGTGCAATATAGAAATCTTGCATTTTGTGAAGATAATTTATTTTGTTTTTAAGTTTTCGAATTCAAAATATTTTGCACATGCCTGAAAATTTTTAAAATTTTTTATTAAGAAATTTTTGTATTGTTTGATTGTAGTTTTTCCGATAGTACTTCGGTGTCGGTATTGCACCTTAAAAAAAATGTATTTTGAAAATTCGTAAAAAAAACTGCATTTTCTTCAGTATTTTCTTTTTGAATTGATCATTAATTCAAAAACGAACGCACAAATGTTTATCAAATTCGAGGATTTATTTTAAGCTCTTTATTTCGCAAGCGAAATTCCAAAGCAACTCATCTATGAAATCGGTATATTTTGATTCGACGAAGCTTAGTTTCGTACATTTATGGTAAATCAGTGCCGGCATCAAATCGTTTCCCCTCTTGCGATTCTGCTTTGCGGTTATGCATTTGTTCGCCTCGGCAATGTGTCGCCTGTACTTAAATTTTAAATTTTAACGCCGTTAACCTGCCGTTTCTCTACCAACTACCCCTGCCTTTCACATAACCTCACTTTTCTGCTCCACTTTTTCGACTTTTCAGCTTGTTCGGGTGTTTTACAATTTATTTACAATTTCGTTGATTACAATTGCGCCAGCTGCCACGCCCTTGAGCGCTTGCTCCGCCAAACCTTCTGTCATTACGTTTTCCCCTGGGCGCTTCGCTTGCATTTGTTGTCATATTTTCACGCTTTTGCCCACGTGCTGCCATGCATTTCACGCTTTTATTTTCCATTTACGCATGTACATCGTTATTTTTATTAATTTTTTTCTTGCTGTCTTTTGTTTTTGTGTAAATTTTTATTACTTCTGACCGCGTCATTTAACATTTTGGCCACCTGTTCTTGGGTAAATGCGCGAAATGCGCGAAATGGTCAACAGTTGTCATATTTTGTGTTTGTTTGTTTTTTTTTTTTTACAAAGAGCCAAATTGCGGGCGCCATTGTTTTTCGAATGAATGTTATTGTTGTTGGCTTGGTTTTTTTTTTAATATTTTCATTTTCTTCTTTATTTCACCTCTGCACACACAGGTCGCTGTGCCACTTACAATTTACTGCCAGCCATCATTTGGCTTTTGACATCGCGTTTTTCGCCCTCTGCGTCCTGTTTTGTTTTGCTTCTGACGATTACTCGCACACATCGTATCATTCCCTCTCTTCTTATTCCCAACACTCGTCAATGGCATGTTTTCTTTTCCATTAGTCGTTAGAATTTTTTCACTCTTTCATCGCGTATATTAATATGTAAAATTAATTGCGATTTCAACTGTTTCCCAATTTAATGTTTGTTTGTTCAATGCATTCGCGCATTTGCACTACATACACATTAGGGTAGTCCAAAAAAAATCTATAAAACTGTGTTCTTAAAGTTTTTTAGAATCAAATTGCGATACGATTTGGCGTTTGCGAAGCAGTGCTTTATTTGAAAACTCTTTCTTTTAAAAATTGATTTAAAAAAAAAATCACATAAAATTATTTTTAAAAACATTCTGACCTCATAACCTTCGTTTTATATTCATTTCCCGTTCGCTTCAGTCTTCGGAACGACTAAATTTCGTTTCTACGAATTTCGTGCACTACATACACATTAGGGCAGTACAAAGAAAATCTATAAAACTGTGTTCTTAAACATTTTTAGAATAAAATTGCGATACGATTTAGTGATTGCGAAGACGTATTTAATTGTAGAACTCTTTCTTTTAAAAATTGATTTAAAAAAAAAATCACATAAAATTGTTTTTGAAAATATCCTCGTTTTATATTCATTTCCCGCTCTCTTCCGTCTTCGGAACGAACGACTAAATTTGTCCATTCTTGTTTCTCAGTACTCAATTTTCATAACGACAGCAGCAAAAACGTTGGTTCACCCTAATGTATATATGTATGTATGTAAAAAAAATTTAGAACATCCACTTCTTATCAACGTTGTCAATCTATTTGTGTATTTGCGCAATTCTCTTTAATTAGTTATTCATAGAAAATTGCATTGTGTCTCATCAAAAACTGTTGCACTTTATTTTGTAATTATGTTTTTTTTTCATTTCCTTAAATGCCGATTCATCTATCACTGTTTCATTCCCTACTGTTTCTCAGCATTGCACCTAGCGTCTTTCTAACGCCTCTTTTATTGCCTTTCTTTATGCAAGTTCTACTCACTCTTCTCTTTTCTTTTTCACTCTCTTTCTCTCACATACACTATCTCTCTCTCTCTCTCTCTCTCTCTTGGCTCCATATTTACGACTATTTGCAGTTTAAGAATATTAGTTATGTTTCCTTATCAGGTGTTCCTCGCAAGTCCATTTCGTTTCGTTAAATTTTTTTTTCAAGTTTTTAAAGTATTTCTACCATTTCGCGTCTCATCTTTTCATTTAGATTCGGTTTATATTATTTTATTTTAATTTCTGTTCGCTTCATATTTTTTCGTTTATTTTAAGTTTTGCTTTCAAATTAATTTCCATCTATTTTCATATCGTTTCAATATCCTTTTATGCATTCATTTTTATTTCTATTCACAGAGATATAATTTATGCCAACTTGTTTTAGTCTTCTACTTGGCACCTTATTTTACGATATTAAATAATTATTTTTCAAGTTCTTGTGTAACATTCTCTAGAGTTTCTTTTCATTCCGCTTCTTATTTGCTCTCATTTTTTTTTTTTTTTCATTTCACTTCATTTCCAATTATTTCCACAGTCGCTCTCTTGCTTTCAATAAATTTCGTTCGCGCACTCATTCACACCCTGTATCAAATTTAAATGCCAAATACAACTGCTTCGCAGACGACTCCATAGCGTCATCACAGTTATTTTAACAGTAAAAAAATGTCGCTGGGTACAAAGTTTCGTAGGGAAAAAAAGTATATTTCATTGCAGAAAATATTTCACATTAAATATTGCTGTAAAAACAATTCCCAAATTAATAGTTTCCATAATCGCTGCTACATATAAAAAGTTTTGAATTTCAACAGCGAATTTCACTTAAATCGTAAAAGTAGAAAAATCGAGAAAATTGTTGTGACATATTTTTTAACCATTCGCAATAAATAATAGCCGCAAAAAATTAAAATTTTATTTTTTTCCTGCATATTTTTAGCGAATGACTCTGCTGAAAAGCTACAGCCACAACTGTTGGTCAATTTAATTGGTTGGTGCAATTAATTTTGCTATTGTGGGCTTATGGCTGGGAAATCGAATCGAATGTGGCAAATCGTACTTATGGTGGCGTTTGGCTGATGTACGCGTAAAAATGAAAGTCCACAGGGGATGACGCAATAAATTTGTGTATGAAAATTTTATTTATAGCCTGATTTTGAAGTATTCGGCATAAATAGAGTTTGGATTAAACCACATGCTGGCATTGAAAGAAAGAAAGTGATTTTTTTTTTTTAGAATTCACTTATGAATCAAAGACTTTCATCTGCAAATTTGTACGCCGAACATTTCTGCTTTTGATTCTCGCCTTACCGCCTGCAGACTTTCCCCCTCTCTGCTCATGCTCGCCTCTTTCCAATTACATTCTTCCAGCTATTTTTCTAGTCGTTCACTATTTTTCTTTCACTCGACACACACACACATACACTTGCACTGTTTGTTTCTGTAATACAAACTCATTTAAAGTTTCTTTGTGTCACTAGGAGACGAATGTTTGCTCTACTTCTCGGCTTTTATTTTGTTTTGTTGCTCTTCTCATTTTTCTTGGCTGTTGCTCATTTTGTGCTGCTTTTTTGTGGTTGCAAGGAAATTTGTGTTTGTTGTTGTTGTTGCTGTTAATTGCTTTTCGCTACTATTTAATTAGTATTTGTTGCCTTTAATTGCGTATCCTCCATGTGTCGCTTTGCCTACTCTTCCTCGGATGATTTCCTCTGTTGCCTTAGAGTTATGCTTTTTTGTTTTTGTGTTCGTGTTTTTTTTTTCCTTTTTGTTTTTCGTTGAAAAGAGAACTTAAAAAGTCACTTACTGTATTTGTAGGAAATTAAAGCTGAAGCAAGTGCGGGTGAGATGGATCAAAGCATAACCATTCAAGTGTTAAGCGTTGACATGAAATATGAATAGCCTGCACTTCAAGAAAATGCACCTTAGACTTCAGAAAAATCAGTTATTCAAAAGACTAGGTTTGAAGAAATCTTTTCTTCTAGTCACAATAATTTTCAATGATCTCTACATAAACAATGTATTTGCGTTTTTCCGTAGCGATACTTTTTATTAATCAAATCTACAAGAATAATTTTCCGCTAGATGGCGCTAAGTTCAACGTAAAGTTTTAAACTCTTAAAAATGATGCAAGTTGATTTCTAAAATAATCAAAACAGTTCTGAAAACTTTTCGGGGAAAATTCTTCACTTTTAGCCTTCTAACTATAACATTTTTTATTGAATATAATTGCATTTGTTTATCTAAAACTATGCGACTTGAAAACTACTGAACTGAAAAACTTTACTCAGGCAACGTCATTAACTGAACAGAAAATTCAAATATAAGTAAACACAGACTGGCAGTTGACATTTTTTCAAAGAACAGTGTGAGCCTGAACAATTTCAGAAATAGTATTTATCGACGCCGCAGGCACGTGCTGTACTTCTTTTATATTAAGAAATATTTAATTTGTCGAAACATCGATCAAATATAAACACGCCACACTTTCACTGCTACTTATGGCATTTTAATGATTTTGTATATTTTTTTTCTTCTCATTTTTTGTACGCCTTATTTTGTGACACCCAAGATCACACCCGCGCAAATTACTCCTTCAGAATAATAATTACGAAATAATTGTAAGCGAGGCGCGTGCTTGAACGCTAACAAGTTTCCCCTTCGAATTCAACTGAACTTTATACTTATTAGGATGAGTGTGTCTGTGTGTGGCTGTGGCGTATGTGTTGGGCACACATACACATATTCGGTAATTGATCTCATCTAATTCGCTTAACATTAATCGGACGTAAGATGGCTGCAAAGAATGAAAGTAGCAGCGATAGCAGAATTATTTAAAAACAAAAAAAGTGACTACCGAAAAACAGCAAGCAAACCAGGCACTGAAGAGAAGACGAAAGGTAGAAAAATATTTTTCTTTAAAATATATTTAATCAGTTAAACTTATAATTAAATTATAAATTTAAAGCGTGAATTAGCGCTAGCTGCTGCGGCCATCGGCTAGAGAAAATTATATTTATCAGATATTTGATATTTTATTTCTATTGAATTTTCTAATAATTTTAGTTTATTTAATGCAGAAAAATATTTGATGTGTCACTGTTTAATCGAAAGCTGGTTAATTAATTAATAGTCGTTTATCACAATCTTATTTTATTAATCAGAAAAATTATAATGCCCAACTGATCAAAATAGTGCGTAGACGTCTTCCACTGTGCGATGTTAAAGGAGAGAAAAAGAATTAAAAAAAAAGAATTTAAAATTTAAACAAACTATGCCGGCATCATTTCGATTTGCTTTTCGCACGACTTTTGCTGCATTTAACAGTGTTGTGTCGCTTTTGCAGCGGCATTCTGTTTACTTTTGCTTGGCTCCTCGTTACTTTCTTACCGTCGTCAGTCGTTGTTTTTTCGTTTTGTGCGTTCATCAACTCGCCACCCACTGCCGTCATTGCAAGCCGAATAAGCCAAAAAAAAAACGGAAGCGCAATGTAAAATAAATGGAGCGAATGCAATCAACGTGCGGATAGGCGGAGATTGAGGACTCTACAAGACTGATAACGATCTAGCAGAGGCGGCAACAGAGGCACCGACACCGACACCGACACCCCGGCACAGGCGGCAGAATCAGCGTCCGATTATCAATAAACGAACGCCTGAGCGAGTGAGTTAAGCCCGAGTTGGTTGTAGAAAACAGCACAACAAGCTATTTTTATTGCACCTCATTTTTTTTTTTACTCCTCCACTTCCATTCGAATGCGATTACAATCGAAAACTTTAGTTGCACTGCATTTGGCCCAGCGCCAGATGCGGCGGCGTATGAGCAACTTAGTCGCTGCCAAAGTGGGGGAATACTCATACGAAAGCAGCGTCGGCCGCAACGCACAGCGGCAGCATCGAATTGAGGACAAGCTGTGATGAAATTAAATTGTTGTGTGCAATTGTTGTTGCTGCTGCTGCTGCTGTTGCTGCACTCACTTGTTTTCGACGACAATCGCAATGAAAATGAGAATGAAAATGAAAATGTATCGAACTGCAGTGATTATTGTGTTGCCACTGTGATTGTGATTGTGAATTTTGTTGTGTTGCCTGTCGGCTGTTCTTGCTGTTATTGTTGCTGTTATTGGCTTCGCTTCTACATATTTTTTTTGTTTTGTTTTATATTACTTTAATGCTGTCGCTCAATTGTCTCAATGCAGACAACGATAAGCTCAACAACAGCTGTTTGCAATCGTCACACGTTTGGTCTTTTGCTCTTCAAGCTGAGCGTGTAGTTGGTTGAAATTCTTTATTTTGCTAGCAAGCGACACATAGTGTTATAAAACAAATTCATATGCATTGCATTGCAATAGCAATAAAAGAGGTGAACAACAGCAAAAATATTGTTTCAGTTAAAATGAAAAGCAATTTAATAATCTGCTCGCACTGATATTTTCATACATTCCTACTGATAATTCTGATAGTATTTAGTTGTAGTATTGTTGTAGAATTGGTGTACGCAAGCAGAATGGCCTGCGAAAGTGGTGCAGTTCATGCGAAGCAATGAAGTTAAGAGGACGTATCAATAAGTCCGTAAGACTTTTTGAATGAAACACAAGTTTTTGAATAAACAAATATTTTATTTTTCGACATAGTCTCCTTTGAGTTCTATACACTTTGTCCAACGTTCCTCCAATTTTTTTAACCCTTCAAAAAAATACGAATTGTCGAGGTTGTCAAAATAGGATTTTTGCCATGGAAACTACACATGTGTGCACCCTTGCATTGTCCTGGTGATAAAGAACTGTTTTCATTTTTTATTCAAGTCTTCATTAAATCGACAGAGGAAGTTGGCATAACATTCGTCATTGATTGCTTTACCCTTTTGTAGATAGTCAATGTGGATTATACGAGTACCGCGTGCATCCCAATAAAAAACGGTCGTCATGACTTTATTGGCTGACAAACCCACCTTGGCCTTCTTTGGAGCCGATTCACCCCTAAACCCCTAAACAGAGCGAAGAGAGCTGAGAGAGCTGAGAGTGCACCCACTAGAGCTTAGCGTAGAACAACGCTTCGATGTGGTGTTTATGTTGAAGCTGCGATAAAAGAGTTGATATCAGTGAGGTTTTAAGTTTGAAGGTGAATAAAAGCAAAAAAAATGTCCGATTCCGATGAAGAAATGTTGTTTTTGTCTTTAACTTCTTTATATAGTTTATTTAAAAGTACACACAGGAAGCCCGCAAAATTCTCTACAAACCCAATTATAGAGAAATGGCAGATTTTTAAAGTGTTTTATAATTTGTCAAATTTTCGGAGTATATGCGAATCTTTGAATATGTTTTAATTAAAGTTGTTAGGAAAAAATGGTATCTTATCTTCGCTCTTATCGATGCTCCAACATAAACGCACCCTAAGGCTTCCAAAATCTCTCGCACTTTCGTGAATTTTCCCAACTGTTTCGTGTGTTGAGACCTCAGTTGGGCGTTCAGAACGTTCGGCATCTTTCGTGCTTGTTCCGCCACAACGAAATTCATCAAACCACTTTTTTACCATTGAAATTGAAGGTGAAGAGTCGCCATAGTATTTAGCAAGCTTAGCTTTGGTTTGAGTGATGTTCGTTTTCCGCAAAGAATAATGCTTAATGAGCACACGAAATTCATTTTTTTTTTTTTTTCATTTTCTCTTTCAATCACGCGGTAGTTTGCTATGATTGGCTGTCAAACACAAACTAAATGCCGCAGCTTGTTCAAATTTTGAAAGGAGTCAACTGACAGATGCCTGTTGATAGTAACAGTGTTGCCATTTCAGTAAAGAGGCAAAAAAATTCAAAAAGTAGGGGACTTATTGACCCGCCCTCGTATTAATATTAATTATTCGATTATATTTGTTTGATGCATGTTCTTAGAAATTTCGAGTTCACTTCAATTTGAAATTCGTGCGAATCCACTAGCCTTCACACATTCCCTCTAGAGATGATTGAGCGAAAGGCCTTTAGAGGAATTCATTCAATCTCTGTGAAACTTGATCGACTGATTTGTTGGCGGTGCGCTAATTTAGGCTTTTAGATAAAATTGTTATGCCTTGCAAGCAAACGTGACCGCCGTAAAAAAATTTAAATTTCAATCTACCATTGAAGTGATCTCTGGCAACGAGGAGTGTGCCCTTAGCAGCTAAGTCTGATCAGCTTTTCGACTGGTGAGCAATAAAAAAATGCAGTAAATTCTAAAAAAGCTGTAAGGTTTCTGGGTCCTTCCAGCCGCGCCAAGGCGCTTCTAAGCCATTATTCTGTATTGATTTAGTCGCCTGTATGTTTTCTTTACTTTAGTGATGGAATGGTGACATTCCCTCCTCTTTTCCTCCTCTATTCTCTTCTTAATGACAACGCAGATGAGAATTTTTACTTGTCAATCGAACTGACTCTCAAGTCATGGAAGTTCTTGAAAACAAAAAGGCTGAGGTTCTGCAACTACTGTTAATACTAACTAAGTCCATGTCGAGCTCCAATCAGGCTAGACTCGTTTCAACAAATTTTCAAAACCACATATTATTGGTAACTTTTATTTATCTGTCGTGCATCTTCATAATATTCATAAATAGTTTAAAAGTTAGTTTGCCTTTTCACAGCACCATTGCCAGTGACTTTACACTCCATTCCACTTCACTGCAACTCGCACGCCAAGCCACTCTTTAAGTTTCGGCGCATCAAATGCTCCTATTTCAAACTGTTTCACTATTGTCGTTTGTTTTCTTTTCCGCTTCGCAATTGTTTAATAGCTTAAATTGTTGCTGAATGTCGGAAGTGTCGTCGCACAACAACAACAACAACAACTAACTAATTTCTTGCTCATTTCTTGTTTACATTTGCGTTGGCTTGGCGCTTCTTGATGGGGCAGACAATTCAGCTGCTTTGCTTTTAACCCCAAAACTTTTCAAGTTGTTGCTTCATTGTTGGCAATTTTTTTTTTTGGTTTTTTTGTTTTGTGTTTTTGGCAAGCAAGTTTGACTCGCAAATTTGAATTTTGTGCTGAACTTGGAGCGCTTCGAATATATAGAATTATAATTTTGAATAAATGTGTTTTTAAAGAATTTGGAACGTATAAATAAATATTTATCTTAGTTATTGAAAGTTTTGAATATTTAAAACTTATAATTTTTGTCTCGTTTGCAACAACTTTTCACTCTTAAAGGCAAGCAATTGCTTCATTCCAGGTACTAACGTACATACATATGTACATACATATACAATTATTTACAAACATACAGCAACATAGAAAACTATGTAGGCGAATTGTTTGCGAAGCCGCAATTCATTTCTTAGTCTACTTCCTTGCCTGAAACTTGTTCACTTAACTATTGCATAGTGAGTTTGTTATTGCAAAAATGTTCTTCAAATTATTAAAATAATAAAGTGGAATTGTTTTGCAGCGTTTAATAGAACTAACTGTGTACACAAACGAAAGTCATAAAAAGTGAAAATATTTATAAGTCTGCAAGAAAATATGAGCCAGCATTAAGCGAACAAGAGATGGCGCTCTGTCATAGCTCATAAATGCCAACAGACACGTTGGCTGGCAGCTCAGTCATTAGAGTGAAAGGATGAAAAATTAAGTAAATTGTGTAAAATTTGAGGCAACAACAAGAAACCACAGAAGGTTGTGGCGAATTGGCGAGAATATTGGTGTGACAGAGTTGGATTAGAGAAATAAGTAGAGCAAGAATGAAAAAGCTTAGTAAATAGAAAAAAAGGGCATAAGTTTATAACGCCTAAAAGTATACAACATCAATTCATAATTACACAGCCTGAAAGTATACAACAAAAATTACTAATTGCACTGTCTCCAGTCTTTTATGCTCCGCCAAAGCCAAAATAGCAGCAAACATATTTATTTCTTGAGTTGTTAGTACTTCGTTTTAAGCTACTTTTGCAATTAACTCAACATAATTTTTCGTCTTCAGCGCTTTTGTGTTGCATACTCACTGCTTATTGCTTCTTGTTGCACCAGTTTTCCAATTTGTTTCTTTTGTTTGCCTCACTCCACTTGCTGTGCTATTTTCTCACACCTCTTCCACTAGCACTAAAGTTCTACTGATTTCGAATGTCCGCATAAACTTCTGTTTTTAAATTTCACAACTTTTTTAAGACTTCTCTCTCTCCTTATTTTATTTTTATTTCTTTCTTTTGTTGCTTTCTATGTCCCCGCACGCAACAAATGCACTACTTTGTTGTTGTCACTCGCTGATAAAAATCAATGAAATTAGTTTTGGTGTTTGTAGTATTTTTTTTTTGTACTATCCTTTCGACTCGATTTTCGGTTTTAGTGTTTTTTTTTTTTTATGTTAGAAATACCAACTCGCTTTAAGTATTGGAATTTGCTCTAAGCGATCATTTCATTGCTGCATTCCACTTGCTTGAGCCATTTCTCCCCTTTACATCTGGCTGCAGCGGCACTCCGACTACTCGCTCCTTTTTATTTCCCTCTTCCCCTTTGTCACTTCACCATGCTCAGCCAAAATTACTGCGATGGCACAACCTTATATGCCACTTCAATTTAGTTGCGTTTAAGCTTAGGTTGCCGCACACGCGTGCATGTGTGTGTGTGTGTGTTTGTGTATAAAGTATTTGCATACACTCACACGTCCATTCACACATACTCGCTGCAATTAAATTTTAGCGTTTTTGCTCAGCGCTCACCACACCGAGCACGTCGCTCTTCATTCACTCTTACAAACGCTTAGCAAATATTCTTGCATTTTTTGCTATTTTCTTTTTCCTTACATTTGCCACACTTGCAAACACACACACACACACACTTACACAAAAAAACAACGCACTCATTTCGGTTAACTAAAATTTTATACGCTTTCTAATGTTTTTGCGCAAAAATTCGTGTAAATTTTTTTTTTCCATACTAAATATTTCGATTGGTTTTATGTTGCTTTCGGTTGCGACGACCCTGCGGCGCTTGCAACCTTTCGCTTTTGCACTTAATACTTAGTACCGTTAATCGCTCTACTAATTCACTTTAGCAGCAAATAAACACGCTCATACAATTCGTCGCACTTTTTGCAATTATAATTTTTTTTTAACTTTTTTTGTGAATAAATGCGTGCATTTTAAGTGGAGGTCGTCGCACTGCGTATTTAATCGCATTTTTCACTTTGTGGAGCCACTTGCCATCGGCTACCACCTGCAGTGACCCAAAGAACGGTAGTTGGGATGGAATATCGTAAAAATTCACTTATTTTAAATACCTTTTCACCTTAACGCTGTGTTGGTTGCTTTTGTTGGGCTCTTCATCTAATTTAAATAAGCGTAAAGCTGGCATTTAATTTTGTTGCATTTGCTGGTATTTAGCACCAAAAAATGTTACGTGAAAGCGTGAATAAAGAAAATTATGTTTCGAAATTAAATTCAAAAATTTTAATTTTTTCTCGTTTTAATGCAGAAATATCTCTCGAAAAAAAAGCTGAGTTCATTAAAGAGAAAATTAACAATTCAATTGGACTTAAGGCGCCAAGTTAAGAGCTCAGCAAACTATTGCCTGCAAAAGCTGTGAACATTTTAAAGGTAATCATTTTAAATATAGGCGAATATAATTTGAAAAAAAAGAAAAAGTGAATATATTCTTCATGAGCAACTGAAAAAGTTTCCTTGGCTCCAGAGTGAGTTATTATAGCGGGAATGTTGAAAAAGTTGCGCGCCTAAAAGTATGCAATCCTCTTTTGTCATTTCATTCATTCACGAATTTGCAATTCCTAACTGGTTTATAAAATCTTAAAGAATGCTTTATTTTGAGTCTAATGGATGCCAACTGCTCTAAATTTGGGACTTTTGTCTCTATTAGAGACTGAGACTTCTTATTGGGGGTAATTCGGGGGTAAATCTCTTTCATCCCAAACATCCGAACTGATATATATTTTACTGAGATTAATTCAATGTAGTCATTTTCGATACTGAAATTATATTTCCTATTTGAATTTTTTACCAGCTATCACATTAGCTATGCTGTCATGATAAGAAAAATCAAGCCCAAAACTAAGATTCTTGGGATAACCAGCGTTTGTGGGTCAGTTACTGAACTAACTCGCTTGCTTTAGTCATTACCTGCCTCTGCGTATGAAGGCCAAAAAACAAGACACGAATGCTTTTAAAGTGCCTTCTGGGAGCGCACTTAATTTTATATTTACATACATAATACGAGTATTTGCCCGCAAAATGTGGCGGGGAAAAAATTTATAAAAAAGTATACGCTTCCTTTTCAGTTCGCCTACGAATTTTTTAATATTTCTCCAAATTAACTTTTAATGCAAACACGCCAGAGAATGGCGTAGCGCATGACTGAAGCATTAAAACAAAAATAAATGAATTCTAAAGAAAATAATCTCAAAATTACTCAGCACGCCACAGTGGTGTCTCATGTGTCGCCGCGCGCCAGCTGCCAACCCTTCACGCCCGCCCATAAACACACAGCTACAGCTTCGCGCGCGCTTGAGCACGTCCCCAGCGCCGCATTCACATCACGCATTGATTATCACACACGGATTTCTTAATTCCATTTCACACTTTCATTTTTCACTCAGCGAATGTGCCAGCATTGCTGTGCGCTTGCAATTGCGCCTATTTGTATGCTTCTAAAAAGTATTTGAAAGCTTCTCACACTCACTTTAATTTCACACACTAACTTTATTACCACTCTGCCTCGTTTCACTGCTTACGCCGTATAACTGTAGCAGCAAACTTCAAAGCTTTCGAAATTTTTTGATGGCAGGTAGAGCTGCGTGTTTTGTGCGCCTTAAAATATGCAATATTTTATGTTTTCACAGTTTATTGCGAACACGAATATATTTTATTACGTTCTCGTTTCGCATCTAATTGTTGGGGAAAGAAGAAGAGAGAGCGTGTCGAAAAAAAAAGAAAATGTCGACACGCGGGATGTGAGCTGTGAGCTGTTTTCGAAAGTGAGTTTATGCTTGCAATGCCATCGCCTGAAACTCATGCAAACAAACATGTACAGACATGTTTGCATACAAACTTGTGGCAACAGTAGGCAAAATTAGTTGGCAAAGGAATCACTTCACTTTTGGCAAGACTGCGGCGCGGCTGTGACAGTGAAGGTGGGTGGCCAAGGCCGCGTGTTGCTCGTGCTGCTCCTCCAATTGTTGTTGCGTCAAATACATAACAAGATTTAGTTATATAGCTGCAATTGTTGTACAATTTTGTGTTTTTTGATTTTTGTGCGATGCGCCAACAACGCCTGCTCGCTGTCCGCCGCTCGAAGTGAAGTACCTTTTAATTTACGCTCGCGTTATGTAACAATAATAACATTTGCCAAGCGCTGAGGATGCACAGCAAACAAGCAAACATTGCAACAAACCACTAAATCTTCATAATAGTTGCTCGGATCGCCGTTTAATGGCGCAGTGGCGCAACAAAACCCCCACTCACACACACATTTAAATCTTCAAACGTACGAAGGTGTGCGACAGAACTGTAATTACAGACGCTATTAAACGCGCGCTCACACAACCAGACGCGCCTGCCGCCGCCGCTGCTGCTGTTGCACTTGAACTTTTACCTGCGCGTCAACAACGGAAGTAGCGGCCAAGTGGCGGCATAACGGCGGCGGCGGAGTGTGTGGGCAGGCGCTTTTCATGTGAGCGATGTGTTGGGGAAATTAATTTTAAAAAAATCATTTTGTTTATTTCTACAGAAAACTTGTTTTAGAGCTTTCATGCTTTCCCATTTTGGCCTAACACAAACTTTGCAGAAACTCTCTGTTATCCATGACTTGTGGGAGCTTACATCTTAACAAAGCTTTCATTTTTTCTAACGGCGAAAGCTTGTTTGATAATTCACCCAAAGTATTTATGATGTAAAAAAAATCGTTTTTTAATCAAATATACATTTTCTTTTTAAACAAAGCTTTCATTTTTTCCAACGGTGAAAGCTTATTTGATAATTCACCCAAAGTATTTACGATGTAAAAAAAATCGTTTTTTAATCAAATATAAATTTTTCATCCTAACAAAGCTTTCATTTTTTTCAACGGTGAAAGCTTATTTGATAATTCACCCAAAGTATTTACGATGTAAAAAAAAATCGTTTTTTAATCAAATATAAATTTTTCATCCTAACAAAGCTTTAATTTTTTTTAACGGTGAAAGCTTGTTTGATAATTCACCCAAAGTATTTACGACGTAAAAAATTTTATCATTTTCGTTACATAAAAATTATATTTGGTAAAAGCGTCCTAAAAAATCTTTCATGGAAATCAGGAATAGATACTTAAAAAATACATCCGATAAATATTTCGCTGGCTTCCTCACCTTGGCAGTGTGTACTTATTGTATTATTTTATATTAAAAAAAAAATGGGTGAAAGCTTTAAAATTAAGCTTTCTCTTTTTTCTCAATTTGTAGAGTGTTTTTAAAATCATGCTTACTATAAGTTGCTAGCCAAATACGAATTTATGTCTGAATTTGAGCTTAACTTGTCAACTCTTTGAATAGTCTGCATGAGCTTTTCATATACGAAGGATATCGATGTTAATAATTTTTCGCTCAAACAAACACCCATTTAAAGCGTCGGCTTGTCGGAAGTTTTTTTGGTGCTGTAACGGGGAAATAATGACACACACACATTTAGCAACAGTGACAGCCGTTAAAGTGACACGTACACTAACAGCAACAACAACAGTAATTGTAAATAATCACAATTAACTAACAGCCAACAGCCTGCTAAATTCACCTCAACACCTTTTTTAAATGCCTGACAGGGAAGCGCTGATGCGGAAGCAACAACAAAAAACGTAGACTAATCGTCGCATTCTCTTACCACTCTCACTTCCACTCAAGCGCTCGCTAGCGTAACGCTGTGAATTTTATGAACATGTTTTGCCGCTTATGTCAGCCGCGAGATTAATGATGTCGTTCATGTCGACTGGGCGACCTGACAGGTGCGCTAAAGCAAGGGCGACATGCAGACACTTTTATGGCGACGCACAAGCGATGCCCACGAAACTTCATTCTCACATCTCCTTCCAGCTAATGCTTTTTGCAGCAGTAATTCTTCGCGCTCATAACATTCCATAACAACAATGCATAGCAATTGCTACTTGCAGCGCGCACTTTGCTTTGCCGCGGTAGAAACGAGAAAATCCGGCAAAATTCTTCTTTCGAACGTCTCCTGCCATTTGTCTTTGCTGCTCTTCTACTTGTACATTTTAGCACACAGCGAAATTATTTAATTTAATTACATTATATAAGCACTTACACATTGCCTTGTGAGCACGCACACACACACACGATTACACACATGGCTGGCATATTCACTCTTGGCTCTTGGCTACCAGCCGCCAGCAATTGCATCGCGTTGACTTGCTCCCTCCTTCTCACTTCACTCTCTCTCTCCCTCTCTCTCTCCATCTCTCTCTATCTCTGTCTATTGTCTATCCCCCTTGCTCTATGCCTTTCCCATTCCTTTTGCGACGTGAACGTACGTGGAAGCTGCCGAGGTAGTCAGTCAGACAGTCGCTTCTTGTGCTGCAATTAAATTGTCGACGGAGCGGTATGCTCTTGCCGCACTTTTCATAAGGGCTGCTGCCATGTTACGTTCTGGGCGATAAGCGCCGGTGTCAGCTCAAGCTGAAGTGCTGTAATTTATGCTGTAAATACAGGTATTTATGGACATTTATGCATATGCAAAGGACTTATAAGAGCCACGACTATGACAGCGAGATGGCTTGTAATGTCACTGATTCTTGGCAAAAGATTAAATATCTTCATGCATATGTAATATTATGTCTCTATAAAGTGAGTATCTATGTGTGAGGGGGCTCAGTTAATAGAATTTATTGTTGAAAAATTATGCTGCATTTGTTTAAGTAGAAAATGAATCAACTGTTTGAATCGTCAGCGCAATGCGGTAGACTTTGACACACGCAAATTGATTTTCATACTTCAATGAAGACCTGTAGACAAGTTATGATTCAATTATTAAAGGTTTAGTAACTAAGCAGCTAGCTCTCTCACCTTCTGTCAAACGGCTCCCTTAGCATCAAAACCATGTTGCTTCTTAAGAAATAATAATAGTAGTTAGCTCAAAACTTTTTAATACCAAAAACTAACAGGCAACACTTTTTGTTTCTTATGTGCGCGTAAATAGTAAGTTTAAATTCGGATTTTAATGCCACAGCATTTTTTCTGATTACAAGATTAAGCCCGTCTCGTAAATATTTCATATAATTTTGTATAAATGGCGCGCTTTTTCATTGAATGCTTTTCACGCGCATATAAATTCGTTGTGACAGAGTGGAAAGTTTTGTAATTTCTAGAAGGAATGGGTTTAAATATATTAAAAATAATGTGACATAATAATCATTCAAATGCCAAAAACAAGAATTTGTAAGTACTAAATTCTAGAGTTATGAATTTTGATTAATTTTTCTTTTTATATATAAAGTTTATATTTCTAAAATCTCGAATTATTATGGTTTTCTTACAACTACATTAACTCCATAAAGTCACTTCATATTTATCGGCATAAAATGTTTGGTCCTTTGAACGTCCAAGGGTTGATCAAAATATTAAGAATAACCCTGTTACCGATGGTAAATAAATAAAAGAAATAAACCGAATAAATAACTTATATTTGCTTTATACCATAAAATCGTTTAGTTCATGGGACAAATAAATTGAAAATTTATTCGCTAGTTAAAAAATAGCTAGTTAAAAAAAATATCTACCAAGCAGTACATAAGCGTAGCTATTGTATTTCTTAATTTAAATGAAATGTCTTCGAAATTTTTAGTTAAAAAATCCAACCCATTTTTCATACTTCGTAAAACAACTCTTTATAAGAGAGTGTCCAAATTCGAGTGTCATTATTTACCAAACCTTTTATTATTGCATCATGGAGACAAGTCATCTATGGCTAGTTGAATTTGCTGAGAGACCAGCATAGAATAAGGACACTTTGGCCTAAGCGATTTTGGCCGAAGTCAACATAGCACGCCAGCATTCCCTATCACTGGCTAACTGGCGCCAATTAGAAATCCCAAGTATAGCCAAGTCTTTTGCCACTTGGTCTTTCCAACGCAGAGGAGGTCTTCCATTTCCTCTGCCACCACCAGCGGATATGGCGTTGAAAACCAGAGCTGTAGCTTATTCTTCCATTCCAACGACGTGGCTTAAGGTTCAATTAGAGGTGCCATAACCATAACCATAGAAAACAGCTGATCCAACCAACCTTATGGGTTACACTGTAATCGATTAGTGGTGCCATACCATAACGCCATAACCATAACCATAACCATAGCGACCAACTGAATTTTGGTTTTTGCCGTAACCATAAACAAATGATTGCTGATTCGCCTTGTTTATTGTGATATTTTTGTTCTTCGTGTGCAGTTTATTTTGATTTGATGAGTTTTAATTTATATTTTGCGTCCGCGTTTTACATACTTTACTAAATTTTTATTTACTTTCAGTTTATTGCAAATATCAGCTGTTTATGGTTATGGCACCACTAATCGATTCCTTAAATATGGTTATGGTTATGACTACGATTATGGTTATGGCGTTATGGTATGGTACCTCTAATTGAACCTTTAGCCAGTCGAGTCGCTGGTTCTTAATCCGCTACACTATGTCCACGTCCGTTGCGGTATTCACCATCGCAAAGTCGCAAAGGTCCTCAAATCTTTCGGAGAATCTTTCTCTCACACACTCTAGCTGATGTTGTCATCGTCCATGCTTCTGCTCTATACAATAGGACGGGCATAATGAGAGACGTATAGAGTGTGGTTGTGTGTGTTTTTTTTTTCTGTCGAGAGAGGACTTTACTGCTCAATTGTCTACTCAGTCCAAAGTAGTACTCTTGTTGGCAAGAGAGATCATCCGTTAGATTTCAAGGCTGAAGGTTCAATTAGAGGTATCATACCATAACGCCATAATCATAATCGTAGACATAACCATAACCATATTTAAGCAATCGATTAGTGGTGCCATAACCATAAACAGCTGATATTTGCAATAAACTGAAAGTAAATAAAAATTTAGTAAAGTATGTAAAACGCGGACGCAAAATATAAATTAAAACTCATCAAATCAAAATAAACTGCACACGAAGAACAAAAATATCACAATAAACAAGGCGAATCAGCAATCATTTGTTTATGGTTACGGCAAAAACCAAAATTCAGTAAGTCGCTATGGTTATGGTTATGGTTATGGCGTTATGGTATGGCACCACTAATCGATTACAGTGTAACCCACAAGGTTGGTTGGATCAGCTGTTTTCTATGGTTATGGTTATGGCACCTCTAATTGAAGGTTCAATTAGAGGTACCATACCATAACGCCATAACCATAATCGTAGTCATAACCATAACCATATTTAAGCAATCGATTAGTGGTGCCATAACCATAAACAGCTGATATTTGCAATAAACTGAAAGTAAATAAAAATTTAGTAAAGTATGTAAAACGCGGACGCAAAATATAAATTAAAACTCATCAAAACAAAATAAACTGCACACGAAGAACAAAATTATCACAATAAACAAGGCGAATCAGCAATCATTTGTTTATGGTTACGGTAAAAACCAAAATTCAGTTGGTCGCTATGGTTATGGTTATGGTTATGGCGTTATGGTATGGCACCACTAATCGATTACAGTGTAACCCATAAGGTTGGTTGGATCAGCTGTTTTCTATGGTTATGGTTATGGCACCTCTAATTGAACCTTTAACCTTTAGGTACAAAGAGTTCTCTACTTTATAGAATTTGTTGCTATCAACACTGATGAGAGTGCTTAGCCGTGAATGTGCTGAGTGGCTATTTGATGGAGAGAGATACTTTGTCTTGTCGTTGGGGCGTACGCCAGCAATTGCACACTCTTATAAAATATGGTGCGTAAACGATTTAATTCTGCGGCTTAAATTATCTTCTCAATCAATATAAATACTAACCACACACTGTTCTCTAAGCGTGGGCCATTTGCTTTGTAGCTCTGCGTCTTGCCCAATTTCCAGGATAAATAAGTGTAGCGAACTAAATTTTCTATATAAATAAAAAAAAAGTATTCTCAGACAGACATTGAGAAAACAATATGAGAAATATGCATTAAAAATAACTCGCAAGAATACAAAACGACATTGACCTTCGCCGAAAGCATAAAGAAACGTTTTTTTAAGTTGTTGTGGCGATACAAAATTTAAATGGCAATTTCAGAATCCCCATCCCCTGCGCATACTTGCTGTAGTCTGTAGCATGGTTTCGTGACATATTTTTCATTTTTCAAAAACAATTCAATATACATACATACTTTTGTACATTTATGATACCACGAAAAATTGCATACGTCTCAGCAGTTTTATAAAAAAAAAATGTGCTGTAAAATTGAAAGAAGTTCACGCCTGCAATTATTGGACTCTCTCTATCGAGTTGTACTAAGTGCCAGCTTTAAGTATTATTCTTTGTTTTACTTTTTCTCTGAAGCGCAGCCGCTCCATTCGTCCAACTCATTAAGGCAGCCATTCAACAGTTTATTGGCTCATTGTGGCAGGCGTGGAACTAGGCAGCAGCACTGCCACAATGGAAATTGCGGAAATGCGATTGGGGCGCTGCCATTTTCCGCACACAACATTGTTCAGCGTACGGTCAGCGCACTTCCGGTTGCCCTTTCTCTCGAGCTGCGTATTCACTCATTTTTTTCCTACTTTTTTTTTTGTTTTACTTCTAATTACATCAGTTCTTTGGTTTACCGCGGCTTTTTATTGATGTTCATAATACTCTCCTGTCTACTTCCCCCCATAACAACTTCCGTTCCCCCTTTGCTGCCGCTAGCTGCCAGCTACGTCCATCCATCAGTCTGGCGCTGACCACAGAACATTGCATTCATTGAATTTGATTGAAGAAATCCACAAGCAACATGGCAACCAGCACTCCATTGGCGCTATACCCGCCGCCTCTGCTGCACTCCCTTCGCTCCCATTCGCCACCTTGGCATTTTCTTACGACCGCGCTCACCTTTGTCCGTAAGTCCTTCAGTTCCGCCGCCGCCAAGCCATGCACCGGATTTATCATTTCCTTCATTAACTTCGCGGCATCTGTGCTCATCATTGCAGCGCCTCTCCTCCTCTCCTTAGGCGTCTCTCCTAGGCGATGGCTCGACTTGTGTAATTCATTTTTATTTTTTTTTATCCTAATCTGCTGTCAGTAGCAGCGCCGCCGTCGCCGCCCCATCCTTTCGACAAGCTGCGAGTAACGGAAGTTGTGAAAAAAAAATAAATGATAAATGCTGCAGCTTTTTTTCAGCTTTAAGCGCCGTTGCCCTTGCAGTTGTTGTTGTCTGTTTTGCCTTTTTCATTCGTATGTTCTGCATGTCCATGCCTTTTTATTGCTTTTGTTGTTAGCATTAAGTCACTTGAGTTTATCTCATTATTATATTGCTTATTATTTTTGTTTGTCTTTTCGATTTTTTTTTTTTCTGTATTTCATGTGGATTTTTTCCTTTGCATTCTTTGCGTCTGATTTTTTTCTTAACTTTTTCTTCGCATTACTTCTTTATTTATATTTAATCTTACTTACAATCTGCTGGTCAAGATTCCCATGCTTGTGTT
This sequence comes from Philophylla caesio, assembly GCA_963971545.1. NCBI lineage: Eukaryota > Metazoa > Arthropoda > Insecta > Diptera > Tephritidae > Philophylla > Philophylla caesio. The sequence continues at coordinate 122,759,966 of OZ020607.1, forward strand.
TTGTATTTTGTTGTTGTTGTTGCTACTTAATTTTGCTGTTCATGTTTCTCGTCGTCGTTGCGAAAAAAAAAGTTCCCTAATGATTGTCCTGCAATTAGCGGACAAACGTTTTTTTTTTGTTTGTTTTTTGCCTTTTTAAACGGCGAGCTTGTTGTTGTTTTTAGTGTTTCGATATTCAACGTGCTTGACAGAATGAAAAAAAAATGTTCCAGCAAATTAACAGAAATCAGAAATTATGGTTTTAAGCAGCAGAAAAGTTTGAATAAAACCTAAAAAAAAAGTATGGAAAGAATTGAAAAATTACCGCAAACACTGTCTGCTGAAAAATAAATAAATTAAATGCGCTTGTGCTTTTCATCAGTGGTTGTGCGGCTGCCGTGCGATATGAGAACTCGCCTCCAACTCAAACGGAATTAATTTCCAATCATCAAGTGGATTTTCACAAGTTGTTAAAGCTGCAAAAGCTTTTCGAAAGTTTTCGGAAAGCTTTTAAGCTGCATTTAAGCTTGCTGATTACAATATATTGCATAAAACCACATTTAGTTGAAGCACTCAGTAATTGTTCATTGCGACAATGCCGCCAGTAATATTTTTTTTCATTTGCATTAATTAAAGTTCATCGTAAAATTAGCACGTTCAAAATAACCTTGAAATATTTGGTGTGGCTTTGAAAAAGCATGAAAGCTTCCAAAAAGCGTTGCAAGCAGTAGAAAACTTGTTACGAGAGAGTGCTTTCAAATGATTATTTCAAGAACAAGACAGGCAACACCTATCTTTAATGAAAACATAACGAATTTCTTGTTGTTTCGAGTTGAGAAAAAGTGCGACTGGAAATGAAAAATTGGCAACTGTGGAATGGCTCCCGATGCTCCGTTTTAATCGCCACTACTCTGGAACGTTATAAGCAGTCTACTTCTTCGCATGCCAGCCTCGCCAGCCCAAGTGCCAAGCACACTTGCATTTTATGTTTTACTTTATCAAACACATTTTACTTAAAAAATTTGAATACCTGCTGCTATTTCCACATAATTGCACTCAATAAAGAAAAATGGAATTTTTAAATATCAACTCATGAAAACTTGCACATTCTTGCAAGCTAAAGACAGCACTGTGGAGCGTTTGACCAACATTTGGTCGCCTGCCAACGACAGAATGCCAACACTGAAGACAATAAAGCAAATATGAGAAATGGCTTGCTCGAATGTACTCGCATAAGAACATAAGCGAGAAAATGAGGAAGCGAGGCGGATGGCAAGCAGCTCAGAGTGGAACAAATGAGCAAATAAATGAATAAATAAATACATAGAAACAAAAACAGGAAGTACTATTAGGAGTAAGTGCTTATGCTACCGAGCGCAATGGCAATGGCTGGAGTGACACATGCGGAGCTTCACACACACACATTCAAGCATTTCAAAAGCGAGTAAATATTTAGTACACAAAACAGGCCAAAAGCAACTCATCAACATGCCAAGCTGCAAGAAACTAAAAGAAAACGCGAAAAAAGAAAGAACTATGCAAGTGACACAATAAGCCGGCCAGCGTGAGAGGGGAAGGAGTGAGGTGGCGAGCAAGGCGTTGAAGTCAGCGAATGAGTGCTGAACTAGCTGAGTTTTTGCTTTCTTTTTTTTTTTTTTTATTTTTATTTGCTCAATGCGTCCATTTTCATGATTTTCAGCCGCTTTTTTATATAAAGTTCGCACATTTGCGCCACCTCTGCTACCCGTCCGCGCACTTGCAAAAGTAATGGAAAGCCTAATAAACTGCAGTTGTATTCTTATAACAACAACAACAACAACAACAACAACAGTAGCAGCAGCAGCAGCAGCAACAACAGCTACTTCCTGCTTACATGACCACAACAACAGCAAATTAAATAATCACCGAAACAGAAAAGCTTATACATAAATAAACGAGCAACCGAAAGTGGCATAAAAAGATGGGAGGGAAAAAAATTAAGGAAAACAACAGCCTCAACAACCGGCACTGGCGTTGGGAAATAGCCGCGCTGAGCACATTTAAGCGACGACAGCTATAATTGCCATAACATGACCGTAAGCCGAAAACCTCCACCTCTGGCTACAAACCACTCACACTTGGCAACCGAGTCGTAGAGGCGGGTAGTGCGTTACTCACCGAAATATGGTCGCTGTACTCCTTGTTCGCGTCTGTCACTTGAATGCTCACCGCAAGTTGGTCTGTTTTTAGATTTGAGGAACACGATGGACGACAAGTTGGTTGCACAGGGGCTCGATAGACTTTTGAAGCTTCACAAAAACCATTGGCAACTCCGACCTGAAAGCTGGTCGAGTTGGTTCGAGTGGAAAGAAACAAAGAATAAACTCTATGTTTCTCTCCGACGACTTATCAAGCATTCATACATATATATTTTGCAGAGAGTGAAATAAATCAGAACTTAAACTGAACTGTCGAGCAAGCTCTACCCTAAAGATCTCATAGCTAAATTTTAGTGTTTTTTAGACTGATAGGATTGGTACGCAAGACCACACCATATACATAAGGCCATCAACATATACACTGATGGCTCCAAATTCAACGGAAAAATTGGCGGCGATGTCTTTTTCACTGAACTAAAACTTGAAAAATCGTTCAAACTCTCCGACCACTGTAGCGTCTACCAAGCGGAGGTGCTGACCATCCAGAAGACTACGCAGCACCTAAACAAAAATCCTAGAGAAAGCAAACAGGGGTTCATCTTTTCTGACAGCCAAGCTGCATGAAAAGCGCTAGACTCATATATAGACAATACAAAGTCTCTCACTGAATGCCGCAGATCTCTGAACGAGATGGCTCAACATTTAAGAATTCAACTCATTTGGGTACCTGGACACCGCGACATTAAGGGCAACTGCAAAGCGGATGAACTGGCAAGACAAGTTACGACCACCCCGATCCTTTCCACTTGCCACTTTTAAACTACAAGTTAAGCACAACACCACAAAGGTTGCGAATGAACGCTGGAGTACTCTCCCACACTGCGAAATCTCCAAACTCACGTGGCCGTCCTACGATAAATGGCGCACAACAACCCTTCTGGGGCTAGAAAGAAGTGAAGTCTCTAATCTAATGTCTAATCGGTACTTATGCGAAAAGACTAGGAGTAAATGCTCCGTAGCGCTGTCGCAGTTGTGACGAAGAAGAAGAAAAGGTGGAACACCTACTTTGCCTATGTCCAGCTTTAAGTAGAAGAAGACTTCGCACGCTTGGCAAATCAACTTTACAAAGCCTCGCGGAGATAGCGCTAATTAACACAAAAGCACTGTCAAAATTTATCAAGGTTTGAGCCCGATTCGCAGGGAAGTGCAAGGAAGGGTTTTTCTACCCAGCCATTCCAACCTAACCTAACCTAACCTAGACCGATTGTTAGATTTCCGCGTTTGCTTTCCCATTGGTCATTCTTGAGTAAGCAGCAGAATGGAGAAGTTCTGCTGCCAAGTGCCTGATTAGTCTTTCAAATCTCATAGAGTACCTTCAAGTAAGAATAGCTTTCAAGTAACCAGTGGAAAGCTTCCGAAATTGCCGCACGTTTTCCACCTAGATTCACTCAAGCGTGAGCAACAATTTGACGAAACGGTTTTTTTTTTCAGAAATATTTCATAAACTCTGGTTACTTTACATGCCAAGTTATGGATCATTGATCCCAAGTACAGTTTTTCAGAAACTTTGGAATTTTCAAATGGAGAACTGCGTATAGAAAGTCCTAAGTTTCAGTGATTAGCTTCCACTTAATGCCCGACAAGGTAAGGCAATCAGACTAACTCCTACTAAAACTGGCTTTCTTTCCTACCACTTTTACGCTACTGGGCCTTTACCATGGCCACTTTTTGATTAGCTGGGTGGGCGAGGGTGCTGGACGGCTGGCGGTTAGCAGGTAACAGCTTAACCCAATTGTTGCAATGCTAGGTTAGCCGTCTGATTTGTAAGTTGGTCAGCTGCCCAACGTGCGGAGAGGCGGAACGAAAACAAAATCGCAACAATTAAACCAAAGCAAACAAATCGTACGCATACTCACAGACAAAAACAAAAGCTAAACAACAAATTGTGGCCACAGCTGTACTTGTTCGCATTGCAATTAATTTCTATTTTTACTTTTACTTTCGCCAGTCATTTCCGCAAGCATTGCATTCGGTTGCGGTGTTGCCGGCGACGTTGTTATTTCGTCTATTTCCGCTTCGCATTTGCACCTCAAATTGCAGGCAATCAAAAATGCTGGCTTCATTTTTTTGTGGGGGGAGGGGGAGTGACAGCGTCATCCGAGCGGCAGACAATAGCTATGTGTATACCTTCGCGAAACGCTGTTGCAATCTCGCGACGACGGAGCAAATAACAGCCGCAAAAGCGCCACATACGCAACCGTCATGGCAGTTCAGTGGCAGCAGCGTCATAATTTGTTTGGAATTTGATTAGTGGCAGCAGCGGCAACAACGACAATAACAACAACAACAACAGCAAATTGTAGCGACGCAGCGAGCAAGCGACATTCCAGCTGCGCAGGTCCGCCGAAAGGGCGCTGCTGTTTGGGAGAGCAATGCCACTCTGCCTTTGGAGAGTGGAAGTCGCGTGAATTTCACACAAACAACACATTTGTGGAAATGTGGAACAGGTAGCGCGCTGCTGTCACAACAGTCGAAATGACAGTTGCTTTTTAATTTGACATTCGCTTTTGGCTGTGAACGCACCCCCACAGAATACTATGGTTCGAATTTGTTTGCTTACTAAATAATATTAAAAGAAGAACTTTACTGTTTAAAAATCGGCAGAACAAATGCTCAAAACTTTGATTTTGTTTTTATTTTTTCGGATGGTTAACGCAAGTTTCAGAGCGAGTATTCTGTGAAAGCTCCACCAGTTATCTACCATTGAGTAATCCTGAATTCGAGACATTTTAATAGCTCTCTAGTCTCAATAAAAAAGTCCATACTTTCTTTTATGCAATGTTGATTTTTTGTTGCGGCTTGGGTGTCAAAATACATCATATTTTATTTTAAAAAAATGCATTTCTTCTCTTTTAAGACAATTTTGGCACCTAAAACTACACCGAAAATAAAAGAGTTTAAACAATTACGAAAAGTAGGAAGCATTCACAAATCCCATCAATACAATATCAGTCAAATTTTAAGCGCAGAAAACTAACAATAAAAATGCAAGACTTTGTGATTTTAAAAAAATTTAAAAACTTGTAAACTAAATTTATTTCAAAAAAATAGATACCTTTATAAACGAGGGTTCGTTCCATTTATCGAATTCTCTAGCTATCGAATCGTTTAAATTATCCGGTACTTAGTGAAATATTTCGTCCTCATAATTCACCAGAATATTGGGTGAGTTTATTTTTGACTGAAAGCAAAGAAATTCACAAAATTCAAAATGAGCGACTGGAGACATGAGTCTCTAATAAAGAGAATTGTCATGACGAGCAGATATTTTCACCGAATAGCGACCTATTCTGAGCATTTTACTTGCAGCCTAAATATATACTTCACTTAGCTCATCAGCAATTAAATACTCTCTCGAAAAAGCGATTTGCTATGAGAATATTGTATGACACGTATCGATTGCAAAGGCATAAGTAAATTAAAAACAAAATACCTTTTAAGATTATGAAAAATTTAGAATAACGACTGGAATGATTTTTAATTCAGCAAAGTTTACTCTTTTTACATAGAAACATCTTAACAAGTGATTTAATTCTTATTTTTTTTTAAAGAAAAAAATCAGCATTTCACACAACAAGCTGGAAACTCGCCTTCAAATAATTTGCGATTCTCACAGGTTATACGCAGATCAGTGCATCTGCAAGAAATTCAAAAAAAAAATTACTAATTATCTTTTGCAACTTTTGCTTATCATTTTTCCTGTTTTGATTTTTAAATAACTCACTTTATCACGTGCGTCATGAATTCCTTGTTACATCTTGCACGCTGTATACAAATTCCATCCGTATTCGTGCCATAATCCACATATTCCACACTCTTATCGGTCGCCGAATCATAGGAGACAACTTTCGGTGCACCGGTGAGCGAATTATAGCTGCAAGTTTTTGGAGCTGTTGAGGAAAACAAAATATAAAAAAATGCATACAAGGGAAAAAAATTAAAACAAAAATTATTTGAGTATAGTTGATAAAAAAATCGCTAAGTATTTTTAAGAAGGGAAGATGCATTTAAAAAAAAAATTAAGTTAGGGAAAATTTTAAAGTTTTAATTTTGAGTAGAATTAAATAAAATTTTTTTTTGGTATATTTCAGCAAGGTAAAGCAAATTAAAAAAAAAATAATAGTTAAATTAAAATTAGGAAAAATTTAAAAGATTATAATTTGAGCAGCCTTAATTAAAATTTTTTTGGTATATAATTTAAATCAAATTAGGGAATAATAAAAAAACATTATTTTGAGAATTAATTAAATTTTTTTTAAATCTAAAAATTAGGGAAAATGAAAAAATGTTTAGAGTATGGTAAAGCATATTTCAAAAAAAAAATTAAAATTAGGGAAAATTTAGAAGATTTAATTTTGAGCAGCCTTAATATAATTTTTTTGGTACATTTCAGCAAAATCAAGCTAATTAAAAAAAAATAATTAAAATAAAATTAGCGAAAATTTAAAAGTTTTAATTTTGAGTAGCCTTAATTAAAATCTTGTTTTTAGTATATTTCAGCAAGGTAAAGCAAATTTCCAAAAAAAATAAATTAATTAAAATTAATGAAAATTTAAAAGATTTAATTTTGAGCAGCCTTAATATAATTTTTTTGGTATATTTCAGCAAAATCAAGCAAATTAAAAAAAATAATTAAATTAAAATTAGCGAAAATTTAAAAGTTTTAATTTTGAGTAGCCTTAATTTAAATTTTTTTAATATACTCGTATGTCAGCAAGGTAAAGCAAATTAAAAAATAAATAATAAAATTAAAATTAGCGAAAATTTAAAAGTTTTAAAAATAAAAAAAAAACATTATTTTGAGTATTATTAATTAAATTTTTTTTAATCTAAAAATTAGGGAAAATTAAAAAAATATTTTGAGTATGCTTAATTAAAAATTTGTTTGGTATATTTCAGCAAGGTAAAGCAAATTTCAAAAAAAGTAATTAAATTAAAATTAGGGAAAATTTAAAAGATTTAATTTTGAGCAGCCTTAGTATAATTTTTTTTTTGGTATATGTCAGCAAGGTAAAGCAGATTACAAAATAAATAATAAAATTAAAATTAGCGAAAATTTAAGAGATTTAGTTTTGAGCAGTCTTAATATAATTTTTTTTTGGTATACATATGTATGTATGTATGTATTTCAGCAAGATAAATCAGATTTAAAAAAAATGTAATTAAATTAAAATTATGGAAAATTTAAAAAAAAAATTCTTTGAGTATACTTGATTTATAATTTTTTTTTATTATAATGTTTTAATATTTTTGCACAAACTAATAAAAGTCGCCTGGAATATCGGCATTTTTTTCTGAAAAAAAATGGTTTTGCACAATCAAAGAAGAAAAATTTTACTTACAAGCATCGGACGCGCTTAAAAGTTCCATGTAAATCACTAAACTTAAAAATAAATATAACTTCGCCATTGTTTGCACTTAATTTTTTTTGCAATTTCACTTGTTACAAAGTTTGGTAAAAGAAATGTTTTTGTTTTGTATTTGTTGTTTGTGGATTGTTTTGTATTGAAAAATCTTAGATATTCACGTTTTTCAACGCAAATCCACTTAACACATATTGAACATTTTTTTTGTTTTGAAGCTTGTTTGTTTTTTTTTTGTACCAAATTCGTTACACTCACACAGCACAAAACCAACTGAATACCAAATTTAATTTTCCACACACTTTTATAGCTTCATTACCAGCGCACAAGCGACTCAATAAGAAATACATACATATTTATTTAATTATTACAAAATTCACACATGAAACAGCAGCTTCGCCGCAGTTAACCTTTGGGTGATTTGCGCCAAATTCATTTCTTTACGCACTTTTCTCTAGAATAATGTACTCGTATGTGTGTATGTATGTATGTATGTAGGTATGTGTGTATGTATGTATATGCAACTGAAGCAATTTGAATTGTTTTATTTTACAATTAAATTGAAGAGTTCTTGTTGTGCAATGCGATTACGCGCACTTGAGGCGGCATCATGTGATTGGGAATGAAAATTTCAACATTTCAATAGCGCACTCTTACTTTTCACAAGCTGTAATTTTGTTTGTATGTATGTATGTATGTGTAAGTGGGTGTGTGTATGCGTTACATTTCAATGATAATGCAATCAATCATACGTACATACATATAAATTGATAACGATTTGACTTTTTTTATTTTTCTATTTTAAATAAACTTTCTTATTTTCTGAAAAAGTGTGTATGGTAAGTGGGTGAGCTGAGCTTGTCCGGAGAATATTTCACATTATCAGAGACCAGATATTTCAAATTTGTCGTTATAGTTTTGGCTGTTTTTTTTTTCCAAAATAAAAAAAAAGTCAAAATAACACTTATCGAATAAGAAGAAAATATTTCGTTCGCGTCCGCCAGCCTCGTTCTACAATAGACAATTAATCGAGGTACTTACATAAATACAAGCAACGCCCATTTTTGGTCCTAAATTGAAGCTAAATTTTTCCTTAAATAGCACCCAAGATGTCTCTGCTATCAGATACCGTTGTATAAAGTCAAGAATTTACTAAAGAAGGTAAACTTTCTCTCTAACTTAATTGTATTATTATTTCATTATTGTTAGTTGCTGTAAAAGGTTTTCCAAAAGATAAATTATTAAGAGCATTGAAGTAGTTTCGATTAAAAGATTAACCTTTGAGTTTTTTATCTAAACTTATATAATTTATTCAATTTGCTGAAATAAATTTCGCCATTTCGTGTGACACTCGTAGAAAGAAATATGCAAAGTTGTTGGTAGTTAGACCCAAGAAATTGCGAGATGTAGTCGATGTGCTTAGACGAAGGTCTTAAAGTATCATATACATAATACGTTTGTGACCCCCCTCTACCCCTCCAGACAGCAGTTACATCACTACTGTTCTAATATCTTGGTAGTTCAACGCCCTTACATATTTTTAATAGCTTGCCGTTCAACAGCGTATTTGCACCCACTCACCCTCTATTTTACGTGTGCAGCCATTCATTTTGATTTACATAATTTTCTATTCTCAAATTAAATTATTATTTTTTTAATGTAAACTTCCCCACTCTTGTGTCTCTCAATCTCTCTCTCTCTCTGTCTCTCGATTTCATTCATCGAGTCTGCTAAATTTGTTTCGGTTTCTAAAATCACAACAGTGACGCAACGTCGTCTTAAACTTTAGCCTCAGCTTCGCTACAGCTGATTAGCATTATTTATGAAAAAAGTAAACAATAAATAAAACGCTGACCGTTTGCAAACGAAAACAGTCGACCAACAACCAGCTTACACAGAAGACCTCAACGGCGAGAAGTCGAAGTTCAAAATGAGTTATCTAATTAGTTTAAGCGTCGCTTTGTGCATTATCGCCGCAACGCATGCCGAGTCCTATTTACCCAATTCCCTGGATCCAAGTGAGTGGAAAATTTTTGGTTTTTACAGAAATAATAACTGAGCAATATCGCTCCTCGCTTCAGATAATCCTGGTCATTGTTTTCATAAGGAACTGCAGCTCCAAATTAAACTGAATGAGAGCATTAGGCCGACCAATGTGGACTTGTGTGCCGAACTGACGTGCCAAGAGGAGGGCCTAATACGTCTGAGTCAGTGCCCGCGCGTGCAACCCATTTGCAAGGAATTCATATATTTGCCTACAGACTTTAGTAAACCATATCCGGATTGTTGTGAACGTTATAAGTGCAATAAATAAGTGAAGAGAGCAGTAGATGTTTTTTTTTTTTAATTTTTTGCATTTTAACATTTTTTAATGCGCATTTTTAAATGGCAATGATTTCATTGCTGTATTAATTTATTTAATTTTAGAGCTTAGCTGCTTTACGTCATTCACTTGCTTGGCAAACCAGTTTCGGCGTCTCTCTTCACTCAGCTGCCTTTGGAACTTCGCACTTCGCTGGCTGGAGTGTTGTCAAATTTAAACGATTACACATTTCGTTAATCAATCAGCTGTTTACAAATCGGTTCATTATCGCGACACACACTCGCTGCTGATTTTGTATAATTTTCGATTATTTCTTTAAAGTAATAAAAAAAGTTTTTTTATTTATTAAGTTTATTTGTGTCTGTTTTTTCGTTTTTATAACACGTTAGTTCCATGAAATTTCCAATGTAAAGTAGTTTTCAAGGGCTCGTCGTGTTTTTCCGCTTAACACTTCACGCAGCAAGTGGGGAATATTGATTTGAACGTCTGGCGGTTGTTGCAGTTCACCTGGTGGTCATTGCAGCTGTAAAAACGACAAATAAATTGCAAATAGATATTCGTCAAAAGTTGGAGGTTTTTCTCTAAGCAATCGCTCGTTCAAGCGAAGCATTCAAATTTGCCGGTTGCCGTGTATGTCGACCTTCTTAAGCGCTTTCTCACATTCATCAACTTAATGAGATGTTTTGTTTTTTTTTTTCTTTTTTTTTTTAAATTGGAAAAGTGCTTAGCCACAAATTAAATACTCACGTTTCCACTTTGGTCTCATAGGTCTCCAAGCAAACAGCTCGCTGGTAGCACACGCCATCCTTGCCATTGCCATAGTCAATGAAATCTTCGCCCTCCTGAATGCCGGGGAAATATCTCAGAAATTCCAAGTGTCCATCGAGTGCGGTGTAGCCGCAAACTTGTGGTGATGCTGTCAAAAGGGCATATTTAATAATACAAAAAAAAAAAATAATATTTACTAAGCTATTTTTTTCACTCACTCGCTTCGCTGGCGACGCACAGACACACAAACGACAATAATAACAACAAATCGCGTTTCATCATTATTCGTGATGAGTTGTTGAGCGTTTCCGATGCAAATGATGCGCCCAACAAATTCGCGCACAACTTTATAGCCATTACAAAAATAACAATAACAACAACTATAAAAACAAGATAATGCAACAAAAGCAAGCAATAATAACAAACACAATTAGCAGTTACCGGCTGAACAACTTAAATGTTCGATTAATGATAAGCAAATATGTGTGGAAAACTTGAAGAACGCAACAAATTAGCTAAATTACAATAAATATTTGCGGCGAACACGTTATGAAGCCATTATGGGTGCATGCACTTCGCTGTTTATATTTTTGCAAAAAAAAACAAAATAATATATTGCCTGATTTCGGTGAACTTCTCAGCGTTCATAAATGGCGTAAATAAAATTTTGTGGGAGTAAAAAAAAAATTTTAAATAAAATTTAAATGAAAAATTAATAAATGTACATAGGTACTTAATATGTATGTAGTATATAATTTTTTATTTCAAAAATTCTTTACAACTTTTTATCTACATTTATTTATTGCTTCCACACAACACTGCGTATTGTTTTTAAACGTGACAATCTACTTAACACAATAACAACAAACCGAAATTGAAACAATTAAATTTCAACAATTAAGTCGCAATTACAAATTAAATGAAATTGTTGTCTGTTTGACACACTAAGCGCGGACAGCAAGCTGGATATGCCCGCCGCATATCCGATTCGATGCGACAAGTCGCGTTCGGCTGCAAGTTGTGGCGGCCGCAACTACAGGAGGGGGAGGAGAAAGCAGAAAGCAATAAAAAAAAATACACAAAATTCAATTTCACATATTCTTGTTATAAATGCAAAATGATTAAAAAGGCAAAAGTTAATGAAATTTTGTATTTTTTTTTTAGTAGTAGAAACACGCCCAGCATTCTGCAATTTAATTTCCATTGAATAACTAACGACGAGTATAGCGGAGTTGGCGCGTGCAGGCAAATTCGTGCATATTATTTTTTAATTTCTTGCTTTTTTTTTTTGCAAAATATATAAATAGTTTTTTTGTTTTTTTTTTTATTTCGTGCATACTCACAATTCAATTTCAATTACGAAATCTTTGCGACAGTAAATTGATTCGCAACGTCCATCACGATTAATCGGCTTGTACGATTGATTTGTGGGTATTGGCTGTCGCAGTTCCTCGTAATAGCATTGACCAGGGTAGTCTGAAAAGTTATGACAATTTATGAAAAAAAAAGTAATTTAAAACTTTTACCGAACTTGTCTGTTTATCGATTTTTTATCGTAACGGTAAAATAACTCCCACTACGAGAGCTTAAAACAACACATTTTCAACTCACTTCAAACTAACAGATTTTACAACATACAAATTAATCCGCTAGATGGCGCATGTGTTGTAATACTAAATTAAACCCGATTTTGCTGATTTTCGGAACATTTATTACCTACTTGGGAAGTAAGTAGGAAGTGAACAGAAAATGTAGCCTGTAGATGGCGCGAGAATCGTAATATTGTGAAAACCACAAAATTCCTACTTGAAGGAGTAATTTTTTTTTGGATATCATAGATAACTATAGAACTACCGTTTAGAATTTGAATACTCAAAAAAAAATTGTAAGTCGTCTTACAAGCTCAACTATAATTATGCCCGCACAAATGGTCAACGCAATTGGGATTTTCCAAAAATATTTATAGCACAAGTTGCGAACTACAAAAATGTCTGATTTTTTTTTAATACTTTTTAAATTTCTTTCCATTTCACAGTAAAGTTTTTACTATAAACTAGACAAATTTTTTATTCGAACACACTTTTTTTTTTTTGCTATTTTTACACGATTTTTACACACACCTGGATGCACTGCATTGCCGCGATAGCGTAATTCACCGCTAACATTGTGGCCAGCTAGAATTGCCAGCAACAATATGGGCAGCAAAAAAGTGACTTGCATGTTTTGGAATATAAATTTATTTGCAATTAATCGTTGATTTTTTATTTTTTAATATTATTTTAAGCAAGACTGTGCAAACTTTTTTTTTAGTGTTTAATTTCAATTCCAAATTACTACTCGTTGCAACAGGAAATATTCGTCTTTCTATTTACTGCAAAATAAAACTATTTTTCACTTTTACTTAGTTACTCTTTGCACTGTGACTTTATTTTGGCGACTGAATAATGCAAAAGTAACTGTTGTTGCTTATATATAAAATTAATTATGTGGACCAATTGTAGGCGAAACGGACAGTGAGTCGAGGCAGCCAAGCAACAGACCGGCGTGCAAACAAATCTTTCGATGTATACTCGCACAAACTACTACATTTGTTTGTACATACAAATAGACAGCTTGAGACTTTTTTGTGTTTTTTTTTTTTAAATTTTTTTTTTTTTTGCATTTTTGTTCGTTTTGTCTTCTTCTTGCTCCAGTTTTTGAATTTAGCGCGCGGATTTTACTGATCTACAACATGTACATATTTGCTTTACATTGACTGTTTGTTGTTGTTATTGTTTCTCCAGTTACGGTTACGTCGTCGCCTCTGCTAGGCGTAATTATAGCTACATATCTTTACATTGTTTAATTAATTAAGTTCATGTCAGAAGCTGTTTTTTCAGATTAAATCGGCATACAGAAATATGAATGCGGTTGCGCGTTGAAAGCAGGTGATTGATTGTTGTTGTTGTAAAATGTATGTATACATACAAAGCAAGCGATATGAATATGAAATTCTAGTGTTAAGTATAGCAAATCAAAAGCCACTGAAAGCAAAAGTATTGCGAAGACGTACGCAGTTCGCATGAGCAACGCAACAGTTTGAGCTCGTGTTTCCCTCTCAACTCATCGTTGGCGAATGCCTGGACTCATTCGGATGTCTACAGTCATGATTGTCTGTCTGTTAATTTGATTTCAGTTTGCCCAAATATTATGAAACTATTTTGGTGAATTGCTTCGAAAGTTTCTTTCCATACACGTCGCACCATTTTATTTGGCTATTCTACATATTTCCTTTCATTTTTAATTATTTGCAAGAACTCGATCCAATGTGCATGAGCAGTCCTCATAAAGTCTTAAAATCTCCACTATAGCAGAGATTCAAATTTCTCAAACAAATTATATGCCAAGACATGATGCAATAATGAAAGGTGTTGTACGTCGGCAACTACTCGCTCCAAATCAGCGATCTTAAACGCCCCCTTAGAAACTGTGTTGTTCCTTTGCAGAATTTAGTTACCATTTTTGTACAAAAAAAAATGTTGAATTGTAGCAGAAAATTAAGTTTTTCATGTGGAACTTATAATATGTATTATCGATTGTTTTGACATTTTGCATAATTTTTCTTATTTATTGATAATTTGTTTTCTAAAAGCGAGAGTTTGAATAAGTTTTTGTAAAAATTGTCAAGTATTTGTATAATGAAACATTATTTGTTAAATTATTACGTAGAATAAAGCTCTGGGGTTCATTTCGGAAGACAGGATAAACAGTTTTATTGGCATTTCCAATACAATATTTAATTGGCAAGAAAATAAAATATACTTTTTTTGATAAAGTATCAAAAATTGTTCTCCATAAAATGATCGTAATAGAAGAACTCCCGCCTTCAACCGACTCGATCGTCTCGTCAACGTCAATTTTTCGTTTTCTCCGCTCGTCTTTGGAACAAGCTAATTTTATATTCAATTTTACCTATGGATGTTGTATTCTAATAATTATACCATAAAGACTAAAGGAACTCCATGGACCTGTATATTTCTGCTTTTTCAGTTATCAATTAGTATTTATTTCCTAAAAATTCCGCCTTCAGTGTTTTTATGCTCATAACCATTGAGGATTACTTCCAGTTTCTTCATGAACCAATGATTGGAAATAAACTGTATTAATGTGGGAAAACATTTTTTTTCGAGAAAAAGTTAACCGCTGGACAAACATTGTTATGTTGTTGGTACGGTTTGAATGCATTTGCATCATATTTGAACATTTTACATTAATTTCTAAAGAACAATCATTATCGAAGAAGTTTGGCTTTTTTAATTTTGGCATCCAAAAACACTAAAAATTCGTACTGTGCGCAGGTTTTTCCAGCAATTTTAATACAAATTATGATATTGTTTTCTTCTTCAGAACGAAATTTGACACTGAAGATGGCACAACGCCGAAACCGGTTTGTCTCCAAACCAAACTTGACAAGGGATGACGGAAAATCGTTCCAACAAATATCACAAATTATGATGTTATTAAATTTTTTTTGTCAGTTTTCATATAAAATTCATAAATATTCCAATCATTGGGTTAAATTTTATGTAAATATCTTCACTCATTTGTACCTTTTCCTTAGAACGGCCTTCTTTTATTCCCGTTTCTCTAATACTTCCAAAATACAACACCTTTCATTATTCCATCATGATGCCAAGATAGCTTTCAAGTCAGCATTACTTTAAATGAAGCTCTCCCTTTTGGATTTTCTCTAAAATATATATTTCTTTATGCTGAATTTCTTTAGATGAAATCTTCTTTGTGCTCAGCAGCAACCCAACTATAAAAACTGAAAGCGCATTTGAGTTCTTAACGAATTGGAATGGGTTGAAAAATATAATTTTGAAGAAAACTAGTTTTGGTGCGGTCACTAAGTTCATTATCAGGCAAGTGCCGCAGAAACAAAGTTACTGATCGCTTTAAAGCACTTAACCATAATTTTTACATGCCGTGAAGGTCAAAGTTCAAAGTCAAGTGTGAGTAGCAATTGAAAAGAATTTCAAAGCTGTCAGCCGTTAAGTGATGCACTCGTATAAGAAAAAAAATTCACGTATCGAAAATGTTGCAGAAATTTAATTTGGAGATCGCTGTCTTAGCATACATTTCAAAGGAAATTTATAAATACAAAAAAACATTGCAGAGAAGTCATGAAACATAAGCGCCACCGCAAAAAACCCCAAAAAAAAACCAGTGCAATAATACTATGAAAAGATTGCAGAAATAAAAATCAACACTTTGATCTACAGGCACGATTTCAATGCTAATGAAGTAGATTAACAACGGCAAGCTGACGAAGGTTTTGAATTAATTACTACACACCCGCACACACACCCGCACACAAACGTACATACGCAACGAAACGACTATGTTTATAAATATTTTCACATTTATACAAATATTTAGCCTGGTATTAGTTGTGTATTCGAATATTAAGCAATGTGTAAGAATTATAAATTATTTACATATACACGCCATATACGGCGACACCTGCGCATATGACAGTCACATTTTGCGTGACTTTGTTTTTGTATTTTGTATTTGCTTTTCTCTTAAATTATATACATAGATACATTTATATTCACCTGAACCGAAGTAGTAAAGTTGGGTCAATACACCATGAACATTCATTTTGTTGATCATTCAAACAATTCAAATTATTTTAAATATGTTCTTAGCGGTTCACTTCGGTTTCATTTCAAGTACGCGCTAAATGGTAAACGACGTCAATCAAGCAAGCAGTTGATGAGTGTCACAAGTACACTGCGAAAAAATTCAGCGTTAGTGTTAATCGAATTAAAATCTGCATTTCATTTTTATTATAAATATGTGAAGCGATGTGATGTCATCGCCGCCATTTTGATTGTTGATTCACACTAAAGAAATGTACTCGTATGTTTACAAAAAAAACCTTCACGTAGGCCAACTATGTAGAAAACATGAAAGCATGCGTGTGATATGATCGCGAAGTGTAATTGTGTGATGTGTCAAGTTACATCTGAGCCAATCAATTAACAAATTAACAAACTGATTAACGGCACACATTGAAAATTCTTCTCGCATTCATTAAAATTTTGAGTTCTTTTTTAAAGGAAAACTTGTCAGCTGATTTGTAGATGATCTTGTGATGGTGTGATCTAAATGAAATGATGTGATATTTTGGCTACATTAATAAGCTGTCGCCTGAGTGCTGCTGGTAGCTGAACTGCGTATGATATTTTTCACTTTTTTCTTTTTTAAATAAGAAGAAAGCATCGAACGCTTAAACTCCCGTAATTTGAAAACTTCAACACGTACCAAAAAACCTTGTTTGTCCGCC
This sequence comes from Philophylla caesio, assembly GCA_963971545.1. Lineage (NCBI taxonomy): Eukaryota > Metazoa > Arthropoda > Insecta > Diptera > Tephritidae > Philophylla > Philophylla caesio. The sequence continues at coordinate 122,776,931 of OZ020607.1, forward strand.
GTAGCGTATTGGTTGTCGACTTGTGATTTATGTAAATCTAACGATATGGTGCGATGGGATATGCGTCAGATGAAGTAAATTTTAGCAAATCTGCAGCAGTTTTCGTTGCGCCTGCTCTTGTCAGCTAGACATTTCTTTTAACTTGCGATTTGTTCTTTTTTTTTGCGGCTCAGCAAACGCTTTATACATTTTAAAGAGACCCTTTCTGTTAAACTCTCACAATATGTGTGCATACATATACACACACACATACATATGTACATATATACTACAAGCAACGCTGTCTGATAGCCTTTTGCCTTGCGCCTATCAATGCTTCGATGAGTTTCATATACGAGTATACAATAAAAAAATCAGCTACTGAGAGATTTTTAATAATAATTTGGGTTGATAAACTCGTAAATTAAAAGTGTCAGAAAATGATTTTTTTTGTTATTAATTCTACTGTTCATACATGCTAATTTGAATTAATTTAAATTTTTAAATATATTCACATACATAGATATGTATGTACATATATGCTTTGCTACGGCTATATTATTTTGTTTTAAAATTTTTTTTTTTTTTCGCTTTACGCACATTTTTAAACGTTGTCGTCATATCGCATCTTTTTCTCTGCTTCGCTCATAAGCCAATTTCTATTATGATTTCATTTACACCAAAAAAAAAAAAACAAATATTTCACACTAAATAACAGTGAATTGTTCGCATAAATTAACTTACACAACTTGAACTTGGGCGCAAGCGTTTCCCAATACGTTAACAACTCGCTGACCTCGCCAAGAACACTTCTCAATTCATTTTGATAATCTTCGTGCCAGTTACGCGCCAAATAGTATTAGTCAGACATTAAGTTAAATACAATGTGCATGTGTATATGTTTTGGCAAATAATAAAAAGTTTTTTCTTAATAATAAATAAAATAAAATAAAACTGTAAACAAATAATATATATTGACATTCGCTCGTTCATTAATATTTGCACAGTTGAATTTAGTAACACTCGGATCTTCCTCGCAAACACAACAAGACCTTAGGCGTTTGATTTCAAGCAGAATTGGGCGTGAATTACAATAATAATAAAAGACAACGTATTGGTGGGTGTATGTGTGTGCGTGCGTGAAAGTGTGTTAAACCTGAGCTCCAAAATAGTACAGTCCTCTGCAAATTAACGCTTGTGGAATTTGATATACAAAAAATTAAAGAAAAAATTAACAATAACTTACACAGTAACTGCATGCCGTGGAGACTGTATAGTTTGCATACGTAAGTATGTACATTAGGGTGATCGTTAAAAAAAAAATTTTTTTTAAATAAAAACAACACGTGCTTCGTGATGATCTAAGCAGTTAAGTTTTGTGTATAATCTTGTTTGCTCTAAACATTTCTTATAAAATATGAAATTATAATTTTTTTTGTGGTTTGAAAATTATTAAAAATTAAGTATATTTGGTATTAAAAATGTTTTGTGTTGAATTACAACTCGTAGCTTCATGAAAAGCTTTAAATACTTCGTCATTCAAGCTCAATTTAAAAATATTTCATATCTTTTTTTAATAGACCAAATTAACTCGCAAAAATTTTGAATTTAAATTTTTATCTATTTTTATTTTGATTAACTATTGTCGTTTTTATTTGGAATAAAATTGTATTTTTTATCAAAAACTCGCAGAAAACAGGAATATAACCAAAACTTAACTTAGATGCTCTCAAGGTACGTGTTGTTTTTAATTAAAAAAAAAAGAATTTTCCATTGTTTTTTCATCAAAAGGAAAAAAACATGTATTTTTTTTAACGACCACCCTAATGTACATACATACATACATACATGTATACGAGTCGAAAATTTTAAATCTATTTTCGATTAAGGTGTTCGAGCTTGAGAGACCTTTTTTTTTTTTTAAAGAAAATTCCAAAGCACGCCTTCTGCAACTCTTCAACTTATTAAGTTCGTTTGTCCCCAATGGCCTGGTAGCTTTCTTCATCGCACGGTTTTTCATGCATTGAAAGAATCAGCTGTTTTGTGACGTTTACTAAAAGTAGTTTAAGTCATCTGTTTATTTGCTCTCTCACAGTCTTCGCGTTTACATTGCGTATATTCATCTCTTTTATTCCCACATTTAACACATTTGCCGAATTCGCCGAAAGATATTCTCGTACATACGCCATCATGTCGCATTTTTATTTTGACAGTTACGTACACTTTTGCAAAAGCCGACGTCATTGTAGACCTGTTCAATTTGCAATGCAGCATTTCTGCCATCCGCATTTTTATTTACTGAAACACTTTCTCTTTAGATATTATAATTTGATAAATAAAATATTTTTCGCTCATTTATTTCAGCGCTATGGCCAAATGCTATACAAGATTTTTGCTATTCATCTCAATACTTTTCATGAGCTCATCGTTATTCTGTACATTCTCTACGCAATATTATGGTAATACCCAGCATCCAGGTGAGTAAAAAATAATAATAATAGAAGAATTACACAAATTCATATCAATTCATTGTTTACTGATTGATCATTAAGTTTTGAAAAATGGTGAGTTCACAGAGCTGATCATTTTATGCATTTTTGTCTATAGAACTCGTTGTTAGTTCTATGATTTGCTGTATATATTTTACTCTTTTCTTTATTTTTTTTTTTTATGAACAAAATTAACTTCTAAATAAGCTAGTTATTACTTTGCGTATACCATAAGCTGGCTGTAAACCACAAAAAGTAATTTATTCACAAAAGTACTTTTTATTAATTTGTTCGCTATAACTTTCTATTAAAACAACTACTTAGATGGTAATATAAATTTCATTGCGTGAATTTTTCGAAATTAACTAATATTCGTGTAAACAAAAGTTTCAAAAAAAAAACATTAAATTGAATAAGTTACTGAAAAAATAAAATTTGTCGGTTGGTCCTTAAGCAATAACAGCAATACCTCAAGCACAAATTGGCAAAAACAACTGCTTTTATTATTTTTAATCATTAAAAAAGGAAAGCAAATGCCAAGCATTCTTAAAAAATACAAAATGTTCCGGCGCAAATATGTTAGGAAATTATTTGCTGCAAATCAGAAAACTTGCATTGGTTGCAGACTTCTGAATTTGAATTTATGTTTGCTTAAAAGAAAGTTTAGTTTTTGTAACAAATTGCATTAATTGCCATTTTTTGTTTGAAAGCAAAACAAAAAAATGTTGATTTAATTTTTTATTAATTTCATAAATAGTTAACATAATATTTTTTTTTTTTCATTAAAATAACTCAAATTTTTGTAAAACATTTCGTGCATATTCATCTTTGAGAGCTTTATAATAAATTTCGCATTATTCTGAGTTCATCAAACTGGTTTGCTGGTGTTCAATTAAACTCAGTCAACATTTTCAGATTTTTTTTTTTTTTTTGAATAATTATGTCTTTTCAAAACACACATTAAACTGCTTTTTATCGCTTCTTCAGTTCTGCCAGCTCACTGCTACTATGAGGAATTAGAGCTATCGGTGCCGTTAAATGACACCCTGTATCCGACAAATCTAGAATCGCACTGTATAACGCTCACATGCCGCCATGATTATGTGCTGATGATAAAGCAGTAAGTTGAAAATTATCGTGAACGCAACATAAATTTTATTTCATAAAAAAAAGAGATGATTTTTAATTATTTATCGAGTCACTGTCGTTTTCAAATAAAATCGAATTTTTTTTCGCCTAAAATTATGCGACAAATTTACTACACGTGAAAATGTGACACGACTTCGACTTACATAATACCAAAGAACCTAAATTGATTGGCTAGAGTAAGAAAGCATGCCCCTGGAGTTTCACTCGTTGCTAATAATAACGTGTTGTCCATTCTTATACATTTATGTTCTTTGATAATACGGTGCTAGCTTTTCTAAACAAATTGTTTGGCGAAATGTCGTACATGAACTTTAATATATTTTTTTTTTTCTTTTTCCAATCTAAATATATTACTCGTTTTATGTTTACAGTTGTGACCGTTATCTGCTGCGACACGGTTGCGTAGAACAACCGCCCGACTATAGCGAGCCCTTTCCCGATTGCTGTGTCCAAATACAATGCATTGATTAATATACTTTTTCATATCATAGAAGGCATAAATGTTATGCGTAAGAAATAATTTATGGTAGTTAATAAATTAAAAATCATAACTTGTTTTTCATATTTACACTCGTTTAGTAGTAGTTATTATTATAGGCAAATAAAATTTTAAATTCCTGCATGTGTGTGTTTGTATGGTTGCAGTAAGATTATGTGCTGATGATAAAGCAGTAAGTTGAAAAGTATCGTTGAACGCAACATAAATTTTATTTCATAAAAAAATGAAGAAGATAATTTTTAATTATTTATCGAATCACTGTCGTTTTCAAATTACATCGAATTTACTACACGTGAAAATGTGACACGACTTCGACTTACATAATACGGTGCTAGCTTTTCTAAACAAATTTTTTGACGAAATGTCGTACATGAACTTTAACTTGTATTAATTTGTTTTTTTTTTTTTTGTTTTTTCTTCTCCAATCTAAATATATTACTCGTTTTATGTTTACAGTTGTGACCGTTATCTGCTGCGACACGGTTGCGTAGAACAACCGCCCGACTATAGCGAGCCCTTTCCCGATTGCTGTGTCCAAATACAATGCATTGATTTATTATATTCATAGCATAGAAGGCATAAATGTTATGCGTAAGAAATAATTTATGGTAGTTAATAAATTAAAAATCATAACTTGTTTTTCATATTTACACTCGTTTAGTAGTAGTTATTATTATAGGCAAATAAAATTGTAAATTCCTGCATGTGTGTGTTTGTATGGTTGCAGTAAAAAAAAAAAGCGATAGTACAAGAAAGCAACTGAGATATTTGAGAAATTAAAAAAAAAAGGAAAAACCGGCTGTGTGCTTTGCCGAAAACTTTTTGCCCTCACTTTCAGCGCCAAAATTACGTCAATTCCTCTGACAGCACCTAACTCGCCCAAGTTTGTTTATGTTGTATATTGAACTTAACCTGATCAGCGATAATAGTAAATAGTCGTTCAATTCTAAATAAAGGAATGAAATACATACATATGTACTTATGTAAATAAATACGCGACTCACAACAAATAGCTAAGCAAATTTAATAAATAAGCGCTGGCACCGACCAAGCGCAGCACAGTCGCTATTTAGTTTTCGTTGAGTATAAAGCTTTCATCTAAGAAGCAATTTGAGCCGAAATCACTATGAAGTGTATTAAAATCTCCGCATTGTTGTTGTTAACGTTGTTGGTAGCGTTGTTGGGCACCGCAAAGGCTGGTTAGTGCACGAAACAGTTCGGAGCGCATTCGAAAAAAAAAAAAACAAAAAACTTATTTCTTATAATTACTTTCTTAGATTGTGACTATGAGGGCCAACATGCGAAGGCTGGCGAGGACTTCCAAATAAAAGGCGAATGCAGTTTGTATAACTGCCAGGAGGATGGCAGCATTACTGCCAAAACGTATGTTGACTCTTCACGCTGCTTTTACAATTGTCAATTTCTAATTTTTATTAATTTTAAAATTCCTTTTAGTTGCCCCCTTGTCTCAGCCCCTGAAACTTGCAAACATATTCCGCAGGACAACTCCAAGCCATACCCGTCATGTTGTGAATCGTATGATTGTTAAAAAAAAACGTGTCCTGCTGATTTCTTATATTTAACATTAAATACTTTAAGTGAAAAGAGAAGAAATGTAGAATATAAAGATATTAAGTGGAATTCAGTGCGTCTTAAGTTATTAAGAATTTAAGTTGATCTTCATCATCCAATCTTCTGGAGTCATTCATTGCTCGTTCGCCATTGATTCCACTCTTTAGATTCTCGCCGTTTCTGTTTCTTTTGCAGTTTGAGCATACGGAATGTGCTCTAGTTCAAAATCTATGGCATGTGGGTGAAGAAGATTTTAGACGCATTCGTATGTATCTTTCATGTTCGCTTGTCAACTTGTTTGGTATTAAAATTGTCGAGGTCGGATAGCTCGACCTTAACACTTTCGCCGTTTATAGGAACGCCTTGAAATGTATTATTCATGATTGGTCCTGCATACATACATTTCACATCCTAAAGTAGAAAAGGTAAATGGATACATTTCGGAAATCCTCGTTTCATTACAAGCGAATCAAAATATTGTGTACTATAAATTGAGAGAGAGAGAGTTCTTTTTATTATTGTATGTAGAAAGCTTAAAAAGATTATAGATTTTTTGAATATGAACACAACTTCAGCCGGCTTCAGGCTGCTTCGCCGTTCCACTACTTGCTTTCCTCCTATGACTCTTTCCAATCTTGTTTCACGAAATCAGCCCCTCGTTCGGCAATCATAATTGTCGGCGCATTCGTGTTGGCTCGTGGCACATCGGGCATTATACTTGCATCCGCCACACGCAAGTTCTTCACGCCATAGAGTCGCAGGCGTGGGTCCACACACGCATTCCGGTCGCTGCTGGGACCCATTTTCACTGTGCCCGTGTGATGATAACCCGATTCTCCAAAATATTTTATGTAACAACGCCAATAGGCGTCCGAACGAAACTTCAATTTTACGCATTCTTCGAGTGGAAGATTTAAAACGCTCGCATTTAACTCATGCATAGCGCGTGTATTCAATAAATTTTCGAGAAAACGTATACCACCTAACATAGTGGCTATGTCCTCGGGATCATCAAGGTAATTCGGATATATGCGTGGATGGTCTAAATAATTCGCACTGTGTAGTCGAATTTTGCCAACAGAACGTGGTTTAGCCAGCACCAACATGATAGAAATTAGATGTGATTTTCTTATTTGCTGACTAAAAAGCTCGGTATATTTTTCATCATGCCTAGCCAAATGGTTCCTGAAGAAATTGGTATTGCCGCGCAGGTGCAACGAATAATGGTATTGTATATCTGGAACAGCGCTGTCACCTTTGGTGTTTATGAAGGAGCTAATGGTACTTTGTCCCGAACCCGATCGACTGCCATTGCGCGTGAGATAATCGTAAATGAAATCGGTATCTGGGTCCTTGTTCAATGCATCTAAAGCCGGACTGTTTACTGTGAAGTACACTAATGTGATGACATGATCGTTTAAATTAGAACCAACCGCCAAGTCATGAAGAACTGGAATGCCCAGCTGTTCTAGATGCTGACGCGGTCCCACGCCGGACAGCATCAACAACTTGGGCGAGTCTATGGCGCCTGCCGAAAGCACTACCTCTTTGCGCACCTCAGCGCTCAGCTCTTGCTTGTCTTTTAGCACAAATGTAACCTTGGTGACCAGCTTGCCACTGCGATCAAAGTGAATTTTTCGTACGTGTGCGTTTTTTATGATATGCAAATTCGGTCGGCCAGAAACCTTAGCCAAATGTACCTTGCCTGTGGACATGCGTCTACCGTCTCTGGACGTGAGCGGCAAAAACGTCGTGGCGACTTCTATGCCATCATTGAAATTCGGTATGTGAGGCACACCCAACTCCGCCGTCGCATTCAATACGGAATTGATTAACAGAGAATAGCCGGTATATTTATACGCATCTAAAACCATATAGCCCTTTGGATGTGTGGCATTGCCGACAGGACGTTTTGCTCGCTCGTAATATCGTTTAACATCCGCCCAACCCCACTGAGTGTTGCCCGCCGCCAACCAATCGTCAAAATCCTTGCGATGTCCCTCCACATACACCATACCATTAATTGCACCGGTGCCACCTATAAGCTTTCCTCGGGGATTATAGCACAAACGATGCCTCAACGCTTGACAAACATGTGGAAGAGGCTCTGAAAAGTAGTTCCAAGTATGACGGGTATGCTGCAGTGCAGTGCTCAACGTAGGAACCTGCCAGAAAAAGAATTGCATGCAGTGTAAAAAGAATTGCTTAACAAAACTTATAAACTCTCTTGCACCTCTGACTCCTGTGGCGGATCGTCGCCCGCCTCCAACACCAACACCTTCCAATTGGGATTCTCGCTCAGACGACTGGCAACAACCGAACCTGCCGAACCGGCACCTATCACTATGAAATCGTAGTTTTCTAAACCGCTTTTTAGCGCCGTATCCGCATAATCCTTTGGCCACTCGGACTTGGCAGAAATAGCGCATTGTGCCATTAATATTGTCTGGACCAGCGTGGAGACTAGAGTGTTCATCGTGCCGACACTTTGTGCCGCACAAGGCAGCTGCAGCGAAGCGTTCGCCATCACGGGTTTATTGAAAATATTCACAGGCGCTGCAATATTTTGTGTTTAACGCACTTACGAAACGCGCGTGACCCAGATTTTCATTTTCCGCACTGTTAATTATTTATAGAATATACACAATGTATTTATGAATGTCCAATATTTACTTAACGTGCATTCATTATGCAAGTAAAAGAATGCTTATTATGGTAATTGTTGTTTTTATTGTTGCAGCTGCGACGTACGAGTACGAGTATATTTTGTTGGTTCAGCAGTGCTCCATAATTGGGTTTCGTCATCGGCCACAATCTTTGTTTTACTGCAGTTCTTGGATTTTTTTACAATTGCCGTCTTCCGCTTAACGAGCCACCCTTGCGACACCCTTTCCAAGGCTAAGCTGAAGGTCCGGCGACTAATCGTTCAGGAAAGCACTTAATGAATATTTCTAAATACGAGTAACCACTCCGTTTCACTGTAGGCTGTTCATTCTAAAGAAATAACTGAAAAGCCCTTCTGTTTAATTTTCTCAGCTTATTGGTAGATTACGAACGACGACATAGCTATTAGCGACCACTTAAATTTCGCAGGCCACCTCTTTAGTCTAGGCTTACAGGGATGCATCCGAGTGTGATGCTGTACCATTCATGCAAGCAATTGTGACGAATGGAAGGCAGGAATAGCAAGGCTTACGATTTCAAAAATTTCGATGTCTAAACTTTGGTATGTTTTTATTTGCTTTTAGTGCATGTCCGACGGAGCGAAACCATCAGTTGTTACAAATGACTATACCAATATGTATGCTAACTCAATATCGTCTTTATTCACTAGTTTACCTTTGCAGTGATAGTTTGAGAGCAATCTTCGAAGTCTCTCTCTGCTCGCGTTCCTGACGAAGTTCACTTTCCCTAAATCAAATTAAGTAGTGCTAGTATTTTCAATATCGCTTTTAATAAGCTTTTGTTTTATTGTAAAATCAAATGAACGATTAGTTTCCATAAATTCTGGTTGTTGGAATTTGTGCCACTCGAATTCTTCTTGATAACTTTTGCTTATCTGAGAAGTTGAGAAATGGCGCAGAGGTAGAGAACTTGGCTTCCCGTCAGCTCTTGCGTAACGACATGTGTTTTATATTTACAATCAAAAAGGCAATAAATAAAAACTGTCAAAGCAGAGAGAAGTTTATTTAAGAAAGCATTTTAAGTAAAATAATACAAATTGTTGAATATTGATATTTGGAATCCACTTTTGTGATCTCTCTAACATTCCGACTATGCCCACTTTTCACCTCCTTCAAATCATTTTTCTATCTTCCTCGTTCACTTTCCAATCCTGCTTTATGAAATCGGCCACTCTTTCACCAATCATAATCGTCGGCGCATTTGTGTTGGCTCGTGACACATCGGGCATTATACTTGCATCCGCCACACGCAAGTTCTTCACGCCATAGAGTCGCAGGCGTGGATCCACACACGCCTTCCGGTCGCTGCTGGGACCCATTTTCACTGTGCCCGTGTGATGATAACCCGATTCTCCAAAATATTTTACATAACAACGCCAATACGCCTCCGAGCGGTACTTGTACTGATCGCATTCTTTTAGTGGTATCCGTAAGAGAGTCGCATTAAGCTCACGCATAGCGCGTGTATTTACTAAGTTTTCGAGGAAGCGTATACCACCTAACATAGTGGCTATGTCCTCAGGATCATCAAGGTAATTTGGAAAGATGCGTGGAGGATCAAGATAATTCGAACTTCGCAGACGTATTTTGCCAACAGAGCGTGGTTTTGACAAGACCAACGGTATTAAAAGCAGATGTGATTTTTTTAAACTCTGGATTAAGGGCGCATTATATTTGTCGTCACGACCGGCCAAAAAACCTCCAAAGATTTTTGAATCACCACGTAAATTAAGCGAGTAATGATATTGTATATCGGGTATAGTGCTGTCCGCTTTCGTATTTATGAATGAAGATATACTGGTCATGCCAATAGCCAACCGGCTGCTGTTTCTTGTCAGGTAATCGTATATGAAATCTGAGCCTGTTGCTGGAAGGAGAGCATCTAAGGCCGGGCTTTTTACTTTGAAATACACCACTACAATCACATGATCGCCCAAATTAGAACCAACAGCCAAGTCGTGCGCCACGGGAATGCCCAGCTGTTCTAGATGCTGACGCGGTCCCACGCCGGACAGCATCAACAACTTTGGCGAGTCTATGGTGCCTGCCGCAAGCACTACCTCTTTGCGCACTTCAGCGCTCAACTCTTGCTTACCGCGTAGAACAAATGTAACCTTGGTTGCCCGTTTGCCGCTGCTATCAAAGTGAATTTTTCGTACGTCTGCATTTTTAATCACATGCAAGTTTGGTCGGCCGGAAACCTTAGCCAAATGTACCTTACCAGTGGACATGCGTCTACCGTCTCTATACGTGACCGGCAAAAACGTCGTGGCGATTTCTATGCCATCCCTCAACTTCGCTTTAGAGGGCACACCCAACTCTGCGGTGGCCCTGAAGATCGCTTGGTTTATCACTAAATTTTCAATTTTATTATAGGCGCCTAAAACCACATAGCCCTTTGGATGTGTGACATTGCCGACAGGACGTATTGCTCGCTCGTAATACCGTTTAACATCCGCCCAACCCCACTGAGTGTTGCCCGCCGCCAACCAATCGTCAAAATCCTTGCGATGTCCCTCCACATACACCATACCATTAATTGCACCGGTGCCACCAATGAGTCTTCCTCTCGGATGGTAACACAGACTATTCTTGCGGGCTTGGCAGATGCCTGAAAGGGGCTCTGAATAGTAGTCGCGAGAATAACGAGTATTCATCAGGAAAATATTCAAGCTAGGGACCTGTTAAAATGCATATGTACATATATGGTAAAAACGCTGGCAAATAATATTTATAAAAAAAGTCCTTGCACCTCTGACTCCTGTGGCGGATCGTCGCCCGCTTCTAACACCAACACCTTCCAATTGGGATTCTCGCTCAGACGACTGGCAACAACCGAACCTGCCGAACCGGCACCTATCACTATGAAATCGTAGTTTTCTAAACCGCTTTTTAGCGCCGTATCCGCATAATCCTTTGGCCACTCGGACTTGGCGGAAATAGCGCATTGGGCCGTTAGTATCGTCTGGACCAGCGTGGAGACTAGAGTGTTCACCATGCCGACACTTTGTGCCGCACAAGGCAGCTGCAGCGAAGCGTTCGCCATCACGGGTTTATTGAAAATATTCTCAGGCGCAGTAATGTTTCGAGTTTAAGTCAGTTAGCATTTTATGAGTACCAAGCTCGTATGGCACAGTTATCGATTTTGCACCGTTTAAATTAATTGTGTATTGAATAGTTATTTAACAACAATACAACGCAACAAGTGTGTTAATGTGTGTGTGAGTGTGTGTGTGTGTGAGTGTGAGTGCCCTTCTTTATGCACACAGCTGTACAACAACAATGATTCAACAGTGGGACTTGGTTAATTTCGCTTTGCTGCTTCCCATTTGACACGTTTGTACTATTTACCCTCAATTAAAATGTTATAGACTCGGGTAGAATTAAGAGGAAAGAACATGCATTTCTTTAACTTAAGCCCTTTTTGAAGAAAGGTTGAACATCACTCCTGACGTCGCCATTGGTCGCGACTATTGCCAGACGTTCAAGCTTGTTGAGTGTTTGCCTCGCCGTTGCCAAAGGTTTTCCCGTTGACTTTAGGCTTTAGATTCATGGTGTATCCGGGGTTACAACTCCAGCATCTTTATGCAGGAAGATTTTCAGATTCTGACCTTGAAAATACTATACTGAATATCGCTGATTTCGGAGAGACTTTTGAACAGAATCGGGGACAGCAGATACGCCACATTGAGGAAACTCTGTCTATTTGTGACTAATGACCTGTATGTACTATGTATACAAAAATGTAAAATGTTTGTGTGATGCTAAGCAATACATATGTATGTACATATGTATGGTATGTAATTCTCAAGTTCAATCGTAAGGCTAAGTAAATAAGTAGTAGTGAATTGCAATTTGTTGACTCTCCACTCGCGAACGTTCATTTAATTTATGTATTTATTTGCCGTTATCGTATTTTAGCCGGAATCTTTTGCGTTTATGGTAAACAAATAAAGCCTTTTGTAATTTGTGTATTTCCTCGTTCTTCTTCACTTCATATGTCGTTGACCTCACGTCTGTTCTGAAATAAAACAAAAGTAGAGAATTCGCAAGTTATTTTACTAAATCTTTACATACTATCCAGGCTAAACGTTGTGCGCTCCATTCACTGTAAATGTCTACACCAATTTTACATGCGCACTGTCCGAATCCCACTGTGAGCACCGATATTATGCACGTGTTCAATGTGCTGTCGCACCCGAACCACGTTTAAGAAGTAAAAACTACAAAGACGCCCAACTACCTTGATAATCCCGCGGATATAGAAAGTATGGCCATTGTGGTGAGCGCGAATACGAATGCAGCAATGCATATTTTTGAAATAGAATGTTTAGTTTATAAAAATAATTCGCATTGAAGGTAAACCGAGTGAAAAATCTGTGCATTGAAAAACAATACGAATCGACAACTTCAATGCATAGTTTTAAAGTATTTCTGGAGCTCTCCAATTGCACCATATACCACCCATGTATGTACATATGTATATATTATTTTGTTCTCTATTTGCCTCTTCAACTGGTTGCTTAAACTTCAAGATATCGCCCCCATTTATGGCGTCTTATGTTTGGTTGCCTGGTTTACTGTTTTACTTGTTTCATATTCACCATTTAAAAAGCTGTCGGGGGATAAAAAAATGTTGAAACAAGCCCCAGAACCCGCAAGATGGAAACTATTTCTCCAAAATACGCTGAATTCTAAACTTTTAATTTAAGTGTCGATAAATCGCTTTGAGAACAATAATTGGGGGCCTTTTTCCATCCTCAAACCACCCTTTGGTCTGTTTTATGCAGAACAGTTTTGTATTGTTAAATATAATGGCGGGTCTGTTTGGCCCTTCAGTTTTTGTTGCCTGTTAGAAACGCCAAATTCTCTATTCGAGTTTGTCCGACGAATTTTCTACATAACAACGGGCTATAGCTATCTTTCGGCGCTTTAAAGAAACATATCTCAAAAAGAATTTTTTTTTTTACAAGTGCTTTTTTTTACAAATAATCTGTGTAAAAACAACTTTTGTTTATTATAGGCGGCAGTATATCTACAGAGAACTTTCAAAAAATTTTTTACAAGTTCCCAATTTTTTACTTTTTAGAGTTATATTAATGATAGATATTGAAAATGTTAATTAATTTATTTTAAAATTTATTGAAGTGTTTTTTTATTTGTTATTAAATTAATTTGAGAAAAACATAGTCTAAAATTTGTAATGATGCTATCGGTTTTTTTCCTCCTAAGTATCGAAAACATTGAATTGTGCAGCTATCGATAATTTGCCAGCTCTATTGTGAATGTGAGACCGACTGCGGCGAAATAAATTTCCAATGACTTCTGCAAATGTTGCCAGATCTTTTTTTGTCTCCTCATACCTAGGGAAAGATATATTAAAAGAATATGAAGAATACTAATTTGTTGTTTTATTTGTTGTATTTGTGCCTTATGGTTTTGTTGTAGCTCAGATATATAAGAAGTGTGAACACCCCTCGATTTTTGTGTTACTATACATATTTATATATACAATCTACAACTTGCTCGCTGTATACATACATTTTCCAATTGTATTATACTATATTAACGAAGCAACAATTTTACCCCACGTATGCTAAAACAATGCAATATAGCTCAAAAACGACAAATAGCATATTTTATAAATACCCTAATGAATCCCATGCGAACAAAATTATCCATATTTTTTTTGATTTTTCTATCGTTCTTGCGTACGTAGTACTTGTTACTTGGTTTAAGTTTCCAATTTTTTAATCTGTTATGGCTTTGTAAACAACAATACTACAATTTTACTAAATTTGAATGTACAGAAAAAAGATGTTTTCTCACAATACTACCACGATGAAATAATATGGCCACTCTACACTCGTCTTGAAACAGCTGTTTCTACAAAAGCGAATTCATGAATTCGCTTTATCTATTTCTCTTTATATTCGTTTCAAATTCGCCGGAAGTCTTCTCTGTATATTTAGATACATCTGTGTTGTTTGTGGAGCCAGCTGCTCCTATTCTTTGCGTACATAATTAAACGTAACATAAACGAAAAGCCAACGATTCCAAAGCTCTGCTGGGCACATCGACTGTGTCGCCCTGCCCGGAACATGCAACACCGGCCCAATTCACTTTCAGTCTTGCCGTCATTCTCGCAGCAAACTTGATTTTGGGCAACTACGGGCACGCAACAAGACGGATTTGATTTTCAATAATTTTTCATATTTTCAATTTAGTAAAATTTCTTTTTGTTATTAATCAAAGTTAATTTTAGCCATACGGAAAATAAAATAAAAAAATTTAAATAACCATTTTAATCGGCAGATTTAGATAGTAAATATATATTTTCGTTCAAAATTGTTTCGTGTGTGTCGTCGGAACGATATCGTAATTTGTATGAATTCGTTTTGAAGTGAATACAAATTTTGTGAGAAGTCGCCAAATTCTGCGTTTGCCGGATATCTGCTGGCCGACCCTTTTTCAGTGTTTGTCGGCTTAGTACAACGGATGCGCATATGTGCATAAAAATCAGTTCAAATAAAATACAATACATAAGTGAAAATTTTGCCGTGGAGTACCAGAAATTAAGCTGGAATAAAGGGGCTTTGGGGAAGGTGAAGTGCCCCAATCGTGTCGTAAAAAGCGTTCGTTGCAAGTCCTGCCGATATAGGTGCATAGCCAAAGACTCCCGACAAAAGCCTTATCATCAGCTTCAACAAGCTTCCGCCACTGCTGATAAAGCGATTGCAGAAAATACATTTAAAACATCACAAACCACAACAAAATCATTGTTAAAAATTGTGCTAGTTCCTCGAGCTCAAAGAAAACTCCGGCCTCAAGGAAGAAAGCTGATAGGTAGTCAAGTCCGGAAAAAAATGGAAAAGAAGTCGCATAAAACTACTCGCAAAGGTAACATAAGTCTAACTGGTGGCGGTGCCGGTGTCGGTATGACCGCCGGCAGTGCTGTTACCACCGCATTGTCGCATTCCATTCCAACACCCACATGTAGCCAAAAGCAGCACACGACCGGTAGTAGTGCTATAGCCACAGCAGTCGGTAGTATGGGTGCTGGTGTCAGCAGTAGCGGCAAACACCGCAGTAGCAATTCGAGTCATCACCATCACAGTCATCACGCACACAATACTAGTCACAACCAAGGCCACCAGCACACACACGGCAGTCAGTCGCAGCAAACGCAAGTGCAGCATGCCTCACTACATGCCTCGAATCCAGCGCTAATGTTAGCCGTCAGCAAAGCGTCCAACGAAGCCAGCAGAGCTACAAAAATTGCAGGCACACAAATAAACAACGCCATGGAACAAGTAACGGCAGCGCTATCAACAGTCAGTCCCAAGTTGGCAACGACGACAGCGATGCGCAACAAAAACGAAGGTAAGCAGACTTCACACATGGTGCCCATGTACATACATATGTATGTATGTATGTACGTATGTAGGAGATTATCATTTGATCGAATGTCAATAATGAGAAAAGCCAGTTAGCGGGTATAAAAAAAATGCAAAATGCCTAGTTGATAAAAAAAAATTATATTTATTTATTATGTGTGCTTAGAACTTATTATCGGGCATTTTGTAAGTAGGTAGGTACTTAGGGAAAAAAGCTGTTTTAAAAAATGACCTTTGTTAAGGTTGATGGACGCACCTGCTCTTCTGCTAATAAAAAAATGGAAAATTCAGAAACTACATACATACATATGTACATATGTATGTATATGTAAATGTATCTGATACATATTAACATTTCGTGCCTAATAAAGAGTCCAATATGAATTTATTTTGCTATTTTGCGATAAAACGTATGTCCTATACATTTGTATGATTGTGATTTGCTATTCAATTTTACTATACCTGCTAGCTTGCTATTTTCACACTACAATGGTTCATAAGCATGTGACATATGTATGTATAAATGTACATATCTGTATGTTATGTACTTGCTTGTGTGTATTTTCATACATATGTACATACATACATATGTATTTACATAAAAACATATCTAAAACACAATAGTCAATTGATAACTAAAGCCTTTTTGTTTTACTTCTATTTATAGAGGCTATCAACGATTTACGTCAACGCATTCCTGAAATCGAAAATATTTTCGATGTGCACAGTCGCATCGGTAATGGTACCTTCAGCACGGTGCTGTTGGGCACTTTGAAAAAGGAGCGTAATTTGCCCGCGTTCAAGCGACGTAAATTCGCTATTAAGCATCACATACCCACAAGTCATCCGGATCGGATTATGAAAGAGCTGCAGTGCATGGCGAAGATTGGGTAAGTTGCGATAAATATTTAGTTCTTTATAAAATCCTTTTAATCCGCTATAACAAAAAAAAACACATCTGCCAAGAGACAGTCTGTATGTGCTCTACATTTTTTATTTAGTATCTACAATATCAAAAACAAAAAATTAAATTTATAACATCGCCGGAATTTAGCTTATTAATACAAATCGAGTGCTTAAAATGAAAAAAACAACTGTCATCAAATTAAATATAAAATATGTACAAACGTGCTTGGCTTCGTTTTATAACTCGGCATTGTATGTATGTCTATAAGTTCTATTCCGCCCTAATTTTGAGAACTAAAAATAGCATCTTTGTGCATAAATAAATATATCCAAAGAATTTTGTTACCACTAATTTTGCAAATCCAATGCGAATTACTCACCACATTTTCTATCATTTTCTATACATACATATTTAATTATTATGTACAAATGTATGAATATGTACGTTTATACACTTAAATACGAGTATCTTAGCGCTCATCAATCGGTTTGAAGAAAATAAGATCAGAAGCATTCATTCCTTTGTCAAAAAATACGAGCGCGCCGAATTCTTTATTTACATATATTTGTTTAAAAAAAAAACACGAAAATTATTGCCACTCAGGCACCTCAACGCTGACGTGCTTAACAGCACATTGAATTATGGTAGCAGCTTATGACGTATTTCAGATTTTAATTTTAATTCACTTGCCCGAGAATAGCGTAGCTTTGTGCACATTTTTTTTTATCTGTATGTAGATATTTCCGTACATACATACTAATGGATGTACATACATAAATGTGCTGCCTCGATTTGGTTAGTCGAAGAAAAATGCCATTATTTGTCTACTTGACTACAGATAACAAGCATCCTTTTTGTGTGTTGGCGAATCGCCCACGGATTTATTGTTGGTTCATCACTTTTGCAATGCATTTGTACGCTACCATACATGTATGTACGTATGTATATGTAGATCAACATCTACTTACAAATCTTACTTAGTGTGTGGTACCTCCCGCACATCTATGGATGTAACCAATTCGGCCGGCATTCAGCTGCCGCCATCAATGAATGCGAATCAACGTCAACAACGCAAACTATATTGCAAATGCGCATGTAAAAAAGAGCAAAACAGCCGACCGTCATTACCCCACAACATCGCTGGGAAACACGAGCATGCACGCACGCTTCCGACGCACACAGAGCAGAGTGGCAGAGGCGTGTTTGTGTTGGTAGCACTAACGCCCTCTATAACGATTATGTACATACATACATACCGTGCGAGTAAATTGCTTTCAATCGATCGTTACTGACGTAGTCGCACTTGAGTACAATCAAGAATTGAATACAGCCGCCAGCAGCGACGTCGCCCCGCAAGCACTTTGCGTAAATATCAACAGTCTACTGTCTGGTCGGTATAATGGGCTTGAGTAACCTTCACCTTCGCACCGTCGGCAAAAGCTGTCGTCGTACGCTTGCAAGGTTGCAGTTGTTTCCAATAACTACCAATGGTTATGCGCGTGCCGTGTGTGGAGTGTGGCAAGATTATCGTGCACTATCGCATATTTTTTTACTAATAGCTGATTTAATTCCACTTTACTATGCGATAGTTTGCTTTACCATATTCTTTTCTACTTTGCTCTATTTTTTTTATTTTCGTACTATTAAAACATACATATGTATATACATATGTACATATGTACATACCATACATACTCGTATGTATGTAAGTAATCATCTTTGATAGCTTGCTGCTACTAAAAGCAGGCATGCATGTACGTCACAGCGTGTTGACGCACGTCACGAGCACATTTATTACTCTACAGCACCGCTCCTATCGATGCTAGGCGGCCAACCGCCAACCAACGGAAATGAAACGATAGACGTGAGACGCTTTATAGACGCTTAGGTGAGCTCGAGAGCAGCGAGTTTATCGCCTTTGAACGTCAGCAATTCCAATCAAGTTCAAATTCGCAAGCGAGTGCACACTTGGTCGGGCGTAATGATGGGTACGTTGGGGCGATCCTAAACACTCATCAACTTCACATCTACATACATACTTACATATGTACATACATTAGTACATACATATAAACATATATTAAATTCCATTCAATGTGAGTTTGCTCGTCCATCCCTACAGCGTCAGACACCGGCCGTTACTTGGTTTGCGACGGTAGGCAGTGGGCCGTAGGCGGTGGGTGGAGCATGGCAGCGACATAACGGCCGCTCACACACACGCTTTCTCAGTGAGTTGTCATTCACTCAACTTTTGTTGTTAAATTTTTTTTTTTTTTTCATTCGTGGTTTAGGTTTATTTTAACTCACCGAACTTTTATTTACGCAAATAACAACGCAAACACTTTCTCGTCTTGCTGTCAATGATAATTGCAAATATAAATTTTTGAGTTTTTGTTTATTTTAAGTATGGAATTGTTAACTTTTTGTGACGCACAATGCTGTTTCTTAATGCAAAATTGTAGCATTATTCATTTAGCAATAGGTTTGTACTCGTACTTCTCCAGTAAGAATTATCCAGTAAAGAAATTTCTTAGAATTTGACAACGTTCGCTCTCAGAGTGAAAAATATACCAAAAAGTACAAGAACGGAAAACCAGTAAAAACTTGCAAGTTTGACGAACAGCTGATTGAATTTTTGTCCGCATCCAAATATACAAAATGAAAAACGTTGCATTAGTGTTTTCCTGAAACATTCCACTAACGAAGCTTAACCAAAGGAACTTGTACTTGCTTCTTGCATGTTTGATACCCACATTTTATAATTTCCGCCTTTAAAACTCTTAAACAAAAATTTCCAAATTATCCAAATTGCAATCAGCTGCTTTTGATCAGCTGTTTTTCCACTTGCAAGTTTTTACTGGCAAAAATTTGTCCAGTAAAAATTATCAACTTCCCCTCAAAACGAAATGTCAATTCGCTCTCTCGATTTCCCCTACTTTGCAAGTTTCTTGCAAGTTTTTGCGTACAAGAACGCCAAAACGTGATAGTTTGTAACAATTGTTACGAACTATTGACATCGAGAACACTACTAATATAAAAAAAATTATTTTCCAAACAAAATCTTTCATAAACTGACCTCGAGCTCAGTAAAATTGACAACAAAGTATTTAGAAAAAAAAATTAAATAAATTGTAGTAGCAACACAAATAATTCCCTTTGAGCACTCAAACCGCAATCAGGTTTCATCAAACTAATACGCCCTTGATGATGTATATTCCCGGCATCTGGGTAACTCAGAGAGCTTCCGTCTTCCGGACCACATTAGCGTCTTTCATGCGTAACTGATGGCGTTATATAAGGCCACACAACTGGTCAAGTGTGGTACGATACCCGAGTTTGATATCTACATTTTTACTGACAGCCAGGCGGCAATAAAATCTCTTACAAAACAATCGACGATCTCCATTGTGGCTAATGAATGCCGTGCATCTCTTAACGAGATGACTGGGTCACAAGTGTGTCTGTAGTGGCAACCGCACAATCCTAACCTAACCTACCCAACGCCCTGTTGCTTTTGTTCTGTCTACAATTTTTCTTTAATAATAATATTTAACTGAATATTTCCGAGACTTTTCAAGACTCGGATCTCTTTCGTAGTCCGTCTTCAAGTTTGTTACTCATTTATTTATTTCGCCTTTTTCTTTGCAGCGGAACAGATAATGTTGTTGGCATCAATTGCTGCATCCGCTACAACGAATCGGTGGCCTTCATCATGCCGTATATGCAACATGACCGCTTTCACGATTTCTTCAACAAAATGGAACTTTCCGAGCTGCAGCATTACATGCGCAATCTACTGATCGCCTTGCGTCACGTCCACAAATTCAATGTCATTCATCGCGACGTGAAGCCCAGCAACTTTCTATATAATCGCCGCAAGCAACAATTCCTGTTGGTGGACTTTGGCTTGGCACAACAGGTGCCCACGCCACACCTAAGTAGCGCGCTGGAAGCTGGTTGCGATCAGCCGCTATCATTGACGCTGGGCTTGGAGGGGAAGCGGCAGCGCGACGGCGACGAGTCGCCATCCAACAGAACGGTCGATTCCAATGGTAGTGCGACGGCAGGCGAAGTATATGGCGGCTCGAAACGTGCGCGCTGCACCGGACCGCAAGGCGACCAGGATTTCATTGCAAACTCCACGCCGAATGCGCGCGTCGCCAATAGTTGCATTGTGGGTGGTTCCCCATTCAAAATGCCGCTTAAGCAATTGAACGAAATCACCGCAGCGGGCGGCAACAAGAATGGCAGTGCGGGTATGACAACCAGTGCAACAATAACAGGATCCAACAACAATGCCGGCCACAACAACGTTGGCGATAATGGTATCTGCGAGTCTTCGCTTGGACGCCAAGTAAAGTCCGCCATGCTCGGCAACTCTGCGAACAATCGCATTCAACAGAAGTTACGGCAAAGCGGCGGCGGCATATGCAGTCCGAATAGCAACGCACACGAGGCGGCCACTGGCTCCAATGCCGCGGCGCAGTGCATGGAAGGCACCATGGCCAGCAAGTATAATACAAATCGCAACCTCAGCATTACGAATGGACCCAAGTGTGTGTGCTATGGCAATCCGCAAGTGTGCAATATTTGTCTCGTCAAGAAGGAGATGCATGCGTCGCGTGCGGGCACACCCGGCTATCGGCCACCCGAAGTGCTGCTCAAGTATGCCGACCAAACGACAGCGGTAGACATTTGGGCGGCTGGCGTAATTTTTCTTTCCGTGCTATCGTCGGTGTACCCATTTTTCAAGGCGCCCAACGACTTTGTGGCGCTCGCTGAAATGGTCACTATATTCGGCGACAAAACCATACGAAAGACGGCTTTCATACTCGACCGCTTGGTGACGCTGAGCCAAAAGACGAAGCCGCTGGATCTGCGCAAGCTATGTGTTCGTTTTCGCAATCGCGTTAAATTCAGTTCACCGGACCTGCTCAAGAAGTATCAGCGGCCGGATGGCACCTGTGAGGTGTGTCGCAACTGTGATCAATTCTACTTTAATTGCTTATGCTCGGAAACCAGCTACATCACCGAACCGCTGGACGATGATGACCCTTTCCCCGCCAGCGCCTATGACCTACTGTACAAACTACTAGAAGTAAATCCCCATCAACGCATCACTGCCGAGGAAGCGCTAAAACATCCCTTCTTCAGTGAGACATTGGCCACCAGCGGCACTAGCCTCAGTGCGAGTCTCACTAGCAACAGCAACAACAATAATAATAATAATAATAATAATATCGGCGCCGTCGCTATCACCATGGAGACCCCGCTGAAAAAGGGAGCTAGAGAAAAAGTGGAATCTTGAGGTTTACGCAAACGGCGAGGGAAACATAAGGGGAGAGGGCGTGTGAAACTAAAAGAAGCTGAAAGTTAATGAGCATGTATATTTGTTGGACAGTTGCAAAATGTTGAGATTGTACACGTCAGTGAAACATAAACAGTGAATACCAGTCACCGATCACTGCGCCTACGCAGTAACCGGACGCCAAATCGCCTTGTTAAATTGTAAGACGATCATTACGAAATCATAGTGATTAGTAACAAACTTTAGTGTCACTCTAAATCGGCAAATATTGTCTGTACAATTTTTACAAAAGGAGTTTAAAGAAATTATGTACCATAGCATAGTAGTGTTTTATATAATATAATATAATATAATAGTATAGAAATATATTTTCAAAATCATGCACACATGCGATGATTCTTAAGAAAAAGGAATGAGCAATAACCTTTTGAAATCGGCAGCTAGCCACTTTCTTTAGTGGCATTGCAAAAAACGCCCAGTAATATTGTAAATTCAAGCTTTATTCATTTATTTTTATTCAGTTTTTATTATTTTTTTTCATTTTTTTTTTTTTGTTGAAAATTTGCGCTTACGCACATATGCATATACATATATGTACATAAATTATTAAGTATTATTAACAGAAATAAAACGGTAAACGTTTCAAAGTTATAGATTTTCCTTTTATAATTTCTTTTTTACAGTTTACTGTGCAATACTTTTAGTAAATATTAAGGATTAGAAATGTATGTTGTGTGCTTTAGCGAATTGAATGTACTCATTAAATTTAAAATTATTAGTTGCATTTCAAACCCACATCTCCTTTATTTCATAGGCATTTATGCATTATTTTGTTGTAAAATATTGTATTATAAAGCTTCTTTTTGCTAATAAGTAGTTGTAATAAATTTTTGAACACCAAATTAACCTGCTTTATATAAGAAACCTATTTGCAACGAAGCGCTTTGCCGATCAGCAGCGATTTACGACTTAAAACAAGATCTATCCCAGCTTAAGCGCACGTTACAGTCTACTGCCGAACACAGATTCGCACCTGGAGTTCATGATATATGGTCGCAGAGCATTTCGTGTTGTTAGCATGATTGTCTCAAACGGAATCTTTAAGCAGATGCTGGGGTACCAAACAAGAAAAATCACTTAGTCTTAGTCCTCTTCTAAACACAGTTATTAATATCAAGGAAATTCTTATCGTCTGTGGAATTTCCGATAATTTTAATGCTTTATTAAAGTACAGAATTTTAGAGCGATTTTCGTCATTCCTTGCCATGTTTGGTTTTAAGACAAACTGGTTTCGGCGGCGTTGTAGCGTC
Source organism: Philophylla caesio (assembly GCA_963971545.1). Taxonomy (NCBI): domain Eukaryota; kingdom Metazoa; phylum Arthropoda; class Insecta; order Diptera; family Tephritidae; genus Philophylla; species Philophylla caesio. Next base: position 122,800,225 of record OZ020607.1, read on the forward strand.
TTCAGTGTTGTTTTTCCTACCCTACCCTGTCGGAAATTTCAACAATAACAAGAAAGAAAGTTTTATTAAAGCTTTATTTTATTCTCGTTTAAAATATGAAAAACCCTCGTGATATTTATATTTTATTAACAAATCCGTATCTACGACTGCATTTTTTCTACTTTTCTTTTAATTTTAGGTGTGCTGTCTTCCTCCAATTTCTCCTCCACTCGTATACGTTTGCCCTTTTTCACTTGCTCTTTAGTAGGTTGTGTCTCCATTACCCGTTGTTTCGGCGCCTTGTAACTCCCTTTTCCAGCAGCGCGATCGGCTTCTTCGACTGTGTATGGCTCCATTTCCAACGCTTTTAGGCGACGCTTATGCACTTTTGTGCGGAAATGCGTCTGCATTGCATGATCGTTGATGAAGTACTTGGCGCAGTGTACACAGTAAAATTGTGCAAAGCCTGGCTGATGAAGATCCACCGGCTGGTCAATTAGCTCAGCTGATTGGGTGCGCAAGTCATCATCGATCTGGTCGAGATCACGTCGCCGACTGCGTACACGCCAACGGCGACGCAGATGCGTGTCACCATAGTGCATCTTCTTACGCTTCTGTACCATACCCATTTTGATGAAGTTCTTTCGACAATTACAGTTGTAAAGAAAGAAATTGAGAATGTGCTGAATGATTTTCTTTTTAAATTTGAGAACAGTTAATGGATTATATATTTCAGAAAAATAAAACGCATCCACCAAATAATTTAATTTGTACGAACACGAGTTAGTTTTGTTTTCATACTGCGCACATTGAACAGATGATTTTGACAATTCACAGCGCATGACATTCGCAACAGGGGAAAAAAGTAGCTCTTATTTCGGACATTAAACAGGGTTGCAAAGCTTCGTTAAGCACAGTGACCGTTTCAACCTATTATTCACTCACTTTTTCAATGGTTTTAGATTTTAACATCATTTTTTTTTTAGATTTTACATACAATCGATAAATTTTGAAAGGAAGAATATATAAATGCTAAAGCATACCTACATACATTGTTATGTACAAAATTGCAAATGTGCCAACAGCTGGCTTGCGAACAAGATGTAGATGTATCGTTGTTTGTGAAGACCATTTTCAATGATTCAAGGCAAGCTAATAAGACTGATGCCATTGGCAGTGCCTTCCATTTAGATCGGGGCGAGTTTTAAGTGAGCAAATTTCGGAGAATTATTTATTCAAAATAGAAAATATGCAAATTTTCGCTTAATTCGCAATTAGTACACATAGTTTTTAATATTCGAGGGGAAAACTTTCCTTTACGGAACCAGGCTTTGAAAAAAGAGAGTTATAAGGGGGGGTAGGGGGGAGCCCCCTGAGTCCAAATCAGAAGTTCCCACCGGCCGGAGGCTTATAGTTTTTAAGTAATTTGCTGTTAAAGTTGCGAAAAATGTCAATTTTAACCTCACTTTCTGCTATGTGCAGCAATGAAATGAAAATACCGTGCTGCCACACATGACGAATAATCGCGCGATTTTTTATTAAAAATTTTCAATTTAAATGTATTGATTTGGTTAAGAAAAAACGTCGTCTCATTTTTATCAAAAATATCTATTGACGTTTTCCAGGATCTGGCATCACACATACTTCGCGGCCATCTGACAACAACTGTGTTTAGAACATTGTGCAATTAGCAAGATATACAAATATCGCATTTAGAAGTATTTATTGTTAAAATTTTAGCAAAAAAATATGTGCATTATGTTTATAATGTGTTTAAGAAAGTGTATTAACAAAAAGAAAAGTGATTTGTGCGGTTTTTGTATTAAAATATTGCTAAGTCAGTGACAAAATTTTAACAACAAATAACTTTAAAACTAAAACAATTTGGACCCAAAATTTGTTAAATATCGGTGAATCAGTGCTACCCCAACACTCCCTGCTAATTTAAGTGAAATATTCCAAGTACTTTGGCTAAAAAAAGCATTGGTTCCGTATAGGAAATCTCAGCCTATTCGAGTTGCGCACCGCATTGATTATAATTAAATGATTTATAAACAAAGTTATATCAGAGAACTTTATCAAGTCAATTATATTTTATTCCTCATTTCTTACAAAATGCCCCATTTCGCTGGTTGCAATTGCCATTCACAATAACCGCTACAAAATTGCATATGTGCCAACAGCTGGTAAATTTTTCCTACGCTGCTGCTGAAAATGCAGCGCGTTGCTGAACTGTCAATCGGTCGAAGAGCTTTCAAGTGATTGGATTGTTATGTGAATTTTCCATTGCAGATAAAACGAAAATTATTAGGTTAATCAGTTTAAATACGCATATTTGATTAAAATAAATCAAGAAAACATCACAAGAATGCAATATTTGCAGCAGTACTAAGAAAACACGCCCGGTAAATGACAAAGTGAATTATAGTGATTTGGCTTTTGAGCCTGAACTTGTGGGAAAGTATTTGCAAATATTATTCAGAAGCAGCAAAGTTCAACGAATTATAAAATTTAATTGAGTTCAATAAATTGCTGTATACATTCCAACAAAGTGGATTCAAGTGTGACCTAATTGCACCAAATGGACGACGTATCGATAGGTGCACAACAGTTGTAGCTTGATTGGTCTTCCATTTCACGTTCCATTATTGATATCGGTAAGTTGTCCATTACATACATACATATAAACGTTTATTATCTTCAGCTCTTATCGTAGTTAAAACAAATCTATTTGTTGGCCACTATTAAAATATGAGCATAGGAACATTTGTATGTAGTTAATAGGCTTTTTTATTATTGTTTTGAACACTTGTGGATAGGTTGTCTTTTAGAATGATGTAACTTATCGGCCAAACAACCAGGCAATCACCCATTCAATAACGCAGCAGTGCCCTTTGCTCGATTAAGGCAAGCATCCGATTGTATCCCTGATGAATGTACATATGTATGTAGGTACGTTTCAGATGCACACAATAACAGAAATACGTGGCATGTAGCGAAATGATATAGTTGCCTAATCAACAACCAGTTTCTGGAAGCCGCGTTGTGCGAAAAAGCACTGCAATTATCGCATTTAAAGATATATATAAATGCTTTGTATATTCATATACTACATACAGACGCTTGGTATTTACATTTGCACATTAACGCTGAAGTTCGTGGTTTGTGGTGGAATATACAAGCAGGTACTAAATAGCTGGTTGATAAACGAAAAATCGCTAAATTCAACCATAAATGGTCACATAACAAAATAATTTTATTGCCGACAGCTGATAATGTAATATAGGTATTCCATTTAATAAACGAATTTATAAAGTTTCTGGTTGATAAATCTTTATTCCCGTAGAAATCTATTTTGCTAATCTTTATTTCTTGTTTTGTTTTAAAACAACACAACATTTTCGATAAATGATTAGGGAACACCCTACGGTGGCAGCCCTTTACCAGCTCGAAATCCGGATCATATCGATAAATTATGTACGTCTGCCTGTCATGGAAGTGATGTTATTTCCTGACTGAAAAACGCTTTACCGTAAACGTTTAAAAATTTTGGCTGATCGTTTTTTAATTACCATTTCGGCCCACAAGACTCACACCCAATACATATGTATGTATGTAGTGTGTGCGCATGTTACTCTTTGGTTGATTATTAAGTTAGTTTTATAGTTATTTCAGCTTTGTTTTATTTATTTTTCTAACTAAAATGCAATGCGCAACAAGTCGCTGTGACGCTCGTAATCACCAAAACATTATTATTGTTAATTATGCAGATTTTGAAATTTTATACAATTCCGTTTGTTGGTTTTTCTCAGCTTAATAACTTGTTTTTGTCTACTTGTTTTTATATTTGCAATATTACTGTTTTCCATAGTAAAACCTGTTTGAAAATATTTGTTTTGGTTGTTAGATGCATATGAATGTATGTTTGTATATATGTATGTATACTCATACATACATATACTCTGTTCACAAATTATTGCACAACCACATATTGACAAATTTAAGCAATTTTATTTTTGTTATAAATTACAATTATTTTTCAAGTAAAATATGTTTCAAGAAAACCCATAAACATCCATTTTTTTAGTTATTTACAAAATGTACAATGATATAAAAAAATTCATAATAATTTCTAACTTTTTAAAAAAAGTTTTAGATTTTTTTTGAGAATGAAATTTTTCAAGAAAACCCATAAACATCCATTTTTTAGTTATTTACAAAATGTACAATGATATAAAAAAATTCATAATAATTTCTAACTTTTTAAAAAAAGTTTTTAGATTTTTTTTGAGAATGGAATTTTTCAAGAAAACCCATAAACATCCATTTTTTAGTAAATTACAAAATGTACAATGATATAAAAAAATTCATAATAATTTCTAACTTTTTAAAAAAAGTTTTTAGATTTTTTTTGAGAATGGAATTTTTTGGCTTATTAAATTTTGGCCTGAGAAAGTGCAAGTTTCCAGTGTCTACAAGTAATCACTGAATTCGCCTGTACAACGCAAAACCCGCAGTACTAATTTATAGCCACTAGAAACTTTCGTACCCCAAGAAATTCTAAATTTTATTTTTAAAAGTTCTAAATTTTGATAAATGTGTCCTATATATTTAATAAAATTTAAAAAATTGCTTTAATGCTGTTTGTAAGAGAATTACGTTTTAGTTGAAAAAAATTTAAATTATTTAAGGCTAAATAATTTGGCAAAATGTGTCAATATGTGTTTCTGCTATAATTTGTAAACAGAGTGTACACTGAATTATCGTAGCTACCACAGTAAAAGTTGCTAATTCATTTAAGTAAAATATTGCAATATAGCGACAAACCAACTTGCAAGCAATAACCTTAAAATATCTTCAAAATTTTTGCAATTCTTCGTATACACTCTTATTGACCTTACTGATATATACATAAGTTAACCATAAGCTGAATACCTTAACAGCCGCAAACGCCTAGTATGGAGTTCTGGCTTCAACCTGCGGCGTGATTGGGGCTTCCAATGCATCTTCCAAGCTGAGATATGTGTGCCGATATTAATATCCGCCAGAACTTTCAAGATGAAGAGAATTATCTCTCTAAGTAAGTCAGTTGCCACTCAAGGGCAAATCCTCGTTAGTTCCGGAATGCATTGAGCGGCTTAGTCCAGACCTTCAGGAGTTCCGGCTTTTCTAACATTCAGCGCTTATTCAGTTTATGACTTATACAACAGAATAATTAAGTGCTGAAATCCTAAAAAGCCGCAAACGGTTGGTACCTGTCTTTAACGCTCCGATTAAGAGTGGGTACGAGGACACCCGGATATCTATGGCGACAAGTTAACGTACCACCGGGCCAGGACGTCGGCCGCCTCAGTCCTTATAGGTCCTGAGCTTTTATCTGCGATAGAACCGAACTCCATAAAGAAAGTACTGAGGAAAAATAATAAATTGAAGACTCAGCACTGGTAAAATTTTTTTTAATTGCTCAAACCGCATTATATAAACCACTCTTAATGTCCAAATACCTTAAATACTTTCAAAGAGGGTGCTAAACTACCCAGTGCCAATTTGGTCGACAAAACTACCGTCATGCCAGAACGCCGGTCTACGACAGGTTGCCGCCTGATGTCTCCTGAGGAACACCTACACTAGGAAATGAACGTGCTCCCAGTCATAGAGCACAACTTAATGCCCTCCAAGTAGTTTTTGTTGTGATGTCTCTGTCAAGGACACTCTAACAGAGACCTGCTCACACTGCACATATCGCAACTATGCCTCGGTGACATACACAGGGCATCAGTGTCCAGATTTCTGGAATCACGACCCGTGTGTGCCAATTACGATCTAAATACTGTAGCAGACTAAACTCGTACTTATCCTGAATCAACCCAGACACCCACAACTCCGCACGACACCAATCACCAATTCGCATGCCCCGCCAAACTTACTCAACTAACACCTCGCTCCCTGCGGTCAAATCCTGTCGAAATTGCTTATTTCCTGGACCTTGCGCTATTTGAGTTTGACGATAACGACGGATGAACCTTAAAAACATTCGTTTCAAAATATTTTATTAAATACCAGTTGCTATTTAATTGACACTCTTGTGGCACATTTAAAGCAAACGAACTTTAAAGGTCCTTGAATTTAAACTCGCATAAATTTTTATATAAAGACGTATACGCTGCTTGCCACACGCCAATGTCAATGGCAAATCTATTATGGCCTTTGCTACCGGACATTGATGGACGCATAATTAAGCAGCAAATAACAACGCTAATTACTGACGCTATCAGCTATCAGTCAGTTGTCACTAATTAATAAGCCTACGAAAAAAAAAGTGCAATGAATTTGGTTATTTATTAACGATTTGTAATAAATTCAAGCCGCCCGACGTCACATCAAACAAAAAATAAACAAAATCTGCATGATTCACAACAACGACAACGAACACCAAAGCGCCGGCATGCCGCAAACGTAAAGCACCAGTTGCTGAAACACTTGCAACTTCAATTACAATCAATGCAACAGAATAATAAGTAATGGGCTGATAAAAAAAAAAAAAAAAACATGGCATACAAAGTTTCAGATTTCATAGATGAAAATTGCAGTTATACGCCGCTGTGTTATTGTTGATACGAACAAGGGTATGCGTACACTTGCAAAGGCTTTACACATGCACATCTGAGATAATAATAAATTAAAATAAAAAATAAAGGCGTAAAAATATGGAGAAACATTCGCACATGTCTTGTGGCTTGAAAGCAAACGCCAAAAGGCGCGCCACATTAATCCGATAGCAAATCGGCTAAAGCGCCACAACGTCACGTTGCGGCAACAGTCGCAGAAAATATACAAATAAGTATAAACAGACCAATGCTTGAATTGCTGCATTCGATAGAAAAATCCGCCATACCACCCGCGCAGAATGGCCTTCATGCTGCAGCCGACAGTCAGATGAAAACTGAATGCCACGCTTGATGCCGGCGCGCCGGTGAACTTTTACGACAGTGTCAGCAAAATAAGTTGCAACTTTTTCGAAAAAAAAAAAAAAAACTTTACAGAATCCGCAAGCAAGTATAGTATCTAGCTCTAATGACGGGCCTGCAGTTGTGGCGAATTGCTATGCTTGTGCTGTTACAGCTCGTACACGCAACATCGCAACAAACTTCTTAGAAGTGTAGCGCATGAGCTACTAAAATTGTGCATCAATTATTTATTGCCGGATTGTTATTTGCTAACCACAAACATCGATACACATACAAATGCAGTTGCTTGCTTTCATACAATCGCTTACACATATTTGTTTCCCATCACATAATTGCCGCCGTTTCGACCAACTGGCTCAATTCAAGGCAGTCCAGTTGAACGCTGTATGTATGTATTTATGTGTGTATGTATGTGGCCTTACAAGTAAATGGTGAATGGTTAACAGCACCTTAGATTTTATTGCCCCACAACTATGTGCTAGCAAAGCAAAAAATCGTAACTAATGAGTGGAAAAGAGATTAGGAAATGATATTCGTTGGCCAAATGCAATTTATGGCCATTGATGTACTGTAACACTATAAATGTAAATATGTATGTATGTATGTATGTGTGTATCTACGAACTTACATACATATGTTTGTATTGAAAGCACGATGGAATAATGAAAGGTCCCAATAAACATTTAGGCTTGAGCTCAACTTGTGGTTAAGTTGAGAACTAAGGTACTTCTCAAACCTACAACGTTGTTTCTCAAGTGCTACTCAGGTTGAGAATCATAGCGTTCTCAACAAAAAGGGCATTTTTTTTTTTTGTATGGCAATAATTATGATTCTCAAGTTGAGAAAAAGTTAGTTCTCAACTTGATCTCAAATGTGATTCTCCAATTGGTCTCAAACGTTTAGTAGCAGTACTGAAATAAAAATCGAAAATATATTTTCTTCCTTTTGAATTAAAAAACACCGTGAATAAATGTATGTAAATTTATTATACTCGTACTTTATTGCTTTTGATAGTCATATGAAAATACCAAAACAAAATGAGAAGAGTTGGAGAAATACTGTTGGATATCTACTTGAGAACTATGAATTTCTCCAAGGTTTGAGAAATATTTTTTTGATGTTTGTTGGGGTGTTGTACGTTGTGAATGTGCGCCAGTTTGAACGCCCTTAGCTCAATGTTGTATTTGGGCGGTATAAGAGAAACGGGAAGAAAATAAGGTTGTTATTATAGGAAAAAGTACAAATTAGTGAAGATATTTACATACACAATATTTAATCACAACAAATGAATTTTATATGAAAACTGACAAAAATAAAAATAATACGTGTTTTAATTGCTGATGAAACCTGCGCGCAGTACGACATTTTGGTTTTTAAGGATGCCACAATTAAAAGAAACAAATCTAAATGTCTGTCGCGGGTCTTCGCACATCAATTTGGTTTTGTTTAAATGATTGGTTCATGAAGAAACTAATGGTAATCTTCAATTCATATGAGCATATAAACACTGAAGTCGGTTTTTTTTGTAAAAAAAAAAATACCTTAGCCTTTATTACAATATTACAAGGTGACAAAATCCGGTTTCTCCATAACGTAAATCTATGTAAGCACATATGTACATATGTTAATAAAAAGTTACAAAAGTAAAATAATGCGGTTTTAAAAAACGATAATTTTTTTCTTGTATTGAAAATGCCAATAAATTTGTTGATCCAGTCCCCAGAGATATATTTCATTTAATAATTTAAAGAATCACGTTTTATTATACAAAAACTTGAACATTTCACAAAAATTTATTCTAATTCTCACATTCAGGAAACTAATTTTCAACAAATAACTAAAAACAATGCAAAATGCCAAAACAATCAATAATACCTTTTCGAAGTTCCACATGAAAAACTTAATTTTTTACCGCAATTCACACACTTTTTTAAAAAACATCACTGTTTCTAAGGGCGTTCAATATGGCCGATTTAGAGCGAGAAGCTGCCAACGTACAACACCTTTCATTATTGCATCATGGTATTGAAATGAATAATGGTTAAAGCAAAATTTTTAAAGTATTACATATTAAAAATAAAATTTGGAAATTTACTTTTTGAGAAATTTCCATTAATCCTCTATTAAAATACAGTTGATTGTTAATAAACGCTAATGTATAACTTCCTACTAAATTTATAATAATTCGACAAAATGGCATCAAAATTTTAATAATTTTAAAAAGATTTTGCATTTTTTTTTTTTTACTATTTAATTTTAATATAATAATATGTTTGATTTTTGCAAAGTTTTCAGCGACCTTAACCTAACCGCTATTTCGGAGATCTTCTCATTACACTTCTTTTTTATTTAATCTTCATCATCGCTTCCCAGATTCGAACCAAACAAACTCGGGTTGCAAAGCCAATACGCTACATGCTGTGCTATGATAGCCAAATAAAATATTTTTGATTTAACTGGCCTCGAGCTCAAATACAAAATTATGATCATAATAATGTGCAAACTTTAATTGGCTTAAGACAACGTTTTAACGAAATCTTTTTTATGTGGAAGAAAATGCGCAACACCTTTTGGACGAAGTAAACTCGAACGTCGAAAAGTCAACGAAAGTCGAAGCGGTACTGCCACTTAGTCAACATCCTTCTCTACCTGCTCGCACTGCAAATCTTTCCCATTTGGAATTCATTGCATTGGCAATTGAAAATTTACAAATCTTTGCCACATCCTAGAGCAGCAAAAACTTTGAAACGCGAGTCGAATTGCTCAAAGTCTGCATTTCAATCAAATAAACGTTGATTAATTCAACGCAGCGCAAAGTTTTTATGAAAACAATTGCCAAGATGAAGCAAACGCGCCCGGATCCGCTTTGAATGAAATAAAGCGAAAGTAGTACGCGGACCGGTGAGCGGCGAATGATGGCGTTGGCAGCGCGGGGCAAGTTTCCCGGCTACACGCTACGTACGTACTACAAAGCTGGCACGAAAACTAGTTTGAATATACATACATACATACATATGTACATGTATGCATATTTGTATATTTGTTTTTTGCTTGCGAAATTCGCCAAGTTGCCAGCTTTCATGCTTTGTGAGCGGCTTGATAAGTGCCTTAGAAAGCTTTTATAATTTTTTATTTTTTTATTTCTCCGAAATGCTTGTGCAACTCTCGACATGTATTTAATTTGCTGTAAGTAAGCGCTCGTGCATAAAAAAGTAATTTGTACTCATTTATTAGAAACTCTTGGCTGCATACAGAATATATTTTTCTTATTTCTTAACTTCCGTTAGATTTTTCTTTTGGCCATAATTATTTTTATTATTATTATTTTTAGCCAACGTCGTGCGCTTGTCTCTACAGCAGCTTTGTATGAAACTTTGGCATACAGATGAATGTACAGTGGTGGCCAATTGATTTGCAACCAAATTCAAAATGACATATGTATGAATGTACATATGTTAGTTTGTCAATTATATTCATTTATTTATTTTTAAGAATTTTCAATATTTTAAGAATTTTCAATTTTTTAATATTTAGCGAAACGTCGGGCAAAGGTGAAAAAAAGTAGTTTTATTTGCATCCACAATTAGTAGATCAGACAAGCCTAAAAAATCCACAATACAAATTCAGTTCATTCTCTACCATAAACTTTATAAAATTATATTTAAAACTAAATATTCTAAAAGTTCAACGTTAATGCCTAGACACTTGAAGCTTTCACAATATTATACTAAAATTCAAGGGACTATTAAATTGCATACTCAAAAAAAATTCTAACACGTCTGAGAAAAAAGTTCAAAATCCATATAAAAATTTCTTGAATTTTTTTTCTAATTTTCTAAAAAGTTTTAAACATAATTTTATATAGTAGTTTATGGTAGAGAATGAAATGAATTTCATTTAAAAAATTCTTAAAATATAATTAAATGAAAATAAGTGGCAAACAATGTCATTTTGAATTTGGTTGCAAATCAATTGGCCACCACTGTACATGTTTTTTTTTGCCTAATGTTCTCAGTGAAATTCTTATCATTAAGTGAGTGGTTTGCGACGTTGCGACTTCCTTATCGCTTGCATTCATAAATCTTGTAAAGCGCGTTCGCTGCACATTTTATATTTTTTTCAGCAAACAAAAAAATGGTTAATTAGTTTCACTTACTTAAAGGATTGAGTGTCCGTAACCTCGAAGTAATGCACTTGTTATTCAGCTATAGTAATTAATGCATCCACTATTTTTTTTTTGTAATTACATACATATGTATGTATGTGTATATATATATATGGCGGCCGCTGTCGTCGAGTGTGTAGCAGTAGGTGCTATATCTCGGCATGTTGATCCCAGGTTCACACCTCAGTTTAAAATGATTTTTTTAAAGTGATTCCCCTCGACAGCCAATGGGAAACCTCTAACGCTCATCTTAAAACCAGAGTTCAGATTTGCCTCATTCTAGCTCTTCACTCACACAACTACTCGTTTGCGAGGCTGCAGCTCACTATCATCTTTGGCTCACTGAGCATCAGACGAGGGTTAAATACAAACGAGCAACTCAAAAGCACAAGCGCGTACGCCGAATAGCAAGCGAGCGAGTAGGCAAAGGAGGCCAAAGCAGGAGCAGAGCGGCCAGCAAAGTATCCTCGCTCCTACTAAGGCTTAGTAATATTTCTAAGGCTCACTTAACTTAAATCATCCTTTGAAAATTAAGTATATTATTACACCCCAATAAACATTTAGGCTTGAGCTCAACTTGAGGTTATGTTGAGAATTGAGGTATTTCTCGAACCTCCAACGTTGTTTCTCAAGTGCATCAAGTTGAGAATCATAGCGTTCTCAACAAAAAGGGCTTTTTTTTTTTGTATGGCAATAATTATTATTCTCAAGTTGAGAAAAAGTTAGTTCTCAACTTGATCTCAAATCTGATTCTCCAATTGGTCTCGAAACGTTTAGTAGCAGTACTGAAATAAAAATCGAAAATATATTTTCTTCCTTTTGAATTTAAAACACCGTGAATAAATGTATGTAAATTCATTATACTCGTACTTTATTGCTTTTGATAGTCATATGAAAATACCAAAACAAAATGAGAAGAGTTGGAGAAAATTGGAGAAATACGTTGGATATCAACATGAGAACTAAGAATTTCTCCAAGGTTTAAGAAATTGTTAGAAATGCGTTGGATATCAACTTGAGAGCTATGAATTTCTCCAAGGTTTGAGAAATATGGTGGATATCAACTTGAGAACTATGAATTTCTCCAAGGTTTGAGAAATATTTTTGCGATGTTTGTTGGGACAGTAAATGGAAAGTACACAACAGCAAATATTCGTGGATTTTTACCAAGGCTAGGTAGAAAGAAGTACTCGTACTCACTCACTCACTCGTCTTACTCATACAAACGAGTCCGCGGGGCAACTGCTCGCCTCGTCAAGCTGAGTGTGTCAGTACACATTAGCTTCGCTCTTTCCGAACGTGAGTTGATACTAAATTACCACGCTCGCTTGCCAGACGATCAAAGTCAAATGCTCGCCACCCGCTCACGCTGTCTTCACGAGCACGCGTTAAGAGCGCCTACTAAAATAACATCTGTTGTATGCCTTGCGGTGTACAATATCAAGGTGATGCATAAACACAAATAGTAGAAGAAGCTCGTTCGAACTCGTAAGTCTTATACTCGTAGTGCAAGCAACAAACGTACATTTACAAAGATTTCTCGTACACCCCTTTTGACTTGTCTCCATTCGCAAAAGCGGCCAATAATTGAAACTTCCAGTTCTTGATCGACGGCAATACCCACGAGAATGCGCTAAAGAAAGCAGCAAATTGAAATGCAAAGCAAAATAAACAAAAATAAAAAGAATAAGAAACGTACAATAATAAGAACAATTACAGTTATTGGCCATCTCTTACCTTAACGATTGTATTTGTTTTCTATTTATTTTCAAAAATGTTTCCACGAAAGTGTCATGTCAGGAGGCATAAAAAATGTGTGTGTGGGTCGACTTGCAGTTTTCTCGTCTAAGTATGCCAAGTTCATGTTCTGGCAATTAAATGAAGAGGCTTTCGGTGCGTTTATCAAACTGTTTGCAAAGTCGACAAGGAAAGTAAGGCGGCTGATGATGAAGTTTGTCAGGAAGAATATGCACTTACATAAGTACATCTAAGCCGTGGCAATGCTAATCTAATGCCATAGCACTTATACGAATTTTTATTTATGTTTTTTTTTTTTATAAATATAATTCGTCCTTACAGCCTTGGCACATGTGAAGCTGAGGTGGGTGGGCTGCGCTAAGACTAGCACTCCAACTACTTCAACACAAATTCCTCTCAGTTATGGCTGAGAACTTAATTCCGTGACTTATGTAAATCAATGAGTGGGAATGACACCCAAGGCATCATCGACGACGGTGAAATATGTACTTAACAACTTGCTTTCCACCGTTCTCTTATGTATATCATTTTCTCATTTTTTTTCTTATTTTGTATGATGCTTTCATCTGATTTTTGCATAAGACAATATTTTCGTATGCAAAAAAAAAACACGCCTCAATCTTATTAACCGAGGGGTAGCGGAAGTTGACTACTGCATAGCTGTTGTTGGCTACCAGCAACTGCACCTGTACCAACTGACCGCTGAGTTTAGGTTCAAGGAATTCTATTGTTGTCTTTCGAAAAAATACAGCTGCAGCGGCGGAATTTCGTTCTAGTATAAATAAGGTTTTTTTTTCAAGTTCAACACTACTCGCATACATTTATTGTTGTGCTCATTGCTTGCTTTGTGCCATTCGACTTTAGCTATTTAGCTTTTGTTTTTGTTTTCGCCTTCCAGTTCAATCGTCAAAGTGTAATAATAGATATACAAATCTGCACTCTTTATTCGCCCGTCAGTTGCTTCTTATTGTTCTTTTCTGCTGTTCTGTGTTCTCATTTGAAATTTTTTGTTTCAAGATGGCGCCACGGCTTGTGCTGAAGGAGAAAGTTCAAATGTCGCAGTTTGTCCACGGGCAACGCTTATACTCTCAGCAGCAACTGTGTAATATTTCTTTGTTAAAGGTAGTGCGTAGTTTTTTTTTTAAATTTCATTTGGTTGCGATTCTCAAATTTCAGATTTAAAAGTTAACTTTTGTCTTGGACTTGTTTCAAGACGCTGACATTTCAGCCTCTAAACGTCCGCTCTACGCTCTAAAAAAAAAGCGTGTAAAAAATTATTGAACTCTCTGGTTTTCGAAACTTCCAAATAAGACTCTTTAATGTGACACCATTTCATATTCATGTGTGCCGCTGTGATCGAGTCTGAGGTCTGAGGTTCGAATCTCAGCCAGACCTTCGAGTGTATTTCTGCTATGAAAGAGCTTCTCATAAAATAGTACATCTGCCATTCGGAGTCGGCACAAAACTGTAGGTGACTCTCCATTTGTGATTCAACAGAAGCGAGGCACAGAAGCTCGCCCAAATACTGCGCTATATACATAGTGTAAGCGCCAAATTATTATTATTATTTCATATTTGCATATGCCATATGAGACTGAAGCGTTAATCAACTTTTCTTCGCTTATAATCGAATGCACGGCGATAATCTTTCCGCTACAGCAGGCAGCATCCCTATTTTTTCACCCTTGGTTGCCTGCTTCTGACGATGATTTCCGCCTTAAAGTGTTGCTTATCTACGAAAAATTGCAATATTTTTTTGCAACAAGTCAATTTGTTGATTTCAAGTTGCTTCGCACGCATACGCCGTTAATTTTTTATTTACGGATGTATGTATGTATGTGCCTTCATAATATTTGCGTTCTATATTCGATTATACAATACAGATTTTAATTACTCATGCTACACTGCGTATACGCAACCCATTACGTGTACTGACTGCATAATAACAGCACTCGGAGGGCATTGGCAGCATGAATGGCATGACTGCGTGTTTATGTGTGTGTGTGTGTGCGTGTAAAAGTGTTTAAGCACACATTTCGAGTTGAGTGACGCGCACTTTTCAGCTCAAAAATTTCAATTCAATAGTTGTGGTTCATCTCGACTGAGAGTTACATATCTTATAATAAACAAATAGATTATACTTTCAACTTGCGCGCTTTTATTGTGTAGAAGAATTGTCGTGTCTGCAATTCAAATGATTTAAGGTGAACATTTTTTCGTCACTTGCTTAATTGAATGGCTTTGTTTGAAATTTTGTTTGATGTTTAAATTAGTTTGTCATCATAGTATGAATTCTAACTCAGTCCGATTTTATTTTCGTGGAAAAAATCAAATAATCCTCAAAGAACAGCTGTGACAAGTGCAAAAAATGCCACGCGACTTACCAGAATCCATATAAAAACGGCAGCATTTTAATTTTCTATATTACGTATATTACTAGGAATGTCAATCCCGGGATCCCGGAATTTTTAACTTCCAAATATCCCGGGATTAGTCTATTCAAATCCCGGTATTGTTGAAAACAATTAATTTAAAAGAAATTAAAATTTAACATTTTTTATCATAAGTATCCCTTTCAAGGGCGAAACAAAGCATTATTTGTAACATTATTTTATAAAACAGCTTCGCCTAGTCAAAGTTAGCAACATGGACTTTTTATAAATTTAACTTCGCTTTAAATTTTATGTTGAGGAAATAAAAATTAAGAAATCTAATTTGAGTTATAACTTTTTTTATTAACTAGTTTCAAGAATCAAACAACAGACGACAATCCTGTCATATTTAATCCAAAAAATTTATATATCTTAAATATGACTTTCTGTAGCTTATAATTTTAACTTCATCAAGTTTTAACGACCGAATGTCCAACAATAGAATGGCATACAATTTATCAAAAGGTTTGTTAAAATAAAATATTATAATGGGGGTGTTGCAGGTTTTATATGCAACAAATTTAAGATCAGGTTAGAGGATAACACACCTAATGATTTAATTTCTGTAATATCGCATTTTGATAAAAAAAAAAACGTAGCGAGTGATGCATTTATTTTTACCTAAATTTTATAATATATTTACTGTTCGATTCTGTGTTCTTCTTAGATTTTCAAATATATACAAATATTCAAAAGTTTATAATTTGCCAATAACAATTTTTATTTAAATAATTATTTTTGATTAGAATATGTAAAACTTTGTAAATTTTAAATTTTGATTATGTGTAAATATACGATGATGTTTTAAGAACGAAAATCGGGCTGTTAATATTGATCTCAAACAGTGATTAAAATTATTTTTACTTTATATGCATTTGCTGTTCTACCAAATATGGACTCGTATATTTGTACTTGAAGAAAAAAGTACTTTGTATGTTAGTAAAATTTTAAGTTTATTTTTTTTGGATTGAAAATACCATACATGAATATCAACAAAGTGTTCTTCTGTGTTATAATGTTATTTTGAATACTACTATACTACTACGACAATTACAAACGTGTTGCATTTTTTTGACAAATTAAAAATTACGAATGAAAACTTCATGAATTTCGGTATCCCGGGATTGTCCCGGGATTTTGTTTTCACATCAGCAGAAACCCGAATAACATTTAACAAATATTCTAAATATTTATTTCACAACAGATGAGCAACCGATAGTTTATGTAGCTCTAGTTACCAAAAAATTGTGATTCGTTCTGTTGTTTAGTTATTATAATTATTCTTCTTTTTATTCTACTTCTTCTTTAGTTTGTTTTTCTATTATTCTCCATATATTATGTTTTAAGGCAGATGTTGTTTAAGAAAAATAAAAATGCTTGCTTGTCTCTCTTTTGATCGTTAAAGCTACCGCTTTTAACTGCTGGCATTGGAAAGTACTATTGAAACGAAATATGCAGACAGGTCAGTAACATTAAAAGTGTAGCTCCGTAGTTTTTTTAAGTAAACACCAGAGGTTACTCGAGAGCTTAGCAAAAAAAAAACAGTTCTCCAAGCGGAAGTTACACCTGAGCAATGCGTCCATCATTTTTCGCTCACAAAATTTAAAACTCATCTGTTCATCCGTAAGGCAGTTGAGCGAATGCGACGACATTAGTTACGTTCGCGTAGCTGATAATTATAGAAATTTATCAAAAACTATCAGCTATTTGCGTTCGCTACGCAAAATTTTGCTAAATAGGGGAAATATGGAAAGCAAAGTGACATTTCATTTTGAGAGGAAGCTGTTGGGCTCTGCTGGAAAACTTTTTGCTGCCAGCAAGAAAACAGCTGATAGAAATTAAGATAAATAAAAAACTTTTATTTAAGAACTTTAATAGTGAAAATTAAAAAATATAAATATTAAACATGCTAGAAGCAAGCAAATGTTAGTTTGGTTAAGTTTCCTTAGTAGAATGTTTCAAGAAAACACTAATGCAATATTTTTCATTTTACAATCAAATATTTCGTGGCGTACAAGAATTCAATCAAGTGTTCGTTGAACTTGCAAATTTTGCGTTTGCGTACTACTTTTTGAGATAATTTTCTCATAATTTTCTCTTGTGAGAGGGCAGACGGTATTTCGCCAGAATTTTTTTGTTGGAGATTTTAAAGCATACACACTTTATGTGGGTCCGGCCATCTAGCGCGATCAAAAAATCCGTTTTTTATTATTTCCATTATTTTATTTTTAAACGAGCTTAAGGCCAATTTTTGTTGGAAAAATTTGAGAAAAAACAACAACACCAAAGCGGTAGAAGTTATAGTACTATTTCGGAAAAAACTATTCAACATATTATTAACGCGATGCAACGTTCATTTTGTAGCTTAAGTAAATCTTCTCTATGTGAACCTCGAAAATTGAATAAATACTTTATTATATAATATTTTTTTAACATAAATGACATAAAAAAATACGTTAAAAATCATATTTTGCCTTTTGCAACGTGAAAAAAAAAAACTGAAAATCCTCAGTTATGTGAAGTTTTTGTGATTCATGGACTCAGAAAAAGTATAAAAAATAAGAAGAAACCTTTTACCTATTTTTGAGATAATAAATTGTGAACGCTTTCCCGCCCGCAAATCGACAATTTTTGCAAGGAAATGATTTACAGCACCACGGATAACTCCGACATTTTTCTATAATTTGGAGTCAAAAAATCATTTTATATAGTTATTTTGTTTGTTTAAATAAACCTCAAAGTTTGGTTAATTGTACTTTTTTCATTTCGCGCAAAAAAAAAATGTATCGAAAGCATCTTTTATCGGCTCTCTAGCTGGCCGGAGGACTCTCCCTTAAACTATTCAAGTGAAAGCAACAATTTTATCGCCCCGTGTCGTCATGCGCAAAGATGAACAATTTTGGTATCGCACATTGCGTGCCCTTCTTTGTAGGTATAGATCTTGTAAACATCGCAAGCATCCATAATGACCTTCAACATGAACGACTTCTGCATGTCTTCATACATACATACATACAAACATACAATTCAGAGTCGCTATTTTGAGTAAAAAGACATTGTTATCTGTCAGTCTTTGTATTCCTTTGGATAAAATGTAGTTGCGTTATCTGGTTGCATTTAAGAAAGAAAACAAATTCAGTTTCAACCACTGACAACGCCAATTAACCACATGCAATCTTTAGTTGTTATCATTTGAATGAAGTTAAGCGCGATATTTTATATTTTTGCTGTGCGATATGAGTACATATACACACACACACACACACGTAATTATCGTGTTTATCGTGTTGGAAAGGCGTGTCGCCCCACTTGCGGAGTTCGATATTCAAAAAATATGTAAAACAGTAGAAACGAAGCATACACCGTTGTGTGAATGCCACAAAAGTAATGAGCGATAAAATAGACAAAGGCATTTTCGTGCCGCGGTCAGACAATCACTTCACAGCTCTCCAACGTGGTTTCCAGTAGTAATAAACTACCTTTGTCATGCACTCGCTTCCTTCAAAGTATTTCTTCCAAACGCTGCTGAGCGGTCAAAGTGTTTGGACGTCGTGACGTTGTTGTGCGCGGTTTTGCAGTTGTGTTTAATCAATTCAGTTTAGTGCTAAAAATAACAGCACATCAGTTGCATAATTACTGTTACACATTGCCATTCATCTGTCGGGACGCATACTTATGTATGTACATATTTACATACATACATACTCGTATTTACAGCATAAACGTTGCCAAGCAACCAGCAATATTTGCTCGTTAACTGTTGCATGTTGGCAAAAACGTCAGGAGAAGGACTCAAAGGCCAACTGAGCGAAAAGTGAGTATAAATGTATGTATGTATGTATGTTGGCATATGAACCGTCTGTTTACAAATTATAGCACAAAAGCTTTTTGACACATTTGCACAATATATCTTCTTATCCTTTGATTGTTTAAAATTATTTTTCTAATAAAATATCGTTAATTCGCTAACGAACACCATTAAAAACAATTTTTTAAATATTACTCGTATAAAAAAAAATTTTGAAAATATAAAAATTTCGAACTTTTTAAAAAAAAGTTTTTAGAATTTTTTCCCGTATGCAAATGTGCAGCTCAATCAATTCTAGTACAACAAATTGCAAGTTTCTAGTGGCTACAAATTGGTACTGATTTTTAAAATACTGACGCTCTTTCGCAATTCTTTCCATAAACAAAAATAATCGCAGTTTTGCATTGTTTGCAGGAAGGTAGGTAGGTAGATTAAAGTGGCTGCTAGCAAACCCGCCAACATTTGGTACGACGCGGATTGAAAAAACCCATCTACTCGAACCAACGTGTGCAGCTTCTGCAGAAGTCATTGCAGGGCACACCTAGTCAGTCTGCGTGTCTACCTATCAGTACATGACCTGTTATTATTCCTAAAGCTATGGACAGGTCTCCCCTGCTCAGCATGAGAAGACCTTGTGATCGCTTAACGTCCCACTTCGGCCATATGAGCTTGGAAATGATGCAAGTTTTTCCAACGGTCTCCTGCTTCCTTAAGGGTTGAGTCCCTTAGAAAGAGCTAGCAGGTAGCGAGCAGCTTACCTAAACCCTTCCAGCGTGATGAAAGCGGAATGGATGTTCAACCACTTGCAAGCTCATCCGCTGTTTCATTGCGCGGTGTTTGGAGGAAACTGCCAATAAAAAAATATTTTCAAAAATCAGTGATAACTTGAAGACGCTTGAAACTTGCACTTTCTCAGATTGAAATTAAATGATAAAAAAAAACTACATACACAAAAACAAATCAAAAAACTTTTTTTAAAAAGTTCGAAATTTTGATGAAATATTGTTAAATCATCGTACAATTTGTAAATATGTATTTCTTAGAGAATCAACCATATTTTGAATGGAGTATACATACATATGTCTGGTTTTTTTTTACGTGGAAGAAGAATCGAAAGCCTAACTGTCACCGGTTTGTCAATGTGGGACTTTAACCTGAACTAAACCTCCTACTGTCTGAATACAATTACCCCGGTACTAGCGTCAAGTATTTCGTCGGGAGATGGCTTACGCACAACGTTCGTGATGTCCATTTGAACCGTCCTCTGTAACTGTTGCTTGTTGCATCTTTGTGGGGTTTTTTAATTGCACCGTTTCGTTTTTAAGCATTTTGTTTTTGTTTGCTTGGCTGACGGTCGGAGCGGACGAGGTTCCAAACCGCTCAGTTCTTCTGTTCTTCTCGTCTGGTTTTTCACAATTCAATGAAGGGCATCACAAATAGTTTGATATTTTACGAGTTCGCTAAAATCAGCGCGCTAAAATGATTAGAAGAAAAAGAAAAATATTAATTTTTTTTTATCTTATATAGAAGATTAAAAGATTATAAAGACGATTATATGTACCAAGGTGGTGTTAAGGAGCCAGCTGATTTTTTCGCTTTGCTGGACTGTACGCCAAAGGGCTTCGTTCTGATTGGTTGGCGATGTAAATCACCTACAAAAATTTGACATGCAGTCCAGCAAAGCAAAAATAAAATACATGGAGGCCTTTTACTTATATATGTATACGCTTACCACCACCTTGATAAATTCGCCTTGAAGGAAATATTTATAAAATGAATTTCTTCATATTTCATACGAATTGATCACCAAATATTCTTGGTCGCCCAATTTTACTGCAATCATTTCGCTTTGAACTTGAAATTTTCATAAATTTTCAGCAACTTTCAATAGAGCTTTCTTTACTTCACCACTAGTAGAGGCACTGCCTTCACTTTCACCTATCACACGTAAGAATAACTTGAATCTTGAATGAGCAGTGGAAACTGTGACCAAAGTTTATATTCAATTTTAAAGGTTAAGAAATTGTGCTTAATACTTCGAAGCAAGCAGTCTTTTGCAGCAATTTGCAAAGTTTATGCATCACACAATTTTTGGTCACCCTTTATTTAGTGTAGTATGTATGTATGTATGTATGTATGTGAGTATTTACATAAACAAGTACATACATATGTGCCTTCCAATAAATATGGTACTGCTACACTCCCTCCCGCTCGATCACGATTTTTGTTTTAACAATTGCGTACAACAAAACTTCGAATATCTTGCAATTAATAACTATTGACAACGCAATTGACTGTTGTTAGCTGCAAAGGCAAAAGCAATTAAAATCACAATGTGTGTACATACATACATATGTATGTGTGTGTGTGTGTGTGTGTGTATGAAAATTTTCTTCCATAGCCTTATCTAGCTAGGTGTCGCTAAGGAACTGAAACTTAATAAATGTTCTAAATTCTTCGAAAAAAAGGAAACGTACGTAAATAAGAATGGTAGAAAGAATGAGCAGCTGAGCATTTGTGCCTTAAAAAGCATTGATTGGTGCGCATTTTTACTACTCCCTAAAATACATAACCTTAAAAGTCAAACTTTAATTTCGCTGTACTCTAAATGTACGAGTAGCTATTTCAGATTTCAGTTGAAAATGTAGCAATCAAAAATTTTATTAGTATTTGCAAAAAACTCTCTCAATTTCCAAGCGCAAATGTTCATACATACGTATATACATACATATGTATGTATGTCTGTATGTGTATGTAAGCAACTGATTTAAATTGCGCTCAATTATCTTACAAAGCAAACAAACGAAAGTCACGCATACTCGCACACACCTATTTATCTACATATGCATTAAAGCATACATACAAACATACAGACAGACAAATGTACGTTCATTTCTCTTAAAGTTGAGAGTCTAAATTTTTAATTACATTTTTGGCACTTGCATGGCCAACCCAGCCATCAGCTTAGCTGCATATTGGCCGTGGTTAGCAGTTTTTGTCCACTTTGGCACGTTTCGAATAACTCCAAATGAGTTTTGTTAAATTTTATTGTGCGTGAAATTGCATATGTTGTACGAGTACAATGAAAATATTAAAAAAAAAAATTTTTTTTTTAATTTAATTTCGAAAATTAGAAAGTGAGCTTTAATTAAACTGAATTGGCAATATAATACCAACTTTTCTTTGTTACATTAAATTCCGTTTTATTTCAGTTCTACTTACAAATTGTCTACTATTATTTCCCTAATTACTAAATACCAACATTAAAAATTTGTGAGTGAAGAACATTATAAAATTCGGGAAAATATTAATTAATTATTAAAAATTATTTAATTCGCGTAAAATACTTTTATTTCAATTTTTTACATTGTTATGTCCACACATTTAATTTGTTGTTTTTATTTTGATGTGGTTGCATTTTATTTTATAATTTTATTTATTTATTTTTATAACTTTCTGCTCAATAAATTTGTGCCGTTTAGAACACACTTGCTGCCCACAAACACAAAATAAAAATGTCACTTTACTATTTATTGCCACAAATTTACATATCCTTTGCATTCATTCGCATTTCGCGTTGCATTGTAAACATTTTTTGGCCTGTAAGGAAAAAAAGTAAAAAAAAAAAAAACCACCCTAGGCATTGCTCCATAAATATTCGCTTGGACACTTGATCTTGCAGTTATGTGCATGAAGCGCTCCGCCGCTTTGCCACGCATGCAAACTAAGTAAGTAAACTAAATAGATACACATTTATGTATTCGCTCTGGTTATTTTCCAGCAATTGAACATGAGTTGCATTGATTGCACAAGTTGCAAACCGCTCTGTTTACAATCGGTTAAAAGTGAAAAATAGTTTTTCATGTTAATCGCTCTGCCGTAAGCGCGCAATAAAACCAACCTTTACAATTGTATAGTTCAATAATTTGCCGAGAGTTTTCATACATAAACTCGTTCTCGGTGGTTTGACATTCGATACTGGGCGGAAGGTGGCGGACAAAGTTACGAATTCAAAGAATGCAAAATAGTTTTTGCGTAAATTAAAAAAAAAAAACAATAATATCACTTGGTGTATAATCGAAATGTGCGAATTGTAACGAAAGTGTGTGAGAATGGTCTGTGTCATGTTAACGTGAAAACATTCATTTTATTCTGAGGAAGCATTTTTTTGTAGGGTTGCCATCTATCCTTCTATCCTAAATAAATAATTTAAAAACGTAAAACAAAATTTTAATGAATTTTGAATAGTTTTGCCACCATTTTTTATTAAAGAAAAATCTTTACAAATAATGTATGAAGTAAATATTAAAATTTTAACTATTCATATAAATTATACATATGATGTATTGCAAAAGAATATATGTTTCAGGAAAAAATATTAGCATAAACTTTATTAATACTAAAAATATTCTTATACATATGGTTGTCATCTATTTTAAGTAATATAAACATTTAATTGGATATTTATACTCGTACTCGTAACATACGGTTTTTTTTTTCAAACCGGTTTGCTTCGGTTTTTTCGTAAATTATTGTACGTTTTTTTTTTTAAATCTTATTTTTTCGAATATCGAATAAATCGGTTTTTCTAATCTCCAAAGCCGGTTTTTTACCAGTTGTAAATTTAAAGCCTTTGAAAAATAACAACAAAGTGCTTATCAAGAGGACCGCAAAAAAAAATCTCAAGTTAATGAATTCGGACATTAAACTATCAGCCGTGCTCCCAGTTTCATATTACAAATTTCCCTGTGGATTAGGCATTGTGTATAATAACAAGTGAGATATCTTATTTGACAATTGGATTTGACAGTATACCTAAGATGGCGTTTGACAGGGTACCTAAGCTGGCCGCCAATATGTCGACAATTACGAATGGCCCGAAGTTGGAAAAAGCTGATCTGAAAATATTTTGGGGGGTTTTAAATTTTTTAGGATATTTTACATATTTTGAGATATTCGATTAATATCCATTATAAACATAGATATAATAATATTGGGTAAAATGTTGAATACATTTTTATAAAGCCATCGATAGGCTATGATATCATTTGCATCAGTAGAATCATAAAACGTCAGAGGTTCAAAGTGCTTCATCGATTCTCCTCTTTTTCTTTGCCAAAATATCTAGGTCACTAGTAACCTCAATATCTCCAGATACGTCTTCAATCTCCGTAAAATAGAAAAGGACCGTTCACTCGGAGCCACCGTGACTGGCAACGTAACACTGATTTGAAAAATTCTGTAAATGTGTTTGTAAAATTGCATATTACGAATGCGGTTTGATAAGTCATAAACTTTTAGAATAAAATATACTTTTTCTTTGTATTCCAGTTACTGGGTAATAATTTTTAATTTTTTTGTCTAGAGTGCGTTTTTGTGTGTGCTACGAATTTGAAAACACGGTTGAAATTTTCTGAGACTACCGTTTTTTTGGGGGGGAATCCAGATACCCAAAACACCTCCCCTGCATTCGGGTAAAATATACGAGGAACGCCAGGGTTGCCAATTTACTTTGCAAAAACAGGTGATCTCAGCTGTTCCAAATTTTGACGTTTATCGAAAAGATATCTCACTTGTTATTATACACAATGGGATTATGTTTGAAATCACATGTTTGGTGCTCCCAATTTCATATTCACATACATTTTTGTGAATTGAATCCGAATGCTTGGTTGTATGTGAAATGCAAACGCAAAATGACAAAAAGTGTGTGAATGTTTTATTGTTTTCGATTGGAATAATTTTAAAAATATTCTTTGATGTTTGTAGAAGCCATTTATGACATTTCTGTATTAGTTATTCATTGAAATATGCGTATTTTTAAGTGTTTTGCTTATGGCTGCTCAAAAAAGCATACATAGCTGAATCCGAGAGGGAAATTTCCACAACAGTTGTTTGTGAATTGCCGCAATGATAACCAATACGAGTGACAGGGATGACCTGATATACACACTAATTCACTTTCACAGGAAATTGTTAAAATCACATTGTGGAATTGAAATGTGAAACTGGGAGCGCACCGGCTGTATATTTTATTTTCAAAAGATTTCTTTCATCGAAATAATTGCATTTAGTTAATGTAGTTTTTTCTAACTTAGAACAAGAACCGGTTTACCCGTTTTTTTTTCGATTTTAAAATTAGGAACCGGTTTTTTTCTTCAAACTGCCATTTTTCGAGTAATTCGAAAACCGGGTTTTCAAAAAAGTCGAATAATCGAACACCCTATAACATACCCTGACGCAGATGTGGAGGTATTTTATTAGAACAAATAAAATTCAGATGTACTTTTTAATAGGGTTGCCACCCTATTTCGTTATACAATTTTAAATTCAGTTAAATTTTTTAAATTTCCGTAACATAAAAGAAAAACTAGCCAAGGAAAATTGCAAATGGTGGGACCTTGTGCCTCACTATTTATGTTGAATGTATTGGCATTTTCCACGTGCAGCGGTGGAGTTTTGAGCGCGTACACACACACACATACGCATGTAGTTATGTAAATGCCACCACCACATAATTGTCTCTAAAGTATGTGCAAGTAATTTCATTATCGCTTCGCTTCGTTTCGAAAGTGTGAAGAAAACTCGACAAAGCAAAATACTCCTCAAGAAAATTCCAGCATGCCAAGTGTACGCATTGCAATTTGCTGCTATGTCTCGAGACGTTTGCCAGTCTCATTGTACTTGGTACCGTGTTGTTGTTGTTGTTGTTGACCTTGCTTACCACGAACAACCTTCACCAATCGCTGAAGGCGTTAAAGGAATGCCAACAATATTGCACACAAATTCTACAACTAATCCAACAAGTTACCGCTGTCAATGGTTGGGTCCTCCTTCCGCATTACCATGCCATATGCGACACAAATTTGTACCAGACGCCAACCGGCACCAAGTGCCACCCGCCGCCATTCACTTGTGCTGGTGCATTTGTATTTGTAATCGTCACCTCGCCGCATTTATTGTTCTAAATGTTTTGTTTATTACAGTTGTTATTGTCGTTACTGCTGCCGATGCTACGGTTGTTGTTGTTGTTGTTTATTTCACATGACCTGCATGTCCATTAGTCGACTGACAACAATGTCAACCGCATTGCTTTTAGTATAGCTTGGCATTCCGCACATTGCGTACGCACACACACACACGCAGACACACACACCCACACAAAAACGCTTTTATCCTGCATCTGCAGCTCTTGTATGTATGCTCTTCACACACACACACATACACACGCCCACTCAGCGCACAGCTATGTAGTCTGCTATGTCCAGTGTCTATTAATCGCAATTGCAAGCTTTCAATTTCCGCTCTCGCCTTTCTTTTATTTGCTTTTTTTTCCTTCCACTTTCTTCTGTCTTTTGTTTACACACGCCTCTATTTGTCTGCTGGTGGCCCGCAAATTGCGCGCTTTTATTCCATTGTGGCGATTGTGAAATTTCAAAATTTCAGCGAAATATCCATAAATCATACCTCCTCGCATGCTCGCAACGCTCCCGCTGCTGGTTTCTTGTAATATATCAAGTGGAAATTTATTGTTTAAAGTGCGCACCTAATATGGAGGCTCATTTAATTTACAACTTTCAAATAGCGTCAGAAGTGAGTGATTGAATGATGAGAAGATGAGAAGATAAAATATACTCTTATGAAATAAAACAAAATTAATAATAAAATAAAACGTAGGACACTTGACGGCTCATTTAATTTTTAAAACTGATGATGATGCGATTCATGATTCAATAAGAAAAGGTTAGATTAATATTAGGCCTCATATTTTGCGTGGAAAGCAACAACGAAAATAAACGAGTTGAGTTGAAATTAGCGGGTTAAAATAAACTCACTTAAAAAATAGCCCGCCTAATTGAAAGTGTTGGAAAGTGAGAAAGTGGTGCTATTGTGAATAATCATTCGAAAGTACAAAGGGAAATTGAAAAATTTTCGCTAAACAATTAAAATAAGTTAAAAAAAAAAAAACAAGATAGAGCAGACGTAAGTAAAATCGCCTCTTATAAGAATTTCTATTTTGTTTTGCTAGCAAATTTTACAAACGGCCATTAATTTTGACAGACTAGTGTTGTAAAGTGTATTTAAAATACCAGAAAGTTGATTATAAGTGAGTTGGACGTTATTTTGCTAGTCGCTTACAAAACATGACGACTATTGACAAGAGAGTTTTGACACTCCCTTACAAAAGGTTGCATATGCGAAGGAAGGAAAAAAGGGGAAATTATGCGTTCCCTTTTTTTTTTTTTGAAAATAGGAGTAGCAGAGGGCGCAAAGTTTCCAAATAGTGGTAGAATACGATATGAAAAATATCATTTAATTATAAAATAAAAGCAATTTTTTGAAATTCTTCCCAAAATTCACGCAATCAGAAAGTCAAATGTCAACGCACAAGAAAAAGCCAAACACCAAAGACGAATCAGTGTTGCCTGCCTTATTTTTTTTTCTTAAAAACTTACACTTTCTACCACTTTTCAAATTATTTGTGCAATATATGTATGTATGTGTGTATGTACAAAAATTTCGTAAGAAGCAACACTGAACTTCGATAATGGAGCCGATTTGTTAAGTGGGAACGAGCAGGCTGCTTATCGAGCTAACATTTAATAATTAAATCACGGATGCGATTAAAATGTTTCCTCCTTCGGCCAAGAAGTCATTGCCAGAGGTTTTAAATGAGCTGAGTTAATTTTTTGAAAATCCAACTACTAGTTGGATACGCGCTATTGGCAGATAGATGCTAATATCGAATGGATACGGAGCGTGACTGGCTGAAGACATTTTCTATTGTTGTAAGTATTTATTCATACTCTTTTTTTTTTCTCTTAAATTGTTTCTCAATCTGGCCATTCATATTTTCCTTTGAAGCGTTTGACTCAAAAAACTCATAAAAACCGGTCGTGAGTATGTACATATGTATGTATGTATGAATGTACACAAGTTGGTCGCTTTCTCACTAAATATAATCGCGCTTTGCCCCTCTGCCCGATGCCACTGCCGCGTAAAATCGCCGGTTTTGAAAGTAAAGTGAAGGGCCATTGTCAATTGTTTGTCGGTTGACCTAAACAACTAAACAAATACAAAGCCTCGCATTCCAATAGTTTCCCCTGACTTTAAACTCGTTGCTGTGTCGAGTTGCCGAATTCGTGCGGTTGCAATTTGAGTAGAGTTTTAGATTGCATTCACTACAACGCTCGCTCTATCAATTAAAATAGCTTAAAAGTGTGATACATTTGTACAGACGATTATACAAACGTATACATTCGGACTGCTGAATGAATCGCCATTGGCGGCAAGATGAATAAATATAAATAAAATTCGACAAATTCAACAAATTCGTTATGGCTCAATGAGCCAGCAAAAGTTGTAGTAATAAGCAATTTGCAAATTTTCTCTGATTTCAACTGACTTTTTCGGTATCTCGTGTACAACAATTCAATTTAAATAGTTTATGTTAGGTAAAAGAAATATTTTATGAAAAATTAATTAGCCGCTTGCTGGGAAAGTAATCAGTCTGGCGGCATTGTACTTTAGCTGGAAGATATAAAATGTTGTCTTTCTTTTGCTGGCTGGCAATGAAAATGTCTACAGAAATTTGACAAGCAGTCTACCGAAAAGGAAAAACTAAACCAGGGCGAATTTATCAAGGTGGTGGTAGGCGTATATACATAAGTAAAAGGCCTCCATGTATTTTGTTTTTGCTTTGCTGGACTGAATGTCAAATTTCTGTAGGTGGTTTACATCGCCAGTCATTCGCCAGCCAATCAGAACGAAGCCCTTTGACGTTCAGTCCAGCGAAAAGCGAAAAAGGCGAAAAAATCAGCTGGCTCCTTAACACCACCTTGTTAAATTCGCCTTGAACTAAACACCTGCAAGTTTTTTACTTATTGGCTTCGTCATCAATTGATTTGAAAACATTTTAAAATATAAAATATGTGAACATAACTGGCAAAAGATATCATTTTGAATTTTAGTGCTAATTTTGTATGTTTGTATTTCTGGATATTGCTAGTAAGCAGCACTTTCATAACCGCAACACATCTACATATCGCACCCTAAACCAAAAACAGTCACAACTCAGAAAATCTCAAATGTTCAGGAGAGGCAAAACAAATAGTCTCTACAATAATGATGATAATTTTATAATCATACTTTTCCAGTAAAATAAGATAGTAACTACGAAAAAATTTCTGGAAATTTGTGGAAAAAGGATTTAAATTTTTTTTTTTTTTTAATATCCCAGAGAAGTAAAAAACTTTATATAAAAATGGTTGTAATATTTTAAACGTACTTTTCCAGTAAATAAGATAGTTACGATGAAGAAATTTTCGGAGCATGTTGGGAAGTATTCTGGGAATAGGTTTATGAGATAAAAGCCATTTTAAAAAATTTTGAGTTGTGACGGTTTTTGGTTTAGGGTGCGATATTGCATTTCACTTTCAAGTGAATTGATTTATTGAGTTCATCTCAAATTACTGGGTGAATTCACACAAAAATGTGAATGAAAGTTCCATTAATAAATTTCTAGAAACAAAACCCCGTGTGACCTCTTTAAACGTCCAATTTTGTTTGTTTTTCCGAAGTTCTACTTTATGAAATGCTTTTGTATCACACAATAGAGCCACCCTGTATTCAGCCGGCCATTAAACGCCTCCATCAAATGCCAAGTTTACTTTTATTCTACGTTCAATTGGCAATGCCATTGTAATCCACAACATCGAACAGGTAAATCGTTGTTGATTGAACTCAGCGTGCAGGATTTTTTGTGCAAATCCAGATCGCATCATTAAATCTATTTTTAGCTGAGACTAAATAATCACCGATTGACAGGTTAATGCAATGTTTTTTAGCTCAAGCGAGAGTTATTTAGAGGTGGGTAACTCAACTCAGATTTGAGTTATTGAGTTGATTCCCGTTAGTGAATCGGTAACTGAGACTCCCATCTCCAAAAAAATTTAACTCCATAATAAATGAAATATGTATGTTTTTTTAAGTTTCTGTGGTCTAATTAAATTAATAAAAATAATTTTTAGATGAAATTTTATTCAACGAACAGAAAATCCAAGATGTCTTGTCTATTAAATTAAAAGAAATATAACTATGATGATTTTCATTTATTGACCATTCGTTTTTTTTTTTTACAATTTATATAAATATTTTTCTCCTCCTCCAAAAATATAATAACAATAAACAAATTCCCTTAATTTCCGATACAAATTGCAACCCTGTCATCAAGTTTTCAAATTTCTCGAATGAGTGTAGCATACAAAGAGTCAAATGAGTAAGTTGAATAAGCTGACTCCTTAAATTGAGTTCAAGTCATTGAGTTAACACCTGTAAATTTGTTGAGTTACCCATCCCTAGAGTTATTCTTTGGCGAGCTATAGCATTTTTTCTATTAAAATACAGTCCATTCTCTAACCACAACAACAACCATGCAAACCCAAATGTCAAATTTTATACATTATAGTAATTACATCAAAATTGCAAGTAGCTACAATTTATAGGCCTATTCTCATTGTTACTGGTAAAGTAAATTTTGTTGCGAAATTAAATTTGGTATTCTAGAGTAATGGTTACACAGTTTTAAGAAACAGTGGCAACACCTCACACATTTGACAATGGGAGGTTTCAAATTTGACATAAAAACGTAAATAAACATACATAAATGAATAAAAGCAAAATTTGAAGGAACATCTTCGCTTTTGGTTTTCTATTAAATTAAAAAAAAAAACTAAACAGCTGTTTTTTATTAACTCCTCTTTCACAGGTTACAAAATTTACCTGGTTACAATGAGCGTAGAATACGAAATGTTTACAAAATTTACTGAATGGTAAATTTTAATACCCCAGTAAATTTTATTACCTTGCTAGAATAGACCTATTAACGTTAGCTTTTAACATTTTTTTTTTTTTACTTTAACTGACATTGTTGACCTGTTCTTTCTGTACGAAATCAAAAATTCGAGCTTATTTTATATGGAGGAAGCTCAGCAAGAGCGCAATAAAAAAACAGTATCAAATATCAACGATAATATTTAGCGACTTAAAACTTGCACATAATTTTACTAAAATTTAATGTAGCCGAAAAATGTGTACTAAAAATAATTCTTACACTTCTAAGAAAAAAATTCTAATGTGAATGAAAGTTTGATAAATTTTTTTTTTTAATTTGTAGATACAAAATTGTTTAATTTTTTATAATTTCTACACTTCTAGGAAAAAAATTTCTTATTTGAATGAAAATTTGATAAATTCATTTTTTTAATTTATAGCCACAAATTTGTTGATTTTTTTTTAATTTCTACAAATTCTTAAATTTTGGATTATATAAAATTTTAATCGAACATTTTTTTTTAAATAAGTAAATAATCGTAAGTGGCAAATAAAATCGTTTTGAATTTAAACAGTTGAAAATCATAGCTTCGCATTTAAACTGTGTTCGATGGCTGAGTCACTCAAATGAATACAAATTATAAAAATCAATTTAATTATTATTTCGCCCCCTAAACGCAATGGTTAACAAAATTAAATGCTCTTGAACAAAAGTTTTTCGATATCCTTTTTTGGAAGCTTCGCCCGGAACTACGCTGCTGCTGCAGTAAACAAAAAGAATCTGCAATTCCAAATATGATAAAAAATTGCTTTGCTCTAACAACGCAGTATGCCACAAAAGTATTTATTCGCCACGAGTGTGAAAATCTGAGTCAGACAGAGCAGCAGTCAAGGTTTGTTATTAATTTTTTTTTTTCATGATTTTCATGAACGGCGGCTTTCATCCAAAAACTGATGACCTCCTATCCACGAATTTAAGACCATTTCCCTTTTATTTAGTATTTTGTTTTTCTGCTTTTATTTCTCGCCCACTCTCATGTGAGTCGTGCGTGTGTATGTGTGTTTATGAACATTTGCACTTGCTAGTGCGTACGACTATGCACGTACACAATTTATTGTATGACAATATTTTTGGGGCGTACATTTCGTGCATATCACACACGCACGTGCATTTGCGGATACAACAGATTGAGGTGGCATACAAATATTTCTGTCATTGCGTATGTAAATATGTATCTCTGCCGGCTTGGTGGCAGTCCATTCTCTTCAAACTTTTAATTCGCAAAATTGTTCGAGGAAACCTACCCCGGGTGGTATTTTTCTGACGGTCCTTTATGTTCTGATTATGAGCGAAACCGAACTATAAAAATGATTTTTGCCAGCTAGCGGATTGATTTCTTTATTTTGAATTGTTTATATGTTGAAAGTCTCTTGGGCGCAGCTCAACGGGGTGTAGATTGAAAGTTAAACAAACTACCAAAAAAACAACATTGCAAGTTGAAAGCTGGCAATGCATTAAAAAAATATCTATACATATGTATGTATGTATGTATGAAGTATATTAAAAAATAATCAATCGATTTAGTACGCCCTGACTTCCGCATCAGACATGTCCATTCATCGCCCGTTTCATGCGTTGCAATACTTTCATTTTTTAATTGCAATATGTACTTTCAATCCTCTTCCCCAAATCACCACCACACGCCCCTGAATGCAGTCAAAAACATTGTACTGTTTTTTAATGCAAATTTTTGTATTTTTAACTGTCGAAAAAGCATAGCAAAATTTCCGGGATTCCAATTGACCACAGCAGAGTAGGTCTACCACTCCTTGGCAGCTCGTTTTTCCTTGAACTTGCCCTCAGCCTCTTTTGGTACACTTTTTTTGTTGATTGTTTAACTACGTACATATGCAGCCAGCAGGAATTCTGTAAACTGTTTTTGTGAGAATCTTTTTTTTTTTTTTTTTAGTTTACTTAACCATGAAAAGGACAAGCGAGCGGCCTGATTGGCAACCAAAAAGTGTTGCGTATTTACGCAAGTGACGCTTTTTTGTTCACTTCATTCACAAAGGAACGTGCATTTGAAGAGTGTTGAACATATTCGTACAAGTGTCCACACTTGCCCTGCAGCCAAATACTACTTCACAACTGTTATAAATATAATAATTTTCTTCTGGTTTTACTCTTAAGTATTTTTATACTCGAGCGTACTTGTACACAAGCGTATTATAACTTTGTTCGCATAACGGTTGTTTGTAATAGCAAAAAAAAAAAATCGAGATATTTATAGACATACATACATACATATGTATGTATACTAAAATGATCAGAATGAAAAGAGAAATCGATTTAGTCCTGACTGTCTGTCCGTGATTACAATAACTTGAGTAAAAATTACGATATCTCAATGAAATTTGGTAGGGTAGGTTGGTATTGAAAATGGTCAAAATCGGTCAATAACCACGCCCACCTCCCATATAACAGAAGTTTTTGAAAAATGCAAAAACTCCGTTTTTTCGGAATCCTTTAAAGCAAATTGAGTGAAATTTGGTATTTGGAGTGATTTTGAGCTAAGAAATTAGGTATTTATGAAATTTTGAAAAATGAGAATTGCCACGCCCACTTATAAAAAATCGTCTGTAGGTATCTCAATAACGATGTAAGGTATCGTAATGGAAATTTTGAAAAAAATTCGTTTTCAGTATTTATTGAAACAAATACTAGCAGCTATTTGAAACATAGAAATTCGGTTTCGCCCGAATTATTTAGCTTTCCTTACTTGTTTCTAACAATTTTTTTATATCCCAAATAATAAAAGTTTAATAATTTACACTAATTTTATTTGTGACATTTTTATGCTCCAGATCGGACGCGAAGCAACGATTTCAGCATAAAAAATGTCTGCATAATTTACGCTTTCCTCGACTTTGCAGCTTTCACACTTTGGTGATGGATGCCGCTATTCGCAGTCAGGAAATGCTAGCTGTAAAGTAGTTTAGTCTTTCACTGCAGGGTATCTCTGCATTCATATGTATCTAGTATGTCTATGTATGTGTGTATATGTATGTGTATACATATGTACATATTCCTATATAATATCGCCGGCATAATGCAGCACGCACTTGAAATTTGCTAAAATTCCATTAGGCACTTTTTCCTAGGAAATATTGATTCAACAAATTATGTTGCTAAGCAAAAACAAAAAGAAACTCTAATGGAAGATTTTGGTGCAAATATTATGTAGAAGCATTGAATTTCTGTACTTGATGATGCAGAATGAGGAAATGGAAAAGGAAAAACAAATCTTTATGTCAGCTGTCGGCAAATGAAAGGACATTTGCGTATCCATTCAAAGTCAAAGTCATAAAGAGAAACGTACAATGTCATAAGTATCTAATTGCCAGGTGCAAGTTTGCATTTGACTTGAGTTAAGCAAAGAAAACTATGTATCTCTGCAAACCAATCATTGTACTCGACCAACTGAAGCCTGACTGGCATCATAACCAAACAAGAAGTGCGATAAAGTCGAGAACAGTCGAGTTTAGGTTTTAATAAACATGAAGTTAAAATCCTCGTTTTCCGCTATGCTATATAATGCAGGTAATGCATTTCTACATACAAATTAAGCTAGCGAAGAAGGGATATAAGTATCTAATATTGGCGATCCAACCGATTAGTTTAGCACGGCGAATTATTTGCACAAATTGCCGAGGCTTTTAAAACATTATTCAAGGAGTTAAGTTACATTTAAAACAAATTCTTATTAAAATATAATGATAAAAGTACTTATTTTTATATTTGGTTTTCCCCAACCGCTTTCTTTGAATCTATTTCTTCCAATCAGACCAGAGATCATTCAAATGAAGGCTGAGTTAGTCAAGACTTAACTTTACTTAAGAATTGGAGACGATTACTCAACATGTCAACTTAATTTTTGATGATTAATTTTTTGTTGCATATTGTTCTTTGAATATCTCTGTAAGTACAAAGTAGTAAATAAAAGCACTGGTGTGATTATTTTTTAATCGCATATTGCTTGTAAAAATGTCCAGGAAAGCACAAATTTACAAAATGTTCAAGAAGCAGTCACTTGGTCAGAGGAAAAGGTGGTGGCAAATCCACCCGATAAATAGGGACTTTTTGTTGTGCCAATTTACATCAGGTGCAGAATTTATCGTACAGTTCTTTATTGGAGAATACGATCTACTTTTCGTCATTAATTTTTATTTTAAATTTTCTTTTTGTCTTTAATTTTATTTTGAGCTATTTGACGGTTCGCCGTCTATGTTACCACATTAAAATAAACTCGTTTTAAATGTAATTTTTGTATACATTTATTTTTGAAAATTGTAAATGTCAAGATCTGGCAAACCTGATTCTCTCACCGCTCTCAATTTACGTTAGGCCGAAACCAAGGCGAATTGATGTAAGGTGGTAGCGATTCTAAAAATGCAACCGTTTGGAGGGTTATTGTCAAACTTTATCTCCTTTGTATTTAACTTTCGCGAAATAATTTTTAAACTATTAGCGTCATAGTGAACCATATGTTGAAATTTCCTATAGTTAAAGGGAACAATTTATTATTTGCAACTAAACAATTGATCTTGACAACCAACCACCAATCAGCTGATTGATTAACACCACCTTTAATGAATTCGCCTTGGCCGAAACTTAAGAATCTAAAATCAACAGATTCTTAAGTTTCTTATGGTATCTAAGTTAAGTGTTGACTAATCGCTTGCACGGCTTTCCATATAACAGGTTGGCTTAAGTTAAGTTAAGTCTTGACTAACTGAGCCTTGAATCATATGACTTTAGCGAGGGTTGCCATTAGCAACTAAAGTAAAGCTTACAGTGCGTCTACACTTTTACTTAATTCTATCGATGGTAGCGGAGTCTCCAACATCTAAGTTCTTTTAATCGATGAACGATCACTCGAAGATTTCGTAATCGTGTCTAGAGGACACTTCGGTTCATCTTGATTCAAATCGGTGCGAAAATGTTTTTTTTTTTTTTTGCTAAAGTATATAAAAGTCTCACTTGTCCTCAACTGAAGAGCGTGGCAGTGCAGCGATCGCATAAACTCTCCTTTGCTTTTTTGTCATTTTTGCATGGGGATTTTTAAGAGCCGCAGGACATACATATGTATGTAACGTACAGTTGTGCAACGTGTTTAACGAACGCTAAACCGCTTAAACTTGACTCATTTGTCAACGTTTTGCGATGTTGTGGGCGCTTTGCTTTGCGCTTACCATTTTTTTTTTTTTTTAGTATTTTTTTTTTTTTGCGGGCTTCCTCTTTTTACCAGCGTTGTGCAATTTACACGCAACAGCGATGATAGTCGTTATCAGCTACTTAAGCTGATTATGTATGTATGTATGTGATCACTTATAATTTTTTCTGCCTTTTGCCTAGTTTTCTCTTTTTTTGTGTTAAAGTATACGCCTATGTACAAACATACAGAAGTCCACAGTTATAAAATTTCGAATATTCTTATTTAGTTACATACAGATGTATTTATGTAGCATTTGCAAAAAAGTCTAATACATTTTTTATTTTTTACAGAAAACCCTTTTTGCAGCCATTCTTCCTTAGCGCCAAGCAGCTGTCTTTTTTTGTTTTTAGCTACAATAGAATTTGGTAACCTGCATTCAGTGGTGGCAAAATGGATCATTCACAACACAGTATACACAACCACGGTGAGTTATTAACATAATAGAATTATTAGAAAATTTTTCAATACAAATCGTTATCACTCATTGAGGAACATTTAATTTGAGGTTTTGTAAGCTTGTCGAGTAGTCGTTTTTTTTTTTTTTGCTAAAAACTTTGCAAAGCGTTTTGACGAATTTAACAAGGTGGTGTTAAGGAACCAGTTGGTGCTTTCGCTTTTTTTTTTTTGCTTTGCTGGACTGAATGTCAAATGGCTTCGTTCTGATTGGCTGGCGATGTAAATCACCTATAGAAATTTGACATTCAGTCTAGCAAAGCAAAAACAAAATACATGGATGCATTTTACTTATATACGCTTACCACCACCTTGATAAATTCGCCTTTGCGCTTTACAGCTTTTCAAAATCGAAGCTTTAAAACCAGCATCAAAATCGGTTCTCCTTCTTATTTACGTCGGTTAAAGATTTTATATTGATTATCGTGGTTCGGAAACAAAGTAAAAATAATCTAAATGTGCTGTTAAAACTTTTTCATTTATTTACTTTTAAAATTATTTTATGTAAATTCATTTATTTATGTACATATTTTTTTTTTAATTTTACACCATCTGTCCTTAGATTTTTGATTGTTATTATTTATTTATTATTTTTTTTTTTCTTTCAAACTACACCACACCATCATTCGCATATTTGACAAAATTTTTCTTACCCATTTGGATTGAACTAAAAAGAGCATCATATCCCGGGCGCAGATACTGCAACAACACACGATCATGCTGCCATGATGATGACACCCACCACCACTGCCAGCCCAATGGATGTAATGGGTCATGGCGAAAGTGAGCACAGCCACGAACATGGAACGATGCACATGGAGGGAATGATGAATCATATGATGTCGATGGCGGTGAGTAGGAAAGTAAAAGTAGCATTGCACCAGCACTGGGAGTGACTCTTCATTGCGGCCGGCTACAAAAGAAATGTTCATCGACTTATCGATTTTCCTTTCGCCCATCCTCTCAAATACGAGTATGTGTGGCCGTAATGGAAGGTTGGCCTCAATTCTCAAATAGACTGAACGCTCAGCGACATCACATGCGATCCAATCTACTTACATACATACATACATACATTATATTCTCTGCAATAAAAAAATAAAAAACGTTTAATTAAAACAAACTGTCTCTCGTTCCATTTTAACAGTTTCACTTTGGCTACAATGAGACTGTGCTCTTCTCTTGGTGGAAATTTGATAGTATTATGGGTTTAATTGGCTCAATGATCGCTATATTTGTAATGGCTGTGCTTTATGAGGGCCTGAAATATTACCGCGAGTACCTGTTTTGGAAGACTTACAATTTGCTGGAGTACCGACCTGTCACTGGTCCACAACGCAATCCCGAAGATCCGCAGCGCAGCACGCCGTCGACCAGCGCCTCGCCTGTGCAGTAAGTGTTTTTTGCTTGTTTTTTTTTTTTTTTAATTTAACTCATTACTTTGCCTATTTAATTAGTTGCCTGCTAAATATTTCTTACGCGCATATTCTAATTCACATTTGTTTTGTATGTTTTATTTACTTATTGTTCAATTTCATTTTTTTATCTCTCATACCACCATTTGTGCCGTCTACGAACATCTTTCTTAACGCGTAGATATGTTGGCGAGGTCATACACAAACAACCGTGAGTATAAAATTAAAAAAAAAAAAATTTGTAAAAATATTTTTTTTCTTAATTTCGATTAGAAAAAAATTGTATGAACAGCAGCTGCTATGTATGAGTATGTGCATCACCATTATAATTTTTTTGTATGTTTGTACGGTTGAATGTATGTACAGATGTATGTGCGTTTATATGTTTCCATATTTATGAAACTCATCCCGAATATGCCAAAATTGTAAATCATAATAGCGAAACAATTTAGCTTTAGATTTTATAATACAAGAAGAGCCTATTCTTTACCGGTAACGATAAGTTCCAGTAACTTTTGTACCCTTTTTTTTTTATTCGAAACAAAAGTTGTGCCGATGGTGAAGCGAGAAAATTCAAATTTATTTTCGTGAATATTAACCGAAATCGGACTAGAAACGTAAGTTTCATTTATAACTCGAATACAGCGCCATCTCTCGGTTATTTTTTTCTGCCAAAGTAATTTATACTCATTACAGTCGATCTCTTTTTCAACGCGGTTGACCGGGACAAAAATTTGTTTGCGTAAAAAAAACAGCATAAATAAATAAATAATTTCAGTTCAAATTTGTTTTTTCATCCCTATTTTGCGAAAAATCCGCACGAAAAAAGAATTCCGCGTTTCCATCCGAAACCCATATTTGGGGAAGTAGACAAATTTATTACATATCTACATATAAGCTATGCTTTGATTTATATTCCAAACCCTCTGTTTTACAGGATTTTAAACAAAAAATCATAGTGAGATCACTTAGAACTTAAATTATATTAAACGACGAATAAATCCATACTTCTCAGTTCTTAAAATAATTTGCTAATAAGCGCTGAGGTTTCTCTTTCTGCATGTCGTTATATAAATCCCGGTAGTACTCCATAGCATTT
Organism: Philophylla caesio; assembly: GCA_963971545.1. Lineage (NCBI taxonomy): Eukaryota > Metazoa > Arthropoda > Insecta > Diptera > Tephritidae > Philophylla > Philophylla caesio. The sequence continues at coordinate 122,839,410 of OZ020607.1, forward strand.
TTAAAATCTCGAGGAAATTTCGCTAAACCGTTCTTCATTAGCGCTTGAAAAACGCGTTAAAAATAAAAAAAAAAATCAGAATGCATCGCGAACTGCATTAAAAAAGTAAAAGCAACGGGGGGTTGTGGAATAATTTGTGATCAAAAAATCCGCGTTAAAAAGGTAAAACCGTGTAAAAAGAGACAGTGGGAGATTGTAGAAAACGCCGCGTTAAAAAAAAATCGCGTTAAAAAGAACCGCGTTATAAGGAATTCGACTGTATAATGTACTTCATTGGAGAAAAATCGTACGCGAAATATAAAATTTAGTAGTGGCAATATTAGAGTGCATAATCTACAAATAGTCCACAATTAAATAGGAGCAAATTTCAAAATGTAATTTTTTTGAAACTGACATATACATATATTCATATTCCGAAGTTGGAAAAAGCTTATCTGAAAATATTTTGGGGGGTTTTCAATTTTTTAGGATATTTTACATATTTCTAGATATTCGATTAATATCCAATATAAACATATGTAGATATAATAATATTGGGTAAAATGTTGAATGCATTTTTATAAAGCCATCGATAGGCTATGATATCATTTGCATCAGTAGAATCATAAAACGTCAGGGGTTTAAAGTGCTTCATCGATTCTCCTCTTTTTCTTTGCCAAAATATCTAGGTCACTAGTAACCTTAATATCTCGAGATACGTCTTCAATCTCCGTAAAATAGAAAAGGACCGTTCACTCGGAGCCACCGTGACTGGCAACGTAACACTGATTTGAAAAATTCTGTAAATGTGTTTGTAAAATTGCATATTACGAAGGCGGTTTGATAAGTCATAAACTTTTAGAATAAAATATACCTTTTCGGCATAAAAGCATTCTTTGTATTCCAGTTACTGGATAATAATAATTTTTAATTTTTTTTTGTCTAGAGTGAGTTTTTGTGTGTGCTACGAATTTGAAAACACGGTTGAAATTTTTTGAGACTACCATTTTTTTGGGGAGGCCCTGTATCCGTCCCTGCATTCGGGTAAAATATACGAGGAACGCCAGGGTTGCGAATTTACTTCGCAAAAACAGGTGATCTCAGCTGTTCCAAATTTTGACGTTTATCGAAAAGATATCTCACTTGTTATTATACACAATAAAAACATGACAGATCATGACATATTAAAAATGACCGAAATGACACTTAGAAATCATATCACTATTGAAAAACCCTTTACATATGTACATATTCGCATTTAAAAAAATATACATTCTCTCCCTTCGATATCATGATGTGCCTGCATGATGAAATAATGAAAGGTGTTGTACGTTGTGACAGCGCCAGTTTGAACGCCCTTAGCTCAATGTTGTATTTAGGAGGTACATATTAGAGAAACGGGAATTAAGTTAGGCCGTTCTTAGGAAAAATTATAAATTAGTGAAGATATTTACATAAATTTTAACCACAATGATTTGAATATTACAAATTTTATATGAAAACCAACAAAAGCAGAATTATTTGTATTGAAATTGCTGGTGAAATCAGCGCACAGTTTGAGGATGCCAAAATTAAAAATGACCAATCTCTTCGAAAATAATTAGTATTTAGAAAGTAAAGTAGAATGTTCAAATATGACGCAAATGTTTGCGAAGCGATTAATTTACGGGTTTTCGCCACATTAATTTAGTTTAGTTGAAATCATTGGTTCATGAAGGTAATCCTCAATGGTTAATGAGCATAAAAGCACTGAAGGCGGGTTTTTGGTTTGGAAAAAAATACTAATTTATTTCTTAAGCCTTTATTGTTTTTGCCAATAAAATATTGAATTGAAAATGCAAATAAAATTGTTGTTCCTGTCTTCCGCAATGAACCTCAGAGCTCTATTGCACTTAATAATTTAACAAATAATGTTTCATTACACAAATACTTGACAATTTTTACAAAATATTATTCAAATTCTCACTTTCAGAAAACTAATTATTAACTAATAAGTAAAAATAATTCAATACGTTCCACATGAAAAACGTAATTTTCTGCTGCAATTAAAATTTTTTTTTACAAAACTGGTAACCAATTTCGGCAAAGGGACAACACAGTTTCTAAGGGCGTTCAAGATGGCCGATTTAGAGCGAGAAGTTGCCAACGTACAACATCTTTCATTATTGCATCATGATGTGCCTGTACATACTTTACCAAATGACTATTATTTTGCTATGCCCGTAGAACGTCCTGCAAGGCGCACATTCGTTATTTGTACAATGTGCATGTTATTCTTGTTGGTTTGCGCAAATACCATTATCCATTCTCGAGCATTTCATATCCGACTGTCGTTTTATGTTTTATATTTGTATCAAAATACTTACATGTGTAACATATATACTCGTATATTAGGAAGGTTATTTTGTATTCCACTCACTCACTCACTAATTTTTCTCTTCTCGCCCGCAGTCCGACAATGCTGTCGCTGAATCATTTCTATCAAACCGGCTTACACATCATGCAGGTGACGCTATCCTTTATGCTGATGCTGATCTTTATGACCTACAACGTTTGGTTATGCATCGCGGTTGTATTGGGCGCCGCTGTGGGTTACTTCCTGTTCTGTTGGCGGAAGTCGGTGATTGTCGATGTAACGGAACACTGTCACTAGCAATGTTTAAAATGTGAAAGGCGCTTCGCTTGGATGCGCTGCCCTTGGCCAAGGCAAATTGGCAATTCAAATAATCATCAAACTTTAACTACTAAAGCAACAACAAAAACAGCAGCAGCATGCCGAATTGACTCTCGATTGGACGTTTTTGGTGGAGGAAGCATTGCCGAGCGGCGTGCTGGTCATAGTGAGAATAATGAAAATGGTGGCGCAAGCTGCCAACAAGCAACGTCTACTTCCCTAAGCGTGCGCCCTGCACCCAATGCTAAGCGTACAGCGCACGACCTTGAGCAACAGCGCGGCATGCAAGTGACCATGGCGAATTGTAACCAAAAGGACTATGATATTTACTACTATGAACGTGATGAGTATGTGGATGAGACAGTTATCATCGACACGCTTGCCGTGTCGACGACCACCACCACCCAGCTAATGGAGAGTGGCTGCGGCAGTATCGGTGCTTATTGCCAGAAATGTCGAAATATTAAAATTCTCTTAAGATTAAGTTTAAGATATTTTTATGATATAAACTGTGAAATTGTGAAGAGCACGATTTAAGAGAAACACAAGCAACAAAAACAATAATTGCAGGCGAGCCAAGGCAAACAAAAAAAAAAAAAACTAAAAAAAAAAAAAAAAAAAAACCAAAAGCAAGTAGTTAAGGCAAGTGATATAGCACGCAATCGGACGGCAATGGAAACGATATGCAGAATTTAAGAAAAAAAGTGAAATATTTTTACAAGATGTAGTTTTACAGTTGTTAAGATGTACATAATTGCAAATTTAAAATTTCGAAAACATATTTAGAACGAGAAACGCGCGCTACTGGCGACGCAGGAATCACTGAGAGTGCTCGGTGTGAGATCTTTGACCAATTCTAACGAATTTTTCAGTTATTGTTTAATTGCATACGCACTTATATTGAAAATCGTACTAAATATATTTATTTTATTTTTTTAATTTGTGTAGCTTGAAAGTAAAACTTACTAAGCTGAACGAACTTATTGCCAATTTATGGCGTATTTATTTATAAACGCAACTTCATAGATTTAGATACATTTTAGTAACGCGCTTGCTGATTTTTTTTATTAGAATACTTACTATATGCTATTTTTTTTTTTAATTACATTTTTAGTTGTTTTAGGTCACAAAGTATACATTATTGCAAGGCAGTAAACAAATTCGCAAATAAAAAGAAGTTTCGAATGCAGTTGTTATTGTTAAAAACCGATTTAAAATACGATTTGCGATGTACGGTTATAGTTTGAAAATGTTACTAAAAAGTGCTAAAGAAGTTTTACAACAACGTACATACATATTTCAAGGAACATAGTAATGTGCACACATTTATAAAAATTTGTCCAAAAAAAAAAACCTGCAAAAAAGGCCTAATATCTATGTATTTATTGTTTTATAGAATCGGATTTGAATACCGATACGAGGGTAATTCTATAGATATTGCTGCAAATATACATACATACAAACATACGTACTACATATATACATCATTCATATATCGAGTACATTTTTTAAACCTTACTGTATATATACTACATATATTTCAAATAAAGACAAAAATAACCTTGAATTGTTTTATTTAATGTAAACATATGAATCGTAAAAGTTTTACTATAAAAATTCTTATTTCAACATGCGCCAGCGAAAATTGCCCGACCACCCTAATTTGAAAATGGTCTGTCCGGAAACCGCTTAAATAACATCAACTGGCGTAATAGGCGCCCATAACAAGGAGGCTGCTCAGCAAAAAATTTTCCTTTCTCTTTCCCATGGCGCTCTCTTTACAGGGTTGCTTTGTGTTGCTTTCTATGGCCCAGTGTTGCATTTTGTTGTACTTTTTTAAAATTAAATTTATCTTAATTTTTTTATACCAGATAAAATTAAATCCTTTTTGTATTAGAAATCTTATAATTTTTTTTTTAAATACGTAGATTCCCTGATTATTACTCACTTTGTTCTTATTTCGCCGCCATGCAATATGCAAAGGCGAGTGGATAAGGATATTTTGTGGATTATCAATTTTTTCTTAACTACTGTTTGTAAATATACTTATAACATATACAATTTTATTAAATACTTTCGATTGGACGAATCAAAATGTTGAAAGTTAGGACATTTCAAAATGAATATGCTACATAACAGCATTTAGAATCGTATTTATGATATGAAATAAAAATAAACTTAAATTTGTAGCGAGCACTACAAATATGTACACATTTAACAATTTTTATTTACGCCCACACGTAACATTTACACGCACACAATATTTACAGGTTTAATTTTCACAAAACATTTTATGCACACATACAAGTAAAGAAATCATTGCTGTTGACTTGATAGTTGGTCCACCTCCGACACTTATTGGTTGTAATACTACATATTTACATTCTCAGTTCAGTGCGAATACAAATTGTCTCATTTTATTAATCACTTTTTACTTTTGAATCGACTCGGCCTTTGGCTCACTGGCAGCCGCCTCAGCCAATGAGGAATCTCGTTCCGCCAATTGTTTCAGCAATTCAAAACCACTTTTCCAGATAATAACATCGGCACGTAAATCCATCTTATCCCGATGATTCGTTATCTTCTTGTTCAACGCAAAATCTTGCCGTGCGCATGCTATATCGCCCTGTCGAAGTTTCAGTACCGGGCACAAATCATTGTGCCCATCACCTACATATATAATCCGCTCATAATGCGTATTATCGCGCAGATTTCGCTTTGCCACAAAGTGTTCCAATATCATGCCTTTGCACAAATTGGCAGCGCTCAATTTGCACGAAGTCTGATGGTGGTATGGTCGTATATGTAGCAAGCCGTCGCTATCAAAGTGTGCAGGATTTGTGAATACACTTTCAAAGCAATTTGCCAGCCCATGCGCCTCCAGCCATTCCGTTATAAAGATAGTGTTCGAGTCGCTAATAATGATTAGATCATATTTATTATCCGGCGCTTGGTGCAGCCTTTTAAGCAATCGCACAAAACCAGGCACCTCCGGTATGCCGCGTATCTTGTCTCGAATGGATTGGGGCGAAAAACATTGTTTATGCAAACGTCGGAAAACCTCTGCCATGTATTCCTGCCATCCTTCTTTGTGTATAATCGTATCACTTGGAAACTTATCGGCTGGCAACAGGTCACGTACAACCGTGTCGGTGTTGTCATCAACAACAGTGCAGTCAAAATCAAAGGCAACCAAGCGGCGCGAAACTCTCGGAAGCATCTTGCAGTTTGCCATAATCGAGCGAAACAACTTTCAGAGCAAACTATTGTTAGCGCAAAGACAAAATTATTGCAACGAACCTTTGTAAAATACTAATTTTGCACTGATATGTAAATGAGCAGATGGGAAATTGTTCACCGGGAAATTACTTAAATTGTTTAGAGGTCATTGATTTGACCTTTACTGCATATTAAGCGCTGGCAAATTAATAACATTTATTAATTCGTTTACAAAACACTGCTGACAGATATCTCAACCACATTGTAAATTTTTTTCGGGTGAAACGAAGAAAGCAAAAAAAAAAACATGTCAAAAATGAACAGAGTCGTATTTTTCCGTATTTCCGCGGACTATGAGAAGGAAAATGTTTTAATTTTAATTAATGATTTCAGACGGTGCTTCTGAATGAAAAAAAATTATATTTAAATTACAAAAGTAAAATTTAATTATTGCTGGAGGACCTGTACACAGCTCTATCGCTAAGGCCTTTTGTTTTTGTTTTTAAAAGCTTGAGTTTTAAATATATTTAAAAAACTATGAATTGCACTGAAAGCATTTTTATCTAAACAAACTACAAAATTGTATAACCACCGCATAAACGGCAAATCAGCTGTTTTTGTTTCGTTTTGGAAATGTAAACAATAAAGCGAATACCAACAACAAAACAAACTATCAACTACTTTGCGCGAACGTGCGCACAAAATTTTTCTTTTGACGTTTATTTTCACAAGATTCAGATAAAAAAGTACACTTCCCCATTTTGTTGACAGTGTCCAGCAGACAGTATCATTGTGTATAACAACAAGTGAGATATCTTATCTGTCAGTTGCTTTTGACAGGATACCTAAGATGGCGTTTGACAGGATACCTAAGCTGGCCGCCAATATGTCGACAATTACGAATGGCCCGAAGTTGGAAAAAGCTGATCTGAAAATATTTTGGGGGGGGTTCAATTTTTTAGGAAATTTTACATATTTTGAGATATTCGATTAATATCCATTATAAACATAGATATAATAATATTGGGTAAAATGTTGAATGCATTTTTATAAAGCCATCGATAGGCTATGATATCATTTGAATCAGTAGAATCATAAAACGTCAGGGGTTTAAAGTGCTTCATCGATTCTCCTCTTTTTCTTTGCCAAAATATCTAGGTCACTAGTAACCTCAATATCTCGAGATACGTCTTCAATCTCCGTATAATAGAAAAAGGACCGTTCACTCGGAGCCACCGTGACTGGCAACGTAACACTGATTTGAAAAATTCGGTAAATGTGTTTGTAAAATTGCATATTACGAAGGCAGTTTGATAAGTCATAAACTTTTAGAATAAAATATACTTTACGGCAAAAAAGCATTCTCTGTATTCCAGTTACTGGGTAATAATTTTTAATTTTTTTGTCTAGAGTGAGTTTTTGTGTGTGCTACGAATTTGAAAACACGGTTGAAATTTTCTGAGACTACCGATTTTTGGGGGGAATCCAGACACCCAGAACCCCTCCCCTGTATCCGTCCCTGCATTCGGGTAAAATATACGAGGAACGCCAGGGTTGCGAATTTACTTTGCAAAAACAGGTGATCTCAGCTGTTCCAAATTTTGACGTTTATCGAAAAGATATCTCACTTGTTATTATACACAATGGACAGTATAGCATTTGCATTCAGTGTTAAACGCGTCATCCAGGAAACAATTAGCATTTGCTTTAACAAAGTGTCCGCTAGTGCAGAACTAAATCCTAATACCTGCAAAATGCAGGTGGAGTGCAACACTTCGCACGCACAACAAAGCCCAACGACTTCTGCTGCTGGAGGAAGTTCAAACGCAACAGTTATTGCTGTAGATGCGACCACAAAATGTGCAACAATTGCTGCCAATGTTAAAAATCAACCGCATCGGCGATTTCAAGATGTTGGTACGTTACAACGCGAGGACTTCGATGGCGGTCCGGTGAGTGTGGATGAAATCATACCCGGACTCTACTTAGGTATGTTAAGTTGAACTGTTTTAAACCATAATGAACAAATATAAGTATTTATATTTAATAGGTAACCTAACCGCAGCGACACATATGGAAACTTTGAAGAACTTTAAGATCACGCATATACTGACGCTAGATTCTGTTCCGTTGCCACAACATATAACACAAGCGAGCTTCCTAACAACCAAATACGTGCACAGTAAGTTGTTTTCATACAAATTATCATCGTTAATCGTAAAAAGAACCCCGCCTTGCTTTTTTAAATCATTAAAATTGAATTATTTTGTGGTCAAATTTAAGGATATTCAGAAAGACAATATATTCATCAGCGAGGCTGTTTGTGCGGACAAATCTCAATTGCGCGAGGTTTATGTTTCTATCATGCATACACTAATGCACCAATTTGCATAGTCAAGGATTTGCATATATTAATATGACCTTGCACGGTAGCCAAACCTATATGTTATCCATATTGATACGCATTGTCAACGATACGGACGTAAGGGAAATGCCACAAAATTAACTCCTTTCACACCCTACTCTATTTATGAGCATTTGCTTACAGATATTTTATTTTGCGTAGGTTTTATTAATATTTATTTACTATCACACACAAAGAGTACCAGCCGCAGCATCCTCTAGGGCCGCCAGTAATAGACAACGATGGGTGTATGCCTGCATACGCCAAATTCTTCCTTGCCTCCCAGCTGCTGTCACGCATGTCAAATAGACATTACATGCGGTTTTGTGTACGCTTTCTTTATACAAGATCTACATACATACATACATGTGGACGTTTTTATTTATAACACGTGTGCTGTATAGGGAGATACGTTGAGGTTGGTGGAGAATACTGTGGATTTGTTTATTATTAGACTATTATTGAATAGGGGCTTGCTTGTAAGCTTTTATTGCCATCACTTATGTATACTCGTTTAACGTAGCGCTTATACATACGAGCCGAGGAGTAGGGAGTCACTGCAGTTTAATATTCAAAGCCACCTTAAATAGACTTTTCATACATGAAGAAAAAAAATGTATTATGTACAAGCATCAATAAACATAACAGTTTAATTATGTGAAGGTACAAATGGATGTATAGCAATTTTTTCATTTTTGAGTCATACGCGACTGGACACAGATGCAGCTGTTAAAATGAAAATGTACAAACTAACTTTCACACCAATTGTGTCTTATGAATGCCCACTTTTTGTTTTATTAAATTTTTATCGTTGCTTCCTATATTTGTGTGAATTTCCTACTTACGGCCTCGAGTTAGGACAGACTTAATTCCGAAAGCTTTCCAAACTCAAAGCGCATTCACATTGCTCTCCTAATTGACTTTTTAGTTGCCGACATGCCAAAAGAGGATATATTACACCATCTTCCTACTTGTACGGATTTCATCAGTTTGGCTTTAAGCGAAAAGGGTCATGTGCTCGTACACTGGTGAGTACAACTGCTGATCATGAAAATAATTAATAAAGCAAACTTAATGTATTACCTTAAATATTTTCTAATTTTTTTAATTTTTCTACTTTTCAGTTACTTTGGCGTCAGTCGAAGTTCTGCTGCAGTCATAGCTTTCATAATGCAACACCTCGATGTCGAGTATCAATCCGCCTTTGATTTGGTGCGCTCAAAGCGCCGCTTCGTGCAACCAAATCCAGGTTTCGTTGCACAATTGAAACTCTATCGACGCATGGGCTGCAAAATCGATCCGCAATATCAGCGCTACAAACTTTATCGTCTTCGTTTGGCTGGTGAACAAGTGCGCAAAGGTATGTACATACATACATACATTTGTATGTAGTTAAGTCGAATTTCGTTAGATGCAAAAAATCATTTTGTTATCACTGCTTACTTTGTCGCCACTCCTTCAACGTCAGCTAAAATCTTGCCGCAATCCTTCAATAGTCTAATCAAATCGGATCCAGCCGTCACACAGGAGAATCCAGAGCCTATTGTCTATCGTTGTCGCAAATGTCGACGCGTTTTGGCTTCCAAATCGCACGTGCTGGTCCACAACAGCAAATCGCTTGCCACACCAGCTGCTACAAACAATTTGCCGCCAACAATCAGCAACACCAGTGCAGGCGGTCAGCAAGCGCCGCGACTGCTCGAACAAATCGCTGCTCAAATACGCCAGGCTTCACTGGACTCACCCACCGCCGCTGGTGTCAGCAATACTGCCGATACAGAACAGCAGATGGCCATTTGTAGCAGCATAATATTTGTGGAACCGATCTCCTGGATGCGCAACATTACGCACAACACACAGGGCCGTTTGCACTGCCCGAAATGTGACCAGAAGGTGGGCAATTTTAGTTGGATCAATTGCTGTCAGTGCCCTTGCGGCGTGGAAGTTTCACCAGCCTTCTATTTGATACCATCGCGCGTGGAGCTCTCGAAAGCTGTGCAGAACGTACTCACCACTCTGTAGATTAGCTGCGAACTGCAAGTAATTAGTATAGACTTCGGAAATATTGAGCATTTATACTCAAAAGTATTAAACGGTTACAGTTCAGAAAAGAAAAACACAAAAAAAAAAAACAAAAAAGTAGTAAAGTAAAAGTTTACAAATCTTGATGTGAAATTGAAATGCTTCCATTGTACGAGTATGTAAACCGTGGCTCAAATCAAACAAGCAAATCACTTCCTAGCTAAAATATCCAAATTTTGAAGTTGTGATAAATACACAAAAAAAAGTTTAAATTTAATTAAAAATAATTAGCGAGTTTTGAATATTTATAGCTAATTGAAATTTAAAATTATGGGTTTCAGTGGCGCTAAATGTATAATTAGTGAATTTTGAGAGTTTCATGTGTACATACTAAGTATACGAAAATGCGTCCGTTTTCTGCTAAAAATTAAAAGTTAATAAAAACAAATATTTGTTAATTATTATTAAAATTAAATATATACATATATAAATTTACTGCTCGAACTGAAACAAGTATACATTTATACATACATTTTCTGCAAGAGCAACGACAATACTTAAAAAATCATTTAAGATGAACCAAGTTCACTAATGATAAAAATGCCTGCTCGATGTACTAATAAAAGGTACTACATTTATGTATGTACATATATGTGTGAATAAAATATTAAATACTCTTGTGAACTAAAATGTATGCAAATTTTTGAAATAAAATTGTTTTCGATTCCACTTAATATCGAATTTCACGAAAACATTGACACTTTCGCTTAATTTATTTTCAATATCAATGCAATTTGTTAAATTTAGCTTGGCACCTTTGTACGCTAAGCCGACGACATACATACATACATATGTGTGTACGTACTAGGGGTGGGTAACTCTGCTAATTTTCGCGAGTTAACTCAATGACTTGCTCAATTAAGGGCCAGTTTCTCAGTGCAAGTTGAACTCTGTTTGTCGTTTAAACTAAGTTTAAACTCAGTTTTTCAGTCAACTTTAAACGGAGTTTAAACTGAGTTTAAACGGCCGATTGCGCACAGTTAAACTTAGTTTAACTTATCAGCTGCGTGCTGACTATTTCGTTTTGGTTGCAACAAATTTAATTGAGCGCAAGGAAACTAAGTTTAAATTTAAACTGAGTTTGACTAAACTTAGTTTAAACTGAGTTTAAACCAGCACTGAAAAACTGGCCCTAAGTGAGTCAGCTCAGTGAGGTAGCACAATTGAGTTACGACTCATTTCATAATTGTGTCGCTCTGTGCAACTACGGCAGCACTGTTATCATTTTCGCGCTAGTTATTAGTTTCTGTCATTCTTTATTCTCACCATAGATAATTAGGGAGTTCACAAGCACTGTCGTATCTTGTATTTCGTCGTATCGCTTATTAGAATAAACTAGTTTAAACTTGTTGTTATTGTTTCACATGTTAAATTTTCGTATTTCAATACAACTCTGAAAGGTATGTTTAGTGTGTTATTTGTGTGTGTTATTCGATCAGAAATTTCTGTTTATCATCATTTTAGGCATACTTTTGTTTAAAAAAATGTTATTTAAATAACGCACTAAAGAAATACGACCAATAACTCGCTTGTGAACTCCCTAAATATGATATGCAACTTCCCTCTTTTGCCTCATAGATTTTGGGCTGGAATTAAATCCCAATCATGGGCTGGCACGCAAAAAGGCACTTAGAATCATAGCATTTTTATTTGGCTAAAAAAGCGAGTTAATGTTATTATTTGGCGAAATACGCGTTGAAATCTGTAACTTGAGAATTGAATTAAATACTCGTATTTTACTGATTTACATGCAAATATTGAGTTTTATTTTAAAAAGGTGTCCGTAAAACTTCATTTCTAAGTGAACACGCAAACTCATCTTCACATATATTTTTATAATTATTTGTTTTATGCATGTTTAAAAGCTGTTATTAAACATTTTTGCAAAATTTGAATTTCTCGTATTTTATAATTGTGAATCATTTTGATTTCATATATTTATTTCTTATTCTTATTTTTATTGCGTTTACATTTATACTGTTTGCATACCTCAAAGGTGGCGAAAAAACTGCAAAATCTTCAAAAATGCAATAAAAAAAAAAACTCCCAAATGTCATTTCTTACCGAGCTCATCTTTGATTCTCAGTGCTGACACACTCATCGACTCGCCGCTCAGTAAGATGGCTGACATTTATAACTTAGCTACTGAGTCACAATTTTTTTCGGGGAAGTGAGTCTGAGCGAGCGGCTCATCGCTAAGAGTCAGCTCAGTAACTCAACTCAGTTGTGAGTTACCCACCTCTAGTATGTACATATGTATATGTGTTTACTTACCCCAAAGTAGTCGACAAAGAATAGTTCGCTTTCATTTCTTTGATGAATGAATACACCTCGTGAATCATAGAGCGAAAAATGCAATAATCGCCCTTTTTGCTTTGTATCTGCATATTTTATTGAAAATTTTCGTACCCATTCGTACTTGATAAATCACTATGCTACTTTATCATTAAATTGGGTCATTTTTTTTCATCATCTGCGAACGTGGAAAAGGTCAATTTGTCGTAAAATCTTAACGCGAAAAGCGCTTAAGTGTGTTATATTTTATGTTACAATTTGTTAAGCTTTACTACTTTTTTATAATATCTCTTAAAAAGCTTTATCTATATATGTATTGTGTGTATGTATGTATGTATGTATGTATGTGCATGCAGAAATCTGTGCCTACATAAAACAACAGCTCAATTCGGTTTACGAATAAATATTTTTCCTCAAGAAAAGACAAGCTTGTAAATTATGTGTAAATTAACGTGAAAACTATATATTCATTGGTTAAATCAAATTTTCGAGATATATGTAGAAATATTAATTAATGTTGTTGAATCCATAATTTTGGTTTACTTTGTTAAATTAAAAAGTAATGGTGGTATTAATTGTACTTCAAATGATGTTTAGCTGTACTTCTTAGCAGGCACAGAAATTAGCTGGTATGCAAGCAAAAAAGGAGTTTATAATAATTCACGTAAATATTGAAAAAAAAAAGTTGAATTCAACCAGTTACCAGTTGCGGACAACGACAGTAACGACAATAAAGTGTAGTTTCATTATTTTTTAGCTAATCGTATATCTTTTACTTATTACTTTTTAACGCCTTAAATTCGTTTCAAATACAATTCGCATTTAATTGCAAAAAAAGTTTAAAAGTTACAATATTAGAAAATAATATAATAGGTAATTTAGCTGGCAGCGAATAGCCTTTTGCCAATTCTTTTTTTTTTACACTTCTCAATTATAAAAGTGCGTATAAGAAAACTCAAGCAAGAACTCAATATTGAAATAAATCACCTCGTTTTTGGATTAAGCTCGCCCTAACAACGGGCCTTCTGGCTGGTTCATCGATCCGACGTTCTTGCCTGTCTGCGTGAGCGGCGGTTGGTATTGGAAGTTGTTCTTAATTAGTTTCGTCATAAATGGCGATTATCGTTGTTGTTGCTTTTGGTGATATTTGATTTATTGGCCGCTATGCTCAGCTATTTGTGTGTTTTTGAAAGAAATGTTGATTTTGGAAGGTGTCTGTTACCTGCAATGAGTTCGAGCCTTGTCTGCTTAATGACTGACGTCACATCACACCACCACATAAAACAAAGGGAAGCAGCAATTGAGTTGCGATTATAGTTGCATGTTGTTGCGGTCCTTTCTTGTGGTTGTTGAATTCTGTAAAAGTGCACAGGGGTTGTGAGAGTTTTGGCGAATACCTCATTTGATATGTTTTGCTTAACAAAGTACCATCACACAAAATTCAAAAAGCCTTCTTTTATAGCTTGTTTTAGGGAAAATTAGGGTAGAATTTACTTAATTTTAAGGATATTTGTGGTAGGAATGCGCTATGCCAGCGTTGGTCATGAAAGCTTTTAAAATATTTACGAACATATCTAACTGAAAACCCTAGAAAATCGAATTATTCGAGTTTTAGATCAAATAAATTTTTTCAACTTAAAAATTCTTGAAAACAAAATCAAATTTTCGATTTTCAGATGAAGCCGTATTATGTATGTATATATACAAGGTGGCGCAAAAGTAAACTTCCGATGTAATGGCTGTAATTTAAAGAAAAAATGAAAAAAATTAATTTAAAGAAAATATTCCGCGTTCTGGAGCAGTGTAGCGTAACATTGTTAATTAGGGGCCAATCGCAAAATTTATAGCATTTTCTGATATGAGGATTACTTTTGCGCCACCTTGTACATACATATTTTTTTATTGTGTTTTTCAGTGACCAGTGTCTGTAATTAATTTTTTTAACTCAATGCTTTAAAAAGCTTTCATGACAAATTTCAATTTAATTATAATAAAAGGCAGTATTAATTCAAAATTATGTTCTTATATGTATATGGATGTATGAATATGTAGTATGTATGTATGTATGTATGTATGTATGTATGTATGTATGTATGTATACAGTTGTCGTAATGCAAAGAATATATAACTACTCTTAATAACTTATTGACTATTTAAAATATATACGAGAAAAAACACAAGAGATAAACCGTATCATAAAATGTTGTTACCTTTGTAAAGCGGGTATGAAAAAACTGAGTTTTCCACTAAATCACACATCAACTTCAATCCCTTCACTTCCACCACATTACTTTTTAACTTCCCAACACACAAAATCTTTTTCTCCTACTAAATAAGAATTAAGATGCAATTTGCAAATTGATTTTGTTTTAACAATTACCTCGATGTGGGTGTATGTGTGTGCGCAGTTTATTGGGCGTACGAATGACTGCGTACGCGAGTCACATACAATTTACAAATGATATTCGAATGGTAATCTTCAATTGTTGACTTCCAGAACATACAGTACGAAAAATACGAGTATTAATTTGCATTTTTAATTTTTTTTTTTTTTTTTTTTTGTCATTTGATTATGTATTTTTTTTTTTTTTTTGCTTTAAACTACATATCAGAAAAAAATCCAAAAAGTACCTTGTAATCGAAGAGGGACTGGTCTTGTAGTCGCAACTGAACTGGGGTCTGGAGGACATACAGTGTCGTATGTGTGCGTGTGACTATAGTCACTTATCCTCGCTTTGTAAGATAATTCACTATGAAAAGTTAAATAAAGAACTCAAAAATTAAAGCCAACTAACTTGCAAGCTGTTTTAAACTATGTATGTATTTTCGTTTTTTTTTTTTTACTTCAAATGTACCTCGGAATCTCGCAGCCAACGTAACGGTTCTTAAAGTCTGATACTTCACAACCTGCGGCAATAAACGAAGTGGAGCATACACAGTTACGCCAAAACGACTACAACGTGCATGCATTTCACTGCTCCTAACAATTAAAAACGTATTTGTGAATTTATTTATTTACTAATATAAAATACATAACTTATGGAATTTAAAGTTTCGCCTGAAAATAGGAAAAAACTGTAGCCATTTCCAAGTGTATCTCTTAGCAATAATCTCGATTAATAAGTTTTTGACACAAGTGAGAGGAACATGCTGTTCTCATTTTGTCACTTTCGTGTATTCAGATAAAAAAAAAAAAATTAAACCATGTTGGTAAATCCTGAAAACTACATTCTACACTACTAATCGATAAAATATAATTGTTTTTATCCAAGAATATCAGGCACTTATCTTCTATTAGAGGAAACGTGCAATCTTTTCTAAAACACACACAAATTAAATCCTACAGCAATCGTTATGTTGCATGTGTAAGCCAAGGAAAGTCTTTGCAAAACCCCCTTACATATTTGGTATGAAAAGAATTCTCTACGCAATAGCTCTTGAAATGTGCGCATTGATGTTAAAAAAAAATGTATATATATATATAAATATGTATTCGTAAATAGAAATACTGTTAAAGTAATGTGTGCACTCACCTTGTTCTACGACTTGAGAATATCTTTTAATTAGATTAGGCTAGATTTTTTAAGTTTATATAGTTTTTTTTTTTGGGGAGAGTACCTCAATCCGCCTCGTGTAATTAATAACGACTGTGACTGCGGCTTCGGCTGCGGCTATGACGATCCCGGCTGCTATGTCGGTGGCTGCTGCGCGAATTTGAACGCCTGCGATGCGATGATTTATGATGGTCTGAAAGTAGTAAAAGCAGTCTATAAATGCTTGATGTAAAATTACGCAAACATCGCATTGTATAGCTTACGACGATGCCTGTCGGCTGAATGTCGGCTGCTATGTTCACGCGAACGGCCACAGTAATCACGATCGCGCTCCCTGTCACGATCACGATGATCATTTTGTTCACTGACATAAGAAATCACAAAAAGTAAGCATAATTATTTTGGAGACGAAAATTTGTATATTTACCGTCTGCGGTCATTGTGGTGACTAAAGGCGTTGCGTTGTACGCTGCGTTGATCACGTTCCTCGCGCCGCTTGCGCTCCTCTTCTTCACGGTCCTTTTGCCTACGCTCATGTATTTCTTCAACGGCTTTGCGCAAGCGCGAATATCCCAAATGTTGTTTGCCCATTAGATGATCTTCAATGCGCTGCTGTGCATCGCCAACAATGAGAAATGCTCCACAGATTTCACACACTTCCATTTGCTTTTCAGGCAGAGTGCCTAAGTCCTGCATCCATGGCAGTATTTTCTTATCACTGCCACTGGCACCTTCCTCGCTCTTCGGGGATCTATCGGCATCAGATATATCTGTTATGCTTTGCGGTGGTGATGTAGTTATACATTCTTTAAATGTGCCGTTTGTTTGTTGATGCACTATTTGCTGTTGTTCGTGCTGCGACATCAGCGCATCTTTTTCATCTTTTAATTGTTCGCATAATGCCATAAGATCTTTGGCTTGATCAACATCGCCGCGAATACCAGCTTCCTCAGCTTCTGATAGCAGCTTTTTGATACGTGCGTTCATATTATTTAGCTGCTCTTGGTACTTCGAGAGCGGTAGGCTAGGTATGGGTTGATCCCGGTGCATCAGCAGCAATCGCTGTTTACCTTTTTGTATCTTACGATCCACATCATTAAGCATATTATTACAAAATCGCAAAAACTCATCTTCATATGATCGCTTCCGAGGAGATGGTCGGGATTCTTCGTACATCCTTTTCGCCTCGTCGTCGTGGATCTGTGTGCATGGTCCTAGATCGGCACGAGTATTAATAAAAAGGTCATGCGGACAGAATTTGACTATATAGTATTGGCAAAACTGCAAGAAGACCATAGAAAAGAATAATGAAATGTTAATATTTTACTTTAGGGCATATGCGGGTTAGCTTTAACAAGCATACACAAATGTATGGTTATTTATCGATTTTGCAAAAACTCGAATAACCTTTGAATACCATCGAAGGTTTCACGATGAATTTATTCAGTCTACTTACATCCGGATCGTCCCAACTAATTTTCCGTGGTGCCTCTGAGGGATGTAAATTTCGATTACGCCCCATTAGCTCGTCCAACATTTGACGCGCAGCGTCCACCATTGCTGTATTAAAATTTTGATATACCTAGCGGGGTTTAATATCAACTTACACCGCACCGCCGAAATTACGACTTTCCTATTACTTTTCTTAACAATTGATTAACGTTGTACTTATTAAAATTTTAATAAAACAAATGGTTGCGAAATGACAGATTTTGCATAAAAAATGTATTTTTCAGCTGAATTGTTCTAAATTGAAATCGCCTTTAACAAAAGCTAAAGAACTTACGATGATACGATGACAGACTGAGAACGTGATATTTCGTTTTACCAGATTGTTAAATATAACAAACACAGAGTTGCTATTCATTCTAACGCGTTATTTAACACACAGTCTTCACGAGCCTTAAATTCTCGTATGCTCGAACTAGCAAAACCAAACTATTTCAGATTTTGGCATATGTATGTAGGTATGTTGACATAGAGGAAATATTTTGTTTTGTAAGTTTAACAGTGCTGACATATTAAAAGATTATTTGTATACGTAATAAGTAGTTATACCCTAAAATATATTTTATTAATTTCTGAACTATATATCTATAAAAATAATATTATAACAAATTTAGCCAAAGTGCAACAACGAATTTATATCGTAAAATGGCCGTTTCCTTAATAGTCGGTAAGGAATTTCGGTAAGACGGTAATATCTTTCACCCATGTATACCAAACACTTTGATTTAATGTAGTAGTCTCAAAGAAATAAATAAACAGGATGAGACAAAACTTTATAAATGGTGTTTTTTTTACAGGTTTGTTTTTCGAATAGAGATAAAACTGGCATTTTGTGGTTAAATCTGGCAACTCTAATGTCATTTATGTTCAGTTTGGTTTGCCATTTCATCAAAGATTATATGATACCACGATTTAGAAAATATTCTATCGTTATTGATATGATACGAAACTCTCGTTCTCGTGAGAGCGCTCTCAATGTGTACATTTTTTATAGCATTTTCCAATGATGCCACTATGAAAGAAACCAAATGTGGTAATTACCATTGAATTTTTTGGAGATTTTATGAATTTAATACGACCATTGCGTTATACAGAAGTAGATAATACAAAAACAATGAAGTAACAAGTAAAATACGGGTATTAATGGAAAAAATTATAATTTTATGAGTTCTGAAAACTTTATAGTATACCAACAATTTTAACTGAAATAAAAAATATCAATTTTAACATAATCAAACATATCAATTCAATCGAAATGTGTACATATACATATGTTTGTATTTATATACAGTATGTAGTTAAAAAGTATTTAACAAAGTAATATATAAGCTGATTTTTGTTGGAACGATTTTCCGTCATCCCTTGTCAAGTTTGGTTTGGAGACAAACCGGTTTCGGCAGTTTTCTTTGAAAAATAATGTTATTAACAATTTTAAAGACGCTTTTTCTAAATAAAACGCAACATTTTTGTAAAAAGTTCTAAATTTTACACATTGCTCTTTATTTTGAGATTGTATCACTTTTTTTTGCAAACAACAAACACTCAATATCTTATTCTGCACAGTTAGAAAGCGCACTGATTTTATTGATAATTTACACATTTTGACTCTGGCATCTCGCTATTTTACTTGTCAGCTGATAATAGGGGGACTCATTCGGTTTTGTTGCCAGCATGAAAAACGAGATCAGTCCCCCTATTTTAATAGCGGTTGAGAGAGTTTCGGTTTTGTTGCCAGCATGAAAAACGAGATCAGTCCCCCTATTTTAATAGCGGTTGAGAGAGTTTCGTATCATATAATCCTTGATTTCATCATGAACAGGTTGACAAAAGAACAACGCTTGCAAATCGTGCAAATTTATTTCGAAAGTAATGGTTCAGTTCGCGAAGTTTACCGTAAGCTCCGTCCATTTTATGGTCGACATAATCGTCCATCAGAGCAATTAATTCGGTTAACCATGGATCGTTTTCGCACTACGTTTACTCTATGTGATAATACGCATCCGCAGAGACGTCGAACAGTGCGCACCGAAGAAACAATTGCCGCTGTAGAGCAAAGTGTTGAAGAGGACCCGAATGAATCGATTCGCCACCGTGCACAGCAATTGGAGCTTTGTCCATCAACTTTATGGAAGATTTTGCGCAAAGATCTTGGCTTGCGACTTTACAAGATCCAGCTTGTGCAAGAATTAAAGCCGCGAGACCATGCAATGCGTCGTGATTTTGGTGTATGGGCCGAAAATGAGATTGATCTCGATGCTGATTTTCATCGCAAAATTTTGTTCAGTGATGAGGCTCATTTTTGGTTGAATGGCTACGTCAACAAGCAAAATTGCCGCATTTGGAGTGAAGAGAATCCATATGAGACCCTTGAAACGCCATTACATCCACAAAAACTGACTGTTTGGTGTGCTCTATGGGCTGGTGGAGTCATTGGGCCATACTTCTTCCGCAATAATGCTGGAGAGGCAGTTACCGTTAATGGAGACCGGTATAGAGCCATGATAACCGACTATTTTGTTCCCGAATTGGATGGCATGAATGTGGATGAGTTGTGGTTCCAACAAGACGACGCTACATGCCACACAGCGCACGTCACAATCGATTTATTGAAGGAAACATTCGCTGAGCGCATAATTTCGCGGAATGGACCTGTCAATTGGCCACCAAGATCGTGTGATTTGACACCATTGGATTATTTTCTTTGGGGATATGTGAAGTCGCTCGTCTACACCAACAAACCAGAAACGTTAGGGGAATTGGAAGCCAACATTCGTGGCGTTATTGCCGACATACGGCCCCATATACTCGAAAAAGTGGTTGAAAATTGGACCTGTAGAATTGGCTTTATTCGAGCCAGCCGCGGCGGCCACATGCCCGAAATCATATTTAAACATTAATGGCATAAAATTATCCTTCCAATAAAGCCAAATTGATGGACCTTAAAACGATTTTCTTGTGTTTTATTTCAATTCGAAGTTCTTTACCCCTAAAAAAACACCCGTTAATAGTATCGAGTGCATCTGCGGGATTGTGGCTTTTCATTCCCGTCAATCAAAATACTTATTTCAGCAAAAGAGAAATCATGCTGCTGAAGACTGACTCGCTCCTAATTATAACGTGTTGCCCCTTTTTGTATATTTATTTTCCTAATCACAACTCGGATTGAGCTTGAGTATCCATACTCCAATATACTTTAACCTTACATGTACATAGTATGTGTCCATGTAACGGTCATTTTTGAATATAGAAGTTCAGGTTTCCAAAACTAACGCTCGAAAAATATCGTTTATTTTCTTTCCAAAGTTATGACATATTTTCTATTTTTTGTTAACTATAGCTTCACTCAAAATTTCGAAATTTCATAAAAGGATAATCACAAAAAAGTGTTTAATAAAAATAAATACATACTTACATATTTTTTAAATAAACAACTAAAATGGCTTTCGGCACACCCACGCGCCGATTACTTGTATTGGATTTCGACGAAACACTGACCTCCATGGACACTACGTACCTCCTACGCGATTTATTACCCATATATCGACGCCCCAAGGAGGAAAATTTAAGGAGTGTGGGCTGGATTGACTACACGAATACGCTTTTAGCGGAGGTCCGCGCATCAGGATTCTCATTGGTTGAACTACGTCGACTAATAGCAGCCATTCCTCCAGTTCCGAGCATGGTAGAATTTGTAAAGCATCTGTTCGATTCATGCGATCCAAAATATGACATCATCATTATAAGCGACGCTAACTCAATCTTCATCAAAGATTGGCTAGACCATAACCAACTGACCAAATGCATTAAGGCCATTTTCACAAATCCCGCTTACGTCGTTAGCAGCGAAGGATTGATGGTGCGGTCGTACCACAGCACCAAGTGTCCTTTGAGTCCACCTAACCTGTGCAAGCGTGCCATTTTGGAGAACTATGTTTCGACGAGATATGAAATGGGTATAAATTACGAGCGAGTGATTTTCATTGCGGACGGAGCACACGACTACTGTGCTACGCTGGGCATGTGTAGAGATGACATCGTGTGCGTCCGCAAGGGAAAATACTTGGAGAAGAGAATACGTTGCTATCGCAGAAAGTGCAAAATTCAGCCGCTGTTATTATTGTGGAGTACAGGACACGAGTTGTTGTCGCTGTTGGAGTCGGTTCTAGATTGCGTGACCATTTCTTGTTTTTAGTATGCTGAAAAAAAATATTCGCGAACATGAGGAATTAATACTGTTAGAACACAGTACTAATAGCTTACAACTAAAATTAAAGCTTTCAATATTTCAAAACTGGGGCAAAACTAAGTAATTCATAATAAATAGTGCGATAGTTTAAATCTTTTTACCAATTCCAACATACATATTTTTGGCAAAATAAATTATTGTAGAAAAATAACTGCATATTTTATTTTTATTATAATTATCGTCATATCATTAATATATTATCATCATAGCATTTGGGTAAATTAATTAATTTATTACAGTAAGCCAACCTGAAACACAAGCCGCCTCTAACCGCCGCCACCGACGAAATATGTGAAATGCATGCGGAGTCAGGCGGTGCGCTTCACTGTCACATAATTAAATATTCGTTTGATTCCTTCTGCTTACAACGTATTTAGTAACTAATTTTTATATAATAAAAATGTATACAGGATCCATGACTCATGGACCACCATGAGTGAATCTATTAATATATACATATATATATGTATGTATGTGTGTATGTATGTATATGTAATGTATGCATGTACATACATACATATGTAGTTCTGTTGATTTGTTTTTCAACAATGCGTAGATATTTCTTTTTTTACAAACACGCTTAGAACCGTAAAACTGCACAAGAATAAAATCGCGTGAATGAAACGCAGCAGCAGGAGGGAAAACGAGCGCGCCAGCAGCGGCGCTGTGCAAAGTACAGACGTACATATGTATATGTACATAAATGTGTAAGTTAAATATTTTCAGCATATTTTGTAGACTATTTAACGATCTAAGTTTGGAAAAATTAAATTTTCACAAATTCCGAGAGAACGCAAAAGAATTGATAAAACGTGTAAGCCGCATTGATGCATTGAAGTCACCAAAAAAATTAAATAACTGAAAAATACATTTCAAAAACATAAGTGGCTTAAAAGAATTTAATAACACTTAAAATATGAACGAAATCACCTAGGGAAAATTCTGAATTTGCTTTCAGAGTATTTGCAGCTATTCAATCACTACTTCGAAGTATATACATACATACATGTATACACATTTTTTGTGAATTACCACTCCGCCGCTTAAACTACAATTTTTGCTCAAGTTATTGTTGCATATTTTGATGCAATTTTCAATAAAAAGATTTTTGTACATACTATATGTAAATACATTTTTTTTTTGCAATTTTAAACAGTTTAGAGTGTTGTATACAAAGTGAATTTTACGCATTATTAAGTTCAATATTTAATACATTTTATTTTCTTATTACATTGTAATTTAAGTTTATTCTTTTTAAGCTTTACCTAAGACTAAAATCAACTCTTATATTTATGCAATATTTGACATTTTATGGACATGATTGTGTTTACATGCAGCAAATATTTTTTCTTTAGTTATTTTAGTTGTAATGTACGTAAACATTTGCTGTTCCTTTATGTATATTTGCATTTTTTGCACTATAATATATTTATAAATTAACACTTTAGATTTAACATTTTAGCGTGTAGGTGAATCGAGGATATTTTTTCATAAATTTAATTTATACTTAAAAAGTGTTCATTTAACGATACTAAACATTTAAACTTACCTAAAAAAAAAAAATTACAAATACATGTTTGCTGAGCTTAAATGCTAAACTAAGTGTTAAGGTTTATGTAAAGGCGTTAAGTTTGTCATACCTCATCAATAATATTCTCTATGCGCATTTCAAACTTTATTAATTCTTTAAACTTAAGACAAAATATAAATTTCTGCTTTGAACTTGTAAAGATATCTGCGAAATTCGGAGTTGCATTCACCTTCCACGCACCCACACGCCATCTTCTGTGTCCTAGAGTAGCTTTCGCGGCTGTTGCTACTATATGTCGGCTAGGCTACTACGCTTGGGGCAGTAACGTATCACCCCCACTCAGGCAACAACAGGCGGCGGTGGCGGCGGCAGCGTACCAGCTGCAGTGCTTTTGTTCACTGTGGACATAGCAGACCCATTGTTACAAGCAGCGCCGCTCGCATTCACAGTTTCTGCTGCTGTTGCCGCTGCACTGCCGGCAGCCGCCGATGCAGCTTGAGTTTGCGGCAGTGTTTTCGCTGGCTGCTTTTGTAGCGTTGTGGCTGGTGGCGACAGCAGATTCGATGCAACAGCAACTGAGCTGCTGGCGCATGGGCTAGCGATTTGTACGCGCTTCACATTCTTTGCACGCCCACAAGGCACACACAGCATTGAGCAGTGTTCACGCAGTTTTGTGATGTGATCTATTCGATACTCGTTAATCCATTTAACCTTCTTGTGTTTGATCTGCTTGACTTTCTCGCCGTTTGGGCAGATTTGGGTGGGTTGTTGTGGTAAACCCTCCGGTTTAGTTGCGCCACAACGCATGCAAACACTGCATCGATCACAATTCCAGCGACCTACGTGATGAATAACGTTGATAAACAAATTGGAAAAAAAAAAGTTAAAGAAACCGAAAATATAAAACTCACAATCTGGCACGGATTTGATGTCTAGGCAGTAAATGTGAAAGCCTCGATCGCACTGCTCGCAGTAGAGCATTTTGTTCTGATCCTGCTTGCCCTTGCATTTGATGCAGCATTTGCAGTCGACGCATTGCCAGTTGTAGTTCCTAACGCGCGCCACCATGCGATACGGCATTTCAATGCAACTCGGATGCACTGTAGTTAAGGAAATTTGAGGTTAAAAATGAATCTTTTACATAGAATTTGTTAGCGGTCCAATTACCTCTTTGTCGACATGTGAAACAGCGTATGAAGACTTCGGGCATTTTCTTCAAATTACAATTTTGTGCACGTCGGCAGACGCCGCAGCTTGCTACCCTACCGTTCTCTTCATCCGATGACGAGGAAGCTTCATCGCTGGAGGTGTCAGTGTCGGACTCAGAGTCCTGTTGAGAAAACAAATTCATTCCAATTAATTTATGCAGGTTTGTAATTTATCTTTAACTTACCGTTTCACTTTCACTTTCGCTATCCGAGGAGGACGTCGCAGACTCAGTTGCGCTATCCTCTTCGAATTTAAGCATAGCCTCCGCCGATTTCGCATTATTAGAATGTGCCTTGGAGGCGATGCGCGACCTCACGCTACGCCGCATACCATTTTCCGACACTGTGCTATCAACGGAATTGACGATAGGAGTTTTCATGTCAGCTGTTTCAGCCGCCATCAGCCTTTCATCCACACCGCTCTCTAAGTCGATCGGTGTCTTCACGTCCAACGCTATAGAATCCGGCTGTCGAAGTTCGTGTTGCGACATACGTTCAGCCAGCAAACGTGGGTTCTGCAGCACCGTATTAAGCGGGAAGCAGCTTTAAGGGAAGGCAAACAATCACATTTACGACCAAAAAAAAAAAAATTCAAAATTCACGCTGCAACTTACCTCAGCTCAAATGGCGTATATTGGCGGTATTCCGCGCAATATTGACCCGGCACTACTGCCACAGGGTATCTGGCGACGAGTTCACGTGGCGGCGTAGTGACGCGCGGGCGCAGCAATGTTGGTGGTTCAGGTATTTGCTCGGCTTTGACAGCCTCTGCGACGGCCTCAGCTACAGGTCGATACACCAGTGTTGCGGTTGGTGCTGTTGTAGGCAATGGCACGTTCACTGTTAGCGTCTGCAAGTCCAGGCATGCTAGGCGTTCCTCCTTGCGGCTGGGAATGAAATGTATGCAAGTTTTATAAATATCATTCAACCACTGATTTATTTGCAAAACTCTTACCTTCTATTGAAGTAGGAATTCCATTTACTGGCCGAAAGCAGTGCACGCTCACGCGCCTGCAGGCCACGACCAAAAACATTAAGACCCAGTGCTTTTTGTTTCACCTCGATTTCGCGCAGATGCTTCTGTCGCATGTAATCCTTATATTCCTCATACTTCTCATAGAAGTCAGTATACATAATGTCTAGTATGTCGGATGCCCAAACGGCTGTAATGCCCAAATCGCACATACGCTCCGAGACAAGACCTTTCTCCTGAAGCCAATTGCGCTCCTCCATGTCGATTTGACGGCGTGGCAGATCGGGATATTTTCGCTTGAAGCTCTTAATACCCAAATACAAGGCGACTTGTTCTTGAATCATAAAAGTATCACGATTCTTCGATGGGCAACAGCCTTTCGGCGGTGGCCAATCATATTCAGCAATTGCCGATACGGTAATTTCGGCGCTGTAAAATTGTAAAATGTTTTCAATATTTCACACATTTATGGGGTCAAGCAAAAACTTACTCCTCAGCAATGCAAACTTCCATTTTCTTCTTCTTTGGACGTTTAACAGCGCTGCCGTTTTGGACAGCAGCTACAGTGTTCGGATCTAAAATACTATTTGTGCTCACCACTGAGGATTGTGACTCATCATTGTTAAGAAAATCGGGTTGCCTAAAGATTTGCAAAGCCATAGAGCTTAACATTCAAAATAAATATTAAATATTCCAAATAACGTATGAGTATTATTTACCTCAAAGGAGTCGGTGGCTCCGGTGGCAGTTGAAGTTGCGCCTGAGTTAAGTCGGCGCTCATGCGAGTATCCTCTTCAAATACTTGGGGGGACTATGAAGGGACGAAAAAAAAAAGAGAATTAAATCTTCAAAAGGCAAAAATTGTAATATGACTTATTGAAAAAGTAGTTACAATATTTTCACAAGTCGCACCATTACTCGTTTTCTTTTTGCACTCTTAGTGTAAATACGAAATTAAAAAGTTGCGATGGAAGTAACTGCAACTGTTGCATAGACATACATACAATACATACATACATATGTAAAAGTAATTAATTATATGAATTTGTAATTTAGGATTAGCAACAGCAGCTACATATTTTCGCCCCTTCCGTCAACTTTTGCTGCTGGGGAAAGTATTCATTTCGCATTTCTCATTGGCAATAAACCCCAGCTATGCTTCTTTGCACACACTTTTCACCACGAATTTGCCTGCGAAGTACACCACATTGTAGAAATGGGGGCACAAAGCGACGCATGACAAGCAGCTGCATCAATCACACACCTGCAATTTTTGCTGATATTCGATGTTGTTGAAGTGGTGGTGCGGCGGCCATGGTGACGTCTGCTGGCGTGCGAATGGAACGAGTAGCCAAAGCCAAAGCACCAATAAACGCCCCTTCTACGATTAAATACGAAGCGCTTACAAATACATACTTCACATGCATGCAATGTGAAATATACATATGTACATAGGAGCGCGCGTGTGTGCGTGCGAATTTTATGATATGCTTTGCACGCTTAACAATGGCAAAGTGAATTGGCGAAAAAGCGAAAAAAAAAATAAATAAATGAATCAGCCAGCGAAAGCACGAAGGCGAATAGAGTAGTATTTACAAAAGTTAAACAAAACAAAAACAAAACGGCTACAATCGTATTGTGGTGCTACACAGGTGAGAAGAAACGAAAATCGGTGGATGCGGTTCGAACAAGTGCACCAATTTTGTTATCAGTCGAGTCCACTAATATAACAGTTAATTTAATAATATAAAGTACCTATGTACATACATACATACATATGTATGTATAAGCAAACAGTGCCACTTACCGGACTGAAGAGACCTTTCATGCGGTCGGGATCGGGTGTGTGCTTTAGACCGCCAACGCAACGTGGTCGGCTGAGTGCGATTTGTTTGGCGACCGCGCTGGCACCACGTCCCAAACGATGCGCGCGATTGCCACGTGCGCTGCCACGTCCAGAGCCCCGCCCACGACCACGACTACCGCGTCCACGACCAACGGGTGTACCCATTGAACTTGTAGTTGAATCGTCTGCAATGAAAAAAAAAACAAAAACGTGCATTGTACACCTTTCTCTACTGCTTTCTTTTTTTTCAGGGCGTATGTGCAACAAATATATTTGAAAATCTCTTGTTGCTTACCGCCCGACATGTCCGCTCCACTTCCGCTCATGCTGGCACCCTGACTGGTTGCATCATAGTCGCGCACCTCATAATTGTTGCTGTTCAGCGTCGTCTGTATTCGCAGCAGATCGGTTTCAATATTAGCGCCACTGATGTGTGAGGCGCGCAACTGCTGTGTTGCCACAAGCGATGAGAAATCGTTGGGTCTGAAGACCACATCCGGCACAGGATCGGACGAGGAAAGTATAGTGGCCGGTGGCAGCATTGAGCTGCTGCTTTGATTTTGTACGGCAACATTAATTGCGCTGGTGCTGGCGGCCATACTACCGCTGCCCGCCATCGTCATTGTGGCAGTGGTGCTGCCATTGCTTGCTGACGACGAGGACGAGCACATTGTCAAGTCGATTTGTGTGGCCAAAGAAATGGACGCAATTACGCCGCCGCCCAACTGTCCTCCAGCAGCCGTGGTAACAGTGGCAGAGCTCATTGAGCTGCTTGAGTAGGCCGAAGAGAGGCTGGAATTCGAGCCACCATAGTGATTAAGGACGGACACACCAGCATCGGGAATTGTACTGGCCATGGCGTTGTTTATTACGTTTGGTCCGACGGCATCGAAACCGCCAATCATTGCGTTCACTGAGCGTTTGCGATTTTTCGTAGTCAATTCACCGTTATTGCCCAGAGGTTTTACTTTCGCACTCGGCGTAATTGCACCACCACCCGGCAAGATGCTGCGTCGTGAGCTCCGCGCACCTGTGCGCAAGGCGCGTTCCCGTTTTAAAATCTCGCTATCGTTCGCCACATCAGCACTTTCCTGCTCATCCAGCGTATGCTCGGCGTCTACCATATCGATAGCAAGCCGTTTACGCAGCAGCTCCACGCGACGCGATTTCGAACCAACTTCTGTGTTCGACGCATCCGACGCATTTTCGACACTGCCTTCGTCGAGTGATGCAACATTTGGCTCTGGCGCTGGTGTTGACATCGACACTGGCGGTGGCACAGCGTTTGGCGTGGCAGCAGCATTATTGAAGGCATTCTTTTTCGGACGGCCGCGTCGCTTAACTACAGGTGTACTCGCTGGCAGCTGCTCGGGCGGCATAGCGGTCGTCTTTGCTGCCGGAGTGAGTTCATTCGATTTTCGACGTAGGGCATTTACGTCATTGTTTAAGTTGTACTGCATTGGATCCTCTTCATCCAACGGTATGGCTAGCAGGTGCTCGTGCCGTTGTTTGCGTGGCCGATGGATGGAGGTCTTTGGAGATGAGAGATCCATTGAGATGGGTGCGTTCTCCGAGTGTGCGGCGTCATTAGTTATGTCCACAACATGGTGATTACCACCGAAAATAGTGGGTGACGTAGTAATCAATTTCGTGTTAGACGACTCATCGTCCGTCAGAATGGTCAACGTGGCCATGGTGTGGGATTCGCTATCAATGCGACGTACCTTGTTCGGCGTAATCTGGGTCAGAAAGACATATATTAAATTAGAATTAAAATAAAAAAGGACTTTTTATGTAAAAACATATATCAAAGCTCTCGAATAAAATTCAGTTATTCCACACACTTTAAGAGAATGATCATTCAGTAAATTGAATTGATTGTTGATCTCTATGTTCTTTTATATTTTCCCGTCTTAATTGTAGCTTCGTTTATATTTATCAACCATGCTTTTATTGCAAGTCGAATGCCGCTCCATAAACGTGGTTGGTTAGTTTTACGAAATTAACAAAAAAAAAAAATTGTTGCACAAGTTTTTATAGCAGCACATCAGATGGAACGCCTGCAAACTGGAGGGGAGTGGTTTTTTTCGTGACCCTGTCAGACCAAAGTATTGTGCAAATAAATATAATCAAGATGAGTGCGATGCGAAGATATTTGCACAGTATCTCAATGCATAATTAGCGAACTTTAAGGAACTGTTTGTTACGGGAATACACGGAGGCATTTTCTATTTTATGAGGATCGATCAACTGAAATTTTTCGACTTCCAAAAGAAATATGCACATTTGTTTTAAATAAAATAATAACATATTTCTTTAGCATATTTGCGAAGCAAGTAATGCTTGACGCCATCTTACCTGACAACTCGACACGCAATTTATGATTGCGTTCAATCGCAATTTTGAAGCAAATTGCCAATGGAGACAGTAAATTGAATGATGTTAGCAATTTATATTTTGAAATATTTTAAGTATCAATTGCTAACACATTGCTGGCAATCAACTCGCAAAATTTTCATTTGCACGAAAAGTTCTTGGCGGCAACATCATTGGTATATTAATATGAAAGCAAATATTGAGCTGTTTCCAATTGAATTATCTATTAGTATATACTTAGAAGGAAAATATTACATCTGTAATACTTAAAGGACATTTTCGCTTTAATACATCGAACGTACTTCTCTGACGCCATCTTACAAATGATTATATTATGATATCAAGTTGCCCACACACAAAACCTTGCAATCAAATTGTCGTAATTATCTGTCAAAATGATTGTCTGGCGTTTGCTTATGGAGACGTGGGGTTACAAATGTTTATGTCAAGACATCAAACTGCCCACACATAAAAATTGACAAAACATTTTTAATTTTTTCCTGCCAAAATGACAGACGTTAGAACATCAGCTGTTTTCTATGGAGATGTCGAGTTAGCGGTAAATGGAGATTTTTATTGATGGCAAATACGCTAGAATAGGCTGTTTTAAGCTGCATAAACTGTCGAAAACAGTTGTTCACTAATTTTATCCGGTCCAAAAAATTAGCAAACATTAGAAAATTTTAAATTTTAATTCATTTAGCATTTATTGGATATGCAGTATTAGCCATGGCGAAAGTGGGAATCCGGGTGCAGGATTTGAATAACTGTCGGTGAAATATTGTACATAAGTATATAATTTTGGTCGTGGACCCTACAAACAAAAATTGACGAAAGTACCACACAAGATGTTATCAATGTTTTGGTTTTCTAAGTATATACAAAAAAATGTTTAATGTTTTAAATGGTCAATGTGTTTAATAATTCTATTTGATTTAATTTAATTTTTAATTTTTGTGGTGTTCATAAATCACCCCTGAAGATGCTAAGGTAGTTAGCGAAACGTCGGGTAAATAGTGGAGAAATTGTTTTTTCTTGCACAAAAGAAATTAGATCGAATAGCATAAATTAACAATAACAACAAATACATTAAAGAACTCGATCAAATAAGCTCAAAAATCAAAAATTTTATGATTATAAAAGAATATAAAACTAAATAGTAAACAAAAGTTTCAGAAAAGTTAAATCAAGTTAAAATACAGTAAAAGTTTATTCGTTAACTAATGTTAAACTTGCAGATTTACACGTAAAAAATTTAAATTCTTCTAATCGCGTAAATGTCACTGAACCGTGTAAACCTCGTAAACTCACTTAGTACTTAATATCATATGGAAACCCTGTTAAAAACTAGAAACAAAACAAAGGCAGCGGTTTCTTAAAAAAAAATCGATAAGTTAAGATAAGGGCGCCTCCCCAAACTTACCTCCATACAATGCTCGGCAACATCATTCTCCATCATCAAAGTGGATATGGCGCTCGCGTGCCTCTTTAAATGATGATTTATTGCATCTGTTGACGCAGTTGCATTCTCCATTATGTTGTTGTTGCGTCTCAACACATCGGTGCTATTTTCTTCGTAGAGACCGCCGTCGCCTGCGGCATCATTCAAATCATGTTCATTGTTTAGGTGTAGATTTTGGGGCAAAGCAGCTGAGTCGTCCAACGTTAAACGCGGACTGCCCTCGGGTGTGTCCAATATCTCAATTGAATCGATAACCTTTTCGGGCTGCACTGGCAACTGACTTGCTGCAATTTGGACTCCTTCAGCTGCGGTGCCAATTGACGCGCCCGCAGTGCCTGTGCCTGCACACATTATGTTTGAATTTTGGTGCAAAAGCGCCCCATTGGCCATCAGCCGTTCCGTCAGTTGCGGATATTTAATGCTATTGCTTAATAGTTGCTGCTGTTGAAGCTTTTGTTGCTGCTGTTTTTGAGCCTCGTGGAGGGCGTGCGGCTGCTGCTGTTGTTGCGGCTTCGGCTGTAGTGGCGGCGGAGCGCCATACTTGGTAGCGCTCAGTGGCGAATTCAACTGATTCAACAGAAAGCTGTTGGTGCCCTCCAAAGGCGGCACTGTGCGTATGACACTCATTTCGCGCTGCAACCGCTCCATGAGTATGGTGGCCTGTGGCGGCTGCTGTGCATCGCTTATTTGAGGATCCGCATCGGTGTAGTTGAAATGAGCCGGCGACGAGCCTGGAGATGGTGAGGACGTCAGGTCGACGGTATCAACAACATTCGAGAGGTCGTCCGCTGGCAAAGGTGGCTGCATTAATTGCGATTCTTCAGCGTTTTCCATGCGTATCGAGTCGCCATTGCTGATATGGAAAACATTGTTGAACACCTGTGGATCGTGCTGCTGTAAACCTTCGTCGATGTCCATGTCGTCCGAGTTGCGGCGCGGCTCTTGAATATCCTCCTCCTCAGCAAACGTTGTGTGGTCGTTGTTGAAGCCGCAGAACTCTTGACTGCTACTCGATTCGCAACCGTTCACCAACTGCTCGCGCGCACTATTCTCGGTACTTTGTTGTGGATCCAGCGTCCTTTGGGGCACGGGGCATGCGACTCTGGCGTTTGTGACGACGACACTTTTTGGGTCGCTGGATTTTCCACACTTTTTTGAAGCACTGCGCTGTGTTTTGTCTGTTTTGTCTTCTAGCACCGCTTTCATTTTCAATGTTGGCGACGATAGATTCTTTATAGTCAGCTTGGGCACGACCTTATTTGAGGCAGGCGCCTCCTCCGCGGCCGATGCAGGAGGCGACGATTCATCGCTTAAGCATTCGTCACTCTCCTCGGAGGATTGCCGCTCTCTGTTGGATGTGGATTTGATGGTCAGTTTAGGGATTTTCTCCTTGCGCTCGCTGCCGCCAACCTCCTGGATATGGGTTTTAATTGTCAGCTTAGGCACAACTTTATCGGCAGACGCATCGCAGTTATTGCCACTCTTACCTGCATCCTGGCGCGATATCATCAGTTTGGGCAACCTTTCGGGAGACTCCGGCTTGCGTGTGCCGCTCGTCAGCTGTCGCACTACCAACGGCAATTGCTTGGGCGATTGAGGCGCTGCGCCAGCCTCCAAATTTGCCATCGATATGGTCAGTTTCGGAATGGGCTGTATCTTGAGCATCTTCTCAGGCGGCGGTGCCGGATACTCGCTAAGGTCGCTTAGCGACTCTTCTACATCCAGCGATTTTGTTTTGATCGTCAGCTTTGGTATGACCTGTGCGTTTGAGTCGTCGTTGTGTTGCGTTATAATTACCGCGTGCTCTTGCCCTGTTTTGATGGTTAGTTTGGGTATTTTGCTACTGCTGCTGCTGCTGCTGCTAGCGGCGTGAGCGCCTACGTTGACTTCGGAATTGTCCACTAGAGAAGCCGTCACTGCTGATGTGCTGATACAAGCGCCCGTTGCATTGGTTTTAATAGTTAGCTTTGGCACCAACTCTTCTTGCTTTGGCTGTACTGTTTTTATCGTCAGCTTAGGCACCGAACAGGCGTTGTTGGTAGCATTTGAAACCGTACACGAAGCTGTGGCGGAAGACAGCGACAGGGCGCCTGCTGACGAGGATGTGCTCGACGACGACGAGGAGGAGAATGCTGGCGATATCGTTGACATTATCGACTCGCTGGTGCCATCTAAGGATGTTTTTATGGTGAGTTTCGGTAATGGCGGTGGTGAGTGTTCAGCATGTGATTTTCCTGTTGCTGCGCTGTTCCCTGTCGTTGCGGACGGCGACAATTGGCTGCTGTTGCTATGCAAAGCGCCTTGTGAATCGGACATTTTGATGGTTAGTCTCGGTACAACTGAACTGTCCGAGCCTTCGTTTGCCGATCGTATCGTTAATTTGGGCACAATGTGTGGCTCATCAGTGCTGCCAACGATTCCCAGCGCCTTGATGGTGAGCTTCGGTATTTGTGCGCCGACGCGTGTGCTGCAGGGCTCTACGACCCCATCATCTTCGGCTGAGGACGAACAGTCCGAAGAAGTGGTCTCATTCGGCTTTTTCATGATTGGCTTGATTGTGATTTTCGGCACAATGTTTGGGCTGTTGTGCGAGTGCAAGTTGATTTTGAGTGGTTCTACTTTGCGAGTTGACTCGGCACCGCTGTGACTTGCGACGCTGTCGTCACCACCTACCGTCTCCATATTGCTTTGAGATTCATTGGAGCGCGTATGAGCGCTCGTAGCGTTCGGCTTAGTAAATTTCAGTATGATCTTGTGCGATTCGGTGGTTTGCTCGGCTGTCGTCACTTGACCTTGCCCATGATCAGCGGGAGCATCCCCGCTCGAGGCCACTGTTGTGGCTATCTGTTCACGCGCTACCATATTCGCGCGGCTGTCGTCGACTTTGTTGCCGTTTGTATAATGTAAATTGCCGTTGCTTAAATTACTAATACTACTTGTTTTGTTTCTGTTGTTACTCAGTTCCACCTCCACACTCCTAACGCGTGCTGTACGAGTCGCCGCTGCAGCGGAAGTTGTCGGCATTGCCGAGTCTAGAACGTGAGTGGCTCGAGTGAATGAGCCGCTTTGTTTTGAAATGCTCCGCCCGATGAAGGAAGATTGCGTCGATTGGTGGGGCGACTGTGATTCATCCTCGCTGGAGGCATCCGTTGTTGTTATGTCGCCACGATTCTGGGTCGATTGTCTGCCGCTGCCGCCGCTGCTACTGCTGCACGTCGTAGACAAGACACGCTGCGGCGATGAGCTGCAATCATTCCCGGTGGAGCTTGTGATGCGCGCCGGCGATGTGATCAATGCCTCGAGTTGCGGCAAATTACCGGATGTGCTTGTCTGTGTTTCACTCGAAGTCGACGTGACAATTTGCTCCTGTTCTTCTTCTACGTTTAAGTCGTTGGCCCGAGCATAAGCCAAAGCAACTCTGTGGTGTTGATTGATTCGACTGGCAGCGTATGAAATGTTCAGTGGCGGATTTTGTGATTCTTCGGGCGCCTGATTGTTTGTATCATTCATTGCTTAGCTGCTGCTTCGTAGAATACTATGTATTGCAAAATCCGATAAGGATGCACCTTGACGTCGCTTTACATCAATAATTGGCTGCAGAGGGCCATGGCTTAAGAACCGATGTCTGGAAGTGAAAGAACAGAGTAATAAAAAATTAATTCATTTAAATACAAAAACACAAAAAAGGAATTCAAAACTCAAAAGGATAAGCGTTTCAGCGTTCGTAATACAAAAACGCCACAACAACGGCAAGCAACAAAGCTACAACCGCATATCACTCGCCCACCAACCCACGCAACCCCAAAAACTCGTCACCAATGATGGCAAAAAAAAAAAAACCAATTCATGTTGAGATCGAGCCGTGAAGGCTGACAAGCAACCAGCCTGCTAGTCAACCAACCAGGCAGGCGATATGCTTCAGCCGCTCGCATCGTGGACGCATTTGTCATCAAGTTGGGGAATCCCCACGTCTGCGCTGCGTCTACTGCTGCCGTTTACGCAGACAAAAGAGCTCTCTACCGGGCGGATAGTCAAACTGGTGGACGAACCGGCAGACTGCCAGCCAGTTAGCCCCACGACAAGGTCCAGCCGGCGAACGAAGCGAGCAAAACAAAAACGCGAGAAGACGAAAAGCACACATAGAGCAGGTCGGTTCTTATTGTGTTTTAGCTGCTGTTTGCCGCTATCTTGTCGATGCATTTAAAACAACGTGAATCGCATCAGCTGTTCATTCGCATAGCGTTCACAGCTGCCGCGGTCGATTTGCTTTTGCTGCTGTTGGTGCTGTTGGTGGCTGGCTCGATGCTCTATTCTTTTCCTTTGGATTCACCTTATCACACACACTCTCCACCCCAGCTGCTGTCATGCCATGGCTATGCTCTCCGCGTGCAGCTCACTCTCACGCTCTCGCGCGCGCGTACCATAGCCAGTCGAGCGCGCAGTTCGTTTATGTACTGCTGCTACGGCCATTGCTGCTGTAGCGCCACCACAGGCTTCCCCCTCGCCCAAGCGCGCCGAAGGTTCGACGAAGCGACAGAGAGCAGCCACGACTATAGGCAAAAGTGAGGTGATTCTTTGATTTCTCATGAATTCAAGCGCTCGTCGTGTGCACGGGCGCGCGATTGTCGCAACACCGGCCAGCTACCAACACGACATCTATGCCTAATCGTACGGCAGTCAACAGAAACAACCAGCCAGCTAGGCCACCAAACAGTCAAACGGCCTGGCCGTGTGAACGTCGTCACATTTGCAAACGACACTCCAAAGGAAGCACAACCAAAGCAACGAAACTAGCGAACGCGAGTAGCAGCAAACGCGCAAGCGAATAGAACACAAGTGACGCGTGTTATAAAACGCTTAATGGCGAATGAAATATGTACATAGTATGTAAGTATGTGCATAGTATATATGTATGTACATATGTATAGATGTACGGTGGTGGCCATAGGACGTAGTTTTGTGTATATTTAAAATTTTTTAATGTTATATTTTAATGAGAGACGAATGAAGATGTGAAATAACATTATAATTTTTATTTCTCCTGTAATACTTACTTGAAAATTTTTTTAAAGAATAGCTTTACAAACTAATAACAAAGTCCAGAAAACGAGTTGCCATATGTGCTGTTATAATTTAATTTTTATTTGCGCATTGCCATAGAAAACTAAGTTCAGCTGAAGTTAGAGTGCCACCTTTAAAAAAAGTATGAAGGATTTTTCTTGCACAGTAATTTGCCGCTTTTTTGCCGTAATTAAACGGCATAAATCAAAAATTCGAAATTTTTTTTTTTTTAATTTGTATGTAATATGGAATATGACCGCGGCAAAATTTTTCTCTTCGCAGATAATTTACGGCAAATTATCCAATAGATAAATTTTCCTTAAGTAAAAGTTGGCTTGCCAACTTCAGAGAGGTCTGAAAGTATGCAAATGTTTTCCTTTTAAAACGATCTTTATATTTTTTCACAATTTCTTCAAAATGTACGTGCCAAAAAACGGTTTGAGTAGCCGTGCATAGTAGACTATACACTAGTCTCCAAACATAATAGGGGCATAGAACGAACTTCGTACTGTCAATTGCAAATCTCAGAAAAAATTAATTCACGTTTAACATATCGAGCCTTTACCGCCATTTTAGCGTAAGCGACAAAAACCAAATTTTACAGGAGAAGGTTTTTTTTAAATATATATATTTTTTTTTTAAGAGTGAATGTCGCTTACGATAAAATGTAAAGTCGTACATCTCCATAACTATAACGATTAGCGAAACAATATTTAGCCAGATGACGTATTATCAGTTTTAGAACAGTTCTGCATCAAAAAGTTAATTTTCGGAAAAAATGTCGCTTACGTTATTTTCGCGGTTAGGGCTCGATATGAATTGTAGTGTTCGTATGTTCGGAAACTTGAACAATTTTCATTCTCCATTGACTAATTTAAAATTCGAACACAATTTTTCTAATATCATCTGTGGAATAAAACGTAAAACGGCACGTGCTTTAGAACTTATAAAACCAAAGAATTCCAATATTTTGATTTTGCAGAAAAAAATTTATAATTTTGTATGTATAAAAAGTGATAAAACGAATAAATAGCATTCGAAAACTATAACAATTTGTTAACTCGAACAAGTCTGATTTTCATTAAGTAAATCGCCATATGTATTTATGTACACATCTACGTATACATACATAAGTATTTACATATACTCCTACGTATGTATGTGTACATACATACATACATACATATGCACATATTTCTTCCCACCTCAAAATCCATTTTGAATTAGTCTGAAATTATTAAACTGCTGGCGATCTATGTATGAATGTCATAAGGCGTACGAAAGTTCAGTTCTTAGAAATGTGCAATATCTAAGAAAGTTTTAATCAATAGTAAGAATAAGCGACCAACGCTTGTTGGGTTTTTGTTTTTCCACTTTCACCTGTGAAGCTTTGCGAACGTAACAAGCAAAACAAAAACTCAAAACAAACAAGCGATCAAAACAAAAACGGAAAGTTGCAGGAAACGAAGAAGGCGCACAGAAAGCGTTAAGACTATAATGGGTCGATAGCCCGCTGCCAGCAGCTAATCGAAGCATAAATCGGTCGTGCGCCCTTATCGACCAAACGACGTAACGGACGCCCGCTTAGGCAAAAGCATGGCGACCAGAAGAAAGCGCTACTAACTAAACACATCCTCCGCCGCAACCTTCTCCACAACCAGCAACCAAAAGCGCTCGCCATAAAAGCAAAAGTCTGAATGAGCGGTTGAGTGAGCGAATGAAGGAATAAATGAATGAACGTGCGACCACATGGACAAATGAGCGTACAAACGCACAATTGTTGCATCTTCTCCCAGCGCGCAATGTTTTGGTTTCGGGTCATTCACCCGCACAACAACAGACAGTCAAGCTTAGAGTTTTAACAGCAGCGCCAGCTAGCGGCCGCACGCTCCGCACCAGCAAACACCGGCGGCACCAGCAGTAACCAATGCAAAGCATCGATAGCGGAAACGTTCGGGTTTATTCAATTCAATTCTAATCGGTTTAATTTGGGTAGTAAGTTTGGTCGCGCAACCAAATCGCACATGTCGCGTTGATAAGCGGGGCAGCAGACAAAACATTAGACATCACTGACGATGAAGATAAAAGCACAAACGGCAGACAGACGGCTGAGCAAATGGAACGGCGTACGGCAAGGTTTTCGCGTGGCGTTAGCGCCTAACCGTAGGTAATTTGAGATGCGAAGGACGCCGACTATGACAACAATCGTGCGTTAGTTTACACCTACTTTCTGAAAAATTATGAATCAAAGAACGAAATGAAACAAGAAGTCTTTCAATGGCAAAATGTTAGAACAGTCCTGATCAAAATCCCGACTGTCAATATTTATACAGAATGATTAACAATTAAAAAAAAAACTAGTATGCAACCCCCGATAATAGGATGTGCTTGACTCAACGATTTTAAGTTTTTCTTAAGAACAATTTTTCATTTAAAATATAAAAAATAAATAAAAATTGGTATATCTTTCCACGCAAATATCTCAGAGACGAATAAACCGATTGATAATTTTGTGCAAGACCTTTAATTTGATAAATATTTCATCTCTGTAGCTATTTAGCAGTTAAGCCAAGCTAAGCGTCGCTTTTCAGATTATATCGTATGAATATATGTAAGTATATAGATTTAGATTTTTTTGAGTGTGCGTTTAAATCCTTCAATTTCGTTCCGGCGGAAGGTTTTTAAATGCTCCGGTCAAATGAGATCGATCAATATTTTCATGATTGATACGCGAGAGAATCTTTCATTTTTTCGCTTGTCTTTCCCCCTGTTCTGATTCTTAATTTCACGCGGATGTACCCTACAGTTCATTGTAAAATGTAATAACGTTAAATCGAATAAATACACTACGAGTATCAGAGCAATTGGCACATGGGAAGACAAGCAGAAATGTAGACATTTATAAAAAAAAATACTAAAGGGGAATGCTAATATTTGTACAAATGATTGTGTATACTCAGCCAACAATTGAAACGATAAACACGCGTCTTTCCAGATGAGCGCTTGGCGGTAAACTCTTCTAATCTACCCACAACATAATTGAAAAAATACTTCGTCTATTTTGGTCATTAAAGCGATGAGTTCACTACCCTTCCGAAATGGTTTTAGGCCATTCTGTAGATGTGCGCAGAAAATTTGCTTTGGAAATTATGTACAAAAATGTTGGAAGATGTTAGGTGCACAAGTTTCAGCGATGGGCGACTCATCCGGTAAAAGGAAAAAAATCGCCTGCTCTTAAAAAAATCTTAAGTAGGACATAATAAATCGGACATATCATTTGCAACAAAATTTAAACTGACATAGCTTGCCACTTACATATATTCATTTATTAATTTTAGTTAATTTTCATTTAAAATTATTTATTATCTAAATCCGAAACAATATAAAAAAAATGTCCAAAGCTTATACCAAATTCGAAAAAATGTAAATTTAAATTTAAATTAATTTTTGTAAACACTTTCTGTCTCTCTCTCTCTCTCTCTCATTTTTTAGAGTAAACATCGTAGTACGGATTCCAAATTATTGAACAGTATTCCATTCGGCTTCTAACTAATGTAATGAAAATCGTCTTCAAGGTCATAGGATCTTTAAAATCTTCAGTGTTACGTCTGATGAAACCAATCATGGCAAAATGGTTAGAGAAAGAAAGTCGAGAATAAGAAATGACTGCCAAACCTTACATTTCACGACAGTGATGTAGTAAATAATTGTTTAATATAAAATCGAAAAATGAAAAGTGTAATTAGGTTTTCTTGAGTAAGTAACCACGCAACATTCATTTGTATTCAAAAATAGGTGATTGTCATTGCACCAACTACATATTGGGCGCGTCTAAATCATGTTGAAGGTTGGTGCAATCGTTTATGATGTCGAAATGTAAAAAGAGCTTTACATCATCAGTAAACATAAGATAAGTATTTAGTAAATTTGATATTGATTAAGTAAGTCATTAATGAAGAGTTGCCTAAAAACTACCGTTGATTTATACGATTTTTTTTTGTCAAAGTTGAGCATTTTCTTCCATATAACGTATCATCACAATCCTTGTTTTTTATGGACGAAAATGCAACACCCTTGATGAAAAAAAATTCTGATTCGGTAGTTCTTAGCTAGCTAAAACTGAAATTGATTGGACTACAAAACTGCATACCCAGAATTTTCCTAAAAATCCTGAATAAAAAGTTGAAATTTTTGAACACAATTTTTAGAAATTTGTTTAATTTTTGCGAATTTGGTATAAGCTTTGGAACTTTTTTTTATATAGTTTCGGATATAGATTCTTAAGACTTTTAAATGAAAATTATCAAAAATAAATAAATGAATATATTGTATGTACATACATACATATGTAAGTGGCAAGCTATGTCATTTTAAATTTTGTTGCAAATTATATGTCTAATACTGTATGGATGTACATATGTATGTGTATACGACTATGTCGAAATGTGATAGTAACTATGGCTATTCAATCAGTAGTGGCTAGCCACCCGTCACTTGGCTATCTACAATCCGATTTAAATACTCAGTGATTTATTTGTATGGGAATGTGTGTGTTTACCAGTTCGTATGCTGACCTTGGAGGGGCTTAATTGTTTTATTATAATTTGTTATTGATTTGTGAGCAACAAAAAGTAAAAATATATACATATGTATGTACATACATACACGGGTATACATAAAGGTGTTTTTATTAGGCGAGCGCCTGTTTGAAATCTGCCGAGATCAGCGAATTTTTGCACACTTGCTGTTTGTTTTTTAGGCGCGAAAATTTCAAGTTTTTTTTTTTTTGCAGTAACAATTTTTGACACCCGTATTACATACACATACACACGTCCATTGGTATGGGTGTGCATATGAAAATACAAACATTCACATATCTTGACATTCTATGAACGTAAGCTTGTTAAATATTTCAGTTGCTGAACTCGAATTACTCAACGTAACAACTTTTTTTATTTTTTTTTTTTATAAATTAGAGCATCTAAAGCAAAATTTCAATAGATTTTTGTTAAAAATGGGCTGCGCACACCCGTACACCAGAAAGCACAAAGAAACACTCATATACACACGTACATACATACACAATTATTCAGCTGGTTAGCACATTTGCGTTCAGGCTCAAACTTTCTTTCACCCCTTATAAACTTGTTCCATCACAGCGTCGCTCCCACTCACCATCCCCCCTTTTATACACCAGCTACCACGGCTAGCTGAAATGCGTATAGACAAAAGCAGGTATGTACATATGTATGTATGTATGTAGGTATGTAGATACGTACAAATTAATTGTTTTTTTTTTATCATCGCCACAGCACTTCCGTCTGAAAGCAAAGTGAATTTTTACGCAAACTATGACAATTTTATCATAATTTTCAACTTCGCTAGACCGCAACACACAACACGTCACACAACGGTTCGTCAGTTCTCCAATTCATCGGATTTATCGAATTTTTCTAGCACTCGAATATCTTCACGAGTTTCGCATAAAGGCTAACGTAACGCACCGCACGCGTACAAAATCGTTGAACTTCGAAACTGAAAACTGAAAATGAGAACGAAATATGGTGTGGCTGCAGAGCGAAATTTTGTATTGTATTTTTTCCGTGCGATGTGAAATTTTCTGTGCTGGCCAACGAACTAGCGCGACAGCGACATATGAACAAACGAACGTACGAGCCAGCGCACGAAAGTGTATGAAGCAGAGGTGGTGATAAACGACGAGGCAAAGCGCAAGACAGAAGAAATTGTTGGCGACGACGACGAATGTACGACAGCACTCGGCCATAGCGGTGGAGGAGGTAGCTTGAAGTGCAAGTTTTGAAGGCAGCCAAAGGCGGCAGACGACAAGCGAGCCGAATAGAGGGCACGATCAAAAACAGCGAAACCACGGCCGTACGAAGCAAATGCGCAAGGGAAACATGAATAAAACACGATGCACAGCAAAAGCAATGCAAGAAAACCGACTTTGCAAGAGTGTACGAACGAATATACGAATAGGGTGGATAGATACATGCATATAGATATATATACATATAGGTATGTATGTATACAAACATGTGCATATGAAAGTATGGCAGCAGCTAAAAGAAGCGAAAATATGTTCAAAGCAACTGGCGAGGCGAAGAGCGAGTTAGCAGCGATGCGGCAAACAAAGAAGAATAAACCAACAGATACTTTACTTGTGCGACTGCATAGCACATACAAGCATACTTACCATATCTATAGATACATACATACATATATGTACGTACGTACGTATGTATGCGTATAAAAATGTATCGCAAAGATTTGTACCTAAATACATACATACATATGTTTGTGTGTATGGACGTTCGTGTATGCGACTGTGGCAGTATAAAGCCAATGTATGTAAATATGTATGAAAACAAGAGCCAGCCGTTGGCTCACCGTTTGTTCAACAGCATAAGAAAAGTAGTAACATGGCACATATGAACATACATATGTACATACATACATAAATGCTTAAAAACGATAAACGCTTACAAAACTTTATTTGCTCTTTGCCAGTCGCAAATACATTTTTTTAATTCATGCCAGATGTGAGGTGTGGGTGGTGGTTGTGGTGTTTGAGCTTTCGGCAGAAAAGCGCCGCCAAATACCCACATTTTTCTCATCGCTTTTTCATGCACGACTACATCAAACACGAAATATGACGAATTGACTCCATTGAAAACGATAAACATACGAAACATACAAATTTAAAATGATTGGACTCATGTACATACATACATACAAACATACATAAATATGTATTCATACATATGTACATATGTATGCATGTGCACACTTTAATAAATACAACTACAAGTGCGAATACAAATAAACTTAATTACAAATGTAAATGACCATTCAAGCGTTCACTCGCTTTAATATTAAACATATTTTTAATACAGACCTACATACAAATGTATTTACATATGTACATTCAACTACATATATATGTATAAGTACCTACAAGCACACGTTTTGATATGTAGTACATATGTACATACATACATATAAAGCAATCGTATAATAATCATTTGACCGAACACCCGACCCAAGCGACAGTCAAGTGAAGTTAAAA
The DNA here is from genome assembly GCA_963971545.1 of Philophylla caesio. Lineage (NCBI taxonomy): Eukaryota > Metazoa > Arthropoda > Insecta > Diptera > Tephritidae > Philophylla > Philophylla caesio. The sequence goes on from OZ020607.1 coordinate 122,882,916, forward strand.
ATCTGATATACAAATGGCGATGTATGCAAGTAATTAACTAAAAACAAATGCAGCAACCAAAGCAACAAGCACAAAAACAAAACGCGCCAACTATTAGGTGGCGACATTTTAGGTATAAAATGAGCAAATTTAATTTAGTGAACGAAGCAAGACGCTCTTTCCAGATGGGCTCCTTGGGCTGAAATATGTACTCTGTACAATGGGGTGCCATCTAAAAATATTTGAAGTTTAATTCGGTGGGTTTCTTCTGGACTTGTGTGTTATTTAGCGCAATTAATGTATGTACATAAATGTATTCGAAAACTGAAATGGAATTTTGTGTATTTTCTCTATCGAATTTCATGCATTTACAAATACACTTACAATAATTACACAGAATATACAATGGCTGAATAGGGTTAAAATTACAAGGAAAATGCTCTAAAATATAGAGTGGTGGCAATATGATTTCAGAGTTTTTCATTTTAAAAATATTTCATTCACAAAAACATCATTTTATTACAGGTTTCAAACTTTGTAGAAAACTTAAAAAAATTAACAAATATTCCGTAGACACGATAACTTGAGTAAAAATTGGGATTGCTCAATGAAACTTGGTACATAGTTTGCTCTTCGCCAGGGTAAGTTGGTATTGAAAATGGTCAAGATCGGTTAATAACCACAAAACGGAAGTTTTTGAAAATGCAAAAACTTCGTTTTTTTCTGTATTTATTGTAACAAATTGAGTAAAATTTAATATTTGAAACGAAGAAACTGGGTTAAAAGGAAATTTTGAAAAATGGACGTGGCAGAGCCCATACAAACATACATAAGTACATCGTTTGGGTAAAAAAATTCGTAAAAATTAAGCTTTCCTTTCTTGTTTTTCGTAAATATTCATTCACCTATAAACAAAATTGTCAAAAAAGTAAAATCTGGAATGTTATCTGAGCTTTTCTGTACACTGAAATTAATCGCTATATACATATAAAATGGACAACGGTTTTAGGAGCCGTGACTAGTAGACTGGCAACTATTCACTAGTCTCCAAACATAATAGGGGCATTCGTATTTTTTGAATATGCTTACATTTTTGCCTCAAACGCATACTTGAACTTTCTTTTCAAACTCAAACTAAATATAATAATTTTTTACTTTGCTTTGGTTCAATGTCTAACAAAGCCACGTGTTAAATTATACTCAAATTTTAGGAATATTTTGGGTAAAAATTGTATCACTTACATACATATGTATGTACATATCTACTATAGGGTAGCGAGCAGTAACTGATGCACAAGTAAATGCAAGATTGGTCTTGTGCCACTCGGTCATTTGTCACGCGTCGCATTAAACAAATGACATAAAGAAATATCTACAAATAATTATGTGATTAATACACAAATACGCAATCCAAACAATACGAGAGAGCAACTGAAATCAGAGGTGTGGGATTTTGGGGTATTTTCTGCAACGAAATCTTTAAATGCTTGTAAATAAATATTAATATACATATGTATGTATGTATGTACAGACATACATATTTATGTATATTCTACATAGTAGTAAGGTTGAAATATCAGCGTGGGACGTTTCAATCTGCTTACTTCAAGTTTTATAAAGAGACGAAACAGTTACAGCTGATGAAAAAACTTTACACTTAAAAATTAAAATTGCAAAGTGCACAATCATCTTTCATATATACATACATACATTTACATAAATACAATACTTACACAAATATCTGCACAAACAAAATTAAGTGCAAATATTCAATAATATATAAAAAAAAACTACAAATATTCATCCAAACGTACACATGTATATACATACATATGTATGTATGTACATATGTATGTAGTTACCCAACATTGACACGCATCAAGACACATTATCATTATGAAAATGTGGGATGTGCAGCGCTGACGGTATGAATGACAAGTGAGTGAAGAAATTTAGGACAGAAAAAAAAAAAACAAGTGAATTAGAATTGAGTTTTCCGCAGTGTTTTCATAGTCTTATGTACGATGTACGATATTTTCACATAAGAAATATCGAAATATTTTTCCAAGTAACAGAAAATTGTATCTGAGTATGTTAAGAAATAACTATTTGAATTACATGTGCACCTCAAAATAGTTGCAACATTTATTTGTACATATGTATGTATGTACATATCTTTCATTCTGTATGCACTTGTTGAAAATTATGCGAACATACACACATACATACATACATTCATATGTATATTTTTACTCTCCATAACGAGCGCAACAAATTAAAGGAAAACAAAACTGTGCATTAACTCTTTTTTGAGTGCGATACAGGAAAAATATAAAAAAAAAGTTATGTTTACAAGCAACCAAAAAATTCGAAGATGAAAGTGACAACAAAAATAAAACCGAAAATTGAACATGGAAAGCTAAAAATAAACCCCAAATAACCATATAAATGTGCTCGAGAAAGAAAGCGGTAGAGGCAAAGGTCTACAGGCGCCTAATGTACAGTGCCGGTAAAAAAATAGCCCTAGGTACTACGAAAAACTTTCTTTTCCTTTTAAAAAATTATTTTTGATCACACTTTACTGGCTTCTTCAATTGCATTGGTTTACTAACAAAGGGCCTCTCTAAGAGGGCAACCATTTATTTTCATAACGGTTCTCTTTATTTCGAGAAATTTAGTGTGCGTTGTACGAATTCAAGCGGTAAAAATAATAACACTGCCAGTGCATTGTGTCGTAAAAAATATTTTTTATATATACCATATTAAACATACTACATATGTACATACATACGTATGTACGTATATACTTTGAGTAGAGGCAATTTAATTTGGTTTTGAATAAAAAAAAGCAAAATTCATAATTTTCTAAGTAGCTATGGGCCCTGAAAAGTATTGCTGTGTCTAAAAGCAAGAAATTATAAGGAATCTAATTTCTCAGGGCTAAACTTATGCAGAAGTAGGACTTGCAGTTGGCTGTTCTAACAAAATTATCAGTAATTCAATAAAAATTGCGCGGAATGGCATCGTTACTCGTCAAACAACTTGTACGGGGGTTCAAGAAGGACCCGTCTAAATCGGCATTTGTAGTGAAAAAAAAGAACTTAATATCGGCGGATGTATAGAGGCAGTGCGCAGTCGTCTTAGGGAGAATAATTTAAAGCTGCACTTTCTCAGAAAGTTGCCCGTTTTGATTCGTAGACATATGTATATGTATGTATGTACATATGTAGGCAAGATCTGAGAATTTTGAGAAAATCGATTTTTAAGCTTCAAAGGACCTTGGAGGTTCACTTCTAATGTAAAAAAGTTCTATAAAAACAGAATGGGTAAAACGGTTTTATTGCTTGAGTCAGTTTTGAAAAGGTACTTAAATTTGGATTTTTTTTATTATGAAAACAATTTTTTTCTCCGGTATATGGCGTTTTAACTTTCATGGAAATTTAAAAAATAACCAAAAATGTACGAAATTCATTAAAACTACATACAACTTAATACAAAAATTAATATGAAATCTTAACTATTATTTTGTGTTAAAAAGGTAGTTCGTTTATTTTTTTACATTTTTAGTTATTTTTTAACTTTACATGAAAATTAAAGCATCATCTACCGGAGAAAAAAAATTGTTTTCTTAATAAAAAAAAAATAAAAATTTAATTACCTTTTCAAAACTGGCTCAAGCATTATAATCGGTTCACCCATTCTGTTTTTATAGAACTTTTTACATTAGAAGTGAACGTCCACGGTCCGTGCTTAAAAATCGATTTTCTCAAAATTCTGCCGTGCTACAGCAGACGCGTATTTCTTTATTTTAAGCCTATTTTCATATTCTGTTAACATTTTTCATGTGTACCAACCACTGTCGAACTGTGTAATAAATATACAAGATCAATAAAATGTTATTAAAATTCAAAGATATTTGAACTTTTTCTTCCGCAGAGAGTATAGCTCATAGTAGTGCAATTTTTTTTACCGTCACTGTATGTATATGGGCTGCATATGCAATTCAAGATAAATTATACGGATTCGACTACCATAAGTCTTTTTGAATAAATTTCTCCAAAAATTTTACGCGATTTATAAAAGCGACAATCTGGAACCTACTTTTTATCATAAAAAAAAAATAGCTTAAAAAATGGGTCAAATATCTAAACGCGTAAATGACTCCGAAAAACCGAGGTTTACGTGATAACGGAGCATTTACGCATTTACACATTAAATAAACATCCCTATTGTATTTCACATAAAAGGCGTTATTACATACATATGTATGTACATATGTATATAGCTCAAAATAATCATTATTCTTGAATTAAAATATTAAAATCACTCTCGATCGAAAACTTTGCAATCAGGAAAAAATTATTATTATTTATCGAAAGATATGTACATACATACATATGTAAAAATCATATAATATGATAAAAATACGTTCGAGCAAAAAGGTAAAAATCAATTAATAATTATTAATTAAAACTATAGTTAGTCTAAAGGGTTTGCATGAAAAGTGTTGCTTTAATTTTTTTTAAATCTTTCAAACAAAAAAGGCAAAATTCATAATTCTAATTTTATAATTGTTTGAATTTTATATTTATTTTAATAATAAAAAAAAGTCGGGCAAAGGATTTACATGCATACATATGTATGTATGTACGTACATGCATGCATACATACTTACATACATATGTATTTGTTTAATTTTTTTAAAGTATTTTTTAAGACTAACCTATTATAGGCTAAGAAATTGAAGTATAACTCATACATACTAGGTACACACTCGTACATAAAGGATTGAACGGAGGAACAGGCGGAGACCTTTTCCACGATTGCTAATGCACTTTTCACCCCAAAAATCAATAAAGTATCGATGAGCTCCAATAAAGCAGAGAAGCGAGCGCATTTCGTCTATGTAATAAAGAATGGGTGTGCATAATTTTACATACAACAAATACACCCAAACCATCTAAATTAAAAAATGTCTGTTGTAGTTTTTTCCCAGCTTACATGAATGTACACACATATGCATATATGTATGTACATAAAAATTCACGTAATCTCTTTACATGTACAAATGTACATTTCATTCCTTTTAACACTCGTCCGCTGCTACTACTGCAAATGTTAGCGCCATTGTGATGTGTACCCTTGGCCATTGATAGCTCGACATTACTTTACAGAATGCGCGCGCGTCCGTTGAGCTACTCAATAAAAGGGGAAACCACACGCAGCCGTTGATGAAGTTGGGAAGAAAATAACCGTCTGCAATAATGTGTAGAAATTTGTGAAAGTGAAGAAATGCAGAAAATATTTGGAGGAGAATTGACGAGCAAACAAGTGAGGTGAATATTTTCCAGTCAACGGGGTGTTCAAAAATATAATAACATAATAACTATTCATCTAAGACTACAAAATTGTTTTTATATATTGAATTTATTAAATAATCAATTAAATTAAATAAAATAAAAGTAGGAACGTACATATTGTTTAACAAAACATTAAATCCTAAATTTTTCTTTTGATTTGTATAATGACGTACCTAGTCGGCTATGACTTGTTGCAGAATATAAAATTAGTAATAGAAATACAAATACATATCCACATACATAAGTGGCATAGGTATCAAGAAATATCAGTAAAGCAATCCCTATTTAGTGATTTCTTTTAATAATCAAATGACTCGGTGATTATAAATACGGGGAGCAAATCACGTCGATTGGTATCAAAATATTTTGACATATTTCAGCCATTGTCCACCAAACTAGATAATTAATTAACTGTATAATAGCGGTATACTGACAAACTGCAGTGTCGTTTCCCCTTCTTATCAAACACTACTCACCATAAATTCTTAATAACCCACCACACCTCATTCAACCAACGCGCCTCCTCGCGCGCAATGAACGAATTTGCCAACAACAAAACTTTAACATAACAAAAATAACAACAAATAAAAACTCACCATTTTAGCTCCACATACGAAGAACACAATGCAAACATACGAAATGGCGAGGTATACTAGTGTACGTTTCTTGCCTTATATTTGTTAGAATTAAATCACTACTCCAAATTTAATTGAATGCACCCACATTTCACTTGAAACCCTGAAACACATTTTACTATTGTAATTGTTTATTTTTGAGTAGAATCACAAATTTAAGCAAATGGTTTCGACCGTCAGTCGACATTTGCCAGCGAGCAACGAACGCGCATGTAAGCTCACCGAATAGCTCCGAAAATTGTGTATGAAAACAGTGCGTGGCGCACGAAACGAGAACTCACAGTGTATATTTGTTTGTGTGTGAATGCTAGCGCTCGGTGTTGTTGGTATTGGTACACTGCTAGTCTGGCACAATTTTTCGCATCAGTCTGTTTAACACTAATTTTTAGCAATTATTTTTATAAAATTATTAGCAACACAGTGCAATAGCCATTAAGAAATCACAAGAAAATGCAACTAAGCCATGCTGAATCACAAATAATACTTTGAAATTTCCCGCAATGAATTTTTCATTTTCACCGTTTATGCTTTTCACTTCCTTTAGCAGCTGCTATGCTTTAGCACAAATTCTCTGGTCCGCCGTGCTGCCGTTCTGCGGTCTGGTAACCGAGTATTGTCCCACTTAATTTTTTTTTTCAACTTTTACCATCTTCGCTATTCACACATTAACTTTTCATTTGTAACAAAGATTTCTAGCTGCTTTCTGCTCACTTTACACTAAAATTTAGTTTATATATTTAGCATTTTATAGGATAAAATTTATTTCAAAATTACATCAAACGCGACACGATGTTTTCCACAGCGGACGAATGGTGAAACCCAGAAGTGAAAAACGTACGAACATTGGCCTAAGGCATTGCCAGGCAGAAATACTTCCTTTGCGGGGCATATTTTGAAAATTACTTTTCAAAGTTATTTTATAAATAAATAGAGAGATGTGCTAAAATAGCGCAATCCAGAGCTCAATTAAACGCAATAAAGAACTTCATCAGAGCCGTAGGTACGTTTTCAATAGTCTCATATACTCGAGAAGTTTGCACGTATTTTGTTATTGTAGGTAAAATTTTCTGCGACCTTTTTTTTTTGGAAAACGCAATATCGTAATGAAAATGCAACAGTGTGTTTGACCAACTCTCGTCTCAATTCGCCTTGCTAGAATCACTCTCTCTTTCTGTTTGCTGCTGAAAATCAGCTGCGAATTTAATTTTCCCATAAAGGTTAGTTTATTAATTCAAAAGCTATTTTAATTAATTTATAAAAAATGACTACGCTTCGTCCGTTTATTTGTGATGATCTATTCAAATTCAATAATGTGTGAGTCTAGCATGAGCGCCGATTTTTAATCAAGTTTCAAAATTCTATACTAAAGCTTAAAATAAAAAAAATGTACTTACATATTTACCAATCTATAGCAACTTCGACCCTTTGACGGAAACTTATGGACTTTCATTTTACACGCAATATTTGGCTAGATGGCCGGAATACTTCCAAGTGGCCGAATCACCGAGTGGTCAAATAATGGGTTACAGTAAGTTTATTTCAATGAACTCGTAAGACCGTTAAAATCCGTTTCTCCATTTGTAGTAATGGGTAAGGTAGAAGGACACATGGAAAATTGGCATGGTCACGTAACTGCGTTGACTGTTTCACCCGACTATAGGCGTCTAGGATTGGCTGCATTGCTAATGAATTTCCTAGAAGATATCTCTGAGAAGTATGAATATATTTTCAAAACGTAAACTTTTATTCAATGAGTATTGGTTTTCAGAAAACGTGCCTATTTCGTCGATCTGTTTGTGCGCAAGAGTAATCAGGTGGCAATAAACATGTATCAAAATCTCGGCTATATAATTTATCGTACGATTCTTGATTATTACGCTGGAGAACATGATGAAGACGCTTATGGTATGTTTGGAACAGCTTTATTCATATTTTATCGCCATTCCTTCAAATCAACTTTAATCACTTTCCTATTTAGATATGCGGAAGGCCTTATCTAGAGACGTGGAAAAAAAATCTATTATACCCTATACGCATCCGGTACGGCTGGAAGATTTAGATACAAATTAAGATTAAATGTTCATTTTCATGCTGCTTGCGGGCATTACAAAAATATTAGCGTGTTCATAAGTCATGCAAACTGACTACAACATACATACATACATACATAAAATAAATGTAATTTAAAAATATTTATATTTTCCTAATTGTGGCTAATTTGATCGTGTTAACTGCTTCTACATTTTTATCAATCTGATATTATGACTTCCGAAATGTGTTTATTACTGTATGCTAAACAAAATTAATTCTGTTCTTAGGAATGTACCTAACTATTCTTAAAAAAAAAAAAAAGCAATGTCCACATGTAAGTTAGTATTTCGATAAATACCAAAGGCATGAACTCCGCAGTTTACTACTTCCCACAGTAAATAATTAATACACAACAAGACATTAATGTAATAACAAGGTAATTTAGATATAAACAACTTAACTAGCTTTCAACAGAAAATGAAAAAACATTGCACTTGATTTGAAAATATTACTAAAATTTTACAGAATCTATTATTTTTATTTCAGATAACGCCGTATCAACTTCATCAAGCCAATGCAACTCAAGCTCGGCAATAATGGAGTAGGCTCGCAATTTTATATGTAAAACACATATGTACATACATACATACATACATATATTAGCGTGTTCATAAGAAAAATTTTGCTTAATATTTTCTGAAATTAAAAGATAACGGCGTATATTCCCAGCCAAGTTCGCTATAAATAAATTAAACCGTATTTAACAACTAACTGCTAAAATCCTTTTGTTATTTAAGGAATTTTTTTTGCTAAGAATTTATGTATACTCCCATTTTTTGTTGGCTAAACACTTGCTTTTAGTTAAAAAGTATTTTGATATTTAAAAAAAAAAGACTGCTTATTTTATTGTCTGCAAAGAAATTGGGAACAAGTAAAGAATACGGACCATTGAGCTAGAAAAAAAAAAAAAAGTGGGCGTGGTCCGCCCCTTTTTACCGATTTTGGTGGTATAATTTTTTTTTGGTGCAAAGTAATAGGAGGGGTGTTAGGGAGGGTTAAAGGGGGAAATTTCAATGTTTTGAAAAGCTAATATTTCAAAAACTATTAATCCGATCTTCATAATATTGGTATCGTTATAAAGATAATCAAAAGACCTTTTATTTGGTATGCATATGTTTACATAAATTTTATATATATTTTGAGAAAAATAACAAAAACTGGAAAACACACATTTTTTTAATAAAAAACTATATTTTTCTTAAAAAAAGACGTAATTAATAGTATGTAAAAATAAGCTTGTCTTAAAGCCCATAAAAATACCTTTAATTTGATGTATAATTTTATATATTAAAACTTAAATTTTGTTTTATTTGTGTTGCTGACGATAAGAGAATCAGTAATAATGAGGGTAATGATCCAGTGCGGATTCGCGGAAAGGTATTAACGATGTGTTTTATTTAATTTTGAAACCTAAACATAAATCAGTATTTCCGTGCGAAACATCTTTCAACGTGAGCGGCCTTCGGCCGCGCTTTAAAAAATAACCCTGGCCGGACAAACTCCGGCTACGCCATCAATAGTATTTCCGCGCAGAACACCTTTCCGCGTGAGCGGCCTTCGGCCGCGCTTCAAAAAAATAACCCTGGCCGGACAAACTCCGGCTACGCCATCAACAGTATTTCCGCGCAGAACATCTTTCCCCGTGAGCGGCCTTCGGCCGCGCTTCAAAAAAATAACCCTGGCCGGACAAACTCCGGCTACGCCATCAACAGTATTTCCGCGCAGAACACCCTTCCGCGTGAGCGGCCTTCGGCCGCGCTTTAAAAAAATAACCCTGGCCGGACAAACACCGGCTACGCCATCAACAGTATTTCTGCGCAGGACTCCTTTCCGGTTTTCTATTTCTTTCCGCGAAGCCGCTCTGGATCTATACTCTCATTATTACTGATTCTCTTATCGTCAGCAACACAAATAAAACAAAATTTCTTACAAAATTTTAGTTTTAATATATAAAATTATACATCAAATTAAAGGTATTTTTATGGGCTTTAAGACAAATTTATTTTTACATACTATTAATTACGTATTTTTTTAAGAAAAATATAGTTTTTTATAAAAAAATATGTGTTTTTTAAGTTTTTCTTATTTTTCTGAAAATATATATATAATTTAAGTAAACATATGCATATCAAATAAAAGGTCTTTTAATTATCTTTTTAACGATACCAATATTGTGAAGATCGAATAAACAGTTTTTGAAATATTAGCTTTTCAAAATATTGAAATTTCCCCCTTTAACCCTCCCTAACACCCCTCCTATTAGTTTGCACCAAAAAAAAATTATACCACCAAAATCGGTAAAAAGGAGCGGACCACGCCCACTTTTTTTTTTTTCCCTAGCTCAATGGTCCGTATTCTTTACTTAAGCCAGAAATTGAAAAAATTATCACGAATTATGCTAGAAGAAAAACTGATTAAGGAAGTTCAACAAAATGAATGTCTGTGGGATAAGTATAACCCAGATTATAAAAACAAGCGAAAGAAGGAAGTTTGTTGGAGCTACGTTTCCAATAGTATCGGCGAAACTGGTGAACAAATTTTCATTATCTACATATCGCTTATTTATAATTTTTTATTACCTTTAAAAAATAGTGGAAAACTGCCGCAAGCGTTGGAAGTCACTGAGAGACCGTTTTGTACTTGAATTAAACTTGAGAAATAAATCTAACGAATATTCGCAGCGAAAACGAAAAAAAGCGATTGGCTGTTTTTCGAGAAACTTTTGTTTCTCACTGCCAGCATGAGTGCAAAAGGGTGATAGCTCCCCTTCTTTCAAATTGAATTTTCCATTAACGTATTAAAATGATATTGAATTTTCAGCTCAACTTGCTCTACAGATCAGTGCCCAACAGGCTCAACAAAAATCCAAGAATTGCGTTGACAACAAAGACAAAAAAAACAGCAGTGATATTTTACGCACCAATTCTTCTACAACCATGGAGTCCGGCGTCACTTTAAGTGCAGATTTAAAGCATTATGCCAATTTGGACGAATCAATCCGGACACTGACGGAGAACTATTTATAAACTCTTACAAACAGTCTGCTGATCCATATCTGTCTTTAATCCAAGAATTCTTCGACAAAGTGCCACAGCATAAGTGTATTGCGTTCAAAATGCACATTCTGAATTATGCTTACAAAATGTATTCTGAACTCAAGGATTAGCCCTACCTACATATATAGCATTTCGTTTTTTTTTATCTTAATAAAAACATCAAACGATGCATGTAATAAGTACCTTTGTATATTGACTTACTTATTTTCATTTAGAATTTTGAAGATAAGTATTACAAGAATATATTTTTTCCTATTACTAAATTTCCAAAACCATTCTCTTACTGGAATTAAAAAAATTTTAATTTTTAATTTGGAAATAAAATTATGTTGGGAAATATCTTTGGTAACGATACATTTCACTGATTTACCAATTCCCAATATTACCTTTCATATGAACTTACCCTTATTGTGAGTTTCGTTTTCGCCCGAAATTTATAAAAAGCGAACAGTGAAAAGTGAAATTTTTCAGAAATTTTCCGATTTCGAACATTGTTTCCTCTTTTCGGCAACACTTATTTCGGCCGGAAATAGTTCAAATAGAGATACTTATAGGTGGAATTCAGGTAAAGCCGGATATTGCAAGGGGTTTTGTCAAAAAAGGAAAATGTAGCAAAGTTTTGGAAACAGCAAGATGATGCTGGAAAGGGGTAAACAATTTATATTTAAATGTGTGAAGAAATACATTTTTTTTATGCAAAATAGGCTTGGCCGGTCTAAAGCGGTTTGTCTTCCAGCGTATGCCGTTTTATCCATTGTGGGAATAATATGAACTAGGTAATTTTGACAATTTCTTACAGGATCTGACTAAAAGACGATTGCGCCAGCCCAATTTCAAAAATGTGACCTACACCTTTTTAGTATCCACCTTCAGCGAAAAATCGCAGGCACGCTTCCCAACTGGCGGAATAGCAAATTATAGTCCTGCTGGTGTTATTGAAGAGGTTAGCACAGATCTAATAAATGCTTCTTTATTATATGTTTTTAATGAGGCTAAAACCAATTTTTATTGGAAAATTTTATAGATTTTTATGATTTCAAAGGTCTGGAAAATTGATAAATTTTGTCAAATTAATATTGAATTTGAATTATTTGATAATTTTACACTTCAAGTATACACATTTCAGAGTGTAATTTGCATTTTCGAAGCGAAATTTATTTCGGGTGAAACTCACAATACGCGGATTCAAGCCGGGCGAATGAAAAAATTTCGGCTGAATTTTTTTTCGGGCGAAACTCACGATAAGGGTGAATATGTACACAAGTACTTACATACATATATGTACATATGTATGTATATGTACGTACATATGTACATATATAAAAAGTAGCGATTATAAGCCTTCCAAAATGTCCTAATTCTATACCGTTTTATTATTGTCTACAAAAAATACGTTTATCCGTTAATAATACAAAATTTATCCGTTAAATTAAGAATTAATAAAATGCATCATGGATTTCAAATTTCCAATGCAAACCCCGTTTCATAAATTTGAACGTTATTAGCGATTTATCATCCCCCAATATCGCATTTTACGCTTTTGTGGCTCTAAATTAACTTCCGTCTTGTGTTTACAGTTTACACAAACAACAGTGTCAGCGATGTGAGTTTTAAACGTAATTAGCATATGCAACGATAATTTCAAAGCTAAGTGGCAACAAAAGAGAATTTACCCCATCGAATCTACTTTTTCTACATCATGCAGCAAACAGCAGCAATTTACTCAGAACCAGTGATGAGACGTGTTATTATTCTGGCTATAATTGTTGTTGTCGCAGTACTACACAGTTGCTTCTTGTCGGCTCGCATCGAGTTTTTCGACCGAAGCGCAAAACAACAAAAAACAAATTGTGCGACGTTTGTGAACAGAAGAAACGCGCAGCTGCGGCTGAAAGGCAATGCATGTGTTGTTGGAGGGTTGCCGCTTCTCTGCTTCGTTTTGCTTTGCCAGCTAATTCGTGAGAAAAACACCACGGCGTTATTGCTGTTCTAGTAGGAAACACACGGTTGTATGGCCTGCCGCACATACATACACAACCAAGCGCTTTTGTCGTTGAGGGTCATACGGGTTTTTTCCATGAGTTGTTTCGATTTTCTATTTGCTGGCCTACGCGATTACAATGAATGTATTTTCTTGATATTTATAAATTAGCATATACAAATTTTCTATATACTTGAATAAGAATACGTACATAAGTACATACTATGCATATACTTGAATATGGAAGAAAATAAATATAAACAATTATTATAAAATAATGAATGTAGGTATGCTTCAACCGCTAGCATTTATATATTTCTTGATTTCAAAATTTATCGATTGTAGCTTCAACATTGATATGATGGTAAGCAAAGATAATATGGTAAGATCTAAAATCATTGAGAAAGTGAGTGAATAATAGGTCGAAACGGTCACTGTGCTGAACGAGGCTTTGCAACCCTGAAACGAAATGGCCGCGAATTGTGCGGCGAACAAACGAACGTAGCCGAATGTAGCGGTACGAGCATGTAGAAATACGAATAAGCTAGCTTTCAGACTGGTCAAGCATTCTGTTGTTGTATCAGCAAAAAACATTCCACTCAAATATTTGCTTAATACCAGTCTTTGGACGGATCAAAATACGGGTTGTTCCGGTAATGTTGGCACGACGTTCATGTGTTTGCAAATATTTCATCTCAAGTCTCAACGTGTATTTGTCAAAAACCACTAATCAAAAGTTTATGCCATGAGAGCAATACATGATACCTCTGAAAGCCGACTAATGTAGTTAAGCGAATGAATGTAAAACAAAGAACCGGTTGGATGCCACATAACTGGAACGTCAATGCCCACGTTAAGATTAAACAATTTCCAAAACACAAATATAATTTAATTACACGTATAACGGATTATTAAACGAGCGACCACCACCGCATTACATCGTAGAGGAAAACAGTTTAAGCTGCCTTGAAAGATCCTCTACGATATTGTAGCAGGTTAAGGGCCAGTTTTTCAGTGCAAGTTGAACTCTGTTTGTCGTTTAAACTAAGTTTAAACTCAGAATGCAGTTTTTCAGTCAACTTTAAACGGCGGATTGTGCTCGGTTAAACTTAGTTTAACTTATCAGCTGTTTGCTAACTACTTCGTTTTGGTTGCAACAAATTTATTTGGGCGCAAGGAAACTAAGTTTAAATTTAAACTGAGTTTAACTAAACTTAGTTTAAACTGAGTTTAAACCAGCACTGAAAAACTGGCTCTAAGTATATTTTCAACTATTGGAAAGGTGTGTGGAGGGATTTCATTCCAATTGAGGCTTTCAGTGTTCGGCAGATGGCATCCTCACTCAAAGCAGAAGGAAAGCGAAACGCAAACTGAAAAATCATCGGTCGGGCAGCAACGTTGTCGACTGCGAGCGACGAGTTTAGGCAACCCAAGGCACAACGGCACAGCAACACAGCGACGACGACGCTACCAACCGGGCACAGAGCAACACAGGCACATACACACCAGTGCGCGCATTCGCACACATTTATATATACAAACGAGTGCACAGTGAACGCCACAGTCTGCTGTTGAAATAAAAGAAAATCGAGTCAACGAAGCGAACCACAAAAGGGAGATGACGATAAAACGAGGAAAAAAATTCTGTCGATTTTTGTTCGTTGCTCGCGTAGACTGCGAAACTTGAAATTGAATCGAAAATTATTTTTACTGTCGGTGGCGTAAAGGAGTTGATTTTAAATATAAAGTGAAATTTTCCAGTCGGCAGGAGCCACTATAGATAATTTTTGTATTGAGGTGAGTAGATAAAAGTTGAAAAAAATATCATCAGCATTTTTTTAAATTGAATTAGCTACTGTATATTATTGTGAAGAAAAATAGTTCTTCGAGCTGGTGTTTGAAGTGAATGTAATTTTATAGTAAAACTTCCAATGCAGGACTTGCAAAATATACGTACATTTGTACATAAGTATATATTGGTTGTAGAGCAAAGCCGTGAACCAGAAGGTAGTACATATGTACATACAGAAAGCAAGAGGCAAAAGAGAAAAATTGATTTCATATAAAGAACTAAAAACTAACAAATTATTAACTTTCCACTGAAAAATTGTAATCCTGTTGGGGATAACCCTGTACTTTTTCTATATTTATGTATATCCATTAAAATAACTAGCATACGCTCTCACCTTTATTACAGCCATAGCGATTCATCCACCACCACAAATACCATTGTCATCATTATCACTACCACAGTTGCGAGTGTGGTACCAACACCAGCAACCACCAGTGCAACCACTGCTTTGCTAACCAACATTGCCATCGATCGGTCCATCTGCCAGCAATAGCGATAAAAACGACAAAATTAGCAACGGGCATACATATTTAGCAAAAAATATAACCGAAAAGGTGATCGCTACCATAAAATCTGCATCTGTCTTCGATATGACAAACAACAAGGATACTGCGTCGTTCTTCGAGAACGGCACCACGCACCAATTCGAATACTGCTACAAACTTTATCCACAAGCGCTGAAATTAAAAGCAGAAAAGCGTAATAAAAAACCCCAAGAGCTTATACGTTTGGACGAAT
This sequence comes from Philophylla caesio, assembly GCA_963971545.1. Taxonomy (NCBI): domain Eukaryota; kingdom Metazoa; phylum Arthropoda; class Insecta; order Diptera; family Tephritidae; genus Philophylla; species Philophylla caesio. The sequence continues at coordinate 122,898,608 of OZ020607.1, forward strand.
GGTATCAAAACGAATTGCCCAAACTTATAAAGGCCCGAGGGAAGGATGCTCACATGGTTTACGATGAGCTGGTGCAGACAATGAAATGGAAGCAGTCACGTGGAAAATTTTATCCACAGCTTTCGTACCTGGTGAAGGTAAATACGCCGCGTGCTGTTATGCAGGAGACAAAGAAAGCTTTTCGAAAATTGCCGAATCTGGAACAGGCCATAACAGCACTGTCAAATCTTAAAGGAGTCGGCACAACCATGGCTTCCGCACTATTGGCAGCTGCTGCCCCTGATTCGGCTCCATTCATGGCAGATGAGTGCCTAATGGCCATTCCAGGTATGTATTGATATGCTTGGTCAACCATATGCACAGGCAAATCAAGATAAACAAATGTACATACGTATGTATGTACACAGATACAGTCATGTACCACAATTAGCGACAGTTGTAATGATAAGAGAGAGTAAAACAAATATGTATTAAATTTTTTGTTTAAATAAAACTTTATTTTGCTTTGTTTTTTTGTATTGCAGAGATCGAGGGTATCGATTATACCACCAAGGAGTACCTCAATTTTGTACAACATATACAGACTACTATGCAACGCCTGAATAAGGAGGTAGGCGGCGAAACACCATTCTGGTCGCCACATCGCGTTGAATTGGCACTCTGGGCACACTATGTTGCCAATGATTTGAGTCCGGAGCTTTTGGATGAAATGCCTGGACCAGGCTCTGGTGGTGGTGTTAGCACCAACGGTAGCACGGCAAATCCTACAGCACAGAAAGCCAAAGTTCTCCGCGGCGATGCTGAGGATACAAACGACGGCGATGAAGAGAGTTTAGGTGCAGGTTGGTTATATGAGCAATTGTGTTTTTTTAATAATGTTATTGTTGAACAAAATATAATTTTAGCTGAAAATGAGAACATCAATACGGCACCTATTACGACAACGGTTACCGCTTTGCAGGATGGCGACTCGAACTTCGTTTCGAACGACTCCACCTCACAAGAGCCCATTATTGATGAGAACACCACTCAGACCACGGCTACAACCTCAACCGATGATGGAGAAATGGGCACACCACTTGCTTCAGATTCAGAGAGCAATTTGGAAGCACCCCAAAAGACTAAACTAAAAATCAACAATAGCATAAATGCGAGTACAAACAGTAATAGCGATATCGTAGGCATTGACCACAGTGCCGGCGATAACAGTAACAGCAGACAGAAGGATGTAGTAGCCGTGGTAGTAGGAAACAGTAATGGTAATGGTAATGGTACTTTAGAGTCCTCGGTTGCACCCGGCAGCGATGGGGAAAACAGCAGTTGCTTGCGTTCAACGGGAAACGATGAGGTGAGCGAGGAAGATGATGTTGACGCTGAAGACGAAAGCAGTAATAGCAACAGCCTCCATATCGGCCAAAGCCACAAGTCAACAACGCCTCTTTTTGGTGGTAACGATGCTACTAATGACGCAACTGCCACCGCCAGCGATTCCAATAACGATTCCACGCTTAGCAGTGCAGCCGGAGCCGCCGTTGCGCAAAAGCGAGCATTACAATGTGGCGACAGTTCAGCCGAAGTTGATGGCCCTTTAATGGCGGATGAAGCACACAGTCAACCAGAGCTGAAGAAAATACGGAGTGAATAAGAAGAAACGCATACAATTTTGCGGTGGGGTTATAGTTGATAAGCGGTTTAACTAGAGCGTAATTAAAAAAATAGTTTATAGAGAGTGAACGCGCTGACCGATGGGCAGGTGAAAAGACATACCTAGCAACAATAACAATATAACGTACCGATAGTGTAATAATCGGAATGGCCCGTGTAGCATTGTAGGATCACATTAAATTTTTTTTAATATTAAGTCAAATTTGTACGGATATAACATATTAACAAAGATAAAAAAAATTTAAATATTAAAGAGACAGTAAATAAGTAAATGAAAAGTAGAACGAAGTACGAAGAATGCAAAGGGCAAAAGGTAGAAGCATACATGAACAGATGTTTAAGTAGATAGAGCATCTGCTTTCGAAACGCAATTTACAAAAGAATCCCAAAAATACAGCGTTCAAAACGATCAGCGGTCATGTAACAGAAACAAATGCCTTGAATCCACTCATTGAACAAATACATACACAACATACATAGTACATAGATACCATGTCTAGCATAAAGCTTCACTCCCAGCTGCAGGATCCGCGCTACTGTCGCCGTTTGCTGTTGAATTTGCATTTGTGGTTGGACGCTTTTAATTAATTTATTTTTAAACCACAAAGAAAATTACATTTTACTGTTTTTTTTTGTTTTTTTTTTGTCATTTTACTTTTCTATTGTGAATGCCTTTTTATTTTTATTTTTCGACCATTAAGGAAATCTTGAAATGAAGACTTTCCTGAAAGAGAAAAATATATACAGCGCTCTTGCGAAATCTGATAGCTATCTGAAACAGAATTGCTCGCCGAATTTGATTATGTATGTGAATCAAAACAGCACTCAACATAATTCGAATTCGAAAAGATGACGGAAAGCAATTAAGCAATAACGATCAATATCAACTCTGATTCTAATAGCGATCAGATTTCACAAAAGCTCTGGTTAATTTAGTTGAATAATTTTTTACGTTAAATGAATATTTATTTGTGCTTTTTTCCCACAAAATGAAAAGCGGCTTCGAAAAAAGTGTATTTAATTAAAGAACTAGAAAAAAAAACCTTTAAGTAGATTTTTAATAGTTTACACTTAATGTAAAACGATATTAAGCAAATATACTTACAGCAAAGCATACAAAAAGGAATTTCGGGACGATATGCGAGTAAAAAGTAGAATTATTGAGCTAAGGCATTGCAAAATCATAACGCAAAATTACAATTATCAAAATAATAAAAAAAAAAATACCTTAAGTAATGCAAATTATTTTTAATTGTTTAGTAATGTAATGTATACTACTTTAAAGCAAATTATAATGCCACACGCATATGCATACATACATACATACATACATACTTACATTCTATCACCATATTAAAACAATTTCAAAACTACAACAATAAACAGTGATGAAAAGTTAAAACCCCAAGTTCTCTAATTGGGTAAAAAAAAAATCTGAATTATTTTTATTGTTTTGTAACTAAAACTTTGGCACATGAAATCGGCCTGATATTCTTTTGACACACTTTAAATTAGTATTTAAGCTTAGCATGGAAGTCAGCACTGACGCCTCAGTAGGGATCGTTTGAAAACGGCCAATCAGGTTCTTGGTCGCACAGTTTTTTTTTTTTTTTTTACGATCCTAAGAATAGTAAAAATACATAGACGAATATGCAAAGTGATTAACAAATTCCACTACTACCTTAATAGAAAGCAAAATATAAAATACAAATGAAAATTTTTACAATAGCGCATTTACAATATGTACATACATATAGAAAGCAAGAACACAAATTATAGCAACAAAATCGACAAATATTAAAGCAGGCAAATTGAAGTAACTTAATTTTAGGTACACATAGTTTATATAATATGAATAAAAATATATATATATAAAAGAAGTAAATATTCAAAAATACGATAACATAAATTTAAAGGTACGTACATACATACAAACATATAAAATTATAGGTAAACAAATTTTGTAGTAAAAAACCAAACAGCAACAGCAGATAAATTGTAACATTTAAGAAATAAAGCGGCCGGTTTTTAATCAGGCGTTTTTTGAGCGAAGGAGACGAAAGGAAACAATCGGCAGATTGGGTAAATGGCGTCTTGCATATGAAACGATATAAGTAATTGCAACAGCAACGGTGTATAATTATAAAAAGTAATACATAAAAAAAAGATAATTAAACGAGAACTTTCTTTTGCTGCTATGCATATCGGATTTCATAAAAGGTAAGTAAAGGCTCGAAGTTCAATATTAAGCAGAGCGATTTCAAATGCTGGCGAATTATCCCTTACCACTGTGATGTTATACATAAATTCTCAAAAAGATGGTAATCTAAATAAGCAATTATAATAGCAAAAAGCGTTTTTATACAATTGCCCTCGTTTATTTATTTAAACTAAATTTTTATCAGTGAGCGCTATCACAAACGAAAAAAAAACTGACGAAATTAATCTTAATGTAAAATGTTTTTGTTTGTACGCTTGTGCATACATACATGTGTGCAAATACATACGTACATACATACATATACACGAGTATGTAACGCTCACATTTCTATTGTTTATGTAACAAAATGGCGGTCCTCGCTTCCGCTGCATTTTTATTTGGCGCAATCGTTGCAATTTGTTTTGATCACTCGCTGGTTTACTTAGCGAATAACCTCAATTCCAAATAAAAAATATTTTTTTCTGTCTTTTGATTTTAACGTCACCTTTTGGAGTGACAGTGAATGCATTGGTAAACTTCCGCCTAAGCACAATGTACAATGAAATGCATTAAAATAAAAATGTGATTAATTTCTGAATTCAGCTGCTAAATACGGCATATGAATATTTGTGTACGCACACACGTATTCACTACCCCACAAACTATGAAAGAAAAGAGTATATTGGTAAAATGGCCAAACACGATTCACATCGGTTTACGGCCGATGCATGTGAATGAAAACTAAAGAAATACCGGCATTTTTAGATGTGAGTATTGAAGCTGGCAAAACACACCACCAAGGAAGGCAGTTGAGAAGCGCTGGAGGATGAAAGATTGTGGTCGTTAGTGGCAGGTAGCAACTTCGGTGCCGTAGCCAAACAGTACTCAACTTTTGTTCGTATCCGGCAACGTTGCACTTTGTTGTTGTTTATCATTTGCTTGTTCACATCTGGGACAAAAATATAACCACACATAATGTGTATGTATGTATGTATATACAAATGAACGTGAATGTTTTGAATTAAAGGTGTATTTATGTAGCAACATGCAATCTGCATTTTTAAAGGATAACCCTCTTTCTCACTGAATTTGCAGTTATGCAACATTTATGCTATTTTCTATATTCTTTACATAAATTCGCTACTATGCTATTGTACATGCAGTTGTCTCTTTTCCGAATTTCGTGTAAAAGAAAGACAAAACAGTTCACACCATTAGCGAATATGTGGTAGATTTGTCCCGGATCCCTAAATCAAATGGAGGAAAGTTTTTAAATTTCTTAAACAAATTACACAGCACTTTATAACGTTTTAGTCAATAGATACGGTTCTACCAGTTCATTTTCTATTTTGCGCATTTATGCTGATTCTCCTTTTAAATTGCTAAAATAGTTTGACAAGAAATTGGCTCACGGATAGGGAGTGCTGTGCAGCTATAGGGAACCACAGATTTGAGCCCGTTGAGTGAAATTTCTTCCTTTTTAATTTGATTTTGCTTAGAAACGTTTTAGCTATGCAATTTTGTAGCACACAGGCATACATAAATACATACATACATACATACATACTGAAGTGCGAATAGAGAAGTAATCGGTTTTCGCTTTTCTGACGAAAAAAAAACCCAAGAAACTGCAATTTTTCAGGAATCGGAAAGCAGTTCGTTTGGCAGCTCTGCAATTGAGTGAAATCAAATTAGCAAACGCAGCATTTGCTCGAACCGCTACTAACTAGCTACTAAGCGCTGGCTATTCGCAGTATTCAGTGAATAAACGGAGTCGCTCGAATTAAAATGTGTCGTTTTTGAGTGCGCATTACATGGCGTAGTTGGAATCCTAGAAAATACTTAAATATATACATACATACTGGTTTTTAAAATTTGATATTGCGGCGAAAGTGAATCTCAATAATCTTAAAAATAGACGCAAAACACTAACAAAAAATAAGAAAAAAAACCTCAACTAAATGTAAAAGATGACAATAAGTAAAGTTAAATGAATGATTGAATTCTGTTTTCATATTTGTGCTAATGAAATCGAAAATGTTTCGTGTTGCGCATTGAAGAAAATTTTTGAGAGAAAAAAGAAAAACGAGAATTTTGCTGAGCGTAGAAAGAAGAAATCCACTTTGCGGTAAAGCGGTCGATGCTGCTTTTAACGCTGCTACTGCGCGAAACGCATCATCTGGCAGAGCAGCATTAGTGCACATAAATATATATATACATATATGCATGTGTGTATAAATATCTAACTACATAGATATCACAACGGCTATTCACATGCTTTCTGTGCGCCAGCTGTCGAATGAACCGTCCACAAACCACTCGTTTCTCACCGGCAGTGCGATACTCTTTCTACTCAAATGCGCTCAGTAAAAATGCGAGTAGTTGTGTTTGGATTTTTTTTATTAGGGTAGTTTTATTGGTTTTTTATTTACATTTTTTTTTTTTTGAAAAATTGAAAAAATACATACATATGTATATACATATGTATATGTACTTACATACATACATATAAACATATGAGTTTAATAGAACCAAAGATTATATACATAGAACTATGCAGTTCAACGCGGCTGCTGTGCGGCAAAAATAAATACAATTATCTGGAATTTCAACCGAAATCTGGTATGGAAAAGATTGAAATTAGATTGTGTTACTAAAATAATTGTGGGGCTGATGAAAACTAAAAAATAGTAAATACGTTTAAAAAAATATGACTTCGTGAAAATAGCAGAATAAGTAAATATGTATATACTAATATATTTATGTATATTTACCGACCGTGGGCACATTATTCCCATTTTTTAGTGTTTTTGGCGTTTACGTTCATACATATGTATTTACATAAGTAAATTATACTCTAATCTATACATACATATATGTATGCATAAATATGTGTGATGAGCAGTGATATTTTTATTCATTACTTTCAATTCATATTCGCTTATTTTGCTGCTCGCTGAACACAAGTGAAATTTAATAAATACACAACAATTGCGTGGACTTACATAGTAAGGGTTTAGTTTGCCGCTTTTAGAGGCGTGTTACTTCAGTCGGTATTATCCATAATTCGAAATGTACCTATGTACATATACATATGTATGTATATGTATGTATGTTATGACTATAGCAAACAATGAGCCAGTGACATAAAATTATCCTTAACACTCCCCAGTGCATATTTAAACTTATTTTAGCTCGTCATTTTCCACTTTATTTCTATTAACAAATTGTCCTTCAGTAAATTATAAATGACAGCATTATACATACAATCATTATCGTCAAGCTCAACTAACGAAAGGTCCAGGAAACGAGCCGTTTCAACAGGGTCGGACCATAGGGAGAGGGGTGTTAGTTGAGTAGGTTTGGCCGGGCATGTGAATAGGTGATTGGTGTCGTGCGGAGACTCTTCACATGCTGGGCAAGTGTTGGGGGTGTCGGGGTTGATCCTGGATAGGTAGGAGTTTAACCTGCTACAATATCTAGATCTGAGTTGAGCCAGAGTGACGCGGGTCTCACGAGGCAGCTGGAGCTCCTCAGCTGCTATGGGTGGTGGTTGGACTCCCAGGACTGCACTCACAGGGCGGGTGTCGATGTATTTGGACACCGACTCGCTGTGAATGCTGTCCAGAGCCTGTCGGTACGTCCTTGGGTCCAGCGGTAGGCGTACGTATGTCTGGACCTCGTCCGTCAGTTGTGAGAGATGTCCCCTGATGTGCCTGGGTGCCGGCTCCAGCGCGAGCAGGTCTCTATTGGGGTGCCCCGTACGGACGTCACTGTCCTGAGTGCGGCGTTCTGACAGGTCTCCAGTCTTGACCACTGAGTCCTGCTAGTTCCGGGCGACCATATTGGCGAGGCACACTTCCACTACAGTCGGTTCTACGCTACCGAAGTAACTCGGATTTCATCCGACCAAGGACTGTTATTTCGGCGACCTAACCCCACTTAGGCTGCCGGATACCCCCATCCACCGTCGCTTCGGCCCAGAGTACCATTCAAAAAGGAGCATATTGAAAAGAACTACCCTTATGTCTTAAGGACTGTGGAGCTTTTTTTATAGAAAGTACGAATAAGGCCAAGAGGTATCAACTAGTTATATATTAATGGTATGCCTACTCCGCAGGTCTTACCCAACATAATAAACTGAGCCTCCAAGTCCTTTGTTGGCAGCATTTGAGGAAGGATAATGAAACGTTGGTAGAAGGCGATTTGTCGACTGCTCTTACCTGCTCCATAAGCGACTATAATCTTGACTAATTCTTATGAAATGTGCCAATTCGGAATGGGATAGAATTCGCACTGTTCTCGCAACAATTCTACAATTTGCCACTTTATTGTGATTTGATTGAACTAATCGACTAGTATGATGAAATTTAAGACATTTTCATGCCAATGAATTAATATCCCACAAAATATTTATTTTAGTCTAATGAAAAATAGTAGATAAGTACACATAAAAACTTTTCAGTTGCGTTTTATTAAAAATCACAGCTTTTCTTAAGAACCTGACAATTCATTTACATATGGAGCTATAACCGCCAAGACGACGTAAGCAACAAATACATTTTTTTAATCAGAAGGTGCTTTTTAGCTAATTTTCTTTGCAGTTAAGCTTCACATTTGAATGCAGCTTTGTATACAAGATTTACCTTGTTTTTTTCTACAAAACTCCTCTTTATTTATTAAAATGTCTTCTCTAAAATTTTTCATTTGTCGGTTACGTCTTTTTTGGGGGTTATGGCTCGATATGTATAAGACTGTAGATTATCTTTTTCCATGTCATTTGTCTATCAACAGCTCTATTACCCCTCCATGGATCTGACGAACTACATCGACGAATGCAGCGGTTGTTGTTAGTGCGACATTCAATGCATTCCCGCACTCACCTTAAGCTCCAACTGAAATACTCACACTCATACTTCTATATATTTTATTACTGACCTCAATTAAAGAGAAGTCAACAGCAGCGGCGATTTTTTCCATTGTAAAAATTTTAACAAACAAAACCTTCAACCAAATGTCCTTATTTCGACAATTTTTCGGCTCTAACTCAAACTCATGGATTCGTGCACTCGTCATCTTTGTACTCACCTGGGCGCTGCTTGTGTATGTTTTCGTCAATAAACTGAGTACGCCGTCGAATGCGGACTCGGACACGATTACAGTGAAACGCATAAATCAGGCCCTCCAATTGCTCGAATACTCAAAGCAACGTAATGAGGAGCTGCGCCAGATGATCGAGAAACTGTCGAGGTGAGTTAAGATTAAAGAAAAGTAAATGTAAGAGAAGAAGGGAAAAATACATATGCATGTTTAATGAAGAACATGACGAATTTTTTAAAAACAGCCTCACAATCAAACTAATTTGAAGGAAGTCTGCTTCCTCCCGCATGAGCTGTTGTAAGGGACTAGCTTTTGCGCACGCAATTATATTAAAATAACTTTATGATGTCTACAACATTAAGAAATATTTTTTCTGCTGTTCTTTTCTCATTCATGGCGAGTACCTACTTGTAAATGTCTCTTACGCATAATAGATCACCCACGATCTGACAATTGAGTTTTCGCGTCGCTGGAACAATCCACACTCAAACCACGCACGCGCCAATTGCGGTGACATAACGCTGCCCGTTTCCTTTAGTAGCGCATCGGTTCGTCCGCATTCTCATTTATGCAGCTCAACAATAAAAGATTCGTAACATTTCAATACATACAAACATATGTACGTATGTATTTAAGTATGTTCTGGTCGGTGCTTACGGTGGCTTAATGGTAATTTTGCGGCCGCTACGTCCGCACAATTGTGTGCCGGCACATTGGAAAGCAGCAAGAGCTTATATGCGATTAAAGTGTGGATGTGGCGTGAAATGCGCGTTGATTTGAGCGCTGAAGCTGAACGGTGCAGCAGCGCTGGCAGCGGCATGAGAAATTCTAAAATGAATTTGCTAGTTATTATATTGTATATTTTTATGTATGTTTGCACGGTTTGAATAGGCGGCTAATTGCGGTGCAAGCATTCGTGACACATTTCTAAAGAAATGCTCGATTACAATTACGGAAACTTAGGCAGACATACTGGCATACATGCCATACATACATACATACATACTTACATTATAAGTTCATACTTGCCTCATATTATATTTCTCATTTTCTTTTGTTCCCACCTTGTCGCTCCAACAGCGATCAAATCGACAAACAGTCGGCGCAGCGTCTAATCGAAAAGCTTGAGTTCAATTTACAAAACTCCATAAACATCCAAAGTCAAGATGTTGCCTTGGCTGATTTCATGGGCGTCGGCGACGGTGATCGGGCGGACATTTTAGCTGGCTTGCCGGCTTCCAATGCGGGCGCTCTTCACGCTGCTGGCAGCGCACACGAGCCCAGCCTGGAATACGAGCTATTGCGTCGTCGCATACAGTCGAACATCGCCGAAATTTGGAATTTCTTTAGCAGCGAGCTGGGAAAACTGCGCAACCACGCCACGGCCACACAGACCGAACTGACGCAGGACATCAATCAGGTATTGCACATGGGCGCCGAGCATAAACGTTCGCTGTTAAGTGACATGGAGCGCCTGCGGCAAGTCGATGGCTACGAGGCGTGGCGGCATCAGGAGGCGCGCGATTTGAGTGATTTGATGCAGCGGCGGCTGCACTACTTGCAGAATCCGAAGGATTGCGCCAACGCGCGGAAGCTGGTGTGCAAACTCAATAAGGTGAGTTTTTGAGCTGAAAATATGTTATTTGATTTTCATGTAAATTTTTTTACGCATGCTTGCGCAGGGCTGTGGTTACGGTTGTCAGCTTCACCACGTCGTCTATTGCTTCATTGTGGCTTATGCGACGGAGCGCACGATGATATTGAAGTCGCGTGGCTGGCGCTATCATAAGGGTGGCTGGGAGGAGGTTTTCCTGCCCGTCTCGGAGACCTGCTTGGATGCGGATGCAGCGCATGCGAGCAACTGGCCCGGCCGACATGACATGCCCGTGCTGGTGCTGCCCATCATTGACTCGTTAATGCCGCGTCCACCCTTTCTACCGCTGGCCATACCCGAAGACCTGGCGCCGCGTCTCAAGCGATTGCATGGCGATCCCATCGTCTGGTGGATTGGACAGTTTCTGAAATACTTGCTGCGTCCGCAAAAGGGCACGCTGGAGTTTCTGGAGACGGGCCGTGCCAAATTGGGCTGGAAAAAGCCCATTGTAGGGTAGGTGCAACACAAATAATGACTTGTTAATTTCTAAGAATACAATTACTTTATTGCACGCGACAGTGTTCACGTACGCCGTACCGACAAAGTCGGCACTGAGGCTGCTTTCCATCGCATAGAGGAGTACATGACACATGTGGAAGACTACTTCCTCACATTGGAGATTAATGGCACAGTGGTGCCGCGTCGCGTATTTCTCGCTTCCGACGATGCTCGCGTCATCGAGGAGGCGCGCAAAAAATATCCAAAATACGAGATAATCGGCGATCCGGAAGTGGCGCGCATGGCCGCTGTCTCGACGCGCTACACCGACACCGCACTCAATGGCATCATACTCGACATACACCTGTTGTCGTTGTCCGACTATCTGGTCTGTACATTTAGTTCGCAAGTCTGCCGCATGGCCTACGAAATAATGCAAACGCTGTATCCGGATGCAGCGTACCGCTTCAAGTCGCTGGACGATATATACTACTATGGTGGGCAGAATTCACATAATCGGCAAGTAGTGATCGGACATACGGTGGGCAATCACGACGAGATCCACATGGCGCCCGGCGATCTGGTGGGCGTGGCAGGCAACCATTGGGACGGCTATTCGAAGGGCAAGAATACGCGCACAAATCAAGTTGGACTCTTCCCCTCGTTCAAGGTCGTCGACAAGGTGGAAACCGTACAGCTACCGCTTTACGAACAGGTACAGCCGGGGCTGGTGTGAACGCGAACGCTGCGCGTTATGCGCACATTGTTGTGAGCGTTGCGTGGAAACGGTATGTGAATGTGGGCGTTTTGTATGAATGTTTAACTTTACTTTTCCATTTGGGAAAAAATTATTATTTTTTTTAGTGCTGTGCAATAATATTCTGCTAGATGCTAGATTTTAGTCAATAACTATAGACGCAACATGCAAAGTAGTACATACATACATATGTACCTAGTACAATACATATGCACGTACATATGTACATATATTTTATATGATATTTTCCTAGCGCGACAGAGCGTAATTATTGATTTTATATTTTTTCGACCGCTAAAAAGTTGCACAAAATGCTTCACATTAAATATCTTTTATATATTTTGATTGAAAATCATATTTTATTTAACCTTGATCGCTTAAAAAATCGAATAAATTAGAATTTAGGTAGTTGTAAGTAACTAAAAGTAAGTAAACACCAAATTGATTAAACTTTGTGGAAAACAAACGCTAATTTAATAAAAAAAAATTGGTATAAGATGCAAAAAAATAAAAATACCAGTAAGAAAAAGAGATGTTTTGATATCAACTTTGAAACTCTCGAATATATATTTTAGGTTTTATGTATTTGAGACCAAATATACGCACTAAATCGCTCAGTTTAGACAGCGCTCGAAATAAAATGCACGCTTTCACGCAGCTGTATAAACGAACTCGAAATCAGTCACTTCAGCTGCTTTGTCCAAGGCACAAGAATAACTCAGCAAGTAAATATCAGAGAATAATTGAGTTTTGTTGAAGCTACATATATTCCGATGTCGAATTAAGCAGTCAAAAAAAAAAAAAATTTGCATGAGCGCTGAATCACTTTTTTCGAATTTGCGTTGCTTGCAAGCGCATTTAAAGTTATAAATACACACATGAACACGTAATAAACAACAAGGATAGCGTTTGCGCAAAATATAAATCAAAACTAAAAAATGCGTTTCAATGCAAATGCCGTAAACTGCCTAAAATTCATATTACAGTGTGTTATAAAGTGAATAAAATTGTTAAAAAAAAATACAAACATACATACATATGTATGTATGTATGTATGTACATACATATGTACTCCTAAGGTCAGATAAAAAATAATTTTAAATTTTAAGAAGTAAATATAGTATAAATATAAATAGAAAAATATGGGCATGCATATCGAAGAAAAATAAATCAATATAACAAAATAGTTTTTACTTAACTTTTCTCACATTGACTAGTTCTAGCGAGCTTTCACAAAAATATCATTAAAACTAGCGAACCTAAAGTGTTTCGCTTATTCAAAACTGAAATCTCAAATACAACTGAAAACTTTGTATAATTACGAGTATTTGCCGTTTAATGAAATTTGCAGAAAATGCATTTTTATTACAAAATCGAAAGACCTTTAACGCTTCTATTTTCTGACTCAAATGAAAGTAAAAAGTTTAAATCGCAATTGTTTTTATTTACTATTTCATCAAATCTTATGTAAAATACTCGTAAATTTAAAAGTTGCTTTTGTTGTAATTTTTTTAAAATTTATTTTTATGAAGAGTGAAACGCATTTTGTATAAATTTTAGAAAAAATATTGTAAAATTAATCTTAAAATCGAATAGATTCAAAAAATAAATTATTATTTTAAAAAGGGAACAACTTTCTTCTTCTTCTTCTTTACGCCGCTACAACCGTTTGTCGGTTTGGACCGAGACACAAAAAAACTTCGCCAGTTTCCTCTCTCCTTCGCTAGGTTATGCCAATTATTCACACCAAGTGAACGCAGGTTCTTCTGCCTTTGGTTCTTCCAGTGGGTGGCCTTGCCTCCGTTCTCCAACCATGGTTACCGATTCGAAGGATTTTTTCACCGGAGCATCATCATTCATACGAACGACATGGCCAAGTCATCGCAGTCGTCAACAAATAAAATACTGGCATACAACAAAAACTCAATCTCCGATTGAGTGTAGGCAGAAGTCTAATTTCAACAAACTAATGTACAACGCGACCACTGGCACAAAGAATACTAGACGACGAAAAAACAACCAACTCTCACGAGAACTTAAGTGTACTCGGCCAAAGTCACAAGAAAGTCGATTTGGGCAAGAAAGTCCTCTCAGTGGACGAAAAATCAGACTCAAGCACAAAGCGATTCAGTTATCTGGTGAAAAGTTCTGTTCTATTTCAATTTATCGAACCCCTCCATTTAAAGTGAAACATTCAACCTGCTCGTTTATCTTTTATTGAACGCTCTAATTAAACTGATTAACTACAAGTCTAGGCTCTACATTGACGCCAAATGTATTTAATTGCGCTAAGTTTGTTGATTTTCTAAGTGCTTTCGTTAATGTGACCTCGTCTCCACCTTTTTCGAACTTAACTCGTACGAAAAATGTGGCAAGATCCACTGACGGATATTTGCTTGCCAGCAGCTACAGGTTGTGTTGCTAAAAATCCATTTGTTCCGCTCTTGATGAAAGCAAACTTGGTGAGCAGCTACAAAAGCAACTACATTAGGTGCAAGTACTCGTATTAGCAAACCGTCGCATTGGTTTCAGCAGGTTCTCAGCTCAATGCACTGCTGAACTACAACGTTTTATAGGCCCTCGAATCGTTCTTTTACGCCCATATTATTAATGAAACTATAGAGCGTAAATGAAAATTTAGCGATCTGTGAAAGTAAAAGGTTTAAGAGATGCCTGTGTTGTATGTATAAGTACCTATGTATATGTTCATACACACATACGTATACAACGTACCCCAACAAAGGTGGTCAGATTGATGGGGATCAACTTGCCGGCCAATAGTTCCATCGGTTTCTGCGTATGCTGTGTGAAAATCACTAACATTTTGCGAAAGTCCTCGTTCTGTTCCATCCAGTTGCCGTGAAAGATGGTATTGGACAGAAGATTGCTATCATCCAACAGGCTTTGGCCATAGTAGCACAATGGGTAAACCTCCATGAGCAGAGCAACCACATAGCATAAGTGTCCGACGCGTGCTGAGTTGTCGACCGCAAATATCATTATGTTGAGCAAAGTGCAACCAACCATTAGAGATGTGGTCATGAATTGTAGAAAATATGTAGTGGAGATTATCGGATGAACGATGTTGAAGAGTCTAAATAAATATGCACATATGCATTTGAATGAAATATAGAAAGAGCTAAATATTTGACCTACATACTTCAGCAACAATTTGTGATCCTTGATGCACATTTTGAGATCCTCGTAGTTCTCCTCGAGCGTGCGTTCCGGCTTAGAGCCCAGCTTTTGTATGCGCATGAGCAGAGTCTTCATGTGCGCCCTAATTATACACACATAAATAGGTGCATACGAATCAGTTATCGCCTCTTCGGCACACAATCCATCCATGAGTATGAATTCCCAGAGCGAGGCCAATACAAACTCCCATTTCGAGTTGCGCCAATCCACCACCGGATTGTAGAGATTGTATGGCGGTCGACCGTTGGTTGCCGCACCCAAAAAGGTGCTTGTCGAATATATTAAATTGCAAATTAGTATAAGTACAAGCACACGATTACCTTGACGCACAACCTTTCGCAACACCTCGATCTCATCCTCGTCCTTGCAGCGCGCATCCAGTTCGGTCATTATAGTTTCGCCAGCACGCAATTTAGGTAATTTAAATGTCATAACCAGCAGTTTGACGCCACCGACAACAGAGGCAATGCTTACTTGTACCGAAGTAAGTAAATTACCGATCTTGATGGTCGAGTAGTCCAACATGAAATAGGATAGCAGAAAAGCGGCGGGTAGGTAGAAGGTAATGAGACCGAGTGGCAAAATCGCATACAGACAATATAGATATCTGTGCTTCTCAGGCATAAGTACACCAAGCGCCATAAAGGAGCGAAAGAGATACGTGAGACCATCCTTCGAATGGATGTCGTGTATGGCGCCATATTGTCGATCTTCATATTTAGTTTTGCGATTCGGAGTACGAGTGGCTCGCTCGAATTGTAAGCGTATTAGCTGTGCATTGTTCAATACCGGTTCCTTGGCAACAATGAGCGGCTTTGAGGGAGCGTTTATGGATAGTAGTCTCCTCAAGTGACGCTGCAGAAAACTACTCATGTTGAGGGCGATTTCTTCTGAAAAAGAAGCGAAATTGTGAAAACTTTAACACGATATGTGGTTGTAGCTCTGCTGTAGAATCCCCTATTCTAATACTTAAAGAATAATACGAACGTTTGTGGTCGCAACAATATTTATTTGGATTCAAACACACAAGTATATACTTCAAACATACATTGGCGGCGAGTGCGAAATCATTAGTGACATAGTTCACCTCTAATCGAGTCCCAACCGCTCTCGGATGCCCATTTTTTTGATCAATGTATATAAGGAGAACGAGAATTTTGCAATCTGTATGAAGAATGGAATATGTTTTTTTTTTATCACATTAAGCCCCATCCATCATTCTTGCAAACTCACACTCAGAAAGCTACCCAGTGTTATGGGAAATATCTTGCCCGCATTCAACTCCATAACGCGCTGTGTACGCTGCATAAAGAAAACCAAAATTTTTCGAAATCGTACGTCCTGTTCGATCCAATTGCAGTGGAATATCTGTTGCGATAAACGCTCACTGTCGTCCATGAGACACTGGGCGTAATAGCAAAGCGGAAAGATCTCAACGACGACGGCCAATATGTAGAAACAAGAGGCGATCTGGGCGGAAAGTTGATCAGCGAAAATGAACATATTGATCAGTGTGGCGCTGAGTATGCTGGCGGTGATCATGAATTGTATGAAAATCGTCACGGAAATAATGGGAGCAATGATGTTATAGAGACTGCAAAAGGGGAAAACTATGAATTTTGCACCGAGCGCCCAATAAACTTACCCCAGCAGGTTCTTGTGGTCTAAAACGCAAAGTTTGAGTTCATCTAAATTCTGCTTGGTATTCATTGCCGCATTCGTGGCCAACTTTGTTATGCGCATCGACAATATATTCAAATGCGTACGTAGTATGCACACATAGATGACCGCGTACGAATCGTCCACTACCTGCTGAAAGCAGGCTACATCCATGAGCGCGAACTCAATCAGCGACGCTACTATGAACTCCAGCTTTGATTTGTGCCAGTCGAGAAAAGGATTATACAACGCATAGGGCGGTCGGCCAAAGATTACTGAGCCGAGGAAGGTGCTGGTCGCATAGCTCCAGTACGACATGGCAAAGAGCACCACGAAACGATTTCCTTGTCGCACAATCTTGCGCAATTCTGCGATTTCGTCCTCGTCGCGACAACGCGCATCCAAGCGGTCCATGAAAGCATTAGCGGTACGTAATTTCGGCAGCAGAAACGCCATGACGACGATTTTCACCGAGCAACCGATCACATTGATGGCGACCTGAATAGAGGTAAGCAGACTGCTTGGCACTAAGTCTTCGGCGGACATGGTGGCGTAGCTAAACACGAACGAGAGTGGCAGCCAGATGGTGACCAGCAGGTGCGGTATAAGCGCATAGAGTGCGTATAGCCACTTGCGGCGGCCTGGCATGTAAATGCCGAGTACGCGAAATCCCTTGAAAAGATAATTGGTGGCATGGACGGTGCGTACGGCTGGAACAGTTGATGCGGCTGTTGGAAAAGCGCTTGCTTGAGGAGAGCGACTGGTAGTGCAGTCATCAGTGGTTACCTACCTGATAAGCGCCGGTGAACGTTTTTCAGCTGCAACTGGCGGCTGCCAGATGGCGTGTCGTCCATTGTTGTGTCCATGATGGCGGTTGTTGAATGAAGAGCATCGTCGGTGTCGCTTGTGCGTGTATTTAAGGCGAAAATTCGCCAGTGGTCGGGGTAACACTTGCGATTTAAATTCCTTTAAGGCCTTTGAAAAGTTGACAAGTTGATGCAAAAAGTTTGACCAAAACTCAGACAGATGCACTAAGAAAAATGCATAAATAAGAAAAACTAAAATTTCGCCTAACTGATTTCGTGTTGAATACTTGGAAGTTTCTATTTAGGCGTACGCGAGCACCTGCCGTTCGCGTTTTTTTTTTCTTTGTTGAAAACTTTTTCTATTTAGAAATTATTTTAAGCAGCATTTTCAGTGTAAACATACACAAAACGAATTAAACATTTATATTTGCTTTGACGGCAAACTTTCTTACGGTAACTTTTATTCAGATATTAACAGACTAAACTTTTTTTTACATGCCCATTTAGTTACGAGAGGTTCATAGTTATATATTATACTCGTATTGAGTAGAGGGAGTTTAAGTTTTCGAGAACTGAATTTTTTCAAAGCTTTAATTATATTTTAACTAGTAATTGCTTTAATTAAAATACTTACTGTTGCACTTCCGCTTCGTTCTTTGTTTGATAAGCGTTAATGGGCTTGACGGCTTTCAGTGAAAAACTCAATTTCTCAGCTTTTTATGAGTGGTTTATGTAAGCAAATAAATACAAATGTATGTATGTATGTACATATGAATATTGCTATTGCTAGTAAATTTATTATTTAAAATATTTCATAATAATTAAATTATCACAGTACAAATATATAAACCTCATGTTTATTATATTAATTTAGTTTAGTTAAAAAATTTCGTACATAACATACACATTTCTATGTACATATGTACATATGGGCATTTCCACGGTAACGCACGCAATATTCGTACGCTTTTAAGTGCGTCCAAAACAAAGAAGACAAAGTAAAAGTTTATATATATTGAAATTGTTTTAAAGGGCTGACGGAGTGCTAGATTTTAATATATACGGGAAGGATCTACTACAAATAAGTACGTAGTTATAAGCAATTATAAAGTGATACGGACGCGACAAAAAATAGAAGTTTTATGGAGGCGCATTAAGAAATTTACAAAAATCAGCAAATTAAGTATTTATATATATATATATGTATGTATATATATACATATGTATATATGTATGTTAATAAATGCGAACAGATGACTGTTATTCGTAGGTTTATGAAATATGATAATTTTCTCTTAGTTTTTTTTTTAATTGAGTGTAGAAGAAATACGGACGCGACAAAATTTTCCACGAGCCAAGAAATACAATTTTGTTCATTATAACACTTCAATTTTATTGAAAATAAAGCAAAACAATAACGTTAATTAAAAATTCAAGTAACAATATAGTGAAATTATTAGTTTTTAGTATGGTCTATTTTAATTTGTTTCTTTAATGAATAGGCGGTTTGAGCAACTTCAATAAATTGAAATATGAAAACCAATGCATACTTTTAACTCCTTTGATATTTGGAACATTTCGCCATAACTCTGATAGTTAATTAGAAAAACTATCAATTTGTGTTCCAGAGATATACAAAATGTTTACCCCATCAATGTTGTTCTTGGCACATTCATAGAAGCATGAAGCATCACCGAGAACAATATTTCTTGCTTTAACGATTTGCCATTTTTTTCATTTTCTCTCTATACTTCATTGTTATTGCTTTTCTTGTTTCATTTGCCGTTTTTGCCATCTATAAAATTTAAATTTTGTGCAATTTCTACGACTTTATTTAATATTTAAGGTTTACGGTAACGGACGCGGCGAATTTCAAACACCAAACAAATTTTTTTAATCGTTTTTGCCAAGAGCCAATTATTATTTTTCTTAAGTGAAATGATTTATCTGCTTACGGTCTGAAAGCAATTTACACTTCAACACTTTGTGCACTAATGAGAACAATAAATGCTGTTTTTCGGTAACGGACGCCACATACGAATATAAGCAGAAGCAAACACAAAAAACTACCGTTATTCGTTCTCCACTCAGTCTGTCTGCTTGTTAAATATTATGTTACTATCAGCAGAAGATTTTTAAATAATAAAAACATCATAGTATTACTTTGATTAAGGGAATATAACAAGGAAGAAAGTTGGTATATTTGGTCACAAGAGTCAGATTTTTGTAAATTTTGTATATATGTACGTTGTATATTTCAGCTCAAAATTAAAAGAAAATAAAAATTCCTTTATATTTATAAAATAAACACATTTGAGATTTATTAATCATCAACAAAAAGTTTTCAGGAACAGTTTGAATTTTGCACTCGTGGTGGACCTTTTTGTGGAAATGCCCATATGTATGCAGTATACCATATATGTATGTATGTATGTTTGTTTGTCCGCGTATGTACTTATTAAGGGTTCTCCAATAATAAAGTTTAATTAATAGTTGTTTTAATAATAATTTTGGCGCTTACACTTTATTGCTCAACGTTTGGCCGAGCTTCTCCTGTCGTTTGTAGTGTTCGTGTTTTATGTTGTACCACAAATGAATTGCTCTACATTTTTGTGCCGACTCCGAACGGCAGATGTATTTTGTGAGAAGCTGTTTCATGGCAGAAACACCCTTAGAGGTCTGACCGCTATAAGAATCAACTTTTTCTAAGGTACAAGTTCTACTTGTTTTGGCTGACATTCTGATACACTCAACCACAGCGGCCACAAGTTACAGGTTTTTTGCTAAAAATGTTTTTTCACGGCGGAATGCAATACGAGTCTCATAGAGCCGCAATTTCGAGCAAAAAATTGGCATGCGCTCAATCTGCGTAGAGAATAGTTGGCATTTTCTGGTACAGGTAATAATTTTCACATTTAATGTGTAGAATAAAATTAAAATGCAAACATTGAATGTGAAAGTGCGATCGCCAAACGTTCTTCTAAATGTGTTCCGCTGCTTTTATCGCTTGGAAATAAGCTCTTACTCTTAATTACATATCTTTCACATACCGGCTGTGCATTTGCATTCGGTTTGTGTACCCAGTTTGATAACAAATTTGTATGCTTTGCAATCGCTCCTATTGCAGAACCCATTACCTCCGTCGTCGTTGGGGGTTATCTCGAATTGCTTTATTGCTTTATTTCAACAGCACTTTCGAATCCATTAATAATTGCATTTAATTGCGATTCATAAGGAGCTGGTGGTGTGGCGACAGGCGGCCAACAGTTACCGCAAAAATTTGTCAATAAAACGCCCCTTAATTTGATTTCATGAGTGGAATTTTAAAACGAGGAGTATACTATTAGAAATTCAGAATTTTTAAATGCGTTTGCGAATAGCTTAAAATATTTATACCACATACTTGTATGTTTGTATGTATGTATGTATGAATGTATGTTTGTATGGTACATTGCGCTGGTTAGATTCGACTGTTGCCATATTGCCAATATTATAATTGCACTCAGGTCAATCGATATATTTTTAACCAAATTTGACCCCGCAAACTTACTAGCTAAGCGTTGTCGTTGAAAAGAAAAGAATCGAGGTTTTTTGGCTTGAAAGTTGAAGGAGCCACCAATGACAGGATGAACGGCTGTAAGGATCTGCGATCGGCCAACGAAAAGGTGTAATACAATTCAACTGAGCGTTGGCAATGTTTCGACGACCAAATAGAGACACCTCGCTTTAAGCCCAACTAATTTATTTGAGTAAAAAAATAAAGCCTGTGGATTGCGTGCTCAGTTAGCTATTTTTTAATTGTATATTTAAAGCCATATTCAGGTATAGGTACTGGGGTTTTCACCACTTCACTAGATACCCAGTCGCTCCTTCAAATTAATTTTTGCCATTAAAGTATACAGCGAGAAAGAAAATTTTGCAATCTGAAATGAGATAAACGAAAGTTTTTATATCCACTGATTGAGCATTATCAACTCCCCACTCGCATTCACTTACGCTTAGAAAGCTGCTCAGTGTTACCGGAAACAATTTGCCAGCGCTGAAAAACATTGGACGTTGCGCTCGTTGCATGAAAAAGATCAACAGCTGGCGGTACTCCTTGCTTTGCTCGAACCATTTTGAGTGGAAAATCACTTCTGACAGCTGACTGCTATCGTCAATAAGACACTGGGATTGGTAGCAAGTCGGAAAGATCTCCACAACTACGGCCAATATATAAAAGCCGGACGCTACACGTGACCAGATATCAGTCGCGAATATGACAATGTTGATGAGCGTGGTGCCGATGCAACAAGCCGTTACCATAAATTGAATGAAGATTGTTATCGAGACAATGGGTGCAATGACATCGTAGAAGCTACATTTGCAATGGTAAATTATCAAGTATGCGCGGAATTGAATACAAATAATTTTCCACTCACTCGATCAGCGACTGATGGTCCCTGATGCACAACTTCAGCTCCATCAGATGCTGGTCCATGGTCAGCGCGGTGTTGGTGCCCAACTTTTCAATGCGAAGCAGCAAAGTCTTCATATGAGTTCGTAAAATATTAATATAGATGACCGAATACGCATCATTCAAAGTCTGTTGAATGCAAGCAAGGCACATTATGGTGAACTCGAGGAACGAAGCAATTAAAAACTCAGTCTTGGAACGACGCCACTTGAGAAAGGGAAAATACAGAGCATACGGCGGATGACCCATAGCTACGGAGCCGAGAAATGTGCTGACCGCATAGCTGAAAAATATGGTGAAGAAACATATAACCACCTTCTTTCCAAAACGTATCAGTTTGGAGAGTTCGGCGACTTCATCAGCGGTCCTACAACGCTTGTCCAAACGCTCGAGTAGGTGGTGCGTTGCACGCAATTTTGTCAGCAAAAAGGCCAATGTTATAAACTTTGCCGAACCACCATATGTGTCGAAAGTGACCTGAAGCGAAGTAAGCAGATTGCCCATGTCGACCTCATCCGCTGTGATGGTGAAGAATATGAGCGTGAAACCTAAAGGCATATAAATGGTGCATAATATGTTGAAGGTTAACGCGTAGATTATGTAAAAGAAACGGTAATGCGATGGCATGATAAGCCCTATAAAGAAGCCAAATTTGTAGAGATGCTTAGTGGCATCCCGACTGCTCACTGTTAGATGAACTGCGGAAAAGGAACACAAAAGTAAATCAGATGACGACCAACCGAAGACTCAAGTAATTGACAGTCCTAAAGTATATTATCCTTTTTTTGTACACCACTCACTCATACTACAGAAGTGATGACACGTACTGCTACACTTCAGATTAGATTGCTGTCATCAATACTCACCGCGATCTGCGTCAGTGTCCCGCAATGAGTGCAGCGGTTTACCGATTTTTGGTGAACCCAATAGCTGCTTTTTAGTTTCTTGCAATTTTAGAGCAAGGCTCAGCTTAGACCCCTTATCATGCAACAGTGCGTGCAATGGTCTGGCGTTAGTTGGCTCTAGCAAGAATCTTGGTTTGTCCATGTTGTGGCGAACTTCAAATGTATTTTTCGATCAAATTCGTATGTTGTGCTTTTATATACGTGCAGTGAAGTTATTCGTAGAAGGCCACTGTGTATTAGAACGTACTTACGTACATAAATGCGTAGCGAGTCGAGAGGGAAATGAATACGGAAAACTTGTGAGTTCCCATGTGGGATTAATGTGAAATTTAATTTTTAATTATACTATTTTTACTGCAATTTTAGGAAGAAAGCAAGCGTTTGAATTCGGTGGACATTCAACTATTTCCTTTAGCGCGAATTGTATATGAAAGGGTCGTCCTTCACACATTTGCTAAAAGTTTGACATGCTAAAAAATGTCTCAGTTCGTTGGGAATACACTAGAAAATTTGTTCCACTCTTATTAAAAGTTGAGTTATAAAATGTTTTTTTTATTTGTGGGGATCAGGCACGAAACACCACCGTCCATTGTACTGCTTTAATGTTCATTTACTTTTTTTTTTAATCTGCAGCATTTACGAATAAATCTCAGCAGATTTTGGGATGTCAAAGAGCTCAGGTGTTCGTCTCTCAACACGTCGCGACCAAATGCCTCATACCTTGTTCTTGCAAAGGCGGGGCAGAACTACAGAAAGTGTTCGCCCCGTCTCTTTCTCTTCAAAACAGGATGGGCATATGGAGTTGTCATGTACGCCTATCATTGTCAGGTGTCTATGCCACGTAAAGTGACCGGTCAGCAGTCTCCCTGTTAAGCAAGAACAAGTGTTTTGATCGTTCTTCTGTGTTGTAGAGAATGCCCCCGTACAGCACACGGCGATTGTTCTCTGAAGTTTAGCAAGCAGATCCCCAACACTATTAATTGAGAGTTTGCTCCACCATACCACTGAAGCATAGCTGATTATGGGTCTGATCTTCGAGGTATACATATGTATATCCAGAGGATACCCTTTGTTGATAGACCCCACGTTTTGCCTAAGACCCGTTTACACTGCCAAAAGGCTGCCGATGCTTTCGAGGTCTTGTGCTAAACGTGAGATTTCCCCGACAGTTTTGCATTCAGAATTACTCCCAAATACTTCACTTCGGGAGAAGTCTGAATTGAGAGTCTCTTAAGTGTGAGGGGAATGTTAGTATTTTTTTTTTAATAAGTCTGTATAAGTACTTAACTGCGATCAATTATTTAAACATTTCATTTTCAATATATTTTAACTTTTTAATATTCTTTTTAATTGAAAATACACTCACTTGGAAAACTGGCGAGTGTGAGACCACCCTAACTTTGAATTTTAGATCTTATACACTCGGCGTGTGAATGCGAACTACAGGATTTGTAGGCGGAAACCGGATACATCCTACTAAAAGCTGCCTGCATAGATTATGATGTACATAACTACAACATACATACCTACATACATACATATGTATGTATGTACATGTGTACGTATGTATATGCCTTTCTTACAAATGCCAGATGTGCGTAGCAACTTTTTAATTTTCAATCAGTAACCAATGCGCCTTTGCGCGCCTAAATAGCGTTTAATTAGACATTGTGATGGAATTATATAGGTATATATGTATGTATGTACGTTAAAGGGAAAATAATTTGCAACGACCCGTCCATCAGCAAATCGCAGGGACAAACACTTGAAGAATGCGGTCTCAATTTGGAGGAACCTTGTTTTTCACACGGACAATTGTACGTCGCATCTTCCCGAGTGGCATTTCACCTCGTTCAGATTGGCAGCTCGTTTTGCTCTTTCCGACATCATCGATCGACAACGCTCGATACGGTAAATGCGTTTGAGATCACGGCACTCGATAACTGTTTATCTATTTTTGTGCGATTCGAAAACGAATGCCGTAATTCGCGCGCACAAAAAAAAACTTGACTATTACCCTTGAGGAAATATAAAAAAATACATTGATATGCAAGTGCATTTTTTTTTTTTTTTTTTTTTTTTTTATAAAAATACTTTATTCGAATTTTCATAATTTCAAGTAATTTTCATATACCGTATGGAAAAAGAGCTACAACTAATCATAAAGTATACAAAATTTGTTAGTCGCATATTTGTTTGTACACTAAATCGCTGAAACGAGCAAAAAATAAAAAAATTTAAATAAAACAATAACAAACAAAAGCACAAGAAACAGTAAAATAATGCAAACAATTTTAATTTGTAAAGATTACAATTAAACATTGTGACAAAAAGAGTGTGGACTAGATCATATGTATAAACGGTTACAGTTACCGCAGCGGAAAGTATAGCGGTTACTACTTATGTACATATGTACATATGTATGTATATATATATGTACATACATATGTATATGTATAACGTATGTATGTACATACCAATTTTCTTTTATATGTTTTGTTTGGCATTGACATGTGTACATACGAGTACATATTTGGTTTGGCATTTGTTTGCTGTGTTTCGGATAAAAGTATTTAATACAACAAAATTCCAATGTTTTTGCAGCATTCGATAAGGGATTCAAGCTTTTAACATTTGGAATTTGTTTAAACTTTTAATTAGCTACGTACATATATTTGAGTTATCAGTTTGTGTGTGTGTGTGTGTGTATACAGTTAGTTTTAAGTAAAACAAACGCAATGTGAATACAAACATACATACATACATACATACCATACATACGAAAATACAGTAGTTGTGAAATCGTTTGCAACCAAATTCAAAATAATATTGCTGGCCATTTATGTTAGTACATTTTTTTTTTCAAATAAAATACAGTTTATTTTCTAACAAAAACAATGTAAAACTAAGTTTAAAATTTTTTGAAATGTTAAAAAAAAATGTCCATTTGAAATTCGAACGAATTTTAGTAAAATAAAGTGCAAGTTGCACGTAGCTAAAAATTATGAACATTTCTTTACTTTTCCTGTAAGTTCCTAAAAAGTGTCAAAATGCAAGAGAGTAAGGTAAAAACACGCTCTAATAGAGAATTACATGAGAAAGTACGGGAATGCAAAAAACAATTTTTTTAGCCCAAGAAGCGAATGTCAGAATATTTATACAAAAAATAGTAATAAAAACACTTAAACGCAAGCAAAACTATCACAAGAAATTTTGTAATTTTCTTTATTTTGTGCTTTCACAACAATACTGCTAACAGCTGATTTTGACACTTTTTGGATATTTACAGGCAAACAATTTTCTGACTAAATCCTGTCACTTCGGACAAGAAGAGAGTCGCAGTTACTCTCTCAACTGCGCTCTCAGTTACAGTTGTTTTTGAGTACGGGAATGCTTTTTGGACTAAATCCTGTAAAAAACTGTAGATAAGGAATGGACCTATTACCGTCGATTTATTTGAATTTTTTCGACGCGTTTGCTTTCACATACATATGTATGTATGTACCCGCATATAAGGAATAAACACAATTTATTTTAATACTTTTGAGAAAACAGTTTGAAATTTGAATGAACATAGTAGATTGTTTTTAATCATGATTCAATTATAAAAGTTTAGGTAAATAATGACATTCGTATTTTGACACTCCCTTATAAAGGGTTGTTTGACGAAGTATGGAAAACGAGTTAGATTTTGTTACCCTTTTTTTTTAAAAAGTAAATAATAAGTAGTAAAATATTAGTGATTTTTTTAATTAAAAATTTCGAAGACATTTCATTTAAATTAAGAAATACAATAGCTACGCTTACAAAATTTAAATAATTATGCACTTCTTGGTAAATATTTTTTTTTTTTTTTAATTTTTACCTAGCGAATAAATTTTCAATCTATTTGTCCCATGAACTAAACGATTTTATGGTATAAAGCAAATATAAGTTATTTATTCGGTTTATTTCTTTTATTTATTTACCATCGGTAACAGGGTTATTCTTAATATTGTGATGAAATCCTGAAGGATGAAAGGACCAAACATTTTATTCCGATAA
This sequence comes from Philophylla caesio, assembly GCA_963971545.1. Taxonomy (NCBI): domain Eukaryota; kingdom Metazoa; phylum Arthropoda; class Insecta; order Diptera; family Tephritidae; genus Philophylla; species Philophylla caesio. The sequence continues at coordinate 122,925,490 of OZ020607.1, forward strand.
ATAGTAAGTGACTTTATGGAGTTAATGGAGTTGTAAGAAAACCACAATAATTCGCAATTTTAGAAAGATAATCTTTATATATTAAAAGAAAAATAAATCAAACTTCATAACTCAAGAATTTAGTACTTACAAATTCTTGTTTTTGGCATTTGGATGATTATTATTATGCCACATTATTTTTAATTTATTTAAACCTATTTCTTCTAGAAAATACAAAACTTTCTACTCTGTCACATCGAATTCATATGCGAGTGAAAAGCGTTCAATGAAAAATGGCGTCATTTATACAAAATTATATGAAATATTTACGAGACGGGGTCAATAATCTTGCAATCAGAAAAAATGCTGTATCATTAAAATCCGAATTTAAACTTACTATTTACGCGCACATAAGAAACAAAAAGTTTTTGGTATAAAAAAGTTTTGAGGTTACTACAATTTTTATTTTTAAGAAGCAACACGGTTTGGATGCTAAGTGAGCCGTTTGACAGCAGGTGAGGGAGCTAGCTGCTTAGTTACCAAACCTTTAATAATTGAATCATGGTTTTTAATTAATATATGAAACTATTCGAGACTGAACTTGTTTGAAACTTTTTAAGAAAAAACACAAGTGACAAACAAAATTATTTAAGATATGATTGCAAATGATATAACTATTAACGTAAAAATATAATTCTTACATATATTTGTATGTATGTACATATGTATGTACATATCCATATATGTATAATATGTAATTATTTAGCAGTTAACAATTTGACTAAGCAAAAGAAGCGATTTTATAAAATAACTAGTTTTACGTATTTCTTACCATAGTATATTCATTTCTTTTTGGCAAAAAAATGTGTAATTACAAAGTACAAGATTATTGCTAAACACATACAGATGAAAAAGCCTGCACACATACATACATACATATATTCGCGAGTAGATGTGTGTGTATGCAAGCTGTTTAAATAAACTCTAAACTAATGCATTCCACGACTGACTGACTTATTTTATTTAGAAATTCACATAAAAAGATAAGCCATCAATCGAGATAAGGGCATTTAAAAAAAAACAAAAAAAATAAGCTTTATTATATAGTAAAATTTCGCTCGGTTCGGTAATTTACATACATATATTGCGGCGCTCTTTTTCGCTCTCCCAATTATCCGATTTACATAGTTTCATAATTTGTAAACACTTTCGTAAGCAACACACATTTTTTTTTTGTAATTTTCGGCCTTTTTTTTATTTTTTTAACTAGCGAATTTGTCTCGTTTACAAAGACGTAAAACTGCATATGCCGCCAACTCAAGTACGCTCGCGAATTCCATAGCTTCTTGGCCCATTTTGGCTTTGCTCTGCTTATGAACAGTGTTTGTTACGTCCCGAAGGCAGCTTCCTATTGTAATTTAATTTTAATTTGCATTTAATTTGAGGTTATATTTACAATTCGTCAGCGATGCTGTAAGCCCCGCTACGATTTGTACGTGTGTTTGGAAACAAGCAAACGAGTTTTTTTTTTACAAAAAAGTAAAAAATGATTTTTGGACATGGAACGCAATGCAATAACTCCGATTTAATATGTATGTTTGTGTATAGGATATCTTCAGACGGCGAATATAATATAAGGGGCTCAAATTTTTAGTAATTTTTTTTTGAGAATTTCGACAAAAATTTCGCAAAAAAAAAACATGCTAATATACTACATACATACATATGTATGTGTCCGTACAAATGTATGGTATGTACATACATACTTATGTGTAAATACTACTTGGTGTTATTGGAATGTAAGAGGAATAATATAGCATTTTTTTTTCTAAAATAAATTTTCTTAACTCACGCATTATTTCCTAACCTCAAATCAGTATGCCCTAGTTTCTCACTTTTAATTGAAATTCATAAACTTACTCGTACTTAATTTTCTTGCTTTTTCGCATGCTTATCGGTTGTACTAAATATATTAAATGTAATGCATACATACAATACGCATGCACTTACGAAATTACATCAGCCTTAAATTTATGCACCTAATTCTTCTTTTAGCGATTACATGTACATATATATGTTTGTAAATATGAAATATGAAGAAGAAACTTACAAATTCTTAATTTCACAAATTTCTAAATTCAAGTTCAAATGCAAACGCCTCTCAAATAGAATACATATTGAATTACGAGAGTATATTTTGGTTTTTCGCTTTTTGGTTATTTTTGTTTTTTGCTTGTATTATTAAAGTAATAATTTCGTTCGTTTTTAAATACAATATAAGTACACATACATATACATATATTTTTAGTTATAATTCTTTTGTTGCTTGAGTAGTACTTAATTCTTTTTCTTTTATTTTTTGTTTGTTAAGGCATCAATTGCGTAAATTTTGAAGTCGACTATAGTTTTCTTGTATTATTAAGTCGACCTGTGTGCTTTAAGTGTTTCGCTTTACTATTTGATTTCAAATACAATTTTTGCATGAACTTGAAGACCTTCAATACATAGTATTTTGAAAAACAAAAAAAAACCAAACTTTGATTCTTATCATCATTTATAAGTGTGTGCTTCTTTGCTATTTAATTTATTTTATTTTTGGCAAAACTAATTATGTGGTTAGGAAGGTATTGGCAATGTGGAGTAGTGAATTTAAGCTTTCTGTTGCAGAAAATAGCTTCGTCGTCTCTCTGTAGCAATTGTTTTAATGGAGTATATACTTTAAAAGCCGTTTAAGCATTATTCAGCGCTTTATTTTGCTATTCAGCAAGTCAGCAGTCGCGTCAACTTGTTTTTGCATGTTCTGGCTGCTTGCAATTTTGGATTATTTTCCTAAACAACGAGTATTAGTTCTATTCAGCGCAATTCAGCGCACACAGATTTGGAAATGTGCCATTTAATTTACTGAAAATTCGTTTCAACCACGTGTGCGCTTGCAGTGCTGGCTTATGCAACTTTTCATGCTCACTTGTGTTTTTAAATGCAATTCAGCATTCTTATTTTAAGTTATTTGTTGTAAGCACGCATGAATTAGCTAAATATTCATGTGCACTGCGGTATTCAGCATCATTTACAAGCAATTCAGCGCACTGATTTTTACGCTTACATATTCTGACATTAAGCCAATTATATAATTCCTAATTATTTGCAGGCGCTTAGAACGTTTCATAAGCCTTGTATGCATGTTAAATTCTTCAGCTTAGAAATTTTCGTATACCAAAAAAGTGATTATCGAATATTCATTATATCAAATGGGAAAAGTATACTCGTATTTGTATTATTTGTCGGCATATTGTTCTACTAACTAATATTATTTGAATACTACTTCGGATCGAAAGCTAGCTACGATCAAAATACCTGCTTAGTTCGTTAAGTTCTCGTGTACTTTCACCCGGTTGTACACTATGATTATTTATGTAAAAAGTAGAAACCGAAAAATTTACAATAGTTGCCCAAAAAGCGCTTCTTTTTGTTTTTTTATACTTCACTTAGATAGAAGAGTGTGGGAGTTCTAATATTGCCGTTGGTTTTTAAGATGTTGCGAATGACTTAAGCGGACTCTTCTAAGTTGCATTTCTTTTATAACCGTTTGCACTACCTCCAGTTAACCGTTAATCGGAAGTGGATGTGCTGGTTAAGGGCATGCGTTAAATGACTAAGCACTAAATAGTAAGTAGCACACCGCCAGTAATTTTATTTAACCATTAAGCAAACCGCCCTAAGCTTCTCATTCGCTTTCTTACAACCTGTACTCGTAATGCGCCGAACGCGAGCGTCGTGCACCCGAGTACCACCGATAGGGCAGCTGCTGCATTGAGTGTTGCGCCGACGCAGATAATTGCTGCTGTTGCTGCTGCTGTGGCGAATTTAACGACAATGAGCTGCTGACAAACGCGCCGGGACTGCGCGCTAATTGCAGCGTCGTGGTAGAGAAGCGGGCTGTGCCGCCCTGCTAGGAAGTGGGTGGCGTGGTGGCGGGCATGTCGCTTGTATGGCGCCGTGATATGCGTCGATTGAAGAGCGCTATTGTTGATTGATTGATGTAGGCGCTGGCATTGGCGCTGCCGCCACTGCTGTTGCCATTGTTACTGTTACTATTGTTAATACTACCGTTGCCGCTGCTGGCGTCCAAAAACGCTTCGGGACTAAAGCGTACGCGACTGTGCTGTGACGAAATGGAACCCTCTTTGGCACTCAGATATGAGCTGTCATCGCTGGTGAGCGAATCGGGTGGTGTCGGATTGGTCGGCGTGCCCTGTTGTGAAGAGACACTGCCCGTGCGTTTGCTGTTGCTTCCAGTACCGCTCCCGCTTACCAGTGACAGACCATTGCCTGTCATATCGGCTGCAGTATTTACTGTAGCATTGACCGTGCTGGTGCCGTTCGTCGTCTTGTAGTTGTTGTATTTTTTCAATGAAGAGCGCAGTTTGCTTGCACCGCTGCCGTTATAGCCGAGCGCTAACGCTGTTGTCGCCTGCTCGAATGGCAACGACGCCGGGCGTTCTTGCGCGTGCAGCGGTTTAATGTGAATCGGACTGAGTGGCGTCGATTTCGCGTGCGTCGTGTGCGTGTAGAGACTGTGCTGCGGTGTGCTAAAGAGCGACTGGTGTTGCTGTTCGCGCTCGCGTTGAAGCTGCTGCAGATGCTGTTGCGCCAGCGTGCTGTGGAACTTTGGTCTCGGGAGAGGACTGCCGATGTACGCGGGCATATTCTCATAGTCGCGTATGCGATTTAAACCGCCGCCGATATCGCCACCCATGCTGCCGCTTGTGCCGCGTATTAAGCGCTGTGACATCTTGGGTGAGCTCTTGTAGAGTTCGTGTTTGCTAGGCGGCGGCACACCGCCAATCGGTGCAGGAGGCGGCGGCTGCAGCTCGCGATAGTGCGCATAGTCCGGAGCGCTGTCTACAATTCCGCCACCGGCACCCACATTTATGTTCAGTTGCAAGTTAAGATTATTATAATCATAGAATTCGGCTGCATGCAGCTCGTCGTGATCGAAAGAGAAGCCTTGGTTTATATTCGAGCTATTCGAAATGGTCGAGGGTGTGCGACGGTGCCCAGCTGCGCTGACGCCCATCTGAGGAACGCGCGGCGGAGGTGTGCGCGTCTGGTAGTGCTGCTGATGCTTCGGGGTTACTTGCTGCGGTTGCTGCTTAGGATCGTAATTGTAGTCGTAGTAATTAGGCAGACGGTGATTGTAGTCGTAAGAGTAGTCGGGGTAAGATTTGCAGTCGCGCTGATACGCCAACTGTACCTCTGGTCGATACGGAAAATAGTTGGAGCCTGAAATTGGGAAAAAACTTGTTAATAATTACCCCAAAGTAAGCGCCCTTAGACTTACCAAAGTAGTCCGCACGATGCACGCCTGCACCATAAGCGCCGCCGTCGTTGGAGAAGCTCGGCCCATGGCGCAGGTAATCAGCGCGTGTATATTGCGTAGCCGGCGGTGCCATACCACCGCCAATGTGAAAGCCATCGTCAAAGTGACGCGTTGGCGGCGCCTCGTCGTGCATCGAATACTCGAGTTGCTCTGGAAACGAAGAAGTGCTGATTTTGCGGCGCGGCGAAGGCGTCGGCGGCTGCGTATGGCTACCCAGCGACGATGAAAGCAGCGCCGACGTGTTGTTGGTAAAATTCGAACCCAAGCCGCTGGTAGTAGAGCCAGTCAGTGGCAGCTGTTGATGTTGTTGCGTTTGCTTCTGCTGCTGTTGCAACGCCAGTTTGCTGCCTGAGTCGGCGGGTGGCAGCGCGTGCTTTTGGAAGTAATAACTGGTTGCGGCATGCATTTTAGGTGAGCCGCGCGGACTCTGATGCATTGCTACGCGCTGATCCTCTAAACGCGCGAATGTTGCGTCGTTCAGTGCGGCGCTGTCGGATGAACAATCAAAATCAAAAAAAAATCTGCGCTGAATTAAAATAAAGCAATTGTTGTTACTCACCGATTGTGCTTGATGCCAGTGCCATGGTAGGTGTTGGCCGCAAAACGGCTGCGCTCGTCCAAAACATTCGGAAACTCCATTTCCATGGGAGCCTTCAGCGCAGGGACGTCGCTGAGCAGCGACGGATGTACTGGTGACACATTCGAGATGCGTACATCGTAGCCAGCGGCGACGCCAGCCAAAAGTGCGGCCATATTGTAGAGCAGCACCTCGATGACGGAGAGCTTCGGCTTGCGCACCGCATCGCCCGCATACAAAGTCGGCATGGGAATATTCGAAGTGAAGCGACTGAGCAGATAGGGATTCGGCGACATAATGGGCAGCGGTGCGTCCACAACGGAACTATCTGCAGCAGCGGGCAACGTCTGCAACGGGGAGCACCAGTCTTTGGAATTGTAGTCTGCGGTTGATGGGCCAGCAGCAGAGAAGAGTTAAAGTAAAAGTTGCAATTGTGTGAGAAAGAGAAAGTGAACAAAGTGAAGAGCATGACGAAAAGGTACGGACGTCAATGACAAAATCAAACCGCAGACAAACCAAATTGTTAAAAACCGAATATGAAATTAGAAAGTTGAAGTTGCAAACAATAGCCGACACCAGTATTTTTTTTTTTTTGCAAAAATAAAAATATACTCTTACGTACGTACATACATACATATAAACAAAGGAATAAAACTCAAAGTTAATTGTAAATAAAACTAAAATACAAACTATTTATTGCTTTTTACTTTATTTTATTTTAGTGTTTTTTTTTTGTTTTTTGTGTTATAAATTTTTTTTGTAAATTTTTCGAGGGATTTACGGTAAGTGTTTTCGTTTTGCTAATAATTTTGCTTTGTTGTATAAAATGGAATATTTCGTGTTGCTTAAATTTTAGTTATAGAAAAGCTTTTAAATATTTTAAAATTGCAAAATGAATGCCGTGGCCAAAGTTGTTGCCATAAATATGAGACAACACTGTAGATAAAAGAAAGACAAAAGTGTGGCTATGCAATTTGTAAGTTGTAAGTTGTAAAGGACTGAACATTTTAAATCACATACGAAATACAAACAATAATACAATTTTGGAAAAAATGTATGTAAATACAAAAATCATAATGTGCAAAATGTTAGTGTAGAGAACCTTAAGTGGAGGAAAAATGTCAGCGATTACATTAACAACGATTTAACATGAAAAAATTTGGAACGAGCACGCACATTATTTAAAAAAAAAATCTTGTAAAAATAATCGCTTTCACACGATGGCGAAACTTGATAAATCCATAATCGATAATTCGATAAAATTTTGTTATACTTACATATATTCAAAATATATTCAAAATCGTGCATTTTTAATCAGATAAATGACAATTTGTTTTTGTGCCACATTTTTCTTCTGCTAACATACTATGGCAATTCAAATAATAATTTCTGAAGCTAAAGCTTAAACACACGATGTATTTTTATAAAAAAAAATGTTTTTAAAATGTATAAACTTTTTTTAAATGTTCGCTCAAAAACCAAATTTCTTTGTATGTTTTGAAAAAATAATACCCAGCCAACGTGAATCGTGTGAAAAATAATTTTATAAAATAAATAATTTGTTTTTAAACTTTGTATGTACATATGTAATTAAAAAATATACATAAGGCCAGCAAAAATTTTCGTGATGTCTATTGCAGATTGGCGCTGACAAACAATAAATATACAAATGCGAAATCAAATATACAAACAGATGGGCGCACATATTAGCAAGTTATACTAAAAAAATAAAATTTTAAAAAATTAAATGGGACGATTTGCACAGCTTCTACATAAAAACAAAAAAAAAAAAACAAATTTGCTTTACTCTGTTTCGTTTTGTGATCACAGTTTTTTCAACCAAAGAAAAAGTTGAAATAATAAAATACATCGAAAACATTAAAAAAAAAATTGCAACATTTTGCACTCAGCCAAAATAGAAATGATTACAAAATCACTTTTGTTTAAATAAAAATAACAGTAATAAGAATTTCTTTTTTACTTAAAAATTATGCAAAAAATGCAGCGCCAATAGAATTGAAATTGTAAGAGAAGATAAAAATTCGCCATATTCCGCACCGTAGCTGCGGCGTGTGTAGCTAAAGGAATACAGCGTCGCTCATTTGTTGTATGTTTGCACACGGTTTTATGTACGTACGTACATATGTATGTAGTATGTTGTATGACTGCATGTACTTTTTCACCTAAAGTATCGCCAAACTTTACAGCTATTTACTAACAACGTTCTTCTCTGCTTTAGTGATTTAACATTCTTGTTTTTTTTTTCGTTTTGTCAGTTTTATCTGAGGCACTCATCAAAGTCTTACGTTTTAAGCTTAAAAACTAATTTTTTTTTGTTGTTGTTTTTGTTATACTACACTTTAACTTAATTGAATACAATTTATATATTTGTTTTGCATATTTGCAGCGGTTGCCATCATTCCATCATTGTGTTTTCACATTTTTCAAAACCCCATTTGCACTCGGGTAGTGATTTCGTTTATTTAGCTCGTTAAAAAAAAAATAAATGCACAAAAATGCAAGCACACTGATTCGAACGCTTTAGACTTAAACGCTCCTTTACGTAGCAGCGCCGCTGTATTAAAGTTTCCTTCCTTTTTCGCTTTATGTACCCACCGGACCCTAAAATCTATTCAAATTTAAATGTCGGTCGTTAGCTTTGCTTCCCTTTTTCAATTTTGATATACACAATTTTTCTCTGCCGCACTTAAACGCACTCCAATTGCTCGCAGGACTTCGCCTTGGCCTTCGTTTTGCCGCGTGCTTCGTGCACGAACTCCGAATTGGCATTCTCGAACAGTTTGTATTCGCTTTCCGATTTCTTCTTTCGTAAAGTGAAGTAATTCAGTATGCTTTGCACTTTGTGCTGGAAGGAGGCGGACGTGCCGGCCTCCTTTGCCTTTGTGTTGCTCTTCTTCCCCTGCATTTTATGTTTGCGCGCCTTCGCTTCTTGCGCCAAGAGCAAGCTTTGTTGCATGCGCAACACTTCCGGCGCCGGCTGTACATCTTGCAGCTTTAATCCATGCAACAGCGAGTTCTTTGGCTTGCTGGCCGACGCCGGCGACGTGTGTTGTGTTGCGCTACTCACGAAACGCTCGGTGTCCGTATGCAGGTGCGTCGCATCCTCATCGGTTGAATTGAAGGTCGTTGAAAAGCTAAAGGAATGATTTGCGCTGGCAATGGCGTTATTCATTTGGTCATCGTTGGAGGCGCACGAGTTACTTTGCGAAGCGGATGAGTTCAACTGAAAGGTGACGGACGATTTGCGCGACGTCTGCGTCGAGTTTGTTGTGTCAATGGACGAGGACTGATCGGAGCATATGGAATTCAAAAAAAGTTCATCGCCCGAATTCGAACGGAAGGAGACATTTTGTGAAGCACTAGCTTGCGGTGTGAACGCATCCTCGTTCGCCTCACCGCCATTTGACGGCTGGTGAAAGAAACAATGACGAGGAAATTGTGAGCCCGACGCGTTGCGTTGAAAGCGGTAGGTGGGCTCCGTGTCGATGGTCTCCTCAGTGAGTCGCGAGGTCGAATTATATTTAGTCAAATCGCCGCTGGACTTTGAGTTGAGACGCTCAGAGCGTCCGCTGCCGAAACGGCTGCCTGCCGGCAACGCAAACATTTCCTCCAGCGATTTTTGCATTTCATGATAGAAAGCGCGATCATACGTCGGATCAATCGGCTGGGTAATAAGGTTAGTCGAACTGCTGGCGGCGCTGTTGCAATGTGCCGGCTGCTGTGCGAGTTCGCCAAAGTCGGGCAGCAACATTACAATCGGCATCATCTTCGCCTGCCGTTGCACACGTTTCTGTATGCGCTCAATCGCCGACAATTCGCTGTCGAGTGACAGTTTCTTGCGGCCGACGGCAGGGCTATTGCCGAGGCTGCTAAAACCGCTGATTGCATGTTCGGACAGTGGCGAGCGATCGTGGTAGGCGTACGGCGGTGTTGCCTGCGCTGCCACTGGCGACACCTTGCGGAATGGGAAACAACGGACGGTAGACATGGGCGGCTCGGTGTCCGTGTCGCTCTGATCCGAGGGCGGATAGTCGGGCGCTGGCGGGAATTGGTACTGCCACAGTGACAAAGGATACCGCGATGCCACATCCAAGCCATTCTCCTCACTGCGAGCTATTGGCAGCGGCAGTTTGTTCATATTTTTACGCTGAATTTGCTGCTGCTGCTGCTGCTGTGTCCTCAATTTCTTATTGTTACACAAACTGAGACTTTTCGCACTAATTCCGCCGCTCGAGTCCTTTCTATTGTCACTATTTTTATTATTTTTGTTATTATTGTTATGGTTACTGTTTGTGTTATTGCCGTTATTCCTACTGCTATGGCTATTATTTTGGATTAGTGTACTAGTACTTGTATTGCTACTACTATAGCTAGTCGTATGGTTATAGTTGTTGTTTTTGTTGTGAATGGTCGGGTCAAATATGAAGGTGGTGTTGCTGTTGTTGTTGTTGTGGCCACTGCTGTTGCTATTGCTGTTACTACTCGAATTACTATTACTATGATGTTGATGTTGATGATGCTGATGCTGATGATGATTATTGTTATTATTAGAATTTATGTTTGAAGTGGCATGAGGATGTTCATTTGTATTATTGAGTAATGGGAACGTCACCAGCGATGAGTTGCATAATTTTGAGCAGGACGAGGAGTTGGGCTTGCTGTTATTGTTGTTTGTGGACGTTGCCGTCGCTATTGCTGTAGTTGGTGTTTGCGTCGGTGTTGTATTGGTACTGTTGTTGTTGTTGTTGTTGTTGTAATTCTTTAAAATACAAATACCTGACTCATTATAGCCAATACAGGCATCAGACGCATACGTCGGCGCAACAGGCGAGCGCGGCATCGAGCCAAATTTGTAGTCGAGATGATGCGCGTGCGAATGATGTGTCGGGAAATTTTGATTTCGCTGATGGTGTGGCGAATGTTGATGATGGTGCGTACGATGGTGATGGTGGTGCTGATGCTGATGCTGGTGATTTTGGTGCACATAATGCAACTGATTGGACCGCACGGCTTTCTTGTCCAGATTAGGTGCGCTCTTGCTGAATGTGGAGCTCGTCGACGCTGGACTGGGCCATTCGGTGGGAAGCAGTGCTGGCAAGTGGGGTCGCTCGCGCTGGTGTACCGTCGAGGGACCCCACGTTTTGCCTTTATGACCGTCGGGCGGCAGTTGTGGCGGCGTTACTAAAGACGAATAATTCACGCGACATACGAAAATAAAAGAAAAAAGAAAAAGAACAAAGAACAATAGCAAAATAAAACGAAATCATAATAAAGTAAGAAAAATTAAAAATATTTAAATACTAAAATTCTAAAGGCTACATACACACACATATATGTAAAAATGAAAAAAAAGTGCGCTAATACAAACGACCAGTGTGAAGAAAAATTTTATATAATTTTCTAAAAAAAAAAAAAAAATATTTTGGTAACACAAAAAATTAAAAAAAAATAATTATAATTAAAGATAATTTTTTTCTTTACTCCACGCGATTAAATGATTTACAAAAATCTAATAAACTTTCAAAAAAAAAAAACTCTTTCCAAAGTAAATTACATAAAATGGATGTATGAAATATCCGTTACACTCTTCTTCTTCTTACACTCCTACCTCATATAAAAATTTTGGTTTTGAAAATTTAATTTAAAAATATTTAAATACTAAAAATCTAAAGGCTACATATGTACATACATATATACATACATATGTAAAAATGAAATAAAAGTGCGCTAATTCAAACGACCAGTGTGAAGAAAAATTTTATATAATTTTGTAAGAAAAAAAATTTTTTTTTGATAACACAAAAGGTTTAAAAAAAATAATTATAATTATAGTTTATATTTTTCTTTACTCCACGTGATTTAAATGATTTACAAAAATCTAATAAACTTTCAAAAAAAAAAAAAAAACTCTTTCCAAAGTGAATTACATAAAATGGATGTATGACATATCCGTTACACTCTTACCTCATATAAAAATTTTGGTTTTGAAAATTTAATTTATAATTAAAAAAAAAAAACGATACTTACGTGCCACAATGCGTAGCTGGGAAATCGCAGGCGAGCCAGGTGGCGTATCAGTCAAGGGTTTGTCGTGTATTGCCGTCACCGTGTGCCGAAAGTCTGTTGGTAGTGAAATTTGCACTTCGTTCTTTTTGAGAAGCTGCAAGGAAAGATATTCAAATATTTAAAGTTTCATAAAGACTGCAACATATTTTATTTATTACAGAAAATTAATGTTTTTTAAATTTATTTTTATAGATGCGATTTTTAATAAATTGTGTAGCCAGTCAATTAAATTACCGAAGAAATACACAAAAAAATTTTTAAAATATTTACTGGCATTCATTTTATTGATATATAGAAAAGTAAGTTGTGTACGTATAAATGCCCAAAACTCGAGGATGGATTGTGCGATTTAAGTAGACTTTTTTTTTTTTAGTTATATTTGTCTATGCCCAAGAAAAAATTTAACGGAGAGAAACTCCCGATAGGTGGCGCTGTGTCGAGTTAGATTTAAAAATCGTATTTATAGTTCGATTTCAGTCATATTGGCAAGTGGAAGATACACATCTCTGCGAAAAATTTATCAGATAGGTGGCGCTGCAGTCGAGTTAGTTATAAAAATGGTATTTCTGAACCGGTTTTGATAAAATTCACGTTGTATTCTACTTGCATGGTGAAAAATGGATTTGCGAAATATTATGTTACTTGGTAGCGCTGGAATCGAAATATACAGACAACTATACATCTTAACGGGGACGACGGAATGTTGCTTTTATATTGATGAAAGCTGCATTTTTAACTTGGAAAATTGGCAATAAGTATAATGAAAAGTAGAAAGCTACGAAAAAGGAAGCGAAATTTAGGTAACAGTTTTATTTTCGACATTAAATACGTGTACAGCAGTGTGTTTTATTTACTTCTAATAAATTTTGTGCGGGACGTAGTTCGTCGGGACTTCTAGTGTTATTTTAAAAACAAAACAAAACAAATCAGCAGCTATGCCGCCACCTTTGCTTACCTTGAGTTTCACTTTGCTAAATTTGCCACGCCTACGATTCGGTGTGGGCGTCTGTTGTGCTATTTGCAGTTCACGTCCAATCAAAGCTATTTCACGCATCTTTAACTGCTCAGCGAAGCGTTTCAGATTCATAGCCTGTTCGTCCTGTTCAGTCTGAACACGATTCAAGCGTTCCTCTTTGGTGCGCAATTCCTGTGGAAGAAAACAAAAAAAAAACGAATAAATCTCAGTTTATAGTTAGAGAGCGCAAAAGAAAACTCAATCAAAATTCACATGCAAAAATTTAAAAAAAAAAAATTTTTTTTTTTCCAAAAAGGCAGCAAACGAATAGATATTAAAATTTAACTAAAATAAAACGAGCATTATTTTTTTTAAATATATGTATGTTTATATGCGCAGTACCGAATTAGTGCTTCCATATAGTTTTTTATTTCGTATTCTCGTGCAGATTATTTGCAAACCTGTGCTCATATCGTTAGCAAAATCATTGAAGAACTTAAGAAGTTTAAACAAAATTTTCATATATTGCAACATTCGCTGGCAAACATGCAACATAAATAATAATAAAGCGAAGGCGATAAAAAAAACACATTTTTTTGATTCGATTTTGAAATTGAATACAATCCAATAGCAAATGTCCGACGAGAGAATTTAACGTCTTGCTTACCTCCTCGATTGCTTGGAAACGCTGTATGAAACGTAATCAAATGAACCAGAAAAAATGTTACGATTTGTTCAAATATGCAAACAAATTATAGAAATATACAAAGAGAAATCTTAGGCAAAAGCAACCGTCAATATCGTAACTGAAAGCAATAAAAAATACCAAATTACAGGGAAATACATTTTACACGCCTAAACAAGCACGCGCTACACCTCACAATTTTCAGCCAATATTTACGTTACAACAATTTAACGAAATCTATTTAGCTATAGAATTCTATACAAATAAAATATTGTTACAAATTCGTAATTATATATGTACATAAATGGTTTCTTACCTTTTCTTTCAAGCGCAACTCGTGTAGCACCTCGGCTATCTCTTTCTTCCAGCCATCTTGCATGGTGTTGAACGACTCCTGTGGAGTCAACGTGAAACCCGAACGTGCAATATCCTCCAGCTTTGTTAATATGTCCCTTAAACCCGGACGCTTGTGTGGATCGTTTTCCCAACAAGCTAAAAGAAAAATATTAAATTAAAAAAAAAGTCGAATAAATAATTATTTTAATGTGCACGCACTTTTCATCAGTTTTCCCCACGCCTCCGGGCAGGTTTTCGGAATGGGCAATGTCAGCATGTTTACCGCTATGCCAAAAAGTACGGAATATGAGTCGAAACCTTTGTAGGGCGTTTCGCCAGTAATAAGTTCCCACAGCAGCACACCGTAACTCCAAACATCCGACGATCTGCGAAAATGCAAAAAGAAGTGTTTTAAAAATAAATTCAAGTACCATTGTAGGTGGCGTATTCCGCTTACTTGGAGTACGTGCTGCTTTTTATCACTTCTGGCGGCATCCAAGCATAAGTGCCCGCCGTTGTAATGCGTGTTGTGTTGTAAAGTTCGCGCGCCAATCCGAAATCGGTGATTTTCAGCGTTTTGTTGTGCAAATTTCCAGCAACGATTTCCTCCAAAATGAGTACTGCAAATGCAAAGAAATAAAGGAAAATAAAAAAAAAACATAATAAAATATCTAAATTTTTTGCTCACAGATAGCCCAATAAAGAGTGCGAGATATTATCGACCGGGCAAGAAATGCCATGGAAATAATGTTCCTGTTATAAAATGCTTTATCAGCAAATACGGCGTCACACTTAACACACTTAAGGCGTTTTCTTTTCTCGACAAAAAATTTTGACCTCTCACATTGTAACATTTGCATTAATTAGGCTATCTGTGTGCCTGAAAACTGGCTATATTAGTGTAAATTGTTGCAACTTTGTTTGCTCAAAGTCCAATTAAGTTGAAAATTTACACACCACGCCTTAAAAGGGCTGAGAAAAGCAAACAGGGCAACATTATTTCGAGAAAGGTGAAAGCCACATTAATGGGTGTGCAGT
The DNA here is from genome assembly GCA_963971545.1 of Philophylla caesio. Classification (NCBI taxonomy): domain Eukaryota; kingdom Metazoa; phylum Arthropoda; class Insecta; order Diptera; family Tephritidae; genus Philophylla; species Philophylla caesio. The sequence continues at coordinate 122,940,527 of OZ020607.1, forward strand.
GGGTTACGTTAAGGGGTTACATTTAGTTAGGAGAACTAAAAAATGAGATATTTTAAACATTTTTCCTGAGAAAACTTCTAAACTTATTATGTTAAGCTTTTGTACACTTATTATGGTAACTTTGAAAAGTATTTAATATTTTTTTATTTCTAAAAATAACGGTTTTTAAAGCTGCTACAGCAGATCCTTAGGAACCCTTTCCAAAAAAATCGTTTTGCGGTGACCACTATATCTCTGAAGTGGATCATTTGATATGAAAAAACCAAACGAATTTCGTTAAAGTTATGTATAATCTTGAAATTAATCGAAGGAATAAGCCAAAAAAAAATTAAAATTTGACAAAATGACAGTTTCTAAAAAAAAAACAATTTTTTGATATAATTTCGGCATTAAACTGTGCATAAAAAATTAAATTTTTATCGGTAATAAAAAAGCTTCGAATAAGTACTAGAAAATATAATTCAGAAGTCTGTGTAAAACTTTGATACAAACCGGTTCAGCCGTTTCCGACAAATCTTGGCCACCGACTTTCAAAACACAGTTTTGAGAAAAACAAGGTTTAAAAAGCATACTTCAATGCTCCGACGCGTGTAATTAAAAAAAAAAAACGTCGGATTGACTTGAAACTAAACTCAGATTGTTTACTTTAATACTTATAGTACATAACGAAAATGAAATTAAAAAATATCGATTATTTGAAAATTCAAACTAGATGTAACCCCTTAAGGATTACCGCCTTAGATTCCTTACCAATGCCGAAGCAAAACAAAACAATTGACTTTATTCACCAAACAATTCAAGATTGCATTATCCCTCCCCAATCGCTCATGCGTTCCCTTACTCCACTTACCATTTGAGCTCTTCACATCGCGGTGTATGATCGAGATGGGCGCTTGGTTGTGTAGATAGTTTATGCCGCGTGCTATCTGTATAGCCCAGTTGACTAGCACATCCGGTGGTATCTTGCCACGTGCCAAAATATGATTTAAACTTCCACCGCGCGCATACTCCATCACCAGACAAAGATCGGGTGGTTTAAGGCAAGCGCCTCGAAGTGCCACAATATTTTCATGCTTAACAACCCAAAATAGTTTCGCCTCTTGCAGTACATTTTCACGATTCTCCTCGGCGTCGGGTCCAGCCTGTGGCGCCACTTTAATCGCAACCTCTTCACCATTATAAAAGCCACGATGCACCTTGCAGAAGCCACCAGCGCCAATCACTTCGCCAACCTCGAGTTCGCTGTAGTCGATTTCAGGCAGCAGAGGATCTTGGTCTGCCACAAAATTACTGGGAAAAATGCCGACCTGTTGAGGGAGAGCGAGACGTTAAAGTTGCTTAATAAATCATTTAGGAATATACATATATGTATGTATGTATGCATCATTAGGAATGCCAAACAATAGATAATTTAATATTATTTCTGACGTGAAAACGTAATCACAAGAAACGAGAGGCAAATATGCAGAATAGTAGTAAGTATCGCTAGTTTTTTCTTTAAACATATATTCGAAATGTAATCCCCATTGTTTATAATGCGGCAAATCGATGTCGCAGATGATGCCAACAGCGCAGATAGCGCTTAGATAAATACATACACCAAATGTATGTATGTATGTAAGACGACTGCCCTTATCAGAATTTCGCGTTGAATTAAACAGTAGGTAAACGACGTTGGGAAGAAACAAATTTTTCATTGCGATAAAACTTGCCGTCAGCTATATGAAGTATTGCAAAGGAAACTGATAAAACGAAAACAAGAAAAAAATAAAATTTTAACACACAAGATTATGTGTAAGCACACTGACGTCATTACTTCGATTGGTAAAAAACACATTAGAAATACGATATGGCATTTCGAAGGCTTTTAAGTAAGCTTTTGAATAATAACTAATTCATGGGCATATTTTAGTGAGATACTCACCTTATCACCGATCTTGCCAGTCCACCAGCCTTCATCCCCCGAAATATTGCTATCGATTGACAACACCACAACTATTTGGCCGCGTCGCAAAGTCAACTCATCCTCGCCTTTGGCATCATAATCGTATAGCACCGACCAGAGCGGACCGTCCGGCAACGGTGGCAATTGCGTCGCTTCGAGTGCGCTGCTGCTGTTGTTATTGCTACCAGCATTTTGCTGGCGCTGTTGGCGACTGGTGCTGCTAGCATTGCCATTGGCATGTTGCTGTTCACCATTGCCTTCGTTATGGTTGCGCTGTGTTGCGTTTGAAGCTTCCGTGTGCTGCTGCTCCTCGTTGATGGCGAGCATTTGTTTGGTTTGCGGAGGCGAGTGGTCGGTATGGGTTAAACAGTGTGCGGGCATATAATTGTTTAACAGGTGCTCTTCGAAAAAAAGTATACACCAACGGTAGAAGAGTTGCCTATTGTCCTGTCGCAAAATACGTTAGTGTTTGTGAAGAAAGTGCACGGCGCCTCCGCTTCTGAGCAGCCATTCGGTTTGAGTCCCAATTAGAAAAGTAGCGCGGAACTCGCGTAACTCGCAAAAACTATTGTTAAAGAAAACAAAGACAAACAGTTTAAAAACATTGTAATGGTTTACAGAAGGTAAACCGCTGCTTGAACCACACTCGACACCAAACCACACAATGTGGAGTAGGTGCTGCGTCGTTGCATATATGTACATACCAACCAAGAAAATATAATATTACCTGGATTCTACGTAGTCACTCTTTACACGTCGCGGCTTGATACAACTTTTCCCACCAATCAGTTTTATACTAGCCGATTACTATGATTTGTAAAAATTTTAGCTCTGCGTCTGGCCAGCAGAAAAACAACCAAATTTTTTATGCACAACTCCCTTTTGTGCTTGTTCTTGCACCTTCCACTTTGTCGTTTTTATTGCTGTTTGCCTTGATATACACATGCAATATTTTATTATTATAAGATCGCAATCAATTGTGCGCTCCTGCTTATTTACAAATCGTTTAATTCACTTTGGTTATCTACTTTAATCCGATTTGGATATTCGTTCCAGCGCTTGTCACAGATTCCAGAATCTTATTTTTATCTTTGCCTTGCTTTTTATTTTTTGCTTCGTCGTCGTGATCTTCCTCTTCTTCGTATCAGCAGCAGCAAAGAAATTACATTTTCACTAGTTCATGTGCAGCACTTTGGTTTCGTTCGTTTTCGCGTCGTTTTTTCATTAAAATTTTTATAAAATTTAGATATTTCAATTTGTTAATTCGTAAGTGTCGTATTTCCGATTAGTTAAATTAAGAATATATCGCGTTTTAGTGCAAATTCAAGTCATTTGCAATTCTTCGTTCTAAACTGGTGCTTTTCGGTTTCCTACCACTTCATGCACTTAGATATGATCCGATACTAGTACGTACAAGTACATACTCGATACTTCTTCTGCAATACTAAGTATTTTTTACCCGACACTTTTAACTGCGGCTACAAGTTCATATACATAGATGATTTTATGTTACTGGTAAAATTTATTTAATTAAATTATCAAAGAGCAACATTAGACATGCAAAGTTTATGTAAAAATTAGTAATAAATAAAGATATCTTTGAAACACTAAAATAAAATAATAAAAACAATGTGAAACTTTATATTTTAAAGCAATGATTGCTAACCGTAAGTAAATTTAAGGTCCTAAGTATTTTTGGTATTATTTCATAGTAAGCTAGGAAAACAACGATACTTAAGAGCTTTTTTACCGATTGAGTATGGAAACTATAATCGGATAATTAGGTAAGCTTATCGATTACTTTTTGGTATTGTTTCATCCCTACATAAACGTCGATTTTGTGCTTTTATTCGCCTTTGGAGTGTTGCCACCCGTCTGCAGGGAGTACACAAAAGTGAGGTTGAATCTAACTCAAATAGTGAGTTTTTAGCTTGGAAAGAGTTTAAACTATAAAAACAACTTCCAAAAATAAATGATAAAATAAAATGAAATATTTTTTCCTAACTCCTTTTGTAAAATTGTCAAAAATTTAATTATTGCTCTCAAGTAATAAAGTGCACTTTATTTAGGTGTCGCATGGGTAGCACTCTAATTCCGGTGTTTGTCTTAACTATGGCCAACTGAAACCGTTGTTCGCGTCTTCACTTCCGTCATTTTGTCCGCCATTTCGTAGCTGCCAACAAATCAGTTTAACATTTATAGGCATCTGGGTACGCGTAAGCGAAAATCTTTTTATATTATCCGTACAAGTGATAACTTGCTTATAATTTATAATAATAACAATACTTAGTAGTAGGGTGGTCGCTCAAAGGTGAATGCTTAGTGAAGTGTTTGTGTTTGTGTTTGTAGTGCTCCACGAAGTCTCCAAAAAGCAGACATGCGTAGCTGTGCAAAGTGGTGCTCCCATTTTGCTATTACACAGCATCTCTCAGGGTCCTCGCTCGGTGCCTGCTACCACAGCTGAGTTGTGCGGCCAGCTGTGGTCCTTGTGTTCGTAAAAGTGCTGCTGTTGCGGCGTTGTGAAAATTTTGTGTGACTCGAAATCTCGCTCAGTAACGCGCAGGAATTTAATGAAATCGTACACGAAATACCAAACGATGTTGCGTGTGTGCCAGCATTTTTACAGAAATTTTGGAAAATTTCTTAAATGAAATTTCTAAATCAGCCTGAATATGTGCTCACGTGTTGAGTCAGTGTTTGCAAATTTTTGCAAAATAAATCGCTAAAAGCAAAAGTTTTATGTTTAAATTGCTCAAAAGTACGTGTAAATGTGAGTGTAAAAAAAAGTAAAAGAAAAACGTAAAAGTGTAGCCGAGGGGTGGTGGTAAGAGCGCGGTGGTGACATCGTCGACAGCAGCCAAAAGTAATTTTGAAAAGTTGCAAGTACCAACTGCTGCGGTCCACTCCGCATACGCCCTATTTACCCACTTAGCGAATGTCAGTCGGTGGTTAGCAGTCAGCAGTGTGCAGTCAGCGGCGGCAGCACAAACTTCGAGCAGCTGGTAGGTAAAAATGCTGGCTACTACTGGGCTGGTTGCGTTGGCAGCGTTCGAGCAGCAGGGAGCTGGGAGCTATGTGGGAGTGTGTGCTAATAAAAAAAAAAAAGAAAATAAGAACAGGTCGTAAGAGCGTTTATAAGTTAGTTTTTTGCAAAAATCAGTAGTAAATTATGTACCTATTTACATACAAAGTAACTTAACCTAAAAAAGTGGTGTCGCAACATGCACACGCATTTGCACGCACACAATCATGCATACATATGTACACTGCTGTTTACATACATCCATACATACGCACAAAATAGTAATTGCAAAATCGGCAGCGTTGGTGGCTGCACCCAATGCTCAGTGATAGCAATTCGGTGCAATTTAATTTCAATTTATCTAAAACCACATGTCAACAGCTTAATTTCAGCAAGGCTAACCACACATTTTAAATGCTGCTCTGCTCATTTTTTTGTTGTTCCCTACTGCAGCAGCAAGTTAACTGAACGCAAATTACAAGGTTAACGACTAATTTATTAACACAAATATTTTTGCAGCATTTAACCACGTATGTATGTATAATAATTCTGTTGCCTACACTGAGGCGTATATGTAGGTAGCCGTGTGGTAACCGGCGAGGGGTGCAAGAGCATCACAGCCTACAGGCAACTACGCGCCAATGACAGTGTCGAAGTTTTTCAACATCACGCCATGTGTGCGCTTTAAGCTGACTTCGTTGGTTTCTTTGGTGGCATTTTTTGCTGATATATATTTATAACAATAACAGCAACAACAATGCGCACTTTAAGTAGGCAAACAGATGTGTATTAGTGGCAATAACGCACATCAATAAAACACAAAAACAACAATGCGCCACCATGCCAACGACGAAAATACGAAAAAAATCTTCTGCATTCTTTTGCTGCTGCTGCTGCTGGTTGCTTTTTCTGCGCCTCGTCCATTGATGCGGTGCTGCTGTCGACTGGCTGCAGCCGCCAAAAACTCCTCTGCTTACTGCTGCTGTTGCTGTTGTTGTCTCTTTACTCCTTACATATCTCTAGGGACATTGACGCTGGCAGCGCTGTTGGAACTGTTCTTTGGTTCTTTGGTGGAGGCGTGGTTGTTAGAAAATTCCATTATACGGCCACTTTTTTTTCTATTATAGTAGTCGTTATTGTTGTAACATTCATTGTTATTCTTTCACAAGATGCTATTTAAGCAAGTCTGTGTGCGTGCGTGTCCAGAAAGGTGGTATGAGGATTTCGGTAATTCGAAATTATTGTTTGCGGAAACAATTGTAGTGCCGGGGATGTGGCAGGGGTGCGTTGGACTTTACGCAATACATAAATTGTTATGGTATCGATAATTATCGGTGCCACTGATTTAATGTGTTATTTTAACACTTTTGTCCATTGTATTTCACATTTTAGTTTTTTGTTAAAATGCTTTATTTCATTTCTAGCTGGCTTTTTGCTACTTCTTTGAATTTAATCTTAAATAGCAGCTCACAAATATTTTGCTGTTGTTAGTGTACATTCATTTTATAGCAAAACAAAGATCAGTTCGAGCAGGATTCGTGTCGACTTGCGCTGGCAGAAACCCAGCGGAAGATTATTTTAAAAAGCTCTCTGACATAATGGAGTTTAAAATTAGCTTGCGACAGAATTTCTTTGCTTGCTGCTAAATCCCGTTGAGAATGCTAGAGTCTATCGCGTAGCGCCTACTTTCGCCACCGCCTTCCCAAGTCCACCACCTGCGATCGTGAGCAAAAGCAGCAAAGTGCGTTCTTACACATTTTATAGTAAATGAATGTGTTTATCTTTTACTCAGAGTAAAAATTGATTTGTTACAATTGTTGTGTTGAAAAAAAAAATCTAAAGCAAATGAAAAAAAAAAATTGAAAAAGTGTGCACCGCGAAATAAAAAACGAAAAACACCAAAAAATAAACAGATCTGCTCCATCTGCAAATCGGCGTTGTCGCAAAAATGCATAAACCCTCCAAAGTGCAACGCTCCCATGAAGCATTATCGCTACGCACAGCCAACGCTCATTCGCCTCAACGACAATGAATAGTTGAGGGCACGTGTTCGGAGGTGCAGAGCGTGCGCGTGTATTGCCCCCGCACATACCCGCAAGCCGTGCACGACGTAACGCTAAAAGTTTGGTGTTTTTATTCTTTTGTGTGTGTGCGTGTGTGTGTGCTCGTTGTACGCCGCTTGTGCGTCGGAGACAGGCGCTCTCGCCACCGCTGCCGCCGTCAGTGCTGACATAACGCTTCAACGTCGCCTGTGATCAAGCACAGGCGCCGGCCAAACTGCGATGCAAACGAACAGTAGCGGTCGAACGGCTTTATCGGCACAATCATCGGGTACGCCATCGCAATCAACGATCTCGTCGTCGGGAAAGGTAAGTGGACGATCCATCCAAATTGGTTTGAAACTTGAAAAAAAAAAATGCTAACTATGTATGTACATAGCATGCACATTAAAAAGACTGAAATCGGAATATTAATGCTGCCACCCGTTAGCATAGTTCTATAACTAGAATAATTGCAACACCTTTTATTTTGAAATCAAAAAAGTGCTTAGGAAAACGTCAATATTGTGCAATAGCTTAATCCTGTGTTTCTTCATTAGGCCTTAAGGAATAATACCATACCCAATTATTTATTTAACCATTATTAATTAAATTTTTGAGGCTTCCCAAATACCTTGAAAATTACAAAAATACATTATTTCTCGTATTTAAATTGTAGAAAGTTGTTAAAAAAAAATAAATTGGGTTATTTTCTTTGAGGTATTCTGCAGAAAAGTACAGTTGTTCGACTGAAAAAATACTGATTTTCAAGGATTCTACACCAATTTCACGAAAACTTGATTTTTTTTCATTTAAAATTAATGAAAAACTTGGACTTTCATTAAAATTCCGACGTTCATATTTTACCATATATTTTTGAACTGCCCTAATGTACGTACATACATACATACATATGTAAGTATTTTAATTATAATTTTTTAACAAAAAAATGTAAAAATTTGACTTAATGAAAATTTTTTTACACATTAATCTCAAAATCAAAACAAAACTTTAACAATCCATGATATATCCCACTGCCTGATATTCTGTGCACTTGATAAATGTAAATCGACTTTTTTTTTAAATTATTAAAAAGCAATAATTTATTAAAATATTTTATTGCAATAATTTTGAAAAATCTATAATTTTTTGAAAAAACATTAAAACGCTAATGATCTCTTCTTTTTACGAACTTTTGTATATTTAAAATTTATTATTTAATAATATTTACATAAAAATTCGATTTATTAATTTTTTTTGTAAAAATTTTTTCTGCAATAATTTTTTTAAATCTATAATTTTTTGTAAAAACATTAAAATGCTAATGAACTTTCTTTTTGACGAACTTTTGTATATTTTAAATTTATTTTGCAAAATAAAAACACAAACAACAACCACACAAACAAGTTAAATAGCGGCAGATCAGTTGCTCTTGTTTGTAGTTGGTTTGTTTAAGGAAGATGAAATAAACACAACAGCCAACTCGGCTAGCGTAGCACAATAGGTACCGTATTGGCTCTGCAACTCCGAGCTCCCGGGTTCAAAGCCTGAGAGAAGTGGTTATGAAAAATTAAATTAAAAATAATTTAATTTAATAATCAAAAAGAAGCCTGATGAGGAAATGTGGTGATTTGTGAAATAGTACTATAACTTCAACCATTAAAAACTGTTGTTGTTTTTTCACTAACAAATCTTCCATAAACTGGCCTTGAGCTCAATAAAATTATAAAATATTGTAATTTTTTTTATAAAAATTTTTTGCTGAAATTATTTTTTATAATCTTTAATTTTTTGTAAAAAACATTAAAAAACGTGAATGAACTTTTTTCCTTTTAACAAACATTTATAGATAGAAGAAAAAACGTTTTTGATTTTTTACTGTTACCCCCGAATTCAGTAAGCAGTCTCATACCCGAATTCAGTAACTTCGTATCAATTCAAGTCTCAAAATGAGCTAGAGATTATTGCATTTCCTCGCTTTCACGTTCATTTCTTTTGTTTTTTTTTTTCATTTTTTGTGATCTGCGCATCACCAGGTCGCAATTTTGAGTTTTTATTTTGAGATTAGAGGCTCTATTTTGAGTCTAATGGATGCCAACTGGTCTAAAATTGTGACTATTGTCACTATTAGAGACTGACCCCCGAATTCAGTAAGCAGTCACAATTTTAGACCAGTTGGCATTCTTAAGTTTCAAAATAAAGCCTCTAGTCTCAAAATAAAGTATCTAAATTGTGACTTGGTGATGAGCAGGTCACAAAAAGTTCAAATAAAAACAAGAGAAAAAAACGGGAAAGCGAGGATAAGCAATAATCTCTAGCACCCTTTAAGATTTGAGATGAGACTGAGTTACAGAATTCGGTTATTAATGGCCAAATAATACAGAAAAAGACTTGAGCAAAAATTCATCCTTAAAAAAGGAATAACCTAAAAAATGTACAAGCAAAGCTATTTGGTTATTTTTGTTTTTGGACTTCAGAACATATTCCGTCAGACTGCTACTCACATAAGTCACACAATGTTTTCTTTTGATGGCTAAGGTTATGTAAACTAAATTAATTTTTTGCTTTTTTAAACTTTGCAAAGTTTACGACTTGCCATTTGTATAAATAATTTACGAACGAGTGAATGAATGAAATAACAAGTTGTCGATGTAAATATGTTGGTACAAGTATGTATGTATGTAATACATATATGTATGTATGTGTGTGTGCTTAGCCGAAATCACGATTTCTCGAGTACAATTAACGCGTGTCGGCGAAGCTTTCACGCCATCGAACCTGCGACTTGGGATCGCCATTGAGTGCACATTGTTCATTGCGCGTGTAGTTAATGCGATAGTAAGCAGCTAACTGCGGCACGTGCGGCCTACGCACTCACACACACTTTGTATAAACGTCGTGTCATCATGCGTGAATTTTATAGCGTTCCGTCAAAAGCAAATTTTACGATTACTACAACTTGAGACCATGTTTCGCGCACTCACACACACACACACACGCGCGTACATAAATCACAGCAAAAGGGAGCAACAAGATAAAAGGTAAGTAGGATGCTCGACGCGCAGCAACTAGTTGATGGAGATACGCTTGCGGCAATTCAATTAAGTCAGCGACTAAAATTGTGCAACCAAAGTGAAAATAAGAAAAACTTACATAAATATTTGGAAAATAGTAGAATTGAAGAAATATAAAGAAACAAAAAAACAATGGCAAAGTGCGAGCAGATAATACAGCCGTAGCACACTGGGGTTGGGGGCGGTTTCATCGGTCGAGTGTCCAAAATAAAACTGAAGAGTCAACGTGAGCAGATAAAAAATACACTCGCACAACTGCAGAAGTACACAAAGACGCGCATAAAACACATTTCGGCCAATACAAACAAAAACCCAAACTATAACTTTCGCACGGATGATTGGTCGTTAAATGCCAGATTTCGATTAAGTGAAGTGCGCATAATGCTTAGCTGGCGAAAATAAATTAATAGCAACAACATATCGAAGTAAAAGTGATGAAAAACAAAATTATTCCATGAACACGTCAGATTTAGAACCGGAAAGAACTACATATTTATATTCTAATGGCAATGTGGCAGCTGTCAGAGCTGATGAAACAACCGCTGTACGAAAAGAACCCTAACACACGGCATACATATGTATGTACATATATGGTAGACGCTTTGTTGATGGAGTAGCGCGGCCAAGCACAAAAAAAAAATGAAATTATGTACTATTATCGTTTTTGCTCCCCCAAACGCTTAAAATCAAAAATAGTATATTCACAAAAAACGAAAACTCCGCAAAAGCGAAAGCTAACAAAATTAAAAATTCTCATATCTTTTTTTAAGGCATTCGTCAATCGTTTAGTGGCATGCAGCAAACTTACTCGCGCGCATCGCCACACTTTTCTCAGATCTCCGAAGCACATTTGAATATTGCAGACATTTTTCCCAGCGGCATAGAAAATACAAATCCACGCATTGCCTGCACACACACTCACACACACACACGCACACAATAGTTATTAGCCTGCTTTTTAGGGGGACGCCCGTCTTTCGGTGCTGCGTACTGCATTCAATCCAAAGCGATTCAACACTTTTAACTGCCGCATTGTTGTCAGCCTTCCATTGTTGCTTTTTTTGTGGTAGCAGTGACATTTGTGTTGTTGCTGTAGTCAGCACGAATTCAATGTTAGTTTGCCCTTAGCTCTGCCAAAACGAAACGGATACTCGGTCGGGGTCATTCATAGTGGCGTTGTATTGGTCGTGCGTTGTATGGGCATTTCTTTGCACACACACACACACACACACACACATTCTCCTCACACTTTCAAGCGCCAACGCTTCACTGCATTCGATAAATAATACATTCTCTCGGCCTGAATTTGATTGTCCGCTTTTGTATTCGGCGGGCGTATTTGTGTTTGCATATCCTTTTGCTCGCCGCTCGTTTACGTTTGCATTCAATTGTCCACGAACGATTACTCCGATGGTCTCGAATGAATAGAGAACTGCAAAAGCAACGCCTCCCCCCCCCAAAATTATTGAAGTTTCGCATTCTTCACTCAAGTGGTCAATAAATGTTTGAATCCAAGTGAACTTCGGCGATTGCCGGCATAGCAGGAGAGCGAAAGTGGGTTTGATGTTTGCAACAGCGCAATTGTCGATGTAATTGAGAGATAAAGGGCTTAGAGATTATGAACAAGCATAATTGTTTAAATTAACAGTTGTAATTGAGTGAAAATTTGGTGGTGAAAATGAGTGATCTGTGCATTGTTTCGGAAGTAATTCTGTGGCAAGTGAGGGGGCGATAGAAATCAAGTGCGCAGAAGTTTATGAATACTAAGGGGGAACTATTGCTGTTAGAGTGTGTTTAATAACGATACCTTTGGGATACGTAAAATTGGCATCAAAGAAATGCGGTTTATTGCGGATGACTGAGTGGATGCGTTCAATATTTCATTTCCAGTGAGTTGTACTTAGGTAGCGCGAGGTGTGACAGGTCTTGGACATTTATTGCTAGAACAGAAACAAAGTTGTTGAAAGCGGAAGAATAGTGTCGCACAACTGAAGCAAGAGAGTGTTCCACATTACGTGCTACTCACCGCGTGCTATCAAATCACCAAACTCCATATACATAACCTCAAATCAAAAAGTGAACTTGTAGCAAAACTTTACGAGTGCGGCGCATCGAAACATTAAATCAAGAATTCCTGCATTCACCTACTTAGGAAGTGAAGTACACAGCAGCTTTCGAAGCAAAGCACGTTAAGGTAAAAAACCATTCAGAAAAATAACAAAGAAATTATATCAAGAGTCGGTGGTAACAAAGCATCACAAACGGATTATAAAATGCTCATTAAAGGCATTTTGTACGACCAGTTAATTCGCACATAATTCTCCACACTACACATAATATTTATATGTATCGTTACTTTTTCCGCTACCGAACTTCCTGCCTGTTCTGCCATTCAATATTCATTTCGCCTGCGAATGGCGTAGGTACACGCTTCCTCTAGCCGCGGCGCAGCAGCATTGATAGTGGCAGCGTCGACGCTGCTGTTACACCTCACTGCGGACGCTTCGCTGCTGCTGAATTTCGACGATAAGCCAGTGTCGTAACTTGGACGCTGCGCAGCCAGCTGTGTGTGTGTGTGTGCTGTTGTGGCGGCTGCAATTGCCACACACGACTTCTCTGCGCTTCATTCGGCCGCCAGTTTCGCGTTGTTGTTGTTGTTGTTGTTGAGGTTACGAGTGTGCGGCACGTACGAGCGTGACTGTTTGTTCGCATCCTTGAATCCGGCGATTGCGCATGCCTTCGCATAGCATCGTGTCAGCCTAGCAGGCGAGTTGGCGGGCTGGAGAGTGGAGAATTATGAAATGAAAGCAAAAGTGAAATGTTTAAAAAACTCTGCACAAAGACGAGTAGCCGTCGTTTCAACTAGTTGTTTTTTGGTGCTCGCATACTCACTACTGCTGCTGCTGCTAATTGCCGCTCAGCATTGTTTATCGCGTGGCTGCTATCAGTGCAGCTCGTGTTTTAAGCATCGCCTTCGCTTTTGACAGCTGATATTGGCGAAGGGTAAGCAGCAACATCACCAGCCGCAGCTTTAGTCATACGCGCCACACGGCGTTTGCGGCTCACGTACTTTTGTTCGCTCTTCTCGCCAGCAGCATTGCGCTCATGCCGCGTGGCACTGGGTCAACTGTTCGGCAACGCGTTCGTCACCACTTTAAGGCGTGCACTCTCGCAAGTGTTCGGTTTTTTGATGTGGAGACTTTTACCGTTTGAAAAGGTGGGTTTCTTACGATGCGGAGAGGGTCGAAAACTCATGGCCAAACGCCGTTGCCTGATTTGTATATACAGTGGTATTTTGACTTAGTAAATTTAAAATGTGATAAATCAAATGCTAGGCAGTTCATTGAGAAGCGTCTAATGGCTGTCAACGCTGCTCGACAGACAACAAAATATATTGACAAACTTTTGCTGAATTGACATTGAACGTTCAAAAAGCCAACAGAGCGCTTTTGCGGCATTAATTTACAGCGCGGTTTTGTTGTTGCCAAAGCATAACTAAGTCGATAAAGTGTTTGTCGATTGTTTCGCTTAGTCACCCGCATTTCACGGAATCTCTAATGGGCACCCACCTACCTTTGAGCTACTCCCATCCTCCGCTTCTCTGCCCTTACTTGCTGCTTTGCGTGCGAAAATTAGCTCAACAATGCATAACTTCAGCGTAATTGCTGTAATTTTTCATGAGAGACCTTTCAAGCTCTCGAAAGTAGTGGCCACACGTGCCAAAGACTGGCTAACCTAGGAAAGGGGAGGGCAACAGTTGAAAAGAAGAGCGAGGAAGCTGGCAGGCTGCTGCGCGAATATGTACTTTGGTGGGCGGGCGCCACAAGTGTGAGTCCCAATGTCACTGGAACAAAAGGCGAAAAAAGATTTCACGAACACATTTCAATAACAAGTCGTACTATCTGCGGTGTGTGTGTCACATAATGATGCTCCACGGCGTGAGTTGGATGGGAGGCTGCGTAACTTAAGCTGTTCAGTCAGTCAGTTCAGCCAGAGATGACATCTATTTGTATGGCGAGGCAATGCAGACCATGGACGAGGCAAACATAACAGGACAGGCGAGGATGAGTGCAATACCAGGCGAGATGCGCTTGTGTTTGTGTTCATTCATGCTAGTATTGTACGTTAGCGGCTGAATGGGATAACAGCTTGTGGGCAGTATGTAAACGATGAGTTCAGTATTTATTTACTGATATTAAAATGGGCAAACTTGCGAGACTTTTGCACCTCTCCGAAGCAACACTGCCACCATAGCGAGCGCGTGTTGCTCGAACATATATTGATGTTGACAGTTTTGGCTCGCGTGTACGCACTTGTCACTACTGCGATGCTTAAGTGGAAGCGGAAGTCCTGGAGAGAGCTTGGGTATTTGAATTCTGCTACTCCCAAACTGAATTGGTGGTTATTTGCTATGACTTAGATTTGTATTGTGCTGTGGTTTGATTTTCGTTATTCTTTCCTTTTATTCCATTTCCTGGATGCTTTCTCAGCATAAAGATAATGTAAATCTAATCTCAGTTTGTCGTTACTCGAACTTTACACCGCAGTAAGTTTAAGCGGTTGTGTTTGTTCCCATAGACCTGTTTTCAAATTTATTGAATTCAATTTGGAACTTTAGTTTTGCATCTTAGATGAATTTGGATATTTTTTGGCCTAACTGAATGCGAGCTACTTAGCTTAGCTCTGAGCCCTTTTGCTATAACTGTTCTAGACATGACGGTTTTTCCCGCACGTTTGTGATGTTCTACAAAATGCACTAACTCGAATACCATAGAACGAAAACTCGTTACACAAATAAGTATTTAAATCGAAGGCAAAAATCAAATTTTCGTAAATTTACAAAAAACGGCGCAAAGGTTACAACAAGGACCATAAAACCAGCGTGAATACAAATAAACATGAGTGAAGTACCAGCGAGACAATTTGAATGTCAGCAGGCTGGATGGATGCGCGTTATTTGCAATGTTGACACGAATAAAGTGGGCAGGTAGGCAGCGCTCAGCCTTCAGTTCAGTGTCACCTAGCCGACCGACCGACCGATCTCACGCACGCCTGCACCAAATAGTGGGACAGACAAACAAAATGGCGCGACAACCTAGAAAACAATGGGCATCAAGGACGCTTCAATGCGCACAATGCAGTGATAAAGACCTATTGTAACAACAACAACAACAACAAAAACAACAAAGCCAAGCCTCAAATGGCATGCACGTAACAATGGTGCAAAGGTCAACAACAATAACAACCACGAACAATGCATTGTTAGCGTTAGAGTGGCAGCCACACGAGGCAGCAATCAACGGCGACACCTACCGTGCGACAACATGCAACCTGCAGGCGACAACAGCGTCGAATTTTTTTTGGCTAAGCAAGCGCCGAGTCGGGGGCGACAAGAGCAAAACAGGTGGCCCACTTGCCCGCAGTGATTGTCCCAAGCGCATATGAACATTGTGGCGACCGAGAGTGCAAAAACATTTAGCACAAAGTGGAGGAGGTCGAGCACTCGAACGCTGTTGCTGTTGCTGTTGCTGCTGTTGCTCTTGTTTGCTGCTGCCAGCTGCATTTGTTTGCACTCAGTTGCACCATTCATTGTTGTTCTGCTGGTGGTGTTGCCTCTGTGTCCGCGCGCGGTGTGTTGATGAGCTGTGCGCTTATAAAACTGTCGACATAGCTGGCTGACTGCCAACTGGCGGCGTGGACTGATGACTGCTTGATGAGCCGCTGCTGTTTTTATGGTGGCGAGGATTCACGAAAACCAACTGCTTGGTTGCCTTGGTTGGTTGTCAACGCCGCGAGCGAAACAAGTGCGCATTAGTTTTATTGTTGGTTACCTCGCCAGCTAAGAAGCTGCTCTGTACGAGCTAAACTCAAATGTAATTGACGCGACCCGCTGAGGTGGCACTCAGCTAGTCAACTCGTCTTTCATCATGTTGCATTGTTTTTGCCTGCCACAATGATGTGTTTTCTTGTTGCTGCAGGAATTGTTGCTCACCATCGTCGCTCGAGTTGGCGTTTGTTGTTGCTAAAGTGATTTGCTTTTTGTTTGACGAGCACCTACTTTTCTGGCACTTGGCTAGCTTTTAGGACATTTCGTGAGCCTTTTTCGTTTTGGTGGGCGCCGTTTTCTTTTCACCGCCACTTACATTCATATTTCACCATAATTGTGCTGGGCGCCGAAGTTTTGTTGCATTTTTAAATTAGCAATTGGCAGCTTAAGGGCTGCTTTCATAAACTACAATTTTGTTTGTAGTCGTTGTTTGGATTTTTGAATAATTCATAGTTTTTTGTTTTTTTTTTGGCTTTTCTATTTGTGCACTAAAACTCTCGACAAATGCGTTTGCAATCAGTTAGCATTTCTGCATTGCTCGCCACTCATTTCATTTGCTGCTTTAGTTGGCCTTTGTCATTTACCTCCATTTCTGTTGTCGTAGTCATTTTCGTCACCAAAACAGATTTATTTGGAGATTTGTTTTCCTTTGGTTGGGGTAATAAAAAACTTGTGTTGTTCTCATAATGCCTTTTTGTTTTTTTTGGTACTTTCATTTGTGTTCAAGTTGGCAACGCTTTATTACAATGATAAATGCAGACACGTGTTTTTTGGGCTGTGCTTTTTTTTTCTACCAGCAGAAGTCACCGTCTACGAACTACCCACGAACGGGAGTAAAACTTCAAGTCGCTAAACAGCGCCTTCGCTGAACTGAATTTTACTCAATCTAGTCCATGCGCAGTTCCACGGGGTAGCTGAAGGTATCGTAACCCTGTGAACAAGAATTCGTCTCTTCAACCTCAGCGTGGCTTTGCTTGAGAAATCCTATGCCCGTACGAGCTGTTGATGTGCTGCGTCTAGCGAAAATTTGCAGACACTTTGTGTTTAGCGTTCCATTTCCTCAACCAAGTTTAGGTGAAAGTGCACCAGAGTGCACGTGTGTGCCACTTCAATCGCCGCAACTGTCCATTAGAAGTGCTTGTGTGGCTATTTTTATTATTGTTTCATTTACACTTTTCCCTTTAGCGCTTCGCATCCTCAACTGTGCTGTCCCTTTAATTTCAAACATGCAGCCGCACAGGTGCCCTCTAGTCCAGTCTATTGCCACCAACTTGCCTGTCTATTGTCCGTTTCGTTGTTGTTGCGCTTGTATGTAGGTGCGCCGAGGGGCAGTCAGTGCCGTCGGTGCCGTCAGTGCCACTGCCACTGCTGCGTTTGGTTGGCTCGGTGTTCTGTCCAGGCAATTACTGCCACTTTTTAATGTTGGCAACTATGCTGTTAGCAACATTTAGTGATGGCAACAATCATTTAAGCACAACACACACACACACACACACACACAAACCCCGAGTGACACAAATGAAAATAGCAATGAACTAGCAAATGACAGCCTCAAAGGCATTCAGCCTCAAACGTTGGCCAACTGCAGTTTTATGTTCTTTCATTTTATGTATTTTCTTGAAATATTCTGCTCGGCTGGTCGCTTGCTCTTTGCTGGCATTGCTTTCATCGCTGTTTAATGTTTTTGAAGTGCCAAAAGTAAATAGCATAATGACAAAGGATATGACAGTAATTTGTTGTAATTAACAAAAACTGTTGATATTTGCCATAAATTGCAGCTAGCAAGCGAACGAACCAGAACCTTTTAACAGCCGCAGAGAGTGCACCACTTAAGGCACACCCAGAGCACAGACATAATTGCGGCTATGTAATGCAAATAAGATTAATTTGTCGGTAAAGTTCATTAGACACACACACACACACACACACACACACACATGGCCCTGCCAATTAAGTAGTTTATGGTTTAATTATGAACGCCCCAAATGCCGCTATTTGCCGGCTGTCGGCGGCACATCTCGAAGGGCGTAACGTTGATTTTATGTTTGGCAAGCATTGCTTTGGTTGCGTATACGACGTGTTTGCCTTGAAATGCAACACTTACGCAGGTACACATATACACACACACTCACACTCAGTTAGGCAACAGACTAGCTTAGCAAACACTGCAAAAAAAAAAGTTCGCAAACGTTCGAGATAATATTATTTGTAAATTATTTGTAATAAAAATTTCCTTAAATTTTGATAAACCCAAGGCAAATCTAACAGGTAACCGCAGTTGAGAAATTGCAACCCTGCTACATTTTTTGATGTATCTTTATCAAATTAGTCGAATGAAAATAAAAGTTGACAATTCACAAATTCAATTTACCTCCTTATTGCTTTTCGCTAGTTTAAGCTTTAATTATGCGCTCCTAATCAATCGAACAGGCACAAACAAGAGTGTAAGTCGTATTGTGTTTCTATGTTTTTTAATAACTTAATTTTAAATATTTCTTTGTTATATGTTTTCACAAAATTTTACAATTTTTATTGAGCTCCAGGCCAGCGTTTATGGAAGATTTTTGTGAAAAAACAACAACAGTTTTTTAATGGTAGAAATTATAGTACTATTTCGGAAATCACCACATTTCCTCATCAGATTTCTTTTTATTAAATTAGTTAAATTTATTTTTCATAACCACTTCTCTCAGGCTTTGAACTCGGGAGCTCGGAGTTGCAGAGCCAATACGCTACCTATTGTGCTACGCTAGCCGAGTTGGCTGTTTTTATTTTCAAATTCTGTATTCAAGTTATTTACTTTATATTAGAATGCATTTTTGGCGTGCTCATCCTTGCATATAAATGTTTGTTAATTTTTCGATTTTCACAAATAATTATAGTCCTGATGATGATCTCAAATTCAGGTCGAAATATCGACAGTTAAATACACAAATAGACAAACATCGAATTTATTTATTTAATTTGGGGGCCTCGAGCTTGAAAAATAAAAATTGTTTAAAAATTTTAAATTCAAAGGCCGATCATCGTAATACACAAACAAAATACATAAGTAAATACAAAATGTCCATGTTTATTTCAGAATTTAATGCTTGAGCTTTGGGACAGAGTTGGACATCAATTTTACGCATTTTACGCCAGCACCCAATTCACAGCTCGCGAAATTATCACCAAATGAACATCACATTGTTACCGTTAACGTGATGCCGCAAGCTCTCTGCCTCTCAATTCTTAGGCGTCCCTCTTGTGGTATTTTTTTTATAAAGAAACTCTGCCTTTTTCTAGCTGTTTCTTGCTGAGAACGCACTTTCCGAACACAACGCAAATATACAAAATATTTATGCATTTTATGAGCAAACTGCACAAAATAAATTTTTTCACTACAAAGCGCGAATCAGATGTAAACAAATTTTTTTTTGTTTATATCGAATGAAAACAAAGTTTGACAATTAAGATAAATGAAAAAAAAAAATCAAATTATTAACTCTACTGAGTGTTACTGTTAAATCAGCCTTGGCTAAACCTTTTTCACAACTTGAGAACGCGTTGAAAAGCACTCGAAACATAATTTTAACCACTCAACTCCGAAATTGTCAATATGAAATCTGGATGATGTCAGTAAACCAAATAGTTATAAATTTTGACATTGTTCGCTGTCTTATTTCCAGTGTCGCCAACTCGCCTTCCCACATTTGTAAAAGCAAACTAAATAGTATTAGAAATGTATCGATTTTGATGCGTACTTTTGTTTTGCCTCAAGGCAAATTTAATAACGCTGCGTTTGTAAGCCGTAGATTCCATTTGTAGTGGTACAGCTAATGTCAAAATGATGTTGTTTGTTTACATTGCTTTATTCCCAGTCTGTTTTCTGATCATTTTACATTTATACTATGTAGTAGGATTATTCATCACGTCTTACCAAGTGTTTCCATTGAATGTTAAAAAGTTTTCGTACTTGGTTTTGCTTTTGCTGGAGTGTGTTTTACAAAAGTAGATTCCTTAGTTTCCTTGTATTTAATTAAAAAAGAGTCCGTTACAAATAAATAAAATAAAATATAAAAAAAATCATTAGCGGCTTTTGCTATTTGTTTAAAAGCGGTTCTCTTTTAAATAAAGAGAAATATTTTGACAAGAAATCCATGATATTGCTTTACTGAGGGCACATTGGTTTTTTATATGCATGTTTGACGTTAAAGTAATATTGACAAAGGTGATAAAATAATTTTCTCATTCCTCACATTTGTCGTCTCGTCATCGGAACGTCATTTAAAAAATTTTGAAAAGTTTTGTGAAACTAGGAGTAGCATAGTATGGAAAGTTTGCAAATAGTGGTAGAATATAATATGTTAATTTTAACATATTTGCAAGAAATTTTGTGCTTAAATGACAATAAAAAGTAGTCTTACCTAAATTAATTAATTTAACTGCTATTTAGGAAGAATATTCAAACTGCAAGCTAAAATTATGTTAAGCTCTAAAAATTTTTTTAATCACAAAGTTGTTATGAGTCCGAATTTTAAAATAAAGAAGCTTTTTCACATCATTGCTGGTGCTTATGTGTTGGGTACATGCAATGAGGGTTTCTATAGAACATGGGCACTATTTTATTTCTGCGCCATTAAAATTTTCAAAATACCAGCTCCAGGCTTTTGATTATAGCCAAAAACTCGCTAGATGGCTAGGTCAAGGTGCTACCGGACACTTCGTTAACCCAAGTCAACGAAGCCTCATTTGCATTATTTTGCGAGAAAGTTGAGAAAGAAATCAAAACAGTGATAGTTCTGTTTATTCTAATTCTGGTTTATTTTACAAAACTTAAGTCTATTTATACTAAAATGTAACTGAAAGTCATTTCCATAGCTCCACCTCTTTTTCCAATGATTTTAATTTTCCGCTGTCCAATAATAGCGTAACCAATTAAAAGGGTGCATGCAGTTAGCTATGCATTATGTGTCACTGAAATATTTTCTGCCGCCGCAGCGATAGCGTTGCGGCAGTGCAGCGGGCAATGCGCTAAGCTATGTATTTGTTTACATTGCTGTATTGCACAGTCAGCGATTGTCATTTAATGTCGGTCACTACAATTGTGATGAAGCCCTGGAGGGTGAAAGGACCATAATTCCGATAAATAGTAAGTGATTTTATGGAGTTAATGGAGTTGTAAGAAAACCATAATAATTCGAGATTTAGAAAGATAAACTTTATATATTAAAAGAAAAATAAATCAAACTTCATAGCTCAAGAATTTAGTTCTTACAAATTCTTGTTTTGGCATTTGGATGATTATTATTATGTCACATTATTTTTTATTTATTTAAACCCATTCCTTTTAGAAATAACAAAACTTTCCACTTTGTCACATCGAATTTATATGCTCGTGAAATGCGTTCAAAGAAAAAGCGCGTCATTTATACACATTTACTTGAAATATTTACAAGACGGGGTCAATCTTGTAATCAGAAAAAATGCTGTATTTAGAAACATTAGAAACAAAAAGTGTTGCCTGTGAGTTTTTGGTATTAAAAAGTTTTGAGGTAACTACTATTTTTATTTTTAAGAAGCAACACGGTTTTGATGCTAAGGGAGCCGTTTGACAAAAAGTGAGCGAGCTAGCTGCTTATCGAGCTAATCTTTTATATTGAATCATGCTACCAAAGTAGGCTATGAATAAATCGGCATTTCAACAAAAATTTTATTTCAAAAATTTTATTTCAAAAATTTATTTCAAAATTTTTTATTGTGCTCAAGGCGAATTTAACAAGGTGGTGTTAAGGAGCCAGCTGATTTTTTCGCTGAGGAGGAGTTTGTTTATTAATGCTGAGGACTTTGTGATGACAAAAATGACTATTTTGACTATGAGTGCTGATGAGTTTGTGATGAGAAAAATGAGTAGTTTGGTTGCCAGCGCTAATTACATTATGAGCATAAAAATGATTAGTTGTCTTGTCTGTTAGAGCAAATTAGATATATTCTTCACCTATATGCATTTTTTTGTAGGTAGGAAAGATATAAGTATAAATTCACACCGACAAGGGGAAACTCATTTTTTTCCCACGCCCTAAACAAAAATGACACTTTTGAAATTATAAAAAATTATAATTTGAGCACTTATTTCATGCTGTGCTGTCTTGTAGGCAAAAGTTTTTCTTCAAAATTTTGATGTATGCATAAAAATATATGTACATACGCAAATCTAATCTAAACCATTAACATTTTTAGTTCTGGGCTTCTTTTCTCCCCTTTTTACTACATTTAAAATGCATGCCACAATTAAGACAGTCTGTCATTTGGTGAATTCGAATCAACTGTATATAATTTCACCATACTAAAGTAACTAGATAACACATTTGAGAAAAAGTTGACAAATCAATATTTCGCAATTTTAAAATAAAAAATTATTTCATATTAAAAAAATACCTTTTAGTTTGAGAATGCTATCAACGATTAACCTTTGAGGTTTGACAAAATGACTGTTTTCAAATGCACCTCAAATTGAGATTAAAGAAAAATATTTATTGTGTAGCTTAGCAATATTCGAATTATGTAAACATAAATATACAAATGCTCGTTCACTTTGAATTTACCGCAACTGTATTATTTAACCTGCTCTTCTCTTTTTTTTCGCTCTCTCTTTGCAGCAACAAGTTGTCGAGTTATCGGGTTACGTTATTATTTTAGTTAAAAATGTTGAGGGCAAAATTAAGTTGTACGGCTCACCGCCCGATCGCGATAATCTGGAAGTGGGCGATGAGATACTCGAGGTCAACGGTCTGACCTTGGAGAATATCTCCTATGCGGAAATTATACGCCACATCTATGAGGTGAGTGTAAATGAAGTATTGTGAAAAATTTTGCTAAAAATTCGTTTGATATTTGTTATGTTTTCTGAATTTACTAAACTCATGCTTTTCTCTGTTCTTTGCAGTGCATAAAATCCTGCACAATTTGCCTGCGTGTGCGAAAAAAGAATGACACCAGATTGGGTAAGTGATGAGAAATCTTGAAATTATATTTCTTATTTGTAACAAGTGAGAATATTTATTTTCTAAACACGTTGGAAATTTATTATTACGTATTTGAAGAACTATGAATTCAAATAATGCGCGTTATTTTAAGGCAGCTTGACACAAGCGTTTTTTGTTTAAATAAAAAGAAACTTGAAAACAGCTTTAATTATAGTGAGCTGCTATAATATATATATGATAACGATAAATATCGATAGTATTTTAAAAAGCACTTGTTTAAATTGGTACTTTTATGATTTGGTTCGATAAAGTTTATCACTAAGAAGTAAATACGTGTTTGCTGTCAGAAATCCAATTAGGAAGGGACGTCATCTTGCTTGACGTTTCTAAATTTAATTTCACAGGGTTGCTTTACATACTTCACTTATTTCTAAGGAGAGCAGGGTTGCATGACCCACTCCGTAATACTTAAGTATAAGGTCGACAGAGTAAGTCACTCTTTACTGATTCATAAACTCGATCTCCTTGGTTTTCAAAATAATCTCTTACATTTAATATCTTCTTATCTCATTGACAGAACACAAAAATAGTTCCTCAAACATTATTTATGTTTCTTCAGGGGTCCCGCAAGGCAGACACCTTGGTCCGATTCTGTTTTTACTTTTTAAAAATTACTTACCTTCTGTAATAAATTATTTAAAAATTTTATTGTATGCTGATGATGTAAAGCTTTTAGATCGTATTATTCTATTGAGGGAAGGTCCTTACTACAAGCGGATTTAAATAGCATGACTAACTGGTGTGAAGTAAATTACATGCCACTAAACCCTAAAAAAATGTAAAGTAATGTGCTTTTCTCGCAGACCAGTTCAACCAGTTTCTTATGAAATATGTAACCATAACCTCGAAAAAGTGTTTAACTTTGTTGATCTTGGAATTACAATGGCCTCGAAATTCAATTTTAATCTTCACATAAATGTTACAGTTAACAAAGCCAAGGGTGGTTTTTCATTTGTATAACGGTGGTCAAAAGAATTCAATGACCCTTACATTACGCAGGCTCTGTTCACAACGTTAGTGAGGCCCATACTGAAATATGGATCTGTTGTTTGGAACCCGCGCTATCAAGTTCATTCCGACCGAATAGAGTCAATTCAAAAACAATTTCTGCTTTTTGCTTTAAGAAATATTCATTGGGATTCTCAGTACAACCTGCCACCCTATATTAAACGTTTAAAACTTATTAATCTTCCTACGCTTGCTAGTCGCAGAGAAATGCTAGGCATTGTATTTTTGGTCAAGTTATTGACAGGCTTGATCTCTAGCCCATCTCTTCTTGGCAAAATGAAACTAAACGTTCCCTCCAGAATTTCTAGACATTTCCGGTCTCTCTTTCTGAAGGCATGTAAAAGTAATTTTGAGTTAAATGAGCCACTCCGTAGTTTGTGTCAGGATTTTAACACTCATTCCGGTTCTTTTAATATTTCAGACTCATATTTTTACATAAAGAAAACTATACTCAATACTCTCAATACTTTTAATAATTGATACATTCATACATTTATATTACTATTCGTGCGTCATGCGGATGCGCCCCTCGCGTTGGTCGGCCGGGTATTAAGGGATAAAACCGTTGGGATTATTATTATATTTATTCTGCGTTAACAGTATCATAAATAATATTAACGATAATTATAACAACTATATCGTCGATGACTATAATCACGCCGATAATGCTAATGTGGAAAAAATGATACCGCCGACTTATCGAATGACTAAAATAACTTTAAATACGATTAAAGAGCTTATCACGCTTCATCTCTGCTGCTCTCCATACTTTTCATTATTTACTTGTTTCAACTTAAGTCGAATGAGCCACTCGAGTCATATCCTGCTATATTTTTAATCAATATCTTTCCGTTTCCTGCAGAATCAATTAAAGATTTAATTTTACGCAAAGTTTGCTTCACAATACGCGTTTTTCTGTTTCTTTTTTTTTACTTACTCCCCCAGTTATTAATGACCACAATCAGCAATCAGCAATCAGCAATCAAGCGATCATTTGTTCTTTAAGCGGAGCAGAAAATCGCAGCCACTTATGTCTTTGTTTGCACTGCACTTGCCTGGCACATATTTTTATTTTCATATTTCCATTTCCATTTTTTTTGTTTTAATTTTTCTTGCATCGCCCAAACGATTCATTAAGCCATCATACGCCTGGAGGAGCCAACTTCAATGCACAGGCAAATCCGAATGTAGACATCTAAGCTGAATGTGTGTTTGCGTGTGTGTGTATGTGTGTCGCATTCACCGGCAAAATGCTAGCAATTAGCAACGCCATCAATAGGCAATCAATTGAACTGCAGCAGCGCCACCATCGCACCGCAACGCCAAAGCAGGCAACTACGAGTATTTAATGCAAAGCCTGCATAATCCGTGTGAGAATCGCAATTCGTGCAGAGCGCTTTAGCTGGGCATTTAACTTTGTTGAGCTGACACGACTACTAATAGGTATTTATGCGTATCTCTCTGTGTGTGTGTGTGCGTGTGTGTGTGTGTGCGTGTTTGTGTTTGTGTTGGGCATTAGCAGCTAGGACAAGTTTCGCAAATGAATACGCATTTAGCGTTTACGCTTAGCCCAAAATTGCTCCCCTGCAAATCATTTCGCGTCGCATGTTTGTTGTTGTTTTACATTGGCTCGGCGCTCAACTGCTGCGTCATTTTGTAATCATTCTCGCTTAGTGTGCGCTTCCGTTTCCGCTTCCGTGCCTATTTGCCAACGGTCGCTCTGTTGCCCTGTTTGCTCACTGCTCTTGCGGTCTGTTGCATTTTCGCAACGCATTTTTAATAAGCCTCGGGACGCATCGCAGGCGCTCGGTGCGAGTGTGCAAATGGGATAGTTGGAAACATTATTTACAAAGTTTGCGTTTTGGCAATTGTTGCAATTGTTTTCAATCGGGGGGAAATAAAAAAAAATATACTGCAATGCGAGCTTCAGGAAATATTAGATAACTTCACAACTGGGATTTGACATCACATTTTCGTGAGAAATAAATTATGTTATGAATATTATTTAGCTGTTTAAGATTGCGCATTGAAGGACGCATTTTTTAGTAAAATCTGACTTCAAACTCATCGCGTCTTTCGACGATTTTAAAGAGAGTCAGATAGCACTCTTGGCGCTAGCATTACGAAAGAAAAATTCAGTTCAGTTTTCGTCGACTTTAAAGCCGCTTATGATAGCACGAACCACAGCTGGAAACCATCTATCCGATTTCTTGACTCGGTGCCCATGGGCGGGCAACGAAGGCTAAAACGGCCCAAACCGACAAGCGATTGCAAAGGCACAAACGAAGAAACAGTTGGGCCTGAAAGCGATTACTATAGTGCTCATTCTACTTCAGGCTAAGCAACTACAGCAAAGCTCTACAAACACCTGTTGAAATTTCCGCATTTGTATCTTTTCAAAATATTAATAATCTCAATTCAATCAGCCAACATTAGACATTAACCGCCGCGGATAGTTGCAGTGCAGAAAGGCGAACGCCTCAAACTCATTTGCTAAATCGAAATAAACGTCGAAAATGAGCTTAAGCTATTTAAAAAAAAAAAAAACGGTCTATAAAAACAAAAAATTTCTACAATCGAAAAGATAAAATGAAGGTAATTAATCGGCGATGCTTTAAAAATGTCGCGTGAGCTGCCAAATGGAAGTCAGCAAGTTTTATTTGCTCGAATGGCTTGCGCTTTGCTGATACGCTCTGATTATCTCCACGATATGAGTGTGCCGATGATAACGACGACTGATTGATACTCGTAAGTGGGCAATAGGAAAATGTTTCCCTAGACGAAACTCAGTGTCTGCACTGTGGTGAAGATTTTATTCTCCGGATGGGAACATTCGCAGGAAGTACGGTGACGCCACTTTATCTGTACAGAAAATGCTGCGCCTCCACAGCAGTGCTTCAAGTTGTGGATACCTTGAAGAGCTTAAATTTAAATTTAAATTTAAATGACGTTAATCGCGAAAAAGTGCAAATATTTTTGTATTGAACACCATTCAATCATCTCGACAAGTATTTATTGAAATCTAAAATCAGCCTCTAGGGCATTGACTTAGTTGTGCACTAAAAAGCTAACAAACGCGGTGGAGGCCTTTGAGAAAAAGAGTAGCAAAGGCCAATAAAAGAGAAACGTCACGGAAGTGGCAGAAGAGTGTAAAAATAAGGCTTGCTTGAATAGAAAGAATAATGAAATTAATGAGAAGTTTTCGAGATAAAAATGAGCAAGCAAAGATGAATAGGAAATCGACTTTGCGAAGCATCACGCTCAGTCGTTGTGAGTTGAGAGTTGTTGAGAGTTTCAACTTGACTTCAAAGCGCCGGAGATTGCAGAGTGCACGCGAGTGCAATATCTGAAGTTCGATCAAGTGAGCAAACGCTACTGCACCTCTACTCTGAAAAAAAAAACACATGAACTTGGTGCACAAATTGTGGCAAAGAGAGCGCGACAAACAATAAAGCACAGTAACGAAACATTTAATGAAAATATTTAGTACAACTGGCCAGAACGTAGACGCAAAGCAAAATGATAATTAGCTGCGAAACGGAAAACATGAAATCGCTTTGAATGCTTGACTGATTGCTGTGTGTGTTGTTTGATGGATGCAATGGCTCGCTCGCTGACTAGCTGACTAGCTGGTTTGGGGGGCGTCTAGCTGCTTGTGCGACTGGCTCATATACGCTGCCGACTCATTAGGCACACAATCAGCGCTATCCACTTATCTGCACTTGCTAACGTGTATGTATCACTGAACACGAGCGTGTACATAACTACCCAGCTTTGGGTGAGGCATAGAGCGTGCTAAAGATGAAGCACAAAGCGTAAGCGGTGTGCGGTGTGCGGTTGAAGGCAATTCGCCAGATTGTTGAATGCTTGATTGTATGAATATTCGATTGCTTGCTATGGCTTAGCTTAGCTGGTCGAGTCGAGGCGCTTTGTGGGCTAAGAGAGCGAGCGCAGTTACTTATTTGTATGTGCGAGTATGTTGACTAACTAGCGGATTTCAACGGATGAGGGCCCACTTAGCCGCTCAGCACACAAGCCAACAACGGTGGCGGCGCTCAGCGTTGCAACAGTTGGCTGCCAAAGCAGCTCAGTAAGTGTCGAACGGCTCGGTAACGCGGTCGCGTAGAGTATAACGTCTTGTCTGGTCGACGATTTGGTTGACTTTAATAAAATTATATACACACTTTAACGTTGTGTTGATTTGCTACAATTAAAACGAAAAAAAAACAAACGAAAAAAAAAAAAATACTGTGTACATATATTTGGGAAAGCAGCAAAAGCGAAGTAAGCAGCAAAAGTGGCTAAAGAGCAGCTAGCAGCTTGCTTGTTGTTGGAAGTGAGGTGAGAGCGCGCGTGTTGGCCCAAAACGGTTGGCAAATCGATCGTTCGCTGGTTTCCACCATTTCTTGCACACTTTTTTTCTGTATTTTTTCTGTTATTTTTTGCGTGGTTGCTTTGCTCTGTTTTTGCATTTTGCTGAAAGCAATTATTCAAATAAAAAAAAAATGCTCGTATTAATCAAAAGCAAATTAATTGCAATGAAATTACGTGAGGCGAAAAAAGCACGCTTACGCTCCCGAATCGCGCTGTCAGCGCTGGCATTGGCAATGCGGTCGACCGCTGGCTGTTAACTAACAAGTGGATGCTGCCAGAAGTGCGAGTACAGACATACATACATACATACATACGTACATAGAAGCTTAGCTTTGCCACATACGCACACAAACAACAACAGCAAATGAACAAACACAGGTGCCCATGAGTTGCTTTAAGTTTTCTCTAATAAATTAATTTTAATAAATCGACTTCAGCTGCGCCGTTTAAGTTATTGCTTTTGTTGCTGTTGTTGTGGCTTTTCTTTCCTCCTCAGTTTTTTGGGTACATCGTGCGTGTGTGTGTGTGCGCGTTTCCGTGAAATTGGGAAATTGGTGCGCGCGCTCGACTTTTGGCGGCGACGGCGTCGTCGGTGCGTGCGCGACGCAACGCTCAGAATTTCAGCATTGATTTGCGCTTAGTTCCGCACAGTTAACGCCAGATCAAGCTGTCGAACAGGTGGCAACGCGCTATTTCGATTTATCGACGTGAATTGTGTAGTGAAAAAAAAAGTGTAAAAAATATTAAAAAAAAATTATGAGAAAGTGTGAGAAGCGTGGACAGAAGTTAAGATTTTTTGAAATTGGTATTTAAAAACAAAAATTTCGAAAAGTGGTACTGAAAAACATTTTTTTAAAATTTTAAATAAGTTTTTTTTAAATTCATTATTTTAAATAGTTTTAGTTATTGAAATAAATTTTGTTTATTTAAAAGTTGCATTTTGAAAAGTGGTACTGAAAAAACATTTTTTTTTTATTTTCAATTAAAAATTTTTATTTTTTTTTTTATTTTTCATTAATTCTTAACTTTAAATTTTTCTTAAATCATATTTGGTTAATTTTGTTATATATTTTATGTTTGTATTCCAGATTTCAATTCTTACAGCCAGCTTCAGGAGCGCAATTTAAACGAAAAATGAGTTTTTTTTTTAGAATATTTTATGTTTTTTTTTTGTATTTGTAATAAATTTTTTTAAAATATACATGCATATGTATTTTTTGTTACAATTTGAAAGTTTTGAAATTTCAATATTTTTCTTTTAAATTTCTTTGTTATATTTTTAATTGTTAACTTTTTCTTTAGCATATTTGCTTTAACTGGATTTGTTTTTGCCAAATTTTAATTTAACAACTTGAAATTTTTTTTTAAATGTAAATAAAGCGCTTAAAAATTAGGTAAATAATAATATAACAGCATTGTACACGTTTCTAAATTTTATTTAAAAATTTCCTTCTTGAATAAAATTTTTTAGAATTTTAAAAAGTGGAAATAAAATGGTGTACCTATTTTATTAAAACAGAAAATAAAAAAAAAAAGAATTGCAAAGGTGTTGAAAATGCTTACAATTAGTGATACATTTTTGTTAAAGCGTGAAAAGTTGTAAAAAACTTAAAAACCCATTCGCAAGCGCAACAAATTCGTTTCGTACAGTACAAAAGTGCTACTTCGAATTTACGAAAAGAATAAAAGCAACCGTTAAATTCTCAAGTGCAAAATAGAGTGCGTGGTTGACATACATCCAGCAGCGCAATTCATCAATTAAAAAATTGTAGCAAATAAAATTAAAAGTAAAAGAAAAAAAATTGGGAGCGCAAAAAATTGTTAATTCGAACGAATTGGTGCCTGCAACCCTAATTCCGCGCTGGCGACAAACGAAGAAAAGCGGACGAACAGCGATTTGTGGAGCAGCAGCGACACCCACGGCGCACGATTTGCCCCACCTGGAAGACCTGGCAGTGCCGAGTGTGGAGTGCGAAGTGCGGAGTGAGCAACAAGCGCCGTCTGTCAACTTTTATGTCACACCAACACGGGTAATCGCTTTTTTATTATTTGTTACACATTTTTTTTTTTTTAATTTGATTTTATCTACAACTTTTTTGCTACCTTTTGCTTTTATGCTTTCGTTGTTTTTGTTTTTCGTCATAAAATGTGCGCTCGTAGTTTGTGGCTGTGTGCGTGTGTGCCTTGCACAAAATTTATTTTTCACTATTTTTTTTTCTGGTTGTTGTTGGTATTGTAAACCCGCAGCGTTGACTTGCAATGCCCACGCGGCCGTCGCCGTTGAATGTTTGCGCTGCAAGGAGGGAAAAAAAAAAAAAAGAAAAAAAACACACACACACACACAAAAGCACGTGCCCGTCACGTACAGTGCGTTGCACTATTATAGCACAGCCACATTTGAACGATTTTTGGCAAATTTATTTTTCTTCTATTTCAATTCTAACATTTTTAAATTCAAATATGTAGAGTTCATTCTGTAAAGAGATCTTTATTATGCCGAGTTTTTAACAATTTTCTTGAAAATTTTTGTATATTTAAATTTTAATAAAAAGAACCGAAGTTTTAAATTTTGTACAAAATTTATCATCAGTTAGCAAATTTGCATCAAAATTTCGAGCTCCAAAAGAATTGATCAATTTTTTTGAATTTTCAGTTGTGCAGCTCAATGTTTACTTATACCATAAAAAGTTAGTCTCTAGTGGCTAAAAACTATCCAAAATTTTTGAAAATTTTTTTTTACCGAGGATGTTGAATTCTACTTTGCTGAAATATTAAAGTTTTTCTTAGAAGCAAATGTGGCGAGGAAATTTGCCTTGCTCTTGATTATATTAAAATTGAATAAACTGCAAGGCTGCCCATTTAAAAACTTCTTTTGTTTTAATACGAAATTTTCTTTCGTTGTTAAAAATTTTTTTAAATTTCATTTAAGCTTAATTTGAATGGAAAAATATTTGAACATAAATAAATTAAATTTAAATTGTCAAAATACATCATCCATATGTGGGTGTGCTATAGTTTTGAAACGTGCTGTATGTGTATGTATGCATGTACAATGTGTGCTAGTCAGCTATAACTCATTCATGCATTCATTCGCTTCGAGCAACAGTTATTCTGACACTCATTCAATTTAGTTGAGCTGCTGCTGTTGCCACTTTTCGTCCAAACGCCTCGCCGACGCCTCCACCAAGCGCTTGCGGTGTCTCATTGTGTGGGTGTGTAAGAAATCTCAATTCCTAATTGGATTTTAAACTTACAATTTTGTTGCCTGCTTTGCACTAACGTACATATGTACGTAAAAACGTAAATACGTAACTAAAATATGTACAAACAAACACGCGCATATTTGCACAAACGTAAGCATTTGTTGTGATATTCTTTCAAAGCTGCCATTGCAACTTTAGCTGTCGCTTTTGCCCGCAATTTTATTTATTTATTTTTCACCAGTTTCTGCAAATTCAATTCGCTTGCCCGCTTTTCGTGGCAGCCACATTTATTCATGAGCTTGCGTCATAAATTGTTGCATATCATTTGGGGGGGTGGGGGGTGGCTAAGGGTGTTTGTGTGTGTGGCGCAAAAGTGGGCGGTATTTGTGCGTGCAGCTTAGATGGGACGCGCTGACGTAGGAAAAAGGGGGCGTTGATTTCTATAAAAAATAAAGTGTAAATTGAAGTTTATTATTTGTAAAAAAAAAAACGCGGATTATCGTCGAAATTTGAAAAGGGATTACGCTATTTCACGATATATGCTTTAGCTTTGAAGCTTTTCTTCGAGAACAAGTACTGACTTTTAGCAAAATCTTCGAATTCCTGGCTGTGGCTGCTGGTTAAGTTAAAATATTCGCTTTTACGCTTCACCCTTCTTCGGCTTATGAAGCTTTTAACTGTAAAGCAGGAGTTCAATGGTATCTTCTTCGGTTATTAAAGCATGCTCGTACCAGTTTATCACATTTTGGCTCATCTTTTACTTTTGACATCAATCTAAATAACTCTTTTTGACTCTCGAATCTAAGCTTTACAATGAGACCCTGACGAATGTTACAATTTTTACAATTCACTCGAGAGTAAGTTGTGAACGTTAACGCTGAAATATTCAATATCACTCGTGAGCAGATTGTGAAAGTGATCACTAAACCTCAGCACGTGCCACTTCATTTGTTATACACACAAGTCAATGAAAACACTATAAAATCTTAAAGGTAAATAGCTTCTTGAACTCTGCTGTTCTGCAAACCTTCTGACAATTTTACTCTTCAAACAAACAAAATTACTCTTCACGCTCTCATTTCAACGCTGCAGCCTTTATCGCACTCACTAAAAGTAATTGCGACGATAAGGTTAATTAATTAAAGGCACTATCAGCGTAACTGGTGCCAAAAATTAATATAATTAACAGTGTCTACAATTAAACAAATGCGATAGAGTCAAAAGTGCTGTGAGTGTGAGTGCACAACTGAATATTCATAGAAACGTGTGTGTGCGCGTGGCTTTGTGCTTTGTCCTGCGTACACTCATTGCTCTGAACTGACGCTTTACGAGCGCATGAAATGCAATTAATTTTCGTCCTTTATTTACAGCTGTCTGCATTGGCTGCTTATTTGCATATGTTTTGCACGGAGACAAAGCTGCTTTATCGACATTTTGTTTGAACGGCACTTAAGCCTCATTCGAGTTCATTTCTCCGTGCATTTGTTTGCCTTTCATTAAATTTGCTTTAAAGTCAATGCAAATAATGTTGAACTATTATTTTCAATTTTTTTTTTTTTAATTCATTAGTTGCGCCAGGCTGCATCGCATCGTAAAATTTCAGAGCTGGAACGCTCGTAGCCATTCGTATGATTTGGAGTGTGTGTGTAAATCTCGTACGGAGAGATTTTCTTCGGAAACAGCTCCTTCCATGTTCCAGCCCTACCAAAGGATCTGGAAGAGAAAAATTCCACAAGCAAAGTGTTCAGCTCGTCGTCAACGAAGTTCCCCAGGGTCGTGGGTTTAGAAGCCCTGGCATTCAGCAAGTCAATTGCTGCCCTCCAAATACTCGTACTTACGCATTTACACTCAATTCAAGTCACAAACACACTCGCTGCTCTTCACTTAGCGCTTGAGTGGCACGACCGATCGAATGTGACTGAAGGACTGACTGATTGTTAATAATTTTATACGAGTATGTCGGTGCGTCGGTGCGTCGGCTCGTCGTTATAGGTATTTGTGTACCTGCCGTCGCTATCTACCGATCAGCCAGTCTCATTCAGCAACTGGCACTTGTCGTGGTTGTTAACCCAACTGTTGTTGTTGCTGGTTTTTATTATCTTTACTGCTAAATTAATGATTCTTCTTCTTCTCGAATGCAATGTAAATTTAAAATTTTTTTTGTTTGGTGTTCAAGCAGCAGCGATTATTCAAATGCCAATTAATTGCTTCGCTGAATGTAAACGAATTGTTTGTTTGAGTGCAATTTTTTGGCCAGTTTGAAATGCAGTCAAGTGGTTTTTAAATTTATTTGTTTGCTCAAAACGCTTAGCACAATTTGCTTTGAAGAGTCTTTGTCTACACTTCACTAAATTGCGCAGCTGCAAAAAAAAAATCGAGCGTAAAATTTGTATTCACTTATTTTCTATTGGATTTTATTAAATATCTCTAATTTCGATTCGCCCATGAACTAAACAATAAACGCGCTTTATTTTGTTTTTTTTTTGTTTCTCCTCCGTCCTTCCATTGCTTAGCATTTTTGTTTTTGCTGCATGTTGCTTTGGCTATCTTGAAAATTCATTGAATATCTCGGCGGCTGACCACAACTGCTGCACATACATAGATATTTACATCTCAACACACACAAGCAAATAGCTTCATGTGTAAATGGTGCATTTAATTTGCTTTCTATACTAAATTTTAAGTACGAGTATACTTTCATGCGGTGTGTGAAAAGCAGCAAAACAATCTCGAGTGTCTCTGGTTTGTGTATTTTACAAAATATTTGTTCGGAAGAGCTCGATTTCATGCCATGCAGTAGCCTAATACAGTTACGTATTTGTTTTCATATCACCGATTGCAGGCGTGTCGTTGTAGAGCGAATGCGTTCGAACGCAGCAGGAAAATTGGTCGATGCAAAAAGGACATCTCAGCTTCAGAGTTTGTTAAAAAAATTGCGCAGCCTCAGTGAACTGCCAATGAAAAGAAAAAAAAACGAATGTGACTTAAGCTTTTTATTTCATTCGCTCACTTAGCGCAGGCTTGAAATTCTCAACTAAGTAATAAAATAAAATGCAGCATGCGTGAAGGCTGAGATAATTGGCTTTTTGAGGAATGAGCGAATACTTACTAAAAGTATTTATGTATTCCAAAAAAACTTACCCTTAAGCGGCATACAGGTAGCGCCTTAATTCAAGCAATTAGTAAATTGTGTTTGTGTATTTTGAGTGCACAGAAAATTTACTAATTGACTTCATTAAGCGCTGTCTGAACGTCACTTAAAGGCGAGCTTTTCTGTCAATGCAGCTTTCACTACAACTTTCATCACATACTAAGTGCGACGAATTTTTCGAAACACCGCCAAACTTATTAAGATTTAAAAAAATTTTTTTAAACATTTTTTTTCTTACAGGGTTCGCTTAAATGCATTACTCACTTCAGTCTGCACCAAAAAAGAACCAGGTCATACATATAGTATGTATTTTCTAGAAAATAGTTGTTCATATTCACCTGCATACATTTTGAATTTTCATGAATCATTTTCCATGCGCTTTTGTTGCACACTTTCATTAATATTGAATCACGGAGGTGATAAAAATTTATGTACACACACATGTTTGATTGAGTAAATATTTTTTGTAGAAGCACATAAAATGTTCATATATACGAGTATATCAGGAATAAAATGGCAGCACGTGCGTGAAGCAAATTGGATATTTATTATTTCAAATGCACTGCTTTTTTGGTTGCACATTTTTCATAAAAAAAAACCAAGACGAAGGTCCATATTCACAGCGGCGAGCTAACTGCTAAATGAGAGTTAACATTCGACTGTGAAAGTGGCCCTAAATGGTGAATGTATTCACTGTTACTTTAAGATTTTGGTAGGGTTTTTTTTTGTGTTCAAAGAGCGTGCTCACCTGATAGTCCATTCATTCGATGAATGTTCACAAATCGAAGTTAGTAATTCATTTGCCATATTATTTTATAAAAGATTGCGGCTTTTAAATGACGCCTTTAACCTGTTGGAGCCTAATTTTGAGGTTAAAAGTGAGTGAGTGTGAGCACTCAAATCCTTTTCTTTCATTACCAAAGCAATCAGTTTTGTAGACTTTTACAATTTTGACAGAAAAAGCGCGTTAGCTGCATAAACCGTCCGTCCACAGTTATTGCTAAAAAACACTTGTAGTTAAAATATTAATTACCCCTCCATAAAATCTTGTCTCCCATTTATTTTCGAATGACTTCCGTGTGACTCACACTCAGCGTGTTTTGTAAAAAAAAAAACAAAATTCAATGCAAAACCGACTAACTTTCAACGCCGTGTATGGCTCATTTGCAGCCAACAACGTCAATACACCAGCGGAAAAAAAATAAAAATTTAAATGAGCGCAACAAAAAAAAAATAATAAATAAAATAAAACTTTACGCCGTTCCGCCGCACAATTGTTGCCGAGAATTGAATTTCATAACAATTCTGTTCTGTAATTTTTTATTCCCTTTTCTTCTGTAGTATTCTATTTATGTTTTGTGTAATAATTTCGCTGCAAGCGCTTGATTGCAAAACAATAAAAGTCGTCATTGTATGCACGAAGAAAAAATAAAAATAAAAAAGTTAAATTTAATTTAATACAGACAAAAAAAAAAACAATGAAGCGGAAGAGAGGCAGCGGGCAGCGCGGCACAATGTGTTATCGGCGTAGGGGTGGAACGCTTCGTTTAACAAAAACAATTGTTTTCAAACATGATTTACTCTTTGTACATACGCCCCCACAGAAACATTTTCTATGTTTGTATATAGAACATTTTAGTGAATAAACAGCTGTGCTGTGCAGTTAAACGCCGACGATAAAATCAGCTGATTGGAAAATGTGAAACACACTCATTGAAGGAGCGAGAAGGAATGAAGAAGTTGTAGAATTTGAATGAAGAAGAACCAAGAGAGAGAGAGAGAGAGAGTTGGTGTAATTTAAAAATAAATTTCGGTAAACGCCAAGTCATCTACCTTTTTCTAAGAAATACCGGATTTACATAATCTTATGTGATCTCTTCAAAGGGTGATCCCAAATCTATATTCATTTCTTACCGATCTGTTCTGTCCCAACAATTCTCCTTCCAAATCACTGCTGTGTTGTAACTGATGCTTCTTGGAAGTGACGTTACTGTGACGTACCGCGACTGATGCGTGTGAAGTTACCTTAAGTCTTGAGATATTACCCAACCCTACAATACGGGTAATGGTTAGCAAACAAAGTAGCTAAGCGTTGGCGTTCACTTGTTCGATTGTTACCAAATTAGTCACATTTGTTCTAGCCGTGGGAAAAAATAACCCTTTCCCCTACCTGTTTCAAGTCGGTGTTATCATCCTACTCGCTCTTACTCATGGCATATACACATATATTTTTCTACACTCGCTCTAACATGGTCGGTTACCTCGTCTGGTAGTTGTTTGTTAGCAGTACCAGTTTTATTAGTTAAAGGTTCTGTTATCTACTTGTTATCGCTTACCACTTTTACATGTCACCCTTATTGTTAGGTTCTTGTTATCGGAAACAGTTTTATAAGTTACCCTATTTGTTACCTACTGGTTACCGCTAACCGTAAGTTAACGGTTACCTAACGGTTAGCATTAGTTTACTAAATTTTTTTAAACAATTTTTTTTTTTAATTTAATTATTTTATTTTACAATATTTATCAGGTTACAATATTTAAATTTATATTAATTATTAATAACTTCTTAAAATACAGTACAGTTTATAAACTTAAAATACCAAAGATAATAGCATAAAAATTAACTAATAACAATTGAAAATAATCTTAATTAGACCATTGATGTATTTTGGAACGATTTTCCGTCGATCCTTGTCAAATTTGGTTTTGAAACAAACCGGTTTCGGCGTTGTGCCATCTTCAGTGTTATTTTTCGTTCTCTTGTCGGAGTAAAAAAACAACAAAAAACTGTTAATTAGACCACTTAAAATATATAAATTTTCAGTTTCAAGAAATATCATGCATATGCAAAACAACTCTTTTTACTTTTTACTTAACTCAAATTTATTTACATATCTACATACATATATGTATAACTTATGTATATTTATCCATACAAAAGTGTTAATACATAAGTATGTACATATATAGGATGAGCGTTGGTGCCCTAAGGAACGTCATCCTTCAACCTGCACATAGTTCATACCTATCCAGTATTTTGCTAAAAATTTAAAAAAATGAAAAAAGTTATAAATCAAAAGTTAAGAATTTTTCTGCAAAATATTAATTTTTTAAAAGAAAATAACATGAACAGAAAGATACATAATTGATTATTCTTTCAGTCCATTTTTATTTGAAATTTTGCAAAATTTTCAAAATATTTATACTTGACTTACAAGGCAATTGCAATAAGGCAATTTTCAGAAGTTGAAAATTTTCATACAAAATATTAATATTTTTAAATTCAAATAACAATACAACGGATAAAACATTAGAATATTAACATACACTCTAATTATTATTTACAACTACAATTTTCTATTTGAAGAAAAAAAAAAACAAAGTAAAGCTAACGAATTTTTTACAAAACATTTGAATTAATTAAGCTAAATAAATATTTGTGTTCTTATTACCTTTCACATGCAGGAACAGCTGGTGAAAATGTTTTCAGAATGGTAAAGGCAGAACTTAATTGTAGTCGAAATTGAAAGAAAAGGCAATTAGTTTTGAGTAAACATTTGAAATTTATCTTAAATGGACCTACGTTTATTTTACAAAGAAGAAATTATGACTAACTTTCAATAATTTTTTTTTGATATACACATATGGATGGTTAAATACAAGAAGTCCTAATACTCGTATATCATCTTTTCTAACATGCACACTCAAAAGAAATTGTTAAATTTCAGTTAGATTGCGCATGTTGAACATTTGCATCTATGATTTGGAACTTGAATGGATTTGGGCATTAATGCATTCTTTGTTTCCATTCAACAAATATTATATATGTAGTATTTTTTAAAATATTTTCACTGCACTTCACTAGGTCTTAAAAGAAATTCACTGTACTTACTTTTTCCAATGGATGGCTGCAGATCCCGGAGAATTTTCTGTCGGCTTGGGTGCGCAATATCTGCAAGTTTGGAAGTGTCGAAATTTCTATACATATATACCTTCAAAATAGCCTTTCTGCGTTGCTTCTGCTGAAATAAAAACCAAAATATTAATGTTTTAATTAATAAAACTGCAAATAAAGGCAACTTTCCACAAATCCAACGAAGCTTCACAACAAAGCGATCGTATTTTGCGATTCGTAAACATGGCAGTGCTGCTTAGTCTATTGCTTGCCCTCTCTAGCACACATAATTTCTGGCCTGTAATATTCGGAATATTGCCGTTTCTTCTAACATTA
Organism: Philophylla caesio; assembly: GCA_963971545.1. Taxonomy (NCBI): domain Eukaryota; kingdom Metazoa; phylum Arthropoda; class Insecta; order Diptera; family Tephritidae; genus Philophylla; species Philophylla caesio. Next base: position 122,979,426 of record OZ020607.1, read on the forward strand.
GGAAACTAGCGAAATAACAAAATGCGAGTGTGTTGGTAACAGCTGGAAAAGTTGTGTTGGTATTAAAGAATTTAATTCGCCTTGGTTACCTCCGTCTTGTACGGAAGTTTCTGCTGTCTCAAGTTGAGAGAAGAGGCAGGCGGAATAGGCCATAATCCACACCATGGTTTCTCAGTACTCGCAGTACACCGCTCCGAGTCATCTCACTTAATGATTACTCCTCTCGAGGATGACCAGCTACGGCCAGCGTGGACAAGCCTCGTCGAGGACTACACAGTTCGTGCAATCCGCTTCATTACACTTTTGGCACCTATGCTATGTACGCCCTTTAGAGCACCCAGTAATGTCCGCCGTTCATGTGGACTCGTGTGTGTTGGCTCTTTCACTGCATTAACGTTGAATTCATAGCGCTGTTATTCGCTCGCATTTTCATTATTTTGCCAACATTGCCGTGCTGTTGTTGTTGTTCCTAACCAATGTGTTTTTCACCATGCTGACTAGTTGGTCAATGTTTTATCCTGCTTTTTTTTTTGGTTGCACACCCACCATACCAGCATTTTGCTTTTACTGCAAGCATTTGAAAAAAAAAAAAACTTCAGTGCTGAACGAGCGAACCAACGACCAAGTTCACAACAAGTGAAGTAAATATATCGGATTTGATTTCCCTCTATGGCTATTGCACGCTTGGTATATGCAGCGCAAAAAGCGTTCATGCAACGCAATGTGGCACGTGAATAAAAAAAAATTTAAAAAAAATTTTGAAGAAAGAAATAAATAGCGAGGAAAATGGCTGTGGACAAGCGTACACCTTGGGGAGAGAGTTTGGGCAGGTAAAGTACGAGGAAAAACTTCAACGAATGCAGGCGAAACTGCTAGTGAGCGACCAAAAAATAGAAACAGAGTTGCAACAAAAAGTGTGTGAAGCAAGTGGAAAAATAGTGCAAACATTCTCGATGTTGCTATAGAGCGGACTTAAGTTAAACATACGAGTATACTATGTGTTAGTAGAAATGTGCGAAGCAGTTGTTTTTGTTGGGAAAGTTTCAATCGAAATTTATATTTGCCATTTTCCATAAAAACGAAGTTTTACCTTCAAAGTTTGTTGGAAATGTGAAGGCATGCATCATTAATTTTAAGCGCTCATACTTGTAGCGGATTTAAAAATTTTTATTTAAACATTTTTTTTTTTACTTTCTTTTTGTTGTGGCGTGTGTGGCAAGTAAACGATTTTTTTTCTGTTTTATACGATTAAAGGATGAGACGGGAATCATACTAAGTTTAAACTATTTTTTTGTTTTTCTTAACCCCCCATTAGAATCCAATGTATATTGTGTAGAAAAGTTTAAAATTAGAAGTTAGGGCCACTGATCAATGGTTCGCTACTTTTTTATCCATTCAGACTATTGAGTCAGCTGTTCAGTCAAGATTCAAGCCAACTATAGTATTTGATCGAATGATGCGTTACAAAATTCGTTCACTCCACAATTGTTGTTGATTTCCAACTGCTGAAAGCAACACCTTTGCCCGCAAGCCATTATAATGCCTGGTTTTCATTATGTCAGGTTTGAGACCCAAAAAAAAATATATTAAGAATTGACAGTGTTTTGCCGTAAAAGTATTGGCTCCAATCCACATTATTATATATATTAGTTGAAACAAAATACGAGCTACCATAAAAAATTTAATAGTGTAAACTAGGCATAAGCATGTTGTCACGCACACACGTAGAAGAAAAATATAGAAGATGAGCTGCGCCAAAACTGTTTTGATATATTTAAAGATAAAGGCGAATGGGATTTGAATTATTTACTCGCTAGCAATAATGTTGCTCCCACTGTTCTTATCTTTGCTTTGTTTAGATTTAGTTGAAATTTTGAGTTCCGCATTACTTTGTGTTCAAACAAATGAATTGCCTATTTGGCTATGAACAAAAGAGAAGTATTATTATTACGAGTATTTTTTAGTATAGGAAAAGCAGTAAGTTGATACGAATTTCGAGCGAAACTACAAGTATTTGCCATATCAATGGAAATAAAGAGACCGATTACCAATCGGAAAGCGCTATAGTTATTAATTAGGTGACAACTTGATAGTCTCAGGTTTATTACACTTTAGAGCTTTCTGTGCATATTTCCTAGGAAGAGCATTGGCAGGGTTTTGTGCTTAGGTTCAAAGGGTAAAGGGATATATTTTCAATACGAACAAGCGAAAAAAATGAGAAACTCTGCCTTATCTAGGGCGCCCATTTTCACATTTTCAACCATAGAATGATAAATAAGGCGAACTTCAAAAAGCAGAATGTTTTAACGTGAAATCAAAGTTTAAATGAAGCTTGTAAAGCCTTCCAAGCTTTACGATAAAAGAGAAACCGTGCGGATTCGGTGTTCTTCATAGTCTGAAAACCAACGATTAAAATAAGTCCAATAAAGCGTTATTTTGGTTCCATGTTTGCACTTATTTTATTCCGACGAAATCTCCTCACAACCGAAGATCTGAAAATCTGTTATCTTTCTTGTCCGACATGATGAAACGATTTTCCGTCTCTTCCCTTGTCAAGTTAGGTTTGGACATAAACTGGTTTTGGCGTTGTGCCATCGTCGCCAAACCCAACTTGGCAAGGAATGACGGAAAATCTCCTGCATAAGACTAAAAGATCACCGGATTTGTGATCTAAATAGCGCCGCTGAAATTGCTTTTCCCACAGACGTTTCTTCTAATTACCCAAATTCGTGTCCAATTAGATCAATTCTGCAATTGCTTTCGTGTCGACTTCCGTGGGACTGTAGCTACCGAAAAAAAAAAACAAAATAATCACATCGCCTACGGCAAAGCGTTCGTTCAAAAACTCATTTCCTTCATTTCCTGCAACTCATAAAAAAGTCAGATCATTCTTAATGCTAAGCTCAGTTCAAAACAATGAGAAGCTCGCCTCCAATTCATTTGCAATTTGAATATTAATGCGATTTTGTTGAAATTGCTTACAATTCGCTTACACTTCGCTTGAATGGTGAGAAATTAAATCGATTTTTAAATCAATGTGTGCCTTACGACTGGCCTTTTGTGGGGTTTCATTAAATGCGCGTGCGTTAATACCACCGCTAGAGTGAGCATCTTGCGAGCGAGTGGCATGAATCAAACCCGTTTTGGGGAATTTGGGTCAACGACTGTGTAGCGGCGCGGCAGCAACACCGGACTTAGGCGGCAGAGCAGCAATGCTAAAGGAAGCTGGCGGTAGTTGTTGAAATAGAACTACAAAAAAAAAACAGAAAAGAAACAGAAACACGTGGGGTCACGACACAGCCATCGTTGGCAAGCTGGTCCAGCTGAGTTTGCGAGTCGGAAATTCTTTCATAAACTACAACGCTCGACTGATGGACCCTCGCGCTGGCTGCTATGGCAACGCACACATAAGCAACACTCCAGAAACGGACGGCGGACACACGCTTTTGGTTAAGTAAAAAGTTTATTTTAGAAAATTCCACAATCGAGTCCAAATGGAAAAGGTAATCAAAAAAAGAAAAAAAAAAACACAAAAGTGCGCGTGTGTGTGCAGGAGTGGCGCAGAGCACATCTGACAAAGAAAACGATTGTACAAAGCCATAAAGTCTTGTTTGTTCTTGTTTGCTCACAACGAGCGGAGAAGAATAAAAACGAAAAATGAATTGTAATGAGAGAACGCGCCAGCAACAGGCCAAGTAGCCGCGCGAGTAGGCAGGCACAGACAACGGCAATAATAACAACAAGAAAAGCCTAAGACATACATATGTAACTCCAGAACAGCAATGGATGCCAACAACACCAACAACGAGGAACATAAATGCCAAGCTAAAGAGTACGCGTCGAAGGTAAGACATAATATCGCACAACTAAGGAACGGCAACTTGTTGTTAAAACATAACGATGGCAACAACAAGAACAACGTCAACAACGGCAACAGAGAAAACGAAACGATGAGGCCAACATTCACAGCGTTAAGAAGCAACCAACTTAAGCAGCTAGAATGTCGTCGAAGCGAACAAAGTATTGCGGCGTCGGCGTGCCGGCGGGCAAGCAAGAACCAGAATGGGAAACGAAGGCAAGAGCCATTCGCGCAGCATCCACAAATGTGGTGGGACGGGTTTTTGGATAGCAAGGCGGCGGTTATGATAGCAACCGGACGGTAGACCACGGCGCGCAGTGAAGAGTGAAACGGTTGGCTGGCAATGTGAAACGCACAAGGGGGAATGTCAGGCAGAAATGAGTACACACGAATATATGTAAGTTGGTTGATTTCTTAGATAAGTTAAAAGATCTTGGGCTCTTTGCATGATCAGCGTGGCGAGAGCGACGACGACTGCAACAATTTCGCAGCTGAAAAATATCTGTTATATAATGTACGTATGCACATGTAATGCTTAGAAAAACAACAACAAGAAAACAGAAACAACCAACTGCGGAATGTGCTGGCGAGGATAAAAAAATTATAATAATTTTTATTGATAACTAAATTAGAAGAAAATTACTTGGAATTAGCACTGCGTGTAAGATTTCCAGTGGCATTTCAACTTTTGTAGACAACGTTCGCCGCTTTTGCAATTCTCAAGCGAATTAACAACTTAGAATTATGAAACAAAAATCGCTTTTAACTTGAGAATTTTTAAACAAAATTCCAACTAAAAGATTCTAGCACTGCGAAAATATTTGTCCACCTGTCTCACTTTGTTGTTTTTGTTGCGCATATTTTCAATGTTTTAATCAAGGCACATCAAAAAGGTAGGTAGGTAGCCGCAGCAAACTTTTTTTTTTGAACTTTTTTCATATTTTATTTTAATTTGAATTGTCAAATTTTAAATTTCGTTGTGATAAGAATGCTTTCGGTACAATTCAAGGTAGTTGATAAAATATTTTGAAATTTTTTTTAAAAGCAAAAACAAAATATGTAGAGTTCACATTTTTCTTCTTCAATTTTTCTACTGCTGCTACCTATTGAATGTGCCTTGGTTGCGCATATTTTCAATGTTTTATTACATTTTTTTTTTAAGTACACATTTGCAAAAAAATTATAATTTTTTTTATTTATTGCTTTTTCGCCGTTGTTGTTGTTGTCGTTGTTGTTTTTGGTGCTATTACACTCATGCTAGCTGCTGTGCTATTTTTGATGACGCCAACGAAATGAAGTTTCCACTTCGCTGGCTCGTCTGCGTCGACAAATGACCAGACGCGATGGCGGCCAGTGGGCGAAAGTTGGCAAATAATTTTGCAAAAGTATAAAAAAGAAAGAAATGTTTGTAAAATATTTACAAGTTTAAATTTTAAATGCAATTTATGTTCTTAATTCTTAGAGGAATATTTTTTGTGCGTACATAAATTGTTTTTATTTTTTTGAATTGCTCTAAATTTTTAAATCAAAGTTCTTAACTGGGTAATAATACTGTTATTTACCCTATATTTTAATTTTCTTAATTAATTTTTTTCAGTATTTTTTTGAATGTTTTTCTAGAAATATAAAAATATTACTATTTAAATTTTAAGCTTTTTTTTAATGTTATATTAAATTTAATTTTTTTTGCAAAAACAAAGTTAAAAAATACACAAAGCTACTAATAATTTTACGTATTTGGAATAAATAAATATATATATTTTTTAATGTTAACTATTTATGTATTTCTACGCATGTAAAAAAATTAAATTTTTTATTAATGTTTTTACGTTCTTCGCGAAAAAACAGAAAATATGAGAAGTAAAACTTATATTTTTGCATAACAAGAAATTCACATTTATTTTTGAATTTATTTTTAGCTCTATTTAATATCTTAATATTTACTTAAAAAAAAGGAATAGACTATGAACTTCGCGTTTAAATCAATTTTTATAAATTGTTAAGCATACTTGACCCACTGTGCTGCTGTGCGTCGCTTTTATGCCGCTCCATGATACGCTTAAGTGCTAAATAAAATGTTACGTGCCTTGGTAAAAAGTACAGGACGACAACAAAAAGTATTTTTAAAAGAAAAATAAACAATTAAAAAATAAATAATGAATCAAAAAAAAAATGAATACTGTTGAGCGTAAAAAAAAAGCTAAGAAAGGCGCACCAAAGCCATTTAAAATAAAAGCACACCTTAATGGAAATAAATGCAACAGCCAACGAATCGGCGCGTGCTACAAAAATAAATTCGTTTATTTTTTTTAATTTAAAAATTCTGCAATCGCATCACATATGCTTTGAATTGTCTTAGCAAAAGGCGGCGAGGACGATGCTGCCGACGCGCACAAGCGAAAAATTAAAAGCATCAACAGATTTGCGAAAACATAGAAAATCGCGCAAATGTGTGTGCCACGCGAAAGGAAGAATAGAACAAAAAATTTATAAAAATGTGGAATATGGAAATGCAACAAAAAAAAAGACAACACACACCGACACTTGCTAATACAATTTTTTCGATGAAAATTTCACTCGTCGAAAGTGCTGAAAAATGTATCAATGAAAAAATAGCAAAAAAAAAGTTGAGAAAATGTTTTGATGCGGTGTGCGATGCGGCTAATAGTCGCGCAGTTGAGTGCCAGTGTGTGTGTGTTACACAACAACAATTTGTGGCAGTTATTTATTTATTTTACTTGTTCTGCTTTTGCTCTTGGAATCATCGAAGTGGTGTTGAATTTGTTTTGCAAAAAAAAAAAAAACTAAAGAAATGTGCGCAAAGCCACACCGAAATGAAGTTGCCAAGCGATTAAAAGCAAACGCAACACGCAACAGCGCTCTTAACAAACAACTACAACAACAACAACCGCCATTTATTTCTAAACGCATCGAAAAATCCGCAGCATCAGCTAAAATGGCGAACTTCAATGAAATCGCACTGCAAATGCCATCACGTAAACACCACTCGCATGCCACATGCCGCACTGTTGTTTGTTGTTGTTGCCACCATAATTGTGCATTATGGTATTTAATTGTTGTTGTTGTACTGCTGTACTGCTTGCAGTCAATTGCGCGCGTCGAAGCGACTGTGCCCGTTTTAATAAAGAAATCATTGGTTTGTCTACTTTTATGGCCGTTAAGAAGAAAAGAAGAAAAATTATAAAAAATTGCTGCAACATTCGCTTTTGCCTGCAATTGCAATATCAAAGGTCTGACGTTGCTTGTTTTTTTTTTTTTTTTTTTTTTTCTTGGTGGTGACTATTGTGCGTGCAATACTCGCTGTGCATTGGTGAGACAACGATTTACCGTTGCTCGGCTGCAACGAAAATGTTGTTGTACACATAAAAAAAAAAAGTGTTGTTGTTTCTATGTATCCATTTTGATTGCTTATCGTCAAACGTCAGTGCTTATTATTTGATTACGGTATTTGTTGAATTGTTCGCGAGCAGTGCGCAGATGGGGCAGGGTTTGAGTAACCGAACTGGATATGAAGACATCTTGCACGTGTCAGACTAAAGCCAATACAAACTAAGCAAAAGATTTACTGTTTACCTCCCGAACTTAGACGGGAATCCATCGGTTGTTGGCAAAATTTACCTTTCAACGTGATTGCAAAATCGGAGCTCTCACAGCCACTCAACAACAGCCCAACTTGACTCAGATCAGAGAGGTGTAATTAGCTATTAGTTCGCTTTTCCGATTAAATTGCGTCATTGTAAATATCTCTCGAGCTTGTGAGAAAGGCCAACAATCTACGAGAAGGCAACCCAAAATGGATAAATGTCGGAGATCGATTGCGAATAACGCAGATTGTGGACTGTTCGGGCTACCAGGCAGCCTTCGTCTGATTGATTCGTTACTTTGATGATAAGTTAAGAAAACTTTAAAGTAAACATTATAGTCAGAGTTGTAACAAAAGAGCAGTGTATTTTTGTTCAGTTTTTTAAACTTTGCTTTAGTTGTTTAAGATTTTTCTTCCAAGTATCCGGAACCTGCACACTTTAATTGTACTGATAGTTGAGCAAAGTTGGTAATGATCCTGTCAAATTTGTTAATAAAATTATAAACCTAGGTTTTGTGGTTAACTCGAACCTGACTTGTACAGACCATATTAACTCGACTGTTGGTAGAGTTTATTGCACATTGCGCAATTTGAGTGGATCTGCGCACTTAACTCCTTTTCATATACGAAAGAAGCTCGCGGTACAACTGATTCTGCCAATAATCACTTACTCTGAGTTGGTTTACAATAAATTAGATTTGTGCTCGGCCCACAAACTAGACCTTGCCTTTAATTACATTACGCGCTATGTTTACAACCTGAGAAAGTTTGACCACATATCTACTTGGAGATCTCAACTGCTTGGTTGTGATGTTTTTGCGTATCAGAAAGCTCGAAGTTGTATCTTCCTTTTTCGACTTATCTCAACAAAAACACCTTCATATCTCTATGACAAGCTCATATTTTGTAAATCCACTCGCTCGTGTAATCTTATTGTTCCTAGTTTTAATTATGTTACTTCAACAAGACTATCCTTCGTCAATGCCGTGCGTATTTGGAACACAATCCCTGCTTCTACAAGAAGCAACTTAAACCAAAGCAACTACAAGCATCTTCTTTATAACTATTTCTCTTCCTCTAATTCTTAAACTGACCACCTCACTACTTATAAAACTAGAACTATTCTAAGTCAATTTTAAGCATACATTTAATCTTAGTTTAATATTTCTTAAATTTTTATCCTTATACTTATTATATTTTGTCTTTATTTTTTACTTTTATTCTTGTACTCTACCTTAATCATCCGTTATTATAATTCCCTTAATTGTTTGTTGTGCTATAAAAGTTGTAAAACCTTATTGTACTAATCGCTAGCTTAATAAATGAAATGAAATGAAATTAAATATTCAAATCCATTGTCATATCAATTCGCAACCTCTCGAGCTAGTTCCAGAGCTTACTTTGCTCTCATTTGCGAATCCATGGTTGCCAATGAGATTTCTTATTCGACTTTGGTTCGAGTGATGACTTCGAGTGCGGGAGTGCTTTGTCTGGATTTTCCAACTAGCTTTTCTCCCTACTTCTCCGCAATTTGGTGCTAAAACTTTTCCCACAAAGCTTTTGTGTCTTTAAAAGCTTTGTTTGAGGTTTGCCGCGTTCCATTTTGGTTAGATTTTCTGGATCGTTCTGAAAAATTCCATTCAGATATTTGTGACACGATTAATTGTTAATTTCTACAAGTTGAGACAGCCAGCTAAACATGCACTTCCCCTTTACTCGTCTCCCTTCGTTTTCGCGCTCCCGAGCGGACTTGCGAGTTCGAATGCACATGAAAAATAAAAACGAAAAAACGATACCGCACTATTTAACTTTTATTTACAATTATTTCTCGGCGCTTGTCTAACAATTTATGGCATGCCAGCGTGCCAGGCGTTACGTGGTACTCGTCAACTTGTCTTTGTAATCACGCTCGCCGTCTCGCGAGCAGCGAGCAACGACGTTCATTACAACTCTGAATTAGCAATAAGCATTGGTTAATGAGCGCTCATATTGCACATAAAGCACATTAAGTACATAAATAAATAATGAATAGCTCATAAAAAACACAATAAAAGAAGAAAAAAAAATACATAAAAACAAGCAAAAAACAAGCAAAAAAAAACAAAAACAAATCGAAAACTCAATCGCTTGTGGAATTTCACTTTGTTTTCATGTTGGAAATATAATAACTTTTTGAAAATCGGCCTCGTTGCTAACAACAACACGACAACAACAGCGCCGCAACATTTCGTTGTGTTACATTAAATGCAGTTTACAGTTAGTGAAACCGTATTTCAGCTGCTCTTAAATGTAGAATTATGAGTTTGTACGTGAAGTTTTTTCTTTCTTTTAATATTTCCACTTTGTGTTTTCATCTTTTTCTACGTTGCTTCGTTGTTCGGTTGTACGAATTTGCCGCGCTAAATTGTATGTAGCCACAGTTTCCACTAATCGATTAGCGCTTTACTGTCTCCTCTTCGGCTTGCATCGATGGGCCATGCGAGCAAAAAGTTGTAAGAAGTTGGACAAAAAGCCGTTGGAAAAAGAAAAATAAAAAAACACGTCATTTAAAAACCAAAAAAAAAGAACATAAATATTTATTCTTAACGCACTTTCGATTGTGGAGGACTGACTGACTCTCGGGGAATCATTACTCTTACGTGGTTGGGTATTTTCTTGGTATACTTGGGTTACTTTTTATTTTTTGATCGAATGAGGGAGAATCAGGGGCCGCTGCATGTACATTTTTTGAATTGAAAGTCATACAGAGAAGCTTATGCCAAGAGTTTCGAGCTTATTTTGATGGAGTTAAATTTTTTCCCTCAGGGGTTTCATTAATAAGGACTTTGAATTTTTATATTCAGCTGCAAGAGTTCAAAATGAAATTTAAAATTTCGATATTTCGATGTTTTTAATCAGCGGTAATACTTTTCAATTTACTTTATATTTGAGAGCTTCAAAACAAAACTCGCGATCTGTAGATTTTATCAATTGAGTATTGATTTTGTTCGCTTCACTACCTTCTTAAGCGAACGTGTCAAATGAGACTCTTTAATAAAAGTTGAAAGAGCGATACATTTTTAACTAGCCGATTTATTTTTTGGCCGTTAATATCGATTTTTTATCGATTTGAAAAAAAATTTTGTGATTATTTATGCTATTTTTCAAATACCGATAACAATTGTTATCGATTGCCAATATTTTCTATAAACAATGTTATCGATAGTTTTTAATTTCTGTTGGTTATTCGATTTTCTATGCCATGCAACGATATTACTGCAAAATATCGTTGCTATCGATAGTTATTGTTATCGATAGTTGCTGATGTTGCACTACACCAGAGGCAAATATCGAAATCATCGATAGTTGACGATCTACATATGTACCCAAAGAAAGCGATAGTTCTGGAGCTCAGTGGTTTCAATATCTTATCTATACCATTGGAAAATATCGATTGTCAGTATTATTATCGAATATGTATTTATTGCTAACGGTTAATACATGACATCGATAATGTTGTTTGTTTTTGTAATTTTTTCGGTGTACCTTTGAAAACCAAAGACAATGTAATAATGTTCATCTGGCCCTTTGACAAAAATTAAAGTTCATGTTATCGATAGTCATAAGTATGTTATCGATAGTTCTGCCACTGCAACGTTTGATATATTCTACGCTTTCTACAAATCTGCTATCATTGCAGCATACAACATTTCATGAGACACTCGACATTTCGGTTCCGCGCTACTTACCAACGCCTGGCACGAATTGAGTGCGCTTGCACTGAGCTTATTACTGGCGTCAATTAACGATAGTGTCAACGTATCAACGTGTTGCTTTTACCACTCACTCACCGAGTAATCTTTGTTGGTATTTATGTATATTAAATGAATGCACGGAATTTGATAGCAGCGAAGAGCTTCGAATTCATTCTATTGAACCATCAAAATTTATCTGCAATGTAATGCGATATGTGCAATATGCGGCGATGTTGCATAAGCCACATGTGCCATGTGTAATACCCACTCGACACACACTGCAAAGTTTAGCTCTCAACGCCCATTGCGCGCGAACGAGCGTGCGTGTGTCTAAGCGTTTGAGCGTTCAACTGCTTGTTTTTGTGCTTTGAGCGTAGTTGACAACAATCTTATCTGCTTCAAAACGGGCGGCTGTTGATTTGCTATTTGTTATTTGTTTACACACTCTGCCAGTGCGCGATTATGCTTCACAACGCGTTACGTATACGCCATGCTCTGCCGCCAGTGCGTACCTGTTTTTTTTTTTTTTTATTATTTTTTTTTTTGTTTTTTTATGCTGCCTCTCGCCTCACTGCCTCAGCGAGTGTGTTGTTGTTTTGCTTTTCATAGTTGTAATTGTTGACTTTGTAGCGATCTGATATCAGCAGCGTGTTGACTTTTAACTCATTTGCTGTCGTCTCTCCCCGCCCCCTTCCCCCCGGGTACACAGTCGATTGTGCTCAATTGGAGGAAACGTGCACGCGACGCTGACACCAATTTTTCGATTAGTTAATCGGTTGATATGAAATTGCGGGTGGCTTTTTTTATTATTTATTTATAACTCATTGCTTTTTTCTTTTTTTAGTTCAAACGATTTTGCTGCCACTTTTACCATTTTTTTGTTATACCTTTTCGTTAAATTTTTATACCCGAGCGTACTTGTACACAAGCGTATTATAACTTTGTTCACATAACGGTTGTTTGTAACAGTAAAAAGTAATCAAGATAGTTATAGATCAAAATAATCTGAATGAAAAGAGCAATTGATTTAGCCATGACTGCCTGTCCGTGGTTACAATAACTGGAGTAAAAATTAAGATATCTTAATGAAATTTGGTACATAGATTGCTCTATGGCCACGGTAGATTGGTGTTGAAAATGGGTAAGATCGGTTAATAACCACGCCCATCTCCTATATAACGGAAGTTTAGGAAAATTCAAAAACTTTGTTTTTTCGGTATCTTTTAAAGAAAATTGCTTGGAATTTAATATTTGGAGCGATTTTAAACTAAGAAATTGAGTAGTTATGAAATTTTTAAAAGTAGGCGTTGTCACGCCCAATCATGATAAAATGTTTGTATCTCAATAACGTTGCTAGGTATTATCACTAAATTTGGTCAAGATATTGACCTTCATAAAAATAGTATTATCGTAAAAAATGTTTGAAATCAGACCCATCTTTTCGTCGCGAATGTTCGTCGGGAAAAATAGAACACACGACGAAATTCGTCCGACGTCTATTCGCGGCAATATATTTATTTCTATTGTCGTCGCTGGCAGCAGCGGAAAAATGTGAACAATTGCTATCATATGTTAATTATTCTAAGGTCTTAAAATCGAAAAAAAAAACAAAAAATGGTTTAGTTTGTTTTTGTTAAAAAGTAAAAATTTAACTTGACAACATTTTCTGTTTTTATTAAATAGCCTTTTGCTCGCTGTATTCACTCTATGTTCTAAAAGTTTTATATCTGCTCAATATGGTCACACTATCAGCTGACATACAACTTGGCATAATCAGCTGATTTCGTTGTAGTCGTAATTATGTTTTAGTAAGCGAAATTTCCGTGCGAACGTCGCTGAGGATGTCGCTTTGCTGGGCGAATTTTCGGCCGTACGTCGGCATTGTGTCTCAACCCTTACTTGTTGTTTATATTTTTTCTTTTCATTTCTTTTAACTTACACGAATTTCAGACATTTTCTTTTATACTTTGTTTTTTGTCAGGTATCCATTTTTTTTTGTTTGTTTTGCTTTTGCCAATAAATTTTGTTACATATGCAGCGACATGCGTCCGGCATAATAAAATTTAGTTGGCCATGCTTTTGGTTTTGTAAATATTTTGTTGTTGCACTTTACACTTACTAGCGCCTTTTTGTGATTTATTTGCATTTTACTGTAGTCATTATCGTCGCTTAGTCACTGCCATTACGAAATGTTCGACGATTTTTATTAGCCATTCGCTGTTTTGACTGATTGGCTCTACTCATTAGCGCTTTGCTAAACACTTTTGGTTTTTTGTTGTCGCTTTTTTTGTTTTTTTTTTTGAAAAGTTTTTTTCATATCTCTTTTTCTTTGCGGCGTTTTTTTGGTAACTTATGTAACACTCGTTTTTTGTTATATATTTGAATTCGCTTGGTGTCCGAAGGTTGATGACTTCGGTTTTTCGCTCAGCTACACACAGCCTGTAATTAAATGTAAATAAATATGTTGAGCAATACCTTTTTAAGTGTTTGTGGAGTTTTTTTAAATGGACTTGGGAGTAAAAAGTAGCGCTTTGTTTCTTAAAATAAATCATCTCAGTATCCTTAGATAAAATATTTCAACTGGAAGTGCTTAAGCGGTAGCTTTCTACCTAAAGTTTCGTATACAGCTCTCAAGAAAACCTCAAAAAATATTTTTAATTATTTCTGTTGCTTGAAAAAGTACTTTATCGTTGCTGTAAATTTTCTTGAAGAAATGAATTTACTAGCTACTTTTTCGTGAAAGCTTCAGACTGATTTTATTTTTTTTTATTAATATTTCGCTTTTCTTGAGAGCTGTATACTAAGCTTTAACTGTACGTCAGCGATAAAGTTTTAGGCATCAAGGCGAGTGTTTTTTGACTCCAAGCTGTGGCCAATTAACTGCTCAATACAACCACATCGTTAATTGTTATGTCACAATTTATCGACCGATTCTAACTAGAAACAGAACTCGCGAAATATATTCGGCAACCAAGGATGGCTCTCGCCTAACAACGTGCTCTGAACTACTTTCACCTTAGACCGAAGTGTGCACCACCCAAAAATTAATCAAAGTCAGTTAAGAAAGCTCTTCTAATCTGTTTTGTTGCTATTTTTTTTTTAACCGATAGATTTCACAAAAGTTTTCTTTGTTTTCGAAAGTGAAATTGAAAGTGAAATTATCTTTTCTCATTTGAAGGTCGTCCCTTCATGAATTGCGCGATTTCTGATAGTTAGTGGGGAAGAGAGAAGATGAGCACAGCGGTTCTGATTGGAGCTAAAGCTGTCTAAATGTTTTCATACTTCGCTTGGTGGCAACATTGCGAGAACTGCCACACAAAGCAGAGCGATAAATAAATTTTTTCCGTGAAAGATATTCGATTCGAATCTTGCGAAAAGCGTAAAGAAAATAATAGTTTTACATAAAAGTCTGTTGCGCTATCGCTTTTAATCAAATGCTTATTTTAAAGCGCTTAAGTCCAATTCACAACTTGAAGGTCTCACTAACGTCACTGCAATGAAAAAGAAAAACAAATTGAAAATAATAATAAACAAGTCATTGCTCTACTGCAATACCCATTGAGTTCTTGTTCAATTTGCGATTGCTTGAATTGGTGCTAAAACTTTATTAACGCCACGACAAGTATTTCATTGCCGATTTAGCGATGTATTAATATACTATGTACATATATACATACATACGCACTTACATAAACACAGAAACGTCTGTACCTTTAGTTTTCCTTGCAAATTGAATTTTCTCAGAAGTCGCCACGTATCTTTTGGCTTGCAAATGCAATTCCACAAAATCGAATTAAATTACATATTGACGGCGGTTTATTGTAGATATTTAAAAGTGGGTACATGGTCTCTCACCTTCCCTCCTTTCCCCCCTCCCCCATTACACATGTACGTACAAGTAAAAGCCCAGTGCTGGCGTGTTCTAAGTCCGCCATAATCGCATCAATGACATCAATTTGACGAAATGAAATGCAGCTAGCGCTTTTGGCATTGAGCACAGCAACAAACATGAAAATAAAAGAGAATATAAAAACCAAAAAAAAAAACCATCTACGATATATAAATTTGCTTCGCTATATACGAGTACATAAGTGCTGTAAAAGCAAATGCGAAGCGCTGCAATAAAAACTGTTTATTCGATCGAATTTATAGCCAAATCAAATTGATAGCCATGTAATTACATGAAGAACCATTTTGAATTGTTGTTGTTTGACAAACAAAATTTGATTAACGGAAAAAGTGAAAATGCAATGCTAAATTGTGAATGAAGTGCCTCGAGTGCGGCTAACTAAGGCAATTAATCGAATGCGATTCATTCGGTGAGCGTTGACGAAGCAGCAATGAGAATAGAATGAATAGAAACGTATCTACATTTGTAAGAGTAAATGCTAAAGCAATGTTGCCAATTTTCTGTGAAAAATGTGGCTGAAGCCAATGGAGAGGGAATGGGACTAAGCCTTGTTAAGACAGAACATAAAATGTTGCAAGTAATTTATGTTTATATGAATAAGTAGAAAAGAAATAATATTAAGAGCTTTACTAGTGAATTTTTAACACAAAATGAGAAAATTCGGTAAACGACAAATATTTTATAGGGTCCAAAAAAAATGTCCAAATATTGTCGTAACTAAACGATTAGTGAAAAGTCAGTTCCTATGACACACGACATAATATATATTTCGTATTCGATGGATATCCAAAGACCAATTAGAATTTGTGTATAGAGAAAATTGGCAACATTGCATTCACTTAAATCGCTTAAGGTAATGAGTTGAATGCCATGAAATTTGGCAACGCGGATTTATAAATAGCATAAAAAACTAGTTTTTACGAAACAGCGAAAACTTGCAACAATGCTTTGCAGAAAGCGAAAAAATCTTTTATTCTGGCTATGCTATTTTAGAGGCGAAAATTGGCAACGGTGTATTATTTCGCTTGTGAAGTATTTATTTGACCTAAAAAATATTTAAAAGAAAAGCGATATTTAAATAAATTTCTAAAACAAACAAAAAGGCAAAAAATAAATTGGAAAATAAATTTAAAAATTTTAAAATTGGCAACATTTCATTATGAAGTACGAGTAGTAACAAAAAATCCCGATGACTACGCAAACAAAAAAAAAAAGAAGTGGATTAACAACAAGTGAAAATTGGCAACGCAGCATTCGACACAAACGTTTTGCGGCAACTGAAAACGATACTAAATACGAAATTCACTAACTGATAACAACAAAAGCAAAAGCAAAACAAACCAAAGAAAAACAATAATTTGCACAAAAATGTCAGTGTCAACAGCAAAAGTTGGCCAACGCAAACAAGTCGACTTGTTAGTTATTCGCCATTGTCATTAGTGCCGAAGACGGCAAAGCGACAGGGCCACAATGGCTGTAATGTGGCAACAAAAAGGCTGCGGCAAGTTGATGCTGCACGAATCGGTTGGTTGCACTATGGCCATTGCATTGCATTGAAATGAAATTGGGTGTGGCAAACGCAATCACATTTCTAGGGGCCATTGTTAGTCAACTACATAACTTGTTGTAGTTTATCAGCTATGTAAATGTATGTATATGTATGTCACGCCCTGTGGCTATTGTTGTTGTTGTTTTTATTATTGCGATTTAATGTTTCCTTGTTGCATGCCATTTGGCATTGACAGCTTTTGTGGTCGAGCTTTAGCTTATTTTTGCCATTCAATATTCGACAACTTGTTTTTTTTTCGGGCTGCACTTTATCTATTTCGATATTCGAAAACTGATGCAAAAACGACTTTTTTAAGTAGCTTTGTTGCATGCAACCGAAAAGTTTATGCAACCAACTGCTGCTGCATTAATTACCATGCTCGATTTGGGCAAACACTTGAGCGGAAGCTATAAACTTTTTTGTTGAGAGGTTAAGTGGGCGGGCTGGATAAAAGGGATGTTTGGGGTGTGTGGGGTGTGTGAGGCCGAGGACGGAATAAATATTTGCGCATTTGCGTCTGACAAAAAAAAAAAGAAATGAAAAGGTCTAATTAAATGGAAGAAATTGCTTCTGTTTGAATTGTTGGCCTCGCAGTTTTTATTTTTGAAACGCCTCAAATGTGAGAATGTAATAATGGTTACATAACTGTTGGGTTTTTTTTTTTTGTAAATTTTCATGTGAAACAAATTTGTAATTTGCAGTAAAACTAAAAAATGAACTTAGACAAACCAATTTATTAATAAATATAAATTTTCATTAATAAATAATTCGTTCAGCGCTTATTCACATTCTTCCTTATCCATTAACTGATAATTCGCAAATTTTTGCCTTTCCAATTTTATTGCCATATTTACATTTAATTTCATATTTCATCGCCTATTTGCTTGGCAATAAAATCCCGCTTCAAGCATTGACAGTAATTAATTTCGAGTTGTGGCATAACAACAAAACGAAATTTGTATAAATTCTATTAAAAACAAACATAAATCCATAAATACGAGTGTGTACACACATACATATAACAGGTGTGAACTGGCGAGCCTAACTGCAATAATCGCTTGTTTACATACGCAACTATTGGAATAACAGATTTTGAGCGCTTGCTAATGTGTCTGTGTGTGTGTGTGTGTTTGTGTGTGCGAATTTGCCACAAAGCTGTAAAGCTCGCATAGCGAAATATTTACTTTTTGCACAAATACATACATACATACATACATACATATGTATGCACATAAAATCAACTGATTGAAAAATTAATTGGTATTTGATTAAGTAGACATTTGCAGTGAAAGCAAAACGTTCACACACGCGCACTCAAACGAATTTAGAATGATTACTAATTTCTGCACAAATATTTGGTTTACTTAGGCAATTTATATAAATTAGTATTCGCTTTTCAGCTATTAATTTTCCAAAAAAAAAATTGCTCTCTAAAATCTAAAATTATTTTGCATTTCATAATTTCTTCAGTCACTGATTCTTTGCACGCAAGCTGTTTTTTCTAACTCGATGACGACGTACAAGCTAATCAAAAATACTTTAGTTTAAAGTTTAATTTTCAAAACTTTAGAGATCCGCGCGTCAGTCAAAACTCTCGAAAGAAGAAAACAAACTTGCAATATTTAAAAACAGTCTCAAATCACAAAGAGAAGTAGTCGTAATTTAAAATATTGCAGAAGTCCAAAATAGTGACGCTGCGTCCATTTGTTTAACTAGAGTCTTTTCAAGGTTGTGTCCGGCTGAGAATACCTGATCTGCGGTGAGTTTTCCTGGTCTGACGGCACACCGAAAATACTTCTAAAAACCTCAGCCCATTTGTTGCCTTCCGCTTCGGATACTCTTTTCTTCTGAAGCCACACTTCTCACCGTCTCTTAGTCCATTGGTAAGATGTGCGCGCTTACTAAATACTTCCCTACATTCACATTCTTGAGCTCAACTTTTTGCCCGTTTTTGTCCATTCGTTTAGCTAACACTGTGCCTACTTGCGGTTGGGCTCCGTGAACGCTGCTTGCAATCTACGAATATATAAAAATAAAGTGTCGTTCTACTTCAGATTGCATCGAGGTGCTCAAAGGCGCATGCCGATGACCTCACTAGAAGGAAATTTCGAACTTGTTTAGGATGCTGTCAGAATATTTCCCGATTGAAATTCATGCGTTGCGACTGAACAACTCATCTGATCAACACTGTCGCCGATATTGAAGGACAACGTGGTGAAATCATCTTAACAATTTGTCTTACTTGGAGTCCGGAGCTTTTTCGTTTTTAGTTAGGGTCAGAGCTGCTAGGGACCTCGAAAAGAAGGTCCCAGACGACAATTCACTTGGTTGAGGTTTCGAAGTGTAAGTTTTCTTTCTATTTGCTTGCCAAGGATCAACTGGGTTTGAGGCTAAATGAGAGCTCGAAGTGTCAGTTCCACCAGCGAATGGAATTTTGTCAAGTTCTTCTGGAAGAAGGGGGGGGAGTAAGATTGCGGGGCTTGTGAGATGATGTACATCTGCACAGTTGGCGTGTGTGAATAATCCAACTGCATGTTAACTGTCCCACCCCCCAAACTCAGCATCCTTTTCAATTGGCATATGAATAATGTGCGAGCAAACACCCGCTAATATCCGCACATACTTCTTTGTTTTTGTGTGAACAACGGCTTGCGCAATATTTCTGTTTATACGAGTATCAAATCTGCGAAGCTGCGCCCGCCCGCTTCATTTTTCAAGCGCGCGCTACGCCTTGCCAATTTCAACTGCACTCGCTCGCTTGCCTTTGCTTGTGGCATGCGGCATGTGGCATGAGGCAGGGGGTATGGAAAATGTGGTTGCATTTTAATTGAAACACTGTTGTATCAGCGCATACACTAACGGTATTTTAACAAAATTGTTACAACAAATGCTTGCTTGCTTGCACACTTGTGTGAGTGTGTGCCTCGAGTGCACATGTCGGCTGATATGCAGATAAATATGTACATACATCTATCTGACAGCTGCTGCCATCGTTTTGTTTGCTTTTGATGAATTACATTTCGCATATATTCGTTTCTCCCATTCGCATTTGCTGCCCCCTTCTTTCCTCTCTCTCCTGCTATCGCTCTCGCCTCTGCTGTCTTCGGTGCAAACTCGCCAATTTCATTTCCATTTTCCCATGTCGCCCATTGGCAGTTTGCTTGTTGTCGTTGTTGTTGCCAATTTGAAATGTTGAAATTTTCATTCGCCCCATTGTGGCTGTTTTGGTGCTTTTTTCGCGCTGTTTGTTGTTGTTGTTGTTGCTGCATGTTTTTCGGATTTAACTGATTTAGTCGCTTGGCAAAAATATTTTACATAACTTGGCCTTTTGTGCATTGCTCGAGCTGTTGTTGGCTTTTGTTGTTGTTGCTGTTTTTGTATTATTCGATGTTGGCTGGCGCAGCGTTGCATTGGCCCTGGCGCTTGCCTCTCTCTCTCTCTCTCTCACACACACCCCCCTCCCGCCCCTTTTGGCACTTGGCGTCGTGTCTGCAATCAATGTTAAGTTGTTGTCTCATTTTTGTTATTGTTATTGTTATGGGTTTTATTCGGAATTTTCGTAATTTGCGCACACGCCCTCCAATTTGGCGTTTCCGCTGCCTTTGCATGTTGTTGTTGTTGTTGCTTGTTGTTGTTATTGCTGTCGCTTGGCATTGCTGAATTTTAATAATGTTTCTGTGGCACTCATTTCGAATATGAAATTTTAATTATATGAATTTTTTGGTTTTGCACTTTGTTTTCATTGTCGCTGCTTTGTTGTTGCATTTGTTGTTTGTCTTACTTCAGTTGTAATTGTGATTATTGCAAATGATGGACAGACGTGCTCAATGAACTGATTGCTGATATGAGCGGGTGGAAAAGTGGATTAAGGGCAAGTAAACAGTTTGAAATTTAAACTACAAAAAAAACATTAAAAAAAAAATATAAAAAAATTAAAAATATGTTCCTAAAAATAGAACATAAAATTTAGAAGAAATTGTTAAAGTTGTGAGAAATTCCAATTAATTTTGTTTCTGAAATCTAAGGTACCTAAACTTGAAGCTGTCAGTTATAAGCTCGCGCTGGTTTCCACTGTTGACAAGAACTTCCGATTCCAAACTTCTGAACGCCTACTGTGTACACATTTTCAAGAAAAAAACTTTTTAGTTGAAGTATTGTAAGATAAATAATATGAATTTCAAAATTGTATCAGAAAATTTAGCGATTTTAGCTGACTTCTTAAGTATTTCACACGCTCAAGTCGCTACTGGCCTTTTTTTTACTTTTTGTTCAGACTTCGAATAATTATTCTATTCTCATGCCTTCGAGGACAATTCGTTGCTTGACAATTGTCAATACTTCTGCGCCTGAAAATAGGCTGCAAAAACTTGTTATTAAACATTTCCAAAAAGCTTTTTTAGTTGCCTTAAAACATGCGCAAATATTTTCTTAAATGTAATCATGACTTGGCGACATATTCTAAGGTGGAGCTGTACTGAAAATAGCCAAGCGTTGAACTAACGAAATTAGTTGCGTGGAAATAGAATCGTGTTTTTTGATAAAAAAAAGAAATATAAGAATTTTATTACTGGCTCCACACACTTACTCGTCTTGTTAACACTTTTCGAACACTTGGTGTGGTTTGAAAGTTTCAACCTTCCTATATCTTTATTTACTTCCTCTTTGCTATTAGTTGGCTTTTATTTTCTTAGCTTAAACAGCATTCTCGGCACTTAGTTTTCTTTAAGTTTTGCTTCTTCGCTTTACTCTTCTTACGAAACGTTGCTTTCACGGAGCTTGCCGAGTGCAATAAGAGCAAACAACTATTATCACATTTACATAGTAATTTTATGTAAATAACTTTGCCAGCAATATCAAATAGTGCCAGTAAAACAACTGCTAGCTAAGCACTCTTCTACAGTTGTAACAGCTCAACAAACCTGCTGACCGTTACACGCTCTAAACTGTTAACAACAACAGCGCGCAATGTGTGAATATACTATTTAACTTGTTTAACATTAATTACTTTCAAAAACTTTTCGAATGTGTCGCCTCAAAAGGCGCATACAAAAAACAGGCAAAATGGCGATGAGGGTTTGGATCTGAGCTCACATTCTTGTGTATTTGTTTGCAGCCTATTTTAGGGCGCGCGTGGAGTGCTCTTGGTGTCTACTTAACCTGCGAACAAGCAACCCATTTTAAAGAATTATAAGTTTTACTAAACTTGTGCTCTTCATGCTGTCACTTTTTATTTTTTAAATTTGTTCTCACTTCCCTTGCATTTTTTAATAAACGAATTTTTTTTTGTTGCTTCTCAAGCTGTTGGAGTTGTGTGTTTGCAAGTGTTTGTGAAAAATTTGCAGCCTTAATTTTTTTGCTTCGCCTTCATTGCGCCTTAATGGGTGGCAAGAGAGGCGAGTGTGGGGTTCAATCTGCCATTTTTCGTTGTTCCACTTGTCGCGCTTCTTGCCTTGACAGCTGTGTGTGTTTTTTTTTGCTGCTTGCTGGTACTTCTGACAGCGCTTATGCTGCATACTTTTTGGCGCTGCCTAGTTAAAAACTTTGGTCTCATAAAAATCAAATTAAAGCATACTTCTCTCGACGCATTTGTGCCCATGGCAAAAGGGAAACTCGTCTGGGTAAGCGTGAATAGTTCGAGAAGAAGTTTTGGGTAATTAAAGTGTGAGGTGTGTTAAAGTAAAACGAAATGACAAGAGCTCGAAAAAAGAAAACAGAAATCTATTGCCGATTTATACATAACCAAACTTAATTAAAGTAACTTTACAAAGAAATCGATATTTATCGGCAATGTCGAAGTTAAACACTCACTTGGCTTTGGGCAATACGGAAGAAGTTGGGAGTTCAAATTAAGTAAATGAATTTATATGAAAAGGGATAACAAAAGTAAGAGAAAACTCGCTTGAACACAAACTTCCAACAGCTGATGTATGTGTGTGGATATTTGTATATATCCAAAAAACTGCGTAAACCAAAATCCATTTACTCAATCCCTTTTATACTCCGCTTTTCTCTTGCCGTCGATGCCATGGCGGCATTGCTTAAATTTCAACAGCTCCCTTCCCAAATTCGAGAGCATACATCGACAATCATTTGTCAACAGAGTCCAGCTTCTGCTTTCCGAGGCTTGTTGGATGCCAAAAATACTCTTTGTAGATGTTTGTATGTATGTTTGCGAGGTCATTTTCGGTTCGTGTCGTCTGCCGTCCAGCGTAAATGTAATTCATCTTATTTTCTCTTTGCGGCTACAGCGCTTTTGATGGACTGGTACATGCAATTTGGCATTCCGTCATCATTGGTCAATTATCGGCGTGGAACCGCGGCAAATGGTGGTGGAAGGCAAATGTTGAAAAATTATTTTTTCAGCAAGAATGTGCGAATTCAATGTAAGATAATCAATCGCCGCAAGAAATCGGAAGACATTAATAGGAAAAAAGAAAAAGTACTCCGACTGAAGCCGCTAATTTGGAAGTCTGCCTGTTGAAAAACGTAAAGCTTACTAAGTTGGACCCGCAGAGATCGTTGCATCCAGCCAAAACCTTCACAATAATTACGCAAGCATGTGAAAGACACATTGTTGCATTTAACTATCTGCTAAACAAACCCAAGTGTGGGCACTGTGGTCGAGTCGTTAGCGGTGCGTGCTATTACTCGATATGCCGCTGGGTTCGAGGTTCGAATCATAGAAACAGTTTTATTCTAAAAGTGGTCACCCCTCGGAAGGCAATGTCAAACCTCCGAGGGTCTACATATGTATCTGCCATGAAAAAGCTTCTCATAAAAATACATCTGCCATTCGGAGTCGGCACAAAACTGTAGGTCCCTTAAATTGTGATTGAACATAAGGGCGCACACTTATTATTATTATTATTAAACAAAGCCAAGTGCGCCCAATAGTATGCAACAGAGCTGCCAAGCTACTTGTGATAAATAATTGTTTTTTTTTTAAATTTTTTTAAACGCCTAGCGCAAGAATTTAATTCTCAACCTGCCTATTAAAACCTCTGATGAAGATACAATCTTTTGGCGTCCTCTAATTTCTTTGAAGGCTTAGAACTTTTCTGCATCAAGATTCCGCGCGGTGGTATGTGAAACATTTACTTAGGTTGGACGCCACACACACACTGGAAGCTGACGAAAGGCAATAATAATATCGCATCACTCAGTATATGAATGGTTGAAAACTTTTAGCGAAAACAAAATATCTTTTTCCTAGAAAAGCACACATGTTGGAAAATTATGAGTGTCACACTCTTCTTCAGGACTTCAATACCTGCCTCGCACGCAAGGACAATTGGCCGCTGACTTGGCGGAACTTTGAAAAGTCGAGTGGCAAACTGTCAATGCGATAATTTCATAACAGCAACAGGCCGAAAAGGCGTCTTGTGTGTGTGGGCGGCGAGCAGCGAGGCAGAAGGCAGCGAGACGTCCTTTCGTTACAGCGGTTTTCAGTCAGTAAGCGAAGCCAGCAAGCAAGGAAGGGAGTGTTGGGCGGGAATGCGAGACAGCCTGCTGAGTGCTGAAAGTCGATGTTGGTTAGCAGCGTCGGCACATGGAATGTTGCAACACGGGCAAGATTACACAATTTCAACATTTCCAGCGAATGGCGGGGATGAAATGTTTTATGCATCGATGCGCTTGACAACAACAACAACAACACGGAGGCAATGCGCGCCGCATGATTGTTTCAGCTCGTGTCGTCAATGTGGCAGCGTTGCCGAGTTAGAGTGACATTTGAGTGGCACTTGCAGCGTTGCAACGCCAGCAGCAGCATGCAGTGCTAACGAATGTAATTTACACATTCCACACACACACCCAAACACAAACACACACACAAATTCATGCGATCATAAAAGCCCGCGTAGGCCGTGCAAAGTGTCATTTCGCAAGCGCTGCGTTCTTCATCAACCGACTGTCAGCGATGCCACTCAACGCCGATGAACTTTGTTGCCAGCATTTCGTTGGTGGCAAAGTGCGCAAAAGGCAGCAAGCCGCGGGTTCATACACAGCATGTTGCAACTGGGCATGTGCCACACACATTTTGCGCGCACGCTACTAATCCAATTAAGTGTAACAAAGCGTGCTTGCAACGCAATACAGGCATCGTGCCACACTCACTTGCATGTGCAGCGGTTCGCGCGGCAAAGTGTGAGGGCGTCGAAGCTGGTTGGCTTGAATAGGTTTTATGTGTTTTTTTTTTGCTTTTTTTTTTTTTTTTTTTTTGCTTTTGAGAGTGGTGCAGCCTCATTTTTGTTGGTGTTGCATGTGCATTTGGCGTTGGCGGCTCGAAAATTGTGTCGGCCTGTCAATGCACTCTATTTGGTGACCCAGCAATTCACTCTATTGACATTCGTTTTCGTTCGCTGAAATTGAATTTGGTTTAGGTTTAATTGTTGCGTTTTCATGACACTTAATTGCTGTTGCATGCCACGCGACAGTTTAAGGCGGATTTTGTTAAAAATTTCGCTTATGAAAGCATTTGATTTCATAGGGAGCGTTCATTTTGGATTTTTCACATTCGCAGCCAAAAAATACTCGAAATGCGTTGAAACGTCCGAGTCTCGGTTGTTCAAAAAATTTCTATAAGAAACTTGAGCAACAAAAAGGTCTCCCTTTTGAAGACTAAATCGTTTGAAACCTCGTTCGGAGCTCTATATCAAAACTGCATAGCTCGAAGGGGCTCGGATTCGCAAATTAGTTCTTTAGATATTTTAGCTTTCGCCTCACCGACAGCCCAATGGCAAAGGAGTCTCTAAGAAGAACGAAGCAATCTTTGAGAGCGACCATAGAACGCCGCCTAACGCTAAATGCGAACCAGACGAGCTGGCTTGTAATGGCATTAATTAAAATTTAACTTTGACTTTTTCGTGAATCTCTCCATTCAAATGAAATGTCTTCAGTTAAGTCAAGTTCGGATTTATTTTATTTATCGAGTTGAAAATAGCAATCCGTCATTGAACGCAAGCACTGACTGTCTTTTCTTATTTCTTCACACAATCTTGGCATAGGGTAAGGCTCAAGTTGTCATGATGGCGAGCCAAAAATCACAACAAGACAATGACTTTCTTTTATTGCTCTTCTGCCACAAAACGTTGCTTTTGTTGATTCCTTTATTCAGCAATAAAATTTCATTTTGCCAAAAATAACACACACTGAGCCACTGACCATTGTCCTTTCGAATATTTTGCCATTGTTACAATTTTCAGTGATTGCGCGCGGCATTCAAGCACTTAAATAAATCATAACTTCTGGTTGCCGTAGCATACTTCAAGGCGCTCATGCATTGTCTGCCACAGTCAAGCGATTGCTGCGCAAACAGGCCGGTTTTCATGGCAGCCGCAATGCTGGCGAGTGTAGATTAAAAGTCTTGCCTGCCTTTTTGAGATTTCACCCAAGGCTTTCCTTTGTTCTTTGGCGCATTTTCATTCACTAGTTTTATTCCTTCAATTAATATATTTCCGCCATTTCACTTTGCCCTTATCAATTACTGCACTGCTTTGCAACGGCAACCAATGCCAGATTTATTTTGACTGTCGTCGCTTTTGTGCGCCCGAATTGCTGCCGTGCCAGTCACTTGCCACAGCGAAGACTTTAATTGAGTCACAACCATTCGGCTGCCGGAAGTAATTCAATTGCTCTATTCGTTGAAGTAAACAAAAAAAAAAAAGCGAAGATAAAAAAGAAGACACTCAAAAGCTGAAGAGCTGATTACAATAAAACGAAAGTTTATTGTTCATTAAACGAAAGCGAGTGCGAGGGCGAGGGCGCACAAAGAGCGCTGGTGAGCTGTTGCAACGTCGGGGACAGGAGCTGAAGCAGCCAGTTGGAGAAGAGCAGAATGCCACTCGAAATGCAATTTGCAAAGATAAACTAATAATGGAATGACTGCACAGGGCGGTTGCCAAAGTGAATGCGCCACGTCGAGATCACACAAATGACTCGAGCTGGCGAGGGTGGCGCGGCTATCGAATGGATAATGGCAGTGCAGCAGTGGCCCAAGCAGCAAATGCGATGCGATTGAAAGCGGGTGCGAGCAGTTTAAAAAAAAAAAATAACGAACTGGGAAGGTAGGAAGAGCGAGTGGACAGCAGCAGCGCTAAGCATCAATCGAGTTGCCCAGCTTAGGAGTTCGTACTCGAACTCGTGCTCGTATTTATTGTGCCTGCTGTGAAGGGTCTTTGGTATTGTTCACCCAACAAGCTCTTACCCGACCGATTGCTCACTTCGTTAGTGTGCCGCCAACAACAATTTAGCATGCATTGTCATGAATTTGTAATTTGCCACTTCAGAATACAACACAGCTCTGCGATGGCTTGCTACGCTCCAACACCCGCCCGCCCGCTCGTCACTTGACAGTGCGCCAACGATTGCTTCGATTTCTTTCTTGCACCTATTTAACTATAAACATAAGTTAACAGTCGCCTACAAAAAAAAGTGTAACCGTGACAGCTGCAGCTGGCGTGTTTCCGTTGCAGCAGCTGCCATTGCTTTCTCAGCTGATTGAATTATTGATAGAACAAATTGCAAAGGGTAGAAAATAATTGAGTGTTAAGTGTATGCGGCAAGAATGCTGAGCTCGGTCTAGTACATAGTAAGGGGCACCACCCGGCCGACATCACGACGAGGTGACGCAAAAGTGGGCAGCGAGCTGGAGTAGATGAGATGCGAGGCGAAGCGCTCGAAGGTGAGCTGCAGAGAAATATTTTGCAGTTTAAAAACACAATTAAGCGTCGGTTGAAATCAGTGCAAAGTGTAGAGCGAGAAATGGTTAAAAGAATTCGCAGTTTTAGAGTGCAAAATTAAAAGGCGAGGACATTCTTGCGACAAGTAGTTGCAATGAAATGCTGAGAAGTACGCCACTAAGCGCTTTATGAATATTCGAAAGCTTTTTGTAACATTTTAATTGCATTTTATTACCTATTGCGTAACATTTTAAGAATTTTCGCCAACTTGTTGCTGCTTTAATTACATTGAATGGATTTGATCGAGTAACGAACTTAGCCTTAGTCAACTTTCACTTCGACTATTTCGGTATAGAGCTCATACCCGTAAGCTCTCTCTCTTTGAACTTAATGTGACTCAATGAATAAAACCATAGGTATTTCCTCAAGTCTCAAGAGAGTAAACCCACAATAGTAGAGATCTGGCATGTTCTAGCGGAAGAGCGAGTCTCGGTCATTGAGAACGCAATTTCGTAATTTCTGGAAATTAATAGAAATAAAAGATGTATGTTGGAACGATTTTCCGTCATGCCTTGTCTGGTTTTGTGACATACCGGTTTCGGCGTTGTGCCATCTTCAGTGTCGTTTTCGTTCAAACATACATCAAACTTCCATCCTTGATTGGACGTCAAGCATTTCGCTGGTTATCCTCGTGCGGATTAGTAATTGAATAAGAAGGATCAAAGCGGAGTTTGTGACCTAAATAATCAAATCCCTTTAGTATCTTCTTTCAGTAGAAGGGATATTGTATCGACTGGTAGTAAAGGTTTCTTGCCAGTTATCTGAACTGGATTTGTCTACTGGGACAGAATGTCGGCTGTGCCTTCTGAATGACGAACCATCTAAATTATATTCTGTTTTTGTTCGGGGAATAGACCGATAAATTAACTCGGTGGCTATGGAGACTGAAGGCATCTTCAAAAAGACGGCTAGCACTCCATTAACTAATAAGAAAGACCAATCTCGGTATGATAGTGAAGAAGATGAATCTCTAGAACCGGCCGCCCGAAAGCCACCCATTCGGAAGAGTCGCACCGCGATCAGCATTTTCGAGTCGCTTTTACAAAAGAGCGTGCCGTCGGAGAAGAGCACAATGGGTGCATGTGCCGTTCCCATTCCGGTCAATACTTTGTCTAAGACGACATACAAAATTCGCTCAATGCAAGCAAGTGATTTCTCATCTGCCAAGCAATGAAGGCCAGCAAGATATGTCTTGCCAAACTAGCAACCAGCAGCGAGCTGTCATAATATCTCAGTGGCTAATTTGGCTAACCCATTTTGGTTTGTTTGTTTGCATTGATTTTTGCTTGTGTTTATGTCAATGTTGCTGCCACTAACAACAACAACATGTGTAAACAATTTGCAGCTGCATTCATTTGGAATTCATTTCCAACGCCACATTTTTGTGTTGCACCTGCAATCCGCCGACTATCTACCCAAGTCTTATCCGCAACGCGCATCACAGCTCGATTGTAACAGGCGAGTTGTTGAATTTATGGCGTTGCCGTGGGTTGTGTTGCCTGCTTTTGAGCTTCCTGAGCGCTATTTCTTTTCGTTCCGTGCCAGAGTTTCCCACATTTTCACCCCAAATCAATGGCGGTCGACTTTCGCGTGGAGCTCAATTAACATTCTTAACCGCAGCGAGAGAGAGATAGAGAGAGAGAGTTAGAGAGAGAGAGGGGGCCAAAGTTGAAATGGATGTAGCGAAGGCAATGAGAATGTGGAAATTGTTGGAATGGCGAGAAAATGAAGAAATACTGCGAGTAAGAAAAAAACAAAACATTTAGCAAAATGTTAGAAAGTAATGCCAGCTGGTTGTCTGTCTGCATTGCGATTGTTTAGTGGTGCGCGCCTGCAACAACAACAACAATGACAACAATGACAACAAAACACATTCAACACTGCCGCCGCATTAATTCGCTTTGTTGAATTTTTTAATTCGCCAGCGATTTGCGAGCGTTTACAATGAATTACTAACATTTCACCTTGAATTATGCGATTGGCGAGCAATTTTTTCGATGCATTACTAAATTTCCGCACGACTGCACGCAACAACAACAGCGAGCGGCACAACATTCGATTGGCGTGCAGCATATTTTTTTTTTGTTTTTTTGCAATTTCGTGTTTGTTTTTTCTTCTTCTTCTAATCTCTTTCCACAATTTCGCTTCGGCGCGATTTAACTTTAGTGCCACACATTTCCATTGTTGTTTGTTTGTTTGTTTTTTTGTGCACATCGAGCACTTGTTGGCATCAATTTTTTTTTTAAATTTAATTTCTTATTATTGCTCTATTGTTGCGGTTTTTGTTGTTGCAAATGCTATTTAATTAAATTATATGTTGTACGCGAATCGGTGTTAATTTAAAGTGTTTTATATGTTTGCGATTTTCGCGAAGACAACGCTAATGAATAAAACAACATGCGGACGATGGTGTGGCGAGGTGAGGAGGGGAGGCTGCCCGCTGCTCGTTGCTATTTGATGGGAATTATGTTTTATTGCGACCTCGAAATGAATTGTGCGGCGTCTAAAGTGAAAATCAATACGAACATTTATTAAATGCGATTTGGCGTTGCTCGAAATGGCTTATGGAAGGCTTTGGCGGTGGAAATAAATTGAATTACAGTTGTTGTAATTGGAAAGTGTAAAACAAAAACATTGTGTTGTTGTGTGGTTGCAAAAAGTTTGAAAAAACTTATTTTGTTAGTTGTCATTCAAAGTCTGTGGCAGAGTGTGCAGCAGCGTGATGGAGCGAGGTTTGAAATAATTCTTAAGAAATATTTTTTTCGAAATACTAAAGCAAATTTTCAACTCTATTTTCGTTGAAGTTTTACAAGTTTTTAATGCGATCAAATTTTATTTACATAGATATATTGAATATTCATTTAACAAATTTTTTTTTTTTTTCAACTTTTAGATTTAGATGGCGGCGTTTTTTGCCGAATAATAATCCTACAATCCTAAAATTTCGAAAATGTAGTAACATATTTAATATTGTTCAAAAAATTAAATTTTCGAAAAAAATTATAAAATTAAATTTTTTTTTAAGTTGTGGAATTTCAACGTAGAAAAAGTTAACAACTCTAACTAATAACTAAGTTAAAAACTTCGACAAACAATTATATTTGAAATAACCTTCACGAAATTAAAGTTTAAACATTTAAAAAAATTTGAATTCGCAAGTTTTGTAAAAAATTAAGGAGAAATAATTGTCTAAATTTAAATTTATATTCATTATTATAAAAATTTAACTAATGTTCATATCTATGCCGAAAAATTTCGTTCTTTTCTATTGAAATAAAAAAAACAAAAAAATTTAAACCAATTTTTTCAAATAATTATATCGAATAAAAGTATTTAAAACTGGAACCATTTAAATTTTCCCAATTTCATTTTAAAAATCAAGTGAATTTTAAAACTAAAACGTGCCCTGCGGTCCTCAAGTTCAACACGAATAATAATCCTACAATCCTAAATGTTCGAAAATTATATAAAATATTAAATATTGTTAAAAAAATTAAATTTTCAAATAAAATTTTTTTTGTAACTTGTGAAATTTCAACGTAGAAAAAGTTAACAACTGTAACTAATAACTATGTTAAAAACTTCGACAAACAATTATGTTTCAAATAATCTTCACGAAATTAAAGTTAATATTTCCAAGTCTAAACATTTAAAAAAATTTTAGTTCACAAGTTTTGTAAAAAATTAAAAAGAAATAATTTTCTAAATTCAAATTTATAATGAATATTATAAAAATTTAATCAAAGTTCATATCTATGCCGAAAAATTTCGCTCTTTTCAATTAAAATAAAAAAAACAAAAAAATTTCAAAAATATTGAAAACAAATTTTTCAAATAATTATATTGAATAAAAGTATTTAAAACTGGAAACATTTAAATTTTTCCACTTTCAATTTTAAAATCAAGTGAATTTTAAAACTAAAACGTGCTCTGCGGTCCTCAAGTTCACCACCTTTAAGCCTACGCGGGTGCCAATTGTATTTAACTCAAATTTTTTTTTTACGTAGAAACTTGTTCCGAAAACTATTTTCTCGCCATCGCTACAGTTTTTTATTCGGAGTAGTGTGGCCAAATAGACTCCTTTTCTCAATGCTCAACAATATCCAGCAAAACTCAACTTGCCACATTCCAGCGTCGCATGAACTGTATCGACTGTAATCGCCAAGTGGCATTTAATTGTGTCAGCGGCAGCTGAGCGGCGCATTTCCTCACAAACAGCAAATAGAAATCACAAACGCTTCAAGGCAGGCCGCAAGCTTTGACTATGTCGTCCGGCGTTGCTCGTGTTGTGGCCGCGGCAGCTGCAACTGGCAATTTATGTCTGCGGTCTGCCACCGATCGAACGCTCATTGCCTGTCGAGCGGTGGTCGCGGCGCTCAATTCGCCAGCCAAGCTGCCACAATTAAGTCAGGTCTGACTGCGAGCGCGACAAGACTTACCGGAGGTGAAGTGCTGCTTGTCTGGCTGCCCGACACAATTTCCTGCATACGACACAAATCTAATGCGTCGCACTATACAGCCATTGTTTTATTGTGTGGCAAGTTGCGCAGTCTATTTTGCCTCCAAGCTGGCCGTGTGTAGGAAATCCAATTTGGTCGACTTTAAATTGTGGCAACGCAACGAAAGTAGGCAAATGGGGCGACGATTGTGGCACAATTGGTGTATGTAGTGCTATTGCAACATGCCACATGTGTCCGCTTTGTTTGTCGCTATCTCGCCAGAAATCTCGCCAGAAAGCGGTGTGTGCGATTGCGGACGATTCATTTCAACGCCGGACATTGGCGTCCGTTGAATGTTCGAATGAATTGGGGTTTTGCATTTGCGGTGTCGATGGTTTGAAATGGCCACTGTTGCAGTGTAGCATGCACCATGGGAAACTTGCATCAAATCGATGTTAAGCTTATCGTTAAGAACTACTAACGATGCTTATTTTTTACATAGCAAAAAACAAACAACGCCTAATTGTATGCTTGATTAATAATCTTCTAAACTTTGTCTCTCTTTCAGCCTGGGACATTGGCAATTCGGTGCAGGAGGCCTTCGTTATCGCTGTCGAGGAGCATGCGCGTGAGCGACTGAAACGTTTGGCGGCGCTGAATCGAGTAACGCCGGTAGATATAACGGAGGTGTCAAAAACGGTGAGTACGAAAATGTGTAGCATACTTTTAAGTGTCAAAATTAATTAAACAGTGCATACTTTCGTGGGTAAACTAAGCCAGAGATGCTTTGCCAAAAATACAAAAATTATTAAAAATTCAAAGGTACATACATTTTATGTTTCGCAGAGTTACATTCACATATAAATTGGGACCACAATTGACGAGCTGCGACTTAAAACTCTCTGAACATAACTGAATTGAAACTCGTTCAAGAATTGATTTGGAAATGCAGTTTCACGTCGGAAATATCACGAATGAGAAAGATCGCACTTTCAGACCATTGAAGCGTCTCCTCAGCACAAATGACGTGGAAGTAAAGCCCACAAAGTTCAAAAATTCTCCTCATTGTAGGCGATTAAAGGGCGTTCAAAGGCTGTGCCAACTCAGACCAATATAAATAAAAAGGGGTTAAAAAGGCAAAGCACGCACCCTTCCGCGCATACGCAAGACAAAAAAGAAAATTGTAGCAAACTATTTGCAAATATTTTAATGAAAACATAAATTTTACAAGCTGCTAGAAAAGTCATATCAAAGTGCTCGCCAAAGTAGCAGCACATGCCATTGAATCCCCGCTGCCTGCTTAGCACTGCAGCGAGCAGCACTCACTTTCGTGTTTAGACACATTCCACATTCCTTTAAATAATTTCATGTTGTGGCAAAAACAAAACAAAAAGCCAACAAAAGGGAAAAATTGTTGAACTTTTATATTATCATAACACACACATACACACACACACAGGCACTCATCCACTCGCTCGCTGGGCTATTAAGCGGACATTCGCCGACACTTTTAGTCATCAACTAGCAAAGCGTGCGTCGCTCACTTCTGCCGAAGCGAGTCTCCATTTCATTGAGTCATTCACTCTGCGGTCTGTCCTTTGGCTCATTTGTTTCACTACTGGCTGGACTCAGGCGAAAGCAAAAGCACTATTTCATTGCTCTACCTCCTGTCCGCGCATACCATCGGACTCTCCGCTCCCTTTCCTAGCCACTGCGGTCCGTTGCTTATCGCGCGCGTCGCAGCAGCATGTGAACGCTAAACTCGGCACCATCGCTAGTGTGTTGCAAAGTCGAAACGACAAAAGCAACAACCGCTACAAGCGACAAAAAATGAAAAGGAAAAAGTGTAATAAAAGAGTAAATTGCTAGAGCAACACTTGGACGCTGTCAAAAGGGCAACCGCTAACTTTTTATGTACTTAAACTTTATAAAAATACACAAAACGCGCAGCAAGCTCCCAAGATGTGGTTGTGGAAAGGAGTATGAGGCGGGAAGCAGCAACAACAGCGCCGCGCGTTTTGTGTGTGGCAAATGAGCGAGCGCGCGGGCAGCCGCGGCTGGAGTGAGTGGGAAAACTTTATGATTATGCGCTTTGTAGTATCTGTTAGATACAATTTTTAGTAGCTGTACACATTTAACAACATGCGTTCACTTGTGCAGCGCAGCGACCTGCCAGGATGGATGGGAAAAATGCGTTAGGAGTTTCGTGGGTGGGAAAATTTATCATCGCATTCGTTGATAAAAAGCGGCAAATGGCAGCATAACAACAACGATAAGTAGCTCGAAAAATATTGTGATAACGCGAAAGTAGTGTCAAAAAAAAAACAAACAAAAAAACAAGCCAAGAGTGCGCTAAAAATATTTTTAAAAGTACTCACAACGAAAGCAAAAATTAAGACAAATTGAATTAACGGCGATGCAGATAATCAAAATGTCACATCGTTGTGCATCGTTGGAGGGCTTTTTCCGCAATTTATGACATTAATGCAACAATGGTCCATTTACGGATGGAAAATGAGAAGCCACACCATTCTCTGGCGAAGTGAAAAGTGATCGTAGCTTGAGTAAATAAATAAGACTGCTGTGTGAAGCCATTTAGCAACTGCCAGCGGAACAATGACTTCTGACAGCTAGATGGCGCTATTAGCAACATACGAGTAACTCCTACCAAGACATTTGTTCTGTTTAGCGCCTGGTCGCCAAACCGAATCTGACTCTATCTCCTTCATCGAATGATAGAAAGGGAACTATACAACATTTTTCGAGTCTTTAGCTTACTTTAGCTGTTTTAGAGCTATTTTTTATGAAGTTTGAAAGACAAAAATTTAGCTACAAAGTTTTAGAGCTCAGAGTCATAGTTCACCACAAAGTTCGGCCTTAACATATATGTTTTCACAAAACTCACCTTTACGATCTCATCCACTATCCTCTTCTTCCTCTCTTCCTTTCAACTTGTATCTTCTTTCTAACTTAACTTAACGCTTGCGTTGTCAGCGATTGTGCATAAACAATCAATCGAAACTTCCCGATCGTTATAAAAAAAGTGAGTTGAATTTTGCTTAGCTGACCTTGCATGGTTTCCAAAATACGCGTTTCCAACTAATTACTCGGCGTAACAGTAAATAAATAAACGCGAGTTGTGAAAATACTTCGTTGCCTTTTTTTGACTTTAGCCAATTGGCGGAGCAAATCAATTTGCAATTCTAAACAATTTTTTACAGCCGCGCATGGACAAACAAAAAACTAAGACAAACAAAAAGAATAGAATTTCCACCAGTTTAGCAGTTAGTCAGTTAGTCAGTTAGTCAGCCAATGGAGCAGCAATTAACAATCAACAATGAACGCATGCGGTAACAGTTGGCGAATGTGGGCACCAACCAGCCAACGTCGCGCTGGGAACATGAGTCAGACAAAAGGCCAGCCGCTGACCAAATGCCGCATTGTTGCCGTGGCTAGCCCGACACGCTGACTGGTTAGTTGGGGCGAATTGGTTGGTTGGTCGGTTGGTGGCGCATTGTTTGCCATTGCTTGCTAAACATGTGGGCAATCGACTTTTTTTTTGCTTTTGTTTGTTGTTGCTGTGCGTATGATTGGTTTATTGGCAGCGCATAGATGGCAAATGCATTGAAATATGCCACAAGGCGCGAACAACAAGCAGTAGATATATTAAAAATTCATGAAGTTTACAATGCGGCTGCGAGCAGTGAAAGTGATACAAAAAAAAAAGGAAAAATGTGTGTGTTTAGAGACTCTGCAGGAAATGCGATTGGTATAAAGACCAGAGAGAGAGAGAGAGTTGGCAGCTTGGCATCCGAACAAGGCAAACAAATTTCTCGGTATCCTTTACCTCGCAGGCGCTCAAAATGACAATTGGAAAAAAATACGGAACTAAGCGCAAAGATCTTTCTTTCTTGGCGTCGTTGCACGAAAACCTTAAAACAGCAGCAGTTCTTTAATATAAAAACTTAATTAAAAAAGTCCATGACTGGCGTTCAAGTTTGGCTAGTGTTGCCAACAAAATAATGTGGAAATTTTTTTTTCTTAATTTTTTTACCGAGTGTTTTATATAATATGAAAAGTCGCGTATGTTTTTAAATGAAATTAATAAAATTCTATGTTAACATATGTATGTATGTACATATGTATGCATGCAGCGCAAAAAAAGCTGAATACTCCCAGCGCCTGCATTTGACAGCTGTCAAAATGTTATTGAGGCATGAATGCTGTGAAAGCCAATTTACGCCGCTATTTGTTGCTTTATTTTTCATTAACAGAATTGAACTTTTTTTTTTGCTGCTGACGCTGCTATTGCTGTAGTTGCTGTTGCCGTTGTTGTTGTTGTTGTTGTTGTTGCTGTTGCTGTTGTTGTTGCTGTGTGTCATTGCTATTAATTATGAAAATCGCATTCGCTGTCATAACAAATTTTCCATTCACGTCAACGCTGTCGCTGCCAATATTCTATGAGCGTGGCAATAATAACAACAACAAAAAGCAGTAGCAAGTGTAAAAAATCGAAAGTAACATACAAACATACAAATACATATGCACACTTCGTTACAAATGCACATTTACGATTGAAACTTGTGTAAGCCGCTTAAATTGTTTGCCTTTCACATCTGCTCTGCGGTTTTATGCCATTGCTATTATTTAATATTCAGCACCACAGCAGCTGTGGCTATACTATGTCATGTTATGTTATGTTATGTTACATGCATATGCGAATGTGGTAATTGCTGTCAATATTTATTGTTTGCCAATAATAGCAACTTAATTGTTTGTAAAACTACGCATTGGCTCTCTGCGGCAAATTAAATTCACAAATTTATTAATTAAATGCCTCAGAAATCATTACCTTTGATGGTTGCTGTAGTTGTTGCTGCTATTCACTATTTGCCACATGCAGTATGTTTCCGTTAATGGAGTGCCATAAACTTTGCTGGAGTATTTTTGTGGGTGTGCCCCGTGCGCTTGCTTCTGCCGAGAGATGTCAAACCCATTTTGTTGCAGCTTCGCAGGCATTTCAAATGGCCTAGCCCGCCTTCCTTCGTACATACTCGTATGAACATTTCCTCTTAGAGTACATAATTATTTAAAAATGCATATATATGTATGTATGTGTGAGTGTTCGCACTAGTTGACAATGTTTGTTTGTAAGCGTGCATAAGTATTTTTACGAGTTTGCATACTGATTGCCTGTCTGTCTATACACCCACCGCTTGAAATTATTCGCTTTCCTTAGGGGTTTTGCATCGTTTTATTTCTGCACGCCCGGGCTAGACGGTGGGCGCGGCGAGTATTTTGCATACATTTTATGCTTTTCAATAGAAAAATTACTTTATTTTGTGGTGGTGCACGCACTAGTATAAAAAACTGGAAGGCAAGTGAGTAGGTAAGGGCCATCTTCGGGAAACAGCCATCGGCAATTGCTTAAGTCTTTTAAAGGAATGGGCTTGTATTGAAGGTGTGATTGCAGTTGCAGTTTCTTGTACCGAACAATTTAAAATTCGAAGTTTAAATGATATTGGATTAAAAAGAGATACAACAATTTATAAAGACTTTTATTTCAAGAACTTTAAGTAATTTAAAGTTAAAAACATACTTTTATGCTTTTCACG
Source organism: Philophylla caesio (assembly GCA_963971545.1). NCBI lineage: Eukaryota > Metazoa > Arthropoda > Insecta > Diptera > Tephritidae > Philophylla > Philophylla caesio. The sequence continues at coordinate 123,016,875 of OZ020607.1, forward strand.
TTTTAAAAATTACAAAAGTAATAATTTTAATGCTTAGCTAACGATCGAAATAAATTTTTGATTTGTTTCGCGCTTTAAAATTTTTACGATATTAAATTTTGATCAGAAAGATTGACGGTATTTTAAAAATAATTTATAACTGTAGTACATCGTTCATAACATTTAGAAAGGTAAATTATTGAACTTACGATATTAAAAAAAAATTACGATATTAAGTTTTCTTTAATCAATTATGCTCAAATTTAAATAATACAGCAAACTATTTATTTTGCGTGTATGAACTACTCCCTTCATTATTCCTTGCCGATTTAATTCGTCGTACGCAAATTTGGTATGCCTGGTAATTTGAGACCGCCAATTTTCAATGCAAATTTCGACGCCTGCACGCAAATTTTAGGTGCGTCAAAGACATGCTAAGTAATATGTTGTTGTGGCTTAAATTTATCAGAAATTTTTTGTGTTCTGTCTTTGCTGCATCTTAAATAAATAACCATTTTAATTCCTCTCTCCTTTTGCTTCTTCTTCCGCTTCTTTGCAGCTGCAACAAACGAAGGGTGGCTCGCAATCTACCCAGAAACAAGATCTGAGCTTCCTCAACGAGGCCTCACCCATTTACGTCACCTCGTTCACGAGCACTCAAATCACGTGCAGCAGTTCGACAGTCACCACCGCCACCGCAGCAACTGCCGGTCTCATTACCTCGTCGACGATTGCGCCAACTGCCTCGGTGACAGCGACAGGCATCACCACAACAGCGGCTGTTGTGCACGCGTCAGCGCCGCATAGCTCGGTGGGCGCTGCTGATCGGAGCGCCAAGCAGACGACGGCAGCGATTGTGAGCGCGACCGCAGCAGCGGCAGTGGCCGCGGCAGCAGCAACGAAACTAGCCAATCACAGTGGTAGCAGCATCTATCAGCAGCAGCAGCAGCTGTCGGCGGCAACGAAGTCAGCCATCGCAGGTAAAGCACAACAACAACCACCACCGCCACTAACGCTGCAATTGCAGCAACAGCAGGTCGCACAGGTGGCGCAGTTGGCGCAACTGCAGCAGTTGCAGACGCCAACGATAGCGACAAGCTTGCAGCATTTGGCTGTCGCTGAGGAGGAGGACGACGACGACGATTTGATCGGCGTTGACGCCAACTATTATAGCATTAACTTTATACAATACAACAACAAACACGCACAATTGCCACCAACCACGTCGGCGGTGGTGTTGCCCGCGGCAGCAACAACTCAGCTACAAAAACAGCAGCAACAGCTACAGTTACAGCAACAAACGAAGTCGCACCCGCACATCCCGCCCCCGCTGCAGATCCCCAGCACAATACTCGTCGACGCACAAACCTCCACTTCGCCGCTAGCCGCGACCGCTGTTGGTGAACTAAAGGTTCCACTGGCAGCTGCCGCAGCAACAACACCAGCGTCAACAACGGCAACAACAGCAGCAGCTGGTGGCTCCACAACACCAACAACCGAGTACTCGACAGCCATATCCAGCAGCCATCTGCAACACGCGTTCGCCTCAGCTGCCGTCGCGGACCAACAACAACAACAGCTGCAGTTGCAGCAACAACAACTGTTTTATAATAACAACAATTTAGCTGCAACATGTGCTTCGTTGAGCAACAACAATAATAAAACGGTCGGCGTAATTGTTGAGCAACCGACTGCGGGCACTGCGGCCATTGGTGGCGGAGTGGGCGTGCCATTGGCTGGGGCTGGCGGGGCGTATGGTAGTAATATTAGTAGTAGTAAATGTGATTTATTAATATCGAATAATATACAACCACCGAGGCGAGAGGTGAGTGAGTGGGACGTGCCACAAGTTGCGCTGCATGCATTGTTGTTGCTGTTACGTTTCTCTGATTTTGAGTTGAGTTGGAGTTCGATTTGTTGTACTTTTGGATTTTTCGCTGTATTCGCTATATTATTACATACATATATCTTTTTTTGAACACTCAATTGCATTATTATTTTATTAGTACAATTAATTAAGCCGCATTTGTTTTAAAATCGTATCCATTTATTTAAGAGGTTTCCCCATAAGACTTGTCGAATTTACGATTTTACCAAAAAGTACCCGCGTACTCTAATTATGTATGTTTTCTAAAATAATTTTATGTTATAAAGTGTTACGATATTAATAGTAGCTAGTTTCATGTGTTTACGATATTATAAGAAAATGTGCTTGCTGATTAATATTGCTCGTTCGGAAGTAAATAAGACATTTTCTGGTTTACGATATTTCCAAAAATTTACGATATTACCAAAGAAATTCATTAAAATATGAAAAAACTTTTTTTCTTCATATACGCATTATATTTTTTTTAGCTTGGCGATATCGTAAATTATAAAGTAAACAGTGTTTGCCGAACATTCTCACTCGGTCTAAGTCAATCAATTCATGATTAATGAGCTGTGAACTCAGAAAACTTATACGATAGTGGAATCAAATAGAAAAAAACCACACTAAGGGTTCTTCCATTTTTTCGGTATTAAAACCATTTTTGAGGGGTGCTTAATTCAAGCATTCGCTTTGATCACTGAAAAAAAGAAGTCTCTAAAAAACTTGGAAAAAGGAGGAAAAACACTTCGCTTAATAGGGTCAGTTTGAGTTCAACTCTCAGTTAAGTGCTTGGAAAGTGTTCTCATTTAATTTGCGCGACATTTGTTTTACTTTTATTTTATAAAATTTGTTCTTAATCCGCAACAGGTGTTAAAAATCACTAATTGCTTATTTTTAATTCATTTTTTTCTCTTTCCAATGTGAAAAATGTCTATGTACATTTGTATTTATAAAAAATCGCATGTATGTATGTAAGTTGCCGAGTTCATTTAATAATTTACTCACACTCATTTGTTTAGTTTTAAAATTACTTAACGAATGTCATTAGGCATTTTTCCATTACTATTGAATATGAAATTCTATTGTAGTTTTGTAATTCCCCATGAACATTTTTTTTATTCAAATCGACAATTTCTATAATTATTTGCGCCACTCATGCTTCTCCCTGTCGCTTTATTTGCAGTTACTAACTACACTTATTGACGATGGCAGACACTTTGATGGCGACGCGACAAATAGCAACAACATCAATTTACAAAGCAGCAGCAGTAATAGCAACGATTTGCTAAACAATACAACAAATTTATACGATAAACAAATACAACAATTAAAAAGTAGTAGTCCAAATAGTAGCATATCAAAAGGAAGAACTGAACTTTTATTAGGAGATCAAAGTTTAAGGCAGGAAATTCGGTAAGTGCCACTTTTTTTTTAAATATGTGTATATTCATATTTACGATATTTATTTTTTACGATATTAGTTCGGTAAAATTGTTTTTATTTTTAAGTTTGGTGGATATACATATTAATTGAATCGTCATACTCCGTGTATAATTGTGTCATTGTATCATTGTGTGACTGTTGACATTTACGATATTAAATTTGAAACAAAAATTTTTTTAGAATTTTTGAAAACTTTTTTTAAAAAAATAATTTCAAAGATTTACGATATTAGAAAAAAATTTTATGTTTAGCTAGTTTTAATTTTTTATAGGTTCGCGCGGTTTTTTTGTGCAATTTGAGGTTGATAATTTTATGATATCATTTACGATATTAGTTTTCTTCAGCAAAAATTCTTTGGATTCCACGACATTTATTTCCTCAAATATTTCAATCCATGGAATTTATTAAATTATAATAGGGTCATTTCATCTCAAATCGTCCAGGCAGTTATAGTTTCTACATCGAAAACCATGAGCCACGTATTTTTTTCTTTTTGTTTGATTTTGAGTCATGCGGAATTTTTGAAAATTTGTCTGAAAACTCGATTTTGCTCTATTAGTGCATGTTAATTTTTTTTGAAAATTCAATAAATGAGCGATCTTTAAATTTTTTTCTATTTGTAGGAAATTACCCAATATTGTCTTTTGGTAATTGCATTTTTTTTGCCAGTGTACCATTTGTATTCTTTGTGCGCTTGTATTTTATATATCAACACAAAAGCAACGTTCAATAAATGCTGCATACCTTCGGGCGTCTATTGCAATCGCTAAGCACACAGCAGTGGCTACCAAACTGCTTGATTTTGTACAAATATAGTGCATAGAAACAAACAAGGCAAACATATAAAATTGACTTGATCGCCATAAAATATATTTCTATAAGAAGGCAAGAAGCTCAAGTTGATCGTCCTTTAATTATTATTACCAAGCGCGTAGCCTTTCATCATAGAAATATGTGCCATCCACTGCTAACTTTACTGTAACCTTAACTTTTTGGGCTTCTTCTTTGGGCGATCTTCTTCTTTATGTCTTAATGAATGGGCCTCAGATTGTTTTGTCCACCACCCTATATTATATCAGTCGTCCTTTTATTTCGATTCATTTTTGGTAATAAATTCAAGTAAATTTGCTGCATTGCAAGAAGTTTAATTTCAAATTCTGACGCAGCAAATGTGTACAAATAATTCACCAGCTTTGGCTATTTGCTATAAATTTATGCAAATTTCTTACACTTATGCTTTGCATGGGAATATGCACGCACGTGCAAACATACATTTGTATAATCGTATTCACATATACTCGTGCACAATCGTGACAGACCCACACAAAAGGGCTTATTGAAGACATTACAAATATGTATGTTAGGTATGTACTATGTACTATAAATATATGTAGAACATTTTACCGAATTTAATGCCACAAAATTTGCGCGCACTTGCCACAGCCAGTTGCATAGAAGCACACACGTACATGTAAATGGAGAACTAAACTGTTGTTTCTGCAGATTTACTTCGTTTTTCTGGACACTCAGCCTTTTTGCGTTTGACGCGTGCGTAGCTGACAATTGTGTGTACGTATGTATGTATGTATGTAGTAGTTATCTGCGACAGCACATTTCCGTTGTGGCAAGTGACAGCATTTCGAAGTATCTACATCTCTTCCGGCGCGTTTGCGTGGATATGCAAGAGTGAGAGAGTGTGTGAGTGTGCGAAAGCTGTTTACGTGTAGATAAAAGCAAATATTTATAGAAAATTCATTAAAATTTGTTTAAGGAATGGCAGGAACGTATACCCACCAAGAAGTATACCCTCTATTCGATTTGTATGTCTGGAAAAGTTAAATTTGTGAGCGAAAACAAAAAAAAGTTTCAGTCTCTGTTGCCGCGCTTCAGTGACATCGCTAAGCCATTCTGCGGTTCTTCTTTCGCACGTTTGAAACGCTCACATTTATGGAAAAGACAATGAAAATTTATACCAAACAGCTGATTTACTTTTAGTAAAATTTGAGTCGAAGAAACGTTGTGTGCTTCCCATCTAAAGTCTTCTCTGTTAATGGTTTCGCTATCTTTATTGAGGTCTTCGTTGCCAGTTGGAATTGCTAGTTCTACTTCATCCGCTGTGACATGTTATCGCTTGTTTGCTTGCTCGCTTTCTCTTTAAAAAATAACTGAATTTTTTACTTACAGCACGCAAACCAGAATAGAAAATGCTAGGCAGCCATCGACAGCGACGTCCTTACTCGTTTTGCCTGTGCTTTTTTTTTTTTTTAGGCGCTCATTGCTGCTGTCGCCGCCGGCCGCCTGCCATCGATTTAGTATTTGTGCGTATTTGAGTATTTCATTCCATTTCATTTCACTTCACTTCATTGATGTCACCCAATCGATATTTCGTGCGGCGCGCCTCTCCACCTGCCTCCAGCTGCAGCAATTCTTCGTGTGTATGTTTGTATTGTTGTCGCTATTTGTTGTCGACTGGCCCTCAGCATTCCTTTACATTGAGTTTACATTTTGTAATTGATTTGCCTCGCTGTCTGTGTGTGTGTGTGCGTGCGATTTTGTTTTTTCGGTTACCACCAGGGAGGAGGAATCTTCACAGATACGAGCAGCCCGTGCTGTCAGCATGCCCGACTTGCCTCCTGGCACCTACGGACTATCTGTGAATCTATCTGTCAGTGTGTGTGTGTGATTTCATTGCTTTCATCAGTGCTGTGGCAGTGCCATTGTTTTTGTTTTTGTAATTTCTTTAAATTTATTTTCACTTTAAATAAGTTTGCTGGCGCGCCACCTGCCAAACGGCAGTGGTGTCGAATATACCACCGCACAAACGCACGAACACGCACACACCAACAACATATGCAAGTACACTACGCGACCAGCCGTCAACCGCCAGCCGCTAAAGCAAGTGCCGCCAGCAGTAGCGTTTATTTTCATCCAACATTTCGTTCGATTTATTTTTGTAATATTTTCCCGCATTAATTTGTTTTCGGGGTTTCGAGTTTCCCTCCCCCCCCAACCACTTTGCTGTTCATTGTGCCTTGCATTACTTGCGCGTATTTTTCTTTTGTTTTTGCTTTTATTTTTAATACTTTTCTGCGTTGCCTACTGCTCCCGCCACCCGCTTACTTTGCCTCTTCTCCGCGCCTCAAATTCATTTTATTGCCATTTCCGCTTGCAATTCACTCGCATTTATTTATTGTTATTGTTTTTGTTTTTGTTTTACTTACTTATTACCATTATCGCCTGCAGCCAGTGTTGCCAGATTATGCGTGACGCATGCAGCTGGGTGGCCGTAAATTTGGACGATACAAGCAGGCAGCGGCTGTTCGCGGGTGGGCGAGCGCGCGTTGCATAAAATTTCGCAATTTCGTGAGTAATTAAAGTTGCTATGTCCAGTGCGGGTTACTTATTGTTGTTGTTGTATGCATGTTTATGTATTTGTTTGTTTGTTTGTTGTTGGTTTTTTTTTTGTATTCTTTATTTGTTTTTTAATCGCTAGCGCGCGACGAACGACGAAAATATCATTGACGTGCAACTCTTTGCTGCCGCACGCTTTTATCCTTCATCCATTTTTTTATTCGCGATTTCGCAATTCGCGTTTATTATTTTCCATTTTCAATTTTTAATTGTTATTCATATTTTCTTTTTCATGTAACGGCAAAGTTTTAATTACACTCGAAACGCTTTGGCTGCTTGTTTGTTATTTTCATTATTTTTGTATCGACATGAATCAGGAAGTGCAGTGTGTGTGGCTCTGTGTGTGTGTGTGTGTGTGTGTGTGTTTGACGAGTATTCATTGTAATTTGAGTATTGGCAATAAATTTCAGAGTTGGCGCGAAAGTCATTGAACATTTTGTTATTGGCTGCTGAGTTGCATTGAGCGGCGAGCGATTCATTTCGTTCATTTTAAATGCTAAATATTCGATTTTAATGCCGCTGCGTGTGTGTGTAAATTCAGCGACAATATTACTCTTTTAATAAAGGTTTATTCTCTTCATTGTTCAAGTTAATTTTTTTTTTGCAATTTTTTCTTTTATTGCAAACTTTCGATTGGACTTGCCATTGAAATTGTTTGGAAGTGGTGATCTATTGTTATGTAAAACGTGGTAAAAGATTCATTTATTGGCACTTTTTTAAACAAAAAAAAATCATTTGTTTAGGATAAAGTCTCTCTTTCACGTGCTGTGTGGCAAGAAGCGCTCTCAGTCGCCAAATTTAGGCAGCCAATTTGCAATGCGACCACGAGCGTCATTCAATTTTTTTTTCAAGCCAGTCTCGTTTTTCAGGAAAATTTATTACACCAAAATATAAATTACATCTAACCGTGCTACGACTTGGATGTAATGACCTTTTTGAACTACTTCGTTTTATTTTTCAGGCTAAATATGACATTTTGAAAGGAAATAACTTGAGCATCTAGAGGGAACTGAGAACTATTTATTGCCAAAAAAAAATGTTATTTGAATATTTTCAAGGATTTTTAGAGCATAGAAATGAACGCAGTCCGTATTCGAGTCGCTCGTGTTTTTGTTACCTTAGTTTTTCGGGCGCTCTGAACCGCAGATTCCTCTGTCTATAGAGTTCTAACGATGGCAAGTGACAAGCCGACCTTAGTTTCCTTGCTTGCATTGTAACTCATCTCAGACGACCTTATAAATCTCATAAATACTGGTGTTCTACTTTATACTGGCATTCTGGACTCAATGTATAGTATTCAGAACCTAGTGACTAGCTTCTTGGAATTGCAATAAAGTGTAGATGGCCTGGATCATCTTCACATTACAGCGCCCTCTAACGATAAATGTGAATGAATGAAATAAAATGGTGAACATGGTTTGGGGGAATACGCCGACCGACTACAGCGACAACTAGCTTTAAAATGATTTAAGATATAATTAGCATGACTTTATGGAAGCAATACCAATCCTTTTAGTGCATAAATCCGGCATGAAACGCATTTCAAAGGCAATGTTTCTCTAATAAACAACAGTGCAAACAATCTTTTCTCGTATATCTCTTTTTAATTCGGTTTTTCTTTGTATCAATTTGCCTGCATATTCAATAAGTTTTCCACGCTTCAGTATTGCTTCTCGGTTTTCGTCAAGCGTTTGTTTTTTTAATTTAACTCTCAGCGCCGCAACACTTTCATTCAACTATTAAATTTCATCATCAACAAATCATAAAAACACTTGCGTGTGCGTGTGTGTGTTCCAAGTATTCCATATCAAATTCATCTCACTCGCTTAGATTTCTGGCTAACTGCCAAGCTGTTTTTAATCAACCTTCGTTAACTGCCGGTCAGTCGATGCGTCACACCAACTGTCTGACGGTCTGTTGCTCGTTTTGTAATTGGATAGGATCACTTGCCTTCTCACACTTATCAGGTGCGGCTAATCTGTGAATTGTGGCCTTCTTTCTTTCTTCCTTTCACTCTTTGGATGGAGGCCTTTGGGTTGCTTGCTTTGTAATGGACTTTCTTCTTTCACGCTTGATTGCTTCTGTCGCCTGATCCAGTCAATCATCCATCCATCGAACCATCTGCCGAGCCTTCGATCCAGCTTCGTGCTTTGGCTGCGTAGTGACAATTTCATTGGATTTATGAGAGACTTTAATTTTAAATAAACACCGCAATTAATAAAGCGATTTTGAATTTTTGATGGCAACGTACTTTTTTCTGAAGTTACGGCTATGGAATTGATTAAACAACAACAAAAGCACTTATTTGATGATCTTGTTCTCCTCTTTCATTCTTTCACTCTCTCACTCTGACTCTGCCCCTATCTCTCTCACTCTCTTTCACACACACACTTACTATGGTCCAGTAGCGATTTGATATATTTAACGGGTTAACGCAAAGCTGCTGTCAATAAAAGTTACTGTCAGCCGCTTCGCTTTTTTTGCTGCCCGTTTTTGTTGTTTAGCAAAATTGTTTAGCGGCAAGAGATTTTCAATTAAAATGCAGGTGCTATGCCAGCGCTAAGAACGTTATGCGTCAAACGTGTGCAATTTTCAGTGCAACACCGCGCGCACAAAACAGGAGCGTCACTATTTTTATATGCAAAGATTTTTATATGCAGCCATTTCTTGCAGATCAAAGTAGTGCAAGTGGTCGAAGACCTCTTCGCGCGCCACATTAACTGCAACCCCTTACAAGAAACGCCTTTTCGCTTCGCACGCACATACTCTTTTGGGCGCCTCAGCCTGCCTGCACGCCGCGCCGCGTCGCCGATTTTCAATTTCAAACGCGCACAGCACAAACTGTCAAAGCGCCAGTTGCACCGACATGTGTGTGGCACATGCGAGTATTTGTGCAACAATCAAACTTTGCTTGCAACAGCCCGCAATATTTGCGAATTGGTAAAAAGATAAAGCGCCAGAAGTGTCGAGAGGCAAAGAAAATACACACGCGCACGCAAAACAAATAAACGCGCCAACAGTTGCAATGACAGCGCCAGCAATAGCAACAACCACAACAGCAACAGTGCAATAATATCTAAGCGCTGCTGTTGTTGCTTGCCACATTGCGTTGTGCTGTGCGTGAAAGCGGGCGCGAGGGCGCGCGCGAATGCATAAAATTCGTTGACGCTCCCGCGAGAGTTGTTTGTTGTGCGCGCGCTGTCATTGTGTTTTTGTCGTTTTCAAAGTTTAGTCTTGCGGCAGCAATATTTATGATGCGGCGCTGTTTTATTGTGTATTGTTGGCTGCATCGCGGGCTTGTACGCACAACTGTTGCCGCCATTGACAGCTGCTGTTGCCAACTTTTTGTGGCGTTTGTTTGTGTGGCGGCTGTTCGTTTGGAATGCGAGTAGCGTTGTCGGTAGCAACAAAATCGGCAACAGCAATACCCAAACGTAGTTGAGTGCACAACAACAACAACAACAACCACCGTTTCAATGACTGCGACTTGTGCGGTGTGTTGTCCGCAACGCGAGTTTATTGGACTTTGTACATGCGGACTTGCCTCTGTTTATTTGTTTATTAAGTTGTTTTTGTTTTTGTTTTGTGCGGTCAAGAGTGGTCAGCTTCAACTTTCTGTTGCTTCGTTTTTGTTGCATGCCACTTTTTGCTGCTACTGTTGCAGATAGGTGCCGACGCGGCTTGCATGCGCCATCGCAGCCAAGTTGGCAGCTAATCAAGTACACACACACACACACACGCGCGTGCGCGCTCACGAATGCACTTTGTTAAAAGTTCGCGTAATTGTTTAACCTCAAAAACTATAATATTTTTTTTTTTTTTTGTAAATATGAGGAATTGCTGTATTTCGCGTTACGTTTGGTTGGCTAATATTTAGATGTGTATGGGATGTATGTTGATTAAGTCTCTTGCTTTCGGGTTAATCTCTTGGCGGGCAGTTGATTTGCGTAATCGGTTGAGTTTTTGAAATTTTATGATTTTACGATATTACAACGCTGTGAATACCCCTATTATATTCTAAAGAAGAGGTAGCTTATGAGAGCTTACAGCTTACAGCAATTCACATTTTGCTAGAGACTTTATCTCATCAAGTAAACGATGACAATAAAAAACGTCAGATTTACAAAGTAAATAAAGAGCGCTGCCCTCAGAGAGCTTCTTAATTGCCTAGTTTGATGTCCATGAGACCATTCGTTGATTAAATCTTTCAGTTTCCACAGTCTTTCAAGCGAACTTTAGACTTCTGGAAATTACAAACTGGATTCCATCTTTTCCTTATTTCAACAACCCTTTTAGTAGTCTTCTTTTGGTTTCTGGAAAATACTTTCGAAGTACCATTGAGTGTTGAAGTCGAGTTATTCCAGCGAGTGCAATTAGACTATGAAACGAGTAGGCATCTGGTTTAGTTGTAGGTGATCAGTCTCATCGCTGGCCACTACTGCATTTAACCACTTCTTAATGATAAGCTTGGTGTGGTGGCCATGTCTCGATAAGAAAACCACACAATCAGCACTGCAAAGGGTGCAAAGATCGGTGCATAGGTGGCGCTCTGCGTACAACACCCTCGGTAGCATTACACACCATACTAAATAACGTCCCGATTGATAATGCAGGAAAAATATTCGCGGCTTGTGCCGCTCTTAGGCTACGTGAGTTGCCTGTATGGACACGCAACAATCGCCAACAAATTACAAAGAAGTTCAACAAACTCATTCCTGAAAGAGACTGGTGGTCCAATGGATCTCCTGGATCGGAGAAGTCACTACACTTCTACACTGATGGCTCAGAAGAGGTTGAATTCAAAGATAGCTTCACATTTTCCGACAGTCAAGCAGCATTAAAGGCACTTGATTCGCTCAACTGTAACTCTAAAACGGTAGCAACCTGTCGCAAATCTCTAAACGAGTTGGCGTAGCAGTTTGCTTTTAACTTGGTATGGGTGCCAGGGCACAGCAACACACCAGGCAACGAAACAGCGGATGAGCTTGCAAGAACGGGGACATCTACTCCGCTTTCATCACGCTGGAAGGGTTTAGGTATGCCGCTCGCTACCTGCAAGCTTTTTCTAAGGGACTCAACCCTTAAGGAAGCGGAAGAGCGTTGGAAAAACGCAAGGTCTGCTCATGCTGAGCAGGGGAGACCCGTCCTTAGTGTTCGAAATCAGCAGACACGCAGAGAGACTAGGTGTTCCCTGCAATGACTTCTGTAGAAGCTGCATAAATGAAGAAGAGCCTGAAACCGTGAAGCACCTTCTATGTGAATGTCCCGCACTATGGGCTAGAAGAAGAAAATTCTTGGGGTCAGAGTTCTTCGGAGACCATAGCGATCTGGCCAAAGTAGTGATTCGCAAGCTAGTAAAATTCATAGATTCCACATGTTGGTTCGAGTAGGGGGATTTTTCAAATCCGCGTGGTACCACAATGGGCCTAAAAAAGGCCTAGGTGTGCTGGCGCGATCGCTAGCAGCCACTTTTATCTAATCTAATGATACGCTTCTCGCTTATTTTTCTACATTTCTACTAAGTTGTAATTGTTAGGGACTCTTCGTAAATGTGTGTGATTATACATTGCATTTCATGTGAATAGCCCAGCAGCAGCAACCAATCAACATACCAATGCACTCTACGTTGCATAACCACTGTACTCGTTCGTTTGTGGGTAACGAAAAATATTTACGACTCAACTTGCCACAATGCCACATACCGCACAGGGCACAAATATGTAAGTAGTGGTGTGCACCTCAATTACAAAAATAACAACAATTATGTGTAGAGTCAAGCCACCGCATTGCAACAATAACAATCAATTGGCCTGGCTCGCTGACCAACCCATGTGCAACTGTTCGAATGTGTTTGTAAAAAAATGTGTCCATTTACACTCTGCTGCATAGAGTAGACGCACGTCACGGCCCCACATAGTTTATGTACGACCAGATTGTCTCTGCTGCAGGCGACGAAACGGCGTTTTATTTAGTCCCTAATTTCTAGCCTCAAACACCGAGCAAATATTAGACTGAACGCTTGATGAGTTGTAATTCTCGCGGACGCCATTTCGGCAAGGCTGAGGCTTCTACCGAAATAATCGAACACGCTTCGGCATCCTCTGTCCAGTGTATTTTAAAGATGAGAACCCGGCTTAGTTAGGCGACTGTCGTGTAGGCACTCACGAAGGCTTAAGATCCTCTGTGAAATCGCATTTGGATCTCTCCTGTTGTCCGAACCTCGGCAGGTCCAATACTGTCTGGTCCGCTAAGGAAATATCGAAGCGGAGCTTCAGCTGTCCGTCTAGCTAGTGACGAGCAGCGGTGGAGAAGATGATGTATAGTAGTTTGCTTCTTTATAATTTGGTAAGTTGATTCCAGCGTGTGGCCCATCTTTCGCGGTTTCAGCGAATTTTTTTTCGCAGACGAAGTAAAGTAACTTTGGACCAGCGAAAACAAAAAACGGACGAAGACAGTATATAAACAAGGGACTTTAAAGAAACGGGGCAGGAAACAATAATTGGTACTCCGCGGAGTGACGACCTAAAGCGATATATTTTAGAAGCGAACGAATTGATCGGTTCCGCTTTTGTACAGACTTTAATGAACTGAATGCAGAGGACTCTTTGTTTTTTTTTAGCAATCTTTCAACCAAGCCTGGTGTGTGCTTACTCGGTAAAAGGTCTAGTTTGGTTCAACGTCTTACACTGACACTGTATCAGACCTGCCAAGCTGCAACGTCGCAAATGATAATAAATTAAAATTAAAAAAAAAATGTTGCACAGTGTTGCATTTAAGTCCAGAGCCAGTTGTCGTAGTTGCATGCAACGGCATTCATTGGGCCACAGACTGGTCGACAAAGCTCGCTCACTATACGCTTGAGTAGTTGAACGACGGATGTGATGGACTGAACAAACGAATGACGGAATGATCGACTGAAGGAATGTAAGTACGAGTCTGTGGCAGCGACCGGTTTTGTTGGCTGCACTGATTGTTGCTCTGACGCTTGTAATTTCTGCCTGCTTGCTTTGATTCTTGTTGTTGTCGCGTTTATTGTTATTTACCTGGCTGGCAACTTGGTGTAAGTAACAAGTAAGACCGCGGCGCGGCACTCACTCACTCACACCGCCACCGATGACTTTTTGCCCCTCGCCATGCCGTTGCATGCGGCATGAGAGGAGATCTCGCAAAGCCATCGTACGCAAACACACTCGCGGAATAACGAAATTAAATGTACGTGATTTGCCCAGTTTTCCAATGGCCACTTGCAGTTGCACACACACAGCGCCGCTTGTGGAAGGGGCAAAGGCGCTTTGTGGTCGAGTGGCGGTGGGGCGACATGTGCGGCGTCTGCGTGCGTGGTTAAAGTTGCATGAAGGGCAAAGGTGCTCGAGCCATTTTGCTGTGCTTGTTTCTTCTGGGGGGGTTTAAGCTGTGCTGTTGTTGTTTGGGTTTTTCATTTTTGTTTACATTCTTAGTTCTTTGACTAGTGGATTTGTATATCTTTTCATTTGACTTGCGGGCATAATTTGTTGCTGCCTACTGTTGAACTTTGCATCGCCGCTCGTTTCTTGTTTTATAGTTGTAGATATTTTTATTTTTTTTTTCTCTAATTTTTTCTTTGTTATTTTAGTTTTTCGTTTTTCTTATCACTCTATTGTACATATATTTTATTTGGGTTTTTCTCTTGTCGCTCGTGTGCTTATTTTTCGTTCTACATTTTTTTTTTCGAATTTGACTGCAATTACACGTTTCGCAGAACTACTTGTCATGCACTGAGAAAATGTGATTGCAAATTTTAATATCTGAAAATTTTAAATACTCGTTATTTTTTTTTTAATTAAAAAAGTAAGCCTTAAAGTGTGCTACATTAGTTAACTCGGCATGCTCACCTCTACTGTGAAATTCTCACACAGTTTATGACGAAATTTGTTCAAGTTTAATATTATTATTCTCATATATTGTTTCATGATGGAATAATGAATTGTACGTTGTGACAGCGCCGGTTTGAACGCCCTTTAGCTTAATGTTGTATTTAGAGAGTATTAGAAAAACGGGTATAAAAGAAAGCCGTTCTTAGGAAAAAGTACAAATTATTGAAGATATTTACATAAAATTTAACTACAATGATTTGAATATTAAAATTTTTTTATGAAAACTGACAAAAAATAATAACTTGTATTTAAATTGCTGGTAAAACCTGCACATGGTATGACTTTTTAGTGTTTTAGGATGCCAAAACTAAAAGACACAAATCTATTCGTTAATGTTTATGAAAAGTAGAACCTCAGGGAGTTTGCCACATTAATGAGATTTATGTAGTTCCAATCATTTGTGCATGAAGAAACTTAAAGTAATCTCAATGCTTATGAGCATAAAACCACTGAAGGCGGGTTTTTTCAAATACTAACTAATTACTGAAAAAGCATAATTACACAGGTCGATGGTGTACCTTTAGCGATTATTATTATTGCAATACATACTTACAACATCCATAGGTTATATTGAATATAAAATTGGAATGATTACACAATCAAACAATATTTAAACCTTAAGCTTTAAGTTTATAAATAGGATTACGATTACTTTTAAATCCTACAACATTGAAACTTAAAACTAAGTAAAAACTAAGTAAAAACTAAAAGTTGAAGCTGTGAATTTAGAGATTAAAAATTAGCGAAGGGGGATTAAAATGAACAATGCATAAAGATTGACATATTAAAAACCTCTGATAAACGGTAAACGGTAATATGTTTTATATTCACTCGGTGCATAGTTTAAGTTTGGTGCTTTTGAAGTGCGATGTAACCCTGCTCCAGAATTTAGCAAGTAGCTTCTTCCAAAGGCGCACAGAGCAAGCGAAAAATTTACGTTCAGATATCATAGGAGTTGTAATTTAAATGTAGGAGCTGATGTGTGATCTAGACGATCGAGTCGGTTGAAGGCAGCTTTTAAGAAATTAGTGTTCTTCTGTGATGTGATGATTTTATGGAGCAGCGTCAAATATTTAAGTTTGAGCAGATTGGCGAACTTTGCGAAATATAGAGAATATCTTCAGAGCCTAACCATAGAGAAATATTAACTATTTTTGAGACTTTATCAAAAAACGGATATTGTTTTCTTGCATGAACCAACTATACCAAATCACGCAATACGCAGTGAGAGAAAAAAATTATTTTCTGGCAGTGACGTAGTACTTTTAGACACCATTTTTGTTTGCTGTCAAATGCAACGAAATTGTAATAAAGAGGAGAACAAAATAAGAATACTGTGCTTGACTGCTGTGAATAATTTTAATTTTTGAAATGTTTATTAAGTAAATTTTATTGGAGATTAGTAAAAAGTGTTTATATTGACATGGTTTACGCATTAGAGGGAGTTTAACAAAAGTGCTTCAACATTGCGGCGGGATTTTCAATCTGGCAAATCATAGGCGTCACATCGTCCAACGCTTCCATCAAGTAGTAAATGCGCCGGCGCAACACAATTGGTTTTGGAGTATAAATACCGCGAATTCTCTAAATGTAAATTTGTGCAAAAAATCAATGTTAAAAAATAAAAAATTTGAATCTCTCAAAATCTTCAGGGAGGAAGTGCTCACTGCAACCACTTTTTACGCAAATTCAGGTCTTTCGGTAGACCGAACAAGTGCAGCAGCGACTTATCTTGCTCGTATTTGTTATTGCACGTAATCCCAAAATACTTAATTTTTTTTTAAATAAATAGCAAAATTTTCACGAAAATCTAAAATGCTAGAAAATCAACACGAATAAGTTAAAAAAAAAATTATGAAGTGTAAGCAAAACGAAAAACTTTAAAAGCACTACGTCACTCTTTTTTTTTCTCAAAATCAATTACAAATACACGGTTGCCTGAATACGTGAGCTGTAGTAATTGGTTCATGGTTTTCTTGGTATTGAAAATGCCAATAAAATTATTGAAAAATATTCCAAAATGCCAAAACAATCAATAATATGTGTTATAAGTTCCGCATGAAAAACTTCAAATTCAATTTTTTTTTTTATCAAAACTTGTACCCAAATTCGGCGAAGGAACAACACTTTTTTTAAGGGCGTTCAGGATGGTCGATTTAGAGCGCCAAACGTACAACACCTTTCATTATTGCCTCATGATGGAATATGAGGATGTCTTCTTAGAATAAAATCGCACCTACGCTCGAACAGACAGATATTATGTAATATGAGGCATAAATATCTAAATCCTCCTTACAACACCGAGTCACAAATGCGTCAGAGTTCTCTTGGAATGCCTGTGATGATACTCAACTTCTCGTCAAACAGATCAATCAGTAGCTTCAGTATGACCCTTTTAATATGCTCTATGTCAGATGCAGCTCTTCAATATTAGACCAGGACATTCTCACATTTCTTGAATGTTTGTTGTGTGACGCCGTCCTATATAAGTTTATATATGTATATACATATGTATATCGGTATGTACCTCCGAAATGCACAGTTTGTGAGGTTTCTGCTTTTTCCCAGTCAGCTCAGCGTGCGCTTAACTCGAATTGGATTTGTTACGGTGTAGCCGGACTCCGAGTAGCGGGCAGGTAAACTGAGAAGCAACGCTACGATAGACTTCGTGGAATTCGCTGACGAACAAGACGGCAACAAGAAGATACAAAAATAACAGCAACAACAATAATATTAATAACAAAAACAACAACAACAACAAAAACAACAGCGCCTTTGTCAACGGCGAAGATGGAGGAAGGAACGTCAGTGACTACGAAGACGCAGCCATTGGCAAGAAACGTCGCAGCGCGCGCAGCAGTTGACGTCGTCGTTGAAAGACTTCAAATATTTATACATTTATACATACGAGTACGTGCTTTTATGAGAGTCATTGTTATTGGACGGATGGCGGGACGGGCGTTTGCTTGTACAGATGCGGCTGCACAAATGTACCTGCGCCAGGGACCGGCTCAAGTAGCCGAGCTGAGTAAATGGAATTTTTTGTATGTAGCTGCGCGCCGGTGCAATTGTATTATTTTTCAAAACGAGTGCGGCTTCATATTTATTTAGCGTTAAAGTGTATGTGTGTGTGTGTGCTGCTCTCGCTTTGTTGTGACTTTATTTGATTTCGTTGTACCTGTGCGCTTGAGGCGTCGGCCAGCTCTTTGCTGTTGTTGTAGTTTTCGCTGCTGTCGCTGCTAGGCAGCTTGGCACTTGTAGACTCGCTTCGGTGCCGAGGTTCGCCTTGTACAGCTCTGGCAGGGTTGCACCAGTTGTGGCGTTGTCAGTCTGTAAGCGACTTTGCCACAAACGGCTGCGACGGACGGCGCAAACGCGACGAAGTTTTTTTTTATTATTTATAAACAAAATACAGCAACAAATAACTCAGCTAATGCAAGTGGTAAATCAGAGACCAGTGTTATTTGAAGTAAAAAATGCAACCAAATAGAAAAACGACGAATTGAGTAAATTCCGAAAAATGCGCAAATACCGCGGAATAGTTCGCAGACAAACAAATTTACTTGTGCAATTGCGAATGCAGCATCAACGGGACGTCGTCAGTGCGACAGCGCGATGTGTTCGGCTTTTGTAACGGCTTAATGGCCGATGATTTGAAAAACGTTGCAGTGGAAAAGTGAAAATCGCATTGTACGCAATTAGAGGCAGTGGCGCTGGCGCAGGCGCAAAAGGAATTCGCACAAAAAAACTGGCTGCTGGTTGGAAGGCAACAATCGCCGCGCAAATGAAACGAAATCAAAGACATTTTTTCCGAGCTCGCGTTTTTTTTTTTTGATTTTTTTGTAATTTTTCAAATCTTTTTGGCTTCGTGCTTGTTGTCTTTTTTTTTTATTTTCGCCATTTCAACAGCCCATTGCGGTCGTATGCACCGGCGACCACATTTTTGCCGCATTTTTTAAATACCGCACAGCTTTTCTAACAGTTCGTTACGCTCAAAAAAACGGTAGCGCGCAAAGCTGGAAAACGCAAAGAAATCGTTGAAAATCGTTAAAAATCGCCGCTGCATTGGCAACGGTAAAACTTAGCTGAAATAAATATTGCGCGACAACAAAAACAACGAAAGTGAAACCAAAACACTTGTGTAGACCGACCCAATCGATTGCTGTGTATGCGCGCGAGTGCTGTTGCATGCCACAACCCGCAACGCAAGCTGGAAAGTGTGAAAATTGTGATTTCAAGCAAAAATGTAATTAAAAATTTTCAAATATAAATTAAATATCAGCGGCGAACGTGTGCTGAGCGCATTCGATGGGTGCGCATGCGCAGTGGCGCAAACGAAAAGCAGTAAATAATATACATTAAATTAAGCTGCAGTGCCGCAGTGCAGTGCAATGAAAACTTGAAAGTAAAAATTAATGAAAAATTTTTGTTGTTAAATTTTTTTATTTTTTTTTTTGCCAGCAATCAATGCGGCCATCGCGTGTTGTAAAAACGTAAAAAATGAAATTATTTTAAACATCAGCGTACGTTCAAATGTGCAAAAAAAAATGTTTAAAATTCCACGGCATTGAGACTGAAAATTTAAGCAACAACAACTAGCATTGCATGTCGACGACGCCCGACTAAGTGGATTGAAATTTTAGAATACAAACAAAAAAAAAAATTTATTTTTTTATAAAAATGCGGATACTAAAGCACTGGTAAGTGAAATTCGCGTGTTGTGCTGATTATTACTTTGTATAAATATTTAAAAAACTTAAAAAATTACACGCCGAATAGTCAAAAGTAGTATCTACCGATAAGTCGCGTTCAATGTCGAAACGCTGCAATCACAACAAAAAGCCGAACACTCGCTACTCCACTAGCTCTACTGCTTTCTGATAGCAAAAATCACGGCATCGATGTATCCAAGCAACGAAGTTCAAAAGAACATCAAAGCGAAGGCCGAAATGCAACAGTGTGAAGAGTTTCCGAAGGTGGCCGACGGGACAAGCGCCCGAAAATTCTTGCCGACATACCGAGGATTTGTAGACGGGAACTAAATCCAGCATGAATGATACATTTTAGAGGGATAATTTGTCTTTCTCTGTTAACCGCTGGCAGCTGCGACCACTTTGGTGGAGACGATAAACCCAAAAACCCCAATTAATGATGAGAGACTGTGACGAAATTCGAATAGCGATTGCACAACTCAAGAATAACTAAGCGCATGGAGCTGGGACGGTAATTTGACAAACGCCGGCCGCTTGATTGAAATTCAAATCTTCAAAAGTGATAGACTTAAGATGGATTCTTGAAAAGTGCCGAGTAAGATAAATCGAATGGAGAAACTAAGAGAATGGGTCTGAAGGTGAACGAAAGCAAGACAAAGTATCGCCTATCATCAAATAGACTCAATGACAATTGGAACTTAATAAAATTAGAGAACTTTTGTGTACTTGTGGAAATCGGAATAGTGCAGTGCATTAATATTCAACAGCTCCGCTGGCCTAAAATTATTCGACGTGGCGCTCGTTGATGATGCCAGAAGAAGAGAAAGATCTACAGTGGGTTGAAAAGACCATGCGGATTGAGTAAACTTGGGGTCTAAAATTTTGCGAGATTTAATAAAATTTTATAATTTTTATCGCCTCGAAGAGAATCAGTTTTGTAACCTTTACATTATGAATTCTCCAGCGGCGCATAAATAACGTCCAACTCGCTTATAATCAACTCTCTTTTATTTTGAATATACTTTACAACACTAGTCTGTCAAAATTAATGGTCGCTTGTAAAATTTGCTAGCAAAACAAAACAAAATGAGTAATTCTTATAAAAGGCGATTTTACTTACGTCTGCTCAATCTTGTTTTTTTAGTTACTTATTTGATTGTTTAGCGTTAATTTTCCAATTTCCCTTGGTACAATGTCCAATGATTATTCACAAGAGCACCACTTTTTCACTTTCCAAAACTTTCAATGAGGTCGGCTATTTTTTAAGCGAATCTATTTCAATCTGCTTATTTGAACTGAACTCGTTAATTTTTGTTGTTGCTTTGTAAGTCGCTTTAAAAAAAGATGAGGCCTAATATCTCTTTGGGTCATTCTTTGAGAGATTTCTGCTATGTATGTATGTATTTGTGTATGTATGTATGTATGTATGAAGACTTCTGTTGACGCCCAGCCCAGCGAATTAACCTTTTGGAGCTAACTCACTTTTCAAAGACTTCCTTAACAGTTGCGTACTGTGGCAGAAACGCAAAAAGCATTTATTCATTAAAATTTCATTATTAATTCCCAGGCGACTACGCCAATAATTTTTAGCGATCGAGTACAAAAGCAGCACGCTACTGTTAATCTCTTCAAATCAAAGAAATATAAATCCCTGGCTTTTAATTTTTTGTTTTGTTTCTCCATACTGACAGGCAATTCCTTCTACCTGCGCTTTGAATTTTTCTCCTAACTCCACCGCATACCTAATTATTATTTAACTCACACATTTTTATAAATATCATCAATAAAAAAAAAAAAACAAAGCAAAAAAAAAACGCCAAGAGCAACCGTTGAATTCGAAATTGAATAAGCACAGCTAATTGTTGAAAATTCAAAACACGCAACTGGCAACAAGAACAAACTCGCAGCCATTGTACCTAAGCAGCGTGGAAAATTTGTCTGTGTGAACACACACACTCCCATACAAATACACACCTACATATGTATGTATATACGATCCCACGAAATTCCTTAGCATGGAAAAAATTAATGTATGCAACATAAGTAGAAGTTGAAAAAAAATGTATAAATAATAAACAAACATGCGACTGAGATTCACTTACTTATACAACATTTTTCAGTAGCGTTTAGCTTAATGTGGCTGACTGTCTGTCTGTCCGTTTGTACGGTGGCACGTTGAAATCATTTAACTGTTGCGCCTGCGCATCGCTGCACTACTCGCATGTTCGTACGTTCGACTCAGCTTACTCAGCTCGTGTAGCCGACCCAGCTGGAATTTTAATTGCTGCCAATAGTTAAGCGATTGCGACACGTCGCGCCGACCACCACAGCACGGCAACGAATCCCGAAATCGAATGCCAAATGCATGCAAATTGGTTTTCATATCAGACGCTGCTTCCGTCCATCATACAAACTTACATATATGTAAATGACTACTGGCTGGCAGGCGGACGGTTGAGACGCTAAATGTTCGTGTACTGGTGAGTGGAGGAGGAGGAGGTGAACGTTGGACGTCAGCTGCATTCGGTGGCGTCAGTCACTTTGAAAAGCGGAAATGTCGTGATAAGCGACTGTAATTCGTCGTTAAATGTCTAAGCAGTAACGCCCAGCCGCAATTTGCTTGTTGCATAAGTAAGTGCAATGATGCGCCACTGAGTGAGTGCATACCTTACATACTTAGTTTGAAGTTCAAAATTTTAATTGAAATTGAAATCAATCGTAAAAAGCGGTAATGTGCGGGTTGTGTTGGAAAAGTCACCCACCAGCCAAAGTGCAGCTGTCAATGAACGCTGTAAAGAGAAGTGTTTTCGTTAGGCTCGAGGAGCCAAGCACTGACCCCGTAAAGATTTGTATGAAGCTTTGCGGAATGTATGTAGCAACAAACAGCCATACATGATTCATCAGCGATTAGTCAAAATTTGTTTTCAAAATGTTTCTTTATCATTTACATTCATAGTCCAGAGACTTCTCTGAACTTCGCGTATTCTCCACGAGACACAAATTTTGGTAAACGTGTTCGCTAAAATTATTAAAAAATGCGCGTTAATCTCCGATTAGCGAAATGTTTGCCAGTTACCCTCTTTACAATTGTCTTAAAAATTATCAGTTTTTGAAAATATACTAAAAATTTCAAGTAGGTGTTTGGATGTAAAAAATTTTTAAATTACATCGTTTAGAAAAATTAATATGAATTGTAAATTTTAACACAACCAGCGTTTAAAAAAAAAAAGATGAAAATTTAAATCGCATTTTTTGTACATTTCGCAACCAATTTTTAAATGCAAAAAAATTTGGCTTGTTTTTTTACATTGAAACTTTGGTAGTAAAAATTTCACATAAAAGTTAACTGACGTGGTTTGTTCTTGTTAATTTAATGTTTTGATTTTATTTTTGGAAAATATGTGTGTTTTTTATAATGTGGAAAAAATTTGATAATTTCAAAAATTATTAAGATTGAAAATTTTTAAAGTTTACAGAAAATAAATTGACTTAAAAATTTTAACTTTTGTAATTTTTAAAATATTAAAATAAAATTATAACATCGAATCCAAAATAATATTTTAAAATTAATAAAGATTTAATAATTTTTTTTTTAAGTTAAAAGATCTGCTCAAAATTAAGTTAAAAGATCTGCTCATAATTCCAATTTATTTCAATTTAATTTGAGTTTATTATTGAAAATTCTGATATTTTTGCGGACTTTCAATTTTCTAGAAAAGTAAAAAAAACATAAATAACAAAAAAAAAAATGATTTAAAAAATATTAAAAAAAAACTGAACAACATTCCATTATGCAACCAATTTTTAAATGCAAAAAATTTTGGTTTGCTTTTTGACATTGAAACTTTGGTAGTAAAAATTTCACATAAAAGTTAACTGACGTGGTTTGTTTTTGTTAACTGAATGTTTAGATTTTTTTTTTGGAAAATATGTGTATTACTTTTTTATAATATGATTTTAATTTAAAAATTTTTTAAAGTTGACTAAAAATGTTTTATAACTTTTAAAAATTTTAACTTTTTTAATTTTTACAATATTAAAAAAAAGTTTATCGTATCCAAAATAATTTTTTAAAATTAATAGAGATTTAATAATATTTTTTCTTAAGTTATAAGATCTGCTCAAAATGCAGCAAATTTTATATTAATTTCAATTGATTTCAATTTAATTTGAGTATATTATTGAAAATTCTGATATTTTTGCGGACTTTCAACTTTCCACAAAAGAAAATATTCTAAACAAAATTTACATACACAAAAGTAAAGAAAACATAAATAACAAAAAAAAAAATATTTAAAAAATATTTAAAAAAACTATGCAACATATATCAAAAATAAAAAAAAATAAAGAAATAAATTTAAGTTTGACGAAGAATAAATTATTGTATGTGCTTAAAAAAATAATAACAAAATAAAATAAAAAATAAGTAAAAAATTAACAAATATTTATTTTAAGAAATTAAAAGAAAAAAAAACCTTCAAAACCAAAAGTTACACAGAGCCAAATTAATGAATTAAAAGTAATTATTAAAAAAAACCTTTAATTTTCCTTTAAGATTCTTAAATTTTGTTGTATTATAAAAAAAAATTAAAAATAATATCAAAGTTCTTTTGAATAGCGTTGCATTCCAAGTTGTTGCGATTTCTTGCGAAAACTTTCGCGTGTTTTTTCAGAAAATTTGTTAGAACAAATATATAAATTCCACGCGCTTCGATAGAGACGAGTGGGCGTGTCGATTGAACAAACACCAACGCAAAGCTTACTTTCCCAAAACAGCTCGTTCCCATGGTTACTACCAGCCTTCGCACGAACAAACACACAAAGCAACGCTTTCCGGTCAAATTATAACTTCTCGGAATTTTCATATTTCCAAGGAAATGTTAAATGCAAACAGTGAACATGAAAGATTTGTATGCCCGCAGCATTTTCCATAAACAGTAATTTGTTATTTTGTTGCTGTTGTTGTAAAAGACAAATATTATATGCTTCTATTTGCCAAACAGTCAATAAACCAGTGCCAGTCTTCACGCCCCAACCCAACGAACGTGTTGACGTTGCAGGCGTCGCAGGGAAACGGCGAAGGTGGCAGATGAAAGAAGAGGAAGCGCTGCTGTGTCTGGCCTGCGCCAAGTTGAGCGTGTGTGAGTGACAAATTCAATTTAATCTTACAAAAAAAAAAAAAACCAATGCATAACAACAAAGTTTTTTTTTTTTTTTTAGATTTGCTGACATTTCTTTCGAATTCATTCTAGTAAAATGGAAAGCTTTTTATTTACTTGCGACTTGCAACATGCAACTTTCACAGGTGATTTACAAAACGTTGCACGCCACCGCCACCGTCGCCGTGCCCGCCATCGTGGCACGGTACGACAACAGAAAGTTCTTAAGCGGCGGGCGGCGAGTGGGCGCGGTGTGGTGCGGCAAATGAGCTGTCGGAAAAATCAGCAAACGCGCTGGAAAACTTTTAGCGCACAGCTGCAGCTTGAAAAAGTTGCAATTTTTTTTTATGTTTTTTAATATATTTTTTCTCTTGCTTGCTTGTTCACATTTGTTGCCACATTCAGTCAGTGCGAATGTGGTGGCATTGGCACGAAACGGCGGCGCGCGCTCCAAGGCATAAACAACTTTTCCAATGCATTTACAACGGCGACACTTTCATATGAGTAGCGCAGTGCTTGAAAAAGTTTACCAACCCAGCTACATGTGTGTGTGTGCGTGGGTGTGCCGCAGGGAAGGAAGGAAGGGGATGGGTGGGGGGTGCTGCGTTCAAAGTGGCTGCTGTATGGCGGGCGCTGCTCTCGCGCGCTTCAGAGTCTTGCAATGGCATACCATAAATGCAACTCGCATATTTTAGCCGCCCTACAGGCACACATTCACACACACACACGAAATCCCCCCTCCCCCCCACACACACAGAAATGTGGGCACTGCCACATAATTTGGTCCGTTTAAGGCGAACCTTGGCAGCCATTGCCACAATGACTTGCTACTCACCTTTTTGCGACTCACCGACCTACCGATGGATGAATGTATGTATGTGTGTGTATGTACATATGTATGTAAAGACTCACTTACATGCCACATTTATCAGACACTTAAAAAATGTTCGCCTGCATTTGTGGCGTTTCTCGCTTTTTCGTTGCATTTCATTCCATTTGCTATATTTATTTATTTATTTCTTTTGCTTCTTTGCGGGCTGCCTGCGCTGTTGCTGCAGCTCAACTATGAATCATCACCACGTCGTGCTGTGCGCCACGAATTCCTATTTTAAGTGGTTTCTTTTATAGGCGGACGTGTGCAGATATTTCGCTTCCGAGGCACACAGCTCGCGTGCATTGCTCCTCTTAGGCGAAAACAAATGGACTTGCGAATACAGCGGCCGGAAAATGTGCCCAGAGGAGCTATAACTACACAAATGGGGGACCTAGTGAATTTATGTCTGATATTTTTTATACTTGCATTTTTGGAAAACCTTCAACAGACAGCCAAAAAAAAAAGAAAACTTAGCAAGAATTGAGTGAAGTTCTGTGGAGAGTTAAAGCTACGCAGAAAATAGAAACTACCGATTCGAAATCACAGCCAAGAATTTGATCCGATCAAAACGTTATTGAGACAGGGTTAGCTTTAACTTTAAGGTGCTGGTCAGACGCAGAGAAACTGCCGTGTATGCCAAGCTCCCTTGATTTTTTTTGTGCTGGAACGAGATAATAGAGAGCAGATTTAAAGCTGCAGCAGGATTCTGTTGTATTGAGTTCTCTCATAAGACAAGAATTACAAAGCCAAGCTGCTCTCAATATTGTTACCCCGGTTGCAATAAGCCAAAGCGAATTCAGATTGATCGATGTTACGTGAACTGTTGATTCGGTTTTTTCTTTTCCTTTCGAGGCCTGACATTGTTTCAGATCGCATGAGCAAAGTTTCTTACTACCAGCAGCGGGAACACCTAAGTCTATCTCTCTCACTCTCACTCTCTCTCACTCTCTCTCTCTCTCTCTCTCTCTCTCTCTCTCTCACTCTCTCTCTCTCTCTCTCTCTCTCTCACTCTCTCTCTCTCTTTATCTCTATCTCTCTGTGCATCTTTCTTTGGTAAGTCTATGACCATAAATGAATTAAATCAACGACTTGGATTCATTAAAATGTTTATTTGTTTTGTTTTCAATCCATCGCTCCAGAGAGGGCCTGTTCGTGTGATTTAACAAGGCGACACTGCAGTCGAGTGGGTTCGAATATTGGGAGCATCTCTTTTGTGAATATTGCATATTTCAGTCGGTGGGAATATTCGCTTGCAATTCTCAACAGTCTAATGCAATTTTTTTAAAGTTATTCTTCTAGTATCGCCCAAAACTTTGAGGAGGGGGTGGCGCAGGCGGTGTGCCAACATTCCTGTTGGGATTATAATCTTCTGGTAGTCACTAATTTCGAGCGTTTTTCCTGCACCCCACAAGCTGTTTGAAATCAGACCGCAGCCGCCGCAATCATAAACCAACGAGTTGAGGCACACTTGCAAGGGATTACATTCCAAAGCCACAAATCATACTCAGCATCTGAGTTTTTTTTGTTTTTTTTGTTTGTTTTTTTTTTCACTTCAAGCAAGTAAAATCGAGTAAAAACACTCGAAATTATTCGACTGCACATTTGTTTGACTTACTTATCTGCAGTGAGTGCTTTCACCACCCCGCCCCCACTTTCGCAAATTGAATAATAATGAAATGATATTCGAAAAAATGGGCGTTGAACAAGTTCAGATTTGAGCTGGTTTGTGTACAAAAGGCTTAACGTGGCTTACTTTTTTTTTTTCCGTTGCCACAACTTGCCTTCGTTCGCCGTTTGGCCTCCGCCAGCTCGGCTGCCGTCGATTTCAGCTGTTGGTTCGCTCAAGCTTCTTGCTGTTGAATGCTTTTTATTTGAATTTTTTATATTTTTTTTTTTTGTTTTTTTGTTTTTTGAATGCATAATAACCGTATGAGTGGAATACTCGACACAAGTGCGCGCGTGTGAATCTGCCGGTGTGTGCGCCCGTCTGCGAGGACATGTGTGCCCTTGTTGCATATGTATGCACCACACACACACACACACACGCGCGCCCATACTTCTAGATAGTTCTATGCGTTTGCACACTTGAACTTGTTTGTTTGGCAGCTTGCTTGCAGCGCTCGAGTGTTTTAGCCTCTGCTTCGACAGTGTACGTTGTTGTAATTTCAGTTGCTGCTACTTACTACAACTCGCTCGTTTGTCATCCTCTCGGCTGTCGCCTGCAGTCGTTTTCGTAAGCCGTTTTATTTTTAGTGGCAATAGTGCTGCCACCGAACGGGGCCAGCGCCTCCCTCATCCCACCCTCCTCCGCCAAGCAGCAGCCGGAGACAGCGGCAACGTCAACGTCAACGTCAACGCCATTGCCATTGCCATAGCGTTCGGCGCTTGGAGCTCGGCAGCCGCTTGTGTTCCTTTTTTGCTTTTCTGCTTTTTTGCTTTTTATTTCCTCTTTTGCTTTTTAGCTCTAAACCTACTTCGACTATGTACATCGCACTTACCCGCACAGTGCAAATAAACAAACAAATATAATCGGTATTTTCTTACGCAGAAAAACGATGCTCATGTTGAGACACAGCAAGCCGTTAACGCACACACTCACACATTCAGACACTTTTGTGAGCCGTGCGCCTTTGGCGTTATTCCTCGGCCTCGCCTCTTTCCTATCTTGGCTCTACGCTGCCACAGCCTATTTTCAAAGCCAGCCTTAGTATTTACATATTTACATAGGTACATATGGACGTGTATGCGCATCTTGCCGCCTCTTCTTTTCCTCTTTTTTCCTACGCCAGTTCAGCTCGTTTTTTCAGCGTTCGCCATGTTTTTCTCCTGTGCCAAGCGCATTGACTTACTTTGTTGATTTCAATTCCCTACATTCTTAACTGGTTCTTCTAGTGCACAGCTCTACTAGTGCGCGCGTCTACTCTGCACAGCTCGCGCCCTAAACACTCCGATGAGTCGGTCGTAGTTTTTTATTGCCCGCTCGTCTCTTGTTGTGCCTCGTCCTCTTTCACGCTGCCATTTGTTTGCATGCCATTCATTCATTGTTTGTATTTGGGATTTGTATTACCATTATTTTCCTCCATTTCTTCTTTCCATTCCCAACCGAATGGGCTCCATCGACAAGCTGTTCGCTGCTAAGCATCTCTCCTGCCTCTTGCCCTGTCCGCCTCTGTCCTTTCATGGTCCCGAGTGAGCTTCGCTTTTGTCCTACA
This sequence comes from Philophylla caesio, assembly GCA_963971545.1. Taxonomy (NCBI): domain Eukaryota; kingdom Metazoa; phylum Arthropoda; class Insecta; order Diptera; family Tephritidae; genus Philophylla; species Philophylla caesio. The sequence goes on from OZ020607.1 coordinate 123,045,448, forward strand.
CTAACGAACTGTCCGTCCGTCTATCTGTCTGTCCGTCTGTCCATCTGTCCGTCCATCCGCCTGCATCTTTGCATCTTTACGCGCATTGCACGACTATTACTCCGTATTCTTTGTGCTTCTGTGTGGGCACATCCACTCGTACGCCCCTGTCTCTGCCACTTGGGGCTTGCAAGCTGCTTTCCTTTACAGTATTTATTCTTTGTTTTTACTTTGTGTTCGCAAAATCTTCAGACTTGTTATGCTTCGTTTTGTTCGGCACTTTATGTGCGTTGTTAGTTTCGCTATTTTTCCGACTCGCTTCTGCTATTCTAAGTTCGATTTCTAAGTATTTTGTTAATTATTTTTTGTTATTTAGTAAAGCAATTTTTTGTGGAATATTTTGTATTTCATTGTCTCTCTTTTTTCATTCGCTGTATTGTTCTCTTTATGAGTTGTCTATGATAGGATTGTCTTTGATTTGAAGTTTTTCTTCGCATATTCAATTTCATAAAATAGTCTTGAATTTCAAAAGAGACTCTAAAAGCTTCGCAGTTTTCTTTTATTCATAGCAAAAAATGTTCATCAATAGCTTGTTTGAAAGCCTCTGATCTCCATATGCTGGAAAAAGAACATTTCTAATATGAAGTTGGCCTCCCCTCATCCGGTCGACCAATAGATTTTGCTTAAATTCATTTTACAATTGCATCGTGATTCAAATACGCCGACACTGAGGCATCTCATTGACCTACCTTATGGCCCGTGGGTTCTTAGCGGGTTTCTGCTTTGAGTTAAAATCTAAAAAAAAAATTTAGTATTAGTTCGCATTATCCCCTCGTCGGTATATCCCATTATTCCCACTGTAATGACCAACGTTAAAATCTGACACTTGTCATAACTATTGCGCCTTAAAGTATGCCGCAACTGCTTGCTTGTCAACTATTTACTAATTTCTTAAGAATTTGAAGTCGAATTTTTGTAGCAACGTTTCAGGGCTAGAAAGTATTTTTGTATGGAAAAATTTGCGAGTATTTTGTTAAACCTAAATTAAATGGTACACAAAACTTTATTCTACTTTTTTTTTTAATCTGAAATATTGCGCACAAGTAATTTTGGCGGTTTCGCATAAAAGGTAAACCTAAATAAAAGAAAAATAAACTTTGAAAATTATTCATTATGTGGCGATGCTATATAGTTGGTAAACGCGCTGTATTTTCATTAGAAAAACTGCATTTCTCCACATTGTTAAACGTTTTGTCATTGCAATGTTTATTATTATTTTTTTTTTATTTTTTATTTTTTTCTTGTCCCCTATTAGTCTGTATACAATTCGTTGCACTTTCCCATACTCAGTCGGCAGCGGCCAGCTTTCACCGGCTTGCCGGTTTTCTGTAAATTATTCCATAATTAAAATGAATTTCTACAGCAATTTAAAATGAGTTGAATCCATTTAATATGACTGATTTATAAATTTCCTTTTTTGTCACAACCAAGCGCTTTTATGCAATGGAAAATGCGACAGCTGCATGTCACTGCGAAATTTCCACATTTCCTCTGTCCAAATGCAGCGGCATAATAAGCCAGCTAACGGCGAAAAAAAAAATGTCAAATGCGCATAAAAAGTTTTGAGAAAAAATTTAATTCCGAAAATCAGCAAACTAATCCCATTAAGTGTGTGGCAGGCAACAACAGCAAATGAGCACTGACAGCTTGAGTTTTAGAGTTACCTTATCATTGGTCCGCAAGTTACATACATACATACATACATACATACATACTTTTGCTTTTGTTGAGATATACATATAAAGGTATAATTTTTTTTTGTGGTACATAGATAGATAGTTTGTGGCGCCAACATCACGAACTTGCCACATAGTATATGCCACATAGTATACCTACATCCATACACATACAGCGGCGGGGTATGACTAAATCCATCTCGCAAGCAACAATGAATTTCGCTTCATCTATTCAGCATGTACATATGTACATATGTCTGTCTGTACATATGTACGAGTATGTTTGTATATATTTTTGTTGATAAGTTGACCAACTGTTTCGATAAATCTGTGTAAGCTTTCAAGTTCATTGGCCCTTAAAATGAGCTCTAATTTCGTGAGCGAGTCTTTTGGTAGTACGTCTATGTGTTTATGTCTCTATGTATTCGTTCCTATACATATGTACGTACATATGTAAGTATGTATGTATGTAGATATGTCTGTAAGGTTTCTGGCTTGGTTTGATGGCACTTTTTGTGCTTTGTTGGCGGCCAAGAGGATCGCTTGTCGCTGTCTGGTGCACTTTTTTCTTGCTGATATTTCGTTTTAAAAGCGTCTGTATGTCAGTGTCAGTGTAAGTAATAATAATTTTTTACTTTGTCACAATGCCAAAGGAATACAGCTAACTGCACACATACGCGTACATTTGCATTTTGCATTTTGTATTTTTTGTATTGCGCCTGCGCCAAGCACTTTGTGTCGGTAAATGTCATAAATAAATACACTCTTTGTTCCATTCTCCAAAATTTAAATCTTTCGTTTGGCTGTGTGTATTTCACTTTGCTCGTTTGCGTGGCCGACATTTATATTTACATACTTGTCTGTTTTTTTTTTTACAAAGATGTGCTCCTAAGTAAGATAATGGCTTGATAGGTGTTCACATATCTACAGAATTTACTATGAAGACTTGAAACTATAACATTCTACATACATACATACATACGTAAATATATCTAAATATGTACATATGCATACGAGTATACAAACAAACGCCTAATTATGTAGCCGGCTTATGCATTAACACTTTAATGAGAAAATAAATATTTTGGAATGGGTTAGTCGGGAATCACTAATGTTTTACGATATTTTGCTTACATACAAGTATATAAATAATACACTTACACACACACCAACACATACATACATATGTTCTTACCCTGTCGGAAATCACAGTACTTTAAAAGCAATTTAAAAAGTACTTTTTTTCTAACCACAAGTGATTTAAATTCATTCTATTTTCTTGTCATCAACTAACTTTTTTAACATGGCGATGTCTCCTAGGACAAGTAAATTATCCGACTCTGCATTTGATTTCAAACACTTTCAAATATATTTGAAAGAAAGAACATTTAAATTACTTTTTTTACAACTGCAATAAAATGTATGTATTTATTTCCAGCTACTTTAAAATTGCTTTTTTTACAACTATTTTAAACTCGATTTGTTTTTAAACTTCTTTATTTTATACCTACTCTTTTCCAACGTTTTAAAAACGCATTTTAGTTTAGTTTTTATAAAATATATTAATATGCGAATTTTTGTTTAAACTAAGTAAGGAATTCAGTTCATTTACACGTTTTAAATAAAATTGAATTTAGTTTCTTCTGCATACATACATACATACTTCGTAAAAACATTGTTTTTTTACCGCCTGATTGGCCTTGCGTAACTACCTCTCGGTCACAATTTTCGATACAAAAGACATCTGTGTTAATAATGATAAAGTAAAAATTGAAATATTTTAAGAATCACGCATTTTATGGGCTCGTCAACTGTCTTACCTTTCAAAAGTGGATAGAAATTAGCAAAAGCTTTTAATCATTTTTCCCGTGAGTTCCATCGAGGTTGAAATTCTTTACAACGTCCTTGGACAAAAGAGCCAAAGCATCTTTTTAGATTTTCCTTTCATTAGGGACTTCATTCCATTAAGCTATGAAATATATGGGAAAAAGTTTTAGATACACAGATATTTAGAATTTTATGATTATATTAGCTTCTCACGTAAATTGTTTTGTTTTCTTCGTAAATATTTTTGACAAGGGCTGTCATTTCGTCATCTGTTTTTATTGGAAATTGTAAGTGAATGACACCACAGCCTTCTGCTGTCGGATGAGAGTTTTTATGAGTACAGTGTATGTACATATATACAATACACATATGTATGTTTCTCTTCACTACAAAAGTTTTCAAATTATTTTATATTACGCTCATATTTATAAATATACGATCACGAAGAATTAAAGACTCTCACGCTGCAATTGTTTCTAAGCAGTTGATTTCCAACTACTTTAAAATTCGTTAATTTTTCAGACTGTCTGCTTTTTTCCGACAGGGTAACAACATACATACATACATACATACATACATACATAATATTAAAATATGTAGTTGTTCACATCCTGCTCACTTAGTCAGTCATTCACGCCAAAACACCGCCAATTAAGTTGACTCGTTCATAAAATAAGTGCCAAATTTTATAACAACTAACAAAAACAAAAAAAAATAGGAATGAAAAAAAAAAAAAAAAAATTTATTATTATGCGAACAACGGCGACAAACCAAATTTAATACGAAAAATATTAAAAAAAAAACAATAAAATTGCGCACAAACAAAGTGGATTGTTGTCTGACACGCAAAATCAACAACAATTAAATTAATATGCAAAGAAAAAAATAAAAAATAACTATAAAAGCCAAATTGGTTAAACCAATTAGAGTAAAATTGAAAAATTGTCAGTGTGACTTTGAACTTGGCGCCGCCAGAAGTTTAAATCAGCGCCGACTCACTCGATTGATGTACACGCTAGCTCAAAATGGTAACCGCGCGACATGTTCACATAATTTGTGCAATTTTATTTAATTTTTTTTTTTCATTTATTGGCCAGTATTTTTTAAAAAAAAAAAAAAATAAATACCTTTTTTTTCTAACTTTTATTACGATAAGTAAATTTTAGACTAGCTATGCCGTTTCGTAGCCCTTTCAATTTTAGTATAATACATAAATGGCTAATATGAAATGCCAAGAGATTACCGTTGATTTCTGGCCGCATTCACTTCTTTTCCAATATAAAAAAATTTCAATAAAGCGTTCTAAAACATACATACACACTAGGGATGTCAATTTTAGGCATTTTACTGATCTCGGGATTTTCGGGATCTGAAAACAAAAACCCGGCACAATCCCGGGATCCCGAATTTCGCGAAGTTTTGATTCGTAAATTTTAATTTGTCAAAAAATGTTACACGTCTGTAATAGTTGTAAATATTATAGAATTATGAAAATAACATTAACAATTTTTAATTTCTGTTTGAGACCAACATTAAATATTAATGTATTACCATTCAGTAGAAATACATCAAGCAAAAATTAAATACATCACCCATTCCATTTTGAGCGAGGCAGAATAATTCCCTTTTTTTTATCAAAATGCATTTAATGCAATCTAAAAGTAATAAAAGCTTTACGTGTGCTTTCCTCCAACCTGGACCTAAATTTGTTGCATTTAAAATCTGCAATGGAAAAGCATCGACTCAACACTTGTTGGTTGGATTGTCGACAAAAAGTTAAATGCTCTCTGTAGAAATTAGCCTTTATCGCCCCCATTACACAAATTTTTTTTTCCAACCTTCTGATATGCCTTTCTATTATTGGACATTGCGAGCTGTTCGTTAAAACTTGATGCAATTTTTCTTTGAGACTTTCTGCCTTATCCACATCAAGCACCACGTCGTTAGTTCTATTAAAATCGCTTTCATAGTTAAGCACATTTCCTACTCGAGGAAGATATTTTCCAGTTTATTTATAATGGCAAGGGCAAAACAAAGCCTTTAGAGAGCAAACAAGCCATGTAATTTGTTGTATTTTTTTATCGTAATACAACATTTGTAAACTTTTTGTTTTTATTTCTCATGTTAAATTTTCTTATTTCAATACAATTCTGAAAGATATGTTTAGTGTGTTATTTGTTTTATCCGGTCGGATCTCTTTGTTTTAGATCATTTGAGGTTAATTTTTGTTTGAAAAAATATAAATTAAAATTTTTTTAAATAAATGGCTATTAAATTCACATTCTGTAATTCCGGGATTAAAATAGACTGATCCCGGGATTGGCATGCCTAATAAATACATATACATATATGCTGAAAAGCGACGCTTAGCTTGACTAAACTAAAATAGCTAAGAGGGCGGGTCAATAAGTCCTAAAGACTTTTTGAATGAAACACAAGTTTTTGGATGAACGAATATTTTAGTTTTGAACATAGTCTCCTTTGACTTCTATACACTTTGTACAACGTTTTAAAAATTTTTTTGACCTTCAAAAAATAAGATTTGTCGAGGGCATCAAAATAGGCATTTATTTGTGAAATGATTTCATCGTTGGAGTCAAATCTTTTTCCGCCGAGCCATTTCTTCAGATTTGGAAATAAGAAATAGTCACTGCAGGCTAAATCCAGAGAATAGGGCGGATGAGTGTGTAAATCGTATCCAAATTCATGGATTTTTGCCATGGAAACTAGGCATGTGTGCGTTTGCGTTTGTGGTCGATTGTCAGCAAATGCGGCACAAAAATCTTGCGGAAAGCTTTCTCATACCCAATTGATCATTTAAAATTGAAACCACTGAGCCATGTAAGATGCCTAAGACTTCCACAATCTCACGCACTTTCAATCTCCGATCGGCCAACACCATATGGTGAATTTTTCCAACAGTTTCGGGTGTTCGGGAGACCTCAATTGGGCGTCCAGAACGTTCGGCATATTTCGTGCTTGTACGGCCACAACGACATTCATTAAACCAATTTTTTACCATTGACATTGATGGTGATGAGTCGCCATAGTATTTATCAAGCTAAGCTTTGTTTTGAGTGATGTTCGTTTTCCGCAAAAAATAATGCTTAATGAGCACACGAAATTCATTTTTTTTCCATTTTCTCCTTCAATCACGCGGTATTCTGCTATGAATGGCTGTCAAACACAAACTAAATGCCGCAGCTCGTTCAAATTTTGACAGGAGTCAACTGATAGATGCCTGTTAATAGTAGCAGTGTTGCCAGTGTCGAGGCAAGACTTATTGACCCACCCTCGTACATAAATACATCAAAGGAATGGTCTTCATGTGTACATTTGCACAAATTAAAAATCGGTTTATTAGTTTCTGAGATATTTACGTGGAAAGATGTATACATTTACATATTGTTTTTTTTTTATTTTATGGGGTCTTACATACTAGTTTTATAAAATTCTGTTCAATTGGAATCCTAGCATGAAGTTTTACATGTTAAATTATCAACGAAACATAAAATCATAAACGAGCATACAATTTTATGGAAAAAAAAAACAAATAAAAATTTGTTACGTATGCTCGCGATTTACAAATTATTGATACATACATATGTACATTCAAACATACCAACATGCAGACATACATATGTTATGTGCTTACCTTTGTCTGATAAAATCATAAACACAAAACTCACGGATTATTCAAATTCTCTATTCTTGTCTCACTTTGGCTCAATGACTTACATATTTGCTATGACATTTTAAGGTTTTTTTTACCTAAGTCTTCTTGTTCTTCTTATTCTTCTTATTCTTACTCTTCTTGTTCTTCATATACGAGTACATTTAGTTGCTTCCTCTGTTTTGCCTTTCTTCGTTTGCGCATGTGTGTGTGTGTGTGTGAAGCTAAGTATTACCTGAGCAAAGATCTTTAAAAATCATTTCCTATTCATTACGAAATCTGCCTGCTAATCCGCTTGGGAAACAACAAATGAGTAAACAAAATGAAAAAGAAGTAAATGCGCTTCATTTGTTGATGACTCAGAGGGAGTTTCTGAGCGTAACACAGTTAATGATGCGGGTGTGTGTTTTTATTTTTTCTCCTTTTAATGTTTTTAGTTGTGTGATTGAATAGGATGAAGTTAGTCAGGTAGATGCAATGCTTTGGCTCGATTGACTGTCTGTGTCTCATATTTCAATTAATGTTTTCGTAGTGAGAAACTGTGAATGAGCCAAAGGTATACATAATCATCAATCAGGTTGAAGGAATTGCTGAATATTTTTAGATTTTCAACTTTAGTTCTTTACCAAGGGAAATTTTCCAATTGAATAAACTGTAAGCTGATTCAATATCAAAGAAAATTGCTGATATGAATAAATTCCTTTTTTTTTAAATTACAGAAAATTTGAAATCAATTAAAAAAAAAATTTTTTTTTCTTTCGTCGACTCTCCACCGCCGCATAGTCCATTGCTCTTTTTTTTAGAGCAAATCATTGGCGCCAAGAACTACCACAAACAAGTTCTTTCAAATTTCACTGGGAAAAAGAAAAGTGCAGTGAAATATTAATTTGTTGTCGAATTTTCATGTTTCAAATGACTTTTAAAATGCCATTAGTTCCACATTCGAATGCGCGGACTCATTTCCGGCGGCTGACTCGAAATCGTTGCGCTCATTTACAAGAACAAGCTGACTTCCGGCAACAAAACAATCAACTATAAAATCTAAATTTTACCAAAGGTGGGAAGTGGTAATTAGGTAATATCAGACAGAATGAAATGCAAAAAAAAAAAGAAACGCACACATAAAATATACAGTAAAATCTACCAAACTGGAACCACTGCACGGCTAAAGTAGTGCGAAAGCCTCCAGAACTCACTTGGCCATGCGTCCTACCCACATATCGACTGTTTACTGTACACGAGAATGTGCATTGGTATGCAGTTTGAAAAGTGAAGGGTCATCTTTGCATTTAATGCCACTTGCCATCGACATTGTCTAGCCCTTTGTGCCGCAATGCGTGCGCGCGTGTGTGTACTCATGCGTGGCATGCAACAAGTACATCGGCACTTGACGTCGCACCGCTGCAAATCCACTCAACTCGACTCGACTCTAGAGCGGTTTGCTGTTTATTTTTGTTGTTTTTGTCGCCACAATTTATTCAAAAGCAATCCATTTAAATGTTATGAATTGCATTTTTCATCGAATTCGTTGTACTTTGTTGCGCTGCATTTGACTCAACGCTAAATTGACTCAGCAGTTTGTTGTCTTGCGAGGGGTAGCTGCTGAAGCGTGCCGCTTGTGGAGCGCTTAACGCTGCATATTTTACGCGTCTAAGTGGACAAGTGTATTAGAGTCTTAAAAAAGTTTTTGGAGTGGGGGAAGTGTTGTTATAGAAGAGGGCAAGCCTGAAAGAAAGCTTACTTAAGATTAATTATTTCGAGGAGAATCCAAAATTGCTGTGTGCCAATGTAAGGCTAAACGAAGAAACCAACGACGAAGGAACTTATGTTAGCTCCGTAACCGACCAATGTCTACATCGGACAGCCTCTCGGCAGTAACAAATAAGTGCGAGCTAAGGTGTTTAAATCTAAGCCTTGCGAAGACAGAGCAGCTAAGAAGGTAGTGTTGAGATGATGCCATCTCATCATCCTCTAAACAGCACTCGCACCTCGGGTCTGAAACGATGCCTAGTCTTACAGCGTAGGTCTCCATCGGGCAGTGTCCTGTTATGATGCCAATCAAGGATGAGAGCAGTGGCCTGGTAGTACTTAATAATTACCCAGACCGCCTACGGTCTGCAACTGGCCAAAAGGACTTTGCAACTTTACAAGTCGCGGTTTCCGCCCAGCGTTTGCTAAGCCGATTGGAAGCCCATTTTCCAGGAGCAGTCCACATGTAAAAAGACGAATCCCAATGTCTTCTCTCCCGGGAGTGATTTCAGCTGTTGTGCAGTGTAGCAGTTTCCTACAATATCGCTGTATCCTGGGATTCAAATCAACCGGATACAGAAATTTTCTGTGGCGGCCGACCAATTCCGAATGTACCATCAACGATCCCAGGACTCCGATTGCGGCTTGACTATCGCAGTAGATGTTTATCGCCTTCTGGCTTTGGTAGTAAAAGAGATCGCAGTTTTTTTTTTTAAGATATTCACCATGAAGTTTTCATAGTTTCCCTACAGTAACCGAATTGAATGTTGTGCTTCCTTCACTACTCACGCTCTCCTTTTTGGTCTTAGCTCTCCACGGTCTGCTTCAGAAAGCCGAACTAACAAGGTGGTTGCCAATGAACAGCTGACGTCTAACTAATTACTGCTTCTTGCTGGTGAGCACCTGTTGTGCAATCCGTTCGCTCATCCCTCTTTGCGTTTGTACGCCAATTCGGAAAGGGTTGATACAGTCAGTTGCACAAACAAACGACACAGTCAATTAATGTGGATTTTGCAAACCACAGAAAATTAAATGCACGACGGCAGTAGGAAACATTTGAAGAGAGTTAACTGCAAAACTGCGTGAGGAAGGAATGACGAACAGAAAGATGAGAGATATGAGAAAAAAGGGCGAGCAAAACTGCATAGGAAAGCCAAAGGGACGGGGTATCGAGTGAATTAGGCGGCACATTCGAGTAGGGAGAAGTGTCAGTGAAAAGGAATTGAAATTGAAATTGTTTCTAAGGTAGAATTCGAAGGAAATGTGGTTTAAGTAAAATGAAATTCGAGTGAATTTAAGGCTACACGAACTGATAGCAGGGATACAAAGGTGCAGCGTGAAAGCATGAAAGAGAAATGGCTGCCTTTGTTTCGCAAATGTTACTGAGACTATTGAGCAAATGCCGTTAGATGCTTCGTGGAAAATCCTGAATGACAGCAGCAACACACACACACAAAGTAATGCATGCGAAAAAATAATACCAAACGAATGCCAGCATGTTGCAACAACACGCTTTGCAACAACTGCCAACAGCAGAAGTTCCTTTTTTTATGCAACTCGGGCAAGCAACGCTAAGCATTTGTCATGTAATCATTGACGAAAAGTGAAATGTAGCACCACTCTACCCCTCACCATCCCACTCACACACACCCACACAGAGCTGTGGCAAGTGTGCATAACAGCAAAGTCACGTTGACAACAATGTGGCACTGGCTGCCATAGATACGAATATGCAATGCAATGACATGCGGCATGCAGGGGCATGCAACGTAGGGTTGCCACACACGCTCGTATGTACACACATTCATACGCAGAGTTCAACTGAATTAGCGCGCCATTGCCGATGTGAATGCCAATGACAGTGAAGCTCGATTCGACTTCTATTGAAATGGGAGAGTTAGCAAAACGCTGCTGCAGCGAGTAAACTATACAAATAATAAGTACTAAACAGTTGAATAGGGTATGTCAAAGGGGGATTAATGGAAGTGCAAAAAAACAAAAAAATGCGACACACACACACACACACAAATTCGTGTGAATATCTTGCTGAGTTACGAAGCGAAGTTGCCAAATGTAATGAGTAAAATTTATGAAATCGAATTAGTAGGTAAATAAGTGATGAAGCTGATTGGGCAATGAGCTGGGAGGAATGAACCGTGAGTGATGAGCTCTTAGTAGCGATTCGAAGGGAGTGAGTAAGTGAATGCGAATGATCTTGTTTACTTGTGTGGAGTTCGTGAACAAGTTGAATAGAAAGTAAACGTAGATTATTTTACTCGACCGCAGGGGATAATTTAATAAAATAAAACAGTTTTTGGATAATTCTGAGATAACTTTGCCGCAAATAGTTGATGACACAAGCCGAAATTTGTGTAAATAGAGGACTAATATTTTTAATAAAAACCAGATTTAATAGAACATTTTCAATTCGTTTAATTTTTCTAAATTTGACTGTAGGTTGAAGAGATAAAATTATTGGTTTTGGAACGAATTTTCGTCATCCCTTGTCAAGTTTGGTTTTAAGACGTCGAACGGTAAACGACTCTGAAGATGGCACCACGCCGAAACCGGTTTGTCTTAAAACCCAACTTGACCCTGCCGGAAGCAACAACAACAAAAGAGCAGAATAAAATTATTATTTGACGGTGCGTCATGATTAATTTAAAAAAATTTAAAATCAAAATTACACAATATAAAAAAAAAAAATGAGAAATATAATTTAATAAAAAAAAAAAAATAATTTGTTTAATTAAAATTAAACAAATAATATTTTTTTTTATTAAATTACATATATTTCTCAATTTTTTTTATATTGTGTAATTTTTATTTGAAATTTTTGCTCATTCTTATCTTATTGAAAATATTTTTTTAATGCACCGAAAATTCATAAGAAATTCCTAATGAGTACCGATATCAAAAAAAAAAAAATATTAAAAAAGAAATAAAAGTGCTAATTATATTTTAAAAATACTTAAAAATATTTTACTTTTCTCCATTAAAACCAATTAAAATATCTCAAAAATTCGCCACAAATTTATATGAATTATACCTAATTAATTGAGTACGCTTTTGCAACAATAAATAATTTATATAAATTAACATGGAAATAAAAATTATGAAAAATATTACAGATCGAAACCAAAAAAAAAATATTATACTAAACAATAAGCTATTTTCAAGAAAAATTAAAATTTGCGACACACATCTTTAATATCTAACCGATAGATATTTATAATTTTGTCATTAAAATTTATAAAAGAAATTGTGTATTAACCAAAAAAAAATTTTTAGGAATTAAATTTTTTTAAATTAAATTTAAAACAAATATTACAAAATTTTAAGAATTAAATTTAAAATAAAATATGCTATTTTCAAGAAAAATCATTCGATTTTAAAATAAAAACTTAAATAGGCTTCAAAAGTTGCTGCTGCAAAATCGCAAAATTAAAATGAAAATTTGCGACACACATCTTTTATTTCTAAATGATAGATATTTATAATTTTGTAATTAAAATTTATAAAAGAAATTGTGTATTAACCAAAAAAAATTTAAGGAGTTAAATTTTAAATTAAAATTTTTTTAAATTAAATTTTTAAAAAAATTTACAAAATTTAAAGAACTAAATTTAAAATAAAATATGCTATTTTCAAGAAAAATCATTTGATTATAAAATAAAAACATAAATAGTCTTCAAATATTGCTGCTGCAGAATCGAAAAATGAAAATGAAAATTTGCGACAGACATCTTTAATTTCTAAATGATAGATATTTATAATTTTGTCATAAAAATTTATAAAAAAAATTGTGTATTAACCAAAAAAAAAATTAAAGAATTAAATTTAAAATTAAAATTTTTTTAAATTAAATTTAAAAAAAATTTACAAAAATTAAAGAATTAAATTAAAAAAAAAATTAAATAAAATAAAATAATGGTATTAAATTGAGGAAATTAATTTTATTATTTATAAATATCATTTAAAATAAGTTTTTAAGGAAAAAAATTATTTAAAAGAAAACTTTGCTTATCATATTTTAATTTGAATTAGAAAATTTCTAAAGCAACGCAATTTAAAAAATTATGTAATTTATTTAACAAAAAAATAATTTGACAAGAAATAAATTTATACAAATTTGAATCGCTAAGTAAGGAAAATATAAAAACTTTAATATAAATATAATAAATTAAATTTTTGTATGAAAATAGATATCGCCAATGCATACCAAATATGTATGTAATTAATAGTATAAAAGTCCAAAAAAATGTGTTTGTTGTTAGTTTTAAAAAAATTTAAATTTAAGACAATTTCTTCAAAAGTATGAAAAGTATCGGAAGTGGCACTTTAATTGAATAATTCATCATTCTCAACACGAGCGCTCGTTCCACGTGCGCCCACCTTCCACCAATCGCCATAAACTTGTTTAATATTTAAAGTAAACAAATCATAACAATATACATAACAGATTTCTATGCATGAGTGTGTATGTGTGTATGTGTGTGTGTGTGTGTGTGTCACTGTGTGTCGTATATCGATATGAATGCATATAAAATTCTCGTAATCATCGCAAAATAATGGCGCTTTCGCAACAATGGCAAATCCTCGTAAAATAAAGCTTGCTGGAGGGGGAGCGGGAAGGAGAAAACTCATGAGTAAAAGAAGAAGAAGCAGCAGCAACAGCAGCAGCTAACATATGCACAAAGCAGCCAGAAATTGAGGGAGCGAAAAACAGTAAAGTCAGTTGCGTAAGGAAGTGAGTTGGCAAAGATGTGAGGAAGCCATTTAGTTGGCAAAAGGAAAAGCAGTATTCTCCTCACACTTCACTTCTTCCCAAAGCAGCCGACGCTCCTCACTCAGCCCACTCGCTTGTATAACTGTGGGAGCGCACGAGGAGGAGCTGACGACATTCATCGCCATAATCGCATCTAACGACTTACTTCGCGCCGCGCCTTGGAAGGTTGGGCGAGACGGGAGTTTTCGATAATGGGGAGGAACGTGGCTGGCACTCTGTTACGCCGAAATTCGATCTGTTATAGCAAATGGAAATTTCATTGAAAAATTGTATAGAATTTGTTCAATGTCATTGCGTAGCAGAAGTGGGGAGAGGGAGGATGCCGCGCTGACATGTTTTTTTTTTTTTTTTTTTGGTTTGCTTCTTCTCGTCTTGTTAAGCGAAAGCGCATTACTATTGTTGTTATTGTTATTGTTCTTTGTTTCACTGCACTGTATTGTCGCTATTTCAATTTTCCAATTTGATGTGTGTTAAAGCTGCCACACCGCAGCACACACGCGTCTAGTTTACAGTAAATGGGAGCACGATTATTTGGCTTTTAGCGCACGCAAACACACAAGTCGATATAAGTGTTTCTCATTCTCGAACGAATGCGGCATGCCCCCCAGTAGTGTGGCGCGCCAAGCAATCCTGTCACTGAGCCACCCAAAACAGCTAACTTCGATAGTGGATTGTGGCACGTTGCGTTCCTTGCCACTGCTAGCCGAGTAAGTTTGTGTGTGTGGCAAGTGGCTGGAGCTTGCAACACCGCCAATACATACATATTTAAGTATGTTGCAAGTGTTTATATTTTATGGATTATAATGACACTCAGTTAACACGCGTGTACGAGCCGATACACCCGCGCGTGGGCCGTTAGAGTGTTGGCTTAGTGTGGCATTAAACGGGAAAGAGAGGATGGAGCTTTGGCATGCAGGTGAAGGTTGCTACACCAGCTTCTGCTGGTGTGTTGTGAAGACACGAGTTCAAAGCAAATAAAAACCAAAAAAATATAAACCTGCATAGCTTAAGACTAAGCTCGCAAGATCCTCCTAGTTAAGTGTATGTGGTGAGAGTTTCGAATAAATCTAAAAAAAATCTTTCGGTACTTTGTGACCAATTTGCTGGAATTAGGCCAGAAATACTTACCATATAGTGCGAGCTGCTTTGTTGTCCAAGATGCCATCGGTTAAAGGTCTTAGAATTTCATATATTTTGTTAAATTTTAATTGATTCTTGCCCACATTTTCTTTGCGGCTCAACTCTTTTGCTCACTGGCTGCTAAACAGAAACCTGTCAGTTCAATGAAAGCTGATTAGTCTCTTTACCGATCGTTTCTTATACTTTTAATTCAGCATGAAGAGTGGCGGCAGCATCGGAGCGTCGTTGGACGAGATATGAGGCGAGCTCTCGTGAGTAACGCACGCCTTAAAGGAACTAGATCATTCAGTGAGGCTATTACTCTGAATACACTGGAACACAATTTATGCTCCGATTATTGTCTCAATACGAACAACTTTCCATGGAAACGGAAAAGTCAATTAATGAAATTTGGGAACGAAACAATTCTGATACTATCAAAGTTATCGCAACATTTCGTATTTGATGAAAGCCACATTAGACTGTCGCACCACCAGAGTGAGTCCCTTGGAATGTGTTTGAGGGGAAACTCACTTGATGCAGCCGGCAAGAACCCCACAAGAAAAGTTAGATAAATATACGAATGAGACAAATTGGCTTACAGCTGAAATCAGTTCGCAAACGATTGGCTGAAGTAAATTGATGAATGGTTTTTTAGTTTATTTCTTTCGTACGTTTCTGTGCTGAGTCTTGGATTTTTGTATATCAACAAATGCAAGTCGTTGCACTTAAAACTCCAAGTTGCCTGCAATAACAAAATGCGCCACCTGACTTTAAGATAAATCGCTCAACATTTGTGGCAGCTACATAAACCCGAACAACTGATTTGTAGTTAATGCCACACTCAACTCCCAACTTTTGTCTGTCTTTCGGAGCAGCAGCAGATGCATCCGCAGTCGAATTGGGATACCAGTAGTGAAAGATGGTGGCGGGGTTTTTGTAGAAAAAGAGGCCAAGGAAAGAGACTTGCAGTCAACTATCATTGCAATTGTGCGGGCAATAAGCAGAAGAAGAAATAGTAAAATTAAAGCACACAGCAGCAGATAATGTAAAATGGATAGAGAAAGCAGCAGCTTCGGTGTTGCAAATTCGCTGATTTCGAATGCGAATAAATGCGCAAGAAGCTGTGGCAGTTAAGAAAATGTGCAAAGCATAAGAAAATGGCCAGTGAAAAATAGAAAGTAGAAGGAAAAGTAGAAGCCTCGCGTGACCGCCTCAGCATCTAATCTACCTTACAAATCCACTCGCAGTCGGTCGGAATGTTCGGAGCCTTGCGATTGCGGCTACCACGCAGTTGACAGCAGTCAGCGAGTGCTTAAAAGGCAAGATAATAATAACAGCAACAACAATAGAAACAACAGCCAAAAGTCATTCCTATCTCCTTTGTAAAGCACTGCCCACTCGCTGTGCTAAGGACAAAGGACACTGCCAGGCCACACAACAGCACACCGAACCACAACTACACTCTCGGATCACAAAATTGAAGCAACATAGCCAGTGTGCTGGTCATAATCAGCACTCGCTTAATCTCTAACTGCGATTCACAGCTTTGACATTCGAGTGTAGCGCTCATTTTGGACAAGCGACCATCGTCAGCAGCAGACAGGCAGAGAAATTCCACCACCCGCAAAAATAAAACTAAGTCCAAATGCAGAGCAAGATATATAAAAATTGTAATGCTGCATGCAGCATGCAACATGCAACAGACAGCTGACATGCCACTAAGTAGTCAAGTCAAGTTGCGCTGCATTGACGATTTGACTCGGGCAGCAACAGTCGATCGGTCGATGGGTCGATGGGTTGTTGGACGCGTCCATTGATGGCGCACACACACTAGCAAAGAAGAAACACGTTTGACTTGACTTTGATTGGGTTTTTCCTCCATTTGCCCTTTTCGTTGGCAAATCTGCGTTATGCTTTTACAGCGCGCTCTTCTTCTTCATTTTTTTTTTATCTCTTCTTACTGTCTTTCATTTTCATTTTCATTGGCACATTCAAGTTGCTTTTGCGACTTTTTGTCGTTGCTTTTTCCCATCTGAGATTTGCGAAATTTCATGTAAATTGTCGAAATTTATGTGCTGCCAGATATGGACAGCTCATCGTGCAAATGACATGTTAAGCAAGCGCGCAATGATGTGTTGAAGTGTGATTGAGTTGCAGCAAACAGGGGGGGGGGGGGGGGGGGAGGGAGAAGGAGAAAGTCAAGGAATTCTCGCTACGAAAAATAAAAATGTTAAGACTTAAGCAATGCTCACACATTTTTGTGTCAATCGAATTTCTTCACCCTTTCGTGGTAGACGTCTGACCTACGACAGGCGAGTCACACACACACTTTTGTGAATGAATGCAAGTTTTTGATTGACTTTTTCGTCACTGCAGAGCGCAATAATCCCAGCGTAAATAGCAGCCAACGTTTTGAAAGAAAAAGAAGTGATTGTGTAAAGTCATTGAATATATCTTCATCCGATAATTGCTTAACATTTGTTCTAAGGTATTACTTTTTATAGGTCTTTGTCTGATTAGTTTAGATAGAAAGAAGAAATATTCGACTACACCTGATTGTTCTCAAGAAACGGCTGCTCTCAATTTTATTCAGGAAACATAAAAATTATAAAAATATTTGTCCTATAAAGGAACTATTCATTGCAACTCAGTCAAATGTAAACGAACACTTGTTAGCAGCGACATCTGCAGTCTTTCAACCAACAACTTTGAGTCATAATCCGATTTGTTTTCAAAAAAAAATTCACACGCAATTATTTTGTACAGACTTTTGCTCGATTTCTTTTACCGTTTGTTTTTTGTTTTGTGCTTTTTCGCACACGGCAATTATTTCGAGTCGGGAATTTCCTAATTACACACACACACACAAATCTAATTACCAACTGAACACTTGCGCGGCCACGCGGACCCATAATTTTCCATTTTCCTCACTCGCAATTACAGCAAAAGGAAAAGAAAACTATTAAGAAAAACTTGTTCAAACACTTGTAAATGTACAAAAAAAAGTAATTTTCTGCTGGCTGTTGCATACGACGACCTAAATGCCACATGCAACAGTGGACGACGCCGTAGCGTTGCAATAAGAGTAGAATGCCAAAGAATTTACCTGCCTGCACTCGCAGCGTAGCAGAGGAAAAAGGTGAAACAGGAAAATATCGGCGTTGGAAAAAATAGCCTTTCTTCTGCGTGATAAAGGAACAACAATAACAACAACAAGACAGCTTTCCGCACTCACTCACTCGCTCGTACGCTGCCTTTCGCTGCTTGCTGGAATGTGCAAGCTGTTGACTGGTCGCTTATGCGTTTTTGTTGGTAATTTAATATTTTTGGCAGCGCAGAAGTCGCCAACGTTGCGGCGCATCGACTACGACTTCATTTGGGGTTTATGGGCCATACTTAATGCCTCATTGGCCGGCTTTTATTTAAAATGTTGACCTACTCGCTTGCCAACAAACTACGCCAGATTGTTTATTCTCTCGCCGCCAAAGTACACAAGTTCCTTTCTCTAACCTTGTTCGATTGTCTTCCTGGCGTTTCCTTATTATCGCTTCGTGCATGTGAATGTGTCTCGCTGTCTATCCGCCACCACTTTCGCTCCATGCCAATTTGGCTAGCCATAGTATATTTTAGTTAGCACTGGTATTCTATTGTTTATTTATTCCAGTTATTTTTGGTTGCTGTTTGGAAATCTTAGCAAGTAAGCGATGGTTGGATGGCGGCATAAGCAAACACATCAACTCAGTCGCGATAGCGTTGATGGCCTTAGTTAAATGGCTGTGTACATTTTATGTGTGCGCGTAAATAATATGTATTTGAGCTAAGCAAATAAATAAATTGAAAAATCACCTGCGCTGGCGCAACGCTCGGTGTTAACTGCTGGGCCCTGCTGCGTTCCAACGCCGCCGCTGCTATCCTCCACACCATCGAACGACGACGCTTCCTTTGTTCGCTCTAAATGAACTGAAATATCAGATTTACGCTTTTGTTAATATTTGTCTTCCGAGTGTGTGAGAATTTTGTGCAAATGTAGCTGGTACCAAATAACAAACACACATCGAACCTTTGTCGGTCCACTACATACTCGGCCCATTGTGTCCGAATGCTTGTTCGGTCATTTGGAGTTGTTGTTATCAATTTCGGTCGAATTGATAATTTCGCATTTTCCTTGTGTGAAATGTGCTAGTGAAAACATATTTCGTAGTAATTTCCGGTCATTAAACCAAACACAATGGGAGTAGCTCAAACTCGCTTGGGTATTTGATTGTTCATAAAAATCGATTATATTCACTGATTGCGCGCTACGGAAAAGTTTGCAGCCAGAAATTGGTGTTTGCGAAATTGGTAGAGGGGTGAAATTAGAAATTTAATAAATGAGAATAAATAAGCGAAAAATTGTCAAATCGTTTAGGAAATGAAAATGTCTCACCACAACGCACGCTTCGCGTTAGTTCCCCCTCTCATTCCGGCCGTCTTTACAATTTCAGGTGGCTTTAGTTATTGCAACTAATTAAAAGTACTAAAGTTTAGATTTTCGATAAAAAAATAGTAGTCATTTTACTAACGAGATTCATAGTAAATGATGTCCGAGGGATAATTAGAGCTTGGGACGCGCCCATTGGGCCAAGACTTCGAGAAAGGCTGTGATAAAAGTTCACATTCTTTCCCAAGGCGAACCTTTAGTAAGGTGGCTTTAGTAAGCAGCTGATTGATTTATTTTTTTCTATCGTTGTGGTACAGCAAATGTCAAAATCATTTGTTTGTTGGTTGGTTTTGACATTCGCTGTACCAAAAGCAACAACAAAAGACATCCTTTTTTTACGTTAACATTTGCTGCCATCTTTATGAATTCGCCTTGCCGCAGTGGCGCTGCCTTCGGAGTATTGCTGTGTTTTTTTTTAATTTAACTATTTTTTTTTGGAAAAAATTCAACGTCTACTAAAGTAATCAATCTAAACTCTCACTGAATTGCAGGTAATATGTGTGACAAAACGAAAGTTAGAGAAAACGGAATTTTTTCTTTTAAATTATTTCTATCGTAATATTTACAACATTTTGTTCACTGACACGAAAATTGAACTCATCCCTCTTTACTTCTCTCTACTTGCAGGCCACGCCGTCGTTCCGGCTCCAGTATTGTCGTTATCGATGGTGACGATTTGAAGCCATGCCTACCGGACGACTATATTAGTAGTCAGCATTATCGACAACATTCTGGTGATAGCAAAGAAATCGATCAGGAAATGTTGACAATGCTTTCAGTTAATCAAGATAATGGTAAGTGTAAGTTTTGTGCGTTTCATTTGCATTTCCATTTTGTGTGCTAATCTTCATTTTTCATTGGTCAGGTCCACATCGTGAGATGGCTGTCGATTGTCCAGATAATTTTATCGCTCGCAATAAGACACCGCCACGTTATCCACCGCCACACCGTCCACCACAGGTAAATAGTCTTAAGCTTGACGGGAAGTCAAGGAAATCGTGCACGTTCACAATGAAAAAATCTGGCACCAATTACTCAAATACCCTACCTAATAAGCACAAATGCATGCAAGCGCTAAGTCGCCACAAATCCAACACACTCACCTTCTTCACCACCAAAACAAACATTTCAAAACATCCAACATTAAACGCACAACCGTCTACACAATCATTATCCCAATCACAAAACTCATCAACAGCATCATCCTCGAGCGTAACCGCTTCACCAATACCACCACCATTACCGACCACTCCCCCACCAAATATGCCCATTCAATCTAACCATACTTCAATCACAAACATAACCAAGAACATCGAAACCGACACTAACCTGTTTACCACACAATGTGTTGAAATATTTAACGGTAATGGTAACAGACTAATTGTTACGTATCATTCTAAATGCGATTCGCCACCACTACAATCACCATCATCGACATCATCGATCACACAAACAAATGCGTCACCAACATTATCTACGAAATCGACATCGACATTCAACAAAATTGCGCTACTCAATGACACGAATACACTGTTGCAACAACAAAATTTGTACAATCAACAACATCAATTGAAATTGGATCAAATTGAAAATTACGAAAACTATTTGGCCACTGAAACGGAACAACCACAAAACGTACACGCAAAACAATTGACCATTGAACAACAACCATCACAGCCACCAACACAATACAAAACCAACAACAGTACACCACAACAACAACAGTCGCCGCTTGTAACACAGATCGGTGGCAACAAGAAGGCGTATCCGCCGCTCAATAATAAATTCGCTGCGACTAGCAGCAATCCGAATGGCAGCGCCACACCACCAGCAGCCATCGGTGAGGAGTTCGAGTTAATGGCTGTCGATGGTGGGCTGCTCCAACGCGCCGGCTCGTCATCCTATTCGTCGTCGTATGAGGAGTCTGTGAGCAAGAGCTCGTTTGACTCCATTGCGTATTGTCATTTACATAACAAAAACAACAACATCAACAATCTCAACAACAATAACATAAGCAGTAATCACTACAACAACACGAGCAATTCATCAAACTCTTCATCGCCTTCGAAGCGTGGCGGTGGTGTCGGCGCTGGCTTGGGCGGCGTTGGCGGTTCGCTTAACAGCTCGGCCGGCTCGTCGCCTAGCGCCAATGATGCACCCTTAATAGAGGGTGTAGGTGGTGCGCCGCCCGAGTATGAGCTTTTGCCACTTTCTCAGGTGGCCGCTAGCTTACTGCAGCCGACGGCCAAGCATCGCGAGTTGCCCGTCGACGTGCCGGACAGTTTTATTGAGATTGTGAAGGCGCCGCCACGCTATCCGCCGCCACCACACTTGTCATCGCTCTCATCGCAGTTGTCGTCGAATTCGTCCACCTCGACGGCAAATACTACACTGACGCACATCAATTCATCGTCGACCTCCTCCAATAATACGAACACTAACAGCAACAACAACAGTCACACTAACGATAACTCCTTTTCGCCCACGTGCTCCTCCATCTCCGGCTCCGGCTCTGGCTCCTACTCGGCACTGGCCTCCATCTCCGCCACTGCCGCGGGTATCGTCTCATTGTCAACATGCTCACCACTCTCCATGGACCATCAGTCATCAGCTGCAATCACAAAGTCAACGTCCGGTTGTCATCCACTGAAGCAATTGGTTAAACAGAAGAGTTTGCTGTCGCTGGGCTCGTTGAGCAGCTCCGCTGAGAAATTAGATAAATCAACAGCAACGCAACGTCAGCAGCCGCAACCGCAAGTGCCATCGGGTGGCACAAGTGCGGTCGATGGCTGTTTGGTTGGCACTGTGGGCAAAAGTGTCAAGGCGTCGTCCAAGCGCAACGATGAGGTATTACCACCACCAAATTCTCACTCCTCTGTCCATTTCACTATGTAAACTTTTGATAAAGTAGTTGTGCCTTCTACACTATCCTCTCGCTCTGCGGCCCTTGTGACAGGCACGCCTGGTGTCTCTGTCGCTTGGTGCCGTATTTGCCGTGTTTGTTCGCCAGCAGCAGCCTCTTTGTTGTTTTAACTTCCCTCGTACTGTCCTTTGGTACTTCATGACTGGCTGGATCTGTGTACATTTTCCTTTTTAATTTTTTTTCTTTTTGTTTCTTAGTCTCTTTGTAGTTTGCTTTAGTTTGTTAAGTATTATTTGCCGTCCTATGGGTGAGCGTAAAGCCTTTACTTGATAAATCGAAAACTGTAATGCTAAAATAATTTGTAGTGAACTTTTCGCTTACCTTGCTTTGTCAGCTACTAAAGAGTCCCTAGCCACTGAAAATGTATCCTCCTGGTAATTTGTGAGGTTTGTCAATGTGCTTGCGTATTATGAAGAGTCCGCTTTCTTCTCTCCCACACATTCCACGAGCGAGCTGCGAAGCCATCGAGAGTTTATCGCTACCATAACAGTAACCTCGTCATCACCCATATATATATTTACTTATGTATGTATGTCTTTATTTTACGCGCACTTATCATAACCTTACGCTCTTAAATATTACGGTCCATAAAATTTTTTGCTCTCACAAGATGATTACTCTATCCTTGGTGAATGTTTCAATTCAAGTTTTTGACGCATTGTAAATTTACTGAAATGCTACTGTTTTTGTTTTTTTTTTGGAGCTGCCAATGAATTCCTTCAAACAGAGCGATTCTTAAGTAGCTCCACTTGTTCTTGTCACACATGCTTGAGCACTTTCATAGCTCTTTAGTCTTTGCTGGCGCTGACATGGTGGAATTATGATTTGTTGCACATTGAAGCGCCTTTAAAGCGCCAAATTGCGGAGGCGACCATCTTAAAGGAGTGTGCAATGCACGCAAAAACACGAAACACTTATTTTGCAGCGACAAATTGCGAAATGCTTTGTATACACGCCTGCACTTGCGAGTTCAAATATTTTGCTCCTTGCCGCACGCTGCCCAGCCTCCTTGTGCCACGTGCCTCGTGTCTTTTGGAATGCGTGTCGCCATCGTTGCGTCTGCTATTTACTTTTCTATGTCTTTTGTTGACAGACAGTTATGACGCACAAAACGAATGTGTTGCAATTGAGTGGGCGAGAGCTTCTGCGGGCGTCTGCGTTAGCGGCAGCCCTCTTGCAAAACTGTCGCTCGTGGCACATGTTGCGCTTGGGGCTTGGAATAGGGTTTTATGACAGTCGCATTCGATGTCAAGTCGTTCTCGCAATGCGCTCATAAATTTCAAATTTGCACACACACAAAAAGAACTGACATATACTCGCCTATTAAAGAGATTGCAAAGTCGCTTCTAGCAGTGCTGCTATTGATGTCCCTCACGTGCTGGGAGAAGATTTGCTGATACTTTGCAGAGCCATCATAGTTTTTCAGTTATTTTCCAACTACCCCGTTTTTTCCTTTTATTTTCATTATTTTTACTTTCGAAATAGATTACTTAGCTTAGCAGCTAATTCCTTTCACTCGCTCTCCCCCATTCATCTGCTGTGGCAGGCTATCTGAACTTTATTTTGAGAGCGTGAAGACTGTGAGTAGTTTGATTATCACTTCGTTTATTAATCTTCCAGACATTCAATTATATACTCAAGCCATCGAACTTGCAACTCTAAAATATTCACACGATATCTTGCAGAAGCTTTAATTAGCTTCTCTAGTGCTCTTTAGCACTGAACGCTTTCATTTAATGAAAAACATGCAATTCAGCTGCACTACTCTTTAAAAGAAAAGTAAATTTCTCTTCGTTTTTGCAATTACATTCCTTCATCAATGTAGTTAGTACCGTGGAATTGGCAAAATGTAATAACTCAAATTGTAATCTCAACAAGCTATCCCACTTGAAACCTCTGCATTACCACTTGAGCTGGGGAAAATTAAATTCCACATAACAGATATTTTGTTCGCAATTAATTTTACTTGGCCGCCACTGGCACGTGCAAATTTTCTCATCTACTCTCTAACACGGCACGCCTGCCTCGCAACGTCGTATTTTACTCGCTCAACTGTTAACCCCCTCGACGGGCACTGCCGCGCGCAAATTCTCAGCTGGCTTACGGCTACTGCCGGAAATGAAAGCAATAGTAATAATTTTGAATGGTGCTGGTGCTCTTTGCGCCAACCGCTGTTGGTGCATTGGCGTGTGAAAATCGCTGTTACCGTTGCCACCACGGCAAGGCCCGGCTGATGTGTTGCAGATGCTTATCGCACGGGCAGCGGCAATGTAAACGTGTCCGCAAAGTAGCTGGCGGTGGTACGCGCGCAGCTGACTGTACAAATTTTTTAAAGCGCTAAAAAGGTTTGGCAAAATATGCTGCAGCGTTGACCTGGAAACCGACAGCATGACCATTCGTTTAAATGAAAAGTAAGTGCGGGCGGGGAACATATTAGTAATACCTCATCCCCACGCCTTGCAACGGAATGTAGCTAAGCGCAAAAAAGCTCCCAAGTGTGAGTGAGTGAGCTGGCACAATTTCCTGCAGATTTTTATGAGCAGTTGGCATAAATTCCAATGTAAAAAAAATGTTTGCATTTGACTAAAATTTATTGGTATATTTTAGCGAAGATATTAAATTGCGTTGCTGGGCAAAAGTTCTGCGGTCGCTTAAACTTTAGGGACCATCAAGTTTTCTTTTATAAACTTTCGAAAGCGCTACTAAATTAGCCAGGAAGGTCAAGTGAGAATGCATTAGGTGTTAAAAAAGCACTGAAACTATGAAATTAGTAGTCGTTTATTCATCTGTTGAAGTGCTTGTCGTTGGCTGTATTCGTTTTTTTTTTCTCCAATAGCAGATGTTGCAAACAACGCATCAGAGCATTATAAGCCTGCCTAATGAAGCCTGATTTGACCTAATGATTTTCCTAACGAAAACTAGCCTCTAATTTTTTATTGTTACTAGCGGATACCCGGCGTGTGCTTCTACGCTAAAAAAAACCAATGCGGTCAAAAAGGAAATATCTATCTTCTATATATATAAAATAGAAAAAATGTTTATGTATGTATGCCCTTTAAAGGCGGCAAAAGTACTTAACCGATTTTAATAAAATTTTTACAGTAAGAGCATATAATAGTAAGTAGTAAGCTGTTCCACGGGGAACATCTTAGAAAACGAGTCCGGCTTCACAATTTATAATTACAGATGTAATTTTTGCATAAGATAATTGCTGTTTCTCAACCAAAAGTGGTTGTTTATTTATGTTTAGGAGCCTAATAAATGTTGTGAATTTCAATCAAATCGGTCTGTAAATACGGATTTTACAAATATCTCGACTCCAGTGCCACCTATCGACATTATTTTCACGCAAAGTATTTATGTTTAGGAGCCTAATCAATTTTGTGAATTTCAATCTAATCGGTCTCTACATAAATACGGATTTTAGAAATATCTCGACTCCAGTGCCACCTATCGACATTATTTTCTATTGCTCTATGACACGCCCAGTGTTTATATGCTCTTACTGTAAACATTTTATTAAAATCGGTTAGGTACTTTTGACGCCTATAAAGAACATACATAAACATTTTTCTAGTAAGCGCGGAATATCTTCTGTTATCGAATGATGTAAATATTTTGTAAATAAATCGAAAACTCGGTATTTTGAATGCAACATTTCGAAAGTTTTAAAATTTTGATATTGGATCAATATTAACATAGGTTTTTTGTAAATATCTTCGGAACTACATAACCGATTTAAGAGTTTGATATCTCGCTTTGAAAAACATGACAACGGCTTTCGAAAAAAATAAAATAAAATAAAAAAAGCAAAAACATTAAAAATAAAAATATGTGGTGCAATATGAAAGTTGGATTTTGCTACGGCCCTCCGCCCGCAGACCAAAAATAAGACTTCACAGTGTCACCCGCCTGAATATTCTGAAGATTCCCTGAAAATTTCATCAAAATCGGCCCAGCCGTTTTGGAGTCCATACGTTACATACATACATACACACATCATGTTTACTATATATATATATAGATAGATAGTAGATAGATTAAAAAAAAAAATTTGCCTCTCTTTAAGTAAAAAGTACTTTGAATTTTATTTTGTTAAAAAAATGTCAAACATACGTAAATCTCTCTCGGTCGATTTGAAATCACTAAAGCTTCGCCTTGTTATTTCTTTTTATTTCATTCATTTTCATTGTATTGCATTTCTCCAACTTTTACACAGCGCACTGAAAACGAAAATAGTAAAAAAAAATTTTAAATAGAATCATAAACAACTAAATCCTATTAAACTCAACTTTAAAGCTCTCCTCTGGCTTTCATGCGAAACATTCCCGCTCGGTAGCAGCTCTAAAATATTTAAACGCAAACACTTTTATTTTCATTAAACTTACACAACTACTCGACAATCCGCTTACATAACCTCATTTTCCATTTGCGCTCAACATCTTTAACTTTCATACTTACCAACAACAATACTAACATACAGCTACTAAATATTCAAATGCAGTAATGCCGCTAATGCTAAACGTTAATGCGCTGCAAAATAAATATTTTTGTAAAATACTTTTCTGCAATTTTGCTAATCTCCTTTTTTGTACTCACTGCAGTTGAATGGTTCTGTGAAGCCAGTGCCGCCGCCGCGCGATCACCTGCGCATCGAAAAGGATGGCCGTCTGATAAGTCGCACGCCAGCGCCACAACTGCCCGATCGGCGTGTGGGCAGCGGCGTCGGTGCGGCACAACAGCAACAGCAACATCAGCAGCAGCAGCATCAGCAAATTGCGCAAATTGTCGAACCGACACTGGAGCAGCTGGACAGCATCAAGAAATATCAGGTGAGTGCAAAGAAAAGTACAATAATATTTATTTTATAAACTATTAAGTGCGCGAGCTAACAGAAATTTAGTTGAATTTCGGTTTGTAGCGATTCGTATGGCATTACTGCTGTTTAAGGGAGGGGAAATAGACGATGGTGCCGCTATTTCCCTTTGCTAGCTTGGCACATGGTTTCACGGTCCTAAAAATATGCAACATTTTTGCGACGCAGCCGCCTTTGTGCTTCGTTTGTTTTACGATAGCAAAGCGCGGTGGCAGTAAAATTGTTTAATTTGGCGAACACTGGCGTCGTAAATATTTCGCCAGCGAATATTTGCTTTGAATGTGGTTAATGCTTGATTGAGCGTATTTATGAATTTGACGAATTTTACGAGCAGAGAAGCTGCGACTACATTTTTATGATAAAATAGTTTAGGAATTTCAACTCGCACTAAGAAGTAGTCAAGGGTATGAAGAGCAAGACCGCGTAGGGAAAAGCGAAGCATTGAAAAAAATGATTGTGATGTGAATAGTGAATGAGTAATTGAGTTAGTTAATACACAAATTTAAGGTAGAGCTCCTTATTCAAATTGTTCTTACATTTAAAATAAAATCAACGACAATCCCAGATAAGTTTGACTTCGAAATCAACTCAAACTAAGTGCTGCCAACAGCGACGTTCTCATCCAACTACAAGAATAGTTGAGCACTTTGCATCACAGCCATTTCCACGCCCGTCACTCAGCCAACCAACCAACTGCACGAGCACACAAAGCAAAATATGCAAATCAAAAATAATGCAAAGTACAAAATGAAAAGTGCACCGAAGAAGTGTGCAGGGTAGCGGTGCGAGTAATTGTGCAAAAAAAAACGTCGTTCGGCCCGGGCACGCACTGGGAGAGGAAAATATGAATAATGCACAAGCAAGCGGAGAAATAAACAGAATAAACACAGACCATCGAGAGCGAAATGTGCAGTGCCAGGAGGTGTCTTGAAAAATGATATTGGAAATTCAATGAAGGCAACCGCAATAAGAGTAACTGCTACAACAACAAAAACAACAATAACAGCAAATGTAATTTGTAACGACGATAACAATAATCATAAGAAAATACTACAACACGCAACAATAATGGAAACAAACAAGAGTAAGTGAATAAAAAGGCGAACAAGAGAACGACATAAAACAAACACTTGGAAGTGAAGTGAAAGGAAAGAAGGCGAATGAGTTGGAGGCGAGTGGGAGTGCATTTGACTGCCGTTGATGCAGTTGGCAGGTGAGTAGCAAAGCATGAAGCAAATATGTCAATACAGCGCAGCAAATGGATGGAGCAGCCAACGAAAGGTGAGCCGCAAAAGTGTGGGTGTGGAGTCCAGCGCAAAGCGATGCCACTCCAAAGCACTTGTGCAAATAATAAAGCAAATTTAAAATAAATGAAATAAAAAGAAAAAAAAAACGCAGCCAATGTTTGAAAAACGAATACGTACATAGAAGTGAGTAGCGGAAATGTCGCTGACGCAGATGGCATGAAACAAAGTCCCTTACGCTTTGGTTAACCATTCAAAGTGCATTCATTGGTACGAGCATTAGAACGCCAGCCAGCGTGGTGAATTGCGCGTGTGCTGGCAAACGAAATGGAAAGCACTGTGGTGGCGCGAGTAAACGACTGAAGTGCAAGATTACGTAAAAAGCATTGCATACTTTGCGGCTTAAAGTAGGGAATGAACGCGTCAGAAGACAGCAAGTGTGAGTGCGAGTGTGTGTTGTTGCAAGAGCTGAAATGAGTAAGGGTCAAAAGGTGAATGCTTGCGAGCGCTGTTAGAACGAAGTAAAAGAAAAGAAAATACGCTGGAATTGTTTAAATTTAAAGAAATAAAAGATGGGATTAGTTTCATAAGTGCATAAAGAGCAGAATTGAGTTGAAAATCTTATGAATATTGAGTGGAATGAATGTAGAAATGCAGCGCCAAGGGAGTACGTTGGGCAAAAGTAAGGCGATTAAATGTGCTAGAAAAGAAATGAGAAGGCAGGCGGAAAGCGAAGCAATGAAAGTTTAACGAAATATACTTCTAAAGGCAAATGAAGGCAATGGATTATGGAAAAATGCAAGCGAAATGTTAAAATATCCAATAGAGATTAGGAGTATAATAAATGGCTCCTACGGAAATAGTTCGACACACAAAAAATTCTTTGAGTTGAGTCTTCCACAGTAGTCGCCTTAGGAATTTCAGTGAATCAAATCTCAGTTCCGCTTGCGCGTAAAATAAAATGCAGCATATCGGAGTGATAACAAAAGTGTCCCTTCCAATTAAAACCCATCGCAAATTGCAGCAATGCAACAAACAGGTGAAAGCCTAAATATGCTACAAAAGCGTGCTATGCGTCATAAGCCAGCTGAAACTGATGCCAAAGCATTAATTAATGTGATAAATCGCGTTGATTGCCAAATCACCCACAAAATGGTGCCAACCACACGACAGAGCGCCTCTTCCAATTAAGTTCATCGCCTAAAAGTAGTCTTACAGCCTTTAAGTAGCTACTTAGATAGTAAGGGACGTAGTCGCCTTTGAAACTCTGGCGACAACTTTTACCTATAAACTGGATCCAACATTAATGCCGCTCTGCTTCAACTGTTATTATTGTATTGCCGGTACGTAAGTATGTACGAGGTCCTTAGCATATTTCTCAAGTCATGAATTTGAGTGGCGGAAACTTGGCAGCTCACTTTGGCAGTTTATGCCTTTTAATAACAACAAATTGAGCCGAGAACTTTTCATATAAAAACCAAACAAAGTTGTTTGCGAATCGCCAGCATGACTGTAATGCCTGTGTGTGTGTGGGTGCGTATTTGTATTGTGAGTAAAGCGAGCGAGTGAGTAAATGCGTTGACAGCAATGACCCAGGGTTGCTTTGTGCGGCCGATGGCAATGTAGGGCGCGCGCGACAATAGCTGCTTCTACGAAAATAGTTGACAACTTCCGTCGGCTGTCAGCCGTCGGCCGCCGCCAAAGGCAATAGCAGTCAAAATGAAAATAGACGAAAGCTAATAATAGCGCTGCGGGAAGCACGAAACAAGCTCGGAGCGGTGGAGAGAAGAAGTGTGCGAATAAGAGTGGACTTGAAAGAAGTGCAAAATGTGTTGAAAGGTGGGTGAATGGAGTGTCGGAAGTTTGTTTGGGCATCATCCAACGAACGTGTCAAAGTGTCAAAGAACGGAAATGTGAAAGGGTGCTACTTGCAGGATATTATGCAAATTTATGTGCCATCATCACCGGAACAATGCAACATTGCGGTTTGTAGCAAGTCCGTTGAAATTGAGCGGCTACCTGCCATAAGGCCGCGGTACTTAAGTGACTATGGAATTGTGAGCGCACTTTTAGTCGGAACAAGTTTTGGGCGGCAACTCTTACTTTAAATATACATAGACGCCTACTTAGCAGGACTCGCACAATAAATAGTTGACGGGTTGTTTAGCTATCCAATTTAAGCTTCTCTGTTTTGCACTTTTGGTGCATACAAATGCTGAAGCGAAAATACGCGGGTGATCTGTTAAAAATCATCGGCGTGCGCGAGAAAATACCACATTTCGTCTAGAGTTGAAATTTTTGCCAAACTTTGATGTTGTTGCCGGGTTTTATCTTAGTGCTTTAAAATCAAATTTCGCTATTTAGAAATTCCTCAGCGAAATATTTCTGTATTTTAAACATTTTTTGGCTCTCAATCTCATCGCTCGTTAACCTAAAGAACGCAGCTGTTGAAGACATTTTATCAAAATTAAACTGACAACAAAAACCTCCCGCTTTGACGTTTCGCAGTGCACCGATTCGTTTGTAGAATTCGCTAACTTTACAATCCACCCGCGCAAGTAAAGCTTTGCTTTCGCATTAAGATAGGTTAGTTTTGGAACGCTGCCAAAGATGCTTTCACTACTTTCATTCATAATAAAGTGTCATATATTTGCTTTGCCTGTCTTTCATTTAAGCTACTCCATTTTCAGTTAACCCATTCTTCTTACATATATTGTTAACTATCATTCTTATGGCCGCCATTGTTTTGTTTTATGTTCCTTTTAATGGCGCCATTAGCTGGAACTGGTCCGTTTTGCACCATCAACGACGCCTCGCAGCAGTTCATTGTTTGTCAGTGGCACGTAATTTGTGTCAAATTATTGCTGGTTGTTGTTGTTCGTTTCGTTTGCTTATGACGCTTAGCCTGCTCGGGCTAGATCAAATGTCACTTTCTGTCTGGCGTTCGGCTACAAATTTTATGGTATTTCGCGTGTTTAAATGGCCTTTTCTACTTCTCTTTTGTCAGCCTCTTTTTCTGCATATTTTTTGTTCTTGTAAACTTTGGGCAGTTTAATCACAATTTTGTGTTGTTATCAACAGCAACAAAAGTGTCGAATCGACATTGTTGAAATGTTTTTTTTTGTTTTTTTTTTGTTACGTTTTGTTGTCGAATGTTAGTTGGCCAGTTTGCAAGTGATGTCGCAAATGGCGAAAGAAACTGTCAAAGCGATGAGCGCGTTACTCTGTTACAGAGAAAAAAATTCAAAATAAAATAGAAAAATAATTGAAAACTAATTAGTTCTTGTTTCCTGTGTGTGATAGTGTTGAATATTTTCTCAGAAGTCTAAGCATTTTTTTGTTGTATAAAATTAAAGGTGAATTCGATTCACCTTCGACCGTACAACAGCTAAGCAAATACTTAAGCACGCAGCAAAAGCACTTCTGCCATGCTACACCGCCCTTTATTTTGCTTCTTCGCCAAGTGCTTTTGCTTTAAGCCGCATTTTTGTCACTCAGTTTGTTAGCTCTGCTTTTTGTTGTTCGCTCGATTTTATTTATTGTGTTTACGTGCAATGTTAATTAGTTACATTTACCACCCAACCAGTTTAGCATTTCTATGCAAAACAAAACCAAGAAAGAAACAAAAAAAAAAAAAATTGAAATCATTTATGTAGTTATTTGCTCGTCTTCGTAGCTCACTGCTAGCTAACAAAGTAATACGAGTATACACCAAAGTCAAGCGGCGTCTTATTTGTGCACATTTATTATTAACATATTTTTCAATTCGTGAAAAAATGCGGTAGAACTGGTTTGATAAGCGAACGTAGTGTTGGAAAGGGCAAGGTAAACTGAGTATGTTAAGCAACAAATGCTAATAAAGTACGAGTAGTACGAATGTAGTTCAAATAAAAACGTATGCTTTGCATATTGAAGTCTCAACTCTTAAGCTGAGGCGGCTAGTACAGGGATCGATTACTAAAACGAAGGTCGCTCCGATCATTTAAATCAGGCTGATACTTTCGTTTAAAGCTGATTTATGTGCGCATGGAAGAGCCGCAAGGGCTGCATTTTTCAAATAAAAAATTTTAAACTTTTATGCTTGAAATATACACTTTTCATTTTCACTTATTAGCCATGGAACAACCGTTGCATAAGATAAGCTCGTGACCGATTGGTGTTTACGATTCATTCTCAGAAATGTTCATACACTATTTTTTCTCCAAATTATGCTCACTCTCTGACAAATGAACGTCTACTTTACAGCCTTTCCATCAGCATATGTAAACATGTTTGTATGTACATAAGTACTCCCAACATTCGGCTCACAGCCAAAACAAATAGGCAAACAATTAAACAGGTGTGCAACGACAACTCACATCGCCGCACCAATCGACCCCTCCGCTGTCAACTTTCCTTCACGAGTGTCGGTTGTACTGTTTCCGCTGCCAGGCTATTGACCACGCTTTGGGCTGTGGACCAACCAAATATGAATGTTAAAATGAATATAACCACAAAGCCACTACAATGGCCAGTGGAGCGAGTGAAGTGCGGGGGATGAAGGTATCGAATGTATGAGCGAATGTAGAGACCAGCAGAGTTGCAATCGAGCACAATATTACTTACTAGCAATTAACACGCTATCAATGGGTGGGTGGGTGTTAGCATGTCAGGCCATTTAAGCTGTTAATTAAGCGTGCGTTGCGTGTATTGAGGCGATAATTGCAAATAAATACAAATATCTATGTATGTGTGCTTCAGGCATGTCAATTCCGGGATCCCGGCCTTTTTTAACCCCCCTATTGTAGAAAACAGTGAATTTAATAGTCATTTGTTTTTTTTTTTTTTAACTTTTTATCATTAAAAAAAATTTCCCTTTCAAGGGTAAAATTGCCGGAATACAACATACAATAATAAACGAAATTGCACTAGATGCACTACGTTCAGCTATTATTTGTATACCGGACTATAGAAATATGACAAATAACAAGGCTTGTTCACTCCCTAAAGGCTTTGTTTGCCATTATAAATGAGCAGGAGTATATCCCACTCGAGTAGAAAATGAGCCTTACTACGAAAGCGATGTTAATAGAACTAACGACCAGGTGATTGAGGTGGATAAGGCAGAAAGTCTCAAAGATAAATTGCATCAAGTTTTAACGAGCAGCTCGCAAGTGTCCAACAAACGAAAGGCATACATTTTATCAGAAGGCTTGGTAAAAGAAATTGATAGTTTTTGTATTGAGGCGATAAAGGTTATGTCCTATAGAGAGCATTTAACAGTGCTTCTCCACTGCAGATTTAAAATGCAACAAATTTAGGTTTAGGTTGGAGGATAAAACACGCAAGGCTTTAATTCTTTTAAGATTGCATTTTGTTCGTAAAGAAGGAATAATTATGCCTACATAGCTCAAAATGAAATGGGTTATGTAAATAATTTTTCTTTATGTATGTATGTAGGTGCACTTGCTTCTTTACCAAATATGTATGTATATTTGTATTTGAAGTATAAATTATTTTGTATGTAAAATTTTACGTTTATTTACTTTTTTTCTTGAAAAAACGAAAAAATACATACAAGAATTACAACCAATCGTTCTTCTTTGTTATATAAATGTTATTTGGTGTACCTTTATAATACAACGATTACAGACGTGTTAAATTTTTTGCCAAATTAACAATTACGAATTAAAACTTCATGAAATTCGGGATCCCGGGATTGTCCCGGGATTTTGTTTTCAGATCCCGAAAATCCCGGGATTAATAAAATGCCCAAAATTGACATCCCTATTGTGTACATATGTAATTTTGCCAGCGCATGTATGTGTGTTAGTGCGTTTGCAAATATCTATCCACTCAACACCCACAAATGCACCTGCACCCGCACTTTCATACAAATGCAACGCTGCTGCAGCGCAATTGAACTTGCTAAATAGTGTTGCCACATTCGCCGGCATTTACTATCAAAATTGGCAGCATTTTTTCCCCCTATTTGCTAACTTGGTTGGCTAGACTGGATCGCGCTAGTAATAGGTAGTGAAAAATTATAAAATAACTAACTCAATCTGTATTATATTACTCTTGATACATTTACTCAGATTTATCATAGAAGCCAAGAGCTTTCGAATTCAGTAAGCAACAGCAACGGACAATTTTTTTTTCTTGTTTTTGCTGACGAAATTTAAACGCTTGTGAGTAACCTAATGGCAATTTAATAAAATAAATGGTAAACCATTTTAGTATATTTCTGAAGCAACTCCTGGCAGCAGAGAAAGCTGTTCAGTGTGGCAACCCTGAAACATGCTTGCAGTCACAACTCACCTGTCTGCTGTTTCAGAGTGAATATTTATGTGTTGGTAGCGAATGTGTGAGCGCACATGAGTGAGTGAGTGAGCGACCGGCTTGAAATACTCGTAATGCGCTTACATTTGTTTCTTCATACTCGTATGTACACATACATGTGTGTGTGTATGTCGCAGCCCTCTTTGTTGACAAGCGCTGATAAATGACAGGTGTGCTTTTGCATGCTGAGCAGGGAATTTACAACGCAAATAATATTCATGCAAATGTCAGTTAATATCGGGCGATAAGCAACACATCGCAGGTGGCGGGCATGTGAGGAGCATATTTCCAAACACTTTGCAGAGAAGTTACATATCAGTTAAAGCACTTGGCATAGCTGAATTTCAATTTAACATAATAAATGCATGTACAAATCATTTACATATGATTGTGTGTATGTTAACATTTAAATTTTGATAAATATTAGCTGCTTCGTGAGCAACTCGTGCGCCTTTATCAGCTACATACAAAGTGATTTGAAGTTTATCGATCTGGAAAACAAAAATAATCTTGTTTTGTGATGAGGTATTGGGTTTTCGTAGCGAAAATAATTTTAGACTAACTTTTTGACGCATAAAATTTCATTAAATTATTATTTATTCTTTAGTTGGAATCGCGAGCGGAGAGTATACCGTAAGAGTGAGGGTTGATTGTACAGTTTCTCAGCACTCAGTGCCGATGGGAACAAACTTTTCCAAGTGTTGGCGGTCGCACTTCCTAACTACTTTTCAAGAGAATGGAAAGCCTTGAGACTTCAAAGAAGAGAGCAGATATTTATTAATGAAGTTGAAGTTGAACTAGAAGCTTCGTATATTGCCAGATTACTAGGTAGCCATTACGCCAGGAGTGGAGCTTGCGCTTTTTAAGTACGAAGAACTAACCGCGAAGAAATTGGTACTAGAGGAAAAAGTTAAAAAATTTTGAAGTGTCTATAAACTATTGCTGCTTAGCCGAAAGCGGGAGTATTTTAGAGCATTCCCATTCTCACTGTGCATTCACTCACCGAACGATCGAAAGTATCGGCTGAATCGAACTACCTTAAAATATCACTTTCTAAATGAAAACTTTGCCCTAAAGCCTAAAATTAACGGATATATCCTTTAGCAGTTTGTTTAATCAATAAATTTAAATCGTAAGTGGAGAATTGCACTCATGCGCTAGATGAACGAAATATTTAGCAAATAGCGCATGCGTACGGGGAAATTATAAAACTACCAATGCACTTCTTCTCCAACTCTCACTCTCACTCTCTGTCTCTGTGCCTGTCCCTTTCTCATCCTTACTCGTTCATCAGCAGCCTGCCTGGCAAATCATCAAGCTTAGATGCTCTTTCTTTCGTTTTCCGCTGAAAAGTTTATTTTTATGTGCGAGCAACCACTGTCTCTCTCGTTAAAACCTTTGATTAAAGTAAACAGTCCTTTATGTTTCACGTTAAGTGTATATTTGAAACACCACTAGTCGCCCATCTACTAATAAATTCACTTTAGTGCCAGCTCGAAAGAGAATCGTGTACACTCTTGCACAGCGCGCTCGCTCTTCCATCGCACTCTTAGCCAATTTATTGAGCCATGTTTTTGCGCTGCCGTTGCTATTTCGTTTGTTTGACAGACAGGTTAATGCAATTTAAATGTACCGCGCGTCACTGGATGGACCGACTGGAAGCACTGCAAACACGATAACTAAATAAAGCACAAGTAAATATGTTTGTATGTTTGTGTATGTTGGCGTAGATAGTGTTGTTGTTGGTGCGCACGTAATACCAGTTGGCTGCCTGTTTGGCACCAGTAAGCCACAAATGCCACAAGCATGCGGAAAAATGTTAGTACTAGTCGGCTTTGGTATAGCGACGAAGCGAGTAATAAATAATGCGGGCTCCAGTGCAGTTGCGATGTAGCTGATTGTCTTTGCCTATTACCAACCTTTTCTGCTGGCTGTGTGCGCCTATTTTTACCAGCTCGTTTGCAATTTTCCAGCAAGCACGGGTGGCGCGCGCGGTGTGAAGCGGCGATAGAAAAACGCTGAAAATATAAATGAGAAAAGTGGAAAAAGTCGCAAGAATATTTTATTTTAAGCCACAAACTGGCAGGCCGCAGTAGAAGCGAATGCAAGCGCGCGAGGGTTGACGTTGCGCGGCCGTTCGGGCGGCGCGCGGTTGTCATGACGCGCGAGACAACGAGACAAGTCAAGTAGTGGTTGTCGCCGTTGGCCGCAGCTTTGAATGTGTTTGTGCGCTTTGTTTGGGCCAGTTGGTTGGGTTGGATGGTTGTTGCTGGCCGAAATCACAAAACATTTAACTGGTTTCTGGCACTCACTGTTGTGGCGTTAGACTGAGCGCAGGCAGAGCTCGTAGAATACACGAAAGGTAGCGCGTAACAGTTTAAAACGACAGCGGAAATAGTTCAGAAGTGCGTCGCATTAGTCGTTGATGGACGCGCCGAAAAAATTAATACTACAAAAAAAAATTCGTAAAATACAATGGAAAATCGAATGCGGAAGCGCGTCATTTCCCTTTAATTTATTGACGTATTTTTTTTAATTGTGTACAACTCCAGCAACTTGTTTGTGCATAACTACAACAACAGCAATCACTAATGTAATGCAGTTGTAAAAAAGTGCTTTACACACGCGCATACAATAAGCGGGGCGCGTTGCGCGTTGCGCGTCGCGCGTCGCAGTTGTTTGTTTTTTGTCAGCAGCGCTCCCACACAATACCACACACACATACACAAGCGCGCACACATACACCTGCGAAAGCAAACAAAAAGCTTGATGCGAGTTGGCCGAAAGCGTCGGGTTGATATTGGTTTTGTTGGCAACGCGCAAATCAGTTGTCATTTGTTTTGGCCAGAAGCGGCCGAGAACTTGTCGCGCAACGCTTTTTTATTTCAGTTTGCTGAGAGTGTTTGAACGCCGCGTAGAAAGGTTGCAGTAGGAGTTGAACGTGTATCGACAATCGCTGCAGTCACGCGCAGAAAATAGCTTCAAAAAGAAGATTGCGCCGCAAAACGTAAATAAAATAAAATTTTCTTAAAAAGTGTACGCGTCGCGTTGCAGCTTGGTCTGATACCCCACCTCCACTTGCATACAGGCAATAAACGCAGCGCCGCCACATGACCACATGCAACGAGTGAAAAGCGAGTAAATTTAATTAGCGAAAAAAATCGATTACAAGCGCGCTGCTACAAAATAAAAAATTTAAACTAATTTGAAACGATAAAACTTTATTCGTCATATTTCGACGCAACGCAGCCAGTTTTAAAAAGTAGCAAAAAAAAAAAAACTTCATACGAACTTTAAAATGCGTTGGCTTATCAGCTCGCCAGCCAGGCACAGCGCAAAAGCAAAGCATTGAAAAATTGAATTTAAAAATAAAACACAAAAGCAAAGAAAAAATTAAATCGCATAGAAACGTGCTTCAGCGTTCACCGCGTAACTTCTGCTTCAATAATGCGCTGGAATGCGCTCACGCCACTGC
Organism: Philophylla caesio; assembly: GCA_963971545.1. NCBI lineage: Eukaryota > Metazoa > Arthropoda > Insecta > Diptera > Tephritidae > Philophylla > Philophylla caesio. The sequence goes on from OZ020607.1 coordinate 123,083,642, forward strand.
CGCCCCCTTCCACACGCCCCTGCCTCGCGCCACTCATCGCACTTTCCACATTCAAGCCAGTCACTTTGTGCTGCTGTTGACTTGTTTGGCTGCCATAACTTTGCTATTTGCGACTAATTTGTTGGCATTTCGCTTATCTCGCTGGCAATGGGCAGCTATTAAGTCGACTGAAGGCACAGAAGAGACCAAAGGTTGTTGAAAAAAGTGAAAACTATTAAAAAATAAATTATAATAAATTTAAAAAAATGTTAATTTGTGTAAAAAAAACAACAACAAATAATAAGAGAGAATTTGTAAAACATAAGCGAGAAGCGCACAGTTCATGAAAGAAATATATTTTGTTAAAAAATTTAAAAAGTTATAATAAAAATACAAATAATTTAAATAAGCAAAAAATAAAAATATATAAAAAGCTGTGTGTATGTACACACACACATATGTACATGCACATGTGTGCGAAATAAAAGTAGTACGACAAATCGATAAACGTTGACAAATAAAATTTGTTTTATTTAATTTAATTTTTTATCATTTTTCAATCAAAATGCGGTTCGTTCTCTAACAAAAAACATATAATAAATAACTTTTTCAAAATGTATGCAAAAATTTAAAAAAAATTTGTGTAAACAAAAATTCTTTAAAATTTCACTCCTAAGATTTTAGTCAAATTTGTTGATTTTTCGTATTTTTTTTGTAATAGTTTGACTATCAAATTAAAAATTTTTTTTTTAAATATTGATTAAAAAAACACCAGATGTCAAATTTAGTTTGGTGTCAAACTGCTTTCGGCATTGAGCAAACTTCAGTCGAATTTTTTAATCCGAGTTTTTGATAATTAAATCCGAGTTCCAAATATTGTGCACGATAATTACATTTTATTTATTTTTTGAAAAACTTTCTGCCAGTATTTTATTATTCTTCATTTTTTTGCAGCAAAGATAAAAAAATATATTTTTTTTATGTCAAAATTTTAAATGTTTTAAAAAAAATTTTTAGGGCATGTAATTCATGACAACCTTTTGATAATTTAAAATTTTTAAATTTAAACCTCATTTAAAATTAAAAAATTTTATATTTTTTATGTTAAACTTTAAAAATTTTTAAAAACAGTTGTTATGGCATGCAATTCATGAAAACGTTATGATAATTTAAAATTTAAATCTTACTTAAAATTAAAAAAATTTTAAATTAAAAAATTTTTAAATTTAAATTTTAAATTTTAATGAAAGTTGGAAACTTGGGTTTACATACCTACATAGGTAACTAATAATTAAGTTTGGACAACTTAAATTTGAAATTTTGATAAAAAACTTATTTTTCAACCGATTTTGTGTATATGTATGTTTTTCAAGGCAGAAATTCGCTCAGTTCTTTGCCAACGCCATTTGAGCGGCGAAATTTACAAAATTTTAATTTTTTATGGTTTGATTAAAAACAACAAATTCACGACAACAATATAATAAATAAATTTAAATACAGATTATCAAATATTTGCTACAAAATTTAATCATCTGTACTTTTGGCTAAAAACAACTGGATATAAGGCCAAACATACAATCATCGGATGCTCTTTAATACCTGTTTCTTTTTTTTTTTTGCAAGCGCTATTAATTAAAATTAAAGCCATACAAAAAAACACGTTTGTCGGCGTGTGAAATCACTGCGCTGTGAAATTTCCTAAAATTATTGCCCATTAAAATTGAGCTATAAAGTAGCTGGCACACAAAGTAGTAAAAGTTAATAAAAAGGTAAAAGTTGAAACGAGAAAGACAAATTGCTAGACAAATGTCGGCGTAAAATACTCGAAATTGGCAGTAAAATTGTTAACAGCCGAAAATAAGTCCATAGAAAATGAAAACAAGCAATTAAAATACAAAAAAAATAATAAAAAAAATTAGAAATAGCTACAAACTCGTACAATGTCCGTTGATATTTAAAGTAAAAAAAATATTTGGAGGTAAAAAAAAATGCCGCTTCAAGTCTTTACCGAATAGACTTAGTCGCAGTAAGTTAACTAAGTAAAATGAAAATTTATTTTATTTTCATTTTTGCCAAAAATCAATAATTATCTTGGGTTTGCTTCGACGCTATTTTAGCAAATATTTCCATAAAAGGTTGCAAAGAAAATTCACAGAGTAGATTGTAGGCGAAATTATGACAAAAGTTTTTGTTTTTGCGCCTCAAAAGTAGTAACTTCCCTCGCCAATAAATCACTTCGGAATTATTCATTGCCACTCACTGCCTTCAGCACAACGCCGCTCACCCCGCCTTCTCTTGCACGCCTTGCTTTTTATATTTTATTTACGCATGCGCGCAGACGCCTCCAATGACTCTCAATCGAAATTAAACGCTGAACAACACTTTAATTGCAAAATAAACAAATGCAAGCGAGCGCTGAATTGCACAAAGGCAACCAAAAGCAAAGAAAAAGATAAATCCAAAATAAATTTGCACTATTTCAAAAAAAAAAAAACATTTAAAAGCAAATGCAAATAAAGAAATGCGCTGCATAAATATAATATTTACTGCAGGCCACCGCATTTGGGGTCCTTAACAAGCTAAACACGTTCTCCGCCATTACGCATTTGGCAGTGTGGCATACTAAGTAACTGTAGGCCTTTTGTCAGGCAGTGCGCGTAAAGTGGCGTATTTTTTAATTTTTTATTATTTTAATTACAAATAATTAACTTTTATTGCCTTTCTGTTGTATGTAGGCACAGTTTTATTGTCGGTTGTAGTTATATATTTGCTAAGGAGGTGCCTGCCGAGTCTGGTGGCGGTGAAAAGCATAAAACAAATAAAAATAATTGACAAAAAAACGTTTCCAACAGGAAAGCATTGCAAACGAGCACAACAAAACGAAACGAAAATCCAGCAAAATTCCAATGAGTCATATTTCATTTTATTTCCTTCTGAAAACGGCGCGCACACCAAAGCAAAGTTTCCTGCTGTATTGCTGTAGATGTGAACATACCCGGTAGGGAAATTCCAGCCATTCTTGGGAGAAGTTTAGTGATTTGGCGGCGCAAGGCTAAGAATATTAAGAGTTGATCCTTGTTTGATTTTTTTTCCAAAGCCTTTATTTGTTCGGCCTTCTCGGGTCACGATAAAAGCGAGTCGAGTTCAGTATTTTCATATGTATTTGTTTTTTTTTTAATAATTTCTTTGAGAAAGTCCACTTTATTCTAGAAAGATCAAATTAAAATGGGTGACCTTCGCGAAAAACATTCCTTTAAATAATTTCACTAGATTTATAATGCCAATGAACTAGTTCGCATCTGGTCCATTTTGATATACAATTTGAGGTTTGGAGCAGAACGTTTTGTCCACTAATATTTATTAAATTTGTTCCGCCGGGTTCACATTCTTACATGAATGTGTTATAATTTACAGAAATGTGTATCCACACCCATGCCAAAAAAAAAATAGCAGCAGAATTTATTAAGAAGTTTTGAACTTTTTGTTTTTAATTACTGTTTTTATAACATTAGAATTCATACTAAAAAAAAACTCAATTTCACCGTTGCATAAAATTAAACAAAAAACAATTTTAAATTTTTCCTAAAATTTCCAAATATTTCTCAATAAAACTCATATGTTTTGTAATTTTAAGAAATTGCAACCACTTCAAAATTGCAGTTTGCTATACTAAAATTTAAGCCACTTAATAAAAAATTCTTTAAAAAAATTTTTGGAGTTTAACAAAAATTTTATATTTTACACAAATTTAAAAATTGTTTTTTTTTATAATGATGAAAACTTTTATTGTATGCAAAAAAAAATTAAAATCTTATTCAAATTAAACAACGAAATATGTTTTTCGGAAATATTTTTTGTTTCTATTATTTTGGCTGTCGGTATGTTTGTGTTATTCTCTAAATATGTTTTGCATACTTTTGTCCGTCAAAATACGTCCGGCAAACTAAATCAACCAAATCAGCGGCAAACATGAAAACAAGTTGAAGGGAAAAATAAAAAAAAAACCAACAAAAACCGAAAAATAAAAAAAACAAAGATTTATTTATGCAAAATGTGCTAACGAAAAACATTTTTGTGTCAGTCACGTACTGGCAAAAATTGCAATGACAACTTCAGATGTTTTTTGTATCAACGTGATTATGTAAGAATGTATTTTAATGCATACACAAATATACACGCACACATTCAAGCAAAAATGTATACCTACCTACATACATATGTATGTATGTATGTGGGAGCGTATGAACATTGATAAAAATTTGCAAACCCGTGATCGCCGATTTATTATTTTGTTACTTTTGTACATACAAATATGCCACGGCTGATAATAAATTTTTATCGCTTGTGTGAAAAAATATTAAAAGGAAATTAATTTTACTTGGTTTTATGCACAAACTTAGTATTATTTTAGTTTGTTCGAATGCAACAAAAAATGGAAAAAAAGATTGCAGACGTTTCGTAAAATTTGTTGCTTTCGGTGAGCTTTTTTTTTAAATGCAATTTCCTATGTGACTTTGGCACATTTTTCTGCACTGGCCGACATTGCAAATATTTAGCTATATTTTTTCTCTGCAATCTTTTTTCAAAGGCGTTAATTGAATTTGCTTACATTTTTCAATAATCGCGCGTCGAAGCAGAAAAACGCTAGTTACAAAACATATTTAACTAATACGAGTACATATTTAAGTACTAACACTTGAATAAGTTTGTATGTATTTTTTTTTTGTTTTATTGCTTGGTCGCCTCGGAGGAAATTATTGAGCTCATGTCTATGTGTATGTTTACATATGTACACATATACAACTTATGTAGTTGAAAAAAAAAATTTATTTCTTGTTAAACGGACGAAAGATGAAACACTTAGTATCTATGCCATTTCATAATTTTCGCTCCGCTAAACCGATTTTCTTAACTTGAAGGTACGTGCGTGTGTCTCGAATAGAGTCCAGTCTCGACTGGGCATATCGTTACTTGAACGAAAGAACATATTCGTACATACATATCTACATACATATATGTATGTATGTATGTACATATGTTGAACATTTCGAAACTCCAATTTTAACTAATATCGAACTACGAAAAGCGCAGTCGAGCAGATCGCGTTCAGCTTCGTTAGATCATTCTGAAATCATCGAGTCGCTTGCGAATCGGCCCTTTTTTACTTCTGTCGATTTTCAAAAACATTTCAGTTATGAGTCGTAAATTGTAAAAACTCGTTTTGCTGGAATGTAGGCTTATCTCATATCTGCCTTCTTCGCCTCGTCGCCTGCCTGCTTTCATAATGATTTGTGTATTTGTTTTTTTGTTTTTTTGTTTTTTTCTTACTTGGTGTGTTTTATTTATTTACAAGGCAGTTTGTTTATGTATTTACACTTTGTAACTATTGACTGATGGATTTTTTTTGCATATACATATGTACATATGTATGTAAATGCGAGGCAATGTATGTATGTATGAAAATGTTCGTGTGCGCGAATATGTGGGCGCATGTTAACTTATGAAAATATGAAATCGCAAAAACAGTAAAATCACATCCGAATATATTTAATAAAGCTAAAAGAGTAACTAAAATAAAATGGAGTAAAATAAATTGCAAACGACCAAAAGAAAGTGATAAAAAACACAAAACCTAACTACGAAAATATTACTTTAAATGTAGCTGAATGAAAAAATGGGAATGGGAAAAGGAAGATACAATAAAATTTATTTCTTAAATATTATTTCTTAAATTTTATTTATTTAAAAAATTTTTTAAATAAATTTTATTTTTATTAAAAAATTGAAATGAAATAAATAAAAATAAATAAATATTTCTTTAATTTTATTTATTTGAAAAATTAAAAAAAATTTTTTTTTACTAAAAAATTTTAATAAAATAAAAAAAAATATAAAAACTAAAAAAAAATTTAAAAATTGCAAAAAATAATAAAATTTCATCGAAATTTTTTTATTAATTGAAAAGTACGAAGAACACAAAAAAATATTTTAAAATAGTATAAAAACATATTTTAAACAAAAAATAAAAAATAAAAAATAAAAAATATAGACAAATAAAATGAAAACATATGTAAGTAAAAATTAATATTGAAATAATAAAAATAAAAGGTTGTGAAAATATTAAAAAAAAATTATCACATAGACGATGTGCAAAACTTGCCAAGCAAAATAAAATCAGCTAAAATGAATGAAAAAAAAAAAAATAAATAAAAATGATATGTAAATAAAATGAGTTGGAGTTCATAGCATAACGTAGTTAAATGGCAAAATACTGAATAAGGATTAATAAAAATTAAAAAAAAAAAATAAGAAAAAATACCTGCAGAACTAAAGATTTTTTTTTTTAACCCTCTAGAAAATAGAAATTCTCTGCATAATTAAATGCAACAAAAAATTAAACGATTGCTAGAAATATTTTTAAATTAATTAAATAACTTCGAACTATAAACTTGGAAAACATAGAAGAAAAAACAAAAAATCAAAAAGTGGCGGAGTGCAAAAAAAAAATGCAAAAATGGTTGTGTCCACATTGAGCATTACGCTCGAAAACAATGGGTTGGTGGCACCGGCACCATCACCTTCTGCCATCAGCACCACCACCAACACCGCAGCGCCGCGCGCAATCACAACAACAACAACAATACCAACAATAATCACGACAAGCAGCAGCGCCGACAACAGTCCAACGTCGGTGAATAGCAAATATGCGGCGAAGAGTTTGCAAATTAGCAACAACAACAACAATTACAATAACAACAACAAGAGCAATATTAATAATAATAGTTTTAGCATAAATAACAATAGCAACAACAACAACAACAAAAGCAATCAATCCAGTGCCAATAGCAACAACAACAATCATAGTAGCAGCAATAACGGTAATGGTAATGGTAATCGTAACGGTAATCGTAACGGTAATGCTACAAATGTAAGCCATGCGAGCAGTTTTTGTGATAACAGTAATAAGCGTGCAAACAAATTATTAACAACCGCTACCGCAACAACAACAACAACAACAACAATCATACCAACCACAAATCTACGATGTGATAGTAATAATGTGCCACAACAGCAACAACAGCAACAACAACTGCCGGCGCTGCTGCACTGGCATTCACCGCAAACTGTCAAGGAGTCGGCGCAACAACAACAACAACAACCACAACAATTGCCGCAGCGTAGCAGCTCGTTGTTGTTGCAGCGCGACGGACAAGTGAATATGTCGAATCGTTTGCATCAACAGCAGGCAAGTCCAAAAATAACAATCCAAAAACAACGTACAACAACAAGTAAATTTAAATTAAAAATTAAAAAAAAACAAAAAAAAAAACAAAAAGAACAAAAACTAACTGCAAATCTTCACACCAGAATATTGAAATTGATGAGCTATTAGGCTGAATTAATGAATCTGCAATTTTTCATATTTTTAACTTAAAAGGTGCAATTTATTATATTAAATGTATATTTTCATAAAAAAGAATATTGAAAAATGAACAGACATTTTTTGAAGGTTGCGCAAAATGCCGCTGTACACAATATTTTTGTACGTCACTGTAGTATGTATGTAAGTGTGTGTGTGTGTATATGCTTACATACACACACCCGCTTTCGCGTACGCAAACAAAAAGCGCTCCACTCCACTCCACGCCAAGCGCTGATGTCATCGTTACGCCAGCGCGCGCGCTTCAGGTGGTTTTTGACGCCCGCGACTCACACGCCTCCACCCGCGCCTCTTCCAACTCCAAACTTTGTTTGTCTACGGTTGGTTGTTTGTGTTTGTGTTTTGATTTGATTTGCGCAGATTAATAACAATATTTAAATTTTTGTAGTAAACTTTTTGCTTGTCTCTCTGTCTCTCTTTTGCCGAAATACTTAAAGAGTAAAAAAAATGAAAATAAAAAATCCAAAAAAATATGTAGTTAATAAATATGTCAGTACGCAGATAAGTCGTGTATGGCGAGGGCGATAACAAATTTCTACGGCATGTCAAATTTATGCGGCACCACCGACGTGACGATCATTTATTTTGCTTTTATTTTTCAATTAAGATACATAGAGAAATTTTGTATGCAGCTTAAAACTTGGGCTTTTTGCTTAATTTTGGTAAAATATTCATAATGCGAGCTAGCCAATGCTTTGCTGAGATAAAATGTTGAAAACAAAGCCTTGACAAAAGCTGAACGCATAGCATACAATGCTGCAAAAACAAATTTTAAATGCCATGAAAATATCCTTTTTTTTTACTAACTGAAGTCGCGCCTTTTGTTTTAGAACCGCTCATCCGCCGCCGATTCATTATTATTGTAATAAAACACAAAAAAAAAAACTTAAAAAAAAAAATGGAGCCTCAAACAAACAACGAAAGGCGTCGTCAGCTTCAAGTGCGCCATGAAGCGAGTGCTTTAAACCAAAACAACATCAACAAAAATTAAGACATTCTTGTTTTGCTTTACATCTTTTGTTCAATCAGCAAATTTTTATATTTTTCAAGCACTTCTTTTTTTCTGCACTTTTGTCTCTTTGTGTCTTTTTGCGTTTAAATATTTAAAAAAAAATTTTATTGAATCACTTCATTGTCGGCGTCACACGCCCTGCTAACGAGCTGCAGCGCCCACGCATTCTTGAAACTGGGTTTGTTCATGAATGAATTTGGTGGTGATGAATAATAATAATGAGCTCTTCAATTGCCTACATCTTGATTCTATTTTAATTGTCTTGTTGTCTATATGTAGTTGGTTCTCTATTTGAAGAACTTAAATTATTTTGATTGCTTTATAATTCATGTTTAATTGCCTTTAAATTATTATGAAAAGTTGAAGTTTTTATACTCGAATATTTCAGTCTTAATTTTCTTGTTGTCGATGTACTATTTACATACAACTGCTTTGACTCAGAGAACCTTCCAATATCGCGAAAACACAATCTGTGGAGAGACAATAGACCATGGGTTTTCTGAAAAAAAAAGATCTTCAATAGGGACGGTTCCTTTGTTTATGTACTTGAGATCATCCAAAAAATCTCCCATTAAGTTTCTGTCGAGCACCAGGACTCTGCGTCTAAGTTAAAAGAGTAGAACTGCGATAAAGGAGATGTGAAATGGACAATTTAACCGCCGCAATACAAGTTACTAAGTGTATAAATTGTAAATGACATCAGAACACAAGGTTGATATTTCAAGGGGCTTTATTGTGACCATTTTATTCATCAACGATATCAACGTTTTGCCACCGAAGCGTTCTTTATGTTTTTAAAACTTTTAACAATTCAAGCAAAAACTCTACAGTTTCTAAGCGATCTGATAACTCAGCTAAAAGCTTTTGCTATACCACGAAAAACAACATCGGTTTCGTTTTAACTGAACTATTGAACTTCTGTTTGTGCGGAGACCAATTGAAGGCAGTTTCTTCTCGCCTTGGTCCCTCCATTGTGTTCGTTGCCCATTCTTGATTGCCGAGTCGAAAGATAAAGATTATCCGGGCATCATCAACCATACGAGGGACATATCTCAGCTAGAGCAATCGTTAAATTCATTGCTGAAATCATGAGTGAAAGCTTTCTGCACTAATGAAAGCTTAATACAGCTTTGCAAGCTCTTCGGAAACGAAGAAATGTGTGCTTTAATAAAATCATGAATCAAACTTTAAATCTCTAACTGACATGTATTATTAATTTATAAAAATGTGATAAAAAAAACAAAAAACACAATTCAGTGATTCTATTGCCTATAGCACAACGTGAAACCTTCACTCGCCGACTTGTTTGAACAAATTGTCTTATTGTTATTTGGATTTCGGAAGCTTCTTGCATCCGTTAAAGCATAAATCCACATAATAGTTGTTGCTAATTTATTACTCTGTCTTTTTTTATATACTTTTTATGCGTATTTATTGTAGTTACCTGCTGTGCGCGTTTAATGCGCTGCCCATTGTGCCCGGGGTCATTTTTTATTGCCGTCGCTATAAACAAAAGTATGTGTTTGGTATGCCATTTAAAATATGTGCGAATAATGGAGTTGTTGTTCAAAATGCGAGCAAAGCGTCGAAAGCAAACTTAGCTAGGAACATTATTTGGTTGCTTCGCGGCGTCTTCCCTCAGCTCAGCTTGATTGCCGCTCAACGCGCCTCCAACTGGTTTGGCGAATCAAAATGGGTTGTGTTTGGGTTTATTAGTTGAGAGCTTTTGTTTTTGTTTATATTTTGACAAATATTTTTTGTGTGTAAAATGTAAAATTTGTGCATTTTTTTTCGATATAAATCATTGCTGAGTGTTGTGCTTGTTTGGAGGGTTGCTTTGTCAGCAAGAAAGCTGCAAAAAAAAAGTAAAAATTGTGTAGCAAAACTGGCGCTTTTTCATACAATTTTCCGCTCCAATTGCTGATTTGCAAAACTCATGCTCATACTCTCGCATTCAGGCACTTACATATGTATATGTACGAGTACAATGGAAGCGTAAATAAATAAAGAAACAATAACAGAGCGCGTGCGTGTGGCATGCAAATCGTTTGCGCTACACTAAATGCAACAGCAAAAGTTGAAAGGCGTAATCCTTGGAATGGCGCACATTACTTATTTGTTTCGCGCTAAACATTTCCATTTTTTGTTTTGTAAATATTTTTTTTTCTTTTTTATTTCGTGCACTGTTGACACGACGCTTGTTGCATTCATGCTTGCCACCACGCGCATTTGCATACGCTTGCATCAAAGGCCGCGCGCTCTCGCTAAGCTCTCTGCCGCGTTCAGACGCCCCCACATCAACGCAACCGCACGGAAACTATGCAGGCAGGCAGGCAGGCGACCCTTCTGACACTCACACGCCGCCTGGCGTTTCGTTTCGCCGCTGCCGCCTCCACGCGCTGATGGATTGCCTGTAATCACACTTGATAGGTTTCCAATGTGGCAGCAACAGCAACAAAATTTCGAACAATATGAGTGTAGCTGTTCATGTTTTTGTTTGCTTGTTTTGTTGCATTTGTTTTGTTGTATGCTGCATGTTGCATGTTGCACTTACTGATGTTTTGTGTGCACATTTCGTAGCACACTTTCACCCGCACAGCAAATATTCGTGTCGCTCTTAACTAGCTTTGGCTTTCAAGAGTGGGGTGGCATCATTTCGAAAATGTTCTCGGCTTGATGTGGGCAGTGGCGTTGCAAATTTGGGAATGGGTGCAGTGGTCCTTTCCCACTTTTTCCTTCTGCGGAGGTACCACAGCGCCCCCTACAGGCGGCTTTCCATTTATGCAGCCCTCCAAACTGTATGCCGTTAAGTGCGCTCTGCCATCCAAATGCAGCGATATGTATTTGTTCTTTGTGTCTTCGAGTAACTGCTCAAGTGTTGCCTCTTAATGTGGCGAGCGCAAAGTGTGGCTGTGTATGTGTGTCGTCGTCATCACCCACCAAAACCACTACCACTACAGCGCCACAGCGCACACCCTTTAGTGTTGTAAGTCCATAGACCTACTGGCCCATTCACCCCATTTGCGAACTAATTAAATTAAGCGAATTGTTTTGGTGCTGAAGATTAAGTGGCACAGCGGCGCTGAGGACGCTGTAAACGTATTAAGCCCACTGGAGGGCAAAGCTTTCTGCGAAAGCATAGTAAGACACTTTCATTTGTAGGGTTGCATTGGCCATTTATTCTCAGCAAAGTCGCGTTTCATTTGAGAACAGAAAAAAAAATCACAGATTTCTGTTTTGATTTTTGTTGTGACAATGGAGCAGATGCCCGCGCAATCGACGCTCCATTACCTGCCCATATTTCTCTCGACCGCACTGATTGTTTTCCAGCGCAGCTTCAGAGCTACACACAACTGGCAAGCATTGCAACTGACGAATCTTGTCTTTTCTGTCTTTCAGGAGCAATTGCGACGACGTCGCGAGGAGGAGGAGCGCATCGCCCAACAGAATGAGTTTCTACGCAATAGCTTGCGCGGCTCGCGAAAGCTTAAGGCACTGCAGGATAACAAGGCGGCCGCACAGCAGCAACAGCCGGTCGCCGCGGAGCGTGTCACGGGCGTGGAGAATGAGGCGTACATGGACGATGAGGAGCCCGATAAAATTAATGGTGAGCGTTGTGAAATTTGTTTTAAGATTTTATACCCAATTTCTCTCTCTATTTTTAGGCTACGGCGAGCTGATCGCCGCGCTGACACGCCTTCAGAATCAACTCACCAAAAATGGTATGTCCACACTTGCAGGCCGAGTGTCGGCTGCCCACAATGTGCTGAGCGGCGCGGGTGTAGCTCATGCGCTTGCCGCACGCGCCGCTGTAATGCAGCGCCGTCGACCACGCGTTGCTAATCCGGTTAGCGCGAACGCTACCCCGCTGCAGAAGGATATTGTAGAACTGCTAACGCAATCGAACTCCGCCGCAGCCATTGAACTGGGCAATTTGCTGACGAGTCATGAAATGGAGGGTTTACTGCTGGCGCATGATCGCGTAGCGACACATACGGATGCGACACCGTCACCAATGCTCAGCGGTGCTAGCAGTCCGCAGCAAACATCAGCGCCAGTGCCACTGCCTAAAAGCGCTGCTGTACGCGGCACAGCAGTGGCGCCGCCTGTAGTGCCGCCACCTCTAGCGCAACGCAGCGCTATGCCACTGCCGCAAAATATGACGAGTAGCGCGGGTACACAGCACCCGCCACCAGTTCCGCCGCAACATGGCGGCTTCATGAAACAACCAATGCGCACTGATTCGCCACCACTGAGCGCCTGCTTCGGCACGCTGAACGATCAGAACGACAACATACGCATCATACAGATTGAGAAGTCTACGGAGCCGCTGGGCGCGACGGTGCGCAACGAGGGCGAGGCGGTCGTCATAGGGCGCATAGTGCGTGGCGGCGCCGCCGAGAAATCTGGACTGCTGCACGAAGGTGACGAAATACTCGAGGTGAATGGACAAGAGCTGCGCGGCAAGACAGTGAACGAGGTTTGCGCGCTACTCAGCTCAATGCAGGGTACGCTTACTTTCCTCATTGTGCCGGCGGGCAGTCCGCCACCAGGCGGCGGTCATCGTGAGAATGCCGTGCTGCATGTGCGCGCCCACTTCGACTACGATCCCGAGGACGATTTGTACATACCATGTCGGGAGCTTGGCATCAGCTTCCAGAAGGGCGATGTGCTGCACGTAATCTCACGTGACGATCCCAATTGGTGGCAAGCGTACCGCGAGGGCGAAGAGGACCAAACGCTGGCCGGTCTCATACCTAGTCAATCGTTTCAACATCAGCGCGAGACCATGAAGTTGGCCATTGCCGAGGAGGCGGGATTGGCGCGCAGTCGCGGCAAGGACAGCAGCAAAGGAGCTACGTTACTGTGCGCGCGCAAAGGCAGAAAGAAGAAGAAGAAGGCCAGTTCGGAAGCGGGGTGAGTGGCAGCGAACGAAAATTAAGCGTTCATTAAGTTATTTATTATTTGCTATTCCCCTTTTTTTTTGCAGTTATCCATTGTACGCCACGACCGCACCCGACGAAACGGACCCCGAGGAAATACTCACCTATGAAGAGGTCGCCTTATACTATCCACGTGCCACACACAAAAGGCCCATTGTGCTAATCGGGCCGCCCAATATTGGGCGCCATGAGCTGCGCCAACGGCTGATGGCCGACTCGGATCGCTTCTCGGCAGCAGTGCCACGTAAGTTCACATGCCACAGTGGCAAAATGTCAACTTTTGGCAGAGTAGAGAAATTGGCGTAGGTACTTGCGGTTGATGGCTCGACTGTAGGCGGTTTGATTTCTTAGCTCAAATTACACATTTGCTTCTTTTAAGTTCAGTGCGCTGCAGCTGAGTTTTTTTTTAATTTCTTTATTTGCTAGTAGATATTTTTGTTTGCGAGATTTTTTCAAACACTCGCCTTTTTATCGAAATTTTTTTGCTTTTTTCGTTTTTCCTTTAGTTTTCTATTTGTTAGAGGAGAAACTGAAAAAGGGTAAATCCGCCAAGAAAAAAAATTAATAATTTCAAAATTTATTTGCACACTTCATTTAGTGGCACTTTTTAAAGAAATTATCTAGTAAAAACTGCATTTTGTGCCACTGTGCTTGTACGCCAGCTAGCGTTTTCTTATCTTTTCACACATACTCGTCCATATATTTCACATTCGCTTGGCATCCGCTTTGAAATCTTTGACAAACAAACGCGTGAAGAAGTAATTAAGCGGCAATTTCCTTGCGCTCTACTTCGCTCACGACACTCACTCGCCTGCTCAGACACACACGCACACACACACACACGCATAGAGGATAAATCCTTTCGTTGACTTGCAAGGACAAGCACATTAAAAGCGGCTTGGCAGGCAGGCAGCATGTGTGTGTGTGTGTGTGTGTATGTGTCACTAACGACTTAATTGCAGCAGCCAAAGCCAAAAGTTTTCACCTTCAATTCAATCGACGCTCAGCGCTGTCAGCATTCTTGGTTCTTATCCTTACCCACACACACACACATCCGCTTTCCATATGCCAGCCAATATGTTTTATCGGCCAAGCAGCTCATCTCCAGCTACTGCACGCGCCCACTTACTCCTCCATTCCCTCACTCACTCACTCACTCACTCAATTTAGCGCGACGTTTACGATTTTTTACTCACCTGACGCTCTTCTCTTCCCTCTTCTTTTTTGCTCCGCAGATACATCACGTGCGCGCCGCGAAGGTGAAGTACCCGGCGTTGATTATCACTTCATCACGCGCCAAGCCTTTGAGGCGGACATACTGGCGCGCCGCTTCGTCGAGCATGGCGAATACGAGAAGGCTTACTATGGTGAGTAATATTTGTGCAAACATAAAACACACACACACACATACATACATATGCTATATATATTTGAACGAATTAAGTAAATTGCAATTTTGTCGAATTGCTTGCATCGTTGCAGGCACCTCACTGGAGGCCATACGTACAGTGGTGGCGAGCGGTAAAATCTGTGTGCTAAATTTGCATCCGCAGAGTTTGAAATTGTTGCGCGCCTCCGATTTGAAGCCGTACGTGGTGTTGGTGGCGCCGCCGAGCCTCGACAAGCTGCGCCAAAAGAAAATACGCAATGGCGAGCCATTCAAGGTGAGTAGCAGCAATATTTCATAATTTTTTTTTTTATTTTTTTAAATTTTATTGTACTGCGTTGTGTTGCAGGAGGAGGAGCTCAAGGACATTATAGCCACCGCCCGCGACATGGAGGCGCGCTGGGGCCATCTCTTCGATATGATAATCATAAACAACGACACAGATCGCGCCTATCAACAGCTGCTGGCCGAGATCAATTCGTTGGAACGCGAACCGCAATGGGTGCCAGCCAGTTGGGTGCATAATAATCGAGACGAGTCATAAAACAAAATAGAGGAAATAAAGTGCGAGCGCGACCGGCCAAAACACAGGGATATACTACAAACAACACACATAAATATACAAAAAAAAAAAATACAATAAAAAAAAATTGAGTGCATTCAGGCAGGGGTAGGAAAAGTGGAGCAAAAAAACTAACTGTTGAAGAAAAAATGTTTGTTGAAAGTTGCGATCAAAATGCGTTGAACTGAAGGCGGAAGACGGGAGAGTTGTAGAAAGTCGATAAAAACTCGATGAATAATCGATTGAAACGAGTTGCCAAAAAGCGGCGGCTTTAAAGTTTATCAAGGCTAATTACGTTTTCATTTACAGTTTGCAACATTTGGCGCTACTTTTGGCGATCATAATTTTGAAAAAATAAATCTTAATTTTTTTTTTGTTTTTTTGAAACATTTCTACTTTCAACTGAAGTTCAATTTGCGAAAAACACCGCCAACAATCACATCTGCAGCTTTTAGCTTTTTCAAATTGTTTTCTCGTAATTTCAATGGCAAATGCTACATTTTTGAGCGCATTTTGATCAACACTGTGACACAGTGGCTTATTATGCGAATGGATTTCTAACATGGCGGCGTGTTTTGTGTGTGGCGAAAGTGACTGCAGATGCTTTATTTCCGTGAGAAAATGCAATAATTAAATACATTTATGCACATATTTACACACACACACACACACACACTGAATCTTATTTACTTAAACACACACACACACGAAGGTACATAAACTGAATGACGAAATTAAATATTGTTATGTGTAATTTGTTGATTTTAATGGTAAAATTTTAATTATAATTTTATAAACTTAAGCGTTGAAAGCGTGAAATTGAACGCTAGCAAAAAATAAAAACATACAAAAATAAAATAAATGCAAACAAAAAATAATTAAATTGAAAAAAAAAAAAAACTGAAATGATAATTAAATATATGTATTATCTAAAATTCACGCATGCTCTAAGTTATTTCCGTTTATTGCGTATAACAAAAGCCATAAATTTCCAAATTTTTTTTTCTCAAAAAAAAAAAAACCGGTAAATGATTTGTTAAAAAATTTCGGCTGAAACTTTTTGAAATTTGTGTTTTCTACATGAAAAAAAAAATGTCACAAAATAATTTTAATTAAATTTTTTTTTTTTAAATATTTTTGTTCGAAATACATCGTTTGCATGTACCAAATATCTGCAAGACATTCCTTAAACGCAAAATGTAAATTTCTAGATTTAAATTTTATTATTTTTCTTTAATTTTTCGCGCGTTTTCTAAACGTAAAAAATTAGTTAAAAAAAATTATGAAAAAGAACAATATGAAAAAAAATATGTAAAGTTTTTGACAGCAGTTTTGTAAATTAGTATTTTAAGAAAAATATATACATATACATACACACATATATGTATGTATGTATGTATATATTTAGTAAGCAACCGAAGTAGCTAAATGCATGTACATCAACTAAAAACAAAAAAAAAAAAACTAGAAAATCGCATACCTACACACGCAAATAAAAACAAAAAAAAAACACACAAATAATTTTGCAAACAAAAACATTTCCAGCAGCTGCAGGCCAGGCGCGCAACGCTTTAAATGGTTTTGCGCTGGCAATGTTTGTATGTATGTATGTAAAAAACTAAAGAAAATAATAAACAAGCAAAATTCGAAAATAAGAATTTACTTTCAACTCACGTACCATAAATGACTAACAACAACAGCAACAACAAAAACACAAAGTGCTAGTAACTAAACAATAGAAAACAAATTTAGTAACTAACTCATAAACGTTAATTGTAAAGTAAAACAAAAAAAAAGCGAAAACGAAAACAAATAGATACAAAAAATAGCAACAAAAAGCAAAGAACAAAATTCACGTATAATGCAGAAAGCAGTTGAAAATCATAAAAATTAAACGAAATACGGCAATAGGAGAATCATAAAAGACAACAGAAAAAGCACGCGCTGTTGGACAAAACTATAAAATTGTAAAATAATGTGAAAACTAATAAAAAAAAAATTCGAAATCAGTTAAATATCGAATGAGGAAAGTAAGTCACTCCAAAAATCATTTCAACGCTCACAGCGCCAATAGAAACAGTTTTGCAGCTCGCGTAGTATAAATGCAGCAGCATTCCAAATGTCGCTTACCAAGGCGTTCGAACTGTGCACACAGCGCTGATTGCAAGCTAAGAGTGAACCCACTAGGAAATCAGACAAGCGTTTCTTCGCGTGTTAGCGACACCTCAGCTCATAGAAGTTACAAGAAAATATTATAGAACAGTGAAAAAAAAATAATATATTTCTATATACGAAATTGTGAGCAAATTGTTAAATTATTAGTTTTTTTTTTGTATCAGAAAATTTTATAATTGGTTAGCTAGTTCAATGAAATGAATGGTTTGGCACTATTGAAAAAATAGGCTCACGAATAGCACTAATTTTCGTATAGAATAACAGAGTGAAAAAAGAAAATGGGAAAATTAAATGAAACTATACAGAACAATGCCACGAGAAAATTCAAGTATAAAATTATAAGCAAAAAGTAAAAAAGTCATAACATACCCGGCGCATAAGCGAAAAGTACTTATTACTGAGCTGAGCAGAAAGTTAGCAAAAGTTTGTACAACATCCAAGTGAAATGCTGCTAAGCTGTGACGACTCGATTTCATTTTCAAATCGAAAGCATTCCAGATTTCACTCAGAGCGCCGTTAGAGTCATTTTAAAACAAGTAAACAAGTTTTCAAAAGACATGTTGGGGAAACATTTTCGCCAGATAATATCAAGGATCATAAATGCAAAAAAAAAAAAAAAAATAGCCAAAACGAAACGAAACGAAAAATTGCAGAAAATCTGTTCAACGACATTCTTAGTTCGCTTGCGCAAAAAATGTTGCAGAGGCGCGTGTCTGCAAAGATAGTTGCAATGATAATTTATCTAATTTTCATTCCTAAAATATATTCACTGCTTTTTTGCGAACCCTTAAACGTAATGTTGCAGCGAGTGGCGCCATTATCAACAAACACACACACACACACACACACACAGTTAAACGAATACTATTTATAAGTGTGCGTGCTAGAAATGTTTAAATAAAAAAAAATATAACAGGAAATAAAGTTAGTCTAGTAAAAACAATGTATGTATGTTGAATTCTTATGTAAATCGTAACAAACGACCGTGAAAAAAAAATGTTGAAGAAAAATCGTTAAAAGTAAACAAAAATTAAATAATGAAATGAGTACGTAAATATATATATATAAAATAAAATAAAATTAAAAAAAACAAAACAAAAACTAATAGAGTAGCATGTAAAAATATTATGAAAACAAAATAAAAATCAGAAATATACTAAAGATAAAGGTATGTATATTAAATGAGTAAACAAATTATTATTTATCATTTAAACAAATCATCTAATTATATTAAAGAAATTTAAAATACAAAAAATTAAAAAAAAAATCATTAAATATGTGTGAGTATCATTTGGTAAAAATTGTGTGTAAGTACGCTCTTTTTGAATAGTGAAAAATATTCAATTGCCGCCCGCTGACCAGCTGCTGATAGAAGGTCCATTTTTACAATAGCAATTAGTAACTTTTATGTCAAACCCGTTTTGAAAAACTGCACGCACTTGAAGCCTGTTTTAAATACTCGGCTACTACTGCTCTAAATTTTTGGCGAAAATATTTAATCATCTGTTGTAAAAAGGTCAACTTCCACGACAATTTTCGAGTACTTTTTTTTTTGAAAATACCATAAAAATTTACATACCTCACAACTTTAGCTATCGACTCGAAATATTTCAGCGCCAGAACTTAATAAATAAAAAAGTTCCATGAACAAGGCAATTGTAAAATCAACACTGTTTAGCAAAAACGATGTATTTTTTAAAATATACACCTTAGAACAATAATAACCAGTCTAGTGAAAGCCAAAAAGGTTTCTCTACAAATATATTATATGTATTTAGTTTTTTCCTTACCATAACCACTTTCCAAACTTTATGGATTTTAATTCAAAATAAATGCCTTTATGTGCCAACTAAATTTGAAGCAAAATTTTAAACATACTACTGATTTTAAAAGTATGTATGCTTTTTGCTCCAGAAATTCGATTTTAATAATTTGTTTCATAAGAAAAATAAGGGCTCTCGAGTGTTAGCTTGAAATCGAGATTACCGCACATTTCGCTTTTTGCCGCATTTTACCTCTTAGATGCTCAGTGAAAACAATTTCCGAACTTCTGATAATTTTTAAGATAGAAATGCTCAGCTATCAACGCCAAAAATTTTATGGTTTTATTGCAAAAACCGAGAAAGTTTATTTGTTTTATATTTAAAAAAAAAAACCAAACCGCGAACATTGATTTTTTTCCGTGTGGATTGTTTGTTTGCTGTTGATTTTTGGTATAAACAAATATCCATTGGTCTTCGAACTGCCTGATATCGCAGCTAAGACACACACAACAACACCTTCGACACAAACCACTAAAACGCCAGTTCGCTTTTCCACGCTACAGTTGTATTCAAACATTGCAATGTAGAGCAAATAATACCCAGCGCTGAACTAAGGTGGTCCCAGGACACTGAAAGGAGCTCTTTGATTTTGTGAAAAAACCCATTTTTATGAGAGGCGAGCGTTTGCCTTTTCGGGAGCGCGATGGTTTTTATGAAATATTCTCAATTTGTTTTTTTAACTCAATTAGTATTTAATAAAAAAAATTAATATTTCAAAGATTTTCAAAATTTTGAACATAGTTTGAATCTTTTGACCGTAATAATTATATGTATTACCGAATTTAAGTACTAAATCTAACTACGGGCGTAACCTTTACTCGTAAATAGTTGCTAGATATATATATATTTAACCTACATATGTATATGTATATGTCTTTATAAAACTTATCGAACTAAAATTGCTTGCGATAACAATACGAATTTTTTACTTAATCCTTCTAAGTAAGCATTTGGAATATACATATTTACATACATAAAACTATACCCTGTTCGTCCCTTTCTATAAATTTTTAAATTTAAATTTTAAAATCTAACACTAAAATTAGTCTATTCACTAACTGTTGCCCCTCCATTCGTCTGGCTTAGCACGCGTATTTCTCTTTCAAATCTTTTCGCATTATTTTCCCCGTTGGATTCTTCGGTATTTCCGGCACGAAAACGATCCCGCCATCCAGTTTCTTGTAGTCCGCCACCCGTTCAGCAACGTAGTCGTAGATCTCTTCCTCGGTCGCTTCGACACCTTGCCGCAGGACTACAATGGCGCGCGGCAATTCGCCGGCTACTTTGTCTGGTCGCGGAATAACGGCCGCCTCCAAGATCTTGGGGTGTTCGCGCAGTAGTCCTTCGAGTTCGGCGGGTGGCACCTGGAAGCCCTTCACTTTGATCAGCTCCTTAATACGGTCGGTGATATAGAAGTAGCCTTCCTCGTCATAATGACCCACATCGCCAGTGCGTAGCCAACCGTTCGGGTAGAAAATATCAGCATTCGCCTCATCGTTGTTTAGATAGCCCTGCATGACTTGTGGTCCGCGCACACAAAGCTCACCGGTGATATTGGCACCCAGTCCCTTTGCACTCGTACCATCCATGGCCACGATCTTCGCTTCCGTGCTTGGCGAAGGTACACCGGCGGAGGCATAGTTTGTGTTGTCCGTTGCCACCATCAATGCCACTGGCGAAGTTTCAGTCATGCCGAATCCTTGCAGCAGCTTTGTCTTTGGGAATCTACGAGAGAGAGAGGAGTAAAGTTGTTTTGTAAAAAGTAAAGAAAGAAACAGAAAAGGACCAAGTGGAGTACTCACTTTTTGAGAAAACGCTCGACGTCGGACTCTGTGATCGGCGCTGCACCAATAAGCACATACTTTAGGTCGGGCGCCATATCCGGCGTCAGCTTATCGTAGTTTATCATAAAAAGCGCTGTAATAAGAGGTGAATGAGATGAGGAAGAACAATCAATGAATATGCATTCACATCGCAGCAACAGCACTTACCGATGGGTGGCACGATATTCAGAATTGTCGTTTTGTACTCGTAAAGCGATTTTATGAGATCTTCTGGACGGAATTGTGGCATTGTAATCAACTTAGAGCCCATTGCCAGCTTCGACAGCATAATCACGTTGAGGCCGTAAATATGGAAAAATGGAAGTATGCCAGGCAACACTTCCTTTTGCCCGGACTGCTTTAACTTTAAACCGCCTTCGAGCTGCTCGCTGTTGACGGCGATGTTGTTGTGTGAGAGTTGCACGGCTTTCGGCAGTCCAGTAGTGCCCGAGGAGAAGGGGAGAAATACCATGCTATTGGGGTCGACATTGTGGTCCGTCAACTGTGAGAAGTTCACGCCTTGCGGCTCGATGAGCTCAAGAAAATCAATGGCACCCGCGGGCAGCTCCTCGTCCGGTTGGAAGCGTATAACAGCAATTGGCAGATCCTTTTTAGCGCGCTTGCAAGCTTCTTTGAGGACGCCATAGCCAAGAGTGGTACCCACTACGAACTTGCTATTACTAAGCTGTAACTGACGTCCGATTTCCTCTAAATGGTGGACAAATTAAAAGAGTGAAACAGATGGAAGTTGGTTAAACAGATGAAAGATTTTCAGAGATATATTCTTAGAACTCTGACGCACCTGCGGTGTAGATTGGATTCACAGTGGTCACTGAAAGGCCCGCCTCCACAGCGCCCAACGCGGCAATCGGGTATTCCGGCAAGTTCGGCAGACAAATCGCCAAAATATCTCCGGGTCCGAGCTTATATTTTGTCTGTAGCCGTACGGCAAAGGCGGCGCTGCAGTCGCGTAACTGCGCATAGGTGTACTGGCGACCGCTGATGATGCACAACTGTAATGGAACGAAGGAAATTAAAAGTCATAAAATAAAGTAGAGAACAAATTTTAGCTCCAAAGTGTGTGTGAAGACCACTAAACTCTTTGAAATATTTCATTTAATTTCAGACGATTGCTCAGCAAAAGCGGCCAATTCCAAAGCTATTTCGAAGGGTTTTTAATGAAAAAGCATTGCAAACTACTGCGATAAAAAGCAATTCAACTGAGTAAGCCGTAAGAATGGTCTCCAAGTGCTTGGCAATTTATAATCAGAAGGTTTATGAGCAGTTATTGGTTACCTGCTAGGACAACGCCACAAACTTAGCTTATTGTTGGAATTATTGCTATCGAAAAGAGCAGTGTGGGTTTGAGATCTATGGATCCACTTTTATGAGTTGTAGATTTTCTCTTTTAATCCTACTTTCGAATGAGATTTTGTTACTCAGACTAAACCTTTCGAAATTATGCCGCAATCTTTTATGGATGGACGATTGTTAATATCATTTGATTTGTTGCAAGTAAATAAGGTGCAAAAGAACTTTTTGCGGTGATCGTTCGAAGAGTCCAAAAACACATTATTTCGCGCAAAAGCAAAACAAAGCAAACAACGTTTGACAATAGCCCACCAGAGCAATGTGCAAATTTCAAGAGCAAGTTTGTTTTTTATTTCTTAAATTCGCTTCCTCTATTCTAATTCTTCGTGCGTGTGTTGTTTTTTATTTTGCGAAACTTGTTAAAAATTGTTTAGCGTAAATATACGAATAAAAAAATCTAATTTAAACAAACAAAAAAAAAAACGAGTGCTATTTTTGCTTGCGTGATTTTCAACTAGTTTTGCAGTCCAAAGTGCAGTGGAACAAAGTGCAAAGTCTACAATTAAATTTGTTGTGATCAAATGCGAAGGTGGGGCGGCGAAATAAACATTGAGGAATGAATCATCATTCATTTAAATGATTCGATGCACAAATGTACGCGTATATAAAATCGCGCAGCCTCTCAGAGCATCGAAGGCAAGCGCGCCAGTGAGAGTGAAGTGGGGAAAAATAAACAGAATTATTTGTTGACTATTTAAAAATAAGAAAATCGCGACGAGCAGCAATCAGCAGGAATATTTGTGTGTTTGTGCTGGGAGGCGCGTCACAAAATGTTTCGCCGAAAAATTCATTGACCAACGAAATGTAAATAAAAACAAAAGACAAACAAAAAAAAAAACACAAAATCTATAAAAATTATTATTATTTTTTTTTGGTTCAAAATATCAACTCGCACAAGGTGATTGACTTTTAATCAGCGGAACTTTGTGTGTGTGTGTGTGCTTCTGTTTTGATTATAATAATTATTAGACGAAGTCGTTTTTAATGCACCAACAATAGCATGAAGAATTGGAGAAGCGTGTTCTTAATAGAAAGCAGACCATTTGTTATATTTACGTGCAGCTACCCTGCAAGAACAGTGCCGGTCAATTTATCGTACATCTGATGTTTACTGTAAAAACTGATGTCAACAAATGTGTACGTGTGATATTGTATTGCACTCTAACGCATTAATATTACCGAATAGACAAACATATAGCTCTACTGCTCACTCTCGTTCTTTTTACTGGGTGAATGCTCCCTATAAAGTCATCAGTACTGAAAATATTCCTTTTTAAACACAGCAAATGATAATTTCATTTTTTGTTTGATTTAATAAACAATTTTTTTTTTTTTCAATTAAATTTTATTAAATTACTATAAGCTAATAACTTTAATCATGACACAAAAAAAAAATAAAATATATTTTTGATGAACTATTTTTGCGCAGAACTGTTTTCTGCTGACCAGACAAACTACGACTACTCCATCAGTATTTTTTGGGCAGAGCTCTTTCATGTTTTATATTAAATTAAGAAATCCACTTTTCCACTTATAATTAGCATTTAGAAAAGCTATTTTTTTTTAATTTAAAACTTTTTTTTTTATAAAAACACGACGATTGAAAAATTTTCGCAACTATACACTTCAGAGTTTTCTGAATACTGAGCAAAACTACTATGAATTTATCGTATGTTTCTTTCTTGCATAATCGAAATTAGCCTAAATCGTCATTGTCTCTTTTGTGCAAGTATAAATGACTACTATTTTACCGGTCATCTTACGGTCAGTAGAGATAAACATGAAAACTTCGTTGTCTCTTTTTGGCAAGTCAATTTACCGGTAAGCTGACAGTCAGTGCTGATTTTATAAATGTTAGTGTATTGGTAATTTTGTCAGCATGTTCTTGTTGGGTAGTTAAGTAGGTGGGCTCGCACTTATCAAGCTACTATTTAGAGCGCTTTAAAGTTGGACTTGAGCAAACGAGATTTGAAAATTTACATTGCCCTCTGTGTGACTACACTTTGCAATGATTAAATAAATTGTTTTTTTTTTTTTTAAGAATTTTTACGAGTCATTTCTATGCAACGCCAACACTCGTACCTCACTCAGGCATATGAAGATTTGTTTCTTCTACTGATTGTTGGCAGCCGCCAAGTGTTTTAGGTGGAGCGTGCCGTGAACGCTTGCGTGTTCCTTAGCAAAAGCGGCACTTAGTACTTCTCTTAACGAACAGTGCAGATAAACATACATAGATGAACCCATCTCAAGGGAATGCTGCAAAATAATTCAAATATATATCGACTTTGCTTCCTTATATTGCACTCAGTACAAAGTACCAATTGCTGGCTGGCTGGCTGGTATGTAGCGCTTAGGTATAAATGGGTTTTTGTTAGAAGATGAAATATGTAAATGAGTTGTTCTAAAAAAAAGTGTCATGCAATCAAAGTACTATCATTGCCTAGTGCGAGCTCAGCACCGACCGCTTTACTAGTTTCTTTAATTTATGTGAGCACAATAAAAAAAAAAAAAAAAAAAAATTATTACCAAATAGAAAAATAAAATTATTCAGCACTATAAATTGCCATACAAATGAATGTAAATGCGCGCCACACTTATCTCGAGTTCTTTGTAGGCGCGATTTGCATATAATTAACAGTTAATTAGTTGTAAAAACTTAATTGTGGGTCTAAAGTATTGCATAATTGAACTGGTAAATGTGTTAGAAAGTTGCTGGCTGGTACGCAATTTAAATTTAATAATTCATAATGTAACGACGTTTTTTTTGTTTTTATTACTTACAGACCTTTTCAAAGGCTAAAGGTCGCGGATAAGGTTCATGCTTAATAAAAACTGTAGCGCTTTGAGGAGAGAAGATCTCAAATACGAGTATATAAAGCAATTTGAGTTAAAGCATTTTGACTCATTTTATTCAAATACAATTTCATTTATTTTGCGACACAGCGCAAGTGCAGTTATAATGAAAAATGAAATGAAAAAAATAATTTATTGCATTTTTTTTTGCAATTGAAGCACTAAGTAACATCTTTGTTTGCTTTTAATTTGTGTAAAATTTCTCGTAGTAAAATCATTTGAAAACACAGTCAACAAATTGAACAATTAAAACAAACAAAAATTACAGCTCGGCTGGTGGGAATTCAATGAACTCGCAGGCGCCGCAAATGTTTGCACGATCGCTCACTTATTTCTCATTTTTTATGCAGATTTATAATTGTGCATTGACGTGAGTGCATTTGTACTCACATATGTATGTATGTATGTACATATGTATATTACACATTTTTCCACTTTGTCTTAAATTATCGCAAATTGCTGGTAATCTCTACAAATTGTTTTACTTTTTCCTGATGCATTATGCAAAGAGGGTTTGTAAGTTTATATTTTTTATAGTTTTTTGCATTCTTACCAGTTTGATAAACACTTAATAACCACTTTTATAATAATTCTTTTTGAGTAGCCAACTCTTGAGCTGTGATTAATTGCACGGAATCATTTAACTGTTTGTTCATTTTGTCAAAACTCTTCATTTCAGTTCTTAAATTTTTTTCAGTTGCAATCCGACTAATTCTGCTATTTTTAAACGCCACGATTCCCCCTTGTTTCGGTTTGTTTTTAGATTCCAAATTGAGGGCGAACAGTGTTTAGGTGACTGAATGAGCGTCTGTCAATCTAATTTTAGCACACGCCGCTTCGCTGTTGTTGTTGTTGTTGTTGCGCGTTGCTTGTATCTGGAAAAATTTGCATATAACTGCATCGCCAACTAGTGATAGCGATGCCACTGAATTTATATACTCGCGGTAAATATATTTTTTACAGCACGCGATCATTTACGTAGGCTGCCTAAAATAGATTTTTTTTTTTTTTTTTTTATAACCCAACGGAAACCCACTTTCCCGCCCAACCGGCACGAGGGGCTCAATCCGCATAACGTACGGATGTTTTTTAAAATTCCAAAGAAAAATTTCTCGATCCTCTTTAGTGAAACTTTGCAGTGTATTGAAATACTGAAGACGCAAAATGTATTTGCTGCAGTTTGCGATATTAAGAATGGCAGTTAGTTAAACAGCATTTTTTCGAGTCTAGATAAGGAAGTAAACGAGGTTGGTCTTGCGGTGACGAGGACAAAACGAAGTACCTTGTGGCAACAAACAAAAACCACTTTCCTGCTGGCAGTTATAATTTTGAAGTAGTCAAGGATTTTGTATACTTTGGATCCACTAAAAACACTAGGCGGTTATTTGGCTTCGATAGCCAATTGAAAAGCAGAGCCCTCTATCGACGAATACCTACTAATACCTCGCTCTACAAATCCCTCAGCATGCCCGTCGGTGGACGATGTTATTCGATCAGCGATAAGAAGGTTTTTGGGGGGCTTTCGAGAGAAATGTTTTTTTCGCAAGATTTATGTTTCTGTTCGCGTTAGCGAAGGGTTCACGAAGACGATGGAACGATGAAACGATGAACTCTATGAACATGAAAATTCAACGACTGTGATGGCTTGGCCATGTCGTTCGCTCCTCCGGTGAAAATGTTCTTCGAATCGGCACCCATGTGTGGGCAACGAAGGCAAGGGCGCTCACGAACACACTGTACGGACCAAGTGCAGAAGGACCTGTCTTCATTTGGTGTGAGTAATTGGCGTAACCTAGCGAAGGTGAGAGGGAATGGGCGAAGTTTTTTTGTGTCTCGTCCCAAACCGACAATCCGTTGTAGCGCCATAAAAGAAGAAGAAGTTAGATAAAATCAACTCAAATTCCTACAAGGGTCGTACAAAATTTTATTCTTTTAAATAACTTTTCTTATGTACAAAAGCGATGAGTTTCTTTGACGTTTGCCATTACAATGCGTCGTTCTAGCGCTGAACTCGTGACAAATTGCGTTTGTATGCAAGCTGACATGGAATTTATTTAAATTAAAAAGCTAGTGCAACATTTCACTTGTGTCATTCATTACTTGTTAAATGAATATATGTTACTCGTTTGTATGTATGTATGGCAAGTATGAAGAAGAGCAGAGAAACTACAATGTAAATTTCATTGACTCAATTTAATGTTTATTACATATTAACGCTTCTCAATAAAGCAAAAAAAAATAAATTGCATTGAACAATACAAAAACGCAATTCTGGTTGAGTGCTCGTGCGCTTTCATAAAATTTCAAATGTAAACTGGAAACTCAAATAAAAAATCCCATCTTTCGTAATACTTTGCACTTTTTTCTCGCATGCTATATATTTCCAATAGCCCTATTTAGAGTGAAAAGCTGAATTACGAAGGCGAATCTGCGATTTAATACTTTTTATATATTTAGCGACAAGTGGATATTGGCTTTTCGATGAAGAACTTGCTCGATCAATGTGTCTAGCAGCCGCAGTATCATAAGGAACATTGGATGTGGGACCTGCCATGTAAAAAAAAAATAATTTTCTTTTAAATGAAGGGGTGTGCTTGTCGGCTAATAGTAGCCTTCGGGAAGACTATGCCTGGAAAATCGATGGATGAGGCGGCGTAAGATGTCGATTCAAAGAAAAAAAGAGGACGCCATGATCCAAAATCGCTGCCATAACCACTTAGAGCAAAATAATAAAATAAACTTAACGCATTTTGACGCTGAGCCAGCGAAATTCGCCACATACAAATTTACTTATTTCTACGCATTTAATTGCTTTACTTTTGATTTATGTAGTTATTCACACACAGCAGCTAGCTTATCAGCGAGGCTTCGTCTTTCCCTGTAAGGTTCTTTTGTTCAAAGGTCGCTTTGTAATCAGACATTTTTTTTTTTTAATAATTTCAACAAATCAATATCAGGCAAATAAAAACAACAGCTAATTCTGTCTGCCTACGAAATATACTTCAATGTTGCTTATCAGCGTTTCAGGTTAAAAAGTAAGCACTCCCTCGTTGCGCAAATGTTTTGGATTTTTGTTTTGTTTATTTTTTCTTTTTGTCTATTTACTTTTTTAACATGAAAACAAAAAAAAGGATTGCTTATGCGATAATGTTATCATAATTTTAAAGAATGTTGCGAGATTTAAGGCGAGTAAATACATTCTTGCTAAGGTACATTTAGAGTCGCGATTTAACTAAGTAAATATCAAATGTCGTGAAAAGTTTTACTTTACAAATCGGTTAACAAAGTCAGAAGAATTTTTTAATCATTTATGACAGCAACCAAATTGTTTTTTTTTAACTTTTTGTAAACAAGTTTGACAGCTGTTGTGGAGACACCTCTACAGAGCGGCGTTGGTAGTGAAAATTCTTTGTGGTAGATTCTCGACGGGAAATTACAAAACTTTGTTGCGAAAAAACTTTTTTAGAAAATAATTGTAGCTTCAGGCACGTCGTGTTGCAGTAGTTTTTTGGCTTTGAAAGCTTTTAATTAAGACATTAATTTTTAAAAAGCTATGGCCGACACTTACTTAAGGTATACTTTTTTATAGTAAAAAAAAATTAAATTAATTAAGTAAGCTCAGACAATTTTTTGGTTACTTTTCAAAAATAATTCTTTTAGAAAACTATTGCAAAATCAATATATTTATTTCAAAATGAAGCTCATGGAATTTTTTTTCCGCAGTTCTTACAAAGAATTAGAAAAAAAAGAGTTTATTTTTTCACTACTCACCGTGGCAATGTCGTTTTCATAATTTTTCAAGTCTCGCCACACATATTTGTCCACCGTCAGATTTGGCACCTCGACAGGCTCAAATGGCGATTGCTTAATGTAGCCTTCCTCCTCGGTGTAGATCAGAAATTTGTCCTGGTGACTGCAGCCGGATTGTGTGGGCTGTGCGGTGGCAGCTGAGCTCAGATGTCGCGCGCTGGATGCGGCGGCAGCGGCGGCGGCGGAGGATTGCACAGGTGGCGCAAAGAGTACGGAACGCACCAAATGACGTAGCATTTTTTTTGTTTTTTATTAGAAAAAAAAAGCGGTGTTATGCACTTAACGGAGGTCCGAAAAATATTTAATTATAAAATGCGAAATTTTAAAAACCCTTTTTCACTTAATCACTTTGGAATTTCTGAAATTACCACACTTGAAGAAATTTTACTAAAAAAATCGCTTTTCTATATGCCACTAAGGGATCACTCAATGGCTGCGTTGCTTTTCACAATATTTTTTTTTGTATTTGTATTTGTTCTTTTTGTTATTGGCACTTGCCATAAACACGTCTGTGGTCTTTGGGTGTCGCGGCGCAACTGTTCGATAGCCGGCTCTGTGCAGTGCTCGTCGCTGAGTGGGCCTTTTGTAGATAGTCGAGTTGTTGTTGTTGTTATTGTTGTGCTTAGCACACTTCCCAGTGCGATCTGGTGTATGCACTCGTATGTAGGTGTGTATTTTTTATGTGTGTAACTTTTTGTTTTGTTTATATTTTACTTTTTGTTCTTCTTTTCCTTTTTCTTTTTTAAACCGGTTCGCTGCCTTCAATTTTTTATCAAATTTATTTATTCAGTAAAAATTTGTTTTCGTAAAATTGTATTTTAATCAATAATAACTTTTTCGTACAAAGTCCAAGATGCGCTGATACCTTGCTGTTGTTGTTGCTGTTTTTGTTGTTGCCGCTGTCGACGCTTTTCATTGACTGTTGAGTGATAAAAAACAAAACCACTGACGTTTCGCAATAAAATATGTTGCATGAAGAGTGAGTGTGTAAGATTTGATTGGCAGTTGTCTTATCAGATCTGCAAATAAATACAAAAAAAAAATGGAATTTAAGCGAAGTTTTTTAGTTCAGACTTTTACGAGTATTTGTCATTAAGAGCCGGAAAGAAGACAATAAATTACTGAAAGTAGAGCGAGTCCAACTAAAATATTAAGAAAGCGAGATAACTGAACAGCTCGCATCGTTTCGCAATGAAAGTGTTCGCAGACACGACTTCAATTATTTCTCTATGTAAACACGGCCTAATGCCCGGCCTCGCCACGCCACACAGGTTTCTTTTTCTTCCCTGCAAGTGTACGTCAATCTGTCTTTAGAAATAGATAAAAAAAAAATACATATACTGTGCTGTTCGAATGACATAGTTTGCTTCGTACGATCATTTTTTGGTTTATAAGAATTTGCATTTAAAATTCAGTTCATTCTCTAACATAAACTAAGTATATAAATCCAACTTTAAAACTTTGTAGAAAACTAAAAAAAATGACACAAGTTTTGACATAGATTTTCAACTTTTTTTTCAGAAGTGTTACAATTTTTGTGAGTATGCAGTTTTATAGTCCATTAAATTTTAGTCTAACAATGTGAAAGTTTCAAGCTTCTAGGTATAACCGTTGCTTTTGTAGAACTGACTTATCGAACTGCTTGCAATAACAATAGGAATTTTTTACTTAATCCTTCTAAGTAAGCATTTGGAATATACATATTTACATACATAAAACTATACCCTGTTCGTCCCTTTCTATAAATTTTTAAATTTAAATTTTAAAATCTAACACTAAAATTAGTCTATTCACTAACTGTTGCCCCTCCATTCGTCTGGCTTAGCACGCGTATTTCTCTTTCAAATCTTTTCGCATTATTTTCCCCGTTGGATTCTTCGGTATTTCCGGCACGAAAACGATGCCGCCATCCAGTTTCTTGTACTCTGCCACCCGTTCAGCAACGTAGTCGTAGATCTCTTCCTCGGTCGCTTCGACACCTTGCCGTAGCACTACAATGGCGCGCGGCAATTCGCCGGCTACTTTGTCGGGTCGCGGAATAACAGCTGCCTCCATAATCTTGGGGTGTTCGCGCAGTAGCCCTTCGAGTTCGGCGGGTGGCACCTGAAAGCCCTTCACTTTGATCAGCTCCTTAATACGGTCGGTGATATAGAAGTAGCCTTCCTCGTCATAGTGACCCACATCGCCAGTGCGTAACCAACCGTTCGGGTAGAAAATATCAGCATTCGCCTCATCGTTGTTTAGATAGCCCTGCATGACTTGTGGTCCGCGCACACAAAGCTCCCCGGTGATGTTGGGACCCAGTCCCTTTGCACTCGTGCCATCCATGGCCACGATCTTCGCTTCGGTGCTTGGCGAAGGTACACCGGCGGAGGCATAGTTTGTGTTGTCCGTTGCCACCATTAATGCCACTGCCGAAGTTTCCGTCATGCCGAAACCCTGCAGTAGATTTGTCTTTGGGAATCTACGAGAGAGAGAGAGGAGTAAAGTTGTTTTGCTAAAAGTAAAGAAAGAAACAGAAAAGTACCTCGCGGAGTACTCACTTTTTGAGAAAACGGTCGACGTCGGACTCTGTGATCGGCGCTGCACCAATAAGCACATACTTTAGGTCGGGCGCCATTTCCGGCGTCAGCTTATCGTAGTTTATCATAAAAAGCGCTGCAATTAGAGGTGAATGAGATGAGGATGAACAATCAATGAATATGCATTCACATCGCAGCAGCAGCACTTACCGATCGGTGGCACGATATTCAGAATTGTCGTTTTGTACTCGTAAAGCGATTTTATGAGATCTTCTGGACGGAATTGTGGCATTGTAATCAACTTAGAGCCCATTGCCAGCTTCGACAGCATAATCACGTTGAGGCCGTAAATATGGAAAAATGGAAGTATGCCAGGCAACACTTCCTTTTGCCCGGACTGCTTTAACTTTAAACCGCCTTCGAGCTGCTCGCTGTTGACGGCGATGTTGTTGTGTGAGAGTTGCACGGCTTTCGGCAGTCCAGTAGTGCCCGAGGAGAAGGGGAGAAATACCATGCTATTGGGGTCGACATTGTGGTCCGTCAACTGTGAGAAGTTCACGCCTTGCGGCTTGATGAGCTCAAGGAAGTCAATGGCACCCGCGGGCAGCTCCTCGTCCGATTGGAAGCGTATAACAGCAATTGGCAGATCCTTTTTAGCCCGCTTGCAAGCTTCTTTGAGGACGCCATAGCCGAGAGTGGTACCCACTACGAACTTGCTATTACTAAGCTGTAACTGACGTCCGATTTCCTCTAAATGGTGGACAAATTAAAAGAGTGAAACAGATGGAAGTTGGTTAAACAGATGAAAGATGTTCAGAGATATATTCTTAGAACTCTGACGCACCTGCGGTGTAGATTGGATTCACAGTGGTCACTGAAAGGCCCGCCTCGACAGCGCCCAACGCGGCAATCGGGTATTCCGGCAAGTTCGGCAGACAAATCGCCAAAATATCTCCGGGTCCGAGCTTAAATTTTGTCTGTAGCCGCACTGCAAAGGCGGCGCTGCAGTCGCGTAACTGCGCATAGGTGTACTGGCGACCGCTGATGATGCACAACTGTAATTTATTCTATTTTATTTTTTATTTATTATTTAGACACAAGTAAGACATAGTCTTTTAACGTGTAATAATCACAAAAATTACTTAAGTATAAAAGTGAATACATTAAAACTATTTATTTTAAGCAATATAGGACTTAATGTAGTGTACATATGGTAGCAGAAATTTGAAAGGAAGAAAAGCGATTAAAAATATATAGAAATATTAAGACTTAGAGTAAGAATATATAATAAATTGCCAATTTGAACTGCCTTAGATTTGATTCCAGTTTTAATTTATTGGGTAAAGAGTTCCATAACTGAACAGCTCTAACGAAAAACATTCTGGAGGTACCTGAATACCTATATTGTGGGACTATAAGGTTGCATGTACGAGTTGACTGCGCAAAGGTTAATTTAAAGAAGAGATAACTCGGACAACGTGTGTAGATTATCTTGTTTATAAATAACAATAAGCGACGGTCAAAAAATGCAGATAAGCTACAGCCAAGGATTTGTATAGATAACTCAGAAATGTGGTCAAATTTTCGTTTCATATATATACATATATCTAGCAGCATTATTACTTAGTAATTGTAGCTTTTTCATGGAGGTCCAGGCAACCAAATACACACTCTTGGTAAGATATTATAGGCACCAATAGCGTTTTGACTAGCTTAAGTTTTATGTCCGAAAGTATATAGGCTGTTGTCTTCCAAAGATGTCTGAGTACATAATACGACTTGCTGATTGACGCATTTACATGGTCGACACATGATAGAGTTGTGTTGATCTTGAATCCAAGGATTGTAACAACTTTCTCGTACTTAATTTCAGTTGCTTTTAGTATTATCGGGGAAATATCATCCATGCTACACGAGCGATTAGATAGGACTATTGCTTGTGTTTTGGCTGTGTTGAGATTCAGCCTATTAAGTTCTGACCACATATAAATATATTCTAGGTCTGCATTTATTCTAAAAACTAAGTCTGCAGAAACGGCCAATTCCAAAGCTATTTCGGCGGGTTTTTAATGAAAAAACATTGCAAACTACTGCGATAGAAAGTAATTTAACTGAGTAAGCCGTAAGAATAGTCTGCTTGGCAACTTATAATCAGAAAGTTTTTGAGCAGTTCTTGGTTACCTGTTTGAACAATGCCACAAAAGAAGGTTATTGTTCGAATTATTGTTATCGAAAGGAGCACTGTGGGCTTGAGATCTAATAATCTTTTCAAACAGACGTACAATCGGATAGACGGACAGACAGAAATAGCTTAGCTCATTGTCCTGATAATTTCGGTATACTTTTTGAGCGTGTTACGCGTTTCTTTTTTATTAATGGAAATCCAAATGTTTGTACGCTTGAGTTTTCCTTAGCAAAAAGGGAACTTCTCTTATCAAATTTCCCAGATCTGTATCTGGGAACCAATCTCAAGGAAATGATGCAAAATCATTCTAATATGTATTGACTTTACTTCCTTGTAGTCTACTCGGTACAAAGTACCAAAGAAAATTCTTTGTGGTAGCCCGTCGCCTGGATGTTGTAAAACTCTGTTGCGAAAAAACTTTTCAGAAAATAATTCTTCAGACACGCCGTGCAGCTGTAGATTTTAGGTTTTGAAAGATTTTAAATAAGATATTAATTTTTAAAAATCTATGGCCGACACTTACTAATTATATTTTTATATAACTTAGGGCCTTACAGTGTTTCCGAAGTTTTTAAAAAGAATTAGAAAAAAAAATGTTTATTTTTTCACTACTCACCGTGGCAATGTCGTTTTCATAATTTTTCAAATCTCGCCACACATATTTGTCCACCGTCAGATTTGGCACCTCGACAGGCTCAAATGGCGATTGCTTAATGTAGCCTTCATCCTCGGTGTAGATCAGAAATTTGTCCCGGTGACTGCAGCCGGATTGTGTGGGCTGTGCGGTGGCAGCTGAGCTCAGATGTCGCGCGCTGGATGCGGCGGCAGCGGCGGCGGCGGAGGATTGCACAGGTGGCGCAAAAAGTACGGAACGCACCAAATGACGTAGCATTTTTTTTGTTTTTTTATTAAAAAAAAAAAAGCGGTGTTATGCACTTAACGGAGGTCCGAGTAATATTTAATTATAAAATGCGAAATTTTATAAACCGTTTTCACTTAATCACTTCGGAATTTCTGAGATCATCACACTTGACACTTGAAGAAGTTTTACTAAAAAATCGTGTTTCTTTATATCACCGAGGATCACTCAATGGCTGCGTTGCTTTTCACAATATTTTTTTTTGTATTTGTATTTGTTCTTGTTATTATTGGCACTTGCCATAAATACGCCTGTAGTCTTTGGGGGTCGCGGCACAACTATTCAATAGGCGGCTCTGTGATGAGCACAGGAAAAGAAGACAGTTAAGAACTGAAAGTAGAGCGAATTTCACTAAATATAAGAGTGCAATGAAAGTGTTCGAAGACACAACTTCATTTGGCATTTTTAATTAGCGTCAACAAAGCCAGCGCGCGCACGGCTCAATTATTTCTCTATGTAAACACGGCCTAATGAAATTGAAATTAGCAATAAATTATAGCTCACTTCCGCTCTCGCCATGCCACAGTGGTTTATTTTTCTTCCTTGCAAGTGTACGTCAATCACTCCTCAGTGCAAATGATCTATAACCACATTTGTGACCCTGTCGACAGGTTCGGTTTATTCCTCTTTCTTCTAGGTACTGCAGCGATAGACGTTGCGTCATTGACGTCACTTGACTTTGCTGATTACAAGCGTCTGTCGCATGCACATGCCTGTATGTACATACATACTTATGTGTGTATGACATTAATGGCGTTGCATATACACTGGTTTGTTGAAACAAATATGAAAACATACTAAGGAAAAATACCGATCAGTTCAAAGATGGGTGACATTCTAAGCCAAGCAATTTGTTTTTCAAAACAAAAAAGTTGATATCAGGCTACTTTAAGTCAATGTTTCAGGGCTAGTCCTCTGGAGTGTTATCCTACAGGAAGCCTCACATAAACTACATATTTAACAAGTGTCGAGTTAAAAAAAAAATCGTGAAACGATTTATTCATTAAATAACTAATTATATTTACATGAATATGTACTTTGACCTTAAGCGATTGCACGTAATTAATTTAAATTATATTTATTATCAGAAGATTTGATTTACATACATACACACAAATGCATAGTGAATTGTAATTGAATTAATATTTTTATTGCTATATTTATTACATTGAACAGAGTCCTAAGCATTCATTTAAAAAAAAAGAGGCTTTCATAACTCTAACTCTTATTTAATCGCACTACGCCTGATCATTGAAATGAATGACTTGGTTTATTAAGTTAAATAAAAATGAATGTTTAAAATGCATTAACCGTTGTCACGCACTATAGTTTACTTGTACATATGTATGTATGTATGTATGCCTGCGAAATGTTGCCAAGTCATTGCTTCCTACCAGGGCCGTGCGCAGGACTCAGACCACGGTGGGAGGGGGGTTTTGGATTGAAATTTCATTTACGAATAAAATTTGATAAATACGATTCACTTCTTTTCATATACGTTAATTTCCCCACGGGAGGGGGCGGGCCGGTTTTCAACCCCCAAAACCCTCCCCGTAGGCACGGCCCTGCTTCCAACGACCAGTCTTTAGGGGAGTGAAAACATAATCGATATTTAATTTAATCGATTATTTTTTATCATCGATTATTTATAATCGATTTTATTAAAGGTAAATATCGATTTTTAATAAATCCATTATAAAATTTTTACATTTTCAATCGATATTTATAAATAATGCCATCTGGGCGACGGCTGAAAAAATGGGTGAGTTTAAGGAAAAACTTATTGTATTTTTTAGTTTTAAGATATACTAAATATTTGTAAGAATCGTAGTTATTTTTACAATTTTTGATGTGAATTCATTTGTATTGTATTTTAGTTTTGAGTCGAAACAATTGTCGTAATATTTCTTGTTCTTAATGCTTTGTACTATTTTGACTGCAATAAAATATTTAAGAGGACTGAAAATGTGTATATACAAAATTTTAATTTAGATTTATAATCTTAACGTCGTTCTTTTGGTTATTTTGTTATATTTATTATATTAAAATGGTTTTTATTTAAATCAATTGTTCATAATATACTTCCACTTAAGGTGAATGCATCAGTTCCGAAACATTTAAGCGCTGACACGCGTTATTTTTTTTTACCAACAATACTGATTTGATAGCAATTTTTTTTTTATTTTTAGAACGTGTGCTCATTTCATTATTTAAAACAGAGTGAAAATCACTATTAACGAATATGTTCGGAACACTCGGTTTCGTCAGTGTCGGAACGAATGATTTAGAGTCGGAATGGACGCGCGCTAGTGCCGAAATGGTGACTAAAGAATCCTGCTTTATAATATTAAGATATGACTATAGATGTATTTGTTATCACTTGAGGCAATACAAATTTATTGTGTTCTTAAAAACTGTTTT